>OX411258.1:3607119-8614619 GCA_948150575.1 Tinea pellionella
TTGATTTATTTGATGAGAATGTCTCGGAAGTATTAAAAAGAAAATGACCGAAAAGATTTTGTCTTATAAAAATTATGAAGATGATAATGTTTGTCGGAGGATTGTGCATGAGAATATAAACAATGGTGAAGAGAATATTTTAAGGAGAAGGCCTGTCCTGTTTTATAACTGAACACAGCTCGAGTTTTTTTGAATGTAAATATGATTAAACTTTGTACATGAGAATCCCAGAGTCAATGACAATTTAAAATATTTGAAATGCTTTGGCCTGGTGGCTCATTGAAAAGTTGTTAATGACACTGCAGAGAGGGTAGTTAAAGTTATTCAAGATTTCAGCCAAACCCTTACACACCACGAAGATCAAAGACAATATCTCTTCTAGATGGTATCGGAATGTCGCAGTCTTTATCCCAACACATCTAGGATAACTTCGTCGAGAAGCTTCTTTAAATCTTTAAAGTTTTTTGTACTATTTTCCTGTTTTTTAGGTTTTTCTTTTCTAAGTTAAGTAAAAATAAAATTATTTGGAAATTATTGAACTTATTTGGAAAAGACTGATAAAAATAATCATATAGAATACTTTTAATTATTTTTGTACTTTACTTTAGGTTTTAGGCTAGTAATCAAGTAATAGTATGGAAAAAAAACAACAACAAAAAAACATCTTATTTAGCCTACCTGACCTGAAATAAACCTAAAATTTCAGGTATATCTGCTGAAGCTAGAGCAAAAAGTAAGTTCTCATTTTAAAGCTAATATTATCATCTTTAAAATGAGTACTTT
Source organism: Tinea pellionella (assembly GCA_948150575.1). Taxonomy (NCBI): domain Eukaryota; kingdom Metazoa; phylum Arthropoda; class Insecta; order Lepidoptera; family Tineidae; genus Tinea; species Tinea pellionella. Next base: position 3,607,903 of record OX411258.1, read on the forward strand.
CTTTCCTATCTACCTATTACGGTTCTCCTGCAAAAGCTAAAAATTTAAAACTTTTGGGCCAAAACGACCATTTTTCTCATAAAAGGACTAGACCTGGAATTTTAAGGATATCTCCTCAACTGTAATACCTAGGGTGACAAATGAATACTTGTTTTAAAGCTAATAATACCATCTTTAAAAAGAGCCCTTATTTTCCTTCCTACCTATTACAGTTGTCTCACAAAAGCTAAAAATGTTAAAATTTTGGTCAAAAAATGCCGTTTTTCAAAACTTCAGGTCCAATGCGGGACGGCTAAACCACCTCCGATTGAGCTGAAACTTTTAGGAGATCATTTTTTTACTAATCTGCACACTTTTGGCCCATGGCCCGATAACATTTCGAACATCGACGATTTTGGACCACCCTACTCGGCATATAACAACACTCCGCCTGATGTAAAGCTAGAGAGCGGTCCATGAATGGAAACTACTGCTACTACAGAGAAATCTCTACGAGCAGCAGTCGCCTTCGCTATGCCACCCTAAGGAGACGAGTATGCACCATCTATTGTGCTGTTAATCGTGCACACACCTCTCGCTATACCTGGCTACTTTCAAACTGTTCTTGAAACGCGACAGGGACACTTCACGGGTGTTACATGCTCTTTAATATACTCATACATAACTCTTTAATAGTGCCTATAGGCACTGAGCGACCAAAGTACATATAACAAAGTTACAGATTTACAGAAGTCAGATTTAGCAAAGTTCGAACACGGGTCTCATCGATCGTGTGTTCACGAGTCCTACCGCTAGACCACGACCGCTCCTATTTAAATATGAAATATTTAAGTAATAATACAAATCTACCAAAAATCTTTTCTTTTCATTAAATTAGGATGAAAATTAAATGAAAAAATCTAGCTGTGTAGTTTGTTTACTTCTCTAGGTTGTTTTCATGTTGATTTTTTTTTCTAATAATTTAATAATAAATCTATCATTCTATCAAAAAACAAAAAATAAATGGTTTTAGCTTGTCCGGCACGTGTTTCCAAATAGCCAGTCCAATTTAGAAGGATCTTTTAGATAACCTAGCAGATAGTCCGTTTATTGAAGCAGGATTTACATTATATGACAAATATTACCTTAAAAATAGCTCGTTCCCGCAATAAACGTTCGGGCAGTGTCGAGCGTGGCAATTCCCTCGTCGTTTGCAACTCCTCATTCCAATCGCGCGTTTGACCCGGAATATGCTCTTCGTAGCCCAATTTCGACGAGAATGCTGGTGAATAATAATTATAAATTTGTTATTAGTTACAGACAATTAGAAATTATTCAGGCTGGGTTGCTACAAAAAAAATTAAACCAAGATTTTTTTTAAATTTAAATCAGCATACAGATTACACTCCATCTTATGTTGATCTAGAGTGCGGTCTATGAACAGGCAACTAGTACCACTCAGAAACAATTGCAGTCAGCAGTCGCCTTCACTATGCCGGCTTGAGGAGACGAATGCGCAACATCCAGGTTAAACGTCGCATTTCAGGAATATGGAGAGAAATGTACACTGTCGACGCACATTTGCCGGCATAGCGGAGGCGAGAGTTGTTAGTTTTCTCGAATAAAAGTGACCACTCACTGTCTTCAGCCCGTATAGCATCAACAGTGTGCTCTAAAGACGGCGACGCCCACTGATATACTTGATATGGTGTGGCGACACGTTCGAATGGATGTTTTTGCATGCGACGCTTCTGCACCATTGCAAAGTTACGTTTGAACGCCGGCGATATTATATTCAGAAGCTCTATGAGGGAGTGGCAGAGTAAACTCGGATTCGCCGGCCGTGGATTGAACAGTTCCTCTGTTGATCTGCAAAACAATAAAAAATGCTGCATCAAATGGGCGCTGATGATGGTTATTAGCCCAGTCTTCTGTCCTGGGGTAGTACCACCACTCTCGAATGTAACACCCGTGAAGTGTGAAAGTAGCCAGGTATAACGAGAGGAGTGTGCACTGTCAATCTAGATGGTACATGCTCGTCTCCTCAGACCGGCATAGTGGAGGCGACCGCTGCCCGTAGAGATTTCTCTGTAGTAGCAGTTGTTTCCATTCATGGACTGCACTCTAGCTTTACATCAGGCGGAGTGTTGTCACATGCCGAGCTACAATAATTAAAAAAATATATATTAATTATTTTTTATTTTACAGTCTGCCGTCCTGGGGCAGTACCACCACTTTCGAATGTAATACCGATGACGAGACTACGACGCGTTTCGGAATCAATTTGGAAGTAGCCAGGGTTTAACGCGAGGAGTGTGCACATTCGACTCCTCAAGCCGATATAGTGGAGGCGACTGTTGTCTGCAGTTGTTTCTTTTCATGGACAGCTCTCCAGCTAAACATCAGAACGAATATTGTCGTATGCTGAGCTACAATTTAAAAAAATAACGATAGCACATGTAGGCAAGCTTCCGTTATTCCGGCTCCTCTCGTTAGACCTTGTTACTTTCAAGTTGATCCTTAAACACTTGAAAGCGGTGGTACTTCCCCAGGACGGCAGACTGGGCTAATAACCTAACAGTTTGCCTACCACTCTTTAAATGATGCAAGCACTAAGTATAGGGATATGGCCTTTAGTCGTGTTTATGCTCGAAATGTTGACTTACTGATTGAGGTAAAAGCCACGCGGACAAGCCGTTATATGGAAATGGCGATCCTCGAGAGTGACCACATGAAGGTAAAGTAAATCACCACACATCTTACGTGGACCAGGAGGCGGATTCCAGCCTGACGTTGTTAGGACCTAAAAATAAAAAAAATAAAAACTTAATAAAAAAAATTAATTGGTGCACGGGGACTTAATTAATCGTAGAATTCATGCATAAGAGGTATGTAGTAAGAACGTTGGTTTATTCTTTTTATGGCAATATAGCAATTTGCCAATGTCAAAGTAAATATTAAAATCAAATTAATCAATAGTACTGTGCATCACACATCACTGGTCGAATCCTAGTTAGTCAAAAATTGTTTTAGTAAAGCGGTAGAATCTTTACTAAAACCTCCTACGGAGTTTTGCAGAGAAAATTAAAACACACGTTTTCTTGTTTTCACGAAAACCTAATGGTTAATAATCCACCATTATTACACATTAAAACTCGTAAAAACACAAGTTTAGGAAAATAATTCGAGACAAGATAACCTAATGTCTTTAGATAGCCGCCAAAACTCGGAGGTGTGCAGGAACGTGAAGAGTCTCCTGTCCTTCCTGGAGGATATCGGGTGGCTGCGGTGAAGCGGACCACCACACGCAAAACGAGCGGCCATGGCTGCTCAATTGCGGAGAACGAGCCTGCGAGAAATCTACAATCTAGCCGCCAAAACTCCTTTTGGTCACAATAAAACGAGGTAGTCATGAAATTATTCGATATAGTCAGAGTTATTCGTATCGGGACAGCCTGTACATTTGAAACGGGATAGACAAAACATCTCATATATAAAAAAATAGGTCAAGATATTCTATTATAGAGATAACAGAAGTTCTTTACGTTTATACAAATATTTACAGAAAAATCGACCTTGTTGCTAAGAGCGATAAATAATAGTTATTATTGACAATGAGAAAGAAAATACCTAATGCAAACAAAGGTGTGTTTATTTTTGTGTTGTGTAATTAAAAACAAAACACTATCCTGCGATAATTACTTAGAATATTACATATTTTTAATCCGACATCGTCCACGTTTACATTCTTAGCGTGAGTCTCAAATAAAACGCAGTTACTGTCATAATAAAAATAAAACACGATATCATCTTAAAGGTAAGCGCCCACTAGAGAAGAATCGAATCACCTTTTTTTTGTACTACCACGTGAGTCACATATTCGTTTGACGAGCGATCGCCGATGCGATTCGGCTCGGCTTCTTCCATACCACCACAAAAAATTTGGAATAAATTCCCGTTGCAATTAAAACTGTAGTTGACGACTTCAGTTCGGAGTTTTGGCGGCCATCTTGAGACGTCAGGTTATCTGTTTTGAATTATTTTCCTAAACTTGTGTTTCTTCGAGTGTTAATGTGTAATAATGGTGAACGTGAACCTCTGTTTCCATTTTCCCTCCAAAACTCCCTAGGAAGTTTCAGTAAAGGTTCTACCACTTTACTGGAATAATTTTTGACATGACTGAGACTTGACCTGACTGTTTAGTGTGATGAATGAATGACTCGTGATGCACAATGTTATTAACTTGATGCAAAAATATTTACTTTGACACTGGCAAATTGTTATACGCCATATAAAACAAAAAGAAAAAAAAATAGACACTATTAACACTATTAAATAGTTACACATGGGAGGTTTTTATATACTCGTATTAATGTGTTTTTCAAGGTATGTTACAGCCCTCAGTGGCTTGCATAGGAAGCGATTCGGCGAGCCCAGTGGATGTCAGCCACATAAGTTTTAGTTCATAATGATAAACAAATAGCTTATATCAGTGAATTAAAAAATCTGTGCGCAATACTGATAAGAGAACAGACTGAGATCACAATAGGTCATTAGGCGTGACGACGTCAAATTACAACTTAAATCAAGTTATTTTAATATGTATTTTTTTGGGATTTTTAAAAGATGCTCTAAAAAGGTAAAGAAAAAAGTATTTAGTAGGTCATCATGAATCGTACTAATCTGGACATATAAAGAATATTCTTTTAGTGCGAATAACCGCGACCGCACGTAAAACCGCAATATTTTAAAGAGGTACTACAAATAACGCAAAATTCACCCTCCGCACTATATTTCACATAGTTTATGCACAAAGGAATCTATCCACATATACCTCAACTCGGTATAACGTAAGGAGTGTGCCCTGTCAATGGACGGTGCACATTCGTCGCCTAAAGCCGGCATATCGGAGGTGATCGTCGTCTGCAAGCATTTCACTGTCTGGACAGCAGTAGATTAGAGCAACTTTTAGCATCAGTTCCTGACCAAAAATTAAGCATTTAAACAATGATTACCTTAACGCATTGGGTAACTTTATTCTCCTTGGTCAATCCAGGATGTAAAGGTAGCAGAGGCCTCTCCGAGCTACCAGGCATGATGTATTCCGGCGGGGTACAATCGACACTTTCAGGGCGAGATTTCTTTTTTTCTGTTAAACAAATTAATAATATAAATATTTAATAAACACATAATACACATACAAATACCCCGACCCTAAATCACGATGCCCATAGTACAGCTATAATACCCAGACCCGAAACACTTTTTTTTGCCGGCCGGGACTAGGGTTGCTAGATTTTCTCAACACACCTGGCAACCTTAGTCGGGACTCGAACCCAATGCTTGCAAACCCGTTGCACCACAGAGGCCGCAAAAACGCCTAATTAGATAAAATTATCTACCAAAGTTTTTTCCTCTACTGGAAAACTAGCATGACTGTAGAATTCTGTTTTTTTTTTTATTATTTCAGATATGCTATGTGATATTGCATCACTTTAAAAATTACGTCTTTTCATAATCACATGGGTGCAGTGACCTTAGTCAACTTCACTATGCTTATCTCAGTATTAACTGACTGAGAAGGCCTTGATAGACGATCGAACCTGGTTCGGCCGCAACAACGGATTTAGAGTCGCGAATCCACTTTCAAGTTTCCATATAAAAAACCTTATCATCGATGGACCCTTTTTTTCTTTCTTTTTGTTTTATATGGCATTATAACAATTTGCCAGTGTCAAAGTAAATATTTTGCATCAAGTTAATAATATTGTGCATCACAAGTCATTCATTCATCACACTAAACACAGTCAGGACAAGTCTCAGTCAAGTCAAAAATTATTCCAGTAAAGTGGTAGAATCCTTACTGAAACTTCCTACTGAGTTTTGGAGGGAAAATGGAAACACAGGTTCTCTTCTATTGCATTGTTTGCCCACACTCACGCACGTTCACGAACACTTAATGGTTAATAATCCATCATTATTACACATTAACACTCCAAGAAACACAAGTTTAGGAAAATAATTCAAAACAGATAACCTGACGTCTCAAGATGGCCGCCAAAACTCCCTTGATGGACTCTTAAACCTTAAATCTCTCGATATTTAATTGTAAATTATAACCAAACACAGAATGAAGTATGTAAAATGTATAGCGGCAACGCGATTTGTTACACACGAGCTAAACCACTCACAAAGTACTAAACCAACCCAAAGTACCACAACCTGAGTACTAAAGTTCATTTTACAATACTCTATAACTCATACCGAGTGACACGTAAGACGAAATGTCTTTAACTTCCAAGGTAACTAATAAAATTCCAACTGTTACGTTTCAAGCGGTAATCAAAGCAAATTAAGTTAGAACCGAAAGTCAAGGCGTTTATGTAAATGCGGTCATTTACATAAACAAGAGTGGTAGGCAGACTGATGATGGTTATTTGTCCAGTCTGCTGTCCTGGGGCAGTACCACCACTTTCGAATGTAACACCTTGTCGCGTTTCGGGAGCAGTTTGAAAGTAGCCAGGTATAGCGAGAGGAGTGCGCACTGTCAATCTAGATGGTGCATACTCCTCCCCTCAGGCCGGCATAGCGGAGGCGACTGCTGCCCGTAGTAGCAGTTGTTTCCCCTCATGGACCGCACTCTAGTTTTACATCAGGCGGTGTGTTGTCATATCCCGAGCTACAATAATAATTTTAAAAAAAATGTTTGCTTGTTAAGGTAGAAATCTATCATTTAAACCGTTTTTCTAACGTTTTGCGCACGGATACTTCGACCATACATAGCGCTCAAAGCATTTAAATAACAATAATAAAATTCTTATAAAAAATGTAGCATTAGAAAATTTATAATAGTCAATTGATGATTGTATGAATTCGGATAATTTTAATACGATGGTTATAAAATCGTAAATATTTATTTTAAATATTAAAAAATACCGTCACATAACTCACCAAGAATATCACCCTGTGTCACGATGTTAAGAAACGCGAGGGAACTGCATTCCTGTCCAGCATATGCGTCTGTGTAATCAATAGATTTCAATAAATCGCGAACATGACGCACGTGAATTCTTGCCTCGCGCATTGTGTACGGCTCCTCTACAACCTACAAATAAAATTACAGACGAAGTTGAGCGGTCATCGTCTAGCGGTAGAAAGCGTGAATTCACGATCGATGAGACCACAGTTCAAATCTCACAGACCAGTACAATCAAGCTTAGTATAAGCACCAAAAAAAAACTGCTCAAGGCGATCTTTATTAAGGGATTTTCTTTCAAAAAGGATTATAAGGGGAACATTCGTGTCTCCTGAAGCCGGCATAGCGGAAGCGACTGCTGCCTGTAGAAATTCATTTGTAGTAGAACTTGTTTCCGTTCATGCACAGCACTCTAGCCTGTTGTCATGTGCCAAGCTACAGTAAAAAAAAGTTAAAGCTGTTGCCCGCAACTTCGTATAATTAATAAATTCGTTCAGCTTGAGAAATAATGAGTTCAAGACCCCTATTTTACCCCCTAAGGGATGACTTTGCAAGAATACTGAAACACGTAATTTGCATATCCCTTACTTGATAATAGGTTCCCCATACAAACTTTTATCCCCTCTTCAGTTTATTTATAATATTTTGAGACAAAAGTTATCCTATTTACTTCCCCAAGATGCAATCTACCTACTTGCGAAAGGACAATGCCCATTTTTGGGCCCACTTAATTTGTAATATTTTGTTAACAAAACAATATCTTATTTATCCAATAATATATTTCAATTATATCAACACATCCTTTATTACTCAGTAGACAATGCTATTTACAAAAAAAAAAAACAGGTATCATCAATTATTAAAGCATTTAATACAATAATAACCTCAAATATTGCATCAGAAAAACACTAATTACTCAATAATTTATTTTTGTACAAAATGAACTAAAAATCATCGACAACCTCGAGAAAAAAAAACATTCTGGGCCCATTTCTCTTAGGCGAATGGACATTCTTCATGATTTATCGAGATCTGTGAAGCGGGTTAACAGTAACAAAGTAACAAACAGACAGGGTTACTTTGAGATTTATAATATTAGTAATAGATTGATATTCGTACTTATTCTATTTCTGGTGATACCAAAGTGTGTAAAAAACAAAACTATAAAATAAAATAATGAACAAAGACACACGTGTGACATAGTATGCATTAATTAGTCAAACATAACATTATGACATAATAATGTGCTAATAACAAATTCAAGGTGAGTAATGTTTTAAAAATAAATTAAATTAAAAAAAAAACCTATTCGAGTACTCAAAAACAATAACATTGGCGAGATGCAAGATTGGCAACAAGACTAAAATAATAATAATCCAGTATTAATGTGAACAAACCTTAATAACGGATCCCTCTTTCAAGCCCTCAATATTTTTCAGTTCAGCAAAATTATCTAGAGTAACACCGTCCAATTGCAAAGAGAAGCAGGTCCTGTGACAAGTATCCTCTCTATCCATAAGTACTTGATGCATTTCCTGTACCAACTCCATGCTGGATACCTGAAAACATACAAGTGTGAGGGACCAAGCCACTATTTTCTACAAACAGCAGTCGCCTCCGCTATGCCGGCCTGAGAAGACGAATTGCACCTTTACCACTGACGCCAATGCTTTACCGGGCTACTTCCAAATTGTTCCCGAAACGTGACAAGGTCACTTCACGGGTGTTACATTGGAAAGTGGTGGTACGACCCCTGGACGGCAGGCATTGGGCTTAATAACCGTCATCAGTTTTCCTAGCACTCTTACTACCTCTTTATAATTATCATCAGTCTACCTACCACTCTTAATACTTCTGCTTCATGTAACATATTCTGGATGAGAGAGATTTAAACGCAAATTAATCACCTGTATATCCAATGGTTCAGCCCCAGGACTAACAATTTTAACAGTAAATCCCATATCTTGTATAAATACAACTTCAGTTTCCTGTTTCTTTTCTTCCCCATCTTCTTTAGTCTCGCCTTCCTTCTTAACTAACTCATTGTTTTCAGTTTCATCTTTGTTATCTACTTTCTCAGTTATTACTTCTTTTTTCTCTTCAACAACCTTATTCATTGGACATTCCTTCTTTTTGTTCCCTTCTGCATTTTTCTCAGCGTTTTTGTTCTTCTTCTTATCCCCTTTTTTGTCCAACTTTTTTTTACACTCTTCGGCTTTAACTGGACATTTATTCGAACTATCGATTCCATCTTCCGATTGACTGGATTTATTGTCGTCTGAATCACTGATAGCGCCATTAGAAGCTATTATATTAGTTATATCACTACTACTAGTATCACAATTGGAATCTTTTTTCGCATCACCGTTAACAACATTTTCGCATTGACTCACTTTTCCATTCACGATTGGTTCTTTGGTACCTAAATTATTAACTTTATTATTACTATCACTTTGTGTTGCATTTTCACCATTAATTTTATTTTGTGTGCCGGATTTGGTCTCTAATATCTTTTCCCCGTTTACTTTTTTCTGCGGCTCTACAACATTAATATAAAAATATAACAATTACAGTAAATAAACAATAGAGATAAACTTCATAACAATAGCTAACTGACCTGCGGTAGTTCCACTATTGAACGAGGGTTGCGGAAGCAGTGTGTTTGGTGATAGAGGTTTTCGTGCAGCGGCGGCATATGAAACACGAGGAGTCGCAGCTTGGCCACCACCTTCGTCATCTGCACGACCGTTAGGTATATCATTTACGTGACCATTTCTACATGTTTCGTTTTTGGCCTCGCCGGTCTTTTTCATCTTACCAGATTTGTCACCTGAAACAAAGTAAATGTATTGTTTATATTGGGAAGTTAACGGTTAAAATGTTGTTGTATTTCTCATTAATAAATTAACTTAAACCCGATGATTAGTGTTTTAATCGATCCCTTAATCGTTAACTGACGATTGTAGTTAATTAGCAATTTATGTTTAATGAACACAGTACTTGCTATCTTCCGGTAAGGCACTGATAAAAACAATGATTTATTACATACATTTCGTTTGTTTTAACTTTAACAATAAAAACAGATTGATACTATAATTTCAATAGTCTAAAAATGATTGAGCCTACTTCCTGAAAGTGCGAGAGGAAAGGAGCATTCGGTAGCACAGTCCCGTGACGGAGCGAGCACGTGGTGTGCGCTGGCGCAAGGCCAACTATCTCCAGCGACGAGTCAATAATAGACGCCAGCGGGATGCCGCCAACAATAGTCCACGACATGCACCCAGCCAACGACAAACGACCGCCCTTTCAACCTACAGCTAGCATTACAGTACAAATACAAACTAAATAGCGATCAATCGTAACTATCTTATGTTACAATATAATTTACGAGTACTATATTAAATTGCGGTATATTAATATTAGTTATCTTATTAACAGATAACGATAATTAACATTAAAGGATTGTGCGTGTAGTGAGATAAAACAGCTTTAAGGAAAATGACGAAAAGTAATTCAAAATGTTTCAATATAAATTGAAAGCAGCAAACGTACTCGTGGATAGATATAAACGTTCAAAACAATATTGTCTTATAAACTACTCGTATAATATTCCATGTATTTTAGTCTCGTAACATTGCGGAAGCGAAATCGCTGAGTCGGGCGGAGAGTAAAATCGTTAAATCTGTTCAAAACATTGGACTATCTATAATTCGAAAACAAACTTTTTCATTACAGTTTCTGCATTTATTATTTCAGTTGTATATTTCTTTAAAATATGCCCGGTCAAAATTTTTCGAAACTTCCAAAATCATATGACCCACTTTATAATTATCTTATGATTGATTCGCAAAATGTGTGTCATTTACACGTCATATTAATTCATTAGCGGTGCGAAAATTCACTTATTATCGCTTATTAAATAATCGCTTACGTATTTAGTAAGTACAATGAAGACCACGTGGCGTAGCGCAGTAAAATCGAGTACGGAAGCAAAACGTCGCTCGTTTTGCCCACAACCTTATCGTAAACCTTAATTTTTATAGTAAATATTGTATAACTCTTCAACAAAAACAGTTATTGGGAAACGTACTCTAGACTGTGTTGAAATAAAATTAATTCTCTTTCAGAGGGGAACTCTACCCCCTTTGGTAGAAGCGAGGGAGTCGAGTCCGTGACGATTTAGACCGTCGCAAGTTAGGGTAGGCATTCTCTTGCGATCAATAATTTTCATAAGGTTGGGGTTGTACCGTGTGTAGCCAATGACACACGATGGAATAACAAAGCACCTGTACATGTAACGCAACACTTGTATTTAAATTAAGAATAATGTAGTAGAGTTGTTTAAATTAAAATGTTATTATCATCTAACGATACAAATAAATAACAGAAACGACTTCTAATCAAGGATTAGACATAAAAATAATCCACTACAAACATGTTTAGATAGATAAAACTCGTGGATGTTTAAAATTAGACGAGCGACCACATTACGCGTGTATAATAATTTGAACGGTAAAAAAAACGCATTTATTGCTCAAGAAGTGTAAACTAACCTACATCACTATTTAACTCTTATCGACATATCGATGATTAATATCGGTTTTTAATTAAAAACAAGTGAAGTTTATCGTATTTATAAAATCGTGTTACGAGAATTATGTTTAAAATCTAACCTTTGAGATTACGAGTACAATCTTAGTTCCCACTAAAATCAGGTCGTTAACATAAGAATTCAAAAATACATCAAAAAGTAAATCATATCCCACTGCCATGAGAAGATAAACTTTGATATCACTTTAAAAAAAACCTCATGATGTTATCTAAAAAGGCGAGTTACCAAACACGATAACAGACAAGCGCCCCAAGATAGTTAAATCAAATTTTCTGATAAACTGCCGTTGACACGGTTTCCTTTTAATGAATTTTAAAGAAACATGTGTATTGTGCACACCTGTTTGTAATTATTACAATTCATTGTGTACCACGTTGAGCTGTAGTTAGTGTTTATCGATTTCTGCGTAGAGATTGTAAGAAAACATTAAAACAAGGTTTTACTTTCGAGTACAATATTAAGAGTGGTAGGCAGACTGATGATGGTTATTTGTCCAGTCTGCCGTCCTGGGGTAGTACCACCACTTTCGAATGTAACACCCGTGAAGTGACTTTGTCGCGTTTCGGGAATAGTTTGAAAGTAGCCAGGTATAACGAGAGGAGTGTGCACTGTCAATCTTAGATGGTACATGCTCGTCTCCTCAAGCCGGCATAGTGGAGGCGACGCTGCTCGCACAGGTTTCTTTGTAGTAGCAGTTGTTTCCATTCATGGACCGCACTCAGCTTTACATCGGGCGGAGTGTCGAGCTACAATAAAAAAAAAGAACTGCTTTGTTAATTTAATTACCAATGTCTACCGGCCATATTAATGAGACTAAAACCGTAACTTTAAATATGACTAACAAGAATGTATTTTTAAAGCATTTGAATAATAAAGAAATGCCTCTCGCTCTAGATATATTGACGTAGTACTAGCACGCACGTCATCTGCATTTTGCCATCATCTCGAATCCTCATCTAGTACGTTCAAATAATCCAGACAGAAAATATTTTTTATTATAACTCGGCATATGACAACACTCCGCTTGATGTAAAGCTAGAACGGAAACAACTGCGACTACAGATGTATACGAGCAGCAGTCGTCACAGCAAGCTATGCCGGCTTGAGGAGACGAATGTACACCATTCAGATAGACAGTGCACACTCCTCTCGCTAGCTAGTTAGGAACACACAAAAAATTTATAGAAAAAAACTCAACACGTGCAAATTGACGCTTTTCGTGACCGTGTCGAATTTTATCTAATTTATCTTTCCATATGAAGCCCTTCCAACTGCTGGGTCGACCTCATATACCACTGGGTTTTACAGCACAATTAATACTAGCTAGCTCTGCTTTGCAGTTCATCTTTTTTTTCTTCAACTTATTCTCTGTGTTAATTTCCTCGCAGAGTAATGCCATTTCAAGAACGTGTCCAAAAATAGAAGAGCATTGGACTTATATTCTCGTAGCCAAACTTACTAGTTGCTTTTTATTAAATCACTTTGTCTTTGTAGGCAGACAGATGATGGTTATTAATTAGCCCAGTCTGCCGTCCTGGGGTAGTACCACCACTTTTAAATGTAACACCCGTGAAGCGTTTCAGGAACAGTTTGGAAGAGGCCAGGTATAACGAGAGGAGTGTGCACTATCTGGATGGTACACATTTATCTAATCAGGCCGGCATAGCGGGGGCGACTGTAAAAAAATAATCTGTAGTAGCAGTTGTTTCCGTTCATGGACCGCATTCTGGCTTTACATCAGGCGGAGTGTTGTCACATGCCGAGCTACAATAAAAAAAAGAAAAGGTTAACAATTGCAACTTTTGCAACGTTTTCGGGAAGCTACAAAAAAAAAATACAATTGATGTGTTATTACGGAACCTCATATGAATGGAGTGGCTAACAAACAATTGACCAATTTGTCATAAACTGATGTCCTTACACAATGATATGTTGTAATAAATACGTAGTACGTACGTAATCAAATGAATAAAATAGCCTCGAAATTTTTTCATTGACATCTCGATTATGATGAGTAGAGTAGAGTAGATAACTGAACATGTTGTAGAATGTAGAAAAGTAATTTCAGTAGAAAAATTATATATTTATGAAAAGAAAACGCATTTTGATTTTTTGTTTCATGTATTAGGTTTTGAAAGTTGCTTCTGGAAACTATTACAACCATCGATATATACAACTAGATAAGCAATGTGACGGGAGAGAAAAAATGTCCGCAGTCACTTTTAGGTTTACAGCTCAGTTAGTATTTTACTTGAAGGCAACATTGTCAAATCGTTTGAAGCGGTTTACGCTTTTTTGATGTCCGATGTATGAGGCTTGCTCCTCTAGTATATGTCGCACCACCAGGGGAAAAAGGCATAAGATGAAAAAGTCTATTTTACAGCAGAGGAACAAGAGTGTTTAAATGGATATAACTTTTTTTCCTTTGACCTAAGAGAATGTTTAAAACGTCATTTAAAAGTACAATCATATGAGTCGTTACGTTTAATTAAACAATAATAATTTTGCGTAAATAAACATATTCTGTAATTTGTTAATAAGAAAATCGGAACTGTCAAACGACGTATTATATAATTTCATGTATAAAATTACGAAAAAAATTGAGCTTATGTGCGGCCTTATTAGGACTATCTAACCAATAACTCAAAACCACCATAAAAAGGCTTATGCTCTTATTACTCTGGGGGTGCGATAAATATCTCTATGACTAAAAATAGCTTTTTTTTATTAATTTTTGATAGCTAGATGTGTTCAGGTTGGATTGGATTCGTGCCTCAGCTCAAGCTTTTGTGTGCTTGTTTTTTTTTTTCTATTAAAAATTTTCAAAACCTGCCAGCTTGTTGTCCGCATACGTATTAACACGGTTAGCGCTACAGCACTTCAATTGCAACTTTTAAAGATGTGAATTTGGTTGCATACCCATTACTATTAGTCGTCGACAGCCAATAATGAGATTGTTAAACAGCGCAAACATATAAATATTACTTAAGATGATACAGCTAACTTATTGTTGATCGTACGTATGTTATAATTTATAATTTGACATTTGCTATAGAGACGATATAATGCGCATGCTATCCGTACCACATGCTATTCTTTCTTAACAGGAAACGGTACGGTTAGTAATGACGACCCATCAACTATTGTTTGTGATATATTACTAAATGCATAATGCATCGCAGTTTTTTACGCCGATAGATTATTTTGTATAGATTTTAAATTTAGATAATATATGAGTCGATATGCTCTGTTAAAGTGAACGCGCATGAATTATTCAATGCGCCTTCCTTCAACGGTGACGCAGCGACGCCTGAATGTTTAACCTTGGAGTCACAACATATTGACGATCTGTTATGATTCTGATACGAATCTTTTCAAGAAACAGCAATTAGAACGGCCGTGGTTTAACTGTAGAAGACGTGGACTCACGATCGAAGAGACTTGAGTACAAATCTCCAAAAAATTCTAACCGGTACCAATGTAACTATAGTCATTCTGCAATTATGGTATAGTAGAGGCATTATTAAAAAAAAGAGTGGTGGTAAGCAAGCTGTTTATGATTAATAACCCAGTCTACCGTCAAATTCAAATGCAACGCGTTTGAAGTAACCTAATCAAGTTTCAGCTTGGAAGTAACTATAACGAGAGGATGCCTGGATGTCATAGCGGTGGGGAATGCTGCCAGCAAATATTTCTTTGCGATAGCAGTTGTTTCCGCACATGGATTTCACTGGGGTTTAATAACGAGTGGAGTGTAGTCACATGTCGAGCTACTGTAGCAACATACATATAAAAAACATGGAAAAGTAAAAACAGTTTTTAATACACATACATTTGTTAGTAGTATCAGCTAGATATTACTCTACGAGTACATACTAAAATATGATAATAGTAAAAATGGCATTCATAACCTGAAAAACATAATTTAGATAAAATGAAATATTTTAGTTACAAACTGCGTATTTACAAAATTCAAAATACGGAAAGTGCAAACAATTTATTAACACATATTTTTTAGGAGAACGCTATTGTAGAAAACGCTTTGTCAACTTGACAACAATTCTTCGAACAAGAACTCAGAAAATAGATAAAAGTGCTACATAAAATATATAAAAGTATTTTAATGAAAATCTTGTGATAATTACAAACTTGAATTACCTAAGTGCATACTGCATAATAATTGATCTGGTAATAAATCTGTCTATCTGCACGGGCCCTCGAGCGTCTACGATTCCTCCTGGCGAGGCTCCAATATGCATCGAGCGAAGCTCTAATCAGTTAACGAGCCCCCCGCTAGAGGGGACGTTGACCAAAACCGTCTGACGCAATCCGCTGAAACCTACAAACTTTTCCGTTGTAATAAACACATTTCGGAACGTATTTTTCACACTTTTTACATTAACATTAAATTGATTATTTTATTTTGAATATTTTAGATGCTTGCGTTATCAACGTAGTTTTTTAGTAGATTGATGGGGTGACTCTTGTTTACATAACTGTTTTGCGAGTTCTACAACTAACAGTTGCTAAGCGGCTTTTAATTTTATTACTAATGACGTATTACATATATATTAAAACCGCATATAAATTACATATTATCACCTAGACAAATTAAAATAGCAATATTTAGATGAATTTAAACAAGAAGGAACAAAGCCAATCTTTTTTTATTGTAGCTCGGCATATGACAATAGTTCGCCTGATGTAAATAGAGTGTGGTCCATGAGACCAGGTACAGACAACAGTCGCCTCCGCTATGCCGGCTTGAGGCTACGAACATGCACCATCCAGATTCTCCTCTCCTTATATATCTGCTTACTTTCAAACTGTTTCCGAAACGCGACAAGGTCACTTCACGGGTGTTACAATCGAAAGTGGTGGTACTACCCCAGGACGGCAGACTGGGCTAATAACCATAATCCGTCCGCTCACCAAAACAATCTATAAATGATTTAAATTACGCACATACTACGCATTGTAAAGATTTCACTAAAATTATTTATATCTATTTACACTTGCACAAAATTACATCATAAGGCGTTTGAGACAAAAAAAAAATTAATTGACCGTGAGAAGGCAAAAAAAATCTATTCTCAATATGCTCTGGTGCCATTTTGTTTAGCGAAAAAAAAGCGAATTTAACATACCTAATTATAATATAACAAAGAAAATTCTAAAGTTAGTGTCAGAAATAGCTCAGCATCATGATGTTCTTTTGCCTACACCGCGTTAAAGAACACGAACGGAATAATAATATGTATAACGAATTCTATGAAAAATAAAATATTTATTTAGAAACCGCAGTAAAATCGAGTGGAAGGCCATCGATTGGGCTAAATATAGATAGAATAACGCATAGCAACAGAATGAATGCAGTTCAATGGAAGTTTGAATGGTCGAGGGTGAGTTGGCAGACGACTGCGACACTTATAACGACCGAACAAACGCTGAATAATTTATTGATCATAGACATCACGCATAACCTAATACAAGGCCCACTACATCGATAAAGATTTATATTTGTTCATTGACAATTTTCTTCCACTGCTGAATAAAAACGGTAGGTCTGATCAGCCGTCTTTTTTTTTTTTTATCGTAGCTCGGCATGTGACAACACTCCGCCTGATGTAAAGCTAGAGTGCGGTCCATGAATAGAAACAACTGCTACTACAGATAAATCTCTACAGGCAGCAGTCACCTCCACTATGCTGGCTTGAAGAGACGAGCAAGCACCATCAAGATTGACAGTGCACACTCCTCTCGTTATATCTTTCAAACTATTCCCGAAACGCGACAAGGTCACTTCACGGGTGTTACATGCGAAAGTGGTGGTACTGCCCCAGGACGGCAGACTAGATCATCAGTTTGCCTACCACTCTTTTAATAGTGCCTATAGGCACTTAGCGACCAAAGTACATATAACAAAGTTACATTGGTACCGGTCAGAATTTAGCGAGGTTCGAACACGGGACTCATCGATTATGAGTTCACGCGTCTTACCGCTAGACCACGGCCGCTGTCTTGAGGCAATACCACAACTTTCAACCGTAACACCCCTGAAGTGACCTCTAGTCACATTTCGGGATCAGCTTGGAAGTACCAGGATATCACGAGGGGTGCCCTGTCCAATGGTACACACTCGTCTACTCGTAGACATTTTCTACAAGCTCTAGACTTGAATCGCGCTCACATTAACATTAGTGGTGGCGGAGTGTGGTCACAGGTCGACCTACTATATTATAATAACATATAAAAATAGTGTTTTTACGTCATAAAATTGGTAAATTATTGATACTTAAAACATTATCTGTTTTTATCTCTACTATCTAGTAGATGAGAATTATTATAAAAATGCTTAATAGATATGGAAAGTGGATGACAGTGTCGGAAGAGTGTGCCTTAGGAAACCTTTTCTCAGCCAGATTGGTCAACTGTTCAGAAAGGATCAGAGGGTGCTCCTCACACGCTCAACCGATGTGCATGCATGAGAGGAGTAATTGATGTGGTCAAAGCAAAAGTGATATGTAGAGAGAGAGGAATCACTGGCACTTCAGTTTCCGCCTACCCCAGTAGAAGAAGACGGAGATAGGAGACAGGTCACAATATAGAAATATTGTGAAAAATAGCATCGACTTATTGTTTTTTTTTTGTAATAAAAATACTTATACGCCATTACGTAACTATTAGCATTAATCAATCTCAATCAAAATAGGTCATCATTACAAATCAGTAGCAAATTAAAAGTGTGCTCGTATAGTTGCTAGTACAAAGTGCAAACGCCATGACAACATAACTAGTTGTAATAATAACACAAATTACTCGTAATAATATGCTAAAAAAATTATTGTAGCTCGGAATATGACAACAATCCACCTGATGTAAAGCTAAAGAGCGGTCAATGAACGGAAACAACTGCTACTGTAGGCAGCAGTAGCCTCCGCTGTGCTTGAAGCTTGAGGAGACGAATGTGCACTATTCACATTGACAGTGCACACCTGGCTGCTTTCAAACTGTTCCCGAAGCGCGACAAGGTTACTTTACGTGTGTTACATTCGAAAGTGGTGGTACTACCCCAGGACGGCAGACTGGGCTAATAACCATCATCAGTCTGCCTACCACTCTTCAAATAAATGTAGGTATGGACCTAGTTTC
Source organism: Tinea pellionella (assembly GCA_948150575.1). Taxonomy (NCBI): domain Eukaryota; kingdom Metazoa; phylum Arthropoda; class Insecta; order Lepidoptera; family Tineidae; genus Tinea; species Tinea pellionella. The sequence continues at coordinate 3,626,622 of OX411258.1, forward strand.
AGAAAGATATCGAATACTTATCAGTCAGACTGTAGGAATTATTTCAACTGATATTTACTGTAGAAAGACCTTCAAAACGTTGTTATAATTTAAAATAATACCACTGGCTGATAACAAAATGTTAAACGATCAGTTGGCTCAATGGGTGTTGCGAATTAGGCACATTCAACGACCGTCAACTGACACTTGCCAAAACGTCAATGTGTTCGTGAAAGAAATCGCAATCGACCTAGATGTTCACTTGTTTAATACAATGACCGTTGCAATTCATAACAATACATTGTTTTAATACACAAACTTCAGACGGTAAACAATCAAACGGCGTTTTTTTATATTCCACAGAATCATTATGATACTTAATCCAAAACTACTTAACCTGAAAGAATGTGACTGAAAATGGCAGCGGCTACTTGCGTCTCGCTCACACAATATTGCTGTCATATTCACATATACCTCTATGTATATGGTCAGCAAAAAAAATTATAAATACGTTTTTAAATATATTTTTACTCTTTATACTTTACTATATATACAAATACCCTTGCCATTTGTGTCCAATGAGGTACGGAAAATATAAAAAAAAAGTTATAAACTAAAAACTTAAAAAATGATAATTAAAAATTCTTATTTCGTATGCCGACGGTATGATACAGCTATCGCGCCACCATCTTCAATTCCATTCATTATATCTGCCCAAGTACCACATTTTTAATAACATGCTTCAGTGATTATTTGACACGGGCATATCTTATTAGTTTTTTAATCGATTTAATTGAAACCGAGCTCAACAAATATATAATTACGTTAAGTTTCGACGAGTACAAGCCCAATTGGCTCGCGTTATGCACCGTTGCATCTGCACTCTTGCATTGCTTGATTACATTCCATGCTAATTTGTTTGTCCTTAAAAACATTTTAAACGCGTAAAGGCAGGCTGATGATGGTTATTAGTCCAGTCTGTCGTTCTGGGGTACTACCACCACTTTCGAATGTTTAAGCCAGGTATAACGAGAGTGTTCACTATCAATTCGTCTCCTCAAATCAGTATAGCGAAGGCGACTGCTGCTTGTAGATTCTTTTCTGTAGTAGCAGTTGTTCATGGACTGCACTCTAGCTTTACATCAGGCGGAGTGTTATCATACGCCAAGCTATAATAAAAAAATTGCTATTTACTACGATTTCCATTTAAAATCGAACCGGTTGTGTTTATAGGTCATCCATGCCATTTGATGTCCCATAGTAACTAAACTGATAAAATAGATTATTTTATTTATAGTTTTTTGTTTAAGATTTACTTACATTTAATCTAACCGTTCAAAATATTTTAGTGACGTATTGCTTTTTAAATTCGCTGCCTACCATAATAGTAAACGTGTAACGGCGAACTTTTTTTAGGAATTTGTTATTTTTTTTGTCTTAGATGTAACTTGTACTAGAATTAAATGATCACATGCAAAAAGGGAAATGGAAGGAATAGGGTATTAATATTAACGGGGCGAGTATTTATGAATTCTTTTCTTAACTTTTTAAATAAGTTTATAAAATTAACACGTGTCTTAATAAGCCTCCGTCGATCAGTGACTGACTAATGGGTCTGGGGTACGCCACCACATCTTAGGCACAGGAGAATCTACAAACTGTGGTACCTACATTTAAATTTTAAGTGCAAAGCTTCAATTTTTCGAGCGTGACCAATACTTGTGGACTATATAATAGATTTTAACATGTCATATGTCAAGGTGTGCATACGAATCACTTAGAGCATACGCTCAAATAGATACACCACGAATACGACAAAAAAGGGCGTGTCACCGTCTACTATGGATTTTACTTTGCGCAATACAAATAGTCCAAATATTCATCATTTAACTTTTTTATCGTTGCCCAAGCAAAATAATACTGCATTTTGAATTAAAACTTACTCAACTTCCAGTAATCCAATAATTTAGAATTATTAAATGTAGAGCGACCGTGGTCTAGCGGTAAGAGGTTCAATGAGACCCGTGTTCGAACCTCGGTAAATTCTGACCGGTACCAATGTAACTTTGTTATATGTAATAGGTCGCTCAGTGCCTATAGGCGACAGACGAAGGCTAACCCAGTCTGCCGTCCTAGGGTAGTACCACCACTTTCGAATGTAACACCCGTGAAATGACCTTGTCGCGTCTCGGAAGCAGTTTGTAAGTAACCAGGTATAGCGACAGCAGTGTGTATTGTCAATCTAGATGGCGCAACACGTCTCCTTAGGCTGGCACAGCGGAGGCGACTGCTGCCCGTAGAGATTTATCCGTAGTAGCAGTTGTTTCTATTCATGGACCGTACTCTAGCTTTACATCAGGCGGAGTGTGGACATATCCCGAGCTACAATAAAAAAAATTAATAAATTTCACGCTAAACGTCTAACAACTAGCAGATATTCTTTTTTTTCTTTAAAAGGTGGATGTGCGCCTTATCAACGCTCTGTGTAAACTAACATCAATCAGAACTTAGCTCCGCTGCCACACCTTTCGATAATGGAGCTGAGATATCGTTGATTATATTGCCACAGGATAGAATTTGTAACAATCTTAGTTAATTACATTCTAGCTTGATGCTGTGAGATTTGGCAAAGACTACAATATTTACTCAGTATTTAATTTTGATAAAAACGTTTAAGACATAGAATCTTATCACCACGTGTATACTTTTACACAATTAGATATCTATGTGGGGCACGATCATCGTTCATCAGAAAGAACAAAATTCAGGCCTCGATAAGGTCTAACAAGACGCTATCCAAATGGTATCAATTGAAAACTTTCATCACGGCGTTTGTACGAGTACGAGACACAACGTTCCCATGTGCCGACCATCTCGACCACGTGCACCTTTTACTTTACGGTGACATGTCATGAATTCACTGCGGGAGATTCTATGTTTTTTTTATCATGGTGTCTTGACAACTGATGGACGAATTAATATTCTACAGAGCTTCACTAAACAACGAGTAAATTTTCTGGATATTAACAGTTATGTAACCATATCATAAATTATTAAATGAGATAAGAATTCGGGCAGGATAACGGTTGGATATTTTTTTTAAATTGTCGGTAACTTTGCATAATGACAACTACGCCTGATGTTAAGCTTGAGTGATGGAGAGGTCCATGAACGGAAACAACTGCTACTACAGACAAATTTCTAGAGGCAGCAGTCGCTGGAGACGACTGTGCACCATCCAGATTGACAGTGCACACTCCTCTTGTTAAACCTAATAATAAGGTCACGTGCTTGTGTGTGTTGTAATGAATGAACTAGTTATGCTTAGCCTTTGTGAATAGTCAATGTGGCTAAAAAGTAGGGAGACAACCAAGGGGGGACTATAAATAACAGTCTTACATGTTGAAATTGTAATAGAGACCTAATAATAACAATAAACAATAAAGTTATGAGTTAACTAAGAACTAAGGTTCATAGTGAGCGGGGCAGACACGTGCTGGCGATGTTTTAAACGCAAAAACGATTCAAGAACCAGTTTCGAAGTATTTTTTTGTCACGTTAGATAGGGTCCAGTTTGTTTGACAAAGACGAGAGGCGGTCAACTTTTTAAATATATTTTCTCTTGCGGTTATTTATTTTATTCTATTTATTGCTTTAGAAAACGGATCACAGACATTAAAACTATAAAGAAAAGGAAAAATGGTGACACACACTGCCTTTTAAAACTATACATGAAAACATAATACAAATACAGTTAATTACGCAATAATAAAAATTATTATACAAGGAAGGTCCTTTAGGTACCTATTTCAAGCCGGCTTATGTTCTTACAAACACCTTACGTACGTTGCGAGTACTTTACCATTGATGTATACTTTTATGATTACATTGTATCGTAGCTTTATTATTAGTTCAATGGTAATGCCCAAATTAATGCAAGTCCTAATAGATATATTTGTTTTTTTTATTGTAGCTCGGCATGTGACAACACTCCGCCTGATGTAAAGCTAGAGTGTGGTCTATGAATGGAAACAACTGCTACTACAGAGAAGTCTCTACGGGCAGCAGTCGCCTCCACTATGCCGGCTTGAGGAGACGAGCATGTACCATCTAGATTGACAGTACACACTCCTCTTTTATACCTGGTCACTTTCAAACTATTCCCGAAACGCGACAAGGTCACTTCACGGGTGTTACATTCGAAAGTGGTGGTACTACCCCAGGACGACAGACTGGACAAATAACCATCATCAGTCTGCCTACCACTCTTTAGTAGTGCCTATAGGCACTGAGCGACCAAAGTACATATAACAAAGTTACATTGGTACCGGTCAGAATTAGCGAGGTTCGAACACGGGTCTCATCGATCGCGAGTTCACGCGTCTTACCGCTAGACCACGGCCGCTCTGTAAATAAAAACAATAATATGCTTCTTTCACTGTTTAAATTGTCGGCATCAAACGTATTACATTATAGGTAATATGCATCAGCTTTTCACATTACAATGTTTTTTTTTAAATTTATACACTGCTATTTCTGGATAACATGAAAATAAATATTTCATGTACATATTGTTAAGTTATAAAAGGGTTATTGACCCGAAAATTTCATTTTGTCAATTTGTTATCTTTGTTCTAAAAGCAACTTGCTTGCTGGTTATTTTTTATGTTAGTTTTATGCCACGGCATGACGAAATCACCTAACATTACAAAAATATATATTCAGTGCTTCTATAGTCATATTTAGGTAACTAGTTTTAGCCTAGTACTGTGGCTAATTTGTAATGGAAGTTTCTAGGTAGTGCTCACTAAAAAAAAGAAGTAGGTACCTAGATTTATGACTGCCTAAATTGTAATGTGAGTATTCTGTCTGTGTTTCCCCTCGTCACTTAAGGGGAGATTGCTATTAAAAGAAGAAGAAAAACAAGAGTATTCTATCAGATCCAAACTCATATTCTGAAATGCTATATTTGTTCCAATTTATACAAGAAGTTATGATGGTTTATTAACATTATGTTAAAGCTACAATTTGTTCTTTTTGTTATATTTTATAAAAATCCACATTTGTGAGCATGTTGTATATATTTTTTAAATGTATTAATGGAAACGTTAAATTAACAAGTAACTAAGCAAATATCACCCAAAACCCCTGCTTACAGAATTTAGGAATAAATGTAAACAATGTTTAATAGATTCACAATGTGATTTTACCAGTTTCTTATTTTGTCAAAGATATGAGCGCGCCTAGAGCATGTCCCAAATCAACAGTTAGACATGAAGTGATAACCTAGCCTGTCCATAATGAAGAGGGGGTCAATAACATTTATGATATTATGAGATATATATATTTTTTAAATTAAATACCTAATCTAATTCTGTGAGGGTAAGTTGTATTACTTCCGTATTACTATAAGCATGTGTTTCTGTGCTTCTTTTAAAAATGATTAGCTATACATAATTACATTTAATTTTCAAAATAATTAACAAAATAATATTTATTGTTTTGCAAATATAAAAAGGTAATTTATACAAAATTAAAAAAAATAATTAAATTGTTATAATAAAGGGCAATTATAAAAAAAATATAATTTGTGTATTTCTTAAATTAATTTGTTAACAAATGCTGGGGCTATCTTAAGTATATCGCTTTTTTATTATTAAAAAAAAAAGCACCTATATTATAAATATTCTTAAAAAGTTAATTGAAAAGTAAATAAATTTTGTTTTCTAATTAGAATTTTTAGACATTATTGATCTGTGATGTAAATTTGATGCAATCGTACAAAAATGTGCTCTATACGCGGTAGTCACATGATTTTACACTTCGCTGATAAAATCAATACACACTAATATTATAATTTACCATCACATTATGCCCAACATAATACAATATGAACGATATTAAATCAAAATATATTTTCTTAGAGCAAAAATATAATACTCGTTACATAACTGAAGGCATGTTCTATCAAAAAATTAAATTACAACTTACCTTTGCAAACACTGACATTGCTCTTGTCGTTCACAATTTTTTCAGCAGGGCATTTTTTCACTTTTTGGGAAGAATTTTTAGGAGAATTATCATTCACTTCACTACCAAGAGCCATCACAACACGAGGAATAATTCCGGCACAGTCCGACCGCGACGAGCACGGCCCCGAACTCTCAGCTGAAAAGGCACATGCAGAACGTAAGGTCCAAAATCGACTGACAGAATCGAAAATTTTTGTACTAAACGTGTAAATTAAAAACCACTTATATTACTTGACGTGTATCTCAAACAAATGTAATTTTATTTAGACGTATAATATTCTCGTACTACAACAATCACGTGAACATATTTTCTTTAACGTAATTTTAATATTTCCTAATACATTGCTGTTTATTGACTAACTTATGAAAATGTTCACTATTATAAAGGCAATGAATATTATGTTTATATTTATCTTAGTTTTGGCGCCATCTGGTGGGAGAGAGAAACAATTATGCAATCAATGACATTACAATGTTAAATGCGTTCAAAATATTTTAAATTATTACTCTCTCATTATATAAATAAAATAAGCTATGATTTGTCGTTCAATAAGTAAATTACCAATTGATATGTATTAACTAAATACTCTATTATAAATAACAATTTTCTTTAATTTAATGTAGCTTTCTGAGAAATTCACAATTTCACTGACTGACTTCTCTGTGAACTTCAAGATATTGACTGACAGAAGTGACAGATAAACAGATAAATGCACCAGCCGAGCTTTTATATTGTTTGGAATTCGTATTTTGGGTAAATTATTACGCATATTACACAGCGACTAGGGTAGAAAACTAAAACACTGCAGTAATTGTAAACTGAATAACATAAGTAGTTACACCTATATTTGTAGAAATGCTGGATGGTTGGTACTGTCGTTCCATTGCTAACATGCAGGCTGCTGAGTCTGCAAGTGGTGGCAGTACATCAACTTCCCAAAGACCTAACAATTCTCGAGAAGACTATACTAGTAACACTAGCAGTGAAGCCGAACAGGAGCCGAATTATAGAGAAAGATATATTGCTCTGAAAAAGAAACTTAAATATTTAATTTTCGTATGTATTTTGTTACAAAGCTGATTATTTTCCTATATTTAAATTTTTATAAGGATTATTGTCTTTCAGGAAAACGAGTGTTTCCAAGATGCACTCAGATGTAGTCAAAAGAAACTATTGAAAGCTTCTAGGGATCGTAGTTTTTTATTGGATCGTCTCCTCCAATATGAGAAGCCAGACAGCAGTACTTCTGATAGTGAAGATACAGCATCTTCTGAGGATGATCATCCCAAAGTCGAAACTGCAAAAAGGTTCTTGATTAATGTTATTGCTTACAAAACAGTCTGATGTGTGCATGTACTATTATTAGCTTTTGTTGCAATAATTTGTGAGTAAAATCTATGATATAATTTCACATGATTTTAAATCACCTGGTATTACTCTTATCTTCAGGAAGAGACCTGACATTAACCCTTCGAACGCAAGCAATGCTACAAAACCGAATCCTGTTAAAAGAAGAAGACCGCCAGCACCCAAAAAAACACCACCAAATGCTACTCAGGCAGTAAGTTTAATGTTTGTTAAACTACTATAATAGTAAAAAAAAAATAATGAGACGAACTTTCAGAGGATTTGCCTTGTTGTAATAAGCTAAAAAAGATTATACAGTATTACCCCGCTCTACCCGAGGGATACGTTCTGCAAAAACTCACATTAAGTGAAATTTGTGTATAAGGAGGTCACGTTTAAGCATAACCAAAAGTCAGTACAAAATGCAAATCAATACATACTTTAATTCTAAAAACACATTACATGCATATATTATGCATTTTTTTATGGAAAAATGTACCTATCTATTGTTTTCGGGGTTACGTTTCGTTTACGGTCTTGTAAAATATGTTCATAACACGCAACTCTGTTTTTTACACATTGACACACGGTTAAAACACGGTCATCATCACTGTTTATGCTCTGCAATATGTCCAAACCTGAATAAATCTTTGAAAGAGCCATTTTAACCGAAACCGCACATAACGGGGTTGCGTAAAGCAGGGTGTTACTGTATAACAAATCAGTGCTTACGCAAAAGCTCAATTCATGATTTTAAATAAATATATTTTATATTCCAGCATCACTCTGGAGTCTCTCATCTATCGAAAATATCACCAGGACTAGGCTTCACTATGACAGGGCCTGGTGATGGTCACATGACTCGAGAAGAGGTGGAACGGCATCTCCAATCAAGGCAATCCTATTTGGAGCTGTTACCAGAGAGAGCGCCACCTACAGTCCCAACTGAGATGTTTAGTAATGATCCCTCACTTGACAGGTATCAATGGTACTTATTTTTATTATATATATTTTTCTAGTATGGGCGGCTGTGATCTAGCAGTAGAGGATTGACTTATGGTCGATTTTAACCTGTGTTCAAACATCTCTAAGTTTAGACTGGAATCAATTTAACCATGTTATATGGTCGCTTAGTGCCTTGTATCAGTACTAGCTTGGTACAAGCATTAAAAAACTAATAATATAAAAACATATACCTAGAGTGGGCAGATTAATGGCGATTATAGTCCAACTTGCCATCCTGAGTTATTAACACCCAATAAGTGACCTAGTATGTTTGAAAGTAGCTGGGATTGCACTCTAGCCAACCTTAGGGTAATGGCTGAACGGAACTGATTAAAATAGTTTTGCCTTCCACCAAGTCTTGTAAAAAGCATTTTTTTTTGCCTACCACTGCCAGCGGGCAATGCGGAATGAGCTCCATGTAGCCTGCTCTGCTCGCAGTGGAACACTTTTGCAACATCAGGCGGAGTCTAGTCATGTGTTTTTTATTTTGACATGACATGTAACCTCCAGTCGCCATTACTATGCCGGCCTGAGAAGTCATGCTCCACTTGAAGGATTCAATGTTAAAGGATTGGGAGAACACATGTGCGACACAAAAAAGACGCATCAAACCATTTCGTTCCGCTAAAGATTTGATTGACACATAGCGGATGCTTCCCTCTCCCAGTGCAGATATTACGGGTGTGGAAGGATTTAGGGTTAAAGAGCTCTTCACAGACACAGGGATGCTATATCTGCTATACTAAACTGGCTATAAAAAGTGCTGGTACTATGGATATAAGCAACTAGATGTGTAATAACGTTCCCAATGTGACGCGAGAGAAAACATGGCCACAGTCACATTTAGGTTCAATTTTGTCAAATCGTTTGAAGCGGCCTATGGTTGTTTTATGTCAGATGTATGAAGTTTGCACATCTAGATCCTAAACTAGATCCCTCATATCTATTTGTATAGACTATGTATAGATATATTTCTTATATTAATGTAGTTCATTTTGTTACAGTGAATCAAATGACGTTCTTGAGAATTCACCTAATGTGGATGAATGGTTTGATTAAGAAGACTGAGCCATTGGTCAAATTTGTTTTAAGATTAGTAGTGGATAAAATGTCGACAGCACTCTAGGCTAGGACCTCTTCGCCTCTGGCGGCCATACAACGGCCAACTGCTTAAATCTTAAACCTACATCTAGTTCACCTAAATGATCATTTGACACTGAGGGGCCATCTCTTATCTTATCAACTAATGCAGATGGATCATAATGTTGCATCATATAAGGACTAATAGTGTATGTAGCAGTGAATTTTACTTTATATGCAAATTGTATGTTGAATTTAAATAAAATTTTGTAATATCAATATTTGATTTATTTAGACTTCATGTAATGTGCACACAGGCGTGCAACTTAACGCTAATTAGCATTTTCTTCTACCTAACCTCTACATTTATGATAGATGTGAGCTAAGACCAGTTTGTTTTTAAATTTAAGTCGCCATGGTTACAGTGTGGGGATCCGAGATAGTCTGATAGTAGGTAGACAAGTATTAGAAAGAAAACAAACAATTTTGATATATGTTTCTATTAGACAATTACAGTGTTATACCAAAGCGCGGCAACAAACTTTACCTCTAGAATAATTCACTCGGACAATAACTCATGCTTTATATAAAGTGTACAAACAAACAGGTACACTTAAGTTCAATATATTAAATTCATAATATACATACATCTCTAAACATTTTCGTAATAACATAAGAATTATATAATATAATCATAAGAAGCTAAAAATACGTGATATACTTTTCATAATTAAACTAACATGCATAAAAAGCATACAAACATGTGCTCTATTAAGTAGAGTATAAGATATAATATTGCATGGCTTGAGCTATCCATACTTGATTAAACCTACAATCTCATCAATAAGATAATTTTTCTATGTTCATGAGATTCCTTTAAATATAATAACATGGGCCTAAACATGAATAATATAGATTTGATTAATAACAGGGTTTCTTCGTGATATTATCTTTTACCTTACCCCACTAAACTGTTACTTGGGATTAACCACTGAACAACTAAATAATTCCTAATATTAAATACATTTAACGACATGCATTTTATAATTATTAGAAAGGATTTAATAATATTGTATTATATACAAACACATTTTCTCTTTTGAGTATCACTACTAACTACTTCGATTTGATAATTATAGTTTATGAGAAAATAGGTTCAAAACATCAACAAGCATCTAAATTTGAGAACCTAGGTATACTAACGTTAAATATAAGGGAATGTATATTGATAGTATTATCTAAAATCAAAAACCAGAATTCTTACTATAACAATGAAATAATCCATATCAAACTTCCCCATAATTACTAAAAAAAATATTAACAGGAACAATAAAAACATAAATAGCCATACAATTTAAATTTTACATAGGATCTTTAACATTAAAATTGGTTTTAAATAATGAAGTTTAAAACTTGACAAAAAATAATTATAAAAAATTCACCCATTTTAGTTGTTAAACTGCAAAACTCTATGTACACATAATTAAAAAAGTATAATATACCTTTACCTACCAAAACCAACTTGGTAATAAATAATATTGGCTCAGTAAAGTGGATAGGTCATTTCTGTAGAACTGATTTCATAATTTTACAACACAGAAGTTATAATACAATAAACTATCAGAACAGGGAGTATCCACATTTCGTATTATATTATTGCTTAAAGTAAATAAAGCAAAAACTTGAAAATTTCGTACAATCTAAAATTAAAATATTAATAAAATTAACTAATGCAATAATAAATATACATAAAAATATACTTTGGAATATTAAAAAAAAAATTATGATTGTACATTTTTAAAGATCAAACATCTTGAGAAACTATGACTATTAACAATAACTTAATATCTGTGCATATTTCATAAGTGTTGCTTTTGACGGAAATATGCATTATGGGTCTGTAATATAACATTGTACCATTAAAATTGATCAGCCAACAAATCGCATATCTCTTGAGACACAGTTTCCTTGCTCGAGCGTACTGTCAATCTATACATCTGGGCTTGCTTGTTTGGCTCTAATCTCATAAGACAACCCACTTGTTGCATGCGTGTGTGAACAATACCTGCACATACAAAGTTGTCAGGATTGGGATCAATTCCATCCAAAAGCTGCATGCCGAAACCACTAAGTTTTGTACGAGTTCCAGCCAAATCAATGGACCCTTGGGCTTTGAAGATTTTCTGTGCTCTCTGTTGTTCACCACCCAAATTTTTCCATCGCGCAAAAAAGGACTCTCCATTCATTTCAGTTGGCTCAAAGAACTTGTTCAAAGTCAAAGGAAGTTTCATTGTAATTTTTTGAGGTACATTGTTGTAAACAAAAGACACAGACATGCTGGGTGTATCAGAATAGTCTTCTATGCATTCAGCAGTAAGCATTTGTTGTATTTGAGCTCCTGCAGGCAGAATTGGCTCCATCGGTTTCATTTGTACATTAAGCTTGGTAGCATCAGGCCAATGTAGTTCAGGCTGAACATTTTGAATTTGAAATTGTGTCTTATTACCATAGAACAAACCGATCCTTCCCAAATTTTGACGGTATTCACTTTTAACTCCAATTTGAATCAAGTCATTTTCAAACAAGACTCCATTATTCTTAAATAAGAATTTCTTGAAGTTGTTTTGCTGCACTGAATTAGGACTTGTTTTTGGTGCATTGTAAAGATCCCCGAGAACATCTAATAAGCCATTGCCAGTAGCAGGGGCTGCTGCACCTGGAGGTGTGGACAATCCCAAAAGATCGGCGCTTGAATTGTTCACATTAGCACTATTGATAGTTGCATTGATAACTGCACTTGGCTGTGGACTCTTTGATTCTCTAGCATCATCAGGAATGCGCCCAGGTTTCTTTTTCTTCAAAACAGCAAGTATGGAAGACTCTCTCTCGGGGAAGGCTGGCATCTCCTCTAAAACAGTAGCCAATACATCTGAGCTGGCAACAATGCTGAGTTGCAGGTACTCGGATGCCCGTTGCTGCAATTCTACATCAGCTGAACGGAGATTAGAATCAGCACGGAACACCTCCTGGACCCTTCCTTTAATTTCAGGGAACAGATTTACAAGCTTGATATATGTAGACAACAGCAAGGCTCTGGTAGCTGCCGAACATAAGTGGTATTTGGAATGTAGGAGTTGAAATTGGACCTGAGGTGATGATCGTGTATCACCTGCAATCAAGTTACCAAATTCACCAAGAATATATCCTCCCACTTTTACCATATTTTCATGGCAAGTTGGAGCTTGTAGTGCTTCAAACACTGTTTTAGCTGCATAGCCCTGAACTTCTTCCCTGTTGATAACAATTTGAATCACTCTATACCATACTTCCTCCGAGACATAATCTCCAGCAATTCTGATTAAGTTCAAAATGACATCCACATACCATGTGAAATCTGTAGCATACTTCTCTGCAAGAATAGCTACTTTCAGTACCATTTCCTCTCTGATGGAATAATCAGCAGTCTCCAGATAAGCTAACATTTCCTGAACAATCTCCTCTGCATTAGTCTTGTCACACATAGCGTAGAGCAGATCTACAGCCTGCTGTCTCACGGAAACATCCTTTTCCATCTTCATAGAGAGTATGACCACCTCCTGGTGTTTCTTCACAGCTTCGTGAGAAAATTCAGATGTTGCTAAATGACACATTGACTCCAAAGCCAAATATCTGAGATTGGTCTCACGGTTACTCAAAAACTGGCCAAGCTGGTTACAAGCCCGAACTAACAAGTTAGGTTCACTGTCATTGTGAATAATGAGGCTTATTGCTTCAAACAATACAGCATTCTTTGCATTTGAATGCTGCACCTTCTTAGACTTGGGAGGCTCCTGCGCCTTGTTGAAGATGGTCTCTAAACACTCAGAGAGGCGACCTCTCACTCCCGGCTCCTCTGATGGAGGGGTATAGTTCTGCAGAAGTCTCAACAGTTTTACTGATAGCCATGGTGCAGGCACAAAGTAATAAGTATAATCCTGGAGATCTGTGTAACTAGCTGTAACAATCCTGCTGAGCCTAGCCACAGCCAGGGTCACACAACCCTTGTATTCTTCTGGGTTCTTCTTGACAAGAGCATCAATCAATGAAGTGGCAGCAGTCACTACACCCATATGAGGATCATTTAGCAGATGAATAATTCTTGAAGTCCATTCACCTCCAGGTATTATTTCTGGTGATTTACGGAACAATCTCAAAAGACACAAAGCGGCTGACTGCTTTACCACGTCCATGGTGTCCCCGGATACCAGTAGTTTAGGTATCTCGGTAGCAAAGGCTTCAGCCATATCCTTGCTACCAATGTTAGCAATGCATTGCAGTGCTAAGTTCACATGGATAGGGTTTCGTGACTGCAGATCGTTTTTAATACTTTGGATGATCAACTTGATAAGATCACTGTTAGTATTTACCAATACAGATATGAAAAGATACCCAATCTGCTTCTCGGAGTACTTGTTAGATGACAGCAAGTTAACTGCCTCCATATGACCGAAGTCGATGTCATGACCGAGTAGAAATATGAATAACAATTTGCATACATACTTTTTCTTCTGATAGCCATCCAAAGTCTTGTCACCTTTGAATTTGCTTCTTATGTTCGCCAACTCTTTATTGATTCTTTTTATTTCTGCTTCCTTGCTTTTGCAGTTTCTTATATCCGATATAAAGACTGCGAGCCCTCGCATTCCATCTCCCCTGACGGCAGGCATATTGCCAAGTGACTTGTCGAACACCAGCTTTATGCCTTTTTGGAACTTGCTTGGCAAATAATCTAGTCACGAAGACACTACACTAAAGAAAGGATAAATCAAATGTTCCAACCCACTTTACTATTTCAGTAAATCGATGTTTTAAAGACCGTCATATACGATAGAGAGCTTTCTTCTACAACGCCTTATATCTATGATGAATGAAACGTCATTTTTCGTCACTTGTTTATGGATCAGTCACAATGTTTTAAATATTTCATTTAATAACACAATTTCTTAATCCCTATTTATTCTTATTGGTACATTTAAAATCAAAGTGCACTTATGTGTTCAACTCAAATTAATTTTAAAAGACTTTTACAATCAAGTAATATAACAGTACCAATTTGATTTGAAGCAGATTTAAAATTAGTTGAACGCAGTTATTGATTTTACAAATGTCAATACCCATAGGGATGTCCATTTAAGTATCATTCACAGCAACATTGATGATTTTGATCCATATTGATTTATTTATTCATATTTATCTGCGTAAATTTAGGTAGAGATTTATATACTCTAATTTATGTACTTTTATAGAAGTTTCTTATAATTACCTTTTATTATATTTGGAATTACGAAACGCGAACATTCATCACTCGACTCGTGGTGAATGTCAATTTGTTCCTTGCTTCGTTTTTCTTTCTTGCATTTGTGAGATTTATTTTGTCGGGTATGGTGCGGTCGGTCGATTAGTATTGTAGAGTAATGAAACCGAATTAATAATAAATATAAGCATTTTGTGTTCATATGTTTCTAAAAATTTAGTAACAATGGTGTCGCTTGATTCTGTGGTTTCATATTTGTGAGTGGCTGGCGGAGTCAAAGTACACGAGGATTAGTGAATGATGCAGTCTATATGCTGGACAGGTAGAGTCTTATCACGTGCACTTCGAAATGGACTATCTAGTTTATCTAGCGCGGCGGAACTCACTTTGTCTAAAAAGCATCCGTACTTAGTGTCTGTCGTGTGTGGATTTCCAAAAGATATAGCCAATGGAAGAACGGTCAAGGGTCAATTTGGCGATGATGCCTGGTTTTCTACACAATTCAGTAATGCAGATGTCATTGGTAAGTAGTCACATGATTCTTTCAAACTTTGTATTCAGTTTGTAAGTGAATTGAAGGACATTTACAGAAAACACTGTTGGATGCACGCAGATGTCGTATCAAAACAAATCATGAAAATAAATATTAGTCTCACCAAATAGTATGAAAAATAAATGACATTTATTAAATATATATATATGTTGCTTATTACATATCTGTATTATAATTGGTGATTGTTATGACACAAATACAAAACATTGAGGGGGGTAAACACAAACAAATTCGACTTTCAAGCACATTTTCCTTCTTGAACATTTTCTTAGCAGTACCAAAGCAGGATTATCTGACAGATATTTCTTGGGTATAATTAAATAAATAAATTTATAGGAAACTATCGCTGAGTCTATTTGACTACTTATCATATCCCATAAATTACCAATTGCAACAACACTATCAATTGTAGATTCCTCACAAGCTCTTTTTCTGCAATTGATTGATTGATTGTGCGTGAGGTAACAACACTATCATAAAAACAATAACTAAAAGCTAAAGTTCTTAATTTAAACAGTGGAAGGCAGACTAATGATGGATTAAGTCTGCCATCCTGGGGTATTTTCACCACTTTTAAGTGTAACATCTGTAAAGTAGCTATATGTAGTGTGACATGAGAAGTAGGTATGCACTGTCACCCTGTATATAGAAGGCGCCTAATGCCTGTAAATATTTCTCTATGGTAATAGTTTTTCCACTCATGGACAGCCCTCTAGCTTACCACAGACAGAATGTTGGCAATGTAACAAATATTATGTCATTATTATTACTTTAATAAAAATAAATTATACCAGGCGTGGCTGATGGAGTTGGAGGCTGGAGAGCATATGGCATTGATCCTGGGGAGTTCTCCTCATATCTCATGAAGACATGCGAAAGGCTCGTCCAAATGGGTCACTTCAAAATGACTGACCCGGGGGATCTTCTAGCAAAATCATATTATGAACTATTAGAACATAAGAAACCTATCCTTGGTAAGTTTTCTATAACTTGTGCAGTAACTTCAGCATTAACATTCTAAGGTCAAAAGGTATACCGATGGTTATTAGCTGTGTCATCTTTCGAGGTGTACTACCATCACTTTCATCTGTAAAATCAGCTTGGAAGTAGTCAGGTGTAACGAGAGAAGTGTACCCTATCGCACGTTTAAAATATTTGTAGGTATTTACTGAAAAAATAATTTATTTTAATGATGCTACAGTATTAATCTGCAACAAATTAACAGTTATATTTTTAATAATTTTTTTTTCGAAAGATATTTAATAAGTAATAGTCTTAATATTAATACGTATATAAAAAAAACCGCTTTCCGAAATCAAGTAAAACTTATATTCAATTATTACACAAAAAGATTTTATAAGATAACATCTTTTTAAATACTTCTGATATAGGTGAAATATATTGTTTTCCATAATGTGCTGATTGATCATAGATAGTTTAGTTTGGAATTTTTGAGTTAAAACAGTTTTGTTCTTGACTACAATATACATATTAACTCTATGTACATACATTTCGCGTTTCACGAATAGTTTGAAAGTAGCCAGGTATAACGAGAGAAGTGTGCACTGTCAATTTGGATGGTACATGCTCGTCTCTTCAAGCCGGCGTAATGGAGGCGACTGCTGCCTGTAGAGATTTCTCTGTAGTAGCAGTTGTATCCATTCATGGACCACACTCTAGCTTTACATCAGGCGGAGTGTTGTCACATGCCGAGCTACAATAAAAATAAAATTAAAAAGGATAACTTTAATCAATCAATCATACTTAACGTGACCATTTATTATTTTTCTCAAAACGGGACATTAAGTTATTCGCAACCCAGAAAAAAATCAATGTTTTTTATAGCTATATTTTGGTCCTAGGTTTTTGATAATAATTAAAATTCTACACAGAATGCCAATTTCTCTAAAAACGGAACAATTCTGCGTCCCAAAGCTTGCTTCAGGGAAGACGGGACGGTGTACCCAAAAACGGGACGTATGCTCACGTGTGTTAATAAAATACAACAGTGTTTGTTTTACTCATTTGTATCAAACTAGGTTGTTTTGTTTTAAGATGTAATAAAAAAAAACACAAGGTAATAAAAACTTAATTTTGATCAATTATATACGTATTTTACGAACCTAATTCGAAAAACTTGATATTTGAGGTAATAAGATTATTAATTTAATTATTATTTAATATACATTTGAAACTGTTTAAATTATGCACAATAGTTACCTTAGCGACGCGAAGTTATATTGATGTTTTAATGGTGTGACCTCGTACATTATTTTCACGTTGTTAACGTAACGGAGGTTTCTTACAATAAACTACGACTTTATATAAAAAAATCTAAACAAAAGTTTAAAGTATATGTCATTTTAACTTTTGATACCTTATAAAATAGGTAAAATAAAGAATGATACGCAGCCTGATGGTGGTGGTAATTTAGCTCAGTCTCCCACCACTTTCTTCAAAATGTAACTTTTGGGAAGTGACCTAGACGAGAGGAATGTGCCCTGCCAACCTAACCAGTGAACATTTTCTGGGGTAGCAGTGATTTCTGCTCATAGGCCACACTATCTTAAAATTGTGTAGCTACAATAAAAAGAAAACTTGATTCGAAACAATCAAAAAGATGCGCAGTTAATTAGTTAGCTGAAAGTGTTAATTAAAGTAAAATATATGTGTTTAAATAATTGCTTAAAGTTAGTACCAATATTTCAAGCCTCTAATCACTGAGCAAAAAAAGTAACAATAATTCTAGTTTGACAAGAACGAAAGGAGGGTGCACTGTCAATCTAGATGGTGCATACTCCTCTACTCAGGCCGGTATAGCGGAGGCGATTGCAGCCCGTAGAGATTTCTCTGTAGTAGCAGTTGTTTTCGTTCATGGACCGCAATCTAGCTTTACATCAGGCGTTGTCATATGTCGAGAGAAAAAACAAACGATCTCTGTATATAGTACAATACAATACAATTGTCACGCCGTATACTACAATACATATACTATATTGTAATAAATCCTAATAATATAGGTAACTAGTTATTCAAGTATCTGAAAATATCACTTTATCAGCTGGTAGATAACGCGAATTTGTTTTGTTGCCATTTAACTGGGTTAGTGGATGCTGAGTATCAATCTACGTTTATTTACAAACATTACTTTTTAGCACACATGAATAGCACGAGGAGATCGCGCGCACTCTTTCTTATTCGCAAACCTTTATGCCTATAAGGTGTATTAATCCAAATTATAAAAAAAAAATCATACTACAAAACATTGTTAAATTATTTTATTAAACAGAGGAGAATCCCAAACAATGTGATAAGAAATCGCTTCGAGCTCAAGGGCAGTATTGTGACCAGAGTGGAAAGGAGTATGCTAAGGTGGTTCGGTCATGAAAAGGATGGAACGAAAGGATTTATTAGAAAGATTTATTGTGCGGATGTGGATTTCTCAGTCAGATTGGTCAACTGCTGAGAAAGAGTCAGATAAGGAGCACCTTTAACACATGAGGGGAGAAATGGATGTGGTCGAAAGTGGTATGAAGAGAGAGCCTACCTCAGTGGGAACAAGGCGATAAACTTGCTGAATTGCTTTGTTTTCGTACATTATTGAGTCGATAATTATTTTGATTCCTAAAGTGAAACTGGCAGGCAGACTGATGATTGTTATTAGCCCGGTCTGCCGTTGTCGGTTATTAGCCTCGTCTTCCGTGTCAGGGTAGTATCATCGCTTTCTTAGTAAGAGTTTCAGTATGGGCTTACAAGAAGTCAATAAAAAGAAGAGTGTGCCCTGTCAACTTGGACAGTACATTCGTCTCTTTAAACCACGGCATTGCGAAAACAACTGCTTCCTGCAGATATCTCTCTGTGTTCTTGTCTCGTATCTCTACCAGACAAAGAAGTTTGGTATCATATTTATTTCCCGATAAAAAAAATTAAACGTTAACTAATTAAGCATAATTGAAGATCGCCTAAATTACATTTTTTTTTAATTTGTGATAATTTCAAGTGTTATCAATAGGCTGGACAGTGGCGCGGCGTGTTGCCATTTGACACCTTACAAAGGTTCAAATTAGTTAACCAATTCTTTGTCCCACTGACATACATTAGTATGTTAGTTTATATAATTTTCAGTTTTATTTGTGTATCTAATTTAGCTTTTATTTGTATTCTATGACCAATATTATATTTATTTATGTGGATATGGCGTTGTATTAATTTTTATTTTTGATTGATCGGTATAAAACTACCAAATGTAAAAGTTGTTGATAAGTAATTGATTAATTAAGGTTGAACTTGCAAATGATCTGCTACTATTACTTGGTGTAGCACGAATACAGTCGCCTTATACTCGTACAGAGAATATTGAGAATTCTATCAAATGTGAGCGAGGATAAGTAGATATTGCAAGTATTTTGAAGGCGTGACAATTGTATTGTATTGTATTTCGTACTCTCCTGTGTGCACATTAGCTCACTATGTTTTAAATACATAATGTTGGTCCCCTTGGCGTAGTGGTTGACGTCGAGGTTATTAACTCACATAGTATCAACATGAAATAGGGTAAACTTACTTGATTCTAACGTGATCTCTAAGAAGCTGTACGCTTCAGGGTTTAATCTACACGGCGCCCGTTACAAGCCTAAATAAACAAATTTTAATGCCCTAGATAACGGAGTCCCTGAGAGGTCGTAAGCGATCCAGAGTTGTGTACGAAATTGATAACTTCCTAAACTTTTTATTACAAAGCATGGCGTTAGTCTAGTTCGCTCCAAACAAATGACTGACACGTGTAACTGTAAATCTTAGTTTATCTCGCGTCTATGAATATAAAACCTTATAATATTTATTTATATTTTTGTGTTGTGCTGACGTAAATGCGCATTTTGATCTGTCACATATATTTGAATTAACACTAATCATACCATAACGGGTCAAATGACCCATTTTGAACTTTTGCATTGATAATGCACGTATTATCTTATTACTTCTCCAAATTTAACTTACTGACTTTTTCTGACTAATTAAGTCTACTGTTCTTATACTATTTTTATAATTTTTTGTTTTGTTTATTTTGAGTAATAACTGTCGTATACCGTTGTCTACCACATCGGGTCATTTGACCCGGAGAACATTTTTTTTTGTTTTATAAGCTTATCAATACATATTGCTTATCTTATTGTATTCAGTAAACTGCAAATGTATGCAAAGACTGTTACGTAAAGTAGTTCAATCAAAATAGCTGAGAATAATTCAAGAAAATATAAAAATTTTAGATTG
The DNA here is from genome assembly GCA_948150575.1 of Tinea pellionella. Taxonomy (NCBI): domain Eukaryota; kingdom Metazoa; phylum Arthropoda; class Insecta; order Lepidoptera; family Tineidae; genus Tinea; species Tinea pellionella. The sequence continues at coordinate 3,647,183 of OX411258.1, forward strand.
AAACTAGATTTTTATGTAAAAAAGGTAGCAAAAAAGAAAAGTTTATTACATAGGTTTTATTTTATTTTGATAGCTTTATTAGTGATACAGGTAACTATTTACCCATAAAATGTCGAAACGAACGAGACAGTCCAAATTCTTAGAAGATATAAATGATATTGGAGAAGAGTTTTCGGAAATCGGTGAAGATGAATTTTCTGAAAACGAAGATATATTGGTTACAAACGAAAATGAGTCTGAATCTACAGATACTGACAATGAAGAGGAAAATATTGTGAATATCGGTTGTGGACGAAAAAGAAGAAGATTACTCTCAAGTTCTGAAGAAAGTGAAGCAGAAATAAATGAACAACATGTTGAAATTGATGGATCTGTTTGGGAAAAAATACAAATAGGTGGCACACCTGGAAGACCACCACTTCATAACATTTTCAGGCAAGAAGTAGGCCCAACAGGATATGCTAAACGTCATCTAATTGCAAAGCAAAAGAAAGATGACATGGCAAGATTTTCTTCGAAAATTTTTACTTCTGATAATTGTACTCTTACAATTTATAAAAGCAAGCCAAATATATATAACCCAACCTGTATATAAATAAATAAATAAATAAAAAGGTACTTTTACTTAGTTCTAAACATAAATTTGTATCAATAGAAAATAATGATAAGCGTATACCTGAAACTGTTTCATATTACAATAAAACCAAATTTGGTGTAGACATGACCGATCAAATGGCGAGGAAATTTACTACAAAGTCTAAGTCTTGCAGATGGCCACTCCAAGTTTTTTTCAATATCCTTGATTTAGCTGGTATAAATGCCTGGATTTTATACAAGCGAACGACAGGAGATAATATCTCGAGACAAGATTTTTTACTCAAGCTAGCAGTAGAACTTGCCGACGATTTTCGAGTTGCCCGTGAACAACCAAAAGAAAAAGCAAATACTAAACGATCGTTGCCTAACCCTGTTACAGATTCTAATAAACGTAAGAGGTGTCAAATAGGATACTGCAAAGAAAATAAAACTAATAAAATTTGCTCCAATTGTAAAAAAATTGTTTGCGGGAAATGTGCGACGGAAACACTTATGTGTAAAAAATGTGATGTATAATTATTTATTTTATTTATTTATTTATTTCATATAATTATAATACATATTTTATTATCATTATATTTTTATTTCCTTTCCAACATCCATATTTCATACATAAAAGTAGGAAACGTAAATTTCGGGTCATTTGACCCGCTATGGTAAACTAGGTATCTAATAAGTGTTGGTATGATTAGTGTTAATACGAATTGTTCGGGAGACAATACCTCGAATCCTATAAACAAATACCATTTTATTTATCTCTGTATTTTAATGGAATTGTAACCCTAATGTAATAGCCCAAGAGCTACGAACCGCAATGCCTTTAGCGAGCATCAGATTGGAGCGACAAAAACAAGATTAAGCCCATATCTGAAAGGTCGTTCTGGGCATCAGCATTTGCACTAAATTATTTTGTCTCATACGCTCTATTTGCCGAACTGTTAACTGTCTATCGTCTGATCTGAACTTCGTGGCCTCGACGCTTCTGAGAAACAAATAGAATTCATCGGGACGGTATTTTGGTTACTCAGCCATTGATTTATCCTTGAATCGGCCGTGTCGTCTCGGCTCGACTACAAAACAATGTAAAATGAAGACGTAAACGTTAAAAAGGCCTTATTATGTGAAACATAAAGACGTGGATTGTACTCTAGCTTCACATCAGACGAGTATGGTCCTGTGACACATCACAAAAAATAATCCAACCAGGCAGTAACGATTGCCGAAGGAAATATAGAACAAAGAGAAGGAACGGCTGTAACTACACTTAGCTACACAATTTAGTGGTCAGAGTGGATTATAGTAATATTATTTTAACTGCCGAGGTAAAGAAGAAAGACAAATGAATCGATCCTATTGGTGGAGATAACTCACCTTACGCCGTAACAGCGTAAATGTAAACTCGTACAGAAGCCTCTAAGCATTCGTGCATAAAGCGGAGGACGTGCTCAGACTGCTGCCATCGTTATTTAATAATAATAAAAACTTATGTGTTGAAATTAAGACTAATATTTCTAGATAAAAGGATAATAATTAAATAATAATAGCAGTTGATCTCATCTGTCTGATGACTCATAATATTGACATTGCTCACCATGTCCGAATCACCTTTATGGGAGTAATCTTCCATTAGCGGGCTAGTTTACACCTACACGTAAGATAGTCACGATTTTAACCATAATAAATGGTTACCGTAATTTTTTATTTATTTTTTGCACGATTTGTTAATTCTAGAACGTTTTACTTAAAACATAAATGTTATTGACCATTAGTGAAATAAACTCTTTCCAAATGTTATATAAATATCGTATTTAATGCACAGCAACCTCCCATTAAAATGTTCCTTAGAAATATACCATGTCGTTCAAGACTGCATTAAAAAATCCGACATGATTAGAATTCTAGAGAGTCGCCAGCCGATGGCCCAGAGGGGGCAAGGTGATATGGAGGATGAGAAAAGTATGAATTTTAGATAAAGTGAACCTTTTTACTTGTAATGGGAGCCTTACATCTACGGCGATTGTAATAACAACGGTACAGAGTGCAACGTGTAAAGCTACATGAGCTCTTGACTGTACAATAAATAAAACTTGCAAATAAGTTATTATTTTTTTTAGAAAAATAGAATAATAATAATTAGGGAGTTTGAATTTGAATAAGTATTCTGATTCGGATTTTAATATTGTAGTGGTCGATGACTTAGGCTTAGGACTTTGGCTGCTTTACATTTGACGGGGGAGAGCTGGGCCGCTCAAGTCTTAGTTCAACTTGCTGAAAAATCCTGAATAATTCTATCAGCATGGTCACCGGAATAAAATTACATAATGAATGAAAAAGGTCGACGACACAGGGTGAATGCACCTGCAAATCACATGATGCGGTCGGCAAGCCGTCAAAGGGACCTCTCACCACTTTCATTTAGAATTTACCCACCTAAAAAAGGTGGTTCTTTACCGCTGGAACATCTTTCTGAATTCGGAGACAGAATTCATATTCTTAATTAAAAGGCCCCAGAAACAGAAATAATGAGAATGTGTATAGAGAATTGTTGATGTGGGGGAAGTAAGAGAGGTGTGTCAGTTTCGTGGCAAATGGCGTTCCGTTGTATCTGTCTATCCCTGCGGGAAAAAGGTGTGATGATGTTGATGTGTAGAGACATAAGGCATAATTACATTGCATGCAATTCCAGGATTTCTGAATTAATATACGGGTTGAGTCTCGTAAGTTCAGAGTGATATTCCTGTATAGGATGGTACCTATATTTTTAATATTTGTTGTCCAACATGCAGCAGTCACCTCCACCATGACTGTCTTTTTTTAAATATTTCTTTATGTCTAAATTATTAAAGTTTAATCTAACATACATAATAATAATGATATTGTAAACATAAACAACTAAACTAACTTAAGTGGCAGTGGTTATTAGCCCAGTCTGCCGTCCTGGGGAAGTACCATCACTTTCGAATGTAACACCCGTGAACTTTTCGCGTTTCGGGAGCAATTTGAAAGTAGTCAGGTATAGCGAGAAGCTGTGCACTGTCAATCTAGGTGGTACATACTCATCCTCTCCGGAACCGACTGTTGCCTGTAGAATTTTCTCTGTAGTAGCAGTTGTTTCTGTTCATGGACCGCACTCTAGCTTTACAGTAGGCGGAGTGTCGAGCTATAATTTAAAAAAAACTAAAAACCATGAATACTTAAGGGTACGAATGTGTGCCGTCCTCTCGTTTACACTCGGCTACTTTTAAGAATCGTGAAATGTTTTAATACTTATTAATAGTATTTTTTTTGTCGACAGGAAGCAGCACAGCCTGCGTAATGATCCTGGATCGTGGTCAGAGTACAATGCGTGCTGCTAACATTGGGGACAGTGGTTATATGGTAGTGAGAGGTGGTCGCATCGTACACCGTTCACATGAGCAACAACATTATTTCAATACACCATTTCAACTTAGTTTACCGCCTCCAGGTCATGATAGGAATGTACTTAGTGATAGGTAAGTATTTTTATATTTTTTTATATTAAACCATGATTGAAAACAACTGCTACGATAAAAAAAATGCCTGCAGCCAACTGCCACCCTCCATCATGCCGGCTTGTAGAGATCCCGAAACGCGTCTAGATCATTTCACAAGTGTAGCTTCGAAAGTGGTGGTACTGTTTTGGGATGGCAGACTGGGCTAATAACCATGATCAGGCTGCCTACCACTCTTCAAAAGACCTGATTTAATGACCTTAGTGTAATCACAGTCGAAACGTCATCAATTATAATTAGTACAATTATAAATATTAATGAACACTAAAAAGATATCTAGGCACACTCTATTTTATCTTTTTTTTTTTTGCAATTTAGGTTATTTGTTATTCGCTAAGAATTTTTAAATCAAAAAATTTAAGTATTTTTAATCTAGTTAGGATAACTTAAAGATGACTAGTAGATGTCATTGTGGCGACTGCAGCTAAAAATAAATGTATTGTCAAAAAAAATCGCCTTAATAAATAAATAAATCTAATATTGACCTAACATTAAATATGTAATCATATTTTTAATAGACGTTAGCCCGTCTAGCTCTAGTCCAGTTTTTATAGCAACATAGGTCACGACTGACGTTCCAATCGTATTCATTCTTCAATAAAAAGTCACATGATTTCATGAGAAGAGTAAAAAACAATTATCTACTTCAAAACAATAGATAACCTTCAGATATTTCAATTTACTTATCACACTCGTTCGTACATATAATCTGTTTATTGTATCTAGGTATATGCAATTTCAGATTAATACGGTTTATTGTTGTTTTGTTTACCTTAGGAAAGTTGATCAGCTGCATCAAGACTGCTCGCGCTATTCATTATTCAACAATTGCTTGGGCATCGATCAGTAGAAAATGTTAACAAAACAATATTCTAAAATAATACCTTATTTATTCATTAATTCATTTCAATTATATCAACACATCGTATAGCAATCAATGTTTAATTACATAAAAAAACAGATATCATCAATTAATCAAGCATGTAATATAATAATAAATTCAAATATTGCATCAGTAAAAGTCTAATTACTCAATAACCCGGGTAAAAAAATTAAAACTGATTAGTGACAAGGAATAGTACAGATTTATTTTCCTACCAAATGTACTAAAAATGATCGACAAACTCGAGAAAAAATGTGTGGGCCCATTCCTCTTAGGCATGGGCATTCTCCTTTACATCCCTAATTGGTTAAAAATAAAGTGTTAGTACGGTTGCATACAATGTCAGCCTATTTTTACCAGTACACCGTTACATTACAGACCTACCAAGTTATCTGTGAAGTGGCGAAAATTGAAACTACGGCTGTCATGCTTAAATTGCTTAAATAAAACTATTTTCGGGTGCGAGTCGAACTTTATCGATTTTTGTACAAGTCAAATCGGTGGAACTGTATTTTATTGAGATCGATCGGTTTGAATCATCTGTTTATGCCTTTAAGACGCGTGCGCCTGTAACTATTATAAAAATATAAATATCTCATATGAAAAATAAATTATGTTTTTATGGAAAATTAAACATAGTTCACCTAGTCCACATATTGCATCAGGTGTTTATGTTATACAATTGTGTAAACATAAGTAGTTATTTTCTTTTTGATAGTAATGTTACTATAAAGTAATTTTATCAACTTTTAAGTTAAAATAATTTCAACTTATCTTTGCTTATGTCAGTTTTTACCAACAATCGCATTCTATGTCATTTGGACCTATAATAAAAGAGCTATAGTGCCTTTTCATACGGTGGCAAGGCCTTACTAACCGTTAAACTGACCTAAACCGTTAAAAGCAAGTCTGGGCTTTCAGACGCGTAGAAACTGACTACAGATCAATCACAGATAGTACAGATAAGACGCAAATGCGGTGCGAGATCGTTTTAGCGTTAAACCTCAACATCAACCATAGGCATTCCGACCACTTGGTAGCTAGAAGCGTGTGAAAAGGCGCTTCACGGTGATCGTTAAGTTCCAGTTAATATTAAGTTTTTTTAATATGGAATTTAACACGATAAACGCCATGACGGACTTTTCCCCGGGGTCGCACCAAATAATCGAGAATTGTTAAGTAGACTGTACTATGGATTTTTAAAATAAATCATGTCAGTTTTAGTCGCTACAATGATTAGAAGTTCCACTTGACTTATTTTTTTTTTATTGTAGCCCGACATGTAACAACACTCCGCCTGATGTAAAGCTAGAGTGCGGTCCATGAATGGAAACAACTGCTACCACAGAGAAATCTCTACGGGCTGCAGTCGCCTCCACTATGCCGGCTTGAGGAGACGAGCATGTACCATCTAGATTGACAGTGCACACTCCTCTCTTATACCTGGCTACTTTCAAACTATTCCCGAAACGCGACAAGGTCGCTTCACGTGTGTTACATTCAAAAGTGGTGGTACTGCCCCAGGACGACAGACCGGACAAATAACCATCATCAGGCTGCCTACCACTCTTACCACTATTTATTGTACTTTTTAATCTTTTGCTACTTAATAAATGTCAAATTAAATGGCGCATTTAAAAAGTAAATTACCGTGTTTTTTTTTTGTAATTAACTGTACAAGCAAAAAGGAAAGCAGTAATTGTAATGAGGCTAAAAACCATGAATTATTGTACTTTTTGTGTGACCTCGAACTATTCGAACGGAACGTTTGTTGACAAATTGTACAGTCTATTGAAAAACTTTTGAGTAACCGACTATGAGATTACAACGGGTATTTAGCATTTTGTTGATAATTTTTTTTTTCAAAACTAATAATAGGCCATAATTTTATAATAAAAGAACAGTTTTCTATGAATTAAATTAGATCGATGTCCAACAACGGCTATTAAATAATTTGGCTGAAATTTTTGTCACTTTCAACTTTATGTTTTAGGTACCGATTTGCGATACCAAAATGCCTGATAATTCGGCTTCTGCAGCAAAGCAAACTATGGGCCTCTGGGCCTCTGAATTCCGTTACAACATTTTTACTGTAATCTATGAAGTATTTATTTTTCAACGAGAGATTTTGTCTTTTTTTTTTACTTGAAATACGAGTACATGTCCACAATAGCGTGTAATTACGTTTATTAAGTTTTATTATCGCGTAATTATTATTAGTACGTGGATGTATGGAATGACGGTAACATTGTCACTGATACCGCACCGTTTCATTATAATTTATCTTCATTGGTGTAATTAGTGCATTTTTTTCTGTTTCAAGTTTTAATAGAGCTGTAATTTTTTATGACAGAAAGTTTTTATTAAATATCTATTCTAATGACAGGAGTAGATCCCCAACCCCCACTCCCACTATGTTTTACATACATGCCTTTTTAATATTTAAATAGTAACATGAGCTCTTATTCGGCTTGATGTTAAAACCTAAAATGTGATCCCTAAACAGCAGTCGTATCCGCTATGCTGACTTCAGGAGACGAGTGTGTATTGTTCCGGTTGACTTCACGGGTGAATTACAATTGAAAGTAGTAGACGACATCATGGACTAATACCAACGATCAATCTTAGAATGTAAGATATGAAAACCTCGTTTTAATGAAATCAAACTATCAAAACATATTTACGGAATTAAGTAGTGTGTGAAAGGTCAGTCGTCTGATCATAAACTCATGGCTTCATCTCACTTTAGATATCTGGAAGTTTTATCTATTGATGTTTATTATTTTTAAACAAAAGTTCAAAGTTTGCGTTAACCTACAATTATCTTATATATAGTATAGTTATATAATAATAATATTTTATTAATTTGTTTTGTTCTTGCGCACATTTTCCGACCTATCTAATTAGCTCGGGGTAGACAGAAGTACGCACGACTCCGCACGAATATCCTAAATCTGTAAGATAAATGGCCTAAAAGTCTATATTACAATAATTAATTGTTAGCTACTATAATTAGCTGTTACCCTCAACTTCTTATGCGTTTATCTAGAGAAATAATAAATTCGCCATACAAACTATCGTCTCCTTTTTCACCACCTACGATTTTTTTTTTCATTTTTTGTCATATAAGTTATCGAGATATGTTCAGCAATTTAGACATGAAAAGGTACCAAATAGAGCAAATGTGACGCGAGAGAAAAGATGACTGCAGTCACTTTTGGGTTTTCTGTCAGTTAGTATTTGACTTGACGGCATCATTGACAAATCGTTTGAAGCTGCGTTTTTTCATGTCCGATGTGTGAGGTTTGCTATCTCTATGTATTAGTATAGATTTAAAAAGTAGCACTGTTTGTCTAAATGACGCTGAATGGAAATATTCTACGAACAAATCTTTTGAACGGAAAACTCGTGACAGATGTTGAATGTTAAGTAGACCGTGGTTGTTTTAATAGAAACTCAATACCCGTTGTTATTCGTAAAATTTCTCCAAAAAACTACAACGAAAACTTTCCATTTTTTTTATATTGTAGCTCGACATGTGACAACACTCCGCCTGATGTAAAGCTAGAGTGCGGTCCATGAATGGAAACAACAGCTACCACAGAGAAATCTCTACGGGCTGCAGTCGCCTCCACTATGCCGGCTTGAAGAGACGAGCAATGTACCATCTAGATTGACAGTGCACACTCCTCTCTTATACCTGGCTACTTTCAAACTATTCCCGAAACGCGACAAGGTCGCTTCAAGGGTGTTACATTCGAAAGTGGTGGTACTGCCCCATTATACACTTAAAAAATATGTGTTTAAATATGTATTGTATCCGTTGGCTTATATCCTTATAACGTTGTCATTGTTTATATGATTGATATGGTATTGCGTAAGCAAATGTGATGGAAGCGACCGTTTATTCTTCATTCATCTTTTATGTGCATCATTCATTGTTAACAATGCCGACCGGCACGTTTATACTAATAAAATTTATTTGAGTTTCAGATACCAATGATACGCATTTTATATAATAGTTTAACCGTTAACGTTTCATTTATTTTCTTGTAAACTCGCCAGTAACATTCGTAAGTCGTAATATCTCGTGTTAAAACAATAAAAACTCATGGGTTCACTACACAAGGCACATACAAGTTTTTTTATTTCGACGGTCTACGTTGAAGAAATGTCTCCAGACAAGCTGATTCCAAAGCGACTTCAGGAACTTGATAGTGGTGGTATTACCCCAGGACGACAAACTGGGATGATAACCATCATCCATACCATAAACCTAGGTTTAGATATAGCGCTACTTTGTGATCTATGGTTCATCCATAACCTTCGAGCATAAAATATTATGTAAAAGGTAAATAAATGAAACATATTGAATACAAAATTATTTTTAAATTTAATATTATAAATAAATATTCAACGTTTACAATTCTATTCTTATAACAAAGATACAAATTTTCCGCTCAATTTTTACTTTAAAAAAAATTTTGTGGAATATTTTTTTGTATGATATTGACATTTATTGCTTTAGTTACAAACGGGGTTGTCTAGAATTTGAAAATATGTGTATAAATAAATAGTCAACGAATTAGCGCGAAAGAAAGTATAAAAGCAGTTCGAATATTACGACGATCGACTTCATAATGCATACATAATAATAACATTGCAAAATCTATTTAAAGACCAGACATTTCAGTCATAATGTTCCCTTCACGCGGTCATTTAGTAGTAGTCATGTGCTTTTTCAAAGTTATATTTCTGTATGCACTAATATTAGAAATTTTTAGTCCATTGGAGTATTGCCAAACATTAACAAGTCACATGCCCGCAATATTTATTATAATCATGTGTTTTTGTTGTTTTGTTTACTTTTTTTTTTTTGCAGACAATTTATCTCTTCATTGACTAATTTAAATCTGTTGATATCCCTCAGTTATAATTTATAATATAGGCATTTATCAAAGACTAGTAGACAGACGGATGATGATTCCTTCCTTAGCTTAGTTCTCGAACTGTACTGTCTCTTTTTTTGGGTAGTGCGTCCTAGGGCTCAAGACAAAAGCCAATCGACGGTTGTCACTTGATTTGTCTTGATTTGGTTTCTCCGAAATCAACTCCGGGACGAAGAATTGTGCCGTTTTCTCAGAAACGGGCGGTTAGTGTAGAATTTTAAAATCACGGCCGAGGTATATCATTAAGTGGAGTGTCATATGCCGAGCTACAATAAAAAAGTTCCTTTTAAAAAAAACATGTGCGTAAGGGCCCAAGTATCTTAAAGTGCCTACTACAAGATGTTTTTCGATTCGTCCTACAATATAAAGAAATAATAATAATAGTTGCCTAACTCTATAAATTCTTAATTTATATTCACGAAAGATCCTTTTCTTTTATTTCCAGCGGTCTAGAACTGTTCTTTTTTTTTTGCTTTTTTTTTAATTGTTACTAAATTAGGTCGTATAACTAAAAATAACTAGTTTTGAAGGTCAACTAATTTTGTATGGTGAAGATCGAAGGTCGGCCGTTAATATCCAAGCCTCTTGATTGTTTTATGTTTTCACATATTTGCAATTAAAGTAATGAGTTTTTGTATATGTTCCAAATGTTTCGAGTTGGATGCAACGCAAGAATTTAAACGTCCAGTGCCGTGCATTTGCTATTTGAAATGCACATCGTTTGAAGAAGCTAAACAATGTTGCTATTGAAATCGCTCTGCTCATTGTTTCTTGCTTTCATGTTGAAAATAAGATAAAAAAAATCTACTTAACGTCTTTGTAATAAATGTTTATTTTGTATTGCATTCAACAACCGTAATAGACTCGTTGTTTGTCATTAGTGCCTCTTAAGAGAGTTTTTAATTAAGCCTTCTTTTAGGGTAAACTGGGGAAAAACGTAATCGTCATCGACTTTCTCATTCTATTTCTCTTCATCGTTTGTTTAGCTTCGTTTTTGCATAAGTAATAGTCCGTCATTACAATTACATTTCGCCTGATTAACATAGAGTGTGGCGAGTTTCTTATTACAAGTCTTCTCGTTATTCACCTTTCCGTAGCCACGGTAGAGACTGACGATGAGCGAGTGCATGCTAAGACCATGCCCATGCTAATAAAATATTTTCATAAAGTCCGTATTATATTATTTAAGATACAAATAAGATACAATTTTTAAGAGTGGTAGGCAGACTGATGATGGTTATTAACTTCTATTTCTCTATAGTAGCAGTTGTTTCCGTTTATGGACTCGCACTCTAGCTTTACAGCAGGCGGAGTGTTTTCATATGCCGAACTACAATAAAAAAAAATATTGGCACAAACAGTTTGTTTTAAATGGACTAACAGCTAAGTGGACACAATTACACTCGAACTTTGTACCTTTAACAAAGTCCACTTAGTAATTATAACGTGTTTCAAGAGTCAATATCAATGACTTCCGGTTTCTTCTCTGAACGACTTTGTGATATATTCATAAAAACAAGTTATGTATCAGGTTTATTTCCACGCAATATTGATTTATTCAATTAATTAATTATAATAGAATTATTGATCTTAAAAAAATGTTGCACTATAACTAAAACAATAAACAAACAACACCTTATTTAATATTTTTCATAAAATATTGGACATAATTTGTCGTAAAATGAAAGAGCGGCCGTGGTCTAGCGGTAAGACGCGTGAACTTACGATCGATGAGACCCGTGTTCGAACCTCGCTAATTCTGACCGGTACCGATGTAACTTTGTTATATGTACTTTGGTCGCTCAGTGCCTATAGGCACTATTAAAGAGTGGTAGGCAGACTGATGATGGTTATTTGTCCAGTCTGCCGTCCTGGGGTAGTACCACCACTTTCGAATATAACACCCGTGAAGCGACTTTGTCGCGTTTCGGGAATAGTTTGAAAGTAGCCAGGTATAACGAGAGGAGTGTGCACTGTCAATCTAAGATGGTACATGCTCGTCTCCTCAAGCCGGCATAGTGGAGGCGACTGCTACCCGCACAGGTTTCTCTGCAGTAGCAGTTGTTTCCATTCATGGACCGCACTCTAGCTTTACATCACGCGTAGTGTTGTCACATGCTGAGCTACAATAAAAAAAAAACTTAAAGAGAATTATTAAAACTTATTTTGTATGACAAAGCATTAATTTAGTAGATGTTGGGAGAAAGTGAGGGACGCTACGAATTCATTCTTTATGTTTTAGTTGTTTTTTTTTTCTCTTTTGAGAAAGTCAAGTCCAATTGCTCCACATGACTTAACAATTTTCTTAACTTACCTTTTACCTTTTCCTAACTTTCACGTTAAAGTAATGGTTAAAATTGAAATTGGGTTGCTTCAAAAAAAAAAGAACCTGTCAGTTTTGACGCTTTAACGCTAACCGTAACTAGCGAATTTTGGCCGGTAAAAACTAAAGTAATAGTTAAACCAATATCACTAACGTCAAGTGTATGAAAAGAGGACAAATATGTTTTTTTCTATTAATTTTTCGGGAATGTACTCCTAGTTACATCAGTCACCCTTTTAACGATAACGATATGAATTTACACGATGGTGCAGCGCGTGTGGAGTAAATGTAAACGTAATCCTTAAAGTCATCGTAAAATGTAACTTTTATGGCCATTCCAATATCGAAACTTTATTTTCAAACAAATTTTTTTTTGTTTCAGTCCCGAATCGGCGGACACGTTCGAATTTCCAGTGGAATGTGGTGATGTGATCCTGGTAGCTACAGATGGTGTATTTGACAATGTACCAGAACCTGTTTTATTAGCCGAATTGCGACGAGCCGGTGGTGCTGGTGACGATGCTCCTCGTCTACAAACCGTTGCAAATTCAATAGCTTGGATGGCTAGAAATTTGTCATTTGATGGCTTCTACATGTCGCCGTTTGCTAAGAGCGCCAGACAAAATGGAATTGATGCTATGGGTATGCTATATAAATGGTATTTTAAGGAAATAAAAAGGAGAATGCCCATTCACCTCAGAGAATTGAGCCCGCAAGTTATTTTATTATTTATATTTATTATTGATGATTTTTTTTTTGCTTCATTTTGTAGGAAAATAATTCTGCATTCCTTATCACCAATCAGTTTTAAAATTTTCACTCAGGTTATTGAGTAATTGGACTTTTTCTGATGCAATATTTAAGGTTATTATTGTAATAAATGCTTTATTAATTGTTGGTGTTGCCGATACAACATATTTCTTTATATGTTAATAAAAACTAAATTGTCAGTTTTGATAGATTTTCCATAGCAACGGTTGAAAACAAAAAAAGATTAAAAACGCTTAGAAGAGAAAATATTTTTCATTCATCTAAAACGAACCGCAACAGTTGGTATTTGTTTTTATGTAATGAAACATTGTCCATTGATTGGTAAACAATGTGTTGATATAATTAAAATAATAAATAAGTTATTATTTTAACAAGTGGGCCCACAAATTGGCATTGTTCTTTATTTAAAATAGCTTCCGAACAACCGCCATGGTTTTGGCGGCAATCTTGAGACGTCAGGTTATCTGTCCTGAATTTTTTTCCTAAACTTGTGTTTCTTCGAGTATTAATGTGTAATAATGGTAGGTTATTAACCATTAAGTGTTAGTTAACGTGCGTGAGTGTGGGCAAACAATTCAAAAGAAGGGAACCTGTGTTTCCATTTGCCCTCCAAAAATCCATAGGAAGTTTCAGTAAAGATTCTACCATTTGCTCCAGAATTTTTGACTTGACTGTTTAGTCTGATGAATGAATGACTCGTGATGCACAAAATTATTAACTTGATGCAAATATACTTTGACACTGGCAAATTGTTATACGCCATATAAAACAAAAAGAAAACAACCGATTTTTCGATATTTATAGCACTTTGTAAATTTTATATAGATGGCTGCCAAAGAGGCGCGCGAGGTGCTTGCCTAGGGCGCTGTCGATATTTAAGGTGTTGACAGACGATCCAACTTTCGGTTTGGCCAACATAACGCTCTCCATGCACGTTCGAATAGGATACGAAAGCAACAAATGCTTGGTGCGTTCGGACCAACTTTGTCTGTTAACACATTAAATCTGGATGGTGCATCAAGCTGGCATAGTAGAGGCGAGTGCTGCCTGTAGAAATTTATCCCATCGCGCTCCAGCTTAATATCAGGCGGAGTGTTGCCATAAAAAAATTAAGGATTTAACTAAAATTTATTGTTATTATTTCAGGTGGTAAACCAGACGACATTACGGTGCTACTAGCAATTGTAGCTCTATGAAATTGTCACAAGCTTAATTATTTAGACATGTTTAGTCGAGTGATGTTGGAAAATTTGTAGATTAGTGATATAATTACAACGACACCAAATATTTAATTTTGGAGCTGTTTAATAGTATATTTTATTTCCGGCGTTTTAGAATCTAAATTAAAAAAAAAAATTGGAACGCTAATTTTACAGCAGTTAGTTCCTAATACTTAATTCTTTTTTTTTTTAATTGTATTGTGAACTAGTCCTGCTAATTACAATCGTTATTTGTTGTGATAATTTGAGACTATTTTATTTTGAAAAAATAAGTTATTATTGTGTTGAATAATAACATCAGATTTTTTTTAGTAACAAAAGACGTCTTAAAATAAATGACTGTTCACGATCAAGAATTAATTGCCTCATAGAAAATACAATTTTCTTTATTTTTGTATTCTTTTCTGAGAGCTGTGTTCGGATTACGTGTTTATGAACATTGTGTCTGAGGTTTTTTATTTTTTATTAAGTTCAAATTGTGTTGATTTACTTGTAAATTGCAGACGCATTTATACGAGGTTAAGATTACACATACGCTACGTTCACATGGCGCGATAGTTTTGCTTCTAATAATTTTTTTTGTACACCCCACATTCACACTCAATCTGAAAGATTCAAGACACACATTTTATCTTCCACCCCGAACCAGCACCTTGAGAGTCCTTTACATTCATTATCTGACATACTTTATCAACTTTTGTTCTTTACATCCAAGGGCGTCGCCAAGGGGAGGCAGGGAGGGGCAGCTGCCCTAGAGATTCTAAAAAAGTTGTTAAATGTATGTATTTATTATTTACAGTCAAGAGCTCGTGTAGCTGTACACGTTAGACTCTGTACCGTTGTTACTACAATCGCCGTAGATGTAAGGCTCGTACTACAAGTGAAAAGCTTCATGTACTTTACCCACAATCCATACTTTTCTCATCCTCCATATCAACTAGCCCCCGCCCCAACGCCATCTGCTGGCGACGCTCTTGTTTACATCACCACAAAAATTCAGTCAAAAGCGACTCTCTGCATCATTTGTCTCTTCGGAGGATGGAGCATGACCAGTAACGAGCTACATACCATTTAGAAGCACTTGAAAGTTTTTTTTAAATACATCATTACTATTAAATGTTACAGAAAACAATTGCCATGCGAACGTAGCATTTCATTATTCTGAGAATTGATGCGTGTTTCTTAAATCTACGTATGAAGACTGACAAAATAGATTTACTATTGTTGTTAATTGTAGTTTTTAAATACTGTTACTATTTGAATTATAAACATAATTGTCATCAGTGAGTCAATAATTAAGGGTTGTCATTGTAACGGAAACTTATTTCTTCGCGTGTATTCAAAATATGTGTAAATTAAAAGATTTTATGCGACTTACAATCCCGCTTATTAAAAGCTTTGTAGTCATTGTGATCGCGGCTCCATAAGCGTGTTAGTTCACTGCATTTTTTTTTTTTAATTTGGCACATAACCTAAACCATTCAGAATCCACAAACTCTTCTCTTATTTGCTCCTCTATTTTATATAATTATACTATCGTAACTGTTCGCTTTTAATGAGAAATAGGAAATTTATGGCAACCCTATATAAAACGAATTTTTGCAATACCTACTTTCTACTAATTTTGCATTATATTTTCACTTGCTATGGTGCCAATTATATATTTTTATCTCTAATATTTATTCCCATATGTAAAAAGCTTATTGGCAGTAGTAACATTTCCCCTTTTTGTATCTAATAAACGGTAACGTGAATTGTCTATGGCCGACCTTTTAATACGTCACTACAGCCGACCCTTTGATGCATAATTTTGAGTCACAATAAAAAATTGTGATTTAAAAAAAAATGTGTGGATTTATTAGGAATAAAATTAACAATTTTTTAAATTATTAATGTTGTTTTTATTTATTACCTTAATATTTTATCAATTTATAGTTTTAGGTTATACACATTGAAAAATATATTTTTTTTAAATATGACGAATTTTAAAATCTAATGTCTACAATACATGATGTAAAAACAATATCTCTTAACACCCAATATGAATATAAACAAAGCTTTACAAATAATTTCATATATTACACATATTTTAATTAAAATTTACATACCACACTGGCAAAATAATAATTATCCATTTACTGTATTAAAATTGCAATTATTTCGAATATTTTTCTCTTAAAATTCTATAAAATCACATTTTCAATACTTTGGTTTCCATCAAGACTTAGTTCTAATTGAAAACAAGTGAGCACAAAATTAACTTATTACAAGGGAATTATTTTAATAAGGATCGGAGGATATTGTAGTAAGTACCGTGCCTAATTTCATACAGCACAAACTTCACGGCACTACATTTAATAATTTCTTTGAGTGTGTTTTAGAAATAAAAAGTATATATAATAATTTATTCATTTAATTTTAAAAAAACTTTGGCAAGTTTATAATTCATACAAAAGAAATCCGATTTTTAATAAACATATTTACAATTGTAATATCCCAATATTCACGAAAAAAAAAGCAATCTACATACAAAAAAGGTATGGAATGATTCACAAGATTTCATATTTTTTTATAATACGAAG
This sequence comes from Tinea pellionella, assembly GCA_948150575.1. Taxonomy (NCBI): domain Eukaryota; kingdom Metazoa; phylum Arthropoda; class Insecta; order Lepidoptera; family Tineidae; genus Tinea; species Tinea pellionella. The sequence continues at coordinate 3,664,041 of OX411258.1, forward strand.
TGTCCATAAGTTTGTATTTTTCAAGGACTCCAAAATTATTATGATTTTACTTTTGTTGTAGTTCGGTTCCTGCTAAATTGTAACATTAAGTATGGCAATAGAAGGTAACTTTAAAAACAAAATTACTTATGAGTAGAAACAACTACATTCAAAGTACACGAAGTTTGAATCTGATGCAGTAAATAAGTCATTCAAATATATTATACCTTAAAGAAACTCCAAAAAAAAGTTTAAATATAAAATATTTATGGAGATTTTATGAGGCTTACTATCTGACGTTTTCAAAGTTGAAAGTAGCCATCGTGGTCAAGAAGCAAAAGTGTTATTTGTCCCCATCGGTCAGATTTAGATGGCAAATCAAACGTGATAGTAAACAACACAAAATCTTTTATTCAGTTAAAACATGTTTGAGCACATTTTGTTTGAAGATAGGTTGATTCATTTCTCTAAATACATATAAAGACTGATGCATTATGTCATGATACAAATTATCTGTAAGAGACAGAGCACATCACAATGTCCCTTTCACACAAAACATATGACTGATATAGCTCTTATGCAATACAATCACAGAATAACAGTAAAAATGTGAATCTACATGACATAAAATTAAACTGTTACATTTGCATTCCATACACAGCTTTTCTTATATATTTCCTATTTTAAATTAACCAGGAATGGTGTTTTATTGGTATGTGCGGTAATCACAGACCTTCGGCTTGAGGTAACTCTTCATAATCATCCTCTTGTCTGTCATTAAATAGTCTTTTCCTGAAATTATAACACTGGTTGTGAATGTAGAACAAGTGAGGCTTTAAACTTTAAACTTAACTCTTGTGCTAACTGCTAATTATGAAATATAAAGTGTTATATCATGTAAGAATGTAAAATGACTGCCCGTACAGGCGGGATCCTTCATTTTACTAGACGATATGTTTGTTAGACGATATTTGACGACGTTTAAACAATATGATATATATCAAGTAGTGGTGAAGACGCACTTCCGCTAATGAGCTCAAAACTTACATGAATTCTGGCGTTTTTAAAACTCTAAGTCCTCCATTTTTCTCTGGCAGTACGTCTTCTAGGAAAAAATAAATATGTCCAATTGCCATGCCAACCATGTCCACAGATATTGAGTTACCTAACAACACTGAGAAACCCAAAAGAACCCATGGAAGATACGGTGCCTGAAATGGAATTAAATAAATTATTAAAATCATCTTTTCTTTATGTAAAATGGCTTTATCTGTTACTTTTTTTAATTGATAACAGATGTACTAAAATTAGTTTACAATGAAAGTTGAATAGAAAATTATCAACACATACACCAGCGTGAGTTGAAGTTTTTTCTGATCTATATTCATCTTATTTTACTTTGTTATTCAGTGCCAACACATAAATAATTTTGGCAATAATTTATCTAATAAGATTCACATATGGATTTGCCTTTGATCTAATAATAATCATACACAAGATTCTCATATGAACAAAAGGGACTTTTTAATTTTACATGAACATATTACCTGGAAATTCATTAAACCAAAGAAATTCATTCGAATGAAAACATTTCTTCTGGACCATACATAAACAAGCATAATGGTGAATGCTTGTCCCAAAAACAATAGATTTACAAAGAATGCACTGCCCTGATTATATTTTGTTAAGAAAAATTTACATGTTGGTTAATTTATACTTTAATAAAATAGAAAAATCTCGAAAGATATAGAAAGAATTCGTAAATAGTAGAAAACCATCAAAATCATTATTTAAAAGGATACAATCATAAGAAGTCCACCAAATAGGAACATTACTACAAAATCAGCAGTTCTCCCTCTAAATGAACCCTCCTCCAACATTCTACAATATCTATATGTAAATATTATATTGAAAAAGAAATTGAATCCTAAATTTCCAAAAAATAGAAACGTCGAAAACACTCGCCATAATTGGTAGTTCTTTACTATTAAAATTGGATTGAAATAGAGTTGAAATGGTGACACCAACTCCAGTTGCTGTAATGAAATTTTTTTTACTAAGATATGTTTAGGTAGTTGATAAAAAATTAAAAGGATAACTTTGAAAATACTTACGACCGCCAAAGTTGTTAAAACACAAGCAGTAGAATAAACTCTGGTCACGGGAGGAATTAGCATATATTTCTCAAGAAACGTTTGATAAGCCATTTTTAATTATTTCTTATTATAAATGTTGCTAAAAATGTGCAATAGTAACTTAAATGTTTCACAATTAGTGATAATAATTTAGAGTCCAGCAAATCAACATGATTGGGCCACATCAGACAAACATTGACGACAGCATTTTAAAAATGACCTACATAAATAATAATTACTGCTTAATAATCTGGACTTAACCTTTAATTATTATACTTCTACACACATTATTTACGAAAATAAATCAATATTAGTATCGTAAAATCCCCCAAGACAAATCGCGACGAACGCAATTTGACAGTTTTCTTAATAGACAATATAGAACAAAAGCACCAACATTGCAATGTTGCAATCGTATACGTACTGCAATGAGCGTCAAAAGCGCTCATGAAAACAAAGCCTAAGTATCACTCGTTTGTTTTTCGTTTTTACAAACTATTTACAGTGGTTGTTATTGTATAAAACTGGTATAAATTTTTGTAATGGTAGTGAACATTTGTCAAAACATGAAGATTCGCGCTATACATGGTGTAGTAGGCGGTAATTTTTTGTGGCATTCCACGCCGTGAAAAAACTCATATCTTGATGTTTCTGACCAAAAAATTGCTGCCAAACACTCGAAAAAAACATTGTATTGACAAATACCCACAATTCAATGTAGGAAATGAAGAAAGAATACTAAAGACGTGGCTGTATAAACTTTGATCCATTTGTCTTCCCTGCATGGGAGAACAGAATTTAAAAAATATATTACTTGTCTCTAGTCAATTTATCTGTCAAATGCCAGCTGCTGATGGGTGATTGCAGTGTTATTCGATAGATTTTTTTTTTAAAAACTTAATGCGAGGTTTATTGTGGGTTTCGGAGACTGTATATTTCCGTAATGGATCCGAAAGAAGTAACGGAACATTTGGTGGCGTTAAAAGTAATGAGGCTAACGAAACCAGCCCTAGTTTATCCGCAGATTATTACTTGTGATTCCAAAGATCTACCAGGCAATATTCTGAATAATTATTTAAAAGATGATGCAGCCTCTGTGGCAGAAATGGAAACATTAGCTGTAGGACAGTTTTTGTTGTTACCACAAAGTTTTGGTAACATATATCTCGGGGAAACCTTTTCATGCTACGTTTGTGTACACAATGAAACGAACCAACCTGTACAAAGTGTATCAATAAAAGCTGACTTACAAATAAACTCTCAAAGGATACCGCTCACGACACAACAAAGTCAGTCCTCAACAATGCTCGGTGTTGATGAGACATTGAGTGATGTGATCCATCATGAAGTCAAAGATCTCGGCACACATATTTTAGTATGCGAAGTGACTTACATGTCAATTTACAGCACTCTAGCATCATTTCGTAAGTTCTTCAAGTTTGAAGTGATGAAACCTTTAGATGTTAAAACTAAATTTTGTAATGCGGAGTCAGATGATGTATACTTAGAGGCGCAAGTGCAGAATATAACAACGGGACCTATAACTTTAGAACAAGTAGCGTTAGAAAGCTCTCCGCAGTTCACTGCAAAATCATTGAATGAGGATAGTGAGGGTAACTCTGTATTCGGTAATGTAACATTGTTGCAGCCACAGGAGAGTTGTCAATACTTGTATTGTCTCACACCCAAGGAGAATATAGCGAATGACATTAAGCTATTGACTGCAGCTAAAAACATTGGAAAGCTTGATATTGTTTGGAGATCAAACTTAGGCGAGAAAGGTAGATTACAAACGAGTCAATTGCAAAGGCAGGCACCGGATTATGGAGATGTGAGAATTGTATATGAGAACTTACCTAGCAAAGTTAATGTTGAAGAACCTTTTGATATTAAATGCAAAGTGATAAATGCGAGTACAAGAACACTGGATTTGATTTTGAAGTTACAATCGTCGCAGAATTCTGATTTACTGTGGTGTGGTGTCTCTAATAGAAAAATTGGACCCTTAGAACCTGGATCTTCCACTTACATCCATCTTACAGCATTTCCAATAAAGTCAGGCCTCCACAGCATCACAGGGATATCACTAATCGATTCATTCTTAAAAAGGACCTATGATTATGATGATTTAGCAACAGTATTTGTACTTTAGTGTTTTATAGATAAATTAATTCTTTTTTTATTATTATTATTTTATATTGTTATCTGATGAATTTATTTTATTCAAAGATTACATAGTGTTAACATATCTAGTAGTCATTATTGTTCTCGATCTCTGATTTTGATATCCCAGATTTTTTAATAAAAGGTATCTTATTCCAATCTTATGTATTTCTACGTCCCTGTTTTTAATAAATATCATTTAGTAATTCGTTAAGACGGTATATGAAATAGACTGATATTTCAATAAACCAGAAAATAATATAGAGAAGATTTAATTTCATACATCTCTGTAATGCTGTAAGGAAATTGTATTTAATGTCCAGTGCCAAAAAATACAAATGTCATAAATTGTTCTTATTCATTCAATTTCATTCGTTCCTTCGTTCTGGTTCGTTCGTTAAAATATAATTATAATTTGATTTTTATCTGGAAATCGCGCTGGTTGGGTGTGCAGTTATAATTTTAAATTGTAAAAGTTTAGTTAATTTATCCGCGTAAAATGGTACTAACAAAGGAATATCGTATATGTATGCCTATGACAGTTGAAGAAGTAAGTAATTTATATAAATTACCTATACCTATTTGCTTCATTGTAACCTATTTGTTTTCTTTTTCTCTAAGTTATCTTACAATACCTCGCAATCGCAAAATCTATTTTAATAATTTGATAAAGATCTTACACGCTACGTTTCTTTACACGTGTATATTTTTATAAATATTCAATTTGTTTTTAATTTAATTTTTAGTATCGAATTGGACAACTTTACATGATAGCCCGACATAGTTTTGAGCAATCAAGCAATGGAGAAGGTGTAGAAGCTATTGCTAATAGTGAAATTAATGACGAGGAGCATGGCACTGGACAGTACACAGAGAAAAGGATACATTTATCTAGGTAATTTTATCATCTTCTACATCACCTTCATTTTATGCATGAATGCTATGACTATTGAACTACACAGCCCTCAGCACCACGTAAGAACGCCTCTGTTCTATCTTTATATCGGAAGCCATTCCCACTGCTAGGTAGACATCACACATTACTAGGTTTTTAAACCATAATTAGGGTTCCCAAATGTCCGGCTTCTGACCGAACAGTCCAGTTTTTTCATATTAATGTTTTTCATGTCAAAAACCATATAATAGTATGTAATTTTAATTACTTTTGAGGTTATAAATTTTGTCTTATGGCAACCCTAACCACAATACTAGCAAGCTCTACTTGACTACTTGAGTTCATTGCAAATTGATGCAACTTGTATAATTTTTTTTATTATTATTTGTATGCATGTTGCATAATTTAATAATTTTAACCATTAGGTACCTATATAAAACATAAAAATAAATAAATTTGTTGTAAAGTAATTAATTATTAATAATTATATTGCACTTGTTTCATTCCTTGACTTCCTGATAGTGTAATAATTGTGCCCTTCACCACTGATTAGTAATAAATTATCGTTTGTTTTTCCGAGTAACTTCTCATGCTAATAAGTAACAAAAAATACACTAATTAGATCTTTAATAAGTGATAATGATATTAAGGTTTTATTTGCTAATTTTTCATTCCTATTTGTTGTTTTTTTTTTAAATAGTAGCTTGGCCTGTGACAACAGGCTGTTGTTAGTCTAGAATTCTAATCCGTATATGGAGATAACGCCTACCACAGAATAATATGCAGGCAGCACTCTTTTCTTCTCCTCTTGTCGTATTGCTACTTCCAAACTGATAGATTATTTCAACATGAGTGGTTGGCAGGTTAATAATGTGTAGTAGCACCACAGCTATGTTTTGTTTCAATTGTGTTGCTTGCTCTAGTTTAATAATAATATATACTTTTTAATTTCAGTCATTTGCCATATTGGGTACAGTCTTTGATTCCAAAAATTTTCTACATCACTGAAAAGGCATGGAATTTTTATCCTTATACTATTACAGGTACATTTTATTCTTAAATTTGTTTAAAAATATTTTATAATACTCAAGTAATATTTTTTGTATTTTTTTTATTTCATGTCCGTGGCCTAATTCTATATCAGAGTATACAGTGAGTAATTTCGTTAATTATATAATTTAGTCTTAATGTGGTACTATCGTAGGCTCATGTGATCACTTTGATTTAGTAGTGAGCATAGCATAGACAGTATTCTATCTTCTGTGCATGGATATTACCAGTATAAGGCGATTCTCACATTGCATCGCATCACGCAGCGTAGCGCGTTTGTTCTTACGTTGTTTCCAAGTACCGTTGTTTGTATAGAAAACACGCGTAGTGCAACACACAGAAAACTCATTTACGCGCGGTGTTGCAGATCTCACGCTTACATGCGGAGAAACACGAACACCCGCGCGTGGGTGCACACCGAGTTTTGCCGTATCGTGCGTAATTTTGACTGGACTTGACGTGCTATTGCGAAATGGATCTCGATATCGATTGATTTATATTCGATTTAGATATCACCACTGCAAGCTGATGTGAAATGAGGCCTCTAAGCCACCGTATGACTATTCTGCACTCCCGCACAAGCACGCGTGGCTCCGTCGCCACGCACCCCGCTCCGTAGTGCGGGGGCAGTGTGAGAATCGCCTAAGTGTGTGGGTGGGTGACTGGGTGTAATTGTGTGTTGCCTAGTTTGCTTTCAATAGTTAACAAGGGAGAATGTATTGTATCTTCTTTTTTTTTGTTTTAATCTAGTCATGGAGCTTCATGTAACATAGGTGCTTAGAATCTAAATTATATAATAAGTAGTTCTTTTCCAAGCATTCACATCTACCCATTTCTATTACAGTGCTCCTTTATATCAAAGTTTTCAATCTCTATTCAAACTAGATTTGAGGATAACAATGGAACTACAGAAAATGTAAGTTACTTATTTGTTTTATACTTTTTATTCAAATTGTTTGCTCAGAATGTTTGTGTATAATAGAATTTTCCAGAAAGTACCAGGTTTTTCACTACAACATTCCTCATGTTGTCTCGGGCCTGATAAACTAGAACTGGCAGGCCTCTTAATCTGTAATATGCCTGTTCGTTATGCTTTATGCGATTCGCATTACTGCAGCTGCTCAGTATCTCCCATCAAGAGCGGCCGTGGTCTAGCGGTAAGACGCGTGAACTCACGATCAATGAGACCCGTGTTCGAACCTCGCTAAAGACCGGTACCAATGTAACTTTGTTATATGTGCTTTGGTCGCTCAGTGCCTATAGGCACTATTAAAGAGTGGTAGGCAGACTGATGATGGTTATTTGTCCAGTCTGTCGTCCTGGTGCAGTACCACCACTTTCAAATGTAACACCCGTGAAGTAACCTTGTCGCGTTTTGGGGATAGTTTGAAAGTAGCCAGGTATTCTTAGAGGAGTGTGCACTGTCAATCTAGATGGTACATGCTCGTCTCCTCGAGCCGGCATAGTGGAGGCGACTGCAGCCCGTAGAGATTTCTCTGTGGTAGCAGTTGTTTCCATTCATGGACCGCACTCTAGCTTTACATCAGGCGGAGTGTTGTCACATGTTGAGCTACAATAAAAAAAAAAAAACAAAGCCTAAGAGTAACTTCACGTTTCTGCAAACCTCTGAGAGTGTCCTTTCCATGTTTTGGAGCTTTGACTTCAAGAGCACGTGCAACCTCTCCACAGAGCGTGAAATCTGACGTGAGTACTTATGTTTTAAATTCATTTACAAAAACTTTTCGTTTAATTCCAGTGTCTCCAGTTATCTGAGGAAGAATTGGAGCGCAGGGAAGTCGATTTCCTGGACATTGCATATGATGATGTTAAATTGCACCACTACAAGGAAGAAGAAGATCCGAAGTTCTATAAATCGGCTAAAACTGGTCGAGGACCATTGGTTGAGGGTTGGAAGGATACCTTCAAGCCTATTATGTGCTGTTATAAGGCTGTTCATGTTAAATTTGAAATGTGGGGCTTACAGACAAAAGTTGAGGAGTTCATACAAGGGGTAAGAACTTGGCATGAAAGAAAAAAACGTTGCATTTTGTAGATTTTTTAAAAATATACCAATAGTATAGTGTTTATTAGCTTTTTTTTTGTTAAAACAAATACCTCTTTTTAACAATATCATGGACCGCACTTTTGCTTAACACCTATTTATCAGTTATTTTTTATTATTTTTTTGGCAATTCAAAATGTAGAGTTTTTTAAATTATTTAATTTTAATCATAATTTATAAATAAATATTTGTTTTGACTGAAAACCGAACCCGGGACCTTCATATAGTCTGGACTGACTGATCACTGTGCCACAGAGGACATAACTTACTCCATATATCCATCGCATTTGTATTGACACTGTTATCCATCCGTGATTAATTACACTTAGTTATTTTACATTGAATTTTTTTTAGGCAATCCGTGAAATTCTTGTCCTGGGTCATCGTCAAGCCTTCGCATGGATGGATGATTGGTATGATATGAAGTTGGAAGATGTCAGAGCTTATGAGAGAGATATGCAATCTAAAACGAATGATAAGGTAGTTTTAATTTTAATTTAGATATACGACATTGGGTCTTAAGGGAAATATAGTGACTAGAGTGGAAAGGGGGATCAAGTACTTAAATACCGGTATTTTGGTATTATGCCCAAGAAATCGGCGTTAAAAGTCATGTCAATAAACTGTAAAATTATAACCAACGCCACATGTTAAGTGCGCTAAAGGGGGGTGGCTATTACATGTACAATCGCGCACGAACTTCATAAAATATTAATAATATTATTTACACTTGTGATTTTGACTATATGGTTATTTGTCCAGTCTGTCGTCCTGGGGTAGTACCACCACTCGAATGTAACACCCGTGAAGTGACCTTGTCGCGTTTCGGGAACAGTTTGAATGTAGCCAGGTATAACGAGAGGAGTGTGCACTGTCAGTCTAGATGGTACATGCTCGTCTCCACAAGCCGGCATAGTGAAAACGACTGCTGTCCGCACAGGTTTCTCTGTAGTAGCAGTCTCTAGCTTTACATCAGGCGGACTGTTGTCAGACGCCGAGCTACAATGAAAAAATATATTAGGTCGACAAAAAAAACAACATATACCGCAGCTATGATAAAATGTTTACTGCGCATCTCAAGGCCAGTGTTCTTTATTCATAATAATGTTAACTATTGCCTACCTTTTTCTTATGACTATTTTATTTTGATTTCAGTTAAAAACAACAGTGGAAAATCCCGAATCTGTTGAGGAGGAGGAGAAGAAAGAAACTGAATCACCTAAACCGGAAACACCGAAGACACCACTGCCTACACCAAATAGTGCGTCATTAACGCCTTCACAGGAACCTAAGTCTTGGTTCTCATGGTCTTAAAGCATTTTTTTATTTATTTATTGAATCGTGTTTGTAGAAAAATGACCAATTACGCGAGTTGGCCAAATAGCAAAATATTTAGACATGTTCTATTTGTTAATTGGTTTTTTATTTTTATTTTAGCTCAGCATGCGACAACACTCCATCTGATGTAAAGCTAGAGTGCGGTCCATAAATGGAAACAACTGCTACTACAGAGAAATCTCTACAGGCAGCAGACGCCTCCACTAAGCCGGCTTGAGGAGACGAGCATGTACTATCTAGATTGACAGTGCACACTCCTCTCGTTATACCTGGCTACTTTCAAACTTCCCGAAACGCGACAAGGGCACTTCACGGGTGTTACATTCGAAAGTGATGGTACTACCCCTGGACGGCAGACTGGACTAATAACCATCATCAGCCTGCTTACCACTCTAATAGCGCCTATACTGAGCGGCCAAAGTACATATAACAAAGTTACATTGGTACCGGTCAGAATTTAACGAGGTCCGAACACGGGTCTCATCGATCGTGAGTTCACGCGTCTTACCGCTAGACTACGGTCGCTCACGATTTGAGTTTTATTACAGTACTAGGCGCCTATTCTGAAACTTTGTAGATTTAAAACGTATAGAATAATTTCTATCACATTTCATTTCTACTAGTTTTGATAGCCAGTAGGAAATCGTGTTCTCGGAAGTAGTAAAATCAATTTATTTAAATTTTTTTTATTTTATTAAAATATGAATTTAAAAAGTTTTTATAATTGTCCTCCTGCTTGTAAATCGAGCGTTAGAAAGAGATAGTCAGCTAGGCGTCGTCTCTGTTACTCATGTCTGCGTACTTCGTGCAACAGAGACGACGCACTACGAAGCCGGAGCTAGTGTATTGTCTTTTTAAAAGCCCAATGTGTATATATTTTGAATAAAAGTATTTAATAGTTCCTTTGATATTTTAAAACGATATTCGTCTAGTGAGTAATCTATAAAAAATATGTGAAATAAATAAGTTGATATTAGAATGAACTCAATTGAAAATTTCACCGATTTTTTAGACCAAAAAGTGTTCACTACTCACTGCCGTATTGCTCCATATCGTTATAGTAGTACAAATGAAAATGATTCCTATTATAAAGTATTAAGGCTTTGTTTCAATTGCCACGTACGTTTTAATGCTATAAGCTATTAAATGTAAGGTAAATTTTGTTTCTCGAATATTATTTTACTTAAGGGTCTAGTCCAAAGCATTTTTGCATGGTGCATGCGAGAAGCCGACGTTTCAAATCGTGACGTCAAATTCCATACATTTTTAGTTGGGCTCTTCCCTCATGCGTCATGCGAAAATGCTCTTGACTAGGTGTAATTTTAGGTCGCCTTCACACATATATTTTAACTAGGACCAATGATCATAAGGTAACAACACTTTTGTGCCGATAACGCATGATCGTGCCTCTCTGTCTGTCTCACGAATCTTAACCACGAGTAAAAGAGATATATTTGACAATCTCACACTGCCGGGCTAAAATATTTCAACGTTAATTTTAACGATGAAAACATGTCGTGTTCAGCTCTTTTATTATTATCAAGAACAAGTGATGAAGTTTCTTTTTTATCCAAAAAAAAAAAAAAAGAAGTATTTGTGCTGGGAAAGAATTCTATCGATAGATTTTGCAATATGACCGCTTCCCTAGTCAGTTCACGTACACTGATCTATTACTAACAAAACGATAAGTTAGCCGAAGCTCCGTCCGTATAACTAGTAAAGGCGCCCTTACAATGTTTCAAATAAAATAATTTTATTCCAAAGCCTGCATCGAAATATAATTAAGAAAAGTAAATAACGGTTATAATTTGAACAGTTATTTATTAACATTCCTTGAATATTAATTGTTAAAATAACTGAAATAAAATATTTATTGTATATTAATAAAATTTTATGCATTGTTAAATATTTGAAACATTTTTAAATTGTTGTGTGTTATTATTGTAATTAGATCGTTGAATTTTGCATTTGTAGTTTATATCTATCTATTATTCTCTATTATTCTAGGCCTATACTTAATTCGAATGTTTAGTGATAAAAACTTAGTATTTAAGTTCAAATGTATCTAGTTTTATAATAAACACAATGGTTGTTTTTTTAAATAATAAAATTAATTATAAAAAATATTACTTATACTTTTTTTCCACTTTTATTACCTTTATTAGTTCGTTTTTCATATACTAAAGACGCAATGGAGCACCTCAAGGGTCTATCTAGTCTATTTCCGCGTGACGCATGCGATAAACGCCAACTAAGGGTCCTTTCCACCAGAATGCCGGTTAAAGTAACTTTAAGTATTACTTTTACGGCGACGACGACCGTTAAAAGTTTACATTTAGTCCACACGCGTTGCAATATCGTGTAAATTCATATTGTTATCGTTAAAATGGTGGCTGATCTCGAAAAATAATAGAAACACATGTTTGGCTTCTTTTCATACATTTGACGCTAGCAACATCGTCAAACCGATTACTTCGACTTTAACCAAACTAAGGGTGGCTTGCACCAAAGATGGCCGGTTAAAGTAACTTTGACTGTTACTTTAACTTTAACTTTGACAGTTACCTTTACTTTTACTCCACGCGCGTTGCACCATCATGTAAATTATTTCATTATAGTTAAAAGGGTTGCTGGTGTAAATGAATTCTCTCAATACAAACAAGAGCGGCTTTTCAACGATTTGACGATAGCGACATTGATTTAACTATTACTTTAACTTTGACCGGCCGAAATTCGCCAGTAACGGTTAAGGTTAAAGTAATCGTCAAATGTGACAGATTTTTTTTTGAAGCAAACCAATTTTAACTTTAACCATTACTTTAACGTGACAGTAATAGTTAAGTCATATGGTGCAAATGGACATAAGATTCGCTGGTTACGGTTAAGTTTGAAGTAACCGTCAAAAATGGCAGGCGCGACGATGCAGCGATGCTGCAACTCGAGTGGAGTAAATGTAACCCATAATGTAAACGTAACGGTTAAAGTACATTAACCGGCCTTCTAATGCAAACGGCCCTTACAAAGAGATCGGATTTTGACATTTCCAACCAAGAGGACAATAATTCCAGATTTTTTTAGATTCGGCACTTCTCGCATACGCCGAAATGCTTTGACTCTAAGGGTGGTTTGCACCAGAGAAGGCCGGTTAAAGTAACTTTGACTGTTACTTTAACTTTAACTTTGACAGTTACCTTTACTTTTACTCCACGCGCGTTGCACCATCGTGTAAATTAATTCGTTATAGTTAAAAGGGTTGCTGGTGTAATGAGGAGTTCTTTCCCTTTTTCCCTTTCTCAATACAAACAAGAGCGGGTTATGACGTTAGCGACATTGATTTAACTATTACTTTAACTTTGACCGGCCGAAATTCGCCAGTAACGGTTAAGGTTAAAGTAATCGTCAAATGTGACAGATTTTTTTTGAAGCAAACCAATTTTAACTTTAACCATTACTTTAACGTGACAGTAATAGTTAAGTCATATGGTGCAAATGGACATAAGGAACACATTCGAGGGTACTTTCTTTTCGACTCCCGCTAGTCAAGCGTAAAGTTAAATAAATCATAAAGAACCGTAATTCACAATAATATATTTTAATGCAGTTATTTGTCAAATTCAAAGTGGCAATTAACGGAATTAGTGATGTGATTAAATAGGCGTGGATGTTGGCACAGTCGCTAGGCGTGGATATAACTTGCACTAAAATAAATTTATATTTGGTGATTATAGAGTTTTCTACGCAATAAAGCGTATATACGAGGATGTAGTAAATTCATTTACTAGCGTATTTTGGACGTCTTTTATTTATTCTATGAGTCAAGCGAAATAAAATCGTGAAAATTATTAGACATAGGCACTACTATAGGCACTAATAAAGAGTGGTAGGCAGACTGATGATGGTTATTTGTCCAGTCTGCCGTCCTGGGATAGTACCACCAATTTCGAATGTAACACCCGTGAAGTGACTTTGTCGCGTTTCGGGAATAGTTTGAAAGTAGCCAGGTATAACGAGAGGAGTGTGCACTGTCAATCTAGGATGGTACATGCTCGCCTCCTCAAGCCGGTATAGTGGATGTGACTGCTACCCGCATAGGTTTCTCTGTAGTAGCAGTTGTTTCCATTCATGGACCACGCTCTGGTTTTACATCAGGCGGAGTGTTGTCACATGCCGAGCTATAATAAAAAAAAATGCTTTTTAAAATTTATAATTAAACATCCATATGAACAAACCGAAACAATGCTATACTTCTTCGTGTTCAAAACATAGGGCGCATACCTAAATGTTTACTAAAAACAATAATACAAAATATATACATTTTAATTTCCTCCCTTGTTTTCTAGTACATTTAAAGTATCCTTTATCCAGTCGAGGTGTTGCTGAATACTCGTGTATACTCCAGGGACACCTGGACAACCACAACTTTGCCCGTAACTGCTGATCCCTCTTATAATCGTGTCGCTTGAACACAGAATTGGACCGCCTGAATCACCCTATAAAAATAAAATGGTAAAAATGTAATTGCTTAATGTGATACTTACATATTTATTTATTTATAATAATTTTTTTTTATTTTGACACGACATGTGATCTCTTGTGGCCTGATGGTAAGCGCAGCGGAGGTCCATGAGCACTGATACGGTGGCTCCAGTCGCTATGACTATGCCGGTCTGAGAAGGTGCTTTTTCACACTCCGCATGAAAGATTCGAAGTGAAAGGACTGGGAGATCGCATATTTAGGTTTTTTGCAGTTTATCCCCCAGACCCAGCATTTAACCACACTTCGCTTGATGTTAAAAGAAAGAGAAATGTCTGCAGACAGCAGTTGCCTCTACTATGCAGTTTGATCCGCAAAGCAAACATAATTTCACGAGTGTTACACCAATGTAACGGCGTTGACGGTAAATCTGCCAGATTAACCACCCCATCAGCGCCTATTTATGTAAAAAGTTTAGTCTTTTAGAAGATAGGTATTTTTACCGAGTATCCGGTAGGTGCGAAGACTGGATAAATTCATAATAAAGTCTGAAGAGAAGCCGGAAGTAAAAATTCTCAAAAACCACGTAAATAATTTTTTAAAAAATCAAATACTAAATATACTATAATGAGAATATGTGCCATTTTAAAAGTTACGTACTATTAGCGAATCAGGCAAATTTGAAAAAAAATCATACATAATGCAATGACATGTGTATTATAAATAAGCATCAAAATAATTTTAAAATGTTTGCTGGCCAAAATACAATACTAGTGAAATGTTTGTTTTAAATTGGCAATAAATGATGTTAGTTGGCTAGAACGCAATGCACCTGTTAGGTTACGGAACTAATATCGACAGTGAAAGATGATAATTACAATGTTTATTGTAACATTATAATTTATTCTATAAAATAATTGCCAAATGTATATATAAAAAACAGCGGTTCTTCATTAACTAAAAAGATTTATTGCGCGAAAGCGTATGGAAGTGTCGGAAAGGGTCGCCCTAGGAAAGCGCGGCAGATAAAGCACCCTTATACGACGTGGATGCATGAGAGGAGTAATGGATGTGGTCGAAGCGAAAGTGGCATGTAGAGAGAGAAGTCTCTGGCGCTCCATAGTTCCTGCCTACCCTAGTGGGAACAGGACGTAAGTTAAGTAGTAGCAGTAGCGGTTTCTAATATGATTGTATATTAATACAATACAAAATACATAAGCAGACAGATATTATTTATTGTGACTCGGCATATTATGACAATACTCCGACTAATGTTAAGCTGAAGTGTAGTCCATGAACGGATACATCAGGTGCTATGCCGACTTGAGGCGAATGTCCACTATCCACGTTGACAGTGCATACTAGTCTCGTTATACCTACCAAACTGATCCCGAAACGCAACAAGGTTACTTCACGATTGTTACTCTCGAAAGTGGTACTAACCCGGTGCGGAATTGCATACCTGTCATATCTTTAATGACGTCTAGACACGTGCCTAGTATGCCTAAAGTTTAATGGTGCTATTAACCCAGTCTGCTGGAGGGTTTGGCGCGGTTGTGCCAGGGAAGGTTAAGGTGTTTTTTTATCCCTTTCTTAATTAGTTTAGTGGTTATCATATTATATAAAGCTCGATTACCACTCACTGACTCACTGACTGACATATATTATGAAGCACTTGCCGGGGGGTTAGAGGGGTGATTCTTTTTGTGGCGTGTAGAGGGCGGTCCCGCGACCCCAGGAAAACCTCGACTTTGACCGGAAGTGGACTCTGGACCGGAAGCGATGCCGATATCTCCGAAACGGAACGAGATAGGGCACAAGTGCCGGAACAAAAGTCGTAGGGAATGCTCTCTAATATCGAAATCCATAATTTGTTTTTTCAAAAAAAATTTTTCATTCAAATTACCCGAAAAATAACTTTTTCAGCGCCGCGAAGCGCGCCCAAAAAACTAGTCATATTATATAAAGCTCGATTACCACTGACTCACTCACTGACTGACATATATTATGAAGCACTTGCCGGGGGGTTAGAGACATGATTCTTTTTGGGGCGTGTAGAGGGCGTTCCCGCTACCCCAGGAAAACCTCGACTTTGACCGGAAGTGGACTTTGGACCGGAAGCGATGCCGATATCTCGGAAACGGAACGAGATAAGGCACAAGTGCCGGAACAAAAGTCGTAGGGAATGCCCTCTAATATCGAAATCCATAATTTGTTTTAAAAAAAAATTTTTTTGTTCAAAACTACCCGAAAAAAAACTTTTTCAGCGCCGCGAAGCGCGCCCAAAAAACTAGTTATTGTATAAAATTGGTGTTATTTTGCGTAATTTTATGCTGCGCTTGTAATTGTGGAAACATTAAAATTCACTCTATATGAGGCAACGGAAACAGTTTTTTTTTGTGGTTATCCCACGCCACGAAAACGCTCATATTGTAACGTGACCGGGTGAATTGCCGCCAAAAACTCCAAGAAAGCGTCAAATTGTAACATTTCCACATATAAATATAAAGAAAAACTAACCATACAAGTATCAGACCCGCCAACTCCCACAGCACAGATTTGTCCACTCTCATTTGAAGGAGCCATGTATTCACCTAATCTATATAAGCAATCATCAGGCGTTATGATGTTAATATTAGCTGCGTGCAATTTTTCTGTAGTTTCCAGCGAATGCCTCGTCCTTACGCCGTATCCAGCTATTATACATATTTCTGGAACTTTATTTTAAAGCTTTCTTTAGTTAATTATACATATTTAGTTCATTTTTTTAGTATTTTTTTAAGTTGGCAACAAACAGTCATTATAAAAATCACGTTACAACAAGAAAGAATTGCATGCTAAGTAGACCAATAACGCCAAGAACATATTAACAATAATGACTAAAAATTTAATCAAAGTAAAAAAAGAACAAGCAAAAACAAAAAAATTAATTAATTTATTATTATTAAAAATTATTTTAAAAAGTAGGTATTTGTTTTTGTACTGATAGGTAGTATAGCCTGGGTACACTAGTGTTCCTCATTTAGGGCCAGGCCACACTGTATATATTAAACATATTTATTCACAAGGGCGTAGCGAAGTACGGGCAGGGTGAGCCAGCTGGTGAGTGAAGAACCCCACAATTGTTAAAATAAAGCTGGTTCGTGTATATTAGTTTTTTATTTTTCACGTAGCTGGTCTCTCCACTCGTGCAGCATGCACCTTTACATTGCTTACTTGCCCCCCGCCTTAACAGAATCCTGGCTACGCCCTTGTTTATTATATTTATTATGTATTCTTTCTTACCTATATCATCATTTACATTTTCGGGTAAAATAGTATTTTCTAACCAAGTCTTGTCTTCTAAATCCATATCTATTGATATAATAGCTATGTCGTGTGCCCTGGAATATCTATTAATAGGAAAATATAATAGTAAGTACCTGAGATCAAAATTTAATAGAAAAGGAACAATTTCGATACAGTCACGTGAAACACCAACGGCCGCGTAGCTTAGCTTTGTGGTCAACAGAGAGCAAAAACGGGGGACCTGTGTTCGATTCCCACTACGCGTATCTAAGTTGTGTGTGCCTTGTTTTCTCAGTAACTTTGAAAAGGAGGAGAACCTATAGAAATATTCATCGTGTTTTTTTTATGAACCGATTTCTCGGCAAATAGAATTTTCTAACAGTAACCATTTTTTCGTAAAATATATTAGGCCAACCCGTGTTTGTGTATATTTGCGAAATACTAAATTCCAAAAATATTCTAAATATGGAGACGATTAATTTATACATAATACATAAGCAATTAGAGTTATTTTTCACTTTTTAATGACTGTTAATAGTTAGAAGTAATAACTATTCGGGTTTCGTGAATAGTTTGAAAGTAGCTAGGTATAATGAGAGGAGTGTGAACTGTCAATCTAAGATGGTACATGCTCGTCTCTTACTTTATTTACTTACTAAATTTACTTACTTATTATAAGATTCGTGTTTATAAATCTCAATAACTTTAGCTTTAGGAAGTTCTTCATCATCCACACAATAATTGTTTAACTGCAGTACATATTCATTTGGTAAACCGTAACAGCAATGTGCGGCGGTAACCGCAGCCTTGGGAGAGAGCAGCGTCGCTCCACATAGATGCTTTTGTGACGTCACGTTCTTTAACGCAACTACGCGGGGATGCATACCTAGATTATATAATATGACATATACGTGCCTAGTTTTGTTTATAATTCATAAAGGGTGATTATAAATAGATATGAGTAAGTATGACGTAGAAACTTTTATTAAAATTATTACTTATACAGCATTGAAACTAGCGAATTTGCCATAGATTTATGTTAGGTTTACTTAGGAAACTATTACGCGGAAACAATTGCTACCACAGAGAAATGTCTGTAGACGAGAGTCTCCTCCGCTATTCCGGCTTGTAGAGACAAATGTACACCACACACAGGACACACTCTTCTCGTTATACCCGGCTACTTTCAAGCTGACCCTGAAACGCGACTAGGTCACATCACGGGTGTTACACTTGGAAGCGTCGGTACTAGCCCAGAACGACAGACTGGGCTTTTAAATAACCATCATTAATCTATTAACCACTCTTTTTAAACTATGCCTAACTTGAACGTTTTGCAATTGATAATAAGGCCCATATTCTGAAACTGCTTTTTAAACCAGTTCATTGACTGCTTCTTCATCTAAATATAGTAGAAAGTAGCCAGGTATAGCGAGAGGAGTGTGCACTGTCAATCTAGATGGTACATGCTCGTCTCCTGTAGTAGCAGTTGTTTCCATTCATGGACCGCATTCTAGCTTTACATTAGGCGGAGTGCTGAGCTACAATAAAAAAAAAAACGCTAAATGAAAAAGTAAAATACCACAAGGAATTTCATGTCCTTCAATAATTCTCTTAACTCTTCCACAATCGGCTAAGTAGACAAAGAAAACAATAAAAATTGCACTTAATTTTAAAACTCTACATAACGCCATGATAAGAGGCACGTAACTATTTTCTGTGACTGATAAAAATATTGAAATAATTGTGTGCACAAGTGTTCATCGTTGAACATTAACAATAGATTTTAAAAAATGACGTGGCGTAGATGTTAACGAGCCCAGGGCTGTCTTTTCCATAAGGATGTACGAGGCACAAGCTCTGGTTTATTGAGGACCTCGAATTGCGGAGGTTCTTGTTTACACAGAAAAAGGAGCTGAACAATTTAAGTGCAATTTTACTAAATATAAATTGAAACCAAATGAGATTTTATTCGAGTATTATTGAGCAAAGAAGAGTATTCTGAATTTCTAAAAGTAAATTACGTTAATAGTACTTAAATTATAAAAATAATAATTCACAAAACTTTAATTCCTTTTTCCTAGAAATTGAGGTTAGTAGGTCAATGTAGAGAAAGCTTATAGTTAGTCAATAGTATGTGTGTTACATGAAAGGACTTTTACTTGTTGGGCTAAAACAATTAATAAAGTGTTATTAAATTATAATAAAAATTGAATAGTTTTTTATTTTTATTATCGTAATATCTAATTTTATTTCTAGTGAAATTTATCTTATCCATCATTTTATATCAATAACGAAATTCTAGATGTAAGCTAGATATTCCTATAAATGACATACATATTACATACACTATAAATCAATAATATTTTTATCTCGCACTGATTCTGATTTAAGACTTAGGATATTAGTTAACCGCGTGCCGTTTTCAATAATATTACTTCATCAACCTTGGTTATTTTCCAGATATCCTATAACGCTATCAATTACTTCAAAACATTCAGTTGATTCGTGTCTCCCTGTAGAATGCCGATCTTATTACATTCTCTTGCTAAAAGTTTAATACGTTTGATAAACAACTTGTATATAGCAACTTACTACTCTACATATTTATAATGCATGTATTCACACGAGTAAAAGTGTTTAAAATAGCTTGTCTATAATTATTTAGTGTTATTGTTGTGGGTCGGTAGTGTAGCGCGCCAAAAGTAAGCGACAACAGACAGGTGGGTGGGTGCTGTGTGTGCGGCGGACGCACTTGAACGCGCGGCAGTGCAGCTCCGAGCCATGGACCGCGCGAGCGGCACTCCGCCGGCCTCGCAACCCGCGACCGGCTTCGGCGCTTTCTGCAGCGCCATCTCTGATACAATTACGGTATGTACCGTCTCCGCTCGCGCATCGATCATCTCACGGGACTCTCACGCATTGATCTCCTCTTACAATTTACGAACAGATCGAGAACATCTCGCGACGCGATCTATTTATGAACGCACGTGGTCTTCGAGGTCGAGGAGACGAGGCTTCCGTGGACCGGTTACCGCGATAACGGTTTTAATAAAACGCATAGGTCGGCGTTCGTATAAATAGTCGGTGATTTGGATATAAAAGTCATTCAGGGAATAAAAAATATAAACACGTTTAATAATAGAACGCTCGTTCAGGCTGGGTCGCATTGTGCCGGCCGTGAATCGTGCTATGGCGGGCGGGCGGGCGGCGATCTACAGAAATATACGCGTATCAAACGGCCATCCAGAGTTACAAAGGCCACGCGACAACACTCGCATGTCGCACCACATCGCGTCCGCAACCGTGTCTGTTCGCGACGTTTTACAACACGTGCAATACGCAACACTTCACAACCCGAACATCTTATTTGTTATAGGTATACAACAATCTTTATTTATTCATTGATAATCATTTTTAATAATCACCTTGATGTATAATTTATACCAGATTAATATTATTGTAGTTCAAAAATATTTTTATTTACCAGTGTGTGCTTTTAACATAAATTATGTTAGCAAGTAAATTAATATTTTATTGGTGAATTAAAAGAATAAATTTAATAAAAGACGAGGTATGAATACTTTTTATTAGTGTCAAACGATACTCCCACTATTAAATTCCGTTAAAAATTTGGTAAAGCTCAATCTTTGTTCTTCATAGTTAAGTTGCAGTGTTACGAAACACTTACTACGCTGCGCCGTAGTCGCTGATAAGCAATGATTCTAATAAACGCTTAAGTAACTAAAATTAAAGTTTTGGTTTAGGTAAAATTTACAAAATTCAATTAATTACATATTTTTAACAGAATAATTTAGAATAAAAACGTATTATTTATATTCCAATTTAAACAATTGTCAACTACTATTATATGATGACAATGACAAATTGGTACCCTGCGAGTATAAGAACGGACAATCAACTTTATTTCGCTTTAGTGCGACTGGCACTTAATTTTAGCTTTGAATTATTGCTTTAATTATAACTACTTTTACGCAGTAGCTTGTTTTGGCAATATATTTTGAATGGCTTTAATAATATAATTTGGTTATAACATTGTTTAATATTATTTATTAAATCGTATTTATTAAATAATATTAAACAATGTTTAGTTATAATAAACAACATTACACAACATTAAATAATATTATCTACATAATACTGATAATTTAATTTTAATAAGAAATATGAATCTCACAAATAAAGAGTTTACGAAAATCTTGAAAAACTTTTGAAGGCTGAGTGTGTATTCTACGTCGTTTTGGTTTCGTCGATCGATAGTACCCACGTGATGGTTGGCAGCCGTTCCGATAGCTGCCCAACGGGCGGTGCAGATTCTTATCTTTTTATTTGCCAAACATTTTGATGCAAGTTTTATTTTACATCATCCAAGAGCATATTTTTTCATATTGCATGTGACTACACTCTGCCTGATGTTAAGTAACAAAGAGTTATATCTGCAGGCAGAAGTCGCCTCCGCTATGCTGGCATCGTCTAGGTTGAAATGCTCACTCCTCTTATTGTACTCTGACTACTTGGCTATGTTACTTTACGGGTTACATTTGAAATAATAAGGCTGATAGGCACAATTACAGCAAAGATTAATTGATTTTTTAAACACACATAAAAGTTTTGCTATTAAGAAAATTACTCAATTTCATGTGTATTTAAAGTTATATTACGTAACAATGTTAATATGCTAAGAAAATCAGACAATCTTAGCATCATTTCCACGTGTTCATGCAATATCCTTGGCTTCGAGGGTAATAGGATATGGTAACGAAATTGCAAACGCTAAACTGCAATCTACTATCGAGGTATAACTTAGAAGTTTCCTTCAAAAACTAATTTAAATTGTTTGAATTGAATGGTCTTCTGTTGAATTTATTTCTTTGCTTGTAAAGCGACCTTAATAGTTTTTATGGTATTAAAACTTTGTTTAAATTATAAAAATTTTGCAAAGTGAACTTTTATGGTTAAAACTTAATATTAGTTATGAAATATAATTAGGTAGCAGTGGAAAAGCTTCCATATAAGCTGGTTCTTATAAGCTTTCCTTTTAAAATAAAAGAAATATGGAAAATGAGAACAAGGCATACAACCTACAACTTTTATGTGATTAAACTATTTATTTTCTAAAATCTACTATTTAACTTACGAAGTACTTGCTTGGATTGGATTGAAGATAAGTGCGTGGCGTACAAAAGTGATTTTTATTATTAGTTTTTATCTGTAATTGTTGTATAATTTTATATTTTATTATGCATACTTTATTGGACCCAAATAAGCTAGGAAAATTAAGAAAAACATTATAAAAGATTTTTTTGTCTATACAGACTATATAGACGTCAATATTATGTGAACAATAATTAATACACATAGGTATTCTGTTTATACATATATGGAGGTATATAAACAATACATAGTCTTTATTTTAAAATGTTATTCATTCCTTTTTAATATAGTGGTAATTCCACATTTTGTGTTATTTTTTATGTTTCTGCTTCCTTTCAGACTAAATTCACTCTCTGTCGGTTAGGAATTAGTATGAAAACAATGCATATTAACCCTTTGAATGACAACGTAAGGGCGTATAGCATTAGATAACATTTAAATTTGCTATCAATAGATAGTGATACCCACGTTCTGCTGGAGACGGTCCAAATAAGATAGAATACTTCATCACGCGACCAAAACAACTGCAGAATCATATAAAGTATTTATTAGACGCGTCACAAGTTGAATATGGCATATCATAATCTAAGGAAAAATAAAACAAAACCTGCAAATATTTATATATTACATACATATTTGGAAAGTCTGGTTTGAACAGAAGTTTTTTTTATTTATTTCTTGTAAGTCGCATCTACTTTTAGCTGGAGAGAACTTTCTTCAATACTTGATAAGGTTAAAATGTCATACCCGATTACTGAAACAATATTGGCATTCTGAAAACGATTAGTAAACTCTCGCCTACATAAAAAAAATTAAAACAAACAGTGCAAAAAAGTATTCTATCTAATCTTCAATCTAATTTTAAAGAACTATTTTAATTGTAAGGTTTAAAAAATATGATTTTTCCTTTTAATTACGCAGCGAGAAACAGCACGACTAACCTTGCAAATAGATTACGATAATAAAATTACTGTTTATAATTTCAAAAAGTAGCTTAATACATACAACTAATGATTAAAAATAGTGTATCAATTTAGGAGAGCCGAACATTCTCTATTCTATAAGAGATTTGCTCCTAATTTTTATCTCGGTCAGAATTACGGATCTTGTTCGGGCTAATACCAATTTGCTACAAATTAAAAAAAAACCGGTGCATAAACGGTTTTAAAAAAGTTAATTAAAGTCAAAGACTAACTAATTAAAACAAACGTCACATATGTATACTTATTGTGAATTTAATAAACATTTATTTAGTCCAACTCTCTAGGTTGTTCCCTCATTGTTAAGGAATTTTAAGATTATGACTCTTGGTCTATATAACACAGACAACTCCAGATTGTGAAAAGTGTGCACAAGAGCTGCACAATTTGGTTCCGCCGACTCCTTTGTTTTATTGGACGTCCAGCCACCCGTAGAGCTACCATGCGTTCACCGTCCAAGTTCCTAAACTACGAGGCGTCTCGTCGCAAGGCGAGGCGAGCTTGTCAGAAACAACACGTTCTTCCCGTGTCTGTGTTTCCCGACACGTACAATATGGTTTTTTTAAATTGAGGGAAAATAGGTACCTCATAGGCAAGCGTGCTCCACCTTAGACCGCAACACTTAACATCAGGCAGGGTGTGGCCAAACGCTTCTCTATGAAGAATTTTAAAAAAATTATGGCTTGGTGGCCAACCAATTAGAGAAGTGAGAAAAACCATGCCTCATTTGCCCAAGCATTAGACAACCTCAGGGCGACGAACTCTGTTATTGTTTAACAATTAGTTTTACTATAATAACGTGACTTAAAATACATTAGGTACCTACATACGAGTATCATGCAATTTTATGATGCAATTAGCGAGATAAGAGAGAAGGTGTTCAGGAGTAAAATGTCGTTAAATGGAACTATAATGTTACACCGCTTGTTATAAACTTACTTTGTCACACTTGTTATTGCATATAAGCTATTTTATATACTCATATATTTAAAAATTATATTAAGTTTCTTAATATTTTTTAATGGGAGGTTTAGTTTTTATTAATCCTATGAAATGTAACATTATTTCTATTAATGTTGTTTATATTTTTGTGGGAACTTTTCACGAAAACTTCATATTACTGTTTCTGAATTCTGTATTACTAAATATAACCCCAGTTGGCAATATTTCGACTTTTTTTATAATACTTCAGCTTACTCCGTGCTACCATAGATAATTTTTTTAAGGGTACTAGTTGCCCCGCCTGTGCCGGTAGCAGACAAATGTGCACTATACAGGGTGACAGTGAATGTTATATAGTTTTTATAGATATTACATTTGAAAATGACTAGGTACGCTAAAAATAGATACTTATTATCATCGTCTCGGTGTAAAGATAATAACGACAAACGCAAATAATATTTGTGACAAAACGTATGTTATTCTATATACATCTCGCAGTTCGTCTACAATTAGTAAATAGCAGTAAATATGTCTAATTCTTATTTATTAAAATTGATTGTGCCAAAAGATTATGTCATGAAAGTTAACAAAAATAAACTAACGACACGCAGTTGTATTAATTTTATTGTGAGATATTTAACTCACGTGCCAACAGCGGAAGCTTGGCATTCCTAAAAGTCGGAAGATGACACATTTGAAGAAAAAAATAATAATATACTTTTTAATTTTCGATTAGTCATTTACTTCATTGTTGGAATTATGTGTATTAATTCGGATTAATATTGATTCCTTAATTTTTTAAAATCCAATTATATTTATCTGCTACAATTTCACCATCACTACAAACACTGCATTAAATACTCTTGTACAGGGTTGTTGTATTAAAAATAGTTTTCTGATGTACTTACTGGGTATAATTATTAATAAATATGAATTTAAAAAAGCATGTTGTGAATTTTTTTGAAGTAATATTGGATGTCGGCCAATTTGAAAAAAAGTGGATAGTTAGAGGGCATTGAATTTGTCTCATAATATATTTTATACATTCTCTAATCTCGTATGAAAAATGTAGGCATTTGTGGCGGAGTGGTTACGTCTCAGGTTCAGTTCCCGATTGAAACTAATTTTGATTTGTAATATTTAACAGTTACACACGTGAAGTGACCTTCTCGCATTTCGGGAACAGTTTAGAAGTAGCCATACCTGGCTACGACTAACGAGAGAAGTGTGCACTGTAAATTTTGATTGTGCATATTCGTCTCCTCAAGCCGGCATAGCGGAAGCGACAACCGCCTGTATAAATTTATCTGTAGCAGCAATTGTTTCCGTTTATGCACCGCATTCTAGCTTTATTTACATCAGGCAGAGTCTTATTAGATGCCGAGCTATAATAAAAAAACTTACCTATCTGGGCATCGTATGTAAAAATATATTTGTGAAAGATACTACTAGATGGTTTATTGAAGCTTTTAAGATGTCTCGCCCTAATGCTTTTGTATGACTAATCGTTTTCTTTTTTTTTCTAGAGCAAAACATTTTCGATTTTAAAATAACACTTCACTACAAAGAATTTTATTATTTTACACGACTTTTTCTTTTAAAGTTAAAAAATATTGTGATAGATAGCTTTAATGGAATTTTGCAATTGTGGTCTGTTTGTTTATAAACTCGATTATGCTTTTAAGGGAAGAGTAACTGTTTAATGTATCCTGTGGTTTCTATTAATTAAGTATATATGCATTGGTCAGCTAAAGTTTAACTTAATTGTTTTCTGGAAAATATAGTTCACCTATGTCACACATAAAGTCATGTACTTAATAGATTTAAAGTCGAGATGTCAATAAAATGAAAGTTTATACAATATTTTCGAGTCTGTATTATAAAACTTAGAGCTTTGGTTTGGCAGACATCTACCGACTTATTTTTTTCAACCAATGTATAACCAAAGTATAAATTTTAAAAAAACATGATGCAAGCGATAATTTGATTAAGTTATAAATATGTTTTTTTATAATGTGTTTAATTTTGGGCTGTATCTTTAATTTATGATAACAACTGGTAAGGTTAAAAGAACATTCAACTTGTCGTTGTAATATCTCTCGTGACATGTCTTTTTCATCTCGCAGGGTATCTGGGAGATTGTCTTTTGCAAAATTTAAATTCAAACAAAGGATTGTTACAGACTTTTTCTATAAATACAAATTCAAATTTTAAAATTGACAAGTCTAATGCAAAATAATATGTTTTTAATTACGTAAAGTGATAAAATATATAAAAAATAAGTAAAACTTTTAGCGATGTTTTAATTTTGTAGAGAAAATGTTTGCCCCCTTCGCGAACACTTAATCGACCATATTACGCATGAACACATTATCTCTAAAATACCGCCAAAACTTAAGTAAGATCTACTTTGTATTGTAATATGTATAGGTAGGTAGAGCAAGTTAATTTAGACTAAATATAAAAGTTAAAAATGTAAATCATTTTCATGTTTACGACTTGACAAATCACAAATTAACCGGACTATAATTAAATTCTGCAATATTTTATCTTTATGTTGACATGATATGTGTTTATACAATTAATTAATAATAATAGTAACTGTAATTAACGATGTTAATTTATTAGTTTATAACTCATGTTATCTAGGCCCATTGTCTTATTTTATTGTCCTAATTATATAACCATAATAATAATATAATACTAAAATATTTCCAACGTGTTGTGTCTTAGTCATAATTTTATTACTTGTTTTTGTTTGTTTTTTTTTTAGGAATAAAAACAGTGACTATTTTTCGCTAATACAAATATTATTATTGAAAGAATAAATATTTTGTTTCAGGGCATGGCGACCACTTCAAGAAGTAGAAGAAAGGTAAATAAACAACTTATTTACAAACATTTTAAATTACGTTGTCGCGGCCTAAAAAATATAAATGTCCTTTGACGCTGTCCTTTTTTGCATCGCAGAATGTTCGGAATCTTTCTGAAGCTCGGGATGGTGTGTTGTCCAAAGGCATTTTCTAGTTAGACATGCCACAATGGTTATTCGAAACTATGTAATATCTCACATTCCTTGTTCCCTTGACTTTGGTTAACGTGACATTTACGATGTTTACTGAAGTTTACATCTCTTGACGAGGGGATCTGTGACGTTTACGTCCAGTTTGTATGTACTGCAAAAAAGAACAAAGAAACTTTTCAAAACTAAATATTTACGTCTTAAAGCGTCTGTGCCCATTTTAAAACTACGCTTAGGTCGCCATACATACATAAATAATTAATTCAACTAAGCTACATTTGTTATTTAATATTTTTAGTGTTGTTTGGTTTTAGTGCAGTTCTAAGATGCATACCCACACCGATATTATTCTTTGCGGAACAACATTATGGAACTTTCGATAACTTTTAGTTTGATTTGTTTACTGTTTCTTTAAACTTGAGGTTTCAACTATTTTGTTATCCGTTGTTGTCCACTAACATTTGCAAACGTAATTTTGGTGTGGTTGCATCCTTACATAATGTAACAAGAGTTTTCACAAAAAACCGTTTTGAAATTTTCGTTTTTGTGGCAAATAACAAGATAGAAAAAGCGCTGGGACATCTGTGTGACCCATATCCATTTCCCTAATACTTTAAGATATTTGAAATGTTTAGGCAGTTTATTTGCCGAGATGTCATATTTTTCACAAGGTTCGGAGTGTTGATCGCGCGGTGTTTACGGGACGTCGCCATTTGATGCTTTGCCAACACGACACGCGCTATTTCTAAGCTTAAAGATAATTTTCAAATTCTTAATAAAAGTTTGTAGAAATAAACATTCTTTAGTTTTTAACATAATATACAAAAAATATTTAAATGAAAAATAAATCTGTATCTGAAACATGTGTCAGAAATCTGAATCACAGACATGTGAATGTTATCTGCTTTGATCCAAGGACATCAGTATACTCATTATGTACATCGTTTAGTTTTTGAAAATTACATATTATAAGATATAATACAGCTAATTACGACTTATAAAGTGCATCTTTCACGTTCAAAATGTTCGCATGTTCAAAGCCTTGTTCGGAAACCTTTCCTTCCGCTCCCTCAAGTTCCGGAGAAATATAAGGGTACGTTATACTGACAAACTCATGTATAGAAATCTCTTTACAATATCGATATGATACCTTTATGTTTGCTTGTTTTTTTTAGTCTTAATAATATAAATAGTAAAGAATGTTTCGCACAATTCATACGTAACCTTTGCGATATCTATTTTAGATTATATTATATAGGTAGACAATAAAAGGAAATAATAGTTATCATAATCAATGGCTACGAAACAAATTGATAAATAAGATACCGACAAAATTGATAAAACTGTATCAGTTTATCAGTTACAAATACAATTTATAAGTATATATTTGTTATACCAATAATCATAGCTTATTTTTACTATTAAAAGAGTGTATATATGTCTAACAATAGTTGTCATTGTCCACAGCAAGATGATGAAAAAAAAAGTAAGAAGCGACAGTCGCCAGTTGAAGACAGACCCTCTGTTCCGACTCCGAGTGAAGCCATGCTTAACAGTGAGTATCTACTCGAATATTTTTACCATAATAAATAGTAAGCAGTCCCAAATTGATTATTCCGCGGTAATAACTTGAAGTCGTCTTAGGAGAAGTTCTAAAATGAATAAGACAACTTTTTAAAATTTGTTTCGACTGGGTATAGAACCTGAGACCTCCGCGTTGTTACCCTAGCGCGTTAATCTTTGTGCTACAGAGGACGATAAGCTCTAAGTGAGCAAAGGAAATAAAATTTAACAATACCGAGGTAAATTCTACAACTAATTTTTTAATTAAAAAAGAATACAAAAGCATGGAAATATGTTTTTATTAGATTATAAATTACGTACATTATATAAATTAAACACAATATCTATTGTTCATTTTTCAATATTATGATTTTTTAAAAATAATTTTATTATTTTAAGAAAATTTTTAATTAATTAATTTTATGCTGTGTGTGTGACATTATGATATCTGATATTTTTTCTGTCATTCTCTTCTACAATATTAATTGAAAAAAAAAACATTCCGTTTCATTTCATTTCAATGGTTCGAGTTTCAGTATTAATTTTCAATTACGGCTTTTTGATTTCAAGGTCGGTTCTTTGAAGAATCTTACCTGAACGATAATAGCTCTTATAAACTTCATAATATTATTATTCGTAAACATTCGACTACGCAATAAATAGAAAATAAAAAAATGAATTTAAATCAATATAAAATTACGTTATTCTAGAAATTACGTAAGTACTTACGAATTTGCGAATAAAGTCGTTAAAACATGATGCGAATTTTGTTGCGTAGTAATAATTATTAGCATTATTATCCGTCGTAAAAGTGTTACGCCTTTGTTTATAAAGTAAATGCAGGGCGGAAATATAATACATTATCTATAGTCTATAGTAGAGCCTTTTTGTGGCAAAAAATCCCATTTCCCGGGAACTTGCTGTGATTCGCAACAACCGTTTTATACGTATTTAGAATAAACAAAAACTTCCCTTTCTGAAATCGAGTTTCAGCAAAAATATACATTTTGCTCGAAACAAAGTCTATTAGTATTTCCAATTTCGATTCTATTATTTATTTTGTAACTCGAGTAGTGCTCAAAGTTACGAAGAGAGTCTATTAAAGTTTTCAAGTATTTACAACTACTTTAAGGCTTGCGACATATGCATGCCATGACTGTTAAATTGAATTCATAGTACACGTGTACATACATTTGTAGATTTGATGGTCTGTGTTACGCAGTAGTTAGCGCGCGAGTCAGTTGCGGGTTCGATTGCCGGCGAAACAAGTAATTATTTGTTTCGGGTATGCGGTAAAAGGCTCTCTTACGGCCGATAAGACCCGGGTTCAATTCAGATCGGTAATACCAATGCAACAATGTTCTATGTACTTTGGTCGCTCAGAGCCTATGATATAAAAACTAGCTAATAATAAAAAATATTGATAGATAATTTACTTTTAAAATATTGTATGTATTATTGTTTTAATTACTTTGATAAGACAAAAGGAAGTAATTTTTAATAAGTAGATATTGAAATATAGCATCTAACTATTAATACGTAATATGTAGTTATAAATTTAAAGTATTCTTATCGCCTTATCCCCAACATTGAAGGTTGGCAGCTAATAATTTGTCACTATCATTGTTTGCGAACAGTTATAATTTTCCCCTCTCACGTCTTATTATCTTGTTTCTTGATAAGCCTAAATTATAATAAACTCTGACAAATTAAAAAAATTTCGCAAGCATAAGGTGAATGATCTGTTTGCTAAACACGACATTTTTAATCGTTTTAATAGTGTAATCACAATCATGCGTCACTTT
This sequence comes from Tinea pellionella, assembly GCA_948150575.1. Taxonomy (NCBI): domain Eukaryota; kingdom Metazoa; phylum Arthropoda; class Insecta; order Lepidoptera; family Tineidae; genus Tinea; species Tinea pellionella. The sequence continues at coordinate 3,694,912 of OX411258.1, forward strand.
TTTCGTGATTTAATTATCTACGTTCATAATATTGAAAGGCAGTATAAACTGTAAACAATAATACAACGCGACGCTTTTTAATTATATTTTATATATTTTTTAAACAATGCCTTGATCCCAAATTACTTAAGCTTCCCTGTACTTACCGTTTAGATGCAAACAAGGTAAGAAGCAGACAGAATTACTTTCAAATGTATATATTAGTAAAAATATATATAGATAAGTTGTTATGTTATAGTAATATATATTATCTGCGGTTGAAAGTAATAAACATAAATTACAAAAATAATAAAAATAAGTAATGTATGTAAGTACTAATTTAGTATGAATGTCTTTTCAAAAATTAAAAATAAAATAAGTGAAATAGGTAATAATAGTTTTGCATCTAGAACGTAATAGGGTGTTCAAAAAATTTAGTTTCACATCTAGATATTATGTAGGATAGTCATAAGCAAACGTGTTATACGCAGATATCTTCTAAACAGTAAAGGTGTCAATAGTTTAAATAAAATTTAATTAACACAACCACGTGGAATCACAGACTTTGTTACTTTGACTTGTGTGTTAGTTAAGAATTTATAACGTCTGGTTTACGCCCAGAGTTCTGTCCTATGTAAAGAAAACTGTATTTGCTATACAAATAATTTCAATTAGAACGGACAACTAAAAAGATACGAAAAGTGAGTTTCAGTGTTGAGTGACTGTTTACACATTTTTTTTGCATTACACACGAGAAAATATTATATTAGGTCGGGAAAAAATTTCTTCATTTACATACAAGTTTAATTTTTTTTTTTTAAAGTTTAGTTAGAATTAAATTATTATAGTGCAAATTGAATAGAAAAAAAATTGAATCGTACGCGATAAGAAATCTCAGCCGCCTTCGAATTGCATGTAGATTTTATTCTATGTAATTTTCATTCAATAAAACAAATCTAGCATTAATTAAGATCTACGCACACGTAAAATGGCAAAAATTACTGATTAATAAACAATAGCTGCAAATTAGAGGCTTGTGCAGTAATTGTTTCTTTTACGTTCTAAGCTGACATCATTATGAAATATTATAAAAAATGTTGTTATCAGTTTGATAAGAATACCTCCTCGCTATAGGAGCATGTTGTATAAATTAGTGAAACATTGCTCCGGTAATTAAGAAGGTTCTTGAGATACGAGATCAATTTCAGTATAAAGTGATTGTTCTCGCTGACGTTACATACCGAAAAGTGTTAATTTTGTGCAAGTTTTTTTGTGTTAAAAGTTTTTTTTTGTGGTACTTAGATATTTAGAAGAAAAAAATTATATATAAAAAATTATTAGCAACAATACCGTGATTTTTTAAAATGCAATCTAATTCGAATTCTAGAGTTTTCCTTCACTCATTTCTAAGAAACTAATTTCAAAGAAGTGTTATTGTGATAGATCATAAACTAGCGCGATGTAAAATGCAACAATAAATTTATTATTATATTTTTTACAAAACATCTGCCAATTCCAATCCTAGTATTTTGCGGTAACTTTTTCTTGAAATCCCATAAAATTCAATTTGTAAGAAATTTCCGAAAATTTAGTTTATTGTTTTAATTTAAAGAAGAATGCCCACGTGATGCGTAATAGTTTGGTAACAAAACAATATTCTAAAATAATATCTTTATTTTTTATTAATTCATATCGATTATATCAAAAAATCCTAAATATTGCACCAGAAAACATCAAATTACTCAATAACCTGGGTGAAAAAAATTAATTTAATTTAAAAATTGATTGGTAATAAGATATGTCAATAAATTTTTCTACAAAATTAACTAAAAATCATAGACAAACTCGAAAAAATGTTTGCCCATTTCTCTTAGCCGAATTGCCCATTCTCTTTTGAAACAGAAAAGTTGAAAAAAGAAAACTTTCCGAAAAACAAAGTGAAATCCCTTCACAACAGTAAATATTATCTTTTCCATAGAACCACATTACATAGTGTGAAATAAATCAAAAAACAAATTAATCATTTAAAATTACGGCCGCACTATTTTATAGCTCACCGCGAACGATTTTTGTTTTGAAATTTAAACGCCTATAGATATTAAAAGATTTTATTACACTTTTGTAAAAAAGTACACAGAAGAAGGAAAGCAATTTGAAAAATTAAAGTTTTCCTTATAACAATACCAAGAAGAATTTTACTATAATGTAGATAACAAAGATCGTTCTATTTTGATCGAGTTCTAATTAATTTCACACGCATTAACTCAAGGACTAACTATTATTTCACGTGAATTACAAGACGATCATGTCATCGCGAAAGAAAAACAACGAATTCTGTAAGTAAATTAATGTTAACTGAATCACATTTAGGATACGAGTAATTGGCACGAGTACCAGTCTCTACCTATTACAAATACTATTTATAATATAGAATATTGACCACCTACAAGTATTTCTAAAATAAATATGCACCAACCAAATATTAGAACAATTGACATATTTTCAGTTGTATTAAAAAAAACAAAAAACAAGTTTTAAAAGTCATAAATAGTAATATAAATAAACTAGTTTTTTGGGCGCGCTTCGCGGCGCTGAAAAAGTTATTCTTCGGGTAATTTGAAAAAAAAATTTTTTTTGAAAAAACAAATTATGGATTTCGATATTAGAGGGCATTCCCTACGACTTTTGTTCCAGCACTTGTGCCCTATCTCGTTCCGTTTCCGAGATATCGGCATCGCTTCCGGTCCAAAGTCCACTTCCGGTCAAAGTCGAAGTTTTCCTGGGGTCGCGGGAACGCCCTCTACACGCCCCAAAAAGAATCATCTCTCTAACCCCCCGGCAAGTGCTTCATAATATATGTCAGTGAGTCAGTGAGTCAGTCAGTGGTAATCGAGCTTTATATAATATGATGACAAGAGAAGTATCATGTCTAAATCGGCTTTATTGTGGGTAGTTTCAGAAGGCGTTATTATTTAATGCGCTTACATTGAAATGTTATTTTTTTAAAAATAACGAACGAGTATAATCTATACTAAATATAGAGTTCCATCTCTTATTAAAATATCTTATAATATTTTCAGATCTTCGTACAGCGTTCGGTCTTCTCGATCGGGATAGTGATGGACACGTGACCCCGGCAGAATTGCAGTTCATGCTGCGAAACTTGGGCATAGAGGTGCGAGATGACCTCATAGCTGATCTCATAAAAGATGCCAGCAAATCTGGTAAGTGCACATAATATATATTTTTTGTGTCTTCAATGACTCATTAGTTGTTATTTAACAGTTTAAAAGAAAACAAAAAGAACTAATATACTAATATTTTGAAAAATAGTATCGATTATTTTTTATTCATTTTTGGTATACTGTTTTATTTAATTTTATGTTTAATTAAAATGAAAATTGAATAGAAATATCCTAGAGTGATGTCATCATCATTTAATGATATGAAAGTAATTTTTACGTGTAATTTTCCTTTTTACGGAATATCTAACACTTAAATCATTGCGCGGTAAACAATTTAAGGGTGTAAATATTGTAGAAGGTCGTGGTCATCGAGTGAACTTGTCAAGGGCGAGGGCAAGTGCGCATTGTAAATTACTGTTATTACCTAACCAACATCAATACGTATCGTAACCAACTAACCTTTATGTATTCATTCTACTTATTCATTTATTATTAAGAGTGAGTAAGCACGGCTATGTGTCCAGTCTCCTTGTTTTAGTTATTACTGTTGATTTTAAGTCTTGTTTAAAACTTATTTCGCTTCTTGTAAATAAATTATATTGAATTGTAAATAAATTGGTTGGGTGATTGTAATGGTGGTGACGAATCGCATCCAGCTGTCCGGAGTAGTAAAATTGACCTAGTCGCAATTCGGGATTAGTTTAGATGTTCCACATTTGTCTCCTCAACTCTGCTACTTACACTACTTAAGATTATAAACCGGCCTTTGCCTCCGCCTGCCTTGACGAAGACGGACTACTATATAAAAATCATCTTACGAATTACTGTAGTCTGGTGTACTGGTAAAAGTTGATTATAAAGTCAAGTGTTCAACTCGACAGTAACGAAATAATGAATGAATGCACGTCTTGTTAGTATTGGTGTAATGCCAAATAAATAAACATGTATTTGTAACAATAATTTCAAAACCTCCACTTGTATCCATTCCATTAATTTATAAGAGTACAATTATTTTTGTCGCATTCATTAATGATTAGAATCCATACCCACCTAAATACCTATATTCCTGAATAGAGAAAAAACAAAAAAGTTTTTTAGACTAAATATTCGTAATTTGCAATTTTTTCAACGTGTTTGTGGTGGTAACGACATCTTGGCCTAGATCTATTTTAATAGTTTAAGAAACAAACTGTCAACCACTCTGTCGCGGTCGAACATACATCTCGTTCGCTTTTCCTCTTTTTCTATTTGAGTTTTGACACTTCAAACTATTAACCGAGTTAATACAAAATTGAACACAATAAAACACTACGTACCTCTACAAAAAGAATTTTTTTGCGTAAAATGGGTTTATTTTTTCTCTATCCAGCAGGCCGAGCCAAGGAACTTTCTATCACCGTTAATGCTAGTAGAATAGAACGATATGTGTATATGATTGACGTGATCTAGCGTAACGAACTTTAAATTGGCTTAAAAAGTTGTCAACTAATTCTCTATTAGTGAACGCGAAAAAAAAAATTTTGGCTCAAGCTTTTGTGGGAAGTAGGCAATTGTTCTTTCATTATATTTATAATAATTAAATATATTCATGAAAAGTCGCCAAATACATGGAGATTTTATGGAGAATATAATTGTTACCTATCAAAAAATATCGGCAAATTGTCATGTTTATTTTCACCAGACACATCAATTTCCTGTGTGTGTGAAAATCCAGTCTAATATGAAGTAGGTAATTGCCACCCTCGATCACTTTTTGCCTTGAACGGTTGCCAAAATCAAGAATTTGCCTTGGAACTTTTGTGGCAATATAAATGAGACATTACGATGTCGTCTATAGGAAGTGAGATGTGACTTTAAAACTAAATGAGGATACGACATTAAGCGCATTATTCGTTGGAAGATAAAATTAGATATGTTTACTAATATTATAAGAATCCATATTGTTTTTGGCAAAAGGTTCGCTTTCCTATAACGTGATTGTTGAAACAGACATGCCATTTTGAGCCTTTGATGTATTAAATAAATAAATTTTAAAAGCATCAAAATAGATGTCTAGCTAGTAGATATTGATTATTATAAAGCTTTGTTATTGTGTTATTACGCTAGAAGTAGGTATGATGTCATTTAAAATTTGCCATATAGAAAATATTATCTTCAGCAATATTTCAATAAATAACTACATATTTACAAAGAATATGAGTTTGTGTGTCTTACTTTGCTCTGAAATGTAATAATTGTATATTTTTATCATTATTACCGATAATAATATCACGTAATAAAAACAAATGAAAGTTGTAATGTTAGCAAAGGTTATAGGTACCTACATACCGAGTTGATTATCTTAAAAGCGCCTTTCTGCACGCAACGTTTTCGATAGGCTATCGGCTAACACCACGGGGCGTCAAGTGCTTCGGCCTAAGTTAATGCTTCATTCGATCGCATTATTCCAATTGACGTCACGACCCTTTGCTTAATCAGAAATCTGAATAGGGTTGGATCTTATCAAACGACCTTTTTTGTTTATTAATAATTTTATAATTTTAGAGAGAAATTAATTGGGATCTAAAACAATCTGGATGTTTGATATTAAACTATGGAAAGAGCATTTATGTCTTAATACATAAAAAAGGTGTGACAAATAACGCGTACAACGTATTATCGAGAATAATCAAATCAATCGAAGTGCATCAATCAATATTTTTCATTAGTTTGATGACAATTCTAACCAATTTCATGATAAGAATAAATTAAGTTTTGTTAGTTGATATTGTTGCATGTCTCTACTACGATTTTATCAAACACGACACAATTTCGTGCGGCACAAGATTTAGAAAATAAAATTATAATAACTTGAAATAAAACGAACAATTCATAGATAATAAAAGACATTAAAATAAAACGAGTTACGCAATAAAATTATAGTAGGTTTATAGGACCTATGTAGAAGTTTATGTTTATGGTAAAATATCACGTTAATTAACTGAAAAACTGTACAGCAGGGTAGGAAGTAGTTGATGACGTCAGGTCACAACTGCCACTACATAATTAAGATTTAACGACTAAGCCCTTTTTGTTGATTGTCACGATTAATTTTGCCACACAAAAAACCCTTTATTATGTTACGACTTAAGATAATTAGGCCTATTCATAAAGTATTGGATTCTGAGGCAATTTGCCAATGGATAGCGTTATATTAACTCCGCTAAAATAACGGAGAATTTAGCTGAAAAATAACAGATTATTTATTATCTATAATAATATCTTGGTTAACGATACAAACGACAAATAATTCAGTCTGAAATACGTACTATCTTATACCCATATATAAGCATCTATATGTATAAGGTATATTTTTTCTTCCAAGGTAACGGGTTGATAGATGAGAACGAGTTTATGCAATGGGTGACGAAGATACAAGCTATTCAAGGATTAGATGTCAGTGCAAGTGGGGGAGACTCAGAAGAAGAAATAACACAAGATTTACTGGCGGCATTCAAGTATGAAACTTCATAAAAATACACGTTTATGTAAAACTTGACATAAAACCACATATCTAAATAAAATTTAAAAAAAAACATGGCAAATAAAGAAACAGTCTATCTAACAATTTATCAGTGTGTGCCAAAATTGTTAATCCGTATTGTTCATTCATAACACAAAATAGTTAGGTATCAGTCAAGTCAAAATAATGGAATATTTACTATAATTTCTAACGAAGTTTTGGAGGAAAAATTAAAAACACACATTATGCCACAAACTATAAATACAAGTTTAAGAAAATAATTGAAGACATACTTATAGGGTTGCTAACATTTTTTCCATCATTATTTTCGGAATTAGTTATAGAAAATATGATACGCTTCAAATAATACAATATTTTATAGAGACAGTCTAGTAAAAAAGATAAAGATTAATTTTAATTATTTATTTATATCAAATAGGACTAGTACTTTTTACTTTCATAATTAATTCTACAACTACATTAGGCTCTGTCTACGAAAGACTATCAGTGATAAACTGAAATATAGTATAGTATATAGTAGAACCGAAATATAAAACATACTATATATTATAGCACGAGCGTCAACCCTATGACATACTAATTTTTTCAGATGCCCGTCAAAACTAGTATCTAACCTAGGGTTTAATGCCTACGCAGTTTAAAGATCAATTAATGACTGTATGTTGTCGTTCACAGAGTATTTGACCGCGATGATAATGGCTACATCACTAGAGATGAATTGAGATCAGCCCTAGAGATGATTGGTGAACCTGTAACAGATGCACAACTCAACCAAGTTTTGGCACTTGGAGATGTCGATCATGATGGACGTATCGATTACGAAGGTATTTTTATTTTAACAAATTGTTTAATATATTTTATTTTTGAACATTTCTTTTACAAATTATAATAATATATTTTTTTTCTTTGTACAGAATTCGTAAAAATGTTGCTGTAAGAGTGGTTCAGAAGGCTAGTCGTATTTTAAAGACACCAAAACCGTCGTTTGTATTGCGAGTTGCTGAGAAATCTTTTTGAGAAGGTTTTTAAAATATATTTAGGCAATATATTTTTAATATGACTTTAGATTTATTATTCCTTCAAATTGTACGCATTGTAAACGCTTTAATGAAAAACTTAAATTAAAAGATAAAATAACAGCAAACGACTTAAAATATAATTATTTTTATTTAGTTCTATAGGAAATAATTACTAATTTTAGCATAAACTTACGGTAGGTATTCTAACAGAAAACGTTAAAAATGAGATTAATATTCACAAAATTACTATTTAAGAGTTACTATTTTAGGTAAAAAAAATACTAATAATTTGCAGGAACATAATCTTTTATAATTCTGAAGAAATAACATAATGTGTGTTCAAAATCATTTGAATTCAATTTTTTGTTTTGTACTTTGATTCTATATTCTAATATTATCTTACGGTTGTGAATTAAAGTTGACTATTTATTTATTTTTATTACAATTATTTGGCATTTTCAAATGCCGTTATAATTTAAAAACAAACTCAGTATTTGAAATAATGAATTGAATATGCAAAAAAATTTATACAAGAGTTGCGTCAATTAGCAATGACCTCAACTGCGAAAAAGCAGTAATATATGATTGTCGACGAAAATATAGAGGAATTTCGAGGTGATCACGTGAGCGCTGTGTAACTTAGTGGTCAAAGTATCCGTACACATAGCAGAGGACGCACGGGTTCGAATTCCACCTCAGCCTGTTGTGTACGCGTAGATTTGTTTCAGATTGATTTTTATCATAATTTAATAATTACATAATATTTATACATACTCAATATTTTTTTAATAATTATATAAAATTGTAAATAGTTAAAAATCCGTTATAGAAATGGATTATAAACTCCTTCTTTAGTAATTAAGAAACTCAAATTATTCTTCCATGAAAAGACAAACATATTTTTAGATTTATAAATGAAAAATATATAAGTTTGTCTATAATAACGGTCTATTGTTTCTAATATTTTGCAATTTATTTAATATTCGATGTATGTAATTTACAGAGCCTTGTGAAGGCATGTGATGTGGAATGAACGTGATCAAATAAACATAAAATATTATTGTTATACTTTTATTTATCTCATTTTTTAATACAATCCTTATTTTAATTATGACGAAGCATTCGACGCTAAATTTTATCCTCTTTATAAATAATAAATTTAATTTTTAAATGTGTTGTGAGTCTACAAATTAAATTCCAGTAAAGAATTTATCCAGAAAAGTATTTGGTAATGGTTCATAAGTGGGTTTCCAATGGTACATGACGTGATGCTTCTGGGCCCAAATGTGCGCCATTTCGTTCAATCCCATATATCCCTAAGTAAAAATAATTACTTTTAATTTATTTTAGCACGTTATGTGGCAGCACTCTGCCCGATGCTAAGCTAGAGCGCTATCCATAAACGGAGGCGACTGTTGCCAGAGAGAGGGATCTGCAGACAGCAGTCACGTCCGCTATGGCGACTTGATATTTAAATAACGGACTTTATAAATGGGATAAGTATAGTAAAACACATGGCAACAATCCTTCTTGGGAATAGGGTTGGTTTTTTAAATTTAATTATTGTAGCTTTGCATGATAACATTTCACCTGAAGTTGAGCAGAGTGTGGTCAATGAACGGAAACAACTGCTACTACAGATAAATTTCTACAGGGAGCAGTCGCCTCCGCGATGCCGGCCTAAGGAGACGAACGTGCACCATCCAGACTAACAGTGCACATTCGTCTCGTTTATAGGTATATATTGAATACGAATTTATGTTTTTAGGTATTCTCTTCATAGTGTGCTATATTTTTAAAAATGTTGACAGGCCCGGTTGAAAAAATTGAAAAATTACCTTGACAACCAAAATATCAATAATTCTAATATCAGTAACACTAGCATATTTATAGAAACTTTGTCGCAGTTTCTCTTTACATGCGGCTTCATTTTTTGGCATGTCGAAATATTTTACTGAAAGAAAATATTAAATTCAACAAGATACGAGCAATAAATCATAATAAATTAACGGATAATGGACGACGACGACACGACAATACCAGAAAGCGAAACAAATAACTGTGATTTTTAAATAATATATTTTAGCTACCGAAAATGGAACCCAGGGTCCTAGCGTAACACTGGCGCGCTTACCACTGCGTCACAGATTTTTTTAGCTGTAGCTTGGCATGTGACAACACTCCGCCTGATGTAAAGCTAGAATGCGGTCCAAGAATGGAAACAACCGCTACTACAGAGAAATCTCTACAGGCAGGAGTCGCCTCCACTATGCCGGCTTGAAGAGACGAGTATGTACCATCCAGATTAACAGTGCACACTCCTCTCGTTATATAGATCAATCATGCACACTGAATAAACGTCATCTGGCCATGATTACAAAATAATCTTTCCACTGTTTAAACACTACAAAGATACTAGGCACTACAGCATTTATGCATCTGTATTATCTAGTTAGATTCTTATAAATCTTATTGTGATAGTAAATTTTTACCTATAAATGGTATATACCGATAATAAGCTTTGTATAATCCTAAAACACGTGTCCGGGCCTGTTTTGCATCAACTGATAATATTGGACGTACATATTTAACAGCTTTTGTAGACATAATTTACAATATTTTAATTACAGCCTGAAATTTGATGACAATTAATGACATTGATGAAGTGTCTATAAAATTAGAACATAATAATTAAAAAAAAAAAAGATATGGGCTCAAAGTTATAATTTGCCAAATATTTTTTTAATTAGCATAGAAAATATTTAATTGTATGAGATTTTTTTATTATGTTTTCTCAAGTTCAATATTAGACTTGCATCTGTAGATAGCATATAAACAGTTATGAATTTACTAGCTTAAATAAAAATGCAATTTTGTGTATATGTGTTTATTATCTGTATTTTATTCAGAATTCCTCATATGGTAGTATTGGAAACTTGTACGAACAAGATAAAATATAATCTATTCTTATGGAGTAAAAATAATGCATCATTATTAGCCAATTAGTAAAATTGAAGATTAATTTCCGTTTCCCATTTCTCGCTTGGAAGTGTAGTGTTTATTTTATGAAATGTAAGAAGATACCACTGTTGTCTTAGGAAAATGATTTGCCTTTCTCAATTAGACTCACTACCAAGCAGTGCCGGATTAGCCACGTAGCAAGAGTAGCAAATGCTACGTGCCCCGCGAATTTGGGGGCCCCGCGCTCCAACGCCTGTCTGACCGTAATATAAAAATATTAATTTAAATAGGAGCGTTAAATGCTCTAAACGTGAGGCGCCTTAGGCTATGCTTCACTTCCACTTATTTTTTATTTTATTGTAGCTCGACATGTGACAACACTCCGCCTGATGTAAAGCTAGAGTGCGGTCCATGAATGGAAACAACTGCTACCACAAAGAAATCTCTACGGGCTGCAGTCGCCTCCACTATACCGACTTGAGGAGACGAGCATGTACCATCCAGATTGACAGTGCACACTCCTCTCTTATAATACCCTAAACTTGAGAACCTAAAGCAAACCAAGGGCCCCTTGACAGAATTTGCTACAGGCCCCGCGCTGGCTTAATTCGGCACCGCTACCAAGTTTATATTTGTGTTAAAAAATAGGTTTAAAAACTAAAAAGCTTATTACAAGACTAAATTTCAATTACTTTATTGAGTAACAATTAAATTAAACTTTACTATACACATTAATTTAGTATTTATTCTACACCAGAAAGAAATTTTGAAAGGAAATCTTTTGGTTTAGGTTCTTCGCTTGGCTTGAAATAACTCATTATTTGACCTTTTTGCTTCCAAATATGCACTGTCTCTTTTAACTCCATTTGTCCCTACAAATTCAATTGAAAATGATTAAGTACGCAGTTACACATTTACACTATTGCTAGATTACTACTGTTCTTATAGAGTTATAGACTAATAAAAATACAATGTGTTACCTTAATGACAAGCAAATCAATGACTCTAACATCAGTGACATCTTTGTTGATCAAGAATAATTCCTTAATTTTATCACGCACTTGCTGATCTGTCTTTGGAATATCATATTCTTTTACTGCAAAGCAAAATCATATTTCAAAATTTAATTAGGTATATCTAATAGTGTTAATGCCAAACCAGAATTTCTTTGATGACATAACAGGGCAATATCTCTTCATTACTAACCTATGTATGGAGCCTGACGATAACAGGCTTTATATAGAGTAAGTACTCTTTTACGAGCCTGACTTGCATCGAGAGATAAAATTGGTCTCACATTTTTTGAACCAATCCTGATAGCACTTTGTGCCATTTTAGCAAATTTCGTCTCCCCGTATAATCAATGCAATTTGTAATCACCAAATACTTGTAATAAGTAAACAATTTAAATAGTAATTGTCATCGTACATTCTATATGAATAAAATGTACTTTATTTTTAAAAGCTTTATGGTAATATCAACCTTTATAAAATTTCGAAACGTGTACGTCAAAATTTATGGTCAGCGTCCACTTGGCGCACCGAACCGCATAAATTCGTTTACCGTCATTATGAAACTGCATCCATTAGGAAGGAGCTGAGGCGAGTCGTATTAACCCAACGCTAGGCAGGCCAATTTCTTCCGGCGCGCTTTGACTTGTCTCGACGAGCTTTAATGGACGCAGGAAACCGAATTTTGTGGACGCTAGCGCCCGGCTCCATTGAGATTTGTTACAGCACGGGTGCGCTCCAATCCTCTGGTGAACGCCAGTCGTCATTTTTAATTGTCTCTGTCACCCAACTGCATCTGTCACATTTACAGCGCGCGTGCGGTGCTATAGATTATTGATTTTTTATTATTTTCGCAACGGCTTTGTTATTTTCTACACTGGGTTTCGAAGTTTCGCGGAATGTCGGGTATATCCTGTGCTCGTTTGGCTGAAGAGCGAAAAGCGTGGCGAAAAGACCATCCATTCGTCAGTAAACTATTTCTTTGGATTTTCATTTATATCAGTCTGAAACATTGTTCATTGTATCAACTTCCTTTCAGGGTTTTGTGGCTAGGCCAATAAAGAACGCAGATGGAACGTTGAACCTGATGATTTGGGAATGCGCAATTCCTGGAAAGAAAGGGGTGGGTATACAAAATGTTGGGTATATATTATATGCAATACATTAGTGCTTTGATGTATGCTTAAAAATAAGAAAAAATCTCATTTTAGACTTCTTGGGAGGGAGGACTTTACAAATTGCGCATGGTTTTCAAGGATGACTATCCATCAAGCCCACCAAAGTGCAAGTTTGAGCCCCCCTTGTTCCATCCCAACGTGTACCCTTCTGGGACGGTTTGCCTATCTCTATTGGACGAGGAGAAAGATTGGCGCCCTGCTATAACTATTAAGCAAGTTCTGCTTGGTATTCAAGATTTGCTTAATGAACCAAATGTCAAGGATCCTGCACAAGCTGAAGCTTATACTATTTACTGGTAAGTAACATTTTTTATTATGATTTATTTCATGAGTGCAGATTTACAACTTTACTACTACACCGTTTGATGCAAAATTATTACAGTGAGACTGAGCCCGCCCGGGTTTACATTACAGAGACAGTGTACATGTAGCTATGCAAACAAGTTCACCCCATGCTCATCAGGTTATATATAACATAATATTTAATTGAACCTGAATTGGTACAAATAAAGTGAATTCTTTATTTCCAGTCAAAACAGGCTCGAGTATGACAAAAGAGTACGAGCGCAGGCACGGGCCATGGCTGCGGGAGAGTAATGAACTGAAACATAATTTCTAAGTAGAAATTACATGTTCATACAAATGCTAATACACAATTTTGATAAATAAGAACTTTACTTAGTTCATAATGGCGTTCCTGTTAGGGTAGGCAGAGACTATAGAATGCCAGTGACTTTCTCTGTGTCTTGACAACTTTCATTATTCTTTCATTTTCTGATGCATCAGACAGGTTGGGGGTGCTTTCCTCACCCGACCCTGATTTAAAATATGTTCATGTATATTATTCCTGCAAGTCTTGTCATTCCATCAATGATTTGTGTGGACATGTAAATTATTTTAATTTATTCAGTTTTAATTTATTTCTATATAAACCATGACACGAAATGGGTCCACAAAAAATGCATGATTTATCTGTAATTTGAGCTATGTTTAATTAAACTAGACTAGTTCACTGTCTGCCAGCTGACTCTGAGCTGTAAGCGGTTGGTTTAATCAGGAGAGCCAGCTAACTATATTGAATTAGATACATAATTTTGTTTAAATCAACTCATTTAAATACACTATGGCTCTAATGTGAACATTATCTTATGAAGTCATTCAAAAATGGTCCCCTCATAATAATTACTTTATTTCTGATTCTCATTATATAATCTCATGCTTGTAGATATTATATTTATGTAAGTTGATGAGTTAAAAAAATATCAGTATTAAAATTCTGTGTATTCCACTTTTATATTGGTTCCATTTTATGTACCTAACCAATAAATTTTTTAAATTAGCTCTTCTAAAATTAAGTTTAATTATAATCTTTTTAAATATTACTTTGTTTTATTTTTTATTATTCCACTTTTAATTTGTATTAAGGATGGGAAAATGGCTTGACAATTGAATTAAAATTAAAAGTCAATTTATTTATTATTTTAAAGTAAATTCTTATACTATTAACAAATCACAACGGACAAGTTTTTCCGACATATTTTGGTAATGCTCTTGGATTATAGGGGTTAATAACGAATATGTCTTGCATTCTTGCTGGCATGTAAGTAAAGAATGTGTCTCTGAAAAAAAAACCATAAGTTTATTTTTTTATCGCCTATCGCCTAGCGTAATTTTAATTTGGTACTATTTTTTATTTCAAATTACTTACAAGAAAGATTTATTGGGATAGTTTTCGTAATTCATAGAAGACCACCATAATCGTGTTTGCTCTAACTGCTTCAGTCTACTGCGTGTTTCGAAGTCTTTTAATAATATTTTAAACTGAAAATACAATAACACTAATCAAACGACTACTTTAAATTAATTAATCTATTAAAATTGTAATCTGACCGCATTCAGTTTTTAGTTACAAGTATGGTCCACGAGTAGAGGCAACTGCTACCTTAGACAGCAGTCGCCTCCACCATGCCGGCTTGAGGAAATGTGTACGCTGACAGGACAAGCGGCAAAGACCGGTACCGATGTAACTTAGTTATATGTACTTTGGTCGCTCAGTGCCTATAGGCACTATTAAAGAGTGGTAGGCAGACTGATGATGGTTATTTGTCCAGTCTGTCGTCCTGGGGCAGTACCACCACTTTCGAATGTAACACCCGTGAAGTGACCTTGTCGCGTTTCGGGGATAGTTTGAAAGTAGCCAGGTATAAGAGAGGAGTGTGCACTGTCAATCTAGATGGTACATGCTCGTCTCCTCAAGCCGGCATAGTGGAGGCGACTGCAGCCCGTAGAGATTTCTCTGTGGTAGCAGTTGTTGCCATTCATGGACCGCACTCTAGCTTTACATCAGGCGGAGTGTTGTCACATGTCGAGCTACAATAAAAAAAAATAAAAAAACCCTGAAACTCAACTGCTTCATACAAAAATTTCTGCAATTGGTAAATTGTATAAATAAAATATATTAACCAATTTTTGTATAAGCTTTCTATGAGACCAATTCATGTGATGGAGTTGTTTTTGTGTAAATGGAATTCTATATGCAAGCGACTTGAAATTCATGTGATTCAAACGAGTCCATTTACGTTCCGCTTTTAGTGCTAATTTCTCTGTGAAAATTATTCAAAATAAATATTATTGCTTTTTAAGTAATAGTTATAAGTTAGATTATTTTTTCCTGTTTACTAATGTTTAAGTTTCTGTTTAAGGTGTGTTGGGACTGGCGTAACCGAACGGGGTTAAAAGTCCTTAAATATTTTTTTTTATTGCTATGGATAATTCAGGCATCAGAAAAACGACTACTGATATTGAATCAAGGAATATCATGATTAGATTTCGAGCTACATAATTAACTAATTTAAAACATTTTATTAGGCCACGATGGCCGCCAAGTCTTTGTAAAATTATTATTAAATTAAATTAAACCTATTACTAATTAGGATTTTTTTTTCAATTTAATTTAAAATATCTTCATCCCTATTTTTCATTTGGTTACGTAGAACTGAACATTTATAATTTATTTCTATCACTTAAGTAAATATAATAAATTAAAATAGTTGTGTATTATTTAGAAATTATTATAAATACATGAAGAAACAGCATCATTTATGTTTGTACTCACTACGATCTTTTTCACCACCTTGTACTCTGTGCCGGACCCATTCTTGAATATCATTGAGTTGATTTGCTTGTGGTAAATGTGGAATTATCAATGGGGAATCGGATATATCACCCAAAAATGCCTGTAAAATAGGTATATATGAAAAACATATTGGTTTTAGACTTGACTATACACATATGTATGTATTATATTTACGAGTATATTTGCAATTGCAATGAACTATTAAATTTAAGGCTTGTATATATGTGAACTACCCTGGAACTGAAGGGGATTAAAACCTTTTTTCTTCATAACCCGTAACGAAATTATCTTTAAAAAATATATGTTAATCTACACTATACAAAGCATGTCCTCTTCATTTAAATCAAGTTTTAAATATCATTAATATTCATGCAAAGTAACCCACCCCTGTTTTAGAAATATAAAACATTTTTTCTTCTAAACTATTAATACCTAGGTTTTTTATTTTTATTATGATATAAGACAATATAATTAATACCTAGTGAATCTTCGGTTTATTTTTTTAAAATAACTTTTCAAATTATTTTTTTTTACATAAATCGACACATAATCATGTGAGCAACCCCTTTGTCGCCCAATAAATCAGTACGGGACGAGCAAGGTCAACGGCGTATATTCAACTCTTAAGAGCGGCCGTGGTCTAGACAGACTTCACCATCGATAAGATAAGTTAAATTGTGACCGCTACAATGTATGTTATATGCACTTTAGCTGCTCGTTATAATATGTACTTATAAGAAGAAAGAAGTATAATATTATAAGTACAGGCATTAATTTTTTTTTATTATTTTCTTGATTTCTTGATTCTGTTATTAATTTTTTACTCACAGCAAGAAGTTCTTCAGGTTTCATACCAGCTGCTTCTAAAGTAGGTCTAGACACGCGAGGCTGTAACAGTCAAATGAAACAACAATTTTTTAAAATTATAGTACCTACGAGTAGCTCGGCATGTGACAAGGCTTATTCCAACTAGTTCTACATGATTTTTACGTATGACTGACAAGTGATTTTTACTTAAATATTTCAATTAATTTTGTTACGTACCTATTACTATATTCACTTTAAGTTAAAGAGTTCTATAGAAATAAAGTATTATATAACTAGATGGAATTATTTTTCTATGTTCTACATGTAGAACAAGTTGGAATACGCCTGTGACAACACTCCGTTTTATAAATATTAAACAGCGAAGACAACTGCTATCACAGAGAAACCACGCGCGTCGGCTTGAGGAGGCAAGTGTGCACCACCCCCACCACCACCCTGCTACATCCAAGCTACGAGATATTGTAGATTGTGGTAGGCAGACTGATGATGGTTATTTGTCCAGTCTGCCGTCCTGGGGTAGTACCACCACTTTCAATTGTAACACCCGTGAAGTGACCGCGTTTGGAAGTAGCCAGGTATAACGAGAAGAGTGTGCACTGTCAATCTAGATGGTACATGCTCGTCTCCTAAAACCGGCATAGTGGAGGCTTTCGTTTCCATTCATGGACCGCACTCTAGCTTTACATCAGGCGGAGTGTTGTTAAATAGATAAGAAACTAACGGTAACATCAACAGATCTCAACGCTTCTTCGACTGTAGTTTTAATGAAGTCTTCTGTTGGGTCCATTTGATAGACCTTAGCGTAGTCGACCCAGTACGGTCCGTGTCTTGTTGCTGGATAAAAGTATTTCTCGTCGCATTGGCCTTCGTTTTTGAAGTCGTAGTGATGTCCACATAGACATTTTGAACGTTTTACGTAATCCATTGCCACGTCTCCCCTATGGAAATAGTATTTTATTATTGATGAAAAAAAGAGTGGTAAGCAGACTGATGATGGTTATTTGCCCAGTCTGTCGCGTTGGGGCAGTACCACCTATTTCGAATGTAACATCCGTGAAGTGACTTTGTCGCGTTTCGAGAGCAGTTCGAAAGTAGCCACTTTAGATAGTGCATTCTCGTCTCCTCAGGCCGGCATAGCGGGAGCGAGTGCTGCCTGTAGAGATTTTCGTGGACGGCACTCTAGGTTTACAGAGTGTTGTAATATGCCAAGTCACAATAATAAAAAAGCCTATTTGATACTATACCATCGTTGTAAACAGTCACAATTGTCATCACAACCTTCCTTAGTGTCCATAGGGAACTTCCAAAACCCATGTATATTAGTCACATAGTCTTTTCCGTTCACCAAAACTTGCCCCCCGTTTATTGGTATGTAGCCCGTTGGTAATATTGACACAGCTAAAAAATAACATTTTTATATTAATAGGAAATTAAACCTTAACGCTTTACTTTATAAAAGTATAATAAGAATTATATTTGCTTGTACTTTGACCATAAGTTACTGAAACTATTTCATAACTTTTTTTTATTATTATTGTAATCTACAGATACATACACCAGTCGCCTACGCTGTGCGGTTTGAAGAGACGAATGTGCAGCATCCAGATGGACAGTGCACACTCCTCTTGTTATACCTGCCTGCTTACAAATTGAATAGAAGAAATAATAATTAACGACCTCAATAATAGCAGTCGCGATGTGTTCACGTAAGCGTAGTACATGCCCCTAGACTCGCACAGTTCCCCGTGGCTCGCGGTCCTTTGACCGTGAGTGACAGTGTCGTATGGAGTTGCTGGTCTCCCATCGGGCGCGTCCTCAGGTGGTGGATAGAGGGTCCCGGAATACTTCCCTGAGATACCCCGGCGCGAACCAAAACCAGCAAGGTGAGGTCTCTCCTCGGGTCACACTCTGCTTTCAGAGAAGACCTGAGTGAGGGAACACCCTTCATCGCGTGGGCGAAGGCGGTAGCGGACTAGCAAGCGTTATCTCCTTCGCCCCGAGCAAAGAGCGGTAGTTCCGGGGTTGGACTGCCGCTCGTTTGGCTGGAATGGTGTTTCTTCCCGATGAGGTGGGGCAAGCGTCGGTGGGGTCGCGGATGAATGCGAAAGCGAGCCCGTGACCTCACCATATGACGTAGAGAGGGACACCATGAGGGTTTTAGTCGTGTATTGGGGAGTACCGGGGAGTCCGACATAACCTCGTCGTCTTCCCCGAGACGGCAGTTCCACTTCCCCACGCTAGACTGGATGTGCGTAGTAATTTTTTCTGTCCACTTTTCATAATAATTTTGAAATAACAACCCCAATACTTAAATATAAATAAAATATCTTTGAAGTATGAAGTTAAATATGGGCTTAAAATAATATTACAATTAATAATAAAATATGGAGTTCCCTTGCAGAAACCAATCCCAGCGATTGCCATTTGATAATTATTAAAAGCAGTTCTATGCTTCACTAAAGGCTTCTTCTTTAACATTTTCATAGCTTCGACAAACGCTCGCATTTTTGGATCGGTGTTTCCTAAAAATAAATTTACATTAGAACCTGAATAAATAAAGTCGATTACTCCATGTGGTAACTCTGTTAGATATATCTTCTAGTCCACTGATCCAAAATTGACAGTGGAAAATCCTTTAGGTGGAGGGCATATCGTATAACTATAATATAATCTTTTTTATAACAGTCACGATGTTAAGGTCGAATGAGGACCATGAGCGGACAAAACTTCTAACGCAGAGAGAAATATCTGCAGGAAAGTCGCCTCCGCTATGCCGGCTTGAGGAGTTTCTGATTTATTTTTTTCTTTAAATAATTGTGTTAAACAAATGTATAAATGTAATATTAATTACTTACTCAAAGTACTGGGCGGTTCCCAAAACTTGTAATTGCAAACTCTTTCAACGACCTTCTTTTTCTTGTTTCTTTCAATCCTTTTTGTTAACTGGGAGAATAATATTACATTTTTATTTTGCTTAAATTGCACTTAAATTTTTAAAAATAAATTATACTTACAAATGTATGATCTCTCCGAAGTCTTTCATAACTCTGAAGAATAAAAATACAGGAATTAATATTTTGTTTATTGTGTAATTATGTAGAATATTATATAACTTTCAGAACCATTTGACATAAATTATCCTATACGACTGGATCTTAAGGCTGGGATGTATGTGAACTGTGCTAGAACTGAAAGGGATTAAAAGCTTTTTTCTTCGTAACCCGTAACGAAATTATCTTAATATATACAGTGTAAACTCTTTATAACGAAACTCAAGGGACTGAGCATTTTTTGTCGTTATAGAGAGTTTTCGTTATATGGAGTGAACAAAAAAACAACCATATTAACAAGATTTTTTAATATGTATGTATTATAAATTATTGTTTATACATATAGTCTGATAACTTTGTTTGACGTTTTTTGCTATGCCAGTACTTGTTTTGTATTATTTTATGTATTCTATTCATATCTAGATGTGTGGTGGAATCGTCTTGATTAAACAGCAAAAATTTTTCTACCAACTTAGCGGCATCTAGGGCTTGTTGAATTGTTGGTGGTGATTCGGCTTTGTCCACTTGATCATCTTCTTCATCTTGATTATCGGGTGTTTCCTGACTTTTTGACACTAAATCAACAATTTGTTCATCTGTAAGTGTACCAGTTGTGGCTACATCCTCATCTATATTTTCGTACGATTGTAGATCTTCGTTGAAATTGTTTGGTATGTCGAACTGGCTTATCCATTCACTCAGTGGTAGATTGTCTTCACTGTCAAATTGGTTCGTTTCTTGGCTACTACATAATCCAGCATGTCGAAAAGAATGTTGGATAGTGGCTGCTGTTACCTCTTCCCAGGCTTTTGATAAGAAGTTCACTGCCTGTAGCATGTTGATCGAGACCTTGCCGTCAGTTTCGATCATATCCATCAACATTTTCCGTCTATAGTGGCCCTTTATGCTTTTAATGACACTCTGATCCATTGGTTGTAGAATACTGGTTGTATTAGCTGGGAAAAATGCTAACTCTATGTTTCGAAGATTAGATATGATTGGGTGAGCAGGACAATTGTCTACTAGAAGCAAGATTTTCCGTGATTTTAATTCAGCATCCCATTTTCTCACTTCCTCTTCAAAAATCTGCGATGTCATCCAAGCTGACTTGTTTGCTTTGTACGTAACTGGCAACTGTTTTATGTTCTTGAAACACCGAGGGTTTTTCGATTTGCCTATAACTAAGAGCTTTCTTTTTTCTGTGCCACTCATATTGGCAGCCACTAGAACTGTAATACGCTCTTTAGACAGTTTTCCTCCAACACATTTTTCCCCTCTGAATTTTAAAGTTTTGTCGGGAGTCAACTTGAAAAAAAGGCCAGTTTCATCTGCATTAAAAATGTCTTCTGGTGAGTACTTCATCTTTAATTTAGGCCATACTGTACTAATCCAATTGTTAGTCACATTAATATCGACATCCCGCGCCTCTCCGTTCATTTTACCGTACGTAATTTGGTGACGGTGCTTAAATTTTCCGAGCCAACCTTCAGATGCTTTAAAGTCAATTATGCCAAGTTGGTTGGCAAACTTTTCAGCCTTAGCTTTTACAATTGGCCCCGAGATGGGTACATTATTCTGGCGCTGATTGTTAAACCACGACAACATTGCCTGATCTAAGTCTTCGAATTTTGGCTTTCTTAATTTTTTAGAAGAGTTTCCTTCCAGCGCCGCCTGTAGAATTGTTTTTTGGTTTTTCCAAATGGTAGCAACAGTGGATTGACTTAGTTCAAAACGCCTTCCAACGTCACTTTTCTTTTCACCCTTTTCAATCGCACGTATCACACAAACTTTTTCGTCAACACTAATCGCTTTCCGTTTACTGGCCATGTTAACAGTTTCAAAGTAGGTTTACGACTGATAATACGATAGGTACCCAGTATGCTTGGTCGAAGACCATCACTTCCGAGAAAACAATGCGTCTTACTGCACGTGTTCAAGGCAATTAAGGATAACAAAAGCTAGACCGACATCGGATGTTTCGGAGCTTCAAAGTTTTTTGTTACCTGATAACATAACATAAACAATAATACCGATAATAAATATTTACTGCCTAAAAATATGAACACATTTCTTCGTAATAGAGAATGGCGTATCGCTATAAAGAGTGTTTCAATATATGGGTTTTAACGCAAACCAACCAAGTTGGGCTCACTTCAACGTTATAGGGAGTTTATCGTTATAAAGGATAACGTTATAAAGAGTTTACACTGTATATATATATATATATATGTTAATCTACACTATACAAAACATGTCCTCTTCAATTTAAACAAAATAAAAAATAATTTGAAAAAAAAAATAGTGGGATAAAAATCGTTATTTTATTTAAATTAAATTCGTACCTCTGAACTTCGAACTGTGAATTTATAACCGACTGGATCCGGTTCTTTTACAGTTCTATCAGCTTCAGCCACTTTACAGGACGCGCTAATATAAGGTTTAACTTTAGCCCTTTGTAAATATTCCACATATGGGCCTTTCACCTTTGGTGGCCTTTTTTTCTCTACAAATAAATATTTATTTTTAAAAAAATATTCACCGAATATTATAATCTTTGCTATGCGAACACTTAAACCAACTGCAGCCGTGAAAAACGAATTTACGCTTTAGGATTCCGATTTCCGGTTTCAGAAGTCCGCGAGTGCGGCACAATCTTAGGACGTGAGAAACATGGTAAGCCACGATTATCTAGCTCAAGACACGTTCTAATTCTATATAATAACATCCTCGTTTTAATTTTATTACCCAGATGAGAGAGTCAACTGTAAATTGAAGTCCGTTCAACTGATGACAAGAAATGATCGATTTCAGTGTATTCTCCCTCCTTTACTTTAAACGACTTTATTCGTCTCCTTAAGCCGGCATAACGGAGGCAATTGCTATCTGCATCTTGTTGCCGTTCTATACCACACTCTAGCTTAACATTAGGCAGAGTATTATGGCGAGCTAAAATATAAATTAAAAAAAGTTTATCGTCGTAGGTGAATCAGGTTCATACTTGGTTTTGGTGGTGCAGGTTGCTTTTCTGGTGCTTTTGTTAATTGATCAAGCGTCTTAATGCATTCATCTTTGTCTAAATACACTAAACATGACATCAAAATTGAGGAGTCTAGGTCATAACCTGGAAAACCAAGTACATTAATGTTAAGTATAACGCCAACCTTCCACTGAGAAAGAATTTCACAGGAAACGGTTTTATGCCTTCCATTGTTTTTGTATTCGTTCAGTCCGCTCCGTACACTTCTATGAAATTTGTTATTGCGGGCTCAATGAGGTCATTGAAGAGCCCGCTCCGTTCGTCTTGGTGGCAAGCATAATAATATAAATATATATATAAATAAAAAAATAAAAAAGAGTGGTAGGCAAACTGTTTTTGATTATTATTAGCTTATTTCCGTCCCAGGGCAGTACCAGCATTTTCAAGAGGCGACATTGTTTACCCGCGATTTGGTATTAAGTTCGGATACGCGTAGGTATATAGCGAGAGTACTGCCTCTACAATCTACATAAGGTAATAGTTATATTTTTGTAGTTGTTGTAAGTAATATTATTTACTTACTATGGCGCAAAATGCTAGGAGGTTGTTTATACAACGCGGTATAAAGATTCCATATAAAAAGCCCGGGATCCTCAATTGAGTTTTTCATTGCATCTAGTAATATTTTTTTCGTTGGAGATGCAGTAATTCCAAGCTCCTTCAAACAAAGCATCGTTCTTACTGGATGATCCTCTATTAAATCTTGATGTATGCAGGTTTTCAAATTAGATATCGCTTCTTGTTGAAATGTCGAGAGTTCATTGTACCATAAAGGTCCGACGCCTTTTTCGATATTTTTTAACGTTTTCACTCCTAAAATTATAAAATTAATACAAACTATTGTTTTATACTGGTGGTGTCAAAGCATAGCGTAAATGGTAGATGTTAATTAACACTACTACTTAACGCCCTGTTCACACTGGGGTAGGCAGACTCTATGGAGCGCCTGTGACTCCTCTCTCTACATACCACTTTCGTTTCAACCACATCTATTACTCCTGTCATGCATGCACGTCGGTTGACCTCACTTGGGGTAATCTGGCTGATGTTCCGACATTGCTATCCACTTTCGCACAATAAATCTCCTTTCATCCATCCTTTCCAAATGACCGAACCACCTCAGCATACTCCTTTCGACTCTTTCTAATACCTTCACGATGTAAATAGTATTTTAGATCTCGTAAAAATTTCAACCATTCCCCAACTTTTTCATTGTATGGTTTCGTATTATTGTTAGCTTTTTGTCGCATTTCTCTTTCTAAATATACCCACACAGGTTCACTTTTGTCAGATAACATCTGTGGAGAACATAATTATTACTTTTGTACCATATTTAGACTTAAGTGCTGGATATACGCCGTTGACCTTTCTCACACGATTGTGTGTGGATTTATGTAAAAAAATAATATTAATAATAATTAGATAAGTTATTCAATGGCTAGGTTTTTTTTATTTTCATCATGATATTAGACAATACAATACCTAGAGAATCTTTGGTTTATTTATTCATTCTAATTATTTTTATTAATTTTTTTTAGATAAATCGACACACAATCGCGTAAGCAACAACTCTGAAAGGTCAACAGCGTATATCCACCTCTTAAAAGGCACTTTAATGGAAATTAATGTATTAAATAAAAAATTCTTCTTTTACCTTTTTGCTTAAAAATTGTTTAACGGTAGGCATTTTAAACTTATTGGTAGTCATTTTTATTATTAAAATTTCTCTTTACCCAAAATTTTACACAAATAATTTAGAAATATATAAAAACGTTCACAATAATTTGGCGCACTTTTGCTACAATTTTACGAATGACGGACGGACTGTTGACATATTTATATTTTTTTATTATCAAATAATGACAGGCTGTTCGATAACTATGTTTTACTGCTATCAAATAAGTCACAAAATGTATATGGTAGGTACAAGACTACTAAAATGCTTAACACCACTATTCTTCAATGAAATTCCACCGAAACTACAGGACATGTACATGAACTGGAATAACAAATATAGAAGTGATTTCAAACGTTAAATTGTAAACTTAAAAAACAATAATAATAATAATAATAATAATAATTTATTTGTAGGATTTTGGTTTGCATAATTAAATATAGTAACATAATTTTTGTCCGCAAAATCTACCATAAAGGTGTACAAATATTTAAATTTTAAATTAAATTAAATTTAAAAAAACAAGACTATATAATTATAGTTAAAAATTGTAAAGCCTAACTCAGGCATAGTGAGGGTATTAATCTGTCTACATAATGCATTATATATTCTTTTCTTATTTTATTTATAAGGGATCATAATATAAGTTAATACCGTAAACATAATACTGTAGTAAAAACTGTAGCTTGTTACTTGACTGTACTTCGAAGGCAAATCTCCCGAAATTCGAAAGATCTCTACTTAGAGCACTACCGCTAGCAGCCTACCAACATTTTATGCTCAGCAAACAGTTCCATCGCTCGTCAAAAGATAAACGTTTTGAAAGCTTTGCACTACTTTGCAGCTATCATGGTTGCGGGGCGACATAGTAAACCGCATAAAGTCTTTTATACAACAAATAAAACAATATTTTTAAAGACAGTTTAATATATATCTTAAATTACTACATAATAGGTGATTAATGAATTTTATACTTTAATAACTAAGCTACACATTGTGTGAAATAATAAATACTACAGAGTACAGGCATATTAACTATGTGCTACGTTATTAAGGTTTTACTAGATCATACAAATATAAAGTAAACACTTCTTTAGTAATTGCTGGCCAGCGCTGAACACATGCCTCCCCAATTTTCTTTCCTGTGGATCATCTCGGTCCATGGTCCTGTCTTCAATTGAACTTTTTAGCTACATCTTTCTTCTGGCAACAAAGGTGTTCGAGCCTATTTCAGTTTAGAGACAACAACCTGTCAGCAGACTGGTTTAAGACAAAGTATGAACTTAATATATTATAATAGTAAGCTATAAATACTGGCATAATAGTTAAAAAGGAAAATTGTAATATAATAAAAATCTTAGGCCTACTATTAAAACGTAAATAATCAAAATTACTCATATTCACAATAATTATAAAAGAATTAAAGATCTTCAAAAATATTCAATGGTTGTCCACTGGGCTGCGAGACTACATACGGAGGTCTGATCGGCCGTTGGACAGGCTGTCTATACTTATACTTCATGTCTTCTCGAACCTGAAGCGAGTATGAAGTGTCAGAGTCATAAGCGCTCAAATCTCCACAAACATTAAACGGTACAATAAATCTATTGGGACCAGTAAATTCATTGAAATCGCAGTATTCAAGATCGAGCAGCGGGTTCGCCATTGTTGGAACAAATCCCCTCGGCGGCGCGTATTTCTGGCACACCACAAAAGCTTCAATGCTTGAATTTCGCGAGCTGCGTGGCTTCACAACAGTTACAAACTCAAAGAACTGCTTCAGTTGAGAATACAACAATGTCACATCCTTTCCTCTAAATATTTTCGCCACAAAGGTACCTCCTTTGCTCAGAACGTGTGTTGTTATGTTTAAAGCGGCCAATAATAGTTGCGACTGTACATATTCATCTATGTCATGCAGTCCTGTCACATCTGGAGCTCCATCACAAACAACAAGATCAGCTTTTTGCCCTTCAAATTCGCTAATTATTTCATTAGCTGTACTAACTTTAGTAATGTCACCTTGTATCTGCTTCACTCCCGGAAGAGGTGCCATTGCTTGAAGATCCACAGCGACAATCTTAACTTTGTTGACGTCTTCGGTGTTCTGTCGAAGCTTCTTTGTCAACACTTGGCTCCAACTCCCAGGTGCCGCGCACAAATCGACAGCCCGTAAAACGTTCTTGAATATATCGTATTCATCATTAATTTGTAGCAATTTAAAAGCGCTTCTGGCTCGCCACCCTTCTTCTTTAGCAAGACGGTAGTAGATATCACGTTTATCCTTAGATGTTTTTCCCATTGTAAGGATCTTCCGCTTTATGTTTTTATAAAAGGAAGCGATACTTGTGTATCCAATATTGAATCGTAAAATATTAGACGCCCCCCGCCTCAATTATTGATTATGGAATGTCGGAAATGTCAAAATAGTGGCAGCGTTCAGGTTTTTCTTATTAAAAGGTGCGTTCATATCATACTTTCAATAAAAATATTCCAAGACATATGCACGATAACTTTTCTCATGTATTCGATAGCTTGATTATAATTGTATAATTTTGAATAACGTCTATAACACCACTTCACAACAGCACAAGGACTAACTCTGTGCAAATAGCGATAATATATAGATTATTAAAATGAAAAAACCATTTGTATGAAGAAATTGTTATATTTAATATTATCATTATGATTTTGGCCAATCGAGTTCTACGGCACATACATCTAGTGCAAGAATATCGACCTGTGCCTTAATCGCGTCGACAAGACTTGGTTTAGTACGGCCAAGATCACCATGAACCCACTCCTTGATATAAGTTCCTGCTTCTGTGCGAAGACGTACAACAAACAATTGGGGACGACCTATAAAATAATATTGTTTTTTTTTAAATTATTATTAATTCATTTAAATTAAATGTAGACACTACCATTTTAAATAATTACCTGCAAATATCGCGAAATAATCGCGCTTCAATATCAATAATCTTTCTGGGACGAGTATGAAGTGATCTTCTATGTAGGACTCTGATTGGTGTTTTTTGTTGTAGCAACACTCGACATGAACCATCTGTTACATTTGTGTATGAGTTTATATTGTCTATGTCCTTTTGACTCACTGTTATTGGTTGTTCTTGATTTTCCACCTGAAAACGAAGCATTTTATATTTCTAGTTTTTACTTCTATACTCTCACTACTTGTAGCCATACATACTATATCATATTCAGAGTGGCTTAGTTTTATACACAATGCCTCATAAACTTTGGTTTTGTTCTCTTCTCCTGATTTCAATAGTGATAGATCATTTCTGTAAAAAAAATAATATGAAATGCAAGTTTAGGATGGATTAAAACCTATCTCTATGACATTGATGTAAAATACAGTTAAAATTTACAATACAAACTTTGGTATAATCTTCATAGATTTTATGGTAATTTGTTTTGAACTGCTAATATTTAAACATGTTTCGTTGAGTTGTTCCTCACTGGGTATAAATATCGGGTCACAGACCTCAACTGCAAAAGGCCGACCATTTCCAAGGCATCTTACATCAACATCTTCGCGACCAGCTGACACGAGTTTTAAATGTCTTTCTGCGTCTCTTTCTGGTATCCTAAAAAGAATATAAGATGAATACCATAATATATACCACAAAGATTATTTTTACAGCAGTCACACTAAATTAAGAAATGTTCCTTTTTTTTTGTAAACATTCTGAGATTTACTCACTTGAATAATTTTACAATTTCATGAAACATTATCTCCTGTATAGATGTCTCTGCTATTTTTACATTGCGAATACACCAAGGAGTTTGAGGTAGCTCACGACTCAATTTCAAATACCTGTGGAAATTAGAATTAACTATAATAAATCTCTTTTACACTCTTTAAAAGTTATGGTCGTTGTGCGAGCTTTAATCACGTGGCAGGCGCTTCACAAAACAGCGGTTAATTAAGCCAACAATCAAGACGCGCGCTACACAATATGACAATCACAGACCAACAAGCCGAGCCCCTTTCTCTCTGTTTTCCCAAATAAGCTAAGACTTTCTCTTTTAGAGCCTCTTTTTTAGTATTAAGCACATGGTGCTATAACAAATTCTAAGTTGCTAGACTCGCGCGTGTGCACGAATGATATGCTGCGAATAAAGCCGCAGTACCTTTACTGCAAGTTTCTCGCTTAAGCTTGCTCAATGATCATAGATTAACAGATGCATAAGTCTTCACATACACTGTCTCATTCATCTGCAAAACTAGGTTCAAAGCTACACGTTATTTGAAAAACTAACCTTCCAGCCAAATAAATAGGTTCATGTCGACATGAAACACTAATACAAACTGCAGACATCTGCGGACGACGGGGAGGGCAATGCCATTCATTTCTTAAAGCAGTCAATGTTAATTCAAGTAATGCATGTTCAATTGAATTCCGACTATAAACAGAATTTTGGAAGCGATTCTGTCTACTATGCGATGCATAATGACGTGGCGTCATTACTTTTAAGTATTCCAGTTCCTGTAACATACAGATTAAAACGTATACTATGTGTGTCAACTAAAGACTGGGCTTGCAGCTAACTTTACTTGACAGATGTCAAATAATTTCATATAGGTTAAAGAGTGGTAGGCAGACTGATGATGGTTATTTGTCCAGTCTGTCGTCCTGGGGCAGTACCACCACTTTCGAATGTAACACCCGTGAAGCGACCTTGTCGCGTTTCGGGAATAGTTTGAAAGTAGCCAGGTATGAGAATTGTGCACTGTCAATCTAGATGGTACATGCTCGTCTCCTCAAGCCGGCATAGTGGAGGCGACTGCAGCCCGTAGAGATTTCTCTGTGGTGGCAGTTGTTTCCATTCATGGACCGCACTCTAGCTTTACATCAGGCGGAGTGTTGTCACATGTCGAGCTACAATAAAAAAAAAAAAAAAAAAAAAAAGGTACTATCAGCAAAAACAATTTGGAATAAATCCGATTGCTATTTTTGGACCTAGCGAAAAAAAAATTGTTAACGCCTTCAATTCGTACACGTGAAAGATTTTTACTATATTTAATGTGTTTTTCAAGGCATTATATGTTTATTTGTTTGTAATTTTTTTTGTACACCTTACATATCACTAATGATGTACGAGAGAATCGTGGAAAAAATTGTGTCTTGACAATTCTATTCAAAAGAATATTAGCAGTTAAAAGTACTAGCTAAAATAATCCTATTAAATTAAGAAGCACAGCAACTAAATAGAGTAATATTAATCAATTAATCTAAATACTTATATAAAATGCTAATGTTAGTACGTAAAGACAGGGTTTTCTCCATGACCACCAACTCCAATCTGCTTCCCGTTAGGGTGGTAGATACCCCTAGGTCTCCTGGTGAAAGTAAGGGAGTTTGGTCGCGGTGGGTGGAAGAGGGTGGTTGTGGGAGGCGAAAATCCCAAAAAATGTATATCTGTCCTTTTCTAACGTATGACATATTGACTACTAAGTCTGTCTTTTTCTAACTTATGACATGTTGAGTATGTATAGAGTTCTTTTTTGAAATATCTAGAAAACTCCAAAATGTGTGCAACTGTTACAATTAATCTAGAAGGTTCTAGAAGGTTCTAAAAATTTCGGGAATGATCTAGAAAGTTCCAAAATGAGCGCAACTGTTAAAATCGACATGAAATGTTCTAGAAAGTTCTACAAATTTCTGGAATGATCTAGAATGTTCTAGAAGGTTCTAAAAATTTTAGGAATGATCTAGAAAGTTTCAAAACGTTATCAACTGCTAAAATCGATATGGAATGTTCTAGAATGATCTAAAAACTTCTAGAATGATCTAGAAACATAAAAAATGTGTATAGCTGCTAATATAGACTGTTCTAGAAAGTTCTACAAATTTCTGGAATGATCTAGAAAGTTCCAAAATGAGCGCAACTGTTAAAATCAAATGTTCTAGAAAGTTCTACAAATTTCTGGAATGATCTAGAAGTTCCAAAATGATCATAACCGTTAAAATCGATATGGAATGTTCTAGAAAGATCTAAAAACTTCTAGAATTATCTACAAACACTAAAAATGTGTATAGCTGCTAAAATCGATATATAATGTTCTAGAAAGTTCTACAAATTTCTGTTTACACATTTACTAGAGTATTTCTTATTTTCAATTCGTCAATTAGTTAATTAATTTGATTTGATTAACTCTATAAACACCGTATGTTTAATGGTCAAATAAGTCCCTCAATATCTAAGATAGAAATCTACAATATCTACTTTAAAAACGGATCCTTAAATATTTTTTATACCATTAAACATGCGATGTATTTTAACCTGAGCAACGCCGGGTTTCGTCGCTAGTTTTAAATATAATTGGTTTATACCTCTGCTTCATCTGGGTATTCAATATTGACAACAATTAGTAGTGGCGAGACTGTAGCAGATTCCAAAGTTTTATTTATGTTTTTAGAAATAAATATACCACAACTCCATTTCCAAGCTTCTTTTAATGGTGTTAAAGTTTCTGAAAATTACAGTAATAGATTTTTATTGCATGTATTAAATTACATGATTATGAATTATATGATACAAGTGCTAGCTTAATAAATAATTAAAAAAAACATTTACTTCCTGAATTAAAAATAAAAGAAGTTTTTTTTTTCAAGGAGTCACGTAATAATATTTACTTTTATGTGCAGGAAATTTTTCTTCTAGCAACAGTGAAATACACTTTTCTCTTAATATTATAGCAATTGGTGACGACAGGCCACCAGCAAAGGTTTTGCAAATATATCTAAAACAAAAATACAATACAATTATGATGCCTTTTTCCCACAGGGATAGGCAGCGACAAAGGACCGCCACAAACAAACACAGAACAAAAATAATAAGGAAATATTGGAACAAAGTATACACACAAGCCGCCTGTTGGCTCATCATTTTTCTCCACTCGAGAACTGCACTCTAGAGCCTAGAGAATCTAGACAGTAAATGGAAAGTCATTTTGGCGAGGTGGAGATAGGTATCCATATGTAAACTTTTAACAGAGTTTATTGTTACTTTATGGTTATTAGTGTCTCAATGGTAGTACATTTCAACAAAATGGCAGTCCTGTTTTTAGCTTGCTCAACTAGCTGTCTAGATTACCATCAGGACTATAAAAACACAGACTCAAAAGTTGACACAATCTTGAAATGATCAAATCACTGAATTTGCATTTTGTTCTTTTCTAATACTATGAAAGATGTCAACCGCAATGAAACTGCATTCTTTGATGACAGTACTGCAATTTTTATATACATGACAGAACGGGACGAGCGGTCCAAGGCTTCTATCCTCCATTTGTGGGCGATAACTAAGCAAATATGCTGAAACACGTCCTCCGGACAAATAAGTTACAACATGTTCGCCGCGTGGCTTGTTTTCAGAGACTCTGTCAAAGCGTAACGACGCTTTTGTTTCATATAACTGAATATATGCTTGTATTCATGACCACGTATTCATTTTGTTCCAAGTTAGTTCCCGTAATCGTTCAAATGAGAGTCCATATTCACGACCGTTCCGACATACAAATAAATAAATTTAAAAAATATTATAGATCATAGAAAAAATTACTTACTGTTTCTTTTCTAAAATTTCTTGTACTTTTTTCAAGTTTTCTTCCCAGGTTTCTTCTTGTAGAACACCAATGCAACATATACATATTAGCCATTTTCTCTTTTTCATTGGCGGTTCATCATTTTTATGCAGTTCTTGACAATCCCCATTTAAGTTACCATTCTTAGGCATACTTGATGAATTATCCAGCGATTGTGAGTCTTGATTTTGTGAACTTCCCGCATTTTCAGATGACTTTCGTATATTAGACTGAAAGTTGAAATATTTTTCATTTTGAATATAATAATAGAAGTAGGCAGGGTATGTAAAAAACTTATATTTTAAATCGTCACTAATGAATACCTACAAAAAACAATATTGTATTTTGTAATGTTTGTTGTTCCTATCGAAGTAATCCATTAGAACTAGCTTCAAAGACTGTTAAATTCACAGTTAAAAGAAAATTAAAACCTTTTACAAACCTCTATATATTCACTTGGATTACCATAAGCATTTGCGTTTTTTAAACCTAAATACCGAAGAGAACATCTATCACAACAACCAATTTCTTTAAGAAAATCAACTACATCGACATCTGACATGTTTATAAAATAAATCGAGCTCAACACCTGTTAATGTAATTCGAGGTTATTTTTCACTACACCAAATAAACTATTGTTCACTCAATGTACTTAGGTTAATTAATACACAGTGTTGTTATTTCTTATATAGTAGATGTAAAATTTAAGATTTTCAGATATTATTTGAATAATACCGAGCTAATTACATTAAACGCACGCCCGGCGTTGTGTCAAACAATTACAACAGACTGTCGTGATTATTATCGAATATACATCATTATTTAGTCTGTGGTTATCTTTCGAATATGAATAATAATGTGTTGTTGAATGATAGTTACGACGACAATGTGTTCTATTAATATTATCGTAAAAAGAAAACATAAAATCATAGATAATTTTAAAGCAATAAATCTTAAAGCCAGGATTTCGTTAAATGCCATTAAAAAAAGCTACGAAAGTTAATACCTACATCCCCATAGTAGAGTGGTAGGCAGACTGATGATGGTTATTTGTCCAGTCTGCCGTCCAGAGGTAGTGCTACTACTTTCGAATGTAACACCCGTGAAGTGACCTTATCGTGCTTCGGGAATAGTTTGAAAGTAGCCAGGTATAACGAGAGGAGTGTGCACTGTCAATCTAGATGGTGTATATTCGACACTCGTCTCCTCAAGCCGACATAGTGGAAGCGACTGCTGCCCGCGCAGGTTTCTCTGTAGTAGCAGTTGTTTCCATTCGTGGACCGCACTCTAGCTTTACATCAGGCGAAGTGTTGTCACATGCCGAGCTACAATAAATAAAAAAACAAACAAATTATACATATATGTACCTAAATTATTATTAGATGTCCTTGGCAGGACAAACTTGTTATCGAATATCAACTGTGCTCACATTTTTATCTATGCTCAAATGCTGCATACAACAAAAATAAATGATACATAGATAAAGATCGGAGAGGAAATTCTCAGTTAACCTAGTGTTCATTATCCTCTATGTACGAGACGTTCTAATCGGTTTTGTTGGACAAAATAATGTTCGAGTACATTTCAAATGCGTGGTTAAATATTATTTTGAAAGAATGGAAAGTGCTATCGATTATGTTTATCATAATATTAATTTACTACAATCATTTGATCACGTACAATTTTTTTAAGAAAAAAGGTGTAAAGTTTTTGGAGCCACAGTTTTTAATTGGTAATTTAGGACCTAGATTGATGTTAAAGACAAGTATTCATGAATTTAATAAAGATATTTATAACAAATTTAAAGGATATCCATATGGCGGTAAGTTCATTGACTCGTTGTTTTTAGTGTAGTCTTTTGTTTAGGTGTATAAAAAACATTGCGTACCTACTTATTTTTTTTTAAATAACAATCTCTGCCTAATAAAAAGTTGAAACAGCATAACTTTAAAAATTTGTCTATTCCATATATAAATCATAAATGATTTTTTTACAGGAATCTTCGATGGCGGGCGTCCTGTTCTCATGGTGTTAGATCCAGATTTAATTAAATGCATTTTAATAGGAGATTCGTCTCACTTTACCGATCGACTAACATTACCGAGCAAAGAACCTGAATATGTGAAAAGATCTTTATTGAATCTCAAAGTAGTTTACTTTATCTGTTTTTATCTAATATTACGGTTAAAACATTAAACAAAACAATAGCATGATAACAGCTGTATCTATTAGCAAAGCATATACAGAAAGTGCACATTCTACGAAATCCGCGCATCTCATGCACTTTCCGTATGTTAAGTCGTGTATGTGCAAGCCCGGGCACAAAACACACCGACAAAGCTCATAAATAAAGCCCTGCAGAAGCAAGGCGATCAAAAATTCGTAAGACTCATTAAAGTGTTCCCCTCCACGGAAATCTTTAGTAAAAGGCGAAAGATTTATGCGTTTTGAAGGGAAACCTGAGTGACGAGTTTTGGTTAAACCGTGACCATATAAACTACGCGCACCGCCAAACCTCGGAACGTTCTTAAACAACACTAACGCCCTCTAGTATTGAATAAGAGAACTATGTTCATATCTATCTACATAACGGATAATTTTTCGTAATCAGTTTGAAAGTAGCCAGGTATTACAAGAGGAGTGTACACTGTCAACCTGATGGTACAAATTCCTTTCCTTAAGCCGGCGTAGCGGAGGTGACTGCTGTCTGCAGAAATTTCTCTGTTTTAATTGTTTCCGCACTGCACCGCACTCTAGCTTAATATCAGGTTAACAATTATGTCGAGCTACAATAAAGTCATATAAACTTCGATTATTTTAGGGGCAAGAATGGAAGTCAGTTCGTAGTAAATTAACCCCAACATTCAGCTCTGCGCGTTTAAAAGCTATGATGCCATTGATACAATATTGTTCCGGTCAATTAGTCGAATTATTGAAGGACAAAGGTATTTAAGAAACATTCTAATTTGAATCAAACTAGAAAAGGGGAATGCCCATTCGCCTAAGAGAAATGGGCCCACAATTTTTTTTCTGTAGTTTGTCGATGATGTTTAATGCATTGTGTAAGAAAAAAACTAGATTCTTCAACACGCATTAACTTTTTCACCTAGGATATTAAGTATTTGGGCTTTTTCTGATGCAATATTTGAGGTTATTATTCATAGAGATATATACAATAGGTGCAAACTTCATACTTCTGAAATAAAAAAAAACCGTAGGCCGCTTCAAACGATTTGGCAATGTTGCCGTTAAGTCAAATACCCACTAACTGACAGAGAACCTAAACGTGGCTGTGGCCATGTTTTCTCTCGCGTCACATTGGGAGCGTTATTGCACATCTAGTTGTATACATATTTAGTTATAATTATATTAAATGCCTTAATAATTGATGTTATATGTTTTTTATGTAATTAAATATTGTCTATTGATTGATAAACGATGTGATGATATAATTGAAATAAACTAATGAAAAAAATAAGATATTATTTTGGAATATAGTTTTGTTAACTATTAGATATTAAATGGGTCCAAAAATGGGCATTGTCCTTTACTAATTAGTTTTTATATTAAACTTTAGATGATGAAGATGTAGAGATGAAACATATTATGGGACATTTTACGTTAGAAGTGATAGGAGCTTGTGCATTTGGAATCAAATGTGATGTTTTGGCAAAGAATAATTCAAACTTTTTAAAGGTTAGTGCCAAAATACTTACATACCTAATTGAAAGGAATAGGCTGAGCAACCATTAACCTATTTCGCTACAAGAGTAACTAATAATTTTACAGTAATACAATACGGGTATTTTTACCTTACAGGCATTAAGCAGGGTGTGGTCAAACACTTGCCCATCAAGGGTCGTTTGCACCAGAAGTCCGGTTAAAGTAACTTTAACTATTACTTTAACCGTTACGTTTACATTATGGTGTATATTTATTATTTACTCGACGCGAGTTGCATCGTCGTGTCGCCGGCGCCGTCGCGTCGTCGCGCCCATCATTTTTGACGGTTACTTTAACCTTAACCGTAAACAGCGAATCTTGGCTTGGTTAAAGTTAAAGTAATCGGTAAACCAATGTTGTTAACGTCAAATGTATGAAAAGAAGTCAAATATGTTTTTCTATTATTTTTCGAGATCAACCAAATTCATATTACATATTATTATTTATATTACAACGCGAGTGGAGTAAATGTAAACGTTTAACGGTCGTCGACGCCGCCGTAAAAGTTTACGCCGTAGAATAAAAAAAAAATAATTAAGATAAGATGTATTATAATTTTCAGGTCGCTGAAAAGTTTAATTACATGTCGACATGGAAAAGAACATTATTTGTATTCATATTAATAACAATGCCAAAAGTTATGAGGTTTATAAATTTTACATTTTTCAATCCAGAAACTGCCGAGGAACTATTAAAAATATTAAGAAATAATAAAAAAGAACGTCGTACAACTAAGGCGAAGTGGGTAATTTAAAAAAATATATTTTAGGCATAGATCTAGGCCATAAATAATACACCAATTTTTGTAAATAATTTTTATGTTATGTTTTATACATACATAATACGTTTAAGATCTCCTTTTTTTTTTTGCGTCCCAATCTCAATTACGATGGATAGCTGCCAGGTGCCAGGGTTATCTCGGACTCTCCAGCCTGGTATACTGGCTAAAATCCTATGGTGTTTCACTCAACGCGGATGTGGACGGAGTTAGTGCACGCGCTAGCATTCATCTAGACTCCGCCCTGAAGTGGTTTGCTCGCAATCGTGAACCCATGTTCGAATTATCAAAAAATCTCGAGCGGTATAACTTAAATTTTTTT
Source organism: Tinea pellionella (assembly GCA_948150575.1). Lineage (NCBI taxonomy): Eukaryota > Metazoa > Arthropoda > Insecta > Lepidoptera > Tineidae > Tinea > Tinea pellionella. The sequence goes on from OX411258.1 coordinate 3,731,928, forward strand.
CGGATGCCAAAGGCTCACACTCATACAGCTTCCATAATATATTTTTTGCCGAAACTAACAATACCTATTTTAAAATTATTATATTAATTCTCAGGACTTGCGATTTCCTGCAACTCATGATCGATGCCTCGGAAACAGAACTCAAAGAAAAGAAAATGAATGAAAAACTTTGTAAGTTATTAGTTATCACGCGCAATTTAATCTCATAGAACCAGGGATAAGTAAATCATAAAATAACAATAATTTTTTTTCTGGATTGAAAAATTGACATGAGTCCGGATATCCACAATAAAAGTTACTTCTAGAATACAGACAAGGGTAAAATATTGGCGACTCTTATGACCTAATCGTGAAATGAAACAAAAAAAAACAAAAAAAAACGTAAGACTACTCGAAATTCCAGCGTAAATGGCCGTCACACGCTCTGGATTTTTTTTGTTTCCAGGCTTGGACGACGCGACAATAGATGCACAATCATTACTATTCTTACTAGCGGGATATGAAACATCAAGTACATTGTTATCATTCGCAGTACATGTATTAGCAACTAAACCGGACTTACAAGACAAATTAAGAGCACATATTAATGAATATGTTGATGGAAAAGAAATAACGTATGAATTACTTTCAAAAATGTCTTATTTGGAATACTTTTTATTGGGTAAATAATTATTTTTCTTATCTAAAGTTATTTTTTTGTCTATCTTATTTGTACTTTACGGGTGTTCTTGAAACTACTTGAAAGTGGTAGAACAACCCTAGGACAGTAGACTAATAACCATCAATCATAATCAGTTTACGTATCATTCTTTTAGCATTTATGGGTTGCACCACTACTCTCAATTTCTGCTCTAGTTATACTTAAAAAATGTTTGTTCTAGAAACCCTCCGTATATACCCACCAGTAGCACGTATAGACAGGCAATGCACAAAAAAATATGTCATACCGGGAACAAACGTAACAGTTGACGTCGGTGACGTCATCGGTATATCCGTCTATGGCATACACATGGATCCGGATATATATCCAGAACCTGAAGAATTTCGTCCGGAACGTTTTAGTGAGGAAGGAAGGATGAATAGACCACCTCATATGTATTTAGCTTTTGGTGGAGGACCTAGAAATTGTATAGGTAAGGCTTGCTATCCATAGACACGTTATTATTGCATTGTCACATTTTATCACTCAAACTCATTTTAACCCTTAAATGCATATTGTTTCCAATTGTCTACATTCATTTTACCATAAAATTATTCAAAAACCTGAGTGTCTGCGTTTGCACAGGACTTTCACGTATGGAGTGCATCATCAAATGCAAGGTTGTTTTATGTCATAATAAAAATCGGAATTGATTTTATGGTCGAATTGGCCTTTCGGTGCAAATGGACGTAAAAATTAAATCATAACGATTTTTTTATTTCAGGTTTAAGATTTGCATTGACCTCTTCAAAACTAGCATTAATATCATTGGTGCAAAATTTCAACTTTGCACGCTGCTCAAAAACCATGGACCCAATTAAATTTAACAAAAAGAGTTTGCTGTTAAAACCTGAATCTGGTCTATGGGTACATGTGGATACCATAAACAACTAGACATCTAGACTTTTTTTACTTTGGTGCAGGGATCACATTTGTACATAATTTGTTATTAAACAAATTGATATTATTGAAAATGTCAAAATATAAGAATAAATATATTTATTGTGTTTTAGTAAAACTTGCAATAAAAAATCCTATTGTATCTCTATAAATATCTTCTACTTCACGCAGGCTATCTCTTTCCGGACCAAATCTTTGCACCATTGCTCTGCAAATAAAAGTCTTATTAAAAAAAAAAAAACTAACAATTAACTTATTGTTTTATGACGAAACTAGTGATTTTAATCGCAAAAATTCGTTTACTTATATTTAATATTAAATAGCGTCCATTAGGAAGAAGCCAAGCCGTTTTGATTGGGGACGCGTCGATTAGCCACTAGTGGACGTCAACTCTAACAGATTTTATTTTTCAAATTAATAATCTCACCTTTGTTCATCAGTTAGGCCGCAATGTGACCATCCAGGTCCACCCAACAACGGTTCTGCTGGTACCAAATTCATATTGGGATATTTTCCTAACACCCAGGCAACCATAAATTCATTTTCAGCTTCAGTTATAGTGCAGGTACTATAGACTAATTTGCCACCTATTTTTAATAGTTTTATTGCCTAAAACATAAAAAAAAATTAGGTTAGACGCGCGTCATATGGCTGCATTCCACCTAATGTCAAATCAAAGAGTAATCCAGAAGTGGAGACAACTGCTGTCACAGGACTGCGGTCACGTCCGCTATGCCGCTATGCCGTCTAAATCATTGGTATTCTGAGGCGGAAATATATAGCCTGTGAGCTTAATTTTTGCAAGAAATATATTTTTAAAAATAATCTTACATTATCCATAAGTTTCCTTTGAATAAACTTGTATGACTCCAGCATTTTTGGTGTCATATGATATTTAAGTCGAGGCCTCTGTCCGAGCCCACTACAAGGTGCATCTAAAAGTATTTTATCAAAACTATTCTTCGGGAATGGTGGTCCACTTAGTATACCTTCACTGTCTTTGGAAAAACATTTTCTTGAGTCATAAACATAACTTTGGACACTTGTAATACCGTTTATTCTGCAATTGTGTTTTATTTTTTCTACTTTTGATTCAGTTTTGTCTATAGCTATTATTTTTGCCTAAAAATAAAGAAGTTTTAATTAGGTATGATAATAAATAGCTCTAGATATAACAATAAAAAGATAACAAGCTCTAAATCAGGGGTTATTTAAAAGACAGCTTTATGAACATTCCATCAAATCACAATAATTTTGTATACAGGCTGTCCCGTAAGTAGTGGTGTCAACGGTATTTTACAGATAGAGGAGTTCAATATCTACAATATAATTTGGTGATTTTTTTTATACCTTCTGGTTTAAAAGTTATAACATTTTTAAAGAATTATCATTTTTTCCCCCGTTTTATCACAAAACAATGTTTTAAAAATGTGTTTACAATTGTTTACTGATCTTTTTATTTAAGTGGGTTGAGAAAACACAGGGCTTTCTAATTAAAATGTTATTTGTAACCAATTAATAACCATGATTAAATAAAAAATTAAAATCTAAACAAGATTTAATTTATCTAATTTTAAGCAAAATATTTAAACGAAGCTGGTGTAAAAAAATATAATATTGTCTTGTGTATTATCTTTCAACTTCTATTATACTTCTAGCCTACCCCGGTAACGACATGGGTGTGAGATATGTAAGAAATAAAAACATTCAGGTCTATATACCTTATCACCTGACATTTCAGCAAGATGGGTAGTCTTATTCCCAGGAGCAGCACACATATCTAAAATACTCTCTCCGCCTTTAGCATCGACCACCCAACCACAGACAATAGAAGGGAGATTTTGCAATACTATATTGCCCTCAGGATACATGTTTTCATTTATAACTGGTAATTTTGATGCCGGCAGAATAATTTCAACTGCTATGCCACTGGAATTAAAAATAAAATTGTTCCTTAATAAAGTTTTAAGGGGAGTTTTGGCAGCAATCTTGAGGCATCTGGTTGTCTGTCTTGAATTATTTTCCTAAACTTGTGTTTCTTCGAGTGTTATGTGTAAAAACGGAGGATTATTAACCATTATGTGTCCGTGAATGTGCGTGAGTGTGGGCAAACAATTTAAAAGAAGAGAAACACAGGTTTACCATTTTCCCTCCAAACTTCGTAGAAAGTTTCAGTAAAGATTCTACCACTTTACTGGAACAATTTTTGACTTGACTGAGACTTGACCTGACTGTTCAGTGTGGTGAATGAATGACTCGTGATGCACAAAATTGTTAACTTAATGCAAAAATGTTTCCTTTGACACTGGCAAATTGTTATAATGCCATACAAAAAAAAAGTAGAAGAATTTTTATTTTTATTTTTAGTATAATAAAACAAACCTGGGAAGAAGAGTATCATCATATAATTGTTTTCGAGTTTGTCTCAAATATCCAGTACCAACAAATAATTTACGTCCATTAAAAGGGACTTTTAAGCCCTTTTTGCATTTACCCTCTAAATCACCATAGACATCAACCTTATCGTGCAACATTATACCTTAAAATAAACAAACATCAAAATAGTTTTAAACTAACAATAATGAGAGGAGTGTGTCAACCTGGACATGACTGTTAAAAAAACTTTTCTGTGGTAACAGTTGTTTCGATATATTGTCCCATCCAGTGGAACATTTTGTCTTTAGTTTGGTGATTATATTCTCTACCTCCTCTACGTCTGTATTGAGGAGTGCAAAGGAATTAACAGTGGGATGTATGCTACGTTGTTCGACATTTCCGCCTAGCGTGGCTTCCGAAGCGATCTTATCTGATAATTCTTTCCCGACATTCGAAAAAAAACTATTTATTTGGTTCACTGCTTCCTCTGGACTATTCCTGGTTGCTAAGAGGTTGGTAGGTGTGATCTTTGTTGATTTAAAACTTGTAATATTATTGTTTCCTATAATTTTTTACTATCAGAACCAGCTGTTTTTAGTTGTTCTGCGTCATAAGCTCGTTTTATTCTTTTTAAAAGTGAATTACAAAAAAATCTATATCTGGTGTACGATATTTTCAAAATGGGGAGAAAAAATGAAGTAAATTGAAAGTCTCACTAGTAGGTAGTCCCATTATCGCTGGCGCAAATACATGTGCTCCTCTTAAAACTGCAGCAGCACATGCGGCATCCACAACAATTTCTTGACCAGTCTTCTCTATTTCTTCAGATATTGGCCATCGTTCAACAACTAAACAATCAATTCCTTTAAAATACATATTTGGGATGTTAGACTTCAATTCCTCTGTTTGCTGTAAAATTTATTAAACATGAAATATCATTATTAAAGAACACATTTTTGTATATCTACAATAAATATAACTTTGGTATCTATACTTACATTTCTTAAAAATGTTTTCAGTATGTCCACATCAAAATTATTTCTCAGTCTATTTATTCTAAGAGTAGTGTAGTTTGGAGGCCTTGAAAACCATTCTTGGAATTTGAAAAACTTGAACTAAAATATAGTATTGTAGTATAGCAACCGTCTTATGAGCAACATAAAGTTGATTCGGCTAATAAAGATAAAGCCGAATTGTTAACAAACCTCGGGCTTCGATTCTAATCCTAAAAAATCTTCCATTGAGCTTGTTTTACAGCATAAACGAAAAAGAGAAGTAGAAAAACCTCTTTTCATACTATATTTTAGGTTATATTTGTATTTACAAGTGAAAATCTTGTCTATGGTTTATTATGCACAGGGCTACAGACTATATAGAGATACTACGTTTATATCTTTGCCACATTATGTGTTACTAGAGATAATTAATGATTAATAGTAAATGGCGTCCACAAGACTCGCAAAAAGAAGCGTCGAGCTGACTGGTAATACGGTGCAATTACTACTACTACGGTCTATGATGGACGTAGGCGGTAGAAATCACAGATACCACGTAGAAAAACCCATTCGCAGATTATAGTATTTTGCCAAATGGCTCATATGATATGTTCATTGTCCATAAATTCTTCTTTGAAATATTATTGGCAACTACAATAAATCAATATAAATAATTGTGGAAAAGTATATGAAAATAGAACATTTCTATCGTAAAAATCCATACAATATTTTCATCGCCTCTTACTATTTTCCTAAATAAATGAGTTATTTTATACTCTAATATTTTTTTCTGACTTTATATTTTCTGTACATTTTAATAATATAATAAATCAAAAGGAGTAATTTTCATTAGTAAAATAATTTCTGGCCACTTTTGGCGATACGTGGCATAAGCACAAAATCCTTCCACGTTCGCCGCCATTTTGACATCCAGCAGATTGTGGTGGTTTTGTAGGAGAGTTGCATTTTTCGTGAAAGTATAGAATTTTATCATTGATAATGTGAGTACAGTGATTGTTTTATTTATAAACGACAAAACTATATTATACGAAGTTATATTTAATTAGTATCTACTCGTGAACTTTGTGGTTTTTGTGCTTTGAGGGTGGTGACCGCTGTTATACCAACAGTGGTGTTGGCGTAGCTTTGTTAAAAATCTTATTACTGACGATCTGAACTGTTATTCATTTTATTATATGTTACGCCTTTAAACTACTATATGTTATTAGAAAATATATTTCTTGTTGATTCTCTCGTAAAGTTCATAACGTCAAACATCAGTGACTTGCCATGTCATTATCATTGATTGAAATAACGTGCCGTAGAGTGAGTCAGAATGTAATAATCTTCATTTCTCTTGTAGAATCTTCAAAAAGCTGAACAATGGGGAATATGTTTGCAAATTTATTTAAAGGCCTATTTGGCAAAAAGGAAATGAGAATACTGATGGTGGGTCTTGATGCTGCTGGTAAAACCACAATTCTATACAAACTGAAATTAGGCGAAATTGTAACGACAATTCCCACAATTGGTAAGTTATTTTGTTAATTATATGCATATAAGCTTTATGATATGACTAAAAACATTATTAGATATGTACCTAAACTAAAATATTTTAATTAGACATCTAATTATTTTAACAAGTAATTTGTGTCAAAACTATATGAATTGCATAACTTTATCACAATAGAAAGTATATTTCTTGCAATCAATATTTTTTGAAATGTGTGTGTGACATACTGATGAAATCATATCAAATCTAGTTCATTATTCATAATTGTATCAGATTTACATTTTTCTTTGAATTCATCCAATTATTTTGTTTACATTTCTTAATATAAAATAAAGAATTTTGTTGAAAATTGTTTACTATTTTTATATTTACAATAATGTTATTATTTGATAATATTAAGGGCAATAACTAATTTGTTTAGACTATATGGTGATATCAAATTTTTACATTATACAAAGCAAAGTTAGTAATAATTTGTTTATGTAACAATATAAACCAAACTTTATGGCGGCTCTGAAGAGAGGTACAAGTCACTGTGCAGTATACAAATTGAGATATCTGTAGGGCAAAATAAACGTGAGAGGGAAGGGCACACTCCCCAGCTACCTGCTCGCAGCTTATTTTTATATGATCTATTAATATTTAAAATTAATTTTTAATTTTATTATTGAAAACTTGACTGTACCTGCGTGAAATAGCACCCGCAGCTAACTTAGGAGACGCCATCAAATTTGACATGACCTGTAGCATTTTCTCCTTCATCCATTTTCTCATCAAATGTGTTTTACTGAGAGGTCATTAGATTAGCAGAGATGCTTACATTTTTTTTTGTATAACATGACAAAAAAAGGGTCATTTTATCCATCTTGTTAGTAGTAGTGTAATAACTAAAAACCATACTTACAAAAAATATGTTCTAAGGTACACAGACAAAATAATCAAAATAAATAAGCTGCAAAAAGTTATTTTATTTAGTTTTGAGGTTTTGTGGTAGTCTTTCTGGTAGTTGTTAACATTTAACATGTTGTTATAAATATCCAATACATTTCGAGAGGAAGAGAAAGTTGTTTTAAACAATGAGACATTTTTTCTTTTTAAATCCCGATCTTAAAGTCTTAACTGCAATGGAACTACAATACTAAGGGCCGGTAACTCTATGCTGATTTAAGTAGGTGATAAACGAGTTTGTCTTAGCACTGTAAAGCCATGCAGTCCACTAAACAAGCTAGATGAAACAAATGAGCTATTTCTCAACAAGCTATGGATGTGTGCATGAGAAATTCGATTTGGTATGCCTTCAATGGATTGTACTTGTCCCTTAAAATATTCTAAAAAGCTGCTTTTTGCATTAAGCATTGCAAACTAAGTTTGCCTTATGATTTAGGAAGGATTGAATTACCGGCCCTAAGACTATCAACTGATATACTATGACTCAGTGCCTGTGATACAAGCACTAGCTCAGTACATGCATTTAAAAAAAGTAGCTACAATTGATTTATAAAAATTACATTTAAATTACATATACTGCATATTGTGGGCCAATACAGTTTCGGTGTTTAGTATCGATTATTATTCTTAGAGAATGATGTTTTTTATGCGACATAGTTTAAATAGTATCAACTGTTTGATTTCAGGATTTAATGTGGAAACAGTAGAATACAAAAACATCAGTTTCACCGTTTGGGACGTCGGCGGCCAGGACAAAATCAGACCACTGTGGAGGCATTATTTTCAAAATACACAGGCATGTTTTTTTTTAAATTTTATCTTCAACTAGTAAGAAGTAGGTATTTACTAGTTACTGTTTCTTTGATTTTAAGTTGTTGTGTAAGCCTGTATATTATTATTAATATTATTATTTATTAATGTTTAGTTAATTTAATGAATGTGAAATGGGCGTCTCAACATTTCTTGTGTTATTAAAAAAATTAAGTGTTTTATAGCAAATATACATCATATAGCACTACATAATATAATCGAATATGCAGGTTCTGTCTTTGGGTTGTTTGTGCTTTCTATTTTTTTATTGTACCTCAGCATATGATAACACTCTACCTGATGTAAAGCTAGAGTGCGGTCCATGAACGGGAACAACTGCTACTACATTTATCTACAGACAGCAGTCGCCTCCGCGATTCTACCTGGTGGTTGGTGTACAATGTACATTCATCTCTTCAAGCATAGTGGAGGCGGTTACTGTCTTTCTCTGTGGTAGCAGTTTCCGCTCATGAACTGCACTTTAGCTTAAAACATCAGGCAACATTTATTGTATTTGTAAAAATACAATAAAGTATATAAATAAAAAAAATGAGATGAATGGACACCATCCAGATTGATACTCTCCTTCTTATACCTGACTACTTTCAAACTGATCTGATTCTGTTAATTTTCATAATTTAATTATAATAAACTCAGTGTGAATTTTATGGACTTGTATAAAATGTTACTAATCTTGAAAACTGTTATCTGTACTTTTTGTTTATTATAGTTTTAATCCTTAAAACATTGTTTATCATATTTCCTGTTAACAGAATTAAGTCGTGAAGAGAGAAAGGAAACTTGTCGCGAATAATTGGAGTTTTATTTTTAATTAGAATATTCAATTGTTTATTTTGGCAATTTGTGTAGTCTATTATGAACAGAATGCTAAGAGTGGTAGGCAGACCGATGATGATTAACAGCCCAGTTTGCCGTCCTGTGGTATTACCACCACTTTTGAACATAACATGAAGTGACCTTGTCGCGTTTCGGGAAAAGGTGGAAGTAGCCAGGTATAACAAGAGGAGTGTGCACTGTCAATCTAGATGGTACATTCTCGTCTCCTCAAGCTGGCATAGTGGTAACAGCAACACAAGTTTTTAGCTTTACATTAGGCGGAATGTTGTCACATGCTGAGCTACAATAAAAAAAACAACAAAAGGAAAAGTGGGTATCACACCCTTGTCTGACCATTGGAGAAATTTAACAGATTTATTTATAATTTTATTTTTGTTCATCATTGTTCAAGTCAATCAAATCAAACCGAAGGATATCTAAATCAATATGATGTCTATTATTAATATATTTCTTTTATTCTGCAGGGTCTAATCTTCGTAGTAGACAGTAATGACCGAGAGCGTATTGGGGAGGCGCGCGAGGAACTCATGCGGATGTTAAGCGAAGATGAGCTGCGGGATGCGGTGCTCTTGATTTTCGCCAACAAGCAGGTTCGCCAACATTTCTTCATATATTTTCTTTTTATTGCGACGCAATATGTGGCCATGACTGGATGACTGGCTCCCGAGGCACCAACCTACGCTCGACTTTCGATTTGTTTTTGCCGTGAATTTATTTTGTTAGTAGGTATTACTGCAGCTGAATTTCTGTAAATCTAGATGGTGCATATTCGTCTACTCATGCCAGCACAGCAGAGGAGACTGCTGTCTGTAAAAAATTATTTGTGGTAGCAGTTGTTTCCGCTCATGGACTGCACTCTAGCTTTACTTTAGGCGGAGTGTTGTCATATGAAGAGATACAATAAAAAATGCATACGAAATTCTGCCTTTCCCTCTCGTGGCATCTTTATTACAAAAGTCAATAATGCTATTGTTTGCTCACTGTATGTGTGGTATTTATTATGTTATTTGTAACAATTAGGTCAAGTTGGTTTACATTGATTTCCACATACTGTTTGTAGTGTAGGTATTTTATGATTTCGTTAGAGACGTTAGTAGAAGTAAAGTTTTGGGTCTGGGTGGTTTTTTCGTTTCGAGCGTGAAAAAACATCTATGGCTGGCATAGTGACGGCGACTGATGCTTCCGCTTGCTGCGGTTCTCCAGTCGTCGGCGCTCATGGACCTCCACTGTGCGTCGAGGACAAAGCAAGAGAACAAAAAAAAGTGCTACATTTAAATATGTTTGTTTGTCCCACTTGTTTTTTTAAGGTTAAGAAAACTAACTTCAATTGTTTTTTATCTCATCAAATATCAGTCATCAGATGACCCCCGATGCTAATTGTTTTATTAATTCCAGGATCTGCCAAACGCGATGAACGCAGCAGAAATAACAGACAAGTTGGGTCTCCACTCTCTGCGCAACCGTAACTGGTATATCCAGGCGACGTGCGCTACATCAGGTGATGGCTTGTACGAGGGACTGGATTGGCTCTCTAACCAGCTCAAGAACGCTAACCGCTAACGTGCGTTCGTCATTAATTATATATACAAATCTGATTACGGAAAGAGACTATGGTTTAAGATATGTTCACTTTATTTGCTATTAAATACAATGTATTATGTGCGGAATCATCGGTGTATTGCTAGGCGTCATATCGGCGATCGAGCACGCAGCGAATCGATATCGACACCGACACTCGATGCGTTCGAATATTGTAGTATTGTGTAGATGTGGGAGTGGCATCGAATTTTTCATAAGTTTTACATTTTATACAACATTTTACATATTTAGAATTTCATACAACTAAACAGTCTGAATGGACTCTTCTACCACTCCTGCTTACAATTTTCTGGTTTAGTATTATAATCGAACATGGGAAGTGTTTATTCCGCCATGTTTAGTGGCCCGCTTTCACTATCGTTTGTGCCAAATGAACGTAGAATAAAAGTTATTCATCCCTCCGTTCCATTAGTTCCGGCATAGGGGAGGCGACTGCTGCATGTAGAGATTTATCTGTAGTAGCAATTGTTTCCACTGCACTCAATGGACTGCGACTGCACATTCGCTATTTTTTTTTAAGTTCCTTTAGTAAATAAAGTTATTTTTATTATTGTTGTAAGCTATCCCTTTATATTGTACTTTATGTTGTTCTTGTTACGACTAAGCAGTTGACCCGTTTACCTTTTTTAATACCTTTTTAACCGATTTTAATTTAACAACAGAATGGGGAGTTAAAAAAAAAAGAAAAACTCGTGATGCGGTGGCAGGGTCAATGACTTTTATTCTAAGTTTATTTTGCTTGTAGTCGTTGAACAGTGGGTCTATATATTGAGGTGATGCTGTGTGCTCGATGCTGATGAACAATATTATAGTGTGTAAATTTAATGCTAAATTACTTATTTTTTGTTTATAATTGAATAATAGTGTAATTTGTACACATGTGTATATCGACTCATTGTGATGTGGATAGATCGACACGTGTTAAGATAATCGCACCATGATTGATATTTATAATATGTGAAATAAGTTATCTTAATAAAGTATTTAAATTTAATTCACACTTTATGAGTTTTAATTGTTTCGGATAGTGCTGTAGTGTCGTACCCAGAATACGTTTCCTATTCACATCGCTCTGTGACATCGATAGTTTTGTCGCGTTGTGTGCAGATATGATAGTTATTTTTATTGAAGTTAACTAGGTAGATTAAGCTGTTATGTATTTTACATGGAGACGCCGCGACTCGCGGACAGGTAGCATTTACACAGAGCTTGTCACGGAGAGCCGAGATTATCGTTTGTATTTTTAGGTTTAGATCGACCCGATGTCATGTTGCCAGTATTCTCTATTCCCGGAAGTGCTCGATTGTTCTTCCAAGATTTTGTACTGTCTTCGATACTATATTGTTAAAATTATTTATCCGATTTGTGGCTTGTGTTACGGATTAAATAATGAAATATAATACTTTTATAGAAATCGAAATAAATGCTAATTTGTGACATTCCGGTTTTGTCTTTAATGCTGTATTATGGAATAAAATATCCTCACAATATATGATTTTTTCTTGAAATTCCTACATGTAGGGGAGGGTGCCCTGTCAATGGTGTCCCTCGGCCGGCATAGCGGACGTTTCTTTCACGTCAAGCCACCATTGGACGCATTAATTACCCACACCTACATTAAATTATTTTTCCCTATTCAATGCTAAATTGCTAGTTTTAAATAAAATAGTCTGAGAAATTAATTAGTTGTTTCCGCCATTGCTTTTGCGTTATTTGTATAAACTCTGGGACAGTAAAAGCTACTTTAATATTTATTATGTACAAGTTAACATTATCTGTTTATTTAGTTTGTTCAGAGATTTGAGATATGTCACTGGGCTATCTGCCAAATCGATCTAGTATGCACGACATATAATTTAGTGGTTTATTAAGACATGTTGAGTATGTCGCTGACAGGAGGAAGCTGCTTTTAGATCAAATTTGTCAGATATACGCCTATGGCTATATTATTCTTGTCTTGTGTGATTGTAACGCTGTTAATTCTCCTTCAGGTCTTATTCCAGGACGGGGAATGGGTGGAATAGGTAAATCTTAACTAGTATTAACTCTTGTGAACTTTTTACAACTTACAAACACTTAATATTTTTTTGTGTAATCGCAAGTATGTATAAAAATATATAGATAGTTTATTATGCAATAATAATAAAAATTGTTACACGATAAGTTTGTATGTCCGGCGCGCTCGTGGCGAGAGGCGGTGGCAGTCGGGCGGGCGGTGTGAACTGCAATTTTCCGCGCCCCGCCCGGTCGCGCTCTGTCGATGCGTTTTCCGCGAGGGGCGCGACGGCCCCCTCGCCGCGTGAGCCGGGAAATCGCGCGCGCTCCATCAGTCCGGCTCAGCCGCCGCGCTACGATCGACGCTCGCGAGATAGCGCACACGCGAACTCCGCTCGACTTCGAACACCCGCACGCGGTGACCGCGCGCGACTTCATACTAGTGAACCCGAAACGCCAGCATTCATCCCTCGATCGTGCGTGCGATGCTGGCGGCGCTGCTGGTGCTGGCGTTGCTGGCGCCGGCCGCGGCCCGCCGGCACGCGCCCGACCTGCGAGAGGACGAGCCCGCGCGCCGCAGCAGCCGCCCGGCCGGTGAGTGCAGCCGACGCGTATCCATCGATCTGCACCCGCGGCTATATTTGTTGAATGCGACGGGCGATCGATGTCGCGCGAGGTCGCCAGCGGCGACGAGGCACGTGTGTTTATGTAAATAACTGCATTCCGAGCTCCCGAGGACAGATTCGATCGATTAAAACGCACGTATGACTCTCGAAGGGCTCGAAGTGTGCAATACGCTCGTTCATATTAAAAATGTAATTTGTTGATACGCGCGTATCGTTCGTTATCTGAAAGCGATACCTGTCTGTATTCGTACGATGGTGAAATAAAAACAATGACACGTGAGTGGTTTCAATATCACGAACCGATGCCGGATTGTCGAGTGTTAGGAGCTATTTTCGCATCACAATAATCTGTCTTATCGGGCAAAGCCTCGAGAGCGAGTAACATACACATAATGTGTGAAACGTCGACCGAGCCACCGCCACCGTCATCGCCGCTGATACGATAGTAAAAAATTTAACTATTTAAATTTTGTATGACCACTGTTTCATACATGTTCATAGACGTCGTGTATTAAGATTTGTAAATAATAGGAAAAAAAAGAGTAATTTGTAGAGTTCATAGTAAAGCTAAGTATGAAGGTCGAGTGAACATCTCACATTTACCCTCACAATATAATAAAAAAACCGGACCAATTATGTTTTATAACTTTGCGATAATACGAAGAAAAATAAAAAACATAATTGCAAGTATCAGGGGGTATCTAGAATCTTTAATTTCTGCAGAAAACAGTTTTATGTTTATTCCGTAGATGAAGATAACTTATCAGAGAACACGTAATCTGCAAAGTACCTATTGAATAAGCATGATAAAAGTAATCAGCGACATAGATTAGGTCACTTTTTTGTGTTAATTTGTTCAAAAATAGCATTACTAAAACTTGCCTACGTTATTGTCCTATAACATTAATCACGTTTTTAATTCGCAACAGACGAATATCGATGTTCCTCAAACGATAAATTTAATTCGCAACTTCGACATTGAAACTAAAAATTATTTAAGTACTCAAAGCTAATTGGAAAAATATGTTTTCTATTTTCATTAGAGTTATTACCCGTATTATCTGTTGTATAGTGTTAATTGATCGTGACGGACTTAGGTGCGACTAATTTAATTTCATAGCGCCACTGTGTCGCCGAGATTTGCATAGCTTATGTAACGCATACGGTTCTATATGCATAAAATATCTTACAGTTTTAGCAAAGCAACTTACACTTAATTCTTTTTTTACTTAAAAATTATCAGTAAATCAGAAACTTAGGTGTAACGAAAGCCTAATAAGTGATCTTTAAGGATAGGAATTTGATATTAAATATAGAAATAATAAAATACAATATTTTGTAACATTACAGCGTCTATATCAATGCCACAAAAAGATCTAAAAACTTCGTATGATTCACAATCTTTCAGACTTTCTTTCATTTTTCAAATACAACGCAGAAGCTGCCAACTAACAAGAATTCAGTGCCAAACACTTTTTATACCAAGAAAAGACAAAATAATAGATAAGTAATATCTAAATGTCATACAAATATCAGAAATAAAATAATAATTAATTTATAAAATTTTAAAAGCAGGGTTCCTTAAGTAATTGCAACAAACAGTCGCACTATGCCGTTTTATTTTTATTACCAAGTTAAAATGTCAGAGTCCAGACATTTCTCGAACCTACTCTACCACTATCTCGATATCACGTCACTAGAAGATAACTGATAGTCATTGATTAGTAATGGCCTCGGTTGCACTTATGACACGTGCACGTTACGATTTGTTATTACCTTCATAATATAATAAATAATCGACATTAAATTATATGTTAAAAGAGGTAAGCAGAGTCATTATGGGTCTGTCGTTCTGAGAGGAATGTGCCCTGTCAATGGGCGGTCGACATTAGTCTCGAGCCGACATGGCGGAGGCGACTGTTAGTAACTATTTCTTGTTTGTAACATTTGTTTCCGCCCGTGGACCGCACTCTAACTTAATATCATGCGGAGTGGGCCCACATGTCGAGTTAGTATAAAAAACAGCTATATATTGACATTAGCGTTCTTTTCAAAAGTATCTTTTTCAATTAGAAGAAAATCTTAAGATTTCGATTAAACTTGTTTTATTTCTGCGTATAATATTAAAAATTCCGATTCAAAGGGCATTAGGTTTTTATGGACAAAATACAATTAATTTTTCAGACTTGTTTTAACCCACAAAAATGAAGTTTGTACGATTTAAACACGAAATACAAAAAATACTCCTCTAATAAAATTAAATAATCAGGAAATTAAGCAATTTCTAATTTATACTATGCCTGAAAAATGTACTTATTTAATGGTTTCGTTCAGAATTTAGGCAAAAATGTTTATTGTGAATTTAATTCTTTCAACTTTAGTTATATGCAAAATGTTTTATTTGACCTAAATTATTTGTAAAGTGTAATAAAAGTTAATTAATATATCGTCGCTGATATATATACGAGTAGATAACGATCATAATAATAATTTTGGTCCTACGCCAATATCTGCGGCCGTAAATAAAAACAAATGTTATGGATGCAAGAATAGGTATCATTGCTATTCGAGGACTACTCGCAGCATTTAATATTTTACTATACATTTTTATAGAACATAATTACTCGATCTTTTTTACGATTGTCTATAGCGTAGCCAAGCCACGCCAGTCTACAGGAATTAGGGGTCTTGGGGGTGCAAACCGCGGTACCGTACTATAATATAATATTACACTATATTTCAGGCCTGTGTACTATATACTGTTGAAGAAATATATTGTACGCAAAAATAGTACATTGATGAAGTCATATTATGTAGTTAGTGAGGCATAGTATGTGGATTCAAGAGCCCAAGTAGGCCTATTTGAAAGAAATGAATTGAATTTACCTTTTTCTATTTTATCCTCCACATAAATTTTATTTTTTGAACCATTACTATATTTTTATAGTAAATGAAAAATACTATAATCCGCGGAAAAAATGTTGGCAACCCTAGTAACTATAAGTGGAGGGAAATCTTTCTTAGGGCTGTTTGCACTAGGCCGTTAAAGTAACTTTAACTATTACTTTAACCGTTACGTTTACATTATGGTTTACATTTACTCCACACGAGTTGCACCATCGTCGCGAGTGTTATTTTTGACGGTTACTTTAACCTTAACCGTAACTAGTGAATCTTGGCTGGTTAAAGTAATCGGCAAACCAATGTTACGAACGTCAAATGTATGAAAAGAAGCCAAATATGTTTTTCTATTATTTTTTCGAGATCAGCCACCGTTTTAACGATAACAATATAAATTTACACGATATTGCAACGCGTGTGGAGTAAATGTAAACATTTAACGGTCGTCGTCGCCGTAAAAGTAATAGTTAAGGTTACTTTAACCGGCCTTCTGGTGCAAACGACTCTTAAAATCATTACACGGAATTAATTCTAAGTACAAATATAAATATGATATTATATAGGCGAGTCTGGGTGTTTCATATTTGTGCTTTCCTTACTCTGATATCTTTTAAAAGCAACCATGTGAAAACTGCGACTCAGTTTTTACAAAAATAAATTGAAATGTAGTAAAAAATGGACATCTAAATAAGTATTCAAACTCAAAAAAAAAAAATCAGTTTATACTGAAAAAATGTATTTATTTTAAAATTGCTTGCAAAACCAAAGCCAATATTTATTAAGACACTTTAATGGTTAATTTCACGGATAATTAATTTTATTAACGCGCTTGCACGTTTAATTGTTACATATAAATAAAGATTTACAATGGAATTGAATATTTAATTATAATTTGTTACTTTACGTAAGTTATTGTGACTTTAATATTGAACACAATCGTTTTGCTTTAAGTTTTATAGGAATTTTATCTACAAATCTGAATACTTAAACTAGATTAAGAAGGTTAAATTAATCGAGTACCTATTTAATGTTAATATCTACTACTCCTACTATAAGGTGAGGGCCATGTTCGTACAAGGGTAAGCAGAGAGTATGGAACTTCCAGTGACTTCTCACATATCTTTTTAAAACAATTGACCAATCAGATAGACTCGAGTCTAGATAGAGATGGGACTTTCTAGAGCGCTCTTTAAAAACGCAAAATTTTCAGAAAAAAAAAACAAAACAAAATTGCACATTACGAATATTTAATCATTATACAAATTAAATTAAGATTAAATCCAAATTTAAATTTATAACTGAGTTGTTACTTATTAATTTTTATCTAAGATTACCGCAATTATTGGTTATAGTTTACAGTTTTATGAAAACAGATTTATTAGCATTAACCAAAATCTAACTAACCTAGCTTTGGCGCAGTCTGTAACGTAAAAGTCAAGTATAAAAGGTCGAAAAAAAAGTGAAGTGTTTGTTTGCAAACGACTGAAATTTAGCATAGAGGTAGATTATGAGCTAGAATAGGTTATGGGGTACTTTTACAACGTTTTGAGCATTTTTAGTATGCATTATGCTAATTATAGTTGTGAGTAACAGTTAGTTATCTTTGCTTTATATAAAAGCAATTATTTGTTTCGGGCCTAGATGTTATAGGCTTGTGTTGTATTGTAACGTATGTATTATTTAGATTTAAAGTAACTAAATTATGTTGTATATGGATATGCGTTGAACATCTCATCCTACTCG
Organism: Tinea pellionella; assembly: GCA_948150575.1. NCBI lineage: Eukaryota > Metazoa > Arthropoda > Insecta > Lepidoptera > Tineidae > Tinea > Tinea pellionella. Next base: position 3,749,892 of record OX411258.1, read on the forward strand.
TAGCGAGCATAATTTGTAGTGTGCGCAACATTGTTGTCACAAAAGTCGGCTCAATTCAATGGTTCGTTGCCCCGGACCCAGAGTGAAACAAATATTGTTGGGACCATGATGTCACAAGTGATATAGGCATTGCAACATGCCAAGAATACCTAAAGCGGATTATGTCATATACTACGCTCTTGTATTAAGTAATCGAAGTTTCATTGAGTATTTATTGTTCCTGAACTCCCGACTACGACCTCATCTTTGTAAGTTGCTCTCTTCCTCTATGTGTCGTGTCAGTGTCTGTCTCGTGTGAACTCTGTACTGATTCTAGCAAATATATGCAATTACATGTGGAAACTATTCATTGCTATTACGACGCGAATGTGTGTACCATTAACTAACATTTCATACAATTTTCACAAGCTTTGAAGTGTATTTTGATAATCATTAGCGCAGTTCATTAACAACAGTGGCTGTTTCCACGAAATTAATTGAGGTCAACGAATTTAAGTGCATACACATCTCAATTAACACGATACTCTGAACGATCGCTTCAATATACTCCTACACACAGTGTGTGGACGAACGCAGGAATGCCAAAATGAAGCACCCTTTTAAACACATTCAAACTTTTTATTTTATTCCACAGAATATATTGCATACTATCAAACGTTAATTTTTTTGTTCACATTATAATGATATATACTGCGAACTTCCACACCTACAACGCGGCAGCGGTCGTGCCAGACAATGGGCATTAATTTTCAAAAGCCAAAGGATAGGAATGTCGACGCTGCGACCTCGGGCAGGTAGAGGTTTTGGCACCTTTATGATCAGATCTCGACGTGTCATAAGCCACCCACGGATCCTCATTAAGCCGGTAGTCGACAAAGGCTACGGGTGAATCGTATGCCACAAAGCTGTCGGATTATGTCGACCCGAGGGTCGTCGTCCCGCAGCTCGTAACTTACAATTGCACACAATACTGCTTGACGCTGAAGAACGCCAAAAAGTTAGAAAAATAAAGGGCACGGCGGCCGCGCGACGCCCGCATGTGATACCATCTCGGCGCCTCGAAGCCGCTCCGATCGGTGCTTCAATCCTTAAATTTGACCGTTTTGTAACTGTCTGCATTCTCGAGGTGACAGAGGTACGCGCCGGCGCATAATTAGCCGTATACATTTTAGGTGTCGTGAAATATTGCAAAGTTTAGAGAATTTAAAACGGCACGATGCGAATACTGAGAAGTAATAAACGAAGGATTCGGAAATTGAGCGATCCATTTTGCTCAATGTGGACCTCTCACGGTTGCGAGGAGCATCGCTCGGTGAATTGATTATTATCGCGGGTAATATAACCGTGGTGCAACAAGAATTGTGGAGCCGAGGCTACTCCTACGCGATGATCCGCCCGTGTACGGCTCGTTATGAACTTGAATTAAATGAATGACGCAGTTGTATGAATGAGCGGGAATGAATGTGAGTCGGAAGTGCTAGGCGCGGGGAACACGCTAGTCCATCGCACGTGCATCCGTTCACTGCATCATATTGCGTACAAATCTATAGCCTGACTATGCATATGAGATAATGCATATTACAATTTATTTGAACGTTCATTGGAAATCTACTATGTTTTAAAAAAGGTATATCCGGACATATCCGGAAATTGTAGCAATTATTTTTCGACTGTTATCTAAAGATAAAAAGTTTATAACCTACTAGCGGTTGCCTGCAACTTCGTATACGAATAATTAATAATTAGCGTTTATCTTGAGATCATTTCTCGAATTCCCAACACATACTTTTATCCTCTATTTCACCCCTTCTGTTTTAGGGACATAAGTCATCCTATGTCCTTGCTTAGGATGCAATCTCGCCAAATTTTACCGAAACACGTTCAGCGGTTTAGGTGAAAGAAAGTAGTTACTTTCACACTTATATTATAGGTATTAGGAATAGTTCCTGAAGAAGTAAATCTAACGCATACCAATTTATCATCACCAAAAACACGTGTAATTTGTTAATTGGTTTTGTTAGTGTTGTTATCAAAACGATGACATAATTCTCGAATGAGTGTCGGTATAATAATAACGCGTGCGTTGACCTTGTGCAAGATTAAGATCCGAAGAGAAGTTCCCGATAACGTTAATTGTCAAAATAATTTTAAAAGTTGTCATATAATATTACTCTCGTATAAGATAAAAATTCCGAGAAAAACACTGAATATCTACACCAGTAATTTAGGTTAGATAAGCTATCTATACTATCATTGTGAACGCTAATAATTATATTGTATCAATTCATAGATGAATGATAAATTAAATTGTAAAGCGCCTAGTTTTTTTTAGTCTATTTATTGAATTATGTCCATTTATACAGGTGAATTTTTCAAGTGGACTTTCATGTTCAAATCTTAAACTATAAGAGATAGCGTTCAGCGAAAACGTTCAAAGGAGTGTCGAGGCCGATGTTGATGAAAACTAACACTGCATTATTTGATTTTTGAAAAATCCATTTTCCAGCCCGGAATCGAACTCGTTGATTGACATAAAACACAGCTGTATTATTGCACCATCCAATAGTATCGCTAATATGGATCAAATTCTGGAAAGTAATGATATACGGCAAAGTAAACTGAAGGAAAAATTCACCCTGTATAACGTCTTGGCTGCGGGTAAAGAGAATTGTCACTGGCGCTACTTGAAATTAGCAATCGCGTATGGTGAAGGGATATCTTAGCAATACAACTAGGTGTGTTAAATCATTTTACTAAACATTCCATCGAGGCTAGAGGCCCCAGACTGTTTTAAGTACAAGTTTACTTATAAGAGCATTACTTCAAAACCTCCATTTAATTAGTAATGATAGAAACACTGCACCCATTTTAATCATCTTCGTGGGTGGGCACAGGAATTAAAATTATGCTCTATTATTATTTTTTAATCAATACTCGAAGCGCAAAGATGTAACACGAGTATGTGACCATTTGTTTAATCTTATTATTGCGTAATATTAATATAAGGTAAAAACTAAAAAGGTTTCTCTACACACAATCTAAGAACGCGTCGCAGCACATCTTTATTGTTAAAGGTAATTTGATATGTTTAAACAAATTCATTAGCAAACTCATTTAAAAGCATGTAACGCAATCAGCCGTGTACACAATACCTGCATTACAAACATAGGGGCCATTTATTAGGCACCAATTGATAAATATTTACTCACAGTTTACCAGTAAATGGTGCACTTAGAATTAGTGACTCCTTTTGGCGCCAAATATTAATTTACTAAAGATTACGGTGCTGGCGCCGCACGGCCCGTCAACGTCAACAAACGCCGGTTTTCAGGTGCTCAGGCAATTTCCGCACTTAAGTATAGATTTTATAACAGCCATAACACATTGACGTAATATTGCTTGTTCGTTCAACACGAAATGGATCAGAGCACTCCACTCAATCGCTCGTGGAACGTGTTTGCATAAAATGACTACTATGACTTTGTTATCCCATATGTCTAACCGTCGAGATGGGAACGCTTCTCGATGTTTCATCTATTTTGTTTATTCATTTTATCATTTTATTCGAATTTAGTAATACCGCTTAGCTTATCCTTTATAAAAATTTATATTTATTTAGTAATCCGAATACGAGTGTTATCGATATTTGTTATCACAGATTTTGATAATTTTTTGGTGCAATTTTGCTGCAAATTTCCCACGATATAGACTCGCTGTCTGTGGTATTTAAAGTGTTGAGTGGTGTTGATGACCAATCAAGATATAGCCTAATTCGTGTCCCATTTATTGCTCATAATAACGTAAATATATTTTGCTTACTGAGGGAGCAGAGAGCGATGAACTTTCATTTTATAGGTATCTATAATTATTATATATTTTTATAATACCTATGTCAACCTTGTTAATATTTGAAAAAAAAAAAAAGACTTACGTTTAAATTATACAATTTCAGAACTGTACAACATACAGTTACTGAATATGTTGGTATTCATTATGACTATAATTACAAATGGCGAAGGTAATTAAATTCAAATGTAAAATTTTTATTTTACTTTTTCAACGCTAGAATAAAACCATGAAAAAAAAAATATAGGGCATGTTCTGTCTACATTTTTTCATTTGTTTTTATTAAAATAGATCCTAAAGTAGTAGTTTGATGTTATATTTAGGAAGCGCTACGCAGAAGACATAAAAATGATATAAAAAGCCGCGCGTGCGATTCCGTGTAGACTTCTGTAAATCCCCTCGACCGCGCACTGTCAAAATATTGTCAAAGTGAATTCCGCGTGTCCAATATATTATAATGATTTTCCACTTGGCAATAATCCTAGCGATTTATTTCGATCGCGGCTGATATTAAACCGCATACCGCATATATCTAGCCGAGGCGTCATTCCCGGCGGGCGGCGCGCGGGCGGCCGGTTGTTGAACCAGGTTTCATTAAGGTTGTTCGAACATACGAGGGGATCCGCGATACGGGATGTTAGGTCCCGATGCTACCGGGTTATATTATCCGGCGGCGAAATGTCTCATTGTCACTTGCGGTTATATTATATTTAGTGATGATGCGCGGTCACGTCACAATCTCGACTGCGGAAGCGTCTGTCAACGTCGTCTGTAACTCTGGGGCCATGTACTCCTGTGGATTGCCGCTGCAACTTGCCCACGTGCAGCCGATATTTGGCAAGGACGCCGGCGGTTTGCCACGATATCTTTATTACGCGTTTCCGGTAGACCTTCTTGGACTTTTTCCCATCGCACTTTGTGGAAATGTGTGTTGACGTATTGTTTGACGTTATTGTTTTAATATCGATGTGTTCTGTTCTTTTGATACGTGGTGTAGAGCACACCACATTTGCTATTTTACACGCGTATAATATCAATAAGAAAGTTATGCAACGTAGTATTGGTAATTTAACGATTCAATCATTAATTGCAGCTCCATGTAACAGTTGACAAGTGTAAATAAATGTTAATTCATGAAGCAGGAAGAGTGTTAGATAGCGGTAAGACTCCGCCCACCGCGGTGCCTCCCATCCATTTACCACTCACGCTCTCCTACTGTACACTATTGTTGATCGTTTACTTGTGGGAGATGAAATAGTACCTGTCTAATCGTGTATATTATTGTTCTCATAAAGTATCGAAGTTAAAATCTATACATGATAATAATATGCAGTTAATAATCAAGTTTTAATTAAATTATACCTAAAGCAATGTTTGCAGAGTGAATCTGGGTTAAACCTGCAATAATCTGTTATCTGGACCTAATGTTTATGTTATGAGTAGAGGTAATTTACGTCGCTTTTAATAGCGCGAGTCGCCTGTATCTAGCTTTTATTTTCATAAACATTTTATCCAACATTATTTTTCAGAAAGTAAGGAAACGATGTTCCGAAAATTTTTCGTTCCAATTCCAAAATAATCCAACTTTATTGTAGTTTCACACGCTAATGTTATTTTGAATATATCATTTTAAATCATTTATTACAAAGCATCTTAGTTTTCAGACATTGTTTATAGGCATAGCATGTCGGTTTTGATCGCGAGAGGACGTCAGTGGTGTGGGAACTGTCGCGTCGCGGGAGGCGGGCTCGACGTGTGCTGCGAACTGTTTATTTTTATTTGTCGATATCGACGATCGGCGCCTGCTCCATTAGTCATGTGACACTATCGACAAGGGATCGGCCCTCGTCCCTCTTTAATTCCAGTCGACGCCCGCGAGACTGGACTTGCAGGAATATGCAAATTTATAGGCACCAATACGCAAGTGAATGATTTTTGTATTGACGAGTGCGTTTCTACCAAATATAGTAAGAGCTCGAGGCTGCATTATTCTACAATTCCAGAGCACTTTTTAGGATAGTAATTTTTGTGTCAGTACTAATAAAATGCAATAATAGATACACTAATCATGGGTATAAGTTTATCATTATATCCACAGACTGTGGGCGTCCTAGGGTCAATGTCTTAGCCCGCTGACTCACCATATTATGCGACATACTTAGACTCTATCATATTATTGCTTTCTTATAAGGCTTTTGAGCTTAAATAATGCATGTTATGCAACTGGATACAGTTTGCGTTGTCTCACTTGCATGTAAAACGAAGCCGTGGGAGTTGAAAGAGCGATCGCGAATGTCAGAGGGTTGTTTAAATGCAGATGCAGACCGTAATGTAGCACTTTGTTCATAAATTGCGTTTTTAATTTTAAATGAGAATGGAAATCTTAGATCTTTAAACACCTACAAGTATACGGGTGTAGTGTTTTACTATGTTTATCGATTTCCAGTTGTTAAATGCAAAAATAAAAGCAGAAGTATTTAGCACTCGAATGGAAATGGTTAAGACATTATGCATCTGAATTCATTTCGCAGAACACCGAGACATAAGAAACAAAATTGAAAGAGCTTGCAATTTAAAAGCGATTTTGTTCATAAACACATTTTTCTGTTCCCATTACGTTGTTGTACCTTAAGCGGTATGTTATCAAAGCTGACCTTTAACTTGCCTTTTGGTCGCTCTCACTGATTTTTTTTTGGCTGTACACATGATCCTCTGAGGCCTTCCTAATTGGTATTCCGTGGGCACGCCCGTTTAAGATGTTATCGGTGTTTGCGGCTTGGTGCGAATACCGCGTTCCTTCACGAAAGATCTTCCGACAGACGTTGTTTCTGCATGGGTCAATACTTTGGCTCTTACTGTAATGACATAGTTCTACGTAGATATATGATATTATATGTTTCTTTTACTATGTAATCTATCTATTCGATCTATTGTTTTATATATGGAAGGTTTTATTTTTGAAATATGTAAAATAAAAGTCAATAACAGAACATAATTCAAACATTGATGCAGTGTAAAAATATGTTTAAAACACTATTTGTCTAGTGCGTTTAGAAATCTTGGGAAGTCAAAGTTCATCCAAGGCATATAAAATAAGTTGTTAAATGGTTATTGGTAACTTGAATGAAGAATAATTTTGTACATTTCCTTCAACAACTAAAGTACTTAAACTCGTTATAAGACATTATCGTATTATCGATCAGCGTCCTTAAAGCGGTCTACAATTAGTGCTTTCCTTAAACGCTGCGAATGCGGACCTCCCGTGCGAGGTGACCGCCGGCCGTCCTCTTTATAAAATTATCAGTAAATTGAGAGATAACCGCTCCCTGACGTGTTAATAGCACCTTCCATGTATTCTTCTATTTATTCATCACTCCAATGAAGCAACGACTGTTCATGCCAAGCGAGATATTAATATCATCACAATATGTATTTATAGTTTGTCGTTAATTTAATTTTGTCAGGTCGTCTGTCGAGTTAGCAATTTACTTTTTGCTCGTACGTGAACATATGTAGAGGCGGTCAGTTACAGGTAGTGTGTGACGCCGTCGTGGCGCCGGAGTCGCGGCCGCGGCGGCGGTTCGCAAAGGGCGGTGGGTTCTCCTTAAAAGGTGCTGTCACTTATGGAGAGGCCTTTCATAACACTTAATAAGATGCAGTACAACTGTAAAATTTCGTGATGGATGCATGAGAGCAGTCACGAGGTGGTCGACGGCCGTGGGACATCGTTACGTTCGCATGGTTTCATTTTCAACGCCCGCTAATTGCACGAGTTTGTACCGCTCAGGGTTTCGTTAAGCCGCGGCACGCGCACGCCCAATTCTCCTTTATAGTCTGAACCACTTATCTGTCTTAGCTATTCACTAATTTTCATGTGATTTTCCATTTACCTTTGTTTTGCCGACTCTTAACGATCTAATAGAAGTTGTTAGCAAAATTTATTAACACATTTTATGTGAATACTCAGACATTTTATGAGGTATTCGGTGTTAGAGAGGTATGCACGCGCGATGGAAAGAAATTAATGTTTTGGCGGCTAAGAAAACTTTCCCGTTGACATAGCGATGTTTAATACAGTTGTAAAATTACAGACGAGTTCACTTGTCAACACTTTCGTTTTGGAATTTCCGTGTAATAAAATGTTTGGTAATTTTAATTCCGATGTTATGTTTTTCTATTTGAACTTCTTATGTACCTACGAACGATACTTTAAAATCTTTTATTTATTATAATATTTTTTATCTACGACACTCACGCACAAATACCAAATATTTTATTTTGTTTTGAGACCACTTCTCCCTGCTATAAATGTTTCATTGATTGTAATGATTGCAAATATTTCTTATTTTATTTTTAAAATAATAAAAATAGCGCAGTAGATTTTATTATTATCCTCGTGCAAAAGAATATTTTTAGTGGATGAAGTCAAGGTTTTTCTGTAACGCGAAAACAACTTTCTGACAATGTTCTATGCTAATAAGAATAATTAGATTAACAAATACAATATTATTTAGTTTATCTAGTATATCTACTCGTATGTGATGTATAATAAATACATAAAACTATGAATATACCTAATTTTTTTCAACAATATGTGTAAAAAACTTATTTCAGGCAAATACTATTAATTCTTCATTTGTACTTTTTGTAAATTATGGATGAGAGTTTGAAAATAAGGGATTTTTAACGACCTCTGTGTTCGAGTGGTTAGTAAACTAATTTGTTACCTATCGATTGAAGTATCGAGGTAGTTTTCCTATAAAAATGAAGCCGCCTATAGTTAAGCTAAAGTGCAGTCCATGAACGGAAACAATTGTTAAAACAGATAAATTTCTTCAGGCACCAGTCACCTTCGCTATACATTCTCGTTATATCTGACTTTTAAACTGATCCCGAAATGCGGCAAGACAAAGCCACCTCACGGATAGTGGTACCAACCCAGGACGGGAGACTGGGTTAGTAACTATCATCAGTTTGCCTACCATTCTTATTTTATATCATTAATTGTCAATAATTTAGATTTATAACAAATAAGTAGTTGTCACAAATAATAATAATAATAAAATCATGACTTATTAACAGTTTGTTCTATCGATCCGTGACAGTTAGATAGAGGCTGATCACGTTTTTCATTATGTTTTACATAAGCCCAACTCCATGATGTCATGTTTTAATAATTATGAGCATTATGATTTTATTAGGATCGAGTACTAATTATAATTAATTTATATTTATTATCGCATTGTTTATTGTTTCTTTTTATGATATAGTGTTAAGAAACAACCTTTTTATATATTATAATTCTGTAGATTTAAAACATTTTTTGCGGCTTGCTATGCGACTTTATTTGATTATTTTATTCCGAAGTTTCGAAAGCTTTGCAGACATAGAGCTTATTTTAAGACTAAATTAACGTCGTTATAATCAGAATAAACGCGATAATAATATTCAAATTTAGTAAATAATTTTTTTTCTTGGAATAAAATAAATCTGCAAAGTAAATCATGGAGATCGGAATGATGACCTAGATATTAATAAAAAATGAAGGTAGGTCAATGCACTAAGATCCGTCGCGTATAAACCATAAAACACAAACGAAGAGGATGCTGCTGACGAGATTCATATCGACTACATCACTTGATATCAATCACATTTCAATTCTCAAACAATTATTTACTTTCTGCCCAATGTTATAAAGTATATTATCGCATAAATATTGTCGTGTCTAAGTAACAGTGTAGTACAGCTTTCCAAATAGGGTGTGTGATCCGAAATAGGCAAGTCTTAAGAAGTTGCTCCGTGAGGAATAAACGAGTACGCGATGGTGTTACAGACTGGCTCACTTTTATCTTTGTTACTATGTTGATTGTAATAATTGTTCTTAGTCTTTTATTTTTAACTAAATACGAATAACCTGTACAAATAATACTTTCTTTTTTGCGTGATCATACTCTGCTTGACATGGGCGGACTAAGGCAACGTGCCTAGAGCTCGTAATTTTTGGGGCCCGAAAATTAAATTTTTACGCAACGCAAAGTATGTATCAAGACTGAAAAATAGGCCCGGAATTACAAATTTGACATTGTTTCATTGAGGGACAAATTTTTAACCTTGAATGGTATAAAAAAGTAAGAGGGCGTCCGAAAAGTGCTGCTCTGGCCTGAATCAAGAATAGTATGCGTTCTGTGAGTGGGCGAAAATGACATACTCACGCGCAGGGTGGCTGACAGATAGTGTCGTTGCATTCGCTAACATTGCAACTTAAATGAAAATAATAATGTTATTGTTTTATAAGAATTTGAAAGCCAATCAAAAAATATCCAATTTGCTAATATAAATACAGAATTAAATACAAGTGTGGAAACTATATATTAGCTGTCGACTTGTGATGTTGTGCTGACCAAAGTCTGAATTTGTATCACAAATAATCTCTATTTTAAAAGAAGTATCCAGTTGTTTACACTGATTCTTCCGGGTATATCATCAGGCATTTCAAAAGCGATTTTCTTTCAAAATATAGCCCTGGTTAGGAATTTTAGCTGAAGCGGAGGCGACTGCTGTCTGCAGAAAGTGGTAGTAATTGTTTTCGTTCATGGACCGCACTCTACCTTTACATAAGGCGGAGTGTTGTTAAATGTCCAATTACAATAAAAAACCTTCTTTAGGGTTTTAGATATCTTCATATCGAATTTTATTAAAATTGGTTCAGCAGTATTGTCCCTTAACAGACAGACAGATGTTTTTATAATTATACTAGCTGACCCGGCAAACTTCCTACCACCTCAGAATCAATAAATAAAGAAGCTGAATGATAATTGCAGAATGCTTCTGTTGTGATTTGTTATGTTATTTCTGAACGACTTTTAAATTTAATTGATTTCTAAACGACGGAACGAACATCAAATGTTTTACATTCAAAACCAAAGGAGTAGTTTCTAAGGGAAAGCGAAACTGTTTTTACTATATTCCAAGCATTTTTTTTAATATTTACTCACCTTTTAAACCTTCCCTAGACTTCCACAAATAATTCAAAACCAAAATTAGCCAAATGAGTCCAGCCGTTCTCGAGTTTTAGCGAGACTAACGAACAGCAATTGATTTTTATTATATAGATATTGTTTAAGCATTATTTTTTTTGGTTGTTTATTCAAAAGTTGTCTCGAACTATCTACATACATACTTATATCTTTGTAGATAAACATAATAAAAATTTATCATCACGCCATTGTCAGTAATATAAATTCAGGTTTCATTCATATACTCGTATTGCATCTAGACACGCGTTTGGACGTATTTTCAATTTATATCCATCATAAGTAATGAGAGTGTCTTGGAACTTTTAAATAAAATAGTGCGGATTATGCATGCGTACGCGCAGGCGGCCCTGAGCTATCGCGGCATTGTATTCAAATAGATGGTTCGTCATCGCGTCGCGCGTCGACCTGACTGAACGACGCGTTGTGGCTTCTCAAACCTTCACAGCGACACTTCTTTGATTCATTCTTTTTAAGATAACTTTTCCCATAATAAATTTGCAAATTTTATATTTCTTATAAAGCAAACGATAAGATTCACACGTTCATGAAATACACTGACATAATAGTTATAAACTTGGGCGGTGCACATTCCTCTCCTCAAACCGGCCGGCATAGGGGATGCAATTGTTTCCTGAAGTTCAAATTTAAATTAATTATAATCTATATAATCTATAAAACTAATAAACTTAAACTAGATTTGTTTTCGTTTTTCGAAACAATTGCTACCACAGAGAAATTTCTCCAGGCAGTACTCGCCTCCGCTATTCCGGCTATCGGAGATAGTGTTGAATAGTGGGAGGGCAAAGCATTATACTTGAACGTAGTGTTAACAACGTTATGTTGAAACAAATAAAACTTTAAACAAAAAGTAATATAGTAATTAAATATTTCTTTCAAAAAAATATTAATCTAATTAAGACATCGCGCGATTATATAATTTAAATTAAATGAGTATACAAATAAGCGGATTGTATGGATAATACAAATTAATATCTATTAGGAGGATCGACATTTACATAAAAACTAGCTGTTGCCCGCGACTTCGTTTGCGTGTGCGTTTAATTAGGAAAAAAGTGTGTATGAGTTTCCCATACAAACTTTCATACATTATTTCACCCGTCTCAGTTTTTGTTGTAACTGTAGCTTACGTCCTTCCTCAGGATGCAATCTATTCCGTTATCAAAATTTATAGAAATCTTTTCTGCGGTTAAGGGGTAAAGGGTAATAAACAGACAGAGCTACTTTAACATTTATATATTAGTATAGATAGATATAGATAATATCTATCTTAATGAATTGTTATTATTTGTTGACGGAAATTCTATGTTGAAAAAAACAAAGATGGGAAGCAAAAATAAATTGAAAATATAATAGTATTTTTTCTTTTTATTTATCGCGTTTAACATGTATTTATAATTATTTATATTTTTCTTTATTAAAAGGTATGTGTATAAAAATGTGGTGAAAAATCCAGCTTTTGTTATAGTAATTTGAGAAGTACCTATTATATTGAAAAATACCATTTTGGACGTAGGTAACGATACATAAACTTCATTCGAAATTATGTCAATTCAATATTGGTAGGATTGTAATTAGCTTTCACAAGAATGTCACAAGTCTCAATAAACAAACCGGACACTTATTATGTTTGCATGTCTATGTTTAACATTCTGAGGTAAAAATGTACGCATGAGTTGCCACCAACAATAGACAAATCTCAGCAGACGCCTAAAGCAGTTGAACATGGCTACGAATTAATGAAGCTAAGAAATCGAATTGTCTGATCATGAAACAATCGAGGGAGTGGTCACAAGCAAAAACGCAACCGAAACACAAATAAATTAAAAGACTTGGTGTGGTAGGCAGACTGTAGATGGTTTTAACCCAGTCTGCCGTTCTTTTCAAGTGTAACACCCGTGAAGTGACTTAGTAGAAAGGAATTTGTGTTGACAATCAACACTCTCGGAAGGCGGCCACATGTTGGATTACTACCTATATGTACAATAAAAAAAATTATAGCATAAATAAAAAAAAAGTTTAAGGTTTTAAAAGCAGGTTCACATCTTTCTTAGTGTAAACTGTTAAAAGAACGGTCTCTTTCAAAACTATCTGAAATAAGATGAAAATGAATTTTTTCGATATCAGTTTTGTTTTTAAGTTATTCGGATTAGAGTTTGTATTTTGTGTCGAAGGAAATTTATGTTTTCATGCTGTTAAAGGAATTTGACATTCTGTCGGTTCGCGTGAATATTGCTATCTGGGGCGATTCATGATAGTGTCAAACATAGGTTTTCGTGTAACTTTGCGTGTATACACGTTTTATACATAACAACACCACGTCAATTGCTAACTTTGTGACAACCTTAATTAAAAAATAATGCCTCCAATATCTCATACATTTATTTAATAATTGCTTGCCTCTATTGGCTTGATTGTAAATGGAGGTCTGGAGAAATACAGTACACGGTGTGCCGAAGGATCCCATAAAGGAATGGGAGAACACGTGGGTCGGCAAAGCTTTTCATTTATCGATTGTGCAATACAGAAAAGATGCGCTGAGCCGTTTCGTTTTGTTACCAATTTAGTCGATGCTTCTTCCATCCGCTGCTGGTCTTACGGGTATCACGGGTGTGAAAGAATAAAGTTTTATAAAATTGAATTTAGCGTAAATGTTTTAATATTTAGCGTTTAGTTTATTATTAGTTTAGTTGTACGATTAATCAGTAACTTTTATCAGAACATATTTAAATATCGATTTATCAAGTTGTTTTATTAATTTTATCGTATTGAGGTCAACTATTTTTAGAAGATGACAAAATAATACGAGTTAAATATAGTAAAAAATATAATGCGTATCATTATAACTTGTTTTAGAAGTAAAATTAATTGGACGGGTTTGTACAACACTTTAATGACAATAAAAAACCTAATAATGCATATTTTGATGTAAAAACCGAATAAAAATAATAATAATTTCTCTAATATTATGCCCCCGATTCAAGGAAATTACTATCCACATGTATTATCTAGTTATTATCATGAAATTAATAATAATTATCTTCCATGATAAATCTCACTGGAATTACCTATAGGCTATCAACTAGATTAGATTTTATTCTTATATTCTATCAATTAGATTTATATAATATAGCTTAATCGATTTATTTACCTTCTCTGAATACAATAACATTATAAATTTTAGTTTTTGTCAATCAGTCTATTTGAGCAAGTTTCAGGTAACGTTATGTGGCAATTAGAAATAAGTGCGATTGCATTACTAAGATGCTGAAAACATGACTGCCGAGAATATAAACAATGTGTGCAAGTGAAAGTAGTTGATTGTTGATCGCGCAGACTGAGCCGGAACGATCCGTCGGCGCTGAGTCGGTACGGGCGCGTAGTAAACGTTTCACACCATATTGTAGAGTTTATTAACGCAAATCTTGGCGTCTCGACTCGCCCATTAATCTCCATATAATTAAATGATCAAGTGAAATTATATTTAGGCACGGGAAACGGGGACGCGCCCACGCATGTCGCGATCACGCAGACGGTCCTCTCCCCCAATTCTGGCGTTGCTGAAAAACACCTTAAATTATGAAATTGCCACACATTACGTTTAATTTATATAAATTATAACGCTACAACATTAAGAGATTGTTCATTAGCATTTGTAATATTATTAAAATGGAAAGTTCAATTTACAGTTGTACTCAGTGTTATCATGAGCTTTCTACTTGTTTATCATACAAGAGACACGAAACTAATAAGTGTCGAGTGTTCTAGCCTAGTGAAATCGTCGAGGAAAAATCTTGAGTCCTATTTAACATAGTAGAAAAGCTAGTTTTAATCATAATTGGCCGTTATCCCCACTATATCTCGAGGCGCAGCGCGTGCATAGGCCCCGCCCCGCCTTCGCGTCGCATACGCTTCACTCTTCATATTAATTGCATACATAATAACATTCGACCTGTGGATGTACAATTAAAATTTGCATTCTGCCGTCTGATTGATAACTTTGTTGGATGGAAGAGTCGAGGCGGTGACTTCAATTATGTACAGCGTAGGTGTGACGAATGGAATTAATGTCTCATTCATTATCATATAAATATTTACATTGACTGCTTATTATATATTTGTTAATTATTATTATACAGGATTACTTTGCGACTATTGTTTCAAATAAGTAGATGTAGGTTGTCTAGCCGCATTCGTGTATTAACGTTTATAAATAATATTTTACCATACAATCACAAATATATATTACATTATTTCTTAGGACCGGTAAATCAGTCTCTCTGTACAATTACTCAAAAAGTGACGTAGGTTAGAATATTTTTCAGGGCCTTAGATTATTTCCTTTCACATAACACCGTTACTAGGGTGGGTTGACTAATTCAAATAAGACATTTTTTGAGCCAAGAATTGTAGACTAAGGTCGCCATATAATTAAGGAAGGATTGAGTTACGCGGCCCTTAGTATGTATATTAATTTGGTATTATCTCCGCGCCTATTCTACTTCATTTAAACCGCTTTTGTTTCGTTTCAAAGAAAATACTCAATTTTTGTCATTTGTTCAATAAAGTGAAATAATAGAAATAAACAAGGAAAAGTATTCTAATGCAGAAACAAGTTAGTAAAAATATAATAAAAACTAATAAACGAAAAGAAAAAGTATTTGCGAACGAAAGACTTAATATTATTTATCATTGGCGAAAGAATGTGCATGTTTCAAATGCGGACGGGATGTTCGCGAAATATTTTTTTGAATTTGTTTTTATTAGGTGCAGCCATCAGATATTCTCATGCTCCAAACATTTGTAGAATGATACTTAATAAATTATATGCGATATTTTTGTGTAGTATCTTGGCTCCTTTCCATGTTTATTCCGTTATCATATTCAATAACAACCGATAATTTTAATTTTACAATATTAAAAAACTCGAATATCTATTTGTACTGAATACGTCTTTTATGCACGACCAGGATGGCTGTAAGCTTTCAAAACATCAGATCAATTTAACAAATTAAACTGCATCGTTTATTCAGTAAAAAATATTCATGCAAAACTTAAGAAAACAACTACGTATTTGTATTGTTTGAACTGAAGAACGATTGAAGGATCCCATTGATCAGGACTTATGTTTAAATCTCACTGACTAATACCAATGTACTTTAGACTTTCAGTGTCTATGATAGCACTTGAATGTAATTAAATGTAAATCCAAATAAGATACATTATTAATTTTAATAAAGTTTATTAATTTAATTAGGTATATTAATTTGTCGCGGCTATTACCCACGTTTATTCCAGCAAAGTTTATCGAACCAGTCATTTGAAAGCCTGTTTCATCATCTTCAGATAAGTGCAATGTAAACTTGTCATGTACGTGAAGATAACTCATGCAAAATTAATTCTATTTTCATATGTTAACTATTTAATTAAAATTTAAATAGATTTTAATAAACAAGATACAATTAATTGATAATAGATGCGTTAATAAAGAGTTATTACTGCTGTTTATGCTATTTCGGAATAAATATGTATGGTATAAATTGTAAGAATATAAAAGATCCGCTGGTACTTATTACAAAATTGTACATCACGTTCGGCAACGAGTTTAATTAGGTAACCAGGTGTCCATAACTCAGCAACTGTCACCACTACTCACCACCTCGTAAAACTGTCTCGTATTTTGCTAAAGTTTAAAAACGGCGCTTAACACACGCGCTCAATAAGGAAGGAGAATGATTTATACTATTTTTATGATTCTTACTAATTGGTTCTACAATGTAAACGGCCTCTACATCGGCTTCTTGCATTTTAATCAGGAACACTGGAAATAAACATATAAATTGAATTATGGACATATCGGACGAGAAGAACCAGCTACAATCGCGACAAACGGGCGCCCGACGCTGCTCCTCAATGAAATACATACAAAAATAAATAAAAAACCAAAACCCGCTCGTTTATTCACAATAATAATATATATTATTTATTTATTCTCTTCTTATAGGCGCACTTATATTAGCATCATATTGATATATTGGTCTTAAAACGATAATCTGAACGATCGAGTTTACGAGTTTATTTAATTTATGGATACTACTGATTTAAAGAAAAATCCTTTCGTGATCCATACTCTAAGATAAAATATTTAATAAGGAATTTTCTTGTTTTGGTATAAAAATGAGGAAGACTTGTCTATTTGTGGTGCTTACCTTGTGTCTAAAGATGTGACACTGCATACATCATGATATCCTATGTTTTTTCTTTATAGTACTTTTTTTTTCTTTTTTGCGACATTACCTTGAAATGAGTATATTTATATGCACCGGCTTTAATGAGATAGGTAGAGATACTACTAAATAACAAGCCTTTATTATTTTATTTAATATATGATGATGTTCATTAGCCCAGTCTGTCGTCCTGGGGTAGTATCGCCACTTTCAAGTTTAACATCCGAGAAGTGACCTAGTCGCGTTTCGGAATCAGCAAGGAATTAGCCAGGTATACCTGTGTGCATTTTTAATGGATGCTGCACATTTGTCTCCTTAAGCAGGTATAGAGGAGGGCGTTGCTGCTTGCAGACATTTTTCTGTAGTAGCATTTGTTTTCCCACACGTTGTGCTGCCATAAAAAGTTAGTGCCTGTGTAAGGGATTGTACCTGGGACTTACCACTAGCGACTTGGCCAACAATCAGTTGTTTGTGGTTTATTGTATTTTATAATGTAAGATGTGCGATACGATTGCCATTATCGCCATCTACCGGCTAGTAGTGGAGTCGTTAAGGGACCCAATTACACGTAACAAAATTACATGTAGATTGAAAGGTTTAGAATACTGTGGTTTGCGATTGTGAGTCTATGTTTATAATCAGCGGTTCAAGATCCCTTTATTTCATGTTCTCATTTCTATTACTTTTTCGTAATTTTATGACAAGTTTTGTACCTAGTGGAAAAGACGAGATATCAACCACATAATATGGGAATGTCATATTTTAATCGTCACCGCATATCTCAGATTCCAAACATAATGACGCCGTGTTCAGATGCCATTACGTACGTTTTTTTTATTTTCTCACAGATACATATGGTGTAATTTTAATAATTATTTTGTATGCCTTGTATTTCATACAGGTACGGAAAAGAAAAGTCTGATGATTTCCTTCTGAACCATTTATATACAACGAGAGGAATCTGTCTTGTCAACTTGGACGGTACACGCCCTCTCATCAGTCGGTATAGCGGAGGCGACTATTACCTATAACAATAATCTGTGGTATCGGTTGTACACGTTTAACATGCTGAAGTAGCATAAAAAAGCTTACATTTTGTAATTTAAGTTAATATTTATTTTGATTGCTTAAAAAATTGTAGATTCGAGGTTGTTTGATAATTTTTATGAATTAACGTTGTTAGAAAGGGCAAGACCAAAAGAAAATACAATTGATTACCTAACCAAAATTCCATTTTATTGATATCTCGAAAACCAGGGAGCCATATAACTCAGTTTAGGACTGTTATACATCCTGGGGGCTTACTTAGACCTCACAATGACTTGATAAACATAATTCTGAACAGAAAGAAATTACAGAAATTTAGAGTAGACCCCTGTTTATGGTATTTTTTCGGACTCCACGTGTATTATTAAAAGAAATACGTTTCAATTCGAATTGAAACATTAAGAATAAGCTAATGAATGACGTGATTTTACAATTGGCTGCAATATAAAGTTACCACAAACATAATAATATTTAAACCACAATATTATACCTTTTGCCCCACACGATAGAGGCGAAATTTGTTTTTCTTGCAAAATAATCATTTACTCTATTAAGAGTTACGTATATCGTAATTTATCAGAGGTTTATAATGCGTGAATGAATGTTTGTTGATTGTTCTATATTGCAATTTTATTAATAACTAGCTAACAAACCGCGACGTTGCTTGCAAATATTATTTAAAAAAACATCATCAATAGGACCTTCTCTCTTTCATTCCTGGTGTAGGACCTCGTCGTTAGCACGCTCCGCTTTTCGCAGCTATTCCCTTCCGACAACCTTTACGTTTTTATGTCATTAAACCACGCTCCTTCGTCCGCCGTACCAGCGGCTTGCGACTAGAAAAGCTCCCATTATCCTGGCGCTTTCTTTAAGCTTTGCTATACTACCTCTTATGGTTTCCTTTATTATTAAGGGTGCATCTTCAGGTACTTCTTCCAGATCAAAAAACCTTTTATAGCGTAAGGAAAAGACAGATACACTTTTGCGTCTATATATTACTAAGGATTATTTGCCCTACATACCTACATAGTACCTAGTTACATCTATCTTTAAGTACATTTATAAGTAGCTTGTTAATATTGTTTTATTTAAGGCTGGGATATTTGTGAACTGTGCTAGAACTGAAAGGGATTAAAACCTTTTTTCTCCATAACCCGTAACAAAATTATCTTTAAAAAAATATATGTTAATGTACACTATAAAAAACATGTCCAATAAAATATTCATGTAAAGTAACAAAGTGCTAAAATAAAAAAATCCCTGTTTTAGAAATTTAAAACCATTTTTATTCTAAACTATTAATAGCTAGGTTTTTTTATTTTCATCATGCTATTAGACTACAATACCTAGGGAATCTTCGGTTTATTTTTTTCAAATTATTTTTATTAATTCTTTTTTTACATCAATCGGCACACAATCGCGTGAGCAACCCTTCTGTTGCCCAATAAATCGAATATACGCCGTTGACCTTGATATCCAGCTTTTAAGAGTGGCAGGCAGATTGGTAACGGTTATCAACCCTGTGGACCGTCCTGTGGTACACCACCCCTTTCAAAAGTAACTTAGGAAGTGACCTAGTCGCGTTTCGTGATTAGCTTGGAAGTAGCCTGGTGTAACAAGAAAGTGTGCCCTGTCACTGAATGGTGCACATTTGTCAAGCTGATATAGTGGTGGCGACTCTATTTGCGGACTCTATGGTAGTAGTTATGTCCACTCATGGATCACACTCTTACATCAGGCGAAATGAGGTCAAAGGTCGTGCGTTTTTTTAATCTTTATCAGTGTAAATAAAATTAGCGAGACTAATTTAATTTCATATCAATAAAGAGGACATACCCTTTTTCGTCGAATCTCTAAATTAATATAAGGCGTAATACAAATAATATATTCATGTTTTTTAATAAAGATAGTTGCTTGTGTCATATTATATTGTTATAATTTATGTGTTTTATGTTAAAGATTGTAACATGAGAAGTTACACTGCTATACAGGTGCGATGAATATTAAATATAATAAAGAACAATAATAGACCGCACGTCGTCGTCATTCTCATTTAAACAAATTATTAATTATCACTAAAATAATAATGGATTATAACGTTTCGATTTTAATTACAATCCTCAGGGTTATTATTCGGCATGTGACAACACTCTCCCTGATGTAAAGCTACAGTGCGGTCCATGAATGGAAACAACTGCTACTACAGAGAAATCTCTACGGGCAGCAGTCGCCACCGCTATGCCGGCTTGAGGAGACGAGCATGTACCATCTGGCTTGACAGTGCACATTCCTTTCGTTATACCTGGCTACTTTCAAACTATTCCCGAAACGCGACAAGGTCACTTCACGGGTGTTACATTCAAAAGTGGTGGTACTGGCACCTGGAAAGGCACTGAGTGACCAAAGTATATATAACAAAGTTATTTTGGTACCGGTTTAGCGAGGTTCGAACACGGGTCTCATCGATCGTGTGTTCCAGTCTTCATCCTTTAGACTACGACCGCTCTTTGTTTGTTTTAATTTAATTTCTCCAATAGTCATGTTTTAAGAGTGGTAGGCAGACTGATGGTGGTTATTAGTCTAGTTTGCTGTCCTGGGTAGTACCACCACTTTCAAGTGTTACACCCGTGGAATGGCCTTGTCGCGTTTAGGGGTCTGTTTGGTGTCAGATAGTGCACATTCGTCTCCTTAAGCAGCTTTGTGGCAGCAGTTGTTTCCGTTCATGGACCGCGCTCTAGTTTGACATCTAACGGAGTGTTGTCACATGTTGAGCTTCAATTTTAATAAAGGTCTACCTATCCTGTACCAGTTATAATAGACTATCAGAAAATTGTGGTTAATGGTTACTTAATAAAAATATTCTCACGCATCTAAGAGTGATCTTTTATACACATAGTAATATTCGCATTAGGCAGTTCCAGCGGCAGACACCTGTTAGTGACATCTGATATGTTAGAGTTTTACATAATACACGCGTCTCGCCACAATGACTCGTGACGTCATTTCACAACACAAATCATACATACATATTCAAGAAAACGCTAGAAAAGTGCCACCAACGAACGCCAACGGTGCTATTAGACTCGGAAGCCATACACTCTCTATAAAAACTTTTACGAACTTTAACCGGATGCCAATATTCTAGTTTTATTAAAATACATTTCGTAAATCCGTATGTATGTTTCCATCCATAAATATGGCTGCTTTTCATTATTCTATTTGAAGCGGGTCGTTAACCGCCCTTGACGTGTCTCCATTCTGTTATAATTGATGTAACGATGATGCATTTGTTTAAGGAAAAGCCGCGGATTTTGCAATTGTTATTTATAATATTCTAGTAGAGCACTATGTGTGCATACAATACCGGGTTTAACTCATCTGTGTAGTCAATACAACGAATGTCAAAATATGCCACTTAAGGATAATTTGGAGCGAGCAATTGATGCGCTGCCCACGCGCGCTGAAATACGGCATACGCCTCCTTTTGATCCCTTTTATGTACAGGATTTATCGTTGCCCGTGCGGTTGCTGTGAGACATCCATACGCTAGGAGTCGCGCTTGGTGCAGTGTAGCCATCTCACATTCGTACTTACTAATGTCGTACGATCTTTAGTTATAACGCTATCTATGATTTATAGACGATAAGTAATTGCACATAAATCAGTTTTACGACTGTATAATGTACGGCGTTAAAGTAACACATGAACTATAATAACCTTCGTAACAAAAATATTATTTATTGATCGATAAATATAATATTGTGAAAGAGGCATCGGATGAGGGGCGTCGCGAAAGTACATTTCTCTGGTGTGACGATGCTGGCTTGTAGCCAACGTTTCCGAGAAACCATGAGAAGTTACGCCATGTCTCGCCTCGCTTTTGATGCCTAAATCATGTCCGAGATAATATTTACTCAAATATATCCAATACTCACATATATGACGAGAATCAGTGTCGGAAAACGGTTTCCAAGTGACGAATGTCTGCGCACGCGCCGCTCGGTGATAGGCTGGGCGGAGTAGACGACTCCCGATCTTGGCACGGAACTGTGTCACTGAAAACTTCAAGCTTACATGTACGAATGATACTATTAGTATTTCTCTATCATAACAAAATACATGTTAATATATAAAGTCTCATAAAGTTTGATAACCTAGTATGATTGGTGCATCCTGGGGCGTTCGCGTTCGCCGGGCACTCGCACTATCCCTCCATCCTTATTATCGCTTGCAATAAGCACTATCGTCACTCAATTGAATAATATTCCCACTTTGATTTAAAACTATTTTTATATAATACATTTACTGATTATTAAAAGTAGTTTATTATTATTATTTTTCTTTAGTTAACTGTAAATGTTGTTTCATAATAAGATAGAAGTGTTTGATATTATTTTTATTTGTTGTGTTCACACGCAATGCATTTTTATCAAAGCACTCAATAGTGAGGTTAATTAAATAGTTGGGAGAGGCTGATAAAGTGACCAGCAACTATTTATAAACGTAGGAGGGCTTATCAACTTGCTCGATCTGATAGTTAACATCTTACAAACAATCCGTGATATTATTTGTTCTGCAAATTGTCAAGTATTGAGGGTTAGATATTTTAGTTTTTAGGTATTCTATTTGAAAGTATAATATAAAAGAATCTCTAGTAATTGTGGAACTTACCGTTTGCCGTATTACTATGAGTCTGGTTGGCTACTTTCGAACGAAGTCATTCAAATTTTCGTTCCAGAAGCTAGTGTATCGTTTCAAGTGAAATATAGCCCGATTGAAATTTGTTCATAGTAACTCCAATTAAATTATCGTCATCGGATCGTAAAACGAAACTATCCAAAAGGGGGAGTACATTGGTCATACAGCGACAGCCAGATAAAGTCGCCAACGTTCTGGGGATAACTTCGGGCAGATTTTGGATGATCCAAATATTTCTCATCGGTTTTTTTTTGTCTGATTAAAATGATACTTAGTTTCATTGATGCACTCCTAATAATGAATTATTATATAAACGTATATACAATACTACACATTAAATGTTATTTATATAATGCCAATACGATGTATAAAGACAAGCTATTTTTACGCGCGTCGTTCGTTCGTGGTCTATAATTGCAGCCAATGCAATGTAGTCACTAGTAGGTTTTTTTTTATTTGTATATTTTCTACTTGATGAAGCAAGTCTGTTCAAGGTCTCTATCTCATTTTGTCCGTAAAAACTTGAAGTATGTTTTGTAAGGAATAACAAGTTTTTAATATTATTTAGTAGCTACAATTGATTACTATTTTCTCGTTCAATCTTTGAATAGATTTTTGATACTTAATAACTAGGAATATTGAAATACATCCGTAGCTGAGTATAGCGAGAGTGTTTTATGTTTCTGTCCGTGGTCTCACTCTTAAACTGAAAACGATGAAATATTTTTTACTATGCGTTACCCGTGAGTTCGTTCATTCCAATTCTAGGGGTCTTTATAGTAATAACTAGTTTTTTGTAGCGCACTTCGCGAGCGCTGGGGGTTTGTGGGTAGTTTCGAAAAATATAAAAAAAATTGTATAAAAAGTATCGATTTCGAAAGTAGAGGGCATTTCCTACAACCTTTGTACCGGGACTTCGGCCCTATCTCGTTCCGTTCCGGAGATATCACGTTCTGGAATCGGATAAAACGGACTTTTTGAACATGTCGAGGTTTTCCCGAGGTCGCATGGGTCTGGTTTATACGTATCAGAAAAAAAATTCTTTCTAACCCGCTGGCAAGTGTTCTATAATTGATGTCAGTCAGTGAGTGAGTGGTAATCGAGCTTTATCCAATATGAAAATAGGTGTGCACCGCGGTTTCACCCACACGGGATATCTACGCAAAAATATATTTTCAAATGGGACTGGTAGTTCCGGAACGGATAAAAACAATCAAACATTTTATTTATATATTTATTACTTTCAAAACTATCCATCAGACTAATTAATTTTCTTTTAAAAACCGAATTATATTGAAAATTATTTACACATTTTAATGGACTAATGTTAATTAAGTATTTCAAACTACAATATATTTTTATTTTTTTACAGAATGCCAATTCGGGAAGCAAGCCAAGGAACTCGGATCCACGTGGTTTGCAGACCTGGGTCCTCCCTTCGGCGTCATGTATTGCATTAAATGCGAATGTATACCAGTAAGTTTATTATTATATCTATACTTTTATTTAAAACGACCATTTTTGTCTTAGTAAAAGCTCGATAATAAAGTGCTTAAAAGCTTTTTGTGGTCAGTTCGTTTAGCTTTTACTTTTTAATCATTTTCACAGACTTTTTATAAGTATTTAAAATAGTCACTATTCGGAATCAGTATGGAAATAGCCAGATATAACTAGAGCAGTGTGCATTGTCAAGCTCTTCAAGCAGGCATAGGGGAGGGGACTGCTGGCTACAGACATTTCTCTGTGACCGCACTCTAGTTTAACATGAGGCTGATTTCTATAAAACTTGATAACTTCACTTGAAAGATATTTTACCATCATTTTTTTATTTCAGGTACAAAAAAAGCGTAGAGTTGTGGCAAAAGTCCATTGTAGGAATATTAAGAACGAGTGTCCAGAACCTTCGTGCGATTCCCCTGTACTTCTCCCTGGTCGTTGCTGCAAGACCTGTCCTGGAGATAACAGTAAGTCATAATATCTTGCATAAATAAAGCCGCCTCAAGGGAAAAGGGTCTCTGCCTTATACTCCGCCTGTCACGCTTTAAAACCTTTTTACAATTGACGAAACTTATTAACGGATATAATAAAAATCGATATTTCCTATAATATTGTTTATGTAAATTTAGTTTTTTTTTTAAATCTAATTAAACACGTTTTATATTATTGTAATACAAAGGAGAATACCCATAGAAATGGGCCCACAATTTTTTTCTCGAGTTTCACGA
Organism: Tinea pellionella; assembly: GCA_948150575.1. NCBI lineage: Eukaryota > Metazoa > Arthropoda > Insecta > Lepidoptera > Tineidae > Tinea > Tinea pellionella. The sequence goes on from OX411258.1 coordinate 3,774,990, forward strand.
TAATTTTTAGTTCATTTTATAGGAAAATAAATCTACATGCCTCAGTTTAAATTTTTACACCCAATTTATTGAGTAATTAGACTTTTTCTGATACAATATTTGAGGTTATTAATGTTATTATTGCATTAAAAGCTTTAATAATTGGTAATATTTATTTTTTATGTTATTAAACATTGTATATTGATTGGGATTGATGTTTTGATATGATTAAAGTAAATTAATGAAGAAATAAGGTAATATTTTAAAATATTGTTTTGTTAACAAAGTATTAGGTATCAAGTCGGCCCAATGATGAGTATTCTCCTTTAAATTTAAAAGTGCACATTCGTCTCCTTAAGCGGGCATAGCGGAGGCGACTGCTGCCAATAGAGATTTATCTGTAGTAGTAGTTGCTTTCGTACATCAGGCGGAATATTGTCTTAATCGCGTTTCGGGATCGGAAAGAATGTGCCCTGTTAATAAATGGTACACATTGTTGCCTCAAGTCGACATAGTTCAGGCAACAGTACTGCCTGCAAATATTCCTCTGTAGTAACAGTTGGTTTCTGCTCATGGACCGCACTCTGGCTGTGGTGTGATGTGGTGTGGTGTTGGAGGGAAAATATTTGTTTATTCGATGTCCGTGCATTATAACTTAGGTGCGTACAGTAGTCTAGCTAATGTTTGCATTAGAGTGTTTGCGATAAAATTATCGTCAACATGATAACATGAATGATAAGTGAAGTAAACGACGCTGTAAGCCCGTGTCGGGACAGGTACATTCGTCCATTTGAAAAAAAAAAGTTTCTTTAAACAGTTGCAGAACTATTTTAACACTAGAAATATTAATATCGATAAAATTGAGCGACCGTCTAGCAGTACAACGTGTAAATTCTAACCGATGATACCCGTGTTCAAATCTCGCTATATTCTGACTGGTGCCTATGTAACTATGTTAAATTATGTACATACTTTGCTTTTAGACACTATTAAAGAATGTCTGATGATGGTTATTAGCCCTGTCTGCCATTCTGGGATAAAATTCGTGAAATGACCTCGTCGCGTTTCGGAATTGATTTGGAAATAGCCAGTTTTAACGAGAGGGGTGTAGACTGTTAATCTGTACGGTGCACAATCGTATCCTCAAGCAGACATAGTGGAGGCGACCGCGCCTATAGAAATTTATCTGTAGTAGCAGTTGTTTCTGTTCATGGACCGCACTCTAGCTTTACATCAGGCGGTGTGTTGTGATACGCCGAGTTACTAAAAAAATAAACAATTACTTTAGTATCTAGTCTACAATATTTCAACATAACATATTTACGTATGAATATGCAGAAACCAAATATTCGACATTTGCATAAATTGGATACAGTAGCTCTTCTTATTCAATTTTCAGTAATGAATGTTGAGTTATGGACTTTTTTGTGGTTTTCAGTTTAAAGCTCCACGTTTCAGTAGCTAAAAATTAGGTTTTAACAAAATATCGCTAACTATATTTAATTTAATTTTGATTATTACGAAATAGATCTATGAATGTTTTACTTACAATATTAGCGAAATATAGGTAGATATAAGCGTATTAAAAATAATATTTTAGCGAAACATGAACTTTTAATCGGATCAATGTTAACAATGTTTTTAACGAGTGTTTATGAGTGAGTGTTTGAGTAGTAATTTATAAGGATTTTGGATTAGATAGCGTAGGATTGAAGAATTGAGTAATGCGTTTGAGTTGAGTTGAGTTGCGTTGCGTTTTTATTTGTAGTGTTAGCGGGAGCGAAGGAATCTAGGTTCGAAGGACCAGACAAATGTTTGGTTTTTGAGGAACAGACAGGGAGACCAACCTTTAAACAAGAACCGAAAATGCGAACGGCGGGCTGGTTCTATTGTTCCTGTCCAAACACTTGGACGAAAAGCTAATTAATTTTATTAAAAATTATGATGTTCAGTACTACTACGACCCGTACATACTATTCTATGATATTAGTACGTTGAATTTATATCACTCTAATTCGTGAAGTCTATCAGAAAACTAAGCTCGAGATTATTAGAATTAGGTTTGATTTAAACAATATCTACGCTATCCTCATAAAGTCAACTACTTAGATATCTTTCAGTTCTTTGAACTTTCTACGAGCACTAAAATTTAATTGACCGTTTACCATTTAGTGCCATAAAGTCATAGTCGCGCCTGAATATATTGGAAACATGATTCTCGCCAACAGGTTAGTGAGTCAGTGGCCATCTGTCGCGAAATCTATCTACACATGTGGAAATCGAACGGTCTGACGACAAATCACTTTTTTGTACATATTTACTTTGATGGGTATCATTAATATGCCATTTTTGATATGAAGATTTCCCCTTTGTAATTTGATATTTCAATAGATTTCGGACTATGTGATACGCATATAAGCGCTCTGTTCGACTGATTCGGAATACATTATTAGTATTATTTTTAAAATTAATTAATTCACGCATTGTAAATATCGCCATATCGATCTATTCCGCGAATTGTATAGCGTCATCATTTAAGTCACAAAAGATTGATAATTATTATTATACTAATATATAGCTGCAATACCACTGACTGACTGACTGACTGACATCAATTATTTCGCACTTGCCGGTATGGTGGAGGGTAGCGGTTTTTTGAGTCGTATAGAGGACGTCCCAAAACCGTCGAGAAAAATACGACTTTGACCGGAAGTTGATTCTGGACCGGAAGTGGTAGCGATATCTCGGAAACGGGGCGAGTCGGGGCAGCCACCCCGAAGAGAAAGTTGTAGGGAATGTCGTATTATGTCGAAATCAAAAAAAAAAATTTTAAGATCGGGCAAAAAAAAAATTCCCATACAAATCGGTCGGCCCTCGATGATACTTCCATCTCGCTTTTTTCCATCGGTCGGTGCATGAGGCGAGAGCGAGAGGTGCGGAGAGAAAAGTCTTAATACGGCCGCGTTTTCGGGCCGAACGATCGAAACGGCTTTACCTCGGTCAGTCGGACGGTGAGCGCGGCCGCGTGAACATCGAATTTGCTCCGCGCGGCGGCCTTTTTTTGGAATATATTAAATATCTCAAGAAGTAGATACGTTAGCGTCACCGTGTAAAGACCAATATTGTTCAGTATGACCAGCACTATTTTTTAAAATTTTTGTTTTTGTTTTTTTTTTTTAATTTTCTAAAATCGCTATTACTCAAAAAGTACACACGTTAGCGTAACCGTGTAAAGACCAATATTGTTCAGTATGACCAGCACTATTTTTTTTTAATTTTTGTTTTTTTTTTAATTTTTTAAAATCGCTATATCTCGAAAAGTAGATACGTTAGCATCACCGTGTAAAGACCAATTTTGTTCAGTATGACCAGCACTAATTTTTTTTTAAATTTTTGTTTTTTTTTTTTAATTTTTTAAAATCGCCATATCTCGAAAAGTAGATACGTTAGCGTCACCGTGTAAAGACCAATTTTGTTCAGAAACGTAAACGCTTTTAGATGGCGAGCTAAATATTTTTAAAACTGCCCTAAAATCTATTCGATCTTAATACGTTTTACGAAAAAAAGGGCCTCCGCGGGCCGCTTGCGCCCGCGGCTTTTACCCAACAGCTAGTACTAATATATAGCTGCAATACCACTGACTGACTCACTGACTGACATCAATTATTTCGCACTTGCCGGTATGGTGGAGGGTAGCGGTTTTTTGAGTCGTATAGAGGGTGTTCCAAAACCGTCGAGAAAAATACGACTTTGACCGGAAGTCGATTCTGGACCGGAAGTGGTAGCGATATCTCGGAAACGGAAAGAGATGGGGCAAAAGTGCCGGAACAAACGTTGTAGGGAATGCCCTCTAATTTCGAAAACGATACTTTTTTTTTCAAAATTGCTCAAAAAAAATTTTTCCTCGATCGTATTTATATCCTTTTCCCGCCGGTACGCCAATATGAAACGGAGCATGGCGCTTGGGCGTGGCCTAACAGCATCCGCCCGTTCAGAGCGCGCAATGAAAATATAACGACGCATTTTCGGGACGAACGATCGAAACGGCTTTACCTCGGTCAGTCGGACGGTGAGCGCGGCCGCGTGAACATCAAATTTGCTCCGCGCGGCGGGCTTTTTTAAAATATCTCAAGAAGTAGATACGTTAGCGTAACCGTGTAAAGACCAATATTGTTCAGTATGACCAGCACTATTTTTTAAAATTTTTGTTTTTGTTTTTTTTTAATTTTTTAAAATCTTCATATCTCGAAAAGTAGATACGTTAGCGTCACCGTGTAAAGACCAATATTGTTCAGTATAACCAGCACTATTTGTTTTTATTTTTTAAATTTATTTTTTTTAATTTTCTAAAATCGCTATTACTCAAAAAGTACACACGTTAGCGTAACCGTGTAAAAACCAATATTGTTCAGTATGACCAGCACTATTTGTTTTTTTTTTAATTTTTCTTTTTTTTTTTAATTTTTAAAATCGCCATATCTCGAAAAGTAGATACGTTAGCGTCACCGTGTAAAGACCAATTTTGTTCAGTATGACCAGCACTATTTGTTTTTTAATTATTATTTTTTTATTTTTTAAAATCGCCATATCTCGAAAAGTACATACATTAGCGTAACCGTTTAAAGACCAATTTTGTTCAGTATGACCAGCACTATTTGTTTTTTTTTTTTAATTTTTAAAATCGCCATATCTCAAAAAGGACATACATTAGCGTAACCGTGTAAAGACCAATTTTGTACAGAAACGTAAACGCTTTTAGACGGCGAGCTAAATATTTTCAAAACTGCCTAAAATCTATTCGATCTAATACGTTTTACGACAAAAAAGGCCTCCGCGGGCCGCTTGCGCCCGCGGCTTTTACCCAACAGCTAGTTATTATTATACTAATATATAGCTGCAATACCACTCACTCACTCACTGACTGACATCAATTATTTCGTACTTGCCGGTATGGTGGAGGGTAGCGGTTTTTTGAGTCGTATAGAGGGCGTCCCAAAACCGTCGAGAAAAATACGACTTTGACCGGAAGTCGATTCTGGACCGGAAGTGACAGCGATATCTCGGAAACGGGGCGAGTCGGGGCAGTCACCCCGTAGAGAAAGTTGTAGAGAATGTCGTCTTATGCCGAAATCAAAAAAAAAATTTTCAAAATCGGGCAAAAAAAATTTTTCCTCGATCGTATTTATATCCTTTTCCCGCCGGTACGCCAATATGAAACGGAGCATGGCGGTGGGCGTGGCCTAACAGCATCCGCGACGAGGCATTTTCGGGACGAACGATCGAAACGGCTTTACCTCGGTCAGTCGGACGGTGAGCGCGGCCGCGTGAACATCGAATTTGCTCCGCGCGGCGGGCTTTCTTTTAAATATCTCAAGAAGTAGATACGTCAGAGTAACCATGTAAAGAACAATTTTGTTCAGTGTGACCAGCACTATTTTTTTAAATTTTTGTTTTAGTTTTTTTTTTAATTTTTTAAAATCTTCATATCTCGAAAAGTAGATACGTTAGCGTCACCGTGTAAAGACCAATATTGTTCAGTATGACCAGCACTATTTTTTTTTAAATTTTTGTTTTTTTTTTTAATTTTTTAAAATCGCCATATCTCGAAAAGTTGATACGTTAGCGTCACCGTGTAAAGACCAATTTTGTTCAGTATGACCAGCACTTTTTTTTTAAATTTTTGTTTTTTTTTTTTTAATTTTTTAAAATCTTCATATCTCGAAAAGTAGATACGTTAGCGTCACCGTGTAAAGATCAATATTGTTCAGTATGACCAGCACTATTTGCTTTTTTTTTTTTTAATTTTCTAAAATAGCTATTACTCAAAAAGTACATACGTTAGCGTCACCGTGTAAAGACCAATATTGTTCAGTATGACCAGCACTACTTTTTTTTTAATTTTTTTTTTTAATTCTTTAAAATCGCCATATCTCGAAAAGTAGATACGTTAGCGTCACCGTGTAAAGACCAATTTTGTTCAGTATGACCAGCACTAATTTTTTTTTAAATTTTGTTTTTTTTTTAAATTTTTTAAAATCGCCATATCTCGAAAAGTAGATACGTTAGCGTCACCGTGTAAAGACCAATTTTGTTCAGAAACGTAAACGCTTTTAGATGGCGAGCTAAATATTTTCAAAACTGCCTAAAATCTATTCGATCTAATACGTTTTACGACAAAAAGGGCCTCCGCGGGCCGCTTGCGCCCGCGGCTTTTACCCAACAGCTAGTACTAATATATAGCTGCAATACCACTCACTGACTCACTCACTCACTGACTGACATCAATTATTTCGTACTTGCCGGTATAGTGGAGGGTAGCGGTTTTTTGAGTCGTATAGAGGGTGTTCCAAAACCGTCGAGAAAAATACGACTTTGACCGGAAGTCGATTCTGGACCGGAAGTGGTAGCGATATCTCGGAAACGGAAAGAGATGAGGCAAAAGTGCCGGAACAAACGTTGTAGGGAATGCCCTCTAATTTCGAAAACGATACTTTTTTTTTCAAAATTGCTCAAAAAAAATTTTTCCTCGATCGTATTTATATCCTTTTCCCGCCGGTACGCCAATATGAAACGGAGCATGGCGGTGGGCGTGGCCTAACAGCATCCGCGTCGATCGCTCGTCGGGGCTCGCGCTCTCTATGTTCCGCCCGTTCAGAGCGCGCAATGAAAATATAACGACGCATTTTCGGGACGAACGATCGAAACGGCTTTACCTCGGTCAGTCGGACGGTGAGCGCGGCCGCGTGAACATCAAATTTGCTCCGCGCGGCAGGCTTTTTTAAAATATCTCAAGAAGTAGATACGTCAGAGTAACCATGTAAAGAACAATTTTGTTCAGTATGACCAGCACTATTTGTTTTTTTATTTTTTTTTCAATTTTTTTTAAATCGCCGTATCTCAAAAAGTACATACGTTAGCGTCACCGTGTAAAGACCAATATTGTTCAGTATGACCAGCACTACTTTTTTTTTAATTTTGTTTTTTTTTTTAATTTTCTAAAATCGCTATTACTCAAAAAGTACATACGTTAACGTAACCGTGTAAAGACCAATATTGTTCAGTATGACCAGCACTACTTTTTTTTTTAATTTTGTTTTTTTTTTTTGAATTTTCTAAAATCGCTATTACTCAAAAAGTACATACGTCAACGTAACCGTGTAAAGACCAATATTGTTCAGTATGACCAGCACTATTCTTTTTTTAATTTTTTTTTTCAATCTTTTAAAATCATCAAATCTCGAAAAGTAGATACGTTAGCGTCACCGTGTGAAGACCAATATAGTTCAGTATGACCAGCACTACTTTTTTTTTTTTTTTTTTAATTTTCTAAAATCGCTATTTCTCAAAAAGTACATACGTTAGCGTAACCGTGTAAAGGTCAATTTTGTTCAGAAACTTAAACGCCTTTAGATGGCGAGCTAAATATTTTCAAAACTGCCTAAAATCTATTCGATCTAATACGTTTTACGACAAAAAGGGCCTCCGCGGGCCGCTTGCGCCCGCGGTCTGTACCCAACAGCTAGTACTAATATATAGCTGCAATACCACTGACTCACTCACTGATCTATTGACATCAATTATTTCGTACTTGCCGGTATAGTGGAGGGTAGCGGTTTTTTGAGTCGTATAGAGGACGTCCCAAAACCGTCGAGAAAAATACGACTTTGACCGGAAGTCGATTCTGGACCGGAAGTGACAGCGATATCTCGGAAACGGGGCGACTCGGGGCAGTCACCCCGAAGAGAAAGTTGTAGGGAATGCCCTATAATTTCGAAAACGATACTTTTTTTTTCAAAATTGCTCGAAAAAAATTTTTCCTCGATCGTATTTTTATCCTTTTCCCGCCGGTACGCCAATATGAAACGGAGCATGGAAGTGGGCGTGGCCTAACAGCATCCGCGACGAGGCATTTTCGGGACGAACGATCGAAAGGGCTTTACCTCGGTCAGTCGGACGGTGAGCGCGGCCGCGTGAACATCGAATTTGCTCCGCGCGGCGGGCTTTCTTTTAAATATCTCAAGAAGTAGATACGTCAGAGTAACCATGTAAAGAACAATTTTGTTCAGTGTGACCAGCACTATTTTTTTAAATTTTTGTTTTAGTTTTTTTTTTAATTTTTTAAAATCTTCATATCTCGAAAAGTAGATACGTTAGCGTCACCGTGTAAAGACCAATATTGTTCAGTATGACCAGCACTATTTTTTTTTTAAATTTTTGTTTTTTTTTTAATTTTTTAAAATCGCCATATCTCGAAAAGTAGATACGTTAGCGTCACCGTGTAAAGACCAATATTGTTCAGTATGACCAGCACTAATTTTTTTTTAAACTTTTGTTTTTTTTTTAATTTTTTAAAATCGCCATATCTCGAAAAGTTGATACGTTAGCGTCACCGTGTAAAGACCAATTTTGTTCAGTGTGACCAGCACTTTTTTTTTTAAATTTTTGTTTTTTTTTTTTAATTTTTTAAAATCTTCATATCTCGAAAAGTAGATACGTTAGCGTCACCGTGTAAAGATCAATATTGTTCAGTATGACCAGCACTATTTGCTTTTTTTTTTTTAATTTTCTAAAATAGCTATTACTCAAAAAGTACATACGTTAGCGTCACCGTGTAAAGACCAATATTGTTCAGTATGACCAGCACTACTTTTTTTTAATTTTTTTTTTTTAATTTTTTAAAATCGCCATATCTCGAAAAGTAGATACGTTAGCGTCACCGTGTAAAGACCAATTTTGTTCAGTATGACCAGCACTAATTTTTTTTTAAATTTTTTTTTTTTTAAAATTTTTTAAAATCGCCATATCTCGAAAAGTAGATACGTTAGCGTCACCGTGTAAAGACCAATTTTGTTCAGAAACGTAAACGCTTTTAGATGGCGAGCTAAATATTTTCAAAACTGCCTAAAATCTATTCGATCTAATACGTTTTACGACAAAAAGGGCCTCCGCGGGCCGCTTGCGCCCGCGGCTTTTACCCAACAGCTAGTACTAATATATAGCTGCAATACCACTGACTCACTCACTCACTCACTCACTGACTGACATCAATTATTTCGTACTTGCCGGTATAGTGGAGGGTAGCGGTTTTTTGAGTCGTATAGAGGGTGTTCCAAAACCGTCGAGAAAAATACGACTTTGACCGGAAGTCGATTCTGGACCGGAAGTGGTAGCGATATCTCGGAAACGGGGCGAGTCGGGGCAGTCACCCCGTAGAGAAAGTTGTAGAGAATGTCGTCTTATGGCGAAATCAAAAAAAAAATTTTCAAGATCGGGCAATAAAAAAATTCCCATACAAATCGGTCGGCCCTCGATGATACTTCCATCTCGCTCTTTTCCATCGGTCAGTGCATGAGGCGAGAGCGAGAGGTGCGGAGAGAAAAGTGTTCATACGGCCGCATCTTCGGGACGAACGATCGAAACGGCTCTATCTCGGTCAGTCGGACGATGAGCGCGGCCGCGTGAACATCGAATTTGCTCCTCGCGGCGGGCTTTTTTTAGAATGTTTTAAATATCTTAAGAAGTAGATACGTTAGCGTAACCGTGTGAAGGCCAATATTGTTCAGTATGACCAGCACTACTTTTTTTTAATTTTTTAAAATCGCCATATCTCGAAAAGTAGATACGTTAGCGTCACCGTGTAAAGACCAATATTGTTCAGTATGACCAGCACTATTTGTTTTTTTTTTTAATTTTGTTTTTTTTTTAAATTGTAAAATCGCCATATCTCAAAAAGTACATACGTTAGCGTAACCGTGTAAAGACCAATATTGTTCAGTATGACCAGCACTACTTTTTTTTCTAAATTTTGTTTTTTTTTTTAATTTTTTAAAATCGCCATATCTCGAAAAGTAGATACGTTAGCGTCACCGTGTTAAGACCAATATTGTTCAGTATGACCAGCACTATTTGTTTTTATTTTGTTAATTTTTTTTTTAATTTTCTAAAATCGCTATTACTCAAAAAGCACATACGTTAGCGTCACCGTGTAAAGACCAATATTGTTCAGTATGACCAGCACTACTTTTTTTTTTATTTTTGTTTTTTTTTAATTTTCTAAAATCGCCATATCTCGAAAAGTAGATACGTTAGCGTCACCGTGTAAAGACCAATATTGTTCAGTATGACCAGCACTACTTTTTTTTATTTTTTATTTTTTTATTTTCTAAAATCGCTATTACTCAAAAAGTACATACGTTAGCGTTACCGTGTCAAGACCAATATTGTTTAGAAAGGTAAACTCTTTTAGATGGCGAGCAAAATTTTTTTCAAAACTACCCTAAAATCTATTCGATCTAATGCGTTTTACGACAAAACAGGGCCTCCGCGGGCCGCTTGCGCCCGCGGCTTTTACCCAACAGCTAGTAATTGTATATAGGTATAATATTATATATTATGACCATTCGCGACAGACGGTCAACATGTGACGATGACAAATGATATAGGAGTGAACGACGGTACCGGCTGCCACGGTGCGTGCGGTGGCGTCGTGTCGGCTCCCACGGCTGCTCGCGATCATTAATATTCTTTATTCACCTCATCTGCAATCTTAATACTCACCATGCTTTTACTATACGACTACGACTAAAACTTAATTATCGTCATTAGTGTTAATGTTAAATAACCAATTCGGTTGAACGAAGGGATGATGAGTAGACGGCCGAGTGTCTGCCATCTCGCGGTTAGCAAGTGGACTATATTGAGAGCATTACAATGACATTACTCAGATGCACCGGGCGATGGTGCAGAAATGGCACGCGCTGCGATACCCCTCCGTTCCCTGTTCCCCCTTCTTATGCTGCAAATATAGCGGCACACTCGCCTGGTGGTTATTCCGGGAGCGGCCGTCGACCCATCATCGCCGCGACGCCGTCTGCTCACCTTTTTAGCGAATCCAGCTTACAACATACGTATTTTTTGCCAATATGTCTCTATTGAGATTCTTGAAAGTTAGGTTCACTCGAAAATCCCACTTGAACCGTGCATCGGAATGTGAACGATTTAAACATTTGAGGATTTCAACTCGCAAAAAAGGTTTTCAGTCATATATGCAACATAATAAATAGTATTTGAATGTATCTTCATAAATTTGCAAATCGTCTGCGTTGATCCTCAGAGAAATATTATTGCAGTTTATAAACTGAGCTTTCGACAAATTCCTAGTACTTTATCATCCGTAATAGAGACCAAATGTCGGTGTAATAAATCCCTGCTTCTTTCCAAGCTTTAAATGTAAACAGCACCGGAAACTAGGAAGGATTTGAATGGCTCATTGGTGTTGTACATAAAAATGATGTCTTGTTGAAGCATGGGATGATGTTTAGAACAATGGTAAGTACGTACTATTGAGCATCGAGGTCTTGCTCGACGGTGCACAGCGGCGGCTGCATGTGGTTTGCACGGTTCATCGGTCAGCTCTTCGCGCCGCCGCCGCCAGTCGATCACGACTGTATCTAATTCAGTATATAGTGTATGTGCCTCCGAGGAATTTGTTTTGTGCGCACGCGTTTTGCCGCGAACGATCACTTTTTTTATTTTCGTGGGATCAGTGTCTCGGCTGGTGTGCATTCCTCGCTAAGTATTTCGCACTTCTCTTTTTAATATTACAAAAGTACAAAATTACAAAAAGAGGGATCTACGGATTTAGATCTAGAACAGTAGAATAGTAAATTGTTCTGAATTAAAGGTAGCAAGGGCCGGGTTTCGTACACCGCAAGCATAGCGGGGCATTATTATTTTAATGTGGCTTAATGAGGTAGTGTTAGGTAAATGTGGTTAGTGGCCACGTTTATTGTGAGTAATAGCGCCGTGGTTTGTGGTACCGCTGCGTGACCGTTCTGTAGGTAATGCACGTTGCTGTAGCGCCACTCGGAGGGCCTAGGTTTGCTGTATTTCAAACACTATTAATCTTTAGATTAAACCGGGTCGGTGGTACGGATTAAAGTGACATTTGAATGCTTGTTATTGCATTGATATATTAGCTGCCGTGTACAGAAAATCTATAGTTTATTTTATTGTTAATTGAATTATAAGTTGACTCAGATTTACATAGATATGTATCAGAAAGTTGAAATCAAGAATGCTTAATCTTAATAATTTATAGTATCAATATTCCAATGTAATGTTAAATTTATGGGTTTTGCACCATTTATTTTATGACGTACATCTCATATAGATGCAATGTAATGGGGACATGCGTAAGAAATAGAATATTTCAAACATTAACAGCGTGTAAACTGAAAACATGTGCGTCGTGCACAAAGTTACTTATACTCTTAGCGATATTTCACGAGAAATATTTTAAATATCGCGATAAAAAAGTACATGTTTTTTTTTTAGTTTTTTTTTTTATTGTAGCTCGGCATGTGACAACACTCCGCCTGATGTAAAGCTAGAGTGCGGTCCATGAATGGAAACAACTGCTACTACAGAGAAATCTCTACGGGCAGCAGTCGCCTCCACTATGCCGGCTTGAGGAGACGAGCATGTACCATCTAGATTGACAGTGCACACTCCTCTTTAATACCTGGCTACTTTCAAACTATTCCCGAAACGCGACAAGGAAGTGACATGTCATAAATTAACTTCATTTTAATTTTCAATGTACTCCTTAATAGACCAATGCCAATAATTAAAAATAAAAACACATATACAGACGCCTAAAATTGGATTATTGGTACATAAATGGAGAAAATTCGATTAGACTCCGATAAATCATTGGCAGTAGGACGAAAAATTATTGTTTTTTCAGGCCAAATTAGACTGTCCTGTTAATAAAACGCATTTCTCCATGTACATACTATTAATCCTAAATTTTCCGACGATTCTTATGCTGCTAAGAATTTTGTTGATTGAAGTTATAGAAAAGAAAAAATAAAACTGAAAAATATCGATATACATTTTTATATTAAAGTTAGTTTAACATTTAAAATATTTGTGAAGCCTTAAGCGCATAACACTGTAAGATCATAAATTCTAATGACATGTTTTTAAAAGTAGTATAAATATATTCTCATTACACACGAGTATGAGGGGACGTAGTAGATTTGCCCGCGGGTGGTTATCAAGAAATCGCTAAAATTACATGGGCTCGTACATTTTCATTTATCATTTTACTTCATATATAAATTTCCCACTTATTTTTTACAAGACACACTTTATAGCCGGGTATAAAATAAGAGGAGTGTGTCGACATAGTAAGCCGGCATAGTGGAAGGAACTGTTGCCTTGAGAATGTTCTCTGTAGTAGCTATTGTTTCCACACAAGGATTGCACTCTAGTTAAGACGAATTTTGTCATATGTTGAGCTACTATAAAAATATATCTTTTTCTAAATCAAATATAATCGTATGTAATAAAGGGATGCGGTAAAAATGAGAGTAGAGCTACTGTGGCTTCTGCTCGCAATTAAAAATCTTGGGTATCTATACAATTGAAATAAAAATACTAGTGGAAAATAAGGAGATATCAAAAGTCGTGTTTTACGTGCGCTGCCTGTTAACTCAGTTCGTAGTCTACGCGTAAAAGGTCACAGGCGAGACGCGAAGGCTATTCGGAAAGTAGACTGGCGCCAACGTCAGCCACTCTAAGCAAATTCGGTGAGATTGTGCGACGCGTCGGTTCTGTGACGCACATATATGGCGCACATCCTATAGGGTTAGCACGTGCATATTTTCACGGTATTGATCCCTAGGGATAAACAAATAATTAATAATTTTTGGATCATATTTTTTTTTAAATTTAAATAATCTAACTTTTAAAATTATATTTTAAGAGCTTAAAACTATTATAAATATCATAAATTATGTGTGAAAAGTCTAATTTATAGTTTTTTTTTCCTTTTTGGAGAGGCAAAGGGATCAAAGCCTTTTGAGTATTATAATTTCTTTTTTATAAATTATTCGAGGATTTTTGTTTTAATGTTCAGTGACAACCCTAGTTCTAGTTTATGGCACATACTGTTTGAATATTCTATACAACGCGCTATTAAATTAAGCGTTTTATGGGTTATCGAATTGCGATTACAACTATTATAGATTGAAAAGCTATTCAATCAATAAATGAATATAATAAATATAATATCTTATTTTTAAACTATAAATAAATATATATTATGAGAGGTACAAATATTTCCACTATACCCAGGCATAGACAATAATAAACATGCGTGTAATGAAAAATTAGTTCCGAGTTATGTACATTTTCTACAATTTTATTTAGAATGACTGCGGCGCCAGTGGCTCGTTTCTATCCGACTTTATGGCAGAGTGAATATTTAGTTGGGTAAATAGATTTGTTGAACTGGGTAAAGATATACATAAAATTACACTGTTTGTATTTTAACAACAGCCGCTGGCCGTGGTTATTACGAGTACATTATACATTGTCTTTGTTTTAGAATTTTAGAATAATAAGGTTAAAACACTGAAGGCACAACGCTGAAACCTAAAAATGGTTTCAGAAGATGCGTTTGCTATTTTGTTTTTAACATTTAATAAATAAATTTTAAGGAAATAAGAAAATAATTGGGGTTTACTTTTTAAAAATAAATTTTGTGACATGCCTGATAACTTCAGGCTTCAGACTCCGACTCCAACTAAGATATTACAATTGAATGTGATGGTACCTGGATGGCAGAGTGGGCGACAGATAATTTTTTGCTAAAAATGTGTTACAATGCCATTAAAAGATAAAGATTAGTGTTTTAAGTAAATTTTCTGTTTTGTCAAAGAAAACAACTTGGATGGTGCTAATAATAAAAAAAATATATAAATACCAGAGCTTAGCATTACATGAGCTGCATAATACATGAAGAATGTGATTTAAATGCGGCAGTTTCGTGAAAACATTTGTAAGAATAACAAATGATGGTCAATCATCACTCAAAAGAATAAACTCCTACATTATTCAATACATTTTTGTTTTGAACTTTTCAGTGCATGAATCGATACCGTGATTCATTTGTCGACGTTTTGTATTGTGATTTGGGGCATGTTTAAATTTGATTGAGAATTTTTAAACAGTTTTACGGTGAGGTCATTGCAAATTTTTTTTAAGTAAAAAAGATTGTTAGTTTTTTAGTAAAATAAATCTACGTCATGTCCCCCCGGAGCATTCTGCTTTTTCTGTCCCCCATGTTTTCGCCTTAATACAGTTTTAATTCGACGACACGTCTGCCGATGCAGTCTTTCTTTCTATCTCAATTTGCGGTCTTTCGACCTATTGTCGTTTCGTTTCGAATTTCGTTGTTATAATTATTCCATTAAAATAATTTATTAGATTACAATGTTACATATATTATTATGTACATGTTATCGTATATCTACTAGGTAAATAAGTATCTACTCCAATCATTATAATCAATTTCACACTTGAAAAGCAGCTATAATCTTACTATGTTGCTCTTGCTACGAGAGATATTGGACAAAACTGTTGATGTCATGTTTATTTGCTTTAATTTTGTTTACATTCTAGTAAGAATTATAACATATGTTATTTCAGATTCGTCCTTATGTTGTCTATGATACAGCATGAAATCCTTTGCGTTATATTGAATACATTCCAATTTGATTTGCCTAATTGTTGCGAATCGAAGACATATTTATCTATTACAGATCTCTTGTTAAACAATTAAACATTTCATTGGAATATTGCCCACAATAATTGCCTGTTTAATAAATAGAATATTTTATAGTAAACATACGACTTGAAAACATAAGTTTATCATTGCGATGAAGGTAATATTTATTAATTAATTTAATGTTATTAGTTTTATGTTTTGTGTAATTATGTTCGAGTATTGATTGTAATTATTGTAAATATAATTATCACTATTTTTTACATACAAAGTTATTATACATATTAAGAATATATTTTAAAATAGAAATCAAATAGTATTTCTAAAAGTTATTACTCGTAGTATAAAGCAAAGACATGACTTACATTACATGTAATATCGTCTGAAACTATGATAATAACCGAAATTTGATGATAATCTTCTGGAATAATGTATAGCGCTTCTTCGTAAATATTGTGGGAGATATTTTTCAAAGCGGCTGCTAGATATTTTCTGTCTAATTTAGAAATACAAACAGGTATTCCATTCAGTTTTAAATAGAATGCAATAAATTGTAATGTTATGCACACTGCAATTGTAGGCAGAGGTGTGCAATTAATTTGTGTGTTAATCGATAGTCCTTTGCAATAGTTGCGTGACCCCTGATCTATGCGAAATAAGCAAATAGATTTATTTACCAAGATTTAACTAGGTGACAAATTTATTGGCACACTGTCAAATAACAACAATTATTCATATCAATATAAGATAAGGATTTATCTATTGACTTTATGCAATAAATATTTATTGGTTTTATTCACGAAAGCCATTCATTAAATTTGACCTTTATGACATTTTGACGAGAAGATAACTCAATTATTTATTTAATTACAAGAAGTCGACCCGAGACGCCCCGTACGCGAAAATATTAATTTTAATAATTATTCCGGCTTAATTATATTTTTTTTTTAACAGTGGCATGCACCCATTCTCTGCCTTATGTTAAACCATCATCCCATTTTGAGGAGACGAATATGCACCGTTCAGGACACACACCAAGGGTTGTACTATATTTTGGGTCAATGTACTATTAAAAAAATATGTAGTACGTTCCATATTTCAGTTTATCACTGATAGGGCCTTTCCCAAACCGTATTACGTACTACTAACTAAAAACTAAATCCGCAAAAGAAAATGTTGGCAACACTACACACCTAGCATGTATCAAGCTGATTCCGAAACTCGACACAGCCATTTCACGGGTGTGAGGTTATCCTCATCATCAGAGACTTCAGATCTACTTTGCATCTTCACAAGTTTTACTTCGCTCTATCGCGCACAGAGATTTAGAACTGCTTGTGTAACAAACATCTAAACATTCGTACAATTTAAATTATAATATCAATAGAATGTTGATGACTATCTAACAATTATAATAATTAATTACGCTACAAGAATTTTAATTATAAACAAAGTAATGAATAACAAAATTAATCTGAATGTTTATGTGAATTTGCGAGAATATTCCACGTTCATTGAAGACGTGTTTTGAAGTTTATTATTATTAGAAATGAAGAAGAAGATTATTTCCATTAAAAATGTATTTTAACTTTAAATTAAACAGTATTAAGACATTGATATGCAGACCGATAATGACTATTAGCCTAGTCTGCCATCCTGGAATCGTACCCACCCTTTTAAGTATAACGACAACGAAGTGTGTGGGGTGTGTGGAGGAGTGTGCCGCATAGCGGAGGCGACTGCTGCCTGTAGAAATTTTTGTCTGTAGAAGCAGTTGTTTCCTTTTAAGGACTCCACTCTAGCTTTACATCAGGCGGAATGTTGTCATATGCCGAGCTACAATAAAAAACCCGTGAAGTGACCTAGTCGCGTTTCAGAAGTAGCTGGATATAACGAGAAGATTAAAAAGGCTAAATAGTTTCAAATTTTTCATAGGTTTACACATTATATTGTCGTAAAGGATAATGCCCATTTTTGGGCCCAATTGATACCTAATAGTTTGTTAACAAAACAATATTCTAAAATAATAACTTATTTCTTCATTAATTTGTTTTAATTATATCAAAACATCGTTTCTCAATCAATAAACAATGTTTAATAACATAAAAAATAACCTCAAATATTATATCAGAAAAAGTCTAATTACTCAATAACTTGGGTGGAAAAATTAAAACTGATTGGTGATAAGGATGTAGATTTGGATTTATTTTTCTACAAAAAGAACTAAAAATCATCGTGAAACTCGAGAAAAAAATTGTGGGCCCATTTCTCTTAGGAAAATGGGCAATGGCATTCTCCATTGCATAGATAGTATCTAGATATAACTGTTTCCAAACGCGTGGATGTCTCGTATAATAAAGGATTAACATTTACATTCTATAAAATTGTTTGCCAATCTATGAAGTTTATATATTTTGCAGACACATTTAGACAAATATTGATGCAGGATTTAATGGTTATGCATTTTATTACATGGTGCAGGCAGTCATTTAACATTTTATCAATGCGAACTGAAAAAATATTATTGCGCCACTAAATTCCCGCATTAAGGAAATATGTACTGAAAAAAGCATCACTTTCAAACGTAACACCCGTGACCCGTGACCTTGTCGCGTTTGAAAGTAGCCAGGTATAACGAGAGGAGTGTGCACTGTCTGATAGTGTAGATAGTGGAGACGATTTCTGCCCGCAGAGGTTTCTCTCTGTAGTAGCAGTTGTTTCCACTCATGGACCGCACTCAGGCGGAGTGTTGTCACATGCCGAGCTACAATAATAAAAAAACTGTTTCGCAATTAATAATTTGTTATTATTGTTATTAAGTACATTGCAAGGGTGACGAGAGGAATGCTCTGTCAAACTAAACGGCCCAAACTCATGTAGATATTTTGTGGTAGTGCTACATATATATTTTTTTTATTTAACAGCTGGACTACTATTCAATTAATTAACGTCTTTGAGCCTTCCATATTTCTTCACTATTTAATAGGTTGTTTTACGTAGATGGCGCTAGTGGTAATTTTTTGGAAGCGATTAAGCATTAGTACGTCAGAAAATGTCAATGGTTTCAGTGACGCAAAATACCTACGTAAACGATGAATCCTTTCTTAAATTATTTCTTCTATTTTTACATATATTTTTCTCGTTTATTTATTGGTTATAAAAATGAATAAACAAAGTACATTAATTAATAATAATTTTGCTAACTGTACTCAACGCAGTTTACAAGTCATTGTGTCAATGCTAACTACATTGATTCATCTTAATGAATATTAGTAAAGATAACTTTGTGCCATTTATTAAAGGAAATCATAAAATTAAAGGCCACTATTCACAGATAGGCTTCGTCATTATATTACAAATAAACAAATAATATATATAATTTTATAGGTTATATTTTTTTATTATTTTTAGAAAAACACAACAACCTGGGCTGAGAAGGAAATTAAATCCTAGTCCTCCTCTTTGCGTGTACACTGGACTAATTTAACATTACCGCTTCACCCTGTTTGCCTCATTGAGTATAACTATACTTTGTCTGATGTTAAGCTAAATTATGAACACGAGGGTTTCCTGCTATCATAGAAAAAAATCTGCAGAAAGCAGTCGCCTCCGCTATGGGGCGTGATTCTACTGTGCACGGTTCAGGTTGACAGGGCGCTCCTTTCGTTATATTCGACTACACCGCTGGGTCAGGTCATAGGAGGTATTATCAGTCAGGTTGAGCGACCAAATTAGTGTAATTGCGAGGAATGGAAAGCTCCTGCCATCCACAGCCTAAATACCGATTTAAATTCTCTTATTTTTTGTTATTCAACTTAAATAATTATTATAAATGAAAAATAAACTAAATGATAAATAAATATTAAGATCACGTGCCGGGTTGTTTGGATCAATTAAACATTTCGATAATTAACTTTATTGATAATATTATTGATTAATTTGTGTTTTATCAAATCATTATATGACATTAGAGTGATGTCTGTAGGTACTGCATGCCATGTTCTACTATTTATTGATAGATAACATGTTTTTGTCAACTTTGTCTATTTTAGATTTAGTTTTTCTTTGTAAATTGTATTGAATAATGAATCTCAAATCAGGATATTCTACTTAAATACTATGAGCGGCCGTGGTCTAGTGGCGTGAACTCACGATCGATGAGACCTGTGTTCAAATCTCACTAAATTCTGACCGGTACTTTGATCGACCAGTAACACCTCTGACCAATTCGCGTCATAGAAACCGGCAAATTAATTTAATTAAAATACAGGAAAAGATGAGGTCATGATCCATGATGTATATACCGCGTGACATACAGGTTGTCCCAAAAATCAACGTCAAGCCGAAATCGGGTGATATGCCAATAATATTTCCAGTGCTGATTTTCACTTACCTTGGTTTTTTTTATGTATCCCTTGAATTATTATCACAGGATGTCGGTTTTATCGACTTTTTTAAATGCATATAAAATGAAAAATATATTTCTTATAGCTGTTTTCGCTTGGTCCTTCACCTGATTTTAGCTTGAGCTAATTTTTAGGACACGTGCGTTCACGTTGTGATGTATGAAACTCTATGCGTACCATTGTGTGCATCTGTCAGTTTCACAGATAACAAATAACATATACAGGTAGGCTTTCTAAAAGAGTATCACCGGCATACATGTCATCTGAATTATGCACTCTGGTGTTACATTGTGCAAGTAATCACATAAGATTAGCGAAAAGTTCTATTTAATTTGTTTATTATAACCGCTATTTTGTTTTCTAAAACTGTGCCTGGTGACTAACAAATTTAGTTTAAAGACTAGACCATTATGGTACCACTTATCATTAAGTGCAGTTATTTTACAAACAAGAAGAATCCTCACAGAAACATACATACCAAGGGGCATTCAAATCCGTTCTGTTACCTGTGATCATCTAAATCTCCATACATTTTAATTTTAAATTTATTTCCAGAAATTCTTATAAAAAATCGTATAAGAAGCAAACAACAGCTTTTCTGATCCTTATCAACTGATTAGCGTTTCACTGGCTACAAATTAAACAATTTTATCTAAAGCGAAGTTCAAGGTTCGGAACTTTGACCGTCTCTGTTTCATGGTCAACGAGTGGCGCCAGTTTCTGTGCAGAGGCGCCACTTTGCTCATACTTGCACCCTCAACAAAGGAATCCATTGATTCTATATCTCACTATCAGACTATGCCTCACTGATTCGTGACCTTTATCTATTCCGACTACAGTTGCTACGGGGCGCTTCTTTACCGTGGGATTAATATTCAAGTGACGTAAAAATGCATGTTTTTAATAGTAGCTCGACATGTAACGACACTCCGCCTGATGTTGAACTAGAGCGTGATCTGTAAGCTGCAACAATTGTTATCACAAAAATGTCTGTATGCTGCAGTTGTCTTGGCTTTGCCGTCTTTGGGAAAGCTACGATTAGGTCACTGGGTGTCATCACTTAAAGGTAGCATAGTCTGATATCATTAGTCTGCCGAACACTCTTTAAAAACATAAAATTTTTATAGTTGTTGTGCGTGTAACCCTTGCCACTTTAATTTAGATATTTATTAATGAATCAGTTTTTATTACATTCTGAGATTTCGAGAAATATTAACATAAAATCGGATAATTTAACGACTTTTTGAAGTGGTGATACAAATCTATTTTGCAGATTAATTTTAAAAGACAAGGGAAATAACTTTTCAATAGCATAGTAAGCAATGTATGATAACAAAGTCGACTCGTTTGATTTTAACAATAAACTTTTCAGGCGCCTTCCGAACAAAATTACTTAATTGCAAATGGCAATAACTTGTTTATTTGTATTTACGTTTTTTCAATGTAGATTGAGTTGAAGAGATTAATGTGCGCCCGTTATGTCCGGGTCCTTCCAAGCTGATCCCGAAAAGCGACTAGGTTACTTCACACTTGAAAGTGGTAGTACTACCACAGGACTGGACTAATAACCATCAACAATCTGCTTACCAGTCTTTAAAACTTCCCAATAATAGCCGCATAAAATATTTTATTTTAACGTATTTTTTTAAATTAATTTTAGCCCAAATATCAACACTTTCGTTGTAACATAGCGATGGCGGTTGTTGAATTTTTCTGTGGTGGCAGTTGTTTCCGTTCAAGGACCGCACTCTAGCTTTACATCAGGTGGATGTTGTCATATGCCGAGCTACAATAATAAAAAAATGCCGATGAGTAATATTTTAAAGAGAAACGAAGTAGGTGGAGCCTACCGTGAAGGAATACAATTATTTTATCAATGCTACTGATAGATTATATTATATTAATAAATAATGTATAAACGTCGAGTTAATCATCAACTAATACAAAGTTCCTACAACAACATTTGTAATTTATTCTTAAATGTATGATTATTATAAACTACTATAATATAAATCGTAAATAATTATAATTGCTTAATTATTTAAAAAGATATTGCGCATTTGAGAATGAAGTCACTCGCTTGAAATTTTGTTTTGAATTCTTCATTGAGAATAGAAGGTTTCTTAATAGTTATGTTTAAACAATAATATATTTTGTAAATACGATTTGTAAGGTCTTCGGAATTGTGTTATTTATGCTAAATTTACGGTTAAATGTGTAAACAAAATTGCTTTGTTATTGATTTTTGATTCAGTTTAAAGATATACAGTTATATAATTTTTATATTATTATACGCTACAGTTGGTTATAATTACCTGTATAATAGGTATAAAAGAAATGATTGATTTTTTCAATTTTTTCCGGGTGTCCCATTTAGTCTTGCCTCCAAAGAACTTACTTCGCCAGTGGATGTGCCATTGCACCCAAATTAATCCGAAAAAGCCTTCTCAATAAATAGGCTATACTAAAAAAAATCTTATCGGACTAGTTATTCTGGAACGTATACGGAATAAGCAAACAAACAAATAAATTTTGATATACTCGCAATTTGGTGGATTTATATTATTCTTTCCCAGCTGCAGTCATCTGCACAGTGGTCTTCTACCGCGGATGTTAGCGCGAGGTCTCTATTCTAGCATTTCTAAGCCAACAATTGGCAATATGTTCGTCCCTGACTCTCGTCATTTGCCTGATACACTCATTCTTTTTCCTCTCTATATTATTACATACGTAAGTATTTATGTGTTTTTCGGCCACGGACGATAAATCGTGTATGTATACTCATGTTAGGTTATGAATGAAATAAAAAGTTTGATTAATACCTTTCATTTTTGTATATGTAACATAACGCTTATTAGTAAATACATTGAATTGACTTACTAAATATGGGAGAACAATTTCTATTGTTACGGTTTCGATACCTTATTCGTTTAAGATAACGGTTATTGTGGAATATTATATTTATACACATAGATTATAAAGTTTATATTTCAGATTAATAACATTTTCCTTTAAATATTTTCACGAGATAAATAATTTATAAAGAATAGCTACGCCTACGCCGATTTCAGTAGACGAATGTGCATCGGACAGGTTGACACTGCACACTTATCTCGTTAGTTCTACTTTCAATCTCATCCCGAAATGCGACTACCTAAGTCACTTCACGGGTATTGCTGGTAGCGGCACTACCCCAGTACGGCATAACCTGCATCATTACTCTTTATTAAAACATATATTTAACGTAGATTTAAAAAAAATTAGCAAGGCATAATGTAAAACTGGTGCTCGACCTCTTTTTCACCTATAAAGAAAACATTAACGGTAATTATTTAAAATACCAAAAAAATGTAGGTAAAAAGTGGTCTCATAGTGTTGGATGTAATTAAGATTCAGGTTGTAGTTTAAAAAATCATTCAGTATTCAGTACAAGCTATTTGAGAAGCACGCAGTCGGCGATTCTGCTTTGGTCATTAATCAGCGAAATCCGTGAAATAAACAAAATTTAAGTCGCTTATGAGCTTCTTTAACCTACGTGTGCATTTTATATAGGAGAATTTATTTCTCTGTTTACACAACTACCCTCATAAACAACTTCTAATTAATCAAATGATACAATTTACTTTTCTTTACAATAAACCTTTACAAATAATACATATATGTATATTTTTTAAATAAATAAAGTAAAATTATAGTGATGAAATTTGAACTGAAAAAATCAGCACGCACACAACAGACTCAGCTAAACGAACAAATCTAGTAAACTTTATAAAAATAATTACGTTAATAATTATACTGCAAACCCTACTCCCATTTTTTTAAATAGGGGCTTGATTTTGCTTAGACAGTTCTCCAAGGAATTGAAATAAATATCGTATCGTATCTATTTAATAGATATGATAGTTGTAGATAACGAAAATCAGGAAAGTAACGAGCTTTCTTTATGACGCACCTCATACCTAACGTAGGTAGATACGTGACGGTAAAAACGTATGCATGACTCTATTTGTGGATAAGCTATCTAAGTAGAAACTTGATTTTGCGATAAACTTGCAAATGTTTCTTTTTTATAGTAATACACTGCGCCTTTTATTAAGTTAGAGTGCGGGAAGCAACTGCTACCACAGAGAAACTTTTAGAAGGCCACAGTCGCCTTCGTCATGCTGGCTGGACTCTACTTGTTCTATATACTTATTCGACTACTTAAAAGCTAATTGCGAAACTTATTTAAACACTTATTTGTTCCTAAAAATTCACGAACAGTATTTATTTTAAATTGTAGGCGTAAAATGTAAATGATAACTTTTCATTGCCACACAATGTGCTTGAGGTGTTGGTAACAGTGTAAACACCACGGATGTGGTTTGTTGTTCTACTTTTTTGGGTAAATGGTAGTCCATAAACGGTGGTGCATAGGCCGCCGCAGAAATGCCGTAGCGTCAGTACAATGCGTCGTTGTAGCTGCCTTACAAGGAGAAAGCAACCGTGAGCGAGAGCAATGGGAACAGAAATGTTTGATATTTCGCAGGCCGTTTATCTTTGTTGTTGTAAAGTTGCTTGTTTATATATTTTCCAGTATTGTACTCGTATGTTTGAAAAAAAAATCAATGTGGGTATTATGGATCAAAACGATCTTGTTTCATTGTCGAGTTCAGGAATAAAAGCATAATTTAATCTGAAAGCCGTGCATTTCATAAATTCGTGTAATGGTGCATCCGCCCCAATTTCGCATCAGGATAGCCGCCAAAAATACTTTCATGTGATGCATTCGTCGATGCAAAATTATATTTTATGGAAATCGATGTTGAATCGAAGCCAACGATCTTCATCGCATTCTCATTCCACACGACAGTTATACGGACAGGGCGGCACACAAATACCGCCGCGTGCCTATCAACAATAAGACCGCGCCTTGTGCCATAAACATTCTTTGCCACAATCATTACGAATATAACCTATAAATTAGCACAGAGCCGACTCTCAACGAGTCGTTCGGCGTCGCGAGAATTTGCAATGAGTCTCGGGCGGCGGTGTCGCGGTAATTCTACAATGGAATCGCTCGGAGTATCGATTTGACGTCCTGAGGAGTCCCAGCATCACATATTGCCAATTAGACTTTGAGCTTTCAGCGTAATCATCACTCATACTATTAGCTGATTGCATACCAATGGGAGCCGACAATACCATAACGCATACCCGCATATCACGTCCATGACGGCTCGATTGGTAACATAAATAATGATATACACAACTAGGTACATATTGAGAGAAACATGCGATATTTATCTCGTTTCATTTTACATTCATCTAACCGGGATATGATCAAATTAAAATTGGCATTTCCAATTGGTGCGATTGTCGAAGGGGTTACTGCTCCCGAACTTCTTTAATACCCGCATTAAGTGTTGTTATGTTTTGTTTTTATCACAATTTAGGTATTTGCTCCTAAGCTACGTTGCGTACTGTTGAAAGAGTCGATTGCGTCACCAGACGTCGCGTCACTAGTCATCAGTTCGGAATAGTCGAGACACTCTTTGAAACTCTCTAATTTAATATACGACACGTCTATAGTAGGCGTCACGAAGTCTCGAGGTCAAGGCGTTTTACAAGAAAAAATATGAATGTGAAAAATATGCATTTCTGCGTTCTTTCTTACTTTGATGTTTTCAACTGAAAATTAGATTTACTAAAATATATATATATTTTTTAAATTTATATTTATATATATATAATTTATATATATATTTATAAATTTACTAAACTAAAGTAATTGAGTCTTATTTAGTTACGTGCGGTCGTAATGTTCAATTAGCATAACATTTTGACGGTCTTTCTGGCGCAGTGGTCTGTTACGCGAAGGTTCTAGGTTCTATTCCTGTGGTCCAAACAATTATTTATTTATTTATTTATTAGTGATATATTTAAACAAAGCATTTATTTCAGTTCTGAGTGTTACTGATGTTTATAATACTAACTAGCGGGCTCCAGGGCTCAACCGAACTTTTCCAATTGTAAATTATATTTTTTCAAATAATTTTTTTATTAATTAATTTATTTTATTTACTATACGCAGTGAATGCGTTAAACAAAATCCACACTAAGCGCGTTATGATATATATATATATTTAAATTGTAGCTCGGCATATGCTCGGTATATACTACGCCTAATGTAAAGTTAGAGTGCGGTCTATGATCGGAAACAACTGCTACTAAAAAAATATATAAACTAAAGATAAATTTCTACAGGCAGCAATCGCCTCCGCTATGCCGTCTTAAGGAGACGAATGTGCACCATCCAGAATGACAGTGCACACTTCTCTCGTATCTGGGTATTTCCAAACTGTGTTGTCCAAACGGGTGTTACATTTGAAAGTGGTGGGTTAGGACGGCAGACTGGGCCAACAACCATCATCAGTCTGCCTACCACTCTTGAACTCTTGAATCGAATTATTATATATAATGTATAATATGTATTTTATTTATTTAAAAGTATATTTTTGTATAATTATTCCTCAAATAATATTTATCAGGATTTACAAAATAATTTGTGATCAAATGAATAAATTTAGAATTATAGTTTTGTTGATACAACACACAATTTGCGTTGCAGTTTCAATGAGGTCAATGAAGGATGTTTTTGAAATTTAATAACGCTGTTTAATTTATTAACTGCAACTATTGTTTATTGAATTTCAATTGTTTCCTTTCGTTTGGTGTTACCCAAATTGTTTCTGCATTCGTTGTACGTATTTCCGGATTACTCGTAATGATTGGAATTTACAATTACTTTATTGCGATTATTTCGTATTACGTCTTAGATCGAGCTCTTTATCGAGCGGCCGTGGTCTAGCGGTAAGACGCGTGAACTCACTCGATGAGACCCGTGTTCGAACCTCGCTAATTCTGACCGGTACCAATGTAACTTTGTTATATGTACTTTGGTCGCTCAGTGCCTATAGGCACTATTAAAGAGTGTTAGACAGACTGATGATGGTTATTTGTCCAGTCTGGCGTCCTGGGGTAGTACCACCACTTTCGAATGTAACACCCGTGAAGTGACTTTGTCGCGTTTCGGGAATAGTTTGAAAGTAGCCAGGTATAACGAGAGGAGTGTGCACTGTTAATCTAAGATGGTACATGCTCGTCTCCTCTCCGGCATAGTGGAGGCGACTGCTGCCCGCACAGGTTTCTCTGTGGTAGCTGTTGTTTCCATTCATGGACCGCACTCTAGCTTTACATCAGGCGGAGTGTTGTCACATGCCGAGCTACAATAATAAAAAAAAAAGATAGATAACAATTGCGTATTTTATAATTGTGTATGATCAGTGATCTATTCGCATCTCGGAATCAATTTGAAAGTAGTGTCTGACGGCGACATAGCGGAGGCAACTGCTACCTGTAGACATTTCTCTATGGTATTTTTCTCTATGGTATCTCTATGGTCTTTGCTAATTGACCGCACTCTAGCTAACCCTCCAAGGGCTAATAGCCGGGCTACTATAAAAAACTTATATTCAGTAAGAAACTTGACAATGAATTATTTATTACCATAGTCTAGGTAATTTTAACTTAATATGGCTTTACTATGTTCTGTTAGCATTTAAGTTTATATGGAGTTTGGCCGTTCTCCATTTCTTGTTTGTCGAAGCCATGACATACCATACACATAAAAAAAAGCCTACGATCACTTGGAAATAAAATTGAATATTTTTATTATGGGTTAAAATTTATTATTTATTTAAAAAGACATTATTTTAATAGTTTATTTTATTATATTTAAATAATGTGTTTTTCTCTTTTAATATACATGTAACTATTAAATACAACATTTGCTAATAATAGTTTAACACAAAAAATATATCGTTTTTTCGTTAGATTAAACATGAGATATGTAGATATATGATGATAGATGTACATTAGCAACTTGTATACGATGTTTGCCATAACTCTAGAGGAAGTAACGAAAGTTATGAAAAATGTGAGCCGCGCATGAAAGTGAGCTTCATACATACATTTACAAGCACTGGACTTGTCTCTTGACTGGTGTACTATTTTAGTTGGCAATATCTCACTCAGACTCAAATTTACTATCAATAAGGTATATTACTGTGCGGTAACAGGCGCCTTCTAGTCGCCGGTCGTTTCGCTGATAATTTGCCTTGTTGGCGCCACTAGGACAGTTTACATCTTAGCACGACTCTATGACACTATGATCTGTCGACTGCCCGTTAACTATCGCGACATAAACTCTAAACATTACTATGCCGGTCAGCGACACAATTTTATTACAAACTATTACGCACTCATACATGCTACGACTACAGATTACAATATTATTAAATTGAATTGAGTTATTTTCGTCGTCGACATCAAAAATAGTTCATCTCGTAATCGTTAATAATTATAGATTCATAGCAGGTCTCTGTGAACCGAAATGAGTATCGACTGGATTAGATAGAGCATTAAATTAGGCATGCCACGTTCCAGGATATGATGTTTGTTGCAATTCCTTAAATTCACGCCAAATGACATTAACGAGTAGTAGACGTCAGCAAGGCGCCAACTGACCGCCTGGGATCTCTCTGCGCACGAGCATAAATATTCATTACGTAGAGCCGTGAGCGGGCGCCGAGCGCTGCCGAGTCAAAGGTGCCCTGGCGCCACCGACCTGGCCCATCTCGCCCTCCTACACTGCGTGCTCGTAAACATATCACACGCCAATAACGTTTCTACATCTAAAATGTTATAAATTTGTCTGCTAATTGAGGATAACATGAATTATAGGACTTATTGAAGACGTGGAAGTAATAAGAGGCCATACATAAAGTGATCTTAATACACGATTGCTTAACGAGTTCAGTCGTCAAATGGAATACAATCAAACTGTAGCGTGTCGCACCAAATGTCAGTGCTCTCTCTATTTCTGTCATTATTATGCATTGCAGACCCAACAAGAAAACTATGCAAAACACAAATTCTAACGTCGCCGTCTAGACGCGTGTCCGCTCTGATACGATTCAATAATATTTAAACCAATCCGCCAATGATTGGGAGGGTCGCCGGTCGAGGAGGTCTCGTGATCCGGCGCGGGCGCACGGCGTGTCGCGATGAACCGATGCCGATGGAACGAGATGTTTTTATGAGCGACTGCATTTGCGGAGAAAGTACCGGTCGATCGTGGAACTTGGGAAATTGCTTTCAACTATGCCGACTTGTTGTAGAGAGAAAAGTTAAATTGATGATTAATTACATTAACATTAAAACTACTTTATTGTCTTACGATATTCATACATTACATTTTAATAAGTATAAATTGTATTTTTTTATTGTATTTAGCTTATAACATATGACATACGATAATATGGCAACACTCCGCCTGATGTAAAGCTAGAGTGCGGTCCATGAACGGAGACAACTGCTACTATAGAGAAATTTCTACAGGCGGCAATCGCCCCCGCTATGCCGGCTTGAAGAGACGAATATGCAGATTGACAATGCACACTCCTTTAGTTATACCTAGCTACTTTAAAACTATTGCCGAAACGCGACAAGGTCACTTCACAGGTGTTACATTCGAACGTGATGGTACCACCCCAGGATGGCAAACTGAACTAATAACCATCATCAATCTGCCTACCATTATTTAAAATCTTTGTACTGTTTAAATAAACATTTAAATATGTATTTAATTTTTAGAGAGTTGTAGGCAGACTGATGATGGTTATTAGTCCAGTTTGCCATCCTGGGGTAGTAGCCAAGTATAACGAGAGAAGTGTGTAGTGTCGACGTGGATGGAGCACATTCGTCTCCTTAAGCCAGGATATTTAGTATTTTTGCCAATTTTAATTTGTAACGATTTGGTTGTTTCAGCACCTGACTTAGTCCAAGAGGATACTCCACAATACTCACCACCTGAAGAAGAAGAGCTCAGTAATAGACGTAAGTAGATTAATCAGTAATAAATGGAAATATTTTAACTTTGACTTCTAAATCGATTATGTACATTTTTCTACAGATTTCGGAGCATTACTCACCGGAAGATCACCTCTATGCATCAGACGAGATGACATGACTGGAGTACCGCAAGCTCCTGGAGTGGCAACATCGAGGTTTATATTTCGACGACGTCATCTTTTTTGGTCTGTGATATTGGGGAATTCTATTGTGAACAAACCTAGAGCTTTGGCTTTCCTTGACAAAAGCGGAAGATTATTATTGGAACAACCTTTGAAAAAATATCCAGGGATACATGAGACATATGAAACTAAAACGGATAAGGTTAATTTTATTTTATATCTATATATTATTGTTCTATATATTCATATATTTTTATAGTGGCTCGGTATATGGGAACACTCCGCTTAATGTTAAGCTAGAATGCGCTTCATGAACTGAAACAACTGCTAGAACTGACTAATTTCTGCAGGCAGCAGTTGCCTCCGTTATGCTGGCTGACGCGACGATTGTGCACCATTCAGGTAGACAATGCAACTTTTCTCGATATCGAACCACGACTAGGTAACCTCACAGGTGGTGGAAAGTGGTGGTACTACCCTAGAACGGCAGATTACCTACCACTCTTTAATTCTAATTAATATTTGTAGTTTATTAATAATTGTGAATAAATTTTCAGTTATGCGGAGTGTGGCGGAGGGTGCCTAGAGAGTACAAACGACTTCTTCGAGAAGGGGTACTCTACGTGGCACTGATATGGGGTGATGAACGCAATAATTCTATGGATAGCGCACTCACCGGCCGCATAAACAAGTAAAATACCTTTCTGTTCAGTTATGAGTCATGGAATTGACATCCAGGTGCTCAAACGCTTGGTTGAAAGATTTAGTTACAGAACATTCTCGCTTGGGTAATTTACAATGTTGACCGCGTTAGAGCAAATTGATTAATTGACCGCATGATGTATTGCGGAAATTGCCGCGGCTGGTCATTTGATCTTCATTAAGAGTCATAAAATTATTACTCGAGGAAATATACTTTATTTGTAACATGAAACTGATTTGTACTATTTTCGATTTTGCGTTATGCTTTTTTATGAGTAATCCTCTTATAACTGGTCGCAATTAAAAAAATTAACGTTTTTGCTACTGGTTTTAAGTTTATTGTATAATTTATTACCTTAATACATGAACTAATTTTCAGGTATCCAGCATTGTCAACAGAGATGTTTACGACGCTATTGGAACCTGAAGAACCTCCCACCGATACGGGAACTAGCGCTTGCGACAACGCTCGAGGGCTTTCTGTTCAAGATTCTGGTTGGTGGGGTGGTACAGCAGTGGTGACCGCTGTTGCAGGTGCTGCACCCAGTCTTCATGTTGGTTTAATGTTTAATGGAGTATTTGGGCTGAATGCACACGACCATGACGTCAGAATATCCATAATGATGCCTGATAAAAATCAAACAGTTGTTATTTATGAAGAGGTAATTAATGTGCTTTGCTTTAAATAAACTATTTTTTTATATGAAAATACTAATATTTCTTC
Source organism: Tinea pellionella (assembly GCA_948150575.1). Lineage (NCBI taxonomy): Eukaryota > Metazoa > Arthropoda > Insecta > Lepidoptera > Tineidae > Tinea > Tinea pellionella. The sequence continues at coordinate 3,806,451 of OX411258.1, forward strand.
TTTTTCAGATTGATAACTTACCAAAACCTGGATATGAAATGAATGTTGTAGAAATTAGGACTCCGGTGTCAGCTGCCGAACTCAGATCATTAGCTCGTGGACGAATAGTTATTGGTATCGAAAGCTTAGCTGCACCCGAACGTCGTTTATCAGGAGCTGTCCGTCAAAGAGCTGCATGTGAAGTGTATCATGCACCACTGTCAGCTGAACGACAACCAGCAAGTACGTACCCTGAAGGGCTGGCGATGCTTTACATCGATAAAGATGGCTCACTTGTTTACGACATTCAGGTAACTTTAATTGTTATGGCCTAAGAGTTACATAGACATACATGTTAATGTTAATAAATCATATAATTATTTCAGTTGGAAAATATGGGTACTATTAATCCCAAGATTACATTAGTTGAAGAACAAGGGAAGCGTCATTCTCAGGTAGAGATTTTGGATACAAGAGCTGGCATTTTCGTCCGCCCAAGCGCTAGGATATTTCCACCATTATACGATGACCAACTTGCCGTACATATAGGTGTGGATTCTGGTAAGGTTTATAATAATAAAAAAATATGATTTATAAGTAAAATAATTACATGTCTTTATTTATATATTTCTAGGTCCTCCAATTCTTCGCGGACGGCTGATTTCGAGACCACTACCGGATGCAGCGGGCTCTGGTCCAGCGTTACTTAGGCGCACTGATGCTCGTTCTCCTATTGCATCAGGGATTAATCCTTTAGCTGGTCTTGCATGGTTGTCCATTGATTCGCTTTGTGGATTACATTACGAGGTGACTTCCTATTACAACATTTCACTACAATATTTTGCTAAATAGCTAAAAGTTTTAAAAAAATTAGGTTTTGGTAAATGGCGGCGATGGTGGTTGGACGGCATGGTTAGAAACTCACGCAACAGGGGTCGGTGGCCCTTCAGCTCGGGCTTTAGGAGGCGCAGAAGGTTGCGTATTAGAACCAGCAGGGAACGAATTAGCTGCTTTAAATGCTGGTATGGCATATTTAGACGTACGAGGACCTGATAATGTTACTGCATTGTTACGCACGCGATTAAATCAAGTGAGTTTTTTTTTAAGTTTCACGGATACGCCTCTAGTTTATTATTAATTATATTAGAAACTGTTTGTTGAATTTAACTTTGTTTCCGCTTGCTTGGAAAGATTGTCCGGTGAGTATAATACAAACGAAAGAAACAATTATATGAATATTATTTGAGTTAGTATTGTTCATATTGTAATGTAATAATAATATTATTTCAGATAAGCGTGCCACTGTCGTGTTTAGCCGCTGTACCATGGAATAATGACAACAATGAATTGACTCCAACCAATTACGCACCAAACAATAATCCACCGACTGACAATTCAATATCCAATACTGCCACGTGTTATCAAAGTGGAAGGACTTATGAAGATGGCGCGCAGTGGATAGTTACTGAGGTATGTCCGAAAATTTCTTTTACATTATTTTTTATGTAAAGTGGTAGGCAGTTATTAACCCAGTCTGCTGTAATACCACCACTTTTAAATGCAACACCCGTGAAGTGACTATGTCGTGTTTCGGGAGCAGTTTGAAAGTAGCCTGGTATAAGCCAGTGTGCGCTGGCAATCTGGATGGTGCACATTCGGAGGCACCTGCTGCCTGTAGAGATTTCTCTGTAGGAGCAGCTGTTTATGTTCATGGACTGCACTCTAGCTTAACATCAGAAATAAATAAAAAAATATTATCAAGGTAATAGAGATAAAAATTTGATGTAACTATATTATTTTCAGTCGTGTCATATATGCGCGTGCGCACAAGGTGCCGTACGTTGTGAGGAAATGAGATGTCCATCAGTACAATGTGCCGTTCCAACCATTAAACCACCAGGACAATGTTGCCCAATCTGTACTAGTAAGTCTTTTGCCTAATTTTGAAATTAATTTAAAAAAAGTATAATTTGAAACTTGATAAAAATTATACATTAATTGTTCAGACTCAACAACTGCGGTGTGGAACGAATCGCATGGCTGCCATTTAGCTGGACAATACCATGCGCCGGGTTCATCTTGGCATCCTTACTTAGTTCCCGGCGGTTACGATACATGCGCTGTTTGTACATGCGATTTCTCCACTCGTATGGTGCGATGTCCTCGTGCAAGGTGTCCGGCACTCAAGTGTAACGAACGGGACGCTTATCGACCTGATAAGAAAGCTTGCTGTCGTGTTTGCCCAGAGGTGCGTAAATATAGAAGGATGTGATTCAAGATAAAGTTAGGTACAATTTTCAGTTATAAATGTTTTCGTCAGTTAATCATAACCTAAAAATGCATTTTTTTTTATTGTTGCTCGGCATGTGACAGCACTCCGCCTGATGTAAAGCTAGAGTGCGGTCCATGAATGGAAACAACTGCTTCTACAGAGAAACCTGTGCGGGCAGCAGTCGTCTCCACTATGCCGGCTTGAGGAGACGAGCATGTACCATCTATTGACAGTTCACACTCCTCTCGCTATACCTGGCTACTTTAAAACTATTCTCGAAACGCGACAAAGTCACTTCACGGGTGTTACATTCGAAAGTGGTGGTACTACCCCAGGACGGCAGACTGGACAAATAACCATCATCAGTCTGCCTACCACTCTTATTTATTATTTACAAACAAATATTTTAAAATATTTTATAATTTCAGGTAAAAGTTAAAAAGAACGAAGAAGATACGCCGAAGGATCAGGGTACGCCGAGAACTGCCGAAGAGATCCTCGCTGAAGGCGGTTGCGTGTTCCCCAATGGACCCCTACCTAATGGGAAGGAAGTGCATCCTTCGATTCATTCGCATGGTGAACAACGATGCGTCACTTGCCGTTGTAAGGTGAGATGAAATCTTTGATGTGTCTAATAGTCTGAGAGTCTGAGAATAATTCTTTTCCTTTCCTTGTTGGAAGCTAAATATTTTGTAGGAATTCTTATAGTATAACATGACGCGTTTGTTCGGGTAAAATAAATGTTAATTATAGTTTAAGATGCATGTGGTACTACGGCACTAATTTAATTAACAATAAATTATTTTTAGGACGGTGAACTGAAGTGTATGCGGAAACGCTGCGGTCGCGGCGTGTGCTCTAAACGACGGCGCGGTGCCACTGATTCCTGCTGCGTTTGTCCGCGGCAACGTCGTCAGCGACAACTGCGGACGCCGACGACGCTGCCCAGCTGAGCCGTCAGTCCCAGCTCCACCACAACCCTCGAATGATTCTATGTTGCATTTCCCGCCGCGCGGCGAGTCCGCAACGCTTCAGTATTACGCCGTGCCGAGTGGACCGGTGGACTCTCGTTTGTACATAATCCGAGACTGCTCGTAGGCTAAGTGATGACGAGTGAACGCTTCGCTCTATAGACTGATATATGTATTTTTATGTACTCGTGCAAATCGAATGTGTTAATTTAGTTTTAGTAGATTATGCGAGGTCGCGATCGATCGCGGTCTGATGGGGAACTCCGTACGCTGTTAGATTAGGTGTGTTTTTGCAGTCACACGTGATCGGACGGAATACGGTATTCTCTCATTTATGCAATCGGGCGAATGCATCGGCCCCGACCCGAGTGCCTAAATATCGGAACGAGTTCGCTGTCAATGGTCTGTGTGAAGGATTTTTACAAAATAGCTTTATATATATGTTTATCAATTGAAAACGATGTAAAATTTACCCACCGGTATTTTAATTGGTATTGATGGATACACAAAATTTGTTTGGCGCATTATGACAGCATCATGTGAACCTTTTGTGAGGATGCGTCCGAAATACGCGTGATGTTTGTGTGTTGGGATTCTCTGTCTGTCGTTATGTTAAAGATGTGCCATATTTTCTTAATGTAAATATAATTTATTATTATTACGTATATTTATTTAGATAAATCATGTGTTCTCATTATTCAACCTTGAAACGTAATCATATCATAATATTTAAGATCGTTTTTTTTAGTTTAGAATACCTACAATTATTAGGTTCTAGTTTTAATATTGGATTGAACGAACATGATATTGAAATAATTGTAGGTATATTAAAGAACAACAAATTGATATTTTAAGTAATAATATGCAAATAGTACTCCCGAGCTGGTAATATAATTCCCAGTCGGTTTCTGTGTAAATATTTAGGGTACTACTTAATTTTAAGTTTATATATCCAGTATGTACCAGAAATGATGTTTAGTATATTTCGTGACTAGTTTTTATGTTATTAAATAGTATTTGACGTTTTGTAAGAAAGCTAGTCCGATGTTTGAAGTGATGGAAACGTATGCCATGTAGATAACAGTTCGATTATAGATTTCAAATGTTTTTATATGTTAAATTTAAACATATATTTTATAAGTTATATAGATATTATGTTAAACCGCGTTATAATGAGTTATTGTAAAAGCAATATTGATCCTATTGGGTCCTTTACATGTTGTTAGGTGTAATTTAAAACGTGCACGCGGTAATATTTGCCAAAAATTTATTTTATAATTGAATTGATAATATTTTTGGTCGCTTGTGAGATCTAGTCCATCGAAGTGTTATGAAATCGACATAGGGAAGAACAAAAAAATAATTTGGTTAATTTAATTGTTCAAAAAGAAAATAGTGGAATGATTATTTGTACATGAATTAATACTTTGTAACGTATCGTTAATTTTTATTAATCTAACAATTAAATACTATTAAACAATGTCTAATGGTATTGAAAATGATGAGTATCATATTATATAAAGCTCGATTACCACTCACTGACTCACTGACTGACATATATTATGAAGCACTTGCCGGGGGGTTAGAGAGATGATTCTTTTTGGGGCGTGTAGAGGGCGGTCCCGGGACCTCGGGAAAACCTCGACTTTGACCGGAAGCGGACTCTGGACCGGAAGTGACGTCGATATCTCGGAAACGGAACGAGATAGGGCACAAGTGCCGGAAGAAAAGTCGTAGGGAATGCCCTCTAATATCGAAATCCATAATTTGTTTTTTCAAAAAATTTTTTTTTTTCAAAACTACCCGAAAAAAACTTTTTCAGCGCCGCGAAGCGCGCCCAAAAAACTAGTTATATTATATACAGCTCGATTACCACTGACTGACTCACTGACTCACTGACATATATTATGAAGCACTTGCCGGGGGGTTAGAGAGATGATTCTTTTTGGGGCGTGTAGGGGGCGGTCCCGGGACCTCGGGAAAACCTCGACTTTGACCGGAAGCGGACTCTGGACCGGAAGTGATGCCGATATCTCGGAAACGGTAAGAGATGGAGCAAAAGTGCCGGAACAAACCTTGTAGGGAATGCCCTCTAATATAGAAATTCATAATTTATTTTTTCAAAAAAAAAATTTTTTCAAAACTACCCGAAAAAAAACTTTTTCAGCGCCGCGAAGCGCGCCCAAAAAACTAGTAATATATATATTGCTAGACATTGTTGAATTAAATATGTATTGAACCTGTGGCTTGCAAATAACAGATTAATATCAGGTTATTCAGTTAGATATATTATTGCTTCTTTCGCAACTTGTATTTCCTCTTCATTTAGCCATTCGTATGTACTTTATTATAAATTAATAGTCTTATTAAACCTATATTGTTCCGTCTATCTAATAGATATATAATTTTATTGGCAATAGCTTTTTGTTTATTTTACAAACTATTTTCTTCAAATATAAGGAATAAAATTTACCTATACACACATTTTTATTGTTTTTATTTTAAATTAGACCTTGCTGACGCTAATACCATAGTACAATATTTTTTATTTTATTTATCCGGCATAGCGGAGGCGACTGCTGTCTGCAGATCCCCTTCTCTCACAGCAGTCGCCTCTGTTCATGGTCGCACTCTAGCTTAACATCAGGTGCGGTCATATGACGTGCTAAAATAAAAAAAAACGAGGTTGAATAAGTACCTCATAGGCAAGGGTGGTTCACCTTAGACCGCATCACTGCTTGACATCGGGCCTATTAAGAATTATAAAAAAAAGTACAAAGGTAACCTAGATAGTATTTATCTATATGATTTGTAAAAAATATTACTTCAAAAATTTAGTTCATTGTGTAGTGGAACAATATCCAGTGACCATGATATTTTTCAAAGGTTTTTCGTGAGTTAAACATAAAAAACCAACCATGCTAATTGACACTAACGCTTGGTAGGAATGCAAACGCGCAATTTTATTATTATATTATCACGTAAATGCGTAATTTAAAAAAAATTTAGTAGCAATATTTACTTATCCTTCAAATTTTAATATAAACACAAATCAATGTTTGCAGGAAGTTGACTTTTTTTGTTATATAATCTTTAATCCAGCGATAAATTGTACAACTGAATTCGTACATTCTCAGATAAAACTAAAAATGGTTTCTTCTTCTTCTTCTTTTGTTAAATGGCCTCAGATGTCATAACAACGACAATTCTGCCAATGTCGAGTAGTAAATTCTTGAAATTTTGCATCAAATTGCAATGGTGTTTTACAATTTGACGCTTCCTTGGGGTATTTGGCGGCAATTCACCCGGTCACGTCACAATATGAGCGTTTTCACAGCGTGGGACAACCACAAAAAAACAATCGCTTCCGTTGCCTCATATAGAGTGAATTTTAATGTTTCCACAAATACTCACATGCGCCGCATAAAAATACGCAAAATAACACCAATTTTACACAATAATAACCACTAAACTAATTAAAGATCGGGGTAAAAAATACTTTAACCTTCCCGGGCAAAAGCGCGTCAAACACTACCTAAAAATGGTTTCAGAGGATGATTATCCCGTTTGATTAAACAATAAGCACATTCCGCCTGATGTTAAATCAGAGAGTGATCTGTAAGCGGATGCGGCCGCTGTCACATAAAGGCTAAGGGTCTAAGAGAGCAGACTCGACCTGCTATGCACCCGCCTTTGTGAGATGCTTCTTCACACTGTGCTTTAAGGATTGCAGGTGGCTAGGAGAAACGTTCCAAAATTTAGTGGCACGACAGAGAATGGTTCTATATCAATTTTATAAATAGGACACCAGTTTATAAATATTTTGGTCTTTGACAAATTGCCACACCTTTTATTAACATAGTATTGAGAATTTTATTACATAATAATAACCAGGTGATAATGTATTTTGAAAACTAATGCGCATATAACTAGTACTCGCTTATTGGTAAATAATTGTTTAAAAATATATATATAAACTGAATCACCCACAAGGATTTCATTTATACAAGAATACACACAGCAAATAAAATACGTGTTAAAATATGCTTAAAATTACAAGTGTTATATTTTTTGTGTTATTATTAAATGTACTCATTTTGGCCGATGATGGGAAAAATGAAAAACACCACTTTCATATTGGTAATCATCTAAGAAAATTGGAAAAGAGATCGGCAGGTCGTACTGAAGTTCAAAACAATGACGGTGTTTCTTCATATGAAAGTGCAATTCGACAACGGAATATTAAAATAACACCTACGTTTATAAGAGGATGATTTAAAGACTTACTCGTATGTTTGCTTCATATTTATATTATAGTTAAGTCAAGTCAACCTTTGACTTAAATTATATTTAGTGAATAACGTCACATCTATAATTATTCCAGTTTTATTATAAGTTGGTTGAAATATTGTGTAAGTTGGATATATTTATATATTGTTAATGTTTCCTATGAAATAAATAAAACAGAATAAAACGTGGATAGTGCACACTGCTGCCTTCAGATATTTCTTTGTGGTAGTAGCCCATGGGCTCATCCCAGTGTTCATTATCCTCCATGGATTCGGCACAACTTTGTTTCATTATCTCAGCCATGAAATCAAATAATTCCATCATATTTATTTTATTTTCTTTTTATATGAATTCATGAAGAACTGACAATGTCGTTGCTGCTGGATGAACCACCTTTAGGTGTCATAACGTAGGACAAGAGCAAAACCTTGAAATAAAATCATAATAAAATAAAATAATAAAATAAAATCAAAATTTATAATATTTTAAAATTAAGTTAATTAATAATTTGGTTTTTATAGTTTAGAATTGGTTAGAGCTGCTAATGTATCAGCCATGGCTGTTGCTAAATCATCAGCAACTTTATGTGTTGAATTAACACCCATTATACCAACACGTAAGGTCTTTCCAGCTGTTGGACCGAGACCACCAAAAATTAAGATGTTATGCCTGAAAAGAATAAAATTTAATTTACAAAAATAATGTTTTTTTTTTCATATTACGAATACCAAGCCTACAATATCAAAATTAGTTATTAATGTTTTTTTTGTTACCCCTCAACCTCCACCACAAATGAAGATGTTTTCTAAACTGAAATTATGTGGTATACCTCAGTAGTTAAGATCCCTATCTAAATTTGGGCTTGATGTAAATGAGTGAATAATATTTTTATTTTATTTTATTTATTTATAATATAACATAAGAGTGGTAGGCGGTCCGATAAGCCCAGTCTATCGTTCTAGGGAATGTGAAGTGATCAACAGGATCAGTTTGAAAGTAGCCAGGTATAACGAGAGGAGTCAATCTGGATGGTGCACATTTGCAGTAGCAGTTGTTTCCGTTCATGGACCGCAGTCTAGCTGAAGTGTGGTCATATACCTAGCTACAGAAGAAAAAACTACATAACAAAAAAACTTACTTATCTCTCATATAATATATGAATTTTTTATAATCATATCCTTTTGGTAGAATAAGTGTGGTGACAGTTGCTAATCTATCTGATGGTACAGGGACGTAAAACTCTAAAGGAAGATTTCTAATGTTTTCATGGAATCTCTGCGTAGTGCTCTCGTGTCGGGCCCAAATTACTGGTAAAGTTTCTTTTATTATTTCCTTTAGACATGCACGTAAGGCCCAAATTAGTGGAGGACTTAACGTGTGGTGATATCTGGAAAATTGAAAATTAAATATGAAAATTCTGTAAAATACAAGTTTGTTTGTTTTTTGAAGTGAGGAAAAGTCTTAAACATTAAGAAAATGCGAAATATCTTCAAAGGAATCAATAATTTTTTAATGTTAAGCTGGAGTGCGATTCATGAGCGGACACCAATGCTACCACAAAGAAATGTCTTCCGGCTGTAGTTCCCTCCGCTATGCCGACTTCTCTTTATATCCGGCTAAACCGCATTCACGTTTCATCAATGTATACGACTTGTCATGTATAGTGAAGCAGTGAACCGCACTCTGGCTTGACTACTGTAAAAATATCTCATTGTACGTCACGCAGCGTTTGCGTACATGTGGCTGACCTATAGCTTGGGTAAGAGTTTGGTTTGAGCCAATAGGTTAATGTTTTCTTATTTTATTATTATTATTTTATATATTTACATATTTATGTTTATTTAGTGTTTACTTACGCTCTTGTATCACCGTAGCAGTTCCATTGTTGAGCTAATAATTTTATGTCGAAATAGAATGGTGGTTCATGTGTACGATTATTGATCACTTTTCTAAAAATAAGAAAATATATTGAAAAAAATATATATATTATCATATTAAATTAATAAAGTTATTATTTAATTATGATAACTATGAACGGAGAAAAATCAAGTGAGTTGTGGAACCGAACCCACGCCCTCAGCTTTGCGCACAGATACCAGAGAACCACACAACTACACAGCGTGCAGCGCTCACGTGACCCCGTCGAACGTGTATCTTTCCATTGTCAGCCCTTCTACCTAGTTATTACTACTATAACATAATTATGCCGAGCTACGAAAAAATAACTAGCTTAGTGTAGACATTAATAAAATATACAAAAATGTACCAACTTACTCAGCGCGTTCACTAAACCCTACAGGTGTAATACCAGCGGGACCACTAAAAGCTTTTTGTGTGGACGTGTACACTGCATCTATACGCCATGCGTCCATGAAGAATGGTACTCCAATTAAAGATACTACAGTATCAACTAAAAATAGTGCACCATACCTAAAATTTATTTTTCATTATATTTTCAGGGCTATTACAAAACGTCTCGTACGACCCACTTTTAGACGTTTTTTAGTGTAAAATTTGATAATTAGTAGATTTTAGATCCCACTATTCCGGCGCTATGAAGCTCCACTCATGATCACGAATATTTTTTGTTTGTTTGTTTATATTGATATACTAAGCACTACACAGATTCGCATGTACTCGTATATCTACCCTACCAGCTGTTGTTTGCAATTTCCTATAATTATACGTAATTATGTCCATGTTTTTTCTAATTCTACTGGTCTATATGCGTTTAATTGAGAAATGATGGGTTCTCTTTATACATTTTCAACCCTTATTAATTAACCCGCTTAATTTTGCAGTCTATATTCATTGGGTTAGGTGTTACTGTTACGTGCACCTAGGTTGCGAAAGAGACAGCATGCGGCGAAGTTTCCAGAAAGGTCTCGTATAAGCGGCGTAGCGTAAACATCTTGGCCACGCCCACGAAAGTAGCGTGACCTGTGACCTTGTTTACATTATAATTAGTAAACAACTTCGACGAGATCTTTATCGAAGCTTCCTCCTATTTGAGTATAAATACCGACACCCGAGTGTCCCAAAAGTAGTCCTATTCCGGATGCGATACAAGCAACACCCTGCGGTAACAAGCGATACTGAACAGCAATTGAAGGCTATCCAGCGACTATCATACCACTCCTCCTTCTACGTTATTGTGTGTCGTATGCAATAAATTGGTGTGAAGACCGAAGTCGCGTATTTTATTTTTGTATCCCCCGCGAACGTAACAATACATACATATATACAATACAGGTATATTACTATTGAAAAGTCGAAAAAATAAATCTATAAGTTGTAAAATGTGATAAAAGATATACGAACCGTACATAATGAATGAATGTCGATGAAGCAGTTTGAAACCAATAGAATATTTTAAAAGATCGTGCTAGCAGATTTGTCTGAGGATCTCAAAGACCTGAATACTAAGTTTTATCTATTTGAAATACGTATTCATATAAGAAATATTCCTTCGCTAAATAAAGCTTTTTTTTTATTAGGGTTCTAAGCTAGAATGCGGTCCATGAACGGAAACTACTGATACCACAGAAACTTCTGTAGACAGCATTTCAATGTGCACAATTCAGGTTGACGGAGCATACTCTTACTATACTGGATACTTCTGAGCTGGTAGTCACTTCACGGGTGTTAGACTTGAAAGTTACCGCCACTTTCAATTTTTTCAGTCTGAAAATAATTTCTAGGACAAAATTACACTTTTATCTTACTAATAGTAATACTGGTAATATATTCTCAACAAAGTCCTATTTCGTGCAGCATCGCAATAGTCACAAAGTTCACGGAAGCCGAGTTTCTTAAACAAAAAGTATGAAAGAATGAACGAGGGGATGTAATTAAATTGTTCGGTGTTCTTGGCTTGGTTCTACGAGTAGTACGGTTCTTGCAATCGAATGAAGTTTCTGGATAAAGTCCTTGGGAGTTTGACTTTATAATGGCACCAGGAGCCGGTGTACATGAATAGAAATGCACTAAAGATGTTTCTAGCTTAACATTTAAGTAATTAGAAAAGTTTGACCTAAATTAATACTCAAACTATTTTGTAAGAGTACGAAGTTACTTTTTAAGTCAAATGTAAGGTGTTTATTTATATCTACTTTTCAATTTTGAAAGCCACGTTTCGATACTAATTTTTTTTTTACATATTGTAGACAACACTCCGTCTGATGTAAAGCTAGAATGCGGTCCATGAACGGAAACAAATCTACTACAGATAAATCTCTATAACGGTCCGAGGAGACGAGTTTGCACCATCTAGATCGACAGAGCACACTCCTTTCGCTATACCTGGCTACTTTCAAAATGCGACAAGGTCACTTCACCGGTGTTACATTTAAAGTTGGTAGTATTACCCCAGGACGGTAGACTGGGCTCATAACTATCATCAGTCTGCCTACCACTTTTTAATATTGCTTATAAGTACTGAGCGACCAAAGTACATATAACAAAGTTACATTTGTACCGGTCAGAATTAGCAAGGTTCGAACACGGGTCTCATAGATCGTGAGTTCACGCTTCTTACCTCTAGACCACGGCAGCTCTTTAAAATTCCTTCCTTTATTTGTTATTTCGTTCACGTCGCTTGGCAGTTTGCCCTGTCTCCCTATGTGAGTCACCTTGTCATGCAGGTCAGGAGTAGTAAGTTCGTGACATGTGGACTTTTTAACTCGATCAGGGGCGGGTTTCTCAGACCTACCCTACTAGAGGCAACTAACCGTTCTCCTTTTTTTGTCAACCATCAAGAAATTAATACTCGTTCTTATATGAGTTAAGGAAACTTTAGCAACGCCACCAAAACTTTTGTTAGTAAAAACTTTCTGTAGTGGAAGTTTTTTGACTTCAGTTCGTTTGTTTTATACTTGGATGCTTTTAATTAAACTTTTTTTTACACGAGTAGAGCGAACTGCTACCATAGACAAATTCTTTTAGGCAGTAGTAACCTCCGCTATGCCAGCGTGAGACTATTGGTCAACTGTATAGGTACACTACCACCAGAATAGCAGACTGGGTTAACAACATTCATTAGTTCTTCTTCTTCAAATTTCGGTGATGAAATGAAATGAAAATCTTTTATTAACGTAAATATGGACTTGGAATGCACTTGTTCATCGTCAGAATCTACTTTTGGCTTCGGAAAGGCGAGAAGACAGCCATAAGAAACTCGTCAATTATAGCCTGTGTTTATAATAACAAAAAAAAACTGAATTATAAATTCAGTATATACCTATATATACTCGTATATATAATAATAGTCGTAACTAATTTAACAAACATAACTAAACCACAATATGGGGCTGATTCTGGGGGATTAAAGACTTTATAAAGATCTAGGATAGAACAGAATGTATAATAAAATACTTTACTTGTGACATAAATTCCCTAATCCTCTCAATTCTTGTATCGTCCCTGTAGAGGAATCACCGTGAGTGATAAAAAATGCTTTCGGCCGATGGTGTGCTAGCGCTTCTTCTATTTGTTTCTTTGAGAACGTTGCGTTTGGTTCGACGTTAATAACTTTAATATCCAGCCCTAAAAATTATTTTTTGTTTTATTTTTATTTATTTTTATTTTGGCAACAAAATTATATAAAATTATATATAAATTATATAAACATTTAATTGAAAGCATAGAGATATATACTAGGGTGCAAACTTCATACATCTGACATAAAAAAACCGTAGCCCGCGGCCGTTTTAAACGATTTTACAATGTTGCCGTCAAGTCTAATACTAACTGACAGAGAACCTAAACGTGGCTGTAGCCATTTTTTCTCTCGCGTCACATTGAGAGCGTTATTGCACATCTAGTTGTATACATAATAATACATATCAATGATTGAAGGCCAGAATTTTCTTTTTGAATTAAATTATTATAAAGTGTGGTAGGCAGACTGATGATGGTTATTTCTCCAGTCTGCCGTCCTGGGGTAGTACCACCACTTTCGAATGTAACACCCGTGAAGTGACTTTGTCGCGTTTCGGGAGCAGTTTGAAAGTAGGTATAGCGAGAGGAGTGTACACTGTCAATCTAGATGGTGTATACTCGTCTCTTCGAGCCGGTATAGCGGAGGCGACTGCTACCTGTAGAAATTTATCTGTAGTAGCAGTTGTTTCCGTTCATGGACTGCGCTCTAGCTTTACTGAGGCGGAGTGTTGTCAGATGTCAAGCTTCAATAAAAAAAATCTTTACCATATCTCTTGGACATTGAATAAGCACGATCGTCCCATATTCCTCTTGAAGCTATTAATATTTTTTCTCCAGGAGCTACCAAGTTACTAATAACAGTTTCCATACCAGAATGACCTGACCCACTGATTGGTACAATCAGATGTGATTTAGTTTGAAACGCATATTGTAAACCTATATGGATGTCGTCAACTACCTAAAATGAAAATCAATAAGCAGGTAGACTGATGATGGTTATTAGCCCAGTCTGCCGTCCTGGGGTAGTACTACCACTTTCAAATGTAACACCTGCGGAGTGACCTTATCGCGTTTCAGGAACAGTTTTGAAACAGCTAGGTATAACAAAAGGAGTGTGCACTGTCAATCTGGATGGTACACATTCGACTCCTTAAGCCGGCATAGGGGAGGTGATCGCTGCCAGTAGACATTTATCTATAGTATCAGTTATTTTTATTCAAACCGCACTCTAGTTTTACATCATCATCATCATCAGGCGGAGTGTTGTCATTTGCCGAGTTACAATAAAAATGTGTTATTGCACTTTGAACTTTGGGTGTTATTATTTAGAGGTGAATTTACCTTGAAGTATTCATCGCACATAGAAGAGACAACTGGAAGACTTAGAGCTTCAGACACAGAAGGATAAATATCGCAGGGACCTGGACCACAGAGGAGTGGTTTTCGAAAGACCCTGTCAACTATTTTTGGTGCTGCGACAGTTAATTCATGATCATTCATTTTCACACTCTGAAAAGAAAAATAATTTACGATTTTCCATTTTTTCGAAATTGTAATTCCAATAATATATTATGTTTTTGTAAGTTATTTTTAATGTTTACAATAATTTGTTATACGAAATATATTATGATTTGTTATCTTTTGTTCAACAAGTGCGTCACAAATAAATTTTTAGAATACTGCGATGATTATACTTATAGTTCATTGGTAGTACGTAAAAGTAGGTTATTCTTATTTATTCATATTGTGATAAAACGTTTTAACGTCCATTTATTTAGTTCTACCAAATAGGAATAACAATTTAAATACCATCAATACTATTCTCTTTAATCTCTTTCCAAATGATATATTCAAATTCTAATTACTATTTAATTAATGGTACTTAAATGTAATATCGTTTTAAAAGCAATAAACCGTTTAAATTTTTTACAACACCACTAAAAGCGATACTTCAGGATCATAATCGTGAATTTTGGTTACCAGAATTGGGTTAATGTTTAGATTTAGTGCTAATAGGGTGGCAGTAAATTTGCGACAATGTTCTGTTGCTATCGGATGGCACATTTGGCAAGTAGACTCCGCTTTGGGCGAGTGCTTCGTGCCAGCTTCATATTTGTTTCGCTTGACACTGCTATCAAAATATTTCGAGGGAATTACTAATAAACCTTTCTGGGAAAAGTTTAAAACTGCTCAGATAACTAGATTTATTTTATTAGTTAACATAATTGGAAATTCTTTCGTAAATGTGCTGTTTATTTTAGAACGATTTGACGTGACCCCTTTGTTCGAATCTCGACCGGTACCAATGTAACTTTGATATGTCCTATATACTTTGTCATGATACGGGTACTAATTTTGTTTTAGAAAGAACACTGGTGTTTAAAGTTGTGCAAATCCAAATTATTTGTACATTTCAGTGTTATTTATAGTAGACATAAATGGATATAAAGAACTCGTCTCAGCAAATTCTATGAATTTATATTTGATGTGACCGTCGCGCGTCGACGCGGTTCGTTCTTTCAATATCAATGTTGAATTTGCTGAAGATACAAATTTGATTTGTGTCCCTTGCGGGTGAAGTGTACAGAAAGAAGTACAGATTACGTTCAATCAACTTTTGCAACTTGTAAATATTGGTTCTATCAAATCAAATTGAAAATATTTGCTTAGGTATGTTTTACACTATAACAATAATTCCTAAAGATGTACTAAAGAGAATATATTTTAGGACTTAGGATGAAATGTCAAAGAACAATGCTCACTTCCAAAGATAATATAGAATAGATTGCGCATCGACGCGTTTTTGTTCGAAACACAACTCGCCGATTTTAGGCAGGAGGGGGGGAAAACTTTCCCGCGCGCTAACGGCTGACGCAACATCACGTGATCCTCTAGTGATGTATCGATATTTATTATAAATTATAAAATGTCGATAATTATTTGAATTTTTATTTTGTGTAATTTTTTTTTGTTTAGTTTTTAATTTGTTTATCCCAACAATTCCTACAATCGTGACAATACGATATAAAGACGTAATATCTTAAGGATTGCTTCGAGATGCAGAATGGTTTCGATTTCGATTTTAAAACAGGTGACAAATTTTCTTTCCAAATAGGACACCCCGAGATGTAACCAATTCAACAAAAAAAAAGAATTGTTAACATCGGTTCACAATCGGCGTAGAAATCAGTTAACATATTTACAAAAAAATTCGTCGAATTGCTAACTTCCTCTTTTTAGGTCGCTTAATAAAAATATTTCATCTAAATAAATTAATTAAAATTATTAAATTATAATTTTATCGATATAGATCGTCGCAGCGCTTTGAACAGCACTATAGCGAAGAAAAGATACAACTGTCAGTGTATTAGAAAGAGAAAGAAGACGGTGTCAAGTTACCAAGCGGGGGCGTCTAAGGAATTTGTTTATAATATTTAAATTAAAAAATAAAGGAGATATTCACTTACCTGTGAAATGTTATCCCATCTTTTTTGTAGCTTGAAGTTCGGGAACTTTTTTGACACCATTTAATTGCACAATGAGGCATTATTGACGTTTTTATTTGCGATTAAAGCGGGAGCGATCGACGCGCGAACACAAAAATCGAATAACTGAGACTGACGTAATATTTATAGCATTAGTGCGATTCTCGCTAAAGTATGATTGGCGCTTTTGTGTGTGATGCGCACTCCATTGTCCTCCATGCTCACTTCGAATGCCATGCCACGAGTTATTGTTGCAACCACAAACACGTTAAAATGGCAAATTTCTTACAATCGCCAATAAATCAATTTTTATTTTTTAAAATGAGTTCTTTAAAAAAGTTTCATTGCAAAAAGTAATTTACAAGTTTATTTTAAACATCGCAAACTTAAAAATACAAATAATATAAATTAAAAATAATGTAGGTACTTACATAACCAAAAATAATCCAATTCGAACTAGATGAGCACCAGTTTTAATTTTCTTTTATTTCAATATTAGTGGCCGGTTAACTCGATCAATTTATAACAACTAATGAGAGAAACGTTCTCAATGATAGCCTCTATAG
The DNA here is from genome assembly GCA_948150575.1 of Tinea pellionella. Classification (NCBI taxonomy): domain Eukaryota; kingdom Metazoa; phylum Arthropoda; class Insecta; order Lepidoptera; family Tineidae; genus Tinea; species Tinea pellionella. The sequence goes on from OX411258.1 coordinate 3,823,453, forward strand.
TTAATGATTGAGTCAATATTTAAGAAATATAGAGTAGAAAGGTCAAAATTTAAGAATGATAATTTAAGGTTAGATTCACACTCGTATTCTCTTTAGGAAATTTCTTTCTACTAAATTCTTAATCCAATGCTTTATTACAGTTTTTATAATCGTAGCACGGTATATTTGTTAACACTCCGCCTGATCTAAAGCTGGAGTGCGGTCCATGGATGAAAACAACAGCTACTATAGAAAAAATCCACACGAAGCATGCTTGGGGACACAAATGTGCACCATCAGTTGACAGAGCACACTCCTCTCGTTATACCTGGCTACACGAACACAGGAAACACGATAAAGTTATTTTACGGGTTGTTTGAAAGTGGAGGTACCATCTACATAACCATCATCAGTCTGCCTACCATTCTTTAAATGTCTATAGGCAATGAGCGTCCAAAGTACATATGGTTCACGCGTCTTACCGCTGGACCACGGCCGCTAGAGTAGAGTAAGCCTAATTAGATAACAAAGGAATGGGGATTCACATTTAAGGTTTTTTTTTAAAATAAAACACTAAAAATTAAAGTACTTAGACAATTTATTATGCAAATCATTTAGCGAGTGCAGTCAAAGTATCACTAAGTGCTGCAATTATAGCATCAACTACTTCATTTGTTGCATTTATTCCCATATTACCGATTCGAAGTGCATTTCCTGCTGTTGGACCACGACCACTGTATATTAGAATGTCATGTCTGGAAAATACAGGATAATAATTTAAAGGAAAGATCTGTTGTAGGCAGATAGGTTTTTTTTTTGTTTTATATGGCGTATAACAATTTGCCAGTGTCTAAGTAAATATTTTTGCATCAAGTTAATAACATTGTGCATCACGAGTCATTCATTCATCACACCAAACAGTCAGGTCAAATCTCAGTCAAGTCAAAAATTGTTCCAGTAAAGTGGTAAGATCTACCACTATCTACTGAAACCTCTTAGGAAGTTTTGGAGGGAAAATGGAAACACAGGTTCTCTTCTTTTGAATTGTTTGCCCACACTCACGCACGTTCACGAACACTTAATGGTTAATAATCCACCATTATTACACATTAACACTCGAAGAAACACAAGTTAGGGAAAATAATTTAAAACAGACAACCTGACGTCTCAAGATGGCCGCCAAAACTCCAGGCAGATAGGTTTCAGTTCTGACAATAGCTTTTTTCAGCTGTTCAGTTAAAGATTTAGGTCTTAATAAATCTATTTGAGGTGAACTTAGGCATTTAAAGAGCATGAGGTACTTTTTGACTTTTTGGGCCACGAAAAAAGTCACTTATAATCTCTCCTGGATATTATGGAAGAACTGTAGGCTCCAGGAATGAATTATATTCTTGTAGGTGCTAAAAATGGACTGTAAAACAATATTATTGCAAAGCGTATTATCAGCAAATTTATAATCAGTTGCTTCTAATACTTACTTATCTCTCATATAGGTAGTAAAATTGTCAACTTCATATCCTTTAGGCAGAGTCAATAATGTGACAGTAGTCAATCTTTCGGAAGGTTTTGGTACATAAAAATCCACATTAAGCAGTTTGAGTTTCTCGTGTAATCTTTCAAGGGTATTTGCATGTCGTGTCCAAATTACTGGTAAAGTTTCGTGGACGATTTCTCTGAGACAAGCTCTTAGAGCTTGTATAAGAGGTGAGCTCAGAGTATGATGATATCTGCAAATAAAACATTTATTGTGATGACTTGTGAGAGGAGATCACAAAAGCTTTTGAAACGGATTAAGTAATCAAAATAAACATGATATTACACTTCATTAAATATTCGCGTAAATGTTAAGACAATGAGAATGTGGAATTGACAAATGAAATGGTTTGCCCTCCCATGTGTTCTCCTAATCCTTTCACCTTGGATCCTTCAAGCGGAGTGTGAAAAAGCATCTTCTCAGGCCGGCATAGTAACGGCGCACTTTGGACTGGTAAGCGGTTTTCTAGTCGTCAGCGCTCATGGACCTCCACTGTGCTTATCATTAGGCCGGTCGAGGTCACATGTTCACGTTAAAAAGTTAAAACATATTCGCGCAAAAGTTAAGACAGGAGGAATGTGGAATTAAAGTTTTCATTAGAAAATAACTCACGCTCTTGTATCACCGTAGCAGTTCCATTGTTTTGCCAGTAATTTTATGTCGAAGTAGAATGGTGGTTCATGCGTACGATTGTTGATTATTTGTCTAAAAATTATTTTAAAAAAGATTTAGGAACAAAATAAACGATTTAGCAGAAATTGTTTACTAAAGGCAACTTTGCGAAAGTTAAAATTAATTTTCAAGTTCAAAGACTTCATCATCATCTTTACAAAGCTTTACAAATCTAATTGTAAAATTGTAATTAACTAAAATATTCAACATAATATAACTTACTCGGCACGTGAACTGAATGCTATTGGTGCTATCCCGGCTGGACCGCTAAATGCTTTTTGTGTCGCTGTGAAAGCGGCATCCACACCCCATGTATCCATGAAAAATGGTTCACCAATTAACGATACTACACAGTCTACAATTAGTAATGTACCATATCTAAAACATGAACATGTTTTACTAATAAATAGTACCATGCCGGCCATGGTACTACGAGAGTGACTATAATCCGCAGATATTTCCCTGCAGCAAAATTGTTACTTAACGTTTGCGTCAGAATGAATGAGCCGGGATCTGCAGTCGCTCTCGCTGTGCCCGACTGGGTACTATTTATTAAGCAAGTTTGTGTTTTAATATTAATGAATTAAAATGGACTTACTTATGACATAAATCCCCAAGACCTTTCAAGTCTTGTACGGTACCAGTAGAAGAATCACCATGAGTTATAAAAAGTGCAACTGGTCGATGTTCAGCTAATGCTTCCTCTAATTGATTCATTGAAAATGTTGTGTTAGATGGAACCTTTGTAACTCTTACATCCAAACCTGAAATTTTTATTAATACAATAAGAGTGGTAGGCAGACCGATGATGTTTATTAGTCCAGTCTGCCGTCCTGGGGTAACGCCCGTAAAGTGACTTTGTCGTGTTTCAATAACATTTAGGAAGTAGCCAGGTATAACGAGAGTCAGATTACTGTCTATCTGGATAGTGCACATTCGTCTCAAGTCGGCATAGCGGAGGCGACTGCTTCCTGTAGATTTTTTTCTGTAGTAGCAGTTTCCGCTCATGGACCACACTCTAGCTTTACATCAGGCGGAGTGTTGCACTTACAATAAAACAAAAACATACATACGCTATATTTTTATATGCATCAGAATAATATCTGCTAATATATTGTAAATACCATGTCTTTTGGCCATAATGAATGCGCGTTCATCCCAAATTCCTCTTAAAGCAATAAGAATAACTTCACCGGGAGCAACTAAGTTACAAATCGCAGCTTCCATGGCAGCATGAGCTGATCCACTGACAGCGAGAACAAGATCGCTTTTTGTTTGAAAAACATACTTTAAACCTGCATTTATATCGTTTATGACCTGTAACAAATTACCTGCTTTAATTTGTGAACCAGAATTACGAATATGTAAAACACATCATAACAACTAAGCACCGTTTGCCTTAAATTGTTGCTAGTCCAATCTACGAAAACTCAGTGTTAATTTTCACTTAATTGATAACAGGAAATGATCATGTTATTTATTCTAAGTGATTGATTGGACTATAGCTAAAAATCACTTTTTGGAGTGTTCTCTGTCAATCTAGATAGTGCATATTCGGCTCCTTAGGCCAGCACGGCGGAGGCGACTGCTGCGCGTAGAGATTACTCTGTAGTAACAGTAGTTTCCGTTAATGGACTGTACTCTAGCTTTACATCAGGCGAAGTGTTGTCATATGCCGAGCTACAATATAAAACGGTCATTTATCATCTATATAAAAATAAATAAACATGTAAGCAAGTCCTTATCTAGTTAGTTAACCTTTGGGACAGTACAAACAAATGATAACGTTGTTGATTTTGCATTATCATCCATTAAGTATTCGTGTATATATTTGAGTGTGAAAATATGATTCATATTACGAGACCACGTGTGTTTTCGTTTTCCCTTCAAAACTACGTTAAAAGTTTTAGTAAAAAGATTGCAGTATTTTAATTTAGATGTTTAATTTGACTATGGTCAATGATAGATCCAGAGGCTTGTAGTTTTTTAACCGTGAGTGACATGGTCATGTAGAAGGCATCGTTGGAGTAATTTCTTGAGGTACCGCAGCGTGAACCAAAATCAGCGAGAGGGATCTCTCCTCTGGTCATACTCTGCTTTCAGAAGAGAACTGAGTGAGAGACCACCCTTCATCGTGTGGGCGGTGGCGGAGTGTTTTCTCCTTCGCCCCGAGCCAAGAGCGGTAGTCTTGGGGTTGGACTGCCCGTGCCCGTGACCTCGCCATATGAGAGGAAAACCGTGGCGGTTTGTGTATACCCGGTATTGCGCGTTCGACATCACCTTTCGTCTTTCCCAAGACACGAGACATCTATAAAATATTTACCCCACGGCATGGGCCTAGGCAACCTAGGCACGTACCTAGGGCCCGTAATTTTAATTATGTTTATTTAATTTTTCTATATGCAGTTTTTTTCCTTTTTTTTCTTGGATTCCGATAATTAAATAGAACTACATACTATATGCTTTAAACTACCAAACGCAAAGCAAGTATCATGACTGAAAAATAGGCCCGGAATTACAATGTTGTCTAGAGCCCGCTTAGTCTGCTACAGCCCCACGGTAAAATGGTCTATGATGGATGAATGAGGTACAATATTAACTTAATGCGAAATGCTGAAACAAACACAATTAGCACGAGCAAAGATTGTAGTAAACTTATTTTTACTAACCTGAAAATATTCCTCACATAAAGGCGTAATAACTTTTAAACTTAGAGCTTCATAAACAGAAGGATACATGTCACAAGGACCAGCTCCACATATTAGAGGTTTATGATATCCTCTCTGTATTAAAATTGGCTCAGAAACTATGAGTTTTGGACCAGACATAACTGAAAAAGTTGCAACCTCGTGAAATGCACAATTAGTAATGAGAATATTTAATACATTTATCAATATACGAGTTTATATTTTATCTAATGCTGAAGCAAATAATTACTGGTTTGGTGAAGATAATCGTTATCAGGATTATTCGATTTGTTCACTAATGTTAAAGTAAACTTTTACTTTGTTTGGCGACCAAAGTACATATAATATACGAGTAGTTACATTGGTATAGGTCAGCGAGATTTGAACACGAATCTTAACGATCATCACTTTTTAAGACTGAAGCCAGATACTTTTGGATTATTATTAAATTATGAAATCAATTGAATAGAAAACAATCAAATCACAATACTCAGCAGCTTGAGCTGATGTGGGATTCGAACCCATGCTTCCGCTATTCGCTTTGACCACTTTTGAATGTTTTGACCACTGAACTATTCCTCTATTAACGTTTGACATACCCCTATTCTATCTTTTCGACATATCTTTTGGATTCAAAACTTTGCGGATAAAAGCTTTAAAGCTTTTTTATCGTCAATTTATTTGTATTTTTTTTAAATGATAAATTTTTTTTCATTGTAGCTCGGCATGTGACAACACTCTGCCTGATGTAAAGATAGAGTGCGGTCCATGAATGGATACAACTGCTACTACAGAGAAATCTCTACAGGCAGCAGTCGCCTCCACTATGCCGGCTTGAAGAGACGAGCATGTATCATTAATATTATATTAAATTTAATATTAAATTGACAATTGAAGCGAAAATATTTGCTTTAGTTTGATACTTAAAATAGTATAAAATATTTTAAATCCCACTCTTCTTCGTAAATAATGTCCCGGGAGACTTTTCCCAGCTTTAATTTCCGGAGTGTTTTCAACTAGGAAATAGTAGTTAGTTTCGCAACATTATACAAACAGTTCTTGTTTAAATCAGGTGGGATATAATTTATAATAATGTTTTAGATTAGCCTTTAGGTTAAACGACGTGCGGTTTATTTAATCTTATTAGTTCATATGATATTTTTTTTTTTACTAAAGAGCACTATAACTTGATTATGGACTTGTATAGTTTATATATAGTTCTTTTAGAAACTTATTTATAATGAAATTTTTGTTTTATATAATAATATTTGTATTTGCAGTTATTTATTTAACTGAAAATTATATGTGTCGATAAGTGAATCAAAATTTCAAGATCACTTTACACATCACTAATAATGTATAACTTTAGTGGCTTAGCTATTGGTGGCAACCATCTGGTGGAGATCTGAAGTGGCGATCGCAGTGTTCACCAGAAAAACTAAAATAAAATGATTTTCACAGTCGGGTGTCATTCTCAAACAGGGTGCGCCCCCCACTCACAGCTACGCTATAAATCATGGCTATGGCTAATTAAGAAGCATTATTATAGCATCTTTTTCTTTTATTTAGAAGGTTTATTCAAATATAGCGATATAGCAGAGGCGACTGATAACTGTGTGCGACTACATTTCTCTGTGGTAACATTCGGCGGAAAGGTCCTGTACGACTTAATTTTTTTTTTAAATTAAATTAGAGTAACTATCTGGTTAAAATGATATTTTCTTTTTACAGTAGGTATCGATAAACCCGTAATATAAAATTGTATAAATTTAAATTTATTGTGTAAGAAACGTTGTAAGCAAACAATAATTTCCGTCAACAAACAAGCCTGTTCAAAATAAGGTTAAGTGGGTACATTCCCCTCGTATTCTTGAGTGGAAAAAATCTGCGAAAACCCGATAATTTTTGCTGTGGTAAAATCCGGAACACGCTCAGAGTGCATTAGTCGATTTAAGAAGAGCATTACGTGCGGGACCATTATTTTCACAGTTCGTTTAGTCTACTAAATGAACAATAGTATAGCAGGACCTATTCTTAAACATATATGAGACAATTTTATAATAATTTATTACCTTACACAATAACATTAATTTAAATATAATATTATGATTATTTCTATAATTAAAAGTCCCTTTATTTTGTAATAATTAAAGAAGTAAACTTTGGTCCCACTATTATAAAGTACAGGCTGCAATTTTCAGTCTGTTAATCTACTAATAGTTGATTTATTCTCACATTAATTAATTGTTTTAATTATTCTGCCATTAATATGATATGATCCTTTTTTAAAAATGAATAAATCATAAATAGTTTTTTTATTTATTTCACGCGTGACGTCATTTGCGATAATATTAATTTTATTAAAAAGTAAATAAATCTCGACTTATTTAAAAAAAAATTCGAACTATGTTTATCTCTGGTTACAAATGACTTTAGTTCAAACAGTATTTCTTTTATAATAATGCCTGAGGTTATTAGAAAATATCGTTTAAGTAAATTATGGTGAAAATTGAACAGAAAAAATCAACGCGTACCTACACGGTCTCCCCTTTACCTTCAGATGGTCTAACCGCTGTATTTTAATTGACCAAAAAACTTTGTGATAAAAAATATAATATAAACCCTGTTAAATGAATAAACCAATGAATTGGAAATGAAAAAATGTTTTATTTTTAAGTTCGCATTGAAGAATCTTAGACAATAAACTGGCGATCGCCCCCCAGGGTGTTTCAACACAAATCCAATTATTTCTTGTAGCGGCACCCGGCGGTGTGTAATTGATTTATTTGCTCATTTCTAGGACAGTGTAGTGCACGAAAAACATATTCAAGAACAAACAGATGGTTAAGATTTTAATCGATTACTGTATTCAAAATCAAAAATTCAATTCGGTTAGGTAAAACGTATTTTAAAAAATCGAATATCAATAATTATATAAAAAACAAGTTACAGACCTACAGTAATAAAATGAAAAAGTGCTAGAAAAATTACCAAAAAAACTTTATAAATAAATACGTATTTTTTACACTTATCTAAACTTTAATATGCGTACAAAAAATATTCGTGTAAGATTCTCTAATCGAAAATAACATATCCATTAGGATGATAATCGCAAATGCGAGGTTATTGCCACCCGACGAAGACGGGTGGAGTGGACAGTGGACCCAAAGCTTTACCGTGTTTTAGAACGCATTAAAGAGGGCGGATTACTCCAGGACAGTGACGAATCGCCTCCGCTTGAGCTCTGCCCGCGTGTCGTGTTGGACCGACTGGGCAGAACTGCCAAATTGACGTAATAAATTGATTCTTGCTGATCCCATCATTCCTTCCATTAGATATTTTTAAAACGAAACTGAACATTTTTTGAGTGCATTACACATGAATAATTTGGTCATCATCATCATTGGTCAAATACACTATAAATATCATTGATATATACCACCCGATATGCAATAACGCTCCCAATGTGACACGAGAGAAAACATGGCCACAGCCACGTTTAGGTTCTCTGTCAGTTAGTATTTGACTTGACGGCAACATTATCAAATCGTTTGGAGCGGCCTACGGCTTTTTTATGTCAGATGTATGATGTTTGCACCTCTAATATACGAGGCGCGTTCGTAAAATAAGTTCCACAGATTTTTTTGACATAGAAAAATAGGTTTAATTACTATAAATTGTACATTTTTGAAAAGCTTAGACATTTTCCTATTTTTCTATATATTCTCCATTTCGATCAATACATTTTTGTATTCGGGGCACCCATTTTTTAAATCCAGAGTCATAGAACTCCCCCGCCTGGCCGCACAAAAAGTTCAGGACTGCTTTTTTCACCTCCTCGTCGGTGTCGAAGTGCGTACCACTAAGGTGTTTCTTGAGTTCCGGAAAAAGATGGAAGTCACTCGGGGCTACGTCCGTGTTGCCGCGTCTTGCGAGTTTCTTCAGAGCCACGCAACCGACGGAGAAGATTTTTTAAACTCAATCGTTACGGGTGGGTGATGAGACTTGGGTGCACTACACTACACCCGAGACAAAGGAAAAGTCCCGTCAGTGGCGTCAAGTTCACCAAAACCCCAAAAGTTCAAACAAACACTCTCTGCCGGAAAAGTCATGGCAAGGAGGTAACCTATTTTACGAACGCGCCTCGTATATCTCTATGATAAAAATAAATACTTTTTTGGTACGCGAGCCGCTCAATCTACGTTAGGCTACCTTTGTGTATTGTTTTATCTGCCTCTTGAACTTTGCCTCATTATAGCACCACATAGCATGACCGAATGCACAATAAAATAATCTTTTATACGCCGAGTACTCTCAAGTACTAAAACCAGTTCAGTTTGTTATCTGAACGTCTGAAGCGAAGCATAACGAGGAAGTAGAGACAATGTTCCCCCTTTGTATTCCACTCCACATGTCCTCGAAATAACAAGGGCTCTATTTTCAATTCCCTCCATTGCGTTCTGTGGCTTCATAAGCGAAGGGTGGAGTCTTGAAATGCATAAAGAGTTACGTTATTTCAAAATATGCACTTTTGTATTTATTTGTGAGAATTATTTGATTTATTTTGTTGAGAAAATGAAATAACATTCCGCCGAATGCCTCGATCATGATCACCTGAATACTACCGACTAAAATTGTCCAGAGTATACTCTCGACGCTATCTAGAGCAGGCCTTCTTAAACTATGGTAATTGCGTAGCAAAATTTTGGGGTCGCAAGAGAGTTTAATGTCAACGATTTTATAACATCTAGATGTGTATTTAAGACAGTCAGAATTCCCTTTTATTTATGTTATTGCAAAAAATGCAATTTTGTTGAAAAATAATGCATATAGTTTTTGTAACCATAATAAATACAATTTTACAACTTTTTGTGCAATTTTTAATTTTACATTTTTGTATTGTTACGTAATAATAAAATCATCAAAAAATATTTATTTATCTTTCTTTTATATTTATATGGGGTCGCGTCGCCAGGAAACTCGCAAACATAAATGGGGTCATGAATGAAAAAAGTTTAAAGAAGCCCTGATCTAGAGGCATCTAAAGTAATCAAGACATAGTTCAGTCGACCAATCATAGCGTCAAATATCAGCTTCCCGCGTTACATTAAATTAGTGAGGTGAATATATTTAAAATCATTGAGTATTACGCGAACAATTCAATGCGTTCTCTATCCGCTGTCATATTTTTGTTTCTTGAATGATCTCAGGTTGTAGGAAAGAGAAAAGTGTGCCTGGGAATGTCGTCCCACAATTTAATGAACAATTATCAAAAGTAACAAAATATCTAAGAAAAAGTGACAGCAATTTTTAAAACATCCGTGGTCTAGCGGTAAGACGCATGAATTCAGGATGGATGAGACCTGAGTTCGAACCTCGCTAATTCTGACCGGTACCAATGTAACTTTGTTATGTGTACTTTGGTCGCCTAGATTGATGATGGTTATTAGCCCAGTCTGCCGTCCTGGGGTAGTACCACCACTTTCAAATGTAACACCCGTGACGTGACCTTGTCGCGTTTCGGGAAGAGTTCAGAAGTAGCTAGGTATACCAAGAGGAGTGTGTACTGTTAATCTGATTGGTGCATATTTGTCTCTTCGAGCCGGCATAGCGGAGGTGGTTGCTACAATAGTAGTAAGTAGGTAGTATACTACAATAGAAAAGTAACAAAATATCCAAGAAAAAGTAACATCAATTAGTTAGATCTTCTAAGAAATTTGGTGTAGCAAGCAGTGTTCTTGTAAAACAAAGCGTCGTCGAATCACTCCGCTGTTACAGAGATCGTAAACTGAACGACCTACGTATAATGACAACTGCTTACTGAGCGCTCCGATATTGTTACTAGAACAACGCAGACTAAAATTGTAAAGGCGAGAGTATTTTCTTATCTGCTATTTCACGTGAAGTGGAAATTATATTTGTTTATTCTGTAAACAACGTAGTAAACAATTTTAATTGGTGTGAACGTGATCACTCGTAAACTGAGCAGCAATCTTCACGACATCGTTTAAATGTAATAGTCAAGAGAATAACAAATCGTCAAAACGATGGAGTTTCAACGCGAAATTTTACCGAAACGATTATTCAATCTTTCAAAGAAACTAATATTAAATAAATAAATTATGTAAGAGCGACCGTAACCGTTAACTCGGTTGTACTCGGTTTAGACGTAATATGGTTTTTAGTCTATTGACCACGTCGCATTTGAAGATTAGCTTGGAAGTAACCGGGGTTTTTTATTGTAGCTCCACATAGGACAACACTCCGCCTGATGCAAAGCTAGAGTGTGGTCCATGAACAGAAACAACTGCTACTACAGAGAAATTTCTACGGGCAGCAGTCGCCTCCGCTATACCGGCCCGAGAATACGAGAATGCACTATCCTCTCATTATACCTGGCTACTTTCAAACTGCTTCCAAAACGCGACAAGGTCACTTCACGGGTGTTACATTCGAAAGTGGTGTTATTGCCCCAGGACGGCAGACTGCGCCAATAACCATCATCAGTCTGCTTACCACTCTTAATAGTGGTAATGAGCGACCAAAGTACATATAACAAAGTTACATTGGTGTCGGCTAGAATTTAGCGAGGTTCGAACACGGGTCTCATTAATCGAGAGTTTACGCTTCTTACCGCTAGACCACGGCTGCTCTATGATACAAAAAATATTACTGACAAGGATGTACAAAAAAAAAATGCGACTCAATAACGACAGAAGTTTTGTAATCTTAACGATTTCATGTAATTGGGTCCATTGTGCGAGTGAAATTCAAAAGTTCACTGAAACTTGAATGTAATAAACTTGTTCTTTCGATGAATTGCCTTATTCGGAAGTTAATCACGAAGAAGCGAGATCGGAGCGACGCGTTTGAAGAATGAGCTAAGTTCTACCGATTAATTTTCCTTCGATGCGCTACGTTATCAAATTTGCGCCTCCACTGACACCTTTATGTTCCGTTTTTTCCCTATTATGATTAATTGTTGTATACAATTGTCTTTCAAAACAATTTTTATATCGGTGACGTATCGTTGTTGTTTTTTTGTTCCAATCCATTCCGTTTATTATCGTTTCACTCGGCATCGTATCCAATCAACAACTAATCCTAATTTATATATAGCTAGGAACAATTTATACGTATAATTCTGTTATATTTCCTCTGTAACGAATCCAGCCAAAGAAAACTTTTATATATTTTCATTTTGTCGACTTACGCGGTGCACTATCTTCTGAGCAGGTGATGAAAAATTCCTGCACTGGAATTGTAGATCTACAACCATTATTCTTGAACCGTGTCCGCTCGTATCTTGGCTGTTATTTTGATTTGTGCACCAACGGGAGCCGAGCTACAAATGGTGTCTGATGTCTCACACTGAAAAGGATATTTCTCTACAAACGACGCATTTATCCTCGTTATATTATATTTTAAAATGTATAGATGTTTGTATTTCTGTTTCTCAATAACGCCTATTGATTTTGACACGGTTTACTAATCCCAATCCTGAATCTGGAGTAGGTGAACCTGATGATGATTTGTGTGACCTTTTCCACTTGTGTGGCCTTCCATGTAGTTCCATCAGTAGGTATAGTGGTCACCATTCGATTACTAGATAATGTAAAATAAGAATTCATAGATATATTTACGTACACTAATATAAAATTTATCAAAAATGAATATTTAAAAAACAATTCGTGACTTTATTAAACTGTCCAAATCCTTTCACAAAACAAAAGATTTACTTATTCTTAATATAGAAATGCGGCATTGCATTTGTGTTGAAAGTGGTTTTTACAAAAAAAAAAAAAAAAAAAAAATATTAATGCGGGCGCGGCAAATTTTGAACATTTGAGATAGAATTCAAAATTCTTTGCCAGGATTGAAACAAAATGTGACATATTTGTAAAAACAAATGAATATCGATTCAAAAATAGAACACATGCGCAATTACGTCTAAAATAGCTAATTTATATATATTTTTTAAAACTGATTCGAGTAAGGCACGAACTTAACGATTTCTGCATTTATATTTCATTATTTTATTTTTCACATTAAATTAGATTTTTTTATACTGTAGAAGTTTAGTAAATATTTTTATTGTTTAAGTTGTTCGTATGTTTTGCTATCGACGTTTGTTATCTTGATTTGTAGTCCACTCGGGAAAAGCAAGAAAATAAGATAAATAGAGTCCTTTATACGTACGCGGGACACGAATGCGGATCTTGTTATACTTTTTTACTGAACCACTTACGTTGTTCGGACATTTTGGGACTCTTTAGGTTTATCTAGTTTAATAGATTATGTTTTCTTTTTCTTCTTTTGTATGTAGGTAATATCAATCTGTTCAGAGGAAGATTTTTTTTTTGTTTTATATGGCGTATAACAATTTGCCAGTGTCAAAGTACATATTTTTTGCATCAAGTTAATAACATTGTGCATCACGAGTTATTCATTCATCACACTAAACAGTCAGGTCAAGTCTCAGTCGAGTCAAAAATTGCTCCAGTAAAATGGTAGAATCTTTACTGAAACTTCCTACGGAGTTTTGGAGGGAAAATGGAAACACAGGTTCCCTTCTTTTGAATTATTTGCCCACACTCATGCACGTTAACGAACACTTAAAGGTTAATAATCTACCATTATTACACATTAACACTCGGAGAATCACAAGTTTATGAAAATAATTCAAGACAGATAGTCTCAACATGGTCGCCAAAATTCCCTACAAAAGAACTTTACTTACAAGAAAGTCGGTTCATTCATTAATTCTTAAGTCCTTTGTTTCTTTTTTTTTTGTATCTATATTATCAAGTCAGATACAAATTATATAGGCACTGAGCAGATGCATATTATACTCGGACAAAGTAACGATTTGAAAAGTTTATTATTATTAAAACTAAAGGAGAATGCCCATTTTTGGGTCCATTTGACATCTAATAGTTTGTTAACAAAACAATATTCTTAAATAATACCTTCTTTTTTCAGTGCGGTCCATGAACGGAAACAACTGCTACTACAGAGAAATCTCTACGGGCTCACTCTATTAGGCAATGGACAGTGAACATTCGTTAAGCCGATATAGTGGAAACAAATCAAAAAATTGTTGCCTGCAGATATTTCTACGTGGTAGCAGTTGTCTGTGCGCAGATTAACATGACAAGGAGTTCGGTCCACTATATAAATAAAATATTTTTCTGTAAAATTATCAAACAACATAAGTAACTTCAATTTAACTTCAACTTCAACTTTCCAATTAACTTCAATTAATGCAATTATTTGACTTTTATTGTTATTTTTGTTCATATACTCGTATATTTTTCATGATATGCAAATTTTGTTTTAGTAGGCAACTTGGCAATTTATTATGCCAACTGAATGTGTAATTAGTCCTTTGGTTGCATAGCTTTTAGGTATACTGCGACTACTTCAATTATTCTCGTCAATGGCATTAATGTTACAACTAAATTATTTCCATATATCACTATAATAATAATTATGCCGTTTCGCCTATATCACACTTTAATAGAAGGAAAATGGGCCCACTATTTTTTTCTCCAGTTTGTCGATGATTTTTAATTAATTTAGTAGAAATAGTACTTTCATAAGTTTAGTACTTTCTTATTACCAATCAGTTTTAATTTTTTCACCCGGATAATTGAGTAATTAGATGTTTTTTGATGCAATATTTGAGGTTATTATTATTTTAAATTCTTTAATAATATCTGTTTTTATGTAATTAAACATTGTCTATTGATTGGTAAATGATGTGTTGATATAATTAAAATTAATTAATAAAATAACAAGATATTATTTTAGAATATTGTTTTGTTACGAAGGGAATCTGCAGACAGCAGTCGCGTCCACTATGCCGACTTAATTAGATGCCTCTTCACACTGCGCTTGAAGGGTCCCATGTTATAGGAAGGAGGAAAGACGTTCCACATTTATTATTGATATTTAATAAAAAAAAACTCTACATTCTTTATTTACACAGGCAATTTGTTACTATTTTTTACTATAATAAAAAATTCTTTTTGTTTTATATGGCATTATAACAATTTGCCAGTGTCAAAGTAAATATTTTGCATTAAGTTACTAATATTGTGCATCACGAGTCATTCATTCATTACACTAAACAGTCAGGTCAAGTCTCAGTCAAGTCAAAAATTGTTCTAGTAAAGTGGTAAAATCCTTACTGAAACTTTCGATGGAGTTTTGGAGGGAAAATGGAAACACAGGTTCTCTTCTTTTGAATTGTTTGCCCACACTCACGCCCGTTCACGAACACTTAATGGTTAATTATAAGTACATATTTATAAAATATTTCCCCGCGTAAAAAAAAAAGCACAAGCGTCAAAGAGCACAAGTGTAGTGGTCGAACTATATTAACAATGTTGTTACGTCTAGCAATTGTAGAAAGTTTCTGCAATATGCAAAGCCTAATTCTCCGAATGCCTGTCTCACTATAATACGGTTGAAGTTTCAGAAATGTGACGCTAATGTGTAGTTTTAGTGGCTGCAATTTGCAACAATTTAGAATATAAAATTGATGATATCTGTTTTTTTTATGTAATTAAACATTGCCTATTGATAGGTAAATGATGTGTTGATATAAACAAACTGAATTAATAAAAAAATAAGATATTATAATATTTTAGAATATTGTTTTGTTACCAAACAATTAGGTATCAAGTGGGCCCAAAAATAGGTATTCTTTTTTTATTTTCTTTTGTCTTTTTAATATTATTTGTATTTGAGTAATTTACCTAATGCCCGGGATATATGAGACCAGTTTTGCAAACCAGACCAGTGAGCCAGTAAGCTAGAATTTCTAGCTACGTTTGCATAAAACATCTAATAGTCGTAAACTAGGAAGGAAGCTAGAAACGCCAGTGTCTCAATTTCATGGAGTTCTATTATTTTTTTTGAGCCTAGTAAGCCTGGCTTGCAATTTTACTATTTCATATTGTACATATTTTACTATTTCACAAGTTCGCAAAAATAATTAGTCTATAAATTATACTAAAACTTAAATATATTTTAAATAAGAAAAAACAATGGCACAAATACATAACAATATATTTTTTTAATTGTAGCTCGGCATATGACAACACTCCGCCTGATGTAAAGCTAGAGTGCGGTCTATTAACGGAAACAACTGCTACTACACAGAAAAATCTACGAGCAGCAGTCGCCTCCACTATGCCGGCTTGACGAGACGAATGAGCACCATCTAGATTGATATATTCGTTGTTTTTTAACATACATACTTAACAAGAATATCAAGAAAACGTTGTATTTCTAAAGGGAATGAAAGAGAATAGCCATTACTAACGTAAATGGTTAGTAAAGAGAGGCACTTAAAGTTTTTGTCGTGACCTAAAGATGTCTTATTAGATACTAGAACATAAAGACAATGTCTTGGTTAAAATTAGCAATTTTCTTTTGAAGAGTTTTTTATATATTTTTTTTATTGGAGCTCGTCATATAATAACCCTCCGAAGTTAAGTTACAGTGCGACTTATGAGAAGAAACAACTGCTATTACAGTTTAATTTCTACAGGCAGCAGTCGCCTCCGCTATGCCGGCTTAAGAGCTGGATATACGCCGTTGACCTTGCTCGATTGATCTTCTCGTCCCGTACTGATTTATTTGGCGACAGAGGGGTTGCTCACGCGATTTTGTGTCGATTTATGTAAAAAAAAATAATGTCCTGTTCCAGCGCTGTTCACATATATCCCAGGGTTAAGGAGACGAATATACGCCATCATTGACATCTAAACATCATATTTTTTAATAAAAAAGAAAGAAAAAAAGTTACACTTTAAAGAGTGGTAGGCAGACTGATAGGGCAGCCTGCCGTCCCGGGGTAGTGCTACCGCCTTCCAATGTAGCCGTTTCAGCGGATTAACTTGGAAGTAACCGGCTATAACGAGAGGAATGTCCCTTGTCAATCCAAAAATCCTTGCACATTTGTCCTTTCAAGCCTGCATAGCGAGAGCGACTGCTACCGGCGGCATTTCACTATGGTAGAGGAAACGCCGCTCATGAATCGCACTCTAACTTAACATGGACACAATATGTTTAACTAACAAAAAATAAACCCTTTCGGATAAAAAATCGTAATGAATCTCACCAGTAAATCCCAAAGTAAAATTTTCGGGCCCACTTGATACCTAATAGTTTGTTAACAAAACCAAATTCTTAAATAATATTTTATTTTTTCATTAATTCACTTTAATTGTCCCAACACATCGTTCAGCAATCAATAGACAATGTTTATTTACATAAAAACAGATATCGTCAATTATTAAGGCATATTAAATCTCAAATATTGCATCAGAAAACATCTAATTACTCAATAACTTGTGATAAGGAATATACATTTATTTTTCTACAAAATGAACTAAAAATTATCAACAAACTCAAAAATAAAATTGTGGGCCCACTTCTCTTAGGTTAATAGGCATTCTTCTTTGTAAATTACACTGAAAACAATTAATTATTATTAATTAGATTTTTTTTGAGATATGTGTATTTAAATAATTATTTTATTAACAATTTCGATAACAATATTTTATTTCAATGAAATCTCAAGATTAAGAACAATATTCCACTTGTAAAGTTTAACGAGAAAACACTCGAAGAGTTTCAAAGGAAAAGGTAACAACGCTCAATTTAATTAAAAATAGTTCCACTGGGATTTGAACTCGAGACCGCCTTCCCAGGTGCTGCTTTTGTACTTTAAGACTTAATATGGAGTAACTTTTCTAAATGTTAAATTTACTTTTACGGCATTCTGCATCAAGGAAAATATAAAAATGTATAAATCCATCTATGGTATTGGTATGGTATTTATGGAGAAATTCTTAATTATTATTTTTTATGGTAAGAGGCAAAAATCACCTCCACTATGCCGGCTTAAGGACACCGATGTGCGCCATTCATTTCAGGACATACTTCTCTAATAATTTCTCTATAATTTATGTTAAGCAGTCCATGAACGGACAACTGCTACAGAGCAATATCTGCAAATAACAGTCACCTCCACTATGCCGGCTCTACTCGTTATACTTGGCTACTTCAGTATTACAGCGTGTTACACTTGAAAGCGGTGCTACTAGTACCCTAGGACTAATGACCATTATCACCAATTTCGAAAATGTTGACGTATTAAATTGCAGTATCTATCTACGAGTATCTACATGGGTTTACGAATGCAACGGTTGCCATATTTCATTAATAAATATTTCAATTTCCCCTCCTCTCAAGGGAGTTAGTTTCCGACGAATATGTTCGTACGTACGAATAAGAAATCCGATTTGTGATTGATTTCCTTTCCTGCATGCGCTTTATGTAGCAGGTGTAACAACTTTTCCGTCGGAATTATTAGGCATTTTATCGAATATTTTTACTTGAATAGCGAAATAGTACAAAGGCATCGCTTTTTATTTAATCTTGCATCGACTATTTAAGAGAATTTTTAGTTATATTCCCTAAAATAGACTAACTTCTGCTGCTCCGATTTTTTTTTTCTGATACAATGAAATGATTCTTACATAAAACTGAGTCGAACCGCATCAAAAAATTTTTTCACCAAAATGACTCATTTTTATGGACAACTCTAGCTTGACCAGAAAAATTACTATGCCAAATTCGTTTTCATAAAAAAGAGCAAATGGTTCCTAAGACAGTTTCCCTGTATCTCCTGTGGTTTCGGATTTCCCCATACTGTCCCAGTTAAAAAAATTACCCTGTATATAATACAAATAATTTAAAAAACCAATTTGTGGGAATCTAGGAAGAGATTTGAAAAATATACAAAGTTAATTTAAATGTATATTTCCTATTGATATACAGGGTGTCTCGTAAGTAGTGGTGTCAACGGTATTATACAGATAGAGGGGTTCAATATCTACAATATATATTTGGTATATTTTTTTAAACCTTCTGGTTTAAAAGTTATGACATTTTTAAAGAATTATCATTTTTCCCCCCGTTTTGAACTAGATTACTAAAGAAGTCTGGTGTAATGAGCAGCCGTAGTTTAGCGGCAGAGGACGGAGCTACAATAAAGCGTCGTAGTGACATGACTAGATACAATAAAAATACTATTTAATATAAATAGAATTTAATATTAACATTTTTAAGTACATATTTCCTTAATATTGTACTCTATATATGAAGCAAATGCAGTGTGGTGGGCTCAGGCAAACACTTTCAAATAATACGTACTCAGCACTGCACGATGCAGTTAATTAGTATGTAGGTATTCAGATGCACAGAGACGTATATTGTTGACATCGTGTTAACAATTAAGTTTGTGAATGTCTACCTAGGTATATGTACATCAACGGAGTGTGAAATGGTCTTAATTTTGTAAACATTCTCATATTAAATTATGATGATTTAATAATGAAATAAAACATCCATATTATGCGGTTTGGTTAATAACAATCAAATATTTTATTAAAAAAAACCAATGATAAGTTGCAATGAAATAAAAAATCTAATAAAATTGTAAAAAAATCACTCTATTAAAATATTTATTTATTTATTTAAGGGCACAATTACGCCTACATCCATTGATATATACAACTAGATGTGCAATAACGCTCCCATGCAATGTGACGAGAGAAAAGATGACCACAGCCACGTGTATGTTCTCTGTCAGTTAGTATTTGACGGCAACATTGTCAAATCGTTTGAAGCGGCTTACGCTTTTTTCATGTCAGATGTATGAGGTTTGCACCTAGTCTACACCTATTACACTAATTATTTTATAAGTAATCGTATGACATGATCACATTACGTAATATAAGAAACCTGGTGTCCAGTAGAGGCACGTTGAATTCAGGCACACTTCAACCACGTGTGTCCATAATATTGCTACTTAGTAAGTCAGAAACTCGCATGACAAGTGATAGCACGCCCCATGCGATTCTGCATAGCTTCTTCCTAATGGACACAGTTTTATAGTCGATATAAGTGTGCGATTTTTTGCGAATTCAGCGAGCCTGGTGAAAGTAATTGCTCAGTGGAGATACCCCAGAATAAATTAAAAATATCCTACGAACTCTTGGATCAATACCAAACACTTTTAGTAATAATTTTAACCAATAAAAACTCGTAGACAAGTACGATATAAAACTGGGAGGGATAGTGGTTTGCAATGGCCCATAAAGAGCCATTAAACGCTTTGCAGAGCCTCCTGTTTTATGGTTAAAGCGACATTGTAAATGTTTTCTCTGACATGTTTAAAAGGATATCTGTTTCAGAAATGTGCACTGTAACTTATTCTTTGTTGATCTGTTGCACTTCGTTGCGTAGCGTTGTATCAAATCCTTCATTCCGAAACATGTGACCGTGCTCTGCCTGATAGTTAAAGCTAGAGTGCGGTCTATGTACGAAGACCAACCTCAACCGAGGAGGACTTCATGAGTTATGAGAAATTTAAAAAAATATTTTTATATGCATTATTTTAATTTCTATTATAATTTTCTGAAGGCGAAGATATTTCATTGTGGTAACACTTGTATTAGCTTTTGAACCTCGCTTTAGCTTAACATCTCATGGAATGCGGTCACTCCAGAACTAGTTTTTCAGTTTATTCTCGCTTATATTTTTCATAATTTTATAGCTAGTGGTTTGTTAAAATAAATGATTATTTTCTTGTCAAACTCTTTATTACGAGGAAAGTGAAATAATGTGAGTAATAAATTCTTTTTAGAAGATTTATTACTAGAAATAAACTAAGTCTAGACCGATAAAGCGATAGAGATTTGTGGTCTGAAAATGTCGTTAGATGGTGTTAGTTCTTAAAGACTACAGTGGTTGTAAGTTTTAAAACGTCATCCATTTTATAGTGTTATCGAGTACCGCAAGGGGCAATTCGTCAATGTCCAGATATAATCCCCCTTCAATGAGTCCTAAGCCGGTATGGTGGGGGTAGGGATGTCGCGTCATCCATCACGGGTGCTTCAGTCAATTGCTCGCGATATTCTCTGTTCATTTCACATAAATATTAACTCATTGTTAAACAGAAACTAAATATAATACAAACGTCATTTGAACATGGATAATTTAGGATAACGCGCCATATTCCGATGGTAATAACACGATCATAGTGATGCAACCCGAATATTTATCGATAAATGTATTAAGAAAACTAGGTATTATTTTTTATCGTACAGTATTAATATTAAGCAATTTATTAAGGGAACGGACTACATTATTCTGTGCTAAGGTAGCCAGTTGTGGCGAGTCATCTTGTATAAACTATCGACCTCAAGTGACAGTTCTGATGAAGGTTCCAACACAATTAGGTTTCGAAACCACAACGTATAAATTATATAATTTAAAATAATAATACACTAATTAAATCGTAAAACTAGACGAATAAATCCAAGTCCCATTTTTTATTATTGGAATAATTTATATACAGGTGTCCCGTATCAACGCTATTTTACAGATGGACGGGTTCAATAACTACAATATAATTTGGTACATTTTTTTATACCTTCTAGTTTAAAAGTTATGACATTTTAAAGAAATTATCACATTTTCCCCGTTTTTACACAAAAACAATGTTTTAAAAATATGTTTATAAATATTTTTTATTGGTGTTTTTATTTAAGTGTGTTGAGAAAACACAGGGCTCTATCTGTAGAATACCGTTGATACCACTACTTACGGGACACCTGTATATATTGTTAGTGACGTTCTGTTCTCTCTGCCTATCTGATGGCTGAGATAATGGAATAACGTTCCGTCGAATGCACTGATCGTGATCACAAGAATATTGTTTCTTCAAACCTGTTAAGATAGGTAACCTTACAACGGCCTCTAATGGCATCTAGAAGAATCCAGTCTTAGTGTCTAACCGATAATCAACTTCCGAGCGTTACATTGGAATAGTGAGGCGAATGCTTTTAAAATCATCGCGAATAGAAGCGTAGTAAGCGAACAATTGATCACTTTTTCTATGTGCCTTCATAGTAATTTATCTTTTGTTTGTACGGAACGAAAAGGGATATTCGCATGTAAATTTTTACTGATATATTCAAAGTTACAGTAAGAAACTCCAACATGTACAATATCACTAATTTCGTTTTCTATACACGTAAGACGCTATCGAGTCGCGAACAAACGTAGAAGAAGGAAAGGATTCCAGTAAGATTAACATATAGATGAGTGAATTTAGCTTGCAATCTTATGAAATTATTCAACTTAACTTCGATGCAGATTTCTTCCGTCTCTAATAAGATTACATGTTGGTTTACTACGCGTTTGAAGATACCTTTACATGCTTTTAATGTTATTTAAATTACAGTTAAATTACTAATAATACACAAAGAGGGATGGTGAGAAATATTTGTATATTTATTTTAAATTTAAAGAATTTTTAATTAAAAATTGCAACCTTTTAAGTTAAGACCAAGTTGCGTTTCTTGAAAGCGGCAGTGTATATAAGGACTCTTCTCTCTCTAAGAAGACTCCTCGTCTTTCAACCTTTACGATGCGCAAACGTCTGATCGAGACGACCATGGCGGAGGTGACTACGTGACTCCTGCCTTCAATTAATTATATTTAATGGCGAAACACAGTCACGCCTTGCTGGCCATAAAATATATAAAAGTTAAAAATAATAAAGATTAAAAAAGAAAGTTTTTACAACAGAATTTATTTTAACTTAAAATGTGTAAGACCGTCAAATTATAAAAGTCATTTCGCTCGACGACGACGTAAATCTTAGAAGAGAACATAATTATTATGAAGCACTTAGTTAATGCGGTTTAGAACATAAATACTAAACAAAATTTGTTCTTATAAACTTACACTAATAAATGAGAAGGTATATATGTCTGAACAAAGGTGAAATTTGACATAGAGTTAGATATTGGCTATAATAGAGCCACTGGTATATGATCCATAGAAAAAAATAGGGTCCAACCTTTCATCACTACGAGGCCAAAATACTTTGGCTACAAACTCGGATCTCATCAATTGATCGTGAATTCACGTGTCCTACAGCTAGGCCGCTCTAAGTATAAAATAGTGAGTGTTTTAGCGCCTTATTGCTTATGTTTTACGATACAATACTCACTAGTAACTTTGTAGTAGTTGAATTGCAGGCGTTCCTGGGGCGAGACTTTGCTCCAGTTACAATCAAGACGTGAAGTCTGATTCATCCCCACATTCATCCTGCAAAAACCTTATAGAGTAGCAATTCTCCCACACGTAATAAAAATAGTAGTCCGGCATGTAAATACGCTCCGCCTGATGTTAAGCTAAAGTACGGTCCATGAGCGGAGATAACTGCTACCACAGAATTATACAGGCGGCAGACTTATAGTGGTTACATTTTAGTTAGAAAAATATATACTTTCTTTGTTGCACTTCTTCTCTTCCCTTCTCTGCTTTATTGCAGGTTGTCTTTTTTCCATATTTCAGTTTTCCTGTTGCAGTTCTCGTCTCTGTTATAGTCTCCTTCGCTTTTCTTCCACTTCAACCTTAAAGTAACCCTCGACTAGTTTCTATCTCGTCTCTCCTTCTCGGCTAACAGCACTAATCAAAGTTGTTAATAATTTGTGGTCAGGATGGTGTGAGCTATTTTCTAAAAAGTAGTCATATTGTTTATTTGTAGATACCTAATTCTAATTCAATTCATAATATTTTATTTTTATTTATTTTATTTTGGTAACAAACAGTCATCAGAAAAATCAGTTTACAAAATAAAAGAATTACATGCTAAGTAGACAAATAGTGCCGAGAAAGTAATAATAAAAATATTTATTTGATAAATGTTTAAATTGGATAATATAGCATAAAAATGTGTGTTTTCTTATGAGGTTTCTTAGCAAAAAAGAGATTTATGTCAGGAAACGTTTGGAAGTCACTACCCTTCCTGGTACATAATAATATACAGCTTCAGGCGATCCTTTTTCAATATTTTCCTTTAACGACATTTGTTACGAATTCTAAGAGATCTCTCGATATTCTTCCATGTTTATTTATATTTGAATGTTTGTTTAGACGTTTTTCTAGAATGGCTTCATTAATATTTATTTCGCTTGTATTCCGTTCTGTATGTATATATTATACGTTACATTTTTGGCGATGTTTGACAAGACTGACAAGTTTTAATGTATGGAAAAAGCCCTTTTCTAAGAGAAAAATATGACTCTTTTAAAATCAATAAATAATTTTGTCAATAAACATTTTATGCTGCTTACGACAACAACAACAATTGTCACGTCTTTTTCCCACAGGGATAGGCAGACACAACGGAACGCCTCTCACCACGATCCTGACACAACTCTCTCGCTTCCCTCACATCCACAATTCTTTTCATGCACGCAGGACGTTTATGAGTACTGAGGCAGCCCAGCATTCATAAGGATGTCTCCGATTCGATTAGAAAACACCCTTCAGGGTCTGCCTTGTTTAACGCATCCAATCACACCAGATTTATATATTCCTTTCGTCAATCTCCTTTCATCCTTTCCATGTACCCAAACCATAGAAGCATTCTTTTCTCAATCCTCGTCACTACATCATCTTTCAAACCACATCTGTCGTGCACAACACTATTCCTCATTCTATCCGCTATCGTGACTCCACATATACTCCTTAATAACTTACTTATTGCGTTTACTTTGACGTCTCGAAAGCTTTGCACTTAGTGAGCGTCAGTAAATTTCTAATTGAAATTTAAAAAATATTGACTAAAATTATATACATATTTCTGTTTTTTTTTTTCACTGGAGTTTAAGTAAATAGTCTATGTGAATAAAGTTAGGGAACGAGTGTAGTTTGCGGGCGCGATCGTGTACCGAAAGCTGTGCCGTTCAACCTTTATTTAGTGTCAACTTAACACGACCTCTCTAGGCGCTTTTCGTATTATTTCTCTTATAGTATTTTTAACGAAATACATTACAAGTTACTTGAGAAAATAACATACGAGAAATAGAATATAAAAACAAAATGAAATCGGCCAAGAAAAATAAGAGGTACCTACTTGGAGAAAAATTTTCATACTTTTAGAACTATTAACTTGATAAGTCCGGGCACCGGGCTAGTTCATAATTAAAAAAATACCCGATAAATTAAATATGTTATTAGCCCAGTCTGCTGTCCTGAAGTAGTACCACCACTTTAGAATGTAACACCCGTGAAGTAACCTTGTCGCGTTTCGGGAATAGTTTGAAAGTAGCCAGGTATATAACGAGAGGAGTGGGCACTGTCAATCTAAGATGATGATGGTGGTGGTGATGGTGCGACTGCTGCCCGTACAGTTTTCTCTGTAGTAGTTGTTGTTTCCATTCATGGACCGCACTCTAGCTTTACATTAGGCTGAGTGTTGTCACATGCCGAGCTACAATTTAAAAAAAATCGTTTTTTGACCAAAAATAATATCTGTTGACATTCGATCGTAATCAATCTAATCGTGACGCGCCTATAACGAGACGCCTCGGTCCTTACGCTTGATATATTTTAATTCTGTTTATTATAAAATGGAACAGTCTCAGCGATCCTCTTTTTTTTTTTTAATTTATTGTCCTCGCACGCACTAAAAGGTTCGGGCTTTTTCTGTCGTTCAATTAAATTGTAAAACGACCTTCTCAGCCACGTCTTTCCTCCTTCCTACGACCTGGGATCCTTCAAGCGCAGTGTGAAGAGGCATCTCACGAAGCCGGCATAGCGGGCGCGACCCCCTTCACAGCAGTCGACTTCGTTCATGGATGGCACTCTGAGTTATTATCAGGCGGAAAACAAAAGGTTGTTGAAAAATATAATTTCTGTTTCCGATATACTCGTATTATTGATATTGATCAAAGAATAAATTTGAATAAAGCTACAATTACGTATATTATGAATGTATTTAAATAATTAAATGAAATCTCAAAAACAAAGGGATATTATTTAAATGCTTTCTTTGTCAAAAATTACCTTAAATAATCGATTCTTTATTGTTTTTAATATTGTAACTTTTTACAGAATACAATTATTTTAGCAACCACAGATGCAGACAGCAGTCACCTCTGCTATGCCGACCTGACTACACAATTGTGCATCGTCGAAACTAACAGTACACACTCCACACACGCTTAGTCGAGTATACGGCTTCTTCCAGACTATTCCCAAAACGCGCATTAGTAACACGTAAGACCGTTTGAATCTCTGTTATATTATATGTATGTATATCTCAATGTTTGTACCAGCATCATTAGAAGAAAAACCTTTAAAATCATGTATAAAACATCACCCTACCTCGTGCTAGAAGTGTGTAACGCAAATATGTTGTAAACAACTAATACCCCTGACGTGTTGCCATCAGAAATCCAACAAAGCACCCGATAGCGTTCTCTCACTGCATAGAAGAAGCTAATTTTCCTTAAGTGGGCCACTCTCCTTGCATGAGGGAGTGATCCCCTTCGCGAGGTGCAAGCCGTCGAGACCGCGTGCAAATGGTGTGTTATTGCGAATACAAAAATGTAAATATAGGTGCAGGTGATGAAAAATGCCGTTTTGTTTTCGACGGTGCGTCAGATTAAAAGCAAATATAAATATCATGAATTGTAAATACGATCTTTATAGACTTCTAATAAGAATAGACAAAGAAAGCTTTTTACTTTTAGAATTGTTTAATATTAATAAAGACAAAATTAAATTATTTAACATAAATAGGTAATAGATACTTTTATGTTAATTGTATTTTTATTATCGTACTTTTAAATAAAAATAATATATTTATATTATATATAATAACAGGGGTGGAAAGAAATACTGTATGTTATTAAAATTATAAAGTTTTCCTTGATTGCACTTAAAAGAATATTTCAAAGGAAACATTGTTACTTATAACATTGTATGAAGAATAAATACAGAAAATATTTTCCATTTAAGTAAACCGGTTTACGCCACATGAGGTAGTAACATGATTTGAAATTTATTTCCTCAGTGCAATAGACGACACGAACGCAGCTAGATGCAATCATGTGAAATTGATTCTACGTGGCGCGACTTTCATACAATGCATTATCATTTTGTTTTTAAAGTTTCTGTAAATTTAGTTTATTGATTCCACGAGCTTTTTCTGTTCATTTCTCATCATAATAATAACAAAATCCTTCTTAATGTCCTTTTTACGTTTGTCAAAGTAGCTGTTAGTTGTAAATAAAAGATTAGAAAAATGTAGATGTTTAGTTGACGTAAAATGTTTTCTAGATGGTGTGACAATTTTCTGTTACTCTTGTTTTTGTGATATTTTCCTTTATATAATATTATTAGTAAATACTTGCTTTAAAATAATCGTTATAAAATACAATGTGAACCAGTAGATAATAATGTATCGAATTCGAAGAAAACCTTCCATAAAAGTTATATAAACATCGTTATCTAGAAAATATTGAAGGAAAAACCCATCGTCAGCTTTATATTGTTTTCTAAATCGGTAGTGAGCATTGCCCAGGCGCTTCCGGCGACTCAGCTTGTTTTCTTAGAAAATTCACTAGTTTTTTCTATTTTCTTCTTCTATGATTTTCATTTGATTGCACAATGATCGTAAGGGCAGAAACAATGCTCAAACATTTGTTAATTTTTATATAAGATGTTTTTTCATGAGTCCATTTTGTAAACCTTAATGTAATAAGCTTAACATTTAAAAATAAGGCATAACAATATTTCACCGTTAATATTGTCTCGAAAGCGCTGCATGACTACATGGCACTGTATGGTTAGGTAAATAATAATATAGTATTTTATCTTATAAAAATCTAAAACAAAACATCAAAAGAATATGCGCTTTTAGATAAAAATCATATTAACAAAACAAATATTTATAGTGAAATTGTAAATAATCCAGTGTCTAAACATATATCATCTTAGCGGTGTTCATTGTATAGTCTAAATGAGGGTGCCTCTGCCTGCATCACTATCTACAACTTTGCTATTCGCGAGTGAGCCACTCCAGGAAAATTACCTTCCACTATGAAACGGGGTACGCTATCGGATGTTTTGTGGAAGACGGGGGCACGAGCCCGACTCGCATCACTTGTGAGTGGAGTTTCAATAGCGCTTCAAAAAGATTCAAGAATTCTATGCGAATGAATGTATAACGGAATATTGACTTCTAAATAAGGGGTAATGAGAGGGACTATGCTTCTATGTACATACGAGTACATACGTACACTTAATAATATAAATTCGTTGGTTTACAGTCTATTATATAAAATTGCAAAAAGCGAAAAGGTATTTCTTAAATATTATTTTAATTCAATGTATTAATATAAGAATAAATTTAGAAGTAAAATCATCACGAAGAAAATATTTAATTTGTATATTTTTTGTTAAAGTTTAGGTCGGGAAAGTTTCTTTATTTTTTAAAACATGTTGGGGTACCTCTACACAGTCTTCACGAATTATTTTTTAAAATATAAAATTCATTTTATTCAGTGCGAGAAACTGCAACAAATGAAAGTTTTTTAACCTCGCATAATAGAAGCAATAATATACGATCCAGGTTCGCGGGGACGAAGCGAATGAAAATTTACAAAGTTCATAAGAAATTAACAAACTTTAGTAATTTGACGTTATGAAACGTTCACCTCGACTAGAAAGGTACAATTTTGTTAACTATACTATTTTTTTTAATTAAGCTCGGCATATGACAACACTCCGCCTGATGTAAAGCCAGAATGCGGACTATGAACGGAAACAACTGAGACCACAGATTAATTTGTACAGGCAGCAGTCGTTTCCGTTATGCCGGCTCGAAGAGATTGACGCAGATTGACAGTGCACACTCTTCTCGGTATACCTGGCTACTTCCAACCTGTTCCCGAAACGCGACATATTCACATCACGGATGTTACATTTGAAAGTGGTGGTACTATCCCAGGAAGGCAGCTGGGCTAATAACCATCATCAGTCTGCCTACCACTCTTAAATTGCTGGTAGCTTCTTTGATTTGTGACGACCTGCTGCCCTAAGTGCATTCATTCATTCTGAGTCCGTGGCAAGATCTAATAATGGAAGCTTTCATCGTTGATCTGACAGATATACTTGTGCAATTTGCTTTTGAAGTTTGCGGCGTGTATGTGAACATGGTAATGCACTAAAGCACTTCCCTTGTACGCAATTTAAACACTATACCACAACTATCAATCGTTTTCGATTTTATCGAACGTTTGATGTTTAAGATACGGGCTAAATCTCATTAAAGGGAGGACAATGCCCATTTCTGTATCCTAATACTTTGTTAACAAAGTAATATTCTAAAATATTATCTTATTTTTTCATTTATTGATTTCAATTATATCAACACATCGTTTATCAATCAATTGACAATGTTTAATTACATAAAAAAACAGATATCATCAATAATTATTAAACCATTTAATATAATTATAACCTCAAATATTGCATCAAAAAATGTCTAATTACTCAATAACTCGGGTAAAAAAAAATTAAAACTGATTAGTGATAACGCATGAGGTACTAAACAAGATGTTCGCCTCCGTTATGCTGATAAAATTATTTACCTGAATAAGTTATTTGATTACATTAGTTTCTCAGTCGTGTATCATTCACAAATCGAGTTATTGTAGGTTAGTTAAATGGAAAATATTTTGACATCGCCTTTTGGTGTGTAGCGACACGACTGATACGATTTTCAAAGCACATTTCCGATGAACGCTGATCAGACGAGTAGAATGGCTCTACCTACACTGTGAAAAATACGATATTTTTCAACTATAGTTCGTTCGGAACGTTCCACCCAACCTATATTCGTACATTCGAAAGTGTTACAAATTGAAGATTGGTTTAAAATAGTTTCGTGGTATGTTTAAAACATCCTGTGATTTTGTCGCGTTCTGGGATCAGTTTGGAAGTAACCAAGTATAAGCCGGCATAGCGGAGGCTACTGCTGCCTAGAGAAATTTATTTGTGGTAGCAATTGTTTTCGTTCATGAACCGCGCTCTAGCTTAACATCAGTATAGGGGAAGTGTTGTCATAAAAATAAATAAAATCAGTGAGTTTGTAATGATAGTATATCGTCTATAATTGCACGCCTGTCATTTTCGTGAAACCTCCGCCATAGTATGAGAATTCTAAATAAAACATCTAGTTTAATAATTCATTTTGAAAACTAGAATACTGACTTCACTTGCAAAATAGAGACACTCAACTAAACATTCAACTTTACGGATACTATTTAAAGTTATAAATGAACGTCGTTACGAGGGTATTCCTGTGGGATAGACGAGATATAAATTATTCGAAAAATGATAAATAATCCTATGATATAAAACTGAAATTTAAATAAAGTTTATGATAATAATAAAAAAGGGTTATTTTTACTTTTAAGCTGTTGGTTTTGGACTGATGATAGCTAGAGGAGCGAACGTGGTCTAGCGATAAGATGCGTGTACTCACGATCGATGAGACCCGCGTTCGAACCTCGCTAATTTGACCGGTACCAATGTAACTTTGTTATACATACTTTGGTCGCTCAGCACAGGCACTATTAAAAGAGTGGTAGGCTGATGATGGTTATTTGTCCAGTCTGCCGTCCTGGGGTAGTACCACCACTTTCGAATGTAACACCCGTAAAGTGTCCTTGTCGCGTTTCGGGAGCAGTTTGAAAGTAGCCAGGTATAACGAGAGGAGTGTGCACTGTCAATCTAGATTCTAGATGGTGCATACTCGTCTCCTCAGGTCGACATAGCGGATGCGACTGCTGCCCGTAGAGATTTCTCCGGAGTAGCAGTTGTTCATGGTTCTAGCTTTACATCAGGTGGAGTGTTATCACATGCTAAGCTACAGTAAAAAAAATATATTACAATTAAAACGTAACCAAATAAAATATTTTAACAACTTTTTAAAAATATAATAATTCACGAGATAATATGCCCCATGTTTATTTTGAAATCTTAAATATGAAAGCATTTTACTTAAATATGATATTTAAACTGGCAACATTAGCGACAACCGCTGCCGGCAATTTACCTTGTTCCCAGAGAGGCCTTATTTTACGTTTTAAGAGAAATTATGTCGTCTTATTTCCTTTCTATTCATGAAAATTGCATTTTTGATGTTTGTTCTTCAGTTAAGGTTTATTTATTTTAAGTAAAATAAAATTAATATTTTCAACAAATTATAATTTCGTATTTATTAGATTTGTATTTACCAAAATTATGAATGAGATAATAATTTACTAAAGAGAAATATTTTGCAGTAATGAGCTTATGAAATGCGCTCAAAATATATACTATTTTATGTTAATATTATATTTGTGGAATCAGAGTTGATGTATTACATTCTACGACACACACAACTAATATTTACTCTTAATGTGACGGTAGAATCATTAATTAATCTTCAACTTTTCTATGTATCTGAGCATGTGACAACATTCCTCCCGATATTAAACTCGAGAGCTGTCCATGAACCGCTGATACCACAGAAAAATTTCTGCAGGCAGAAGTCGCCTCCGCTATGCCGGCTTATACTTGGTTACTTCCAAACTGATCCCAGAACGCGACAAAATCACAGGATGTTTTAAACATACCACGAAACTATTTTCTATACCTCTCGTTATGTCTGGCTACTTCCAAACTGATCCTTAAATGCGACAGGGTCACTTCACGGGTGTTACACTTTAAAATTGTTTATAAAATTCTAGATCCTTAGTTCCCAATGTGGTCCAGGTGGACCCCCAGGAGTCCACGGGAGACTCGACGGGGATTTAGGTTGCTGTGACAAAAAATGGGGGATTCACAATTCGTAAGCGGGGGGGTCCATGAAAATTTATTTGCTTTATTAGAACTAAAATGTTGACTTGACTTTACCTATCAATGTAGGCAGATAATATTTTTAAAAGCTCAACGACTGTTACTTGTAAAAACTTGCATATTCCATATTCATAATGGATTACTGACTGTAACTATGTAATACGGACAAATGTGTGTACGCCTGCAAAGGCAGATATTATCTGGACATCTATCTTACTACGAACAAAAATTACCTAATACCAAACACGCAATAAAGATTTCATTTCATTTCATTTCAGTACACCGTGTCGAGACTTGCAATGGAATCACTTTTTTGATTGGCTAACTTAACTTTTTTGTCATCCACTCACAGCACATTAAATTAATTAACCAATCAATTCTCACTTTTTTTTTGAAAACTATTATATTATATTCCTGGTTGTAACTCAGCCGTAACGCAAACCATAGTTGGATCTAATCTTCACATTTTTGCCGAGTTTTAGGAATATTGTAGAAACATTAGAAACACAACATCCAGCTTTACATAGCTGCAGGGGGCCACCGACACCAGCTAAATTTTGAAAGTGGTCTATGAGAAAAAAAGTCTGGGCACCTCTGATCTAGATAAAGTACATTCGTCTTATTTACCACTCGGCCACGGTTACACTCCACTCCAAAAGTTACTAAAATTTTTAAACACATTTGCATATAGCTAACAGTAATTTTCCAAAAGTAATTACAACTAATAGAAAACTTAGCGGAATTAATAGCTATAGTAAGATACGAACTCGAGCGTCATACAGGGTGTTAGTTTTCAAACTTAATTTTCTAGTTCGTCGAGTTAATTTTCTATGTCAATCAAAATTTCTAAAGTTAGAATTGTAACATCCTGTAATTTAAGAATAACTTGAAAGTTATTATTGTTCCCTTGGTAATTTTAATTAGATGTTTGCTTCTATTTCCAACCATTACTGTTTGTAATCGGACAACTAGAATTCCGCCCAACACTATCTATTATAAAAAAAAACTACACACGGATTACGAGCTAGATGGGTAACGTGACCATTTATATTTTTCCTCAAAACTGGACATTAAGGCAATCCCAATCCCATTAAGCCAATACCCAATCCCTAAATAATAAAAAAACTTTTCGATTGCGACTTTAAAATTTTATACCGAACGCCTGTTTCCCTGAAAACGTTCTTGCTTTGGAGACAACGGGACGGAGTACCCAGCAACGGGTACGATCACGTTAATTATTAGCCAACTTTTCTTTTCTTTTTGTTTGGCATTATAACATTGTAGAATCTTTACTGAAGCTTCCTACGAAGTTTTGGAGGGAAAATGGAAACACAGGTTCTCTTCCTTTGAATTGTTTGCCCACACTCACGCACGTTCACGAACACTTAATGGTTAATAATCCACCATTTTTTTAAATTGTAGCTTGGCATATGACCATATTACGCCGCGCCTCAAACTAAAACGCCTGATCTTTCACACACCGAATTCTCAATGACCGTGTGATGAAGAGGTTCCTCTTAAATAAATCAGAGTTGGGTTTCGTAGTTATAGCAGAATAACCTCATAAGGGCACAATTGTGAAGTGGGATACTTACATTAGTTTCGCTACTACTAAAGTGCTAAGAATTCACTCTTCAGGCACGGATTGTCACCGTTAAGTTACTCTTCTATTTTATATTACAGCGACATCTAGTTAATTACTTTAGAAGTTCAACATTAAATGGACAAATAAGTGAGAAGGCGATATCAACAACTTCCAAGAAAAATTTAATAAAATATATATAGGTATAAAAGATTCAACCATTCATTGTTAAAGATGCTTTAAAATAAGTTTATTTCTAAATAATACTGTCTAGACGCGCGCCGATTTGACTTTCTTTGTAAGAATATTTCGACCAAATCTTTATAAATGGTCTTTGTTTATAATATAAGACGTAAATATATATTTATAGCTTGGAGTTGTTGTTAGTTTGCTTTTCAACATCTGTATCTTTTGGTAATATGAACTTTAATGTCAAAGATATTATCTATAATTCAGAATATACGAATGTTTGAACGTTTTCTTCCGATTTGGATGGTTATAAGAGGAATATATTCGTTGTATAGTATTGAAAAACCAGGACGTCATTGGTTGGCTATTAATAAATTATGAATAAATAATTAATTTATTGCATTTATCGTTATTACTATTATTGTGACTGAAAAAATCGTCAGTTGACTAGGAGGCTCGCGGCGTCCCTTGCGTGTTTTAATAGCCGGCGCCCATGTTCAGCGAATCGAAGCGCAAAAAATCGCTTATCTGTATTTACCATGAAACTGCATCCATTAGGAAGGAGCTAAGCTGTATCGCATCGGCAAGCGAATTTCTGAATAACATTATTATTATAACATTAAAAATTTGTCTATAATGGTCGCAATAGTAGAAATGCGATACTCTAGTGGACGCCAGACTTTATAATTTTTTCTTTCAAAATAAATTTCAAATTTTTGTCAAATCATTGACCCTGGCCTATATTTAATTCGAAGTATTGCTAAATGCTTTTTGCCGTTTTACTGCGTGTCCTATTTTTAGAAATTTATGTTATTTGTAAAAATTTTAATGTGTGTGTGTAGGAATGACATATATTATACTATGCATATTAGGTATGTTAACCAACAAAAAGAAAGTAAATTTTTATTGGCGAATAAAGTTTATCAATAATAACAAGCTGTAATGAATTATTATAAATAGTAATGCATGTTTTTAGTACTTTTTTCTGCTATGACAACCTTTTTTTGTGATATATTGACCAGTTGGACATCTCTTACCTTTTGCTTGCTTATCATACCTACTGTAAATCTTGATTTTGTGTTTTTAGCTCTCTCTCTATTCAGTGTTTTTCTTCAAAATTTTCACAATGTTATCTTAAAAGAGCTTTACAAATTTTCTAGTGTAAGTAAGAACATTCTATTTAATTAAAAGTTGCTCCCTTGAGATTTTCTACTATTCGCCTTCGTAGTTCGTAGCGCTCTTTCTTGGTTGGCATCAGGGAACGTTGCATCGTGATTTTAGACTTTGTAGCTATTTCAAATGCACCTATTTTAAATGATGCACTTTGCTAACAATTAAAGATTAAAGTAAGCTGTTTATGTAGTTACAAATTAAATTGGATGCGCGGGGTTGAATATACTGTAAATTATGTGCTCTTGGACTAGGGTTTCCATCTCAAAAACTTGGCAACCAGGACAAGACGCGTGAAAACCCCGGATTTTAGAGCCCAGAATGTCCGGGACATGTCAACAGGTTTTTTAAACATAGTCAGTGTAGTAAAAAACGGGGGGACGGTGAATTTAGCGAGTCGATTTAGTGAATTTAGGCCGTGGTCTAGCGGTAAGACGCGTGAACTCACGATCGATGAGACCTGTGTTCGAACCTTGCTAATTCTGACCGGTAACAATGTAACTTTGTTATATGTACTTTGATCGCTTAGTGCCTATAGGCACTATTAAAGAGTGGTAGGCAGACTGATGGTGGCTATTGGCCCAGGCTGCTGTCCTGGGGTACCTCCACTTTCGAATGTAACGCCCGTGAAGTGACTTCGTCGCGTTTCGGGAGCGGTTCGAAAGTAGTCAGGTCAAGAGGAGTGTGCACTGGTGGTACATGCTCGTGGTACATGGCCGGCATAGTGGAGGCGACTGCTGCCCGTAGATATTTCTCTGTAGTAGCAGTTGTTTCCGTTCATAGACCGCACGCTAGCTTGGTGTTGTGGCGGAGAGAGTGGTAACAGGCGGAATGTTGTCACATGCCGAGCTACAATAAAAAAAAAACTCAGATGTGACTAGCCTCATGTTAAGCTGGAGTGCGATATATAAGCGGAAACAACTGCCACCACAGAGAAATATCTGCAGGCAGCAGCACCCTCCGCTATGCCAGCTCAAGGAGTACCATGCACACTTCCAAGCTGTTCTTACGACGGAGCTAATAACCATCATGAGTCTGCATACCATTATTTTAAGTTTTATTCTAATTAATTGTTTTTAATTTAAATTAACATCCTTGAGAATTGCTAACTTAGTTACTTTATTCATTAGCAAACTTTTAATAATTGTTTATTGTCTTCGGTAACAATAAATAGAATGTTTTAATTACAGATATTTTTAAAATATAATAAATGAAAAAAAAAAATCAATAGTTTGCAGAGAGCCTTTGTAACGAAGAAAACTCGAGTAAAATTTTCAATACATTTTCATTATGAATAAAAAAATTGGCGTGGTGAACGGACTGATGATGGTATGTCCAGGACATGGGCGTACTAAGCCAATGGGCAACCTAGGTACGTGCGTAGGGCTCGTAATTTTTGGGGCCCGAAAATTAGGTTTTTACGAAACGCAAAATATGTATCATGACTGAAAAATGGGCCCGGAATTACAATATTGCCTTTTTTTTTTGTTGGAGGAAATCTTTTATAGATGCCTCGCCGTCTCGGGGAAGACGACGAGGTTATGTCGGACTCCCCGGTACTCCCCAATACACGACTAAAACCCACACGGTGTCCCTCTCTACGTCATATGGTAAGGTCACGGGCACGCTTTCACATTCAGTCGCGACCCCACCGACGCTTGGCCGTTAGGCCCCACCTC
Organism: Tinea pellionella; assembly: GCA_948150575.1. Taxonomy (NCBI): domain Eukaryota; kingdom Metazoa; phylum Arthropoda; class Insecta; order Lepidoptera; family Tineidae; genus Tinea; species Tinea pellionella. The sequence continues at coordinate 3,859,741 of OX411258.1, forward strand.
ATCGGGAAGAAACACCATTCCTGCCAAGTAAATGAGCGGCAGTCCAACCCCGGGACTACCGCTCTTGCCTCGGGGCGAAGGAGATAACTCTTGCTAGTCCGCTACCGCGTCCGCCCACGCGAAGAAGGGTGGTCTCTCACTCAGGTCTTCTCTGAAAGCAGAGTGTGACCCGAGGAGAGATCCAGAGAGGTATCCCGGGACCCTCTATCCACCACAATTACAATGTTGCCTACGGCCCGCTTTAGCCTTAGTCTGCCACTAGTCCGGGATGACATATCATCATCATCTGGGCTAGTACCACCACTTTCAAGTGGTGAAGTGAGAAGTGGCCGTGTATAACAAGAGGAGTTTGTTCTGTCAGTGGATAATGCACATTCATTTCCTCGAGGCGGCATAGCGGAAGGGACTGATAAATGCAGAAATTTCTCTGTGGTAAGTGTGATGATAGTTGCTTTTTTTTTAATTGTAGCTCGGCATGTGACGACACTCCGCCTGATGCAAAGCTAGAGTGCGGTCCATGAATGGATAATAACTGCTACTACAGAGAAACCTGTGCGGGCTGGACCTATGCACCATCTAGAGCGACAGAGCACACTTCTCTCGTTATACCTGGCTACTTTCAAACTGCTTCAAAACGCGACAAAGTCACTTCACGGGTGTTACATTCGAAAGTGGTGGTACTACCCCAGGACGACAGACTGGACAAATAATCATCATCAGTCTGCCTACCACTCTTTAATGTAATTTGTCTGTAATTTTACAACGACACGTCTCGGCAAGTAATCGTCCTTAATTCCACAATATTCTGTCGATATTGTTGTGGTTACGCTATATCTTGTTTGAATATAATTTCGTCTGTATGAGTAGATTCAGATATCTAAGTCGTTTCCATTTATAGCGCTATAACGGATCAAATGCGGTGGAAGTGATACACCCGGCGATCGTTTAGCTCTTTATTACAACTCTAAAACGGGTGCAACTGCTTCTGAAACAATCCAGCTATTCGTACATTTAATATTATATCTTGCGGTATAGATTGTGCGTGGGATGGGCTATTTTCGCGAAACAAATAATCGAATGAAACGATTCGTACATTCGATTGTTCGGTTTATTCGTTCTAACAAAAACCAATCGAATAAAAATATAATGTTGTAGCAGTTATAAGCAACGTGAGTGGAAAACTAATCCATAAAAAAAGAAAATTTGACATATACAACATTAATGTGTCCATGTCTACATGCAACAGTCGCCTCCGCTATGCCGGTTTGAAGAGACGAATGTGCACCATCTATATTGACAGTGCATACTCCCTCACTCGTTATACCTGGCCACTTTCAAATCGATCTCGAAACGTAACAAGGTACTATTCCAGGATGGCAGACTTGGTTAATTACCATCATCAGTCTGCCTACCACTCTTTTATAGTGCCTATAGGCACTGAGCGACTAAAGTACATACATTTGAACCGGTAAGAATTTAGCGCGTTTATCGGTTGTGAGTTCACACGTTCAACTGCCAGGGCCGCTCAAGACCGTGATGATGAAGACGATATTAGTACTCATCGAGATTTTTTGATGCAAAACGGATCAGATTCGGTTGCGAGACCATATTTTTACTCGAAGTTATTTTTTTACAGAGAGCTGTAGAGAAAATTAACTTTCTTATAAAATTATTGGATTTTATCAAAAATATCTTTTATTACCATGAGATAAGGTATTTATTACAATAACAGTATTTTTCATCATGAAATTAATCCGAACCAAATTAATAAGTTATGCAACATGTTTTTCAGTTTACTGTTTCAGAAATCCACTTTTCTCTTAGTTATCTCAAATGGTTTTCTTTTCTAGCTAATTTCAGAGAACATACGAAGATTTTGAAGAAATATTTTTCAGCGATTTTATCAGGATTTCGTTATAGATTTAAAATGAATCTTCGATTGTAAAGGTTAGTATTGGAATAAAATAGAACGACTAGGGTTCAAGAAAGCAATGCACATATATTTCTCAATATTGCAAATTTTCCTTCAATTTCCTTTCACAAATGGTATTCCGTTCATTTCCTAACCTTACAATATTCTCTGTACGAGACATGATTGCCCGAATACTTGAATTTCACTTTTATACTTTGCATTTTCTTAGTTAACTGCATCACAAGATATTTTTTATAAGTACGTCGACACGTGACAACACTCCGCCTGATGTTAAGCTAGAGTGCGGTTCATGAACTGAAACAACTGTTACAGACAAATTTCTACAGGCGGCAGTCACCTCCACTATACCGGCTTGGGGAGACGAATGTGCACCATCCAGGTTGATAGTGAATACTCTTCTCTTTATTTTATCTAAGTTTACCGTCACAATAGTATATTGTATTGTGTTTTGATCAGGGGCGCTAAAACCCACAATGTTCAGAGGGAAATGGGGGAGGGTCGAACCCATCGATGACTAAAAGACGTTCGGCGCACTCAAATGAGGATCTTATTTTTTTATTGTAGTTCGGCATGTGACAACACTCCGCCTGATGTAAAGCTAGAGTGCGGCAGTCACTATGCCGGCTTGAGGAGACGAGCATGTACCATCTTAGATTGACAGGGCATACTCATCTCGTTATACCTGGCTACTTTCAAACTTTTCCCGAAACGCGACAAGCTCACTTTACAGGTGTTACATTCGAAAGTGGTGGTACTTTCCCAGGACGGCTGACTGGACAAATAACCATCATCAGTCTGCCTACCACTCTTTAATAGGCACCAAGCGACCAAAGTACATATAATGAAGTTACATTGGTATCGGTTAGAATTTAGAGAGGTCCGAACACGGGTCTCATCGACCGTGAGCTCACGCGTCTTACCACTAGACCACGGCCGCTCGATTTATTCTCTCTTTGATTACAACTCTAGCATTTAAAAGGCCAAATTTTTTTTGTATGGAATGTATACGATGCAATATCGACCCCCTTTTGCTTTAATTTTTTTGTGGTATTACGTGTCGTCACCTGGCAAACTAAGATAAAAAAAAAGTCCATAGATACTTTAAAAATCGGCCGTGGTCTAGCGGTAAGACGCGTGAACTCACGATCAATGAGACCCGTGTTCGAACCTCGCTAAAGACCGGTACCAATTTAACTTTGTTATATGTACTTTGGTCGCTCAGTGCCTATAGGCACTATTAAAGAGTGGTAGGCAGACTGATGATGGTTATTAGTCCAGTCTGTCGTCCTGGGGCAGTACCACCACTTTCGAATGTAACACCCGTGAAGTGACCTTGTCGCGTTTCGGGAATAGTTTGAAAGTAGCCAGGTATAAGAAAGGAGTGTGCACTGTCAATCTAGATGGTACATGCTCGTCTCCTCAAGCCGGCATAGTGGAGGCGACTGCAGCCCGTAGAGATTTCTCTGTGGTAGCAGTTGTTTCCATTCATGGACCGCACTCTAGCTTTACATCAGGCGGAGTGTTGTCACATGTCGAGCTACAATAAAAAAAAAAAAAAAAAAAAAAAAAAAAATGCATCGTCACGCTAGTACGTAACGTTATTAATGACTAGTACTTAAAGAAAAGTGTACGAATTGAACAAATTGATAGCCGTCGTCGTCCCATCTGATTGTAGTTGGTCGTCGCCGCCCTCAAATGGGAATAATCCGTCAAAGTCAAGGATAATCCTCTCTTAATGAGTTCAAAAACGGCAAATGCTTGCCCTAATTCTAAAAAGCAACCTTCATTAATTGAAACCTATAAAATACAGGGTGGATGATGCAAGACGTATTTGAAGGTAAAAAATATTTAAACATAAAAGAAATTTTCTATACTCAATGGTTAGAATTCTTTACTTTTTAAAATAAGTAAAAAATGCACACAAAGATTTTTAAGAGTCAATTGTGTCAGCCAGAAATCGAATTTGGTAAAAAGTGACAAAAAATAAAATATTTTTATTTAGGCAAATGATGAAGAAACCCCTCTAAAACTAATCAGGTTATCACTATTAATCTGGATTGTGCACGTTCGTCTCACAAAGCCGGCATAGCGGAGGCGACTGTTGTCTGTAGAAATTTATTTGTAGTACCAGTTGTTTCCGTTCATGAACTGCACTTCTAGCGTGTGGTTGTAGCTAGTAAATAGTCGTACTGAGTAACGTAGACCATTTATACTTAATTCATCAAGCCGGCATAGTGAACGCAACGCTTACTTCATAGCTAACTTAACATCAGACGGAATGACTGCATATAACAGACTAATATAGAAAAAATTATAAATACGTGTAAAAACGCGATTTTTTTTGCAAAATAAAAAAATCTTTTTTAAAAGTAATATAACGCATAGTTTTGTATAAAATATATTAAGTAAACAAAACATGTATTAAATCTGGTTTTGGAGAAACGTGAGCAGGGGTGGTGGCCGGGATTCGCGGCAACATGTCGGGCCCACGCGAAAAGTGCATTAATCATGGAAGGACAAAAGCTGCTTTTTATCGGGAATTTCCCTTCCTAAGGGATTCCTCGACGTTACTTTTTTTCACATTTGTCACATTTTGTTCTCAGTATTTTATTCTTATTCACTTTAGGAAAATATGTTTTTTTTTAGTTCTAATAATACAAGATGTCGACAACTCTTTTCATAATTTTCATCAAAGAAAATTTTATCGTTATACGTGTTTATTTTTTAAACTATCGAAGTAGGCAGGGATTTTGGTCACTAGTGACTTCTATTTTATTTATTTAAAGCTTAGTGTAGCGTGCACACAGGCGAACTTAATGCTAATTAGCATTCTCTTCTAGCTAACCTCCGTGTTTATGACAGATGTGAGCGAAGAGAAGCAGGTTTTTAAACAAATATAATTACATTTAAAAAAAATACAACTAAAGTCTAGATATATATAAATATATATACACATACATACAAATACTATACATAAAATATTTTACATACCACTCTCGTTTCAATTTTTTTTAAATTGTAGCTCGGCATGTGACAACACTCCGCCTGATGTAAAGCTTGAGTGCGGTTCATGAATGGATACAACTGCTACTACAGAGAAATTTCTATAGGCAGCAGTCGCCTCCACTATGCCGGCTTGGAGAGACGAGCATATACCATCCAGATTGACAGTGCACACTCTTCTCGTTATACCTGGTTACTTTCAAACTATTCCCGAAACGCGAGAAGGTCACTTCACGGGTGTTACATTCAAAAGTGGTGGTACTACTCCAGGACGGCAGACTGGGCTAATAACCATCATCAGTCTGCCTTTCACCCTTTCTGAGTAGTTGACTAATTGAGAAAGGTCGGTTAATCGCGATTAAACTTATTGCAACTTTAATAAGTCGGATTATATGCTAGTTTTTTTTTCTGTCTTCTTTCAATCTTTCGTCCTTCCGGGAGACTATGATTTCCATCTATAAAAGAAGCGAAGTGACCTAGTCGTATTTCGGCAATCTAGACAATGAACACACGTAAAAATCAAATCGGCACAGGGGAGGTGACAGCTGCCAGTTGTACCCCCCCCCCCCATACATAATGCATTTACACACCAATAAAAAATAAGAAAAAAATAATTTAATTAATTTTCATTTTTATTTTAATAAATATCAAAAAATAAATTGTCCGTGTCGTAATTTAATAATGTTTTAGAAAATAAGAACGCTACTGGTTCATGACGAGGCAAAATCAAAGACGATCAATCAATCATTTTGGAGACATTTTTAATAAACCTTCTTCATATTTGGCCTAAGGGAAAGGTCATACAATGCTTTACCTACTTTCAATCGCTTATAATTATTTGAAATTAAATAAAATATTTATTGTGTGTTTGGCATTAGGTAAATTTGCTCTTCTAGTTTACATTGTCCAACTAATATCTACCTTTGCAGGTGTACACTGTACACACATTTTTTTTTAATTGTAGCTCGGCATGTGACAACACTCCGCCTGATGTAAAGGCTAGAGTGCGGTCCATGAATGGAAACAACTGCTACTACAGAGAAACCTGTGCGGGCAGCAGTCGCCTCCATTATGCCTTGAGGAGACGAGCATGTACCATCTAGATTGACAGTGCACACTCCTCTCGTTATACCTGGCTACTTTCAAATTATACCCGAGACGCGACAAGGTCACTTTACGGGTGTTACATTCGAAAGTGGTGGTACTACCCCAAGACGGCAGACTGGACAAATAAACATCATCAGTCTGCCTACCACTCTTTATTGGTGCTTATAGGCACTGAGCGACCAAAGTACATATATTTGTCAGTTTTAACTTTATTCTACATATACGAAAAGAAAGTTTTAAAAGAGAAAAAAACAAATCTTTTAATAACATTTAAGTACCTACTTAAATAAATAAATAAATAAATAAATTATTGGAGGCATTAGAAGATTCGAGTAATAATCTGAACATTGTAAATAGAATTTTAGCGTGATTCTTCGAGTATTAATTGATGTGTGTGTAATTAATGTAAGCTAGAGTGCGGTCCATGAATGGAAACAACTGCTACCACGGAATCTCTACGGGCTGCAGTCGCCTCCACTATGCCGGCTTGAGGAGACAAGCATGTACCATCTAGATTGACAGTGCACACTCCTCTCTTATACCTGGCTACTTTCAAACTATCTCCGAAACGCGACAAGGTCACTTCACGGGTGTTACATTCGAAAGTGGTGGTACTACCCCAAGACGGCAGACTGGACAAATAAACATCATCAGTCTGCCTACCACTCTTTATTGGTGCTTATAGGCACTGAGCGACCAAAGTACATATATTTGTCAGTTTTAACTTTATTCTACATATACAGGTCGAAAAGAAAGTTTTAAAAGAGAAAAAAACAAATCTTTCGAAGTTTTTCCCGAACATATTTTAACTTTAGGTTTTATGCCTTACAATAATTAAAACAAGACTATTTTTTATAAATATATACAGATACGCACTTATGCTTATCTCAATAATGTGCCCTCCAGAAACAGTTTTAAAAGTGGATTGAAACTATCAGTCGTATAGAAGTCACTACACATTGCGAACTTTACTTTGAAAAGGATTTTCTTACATTGTTTTATCGCAAGTCCTCGGGGACAGTTGAAACAAAGGCGGAAATCTACGAACAAAATCTTACGGATTTAGTAATGTATTCTTGACAGCCTATACTATAATAGTGTTTTTGCAATCCTTTTTCATGTAAAAGTGTGAAGTGAAGTGACCCAGACGCGTTTCGGTAACAGCTCCGGTTCGGTAATTAACTGTGACCGGGTATAAGGAGAGGAGTTTGTTTGCTATGTCAAACTGAACGGCGGAGGTGACTTCCGCCTTCAGACATTTATGGGCATGGACTTTAGCATCAGACGAAGTGTTGTCAAGCACAGTGTGAAGACGCATCTTACATAGCCGGCATAGCGGTTGCGACTGTTGTCTGTGGATCCCCTTCTCTGGCAGCAGTCGCTTCCGTTCATGGATCGCACTCTAGCTTAACATCAGGCGGATTGTGATCATATGACAAATAAATATGCCGAGCTACAATAAAAAAATCTAATTCTAAAATAAACTGTAAATACATTTAAACTCTTATACGTTTAAATAAAATTAATGACATTTAAGTACCTACTTAAATAAATAAATAAATAAATTATTGAAGGCATTAAGAAGATTCGAGTAAATAATCTGAACATTGTAAATAGAATTTTAGCGTGATTCTTCGAGTATTAATTGATGCGTGTGTAATTAATGTAAATTAGAGTGCGGTCCATGAACGGAAACAACTGTAGCATTCGCCGCTGCTATGCTAATATTATTGAAAAATTCTAATCTTGATATAGATGTTTGAACTCCAAACAAATAAAATTTAAAAGTGAAATACTTGAAATTTTCTTTTCGAAATATTCGTATTCAAATAGTAATAAATTTTATAGTATTTCAGTTCGTATATAATACTGGAACATTGGGAAAGCAATATAACTTTACTGAGTGGATGACAATTCGACAAGCGACGGTACATGGCATGGTTTACTGCGCAACTTTGCCGTCTTCTTGGATTCATAACGCAGTAAAAACCTCAAACTTTGTTGAATTATTAGCTTTACGTGATTGATTTATTCTTATAGTTATCCACTTAAAAATACATATACAGAATATTTTAAGTTAGCTCTGAAGTTTGAAATATCTAAAACCCACTATCTCGATATTTTTTTTTTCAATTTTTAAAAATAAGTTAAAGGTAGAGTTCTACAAAACCTCACACATATGTGAGGTTACTTAATAGAATAGTTTTAAAATAATTAGATTCTAAGTAGTTTACTTTCTTTTTTCCTTAATATTATACATATAGTGGGTTTGTTTTAAATATTCCACACTATTTTGGACTACAGTACAGCGCTAACTTTTAAAATTTATATTTACTAACATGTTGGTACTGTAGCCTGTGTGAGTGCCTTAAGAATAAATAAATAAATATTCATTGAGGTATATCGTCGGATATTATGTTATATGTACTTCGGTCGCTCAGTGCCTTTAGGCATTATTAAAGAATGGTTAGCAGACTGATGATGGTTATTAGCCCAGTCTGCCGTCCCAGGGTAGTACTACCAACGTCAAATGTAACGTCCATGAAGTGACCTTGTCGTGTTTCGGGATCAGTTTGAAAGTAGCCAAGTATAACGAGAGGAGTGTGCAATGCTAGACGGTGCACACTCGTCTCCTCAGGCCGGCATAGGGGAGGTGACTGAAAGAAAGAAATAAAATATTTATTAACAAAGTCCTTCTTAATGCAAACAGCCTGCAATAAAAAAGAAATAGACGTGTCACAAATAATAGTAATTAACGAAATTTTTCTAATTAAGGTAAGGTATTTTATACTTGACAAATTCTGCGCGTAAATATAAAATCGATAAATAAATAACCCATGAAATGATAACTTCCTTAACCGACTCGAAGAAAATATGAAGTAATTTAGAAAAATACTGAAAATATTTTGCTTTGATAAGGTGACAAAATTTTCACTTGGGGAGGCTCGATGCGAAAAACACGCAGCGGGGAACTTTTATGCGAGAGAATTTTTCGACATAAATTATGTCACATACGTTCTTATCCGCCATTATTTCTTGAAGTTTCTGCCTACGTATTCTTTCTACTCTTCTAAAGCGCAACAATTTGTCTGGGAATTTATGCGGAAATATTTGTATTATTAACTACCGCGCCTGATATAAAGCGGTCCCTGAACAGAAACAATTGCTACTACACATAATAGTCTACAGGCAGCAGTCGCCTTTGCTATGCCAGCTTGAGGAGACGAATGTGCACCATCCATATAGACAGTCCAAACTATTCCCGAAACGCGACAAGATCACATCACGACTTTTACATTTTAAAGTGGTAGTACTACCCCAAAACGGCAGACTGGTCTAATAGCCATCGACAGTCTGCCTACCACTCTTTAACATTGCCTATAAAGACTGAGCGACCAAAATACATTTAACATCCATTAGTACCGGTCAGAATACAGCGAGGTTGGAACACGGTACTCGATTGTGAGTTCACGCGCCTTACCGCTAGACCACGACCGCTCAAAAACTTACTTAAATACATTATTTAGGATTTAATTTAACTGAGTAATTTTATGTTTTCTAATTTTGGAAGCTACCCTTACAGAACGGGGCGGGATGACCTAGATATTATACTAAGAGCACAGAACTTGCAAATAACTGTGAGTTGTGGAAGAGTTAGCATATTTAATAATTAATAATTATAAAACACAACGTCTCTGTCTTTTTGTTCGTTTGTTCCAAAGTTCGGGAACCATTGGTCCGAATTACATGTTTTTTTTTATTTGGAGATATACATGTCTATTAAATAATGACAGATGAACGAATAATAAAGCTATTATAGGATTAAATCAAACATCTTTACGTAAAATTTTTTTTTAAATTGTAGCTCGGCATATGACGACACTCCGCCTGATGTAAAGCTAGAGTCATCCTAGTGTTTATGGCTATGGGAACATGAACGAAAACAACTGCCACTACAGAGAAATCTTTACAGGCAGCAGGCGCCTCCGCAACGCCGGCTAGAGGAGACGAATATGTACCATTATGTTGTATATATATAAAAAAAGAAACAAAATAAAAGACAAATTAACATACTTTACGGAAGAGGAAAGTATCGAAATATCGTTGTAATCGAAACACTTTCTTGGGTCGGTGGGCTTTCTTGATAAAATATAAAGGTAGTGTGTTGTTTATTGACAAGTTCTGCGACCCGGAGGTCGGTCGTTGGGGAAAAACTAAGCACTTACGAGACGATTTTGTGCTACCTATGGGATATCGGTAAATCTTTTGTGTAATTTTAAAAATAAAACAACTTTCACATTTATAAATACTTATCTAATTTATAAATTTTTTAGCATAATTATGACTACACTTCGTCTGAAGTTAAGCTAGAGTGTAGTCCATGAACTAAGACAACTGCCACTACAGAGAAATATCTGCAGGCAGTGGTCGCCTCCGCTATGCCGTCTTCAGAAAATGAATGATTGTGTCCATGTTGACAACATTTCTCTCGTAATATCCAGTTACTTCTAAGCTTATCCCGAAACCAGACTAATACCAGACTGTAAAAAATATTCATGGTTACGAGCAACTATTCTTTGATATATTATAGATATTGTCCCATATAGTCGTCATTATAGTTTTGCTAATTAAAACATCTACTTGTGAATTAAATCTACTGATAAAAATCTACAATAGTTTCTGAGATTACAAAGTAAATTTTTTATATTTTTATCTTAATTAGTGATGTAGTATTAAATAAAAACTAAATACAATAATAAAAGAAATTAAAATTATTATTATAAAATGTGCGAAGCATTTATTTGAATTAAAAAGTCGTGATATTTTGCAATTTAACTTCTTTCCGCAGCGTCTGTTGAACTAACTGAATTGTCTTTACAATAAACCCTGTTCACGGACACACCTCGAGGGCCTGCGAACTTTTAACGAGGAAATAGTGGTCGTAAATCACGGGAAATTCGTTCTTATTGAATTTCCTTTTGTTGGCGAACGGAAGCTCCGCCTTACTTTTTGTTCCAAATGGACGGCCGAAGCAAAAAGAAGTGGTAGGATTCTTTTTATAACATGACATGTCGTTTCGGTGTAAATGTTCCCAAATTGAGGAAAATATTATTACGACGGGAATTCATCGAATTGAATAATTAATCTCGACAATATAGTCAGATATTATTTCTTCTAATATAATTTATTACTATGTATCGTACACGAAATTCGTACAATAAATTTACGGAGATTTAGAAAGTTCCGTTAACTTATGATCATATTATGGAAATTTCCGAATCCTGTAGCAAAGGAAACCCTAACTATTCTTCGGAGTTTCAGCTCCAATCAACCTCTTATTCGAAGTTTGTTGACGAGTAAAGACCGTCAACTTTCTGCATAGAGCTTCAGGAATTCTTGTAAAACCGACTTTGTGCTTTGAATCTACTCATATTATTACTTAATACTTTCATATTTACATATGAAACACACAACGCCTTTTGCACAACAAAGTAAGTCGAATCGACCAATAAGAGTCTAGAAGCTGTGTTGTTTAACATAAACGACTCCCTGGACATTTTTTACAATCTAAGCAAACTGCATAATAAAGGAAACTTATGCACTTTATTCAAAGAAGTGTACTCAGCGAATTCCCTCTGAGCTAAATTATTCCACAGCTTTTAATAACATTTATTTAAAACGAAGGAAGCAGACTCAAATCAAAATAACGAGGTGGCGCGTAAATTTACTAAAGTGCAGTCCGAGTTTCAGAATTCGCAACGTTTACGTCGCTTTTTGAGTTCACTCGACCGTATTGTGAAGGTTCGGGGGGAAATGTTGTGTCGGGAGTGCCTACCGCACGGGTTTTAATACTTTTAAAACTTAACGCTTGTATACACAACTGTCTGCGTGTAAATTTTGATATTACATTTTCTACTCTACGAAAATAAATTTAATGACTTTCTCATTTGTACAAGGAGTTATTAATTATAACTTTTGCGTTCAGAATGCATATGTAAGTGTCAAATTTAAATTAATTAAATAAAATATAAATTTAACATCAATAGTATTCGTAATTGAATAAAAGCGATATGTCGAGGTAGAAAAATGACCAACCACTTCCGCGCTACCACATTGTGGAAAATTGGATGTAGCACTTTGTCCCCATCGCCATGCAAAATTTATTCGACAAAAGCTTTTTAAATTATTACAATATGATACACTTATTATATTTGATACGAGATAAAACATTGTGATATTTTATTGTCTAATTTATAAAACAAACCACCTGTTTATTTTTTCAGTTTATATTTTCCCTTTGCTATTTGCTTTTTTTGCAATACATACACGGAGTCGTTGATCGATCATTCTCCACGTACAATACAACGTTGTCTGAAAGTCCTTTGTTATCGAATACATTCAATCTAATTCAATGTTAATTTCACTTCAAACGCGTTTACTAAATGAAGCTTCCGTAGACGTTCTCTAAGCCATTACTTCAATTACTAACATTCATTGATACCAATTGAATTGGGAAACCCGTTTCTAGTTCCCATACGAGCAAGTCTATCAAGAAGAGTGTATCAGACATAGTCTAGACTGAAACATGCCGTATTTACTTGGCATAAAGTTGTATTTTCAAGTAAATGTGAGATTATTTTGGTAGTAAATCTTACACGACATATGCTACACTGTTACGTTGTAAACATGTTTATTCTCTAATAACATCTACATTTCAGTACTCTAAGCAATAAGGTTAAATAAAAGGTCATGTACTTTTAAACATTAGGGATAGGCAGGCACGTGTAGATAATGTGACCGCAGACAGGATAATAACAGAACTATTTTAGAATTATTTAAAAAAATATGTTAATTTAAGCAATTGTGGTCCAACCAAATATTAACCAAAATGAAGGGAAATTTCATATTTTGTAAAACCACAAATGCTCAACAATTAGGTTGCATTTGTCCACATTCACATAATTTACTGGTTTAATTAGACAAAATGATGAGATCTAGAACGCTATTAAAAACTAGAATAAATATTAATTTTAGTATTTTTGTGTAGTTTTAGTATTTTTGATGTATGGAAATAATAATGCAGAGAAATTTCTTCAGGCAACACCCCGGCTATGCCGGCTTGACAAGATTAATGTGCACCTTCCAAGATCACTGTGCACACTCTTTTTGTTAAAAAATCCAGTCCCCATTTCAGGACCTTACTACCACTCACGTTTTTTTTCAGGCTGCGGTTTCGTTGACATTTTTGTCTTGATTGTTCCATAGCCTATGTGTGCTTATACCTTTACACATTGTCTTATTAGTAGCCCGGTGACTGAAACGTGGTTAGTAAAAATTCTAAGAAAATATCTTTACAATTTTTTAAAATGAAATAATTTATTATTAAAGTTTTATGTAGTTAAATTTGTTTTGTTCGCCATGTAGATAGGTTTATATGTAGTGTAGCAACTATCTCTAGTGACATATTTGGCAAGAAGCACGCTTGGTTGACTGCTCTGCCAGCCAACTGTGATAATGTTGGTTCCGTTCCTCTATTCCTGAATATATTGCGTGACGTCTTATCAGATCGGCAAGCTGTTGGGATTAACCGTAATGGAAGTTTCATTGTTTACGTCAAGCAAATTAAGTTCATTTACGCATGTTTGCTCTTGTGTGCTGAAAATATGTTCAATGAAAATGTGAAAAAAAAACTTCACTTTTTTACTACTTTTGAGCAACCATGGCTGATCAATAATTCCGTGTTCGAATCTCCTAAACACCGAGATGTTTTAATAGTAGAAAATTGAATAGAAAAAAGTAATATATGACGTCGATAAAAAATTGGAAGAACTGAAGGAAAATATATAGAAATTTAGGTGACTAGAACAACCGCGCGCATTACGGAGGACGTAGGTTCGAACCCAACTCAGCTCCGTCTCAATTTATCATTTAAAATGCTTAAATAAGAAAAAGGTTAATCAAAACATTAATTGTAAATGGGTTTTTTTACTTTATGAAATGCTTTTACGAGTACATTTTAGGCTTCAGAAAGGACTTTTTTGTTAACAACAAAACTTTTTATATTAACAAAATATCAATCATGTTTTGTAAATGACAGAACATTAAGGTATTAATTATAATTATTAATAGAAAATAAATCATATTTACAAAATTGAAAATGAAACAGTTTTAATGCTAAATGAGAGATTCCGATAATACCTACTCGCCTTGTTGTATCAATTCCATGATTTAATTAACTTCAAAGAGCTAACGAAGTCCTTCTCGTCCATAATAATCACGCTTTGAATATTAAATTAAATTTTATTTATAGTAATTCGGCATATATATGTTACCGAACTCCATTATATCTGCATCAGACAAATATTTGCAGGCGGAAGTCGTATCCGCTTTACTATGCCTATCAATTTATTATACCTATAAATATATATGTTTATCATCCACACGCAGCCTTTCCCACGCCCTTGCCAGTACAACCAACGTACAGCCAGCAGGATTGTGTAGTCTAGGACTGCACAGTCTAATCTTTAATATATTGAAGATCGGGCACAGTTTTGGAGTAGGGATTAATAGCTCGGTGGAAACCAATGACGTTAGTTGGTTCCAGCACGCGGTTTTTCTAACATGCTGGAACCAACGTGCCTTGACTGTGCGATTTTGACCGCACCGAAGCGTCTAGCTGGAGCTTAAGAAAGCGATTTAAGTCACTTTATGACCGACTCCCAATTTCTTTTCAGTACTTACAGAAATCTAACGCTGTTTAGCTATAATAGCTGTTTTAATTTCCACAGTAAAAGTAAAGCTGGACTCAAGATCGCCTTATAATTAAAGAAGGATTCTAAACATTAAAAGGAAAAAACTATAATTTCATTGGTTTAGTTTGAACAATTACTTTCCAAAATTTTACAGCGATATGTTTTTAACCCTGTCAAAATACACAATACATTTAGCTGTGAATTAATAGAATTACATGTGATATACTTAGCTGATAGTCTACTAAATTCCCTTGAACAATCAAACTGTAACACGCGAACTGGTAATCATTGCCATTCGTGTTCATGAATGCAACTAAATCGAATTGCGAGCTTTCATATAAATATTCCTAATGTGCAAACAAATATTTTACATTTAATGTTAAGTTAGGTTTTTTTATTATTGTAGCTCGCCATATGACAACAGTTCGTCTGATGTAAGCCTAGAGTGCGGTCCATGAGCGGAAACAGCTGCTACTACAGTCTATAGGCAGCAGTCGCCTCCGCTATTACATTCGATTGTGGAGGTACTACCCCAGGACGGCAAACCGGGCTAAAAACCAATCTGCCTAGCACTCTTAAAGTATTTAGTTAGTCACTTTTAAGTACTGATGATAGTTATTATCCCAGTCTGCCGTCCTGGGATAATACCATCCGTGAAGTGACCCAATAGCGTTTCGAAATCAGTTTGAAAGTAGCCAGGTACGAAGCGAAGATGACTGATGCCTACAGAAATTTTTCTGTGGTAGCAGTTGGCCCTACCTACTCGTATCTTCACATCAGGCGGTCACATGTCAAGCCATTATAAAAAAATCTTATTAAGTTTAATTTGACTTAGATAGAAGGCGTGTAATTGTTTTTTCATGTAAACTTATTATATTGTACTAGCTGACCCGGCAAACTTCATACCGCCTCAGAATCAATAAATAAAAAAGCATTTCTGAACGACTTTTAAATTTAATTGATTTCTAAACGCGACGGGACGAACATCAAATGTTTGACATTCAAAACCAAAGGAGTAGTTTCTAAGGGAAAGCGAAATTGTTGTTTTTACTATATTCCAAGCATTTTTTTTCATATTTACTTACCTTTTAAACCTTCCCTGTCCACAAACGCAAGTCCTTCCACAAATAATTCAAAACCAAAATTAGCCAAATCAGTCTAGCCGTTCTCGAGTTTTAGCGAGACTAACGAACAGCAATAGATTTTTATTATATAGATGGGTAAAGGCTTCCACAGAATAGACTCTAGACTGGAAATAGCATCGAGGCAGACCCAGAAGGACGAGCTTATAACAATAAATAGTAAGTGGAGAGAATGGAGAAGCCGTGCGTTGGGAAAAAGGGAAAAGAGGGCTTTTTCCTGCAGTGAGTTACCAAATACAATAAATAAATAATAATAAAAAAAACTACTAACTAGCCAGTTCTAAAATAATATCTGTTCTTTCACGTGGTTCCTGTGAGAGTAATTGGTCGCGGTCACGAGTGCATCTACGCTTTGTTGCCATTTCTAAAATTTGCCATCCAGGACAAGACGCGTGAAAACCCTGGATTTTAGAGCCCAGAACCCGGAGATGTCAACAGGTTTTCTTAAACATAGTCAGTGTAATAAAAAACGGGGGGACGGTGAATTTAGCGAGTCGGTTCGTCGGTTGATCGCGAGCACAGTGCGTGTGGCGCTGGCAGCTCAAGACTTTAAATTTTTGAACCCGGACTACAAATGAAGTCCTGCCTAGACGCTCTGACGAAACCCGGACTAATGGCAAGCCTACATATATCCCAAGCTTGTGTTTGTATCACGGGAACCAAAGTCTAACGCAGTTACTTTGAACCGGCCAGCATTTAGCGAAGTTTGAACACGGGACTCATCGATCGTGAGGACCGACCTCGACGACGAATATTTTCTATTTAATTATGTCTCTGATATTAAATAATATAATGAATGAAGTGAAAACTTTTCTTGTTTATTTCATTGTTTACTCAAGTTTTTGAATGGGAACACTAAAGTTTGTGGGAAATTTACCGTTTTCTTTTATTCGCAATTTTATTCAGGCAGTTTATATCTTGTTTACATTTTCATCTCTATCATAACTTTTACAATTTTACTTGTATTTTATTGGTAGAGCGGAATATATCTCTTATTTTGCAAAATAAATTATTTATCCGTTTATATAATAATAATTGAGAGCGACTCAGCTCCACTATGCTTGATGAAACAGGACCAGACTTCTCTTACCATAGTCGGATACTTCTTCGATATTCGTTTTTTTATTGTAGCATAAAACACTCCGCCTGATATAAAGCTAGAATGCGGTTCGTGAACAGAAACAATTGCTACTACAGATAAATATCTACGGGCGGCAGTCGCCTCCGCTATGCCGGCCTGAGGAGACGAGTATGCACCATCTAGATTGACAGTGCACACTTCTCTCGCTATACTTTCAAACTGCTCCCGAAACGCGACAAGGCCACTTCACGGGTGTTACATTCGAAAGTGGTGGTACTACCCCAGACTGGGCTAATAGGCATCATCAGTCTGCCTACCACTTTTTAATAGTGCCTATAGGCACCGAGGGACCAAAGTACATATAATATAGTAACAATGATATAGGTCAGAATTAGCGAGGTTCGAACACGGGTTTCATCGATCGTGGGTTCAGGCGTGAAAACACTATACCACGGCCGCTCTCTACGTTTCTCGTTACACAAAACATAGAATTTGTACAAAATTATTTTATAATGTAATATGCTTAGAAATACTATGCCATAAGTCAAATGGATTGTTGCAAATGAGAGATCCTAAAATGAGATATCTCGAAAGACGCGAATTTCGAATTGTCACAGTTTTGCTCCAGAGGTCAATATCCTGTATATTTTTAATCATGGCTTTTAACCTCGAAGAGCGCGAAATTTTAAATCAAAACATAATAAATGTAGTAGGTAATGTATAAATACATGGAAATAAGAGAAAATTTGTTAAAAATCAACACTTTTCTTAGGTTTGCCGTATATCATTACTTCCCAGAATTTGATCCTTATCAGGAACACTATCGGATGGTGCAATAATACAGTGGTTTTTTTTTCAAAATCAACAGGTTCGATTCCCGGCCGGGTAAATGGATTTATCAAAAATCTAATAATGCAGTTTTAGTTTTCACCAGAATCGGCATCGCGACTCCTTTCAGCATTTTTCGCTATCTCTTATAGTTTAGGATTTGGCCGTGAAAGCTCACTTGATAAATTCATTCTGTATACAGGTAAATTTTTCGAGTGGGCTTTCAAGACCAAATCCGAAACTATTACTCTCGAATCATTAGATTTAAAAAAAAATCCTACCCAGAAATCGAACCCACTGATTTTGAAAAAAAAAAAATCCTCGCGTTTCAGACTGTATATATTTTTTTAAACGTTCTATTTTGAAACTGATGTATCTAAAAACTAGTATTTTAGCATTCGAATATTTATTTTCCTGCATAAGCAATAAAGCAATTTCGCTGGCGTCGCTAAAGATGACTGGGGGTGACGAGGGATCGTCATGAATATCAACAAGAGAAAAGAGCTGACATTGAGGACTTCATGACGCGAAACCTGAAGGGAAAACGACTAGCTCTTAAGCCCATCTTAATGTAATGTATTAAAATTGAAATAATAGGCACACTCGTTAACGTGAAAGCCAACACCTGAGCGTCCATACATTTTGTTTTACAACATTGTTTGAAACGTTGCTACGTTGATGTTGAAATTAAGTAATTTATATATCTCAATGACTTTCTCAGCACTAATTATTATCGCAAATCACTATCGTAAACAAATAGCTATGGCACAGAATATATAAAATGCTTGTGAAATACAACCAATATAAAATGTTTAAAATGCATTTTATATATTCTGTGCCTGTGTTGTTTAACTTTTAAAAGTCCGGTGACTATACTTTTGATATTAATAAAGCTAGAGAGCGATCTGCAGGTAACAGTCGCCTCCGCTATGCCGGCTAATAATAACCTTCAGTCTACTTACCACTCTTTTCGTGGGCGTTTTAAACAATAATTGTTACGTTGGAAGGTTTTTCTACCCCAGTATTTACTCAGGTTTCTTTTAGAAGTACAATTTCTATTTTATACTTTTAAAGCATTTCTCACATTTTAAAAGTAGTTTTTTAGAGTATAAAATGTGAACAGTACAAGTAAAAACCAAAATAAACCCGCAATTTCATTTGAAGACTCTTCAGTCAGACGATTCTGTGCTTCGTTGCTCCTTTTCTAGAACGTTCTATCAAACGCACGAGCTTACGGCACGTTAAAGTTACTTGCTAAAGTTGCTGAGCCCTATAGGAAAGTATCAAAGTACAGCGCTTAAAGCGCTTACCAGGGGTCTAAAGCCGACAGAAATTCCGCAGACTTAAAATAAGTTGGAACATGTTGAATGGAATCCTACTATGGTCAAAGTTGTAATTGAATTTACAGTACTAATGTATTTTGTTTTAATTATTAAAATCACAGACATATTACTCACACTTAAGAAGATAAAGGCCTTCATAGTGACTGAAATTACATATGACACAATATGTTATAATATATTGGTATCGGTAATTTTACGGGTCACATTTGAAACTGGGCAAATAACCATCCAAACATCCAAACATCATTTATTACCCAGTTTCAAAATTAAATTACATTATACTTACGACAAAAAAGTGGTAAAAGAGTAAAATATAATACACTTTAAACTCAAAACTTTTTAACAGAATACTGTATAACAATGTAAGATAGAGAAAAATGAAGAAATCAGCGATCGTACAAAATCCGCCATTACTAGTCTCTAAGAAATTTAACAAGAAAACTTCCATTCTAGAAAAATATTCTTGAACGATTCAAAGGGCACACAATGAAGCGAATAAAGCTGAATTTCCTCTACATTATGAAAGTGCTAAAACTGTTTTGATCTACTGCATTCAGTCGGTCTCGCCAGCGTGATTGTCGGATGGCGTGTGCCGACTTGATAACGAAGCTAGAAGCGCAATCTGCTTTTTAATATGGATAATCCTTCATTATAAAGTTTTTATGAGATATTCTTCTAGATATTATGCTTTTATCTTCTTATCTCTTCGGATTTTATGTAGGAAATACTTTAATTATCTAGCTGAATCCTTGTTTATCGATTTAGTTTAATATTGTTGAAAGTTGAAGAGTAAATCGGGTTATAAATATCATATTGTTGTTTCCTTATAATTAAAATTTAATAATAGATATTATATTTTAAAGGGTAATAGGTAGACAGATAATGGTTATTAGCCCAGAATCCTGTGGTAGTATCACCACTTTCGAATGTAACATCTGTGAAGTGACCTGGTCGTGTTTTGGGATCAGTTTGGAAGTAGCCAGGTATTATTAGAAGAATGTGCTATGTCATTGGATGGTGAACATTCGTCGCCTCAAGCCGGCATAGTAGAGGCGACTGTTGCTTGTAGAAATTTATCTATAGTAACAGTTGTTTCCGTTCATGGACGGCACTCTAGATTTACATCATGGCGGAGTGTTGTCAAATGCGGAGCTACAAAAAAAAAGTAAAAATAATCCTCTATATTCTTTGGCAGCTTTTTTTAAGGATTTAATTCTTACACATTGTGGTTTGTTGCACGTTAACATGAAATGTCAGTCGCAATAGTATTAAAAACGTATCGCTATTTTAAAAAAGCTTTATATTGCTTTTTTAAATTTAAAATACTTAAACGATTTCATTTAAAAATAAAACTGTCAACTAGTTTTATTATACGTTACCTATCAATAAAAACTTAGAATAACAATAACAAATTATGATTAAAGAGATTATGATTATTTTATTGCCACAAAGCCACAAAGAAATATTAGTAGTCTCCTCCCCTATGCCGGCTTGATGAGACGAATATGCACCGTAACAGAGTTACAGACAGCAAAATGCGTTGTCTTACGGAAAATTACTAGGTATATATATTTAAAAATAAGGAGTGAACTTTTCGTAAAACCTAATAAGATAAGTTTAGCTTAGCAGAAAACACTCCAATTAAATAGTTTGTTAAAAATCAACACTTTTCTTCAGTATGTCGGATGTCATTATTTTCCAGAATTTGATCCTTATTAGCCACACTATCGGATAGTGCAATAATACAGTGTGTGTTTTATTTTCCAAAATTAATGGATTCGATTCCTTTTCAAACATCTAATGTTGCAGTTTCTGCCTCAAGCTTTTCTGTCTTTGCTTGAGTATTTTTCGCTCTTTTAAAGTTTCGGATTTAGCCATCAACGTATACTTGAAAAATTAAATCTATATACAATGCGTTTCTTCATATTATATAAAGCTCGATTACCACTCACTCACTGACTGACTGACAACAATTATGGAGCACTTGCCGGGGGATGAAGGGGAGGGGTAATTCTTTTTGATACATATTCGACCTCGAGAAAACTTCGACATGTTCCAAAAGTTCCAAAATGCCCTCTAATTTTGAAATCCATAATTTGTTTTTTCAAAACTACCTAAAAAAAACTATCTCAGCGCTCGCAAAGCGAACTAGTTTTAAAAACTAGTTTTTTTTTTCTAAAATTTCTATGCAGTGAGCGTTGCTATATTTTTGTATTTTCAAAATTTTGTGAACAATAGCTGATGTTGACGTGCTTACAAGGAGCACTGTTGACGTTTCACATGGGAACTCTATGCAAATATACTCGGCTTGAATTTCGGGAGTTGCTGTCAGTATGTTGCTTCTTGCAGGCTTTGTGTAACAACACCGACGTCTCTGCAACATTTCGAAATAAGAACGATTGTTTTTTGTTTGTCTAAAAACTGATTTATGTAACCAAAAGTGGTTAATAAAATTCATGCGTTGATTTATTATTTAAAATCTAATTAGAAGTCTAAAGGAGAATGCCTATTTTTGGGCCCACTTGAAACCTTATAGTTAGTAACAAAACAATATTCTAAAATAATATCTTATTTTTTTATTAATTCATTTTAATTATATCAACACATCGTTTACCAATCAGTTGCCAATGTTTAATAATATAAAAAACAGATATTATCAATTATTAAAGGATTTAAAATAATAATAACCTCAAATATTGCATCAGAAAAAGTCATTACTTAATAACCCGGGTGAAAAATTTAAAACTGATTGGTAATAAGGAAGTAGATTTTTTTTCTACAAAATAACTAAAAATCATCGACAAACTCGAGAAAAAAATTGTGGGCCCATTTTTCTTAGGCGAATGGGCATTCTCCTAAGTTAAAACACGTTAAAACGGTCGAGTAGGTATAGACGAGAGCTTGCGATTGAGGGGTTACAAGTTCAAATCATGCAAAAAAAGTCTTGAATATGATTGCTTCCAAACTGATTTAGAAATGCGATTAAGCCACGGAAGTTAAATAGTTACGAATTAAATATTTAACAATAGCTCACATAATTATTATTTAATATCAAAAATTAATAATTATAATACGATTTAAAAGTAGCGTTTATATTGTAATGAAGATCCATTAATAATTTAACAAATAACCGTCTTATTTCCTCGTACTTTCATTAAAGTTTATAAAGTCTTGTAGACTGAAAAATAAAATGTCTTCAGCAGTACTAATGGCAAGCCAAAAGCTAAGTCGTGATAAATAATGTAAAAGGTCATAATCTTCACTCGTTTATTCTTTATTAAAATATTAAAAGCTTTCGGACGAAAAATGCTTATAATTTAACAATTTATTATTTAAGAAATTAATATGAGTTAATTTTTATTACAAACATTTTGTTAGATTATAATTATTTTTATAAAAAGACTTAATAAATAGTATTTTTTTGTACAAGTTTTTAAACAAAGTAATGAAATTACATTTAATATTGTTAATCGAGGAAATAAATTAAGTCAATTATGACCACAAAATAAATTAAATAGATTATTATTAAAACAGGAGGTTCGATTAACGACCTAATAACTTATGTAAAGTGTGGTGCATCGAGTTACATTTCAACCCCTCAGTTAGGAGTTGTCGCGGACGCATGCGCGTGCACCACCGGACGCGTACGGCATATGCGGAATATTAAAGGAGGAAAGAGAAAAAAATTAACTTGTGAAGCCATTTTCGTCTATCGGTCTCAGCCCCCTCACCGCCCGCCGACAGGGTTTCGTCTGACTACAGAGTACAGAGTGAACCGCGCTGTCGCGGTGTGTGAACGGGTGTTTTGTATAACGTGTTCGTCGACTCCGAGCATAGTTTACGTATCGGACAAGCTCGCAACCGGTTTGGCCGGCTCATATGCTCGCTTATACATTTTATAGTACTCAGGCACTACTTTTAAAGAGCTTCAGCTTAGCGTACTTTACCATTAAGTGTCACAAACTTTTAAAGTGTGGTTTAAATCAATTCTTACTCAGACGTGAAGTGCGATAATATTTCTTCTTGATATTCGTGTGAGTTGTGTTATAAGTGAAAAACGAAATTAAATTCATTAGTTCATAAAGTTTATAATTCGCTTTGTGTTTAAATTGACTAAGTTATTATTTTGTATTCGTGTAAGTTTTGATTGAGATACTTTACTTCGCCGGTTTCAAAATCTTCTACTTTTGGAGCTACAGGTTTGTTATTATTTATAATTATAGCATGGCATTCTTTATAAGTGTTGAATATTCGTTTAAGTTTGACTGAAAATATGAGACCGGTATCTTTTATAGTGCTAATTTTTCTTTTATTTTACTTAATTGCTACCGTCGTAAGTCGGCTAGTCAATTCAATCTTTACGGTACTTGCGTCTATTTTTCGAATCAGAGCCATTAAAAATATCTTTGGATTAAAATCCGGATAATGTTTATTTATGATCCGAAAGTGGTGCATTCGAAAATAGACAAACCTAATAAAAAATCTATACTCTTACCAATAAATTATCAGAAGACGTTCTTTTATTGGAGTAACGAATGGTGAGATGAGAAATGGTCCAACTTTTATAGATAAATCATGTGCTCCCCGACCAAGAAGAACTTGAGGGGTCCGTGTGTTATATTGTCTAGTTGGGGACCGTCGCGTCGTCTACATTATTTAGGTGGTTTTTGTTTACTTACGGATACTCAATTACTGTTTAGTTGGAATGACTTAATAAAAGTACCCAATTAGAAAGGTCCAAATGGTTACAGCTTTGTTTTTTTATTGATGTTTTAGATAAAATTTTATTAAAAACACGTCTCTAAATTTTTTAAATATTTTATTTGTTCTTTTTTAATTATTTTTAAAATATAGTATTCATAACAATTGGGACGGGAGTTTAGTAATGGATTTATCATTACCAAGAAATAACAAAAAATAATAATTTGCTAAAAGTTCAAAAAAACTTTAAATAAAAGATTCCTGTTAATTAAAACATGGTGTTTATAGTATATTTTTGATAGTTATTCGTATAAAACACTGTTATTTGCAAGGAAACAAAGAAAATACATCGACAAACTTGTGAGGACGACCATAGACAATAAAATAATCTTCAAATTGTTAGGTTTGAACTTTGTCTTTTGTTTGAATGTCTATGGTAGCCGAAAGCGGGTCATAACATTTTTCAAATATCTCCACTATCTGAAAGTTTTTTTCGGACAGGAATTAAACCTAACATTAAAATCTATAATAATATAAGTGATATACATATATCGAAATAGTTTTCGATTTAGGATATGTTAATTTTTGTGGACCTTGCCCATTCATTTTTATGCGCTTAGTGCGTCAATCTACGCGGAGGTAGCGGGTTTGATTCCCGATCGGATATACCTATGAAATTATAAAAAAAAGTATATTATTATATTTGTGTTAACTTTACTTAGATACCCATTGTAAAACAATATTTTGAGATCAGAGATAATTTTTAAAACTTCCAAAACATATTTGGTTAGGTTAAATTAGATATTGGCTAAAGTTTATCCATTTATAAACTGCTATCCATTTGTACTTCAATACTTAATGATATTATATAGTAGGTAGGTAGGTGCTATCTACGCGGAACAAAATACTTAGCCGCTTGGAATTTGTTGACTTCCAGCTACTAGAGATTGTTAAGTGGAATTTTATTTATTATACTTAGACACAAACGTATTATAGTTTTAAGAGTGGCGGGCAGACTGATGATGGTTATTAGCCCAGTCTGCCGGGTAGTACCACCAGTTCCGAATGTAACACCCGTGAAATGATCTTGTCGCGTATCGGGAACAGTTTGAAAGTAGCCAGGTTTATCGAGAGGAGGGTGCATAGTCGTCTCTTCAAACCGGCATAGCGGAGGCGACTGCTGCCTCTAGAGATTTGTCTGTAGTAGCAATTGTTTCCGTTCATGGACTGCACTCTAGCTTTACATCAGGCGGAGTGTTGTCACATGCCGAGCTACAATTAAAAAAAAACAACTTTAAGATATATCTTTTATTTTGATTGTTGAAGTGTCCAGGACTGATAGTCTAGTAGACTTAATAGTCTGCCGTCCTGGGGTGCTTTCGAGTGACCTAGTCTCATTTTAGGATCGGCTTGGAAGTAGCTAGGTATAACGAGACGAGGTTCCCTTTTAATGAACGGATAGGGCACATTCGTCTCCTCAAATCAGCATAGTGGAAGTGACTGCTGTTTTTCTTTTAACCGTATTCTAGCTGTGATGATAAATGTACTTTATTGTTCAAATACCAAAGTAAAAGCACCAAGAAACGGAAATTGGACTGCTAAAGAGCCTAAAGTTCAATGAACTGTAAAATCGATAAAAATGATAAAGTATTGTCACCATTTTTTTCGTCAACAGTATCTATTAATATTTTAAACGGGAAATAGTGATGTGTAGTGTCACTATATTTGACACATGGTAATAGAATACGGTTAAAAGTGATGTACCTACTTACCTAACGTAATTATATCGATAAAGGAAAGATCCAAATTAATTAACAGTTTAAATATTTTAACACACGCTAACAAGGGATGTGATGAATATCTAAATATCGGGTGTCAAACATTAATTATTCGTATCAATAAAATGGAGATTCCCACGTAACCGGAAGTTAATAAGACTAGATGGCCACGCTCCAGTACGTGAGCTCTGACCATTGTCGCCTTGTCCCTTGTTAGCTTCGTCAATCGCGTCAAAGAGCGGCTTCTTCTTTGTTCTTCCGCACCGCACTTTACTTTAACACCCTTAACTAATTATGAACTGTGCTGGTTGACCGGGCACACTTTTCTTGTTATACTCCGACTTCTTTTTTTATGTAGTAGGTATTACAGCTATTTACTGTCGGAGAAACAAATCATTTAATTGGTTAAAAGAAACCATTGATATATACAACTAGATGTGCAATTACACTCCCAATGTGACGCGAGAGAAAACATGGCCACAGTCACGTTTAGGTTCTCTGTCAGTTAGTATTTGACTTGACGGCTACATTGTCAAATCGTTTGAAGCGGACTACGCTTTTTTATTTTAGATAAGAGAGGAGTGTGCACTGTCAATCTAGATGGTACATGCTCGTCTCCTCAAGCCGGCATAGTGGAGGCGACTGCAGCCCGTAGAGATTTATCTGTAGTAGCAGTTGTTTCCAATTATGGACCGCACTCTAGCTTTACATCAGGCGGAGTGTTGTCACATGTCGAGCTACAATAAGAAAAAAAAAGATGTTTGAAGTTTGCACCTCTAGATGTAAGACATAATAATCAATGACATATAGGTTAGTTTTATAAAAAAAAATTACAAGTAGGTAGATAGATGCTGCATTGACAAAACTACAACATTTTAACATGTTAAGCTAGTGTGCGGTATATGATCGAAAACAACTCTTATTATAGCAGTCGCCTCCGCTATGCCGGCCTGATGAGACGAATGTGCACCATCCATCAACAGGGCTCTCGTTATACCCGGCTACTTCCAAACGGGTGTTATGCTTTAAAGTGGTGGTACCACTTTCCTCGGGACTGCAGACGGGACTCTTTTAGGGTAAATCTAGTCGCAGTAGTTAATTAATTCATTGTAACGGTTGAATACTAATGGGAATCTATTATTGTATAATAGTTTGTATACCAAGTTTAGTTGCTACAAAGTTCAAGAACACCGAGACCAGAAACACTAGTGAAATTTGCATTCCCGCTTCGCTTCGACAAGGAACAACGCCTAGGACCACCCGCGTCGACTTCACTTCGCAATATAATCGCAACTTTAATCCCGAAGCAACAAGGTTTAATTTACTTGTCACGCTATTTTATCATATAGTTTGCAGTAAGACGTTTTACAATATACTAGTACGTAGGTATCTTTTTGTATTTGGCGTATTAAGAAGAAACAATATTGACTTTCATCCGTCTCATCTCGTCTAATGTTCGAATCAAACTAATCAGGTTTTTTATTGTAGCTCGGCATAATAAGACAAGACTCCGCCTGGTGTAAAGCTAGTACAGTATATGAACGGAAACAACTGCTACTAACGAGAAATCTCTAGAGACAGCAGTCGCCTCCGCTATGCCGGTTTAAAGAGACGATTATGCACCTTCTAGATCGTTATACCTGGCTACTTTCAAACTATTCCCGAAACGCGACAAGGTCACTTCTCGGGTGTTCCATTCGAAAGTGGTGGACTACCCCAGGACGGCAGCAGACTAGAAATAACCATTATCACTCAGCCTTCTTTTTTTTTATACGTGGGGAAATCCCGATTACGGATGCCCTGGTCCTGGCGCTGGCATACCGTTTAAAACCCCACGGTGTTTCTCTCAACGCATGTTTGTTTACTTATAAAATGTTTTATTAGGTATTTCTTTATCGTATTTCAAACAAGATGAAGCAAAACAGCTGCAAAAGCGGGGCAGTTCTCATTAGCAGTTGAAATAAAAAATACTTTGAGGCAATAAATTTTAGCGAGGCCCAAGTCCAAACGTTTACGGTTTTTTTTAATTTGGTTGCCATTGTCGAGGCATCCCGCTGAGCTGTTCCTTCGATTCCTTCTGAGAGTTCCTGCTGTTTTAAACATTATTTCTTATTAGGCGATTATAGAAGAAAATTAGGAAAGTATCTACCTAGTTAGATAAAACAATTTTTTGTACATTAAAATTATTTTTGGCAACAAATAGTGAACATATGAAAAATAATTACATACCAAGAGTAGACATCTGAGTAAAATTACTAAAGTCCAACCACGGCAAATAAAAAAAGGATTTAAGTAAATTACATCGTGTTTAAGAGAATCTATATCTTATCGATAGAGGTAGATAGGTTTAATGTAGCATGTAAATTAAGTTTTCCTGTCCTGACAATTAATCAGACCCAATTTGAAACTCGTCCTGCATATACAAGCATCTCAGACCACAAGTAGATACATCGTACCAAACAGTTTATTTAATATATGGTAATCATTCAAGGGAATGGTCGGCAGAGGCTCGGCGGGTGTGAATTAGATGGACGTTCCATGTCTCTAACTTAGAAGAGAAAATAGTGCGAGTGAAATGAGCAGTGCACAAATGGAAATTAACTAAACTAAATCGCTTTAAAATATCCTAAAATGTTTTGTTGTAAAACATCTGTAAAAGTAACGCAGATGTTACTGTTTTTTTTTTTTAAACTATTTTGTTTCTTTGTTATAAATGTAGAGTACTTTTGTTTATAAACCAAAATCTGACACGTGTATGTCAATAGAGTGTTATCCATCTGCGGAGTTGTAGAACGTGCCGATTTGGTCGCACATTAAAATTCCCACACATTCAATGAAAATAGAGTAAAAAAGGTCTGGACCTTTTTGAGCAGCCCCGTATGGCCCCTTTTCTACACACAACAAACAAGCAGGTAAGCGAATCTTTACGATCTTTACAATATGAAGTATGTTCTTTTCGCCGGAGGATTTTACATCTTATTACAGCAGAATAAAGAACAAGTTGATAAGAATCATAGCTGTTTGAGATGAAATTTTGGCTATAGAATAAAAAACTTTATTTCCTTTATTGCTTGAGCAAATAAATTCTATTCCTATGGGAGAAGACGTGTTATCGCTCCGTTATTGCTAGATGTCTAGGTACGGAGACTGAGACTTCATTGGATTGCACTCTTTTATTACTTTAGGGTTTATTTTGTGCGATTTATCTTTCACCTACGTTCAAACAATTCTCTTTTATTACAATTTCTCTCCTTTATTTATACTATCAAATTTCATATAAAAATCTGAAATACATATATTAATGTCAATTATTAAAGATGTTTGTGATGCACCTATCTATTACAATAAATAGTAAGTCCGTGTCTGCATTTCGGCTAATCATTCAAAGGGTTATAAACCGGCTACGACAGCGGGCATTCCAACATCGTTTGTGTTCAAACAGAGAGACCGTCACCGACCGCTACGGACGCATAATCAAAACAGACATTGTGTTGAAAGTGTCATGTTGGCGTGACACACACAAAGTCACCATAGACTATGGGATCTATTTGAAATATCTACATGTACACCCATAGAAAGCAGCTGATGTTTACCGTGAAACTAAAGCAACTGGAAAAGTTATTTACACTACAATTTTAGACACACCATAAGTAAATATAATTTAATAGTAAAAATATTTAGTTAGTCAAGTTTTCAACAGTCAACTGGGCTGCTGCAAACTCATCTCGTCTCATCAAACCGGCTGCATCATAAAAGTCATGGATTAAAATTAGATGAAATGCGATCATAATAATATGCCAGTTGGTAAAAGATCACCAATAAAATAAAACATCCAATTTTTATGCTTAAATTTTTCCAACATTTGTATGGGCCATTCACTTTGTACGTGCGGTTCAACTCTAATAGATAGGGTTATAGTTACGTCCACACCGGGCGAGCAATCATAACAATAATGTTATGATAGGCCAGACGGTCGCTATCCCTTGTTTATTTTAAACACTCCGGTAACAGCTAAGTAAGATTATCTTTCCTGTAATGCAATAGCTATGAATTGTATTTACCAGAATTAGGAATCGTTGTTTAACCATTCTCTGTGTTAAACGTAAACCAAACAAAAGGTTTAATTGCATACTAAAGACTTAAATTCAGATTTCAAAATACATTTAACTTTGTGGGTATCAATTGATGCCGTTAACTTCACGGATACTGAAAGTTAGGAAATGCGGCCGACACTGTTAGCCGACACCGTCATATGAACTCACTTTTCTCGCATTACTCTAAATCCAATTAATCCACTGCCGTATTTATTTTAGCTTCACAAAAGTTTAAATGTAAAAGTTTCCGTATGAAAGTAATTAATAAAATTCATTCTGTCTGTTTACATTTGCATACCTACATAGATCTCTTTCTAGATAAGAGATTCTGCTTTACTCTTGACCTTGCTAGCGTATCGTCCATGTATGGAGACAATTACTTTACAAAGAAAAGTTTGCAGGCAGCCGTCCAAGCTGCCGGAACAGTAGACTGAATCATCAGTCTGCCTACCACATTTGTTCTGAATAATTACAAGAAGCAGGAAATCTTTCTTTAAAAAAATTAAAGCCCAGAACTCTACACGATCAAAACTATTTAAATTATTTATTTCCCAAAATGTTTTTTAAAGTTAATTTATATGTCATATGTTATGCATACTTATATTAAATTTTATTTTTATGTTAAATTTGAGAAATTTATTTGGCAATTATCGCCATCGATTACGGTGTTAATGACTGTGATATGATATTTTAATATTTTGTCATCATCACGAGCTATCGATTTAGAAAGTTATGCCTAGATATTTGTTAATACATTCCATTTAATATCGTCGATATTGGATTTTCTTTTCACAGTGCTTAAATTATTATTTGATTAAACAGGTTTTCTTGCTATTCCGAGTGTCATTTATTTAAAGTTAAGTGTTATTGGGTATTATATCCAATATGTATATGATATGACATAAGTATCAAATGAGTTTCATTTAAAAGGTATTTTCGTGTGAACTTTCTTTGTTCGATACTTTGTAGTTTTCGTTGAACTGTGCGATGTTCATATAATATTTATCAAAGAGTCGATATACATATATATTATGTATAAAGTTGTTTACGATACCCACCTATACTAAGCGATGGAAAATTGTTGCAAAAGAAACAATCGGACTAATCGACACTCGATTGTTCGATTTATTGTATGAAAACCGTCTTGTCAATCGAATGAATAGATACACTAGCAATTGCGTCCAACCTTTATCGGACTGTTTCTTTTGTTATTCGATTGTTTTTCGATTGAATCACTAAAGCTACTATTTGTTTTATAAGCACTGAAATGAGATACCAAAGTTGATCGTTACTTACATTGGTACCGGTCTAGAATTTTGGGAGATTCGTACACGGTCGCTCGAGTTACCCGATATCATTGGGTTAACGTGTATAATATTGATTTTAATTTATTTAGTTATAATTTGAAATGGCGTGCGGTCGACTCCTGAGCTCCGGCGTGCGAGCGGATCGAAGTTTACGGCCTATAAACTCTTTATTGCCTATTGTCGACGAATATTACTTAACCCCCATGACTTATGAAGTAATAAATTTGGTACTATTATACCGTCAGTAGTAAAATACTTACTCAGTCGATGCATCAGAGAAATTAAGCCCTCGGGTTTTAATATGAGCTCCAGGTGAAATTGTTTCGTTCACTCCCCCTTCGTTATTTTCATCTTGAGAAATAATTAGAATCGGTATAGAAATAAATTTATATCTTCTTCTTTTATCTTGGTATTTCACGACCTCTGTGGCGCAGTGGTTAGTGTGCCAATTTGTTACGCAAAAGTGCCCTTTTTCATTCCCGATTTATTATTTTTGGTGACTTCGCTGTTGGTTACAGTCCCCTCCGCTATGCATCCATTGACAGTGCTCTCACTGTCTCCATATACCCAACAAAACTCTACAAATAAATTTAATTTAAATTAGAATCATGATGCAAAATACGATTCTGGATCAATAGATGAACAAGCGAGATAAGCTTAAAATATCGTCTAATTCCACTGCAACAAATAACTTATTTGTAATTGCGGAGCTTCGATTGTCTGTTAGTAAAAGAACGGAGCCATGTTGGACCGCCGCAAATATTCGTAGATACTATCATTTCCTTGCGCCTGGCTCCGCTTTCTGTTCAAGTCGTTTAGATACCTATATCTATGTACTTACTTCGTCTCTTCAAGCCGACATAGCGGAGGCGACTGCTACTTATAGAAATAGTACAATAAAAAAAAGGAAGAAATAGGTACAGTGTTAATTGCGTGATGAATATTATTTACGCCTAAAGCTTTAGATCATAGATAAAACTGTGTTTGTTAAATAAAGAGTACTCTGTTATAAAAAACCATAGACTCGTGAGGATTCGGACGAATGATTGAAATGCTTGCCATAACTGACCTTATTTAGTTGGTAGTTGTTTTTAACAAGATGAGAGAGATATCTCGGTCAAATAATGCAAGAAGTTATTGGAACTCATAACGTTGCTGTCGGTATTTGCATTTTATCTCGGCATATGACAACACTCCACCTGATGTGTAGCTTGTCCATGAACGGTCCATGAGGAGACGAATGGGGTGCATTCTGTATCTGTATGGTAGCAAAAAAGTGAGCGTCAGGATGGCTGGACCATGACGATTTTGAAAGTTCGAGCAATTGCAAATTAGTACCTATTAAGTACATATACAGGGTGTAAAAAGAGTAAAGACAGATGCCCTGTGAGAGTCTGTGTTTCCCGAGAAGTACAATACGGGCCTCTTCAAATTAAGAGTAAATAGGTAAAGTAAAGAGTAAATAAATAGGCAAGCGTGCTCCATCTTAGACCGTAAGCAGTAACATCAGGCAGGGTGCGGTCAAACGTTTGCCTATTAAGCATTAAAAAAAATGCCCATTTTAAAATATTTAATCAACATGTTATTTTATAGCTTTGTTTAATTTACGTTGCCCATTTGGGCCCAATTGAATACTTTTTATAAATAAAATGTTTTAGGTGACTTATGCACCAATATTTAATAAAATAGGTATTTTAATAAACCACTCAAATAAGCAAAATCGTTGACACGTCTCAAAAAAATCCATTAAATAAACGCCGATATAATTTTGTATTCACGCAACAAAAATATTTGTCAAAGAACCCTCTCCAAAAAGAATTCTCGAGTAGGTACCCAGAGCGGGAGAATAATGGTTCCGAGGCCCCGTCTGCTGAGGCATGAAGTTATCTTCACAACAAAATGCTACGAGTATGCTTCTAATATTGGTCGCGTCTTTTAGCCAATCCATTGTATTCACAATACGGTTGTTATATTAATGCGATAAACATCTTTAGTATCAAATTTTGTTCAGTTTTTTTGGTACCCAATTTCTTTTGTCAATAGAATAGCATCGAGTAAAAGGTTGGAGATAATGCACTTCTTCGAATAATAACATTACCTAGATCGCTTTTTTAATTTGCGTCAAGAGACACACTAGTTTTTAAATACATAGTAATAATTACATAATTCAAGAGTGGTAGGCAGACTGATGATGGTTATTTGTCCAGTCTGCCGTCCTGGGGTTGTACCACCACTTTCGAATGTAACACCCGTGAAGTGACTTTGACGCATTTCGGGAATGGTTTGAAAGTAGCCAGGTATAACGAGAGGAGTGTGCACTGTCACTCTAAGATGGTACATGCTCGTCTCCTCAAGCCGGCATAGTGGAGGCGACTGTTACCCGCACAGGTTTCTCTGTAATATCAGTTGTTTCCATTCATGGACCACACTCTAGCTTTACATCAGGCGGAGTGTTGTCACATGCCGAGCTATAATAAAAAAAAAAAAAAACATATTTTTTTACAAATTACCCTGGCCCGGTAATTGGTAAATGGCAAACTCAGAAGACTGGTAAACTCGGCTTTTATCGCGACGACTGGAGAACCGCGGATACACGGTGGCCGTCCAAGAAGCAAGTTTTATTAAAACATATCTGTTGCGACGGAAAATCAAACCCGGACTTCTGCATAACATATATTCACAAACACAATCACTGCACCACAAAAAGACGTCATTCTATAAAACGTGTAATTGTAAAAGTTTTATTTATATTTAAATTCAATAGTTATTATTTAATATCCATTAATTCGATTATTTTTCATTACTATAATTCTAAAGCATGCCTCGCCTATAAACTTTTATAGACTAATAAAAGTATTATTGTTAATAAAACGCACGTTCAATTATGAAACTATTTTCTTGATAATTTATTTTTAATGTTTAGATATTTTCACAGATGGCAACACTATCGTTTAATTTACAATTGCACCTAGAAAGGATTATAAACACCTTTTATTCGGCATTTATGGTCTGTTCACATATACTGCGAGACGTTCACGTAGAATTTTAAATAGTGGTGGGCAGACTAACGATGGCTATTATCCCAGTCTGCCGTCCCGCAACTTAGCCGTGTTCAGGATCAGTTTAGAAGTAGAGGAGAATAAGAGAGGTATGCCAAGTCAACGGATGATACACATTCGTCTTCTCAAGCCGGCATTGCGAAGGGGACTGTTGCCTGCAAATATTTCCTTGTAGTAGCAGTTGTCGCGTAAACGCTCAACAGAGCTACTAAAAATACCTAGATAGATATTCTAAAAGAGATCTAGACAATGCAAGTTTGAGTCTCTATGAATAATTGCCGCATTTAACTGTAGACATTTAGTGCGTCACAATAGACTATTTAGTGCATAAAAGACACTTTAGCATATCATTGTAACATCGCATCGGTATACTTCATATATCTTAGTAGAAACGGTTAAACAAAACGCTAGGGGAATTGCTTCGTACATGGGTCTTACTGAAATTAATTTATGTAAAGGTTAGCTTAGAACATAAACTTTAATAGCTTAATGCAACCGTATTTAGTCGTAGTAAGATGAAGTCTCTCATTTAAATGTTTTATGTATACTATCTACTATTTTTTAATAGTAACTCTACTTGTAATCACGGTCCACCTGATAGTCTCCTCCGCTATACCAGCTTTTAAAGACGAATATACGCGCATATAAATAACGTGGTTATTTCCAAGCTGATCTGAAAATGTGGCGCTTACCGGTCAGAACCAGGACAGCAGACAGGGATAATAACTATAATCAGTCTACGTACCATTCTTTTAAGGATGTTTTGCACCAGAAGGCTGGTTAAAGTAACTTTAACTATTACTTTTACGGCGACGACGACCATTAAACGCTTACATTTACTCCACACGCATTGCAATATCGTGTAAATTCATATTGTTATTGTTAAAATGGTGGCTGATCTCGAAAAATAATAGAAAAACATATTTGGCTTCTTTTCATACATTTGACGTTAGCAACATTGGTTTGACGATTACTTTAACTTTAACTAAGCCAAGATTCGCTGGTTACGGTTAAGGTTAAAGTAACCGTCACAAAAGACAGGCGCGACGATGCGATGGTGCAACTCGTGTGGAGTAAATATACACCATAATGTAAACGTAACGGTTAAAGTAAACGTAAAAGTAATAGTCAAAGTTACTTTAACCCGCCTTTTGGTGCAAATCACCTTAAGTAATCTACATTTTGTGCATTTAAAATTAAATATGTCACACTGGGTGCGCTTGTATCCGTGGAAACAGCACTAGTGTTGAGCTGCAACCGATGACAAATCGCCCTCGGCGTCGATTGTCAATGGATTGTTTTAACTTTGACACTTTGAAGTCGGTCGGTCGGAAATGGTGGTGTTTGAATGTTAAAAATAAAGCCGATGGCGATGTCCGGCAGGTTACGTAATTCCGTCCTCGGTGCAGGAGGCCTACCACGATCTTGGATAGTTTCGTTTTACATTCGTTCAGAAATTTTTGGCTACTATGAATAAATTTCGATCGGGCTGTATTTCTGTCGAAATCATAGACTAGCTTTGTGATTGAAAAGTTGAATGGTCAGCGATGTTATTGAGGTTATTTATGTATAAACACAAATTAGGGTTTTCAAACATTTAAACGTCAAATCAGGATGTAGATTTGGTCGGTATCTAGACGCCCAAATTATCGGCCGAAACCAAACGTTTTCGGACATTTCAATGTAGTGTAGACCCCCCTAGTGTAGGCCCCAGATGTTGGGCCAGTTTACACATCCTATCTAGTGTGACAAATCTTTTAATTTTAGATCCATTAAAAACAATAATATTGTAATTTTTAAGTAATAATTACCTAATATTTATAATAAAGAAACGTGTAAAAGTGGCTTAATAGTAGAAATAGCTTCGGGGATTTATAGGGTAATGTCTGTTTCAACCACAATGGAAATATTTAGGGCGAGATGAAAACTTTTACATTTTGTATCCATATTTTATTTTGATTGCTGCGTGTGTGAAAGTAATGAACGTTTTAAACTTTACCGTGAATTGTTGATTTTTTGCCATATTTTTTGTGGTTTGGTTTTCATTGTTACAAAGGACAATGCTCATTTTTGGACCCACTTGATATCTCATAGTTTGTTAACAAAACAATGTTTTAAAGTAATACCTTATTTTTACATTAATTCATTTCAATTATATCAACACATCATATTATATACCAATCAATAGATAATGTTTAATTACACAAAAAACAGATATATAATATAGATATAACCTCAAATATTGCATCAGAAAAGAGTGT
Source organism: Tinea pellionella (assembly GCA_948150575.1). Lineage (NCBI taxonomy): Eukaryota > Metazoa > Arthropoda > Insecta > Lepidoptera > Tineidae > Tinea > Tinea pellionella. The sequence goes on from OX411258.1 coordinate 3,896,131, forward strand.
AATTACTCGATAACAATTGTAAAAAAATTAAAATTGATTGGTGATAAGGAATATTGATTTAGTTTTCTACAAAATGAACTAAAAATCATCGACAAATTCGAGAAAAAAACAGTGAACCCAATTCTTTTAAGCGAACGGACGTTTTCTAAATTGTAAATGTCAGCATTTAGCTACTAACTACTTAGTAAGAATTTTATACGAAGTACTGGGTATGTATGTATATTATTTATACATTACTAAGAAATGTTGTAAACCCCAGCTGATTTATGTAAGTCACGTTGTTTGTGAAGATGGCAAAATATTGAATCGAGTAAATTATTCGTTGCACAACGTAAAATGTACTAAATTTGATTTACTATATCTCCCGTAGAGTTTGTTATTAATATTTTTTTATTCACTTACTTATATGTATTTAATTCTCTTTTTTTTTTAATACAAGGAAGTCTACGAGCGGCTATAGTCTAGCGGTAGGACGCGTGAACTCACGATCGATAATACCCGTGTTCGAACCTCGCTTAATTCGGACCGTTAAAAATAAATAAATTAAATGAAAAAACTAGATCTGTTGTTATTTTTTTATATTCAATTTAATTATAAATTAATAATAAACTTCCTATTTGTTAATTATTAGGTATTGAACTACTAATTATACATTTCAAAAAATATGTATAATATTTTTTTGCTATTTTTCTAAAACCTAAGGAAAAATACCACTCACAACACAATTCATTATTACAGTGTAAACTCTTTATAACGAAACTCAAGGGACTGAGCATTTTTTGTCGTTATAGAGAGTTTTCGTTATATGGAGTGAACAAAAAAACAACCATATTAACAAGATTTTTTAATATGTATGTATGTATTATAAATTATTGTTTATACATATAGTCTGATAACTTTGTTTGACGTTTTTTGCTATGCCAGTACTTGTTTTGTATTATTTTATGTATTCTATTCATATCTAGATGTGTGGTGGAATCGTCTTGATTAAACAGCAAAAATTTTTCTACCAACTTAGCGGCATCTAGGGCTTGTTGAATTGTTGGTGGTGATTCGGCTTTGTCCACTTGATCATCTTCTTCATCTTGATTATCGGGTGTTTCCTGACTTTTTGACACTAAATCAACAATTTGTTCATCTGTAAGTGTACCAGTTGTGGCTACATCCTCATCTATATTTTCGTACGATTGTAGATCTTCGTTGAAATTGTTTGGTATGTCGAACTGGCTTATCCATTCACTCAGTGGTAGATTGTCTTCACTGTCAAATTGGTTCGTTTCTTGGCTACTACATAATCCAGCATGTCGAAAAGAATGTTGGATAGTGGCTGCTGTTACCTCTTCCCAGGCTTTTGATAAGAAGTTCACTGCCTGTAGCATGTTGATCGAGACCTTGCCGTCAGTTTCGATCATATCCATCAACATTTTCCGTCTATAGTGGCCCTTTATGCTTTTAATGACACTCTGATCCATTGGTTGTAGAATACTGGTTGTATTAGCTGGGAAAAATGCTAACTCTATGTTTCGAAGATTAGATATGATTGGGTGAGCAGGACAATTGTCTACTAGAAGCAAGATTTTCCGTGATTTTAATTCAGCATCCCATTTTCTCACTTCCTCTTCAAAAATCTGCGATGTCATCCAAGCTGACTTGTTTGCTTTGTACGTAACTGGCAACTGTTTTATGTTCTTGAAACACCGAGGGTTTTTCGATTTGCCTATAACTAAGAGCTTTCTTTTTTCTGTGCCACTCATATTGGCAGCCACTAGAACTGTAATACGCTCTTTAGACAGTTTTCCTCCAACACATTTTTCCCCTCTGAATTTTAAAGTTTTGTCGGGAGTCAACTTGAAAAAAAGGCCAGTTTCATCTGCATTAAAAATGTCTTCTGGTGAGTACTTCATCTTTAATTTAGGCCATACTGTACTAATCCAATTGTTAGTCACATTAATATCGACATCCCGCGCCTCTCCGTTCATTTTACCGTACGTAATTTGGTGACGGTGCTTAAATTTTCCGAGCCAACCTTCAGATGCTTTAAAGTCAATTATGCCAAGTTGGTTGGCAAACTTTTCAGCCTTAGCTTTTACAATTGGCCCCGAGATGGGTACATTATTCTGGCGCTGATTGTTAAACCACGACAACATTGCCTGATCTAAGTCTTCGAATTTTGGCTTTCTTAATTTTTTAGAAGAGTTTCCTTCCAGCGCCGCCTGTAGAATTGTTTTTTGGTTTTTCCAAATGGTAGCAACAGTGGATTGACTTAGTTCAAAACGCCTTCCAACGTCACTTTTCTTTTCACCCTTTTCAATCGCACGTATCACACAAACTTTTTCGTCAACACTAATCGCTTTCCGTTTACTGGCCATGTTAACAGTTTCAAAGTAGGTTTACGACTGATAATACGATAGGTACCCAGTATGCTTGGTCGAAGACCATCACTTCCGAGAAAACAATGCGTCTTACTGCACGTGTTCAAGGCAATTAAGGATAACAAAAGCTAGACCGACATCGGATGTTTCGGAGCTTCAAAGTTTTTTGTTACCTGATAACATAACATAAACAATAATACCGATAATAAATATTTACTGCCTAAAAATATGAACACATTTCTTCGTAATAGAGAATGGCGTATCGCTATAAAGAGTGTTTCAATATATGGGTTTTAACGCAAACCAACCAAGTTGGGCTCACTTCAACGTTATAGGGAGTTTATCGTTATAAAGGATAACGTTATAAAGAGTTTACACTGTATATTATTATTTTTTTATTTTTATAAAAGAGACAAAACAAAATTAAGCAGACCTCAGATTCGAGTACCTAAGTATTTTCGACCCTAAAGACTTCCTTATCCAATCACTTTTAATTTTTTCACCCGGGTTATAGAATATTTACGTGTTTTCTAATGCAATATTTGAGGTTATTATTATTTTAAATGCTTTAATAATTGATGATATCTGTTTTTTATGTAATTAAACATTGTCTATTGATCGGTAAATGATGTGTTGATATAATTAGAATGAATTAATAAAAAAATAAGATATTATTTTAGATTATTGTTTTGTTACCAAACTATTAGGTATCAAGTGGTCCCAATAATGGGCATTCTCCTTTGTCATAGATTACGTAAATAATAATTTAAAAAATCAATTCTGATTTTTGTTATGACACAAAGCAATCTTGCATTTGATGCACTCAGTACGTGAAAGTTCTGTGCAAACGCAGGTTTTTGAATAATTTTATGTGAAAATGAATGTAGACAATTGGCAACAATATACATTTAAGGGTTAACGCAATAAAAAAGGTCTTTAAACTTTCTAAATGAACTCTCTTATTACAAATAGTCGCAAATGCAGTTCCTCAAGGAATGCTTATTAAATTAAAGTGTGAAGTTGTTTGACGTTCGCCGCGCTGCATCGTAGCGTGGTTCCGTAGGCATTGAATACTTAAGTAAAAAGTACTTCGAGGACTTGCTGCACAATTAATTTAATATTAGGTACTAGTGTTGTATACCTAGGCCTAACGACTAAAGATCTAAAAACGTTACCATGGTCTCGGGTGGTTGTTGATTCTCAAACGGGGTGTTAAAATACAATTTGCTTTTACAACATGCTTAGCGGTTTCATTAGCCAACAATCGCCTCCACTATGCCGGCATGAGAAGACGAATGTGCCTCATCCACGTTAACAGTGCACACGCGAAAGGATACTTCACGGGTGTTATACTTGAAAAGTTCATAACATTTACAAAATGTCAGATTTATCCATTTTTCTTTATGTCATTATTTTCTTAGCCAAGACCAAATTTGGATTTCGTTTACATGTATTTTAAATTAGAATGGAGTCCAGCTCCTAAAGTATATTGTACAAGGATCGAGGTAGAGAATGCGCGGAGTTAACTTGATGGACTTATGGTTAGGGCAGGGCGTTTGCTGTTCGTAATCCGCGCATTGTGCTGCTCGTGTTGCACTAGCATTTGCTTGCTGCTCTAATATTTATTATATTAGTTAGTACGTCAAGATAGCTGTTGTATAAGAGCGGCCGTGGTCTAGCGGTAGGACGCGTGAACTTACGATCCTTGAGTCCCGTGTTCAAACCTCGCTAAGATCTGACCACAGAGAAGTTTCTACAGGTAGCAGTCGACTCCGCTATGCCAGATTGAGGAGACAAATGGGCATCGTCCAGAATGACAGTGCACACTCCTCTCGTTACCTATACATGGCTACTTCTAAACTGAAACGCACGTAGTTACTTCACGGATGTTATGGCGGATTGGTCTAATAACCATCATCATCTGCCTACCACTCTTTGTGCCGAACCAAGAATTAGAATTAGGTTCGAACACGGGTCTCTTCGATCGTGAGTTCACGAGTTGTACTGCTGGATCACGCCACTCAATTTGTTTTAAATAAATAGTAAATTAGAATAAACAATTTTAACAACGTATTTATTTTATTTTTATTTATTTGTTTTAAAGCCAACAGCGTAAACCTGGAGTATAACAAAAAAAAGAGCTTAATTTGTAATAATAAGGCTAATTATAGGCTTTACGGTATATACGATGAGTAGTTGTACAAAGAAAAACTAATTAATTTTTAGTTTTTCAAAAATAAATCACAAAAAAAAATTTTTAAAATATAACTCAAATTAAACGAATAACTCAAAAAAACACAAAAAAACTAAAAAATAACAATTTAAAAAAAAAAAATAACAAAGAAAATTGAAAATACTGTTAATCATTTAAGTAATAATATTACTTATATTGTCAACAATTAATGTTATGTATCATAACAGATAACAAAACGTGTCCGAATTCCACCGTATATTTGCATTTTGTGAACATTTTCATTTGTACGGGTTTACACCCCAACAGCTCGGGTTAATTGGCACGAAGCGTCGAGTGCCGGTGCCACGTTTGCCACTCAGATAACACGTTCTCTGCCAGTCGCCACTTGGTAAAGAACCGAGTCGAGTTCCTTTTTCTCGTAACGACTTCAATATCAGGTACACTTATCTTTATTGGACTGAATAATATCTTAATATTACAATAAAATTTTATTATTATAATTATTTTTTTGTCGTAAAAGTCTGGTAAGCAGACTGATAATGGTTTTTAGCCCAGTCCGCCGTCCTGGGGTGCTACCACCACTTTCAAGCGTAACACCAATGAAGTCGCGTTGCTGAATCAGTTTAAAAGTAGCCGAGTATAGTGAAAAGAGTGTGTCACATCAAGAGACGATTGCTGCCTGTATTAGCAGTTGTTTCCGTTCATGGACAGCACTCTAGCTTAACATCAGATGGAGTGTTGTCATAATATGTATTACTACAATTAAAAAAGTGGAGGCAGTATCAGCAGTCCACCCTAGCCCCTTCTCGTTTGGATTAGTCAACAGCTCAAAGAGGGTTTAGTTAGCTAAGAATCATGGAATGTAGTCGGAAAAAAGGTGGTATGGAAAGTCGTATCTACGTATGATGTAGATAAAGCAATCGTTGAAGAAGCACTTTGGTTGCTCAGTGCCTATAGGCACTATTAAAAAGAGTGGTAGGCAGATTGATTAAGGTTATTAGCCCAATGTGCCGTCCTGGGGTAGTACCACCACTTTCGAATGTAACACCCATGAAGTGACTGTCGCGTTTCGGGAATAGTTTGAAAGTAGCCAGGTATAGCGAGAGGAGTGTGCACTGTCAATAGATGGTACATACTCGTCTCCTCAAGCCGGTATAGTAGAGGCGACTGCTGCCCGCACAGGTTTCTATGTAGTAGCAGTTGTTTCAATTCATGGACCGCACTCTAGCTTTACATCAGGCGGAGTTTTGTCACATGCCGAGTTAAAATAAAAAAAAGCATGGAATGTAGTCGAAATGAAACGTAGAATGTACTAAATAAAAAGCAATCGCCAGCGCTCCAAAATTTCTGCTATAAATATAAACATTAATAATTGTATAATCTTAGAAATTGCGCTTTATATCTATATTGTTGGTGCTGAACCAATTTTGCTTTACAAAGTGACTTGGGATGGATTATGGAGCTAATCTTTTTCAGTAGCTAATAATATTAACTTTGAATAGATCGTTCAATAGGCAGGCTTAATCCCAACCTCATTACATATGGATAGGTACTTAGGAATATAATATTTTGTATTTAGTAAATGTTATATTGATCTAGTTAGTTGCCTTTGATAAATTATGTCCATTTATCAAACATAGATTAATCGTATTATGTTAACGATTTATTATATTTTTTCTGAAAAAGAAATAAAATGGTAGGCAGATTGAATGAAGGTAATGCCGCCCCCGGGGTAGTAATGTGGTAACCTGACTTATTAAAAAATAAATTGTTGTCAGTCAAATTTAAAATATAATAAAATATTAGGGTTTTGCGACTGGACGACCAATCAACATCAGCGCTTGTTTCTAAATCATCTTACGTAATGGAGGTGCATTTATCCATTCCAAAGTAACATCACTTTACTTTCAAGTCGCCTTTCGGTTCGGTTTTGTAGTAAGTAGTCTGGTATCCGTATAACAAAGAGTAATGTGTATTGTCAACTTGGTCGGTTGATCGTCTCGCCAAGCCGGTATAGCAAAGGTTACTGCACTCGTAAGAAAAATTGTAATTGGTTTCTTTTTTAAAATATTTTAGACAAAGGTTTTAAAAATTGTAAAAAATAAGTAAAGCCAAAGTCACCAAAATTTTTGTTGTTGATGTAAAAATATTTTAGCAACTCCCCGTATGTGGGAGGATTTGCGTGTGGAAAGGGGATCCATTAATGTAGTCAGTCGTTGTGCTGCCACCAGCAAACAAATTACTGATGCAAACACGATGCTGCACGCGAACCACGACGATCCTTGAAAAGCTTTTGCTTGTTTTGTCAATTTTCTTTTACGGTTTTTGGCGTATCGGTACAACCCGAATTTGTTGGCCTTCAAATATGATAAATGTTATTCGTGTTAGGATGTAAATTATTACATGACTTTGCTTAATATTTTCTTAAAATATTGTCCTTGTTTTTTTATATTTAACGAATCGATTTTGGTCACAGAATAATCAATTCCATGCGTGGAGCATTCTCTGAAGATAGCTTGAATTATTTTCCTAAACTTATGTTCCTTGGTGTGGAAACCGCACTAGAGAGGTGCGGCTTGGTTTGGTCATGTATTCTGAACTACTCCGCTGCAGAGCGGTCACTTCATATATGTTGAAATATTAAATACAAATAAAACCATTTTCTTCTAGTTATACTTATATTTCTGTTGCTTTACTCATTTACTTTCACAATAAAACAATTATCCATATCTTTAACCACGAGCAATCACACTTTCTTTCTTACATTTTTACAAAGAACACACACCATAGATCACCGACCATACTAACAACACTTTTTATGTCAAAGACTAAATAATACCTTTTTAAAATATAAAAATCATTCTTTCAACACACCTCCTTGATTTTTATATTTCAATAACTCTACTGTTCTATTTACCCAAACAACATAACATTTCGCAACACCCCATCATCACTTTAAACAAAAATATTTCTTCTTTCAAACAATTTTCAAATTATCATTTTTAACTCCCAAAAGATATCTAAACTTCTGAAATTTTACTTTACATAGAGACTTTGTAAAGATATCAGCAATCTGATCATCTGTACAAATCTTTTCAACACTAATTAAACCTTTCTTTTCATAATCATGAACAAAATGATAACTAATATCAATATGCTTAGAATTCTTAGAAAACTTTCCATTTTTAGTTAACATTATCGCACCACTATTATCCTCATATATTTTAATACTATTTTTCACAATTACACCAACATCACTTAAAACTCCTTTTATTGGTAACACCTCCTCAACCGAATCAGCAAGAGCATAATATTCAGCATGTGTAGATGCTCTAGAAACAATTTTTTGCTTTTGGGATTTCCACAATACAACATTTCCAAATACTCTAATTACAATTCCAGTAGTTGATTCTCCATCAATGATATCAGCTGCCCAATCAGCGTCTACATAAGCATCCACTTTTTCATCACATCCTGTTTCATAATTTAACTTCAAATTCCGAGTGTGATATATATATTTTAGTATACGTAATGCATATTTGTAATGCGTATCATCATAACAGTTCTGAAATCTACTCAAACAATTCACAGAGTAGGATATATCCGGGCGCGTCCCATTTGCTACATACAATAAAGCACCAATCAGGTTTCTGTATTTTAATTTTTCATTTACCACTTTAGCCGGCTCCAATTTTAAATTTATTTCTATAGGTGTTTCAAACATTTTTGACTCTTTAATATTATATTTTTCGGCTAAACTTTCTATATACTTTTCTTGACTTAACTTCATCTTCTTTTCAGCAGGATTATATATTACATCTATACCCAAATATTGTTTTACTTTACCCAAATCTTTCATTTTAAATTTGTTGCTTAACATTTGTTTTACTTTATTTATGCTTGCACATTTTTCTCCAATTATCAACAAGTCATCAACATATAATATTAAGTATATTTCTTCATCATCTATATTTCCTTTATACAAACAATAATCATAGTTCGATCTTTTAAATTCAATACTCATCATGAAAACATGAAAACATTCATACCAATCACGTGGACTCTCTCTTAAACCATATAATGCCTTTTTCAACAAACAAACTTTATTTAATCCAATATCATAACCCTCAGGTGGGTAAATATACACTTCAGATTTTATTTTCCCATTTAAAAAAGCTGTTTCCACATCCATTTGTTCAATTTGCCATCCACGTACACATGCCGTAGATAATAAGACTCTCAAAGTAGTCATTCTAGCCACAGGAGAATATATCTCTTCATTTTCATTAAATACTTGTTGAAATCCTTTTGCAACAACACGAGCTTTATACTTTCCATTTGACTTTATTCTATATATCCACTTAACTTCAATTATTTTCTTATCTGCAGGTTCATCAACTGTCATCCATGTTCCATTTTCTTCTAAACTATTTATCTCTTCATCCATTGCCTTTTGCCATTTTTTACTTTCTGAACTATTCATTGCATCTTCAAAAACTTCAGGTACACACACATTACTGTAATTTACATACACAACATGATCATCATATTTAGCTGGTAGTCTTCTCATTCTTTGCGGTCTTCCTGTTTCATTGCCTACTTCAGTTTCTTTCCTTATTACACTTTCTACCTCTTCATTTAATTTTTCTTCTTCTGTATCTATATTTTTTTCTTTTTCCTGATCATTTTCCTCTTCTTCAATATCATCAGCATCGTTGATCTTCATAAATCTTGCTGTTTCATCTACAAATCTCACATGTCGACTTATTATTATTCTTCCTTCTACTAAGATTCTGTAACCCATATCTGTGTATCCCACTAATATTCCTTTCTCAGCTCTTGGATTTAGTTTTGATATTCTACGTTCTTCGGGAATCCTCACAAATGCTGTACTACCATATATTTTTAACTTCCTTACATCAGGTTTTCTTTTAAACAATATTTCATATGGCGTCTTCTTTACTATTGTATTAGTTAGTAATCTATTTCCTAAATATGCAGCAGTTTTAACACATTCAGGCCAATAACATTTTTCAATCTTTGCCTCAGCTAACAAACAACGAGCTTTTTCTACAATAGTTCTATTGTATCTTTCTGCAACACCATTTAATTCATGTGTATAAGGAGGAGCTGGATTCAAATATATTCCTTTATTTTTCGCAAGGTTATAAAAATCTCTATTTATGTATTCTTTACCATTATCGCATCTAATTTCTTTTACATGTTTTCCTGTCTGATTATGCATAAACTTTATATACTGATAGAAACAACCAAACACTTCACTTTTATTATTAACACAATAAACAACAGCATACCTACTAAAATCATCAATAAAACTCACAAAATATCTTTCACCTGTATACCCTGTAGTATTAATTGGACCATGAACATCCGTATGTATAATTTCTAAAATATCATTTGCTCTTCGTCTATTATTTTCATAAGGTAAGTTGCACATTTTACTCGATAAACATATTTCACACTGCACATATTCACTTTCTATTTTATTAGGTAAACCAAACAATAACTTATTTTCACACATTCTTTTTAAATTATTAAAATTAGTATGACCAAGAATTCTATGCCATTTTTCTTTATTAGTCATTTGAGCGATACTCACATGAGACTCTAAATTTTTATTTTCATAATATACTTTACCTATTAACTTATATAACTTATTTTCCTTAAAAGCAATTGCAGCTAACTTATTTTTTGAATTATATATGTCTGCACAATTCTTATTAAAAATGATTACATTATTATTACTTACTATACTTGAAACGCTTATTAAATTTTTTTTCATTGATGGAACATAGTAAAATCGTATATAGTTGTTTTTGACCATTCACCATTTACCTCATACCATGTCACTATATCCCCAATTTTGTTAGATTTTAATGAGTAACCATCGCCTACTTTGATATTAACTGAATGCTCTAATGTTTTTGATCTACAAAAATATTTATCATTATTAACGATGTGATCAGTACAACCACTGTCTAATATCCAACATAATACATCACTATTTTTGATATCATTATCGCACACCTGTGATGTCGTCGCTTGCACACTAAAACTCATCGCATCATCCAATGTAGAATTTCCTGCATAATTGTACTTATTTTTTTTTCTTCCTCTATAACTCCCTCTATAGTTTCCTCTTTGATTATTTCCTCGATTATTATTACTTCCTCTCCAATTTGTAAACTTTTGGTTCCGGTAACCTCTTTGAACATACTCCTTTTTACAGTCCTTCTGCATATGACCTTTTTCATTACATTTATAACAAATTATATTTTTATTTACACCATACGTACTTGGTTGAACATTAAAAGATTGTATATTTACATTATTTGGGTGAATATACGGTATTTGTATTGTAGCGTTTCCATCAGAAATATTACCCAAAATTAATTTATTTATTATCCTATATCTTTAAAGTAACTATTAATATCGTGTTTTATTGAGGCAGTGTATTTAAATTACGCTAACAATATCACTTCAGACCATTAAACGATAATAAGTAGTAAAAATGTATCCTCCCCTGGCTGACCCCACTGCCTAATTTTAACAAACTTTGTTCATATATTTTTTTATATAAATCCTACAATGATATTTCCTGGATAATTATGTAACTAAATATAAAATATACCATAATTTCATGAAATAAATGTAAAAAAAATATTATCAAACGTAGCAATAATAACAAAGTTTTGGTGCCACTAATACAGTGACCCCTCACCTGGCGAACTTTAAAGGCAAAATTATCGACCAAAACCGTTAATGCCGACGTTTAATCTTGACAAACGTATATTGAACAAAGTGAAGACAGCAACAAGACAAACGCAGCGAGGATTTACAAATCGGCGTTGCAGCAGTAGTCGTTGCAGTGTCCCAGAGCCTGTTTGTGCCAGTCAATGCAGTATTTCCCCTGGTAAGCGTATATTTTTACATTTTATTGTTACATAGATTTGGATTTGTAAAAAAGAATAATAATTGTGAGCCAGAGGAGCTAATTGCATAAAAGTATAGAAACACACACGTGTTTAGCTGTAATTTGAGGTTATTAGCGATTTTGTCACTACCCTGGCGTCACTCCCCTGGCATTTTGTATGCCAGGGGAGATGTAACTTATTATTATTTCTTATTTTAACATTATATTTTTATTTGTTCCAGTTCTTGCTTATGTCATACATTATCTAGAATCATGGTAAAAACTAAAAAGAAGCAAACGAGGAAAGAAAGGCTTAAAAAGAAACGCGAAGCTGAAAGGTTACGTCACCATAGAACCAAAAGGGATCCAAGTAAGAATGAACTATTAAAAGAGAAAGAAAAACTAAAATATCAAAGAAAGAAGGAAAGGAAAATGGACAAATGAAAAGTATTAAAGATTGACTGAGAGGGAACAACGAACTATTAGAAAAATATGGAGAGAGAAAACTAAATAGCACAGAGATCGTTTAAAGCTTCAGTCTATTGAAAATTGCCCTGTGACGCCGCCTTCGTCTGACAATGATGAACCGCCTCCAGTTCTTGAAGCACAAAATATATATTTTTTTATATTGACGCGACATGTGACGTCGACTGGCCTGATGGTAAGCACAGTGAAGCTCCATGAGTGCCGACGACCGGAAAACCGCAGTACACAGTGGCCCAAGTCGCAGTCACTATGGCGGCTCGAGGTGCTTTTTCGCGCTCCGTTTGAAGGATCCAAGGTAAAAGAAGTGGGAGAACACGTGGGAGGACAAAGCATTCCATTTTTCGATTGAGTGACATAAAAAGTTTTGTTCGGCTTCCGATTCTGTCGACACAATGTGGATGCTTCCCCCGCCCAGTGCGGGTGTTACGGGAGTGGAAAGAGGATGTAGGAATAAAGTTAAAGAGCTCTTCGGAGCATCACCATGGTATAGGCGATAGAGGATACACAAGGACGCTATATCCCTGAGAAGTTGCAGGGGCTCCAGCTTCCTTGTGACCTCTGAGTCGCCTATTATTCGGGCAGCTCGGCGCTGCACTGAATCCAGGGCATCAAGGAGATACTTGGCAGAGCCGTCCCAAAGGTGCGAAGACTGGGAAGCGGGGTAAAGTGTGATTTGTCGCCCATGCCCTGTCGTTTGCATAGCAATGAATGCCAGACCCGAGGTACCCGTACCCTGAGGTACGCCGGCATCCACTAATACGCGGATGGAGCATTCATGCAGGAAGTCGGCAATCTAGTTACACAGCCGGTCAGGAAGAGCCGGAGGAAGGCCGGTTACCAGCTCCGAGCTTAGAAAGAAGGGCCTTGTGGCAGACCCTGTCAAATGACTTGGAGATGTCCAGGCCAATTGCCAGGACCTCTCCATGGCCGTCCACAGCTGGAGTGAAGCATGCATAATATGCGCTAGCAGATCACTAGTTGATCGCTTCGACCTGAATCCATATTGGCGGTCGTTGATCAATGTATAATACAAAAATAAAAAGGAGTACAGATATGCCGCCGTGTGCTCATCCGATTTTGACGAAGAAGAAGGAGATGTCTTAGTGACCTTTCTGAAGATATGTGGTAACAATGGAACTCTTTTTGAACTAGGTTTTTTATATTCAAATTCATTATTTTTATCTCATGTTAAGATATACTCGTAATTTAAAAAAACATGGTGTTTAACACTTGAGACTGATATAATTTCATTAATTAAAATAGTAAACATTAATAAGCAACAACTTTTATTGATATATCATATTTAACATATCAAAATTCTAATAGGATGTCACTTCCCTGTCCCGATTTGTCACTACCCTGTCCATGGTGTCACTCCCCTGGCCACACATTTTCCCCTGGGACCTATAAAACTTTAAAAAATGTATTTTTCTTCTGGCCCATAACATTATACATACATACACATTACGAAGTTGTACGCTATTTAATATTAATTCAAATACTTAACTTTTTACTTGGGAACACTAAAAATACATTTACCGTATATTCACCCATTTATATCTTTCTTCTTATATTCTAAACATAACTTCGACTTCACATATTCCACTGACTTTTCTTTGTCAGGTAAGGCGTCAACCACATCAACAATATGCCCACAACTTTCTGGCAAACACAATAACAAATAATTCAACTTGTCGTTTATAGATACCTCTTCACCAGCACTTTTTAACTCATTTATTTGTTTTTCAAAAACGTTAAAGAATTCTGACGGATTTTCGTTTTCTTTCATTTTCAACTCCAATAATTTTCTCTTGCACAATAATTTATTTGCACTACTTTTAATCAAATACGTGTCGTCTAATTTGCTAATCATTCCTCTCGCCGTACTTTCATTTATTATTATTTCCAACTGGTTATTGTTAATACTATTCACGATAAAATTCCTTGCCTTTATATCCATTTTCTTCCATTCTTCATCTGTATATTTTTCTGGTCTTTTTTCATTTTGAACCACCTCCAAACATCCTTTCATTTCTAAGAACAGCTCCAATCTAAATTTATAATTTTTATAATTCGTTCCATCAAAAACTTGCAACTTGTATTCATCGTTATCCGCCATTTTGCGCTCTTTGTTCTTTGTTCACAAATATTGCCCCAATATTAGCCAACCGCGCTATGCTACCATGTTGAAATATTAAATACAAATAAAACCATTTTCTTCTAGTTATACTTATATTTCTGTTGCTTTACTCATTTACTTTCACAATAAAACAATTATCCATATCTTTAACCACGAGCAATCACACTTTCTTTCTTACATTTTTACAAAGAACACACACCATAGATCACCGACCATACTAACAACACTTTTTATGTCAAAGACTAAATAATACCTTTTTAAAATATAAAAATCATTCTTTCAACAATATAAATCAATAAAAACAAAAATTAATAAACAATAATAAAAATATAACAATAATAGTGGATTATTATCCATTAAATGTTCGTGAACTTGCATGGGGGATAAACAATTCAAAATTAGAGAACGTGTGTTTTCATTTTGTCTACAAAACCACCAACCACTTTACTTAAGGACGCTATTACAAAAATCGATGTTTTTCTGGTACCATGTACTGAATCAGGGAACACAACTGTGAGGATTTCATAGTATAAAATTATAGCTAATATATTCATCTCTAGATATAAGGCATAAAAATTGTATAGTGCCATACAAAATTTTCCCATAAATACGATTTTACCATCGCAAGAATCACCGAAAATGACAATGACCCCATCTGTATTTTTTTTTATTTTTATTTTTTTTTTTTTTTTTATTTCATTTATTTATTATAACTAAATGGGTCAAAAGTGCGAGCTCGTCCTTAAGTTATTTTTTCCTTGACAGAGACTATCTGTTTAGTGTTATGCGTGATTCACAGTGTCAACTTGATGCAAATATTTACTTTGACACTAGCAAATTGTTACAATTGAATTAAATACAAAATTGTAAAAAAAAAACGTTCGCTCGGTGCCTTTTTTTCAAATAGTTATTAATTCGTATAGAGCTGCCGTGGTCTAGCGGTAAAGGCTCACGATCGATGAGACCCGTGTTCAGATCTCGCTAAATTCTGACGAGTACCATTGTAACTATGTTATATGTACTTTGGTCGCCCAGTAAGCCTTAACATTAATAAAAAATAAAAGAGTGGATGACGGTTATTATCTCAGTTTGCTGTCGTGGGGTAGTACCACCAATAAGTATACCTAATGCTATGTTTACATAATACTCCGGGATCTACATAGTGAGTATCATAACCTAACGCATTTGCTTAAAGCTCCCACGAAGAAAATGTAAGTTTCATGAGAAGTTTTAACTTAATGTATGCTATTACGCATCGTACATACCTACAGGTAACTCTGAATTAAATAACTTCACGTTAACCAGAATATAATTATAATATTTTACTTCTTAATCTTTTTTTAGAGCTGAGATATTTTGGTTTATTTATTTGTTTTTTTTTTAAATATATTATAGCATCTCTGAACGTAACCACCTATACCTAAGCTATTCCTTGATACGTTAAGCCATTTAACGAGTGTACTAATACGAAATCTGTATGAGCTAAGTGGACTGTATTTAGATAAATGCGTGAATATTGGTTGGCACACATGCAAGGGCGTCTAAAATGATTGAAATAGGACTCACCGTTTGCGTGGATAGATTGTTTTTCAATATATAGTTAGTTTACTCAAATTTGTCGATGCGCGCGCGCAGTTAGCCTTCTTGACTCTCACTTGTCAACACGGTTTGTTTTTACTTTGGTGCGGGAAAGGAAGGCAAAGGAATAAAATGCTATGCAGCGCAACCAACCAAATGAATGAGTAATTTCAGGCGCGAACAAAATCTAAAAGATAATATACTTTTATACTATTCTTAGAGAGAATCCTTTTGTATTGCAGTCAAAGAAAAACAGAGTTAAAAATAAAGAAATCCTTCCATTAACCCTAAGCCTGTATCCATGAGCACCGAACCGTGTTCTCGCTATCTGTCCAAGCAAACGGCACACGAGCGTGTTGCTGTCAATTAACTTGCGAGTCTCCTGGCGCAGAGGCGTGCACTTCCACTATAACACATTCATGTAACGCCATCTACATGCAATATTGATCTACATTGTTTGAGACATAAGGTTCTAAACTAGTCCAAAGTACGGTATATTGATTTAGACGTGCGTTTTCCTCAAATTGTCATGTACATATTTTACGTTTTTGTTAACTTCTTGGCAAATTAACCTAATTTATTCATTGATTTATATTCTAAGAAATGAAACTACGTATCTATGTACTAACAGCAAATCTATCACATCGGAAAATTATACATAGAAAGCTCCCTTATTTTTTAAGCCAATATCGTAATTTTTTTAGTGCCAATCCCAAACTTTGATTAGATTTGAACATGGGTCTCATTGATCGTGATTTCACCCCTTCTACCGCTAGACCACGGCCGCTCAGTAGATGTACATTTCAAAGCACCAATTTTGAGATGACAATTTAAACTTATAGCGCGAGGAGTGTGCATTGTCAATCTAGGTGATGCATACTCGTCTCCTCAAGCCTGCATAGCGGAGGCGACTGCTGGCTGGGATTTCTCTGTAGTAGCAGTTGTTTCCGTTCATGGACCGTACTCTAGCTTTACATCAGCGGAGTGTTGTCATATGTCGAGCTAGAATAAAAAAAGAAAAGAAAAAAGCACTTTCATCCGTCTTCTAACCCTCAAAGTTAACTAGACATCTAGTTTAATATTAGACGGGGTATGGTCATGTGTAGAACTACTATAAAAAAGGTGTTGGGAAAAGATATATTCCTCAAAAGGCAGAGTTAACTTCTTTCACAAAATTATACACAAATGCATTTATCTTTATTCTTTATAAACATTTCTTTAGCGTTTTATTCTTGTCCAAACATCGACGACACTGACAAGTAATTTAAAAATCCGTGACCCGAGTATTTAATTCAAAATAATCAGTAAACGCCGTGCATCAACCGCGAGTTAGTGAGGATCTTCTTTTCAATGCATTCCATGCACTTTAGTCTCCCTTACACCCAACTCACGTACGGGTAGACGAACAGACGTCACGTGCACCATTCCAGCTGCAAGGAGTTGCACCCACAACTTCAATTTAGTTAAAAGTGGTAGCTAAGTGCAGCGTGGAGGAGTGTTCTACCTTTTCCGACAGTCGTGTCAGTTTTACGTAACACTTTTTCAATTCTACAAACCTGAATTTGGGATAACTATAATATATATATTTTTTAAAGAGATTGCGGTCTGGGTGTTTATACATATACACCACTTTGAGGTATAGTGACTTTTTTTTAAATTGTAGCTCGGCATGTGACAACACTCCGCCTGATGTAAAGCTAGAGTGCGGTCCATGAATGGAAACAACTGCTACTACAGAGAAACCTGTGCAGTAGCAGTCGCCTCCACTATGCCGGCTTTAGGAGACAAACATGTACCATCTTAGATTGACAGTGCACACTCCTCTCGTTATACCTGGCTACTTTCAAACTATTCCCGAAACGCGACAAAGTCACTTCACGCGTGTTACATTCGAAAGTGGTGGTCGGCAGGACGGCAGGAAAAAACAGACCTTTTCGCGTTTCAGGATTACCTTTGAAGTACGGTCACCTGGATGGTGATCATCTGCCTTCTTAAGCCGGCATGGCCATTTATTTCCGTTCATGGACCGCTTAACATCAGGCGGAGCTACAAATAAACTCAAATAAGATGAGATTTCAAAGCAACCGGGGAATGTTGTTTACTTTTAATATTTGGCGTTAGTTGGAAAATATATTTAACACTCAACAAAAAGGAGCGACTGTTTACGAATGTTAATTATCATAATGTCGACACAAATTAAAGTTAACACTTTAGATGTTGACCGTCGTAGCTGAGCGGTTGAAGTCGTGGGTTCTTTAATTAATGTTCAAATCTCTCACAGACTTTCGCCAGTACCAGTAGCTTTGTAGAAGTGGTAGGCAGACTGATGATGGGGATAGTCTAAACCAGGGGTTCCTAAACTTTTAAGGTTACAGTTTGTTTTATTAATTATTGCTTTAAAGTTCGGTATTATGTCTGACAGTTGTATAGTATGTATGGGTAGAGACCCTGGTGATTTTTCTACGGAACCTTTAGGTTTTGCGGAACCTACTTTAAGAATGCTTGGTCTAAACTACAGTCTGTAGACACTTCTGTGTGGTTTTTTTTTTTGGAACAAGCCGGGTGCATGCCGTAGACTCCAACCGCTTATTAGCCTGTACCGCCCTCGTAAAAACTTTTTAAACAGTATTTAAATTTCAAACATATTTTTTATAAAGTTTTTTTAATATGATATAGTCGACGATGACATGTGTTTCGTCAGTTCGAATCCACCCTCCATTACCATACAGTTAGTTACCTGCCCACTAAAATACCTCCTTAAAACTGACATGACAATGACGCGTTAACATACATACAATGCCTTGTTAAAGATAAAATGGGGAATAAACGCCATTTTATGTTCACTACACTGAAGATTCCCACTGTTCACGTGTTTGGTATTTAGATTATAGTTTTTTAAGATTGTTATCGATTTAGGTGGACGTTATGAATGCGTAGGTCGTCCAATTTGTTTAGATCAGAATGCGTTCTTTAAATTTCACAATTAAATTGGTATTTTAATGACTACTGCTTCCTATAAAATTAGCTGACTCATATAATAAAGAAGGATCATGGCAATGGTGGAGCCGGGATACGCAGTGCTTAAACAAATAAAACTTTAAAAAAACCGTTCACGTCTTCTGTTTTTTATTATCTAACTAATTGTATTCATTGGCCTTTGTAATTAATGTCCATATTTTAAAATATAAATTCCTCTGTGCTATCTTTCTACCGGGAACTATTAATAATAACAAATTCGACATTTTAATAATTGCAAAATTATTTAAAAATAACTCAACATCCAAGATCTCTCTCGCTACAATGTGCAAAGCTTTCAAAACGTCATCGCTATCTCGGATTAAAATGACGAAGGTAAAGAAAATATGCCGTAGTAAGTACGCATAAAATATTTTAATTTGTTTACAAACACATTCTCATTTTACTTAACGCGATTGACTATAATTTTAATACCACCTGTGGTTTTTGGATACATTTACTATTATAATTAGGGTCTCGACCATAATGGCGTCCTGTCGTTAGAAGTTAAATTGTGCCTTTAAATATTTATTTTAATCTATATTAAAATTCTTACCGCTCCGAGAATGAATAAAGTAAGCCGGTTGCATTCAAATTGATTCTAATGTAAACATGTTTAATTTCAATTTTGTAGTGGGAAGTTTGAGATAAGTTTAATGACTCCGGCACACGTTAGCCAATGGTATTGGTCACCTTGGTAGGTTGGCCCATGTTATGACTCGAGATCAGTGTGTTGTCGGTTTTCCTATGCAGTTCAAAGAGTGTCGGGGAATTAGAATTGGTTGGGGAAAGCGACCGTGGTCTAGCGGTAGGGAACGGCCGGATGTCGCGATTGTTCAAATTTCGCTAAATTCTGACAATGTCAATCTAGATGGTGCGTGCTCGTCTCCTCAAGCCGGCATAGTGGAGGCGGCTGCTACCCGCATAGGTATCTCTGTAGTAGCAGTTGTTTACATTCATGGACCGCACTCTAGCTTAACATCAGGCGAAGTGTTGTCACATGCCGAGCCACAATAAAAAAAAAGTTTGTCGCGTCCAGACGGTGGCCGACATGTTGGCTATCACCTTGGTGGACGGGGCTTTATGTTATTTAAATCAGAGTCATTTTAGTGAATTTATGGTATTTAAATAGAACGACGTTTTTCCTTATTATTTCGATTAAGTGACACATTAGTTTGACGATTACGTCTCTAAATCGTTATTGTTATTTATAAAATACGAGGTAGGTTAGATGCAGAGGCTTTTTTTGGTGAATTAATTTAATTGCCTAAAAAAAACTAAAAAAATACATTTGTACGTTAATTAATTTATTCTATTGCTATTTACTTATACTTTATTGTTTTTATTAGTTTTTTTATGTACCTATTTGTATAACATTTGTTATTTAGTGCATAAAATAAAGAATGCTAGGCAGGCCCATGAGTTATAATAAGTCGAGTCTGCTGTTCTCGGATAGATCATCTAGTTCAATTGTAACTCTCGTGAAGTGTCGAGCTACTAATAAAGAGAAGAAATAGTGTTTCAACGTCAACTAGGTTGCCGGGTAAACTGAGAGAGTGTGTCCTGTACATCAGGGCGGCTACATGCTTTTTTTCATTATTGTAGCTGGGCATGTGATAACACTCCGCCTGATGTAAAGCTAGAGTGTAGTCCATGAATGGAAACAACTGCTACTATAAAGAAACCTGTGCGAGCAGGCCTCCACTATGACGGATTGAGGAGACGAGCATGTACCATCTAGATTGACAGTGCACATTCCTCTCGTTATACCTGGCTACTTTCAAATTATTCCTGAAAGATGACAAGGTCGCTTCACGGGTGTTACATTTGAAAGTGGTGGTACTGCCCCAGGACGGCTGACTGGGTTAACAACCATCATCAGTCTGCCTAGCACTCTTTAATAGTGCCTATAGGCACTGAGCGACCAAAGTACATAACAAAGTTAACTAGCTAGACTATGAACGAATACAAATGCTACTACAGATGCTTCTACAGACAGCAGTCGTCTCCGCTATGCAAACTTGACGAGACGAATGTGTACCATCCAGATTAACAGTACACTTCTCGCGCAGCGCCCTCCAAAGCTGTTCCCGAAACGCGACAAAATCACTTCACAGGTGTTACATTCGAAAGCAATTAAAGATGCTTTAGAATTTTGTTGTTATTTTTTCTCTATCACACAATTATATGCGTAAATTTTAAACCAACAATTTATTTTATATAACACTCATTATTTAGCCACCTACAAGATACCGTCACCTTAATGACAGTGTAACCTACTCATCTCATCTTATGACGGGAAAGTTGCTCATAGTTATTAATTTGAACAGTATAAGAGTAGCAATTACCAGAGCAACTGATCATTACCTAGATTAATCATCAAGAAAATTTGCATTTAAATCAATAATCCCACAAAATAGACGAGTTTGTTTAAATTATTTTAAGTTATATAAATTAGGAGAAACTCGTTTTACTTGAAGATCAGGCTCAGCTAAGGCAGTCTGATTATAGTTACTAGCCCCGTGTGCGGCCGTGGGGTAATACCACCACTTTCAAGTGTAACTAACACCCGTGAAGTGATCCTAGTCGCATTTCGGGCATAGCGGAGGTCACTTCACTGTACCGGTCATATCGCGGGTGTTATGCAGACTGCCTAAAGTTAAACGAGTTTCTCTGTTTTTGTTTACCTGACCTAAGTTAGAATTAAATTACCGGTCCTTAGAAAATATAAGATAAAAGCAGAGCAACTAAAGCATAAAGTTTAACCACGCCTTAAAACATGTGGAACTCATTCGGATTGGTCGAGCAGTCGCTTTGTTTCTAACCGCAACGGCTTTGTTTAAACATCCACTTAAATTAGCGATTGCGATAGCACCGTAATTATTAATGTAAAATATAGCAAGCTTAAGTTTCGCGCCAAGAGAGCTGGCGAAGGCGGTGTTATATTATTACAGATCATAATTTAAATAAGGTTAATTTTATGGCTATTAATTTCATGTTTTATTTCATAAGAAGATATCGTCGCTTGTATTTCAGTTACAGTGCTTTTACAACAAAATTAGTACTGAAAATCATTCCCGCGTAATTAAATTTTTGCGCGCTCTTTTGTCATATTAATTAACGTCGTTATATTTTATCGAGAACAATTTTTTTATTTATATTTAATTTTGTGCCCGAATTACTCGAAAAATATTATTAAAATTAGTTTTTGAGAAATATTTTTTTTTTCAAATATATATCACAATATTAATATTAGGTTCTATGTTAATAAATATTAGGTACTAATAAATATTTATTTTGACCGGGAATCGAACCGAGGCTTCTACGTCACAGCGTGCTAACCACTACGCCGCCCGTAGAGCCTACATAATGAAACATATTATTACATCTTAGATCCGTGTCAAATATTTCCCGTTACTTATTAAACAATTGAGGAGCAGATGAAAAGTTCGTGTCATTTGCTTGCGTGCGACACGCATTTCTATCAATTTCCCCTTCCGGACGAGATAATTAAACGGACTCTTTCGCTACTTTTTAAAGATGGCGACAGTCGTCTCCTTCCACTATGCCGACTCGGTGAGACGAGTTGGTACTTGCATCCTAAAAACAAATTAAAACTGAATCATTTGTGATTTTATGTCACGAAGAACACCTTCCACAGGAACTAAAAGAAAGCTATCCATACTGAGTTGGCAAAAAAAAGAACTGAATGAAATGTTTGGGGCAAGTAATTTATGACTGTCGACGCAAACTTTCTTCTGCCACGAAAAGGTTAATGGAAAAGTAAAGTATTTTGTTACTAACACGTGAGAATAATATTAACTCATTAATTCGCTATTTTTATTCCCAAGAACAATCTTGCACAAATAAATAAAAAAAAAATAGTCAGTCAGTTTTTAAATGCTTATACTTAGTTAGTGCTTGTAACATAGGCCAAAGTACATAATTACATTAGTGAATTTAGCGAGATTTCAGCACGAGACTCATAGATTATGTGTTCACGTCTTCTACTACTAGACTACAGCCGTTCTATTTTACAATAGATTACAATTCAAGCGTTTTCTCAAATAGTAAACAGTTTTGTGTAATTTTTGTAATTTACGTTCACGGGTCCGGAATCGTTTTGGTAATGGTCCGTAATGAGGGTGTCGTGTCGAAACTCGGCACGCATGGCCTCTACGGGCACATTGCCATCAGCGAGACATTGTCGCCCGCAGCTGGCGGTGTCACAAAAATTTACTTATCTCTACCAGCCGTGAAAGTTGATTTTGATACCATTTAAAAGCGAGATAACGAATTCCCTTCCCTACCTTTATACTTAAACTCGTAGATTATCATTGGGATTACTTGATAATGATTTATCTATGGGTTTATTTAAATTATAGTATGGTCAATACGTTAACTAATAAATAATGTTCGTGCCTAAAATTATAATAATATCGCGTATCGATTTCATCTCCTGAGAGAACTGAAACCCGTTGCAATTATACGATTCAATGATCTCAAATCGCTTTGAATTGATTCCTGTGATCTCATCGACATCGTTACCAGGCTTAATCTTTGTAATATTTCTTAGAACGTTGCTCCCTAAAACGAACTCGTTTGTCGCGAGATAATAAGGATCGGGCATGAGAAAAATGGGTAATTTGTTGAATGTAAAAAAACCTGCAAATGGATCTTAACACTATAATAAAAACAGAGATAGGCGCATGGTGGGACGATTCGAGAAATGAATTTAGATTACAGGTTAACGCCGCCTAAGTGTGGGTTTGAGACTTCACCTGCGCTTAAAAAATATCGAGGTAAAAAAAATCCGAGGCCGCTGTGAACCGGTGCCTACACCTCTTTAACTGATACGTGACTTCGACGCCATTACTCGTGCTGAGCTGACGCATGCCATTGTCAGGCATGTGAACATCCACAATGTTATATTGCATAGTACATACATCCTTGCAGGTCATGGCTGTTCACTATGTCTTCTTATGTGTCACGGTAAATTAAATGTAGCGAATAAAACTTATTTTATAAGCAGACGTACATTGTGTTTATACTTTATATCTTCTTGCAACATACTCGTATAGGATATATATGTATATATATTTCTATCATGAAAAGTATAATAATCTGGTGAACAAAACAATACTTAGTTGTCTAAGACGTACAAACGATTTTATAAAATTTAACTAGTTTTTTGGGCGCGCTTCGCGGCGCTGAAAAAGTTATTTTTCGGGTAATTTGAAAAAAAAATTTTTTTGAAAAAACAAATTATGGATTTCGATATTAGAGGGCATTCCCTACGACTTTTGTTCCGGCACATGTGCCCTATCTCGTTCCGTTTCCGAGATATCGGCATCGCTTCCGGTCCAAAGTCCACTTCCGGTCAAAGTCGAAGTTTTCCTGGGGTCGCGGGTACGCCCTCTACACGCCCCAAAAAGAATCGTCTCTCTAACCCCCCGGCAAGTGCTTCATAATATATGTCAGTGAGTGAGTCAGTCAGTGGTAATCGAGCTGTATATAATATGACTATCAATTATATCGACACTAAAATATTTATAATCAATAATTTAATATTTTCAAATTAATAATCTGTTTTCGAGATTACATCCCTAAAATAAATAAGTACCTACATAAAATTTAATTTCAGTAACTCGAGTTATAATCGAGTAATTAATAAAGACTTATAATTTGTAGTCTATCCATACTTTTTTAAATTAATTTTTGGTATTTTAAATGCTAAAGTTTTATTATTAAATTATAATGAAAGGATAGAAAAATTTAATGAATGTATTTCATAATAAAATTAGTTTTTATAATTAAAGTCACTTTTGCCAGTCATATTAATAAATAATAACTTACTTACTTACTTACTCACGCCTTGTTCCCACTAGGGTAGGCAGAAACTATGGAGCGCCAGCGACTTCTCTCTTTACATACCACCTTCGCTTCGACCACATCCATTACTCCCCTCATGCATGCACGTCGGTTAAGGGTGCTCCTCATCTGACCCTTTGTCAGCAGTTGACCGATCTGACTGAGAAAGGTCTTCCTAGGGCGCCCTTCCGACACTGCCATCCACTTTCGCACAATAGATATTTTTAGTTAATCTCCTTTCATAAATAATAACCTATAATAATTTTTCAGAACTTACGATCGCAACAATTAAAATAGAAAATAAATGTATATTTCATTAAGAACAAAATATAAATTAATTTAAAACAGAAGTTGTATCTCGATACGATACATAAAACAATATTCAATCGTCATTGTACACCGAGGGGCGTCCGACTGAATAACATTAGCGAAC
The DNA here is from genome assembly GCA_948150575.1 of Tinea pellionella. NCBI lineage: Eukaryota > Metazoa > Arthropoda > Insecta > Lepidoptera > Tineidae > Tinea > Tinea pellionella. Next base: position 3,921,154 of record OX411258.1, read on the forward strand.
AAGAACACTAAAAATAAAAGCACGAGATGAAATTAATAAATTTAATTGCACTAAACTACAGGTTGCCGCCGGTCATAAGTGGTAACAGTATACATTCGCCTTTTTATGACGTGTTATACGATGATAATGAAAGGATATTACCTGAATGAGGAGATGTAATGTTACAAAGAAATATTCAACGCATCCTTGTTCTAAATATGCCAAAAAGTTTCATATATTTTAGTAAAAAAACAAATAAATAAAATAATTAAAAAAAAACAGATTATTGCACAAATGGTAAACAGGCGAGCTTAATGAAAGCTGGGCTGCCTAGTGCCCGTAACCGTGGGGCGTGCATGAAGAGAATTGTGGATGTGAAGGAAGCGAGGGTGTTGTGCCAGGATCGTGGTAAGTGGCTTTCCGTTGTCTCTGCCTATCCCTGTGGGAAACGCGTGACAATTGTATTTGTATTTTGTATTTGCATTGTCTACCTTTGTTGATGTGAGCAGAGATGTCTACAAAAAAAATATTGGCTACTAATACTTTAACAAATGCCATAATTTATCGATTTTATATTCTGCATCGGCACTCCCTCTCGCTATGCTGGCTTGAGGAGACGGATGTGCACCATCTATGACACACTTCTCTTGTTATCCAAGTTAAACCCAAAGACGCGATAAGGTCAGTTCACGGCACTGCAGACTGGTCTTAAACCATCATCAGTCTGCCTGACACTCTTTAAACCATAATAAACTTCTGGTTTAAATATTATGTACATTAATTTCTACAATTTACAACACAATTACCGTAAATTTCAATTTTCTCTCTATTATTATGAATAGAGGTATGTCCTTTCTAAGACTTACTCGTGCAGTGATCTTTCTGTATCCAAACCGGTTGCACGACCAGAGAAATAGTTTCCAGCGTGAATCCACGGCGATACCTTTTATTAAGCATGCAATACACTCACTTTTGGGTTTACATACAACTTTTAAATCATAATTGCAAACAATTCTAATAGAATAAACCATGTCGCGTTTTTGGATCTGTTTGGAAACACTCAGATATAACGAGAGGAGTGTGCACTGTTAATCTGGATGGTATAGCGGAGACGGCAAGCCGGCATAGCGGAGGCGACTGCTGCCATTAAAAATTTATCCATAGTAGCAGTTGTTTCCGTTCATGGGCCTACACAGTAATTGATCTGAGGTTCGAACCCAATAGAACGTGAATTGCATATAACGAAGGCTTTTCTATCCATGTTGATTTTTTTCTATTCAATTTTCATCACAATGGAAATGAGAACTTTTATTTTATTAGTTGATTTAAACTTAACAGTGGAAACGTGTAAAGGAGGCACAAGTTAGGACGGTTAGACGGCCAAAGTACCCCGTGACTAAATATGCGCCCACGCACATAAACAACTTATGATACCTTGAATAATTTCATACCGCGTTCTGATCCATCCACTTTAGTACGGAAGCATTTTAATTTAATTAATTTTAACGCGTGTTTTACTTAGAGACAGCCTAATGTGATTATAATTTAGTTTTGATTTAACTTCAATTTGTTCTGAGAGTTTTAATATTAGATTAGTTAAATTGGACGTTTTGACGAGTGAACAATGACGGTCTTATACAAAATTTAATATAACGCCTTTTCATTTACAATTGTAAAGAGTGGTTGGCTGACTGATGATGGCTATTAGTCCAGTCTACAGTAGTACAACACGCGAAGTGGTCTAGTCGCATTTCAGTACGCTTTGACAGTTAATGGTGCATAGCCAACATAGGGGTGTGGACTGCAACTTGCATATATTAATTTAAGGGTAGCGGTTGTGTTCGTTCATGGGTCGCACTCTTAACATCAGTCGAAATGTTGTCAATAGAGCTACTGTGGTCGGGAGTGTCAGTGATTCCTCTCTCTACATACCACTTTCCCTTCGACCTGCATACACTTCGGTTGAGGGTGCTCTGGGCAGTTGACTAATCTGGCCGAGGAAGATCTTCTAGAGCTCCCACTTCTAACACTGCCATCAACTTTCACATATTAAATCTTTTTAGTTAATCTCCTTGCCACAATGTTAATTAAAAATAAAATTAGTACCAATTAGTTTAACAATTGAATGAGCGTGGTCTAGCGGTAGAGACCTCACGATCGATGGGACCCGTGTTCATACCTCGCTAAAATTTGACCGGTATCTCTGTGCCTGTGATATAAGCACTAGTTTAATAGGCATACAAAAAAAGACAAAAAATAGGGAATATAAAACAAAAAATCGCTCATTAAAATATCTTTGTAGCTGATCTTAAACAAAAGTTCCGAACAGTTTTTCGACCTCTAAAAGAGAGCACAGGAAGTAAAGCATATTTAAACGTTACAAGCCCGGCAGCCATTTTTTCATCTCCTGAATTAATTTTAATTTTGATTCTATTAACATAATAAAATAAACCAGTGAGAGTCCGCAGGGAGAACGCGGAAGAAGAGAAAAAGTAATCTAAAAGTGAGATCGAGTCTTAGTCGGTGACGGACAATTTGAAAGGGTCGGACATGGATTATGTTTAAAGTTAAGTTTGCGGTTTATTTTATTTCTGCTGTCGTTTAATGTTTTTGTATAACTGGATGTTATTAACGATGTCTTTTTGGATGAGTATGAGACGCGGTGGCTTTGTGTTTGTGATCAGTTTTTGTTTCTACCGTCGAAGATAAAAACTAATAGTGGGTAAGTGAACAAAGAAGTCTGTAATGAAGGCAAAGCCGCGATAACATCCCATCCCGAGCCGTGACGGAGGCAGAAAAAATATCACAAAAAATACTTAGTCACTTAGAAGAATACAGGCCGGAGTTGCTTCAATATTAGCTGATGCTTACGACACCTATAATAAATTTATAAAATTGAGTTTTTGATCATTGAACCTTGGGTTATAACTGTTGACCTAGATCTGCTGTGCTGTGGTAATATCCGTGAAATGACCTAGTATAGATTTGTTTCCTTAAACCGGTATAATGGAGGCGAATGCTGTCTGCATACATTACCTTTTTTTTAATTGTAGCTCGGCATATGACAACACTCCGCCTCATGTAAAGCTAGAGTGCCTTCCATGAACGGAAACAACTGCTACTACAGGGAAATCTCTATAGGCAACAGTCGCCTTCGTTATGCCGGTTTGAGGAGATGAATATGCACACAGTGCACACTCCTTTCGTTTATACCTGGCTACTTTTAAACTGTTCCCGAAATAAGGTCACGGGTGTTGTTACATTCGAAAGTGGTGGTACTACCCCAGGACGGCAGGAATTTAGCATCAAGCGGAGTGTAGATAGTCTCACAGTTTTTTGTTCGTGTCTTATTTCAGTTGTGACGCAGTAAGTAGATTAATATGTTTTTATATATTTGACGCGAACAATTCACACAATATTATAATGAAAGCGTAATAAATTAACTCTGTGTCATGGAAGGTTGCACAAAAAGGGCCAGATATTAATATACAGCGATGTAATACATTCTCAGAACGAAACATTGCTCTCTGCTCGTAAATATTCCTTTAATGGTGGAGTCTACAATATTTCTTACTGTAGTAAGTAACATAGATGGATCTACATTACTTCTGCAAAAATAACAAAATAGTCTTTGCGAAGATTTTTGCGGTTCGATAAGCCTGAGCTGACTGCATAGAATGAGCCACTTTACTAGTGTTGTTCCTTTGTTATCTTAACCTACTAGGAAAATAGACCTATACGACAACGACATAGAATCTTTTTTTGCTTTTTGAAAGCAGCATAAGAACATCTCACGAAGGTCTCGATTTGTTGTCGCGATAGGCACGCGTATGATACTTCTCCACGCGCAAGGACACCACTCTTAAAATAAAAACAACATTATTGTTTGTAGATAAACGAACGAGCGTCCGGTTTTTTTCGTGCAACTATTTTGATAACTTGCCAAATTTAAGTACATTTTGTATAATTCAAACTATGTTACATTAGGAGCATGAATTACAAAGATTAATGTGCTAGACTACGATAAAAATTTTACAATTCCTACTTTGTCATTGTCACTGGTTTAAATGAATTGCTAATTTTTCACATTTGTGATAATGGTATTGTAAAAGTGATGGAAATGTTAAAGTTGGCTTGTAGACGCGGCGTCCGCACTCAAGTTAGCGACAGAAAACTAGTATTCAGCATGATGGCTATTAAATATTTATAAACCCTCTCATATATGGACTTAAATCAATGTAAAGTTTTCGTATTCCGAAAGGGCCAGTCGCGGGGTGACTCACTCGTAATAGTGTCACGTACTGCCATATTAGACAAGTTTTCAATGAATTTTAATGTGAACTGTCGGTCACCGTCAACACGATGTGTATAAGTTATTCGATTTACATAACCATTGTTTATTTATTATTGTTATTGTGACCTACATTGTAAGTAACAGGGAGATAATTCTCAATGGTCTAGCGGTAGAGGACAGACCTCACGATCGATGAGACCCACGTTCAAACCTCGCTAAATTCTGACTAACTACTTTCCTAAAGTTTTTGACTAAATTAACTATGTTATATGTACTTTGGTCACTTAGTGCCTGTGATACAAGTACTAGCTTAGTACAGGCTTTATAATATAATAATTTTGTAGTAGGCTGAAGTGTACAGTTTCATTTCAGGAGGCAGTATTTAATTAAACATAAACATGTTGTAGGCGGATTGATGATGACATATAGTAAAGAAGTGACCCAGTAGCGTTTCACGAACATCTCGGAAGTACGAGAGGGATGTATGTCCTGTAACCCAGAACAGTTTAAATTAGCCTTCTCATTTCTCTATGATAGCAAATGTCTACATTCGTGGACCGCATTCTAGCTACATCAAACTGCGCTAGCTGAATGTAGATACTAAGTACTAACAATTAGACTAAGATAATTGTTCATCAAATAGAATGTGCTTGTTGTGCGTTGTGTATCAAGTTACAATTATTGTTACAAAGTGTAACGGGGAAGACAAAGGGATCAAAGCACATACAGCCACGTCTTCAGTATTATAATTTCAATTTATTTCTTGGAGTAATTTTTTTATAATAAGTTTTAAATCAAAAATATAAACCGGAATATGCGGTCGACGCCTTTTTATATGTTGTCCTCATTTTGATGTGCTTTTACATCTGCTAATACATACATACAAGCCATGTGTTATTCATTAATCTTCATCATGGAACGTAATTAAAAGGAAACTGATTTTAATAACATATTAACTTTTATTGATGCTTATTTTGACTAAAAGTCAATGAGAAAATCAAGATTCAATTTTATACTTTTAACTTTTTAATTAATTGTAACAAAATATATATAATATACAGGCTACATTGTTTACTAGCTGTTGCCCGCTACTTCGCATGCTTATGTTTAATATTTTGTGTTTAACTCGAGAAATGTTGGGTACGCTGTACCTAACTTTCATCCCTTATTTTACTCCCCTTCTTCTTTTTCTTGAGACTAAAGATATACCTATCTCTTTCCTTAGTATGCAAAATGCCCTTGCATTTTATTGAAATCTGTTCAGCGGATTAGGGTAAAAAGGCAACAATCAAACAGTGTTACTTTCAGCTTTATATATTAGTATGTCATGAGGCTCTATAAGAGTGGTAAAACCAGACTGGTGATGGTTTATTAGCATTGTCTGCCGTTCTGGGTTAGTACCACCACTTTCAAGTATAACACCCGTGAAGTGACCTTGTCGCGTTTCGGAGTCAGTTTAGAAGTAGCCAGGTATATATAACGAGGGAAGCATTAACCTGGATGAGATTCGCCTTCTTATGCCGGCATAGTAGAGGCGATTGCGGCTTGCAATTGTTTCCGTTCATGGACCGTACTCAAACTAAAATTAGACTGATGTTGTTATAATGCCGAGCTACAATAAAAAGTGTACACGTGCGAAGTTTATGTATGGAAGTGGACACGCTAATTTCGCTTTCGGCTACGTCGGCATTTAAGGTTAGGGACGCGCGGCGAGTTTTAATTTGTTATCAATTATGCTCGGCCAGAGTTATTTATCGTCGTTTTGTTTTATTTACTTTCTCACAGTCGGCTGTGGGTGGTCTGATCACGATTTTGGCTCGCGATGCGCACCAATAAGTACCTTCGTACTCGATAATGAGACTGATAGCGATTTAACTCCATCCTTGTTACCGAATTTCGAAAATCGTTGCGAGATAATTAAATGTAGATTATATTTAATTGCGTTTTTTTATTATTAACTTCGGCTGTACGCTAACGTGTACATTGTCATTTTGTTGTTTTATATATATATATATTATTTTATTTTAGCACATATGTATGTATGTATGTATGTATGTTTTTATAGCTATATTAAGCTAAAATGCAGTTCTTCAGCGGAAACAACTGCTGCCACGGAGAAATGTCAAGTAGCAGACGCCTCCGTCATTCCTCTCGTTATACTCGGCTACTTGCAAAATCCTGAAATCTTAGATCTCACCTTACCCCAGAAAGGTACGACCGTCTTCGAACAAGAGGCCCGGGCCTAGGGCTGCCCTTTATCCTATCCAACCTGCTAGCTTTTTCAGATAAATGCTTATTTCTATTATTGAAAAAATTCATATAGTTATGTCTTGTTTTTAATTCAACCTCTAATTATTTACAATATTATCATTAATATTTAAAATTACTAAGAGCAAAAAGTTTTTACAGTCTCGGGCTCCCTGATCTCAAAAGACAAACCTCTGCAATAAACTGGGTTTTTATGATAATTGTATTTTTACAATTTTTTTGCTAATAATTGTTTATTAATTTGATTCTATTTGTATAATTTATTAATTTTATAAGTTGTGTGTATATTTTTAAGATAATTTTGCATGTCGAGAGACAAATAAATTTCATTTCATTTCATTCAACCAAACCATTATCAGTCTGCCTACCACTCTTTAACGCTTCATAGCTTTTCTATAGTTAATATATGAAATATTACAACTTGTACGTGACGCTATGCTATACGTGTACGGGCCATTATTCCTAATATCTCGTATCTATTATTATATGTACCTATTTATTTATACATATGTAGGTACATCGATTTTAATATCATGATTGTAATCTAACCTAACTGTAATTTGTTCTCCGACTTCACAAAGAAGATACTTTTGTTACGCATTTATATTAAATTTTATCAGTCAACGACTCCGATGTGATTCAATTTTTAAACAATAATAACAATAAATCATTCACGACTAACTATAACATAACGAGGGGAGTGTGCACTGTCAATCTGGAAGGTGCACATTCGTTTCCTCAAGCCGGCATAGTGGAGGCGACTGCTTTATAGAAATTTATCTGTGGTAGCAGTTGTTTCTGTTTATAGACCGCACTTTATTTTAGACGGAGTGTTGCCATAATTATGCCGAGCTACAATAAAAAAATCGGTTTTTCTAATGTAAACAGATCAAAGAATGTTCGTTGGGCAGAATTATAGTCTTCGCATCACCTACGGCATTAGTTCTATACTAATATGTAACATACGATTACTTATATACTAGTATTGTATCGTATAAGTAGATGTATAGATGAACGAAAGTTTTTGTTATTTGGATCACGTTCACGAGCATCGAGTCGGTCTCCGTATACTGGTTAGCGGTAAATTGCTTCAAGAAATGTGATTCTAATTGAGCAGCTAATTTGTAGTGAGCATAGATGGTAAATTAGGTGGGCACGTCTTTCTGAAACGCGTGGAGGCATGCCCCGTTTAATTCACCTCGTTTAATTAAGAACAATGAATTTGCTGTTATTCGATAATGGATTTTATTGAGTTTTTATTTTATTTTAGCATGTCATATGACCGCACTCCGCCTGATGTTAAGCTAGAGTGCGATCCATGAACGGAGATGACTGCTATCAGACAGCAGTCGCCTCCGCTATCCCGCATTTATGAGATGCCTCTTCACACTGCGCTTGAAGGATCCCAGGTTGTAGGAAGGAGGAAAGACTATTGGGTAGTTGGGTGGTTGGGAAGGTCGTTCCACAATTTAGTGGAACTACAGATGAAGGACTGCCTCTATTGTTTTAGAGTCCAAATTAGTAATAATTTTATATAACTAATAGACTGGCCACTACAAAGGAATGGCTGCAACAGAAATCGTCCACCGTCCAGGGTAACCGAGGGGTACCTATAAATTATATTCTCCTTAAGGTTGACAATGCACACTCCTCTGTATATTGACCACATAACATTGATGAATTATTTTTTAAAAGTACCTTAAAATGGATGTGAGAAATACCTGCTGTGTTAAAATATAAATTAAAAATAGAGGTGAAACGGTGTATTTAATAAATATGCGTATTTTAACTAGAGAACCGTTATGAAATTAATTAATTTACTTATAAAAAATATAAAATGAAACTAAATTAAAAAATTATGAATTAAATTACTCAATACTGACAAGTTGACACCAAAAACGTACACTTTGATATTCGAAGCATGTCCCGGACGACACAGCTGCGCTGCGAAATAAAATTTAATAAACTTGCAAAAAAAAAAATTCAATATAAAACATTTATATATACTTCTACAACGTGTGCTTATATCAGACGACCAATAAACATTTATTTCTATTCAGTAATTTATAGTATTTTCTAAAGAAATAACATTGGACTGATATTTTGCTATGAAATAACAACTAGAATTTACAGAAGTTAATTAGGCACTTACGAGAAGAGCATCCTCCGTGCCCTGCAAATCCCATTGATAAAAAATCAACTTTATTCTCGGGGACAACTGCTACCAGAGTCGCCTTGACTATGCCGGATTGAGAAAACTTATAGATATTATTAGATTTTATATTAAAGCATATGCTAATTTAGAGCTTGTGACGAATATATTTAGCATATCAAAGAAGAATAAACAACAAAAAATAACAATTTATTGTAATTAAATTCGTAATTGTAAAAACATAAAACTGAACTAATAAAAATATTTAAACAGGAAGCTACTGCCTGTGACGTTTGACCTGTATAAACACATTTGTGTTTTTTATTTTATTTCCATTTCAAAACAACCCACAACATACCTTCCTACCTTCATGTAAAAATATTTGTTAACCAAGTTAATAAAACAATATTTTTGAAAATTCATTGTAATATAATAATTTAACATACATTTCTAATGTTTCAGGTATACATAAATCATAGTCAGTCATCGATAACAGTAAGTTAATGAAAAATTCATTAAGAATTAAATATAATAAATAAACAACGAGAATAAATACAATCAAAATTTATTAGACAATCTATTTAAGTTTTATTTCCTTTTGATGGAATTAGGAATTTTCCAGTTTCAAAGTAAATTATTCGCATCAAGTTTATACACTGAAACGCAAAACTTCTAGGTCACTAATAAAAATCGCGATTCTTTCAAAATAGAGATTGTTAATTTAAGAAATAATAACATAACATAGAGCAAATTAATATTAAGCATAATAAACCTTAATTACTTTTTTAATTATTTTTTTTAATTTAAAAAAAATCTAATTATTAGTATTTCATAAATAAATTTGAAGTGTCATAGTGACCCGGAATTTTTATGTCTCGCTGTATTTTGCATCTCGTATAATTCATTCATCGCACAAAACAGGTTAAAAATAACGCCAGCAAAGTGTTGGAATCTTTACTACTCGTCAAACGTCCAACGGATATTTGGAGGAAAAATAAAAACACACGTTCTGTTTTTTTATTTATCCATACTCACGTACATTACACATAATTGATAATAACCCACAAAACAATACTATAATTGAACACTAATGAATAATAAAATGAATAAAAAAAATATGAATAAGAAAAATAATGAAAAAAAAAAAAAAAAAATGATAAAAAAATGAAAAAATAAAAAAAAATAAAAAATAAAAACTACTACCTCCAAAACTCTTTTAAAAAAGTTAATTCTATGTTTGAAAAAAAAAAGGTTCAAAATATTGTTGTTTTCTTACTTCATATATGGCAGATAAATTTATTATCGAAATCGCTTTCACCCGAGTCGCCCTTTTTATTCGTCTGTCAGGAACGTGACAGGGCCCACGCCTCCTGTGTCTAATTAGAACAGAAATAACGCCAACAGATTTGTCAACTTCCGAGCTTTCATGGCATTCCTTTGAGGTTACTTTTCACCGACGAACGTGTCTCTCAAAGATTTCGGATGATCTAAATAGATCGTTAAGCAACTGTGAAATATCGTTTGTCAACTTTGGAGGTGGTCCAGCCGAAATCATTTCAAAATTAGTTAAATAACTTGTTACATGTTTCTTTATAGCCAAAAATTTGTTAATGACACTTTCGAAATTTTTATCGTCCGGCTTTTATAATGTTGTCGTAAAAGGAAGAACTGTATGTTTTTAATTGGGTGCCAACGCCGGATGCATGTTTTCTATTGCGTTACAGTTTTCAACGTCTGAACCTTGAAATTAGTCCAGTTATAAAGTTAAAATGAGTATTAATTAATGTAAAGGAATACAACAACATTGTTTTAACAAGTAATTTGAATATTTTTCGAATTTAAATTAATCTAATTTCAAAGTTATTATCTATTTTAGGGGAGACACGAGCGTGACCCTACAATCAAATCTCAAACAAACTTTTATCAGAAAGTTGACAAATAAATCCCTGGTCAGGGGAGAACTTTTCCCATAGTATAACCAAATGCTACGTGACTCAGTAAGTTTGTTTTACTATTACTCCTTAATAAACAACATAAAATAATAAAGAATCTTAGGAATAAAAGAAACAAAGACAATTTTTTTTTATTGTACGCGTCTATGACGATACGCATAATGAATAATGAACCTAAAACCTTAAATCAATAACCACTTACAAACTGACTTTCCGACAACTTATTTACTTACAAAATTATGCACTTTTCACAACTTTTACATTAATCTGTCAATAGAACTTTATGATTGTTTCAAACATCGGGAGTTTCGTACTTTTCTCAAAGTGTCGCGACATTTATATACCGTCATTTGTTTTAGGTGGCATGTGTGTAACGTTCGTTCCCCGTTGAAATATTTACGAGCTATTAGTGCAACAGGAACAAATATATGCAGCGACGTACTCACGTTTCTCTTCTTAACAAGATCAGAGAGTCCTTTAGCAAATGAGTGATTTAAATCCCGTCATGAATAACACGACTATAATTAAAGTCTTGTTGACTTTGCGATTTATTGTGTAAGGGTTCAAAAGGCTACGTTATTTAGGTGCCATTGTAAATTAGAATTAATCCTAGAACAAATTATTGTATTATTTTTCTTCAGCGTACGACACATCATGACGTGTGCATATATAATTAGAAGAAGTAAAGAGAATTTTATAGTAGTCGTGCATGTTATTGCACTCAGCCTGATTTGATAGCTACCTCAAAGCTTGCAAGCACAGATTTTGTTTGTTTTGTTTTTCATCAAGTATCTTCCTGCTGTTGTGGTACCAATAAAATGTAGACGAAGCAATTCTGTTAGAAACTCGAAGGATGGTTGGGCTGATCTTGAAAAACGACTTTACACGGCTGTAATGTCAGATATGTACGAGTATGTTTTTTTTATTGTTAAGTTAAACAGCGTTTCAGCATACAACAGTGGCCTCCGCTATGCCGGCTCAAGTTCGTTATAAATGCAAGTTCTTAAGTTCTCTAAGTCTATTTGAGTTAGGGACTCCATTCACATTCAAATTATTGTAATTATGTTAAGTCGAATCTCATTAATATAACATTGATCTTAAGTTCTTAAGCAACAAGAATTGTCATTAACATCTGTTTGACATTATTTACTGGCACCTGTCGACTTAGCATTATACATGTTAACTTTCATAACGCACCTTCAACATTTGAATTTTTGAATTGTAATGAGGATTAGTTGATCCCCAACGATGCGTGTACTCGACAAATTGGTCAATTTTATTATGTTTACTTTAGCCAAACATTTATTATTTATTTAATTTACAGGCTGTAATAATTCTTTTTTTTTTTGAGGCATTAATGGTAATTTGCCAATGTCAAAGTTAATTGTGCATCATAGATAGTTCTTTTAAAAATGTTGTTTCAAATCCATCTTTATTACATCTTTTTACATCTTATTTCAGAAAAATAACATTCAAGATGTTGGTGATAGTAATATTACAATAATAGGTATAGAAAAATACTTAAATACCATACATAACTTATTTTTACGAGATATCAACCAAAACTACAGAATATATTATTAATGGTGTTCCACAAGGATAGCGTAACTGTCATCTATTCTTCATACTCTATGAAAACTTTAATTCAATTGGATGTTAAAAATTGCATGCATTATTTCCGACATGCTGTATATTACACCCTACTACGCAAATGTGCAAAGTCAGTGAACTGTTACATTAACAATCGGTTACAAAGAAAACAGTAGGTAATGTTCCCTAACGTAAAAATGTAAATAAACTTTCCAATTGCATGCATTAAAGTAAAATAATTCTAAATTTATATGTAAATTGAGTGACCACATTTTGTCCTTGGTTCGCGGCTTCTCATTACTAAATCGATTATGTTACACGAATTTGGGTTGAGATTCGATTCAGATAAGTTTAATGAAGGGTTTAACTGGAATTGTGAGCCTTTTAGGGAGGCATGTTACGATACAGTTTGCGGTCTAGAACTTTTTGTTTTCAATTATGGCATCAGAACAATTTGCCAGGATTTTTCAAGAGTGGTAGGCAGATCGTGAAGTATTAGTACTTCGAGATCAATTTACAAGTAACCGGGTATAACATTCGTCTTCTCAAGCCGGTATAGCGGATGCGATTACTGCATGTAGGAATTTCTCTGCGATGCTACACTGCCTGTTGTTTCCGTTCATGGAGCACAATGTAGCTTTGCATCAGGTAAAGTTTTATGCTTAACTTTTATAAGAAATTATCGCATTTATTTTGATTAATTCAATAAGATGTTTCGAAAGCTTTGCAGTCATTGTGGTCGCGATAGTAAAGTCGCATAAAATCTATAATATAAATAAAATAAATCAATATATATATATTCTAGTTTAATTTAGTTTTATTACCTAATAATAACTATAAAATATATTTTAATACCCGAAAAATATTATAAATTGTACTTCACTTCCTAATAAATAAGATAAAAATGTTATAAAAAGCGAGTAATATAAAACGTTTTAGTACTATCTGTTTTATAGTAATTTTATAGTTATTTGTGTAATGACGTAAAGTGATCAGGGTTTTATAGTAGACCACCCGCCGAATGTCATATGTGTTTAACAAGAAGAAGCGCCCTTTTCTATTCTACCAATTAGTCATGATTAGGACTAATTTATAGTATCGTTATATGGTCCATTAACCACCTCCCTAGTGGCTAACGCTTGATCACTACTTTATTCATTAAATAAAGATATTTTTTTATTATTGTAGCTCGGCATGTGACAACACTCCGCCCGATGTAAAGCTAGAGTGCGGTCCATGTATAGAAACAACTGCTACTACAGATAAATCTCTACAAGCAGCAGTCGCCTCCACTGTGCCGGCTTGAGGAGACGAGCATGTACCATCTAGATTAACAGTGCCTACTCCTCTCGTTATACCTGGCTACTTCACGGGTGTTACATTCGAAACATTTCAAAACACATCCCACCAATTTATTATAGGTTATTAGCCCAGTCTGCCGTCCTAGATGGTGCGCATTCGCTTACTGAAGCCGGCATAGCGGAGGCGACTGCTGCATGTAGACATTTCTTCGTTCGTGGATCGCACTTCAACTTAACACGAGAAGTGTTATCACATGTCGAGCTACTGTGAAAAATGTAATGTATCAAGTAAAACAATTGTCACGCCTTTTTGCCACAGGGATAGGCAGAGACAACGGAACGCCACTTACCACGATCCTGGCACAAGCCCTCGCTTCCTCCACATCCACAATTCTCTTCAAGACGTGACTATTGTTATTCAGTAAATTGTTCGTAATAAAACGTGAGTTGTTACAATAATATTATTATGGTTACATAAATTAAAATATAATTCTATTTTAATCATAAACCTTACCGAAAACGGATATTTCATGTTAATTTTGTATAAATTTGAACAAAACCGGCAATAAATTTTGATTAAGGAATGTACAGAATTCTTAGGATTAGTTAATTTGAAGATAATATAATAAATTTTTAACTTTTTTTTATTATTCTTATTTCGACATCAGTTTTAACATAACATACAAACGCTGAGCTCTGTTATAATAGTTTGAAAGTAGCCAGGTATAACGAGAGGAGTGTGCTCTGTCAATCTAGATGGTACATGCTCGTCTCCTCAACCCGACATAGTCGAGGCGACTGCTGCCCGTAGAGATTTCTCTGGAATAGCAGTTGTTTCCATTCATGGACCGCACTCTAGCTTTACATCAGGCAGAGTTTTGTCACATGCCGAGCTGCAATAAAAAAAAACTAGTATTCTTCCAGAATTTGAACCCGAGACCTTCGCGTAACATTGAGTGCGTACCACTGCGCCACACATATTCCATATTAATTATAAATCTGACAGTAACCCTTTTCAAACCAATTTTGTTTAGCGAAATTGTATAGAAGACTATACCTCGAAACAATGCGATAATATACAATATGTGTTTTAACCAAGGATTTTATGCCGTTACTATTGAGTCTCAAGCTTTCGAGGCATCGGATCAAATTAATCAAAATAAACGCCATAGTTAGCTGCAAAAAATATTTTATTCAGATTAAAACATATTCGCGAAAACCTAAAACAAAACTATATTAAATCATAATTGATCGCAAACAACGAAAATTTCCTAATTGTAACAAATTATTAGGCATATGTTTTGCTTATTAAAATGATAACATGTTATTAATGTGTTTCTTTAGAAATAGGGTTACCTACATTAATTAAAATACAAATTCAAAAGGGAATATGGGTAAATATCGCGTGCATACTTAGCATAGAAATTTGTTGCTCAAATGGTTTTTCCTGGATCGCTGTCAGCTGCCAAATTGAATATAATTTATCAAGCAATATGTAAGAAGCTCAGTGTTCTACTTGGTCGAATGATGAATTAAATTATTTGTCTTGCTGTCAATAATGTAAGAAATAAAACTATTATTCAAGCACAGTGTGCCGGCATAGGTGATGCACCTGCTATCGGTAGATCCTTTTCTCTGACTGCGGTCTCACTTACGCCTAGATTTGACATCAGGTGGATTGCGGTCATATTTAATTTAAAAATAAAATAAATAAATAAATATTTATTTTAGTTTGCAACCTTCAAGTTTTTTAGACCATTAATTAAATTACAATCAAAACTCAGTAATTATGCTTTCTTGTCCAATTTTGATGAACAATGTTTTTACTTTATCAAATATTCCCACTCAATTGTGATACAATTCGTTAAATTAACGGGTTTATTTCGAAAACGTAATATCTACCTACTTATTAAAAGAGACAGTTTAATTTCACCGAATGATATGTACATTTCCATTCTTCACACACAAAACAGTCAGTAGAATGAGAATTAATAAAAAAATTCCTAACATCAAAATATAACACGTTATAAATAGATTTTCATTATGTTAGCATTACGCAAACGTAATAACAAATAAGACGAACAAATAAAAAGTCCTACGCGCGTCCTATTAATTTTCCAAAAATCATATCGAACCGTTTTTACTGTACGGAATATCAATATATCCCACTTCTTGTTTGGTTTAGCCACGAATAAAGGGGCGAGTGTACACGGGGCACGGCAAACGGCTCATTAATCATCACCCCTTATACAGCTGGCTACAGAAACGTGTATGTAGGCATTATCGAAGTACCAGTGTTAAGAAGGCACCCATTTTTTTTGTGTAGCTTTCAGGCTTTAAGGAAACATAAATTTGTGCACGACTTTAACTCTCACATCTGCGATTCTATCCGGAATTAATATCCTATATAATATGTAAAGTGACAGCTGCTTTAAAATAAATACGGCAATTCATTAAGATAGCACTTTGAAAAGCTTTCATTTAAACGCCCGCCATTACACTTCCTTTACGTTATCTTTCACCTGTGATTTTAGTTTTAATCGCAATAATTTATAGATATATAAAAGCCATTTATAATAATGGTTACGATAAATAATCATACAGTGGTTCGAAGATGGCCCAGCTCTGCCGTCTTGGGGTCAAGTATAACACCCGTGAAATGACTTGGTCGCGTTTTGGAATGAGCTAGATGTAACAAAAAGAGTGTGTCGTGATCGTCTTGACAAGCCGGCATAGCAGTGGGGACTAACGCCTGCAGACATCTCTGTGTACTCTCAGTTGTTTCCGTACTTTAGCGTAACATCATGTCGACCTACTATAAAAGAATGTGTAGGTATATATTTGTATTGCTTTTGTAAGAAATAACTTATAGTGAATCACGCCACATACTTACCTACAGCACATCTCAAAAGTTAA
Organism: Tinea pellionella; assembly: GCA_948150575.1. Classification (NCBI taxonomy): domain Eukaryota; kingdom Metazoa; phylum Arthropoda; class Insecta; order Lepidoptera; family Tineidae; genus Tinea; species Tinea pellionella. Next base: position 3,937,606 of record OX411258.1, read on the forward strand.
CATAGTCGGTAGTTAATCATAGTTAATCTAACTTCAATCTAACTTCAGCATGATGTAGATCATAATTAAGTTGTGTACTGAGTCGTCGCGAACCGGAAGCGTTTTGTTCATATCAACCGTTCATCGCATGTACTAACCGCAAGGGACCCTTACCCCAAATTTTCATAACTTAAATAACTTTTGAATATTTAATAGCTCAACAATAATGAATTTAATAAAATGTAAACAGTTCATACGAATTTGAATGTAGGTAAAATGCTGTACCGCGGATTTCGCTTACCTGCAAACAAAAAATAAATTAAACAAACGCGTTTTCAATTTAGACGCTTATAGAAAGGCTGCACCAGCTCGACTGTAGACTAATAAGTGCTGTGCTCTTCAAGGTTTTTCAAGCCGCATGTCATGACAGTGGCTACTAGGTACTCTACTAGTCACGCCACAACGGCGCCGCTGCAGCGCTTTATTGTAAGTTTTAATTTGAAGGGGTGCCTAAGGTAAAAATATTTCACAAATGCGAGTTTGTAATCAAATAAAACAAACAGAATACGTAAAACAAACATTCCTCACAAACTTTTTCAGTTTGGCTTCAAAACAGAAGTAATAGGGTGGAATTTCCTTTTTTCTTATCTAACTAAACACCCACGAACCCCTTTTTCCGAGTTTTCGCTGAAACAGAATTTTCTTCTTGACAGTGTAGGTAGTTGATCCTCCTCGGCTGATTTAGGCTGGATGTTGAGCCAATTTCGTGGGCTTTCATGATTTAAATTGTAATTTTGGAGACTACATAAAATGAGTTTTAAAATAAATAAGCTGAGGTTACTTTTCTAATTACTTAGTCCAATGGATTATCATAATAAAGATTTTGGTTTCTGTGGCGTAGTGGTTAACGCGCCAGTGTGTGATGTGAAAATCCAGGTTCGATTCTCCGTCCGTTATTGTTAATAATATTTTTTTCTGGATGCTTTATTTCGTATTTTTATTTGTGTTGTACTTGTATTGATATCCATAGTATTTATAAGGTATCCTATTTTGGGTTTATTCTATTCTTGTATGTGGTTTAAAGTGTAGTGGGCCGACTGATGATTGTTATTTGCCCACCACTTTCAAGTGTAACACCCGTGAAGTGACCTAGTTATGTTTTGGGATGAATTTGGATAACAACCGGGTATAACGAGACGGGTGCCGCTGTCAACCTATGTGGTCTCCTCGAACCGATATAACAGAGGCGACTGCTACCCGCAGAAATGTCTTATAATAAAATGTGATCATTTTTTTTATTATAGCTTTAGAGTGCGGTCCATGAATAGAAACGACTGCTACTACAGAGAAGCATGTGCGGACAGCAGTCGCCTCCACTATGCCGGCTTGAGACGACGAGCATGTACCATCTAGATTGACAGTGCACACTCCTCTCGTTATAAAGGTCAAAGCTCAAGGATTATATTATTCTGCGAATGGTTCAATAACTCCTCAAATACAAGGGATTGGATATAGTAGAAAATAAGAATATTCGCATTTTTTTTCTTTAGTCATCATTGAACCTGAGTAGTAAAGGTTCAAAGGCTGAAGGACCATTGAAAGCGAAGTGGTGCCGACTTTATTATTGGCTGCTGTAGGTTCTCTCAGTTCTCGAAACATGAGGGGAAAACGCAAATCGAGGACACTCCACCGTGCAACCCCATGCTTAATTGCATTTTTATAATTTATTATATATTAAATCTCATTACAGATTACTCCTCCAGAAACCTAAGCAGCAATGGACTAGTTTTTTTATAAAAAAATATAATCCCATTCCACCCAATGTCACCAAAATGCGGTTCATGAGCATAAGTGATATTATAGTCCACAAGCAGCAGTCGCCTCCTCTATGCCGGCTTACGACGAAATTAAATATCAAAAAATAACGTATAATAGTATCATACTATAACAAGTCTTTAAATAAAAAAATGACATACTAAACCCGTGTTCAAATCTCACTAAATTCTGACTGGGAACTATGTAACCATGTAATAGTCTTTTAGTGCCTATAAGCACTTATAAAAAAGTGGTAGGCAGACTGATGATGGCCGTCTTGGGGTAGTACCAACACCTTCTAATGTGACACCCTTGTCGCGTTTCGGGAGCAGTTCGAAAGTAGGTAGTGTTAGAACATAAATTCATGATCAATCGATTATCGTAGCGGGCACAACCCTACTGCGCCCGCACATCACTAAACCTGTCATATAAAAGGGTCAAGAGTTGTTAATGGCGGCCGGCGCAGTGTCCTAAACGTAATATGATAAAAGCAATACGGTTGTACTTCTATATTCGTAATTATGTAAATACAGTATTAACGGGTTCATATACATATATATTTGTGTTAATTAGAAAATAAAGCCCTCACAGTTTCAGAAGTGGCATAACGAATTTCACCCTACATCGTAGGACTTGTAGATTGTGCGCAATAACCGATATGTATCCGTTGGAACATTGTGAACTTGGTGAATAAACGCGAGTTGAACGTTATTTAGAATATTTAACAAGATATGTATAGATTTTGTGTTGTGAAGAATAATTTTAATTGATAACGAACTGGATTTAGTTACGTGTATATTATATATAAATTGATAATATAACTTATAGTGTAGAATGGGACGCCGCCATAAGAGAAAACAGTCAAGGCGGGCTTATTCGCCTCTTTCGTCTACGTCAAATAATAGCACTACCACTGTTAACAAAAGCGTAAATCCAAGGAGAAGCGGTTAAAGATACTAGAGAATATGATCTGGATACAAAAATATTGTGGCAAAAAATAAAATTAAAAAGTGGCAATATCATGATTTGATGAGTGAGCATGAAGAAGATAATATTGAATAACTTATTTCTATTATCACACATATTACTTTACATCCCTGATTGTCCGGAATAGTTACAATTGAAGTCTATTTACAAAATTGATGTCTAATGATTGATGCACCATCCAGCATTGGCAGTCATGGAGCTAACGTGTTGTACTGGGACACCACATCTGTGTTTGATACAGAATTGGACAATTATTCAGGTGACATTTAAATTATTGAAATATAAAAATCATTCATAAGTTTTTCAGTATACAGGGTTCAATCCTTGGTGTTGTGGTATCGAGCCGGAGCTGTCTAGCCCGTAAGTTATTGATGCAACTGATCATGACATCCGGTGAGACAATCAAACTGGACTTGAGGAGGTTTCAAGCTTTGAAGCAAAACTGCCAGTTGTGTGGAGTTGTTGCGGCATCAGCATGGAATTGAGGTGAAATTCAAATATTATAGTGTTATGTGAACGTTTTTAAAGTTTGTTTGTGCAGGAGCAATTGCTGCTGTGTAATGATGCTATGATGCTGATTGACTGCCGCGGGTTGATGCTGTCCTGCCATCGCAGGCTGTCACCTAATATACTCAGTGTGCTGTCGCACTCACCGAACGCTCTGTGCCGTCGCACTTGCTAAACTCACCGTGCCGTCGCACTCACTACACACATAGTGCCGTCGCACCCACTACATCCTTCCTGAGTTGTTTATATGCTTTAGTAGATGCTGACCTGCTTTCGCAGGCTGCATATGATGTGGACCTGCCGTCGCGGGCTGCATCGAGTTGGTTACGGGATGCTGACCTGCTTTCGTGGGCTGCATGTTGTTAATGGTTTTGGTGGATGCTGACCTGCTTTCGCAGGCTGCATATGATGTGGACCTGCCGTCGCGGGCTGCATCGGGTTGGTTACTGGATTTTGACCTGCTTTCGCAGGCTGCACGTCACTACACTCACTGTGCCGTCGCACGTCACTACACTCACTGTGCCGTCGCACGTCACTACACTCACTGTGCCGTCGCACGTCACTACACTCACTGTGCCGTCGCACGTCACTACACTCACTGTGCCGTCGCACGTCACTACACTCACTGTGCCGTCGCACGCAACACACTTACTGTGCTGTCGCACTCGCTTCGCTCACTGTGCCGTCGCACGCATCTCACTCAATGTGCCGTCGCACTCATCACACTCTAGTGCCGTCGCACGCATCTCACTCAATGTGCCGTCGCACGCATCTCACTCAATGTGCCGTCGCACTCATCACACTCTAGTGCCGTCGCACGCATCTCACTCAATGTGCCGTCGCACGCATCTCACTCAATGTGCCGTCGCACTCATCACACTCTAGTGCCGTCGCACGCATCTCACTCAATGTGCCGTCGCACGCATCTCACTCAATGTGCCGTCGCACTCATCACACTCTAGTGCCGTCGCACTCATCACACTCAATGTGCCGTCGCACTCATCACACTCTAGTGCCGTCGCACTCATCACACTCAAAGTGCCGTCGCACTCGTCACACTCAATGTGCCGTCGCACGCCACACTCTCACTGTGCCGTCGCACTCATTACACTCACTGTGCCGTCGCACTCACTCGCCTCTGTGCCGTCGCACTCACTACACTCTGTGCCGTCGCACGCCTTGCACTCACTGTGCCATCGCACGCATCACACTCACTGTGCCGTCGCACGCATCGCACTCAACAGGGACGCACTCAACGTGGTCGACGTGTCGTTACACTCGACATGATCAACGTGTCGTCCGCACTCATCGGGATCGACGTGTCGTTGCACTCGACATGGTCGACGTGTCGTCCGTACTCATCGGGATCGACGTGCCGTCGCACTCGATATGGTCGACGTGTCGTCGCACTCATCGGGATCGACGTGTCGTTGCACTCGACATGGTCAACGTGTCGTCCGTACTCATCGGGATCGACGTGCCGTCGCACTCGACATGGTCGACGTGTCGTTGCACTCAACGGGGTCGACGTGTCATCGCACTCGACGTGGTCGAAGCGTCGTCCGCACTCATCGGGGTTGACGTGTCGTCCGTACTCATCGGTGTCGACGTGTCGTCACACTCAACGGGATCGATGTGTCGTCAGCACTCAACAGAGTTGACGTGTTACGTTCTTGATACGCTCTCAATACGCTCGACGTGTCATCGTGCTTAATATACTGCTCTCGCACACGTCTGTTTGGTGAATTATATGTAGCGATTACTGATGTTAATAGTCAAAAACATACATCAGCGAAGTACAGAGATACGCTACAAGGTTTCAAAATGAGAGTCAATTTGAAGAGAGATTTGATAATTATTGAGCAGTTATTTGGAGATCAGAGCACAAATGAGTAGCAGCAACCAACTAGCCTGCTATTAATAATTCACATGCATATCTCTGAATTTAGAGGACGTCGTTGGGGACACCGACGTTCAGGATGGCCGAACTGTTAGAACATAAATTCATGATCAATCGATTATCGTAGCGGGCACAACCCTACTGCGCCCGCACATCACTAAACCTGTCATATAAAAGGGTCAAGAGTTGTTAATGGCGGCCGGCGCAGTGTCCTAAACGTAATATGATAAAAGCAATACGGTTGTACTTCTATATTCGTAATTATGTAAATACAGTATTAACGGGTTCATATACATATATATTTGTGTTAATTAGAAAATAAAGCCCTCACAGTAGGTATAGCGAGCAGTTTTAAAGTAGCCAAGTATGCAAGAGGAGTGTGCACTGTCAATCTGGATGGTGGATACTCGTCTCCTCAGGCCGGTATAGCGGAGGCGACCTCAACCCGTAGAAATTTCTCTGTAGTAGTAGTTTTTACTTATAGGCTTTAAAGAAAATTAAAAGTAAAATATCGATAACTTTTAGTGGCACCTTAGAACGGCTAACATAGGTACGAGAAGTGTCGACTTTCTCATGCGTAACGAAATAAAAAAAAAGTAACTTTAATCTTGTTGAATTGCGTGACGTGAAAGTAAATGTTATTCGTTTTATTTCAATTATTCGAGATCGTATTTTATCAGAAGAAATATTGTCATGGCCTACGAGGCGACGGCGACGGTTTAGGCAACATTAATGCTTCTGTGGATGTCAATATTTTTCGTGACATTCTCTATTATCATTATCTTAATTATGATGTATCTCTTCCATTTGTTACAAATGGTTAAGGTACCTACTCTGTCAGATAAAAATAAGCTTCGATGGAACTTCAACATATTAAGAATTATCTTTGAAAAAAAAAGAACTTCAATAATGTTTCTATTAATTTTTTTTATAGTAGCTCAACATAATATGACAACACACAGAGTTGTTTCTGTTCACAAATAAATTTAAGCAAATAGCAGTCGCCTCTACTATGCCGGCTTGAGGAGTGTACACCATCCAGATTGATGGTGCACACTTCTCTCGTTATACCCGGGTATTTCTTAACTAATCCCAAAGTTTACTACCCGAAGACGACAAATCATTATCGGTCTGCCTCATATGCCGAGCTACTGTAAAAATTGTATTGTTTGTAAAAACCAATACGAAGTCTATATGTAGAGATAAAAGACCTCTCAGTATATACTGCTTTTTAAAAACGACCTTAAAGAAATATAGGCAGACTGATGATGGTTAATTATCCAGTCTGCCGTCCTAGGGCAGTACCACCACTTTCGAATGTAACACCCGTGAAGTGACCTTGTCGCGCTTCGGGAATAGTTTGAAAGTAGCCAGGTATAACGAGAGGAGTGTGCACTATCAATCTAGATGGTACGTGCTCGTCTCCTCAAGCCGGCATAGTGGAGACGACTGCTGCCCGTAGGGATTTCTCTGTAGTAGCAGTTGTTTCCGTTCATGGACTGCACTCTAGCTTTACATCAGGCGGAGTGACATGCCGTGCTTCAATAAAAAGAACATGGGTTATCACTTTAAAGATAGACCGTTTCCCTCCGCATTCTGTCAAAATCTATACCTAATATTACATATTTAGATTCAAATCGGGACTTTTCTCAATTTTTATCTAACAGTTATTCGTCAATTAATATTTGGATTGTTTAGGTTTCTATAAAAAAACCTAAAAATATTTTATTTATTTATTTATTTAAAGCTTAGTGTAGCGTGCACACAGGCGAACTTAATGCTAATTAGCATTCTCTTCCAGCTAACCTCCGTGTTTATGACAGATGTGAGCGAAGAGAAGAATAGAAAGAAATTTAAAAAAAGAAAAAAAAAAGAAAAATAATGTTTAAAGTGCGAGTAACTATCAGATAAAAATACTGGTGACGATAATCTAGTTCAAAATATTATAAACACTATGTGGGCAAAACTACTATTAACTAGTATATAAATTATATTAACACAGCGTTAACAAAATATAAAACTATTAATCATTTTACTACTTAACACTATACAGGGTGAATTTTTCAAGTGGGCTTTCATGGGCAAATCCTAAACTATGAGAGATATCGAAAAATGCTGAAAGGAGTCTCGATGCCGATTTTGATGAAAACTAAAAGTGCATTATTAGATTTTTGATAAATCCATTTTCCCGGCCAGGAGTCGAACCTGTTGATTTAAAAAAAAAATAAACACTCTGTATTATTCCACCATCTGATAGTGTTCCTGATAAGGATCAAATTCTGGGAAGTAATGATATACGGCAAACCAAAGAAAAGTGTTGATTTTTAACAAATTGTCTCTTATTTCCATGTATTTATACATTACCGGTACATTGATTGAAAATCATCATAATGATTTAAAATCTCGCGCTCTTCGAGATTAAATGAAAGGAAAGTCTTGATTTTTATCAAAATCCTGTTTTTTTTAACATTAAGTAATTAAATTATCAATTAATTAATCAATTATTCAAAATGATAGCCATTATTTTCAATACATAGCTGAATTCGCCGCCTATAGGAGTGTACTGCATTCCACAACACAAGGTTACCGATTCCGTTCAAAATATTCCCTAACGCGAGTTTTAAGTCATTAATTTCATTGTACGTACATTTGTAAATTTCATTTTTGACATAAAATAATCTAAAGGTATTAGATCTGGCGGTTATGGCTTTTAACCTCGAAGAGCGCGAGATTTTAAATCAAAACATAATAAATGTAGTAGGTAATGTATAAATACATGGAAATAAGAGACAATTTGTTAAAAATCAACACTTTTCTTAGGTTTGCCGTATATCATTACTTCCCAGAATTTGATCCTTATCAGGAACACTATCAGATGGTGCAATAATACAATATGTTTTTTTTTCTTCAAAATCAACAGGTTCGACTCCTGGCCGGGAAAATGGATTTATCAAAAATCTAATAATGCACTTTTAGTTTTCATCAAAATCGGCATCGAGACTCCTTTCAGCATTTTTCGATATCTCTCATAGTTTAGGATTTGCCCATGAAAGCCCACTTGAAAAATTCACCCTGTATACTCGTAGACTGCTAACTACAGCCAACAGCAACCGTTCACAATAGCTTATAGTAAGCATCTAAATAAATAATTTTAACGGCACATTCAGAAAGTAATCAATTACTAGATTAGTACACGAAAATTTTAACGACATTCACCTCACTACTTGAATGTAACCCCGGACGCTAGTTATCGACACTCCATCGAACTATGTCTAGAGACCACTAGAGAGCGTGGTAGTAGCGGCTATCTTGACAAGTTCGGTGGACGCGAGTTTCAAGTGATCGTGGCCACAGTATAATGTTGTTGTTCATGTTATCAATGCTTATAACTTTATTTTTGTAGACCTATTTTATTAATATAAACCATTCACATATACAACTAGATGTGCAATAACGTTCCCAATGTGACGTGAGAGAATACATGGCCACAGCCACGTTTAGGTTCTCTGTTAGTATTTGACTTGACGGCAACGCTGTCAAATCGTTTGAAGCGGCCTACGGTTTTTTTTTATATATCTGTGATATAAACCAATTAAATTCAACATTTCTATGTATTCACGTAAAAGTCTTCTTGCAAGGGAAATTGTAGGAGGGTAAAGAAATTGAAATAAAGCAGGTGACATAACGGCGCCTCGTCACGCACGTTGCTCACCTGATGTATTGTAGAGGTTAGCTTCAGACGACTTGTGAAGGCTTCATAAAGGGAATAATCCTGCATTCCCCTGTAATTATGTGTTATGAGATGATATTATATCGTTCTGTTTAAATTTAGGCTTTACTTTTGCTAATGTATACGTTTTATACATTGTAGATTACCCGTGGGATTCTGCAATTGAGATTGATGGCTGCTCGTTGTCCGTAAGGTGGTCTGCATCACTGCAGGCACTCAATCTCCCAGGAAGGCCAAGAGATTCTTCGCGTTCTGCAAACCTCTGGGAGTGTCCTTGTCATTTTATACATTACAAATATCCTCGTCGGTCGCTCATGGTTGAGGATCGTGACTCCTGGAGGCTCACACAATTAGATGTCTACATCGGCTGCGATTGCTTGTCTGGTGGAGAGCTTTATGGGCCGGCTTCTCCGGCAACTCCGTACGCGCATATGTCCGCGTATACCTAGCTACGTCTAATCTGATCCTAAAACGCAAACATCTTATTGCTTATTTAAAATATTTCAATAAATAATCTCATACAGACTAATTAACGAGGTTTGAATTTATAACTAAAACAATATTACTGAAATGTACAGTTAAATTGTCGTAATTAAATCATTTTCTGTGTATGTTTTGCAAAATTGTAGCATAAACTCTAAATTATGTTCGCAAATGAAAACAATGAACTGCAAATTTTAAATTAATAACAACAATGTATGTCTAAATGAGTAAACAGTCAGAATGCACTGGCCTTCAGAACACAGGGCAACCCCAATCTGAAGACTAGAGGCGCCTGATATTTCATTGAATTTCATTAAATAATGATAACGTTTCATGTTGTATTATCATAATTTCAAAATAAATAAAAATAATTTATTTTGGACTAATTAACCATGAAGATGTTAATAAAAGCTCTTGCACAAAAGTGGTAAAAACATGGATTCGCAATTGACAACCCCGTGTTCGATTCTTCCAAAAATATGATCCAGTACTAATTTTATTATTATTTTTTTATTATACTACGTCAAATGAACTCGGAAAAGAAACAATTTCTAATTTAATACAGAACTATTCAATTTAAAGAGTAAAAGAGACAGAGTTAATTAAGTCTCTCTTTCCGATTGTAACGGTCGCGATTCATTATAAGATCAGTTACTGGATGTTTATGATGAAATTTTGGACGACCTCTTATTGTTAAAGGCTTTTGGCCTCTTTGTCCGTGCCCTCAAGCGACGCACACATGCAGTGAAGCCCTTTGTAGGAGAGACCTGCTTTTGACGGGACCCTGTTAAGATAAATGAGGAGGTACAATTATATTCAATTCTCTACAATGAGCTCATGACATACTATTATTCAATAAACGTGCAGTCCCAGCAAATACGACATGGCTAATAAATCTTTCCATTAGATGAAAGTGTGGTTTGGGTTTATGAATAATAAAATTTAATATGTCGCCTCTTATTCCGTGATATTTTACGAGTGTCGTCAAACTGAAGTAGTTTAATTTTGCACTATTATCACAGGGATGAAATACTCGAGAAACTTTAATAACATTTTGACAACCCTCCCGCTTTACTAAGACCACCATCGATCCGACAATAAGTCAAATGAAACTTTCTAAATTTAACTTTTTAGGTGAAAAAGTTATACATTCACTAAAAACTTAATAATGTTATACACTTCTTAAATTTATTAGCCCTACAAAAGTGTTAAAATAGGAAATGAATTTATAAATATTATTAACATACACAAACGTTGATACTTCATTCAATAGTTAAAATGCAAATTTGGTATTCGTCATGATCGGGATTATGATATTTAGACATTTCTTTAATTGCTAGCACGCAATAATATAAATATAGGTCATAAAATTTTAATAACAGGCGACCTCTGATTTAATACAACTTTGTCACGAAAAATGATTCAATGTTTCTATCGCCGGCTAATCCCATTTCTATTCTAACGTAGCGATAACGGTAACTCGTTCACGTAATCGTAATCTAAATGAGTGATTAGTGTCGTCTGCGCAGCTCGGGCGTGGGCGTGGGCGCGGCTTAACGTCATTTCAAATTTAAAAAGAATAGAGAACGCTCGTCGAAATTATAAAAGCTTTATCTAGTAATACTTTAATAGTAATTATAATACCGTTAGTTTAAGTTTGTTTTATTAAACTACCTATTTAAATAAGTAAACTTTGTAGCAAGTTATTATTATACCAAGTTATTTCACGTTTCAGGATCTGTTTGGAAGTAGGAATGTTCACTTAATCAATCAATGTGCATCGACATTCTTCTTCTCAAGCATAGCGGAGACGACTACTGTCTGCAGACTTTCTCTGCGATAGCAGTTATCTCCGCTCATGGGCCGTACTCTAGCTTAGCATAAGGTGGAGTATAGTTAAATTAAAAATGAAGCAAATAATGAATTTTGTAAATTTAATTTATATTTCATTTGCGAAAAAGAAATAAAACTGTCTGGGGGAATGAATGTATGCAAAACTCTATATCGAAATCTCGCCCACGCGCCAAAACACTCGCCGAATTCTACACGATTGTAGATACGTAGACAACGATATACTTAGTAAACAGAGCGCTATCATTATTTTTACTACAATATTCATAAAAAATATAACAGAACATTTTTACGAAATATTTATCTTTTACTAGCTGACCCGGCAACCTTCGTACCGCCTCAGAATCGATAAATAAAAAAGCTGAATGATAATTGCAGAATGGTTCAGCAACATGATGTTGCTTGAAAAAAATTGATTTCTGAACGACTTTTAAATTTAATTAATTTCTAAACGACGGGACGAACATCAAATGTTTGACATTCAAAACCAAAGGAATAGTTTCTAAAGGAAAGCGAAATTGTTGTTTTTACTATATTCCAAACATTTTTTCATATTTACTCACCTTTTAAACTTTCCCTGGACTTCCACAAATAATTCAAAACCAAAATTTGCCAAATCAATGCAGCCGTTCTCGAGTTTTAGCGAGACTAACGAATTTTTATTATATAGATTTTATGGATTTTAATCATAAATCATAATTATAATTATTTAATAAAGAAATATATTCATAAAAAAATATTTCATAAATGTATGTAAAGTTACCGTCCTGTAACTCGGTTGGGAAAAAGAGAGTTTCAGAGAAGGTCGTATGAACGAACATGAAGTTGTCAGCAAAATAAAAACTTTATTTGTTATGTTTCGTCGAGTTTTATAAAACTTCGTTGTATATAATTAAACGTACATTTTTTTTTAATTGTAGCTCGACATGTGACAACACTCCGCCTGATGTAAGGCTAGAGTGCGGTCCATGAATGGAAACAACTGCTACCACAGAGAAATCTCTACGGGCTGCAGTCGCCTCCACTATGCCGGCTTGAGGAGACGAGCATGTACCATCTAGATTGACAGTGCACACTCCTCTCTTATACCTGGCTACTTTCAAACCATCCCCGAAACGCAACAAGGTCACTTCACGGGTGTTACATTCGAAAGTGGTGGTACTGCCCCAGGACGACAGACTGGACAAATAACCATCATCAGTCTGCCTACCACTCTTTAATAGCGACCAAAGTACATATAACAAAGTTACATTGGTACCGGTCTTTAGCGAGGTTCGAACACGGGTCTCATTGATCGTGAGTTCACGCGTCTTACCGTAGACCACGGCCGCTTATAGTATATCGGCATGTAGCAATACTCCACCTTGTATTAAGCTAGAGTCCGCACACTAGTGTATCACAGAGAATGCGTGCATGCTGCAGTCGCTTTTGCTATGGATGGCGGCTTTCATGTCTACTAGCCTGCTTCCAAGCTGAAACTGAAACGCCAAAGACTGACGCTTCCTAGATGATACTCTTGAAAGTGATATCTAAGAACAGACTACGCTAATAATAATTATCAACGCAGATCTGTTTTTTTTAATGTAGCTAGGCATAATAACAACACTACGTCAGATGTTAAGCTAGTGTTTATGGAGAACAGAAACAACTGCTACCACTTTCTGCAGGCAGCAGCTATCTCCGTTATGCTAGCTGGTTACTTTCAAACTGATCTGGAAAAGCGACATGGTCACTAGGACGGTGAGTGGGCTAATAACCATCATTAGTCTGCCTATCACTTTTAAAGTATTAAAAAGATCGTAAGATAAAAGTCTACTTTAAATGTTAATTTACATTAAAATAACTCGTACTCGACTAACGGTTACGGTTACTATAACTTTTGTGGGTAGATAATTATGTACCTAGATGCAAACTCCGAATGTAAGATAAGAATAAATTACACAGACTAGACACTAGATTTAAGACCTATGTGGCTGGCATCTTAGTTTGGGACTTTAATGAAGAAATTAAGAACAAAAGGAGAATTCCCATTTTTGGGCCCACTTGATACCTAATAGTGTGGTAACAAAACAATATTGGTATATGGTAACAACAGAATAATATCTTATTTTTTTATTAATTCATTTTAATTATATCAACACATCATTAACCAATCGTTAGACAATGTTTAATTACATAAAAAAACATATATACAATACAATACAATTGTCACGCCTTTTCCCAAGGGATAGGCAGAGACAACGGAACGCCACAGATATCATCAATTATTAAAGCATTGAAAATAATAATAATCTCAAATATTGCATCAGAAAACATCTAATTACTCAATAACCCGGGTGAAAAAATTAAAACTGATTGGTAATAAGGAAATAGATTTATTTTTCTACAAAATTAACTAAAAATCATCGACAAACTAGAAAAGAAAATTGTGGGACTAGTTTTCTTATGTGGATGGGCATTCTCCTTTATAAAGTTTAAGATTTTTCTCTGTGTGTGATAGACTGGTCTAGCTAAATTCTGACTGGTATCAATGTAACTATGGTATATGTACTTTGATCACTCAGTGCTTATAATAGAAGCACTAGATTAGTATAGACATTTTTGTAAAACATGTGTGGGTTTCGAATCCGAATCCGATCCGATCCCGAACAAATATTTATTATCATATCAATATTATTAGGTACATGTTATAAGTTTGTGTTTTCCTTGTTGTGATACCTATAGTGTGGTATTGTCTATATGTATTTATTTTTCATAGAAGTACTAAATTATTTTGCTCGTAAAATTTTTATTACATTAAAAAATAGGTGGTGAGATTCGCTGTAAATGTCAATCAAGCGAAAAAAAGGAAAATTTCTTAACAAAAAAATAAATCTTATCAAATGAAGTGTAATCAGCCTTGTCTAATAAATTCATTAAGTAATTTTAAATGCTAATGGATGTCTGAGAACTGAAGTGGACTGAAGGGGTGAAGGAGGTGGCAAATGAATAATGTAAAACCCGATATCTGGCTTCTGTCCTTAGCTACCCTGTAATTTCTTTATAACATTTATGTTCTGTTATCCTAGTGGATATTTGTAAAATTATTTTCTCTAGAATACAAACGGAGTTTAAATTATGAAATCTTAATGATATAAATTATTATAGAACATCTTTATGGCTGATAATCTGGTATAAACATGTTGTCTGCAGTCAGTTAGTTTTCTATGAGATGCAATTGTTTTGGTCTACGGGCCGCACTCTATCTTAACATCAGGCGGAGTGCGGTGACATGCCTAGCTACTATATAAATCAAATTCCGGTTAAGAGTAGGCAGACTGATGATAGTTATTACCCCACTCTGCCGTCCTGAGATAGTACCACCAGTCTACGCGTTCGGGATCAATTTAGAATAACGAGAGGTAACTGCAATCTGGATGGTGCACATTTGTCTCCTCAAGCCGGCATAGCGGAGTTGTCTGCTGCTTGTAGAAATTTAACTGTAGTAGCAGTTGTTTCCGTTCATGGACTCTAACTTAAAATCAGGAGGAGTGTTGTCTACAATGAAAAAACCGATAAATAGAAACCGAAATTTATTTATTTATTTCCCATCTGGAATCAATTCTCACGGGCGGCAATACACTGTTAAATAATACTTACTCAACGAATTAAGAGTAAAGCGATTAAAACATCAATGTCACTTGAAACACAATTAGAAATGATGTTTATTTTATTGAAACTCAATAATCCCTCATGTGGGAGGGCATTTTATTATCGGTCAATTGACCATTGCCTGTTGGTCAAGCCCTCACACAATGACACGGGATTGGGACCGCTATCGATGTGTCATCATTATTTTTCATTGCCCATCCATAAAAGACATACAAAATTTGTATTTTGTTTACATTGATAGTTTTCACTTTACATTCTTATTTAATATTAGATCAAAAACAGCGATGGTTTAAAATATACAATTATTTTAATTTTAATTGATTCTAGTCCTATCAATGTATTATTGTTTATTGTACGTTATGCAATTGTTTTTATCTTTGTTTATTACTTTTTTATGTCTAATTACGACAAAGAGACGATGTTTGTATGAATGTAATGGGAGTTATGAAGAAGAGAGATGCTTGATTTGAGAGATAGTTTTATAGTATCTGTTTACCCCGATAGATAGTATCTAAAAGTAGTAAAAAAAACTATTAATTTAAAGAAAAAAACAATAACTTACATACAAATAAATAACAAAGTTAATTTTCTTTTACAGATTGACAACTTTATTGACGCCCACATTTTGAATATGTCATAAGGTAATTTTCATGTTATTTTCAATAATAGCCGCCATTTTTGTACACCCACACATTAAACTTTGTTTTAAGTTTTAAGTAAAGTAATTGAGGTATTTTTTTCTATAATGCTACGGCTCCATCTGCGCCTTACCGCACTAATTAATGTGCTGCGTTAATGTAGCCAAATTTTCAATGCGTTATTCTATTAACGTCAATATTGTTGGCATTACACATTAAACGCTAACTCGAGTTAAACCTCTAAAGTAAACATATTTTTAATGTCGTACATGCAACGGCTCTACCTGCGTTAGTTAATGTTATTGACTGCGTCCAACTGCGCAATAATTACCGCGTTAAAAATTACGGCATTAAACTATGATTACATTAAACGTTTTGCTCGAATTAGCGTTTAACATGTAATACTAATAGTATACGCGAATAGAATAACGCATTTACAAATTATATTTTCTTATATTAATTTGTGTTTTTTGTAAATTTTTTCACTATTTTTCTATATATTTTACATATTTATTCATAAAGAAAACTACTACTATTATTTGAAAACGTTTGAATTCGTTTAAACTTAAAATTATTCTGAGATTATTTTATGAGCCTAGTATCTCAGAGCTCAGCAATAAGGCCGCCTATTGTGCTACCTAATTTTCCATAATTGTATGTTCTGTTTTTGTTTGCACAATAAAGAGTTTTATTATTATTATTATTATTATAGTATAAAAATCATAATTTTTAACATAAACAGATATGAGTGAAGCGAAAAAGTAGTTTAAGGCAATCATCCTTTTCAAAATATGTCGACAAAAAGCCCACAATAAACTTTATACACATAAGTATTATAATGGGTATTTGGGTATTGTGTGAGAGACCTATCCCGTTTTCTGATCCTGTTTAAATTCCGTCTTTCAGAGTCCATAACTGTTAGTGTGTCTGCCCCGTAGTTGCCCCGAGCGTGTGTCAACCTCGCTGTGTCAGCTTAAACCTTAATCCCCTTTCTTTGATGCTATGTCGGTCTCTATAGTAGAGTTAATCTGTTTTGCTAATCTATAGCCGTTAATGGTGGGTGTCTAGATCTGTTGTGATTCTAACAATAACTTATTTTGCAAAGTAACTTAGACTTTAACGAGTGGTAGGAAGACTGATGATGGTTATTAGCCCAGTCCGCCGTCCTGGGGTAGTACTACCACTTTCACCTGTTAAATGACATTGTCGCGTTTCGGAAACAGTTTGAAAGTAACCTGGTACAACGAGAGAATTGTGCACTGTCAATCTGGATGGCGCACTTCGTCTCCTCACGGCTTGAGGCCTCACGCCTTGCAAAGCGAAAGGCGATTGCTTACTATAGAAATTTATCTGCAAAAGCAGTTGTTTCCATTCATGGACCGCACTTTACATCAGACGGAGCTTCAATAAAAAAAGACTTCGAGCATCGGGCATTAAAACTTATGTTTAAAAAAGTATATTGTAATAGAAAATATTTTTCTAATATCTTTTTCTTTGACTTCAAAATAATAAAAAAAAAGTTTTTGTAATAAAGTTCAATAATAGAGAGTAAAAACACGTGTAAAGAAATATGAAGTATGAGGTTGAAAATATCAAATAAAAAAGTGTTTGTAATGAAAGTGTACCGTGAGCCTTTTTATGCTTATACCATAAAGCTTTTCCCCTGGAATTTATGGGGCTTATAATATATATTATGAATATTGTAACATTTGTTATCATGCATCAAAACGCAATAACGTTTTTCATAAATACAAAAATCTTCTTATATGCGACAGGAAATAATATTGCGTAGTTATATTAAGGTACTAACGATTCACGAGCGCGTTTTCAACAAAGTAAATCCTTCAACAGAAGCCCAAGAATAAGTTTACGTTAACGGTGTCACGGCGTAAAGTGAGTATTATCCACCAATAGGATCGCTTCATTTGTAATGTTTGAATCACCGCGGTCAAAATATAATTGTCTGATAAGTGATGAGATCTCACTTTAGCCTCAGGTTCGAAGCGAAGTCGTCGCGATACCGCAACAAGAACGCCGCCTCTATTACGTGTTAAAAGTGTGATCTTTTTCTCATCCTTTAAGAGTTGGATATACGCCGTCGACCTTGCTCGACTGACCTTGTTCATCCCGTACTGATTTATTGGGCGACAGAGGGGTTGCTCAAGCGATTGTGTGTCGATTTATGTAAAAAAATTAATAAAAATAATTTGAAAAAAATAAACCGAAGATTCCCTAGGTATCGTATTGTCTAATATCATGATGAAAATAAAAAAACCTAGCTATTAATAGTTTAGAAGAAAAATGGTTCTATATTACTAAAACAGGGATTACTTTGCGTGAATATTAATGATATTTAAAACAATTTTTTAAAGATAATTTCGTGACGTGTTATAGAGAAAAAAGGTTTTAATCCAGTTCATATATGTGAACCTTAAAGAATTAATAAACTGCATACATGAGAGATGCATATTACAAGAGCGGCCGTGGTCTAGCGCGAGCGGTAGAAGGTTAAGGCTAAATTCTGACCGGTACCAATGTAACTTTTTTATATGCACTTCGTCGCTCAGTAGCTATGAGCAACTAGCTTTTAAAAAAATATTCTTATTGTTGTCATGGGCACCACGGACTCTCAGTTTGGTAAAATCGTCACGAATATAGTCAGCAAACATTATTTTGAGTCTTTTCTATCTTGACTTATTTTTGTTTTTAAAATTGTGTATACTTTTTTTTTTCAACAAAAAAAAAATTGTTTACGTACGATTGGTATTTAATTTTACACCCGACTAACACATCTGTTAAACATTGTGTTATCTTTTCCGAAAATTCGTTATTATGTATCGAAACAACAACATGTGCCCCGAACCCTAAAACGAAGTTGAACGATTTATTTATTTTAGACCTTATCATAACAATAATATCCCGTACTTCTTCGTGTTCATTGAATTTGAAAATATCAGTAAATTGTGTGACCCCGACCCCATCGAGGTCACATTTTGATAATTTAAACTGTTTTATATTTTAAACATGTTTAGATTTTAAAACCACTTTTACGCGTCTATGACGAGACGCCTTGGTGAACTAACGTCTGTTCATTCAATTATTTTCCTTCGGATTTAAATATTCTTCTTCTGTGGAGATCGACCACACACGCTCAGAGAATTGACATGATAGAAAAAATAAAATAAATTAATATGTATTATTTAAATATTGAATTGAGCTGCCGTGGTGTAGCAGTAAAACGCGTGAACCGACAATCGATGAGACCCGTGTTCAAACCTCGCTAAATTCGGACCGGTACATATGTACCAATATTATATGTACTTCAGTCACTAGGTAATGGGATTTCCTGTCTGCAACGAAGAATGTTAGATTCCACTTTAGAGAACATAACATGATTAAATGACATGATTAAAAATTCAGTCTTTATATTATCTATGCTTTTTTAAGTGTTGTGAATCGTATAATGTTATTATGGGATAGGGAGATTTAATTAGTGTTCACTGGTCTATAAAGGTCTCCAGGAAACTAATGGCTAACGGTTCCGTCAGTGCCATCGGCAACTCGGCAACGGAACTTCAATTTCCTTTCAGAAGACGACTTTTCTTTTATGAAAGCAACACTTATAAATACTTAAAAATATTTTATTTAGAATTTAGATACTATTTGAAATTAAAATTGCTAGCTTCGGCAAAAGTCAATAGATACCTTATAGCTAAAATTCATAATATATTTTCAAATATATGTAATTGAAATTCAATATATAAATCTATGAGTTTTATATGAGAAAGTTTCGCAATTTTATATCTTCAAAAGCAATCACATCTTATATTTATTGAAAAACTCATAAATCTATTTATTTTATGTAGAAATTGTTTATTGAATTTCAAGAGGGATAACTCTAGCTTTATGAATCAGACTGGATACAATTCAGATGTATCTTTTCGCTTCGTTTTTATCTTAATTTTCTATTTCTCAGAAACCATTAAAACTGATTTCGGTTGGAGAATTTGTGTATAGTGAATATGTAAGAAATGTTTAATATATTTCGTTATACGTGCAAATATTTGGTAAATTTCCCGAAACGCGCAACAAACTTTAGCTGAGATTGTATTTTGTAGCAAGAAAATTAAACGATATTGAAACTTCATAAATTTGGAATTTTATAGGCTCAAGTAAAACTCCGCTAGAATTCTTGCCATTTTTGCGTTTACCTGTTCCTTTTTTTTTTCTCAACAAAGGAAATATAAAAATACTCACTTTATTTACTTGGGGTTTTCTTTTGTTTTGTTATTTTTTTTAAATTGGGGGAATAACTTTGTAATTATTTAAAAGGAAAGTATAATTTTCACATTGTTGGCGAAACAAAATTTATTTTGATAGAGGTTAAAAGGTACCTTCGTAGCTAATAAAAAGTAATACATTTTAGATGTTTTTTAAATAAAAAAAATCTGTCATGTAATCGTTTATTAATCGTCGTATTTGGTGAATAAATTTACTTTTGTTTGAGTTTGTCTTTGCTACGGGCGTTATTTATTCAGCAGGACGACCCCGGGGCAGGTCGGTTGCTGGATACTTCACCATGTTTACATAACATTTTCGTCTCTCTGTTGACGTTGACTTGACTATATTTTCACAAACCTAACCGAATTTATTAAATATAATATCGTACTGAGGTATTTTCCCAATGCTCGAGTACACGATTCTTATTATTCCGTATTAAAATATTATTCCAAGAAAAAGATTATTAATAAGCCCTCGAATTAAATTACGCTACATCTTTGCCCATCTTCTCATTATTAAATTTATCCAGTTTTATTAACAATGTAATTTAACAATATCTTATATCTGTTATAGTAGGTATATAGGCCATCGACGATAAGTTTTGTTTTATTGTACATAGTTGACGCCCGCGCTTTATGCACAAGGGCTGCTGTAAAAGCACCGATTGACATCTTTATAGCGGCAGGCGCAGTTGATGGGTGCTCTTAATACGTAGGCGACTGATTTATCTGCGAAGCACGCGACGACGCGCGAAATGCACGAGCAGCCACGTAGCCCTGCCCACACCTAGCCGAGAGAGCAAAAATCAATTCATGCCTACATAATGTGGTTTATACTCGCATACTAATGAAATATAAACACACTTCCAGAATAAATTTACTCCCACCCGTATCAAATGTTAAAGATTCATTTAAAAATATATTTTAGCAACAATTTTACTGAAATCTTTGAAGTGAAAGCGATAATTCGATATGGATTTCGAACTCCCGAAATTCCGTTTCAAATTAAGAACGCTCTCGTTATAATGAACGAACGGGGCCGCCATTAAAATAGGGAATCATAAATAATGCAAGCACGGGTTTTGGCGTCGTTTCAAGACATTTCCACATTAAATTTCATGAGAGGTTCATTTTTCCGTGGCGCGACGCGAGCACTCGTGCGTGGGGTCACTGCGACCGCATGCCATGCCAGAAGCCTATCATTTAATTTGCACATTTGTTTTAATTCATTGATAATAAGATTTAAATGAAAACGATTTACAAATAATAATGTATTTATTTGTGTTCAAAAATAAAGACAGTAATTTTCCACGTTTTTGAAACAACAATAGACAATTCTTGTAACATTCCACATTTAAGAATTTCTAGTTTTGTAGCGAGAATTTCTTCCTCGTATTCTTCATTTCTCGTCGTCGTCTCATCGTTAGGAAAGTTTATTCCAGTTGCGCGCTATCCTATTTAATTGGGCTACATCTATACATAACTTATATAATAAGTATACGCTATTCTTTTTATTTATTTCTTTTTACTTTTTTTATTGTAGCTCGACATATGACAACACTCCTCCTGATATAAAGCTAGAGTGCGGTCCATAAACGGAAATAACTGCTACTACAGATAAATTTCTACAGACAGCAGTCGCCTCCGCCATGCCGGCTTGAGGAGACGAATGTGCATCATCCAGATAGACAGTGCACATTCCTAGTTCCCTCCTTGAATACTTTTATTACATTACCGCAGACTTCTTTGTTTATAGGTCAATTTATTGTTTACGAGCGTGTGCTATTTAAAAACTAATTTTTTACAACCTGGGTGGCTGGCATTTCTTGTAAATTGTAGAAATTTCCTTTATAATAAGTCACTAATATTTTTTTATTCAATTCATCTGTGAAACAATTTCTAACTAAAATAAATGAAGTGACCTCGAAATCAGTCATCAAGTTCACCCAAAAAGCGACCTTGTCGTGTTTCAGGAACAGGTTGAAAGTAGCCAGGTATAACGAGAGGAGTGTGCATTGTCTATTTGAACGGTGCACATTCGTCCCCTCGAGTTTTTTTGCGATTTGTAGCAGTTGTTTCAGTTCATGGACCGCACTCTGGCTTTACATCAGGCGGAGTGTTGTCATATGCTCAGCTACAATAAAAAGAAAGCCGGCACAGTGGAGGCACTCCTTGAGCTGTGTGACATCAGATGAAATGCGATCACATGTTGGACTGCTGTATATTTAAAAATGTTTGATATAAATAAAATCAATTTCCTATTTTATAATTGATAGGAAGTGGGTAGTAACAACGAAATAGTCGAGGTGTATTACAGAGGGGAATAACCATCTATCATCTTTGTACCAAATTTTGGAGTTGACATAAAGTAGATGAAAAAATGATTGATGTACCGGCAACTCATCTAGGATCATCCGAATAATGTGGCAGTTACTTGTACTTAATTAAAATAAAAAACGCATTAAGTTTTAAAATAATCTAAAAAAATCTAAACTTAAGCATGTTTGTACACATTTTTTTAAAATGGTATAGTTTGTAATAGATTAAGTTTAAGGTGAAAGCTAACACCTGAGCGTCCATACGTTTTGTTTTACCACATGGTTCGAAGCATAGCAGATTTATGTTGAAATTAAGTAATTTGATAACTTTCTCAGCACTAATTATTATCGCAAATCACTATAATAAACAAATAGCTACGGCACAGAATATATAAAATGCATTTTAAATATTAGATATATTTCACAAGCTCAGGTGTTGGCTTTCACCTTAATTGTACCGTTTATCTATCTTGTGTACAAATAATGAAATAAATTAATAAAAAATAAATGGTAGTCAGTGTGACGGTGGTATCAATTAACCCAGTATTTCGTGCTGGAGCTAATACCACCACATTCAAGTGTAACACCCGTGAAGTGACGTTTCGTGACCAACTGGGAAGTATGAGTGTACACTGTAAACTTGGAGCCTGCACGTTCCTCAAGCGAGCATAGCGGAAGTGACATTTATTTGTCTGTAGTAGCTAGGGTTGCCAGATGTGTTGAGGAAAAAAACTGGACGTAGTTTATAATAACCTCAAATAATATTAAATTACATGTCCGGTTGATTGTAATTTTTTACACCGGACGGTCATAAACCGGATATCTTACAACCGTAGTCGTAGTAGCAGTTGTCTGTACTCTTGCACGCCACACTACTATAGAAAATCACTGAATCACTTAGGCAAGCAATTTTAACCAAATGAGCTTCTATCTTTTTTTCTTGGGGTGACCAACGCGAGTTCCACCCCTGGTCCCACCCACATCAGCTACGCCACTAAATCACGTGCACAAACTTTGCAAGCAAGTACGAGTAGTTTTACCTCATTAGTTTGGTGACTTGCAGAGTTCTTGGGTTCTGCATTTCACCGAGACAGGACAACAGACGACCTCTTAATGGGCATTTCATGAGTCTTACTCGACAACAAGTGCATGTGGACTGTGCTTTGGAATTTTTCGTTTAAACCAACCCCCTAAGTACAACTGAGTACAATTATATTTCCTTTTTTAGTACTTTAACAATGTTTTGTTAAGTATAGTGCGAATATGTTTCAACCGGAAAAAAAGTTTTATGAGACTTACTATAGATTAATAGATATTCAAACGGAGTTACCTGGAAAAGCTCTGTAATATTCTCTTTTGAATTGGTCTGAGTGTGTCTGTTCTCCTTGTCTTGAGTACATGGTATTCTAGTTTATCAGGTATCGTGTTTATAAACATCCGTTTATAGCTACAGTAAGCTGCATAAAATCTATTTTTGCATATAATCTTTGCATGCAAAAATCTTTATATACTCGTATATTAGATTTGAACGCGTTAGTATTATATATAAATGAGTTCCCTTCCAAGTCCACCCCCTGAGAGAGCCAAAAGAACCCCAGAACTTTCTCTAATAAACGTTCACGTACATATAATCATAAGCCAAATGAAGCAAATCTAACCTAAAAATTGTTTTTCCCATTTCACCCCCTCATAGATTGAATTTCGAGAAACGCCGAAACACATGTTTCTTATTTATGTTGTAGAGGATTTATGCTAAGTTTCAAGTAAATCTGACTAAAAAAATTGTGCTTGCCATTCAATCTAGTTTGTCCCATTTACCCCCTTAGGGGTTGAATTTCGAGAAATCCTTTATATAAGAAACCTACCTATCAGATATCACGTTTGTAGGCTTTGTAGTATATTACTGAGATTTCGTGATGAGCCGCTTATTATGTGAAATCAGTAGAGCTGTCCACAAATATCGGTTCTGTTGGTCCACAAAATCGGTATATGAAAATAAAACCAAATTTAATCAAATATGTATTTATTTACAGAACATGTAATACAGTTCCATGCATTTCTTGCGGCTAGCAAGTCCAGTCGGTTCTTCGTCTGACGATATTCTGACCACAATATACACTACTACGTATGATTCCAAGTTTTGGTATTAACACTTCACTGTTAGAAAATTTTCTTGCATTCTCAGAATCGTGACAAAATCTTTACATTTCGTCGCATCTTGTCGCATTTCGGGAACAGTTTGAAAGTAGCAAGTATAACGAGAAGAGTGTGCACTCAATCTAGATGGTGCATATACGTCTCCTCAAGCCGACATAGCGGAGGCGACTACTGTCCGTAGAGATTTGTCTGTAGTAGCAGTTGTTTCCGTTCATGGACCGCACTCTAGCTTTACATTTGGCGGAGTGTTGTCACATGGCGAGCTGCTATAAAAAAATGTTCAAAACCGACTGTCCTGCCCTGTCCTTTATTCCATATTGAATGAGTAACCTCATACAGTAATATTCAATTAGTGAAGTGTACAAAGTTAAGAGAATATGTACTTAGGTAAGTGAATTCATTAGTTCAGGTGACTTGCAATATAAAACGTTGTCATTGAGCACACCCCTATGCCCACACCCAACACAGGGCTCTAAAACTGCCATGTTTCACTGCCTGCATTATACTAATTAACTTTTGAGTACGGATTTTCACTAATAAAGGAAATTAAAGTGGTTTCTATTGGAAAATTTTGTGTTGATTTTTTTTTACATCTCTATTGTGCGTGTTGTTAAAATTAGCATTTATTAATTAATGGGAAAAAGGCGTGACAATTGTATTGTATTGTAATTAATTAAAATAAAATACTGATCAAAGTGTTTTTAGATGATATACTTTCGGAATTTGTATAGACGTGGTATCGGAGTCAACAACCCCGTGATCGAATATTCAAAAAGCTAGGAGCTTCATTTACAAGATCAATTTTTGCGAAAAAAAAAAGATACGATATTTAATATATTTTTAAAAAATCTTTGTTTGTCCCGTATACTTCTACGCTTGTGCCGCGAACGACCACTAAAGCGAGTGTAGAGAAGATTTTGGTTTATTTATTTATTAACTTAGGCATGAGCTCAGCTATTTTATCTCCACAAAAAGTTCTCTAGGGATGGGGCGGGAACGCTAACCGCATAATACTAATTAAACGCGTACGAAGTGGCTGGCAGCAACTAGTTCATGAGCAAAAGTAGAGTGTGATATTGTAAAATATAAGTGCCTATCATAAAATAGAGAAGGTTTTGGTTTTTTTTTTGTTTTTTTTTTATTGTAGCTCGGCATGTGACAACACTCCGCCTGATGTAAAGCTTGAGTGCGGTCCATGAATGGAGACAACTGCTACTACAGAGAGACCTGTGCGGGCAGCAGTCGCCTCCACTATGCCGGCTTGAGGAGACGAGCATGTACCATCTATTGACAGTGCACTCTCCTCTCGCTATACCTGGCTACTTTCAAACTATTCCTGAAACGCAACAAAGTCACTTCACGGGTGTTACATTCGAAAGTGGTGGTACTACCCCAGGACTACAGATTGGGCTAATAACCATAATCAATCTGCCTACCACTTATTAACCTTAAACGCATACGAAGTGGCCGGCAGCAAATAGTTCATGAGCAAAAGTAGAGTGTGATATTATAAAATATAAGTACCTATCATAAAATCAAATGCAAACTCCAACAGCTATCTCTGAAATATGGAATCTCTCAATTTCATGTCGTTCTAGAAAGTAGCTACTTGTCTAGTTCCTACTTAGCCTACTTTTGTATATGTCAGGTCGTCACCCATTACTTAACGTGTTCTAGGTCGTAACTAAACCTGTAAACAAATGACTGGTTATTTATGAAGTTTACTATAAACTTACTGTTTATTTGACATATAGGTAGGTTGTTTATCGATCTTGTAATAAATATTTATATTTATCGTATTACTAATTGCAATTTATTTGTTTTGTGACTATTTTTGCCAATTGTGTGAATTTGATTTTCTATTGAAAAACTCATTACTCAGTCGTATAGTAAATAGTTTTTTGGGCGCGCTTCGCGGCGCTGGGATTAGTTTTGTGGGTAGTTTTGAAAAAAAATAATTGAAAAAACAAATTATGGATTTCGAAATTAGAGGGCATTTCCTAAGACTTTTGTTCTGGCATTTGTGCCCAATCTCGTTCCGTTTCCGTGATATCGCCATCATTTCCGGTCCAGTGTCCATGTCCGGTCAAAGTCGAGGTTTTCCTGAGGTCACGGGAGCGCCCTCTACACGTATCAAAAAGAATCACTTCTCTAACCCCCCCGCAAGTGCCTCATAATTGATGTCAGTGAGTCAGTCAGTGGTAATCGAGCTTTATTACTCGTATATAGTAAGTAAAGTAAGTGATACTCAGTTCCCGGTTAAACTAACAGATCTACGAATATCGACTGAATTCTATCATAGAGCTTCATAATGTGTATATGTGCCCTGACCTTAAGAACGGGACATAGCAGACGCCATTTTATTGGTAATCCATTAATAGCAAATATCTACATTTAGGCGCTGTCTTAATGTATCCGATACACATCCGAGTACTCAACCGATAAATATGTCAATAGCAATAATAATAATATGTATTCAACATTATTATGCAAATTTTAAGCTTTATTACCGAGTCATAAAGCATAAAATAGATTAAAGGTCTTATGCATGATATAGTTTCAATGTGATACCTTATCATGTTTATTGCATGACTGATTGATGTCAAAGGTCGGAGTGCTTTGCAATATGAATTTAACGTTATTATCACTACCGATGAAATTTTATTTTTTGTTAATGTTTTAATAAGTTACAAGTCTTCTATTACTACATTACAAAGCTGTCAATACGTCGCTACAATGAGATCTTTAAAAAAAAATTTAAAACTTCCTTGCATATAACTGCTGCTAGTGTGATTGTGTGCCTACCCTCGCTAACATCAATTAGCGGAAATTATATGCAAAATAGTTTTAAAAATATATTTTGGTTATGAATTTCCGCAATGTAACGCCTAATATTAATCCTTTTAATTTAGTCAAAATATATTCGCGCAAAACCTTAAAAATGAAGGTAGGTTAAAACTTTAAATAAAAGCAAAGTCGGGTGAGCGAATGGCATGTAAAAGATTTGTGTCTGTTTAAAATTCAAAGGTCCGGCTTTCCTGAAAATATCAAAAACGAAATGCGTACTGAAAACTCCATGTAATCTAAGCGGCGCGATGGACTCACTGTCTTGTTATTTCGCAGTTTAATTTAAATATGTAAATTTTATTAGGCATAATACAGGCTGAGGACTCTTGAATTGCAAATGAATGTGACATTACGTTTTATAGTCTGGTAGCCAATTCGCCGGCCCGTTTCCTTGGAGCTGACGGCAAATTTTCACTTAGAAATGTCCCAAGTTTTATTGGGTATTTTATGATACCTACTAACAAAATATATCCATAACATACGAGTAGTTTCAATGTTATTTAGTAAAACTTATTGTTACTTAAATAATGATTTAAATATTTATCGCATTTGACTTTAAAATACCTAAAATAACAAATCCTTATACAGTAGAACCCCGCTTTACGCAAGGGATACGTTCCGCAAAAACTCGCGTATAAGGGAGTCACGTTTAAGCATAACCAAGAGTACAAAATGCAAATCAATACATACTTTAATTCTGAAAACACATTATCCATTTTTTTTACGAAAAAATGTACTTATCTAGTGTCTTCTTGGTTTTAGTATATTTAACTATATTCATTTAATAATAATATTATTAAAGTATACGTAAGTGTTTCGCAATATAAATGTCTTATTTAGGCCAGATAGTCGTAGGTTATCTTCAGTTCGATACAGACCTCCCCTATTGCAGTAGCAATCAATAAATCAATTAATTTACTTCGTCTACGAGGGAATTTATTACCGATACTCACTTAATAAAATTACTTTCTATTACATTCCCTAAGGATTTCAGAAACTAATCACAATAATCCCATCACATACATAAAAAAGCTACTTATATTACAAAGAGATGTAAACTCCATACATACATCACTTATGAAACAAGAGCGAAGCCCGCCGTTTCAAACAATTTGATAATAACCATTTTCTTATTGTAGCTCGGCATATGATACAATTCTGCCTGATGTAAAGCTAGAGTGCAGTCTATGAACGGAAACAACTGCTACTACAGATAAATTTCTCCAGACAACAATCGCACTATGCCGGCTTGAGGAGACGAGTGTCGACCATCCAGATTGACAAATGCACACTCATCTCGTTATACCTGGCTTCTTCCAAACCGTTCCCGAAATGCAACTTGACGCTTCGCGATCACTACCCCAGGATAACAAACTGGGCTAATAACTATCATCATTTAGTTATCTACAATATATTTATCTATGAAACGTAATTCCACTTCTTGGTTTGCACATTTGTGGTTGCGCCCATTTTGTCATCAATTGACAGAAAAATGTAGCACACATTGAGCAAACAATTGCTAATTTAATTGTATATATGTATATCGATGTTATTATTACACATAAATCGTGTCATCTTTCCAAATGTAAGGAATGTATGAATACCTAATTCCAGTCACGAAATGGAAATGTTTACCCTTCGGATAAACAGATCTTGATCCAAATCCCTAAAATATGTCTTATTTGAAAAGAGAAACGTCGAACGAATAGCCGCATATGGATAACATCGGTGACATCTTCGACTATACGGAGACTCGTAAAACGAATGAATGTTCTTATGTCAATATTACTTTGATGATGTGGCATTTCAGTGAAAATATTTAAATGGAACGTTATGGTGATATTAAAACCGGAAAAAATTACGACCGGAACGAGTGGCTGCGGCTGCTAAAACGATCGTATTTTGTTGATTTATTCACCCATTATTAGTTTATCAGCTGTACATTATTGTGTTTATCAGAGATCTTGAATTTTTATTTGTTTACGCTTTCTTTTGAAGCGATATGTTTATGTTCTAAACAAATTAATATTCAACCGTAATAAGCTATAAACATGTTATTAACTATTCCATATTTCGGTGTCTGTTAAATAATAGATTATGAATAAACAGGCTTTATTAGAATATTTTTCGTATATATTTTGTTATCATTTCCATAACTTTTTTATTTTGTTGTTTTACATGCGTATGGTACGGTTTTGTATCTAAGGTACTGAGAAAGTTACATTTATTGTACCAGACGCGATTTTTAAGAGATTAAAACTTCGATCACGGGTTTGGATACGAACTCGACCACGATCACTCTAAATTAATCTAAACAAATTTATTATACTATTTTATTTTTTATTAGTTCAGAAATTAGTCACTTGAAGAGAGAAAATTAAAAAGTAAATACGTGCGGAGAAAGCAAAACAATTACATACTCAATTTCATAAAACAAATAAAGCTTTACCAATTGTTAGGGTATTCAAAACGAAGTACGTGAGTTACACGACGTTAAGTACATCTTTGATATCGGAGAGCCGGGTAAATACGTATAAACTCGGAGATAATTGTTACGACTGTACGCCTATTTGTTACTAATATTGTGTTGTGCCGGCTTTACTGAATTTTAATGACTTTACGAGTTAAGACAATTGCGGTTTACGAAGTCTTTCATATACTTATGAGTAATTTATCATTTTTTCATATTATGAGGTTAATGTTAGACTGGAGTGGACTATGGCGTTTATATTTTTGTTTTGTTTATCTATAGGTTGTTTAAGTGATTATTTCACTGCTGTGCATCTTTTTGTATTTTGTCTTTTAAGTAAAAATAAGGAACAAACCAAACCATCAACGGTTAATTAATAAACTTTTTATTATAATTTATTTATCGTACAAGCTTAAAAAAATCTCCAAACAGCAATTGCTTTTCTATGCTGGGTAGATGAAACGAATGTACAGTTTTTATATGCCTGTTTTATGTGATAATTTCTTTGTTCAAATGTAATCTTGTTTTGTAACAATGTTGTAAAATGTGTAGTTACTTATGTATAGTGTAAAATACGCACGCATAACAACACTTTCCTTGCTATAAAAGAAACATTAAGCTTTTTCATTGAGAAATAAAACTTTGAAAAGGAAACGCGTCTGTACTAATAGAACTCTATTTTTGCCTCGTTTATTAACTACTTTCAGAAGTAATAAAATTAAAAGATTTTTTTAAAATATAACTAACCTATTTTATTTTTAAACTATTGTAAGTACTATTATTTAATAATTTATGATGAAAAATAAGCTGAAAAGCTAGTAATATGTAACGTCAATCTAGCCGTAGCCTTCCAACTGAAGGGCTGCTGACGGAAATATAAAATAGAGGTATTAACACGGTGAGCCATGCGCAAACCAAGCCACCGGTCGTTGAACAAATACGTGGCCAAGAGACAGATATAATTACAATTTTGCACTTCCTTAATTTACTATTAGATGGAACTGTATTTGCTTTGGCAGGTCACTTACTACAAGCTGAATGAATGTTAAACGTATACGAAGACTCCGTCCACTGTACGTCAAGTGAAACACCGTGGGGTTTTAGTACGTATGCCAGTGTTAGGCTGGTGAATCCGACAAAACCCTGGTACCTTCTCCAAGGACCAGGGCATTCGTTTCCCCATGTAAGAAAATAGGCTAACACACCACCGATTTACTCGTAGCATATTGAGTTTTCGAAATGTCTAAAATTTGCTTTATTACTTCGACTGAGTCAATCTCATTCCCTATAGGATTAAAGTAAAGAAAAAGTATAATATATTGTATAATAATTACATTTATACCAAACACATGCTATCCACGTTAAAAAAGCTTCTAATGATACGAACTAACGCAGGTGTGACCAACCCAAATGGTCTTGCGGACTACTTTGCGGGCCGCACTTTAGGTAAACGCTTTAAAAAAATGTAATACACAGAGTGAATAAAATATACATATAAAAATAAAATATGTTTGTTAAATTAGTTAAGACTATATTTTCTTTCTGATTTTAAAATTCAGTTTTTTTTTCGTTATAATAAACACAGGCTATAATTGACGAGTTTCTTATGGCTGTCTTCTCGTCACATGCCTTTCCGAAGCCAAAAGGAGATTCTGACGATGAACAAGTGCATGCTAAGCCTACGTTAATGAAGGATTTTCATTTCATTTCATTTCATTGCTTTGATTCAATATAATATAAAAAGACGAGTGTGCACTGTCAATCTGGATGATGCACATTCGTTTTCTCAAGCCGGCATAGCGAAGGTGACTGCTGCCTGTAGAAATTTATCTGTAGCAGCAGTTGTTTCCGCTCATGGACTGCACTCTAGCTTTACATCAGGCGGAGTGTTGTCATATGTCGAGCTACAATGAAAAAAAACAACAGTTTTTGACTTCAAAATACTTGTTTATACCGTTTGACCATGTCCATATGTTATGTGTATAATAATATCAAGCGACATTAAGAACAAAACCCATAATAATAATTATCGCCAGGTCGTCCGCAGAATTTCATGTGACGGTCCGCATGCGGCTCTCGATCTAAGAGTTGACCAGGCCTGAACTAAGTAAGGGGGCGCATAAAAAATTCACCACTACACTTATCGTCCAGAAATAAGTAACGCTTGAAGCGTAATTTGTAAGGGTGTGGAAGTAATTGTAATTTATTTTATTGATTTCAGCTGCCATAAGGGATTATTATCAAAATGTTATTTATGTTCAGAAATAGTTCTATTTTTCTTTATGGTCTCTGCTTACGCCAGTTAAAGTAAGAGTAAATAAACAGGTTAAGGACTAGGCTAAGAACATCAGAAAGAAGGACACCCATTTTTTTGATATAATATAGCTGTTACAATTTGTAGTATCGTAAATTAGATTTTTTATAAGTAATAATATACGTCATATATGTCGTATATCGATCTGGAATTGAACGTTGGACCTTTGCTATATGGACTGGTACATTAATCACTACACCAAAAGGCCCGACGAAATGTCAGCTCATGCAAAGAAGGTATTTAAAAAAAATTAGAGTGGTTGGTAAAGTGATGATGGATATTAGTCCCCAGTTTGCCGTCTATGGTATTGCCTGGTAGCATGTACACCACTTTCAGGTGCAACACCCGTACCGCGTTTCAGGATCAGTTTGAAAGTAGCTGGATATACCTAGATGAATGTGCCGTCATTGGACGATACACATTCGTCTCCTCAAGCCGGTATAGCGGAGGCGACTGCTGCCTGTAAACATTTTTTTGTGGTAGCAAAGACCGTACTTTAGCTTAAAACTAGGCGGAGTGTTGTCATATGCCAACAACTACCTATAGATAAAATAAATAGATATCTATCAGAAATATAGCAAAAGAAAAATTAATAAAGGCCAGCGGCTACAATTACGTTGTCATTAGTATGAATATCACATGATTTTGGACTCCACCCTAATCTAACAGTAATCCAGGGGTGCGATTATGTGTGGGGAGAATAAAAAAGATATTCTAACATTTGAACTTTTTATGTTTTTTTATTTTCCATATTAAACCACTTGGTATATTTTATTTACGATAATTTCAGATGTAGATTATTAAAAGGTGTTTTTAAAATTATTTTTTAGCAAAAAATAGTTGCTCTGGTCCCAGGCATAGTAAGTACAAGGACTGTATTCTGGCGGCGGGGAAGCACTAGAGCACCTTATCATATCTATTTATTTTATCTAAATTAACATGAATAAGTTGTAGGTGTTAATTATTTATTTTCTGGCCATTATTTATTATATATTATATTTATATATATAATCGGCATATGACAACACTCTCCCAATCCTTTCACCTTGGATCCTTCCTTGGAGCGTGAAAAAGCACCTTCTCAGGTCGGCCTAGTGGTGGCGACTCGAGCCACCGTGCGAGCGGTTCTCTAGTCGTCAATACTCATGGACCTCCACTGAGTTTATCATCAGACCACATGTCGTGCAAAAAAAAACTCGCCTGATGTTAGTTAAGCTAGTGCGGTCCAAGTCGGTGGTACCGACTACACATTTTCTATAGATAGTCTCTTTACGCTTAATAAGTTCATAAATATCTCGATCACATGAAGGCATCCGGCGTTATATTTTCAAGTTCACATCACATAATGTCATGACATATAAATTTCAACATGTATTATGTCGGTATCAGCGACTCTTTATGACCCTATACGCAATTGAGGCGACTTAGAAATCCCAGGGCAGACCCCGGCATAACATATTATTGCCGCTGCCGGACGGTCAACGGGCGCTTTACGAGCCGCTTCCCAACACTGATGATGATTTAGATGCAAGGAATATCGGCCGGAAACGCCACGATAAACCGCGGGAGCGTCGTTACCATGGCAACTAGGGATGTCGAAGGGCATGTTAGCCCCAAGTTTGTCCGGGCCCTTCTTAGTCGACGATTTACTTCACGGACACTTATCGTAATAAATTGGTCGGGAATGTCAGCAATAACGGTACGATGCGGCGTAATAAAAATGCTAATATGACATTGTTTGGTGAGGGTGGCAAACTGTGATTTGTTTTAACTAATTTCAGTAAATCGAAATTAGTCCCGTTTTTATCTTCCAAACAAACTTTTATACATTAATTTCATATCTATTTAAAACCCAATTAATAAACTACAATTTCTTATTTTAGTGAGCTGAATTTTTCCATCGTATGTGTGTCTAAAACGAAACATAAACAGTGTCAAATCCCGCTTTATTACGTGTCGTCTGATGATGATATATCGATGTCGGCTGCTATGACGTTACCCTACCCTTATCACAAAGCGTGTAATTTTGAATTCATTGCCCTCAGCTTCTCTCAAATTTACTATAATATATTAACATTTATATAGAAGATTATTTGTTATCAAGTCGTAACATTAATTTTATATATTGTTACAGAGTCCAAATCGTTATGAGACGATGAGCCATGGACACACGCAGCGCGCCGCCCAGCCCCGAGGAGCCAGGGGAGGCGGTGTACGAATCGCGTTGTGGAAGACACGCCAATGCTCCACATCTGCAACGAGCATACACCAGCTGTCGCGAACCGAATCGCCCACGGCCTCATCATCGACATGTAGCCTCAGAACCTGCACATCCAGACGACCGTGTTCTCACAACGGCCGAAGTACACGATTATCCATCTTCAGAATCCGGCATTGCCGCAGATTGTCCTCATCCGCATCAAAGTACTGCAGACGACAGTCCTGGATACGGACGCTCGGAGTACGACATTCGTTCGAATTACAGTTTAAGACATACCACAGATTTCATACACTCTACAGAATGTAAACATAGACAGGGAGATTATAATAGAAGTCACACTCCTGACTTTCACGGCCATACTTCTGACTATGACCATGGACATGGTAGATCACAAACATCTCGGCGACGTCCGCGACACCGTCGAGAAGAAGATGACGGTGCACAATCGTTAGACGAGAGATGCGCTCGCGATCTAGACGAAATACTACCAGCGAGACTCGCTGCCGTTAACATATCTCGAGAAGCTCCACCTCAAACTTGGAACAGGAATAATATCGCCGCCACTATGGAGCGTTTCGAACCAGTCGATTATTCTTATGCTTATTATGATGCCGGTCATCATTTGTCGATGCCGTCATCTTCTAAAAAAGCCAGCAGGCAGCGGGGTCGTGGCGTACCCAAAGAAAGAATTGCGCGTCACAATTATGTCACTCGTTATGGCACCGAAGAAAATATATATGAAGAAATAACAGACGGTTCAAGGAATTGTCCGAAACATCGGTATGTGCCGAGACAATCACTCGTTTCTTTAGATAGAAGTGTCGTCGAAGAAGAAGTACGTAGAGTAGAATCGAGGCATAAAAGAATTTTAGGTGAGCTCAATTTAAGTGTCGAAGCCATGTTAATGCCCGAATGTGAATCACCGGATTCTGAACGTGCAGAAGACAGAGATCATATCGAAGAGTTACTTCGAGTAGGGCCCACTGATGAACTGTTGTCACCTGCGAGTTGTAACCCGCCTGACTTAGATAGTGGTTTCAGTGGGAGTAGTAGTGGTGCGAGTTATGTGGGCAGTTTGAGACGCAAACCGACAGGATCGGTTCCCCACTTACCCGCAGTAGCATACGGAACGAGAGGAGCGGGTGTACGGATACTCGGGGCTGATGAATGTGCTGCAAGATGCCCACGCGAAGTTCCATCTCCGCGAAGCTCGAGTTGTGGAGATGCGAAAACTACTGGTTTTTGGAACAAAAAAGCGTGGAGAAAGATATCAGGATTTTCAAGTTCAAATAGTATCAATAAAGCAGGTTTAACAGGTGAGTTTCATATCGATACTTTTCATTAATTTCTACAAACGAAACATATCATTTGTTTAATTTCACATAATTTAGTTCGATGTCAATACATAAATCATTTCATCAAACACATACATATGTATATCTTACACATAATTCCAATATAGGTCAGGATTTTAAATCCAGGGAAGTCATAACGTCACCACGCTACGTTTCCTTTCTATTACCTCGGTCGCTTTCGTTCGCGTCGACATTTATAGTATTTTAAAGGACACGCGCGCAATTTCTTTCGCAGCTTTTATTTTCATTTGTTTTGTTAACGGTGCGGCGTTTTGCATTGCAGGTCTGCTCGTTAGGTACACTTTTCGCCGTAAGTCCGGCTCACAAGGCCCCCAGAGTAAGCGGCACACCGCGGAGCCAGTCAAATGCGACGCGTGCCTCTCCCAAAGATGTTAGCCGCGCCACGGTAAGGGACCGAAACCGATCCAAATTTTTTCAAATAATTCTTTATTGGCAGAATTCTTTAAGAAAACAAATCATTTACAGATGATGTTCTACCAGTAATTCGAACATTTTTTTTACAATTGGTAAATCGCGTTATTCTTTGGGTACCTTACTTTATTAGGCCATACGATTACAGGGTGACGTTAAAATAAAATATAAATTCTTGACACATATATCGGGAAGAGATAGAATCAAACAAATATCAGATAGCAATTATCCTGACCGCAATTTATTAAAGCTTTATTTTATCCATAATCTCGAAAAAGTTATGCGTAAGTTAAAGGCAAAACTCAATAACGAAAGTATAGAAGCTCCGTGCGCCGCCGCGGTCCGAGACGATTAACAAAGTCGATAGAAAGTTCCCTCATTAAGGTATCGGAGATATTACTTTTGCCAAGTTCCCCTCGAGATAAGTATTGTTCGTAACAAGCCGGCCCAATACCCTGTTTAAGTAGTAATTAAAGACTTCATCGTTTCACCATCACATTCTTAACAAATCACAAACTATTAAACACACATTATGTAAATTATTTTGTCGCTTGCAAGTTTTAAAAGTACCGTCTTGGTTCCAGATAATGATGCGTCTAGACCAAGCAGAGCTAAGTCGAGAACACCTACAATACCATACAGGTTAATAGTTTTCTTATATTAAAATGTTGAATAGATTCTTTGTGAACCGAATATTATTAAAATGACATCGCACTTTTATTACTATTATTCGTAGATGTAACACGGTTAGATGTTTTTTATTAATCAAGTTTATTATAATGTAAAGTTGAATTTTGTTTGTTGCAGCTACTCCAACGGAAAATTGGTGGTGCCGCTGGATCCCATAGCACAGAGCTGAGGGGAAAGATCCCCTCACCATGCCGACGTCTAATTCCCAAGAAGGTCTCCTAAACGCACTTCAGGAAAAAAACAAATGAAACATTCCAAATTCGAATTAAATTTGAATTTATAAGTGTTACATTAAATTCTCGAGTTTTTTATTCGCTAAAGAATTGACTCAGCGATCGTGACAAAAGAAGGTATTTCAATAATCTGTTATAATATTATTTTCTAGACGTACTTTGCTTTCACACATTATGATTTTATACACGTGCATATAATTTAGTGTGAATATACATTAATGTATTTGTAAAATATGCAAAAAAGACTATTATATGCAAAATTTGTAAAACTATAGGCGTGTATACGGTGAAGCGGTGTGATAGAAAGAAGCCTAAATAGTATAATAAAGCGTTTCATAGAAACGTGATTATATTCAGTCCAAGAACAGAGTAGGTATAAAGCAAACCTTTCTATTTAACTATTTTATTTATTTTATAATTATACATATGTATATAATTTTTTTTCGATTGTTTTGTAATCTTAGATCATTGTGCTATGCGTAAAGAAAAATAAATATGATAGAGTCATTAAGTTGAATTTTGAATTTTGCTGAATCAATCTTTTTCACTTTCCCTATAGAATTAAATAAAAATATTTAATTACCACGGCCATCAGCCTAGTAATACCTACCCTTGCTCCTCGTCGGACTCTACCATAATTTTATATTGCTTATGCCTACTTGTTACTTGGGTTTTTGTTGTTATTAATCTTAGTAGTGAATAGGAACGACAGAAGGCTGACACCGTCACAATTTGTACATTACGCACTCGATATAGCAACGGACGTCAAGATGTCAATGCTAGAGTTTAATTTCATAATAGTAAAAGTAATTGGTGCTTGTCCAACTTCAACTGACGAGTTTTATGAATTTTTTAAAAACAATAATTACATATTGAATTTTGTGATTTCCTTGTAAAGTTTTATAAAGAAACTTCGTTATTATTAGGAGGAAATTTTGACTCAGAAATGCTTAATTAAAATGTATAAAAAAGGTCCAATCCACTGTAAAATACTGTATGTAAATTTCGTTTTTTTTTTTTAATTATAAAATAATTTGAGATAATCTCTCATTGTTAATAATTGTTATTGTAAATGTTGTAAATAATATTGTAATTAAAACATGGTGCACTCACAAATTTATAAATAAGTTTATAATCTGCAGTCACTTAAATAAATTACTTTAGATTGATTTTTTTAAATATATATTATATTGTATACCGGGTATATATTTTATTTTATATGGTTTGTCGTCTTGGAAAAGAAATCTTATGCAAATTAAAGCATCAGTAGAGTTCACTTCTTTTTTTTTAATTTAGGATGAATGTTCTTTTTGATGTTTAACGGCATCGTAGTTATTGGGCGTCTCAGAGTGTAGATACATCAAGTTCACAAGAAATTGTTTTAGGTAAATTTCTCTATATAGTTTAATTAAAATATGCGCGGCTACTAATCAAAGTAAATTGACGATTATCGCTTTTAATATGTGCGGTTGATATTTTTTCATTACAAATATGTAATTCCGGTGACAATGATTTTGTTTTTCACGATTTTATCGCAAATAAGATTATCGTGTATTTTTTTCGAGACGATAAATCATTTCACCTGTATAGTATGAGACATTATTATTTATTAATATGTAAGACATAATAATTTTATTTAAAATTCATTCCGTCTGTATAAGTTCTATTTTGCAAATGAAGCGTATTTTTCTTAGTAAATAATTATAAATAATGCTGTGTTTTGTATTGATGTACTATCGCTACATATTCTTATTAAATATTTGTATTTACTTACAATTGTTTCAGTGATAAAAAACTGATTAATAAAATAATTATTTACTGTCTGTATTTTAGCAACCGTGTTCAAGTCAAAAAAGATTTTTATTAAATAAATTTAAAACGTGCACTTTTTGTTTTATTATATCCACTAAAATACCTAAATTTTATTTTTATTGTTAAATTAATAACTGTAAAAATGCAAAATTTAATAATATTAGAGTACTAAAAAAGATGGGATTATCATGTCAAGGGCGTCTCAGAAGAGTTATGCCAAAAATAAAATAGCACAACTCAAACAAAAAAACACAATTTATTCCATCTCAAAATTTGTATAACAGAACTAAAATATATTTTAAATTGTTATTAAACTATTGAAGTTTTTACTATACCTGTTTAATAATTAGCAATTTGATGAATGAAATAGCTAATTTAAGTAATTTCCACCTCCCCTCATAACAAATCCCCTTTCAAACTCATTCATTACACAAACATTCTAAGAGTACAAATTTTAGCAGATGAACAACGAAACCCAGCGGGCTTTCAGCGATAAAAGCGTTTTCAAATCATCAACCTTTAAATCGAACAATGGTCGAAAATCTTTACATTGAGAGGTGGTATAAAATTTCGTCGGAGGGGAACGAGTCCCGGTTCTGAATTGCCTATTGTGACCGGACCGAACGAGTTAATTGTTTAATTGCCAATAAAAAATAAAAACAAAACGCTCCATTGTTCTGTGCTCGACGAGAACGCGTTATGAATACGTGTCGAGCAATGTGGAGCTAATGCAGATGGCAGCTGCCGCAGTGAACGGCCAGAAGGACGATTATCTTGATTACATCACACGACTAAAAGCCTTTCATACTCCACGAAAATGTACCAATACAGATACATTCGATACATTTAATGTAATATAATATAAAATTAAAAACAAGTTTAGAATTTTAGATAAACACGACAAAAAACAAATCATGTTAACTTAATTAAAAAAGACTGCAAACCTTTCGTTTCTTTCGAAAAAAACTAAGCCGCATTAAATAATTTGAGCCAGTTTTATGGCAACAAATGTTGTGTGCTTCGTGACATTCGCGTATTAGACTTTTGTAATGCAAAAATAACAAACGCAAGCAGTGGCATGCATGTAAACAGGGGGTCTACCGCGATCCTACCTAGTTTCGTTTTACGTTTGATAGGATCCGATGACGATAAACAAAACACAGAACAAATGAAGTTTATGTTAAATTTAAATATCCGATAGTATTTAATTTAAATATTACTATGTAGAAGATTTAGTCGCTGGCTGTAACCTGAATTATCGGTCGAAGCTTTGTTTTCGGTTATTTGAAAGTAGCCACAGGTATGTTTTTTTAATAGTTTTATACATAGAGATACTAGAGGAGCAAACCTCATACATCTGACATGAAAAAAGCGTAGCCCGCTTCAAACAATTTGACAATGTTGCCGTCAAGTCAAATACTAACTGACAGAAAACTAAAAGTGACTGCGGCCATCTTTCCTCTCACGTCACATTGGGAGCGTTACTGCTTATCTAGTTGTATACTTAATGGTTTTACATATCAAGTCGCGCATTGTACACGAAAACAAAAAATAATAAACCATAATTCAAGTTATAGGAGATGTATCCATATCAAATGCTACTTTAAGGGAATTAAATATATTTGTATTCTGGTCATATAGATTTATTAGGCACTTGGCTTTCACAAAGGGGATTCCTACAATCGGGACGAGCTTTTATTAATCTGTTGTTCATTCCCAGACGAGCAATCTCGCTGTCGTCCAATTAATATCAATATAGCGCGCACAGATTGCTACATTCCGTCCACATGACACAAACCTCATTCACAAAGGAATGCCATATATAACATAACTCATTTAATTTAATCATCTATCTTATATTAATATTTCATTTATAGTTTTCTTTATAAATTGAATTTAAGTCACGTTTGCGATATCCCATCTATGTACATTTAATACCCGTCACTTGCAAATGTAATAGTCGGAATATGCACCCCTCAAGTTCAGCATAGTGGAGGCCTATCTATATGTGGTGATAGATGTCTCTGCTCATCAGCAATACAAAAATAATACTAAAAAATATTTAATTAAAATTCAATATTTA
The DNA here is from genome assembly GCA_948150575.1 of Tinea pellionella. NCBI lineage: Eukaryota > Metazoa > Arthropoda > Insecta > Lepidoptera > Tineidae > Tinea > Tinea pellionella. Next base: position 3,978,359 of record OX411258.1, read on the forward strand.
GACTACAAATATTAGTAAGATTTTATTTATGTTATTAATATTATAGTTCGGCATATGACGATGAAACAACAGTAGCCTCCGCCATGCCGGCTTAAAGAGACGAATGTGCATCATCTATACTAAGTTATTTCAGCTAGCTGAAAGGCGAGATTTTTTTTTAACTAAAAAAATATATTATTTTTATTTGAATAGAAATTATGTTATAAAAGTTTGTTCTGTATCAATATTTTAGATCAACCGTCTTATCTTAATTGTGAGTCTTATCTTTGTGTATTGAGGAACTTATTTCACTAAGGGGAGTAGAAAGGTTGAATTTTGTGGGATGCTGCAAGTCGGCGACTGTTTATTTTGGCCCCTAAATGCTCCCTCCTATAGCAACGATAACAAAGTTGGGGAATTTCAGAACAAAAACAGATCCGCAGGCGTTTATTGTAGTTAGACCCATCCATGGTTAAGCTATAATTTATCCTCAAGAATTTGACCCTTTTGCTTAACTTTATTCCGTATTATATTTTAAAAGGTAAAGTAACTAACTCTATTGTATTGTTTTTTAAAAAACATAAAATAATTTTTAAAAAAAATCTACTTTAAATTATAAACTCAAAGCGCAAATAGCAAATTTTGCCGAATTCTTTGCCCACTAACGCAAGTTCACGATCCAATTGCATCACTTAAGTTAAGTCACTTAACTAAAGAGTGGTAGACAGACAACACTCCGCCTGATGTAAAACTAGAGTGCGGTCCATGAATGGAAACAACTGCTACTACAGAGAAACCTGTGCGGGCAGCAGTCGCCTCCACTATGCCGGCTTGAAGAGATGAGCATGTATTATCCAGATTGACAGTGCACACTCCTCTCGTTATACCTGGCTACTTTCAAACTATTCCCGAAACGCGACAAGGTCACTTCACGGGTGTTACATTCGAAAGTGGTGGTACTGCCCCAGGACGACAGACTGGACAAATAACCATAATCAGTTTGCCTACCATTACCACCTTTTGGTGCAATTGGACCTTAATGGTTAATAATCCACACCATTATTACACAATAACACAAGTTTAGAAAAATAATTCGATTAGATAACTTAAGTACCTATCCTCCAATAGGATCACTTCATTTAAATCCGTCAATATAACATCCTCTGATTGATGGAGAGAACTCGCGTTACGCTTTGACGGCGTAAATGCAACGTCGTACTTGGCCCACAGATGTTCAACCCAACAGGTCGAATTTTGGGAGTTAAAATAACTATGACATGATCGTTTTGCTAGTTATTAATATTAATTTTGTGTTCCAGTTTTCCACAACACGTGGGTACTTCCAAACGGGACTTTACCGAGAATTTAATTTACAATAGCTGCCTACCTTTACTTAACAATATGGTTAAAGTGTTACTTTGTAAAATCACTATTCACTATACCTTTTTTTTAGAAAGGAAATCCTTACCGGATTCTCTGGCTCCAGTGCAAAGTGCTAGGGTTATGTTCTAAATCTCCTCATTATACCTAGTTCGCAATAGAATACCATGACCCTGGTCAAGTGGTTACAAACCCACTGATGTAACTATGTTATTACTAATGTAACTTTGTTTTTTTATTGTAGCTCAGTTCATGACAACACTTCTGATGTAAAAGTTAAACTGCGGTCCATGAATGGAAACTATTACTCACAAGTTACTACAGGCAGCAGTCGCCTCCACTATACCGGCTTAAGGAATATTCGTCTCCTATCCAGATTAGCACCATCCAGATTGACGGTGCACACTTCTCTTGATACACGTAGTTCTGTCGCTTTGTACCTACCTATGATATAAGCAATAAATAACTTAATATTCTTTTATATTCGACATGTATGACCGCACTCCACCTGATGCTGAGGTAGAATGCGGTCCATGAATAAAGACAACTGCTACTAGAAGAGAGAAACGTCAGCGAGCAGCAGTCACTTCCGCTATACCCGGAATTCTCTCGTTATACCCGGCTACTAGATGACTTCACATGTGTTATTAAAACTTCTATAAATGTAGATGTATTTATCCTGAATTAGTAAAAGGCAAAAGTAGTGAACAAAGTTGCGCTTTGTGATATAATTTAGAGTTCCACCCTTCTCAACTATTACAGTATGATTTTAGCATGTTTAAAAGCACTTGTATGAAATTTTAATTACACCACAAAGCAATACAAATTCACGAGCGAGCCAAGCCGCAACCCACGCTCTTTAAGTCGTGGTAGTATCTGCTTTTATAATTTGAGAAATTTATTTCATATCTCCGTAAAATATTCTGAAAATATTTTTATTTGATTAAAATGATCAATTTAGAATGTAACGTAACATTCGTATAACGAGATTTTATTTTATTTTCTTTATTTGGAACAAAAAAGCAGTTGTACAGTAAAATATTAGGTCTAGTACATAGGTAAGTAAAAGAAAAATGTAACAGTACAGCTAACCACATTGTCCACATTGAATTAAGAGTTAAGAAATAAGTGTACACAGTCATTATCGATGGTACATATTCATCTCCTCAAACCAGTAAATGCTGCCTGAAGTAACAATTACACTTGCCATGTACAATTTAAAAAAAAACTTGAATTAAGTGGATTCGTTTCGAAGCATTTCATTGAAATATTTCAAAAATATTGTTATAAAAATATTATTTATCTAGCATTCCATGGCGCAGTGGTTCCATACGCAGAGAATCCGGGTTCAAAAAAATACCGTGTAATATTTATTAATGCATTTAGATCGAAATTGGATATACATATATGTGGATAGTATTGTGGCAACCTCTTTTCACCTCAACATAAAAAGAGATTGTCATCATGACAATTTGAATTGTCAATTGTTATTATTTTTACTAGAGAATACATTTTACTTTGAACGAAACCACTACGTATTATTTTACCAAATTTTGTTTTAATTAATAATGGAGAGTCTCACCCACTTCAAGCGGGTGAGACACTCCGAAGTATATACCACAGATTAAGTTTTAAGTCGAGCATTGGAGACAGTCCCCAGACTAGTTCCAGTGGCAGTGCAGTTTGTATACAACATTAAATAAATAAAAAATACCCTGATACTTCAGTTACCCACCTAGGTTACTCCAGTTTTTGGTCTAGGGCTACTCTAGGCATTGTCTATATTATGTACTTTATTTAAATAGGTTGACTGTTTGGGAGCCGTATGTGAAAAATAAATTGTAAATGAAACGTCAAAAAGTAAGTCTAAGAGAGACATCATTTAGTATGACAACATAAATTCGGAGTCCACAATGACCTCGATTTTCGGGGATCGTCTCGCAAAGCTACGCCAAATTGCAGCCGCAGAAAATTACGATGTGGTTTCATCTCAGGAATTACGAGTACTATCTCGCTAGCGTTAATGTGTTGGTGCAGATTACATACCCACAATGATACCCACTATTTCTTGAATTTCCTTCGCTTAGTTCTTTTAAGGAGTAATAAATATTTTAATTAGATTTTTGTAGTTTAAATTCGTGCATAATATTTTCTTTTTACATATTCTTAAAATCACTTTAATTCTAGATAATAAAAAACAAAAAGATGGTGTCGTCGTTTGTTTTTTCTGAATATATGAATTGTAATTAATTTTCTGCCGTCCTGGGGTAGTACCACCACTTTCGAATGTGACCTTGTCGCGTTTCGGGAATAGTTTCAAACTATAACGAGAGGAATGTGCACTGTCATCTAGATGGTACATGCTCGTCTCCGCAAGCCCGCATAGTGAAGGCGACTGCTGCCCGCACAGGTTTCTCTGTAGTAGCAGTTGTTTCCATTCATGGGCCGCACTCTAGCTTTACATCATGCCGAGCTATAATAAAAAAAAACATGTTTTGTTATTAGCGCCATTATCTTTTATTGGTTATTTTTTATAGCCCAGTGCATGTGATTCCACTCCGCCTGTTACTACGCAAGAGCGCTTCATAACTGGAGACAACTGCTACCAAAAACAGTTTGCAGCCTGTAGGCGCCTCTGCCAGACCAGCTAATGTGGACACTATACACTCTACAGTCCAGGTTGATACTCCAGGTGATACTTCAATTTAAATTAATGGTTGTGGTTCAACTCTAAAGAATTTTAATATCTTAGAACATCATGTGTATTTTGTAAAAACTGATAACCAGCTGATAGTGAACATAGTCAAGTCTGCTCCTCCTCCTTAGTTTATTAATCTAAACGGCGATAAAATATGCAAGCAAGGAGTGTCCTGAACCAGCAAACAACCTATTTTACACACCAATTTTCGTTGGTATGAGATATATGAAACATCCTATAAACTAAAGATACTTTGTACATTGTACAACCTCTGTAACATGTATCTCTGTACATCTTTTGCGAGACTTACTACCCATTTCCACGTCATTTTATGTTTTAACTTTTTTTATCGTTTATTTCACTTCCTTTTTAACGTGTGCTTTTGGCAAAGTACGTGATAAGGTGAGGTAAGACCTTTTTGCCTTTACAAAAAATATGTTTTTAAGAACGGCATACAAGCGACAGTGAACAAACCGGTTATAAATATACCAGATATAGTAGACCGACATGTGACAATATTCGTCTGATGTTCAGCTAGAGCGTAGTCCATAACTAGAGACAACAACTGCCATAGAGTAGCCAGTAGTCTTTACTATGCCGGCTTGTGCAAATGTCCTGTTGATAGACTTTTCTAACAAGCGGAAACCCTTAAGACGATCCAGCTGTCCTTCGGATGTTGCTTATCTTATTAAAATAGGTACATTTTGGTCGTTCTGTGCCATATTATGCAAGAAAAAAGCTTATATAATTGTTTCATTAACGGGTGCTTAAACTCGTGAAACTCAATTGAAATTATGTTGATGATTTTTGAACTCAATTTTCAAAGTTTGTTTGTTGTTTTTCCTATCTCCTCGGAGCCGTGGACTTTCCAATTTACATGTCATTTATTTAGATTTACTATTCCAATATAAATGTGCAGTGTAGCGTTGCTAGTGCCGAGCTTCTTTACTTAATACTTAACCGCCAATAAAACCGTGTTTCTAAGAAAAATATTATTGACATAAATGGGATATTTGTACAAAAAAAAAATGTTTTGGTAGAGCAGTTGGGTTCCACTTTGTTCACATCCGTTCTGGACATATTGTTGGCAGAGTGCCAGTGCAACTGCCATGTCATAGCTACGAGCTGGCTAGCATTTCAAACATTCTTTACTCACTTTACATTTCATCTGTTTACTAAATCATAATTTTAATATTTAAATCAACAGTTTAATATTTTGTTAGAGAAGTTGTAGTTAACAATAATAAGATATGCTAATAATAGTTTGGGTTTGTGAATATTGTTTTTTTTTTAATGAATAAATAGAGTAATTGATGTGGTCAAAGCAAAAGTGGTACCTACGTAGAGGGAGAAGACGCTGGTGCTCCACAGTTTTCGTCCATCCCGGCAATAAAATATATAGAGCTGCATATAAAATAACATAACTACAATATAGTTTCAGAATCGTAGACAGAGAATGTAATGTATTCTCTGCTCTTTTTATAGTATTTCGACATGCTTCTTCAGCTTTCACTATGCCGACCTGAGAAGACGAATTTGCACCATCCATTGACAGGGTATACTCCTCTCATTATTCCAGGCTACTTGCAAGCTGATCGACAAAATCGCTTCACGGGTGTTACACTTGAAAGTGTATATGTAATAATTATGCTATGACGACAGATTAGTATAAAAACCATTATCAGTCTGCATACCACTCTTTTATTATTAATACCTGTATTTTACGAGTATTTACCCTAGGCACTGAACGACTAAAGTATATGAAGTCAATCAGAATTGAGCGAATTTTAACGTCTCATCAATCGTGACCGTTAGACCACGGCCGCTAAAACAGTTTATCTCTAGCAGCTGACTTGGAGAAAATTACAAGATTTTAATTTTGTCTGCAGCTACAGTCATGTAGAAAATAATGCAACAACACAAAAAGCTTTTTGGTCCCAAAAAATAACTCAACGTTCATATGTACAGCGTTTTAGTTGCAAATTAGGTCCTTCACTTAAGCTGTGTGGTCGAAAGCTTGTGCAAATTTAGGTCAAGCGGTTCTATATGCCAGACTTTGATATCCCAAATGTCGCACCTCATTTTCCTTCACTTAGCCTCATATTCTTCTAAGATTACATTGTATTACACAAATCCCAATTTAGATTATGCTATGTTTTTTCGTCGTATGGCAACACTCCGCCTGATGATGTAGAGTGCCGTGCATGAATGAAAACAACTCCGCTTCCGCTATACTGTCTTGAGGAAACGAATGTGCGGCATCCAGTTCAACAGTTCACACTCCTCACGTTATATCCGGCTACTGCTAAGCTGATTATACGATTACATTTTGTATGATCTAACCATCGAACTTAAAAAGCAATTTTGTGTTTTAAACTCATGTTTTAAGTTCGCTAAATCTAATCCACAGATAAAATATGTATACAGGTAATAGTCGCCTCCGCTATTGTGTGTTACAAGCGACCCATTAAATTAATTTAATTTCTATCCTAAAATTAAATCCACTTATTAAAAGTCAAAACGTGGAACATATCACCTGGGTAATAAAACTCTTAACAGATTTTTATATTACATTTTTCATTCTATCTAAAACATTTTTCACCTGCGAAATTGTTGGAAATGAGAAACGGGAAACATAGCGATAATTCTGATTGCTACCTACTACGATAGCATTTGTTTGACAAATTATGATCGCTCGTGTTTGACATTAAAAAAGGGAGAGTAGCGTAGATTAATGCAAGGTTAACTTTTTTTATTTGCGTTCAAAAATGCCTATCCTAACTTTCTAAGCTAGTGCTGGTAGCATTAGTTAGACACTGAAAAACCAAAGTATAAATAACAAAGTTATATTGGTATCGGCTTGGAATATATAAACAGAGGTTTGTAGACTGCGAACTCAAGTCTGTATCAATTTAGACTATATAGAGGCTATCCTCTATATAGTCTATACACTATACCACTAAAATGCATTTTTAACTACTCATTTTTTTAAATATATTTCAAAGGACAAAGCCTATTTGTGGGCCCACTTGATCTAATAGTTTGCTAACAAAGTAACCAATCAATAATCAATTATTTAATAATTAAAATCAAAGCATTTTTTTTATTATAGCTCGGCTAGAGTGTGGTCCATGAATGGAAACAACTGCTACTACAGAGAAATATCTACAGGCAGCAGTCACCTTCACTATGCCGGCTTGAAGAGACGAACATGCACCATCCAGATTGATAGTGCACACTCCTCTCGTTGTCGGGTTAATTAAACGGATTGGTGATAAGGAATATATATTTATTTACCTACAAAATTAGCTAAAAATCATCTACTATAAAAACAAATTGTACAACCATTTCTCTTAGGCAGAATTCTTTAACGGATTTTTAAATCAATTATGTTAACCGTGAAGCAAGAAATAATTATTACATTAGTATATGCTTTAAATGTATTTAAAATTTTATTGCATCAATCTGCCCCAATTTCCAGTTTGCTTTTTTAAACACCCGTGGTGTTGAAATAGTTCAAATTAGTGACAAGTCGTAGAAAAACATTCACCCTCACACATTCAGTGGGCACTCAAGAGTTGTGCGACTAAAGAAAATAACCTTTAATGGAAACACATCGGAACAAATGGGCTTCGGCAAACACGCCTTCGGGCCCACCGCTCGTTGCAAGGGGATCTTATTGGCTTACAAGAGATGCAACTTTATAGCATGGAGACACGACTAAAACATTCTACTTTTAATGGAATATTTTGTTGTGCTTTCCTCTTTTCATTCGTATCACGTTAACTTTAACATCTTTAGTATACTTATATATTTTTTACAGTAGCTCGTCATATGACCACGTTCTTCCAAATCTTGCTTGTAACCTGAGTGCGATTCACGAACCGCCATAGAGCAACAGACCCCCCCGCTATGCTGGCTTGCGAAGACGAATGTGCACCATCAATTTACATATATTATTCCTCTCTTCAGGTTACAATTTCCTAATGTTAACGTAACTATAAGAACACTTGAAAAAAGACAAGTTTATCAGGTGATGATTTAATTATTGAAATAAATATAACTTATCAGCTACAAATATAAATTTAGATTTAATCAATACAAAGTATTAGTAAGGGATCTTAAAACTTTTAATCCTGGTATAAATTAGGCCTTCGTTGTCTTCAACGTTGGATCTGTTTTATCTATAGGATAGGTATTTTGAAATCTCCAAGGAAATATATCCCTTGCTTAAATACCGAGAAGCAAATTGAGTTGTATAGAACTTCCCGGTGCGGGAAGGGGTATTTTAAAACAACTGTTTTATAATTTTGCACTCACAACCGATATGGAAGTCAGAGAGCAAGACGCAATGGGCATCCTGTCATCCTGCCATCCAGGCCTCTAAACACATTTGTTATCCGATATCTTTCGGATGTCTGCAAGATTGTGGCCCCTTAAGAGCGGGATATACGCCGTTGACCTTTTATGTAAAAAAAATAATTTGAAAAGTTATTTGAAAAAAAATAAACCGAAGATTCCCTAGGTATTGTATTGTCTAGTGTCATGATGAAAATAAAAATAACTAGCTATTAATAGTTTAGAATAAATAGATAGAAATAGGTTTTATATTGCTAAAATATATGTATGTATGTATCTATGTATGTATTTTCTAATATCTTTTACTAATTTTTCTTTACATAAATCGACACAACATCACGCGAGAAAAGTCAACGGCGTCATCCCCCTCTTAAAGTGAAGTGTTGTTTGTATGAAAAGCAAATAAGCATAGTGGTAGCTACATCGATCAGAGTATTGCAAGAGTAATGTGATAATCTCTTTAAAGTGAATTAGTTAATAGTTAAATGGATGAACGAAACGTCGAAAATAATAAAATAAATAAAATCAATTTTGTGAATTGACTCGGGCATGCACAGTTCCGGTCGGGTCTGACGAGCGGCCTTTTCCGGGATCGATTGCAATACGGATACGACCATTGACCCATTATAATGACAGTGACTGTAATTTCACCATATGGTGTCTTTGATCATTGACATCAAAGAAAGGTGCAGCCATGGAAAATTATTATTGGCTTCATAGACAAAGTCACATGATCGCATCCGACGTTCTCATAAATCAACATTTATTTAACTGCCGTCCCGGGGAAGTAACACCACTTTCAAGTGTCGCTTTCAGCTTGAAAGTTACCCTGCGAAAGAAGTGTGGCGTATCAAGTTTCATGGACGGCATTCTTGAGCCGGCATAAAGGAGATGACTGATACCTGCGGACATTTTTCTATGGTAATCTACGGAGATTTATTTTTATTGTAGCTCGGCATGTGACACACTCCGCCTGATGTAAAGCTAGAGTGCGGTCCATGAATGGAAACAACTGCTACTACAGAAAAACCTGTGCGGGTAGCAGTCGCCTCCACTATGCCGGCTTGAGGAGACGAGCATGTACCATCTTAGATTGACCGTGCACACTCCTCTCGTTATACCTGGCTACTTTCAAACTATTCCCGAAACGCGACAAAATCACTTCACGGGTGTTACATTCGAAAGTGGTGGTAAAATATAATAGCATAAAATTGAAATAATAATATTATTTCAACTCCTATCGCAAATATTTATAAATAAAAATCGTTATGATAAGTACATTGTAGTACGGAAGTCGATAAATATAGAAACAAAAAGGCAAAATACAGTCCTTCCTCATTTGAGAAGGCTCAGTCAGCCTCGGGATATGTGTCGCCCTCATTTCTTTCCAAACTAAAGCACAAAATTAAACGAGTGCAAAAATAGCAGGACCATAATTGGTAAAGTAATTAAAATATCAATAATTCATCTAGTTAAATAATTAATATTTTTTTATCTCATATTTAAAATAGCTTAAGTTGTTTCCTGTTGTTTCAGGAAAGTTTTAAGTTATAATCAGGTACTACCATCGTGACGTTCAGAAAATTAACAGGGCTGCAGTGTTGTGGGGTGGGAACCGACCCCATTCCTCAGAATGCCACTTGGCTTTATGCAACGTAAACTGCAGTTTTTTTGATCGCATTTCTACATTTTTTTTTCAGTCGCTACTTTTTACGCGATCTGCTTACTACTTAACAAGTTAAATTGAATTTTTTTAAATTAAATTTATAAGCAATTTTTTATAATACCTAATCGGTGGTGGATTTTGGAGAGTGGGACAACAACTAGGTTAATATTAAGATATATTTTTTTAGATTTTTTTTTTCTTTTTTTTTTTTTTAGATTTAGATTTTTAGATTTAAATTTTTAGATTTAGATAGAAATTAGAGAAAAACCAAAAAGATCCTAAAAGATGAAGAAAAGATGTAGTTCATTATATGTTGTTTAGAATTGTAACTGGAACTTCTGAGTAAAACATTTTTTAAAAATGGCTAGCAATCGAATCCGGCCTCTACTAACAACTACGTCACAGTAAAAGCCAGTCGAACTTTTAAACCGATTTAAAATAATTTCAAGAAATGTTTCAGTGAATCGACTACGAATTGTCGGCCAAAACCAGTAATAATATAACTCGAAGTTGTATGATATCGAGCGTGCAGACGTTTAAAGCATTCCAGAAATAGTATATCAATTTAGTTTGCTAATTAACCGTGGACGTAGTCGCACATACACATAAGCCAAACATAGTGGCCACACAAACCGCATTCTATAAACGTTTAGTTAAATAATATATTAAAACTGTCACACGAGAAAGTTCATTCGGTTTGTTCACAAAATTAAATTTTATACACAGCCCTACAGTGCATATAATCAATAAAATATTTTTATTATAGAATTTAATTAATTTAAAGGTTTTTATTTATATATAGCTGAAAATATTTCTAGGAGTTTTGGCGGCCATCAGGTTGGACGTCAGGTTGTCTGTTTTGAATTATTTTCCCTAACTTGTGTTTCTTCGAGTGTTAATGTGTAATAATGGTGGATTATTAACCATTAAGTGTTCGTGAACGTGCGTGAGTGTGGGCAATCGATTCAAAAGTTGGAAGTTTCAGTAAAGATTCTACCACTCTACTGGAGCAATTTTTGACTTGACTGTGACTTGACCTGACTCTTTAGTGTTATGAATGAATGAATCGTGATGCACGATATTTACTTGATGCAAAAAATATTTACTTTGACACTGGCAAATTGTTATACGCCATATAAAACAAAGTAAAAAAAAATTCTCAATCTTTTTCTTGGTTTAAAATAAAAGCGATAGTAAGTGAAATAATTAGTTGAAAGATTTGGAGAATAATAAAAGCTAGAGATCGAGCGGTCCAATAGAAATGTCTGCAGGCAACTGTCGCCTCTGCCATGCCGGTTTGAGGAGACGAATACATCTCCAGGTTGACTGTGCACCCTGTACATCCCTATTCTTGTAACAAATTTCACATAAACTACTTAATATCATCAATTTATAAAAACAAATACGTAATTACACATACCACTTTTCGCCCACGTTAGAACCACAAAAAAAGTGGTCGTATGTTGAGAGTACTAAATTAGTATGGAATGTCGTGATGGCTCTTAGATGAACGTCAAAGTGTGGTCGGTGATCCGCGGTTGATGTCGTCCACAAAACTGACGCAGATACTAACCGAACCCTATCTATTAGAACTACAAATAAGTTTGTTTTGTGGTTGGAAGTGATACGTGTATAAGCAAGCCTAAGAGAAAACATATTAAATAATGAAAACATATAAAATAATGTAATTTTTGTTTTAACACATAACTCGTACCGTTTCACTCAATTAATATTAATTTATAAGTGAAATGCGAAAACAGCACGGACAGATCGTTAGAACGCCGCAGTCTGGCCTCACTGAAGCATGGATTCCAACTCGTCTGGGCGGGCGGCCCACCCGCGGTTACCGCTTCAATCTATTTATTTTTAAACAACCACAGAAATCTTAATGTCATCTGCACATTTATATATTATTTGCATTAAATTAGAAATATATTTATTTACTTTTATTTGTACTTTTAACATTTTATATATTTTTTCTCTCTTAAGTAAGCAGTCGCCTTCGCTATGCCGACTTCATAAGGCGATTGTGCACCGTTATACATTTCACTTAAAAGTAGGTAGGTACCATTAGCCTTTGAAATGTAAATAAGGTTCCGTAGTGCTCGTAATAGTAGAATATTAAAAAAAACACGTATGTGGAAATGCAAAAGTTGTTTTTGTTTATTATAAAAGTATAAATGTATCTGAAAGTAAAAATGTAATTTAAAAAATTAATGCATTTGATAAGTGGAATAAAACCATAATAATAAATTTAAATAATATTCCAGTTAATATTCAGCAAAGAAGCTGTAAACAACGTTATTATCTAAAAGTACTAACAAGTTCTAAGTAGTGTAGAGTTCACTTTATAGTGTTAAACTTAAGATAAGTTAGCTGCTAAAGTTAATAATATGAGATACAGGAAGTGTATACACTTTTAATAAAGTTACATTACTTTACATTAGTGTTCATAAAGTTTTGAATCTAACCTACATAATATAACACTAAAGTGAGCTGACACCGATACTCTACTACTACTACTCCCTTTGTCTTTTTGTATATTTGGCGAGGTCTGGAAGATTACGACGGGCGTGGAGTTGATGATTGGTTCGCTAGTCATACCCTGCCTCCCGTATTGTTACCACACGTCTTAAGACCCTAGTCTGAAGCACACACTAATCTTTTACTTATTTAGTACGCAACTAATCCCACTACTTTCCCTTATGCCTCGACAATAGTGGCGATAACTATATTTTTATATGTTTATTTTGAAGTATTTTTAATATAACCACACGACATATGAGGTTTAGCTAGAGTTGTTGATCTATAAGCAGACACAGCTATTACAGAGAAATTTCTCCAAATTGCAGTTGCCCACACTATGCGGGCTAAATAGGCCGCGTTAACGTTATGATTAATTTACAATAGTACGGAATTTGAAAGATTTGAACATGGGTACTTTCAATAATTGTGAGTTCACTTCAGGTTCAGGTTCAGCACAGTTCAGTTCTGTCGCTCTATACTGAACAAATCCATCAAAATAATATAATTTAGATTGAAATTTGAGTATTTTTTTGCGTTGAATCAGAAGCCGGTCACGCGTGGATACGAGAGAAGTGAAATAGGAGTGGTCAGGGCGCGCTCTGTACAAACAAATACATTTTTATTAAATTGTGATGAAAATTTAACAGAATATGTAACTAGCTGTTACTCGCAACTTCGCATGCGTTTAACACTCTCGTTCTATCACTAAAGAAAAAGTGCGGCGGTGGTCTTGCGATAGGTGTGAACTTGAAGTCCATGTAACCAATATGTACTTTGGTCGCTCAGTGCCTAGCAAGCAAGATTTAAAAAAATATATAAAAATCAAATTTTAAAAGAAATTCATCCCCAGTATTCCTTATTCACTAATCGTTAGCTAAAGCAGTGTTTTGTTCGTAATACCGCTAGAATTTTACTTATGGCATGTTCACACAACATCCGTCATTCCCAATTCGTTATTAATAATGACGTATAGATATTTATACCCAGAATCTTGACGAATTTGTATTTTTAAACGTATTCGAGTTTATGGTACACTAAAAACGATTCGTGGATATGTGAATGAGCCGATAGACGTAGTAGATAAAACGTAGCTTAGAGCAATTTTTCCAATTTCACTTCCATTCCACGGGCGAATTGAACGCACCCGTCGAATCGAGAAGCCCTATTGAAATTTCACGTAGTATGTTGATATTTGTACTGCTTTAGGTGGACGAAGCCAATCAGACCTCATGTATGTATGTATACAGCAGGATTTTACCGTAAAAACCTTGTATTTTTAACTAGAAGTCGAGTGTCAACCCGCAATGTTGTACAGGAATATAAAAGTTTACATTGCACCGAGAAAGCTTAGGTGGCTGAAGTTTTCCAACTCAGTTATTAATTTCAATCAAATATTTTGTTTCTATATATTTTAGAGCAGCCGTAGTCTAGTTGTAAGACGCGTGAACTCACGGTCAATGAGTCCCGTGTTCGAACCTCGCTAAATTCTGACCGGTACCAATGTTTGTTTACGTACTTTGGTCGCTCAGTGCCTATATGCACTATTAAAGAGTGGTAAGCAGACTGATGATGGTTATTTGTCTAGTCTGCCGTCCTGAGGTAGTACCACAACTTTCGAATATAACACTCGCGAAGTGACCTTGTCGCGTTTCGGGAACAGTTTGGAAGTAGCCGGGTATAACTAGAGGAGTGTGCACTGTCTACCTGGATGGTGCACATTCGTCTCCTCAAGCTCAATCAAGACTTGGCTGTAGAAATATATCTGTACTAGCAGTTGTTTCCATTCATGGACAACACTCTAGCTTAGCATCAGGCGGAGTGTTGTCATATGCCGAGCTACACCTAAAAATATCTTAAAAATATGAAAATAACTTTTACAACATGTAGTTGTAACATAGAAGTGCCATAATTTATAAAAAATGTCACGTTTTAAAATAAAATACAAGAGTTCTTTGTCCCTTATTTATTACTAATACTCCATTTATTACGCCGTAAAACCAAACAATTGGCTTTGAACTTTTACCTCCCAAAAATACCTATATAAATACTGCAGTAAAAAAAAAACATAACTTTTAACAAAGAAAACTGTGTTACTTTTTTAATAGTAACTAATCTACTTCTCTAACATTTTATTACTAATAAAGCAGTAGCGAAACGTCTATACAAGCTGATTCTAATTGGTTTCCTTTTTAAAATTATTATAAAATATAAATAATAATAATATTCTTTATTAATTATCCAAATCCGATACATTTGCTGTTTTTCTAATTTTTGCTAAAATATACATATATGTAGATATTATTATTTTTTTATATAAAATTTTTATTATAATTAAATAACAATAAACATAAACCACAAACTTTTCGCCTAGTGCATTTTTACCTATTTTTTAACGTTTTCCGGGTAAACTTAAAATTGATATAAAAAGTGAGTACTAATTCTGATGTACAAAAAACAATGACGTAGTCCTGTTGACCTTAGATACTAAAGAACAAAGAGCTGTCCATATACCCATATATTAAGTTAATGGTATCTGGAGTTAAGCACGCCCTTGAGTACAACAGTATCTCAAAGAGAGCTCAAGAAATAAATTTAAATTGGGTAGGCGGAGTTGAAATAGCGGTCAATTTGGTTTGTCTATGCCAGCTACCCTCACATATGGAATCCACATGTTTAATATCTACCAGCATGAATTATAATTGGCCACATATTAATTTGACTTATTTAAATTGTTATTTTTAACACAATTTTAAAAAATCTGGGTGTAAGTTTTTTTCATATTATTTCACTAACAATATTAAAATATAATATATATAACAATACATATAATACACACAGATACAACGCTCTTACTTCAAACTAGGATACCCTGTACTATGGGTATCAGAACAAGAACAACACAAACATAGTTAAAACATGTAGAATTGTAGACCCGAATCATCTCTTCTCTTCTAGCCAGTTTAAGGCTTTTAATGTGGTTACCGTTACAGTAGTAAAATAAAAGAAAATATCCCATGAAATGGAATCGACCCTGGGACCCGTAAAGTCCTAACAGACTCACTAGCCCGCTACTCATGATGTATAAAATATAATGTAATATGTAGGCACTTATATAATAAAAAAAAAACTATAACAAAAATCTTTTGTTTTTATCGCTGACCTTTAGTCTTCGCACAAACAATTTTCTGCTCCCTTTTCTTGTAAGACAAATCTATTCTTTATTTGTGGACGTAAGTATCGTAAATTATCTTTTCTGAACACGCAACGTCCCTGAACCCTTAGAAACGGCCATATCCTTCCTTCACCTTGTCGGAGATTATGATGCATCGAGTGTACGGCGAAGCTTCGTATACTCGATCAACGTTGGCACCGCCCATCATTCGTCATGCTGGACTAGTTACCTAATAATTATGGTCAATGTTTTATAATATACTAGCTGTTGCTTGCAACTTCGTATGCATATAATCTCCAGGCAACCTTTTAAATGGATTAAAACAGCCTTAATCTACATTTTCAAATAAATTAATAAAAAAATAGTAAATCCAAAAAAAAATTGGTATCGTGCGACTGTAAATATGCGCGTTTGTGTTTTATACACCTGAGTGACGCGCGTTTATGTTACGTGTAACTATTAACAGATAGCAACTTTCTTTCGATCATTAATAAACATTGACGAACATAATCATTTAAAGCCCTGGAGCCATCTTTAGGTCTGCCGCTTTGCTTATTGGAGATAGGGCGGTGCTAGATCAAACCTTTTTGTGAGGACCTGAGTCGCTGACGTCGTTGACGCCTAGCACCGCCTATGTTTGGAGACATAAGACGTAAGGTGACCTGCCCACTAAGCTTTAGTGACCTTTTGGACTACGCTGGCGCATCGGTAATTAGGTTATAGGGTTTTAGATCACAGCATGGTGTAACGTATTTCATCAGTCAATTTAAAAACCATAATTCTATTCAGGGAACTGTGTAAATGCTGTTTGTAAATTATTATTCAGTTGAAAGTCCCTTCTCAAAGTCTACGTTCAAAGTCTTCAAAAGCAATCTAGTCACGAAACTACAATTTAACTAATCACTCGTTCGTCGCAAACTGTTTTGCAAATATTTGACAAGGGGATCTGTGTCTCTCACAGCTTCCGATGTTAAATCTCTCGGTTCATTTTGTAAATAAAAAATTATGATTCTTATTTAAGCATGTAAAATTTACATGAAATATCAAAAATTAAAATATTCAACTATTAATCGGTGAAAATTAAATAAATAATTCTTTTAAAATGGCGGTACCTATTATTATTGTATTATTATTATTGTAGCTCGGCATGTGACAACACTCCGCCTGATGTAAAGCTAGAGTGCGGTCAATGAATGAAAACAACTGCTACTACAGAGAAACCTGTGCGGATAGCAGTCGCCTCCACTATGCCGGCTTGAGGAGACGAGCATGTACCATCTTAGATTGACAGTGCACACTTCTCTCGTTATACCTGGCTACTTTCAAACTATTCCCGAAACGCGACAAAGTCACTTCACGGGTGTTACATTCGAAAGTGGTGGTACTACCCCAGGACGGCAGTTGCGTCTCACTCGCTTACATAATAGAATCTTCAATACCATTCTTTGTTATTTGATGAATAGATATTGTAATAGATAGCATTATACGAAAATAATATTGACTTTACCTCATCAACCTCATTTTCAAATGTATATCATAAGAAAAATTATGCAATATTGCGCATAATTGTATTATTATTCGGCGAAGAGATGTGATTTTACCCCAGGCTATGAAGAATTCTTCACCCGTCGTGTGTAAGCCAAACGTTCCAGTTAAACACATTATCGTGTGAAAATTTAACCTAAAATCAAGCGTTTAAGATTGTTAATTTGCCAACAAGTGGATAACTAGATGTGATTCTCAATACGGCATATAGTAGGTAAGGAATTTTAATGAGAGCGAACTCGTCTTGGTCATATATTTAAGCATATAAGTGAACTTTTCATAACGTTTTATCGCTATGATAAGCGAATATCTGAAATTTACTTCTTTTATTCATCATACCTTCTCTATACGTTTTATAAACGAGTTTTACCTACATGTTATAAGACGAAAATATGTTCAGTATTTTAGAAGGAAAAAGGAATCTTGATTAATTTTGTTTTAAACTTTAATTTAAAAAATATATGTGATGTAAATAATTTAATTTTATATATCAAAAGTCTTCTAGACTGCCGAAGAGAACGTAGATTAGAAGAATTTCAATGTGTTCACGTGTATATCTCAGAAATCTGAGCATCAGTGCGTATATCGGAAGACGGAGGTTCGATTCCTGCCTCAGCGCTGTGATTTTACTCAGATTAATTTTCATTAGATTTTTAAAGGACTTGCGACGCGCCGTTTCTAAAGTCTTGTCACTAACACTATGACACACCATCAGGTCTGTCATCGCCTTACAGCGACCACTATGGATGCAAGACGCATAATCTCTTTTAATTTAATCATTTAAAGTTTCAAATAAATTCTTGGTTAGAGAGATAACGTCCAATAATGAAGAAAATAACATTTGCATAGTTAAAGATTGCCGTTTAATGACCTAACGTTAATTTCTTTTAAATTCTCTATTACGTTGAGTTTGTGCGGTCCGCTTATCTCTTTTCCTGGTTTCTCTTGATTTTTGTTCACTATCAGCGTGGCGCAGGTCCTATTCTCTAATTAACCGCCTCTGTGCTTCTACCAATTTATTACTGTAATATTATCTTTGTTGATCCAAGTTCCCGTGGCGAGAGTCGTATTTTTTTTTCATTGTTAATCATAGAGATATATGTATAAGTAGAGTAGAAACCCCTCCTATCGCTCGTATGAACACTGAAAGAACGTAACCGCTACAAATAAACAAGTTATAGCTATTTGCAACTGAGTAACTTTGTTCGGAGGGAAATTAAATTAAATTTATGTATTTGTGGGAGCACTATTTAAGTAATCTGTTTTTCGACATACTCGTAGTACATGCAAAATTATAAAAAGAATCACAGAAACTGAGTGGCAAACCTCACAGATCGGAAATGAAAAAAGCGTAAGCGGCTTCAAACGATTTGACAATGTAGCCGTCAAGTCAAATACTAACTGACAGAAAACTAAAATGACTTCGGTCATCTTTTCTCTCGCGTCACATTGGGAGCGTTTTTGCATATCTAGTTGTTGTATATCAATGTAAAGAGGCTTGCAAAGTTTGTTCTTAAAATTTAACAAATGAACTTTGTTAACTTACATTGCTTTCTTAATATTGATAAAGCTGTAATGCACGATTTGAATAAGTCTTGGTTGCATATTGCAGAATAATTTTGCCAAAGCCAAATTGGTTTGGTTACAAAAAGTAACCTTCTCGGTACTCAGTTCAGTTTGACACTAATTATGTACTTTTTTTTATTGTAGTTCGACATGTAACAACACTCCGCCTGATGTAAAGCTAGAGTGCGGTCCATGAACATTCGCGGACATTTAAGTGTAATCTACTATATACGAGGTGTATTTGGAATTCCGAATCGCATGTTTTCATCACACATGTTAACTTTACGACAATATCGAATACTACAATACAATACAATTGTCACGCCTTTTTCCCACAGGCAGAGACAACGGAACGCCACTTACCACGAACCTGATACAACACCCTCGCTTCCTTCACATCCACAATTCTCTTCATGCACGCCCGACGGTTATGGACACTAGGCAGCCCAGCTTTCATGAGGATGTCTCCTATTTGATCGGAAAACACCCTAATTAATAGAAAATGCAAACTGTGCGCGGGGAAGAAATTGTATACTCGTAGACATTAGCCACGCAGTTACTAATCTAATTATGTTGTTTTAACAACATTGACGGTTAAAACGGTTTCCCATAAGCCTAGTTAATTGTAAGTTGACCTTTATAAAATAGTTATTTATATCTTTCCTTTGAGATAATTTAATCTCCCACTTCATTAATTTTCCAAGAAGCATTAATAAGTAGTCGAATTTTCCTTTATAAATAAATGGAGAATTTGATAAATATAAATTGAATAAATAAGGATGTTAATAATTATAAAGGGACCGTTGTCGAGTATCATAGGGTTGCAATCGATATAAACCGGAAAACCCCCTGTACTCAAATCTGCCAAAAAAAAACTCGGCCAGTACCAAATACCAAGTAACTTTTTTTTTTATTGTAGCCCTCCGCTTGATGTAAAGCTAGAATGCGGTCCATGAATAGAAACAACTGCTACCACAGAGAAATCTCTACAGGCAGTAGTCGCCTCCACTTTGGCGACTTGAAGAGACGAGCATGTACCATCTAGATTGACAGTGAAACCTCATCTCGTTATACCTGGCTACTTTCAAACTACTTCCGAAACGCGACAAGATCACTTCACGAGTGTTAAATTCGAAAGTGGTGGTACTACCCCAGGACGGCAAACTGGACAAATAACCATCATCAGTCAGCCTACCACTCTTTAATAGTGCCTATAAGTTACATTGGTACCGGTCAGAATTAGCGAGGTTCGAACATAAGTCTCATCGATCGTGAGTTTACGCGTCTTACCGCTAGACCACGGCCGCTCTAACTTCACTTTGTTAGCTTAGTGTCGATGGTATAATATAGTAATTTATTTAAAAAGTTAGGTAAATGATAATTAGGCAGACGTCCCCCACTTTCAAGTGTAACCACTCCCGTTGTTTCCGCTCATGGACTGCACTTTACAACATCAGCCAGAGTGTACCACGTCGAACTACTATAAAAATAAACTATAATATATGTATTTTACTAGTATCTGAATGCTAGAAGCTCAATAGTAGAAGACATTTTCGTAAAGTAGAACAAAATATATGGTATCGTGGATGCACTCGACACAGCAGCTGCTCCCAAAGTAACTCTGCAACATGCTCGCTGTTGAGCCACTAATGCAGCCTAGCCTGCATTTTTAATTCATGTCAAGGGCCTCGGGGAATAGCGACAAAGTGCAACGCAACATTTAAAACCATATTTACCTACTTGTATAATATATAAGTATAGATTTTTCTTTAAAACATCACATGTCATCCATTACATTTTAATTTTGATTGATTCTGAAATATTTTTTATTTTATTAATTATTATTTTTTATCTTAAAAAGTGATTGGCAGACAGACAGATCGTTATTAGCCCAGTCTGTCGTCCCGTGAAACTTCGTCGCGTTTCGGGAACAGTTTGGGAGTAGCCAGGCATAACGAGAGGAGTGTGCACTGTCAGTCTGGACGGTGCACATTCAATCCAGAATAGCGGAGGCGACTGGTGTCTGTAGAAATTAATCTGTAGTAGCGGTCGCCGTTCATGGACCGCAATTTAACTTTAAGTATATCAAGTGCAGTGTTGTCATATGCCGAGATAAAATAAAAAAAAGTAATAATAATAGGTTCACACGACGACAATTTATCACTAATATATAATTTTTTAATTGTTTATTTTCGATCGTCACTATATTTAAAAAATATTTTCGACATTAAACAAATATTAATAAATTCAAGTTCGTTCGGCAGGTCGAATCAATCTGTAATTAGGATTTTAAGAAGTTGACCCCATTGAGTGAGAAAAACCGAGGCTTTTAACTTTCTTTAACCTTAATCTGTCTTCCTTAACCCTTATTATTAAAACTTAATATTGTCTTTACTTTTATTTAATGAATCGTAGACAGCTTGATAATCATCTCTTCAAATAGCGATAGGCGAATTTTAGTAGACAATTTTCTGTATCACAGTTATCTCCGTGCAGCTTAACATCTGGCGAAGTTTGATAATATACCAAGGTACTATAAAAAATAAATTTAAAAAATTTTTGTCAGGTGTAGCGTAATAAACAAATTGTTGCTTATCTTTTGTTTTTAAGGTTTAAATAAAAAATATTATATTTGGTAAGTTTGTATACAAACTTATTATTATTTTTATAAATGTAGCGGGCAAGGAGAACATAGACATATACAATTATACATGCACCTATATAAAACCCATGACCTCCAGCATAATAAAAAAACTTTTAATCAAACCTTTATTGATACATTAGCAATAAATATTTATAAAAAATTAGGTAATTATTTCAAATGATGTCATATTGGAACATGCAACTATAGCAACTCCTATCTACAAATGTAAAATGGGATATAGATACTGAAACTGTATCTTTGTCAACAACATCATCGGTAGGGTGGACTTGTCTTTGTTACTTTTACGGACTTTTTTTATTTAAGAATAATTGAGGTCAAATCTGAATCTCTATTGGATCATATGTATACAATATACATGTTATACATAATAATTATAATATTTGGCAAAATTATAATTTTTTCTTTAAAGTAGAAGTTACGTAAATTATAACGTGCTGCGCTAATCAGATTAACATGGTTTACAATTGTTTTAATATTTGATTAATTCGCTTTGTGCTTTGTACACTAAGAAATAAATTTCAGAAAAAGTTTCCGGACTTTTGTTACTTATTACTATCATAATTGAAGTAGAATTTCCCTATGGCAACACTCACAGCGATCACATTTGTAGTATAAATGTCGAACTCTTCGAAAATCTTAAAGACTTAGTAGATAAAGAATCAACAATTTAAATGTCATAAAAATAATGGTTACACCAATCTTGGACAGCAAGCACTGTGCTCCAGCCTTTATCGCTCGCCGAGAGCGTGAGACTCCACACAAACGATGAATTATTGCATGTCATCAATTACCGGACGGACACGACGAGCTACGCCCTAAAGCACTGTTTACACTATTCTCACTTTACCTACGAAATCTCCTTGTACCGTGCAATGCTCTACAAACACGTTGCAGTGTTCTCAAAGATGTAATTTGTAATTTATACTATTCATGTTTGATTCGGATCTGTTTATTTCACAATAAAGTAAATTCCTATATCAGAAATATTGTAAATACAGCTTTCTCACTTATAGTGTATTATAACACATAAATCATTTTAGCATTTAATTATTCATTAAAATTACTTAAAACAGTATAGTTATAAAGGGGGGGTGTGCAAATAGGAGTTCGTGAGTAGTTTTAGTTGTAGAGTCCGGCATCACCTATCTTCTCCCTCTAGGCAATAGACATAGATTTACGTTTTTCGAAAAGACCGTCGTAGGAGTACGATCCTCTAAAATCCAGCTGCTTCCAAGCTGGTTCCAAACGCAACATGGACGTTCACAAGTCCAGGCGAAAACCATTATTTACCACACATAAATTCTGTAACTTTACGAATGTTCTGCGAATCTACGATACATTAATCGAATATTTTGGACACTTTCAATTTTATCCCCTAAACTGTCGCGTTGAGTATTTCTGACAGAAGTTTCAGTGACTGGCGGCATGATTAATGTTTGCTACGTTCCCACCATTAGTTTCAGTCGGGCCTGTCATTTCCATTGTTGTCGCTTTCACGCATCACTTATCAGAACGAAATGCGCTTGAGCCTCAATAGCAAAACTATGAAATTATAGTTTGACAGTTATTTTATCAATAGACAGTCTCATATTCAATGTGGTTACCCTACATGACGCCTATAAATACATTAATCAACTACATTAAAGTGACGTGCTTAAATTGTTATTTGAATATATTCAGGCGTTTAATAAATCGTGCACACTTGTCTCACTTTCATGAAGATAGCAGTGCAACGGTCGTAACAGTTGTCTTCGCTTCACATCAGGCGGATGTGTTAGATAACGGACTACAATAAAAAACTGCTGACTGTGGCCTGTTGTATTAACCGAATAAAATAAAATAAAACACACCGCTTATAGCGCTAAAGCATCTTTAATCGTAAATTAATAATTATAAACAATAAAACGTTTAATAACATAACTTTGGGTGGGTGTAGGTGTGACAGGCAATGATGTAACACTCATTTTATTGTTCCTTTTTTATTATTATTTTTCTTTTTTATCTGTTTTTATTAATTCTATTTTATTTTTATTTTTTTCCTTTTTTGTATGCGTTCGCTCCACCAATTATTATTATTATTATGATCAATTTAAATATAAAATCTTCTCTACACTGCACCTGTAAATTTTTAAAATAAATAAATAAACTAGATTTTATACTGATAAACCAGTAAGGGTTTATCTTTAAAAATAAAACACAAAAACTTACAAGAGCAACTTACAACAAGTAATCAATTGTTCGATTATTGTAATACGCGATGATTTCAATTACATTCACCTCACTAATTCAATGTAAGGCAGCTATCGATACAATAATTGGTCAGCCGAACTATGTCTAGATTCCACTAGAGAGCGTTGTGAGAGTAACTATTTTGACAGGTATGGAAGATAGTATTCATGTTACCTCGATCAGGTCATCTGATGGAACGATATCAAGTATTAAATCAAATAATAAAATAAATTAAAAAAATAAAATAACGTTTATTTGTCTTAAAATATTCATGAGAATAAGTTAGGATTCCTGGCACCCGTACTAGGATTGACCTGTATTACGGATGCCAGGAAATATTTAATTTTTATTGGAATTTTTGGATTTATTTATTGGAATTATTTTTATTTAAATTTAAAA
The DNA here is from genome assembly GCA_948150575.1 of Tinea pellionella. Lineage (NCBI taxonomy): Eukaryota > Metazoa > Arthropoda > Insecta > Lepidoptera > Tineidae > Tinea > Tinea pellionella. Next base: position 4,002,543 of record OX411258.1, read on the forward strand.
AATATATATTTTTAATTTATATTTGTAGTTCTTAATGTTAACAAAGAGTTTTAAAAATAACAAAATGATGAATTATAATTAAAAGCAAAGAATGTAATTTTAGATGCAAAATAGGTACAATATTTCAGTGAAAAAGCAGACGGGATGAAAAAGCAACGGTTTTGTATTGTGGCTGAATACTACATACGTTTTAATTAAATTTTTTAATTGAAATGTGAAACAATAAAAAGACAGCCTTATTTTTTTTTTTTTTTTTTTTTTTTTATTGTAGCTCGACATGTGACAACACTCCGCCTGATGTAAAGCTAGAGTGCGGTCCATGAATGGAAACAACTGCTACCACAGAGATATCTCTACGGGCTGCAGTCGCCTCCACTATGCCGGCTTGAGGAGACGAGCATGTACCATCTAGATTGACAGTGCACACTCCTCTCTTATACCTGGCTACTTTCAAACTATTTCCGAAACGCAAATAGTATAACGAGAGATCGTAACTCTACGATTTTTAGTACTCGTATACCTTTGTCAAATTCATCATCATCATTGTCACGCCTTTTTCCCACAGGGATAGGCAGAGACAAAGAAACACTACTTACCACGATTCTGACACAACTCCCTGACATCCTCATCTCCAACAAGCCCGACGATTATGGGCACTTGGCACCTCAAAATAAATTAGTTATAATAATTATCATAAACGGAAGCCCCAGCTGGCATAGAAAAAGAATCTTTACACCGCGCTTGAAGAATCCCAGACTGGAGCAAAGATGTGACTGAAAACTAGAGCAGCCGCGTCTAGCGGTCGAGGGTGGATCTTAAGATCGATTTTAAAACCGTAATTAAACCTCATTAAATTATGACCGGTACCAATGTAACTATGTGTGCCTGTGATACAAACACTAGCTTAAAAAAAATAAAAACTCGGTTATCCGGCTCATTACAAATAATGTCTTGAATGGCTGTAAAATAGCCTTTTTAAAATAAAACAATATTATGTTGTTTTCTGTTATATTGGCCTAATTTAAATCGGCACGGGTGTGGGTAGGCGGGTGGTCTCGCGAAGGTTTCCTGTTTTAAGTAATAATAAAGAAACAAATTACGAAATTAATTGTTACACAGTTAATAAACAAAATTGTTTTATAATTGATTAGTTTATTTCAGGAACTTCAACCCAATTCATCAACCGAATTTAAGTACACAAAACTTTATCTTAACAAAACTTTTCATTGTAAAATTACATAATATTATTGAGGAAAATTGTAAATAATAATAATATTTATTTGATGTACTGACTTAAACCGACCGCAGTCCGCATGTAACCAACATAGTGACCGTACCCTGCCTGATGTTAAACTATTTTCAGTGAGATAAAATGAGTGCTGCCACAGAAAATTTTCAGCGGGCAGCAGTCGCCTCCTCTATGTTCAAACTTGAGGCGATGAATGATCACCATCCAGGTTGACAATGCTCTCGTTACACATGAGTAATATGTCGACTTACTATAAAAACATACAAAAACGCGCGCTTTTATGTCATTGATAGAAGTATATTAAAGTAAACAAGATTCTCGTAACGAACATCTATGTCCTATAGTATAAACAAATGCATTGCAGGTTTGTTGATCTCCCCATCGCAACTTTTGTGATCAAAACGTGACCCGGGTTCCTATTCTTGTTTTATTTATTAGTAAATAAATCGAAGGGACACAACTATTTTTTCTAATCAAAATTCTAATTATCTTTTTTTGTTTTATTATAATAATTTTAATTGCTAAGATTGTTTTATTTTTTGCAGAAATTTCTCTGTTTTACCAGTTGTTTTCGTTCATAGAATGCACTATAGCTTAGCATCAGGCGTAGTGTTGCCATAAGATGCCGAGCAACTATATAAAATCACCTTTATCACTCAATAACAAGAATAGAGCTCTTTACTGGATCAGATTGTCCGCATGAAGGATTGGACTAGATTACAAGCCGATGAAAAATTCCGAGTGTGCAGAAACGAAATCGCAAATTGAATAGAAACATTGAAAACAGAGGGATCGAGCCTCGCTTTGTCCTTTGTTTATTGTGCCATGTAGAGGCACTATGAATCCTCTATGCAATTTCACTAAAACATGCAAATTGAACTGCTTATATTTTTATTCGAGTATATTCGAATTAAGGTCGTACATAAGTTACAAACAAAGTTACAAGTAACAAACACGTTACTATTAATTTAAATTTTGTAGTATACTAAATCTGCGTCCTAAGAATTGCTCAAAAAGGGTCGCGTGATAGCAAAAATTATTCACCTAATTTTATTATTAAAAAACAAGAGTTTATTTTTTTTAAATTATAGCAATGTTTTGCAAACTTTAAGCTCTTTAAGATGCCCCTGAAATAAATTGTGGGCAAATTAGGTAAATAAAAAGTTATTTATTTAATTGGAAGCTCACTACAAGTTGCAGCCGAAAAAAATCACATACATATATTTTAAAATCTGATCAGTAAAACTGGGCTGCAACTCAAAGTGTGAATCTTTAACTAAATATTCTTTAAAAAAACTATTAATAGGAAGCTAATGCGAGTCTACGAGTATATGATGTTTCGCTACTGCGATTGTTACTGAACGATAAAAATACTTATTAGAATTATTTCAACTATTTTTTATTATTAAAATAAAGTTTTCTTATTATGAAATTCTCTAAATCATTTTCCTGACTTTTAAAAAAGAGACTTTCGCGTTCACGTTTTAAAATCTTTAATAAAATATTCTGTTCGTAGTACGAGGGATGTTATTAGCATTCCGTATGTTCTTCCAACATGCACTTTGGCTTCTAGAAAATATTACATACTTTTAAAATCGAGTGCATCTCAGCATTAGCAACTTTAAATTTAACAATTGTAGACAAGCTAAGTCTGCCGTCCTGGAGTAGTACCACCACTTTCGCTTGCGTTTTGCGATCAGCTTGGGAAGTAACGAGAGAAATGTGCTCTGTGATAGCAGATGAATAAATGTTGCACTTGTTGCCAGCTCGCGAAGCTGGCATAGCGGAGGGAACTGCTGCCTAAAACATATCTCTGTGGTGGTGTTTCCGCTCATGGATCGCATTCTATTTAGAATGTGGTAACATTTATAATATTTTAGTGAAGAATCTGTGGAAAATTATCCAATTAATTTCATTTTTCCAACAATGTATTTTATATCAACAACTTGATATAACATATAAGTAGATTAGCAATTGCATGCGAAAGTATAAAGACAACAACTCCGAACCAAATTATCGAAAAAAAAATCTGCCAGTACATCCGATTTGACCTAAGCCGAAGCTATAACTAAAATTAACAAAGACAAAATTTACAAATAAGTGAAAATGTAAGCTGCGTTTACATTATTTCTCTGTGATGACAGTTGGACCGCACTCAAGCTATACATCAGGCGGACTGCGGCCTACTATACAAATAACTTTTTTAAGTTTTAGAAAATGTCTCTCTTGATGTTTCATATCTAAGCAACTCTTACCCCAACCATACTCCCATGTCATGCTACACGACAACGTACGATGTCGCACGAGTTATCGCTCGGCTTAGCGTACGAAGGTATCTACGACGCTGATAAATCCATGCCGATAAGCGCACGTATGTAACCTCTAACGACCTTAATATTTCTAAGGGAAATTTCCTCTTATTCTTTCAGTAAATAAAAATATTTATATTTAGGGTGGAGATCTGTAATTTAATGAGAGCCCTTTATTGTCTTTGATGGATACGTTAAATTTATATTTTATGGATTATAAACATCATTCTGTTAATGGATCAAGTTCAAGATCAGATTGACTACGTTTAGAAAATTAACCTAAAAATAATGCATGTAGAGTTCAAAATTGTCTGCCAGGATAACCTAAATAAAATTCAAGGCGTGTCATCACGGTTCATTTTTAAAATTGATTTTTTTTTTTGCAAATAAACAAAACCAATTCGATTGTTATTTTAAATAAAATGAAAGATGAGATACTTGTTCTATATTTACAATTTATTTCACTTTTGCTTTGTGAATCAAACATAAGAACATTTGAACTACTACTACTACGGAGCTCGATTATACAGGGTGTCCCGTAAGTAGTGGTGTCAACGGTATTTTACAGATAGAGGGGTTCAATATCTAGAATATAATTTGGTGATTTTTTAAAATACCTTCTGGTTTAAAAGTTATGACATTTTTAAAGAATTATCATTTTTTCTCCCGTTTTATCACAAAATAATGTTATAAAAATTTGTTTACAATTATTTTCACTGATATTTTTATTTAAGTGGGTTGAGAAAACACAGGGCTTTCTAATTAAAATATAATTTGTAACCAATTAATAACCATGATTAAATAAAAAATTAAAATCTAAACAAGATTTAATTTATCAAATTTTAAGCAAAATATTTAAACGAAGCTGGTGTAAAAAAATTGTATGTAAGGTTACGGGACCATTATTTTAAAAATATCTGCAATTCACACGGACTCTAAAAACGTATAATAATGTTCACTGTCGTTTTAATTAAAGTAATTTTTCAAAGGTAAACTAGCAAAAAAGTGCTATTTGTTGAAGAAATTTCATTGATTACCTTATGCGAATTCCAATAAAACTAATGTAAATAGATACGGATAAGAAAATAATTTATTAAAGTAAATGCTCAAAATGTCTCCCTCTAACTCTAATGCATAACCGACATCTTCTAATAAAAATTCTCCTGATATTTCTTAGGGCTCTTTGATTATTTTTAATTCTTTCGGTCACGATATTCAATTTTTGGCGTAGTTCAAGTTCATTATTATTACATGTCTCATAAAAAGCTTCTTTAAAGTTAACAACAGCAGGCTGATAATGGTTATTTGTCCTGTCTGACGTCCTGGGGTAGTACCACAACTTTCGAATGTAACACCTAAGATGGTACATGCTCGTCTCCTCAAGCCGGCATAGTGGAGGCGACTGCTACCGCACAGGTTTCTCTGTAGTAGCAGTTGTTTCCATTCATGAACCGCACTCTAGTTTTACAACAGGCGGAGTGTTGTCACATGCCGAATTACGAGTACAATTAAAAAAAAACACCATAATTTACCTTATAATCTTTGTTTTAATAGTAGTCCGGCATGTGATTACACTCTGCCTAATGTGCTTAAGGTACATAATCTCTGAATGAAGTATGAGTTGAAACAGGCGTCAGTCTGCCTACCCCTCTTTGAACATCCCTAAAGTCAAATTATGGAACCGAAATGAAAATAAGATTAGAACTACAAGCAGTTAGTATCTTACAGTAGGTTAAGACGTGAAAAAGTGTAAATTTCCGACTGTAAAAATTCTTAAAATCCGTCCTATTATCGGAATGCATTATTAAAAATCGACGCCCATTTGTTGTATTTATGTCGAAAAAACACTGTAATTAAAATGATAGTGATCATTATTATACGTTTTTAGAATCCGTGTGAATTGTAGATATTTTTAAAATAATGGTCCCGTAACCTTACATACAATTTTTTTACACCAGCTTCGTTTAAATATTTTGCTTAAAATTTGATAAATTAAATCTTGTTTAGATTTTAATTTTTTATTTAATCATGGTTATTAATTGGTTACAAATTATATTTTAATTAGAAAGCCCTGTGTTTTCTCAACCCACTTAAATAAAAATATCAGTGAAAATAATTGTAAACAAATTTTTATAACATTATTTTGTGATAAAACGGGGGAAAAAATGATAATTCTTTAAAAATGTCATAACTTTTAAACCAGAAGGTATTTTAAAAAATCACCAAATTATATTCTAGATATTGAACCCCTCTATCTGTAAAATACCGTTGACACCACTACTTACGGGACACCCTGTATATATTCCATGTACTATTTTTAAGGTCAATAACAATAGTTTTAAACCCACAAATCAAACATATCGCTTCATAATGTCTGATTACTACAATACGACTTCAATTCTTTTTTGCGACTTAAAGTTACTATTTAAAGTTATTATTAAACACATTCGTCTCATCAAGCTGGCATAGCGGAGCCGACTGCTGACTGTAGAAATTTATCCGTAGTAGCAGTTGTTTTTGTTCATGGACCGTGTTGTCATATGCCGAGCTACAATAAAGAAATTGTTTTATCTATGATAGTATATTATTACAGCCAAAAGCATGTGTTAGGTTATAAATAAATTCTCAGTTCAGCAGTCCCCAAACTCCCCTAATGTCGATCGCATAACGCCTATCAATCGGGCGTCACATGAAACAACGTAGCCATGTAGCGGAAGAGATAAGAGGCGGTACTTTTCTCATGGATATAACAACCTAAGCAATTGTTTAGCTATTTTTGCGACATTGTAAGAAGATTATTATTATGTTAGCCTCGAGCGTGATATGCTATAATCTTCTCTAACATCTGTCCTTTCCGTTTTTAGAAGTTTCCTTAAATGTTATTGTATTTCTAATGGAAAATAATAATATTACTTTTTAAAAGTATCGTGGCAAATAGTGTTCAGTTGTCTCGACTACCCATGCAGGAAAAGGAAAAGAGAAATTTCGACTCCCAGTCGCGTCCATTATGCCGGCTTGAGGAGCCGATTGTGTGCCATTCATTGACAGAGCACACTCCTCTCCTTATATCTGGCTATTTTTAAATTAATTTCACGAGTGTCACTTGAAAGTGGTGGTACTACCCCACTTTCTACTGGGCTAATAACTATTATCAGTCTGGTGATAGGCAGACTTCTTTAATATAAACTATAAATTAAATTATTAAACAATACACATAATAAAATATTGTAAATATATATTTTTTTTAAATAAAGAAGAAAAATTTGATTGTTTAAAAGTTATTTTCATTTCGTTAAAAAAAATTCAACGTATATAATATGGTAATTCACATAAATTGTGGGCATCCATGCGTAAATTACCAGATACATTTGTGAACGGCAGAATGTATTGACGAATATCAAATATTTACAGGTATTCATATGAATTTAAATCAATTCTCTCATAACGTCATAAATTGAGAGTCGTCCATTGATACTGCTAGAAACAAGTTTTTTTCATTGTAGCTCGGCATATGACAACACGCCGCCTGATGTGATCGCTATACCGGCTTGAGAAGACTAATGTGCGCCATCCATATAGACAGTGTACACTCCTCTCGTTATACCTGGCTACATCCAAACTGTTCCCGAAACCCGACAAAGTGATTTCACGGGTGTTACAATCAAAAGTGGTATTACCCTATGCCGGCAGACGGGGCTAATAACAAAAGTATTTTTTAATGCAAAGACAGACCACTTAGTCTTTCAAAATATAAATATCAAAATACATAATTATAACATTAAATATGTTAACAATAAATATTGATACCCCGTTAGCGAGATTTGAACGCAGATCTCATCGTTCGATAGTTCACGTTTCTACCGCTATACCACGGCGGCTTTGAGGGTACGATTCTGCAGGACGCGGCTGAAGGCTTTACTTTGCAGTATTAATTTGTATGACACCGCTTCCGACATAAGACGCGTACTTCGGAATCGTTAGAATCATGAAATAATGATTAGATACATAACTAGAATCTTGTCCAAAACGTATTAAAGATTTACACGAGAAACAATTCCTTTTTGATTATCGGTTACTTTTATTGCTTTTTAGCATATTAATACTAGATTTGTTTTATTATTAAATTGTGATAAAAATTGTATTTTTATTGAATTTTTATCAAAACTTGATTGACATTTTTTGTGTAAACTATATGTTAGTTAAAATAAAATGATATTTTTATTAGTTAAGTATACCGACTTGAAGAGATTGCAGTATGCACCATTCAAGATTTAAAAGAAAAACTGTATATAAAACAATAATTTCCTTATAAACTATTATTAGCATTATGTGAAATACAAATAAGACATTACCTTTGATTATACTAAGTGTAAATACAGTGTAATCGCTAGACTCGACCTCTATGTAGGACGAGATCATATCACGTGGCTGTTACACGAAACTTCCATTTAACACCTCGAAAACCCTTCGAATGGCACACTAAACTCGACTACTACAGTCACGAAATGGTCACATTAGCTGAAATACGTGACCGCATAATTGAAAGTGGGCACGAGACCTCGCCAAATAAAGGATTAACAAACGTGTATTAGCTTATCTCAATTAGTTTGAAATCACTTCATTATCACACCTGAAGTATTTAAATATTTTACATTTATTTTTTGTGAGCGGCCGTGGTCTAGCGGTAAGACGCGTGAACTCATGATCGATGAGTCCCGTGTTCGAACCTCGCTAATAGACACTATTAAAGAGTGGTAGGCAGACTGATGATGATTATTTTCCCAGTCTGCTGTCCTGGGGCAGTACCACCACGCTCGAAGGTAACACCCGTGAAGTGACCTTGTCTCGTTTCAGGGGCAATTTGAAAGTAGCTAGGTATAGCGAGAGGAGTGTACACTGTCAATCTAGATGGTGCTTACTCGACTCCTCAAGCCGGCATAGCGGAGGCGATTGCTGCCCGTAGAGATTTATCTGTAGTAGCAGTTGTTTCCGTTCCGCAGTCTAGCTTTACATCAGGCAAAGTGATGTATATGACATCCCCAGCAAAATAAATTAAATTTTAAAATAAAATAACGACAGGAGCGTGCACTGTCAACCAGACGATATAGCGGGGGCGATTACTATTTTTTTTAATGTAGTCGGCCTGTGACAACACTCTGCCAGTAAAGCTAGGGAGCAAGAGAGTATCAGCTGTATTATTAAACCCTGTATATATACATTTTCAGTATATGTATGTTAATTTATTAAATGTTGTTTTTAAAGCTCGACATATAGCTGCTGCCATAGAGAAATGTCTGCAGGCAGCCGTCGCCTTCGCTATGCCGGCTTGAGGAGACGAATGTGTACAATTTATTGCTGAATGTCAAGCTCCAATATAAAAAGAGTTGCTACTCAATGCTCATAGCAAGCAGATCAAAGGGTACAAAGAAGATGCGTGTTTAGGAAAACCATATATCTAAATATTATTATCTCAATGTTTAATTAAATGAGTTTCGTTTACGAACGGATCGTCAGTGAAACAGGAAATTACGTCTCTAATCAGATTATTCCGAACGAACGGCGCGACAAGTGACGTTTTAGGCGTTTGTTGACAACGCGCGGTTTTACATAGGGGGTGGTAAAATTGCTTTTTACATTAACATACCCACCCCATACCTTACCTTTGATGGACTGATAACAAATTTAACAAATATGCTATTATTAAATTATTACAAGCTACAACATCTGTAACTCATTTAGGGAAATACAAAACCCTTAAAATCTTTTACCGTATATTATACGATATATATACAGGTAAACATTTCATAAAGCATAAGCGAAAAATGCTGAAAGCATTATTAGATTTTTGAAAAATCCATTTTCCCAGCCAGGAATCGAACCTGTTGATTTTGAACTATAAAACACATACTGTATTATTGCACTATCAAATAGTGTCGCTAATAAGGATCAATTTTTAGGAAGTAACGAATATACGGCAAACTAAAGGAAAATGTTGATTTTATGTTGACAGTATGTTTTATTTTTAAAAATCATCAAGGATATCTATATATGTATCTATTCGTATATCTCGGCAAACCAACATATTAATGAAACAAATATATTATTTAGTTATACACCTAAAAGTGGTAGGCAGACTGAAAATGGTTGTTAGCCTAGTCGCATTTCGGAATTAATGTAGTCTGTCAAGCCGGCATAGCGGAGGCGACTGCTCGCTGTAATTTCTCTGTGGATTCTCTGTGGATCTGATTCTAGCTTGTTAAGTGTTGTCATATGCCAAGCTACTATAAAAAAAAGTAATCGGTCGTAAAAAAGTCATAAACCTCCGTGTTTAAATTTGATAATTAGGAAAGGTAAGTAGATATATCAAAGATTTTCTTAGCTTACTTGAGCTTACGAAAACATTAAACGCCCTGAGCCCTAATTAAATAGCAATGTTTTCAAAGTAAAGCAGTCTCCCTGCAAACCTCTCGCACCAGACCTTAATTAGTGTTAATCTTAAGATAATAAGTCTCGTGTTCCCGCCTTAATTGGCACAAATTAAAAAAATATTAATATACTTTTTAATATTTTATTTTCGAAGTTTTCATTAAATTATTACTTAGAGAATTTTTACTTTAATAAATTTGATATTGACTTCAAAGTTATTCCCTCCTATATTAATAAAACCTTTTCAAATTCGTTTAATAACTTTATTACAAATTCTACGTTTACATAGTGTTAGTTTTTGTATGGTAGACCTTAGAATTTTTTATAGTAGTCCGGTAAGTAGTCCAGTCAGAGGAAGGCGACTGCTGCCAGATATTAAGAGAGATTTCTCTGTAGTAGCACTTGTTTCCGTTCATGGACCGCACTCTAGCTTTACATGATACGACACTACCTCGAGATAGCGGTCATTAATCTACCTACCACTCTTAAATTAACACATTTTGTCCTATTTTTGTACGCTTGCATTTTGGAAGTCTTCATTTTCGATGGTAAAACAAAGTTATTCCATTAAAAATCTGTTCAGTCTATTTTTCATTATATTTTGTTCAGTCGGATTAAATTTTTAACGAGATCTAGATTTTTGATCGAGTAGGTTTTATTTGGAAGAGCTTCGTTAAAAAAGGCTTTTTCAACTCTAATTAACAAAATGCCACTCTCATTTCGATTTATTTAAATTCTATTTGACCTATGTTCTATAGAAACCTAAATACATTTTTAGTATTTTAAAAATCTCGTCTTTAAAGGAAGGCATGACTGTAGAGGCTACTATAACTACATATGTTATGTACATAATATTTCGCTTCAGAACAAAAACTAATAAATGCCCATATTCGACGTAAGTAAGAGACGATTTTTGTTTCCGGTGAATATCCCATAGTAAAGACTACTTTTAAATTCACTAAAAATATTGGAAACTTACTTATTCTTGTAGCTAAATAATTAATGTATCGATAAGTAAAACTTTTTATATTTTGTATCAAGCAAGGCTGCAGTCCCGAATCACCAATTAACCAAGCTAAATATTTATTACCTAACAAAAAAGTAAGTAACAACAAAATAAACAAATATGTATACGTGAAGAATTCAGATACAAAACTTCAAACTTTTCAAACTCGTAGATTTGTCAGCAAAAATAGTTACCCTTTCACAGCACTATTTTACTTTTCCGGCAACAATCTGACATGCACGATATTGAAACGCGTAGATTTCTCACGCCAAATGTCCAAAACATTGTCGGGGACCTATTTTATCCTGTCAGTTGACTTTATCTCGCTTTACTTTTATTTGCCGATCCATAGAGATATGAGATTTCAAAACCCCGAGAAAGGGCATAGGACCCAATTCTTTACATAATTTAATGGAGGCAATAATTAATATATTAAGTACAAATGTTTGTCTCTCAATCACACCTAAAGGCTATCCTTAAAAGTGAGGAGAATCATTAGGAAAAGAGCTATGTTTGAGCTAAAGTCATTCCTGAGAATGGAAAAAAAAATCTAGGAGCGATAGAGTTTTTAAATTTGAAACTTTGTAAATAAAGTCGCAGGTTGACGTCGGGGAGCACTTTAACCAACATAATATACTGTAAAGGTAATATTAAATGTGAAAGAAAAAGCTATTACTATTTGAGAGATTAGCGTGAAAGGATACTGACCAAAATACTTAAAAAGAGCACATCTTTAACAACACAGCCACACGGTCCGGTCGTTCTAAATTTCGGACAAAATAACTAAATTAGAAGAAATAAAAGGCAAATTTCTAAATTGGTCCCCGGATATAAATACCTGATTTATAGCTAACGGTTTATATAGTTTAGATCCCTTTCATGTGAAGGCTTAGTTTAATTACCATCCGTATAACCACGTTAGTTAGCTCGCAGTCTCTTTTATATTGGATTACGTAAAACTACTCCACTTTGTGAAAATATTTATGTTCATTTCAGTAAAAAAGTATACGGTCAGGCCACATATAACGTATCCCATTGTAGAAATACATGACGTAGCCTTTTGGGCACGTTATATACTCGTATACGAGTGTACTGGCATGTGTGTGCCCTTGCGTGTTTTTCTTACTTTTTTTTATACGCCATAATTGGGGAGGTACTCGTATATCTGGTGACAGCTATCTTTTTACATATTTTTTGGACAATATAGATTAATTTAGACACATACACGATTATGTGTCCAGTCCCTTAACGTATTTTCCGAACTTTCGAAATCATTTTTTATGCAATTAAAATTTTTAAAGTTTGACCTATATTTTACCAAGAAAATCACGTAGACATAAATCTACTTTTCAATCTTCTGTTTTGCTACCGATGTTATTCGGCACATGATAAATTTATAAACTAAATACCTATTGATCCAAAGTTTTAGAAATAGTATTTAAAATATATAAATCAATGCACAGCTAATATAAGATTTAAATTAAAGTTCTATTGAATTTACTAATGGTGCAAACACAAACTATGACTGCCACAATTTCCTGCAATCGACGAAGTTGGCTGGACCTCTGTATATACGGACGAAAATGGTTCCTGGGTGAACTTCCAAAAACTTGGTAGTTTCAATTGAAATTTTCAATAAATGAAATTTTGATTTGTTTGTTCAACTTGATTTGTTAGTTAGGCGATTAATTATTACACAAAAGTGTTTAAACTATTAATGTTATCTAATTTGTTTTATTTAAAATTTATTTCCCTAAACACATTTCCTTTTAAAAAACTTTATACATAAATAAAACAAAAATATATACATTTAACAACCAATAATTGACACAATAGATGAATGACAAAACGACCAAAGTACAGTTGTTATACAATTATAAACAACAAAGAAAAATAGGTAACAACTTTACAGAAGCTATAAGCTTTAATCGTATAAGTTAATCAAGGATTGTTTACCTATTTCAATTAATCTCCTAAAATTGTGTTTCATCGAGTGTTAATAAAAATAATAAAATAAAAATTATTTGTTTTACTACTTTTTTGTTTTTATTAAAACATAATAATCCGTTATACTCTTAAATGGTGGATTTACGATTCACAAAACAAATGATTAAAATTGGTCCAGGGGTTTAAGAGAAGGTAAGTGAAATAGACATACAGAATATAAAAAAGACTTGCTACAGCAACTTTAAGAAAATCTAATGATTACATTGAATTTCTTAGTGTATATTTTAAATTTATTTTAATCAAAATACATTGTAGCGAATGCAAATTTATTGTTCATATAAAAGACATATTAGTTGCAAAAAGTCAACTTTAATTGGATTTTTACATGTGGTACAAAATACAAAGTTTACAGCAGCTATTGTTCCGGTCATCCAACCACTATTAACTAAGACTTTGTAGATTAAGTTTGGCGTGTCTCGAGGACCGGGCTAACGGTTGTAAGTGACAGTTAGCCGAGTTAGATGTTGCCTAGAGTTTAAGCCATGGATAAAGTCTTCACTTAAGTTTCAAGCTTAGATTTTGACCTAACAGTTACGTTACATAGATAATACTTTGGCAAATTTAGCGTTAATTCAGACATTTGTGGCATACTTATGTACTGGAGTCTGGGTGTTATATTTTTGAGCTGTCCCGGTTCTGATACCCATAATACTCTATCCTATTTTAATTATTGTAACTCGGCATATAACAACACTACGCCTGATGTTAAACTAGGGGCAGTTCATGAAAAAAAACACCTACGAATGGGCACACTCCTCTCGTTATACCGGGTTACTTCCAAAATGATCCCAGCAGAGTAGACTAATAACCATCATCAGTCATAGGCACTGCGCGACTAAAGTACATATAACCTAGTCCATTGGTACTGTATTTACCTATAACTATACTCATATATTATTGTTACCAATTACAAAAGTGTGAAGCAATTTATTAAGAACGCAATAGTCAATTTGCTTTGTCGATAAATATTCTGTATTGTGTCCTGTCACCAGAGGGGAGGCCGTTGTTTTGTAACAAAGTTTATACAACGGATATTGAAGTTCCGCTTTTGCTTTGGAGCGGTGGCAGGCGCCAATTTCATGCGTTAAATGAACATTCGAGTGTGTTATAGGGCTTCTTTGGAAATTTAAATTACTTTATAACGTACAAAAGTTGTAGTTCTGACTTTATCAATGGAAAAGTTTGAATGTTTGAACCTTCTATTAATATACGTATTAGGTATTTCTAAATACTAAAGCTTTATTTATAAACTATAAGTTTGTCTACTATCACCAGTCACTGCTTTTTTCCTAAATTAGATACAAATCGCAGGCTTCTTTTCCGCAATTGATTAGTTATGTATGGCCGCTCGTTGTGCGTGAGGTGGACCGAATTACTGCAGCCACCCGACATGTCCTAGGAATCTAGAAAACTTTTCACAAGCCTGCACACCTCCCGAAATGTCCTTGACGCTTTATATCTTTTTGTAAAGACTTTATAATTATCCTTTACATAATATAAATTAATGGATGGACAGAAATAATCTGTAATGATAGTAAGGTATCCAATATTTATGTTAACGCATTAAATGAAGGTAGCATTGGAATAACAAATACTCGCCGCCGCGCCCGCCCGGGAACAACAATAGCTTAAATATATCACAGGAAATATTAGGAGCCTGGAGAGCCGCAATTTCCGAAAGAGCCTCGTCGCAGTCTCGCAAATTCATAACTCTTTGTGCGCTTAGTTATATGTAACTTATTACGGTAACATTTTGAATGTTTAACAAAAGATTTTAAAATTATCTTCAACTTATTTGACAGTGCACACTCCTGTTCGATTCCCTAATAAATAAAATAAAATAAAATAAATGAATACTATGGACAATACAAACTTTTATAATTTATAACATTTATATAAAACTGAAGCGTTGTAGAACATTTATTTCATTTCAGGTGTTGCCATTCGTCGTACCGCATATCTTCCTACACAAAGCTCCATCACATCGTCTTTGAGCGGACCCTCTCGGTATTTCGGGATTTACAACACATTTAAAGCAATTCAACATTCACTATTCCAAGCCGTTTATATTAAATACTTGAGTGTAATAACGTATAATTATATTTATATCAATGTCACTTTATTGATTACTTGCCTGTGTTACTCGAGGTTATTTCATTATAAAATGATAATTTGGTAGATCCACGGCAAAACTATTTGCAGATGGGCTCATCGGGGGAACCGTATGGGGGGACCAAACAGAAGTAAAAATAATTTAAATTTTAGTACCGTATTTAGAAATATAAAAGCAGCTTTGTATACCTACACATAACGTGTATTCAAATATTTTTACCCAAAAATTTGCATATAAAGTGAAAGAGTTATAACGCTGTAGCTTATAGTTTATTTTAGAATTTATAATCCACAATTTATTAGTTTTAACGTTTTTTTTTTTTCAGTTTTTGTCTTGCCAGTGCATGGAACAATGCATTACATTCTGAGGGCCTATCAGCACATTCATTCGGTCAATGGGGCTTTAGTGTCAATGAAAATGTAATTCATTTATTAGTAATTTACACGATCCCTCGAAGTTCATTACTGGAGTCCAACAGTCAAAATGAATCCTATTACCCCTATAATTGGAGTTACGCGATAGACCTGCTAGCCCAATACTAGGTGTCACTGGACTATGGGTGAAATACGGACAAATCACGAGAGACTAGATGACCTCACACCATCTTCGGTCCATAGATCATCGCGATCGTTACGTGCTAAAAAAACCTGAAAATGACCTCCCTATAGTCTAGACCATTAAGCACAAAATTATATCTCCGAAAGAAAATATGTAAATAAAGTAAATATGATCAAATAAGCGAACGTGTCAATTATGAATATAGTGTTACGAGGGCTCCATCCTGGGGTTTATCCTTGTGCCATCTCCTGAATAATGGATAGCCATTCGTTGGATAGCTTAATGTCAATGGGATCACGTGCAATGCGGCCATATTGGATTATTAGGAATAATTGACAGCGATGCTAAAGTGTATAGCGCCTGATCAAAGTGATACAAAAATATCCACGATCACTTTAAAATAAATGAGTGGTAGACGGACTTATGATAGTTATTAATATGATAGTTATTAAGTCAGTGTAAACGAGTCAGCACTGTCAACATGAAAAGATCGTCTACCTTCGTGAAAGAAAGGCGTCATTCCCGCGAACCAGAATACATAATTCTGATGCGGTATAAGTATTTCTTTTTTTACTTTTGAGATTATGATTTTTGTGCATAATTTTCGATATTTATTAGTCTAATAACAACTACATAACATTCTGGTACAATTATTTGACAAAAAAAAAAATACAAAACAACATCTAAATGTTAAAAACAAGCAATGTGAATGCAATTATTGATATACGGCTGGTTTCGCGATTCAGCTCACAGATGATCGACGGCCGAGCGGATTTGCCTTAGCTATTTTTTGTTTTTTATTTTTATATTTTAAGGGCGACCAGTGGTGGGAATCATTATATCATGCTTCTGTTAAGTAGACCAATCCTATGGCGAATGATCCACCTTTAGGTGCCACATCTTACACAATAAACCAATAAACTGTAGTATAAAAAAAAAAAAAAAACTTAGCTATGTTAGTATCATTGCGGCTTAATTAAAAAAAACTAGCATTATCTTTTTAGTTTAATAGATAGTGTAACACATGGTCCAAGGGATTGCCTGCAGTCCTTTTACCGCCTGTATTTTTTATTCAGTTTTAGCAGAATCAATAACCCAAAATCACACTGAGCAACTTATCCAAAGTATTTTATTGAAGTAGATACCTATAATTGATATCGACAAATCCGACACAAATCAAATACAAAATTAAAGAGATTTTGTTTTTCATTAGTAATTTAATTAAAGTAGAAAAACAATTCGAGACTTATTATTCAAATTTCATTTAGAAAAAATACTAAATATTCCAAATAAAAATAAACACCATCTTATTTAAATAAATGGTGTTGATTTGAATTGCCAATTTAAATATCAGATTTATTTGAAATACAAAATGTTTTTTTCAGAATGTCAGTCTTCTACGCCCGGGTTCCGGCCTCGAGTCCCGGTAGAAACAAATATTTAATAATTCATTTTTTAAATTAGTATTTGTATAGGGTCTGCGTCTAATATTATTAATAAACTAATGTGTACTATCCAGTTGATACTGGTAACTATACATATATAAAGTACCCAACTTTAATATTGATCCAATTGACGATACACTTGAAAGCGGTGGTACTACTCCAGAACGACAGACAGGTTTAATAACCATTATCAGTCTGCCTACCACTCTTTATTTTACTCAGTTCTCGTTCCCCGTCGCAGTATACTTTTGAGAAGCGAATGTCAGTCAGTTTGATAATCTGGATGGTACACATTCGTCTCATCAAGCCGGCATAGCGGAGGTGACTGCTGCCAGTAGAAATTTTGCTATAGTAGCAATTGTTTACGTTCATAGACCTCACTCTAGCTTAACATCAGGCGGATGTGGTCATATGTTGAGCTACAATAAAAATAAACAAAGAAACGTAGGATTTTTAATATCTCTTTCCTTCACCGACGAAGGCAGCATCATTGACATTTCAATTGCCAAAGGCGACATGTATTTTTCTATAATTAGGTGAGTGTTGTATATACAGGGTGAATTTTTCAAGTGGGCTTTCATGGCCAAATCCTAAACTATAAGAGATATCAAAAAATGCTGAAAGGAGTCTCGATGCCGATTTTGATGAAAACTAAAACTGTATTATTAGATTTTTGATAAATCCATTTTCCCGGTCAGGAATCGAACCTGTTGATTTTGAAAAAAAAAAAACACTCTGTATTATTGCATCATCCGATAGTGTTCCTGATAAGGATCAAATTCTGGTAAGTATTGATATACGGCAAACCAAAGAAAAGTGTTGATTTTTAACAAATTGTCTCTTATTTCCATGTATTTATTTAATTAAATTAAAAAAAATATCTTTTTAATTTTAAATCTCGCGCTCTTCGAAGTTAAAAGCCATGATTAAAAAAAAAAAATTTAAACGTAGGAAAAACAATAAATTAATTTTTAAGGTCCTGTGCTGTGCCCGGCTAGGTCGCCAGCCGTCGTAGGTCGTCACCTTTAGATTATTTTCTCTGGGGGCATGTCAAAAACAGAAATTTAGAAATGTACGTACAATGAAATTGATGACTTATTATGGAATTATTAGTGAATATTCTGAACGGAATCAATAACCTTGTGATGTGGAATGCAGTACACTCCTTTAGGCGTCGAATTCGGCTATGTATTGAAAATAATGGCTATCATTTTGAACAATTGATTAATTAAGATTTAATTAGGTACTGAATGTTAAAAAAAAATATTATTTTGCTAAAAAACAAGACTTTCCTTTCATTTAACCTCGAAGAGCGCGAGATTTTAAATCAATATGATGATTTTCAATCATCATAAATAATAAATGTTGTCAATGTACCGGTAATGTACATGGAATTAAGAGACAATTTGTTAAAAATCAACACTTTTCTTTGGTTTGCCGTATATCATTACTTCCCAGAATTTGATCCTTATCAGGAACACTATCGGATGGTGCAATAATATAGAGTGTTTATTTTTTTTTCAAATTCAACAGGTTCGATTCCTGGCCGGGAAAATGGATTTATCAAAAATCTATTAATGCAGTTTTAGTTTTCATCAAAATCGGCATCGAGACTCCTTTCAGCATTTTTCGATATCTCTTATAGTTTAGGATTTGGCCATGAAAGCCCACTTGAAAAATTCACCCTGTATATAATTATTCAGCGGAGATTGTAAGCCCGGGGATCAACAGGTAAACATCGTCGTGTATTTTCTACTTTCGTAATAACCCCTACTGTTTCGGCAAATTCTTGGGAAAATTAATTCTATTATCCTCCTCGCTTTTCGGGGTATGTGAGCAATCAAATAAAACGATACCACCTTTAAATTATTTAAATTTTGAAGAGTGGTAGGCGGACTGATGATGGTTATTAGCCCAGTCCACATTCAAGTGTAACACCCGTGAACTGACTTAGTCGCGTTTCCGGGTCAGTCTGAAAGTAGTTACGGGTAACGAGAGGAGTGTGCACTGTGGCCGGCACAGCGGAGGTGACTGGAGCCAGGAATTTTAGCTTAAAATCAGACTAAGTGTTGTCATATGCATATAAAAAAATATACCTATTTATAATACAATAAACTACAATTATTTTAGCGAAATTTTAAAAAATCTCTGTCATTCTTCAAGAAGTTATCTTTTAGCGTAATGTAAACTGTATATCTCATAATCGTCGTTTTTACTATAATCAGAATATAATTTAAAAAAAAACTCCGAAATATTAAATTCATAGTACTTAGGCAAAGTATTTATTTATTTATTTATCTATTTACATGTTATGTTTATGGGTTAGTAAGGTCTTATATCTATGTTAGTTTCACCATAACTGCCCATTTGGTCGTGTAAATATTTATCATGTCATACGTATCATAATTAAATAGCAAAAAATACGTTTTAGTTACTTTAAATTATATTGTATATGTATTGCTTTAAACACTTCCAACCGCATCAATCTAATATCTTGTTCAAACTAAACACATCGTTAAAACATTAGTTGTATGTTAATCAATATTTATTTACAATATAGAATATGCTATTTGTTCATATTAAACCATCAAATAGTTCGGAAACTTTTGTAATTACAAAAACAACCCTCCCTCAAACTGTTTAATTTTAATTAAAACATACAACATAGGTACTATGTTAAATTACGTGTTTATTGACTCGTTCGGAATCTTTGCGCACCTATTTTCATTAACAATTAAACGTAAAATGTAAATGATTACATTTTTAAATTAGAATGTTTGTGTCCTTAAACAGTTTTAAATAACTTTTTTTTTATTGTAGCTCGGCATGTGACAACACTCCGCCTGATGTAAAGCTAGATTGCGGTCCATGAATGGAAACAATTGCTACTGCAGAGAAACCGGTGTAGGTAGCAGTCGCCTCCACTATGCCGGCTTGACGAGACAAGCATGTACCATCTTAGATTGACAATGCACACTCCTCTCGTTATACCTGACTACTTTCAAACTATTCCCGAAACGCCGCACGGTCAATTCACGGGTGTTACATTCGAAAGTGGTAGTACTACCCTAGGACGGCAGACTGGACAAATATTTTATTTTAATTTAATTATTTATTATATGTTGTTCTTTAGCTTTGTTACTGTTTCTTTTTTCCTTTAATAAAATAATAAGACAAGAACAAAATAAACATTGTAATTATCCAAGATTTCTGTTCTTCGCTGCTTTAATTTCATAGAATGACATTCTGAAAAACATAATTTTACAAAGAGTCGTTTAACGATTTTAATTAGTTTTTTTTCTCATTTCTAATCGTAATCATTGTGATACCGCATAGTATGGTGAATTTTATCACATTATATATCATATCAGCTCAACATATCAGCGACAAGGTCATGTCGCTTTTCGGGAATAGTTTGAAAGTAGCCAGGTATAACGAGAGGAGTGTGCACTGTCAATCTGGATGGTACATGCTCGTCTCCTCAAGCCGGCATAGTGGAGGCGACTGCTGCCCGGACAAGTCTCTCTGTAGTAGCAGTTGTTTCCATTCATGGACCGCACTCTAGCTTTACATCAGGCGGAGTGTTGTCACATGCCGAGCTACAATAAAAAAAAAAAAGAATGCGCCTATATAAGAACGTTTGAACTGACAGAAGTGTGTTAATAAAAAATGTATTCAAATTTTTAAGACCGTGTCAACCCTAGTTCGGATTAGAGGTATAAAATTTAGAATAGCAAGATCAACGGGTACTTAAGCAAATTGTAAGAGCAAAAGCGACCCAACCTTTTGTAGGAGAAAAAAATCGGTTTATGATCTGAATAAAGGAGAAGTAGTTACGCGCCAGAATTACCAGTGAAGTCCCACTTTTACTTCTTACCGTGTCGTCTTCAGGCTTTACTTTTTTTAACGACGTACCATCCGAGGCGTTCATTAAGGTTATTAATCCTACGGCACGAGCAGGTTGTTTTCGCTAATTGGCGCAGTTTTATTTCAGCTAACGCTAGGCTTCCTTTTTCATAATTAAATTTATAAATGCTTTCGCCTATCTTGGTATTTTAGAAACAAAATATCCACTTTAAAAAATAAAAGTAACATTTTATAAAATGGACGCGTTTTATTTTATTTGTGTTACTTATATAATATTTTGAACCCAATATAAATTTAGATTATTTATCATTTAAAGAATGGCGGTTACAAGAGGACTCTGCTTCTATCATCAAACCGGCATAGTGGAGACAATCCCGGCCTTCTGAAATTATATCTGTCTCAGCTCGACATCAGGTAGAGTGTGGTCATAATTGACTACTAAAAATTTTCATTTCCTACTTGGGAAAGCAAAAATATTATGTTAACTTTTTCAGTTGCAAATAACCAACAACGTTATTAAGTTACTTAATCTAAAAATATCAAAGCCTCGAGCGGGAACGTTAAAAAAATTATGGTGATACAATTATTGTCAGGGGATCGATGTCATAAAATAAATGATCACATTTATAGGGTCGGGCGGTAGATTTTATTCAATATTTTTGGTATTTAATATAAGTGACTCCACCTATATACAATTTACTAGCTGTTGGGTAAAAGCCGCGGGCGCAAGCGGCCCGCGGAGGCCCTTTTTGTCGTAAAACGTATTAGATCGAATAGATTTTAGGCAGTTTTGAAAATATTTAGCTCGCCATCTAAAAGCGTTTACGTTTCTGAACAAAATTGGTCTTTACACGGTGACGCTAACGTATCTACTTTTCGAGATATGGCGATTTTAAAAAATTTAAAAAAAAAACAAAATTTAAAAAAAAATTAGTGCTGGTCATACTGAACAAAATTGGTCTTTACACGGTGACGCTAACGTATCTACTTTTCGAGATATGGCGATTTTAAAAAATTAAAAAAAAAAAAATTAAAAAAAAAGTAGTGCTGGTCATACTGAACAATATTGGTCTTTACACGGTGACGCTAACGTATGTACTTTTTGAGTAATAGCTATTTTAGAAAATTAAAAAAAAAAAAAAGCAAATAGTGCTGGTCATACTGAACAATATTGATCTTTACACGGTGACGCTAACGTATCTACTTTTCGAGATATGAAGATTTTAAAAAATTAAAAAAAAAAAACAAAAATTTTAAAAAAAAAGTGCTGGTCATACTGAACAAAATTGGTCTTTACACGGTGACGCTAACGTATCAACTTTTCGAGATATGGCGATTTTAAAAAAATTAAAAAAAAAACAAAAATTAAAAAAAAAATAGTGCTGGTCATACTGAACAATATTGGTCTTTACACGGTGACGCTAACGTATCTACTTTTCGAGATATGAAGATTTTAAAAAATTAAAAAAAAAAACTAAAACAAAAATTTAAAAAAATAGTGCTGGTCACACTGAACAAAATTGTTCTTTACATGGTTACTCTGACGTATCTACTTCTTGAGATATTTAAAAGAAAGCCCGCCGCGCGGAGCAAATTCGATGTTCACGCGGCCGCGCTCACCGTCCGACTGACCGAGGTAAAGCCGTTTCGATCGTTCGTCCCGAAAATGCCTCGTCGCGGATGCTGTTAGGCCACGCCCACCGCCATGCTCCGTTTCATATTGGCGTACCGGCGGGAAAAGGATATAAATACGATCGAGGAAAAATTTTTTTTGCCCGATTTTGAAAATTTTTTTTTTGATTTCGGCATAAGACGACATTCTCTACAACTTTCTCTACGGGGTGACTGCCCCGACTCGCCCCGTTTCCGAGATATCGCTACCACTTCCGGTCCAGAATAGACTTCCGGTCAAAGTCGTATTTTTCTCGACGGTTTTGGGACATCCTCTATACGACTCAA
Source organism: Tinea pellionella (assembly GCA_948150575.1). NCBI lineage: Eukaryota > Metazoa > Arthropoda > Insecta > Lepidoptera > Tineidae > Tinea > Tinea pellionella. The sequence goes on from OX411258.1 coordinate 4,025,482, forward strand.
AAAACCGCTACCCTCCACCATACCGGCAAGTGCGAAATAATTGATGTCAGTCAGTGAGTGAGTGAGTGGTATTGCAGCTATATATTAGTATAATTATATTTTATTATATAGTTTACAAATTACTTTTCATTAACTAGCATCGTCTGTCTTTAAATTGCAAAAAGAAATAAAATAATATAAATTCATATTCTACTTCAACAACAACGTATTGTATGGAGAGAAACAATCAATATTCTGAATAGGAAGAAGTAGAGACCGAGTGTGAACAGGGAACATACCAAACAATGACATTTTCATGGCATATATCCTCCCTATACACTTGAAAATAAATTGCATTCAAGGCGTTGATGCAGCAAGGTTTTGTATGAACAAAATACTCTTTTGTTTACACGAACAAAGCAGACAATTTCAACTTTAACGTCACGGCATAAGGTAGAAATTTGTATATGATGTTTTGATGGGACTTGTATAAATGCTTAGCTTGTAAAGGGAATATGACACATTATAAATTGTCTATACATAGTGCAGACGTGGCTGGCGTAAGCATGAAAGCATTAAAATGACAAATTGTTCATTGCCGCGATTCCATTTTTCATTTGGCAACGAAGGTTTCCCTGCAGACACCCTACGGCTAATCGAGGGGTGTTAATTTTTATTTCTTAACAATAAACTAAATAAACACTTGTGAACTTCATTAAATTAAATAATTAATTACAATAATACTTGAATTATTACCCTAGATTGGTGGTATGGTTGCATAATGAAGTTTTTCTAAAATAAAAAATAAAATTAAAAAAACTTTTTTTTCTCTTACTACGTCACACACTCTCTCGTTTATAGTGGTGTCGTGGGGTAACATTAGTGATGAAAATAAATGCATAACACAGCGCACACGCATACGAAGTTGCGGACATCAGATAAACAATGTTAAAATTTAATTTCTATTTCCAAAACGCAAATCTTCTAGTTAAACATAACCTCAAAACGTTTTCTACTAATATAGCACTCGTATAGTATAGTAGAATACATATTATGTAGTAATAGTCGGTTGAATATGTAACATACAGAGAAATCTCTTGAATTCAAACTGTAATGTTGTAAGCTCTGTAACTCGGATCGCGGTCTCTGGTCGGATTGAATCGTTTAGCGACAATGTCGTTTCGGGTCGCCTCAAATTACTAAAATGGATTTTCGATATAACGCCCATTCGGTGGCAAGCCCTTTTTAAGTTACATGAAATCCTCCTTACCTTTTAAAAGTTACAATGTGTCTTAGTGTATTTTTTTTAACCTGTCTAATGTTAACTGTTGTAGGCAATTTTTGCCTTCGCTATGCTGGCAGACTCCTCTCGTTAAGCCCGGCTGCTTCTAAGCTGATTCCAAAACACGACTAGGTCGCTTCACAGGCCTTTAAATTGGTGATAAGCCCCGAAGTCTAGTTATCAAGCATTTCTTAATTGATTGTATTTCATGTTTAGCTCGGCATATGACAACACTCCGCCTGATGTAAAGCTAGAGTGCTGTCCATGAAACAACTGCTACTACACGCAAATTTCTACAAGCAGCAGTCGCCTCCTCTGTGCTCGAGGAGACGTATATACGTGTACACCATCCAGACAGACAGTGCTCACTCCTCTCGTTATACCTGGCTACTTACAAACGCGACAAGGTCACTTCACGAGTGTTATATTCGAAAGTGGTGGTACTACCTCAGGACGCAGACTGGACTAATAAATATCATTAGTCTGCCTACCACTCGTTTATAGTATTGCATATTTACTTTTTTTTCTCAATTCTCCATTATATTTAAATAGAATACTACGTAAAAATAAATAATATCATTTCGGTTTTTGTAAAATATAAAAATTGTTTTGAGAAATAATATTTTATGAAAGGAAGGAAATCATAACAAACGTTCGTAGAAGGAAAGTTTCCAAGAAAAATACTCTAGATTGATTCCCGAGGTGGTTGAGTAAAATTATCTTCAAGTTTTTTTTATCAATATCTATAGTAAAATAAATACTATAAACTAACTTTAGATCTGGTATAAGAAGAAAAAAGATTTTATTTACAAAATTGGAAAAAATATTTTTTAAGTAAACACTAACTTGAGATATTATTTAAATTTCTATCAATTCGTTATTGTTAAAAACAAAGGGGTCGTTATCCATACAGCCTTTCAAAAGGCATTGTCCAGTTTTCCGTTTACTTCTTCAATTGTTTTTACAATTACAAATGGATGAGTGGTTGAACACTACTTTTAAAATAAGCACAAGTTAAGAAAAATAATTCTAAACAGAGCACCTGCTAACTCCAGATTAAAAAATTTTTTTTTTCAGTACTACTCTAGCGCCTCAAAAAACTAGTTACCTAACACAATAAGTATACCCAATACCCATATTGTTTATTACTACCACTTTCGAATGTAATGTTACCCGTAAAGTGACCTTATCGCATTTCGGAGACAGTTCAGAAGAAGACAGTTATAACGAGAGGATTGTGCACTGTCAATCTGGATGATGCACATTCGTCTGACCAAGCCGGCATAGCGGAGGCGACTGCTGCTTGTAGAGACTTATCTGTAGTAGCAGTTGTTTCCGTTCATAGACCGCACTCTAGCTTTACATCAGGCGGAATGTTGTCATGCCGAGATACAATAATAAACAACAATAAGCTTTTTGATTAGGTTCAGTGTGTTATTTACTTAAATAATAAAGATCCTCGAGAATATTGTTATTCATAATAAAATAACTTACATGAAAAAATGAAAAAAATATATATATAATATATATATTGTTTAAAATCTTTGATATAATATTTTTGTACTTAATTTTGGCAAAGAGTACTGTCTTATTACATAAAGTTATAAATTATAAGTTAAATTAATCGTAAACGGAGTAGGTAACATCTGATTCTTGGAATGTTAACAATTTAAATTAAATTGGTGACATTGCTGGAGCATGTTGACTGCAGACCGTTCCTTGAATTTTCTTGGAAAATTACGAAGCTAATTTGTTGTGCAGCAAATATCAGCGACTCTTCGGATACAGATAGACATAAACAGTTCTTATTGTGTCTACTTCACCTATAATTCAGAATTATTTACTCGTACAATGATTTTAATTCATTAATACTTCATTAAAACTAATCCGTTTTAAAAAAATTACCTAATTGTATCGTGAATGTAAAAAATGAAGGTTGCGGTAAAAAATCAATTTTACAAACGAGAAGAGTGGAAATATGTAGATACAATAGTGCAGTATTTTTACTGCCGAGGTAAAATCACTGCTTCCATGTGTAACACTTGTGAAGTGATTTAGGTGCGATTCGGGAATAGCCTGGAAGCAACTAGGTAGGTATAACGAGAAAAGTCTGTTCGCAGTACTTGTTCATCAGGCCGGCATAGGGGAGGCGACTATTGTATAATTTAGTGCAAGTTGCAATTGAATAACTTAATAGTTTATTAATTTGGTTAACCCTCATCTTAGAAACGTTCTAAATAATATTTGATATATTAAGTTAGTAAAATGTTTAATTTTCATCATTGGGTATAAATACTGGAGAGCATTCACAAAACATCAACAATTTAAGATAGAGCCCTGACAGAAGGCAAATTAATGAAGTGCGGTCCGAGTGGATTTATTACGGTTCCCTGAAGTAAACCTCATTCTAATCGATTGCCACTACCTTCCTTTTCCTTAATATCAGATGGGAAGGATCTCTTTCGTAAACAAATGGAGACCATTGACTTTATTTTGCTAAAACTAATAGTCAATATAAAAATTACTGCGGTTTAGTTATTGCTTTAAGTTGAATAAAAATCGGTCGTTTATTTTTGGTTGAAACAGCCGTCAAGTCTGTTTCTGTGCAGTCAAAGAACAGGCGTGAAGCGGCAGTTTTTGGGATTAATATTAGTTGAAGATGAAGCCCAGACTAGTCCAGACAGAAGAAAAGAAACTGTTGCAATAACGAAATCTACAGTTGCGACAATGTGAAATCGTGATAATGAATCTGTACAGCACCGATGCTAATGTTTGTAAAGTTATCAATTGTAACGCGTCTATAAATTCGCTCCAAAGGATAGTGGAGACTATCTATACTAAACTTAATTTTCACCAACAAAAACTTTATCTTAACCAAGTAACTACAGCTAGAAGAGAAATTGACAAATTTTGTATTCAAAGTTTGTAGACGTTCCCCCGTTCAAAATAAGATAATAATAATATAAATATAGCAAACTATTGTTATTTAAAGAGAAAATATATGTTCTAAATGTAGTAAAATAAATTATAAGTTTTCAACTTTTATTATTGTTTAAAGGAGAATGCCCATTCGCCTAAAATAAATAGGTCCACAAGTTTTTCTCGAGTTCGTCTTAAGTTCGTCTTAAATTAGTTTTAACTTTTTCACCCTGGTTATTGTGTAATTAGACTTTTTTCTGGTGCAATATTTCTGGTTATTATTATATTAAACGCTTTAATTGGTGTAAAGCTCCAGTGCCGTCCGTGAACAGAAACAACTGCTATTACAGAGAAATCTCTACGGGCAGCAGTCGCCTCCCGTGAGAGGGCACTACTAGCTACTTTCAAACTGCTCACGAAACACGACTATGCCACTTCACATTCGAAAGTTGCAGTACTACCCTTAGAACGGCAGACTGGGCTAATAATAATAAATGCTCTACATCGATATTATTATATTCTACAATATCTTATATGTACACATACTTCATCAATAATTACTATCATTAATAAGCGAATAGACAGAATTCCTAGTATTAATTGCAATTAGGAGGATCTTACACAATATTAATTACTTTGACAAACGATAGAGATTCAATTTACATTTAATTTTAAGTGTCGACACTATACAAGTAATACACCAGATTGATTGATTTGTTTACTGACATATTGATGTAAGTGACTACTATTATTATCTTGCCTTTATTATGTATTAGTTTTTGAAGTATATTCACCAGACCCCTCTTGTCTTAATATTAGAGATACACTGCTAAATAAATCTTAGCAAATTGTGAAAGGGTTGGATATTGTTTTGCGTTTGCTGACCACTACGTCACTAGTTGTGACTTGTCACCCGCGGAAAGTACTAAGTGTTGCCGAATATTCGACTGCCGAATATGTGGCCCTTCGGTCACGAGCCTCGCTGAATATTCGGTATTCGACCAAATAACTATTCGTGGCATCTCTATTCAATATGCCATATATTATTATCTTAATACTTCTCTATAAGAATAACAAGCTAAATACAATGTCATTATCAAAGAATAAAGGCAAAATTATAAATAATAATTATAGAGACAAGTATTAATTTCTCAGCAAAGCCTAAGGTATTAACTACTTATCTAAGATCCCATTTATGCCGTCTTTGGAGCAGAAATCACGTCCGATGAGGATTTGTTCCATTTCTATATACAAGTATTTATATTTGCTGTTTATTTATATAATAATTAATTATAATGGAATAGACAGAAGGAATCACGTCTTTTCACACGAGTTTTTTTTTTATTTTAGCAAAATTGTATTTCTGTTTTATTCATCTGATGTTAAAGAAGCGTCTGGCTTGATGAGACAACGTTGAGTCCAGGTTGACAGAGAGGACGTTACATATATGAATTTAGACTTTTTTTAATTTAGAAGATGATAAATAAGTTAATATTAATAAATAAGTTTGTTTAAAATAAATAAATAAAGTTTTATAAAGAGGTTTCAAAATTTTCGTCGTAATATTGGATTTGACTTAGCAAACCTTTGACTCAAAAGATCGTCTCAAAGTTTGATCATAAGTTTTCTAGAGCATTGAATTTATTTGTAGACTTCTCGCCAACCGCTAACAAAACTTCAATAAAATCTTTAACTTTTGTAAACTTTAAGAGCAACAAACTTTTATAATGGCGATATTTTTCTTATTAGAATTTGTTTCTTTGTTATATATGTGTGTGTGTGTGTATACATAACACTTGATATTATGTGGCTATTTTAAATATATTAATTCAATCTTTATTTCATACGCTAACATTGTCATTAATTTATTTAGAGCGTTGGCGCTTCTTATAAAGATTGCGTCTTGTGATTCATCTTCATGAATTTTTATGTGTGAAAGGGCAAAAAGGCGAATCATTCTGCGGAATTGTCTTATACACATTGAAGTTCAATATTCAATTGCGAAAGCAAAAAAAAATTAATAAATTATTCTTTAATAGTTTTACTAATGAATTTGAGTGTGAACTCTCCACCAGAAGGATCGCTTTATTTAAAATTTATTTACCTTTACTATAATGGCAGAAAGTCCGCGATAAATGCGTAAATTAAAATTATTATTATCTCCGTAATATCGTGTAACACTTAATGGATCCAATAACCGTTCTTAAATGCAATTTTAAAAAGATAATAAAATTACTTTTCCCCTTTATTCAGCGATAAAATATCGCACAGGTTACATTTACGGGCCATTGTCAACCTATAGCGATTGATTAAATTGTAAAAGCCTCTGATAGTACGCCGTAAAAATGACAAAAGAATTCTATATGAAGGCTCAGCTTTTTATTTAGGTTTGCTGAGCGCTCGTAAAATAGGAGCCTACCAATAAAATGTGTGCTCTCCAAGATTCTGCTCTTTACTTTTTCTTGAACTCGTATCTCGAATCACAATAGAATTTAATTCAAGCGCTTGATATCGTCTGCTTACTTTGATAAACAAATAAATTACAAAACGATGAAAATTAGTTTAAAATACAATTTCATTTGTTTACGATTTTTAAAAGAGTAAACTTTTAACATCAACATCACTCTTTTACCAGCTTGTCTTTAAGAAAACTTTGAAGTAGGGAGAGTTTTGGCGGCCATCTTGAGACATTAGTTGCAGCCCAGCTTTACTGATCAGATCTTAAAATATATGTATGTGACTTTTTTCGGCTGCAACTTGTAGTGAGCATCTAATAAATAAATAAAATAAATAAAACATTAGGTTAAAGTGTAATAATTGTGCATTATTAACCTTTAAGTGTTCGTGAACGTGCGTGAGTGTGGGCAAACAATTCAAAAGAAGAGAAAGTGTGTCTCCATTTTCCCTCCAAAACTCCGTAGGAAGTTTCAGTAAAGATTCTACCACTTTACTGGAGCAATTTTTGACTTGACTGTGACTTGACCTGATGCAAAAATATTTACTTTGACAATTGTTATAATGCCATATAAATAAATTTAAAAAACTTTGAAGTAAAAACAAACAGTATTAAAAAACGTTAGCATACTCTGTGAAGCTGAGGTGCCCGGTTCCATTCCTGCGGTCAAATTCCAATTCTTTTAAAGGATTCGCTAAATTATGATAATAACCTATACTGTGAATTCGTATTCTGATTATTTTGCCATAAGCTTTCGTTATACTGAAACGCGGGTTTCCTTTATATAGTGAATTCATGTTAGATTGACAAAATAACGATGACGTTAAAGATTTGTAATTTGGCCGTCGGTCTCTTATCAATATTTATTTATAAATACTTACTAATAATTGTAAATTATGAAATGATTAAAAAAGTGGTGTAACGTTGTTTTGTCCTGGTTCTGATACCCTTTGTACAGGATACTCTGGTTTGGAATTTGGGTAAGATAATTTTTATAAATATTTTTCATCAAACCTATTACTGCGTATGCAAATTTAGAGCTGTTATGCAAATGTGTAAAAGGGAAATGTCATGAAGCAATTAGAATTAGTATTCATATCATAGCTCGCAGTTTGAACGTAGACCGCAAACTAGTGGTCACTGTGACCCACGAGGGAGCACATTTCATCTCAATTAAACAACTTCTGCGCCAGGTTAATTACAATAGACGAATAGTGTTGTCACATTTGAACCTGTAATTACTACCTTAATAACAGTATTGTCTTGAGGATTGTGTGCGAATTGCGGGGATCATTATTTTGTGTAAACAAGACATTTTGCGTTAGAATTTTTAATAGTTTTTAATTACTTAATAATTACGAATTAACTGTGTTACTACTTTTTAGATCGGACATGCTGTAACTATACAAAGTGCCTATACACAGCTAGTACTTGTACCAAAGGTACCGACCAGAATTCACCGAGATTTGAACAGGGGTCTTTTTAAAAGAGAATCGATTAATATACAGTCAATAATATTTACACTTAACAGTTTATTTTCCTAAATTAAACAATAAAAACTTAGAAATAAATGTTTAAAAAATCTAAACTTTAAACAAATATATTATTTCTAATTATTTAGGAAATATCATTAAAAATATTGGGAAACACTGGTTACAATGTTCACTATCATCAATGGATAGATATAATTTATCTTGATAAAGAAAGCTTACTGAAAGGAAGGAGATTATTTAAAGGGAATCTGAACCTACCCGCAACAATAAATTTGACTACACAATTTACTTTACTCCTCCATTAATATTCCCTTACCGAGTCATGTAAATAAATGCATAAAACCTACATATTTTTTGCGGAGAGACAATTTTTTCCATTGATAAAAGACAGCACTTACCTCCGCTATGCCTGCTTGAGAAGACACATTCATCCAGCTGATCTAGAAACGCAAAATCCTTTCACCACTTGTATTAGTCTACTTCAGGACGACAGACTGAGCTATTAATCATCATCGCTCTGCCTATCACTTTTAGAGCGACCGTGGTCTAGCGGTAAGACGCGTGAACTCACGAACGACGAGACCCGAGTTCGAACCTCGCTAAATTCTGACCGGTACCAATGTAACTTTGTTATATGTACTTTGGTCGCTTAGTGCCTATAGGCACTATTAAAGAGTGGCAGACTGATGATGTTTATTCGCCCAGTCTGCCGTCCTGGGGGTAGTACCACCACTTTCGAATGTAACACCCGTGAAGTGACTTTGTCGCGTTTCGGGAAGAGTTTGAAAGTAGCCAGGTATAACGAGAGGAGTGTACACTGTCAATCTAGATGGTACATGCTCGTCTCCTCAAGCCGGCATAGTGGAGGCGAACTTAACATCTAAACTCTAGCTTAACATCAGGCGGAGTGTTGTCGTATATTTATTTAGCGCATATTTATTTGCCTAAAATTACAGAATATGTTATTGTATCCCTTTGTTATAAATATTAATAATAATTTGTTTATGAAAACGATTTGAAAAATGCCCTTTCATGATTCTTTCAGGTTTTATGGTCATTACCTATAACCGCTATAAATTTCGAGCGAAAACGTACCTTTGTTCGACTAAGATTCATACGTTACGCAAAATGTTTACAGAAACAGATATTATATTATACAATATATGCTTTGACAGCCTCTGAGGCGCAATGGTTAGCACGCAAAGGTCCCGGATTCGATCCTCAGCCGAAATTTATAAACCCATTATGATATTTAATTCATCTCAAGCCGGCATAGTGGAGGCGACTGCTGCCCGCACAGGTTTCTCTGTAGTAGCAGTTGTTTCCATTCATGGGCCGCACTCTAGCGACTTACATCAGGCGGAGTGATGTCACATGCCGAGCTACAATAAAAGAAAATAAGTATTTGTTCACGTCAGGGTGTGATATGTCTCCCTTGTTCTGTACAGAACGTTCTAGTATGTAGACAGGGCATTGTATTTATTATTATTATCGTTTTACTTGATAGTTTAAAATTTAAGGTTAACATTCTTATGTTACAATATTTTTAGAAAACTCATTATTGTTAGTAATTGAACATTATTTCCAATTTATCGTTTGTGTAATCGTAAATGTTTCTTGCGGTGAATAATGAAGGTGCGTAGACAACAGTTGATCTCCATAAAAATGACACATTCTTTAAATTGTTTACGCATAATAAATATTTAATAATCGCTATATTTTTGTAATGGATGAGTCAATTTATGATAAATTTGTTGCTATATTGAAGACATTTTTGGTGAAGAATAGTTTTTATAATTTGAGTGAGTTTTTGTATAATAATAAGTATTAATAGTAATGTATATCTATAAGTTTTTTTTTTCAGTGCCCCAACGGGATTCTTGCAGAGCATCTGGCAGGAAGGAAAATAAATATTTTGATTTTAATTTTTGTCATAAACAAATAAATGGCTTTTCATGATGCACATTGAATTCCTTGCCTAGGATGGTCGGAGCCTTGTGACTTTTTAAAATCTTAATATAGACAGACACTGAGCGACCATAGGACATATAACATAGTTACACTGCAGCACTGGTACCGATCAGAACTTAGCGAGGTTCCAAAACGGGTCTCATCGATCTTCACGCGTTCTACAGCTAGACCGCTGAAGCTGCTTGTATCTATAATTTTATTTTATTTTATTTAGCACAATAACAGATTACAAACAATAGACAATATTAAATTTAAAAGTTATTTTTACAATCGTATAAGTATTTACAAAATACAATTGTCACGCCTTTTTCCCACAAGTATTTGTAATCAAATAAAAATTGTGCACGACATTTACAAAATAGTACAAGAGTGTTAAAATTATTTTCTAAAATTAGATATTAATATCTTTAAGCATGTGTTGAAAGTATCACATTTATAATTGAGTGAGTTATATGTACGGCACATTCTATGGAAGGGATTGTTATATGAGATTGTTATTATTTGCCCTCGCAACACTAAACAATTCGTATTTTCTGCGTGCTCTGTTCTATACTTACAACAATAAAGCTCAAAAGTTTGTTTATTAGAACGCCCTAATATCTAGAACTTTGAAACTATTTAGTTTTTAGTATATTTTAGACAAAGTGGATAAAATAAAAAATAATTTATTGTAAAAAGTAAAATAATAAAGAAGTTGCAAGTTGCAGTACTATATGATATGATAGGTCGCGTGGTACCTACTGCCAAATAAATATTCGATGTTTTTAAATTGTAAATATTATATTTTTATATTTATTATATTTACCTGATAGGCAAGCGTGCCCTACCTTACACCGCATCACTGCTTAACATCAGGCAGGGTGTAGTCAAACGCTTTTCTATTAAACATAAAAAACATCATATTAATCTAGTACCTAAGGTTACAAAGGATTTACACGTCTAACATATACAACGCAAACGAAGCCATTTTATCGAAAGCTTCTACAACTGAATACAGTTTAAAGTGCATCCAATAACACACTTATTTATACATAACTTCAAACGTAATATCAGCCTTATTTACAAGCGTTAAAGTTCATTTTAAGACGAAAGTATTGACTTACATTTATATGGCTTTCTTTCTCAAATACAAAGTGTCTGGGATTTCAAATATCCGGAGTAGAAAACGTCTCCTGCACTTATCTGCAGACGCCACCGTGTAATATGACCGTGTCGATAGGAAAAGAAATAGAAAAATCGTAACCTCTAAACCTATGCAATGTGCAATGTTTAAAGCTGAGATTTGACATTTGTCTTCAAAAAATAAACGATATAAAAATTTGCATCAGTTACAAAAAAAAACCCAGATCCGTCCTCTTGTTATATCTGCCAGTTCCAACCGATTCCGAAACGCGACTAGGTCAATTCACGAGTCTTAAAGAAAAAAAATCCAGGACAGAAAAAATCTGATGACGCATAAGTTGCATACAGTATCAAGTATAGAGGGACTGTTATTCGCAGACGATATAATTTATGCAGATTTTATTTTGACCTACAATATTTTTTAAAATATATCATGGAAGATATTTGGTTGGTTATTGGCCCAGTCTGCCGCCCTAGGACAGTACTATCACTTTTGAATGTAAAACCCGTAAAATTTCGGGACCAGTTTGGAAGTAGTCAGGTATAACGAGAGGAGTGTGCATTGTCAATCTGGATGGTGCACATTCATCTCCCCAATCCAACATAACGGAGGCGACTGCGTCCTGTATAAATCAGTCTGTAGTAGCAGTGTACCGTTTATGGATCGCACTATAGCTTTACATCAGACGGAGTGTTGTCATAATATGTTTTTTTATATTGTAGATCGGCATGTGACAACACTCCGCCCGATGTAAAGCTAGAGTGCGGTCCATGAATGGAAACAACTGCTACTACAGAGAAACCTGTGCGGGCAGCACTCGCCTTCGCTATGCCGGCTTGAGAAGACGAGCATGTACCATCTAGATTGATAGTGCACACTCCTCTCGCTATACCTGGTTACTTTCAAACTATTCCTGAAACGAGACAAGGTCACTTCACGGGTGTTACATTCGAAAGAGGACGGCAGATGGGCAAATATCCATCATCAGTCTGCCTACCACTCTGTTGAGTTAAAAGAAAATAAAAATACAAAATAAATCTACCAATTTCCATTAAAGTATTACAAGGGGACTAATCTTCAATAAAAAAAATATTAGCGTAGACTGACGACAATCTCTCTAGTCATTCAATTAAAACTGCTTAATTAGACAAAGTGCAGTCGCAGGTACGATCCAATACCGAATAATTACGATATTCTACAGACTGGGGGCGATATTCTATCTCAATGTAAGAAGCTTAGTGCCTAACGATGTTTTAAAACGATTGAAAAGGGAATTATTTCTGTTATCTATGTTGTGTATCTATATTCTAATTGTGTATTCTTAAATTAATTGAAAACTAAATAAGACCAATTTTATTTATTTTATTTTTTATTTTAAAAACTTTATTGTTATACAACAAAAGGCGAGCTTAGTGCCGCAAGGGATTTTCTTCCAGCTGGCCTTCAGGAAGCAGAAAGGGTAGTAAATAAAAAAAAACGTTTTATATATAACTTAACACACCAAAAAAAATTTAAATTAAATTAAATCGATAAAGGCTCAGTAGAAACAAAAAAATACTGAGTTTTGTTTTAAATTTTGTGTTAGCCAACTTATTTAGTTGCTCTCTTCTTTACCTTGACCTTAATAGAAACGATTTGAGGGCCTCCACAACATGCTCTGCCTATGGGCCGCCGAAGTCTAAATCCGGCGCTGGGCCTGGTGATTTTTTATTTTTGCCATTCAATGTAAAATAAAGAGGAAATTGTAATACTAAATACGTGCTGCATGGGCTTTGATCCCTTTGCCTTCTCAGAACAGAACAAAATATTATGGTTTTTTAAAAGATGTAGTTCATTTCGTAAAATATATTTTTAAAAAAAAACGTATGGCTCAATATCGAATTTCTATCATTTATAAAGCTTTACAATTATAAAACAACGCATTCAGAAAATTACAAATTAATAAACTGTGTAAAAAATATTAAAGTCGGTAAGTAACTATTACAGAATAGAAGAATAAAAACTATTCCTGATAAATTAACAGCCGCAAATTAATTACAGACTCGACCGTTTTCTTCTCTCTGTGGACTCAACGACATTTTTATGGTAATTTGTGACGAATATTGCTATCATTACATATTAAAATATAGTTATACATATATTTAGACACACTTCAACCATCATTACTTCAACTCGCTTTAAGAAAAACTATAATAATATATTTTTAAGTTACCTTTGACAGCAAGAAGCAAATGTTTATTTATTTATAGATATTATATTCTTAAAAGAACTGTGTTTGTTTCGGGTCTGAGTTTTTGTTCTCCTTGTCCTGATGCCCATAAGTAGTACAGGATGTTCTAATTTGGTTCCTGACTTATTTCTTAAAATTTTATTAACAAAGAGTGTGTATGTTGACATCAACATGGATGGCGTACATTAGTGTCCGGAAGCCGGCATAGCGGAAGCGACTCCTGCCTGCAGAAGTTTCTCTGTGGTAGCAGTTGTTTCCGTTCATAAAACATCAGGCGGAGTGTTGTAAAACAAAAAAAAACTATAAATAATACAAATGATATTAATTTGATTGTAAGTGAATTTTGTAGACATCTCACAGCTGTGTTGTAGTTGTACAATATAAATAATGCCTACAACGCTATTATCTCCCTTACGAACAAATCGCCAGGGATCTGCTTACGTCATGGTAGGGGATGAAAAACTTATAAATTCGTTTTCACCCTCCAACGTTTCTCCCAATTATTTGTCAGCCAATTCAATAATTATAATTATTATATTATATATATTTTTTATTATTACATTAACTAATGGTAAATATATAGCACGATACATGTAAAAGTTACCAAGTTAAACAAAAAAATATTAAGTATAATATTAGTCAATGTTTCTGAGCAAAATACTGCTGCCAAAGAAAGCATCAAGTTGTAAAATATCTGAAGATCTAACCTGAAAGAACGGCAACGCCACATTTCGTGTACAATTTGAAAGTCTTATTTTTGCTTTTCTTAAAAGTTCTAATTTATTTAAAAAATTATATAAAATCTAATTAAAATCGTAAGTAATAAAATAGTAAAATATTTTAGGGTGAAACTTTAGGCTGAATAAGAATTTCGGTTAAAAGTTACCACACCCTGTCAACATGCATCTGAGCCATAGAGAGAATTAAGCGGCACGTTTCTCTAGAGACTTAACAAATTATATTTGTATAATGTTAAGTAGATTGAAAACTAATGAGATCTCAAAATTTTCAAATTAAATGAAATTACACAAGAGTCCACTAATATAATTACAAATAAAATTACAGTTATTCCTCAAGCTTCAATTTGTCTGCAGTAACAATTGTTTTCGTTCATGGGCCGCACTCTAGCTTAACATCAGGCGGAGTGTTGTCATTGCCGAGCTACAATAAAAAAAGTCAAAAACTAATCTTCTTTCTATGAAATTCTCGAATTAAACATTTACTCCTCATTTTCCAATCCAATCTCGTTTACTTACATACGACTTACGGTTCGTTTATATCTGCAGACATTTGTCGTGCCAGATACTCGTACACGATGTTACAGATGCAAACAAACGTGCCTGTGCATGACGTATTAAGGCAGACACCGAATTGACATTTTTTAAGGTTGAAGAGAAAGAAGGTGAACCTAAAAAAAGGTCCAACATAAAATATATATTCTATTCAAAAAAATAAAAATATTGCATATATTTTGATTGCGATCGATGAGCACATTGAATGGCCGCTTGTGGGCCACGGCACGTGTCTGCCACTATCAATGTCTGAACATATAAATGAACCTTTACTCGTACATTCGTTAAAATTGAATAGAAAATAGTTCCACGATAAAACTGAACGCTATTTCCACTTAATCCTTTTCAGAAGTTGCTGTGAAAATATTTCTACGTATTTTAGTAAGAAATTTTAATGAAATAAAGTCATTCAGGTCAAGAATGACCTGAGACTTTGATGTATTTCTTGTTGAAAACAAATGAATAAAATTAAGCAAAACAAACGTTTTATTTTCGGATTGATTATTAATTAGGCTACAGAAAAAGTAACAACAAAATCAGTAAGTCTTCTTTTGACGATCTCTGCGCGGTGGACTCGATTCGATTCGATTCGAATTTAAAAAATTAAGTATCTATTTCGAGTTGTCCTTTACCTGATACACATAGTACAGGACATCGTATTTATAAAAACATCGTTTTAGTGAGCTTTGAACTATAAAGACAAAATGAAATGCGCTCATTAACCTACTTGATGAATTTTACAAACACATTCTGGTAATGAACGCTTCAAACTTTTACTAATTAGAACTTTAATTAGTATGAAAGTTATAATATACGAAAATAGTTAAAACATTCTCTGAAATAACATTTTCCCAGACGTAGGAACGAAGGCCGAAAGTAAATGAAACTAACTTTTTATAATATAGAAACCCGTCTGGTCGGTATTCCCAACTGAATTACAATTGTAATACAGTTGGAGAATATAAAAAATACATCTAATTGAATTTTTCATTTCATTCTACGAATCTCAGTGGCGCTTTATTAAACTCCCTGAATAGAAGTGAGCTGCGAGGGGCAATCGGTGTCAGCTTGATTTGCATTACCGGGGATGAACGAGCACAAAGCACTGAAAGGAATCCACGAGGAAGGAATTCAATGCAGTCAAAGACTTCAAAAGGACTCTACAGTACTGTAGAGAGGTGGACAGCTAGACCGACTGACAGATTTTGCAACCAAACCTATTTTATAAATAGATAAAGCTTTTAAGATCACTTACATTAGAATTTCTCTGAATGTTTCGCTTGGCATATAACAAAGAGTTGAAGCGAAATGAGGATAAGAAATAATACACTAAAACGCAAAAATTCCGAGACCGCGATTCTCCCAGTCATATGGATATAGTGCTTATACATTGAAATATATTATGAGTAGATTAATATTACGTATAAAAAAAATCCTTTTTATACATAACCAATAGAGGTTCCAAGTCATTTACATCTTTTTTAAAAATGTTATTTAGACACTTTTAATCCGCCAGGTTACGCCAGACCAATTGCATCAAAAGGCCAGTTAAAGTTACTTTGACTGTTATAATACACACGTGTTGCACCATCGCATCGTGCATCGTCGCGCCTGTCACTTTTGACGCTTACTTTAACGATTACCGTAACCAGCGAATTTTGGCTGGTCAAAGTTAAAGTAATAGTTAAACCAAATCCACATAATGTTTCTCTATTATTTTTTTCGGGAATGTACTTCTCATTGCATCAGCCACCCTTTTAATGATAACGATATGAATTTACACGACAGTGCAACGCGTGTGGAGTAAAAGAGTCATCGTAAAATGTAGTAAAAAAGTCAAAGTAACTTTACCGGGCCTTTTGGTGCAATTGGACCGGTTACTTAAATCTATAAACTGCCTCGAACATTTAGCTAAGTCGGACACAGGATCCACTGATGCTGTATTGATGACACCGACATCTCATTTCATAAACCAATCTCAGGTATTTATAAAACTATCATAGAATGTTTAAGTGATGCGGAACTATTGCACTGTATTAGGATAAATGAATAGAAACAATGAGGCGAGGATCGAACACCGAGTCTTTCATTATATGTACAGATGCTCAGCCTCCGACTTACGGAGAGCTACGTGAACGCGTCGAGATTCTTCTTTTCATTTTCCATAGACAGTCCTTTTGAACTGCTGGGTTAACTTCACATATTATATAGATTTTTTCTATTACACTTTCATCATAATCTAATTTCGTGTGACGTCACAAATCGACGGCTAGAATGAAATAAAAATATTTATTATTTAATAAATGTGTAACAAAATCGCAATCTCATCATTTGCCTTTTTTACAACGTTTTAAAGGAGGGTTATCCTTTTATCTTTTTTCTCCGAGTAAATGCTGACTTGCCGAAATGAGCCAATGATTGGTGCGTGATTTGCATTGATTCTATTGGAAGAGTGAACACTGGGGACCGAAAAACCTGATGCAATCAAAGAATGAGATTCCAAACGGATAACCGGATTACTGACGAATCCCAAATTGGTTTCTGACGACTTATTTTAGACAATTGAAAATTCGTTCCATTTAATAATAACTTTGGTTAGAAGTTGAATGATGAATAATGTCGGGATTCAGGAGGGCTACTTTGAAAGACCGAAATTTTGTTTTTCGTCCGATCGAATGTGTGAATATTCGTTGTTTCGGAGATTCGAATCGAGTAAAATGTTTACTGATTAGGTCACATCATGATGTACCGACGAGATTCGATCGGAAACAAAACTTCATTGAGTTCTAAGCATGAAAGTCGTCAAAATTTACTGAAACTTCACTGTACGGCATTTTAAAGTAGGACCATGTATTTTTGTTGTAATGATTTTGACTGAAATTAAACTGAATTGAGGGTTTCTTTACGA
Organism: Tinea pellionella; assembly: GCA_948150575.1. Taxonomy (NCBI): domain Eukaryota; kingdom Metazoa; phylum Arthropoda; class Insecta; order Lepidoptera; family Tineidae; genus Tinea; species Tinea pellionella. The sequence goes on from OX411258.1 coordinate 4,043,134, forward strand.
GTACTGATTCACCAAGTAATCAGTTGTTTCGACGTAAATATTTTCATTGTCTTTTGTCTTGTATTTTGCTGCAAAGTACCGCGGATAATGAACCCAGTGATAAACTCAGAGCTTTTGTGTTTAAAGAAAAGGCGTGCGTTCGATTCCCACCTTGATCTGTAGAATTGTTTTTTGTTTAATTTTCATCCGAATTTAATCATAATTAATATAAATTAATAAATTATTATCAAACAAAGGCAATTCCAAAACAACTACCAATCACAGTTTAAAAGCCTCAAAATTTAGTACAAATGCGCCTAAAAGCCTGTTATAATTTATAAAAGCAGAAGATATTATTAAATAGTAACTATTTAGGTAACTTTAGTCAGTAGGGTGAATGCCTTAAATTTCGAGACGAATTAGAACTAGTTTGTGCCTCTTGATCAGGTGCCATATAGTGCTGATATGGCTGTGTGCTTGTAACCTCTGTGGTTACAACGTGGGGTTAATTGTATATCGCGCCTTTCTAGATAAAACTGAATTCGAATGTCTATACTACAATCAATTCCTTATACAAAACAATCCTCTTGATATATACCATAAATATTTCTTTATTGTATTTTTCGAATCAGTTTTTATTAATTTGTGAAAATAGATTTTTTATTTAGTCAGTCTGCAAAATGGCTGGCATTTAACAGCTGATTTGTCAATCTTTAAAAAATATATATATTTTTATTATCATGTACGAATGTTGGGTGCTTCACCCTACCTCTAATTACAGTTTAGAGACAATATTTAAACGTTTAAGCATAAATGGCTGGAGGAGCTTGAAAACTAACGCAATTTACATTAAAACTCCCGAATAAGTGATGTACATTCGAACTCGATAAGGGTTCTTGTTGTTATTGTAGTTCTCTCAAATTTACTACAAAGTTTATTATAAAATAAATTGTAATTTATAAACAAATATAATAAAACTTTGGCTCCTTTTTAAGAGAATAGCAATTGTGCGTACAATATATAGATATTATTTTAGGGTAACGCGCGGTAATAATATGCTAGCAAAATAGAAATTTCAATCGGGACCAAAGATATCTTTTCTAAGTCAATCCGTCTAGCGAAAGTGTGTCCACGGTAAATTTAAAAAAATCTTCATGTGGGCGATTGGTACCCTTTAACGGCAACGTCCAATAAAGTTAACGTATGATAAATCGATAACATTTCGAGATATGTATTTTCTTGTATGTATTTTTTAATTAACGTCTGAACACGCTTTTGTAAACAGATTTATTTTAAATAAGACTCAAATTTAATTATGACTCTAAAATTATTTCTTATATTTCAATTTTTGTACGTTTAACTGGTGGAATAAAGGTAAAAAACTAAGAAAAAAGGCTAAAAGAAATTCATAAAATTGTTTAAAACTGTGACAGAGGACGGGAAAATCGGAGAAAGAAGTAAACAAAAAACGGTTTGATTATATTTTATACATGGCCCTTCACAAGTTCTGGGCACGAGATAAAAGCCCTACAACCCTTCTAACTTTCAATAGATTACCATTAACTTATTGCCTATGTAATATACCAAAATTTAGGTACTTGTGTAAAAATGAATACATTATTGATTTTTTTTTTTGCTTATTTCAAATATCAAACATAATTTACACATTCTTAAACTTTAACTAAGTTTAAACTTTATTTAAATTTCTTTTGAGTTTATAAATTAACCTAACAAGTCATTACATGCGATAATATAATTGGTAAAAAAAATAGTTCTTGAAAATTTGTAAGCGTAAATATGGCTTAACCTACATTATGTAATTTTCATAAAAATATTTTATGTAGAAATAATTTACCAAAATAATATTTTGTACGTCTTACTATCGTGTTTATTTTGATTAATTCATTCCATTTTGATAGCTTTGCAACCAACTTTGAATTATTTTTGAATTTATTTTTCTCCAGTAAAGAAATATATTCGACAAAAATAAAGAGAAATGTTAGACATATTAAGAAATATGGTGTTTTTTCCACCAGCTAAGTTCCATGGAATTGATGTATGATATTGTGCTGACACTGATAAAGGTCTCCTTGGATTTGACATCTTGTTATGGGCAAGAGAAAAATTATTTATTTGTTTGCCTGCACGTTTCTTTACCAAAAGAGATTATTTTAATAATTCTATAGATATTTCTTTCTGAAAATACGTTCGTGCTTGCATCATCGTCACTGAGCGACCAAAGTACATAAAACAAAGTTACATTGGTACCGGGCGATATTTTCAGAAGGTTCAAAGGATATCCATTCGCCTAAGAGATATGGGCCCACAATTTTTTTTCCAATTTGTCGATGATGTTTAGTAAATTTTGTAGATAAATAAATCTACATTCCTTATCAATAATCAATTTAAATTATTTTACCCGGGTTATTGAGTAGTTAGACTTTTTTTGATGCAATATGTGAGATTATATTAATTGGTAAACGATGTGTCGATATAATTGAAGTAAATTAATGAAAAAATAAGATATTGTTTTATTAACAAACTCTTAGATAGAAGTGCGCCCAAAAAATCCTTTGAACACCGGTGTACCCGATTGCGAGCCCACACCTATACTCTCTCTTAAAGGGTAGGCGTAAGATAATGGTACTAACTCCCTGTTTTTATTTTTACAAATACCGGTCTGTTAATTAATTAGATAATAGAAAAGAAAAAGTGCTACAATTTTTACATTTTATTAATTAGTAAATAAAGTTAATTTAGAAGAAGAATTCTCGAGTATTACAATAATCTAATTATCATTAAATGGCAGCGTGGCACAAATGGAAATAAGAGAAAAAATATTTTCATTTTCACCGAGAAGGCTCTACAAGACTGTCACAGAGTGTTAATGGGGCCATTCTCAGCCATTTTCAGGGTTTTATTCAAAGGGTTGGACAGAATTATTCGCTTCGTTAAAGGCGAGCGGAATAGAGTCGATATTTATTTTCATTTTTATCTACCCCTCTCTGTTTGGACGCTTCATAATAATGAAGTTAATTTTACTCTCTATTTACTTAAATATTAAAATTTATTCAACCATTTACAAAGTTGTCAAATCTACGACAACTTTTTAACGATCGAGGTACAAGGAAAAATTCTTTTATTCAGCTCTAGCGACGCATTCGTTGCGCGTCTCTCGCTGACGTCCCAGGTTTGATTCTCTGTCGAAACAAATGTTTATTAATGTAACCGAACGAGAGATTCAATTTTCCTCATAATTTAATATTAGAACAAAAGCATTCAAAGTGCCAAAAATTAATTTAAAAAAATACAGAAAATCAACTAAGCCTTTCTTGTGAACAGGTGCATCGTTGGTGCGTACAGAGTATGTACTACAGACAGACAGCCAAACGGTCGCGAAAGCGAATTATACTATGTATCACTCTAGCTTTACTACCTGGGCTTATTGCTGACAGCTCCTGAAGTATGAAAACTTTTCTTCTCATACCTCAAGCTTCTTATGCGAAACTTCCGTCGTTGTATGATTGGGAAACAACCAGAGAGCATTTAATTATTATAATTTCTCCATGAAATTACATTCTTTACAACTTTTGTTCCAGAACAATCGCTCGGTCTTCCAGTCCAGATGAAAATTTTGCAGAATCCTTTCTTAGTACACGCCTACACTATAATATATATATAATATGAAGCCATTCTTTTTCAGGTGGTTAATTAACATAGTTTTGGCTGTACGTTGATTTTGAAGAAGTCAGTTAGGATTTCATCTTTTATTTATATGTACAGAAATTATATTTTATACATATTATATAAGTGCTATATATAATTTAAAGATCACAGACAAACCAAATAGGTTTTGTGATCCGATAGTGCAAAACGGGATAGTTTAAGTATTGTAAATAAATAAATAAAAATAAAAAAAAAATAAAAAATATTATGTAATGATAGTGATTTTTTGTTACTGAAAAAAATGGTTTATTCAAATTTTTTTTATGTAAGTTGTTCTTCATAAAATAATATCTACATTATCTAACACGGTGTGATACGATAATGTCTCCTATAACCATATATTTAATATTAGTCAGGCTGTATAACGTTCTGCTCTAATCGTTAACCTTCAAAGGGAGCATAACTACGATTTTATGGCATCATAAATTTTTGTGATACGGGGTCGTACTAACACATCGAGAACTTGGCATATAACTATTTCAATACTTACATTGTTATTATTTATTTTAACAACATTTTAATAGCTTAGGTCCAATTGCACCACATGACTTAACCATTACTTTCACGTTAAAGTAATGGATAAAATTAAAATTGGGTTGCTTCAAAAAAAACCTGTCAGTTTTGATGTTTAGTTTAACGCTAACCGTAACGTATAAGCCGTTTAAGTTAAAGTAATAGTTAAACCAATGTCACTACCGTCAAGTGTATGAAAATATGCCAGTATTTTTTCTATTATTTTTTCGGGAATGTACTCCTAATTACATCAGCCACCCTTTTATCGATAACGATATGAATTTACACGATGGTGCAACGCGTGTGCTGTAAATGTAAACGTAACCGTTAAAGTAATCGTAAAATGTAACTGTCAAAGTAACTTTAACGGGCTTTTGGTGCCATTGGACCTTAGTGTACTGCTGTCAAAGTAATAGACTTCAAATCCGAAATACTCCATTTTAACATTTTTTTTGGTATCTCGAATGTTACACTTCGTCTAATGTTAGGCTAGAGTGCAGTCCATGAACAGAAACAACTGCTACCACTGATATATATTTCCAAGCAACAGTACTCCACCGGTGTGAGGAAAGGAATTTGTATCAACCAGATTGATCGCTATACCTGTCTACTTTCAAACTGATCACGAATCGCGAACTGCAAACAGGGCTTTATTTTTAGTATGAACGTTTAGTATAACTGCACTCGGCCTGAGTGCGATTGTCGTCTGCAACAGGAGTCGCGTCCGCTATGCTGACTTGATGAGATGCTTCCTCACACTTGTGGCTAAAACACTTCAGGACGCGACGCACATAAAAGTGATGGCAGATGCGGTTGACTGACGTTTGTTGTGTATAAAATTTCATATAGAAATAATTCTGCTTTTGCTCAACGTAAAAGTAAAAGCCTTTGATAATTATCAACAGATTCTGGCAACACATACTAAGCTTTTATTTTTTAACTGGTATTTGTTTTTTTTTTAATTATTTTAGTTCAGGATAATATGACAACACTCCACCCGATATAAAGCTAGACTACGGCCCATAAACAGTCACCTCCGCTATGCTGGCTTGAGGAAACGAGTAAGCACCATCTAGATTGACAGTGCACACTCCTCTCGTTATACCTGGCTACTTTCCAACAGTTCCCGAAACGCAACAAATTTCACTTAACAGGTGTTACATTCGAAAGTGGTAGTACTAACCCAGCACGACAGACTCGGCTAATAACCATCATCAGTCTGCCTAACACTCTTAACTTGTGAAATTTAAACACAAAAATGCCCTAGTATTGCTAAAAAAAAATTACGTCTGTGGTCGGGAAACCCTCAATTTTTCAAAACAAAAAGAACCTTATGTACAAAAGAATAAGTTTCATTATGAAAGTGTATATCAAGAAATGTGTTTTGTACGCATATTAACGATGATAAAATCGTGTTAATATCCGTTTGAAACTCTCTCAATATCCGCTACATCATCTGTCATCGTCTTTAATGTTTCCTTAATTTATTCCTAATGATTTCTGATCATAATATACTACCAGAACTTGTCTAAAACCTGGAAAGAGCTAGGATTAAAGAAACATATATTAATAGGTATGAATACATTCAGCTTGTTGTTAAGCTAGAGTGCGGTCTGTCTGCAGGCAGTAGTCGTCTCCACTATGCCAGTCCACAAGGTTGATTAATTGAGATAAATTATGTTACATTATTATTATGTTTTAAAGTTTTCTTAAAGTTCGTCTAATAAACTAAGTTGATACTGAAGAGAAGAACTGTACCTATACAAGAGTAGTGCCAGGGTATTCCGAGTGGTTTTTTCTTTGATTTTTTTTTATTGTAGCTCGGCATGTGACAACACTCCGCCTGATGTAAAGCTAGAGTGCGGTCCATGAATGGAAACAACTGCTACTACAGAGAAACCTGTCCAGGCAGCAGTCGCCTCCACTATACCATTTAAAGCGTCCCTGTGAATCAATAGATGAACTGATGCAAACGAAAATCCCTCCAGTACATTCTGAGACAAACAGACGCGACGGTCGACTTTGTTGTATTACACTTTGTGGTTATTAAGTTTTTTTTTATATCTATAATTCTGAATATGCAGCAGTTACCTCCACTATGCCGATTTGAGGGGACCAATGTGCACTATTCAGGTTGTAATTAAATGGGAATCAATCTGAATGAGATATGATCATAATGAAAAATCCACCTACAAACTAAAACGTAAAAAATACTAGTAAATAAAAGTAATAATAAATTTTCAATATAAAACGTAATATACCGAATCGATATCAACATGAGGTAATGTAAATAATCTAGGAGTTTTGTAAATATAAAAAGTATTCAATATTACCCGGGTAAGTTTCTAAAAAGACAGTCTTATTTGACTTGTCTTCAAAACTTTATCGTTTTGTATTCAGAAGTTCGCATATTCGATAAAAGGAGCTTTAGGACGTTTACTGGTATCTTAAAATAAGCGATTTGGTCAGTCCCGGTCCTAAGATAATATTTTTCTTTACAAAATTCAACTAAGTTTATCTAAAATCTAAAATTAACAATATTCATTTGTAATAAAAATCATTATAATGTTTATCGATCCACCGCAGGATCACTTTTTAAACCAATTGTTATACCCCTGAAAAGAGGATCTAATTATAAAAGAAATTACTAAACCTTTAGTGCATTTGGTTAGGCAAAAAATTGTAAAACGTAATTTGAAAAAGTTACAATCGATTTACTTCAATATCAAATATGGTTAGTTACATTACCTTAAGAACTAATTGTACTAGTGCTCTTTTTATTATTTTATTTTTGTATTTTAACCTTTTTTACATCGACGTTTACGATAGGATACGTAAACAAAACAATGCAATTTTTATGCCCACTTAATATCTAATTATTTTTTAACAAAACAATATTTTAAAATTACATCGTTTACCAATCTATAGTCGCTGTTTAATCACATAAAAACAGATATCATCAATTATTAAAGGGTTTAATAAAATAAACTTAAATATTGCATCAGAAAAAGTCTATTTAGCCAACAACCCGGGTGAAATAATTAAAACTGATTGGTGATTAGTATTATAGATTTTTCTACAAAATTAACTAAAAGTTATAGACGAACTGGAGAAAAAAATTGTGGGCCCAATTCTCTTAGGCAAATATCCTTTCATAACTGACTAAAAAAGCTCTGACTATTAGTTTGTTAGAGTTTTTGTCTGCCATCTTGAGACATTAGGTTATCTGTCATGAATTATTTTCCTAAACTTGTGTTTCTTCGAGTGTTAATGTGTAATAACTAATAATGGTAGTATAGATTATTAACCATTAAGTGTTCGTGAACGTGCGTGAGTGTGGGCAAACAATCCAAAAGAAGAGAAAGTGTGTCTCCATTTTCCCTCCAAAACTCCGTAGGAAGTTTCAGTAAAGATTCTACCACTTTACTGAAGCAATTTTTGACTTGACTGGGACTTGACCTGATTGTTTAGTGTGATGCACAATATTATTAACTTGATGCAAAAATATTTACTTTGACACTGGCAAATTGTTATAATGCCATATAAATATTTAAAAAATATACTTTGTTAGGTGCTCCGGCGCCTATACGCTTCCGGTGCTAATAGTACCTATACGCTTCCAATTATAAAACAAAAACCCTATATCCGGCATTAAATCGTTATAAGAAATACAGTTACAAGGGACCTCTATAACACAGAATATTACGGAAGAGGGTGTAAATTAGGGTCCCAAATACCTCTTTATAGAGATTGGTACGCGCGCGAGCGCGTCCTTTTGGGGCCCAAGTCACGTAATAATGTTGTGGTTCTCCTAAATGTCAGTATTCAGAGTCATTGTGTTTACCGGAAACGTAGACGACTAGGTTCTGTAGTTACCTATTATATCGTATTCAAGGAAACAAAATAAAAATATAACGTATATATAAATACATATACCTACAGACTTACATAGAACCTGACCCTAGTTCATTTTTTCAAAAATTTTCACTGCGAGTTCTTTAGTAAAAAAGCAAACACAGCTAATTTTTGTGAAATAATTTCAATAAATTCGCCGTTTTTTTTTGCCTTGGGGCCAAACTTATATTACAGCGGGGCCGGCATAGCGGAGGCGAGCCATGGTAGTAGTTTTATTATAATAAAGGTTCAAAATTTGAACATGAATTTTCATAACAAAACTTTCTATTTTAGATCCTTCGCTCACCGACCGCAGCACGTGACGTTGACAGGTTTGGCACAAATCCTACACAAGGGTGTGACGGGTGGACGTCGCGTCGGCTGTTTATGCTTATATTCACAATAATCACGAGATAGTTGTCGATTTACTGACAGCTTATAAAACTATTAATAAATCTTAAATAAACGCAAAATAAAAACAATTTATATATATATTTTTATTTATATTATTATAAACTAAAAATATCTAATTAAATAACAGCTGATTCTGCCGTCCTGGAATAATACCACTATTTGGTGGTACACACTTGAATCCACGCTAATACTACCAATCGCATACAAAGTTGCGGGCAACAAGTAGTATCCAATAAAATGTCCGCAACTCATTGTTTCTAAGTGAAGTGTGACTCATTTATAAAGTGTCGCAGGGCTATTTAGCTGGCGATCCATGAGATCCATCCATCAGGTACCTACCTACATTGTCCATCGGCGAAGTCTCTGTGAGGGGATATTGATAAATCTTGTTTCTGAAAGAATGATCGTGAAAGTTAGTGAAGGAATTTATTTACGTTTATTAATTTTGTTGTAAGGAGGTAATATTTGTTATTTTATTTAACTAATAAAGAATTTGTTATTTTATAAATTATTTATTCATCATACCTACAGTTACAAAAAAAAAATACAGTTTGCGGTGCTATAAATAATATTTTTCAACGCCATCTATTAGTGAATTATATAACTAAAACATTATTAATAATTGTATCACTAACAATTTTTACATAATTAATGTTTTACACTTTACCAATGAAAGCGTTTTATTTAATTTTCAAAGTATACTGTAACTACTTTTGCCAGCAGCAACTACTAAAGCGCCATCTACATATAGCTCTCCAAAGTAAAATATACACTTTTAGTTTAAACTTGCTAAGTAGTACGTAGTATTGTCAATAGATGGCGGTAGTGAGAATAAAAATATAGAAGTTTTATTCACCGTGATTTGTGGTAAATATTTTATTTTTAATTTTTTCAAAATAAATATAAATAATAAAGAAGTAGTAGATTTAATGAAAAAAGTGTCTACAATACATGAATAAATAAATTTCATTTCATTTTTAGTTTAGTGTGTAAATTAAATAAATCGTTGAATGAATACCGAATTACAGACACGCAGAAACAATTCAGGACAGCATCATAATCAAAACGTCAAAAACTTTAATGAACAATCCCGTACAACGTATTAACAATTTTGTTCCAAGAAACGATAAAGACCTTGTGTCATATAAATGAATATAAAAGAAAGGCGTTAATTTTACCGGGCATGCGTTCCATTATATCATAAAAGTGCGCGAATCAGGGCCCCTGGGCAATCATTATCGTTGATAACCGCACTACAAAGAGACCGCATATGACATATTGGAGAAAACGTGGTATACTGACACGAATTCACGTTGCAAACCTCGGTGACCCCAACCATTCTTATAAGGTATTCGACCGTTACTCATTCGAGTTCAGTAGGGCTGTTACATGCAATAGAACATTACAAAATTTACTAATGATGTTGTGTATATACATACATTGTTCTCATGATGATATTTATATTGTGTAAATACGATTGCGTTTGCCAATTTTGACCAGTACATTAGTCGAAGAAATTGTACTTGCATTGTTTTAACATGTACCTATTGCGAACATTAAATCAAGAACTATTTTCGTCACCTTTGATATTACAAATTGCATCTCCATATAGACTTATATACTTATAGAATTATATATTTACAAATAATCAATCATAATTAAGTAATAAATTAAATTATTATAATAATTAAAGAATATAAACAATATCCACGTGCTGTTAAAACAATAACCGCCGTTTCAACGATGACTAAACAATAAAAAAAATACGCAAAAACGAAGTACAAAAAAGATGTGGAACGGCCGAGGTCTAACGGCTGAATTCGTTGACTCACGATCGAGTCTTTTTTAGCAAAAATTCTAGCCGGTACCAATAACATTAATTAAAAATAGTATATTGGTTATTAGATCAGACTGTCGTTGATGTTACCATTTTAGGAGTAGATTGGAAGTAACCGGGTATAACAAGAGAGCACAGCCAATGCGGAGGCGACTGCTGCCTGCGGACCTTTCCATTGTTTCCGTTTATAGATCGCACTCTAGCTTAACTACAGGCGGAGTCATATGCCGAACTACCATAAAAAAATCTGTAAATAAACTTTAAATTCACAATCGAGCAACCCTGAATGAAGACCATATCGGTATAATGTCTAATCGCTATAAAGTGTGTGGGATCCAAAGGTAACAACCAGCAAAGTCTCGTAGAGAAACTGGCAACATTAAAGTTTAAGTTATAGGTAACTGCTGTTTTTCTACCAATCTCGACTACCCATAATGTGGTTAGTGACCAGTGGCGATGACTCACCGATTCCGTGTCAAATCAACTAGTCCGTAACTCTTGACGTAGCGCGAGAGAATCTGCAATTTGTTCATGTCAGAGCGCGGAATGAATGAGGCGGAGTGACAGTTCCACATAGAAAATTATGCCGTAGCGTTTTTAGGTTAAACACATCAATCTCGCTGTATTGACTTCTTCTTTCATCGCTCATACGTTTAAATTTGCAACGAGCCGATGCCTTATATGTCGTGCACTTTCTTTTACAAATAAATACATTATTTTTTATTGTTTTTAGTTTTGTATCACAGGCTAACGGTACATTGGTACCAGTTACATTGACTACATAAGTGCGTGTTCGTGACATAATTAAAAGTAAAATAGAGACATTGGTTGGATAATTTTTATGATAATTACATTTAATAATGCTTAGATCGTGGGCCATTGTTGGGAGTGAGCGGCTTCCGTCGTAGTTCAAGCCTCGAACCTCGGCCTTCGAGTCTTCAGTCACACCCACTGACACATTGACTCATTACCGCCCACTAACCTACCATTTGATTCTCACAAAGGAGACGCGAGTGTGAACAGTTTTATGTTACTGTTCATTTCTTCCGAGTTTTGTGACAGTCTTTCAAATAAATAGTATGAGTATATATAGATTTCATCACCAACTCTTTCAAACTAACAATATGTGGGTAGGTGTGAGTTACAACTGTCAAGTAATAAGAAAGATATAGGTTACATAACGGATTGTAGACACGTAATTTTTTACAGCATCCGGATTTTTACCTAGAGTGCACAGTCACGCATGTGCTCTTGGAGTGCAGTAGCGTGGACGATGTCAAAGGTTCTTCGGCACGGCGAGGACTCTCCCGGAGGTGTGCAGGAACGTGAGAAGTCTCTTGGCCTTCCTGGGAGACATCGGGTGGCTGCGGTGATGCAGACTACCTCACGCACGAGCGGCCAGAGCTACTCGATTGCGGAAAAAGGCGCCCGCGAGGAATCTACCTAGAGTGCAGTACGAAAACCCTAGGCGCAACAACAAAGGGGGACAGGTGGGTTCGGACCCCCCTATAATTTTCTAGACCTCGTAATTAAACCCACATAGCCCCGAATTGTAAGTAAAATAATATACTATGTTAATTATACTTAATAACTAAGTATTTGAAAATACATACATTGATGACCTCTTTTTAGTCATTGATGGTTTTGAATGGCGGAAACAACCGCTACCAGAGATTAAAGTCTGCTGGCAACAGTCACCTTTGCTGTGCCGATATGGGGAGACGTGTATGCACCAACCGACATTGTAAGTACAATCCTCTCATTATACTCGGCTACTTTACATTACTCTCCTTTATAAGACATAATTATTTCACAGATTTCATAATAAACTTAAGAAAAATTTAGGTTTATTTGGATTTTTCAATTCAAATATAAACTGACTATAATACTACAAGAATAAAACGGCCATTGTCTACCAGATAGCCGTTGATTTACGACGTCCGTCCGGGAGGAGTCAACGGACGAGACAGGGGTTCCAAAATTAGCCAGTGCGAATGCTAACCACGCTACCTAGAGGTTCTGTGGTGAGATAATAATTTTGATGTCGAATCGTGTTATTGCATCTATGTGACAGGTATTTATTTATATATTCGTACGATGTGTCCATTATCTTAATGGCTTCTGCGGCAGTGGTTAGCACGCCCAGTCCGTTACGCACAGGTACCGGGTTCTATTCCCAGTCGAACCATATATTTTATTTAAACAAAGTAAGTATTTGTTTCAGGTCTGGATTTTATAGTAGGGATGTTAAGCTATAGTGTGCTCCGTGGCGAAGGAGCATTTGCCACGGAGACATGTCTACATGCAGCAGTAGCCTCCGCTATACCATGAACACCATCGCTCTACAAGGCGCATACCTCCACATATCTTTCGTCATAACGCGATTAGTACACTTTACAGGTAGTACATTTTAATGTGGTGGTACTATTCAAGATGGCAGACATTCGCGTCTGGCCATCATCAGTCTGCCTACAACTCTTTAATAATTGTTGTTTAAATTACCCGTGTAATTTATGTTAATATTTAAACAATGTAGCGGTTTTTTTAACCCAGACAAGATGTCTATCTAATATTAGCCTTGAATTAAAAAAGGAGAATGCCTATACGCCTAAAAGAAATGGGCTCACAATTTTTTATTGAGTTCGTCGATGATTTTCATTTTCATTATTTCAGTTTTAATTTTTTTTTACCCAGGTTATTAAGTAATTAGACTTTTACTGATGGTTATTGTTACATATATGGTTACATATATTAAATATTTTTTTAAATGTAATTAAACATTATATACGATGAGTAAACGATGTTTTTTTTTTTATTGTAGCTCGGCATCTGACAACACTCCGCCTGATGTAAAGCTAAAGTACGGTCCATGAATGGAAACAACTGCTACTACAGAGAAATGTGGTCATATAATCGCCATATAATGAATGGCCATGGTCTAGTGATAGAGAGACCTCACGATCGATGAGACCAGTGTTCAAACCTCGCTAAATTTTGACCAGTACCAATGTAACTATATTATCGCTCCGTGTCTGTGATAGAAGCACTAACTTAGTACACGCATTTAAAAAAAATATATTTTAAAATATTGTTTTGTTAACTCAACTTTTAGATATCAAGTGGGCCTAAAAACAGACATTGTCTTTTAATCCAAAAACTTAACGATACAAAGTAGAGTATCAAGTTTAGTATCAGCCGTAGTTGGCATGAGTCATACAAACGGATTCCATGTCAATGTAACGTCGTTGAACTTGTATTATGCCACACTCCGACGCACTCCATAATTAGAGTTACAGTTCTTTCGTGATGTAGAGCAAATAGAATCGTGGGTACATTCATTATAATATATTATAATTATTGTGTTGTGTTTATAATTATCAAACTTCTGTCATACCCACACAAATACGATGAAAATATAAACGAAAATAATCTATGCGCTTAACAGTCTTCTTTTACGTGGGAAAATCCTTGTTACGGATACTCGAGCTTTTGTAGAAGGTTATGTCGAAATCTTCAGTCTAACGTTGACATACTGACTAAAAAACCTCACGGTGTTTCACCCGACGCATAGTGGACGGAGTCTGGGCACGTTAACATCCATCTACTCCGTCTTAAAAGTGCTCAATACCCAAGATGGGAATCGAATGGACCTCCTTCGCTTGACGCCACCACCTACAGATTTCTCTGCAAAATCTTTCCATTGACAATCCTTTTAACTCTAAAAATTTCCACCTGATGTTAAGCTAGAGTGCGACCCATAAGAATAGCAGCACAAACAGCAGGCACCGTCACCTCCCCTATGCCTGCGCAGATTACTCTCGTTGTACTCTCGGTAACACGACTAGTTAACACTTAAAAACCCCAAGACTGCTGAATGGACTAATAACTATCATCAGTATGACCGCTCTTAAATATAATCATTCACACGGATATAAATGTCGTATAAAAAAATCTGATTCGTCAATTACGTAATATTTCAACTAATATAGTGTCATTCACTATATGAAAAGTTGACATTGTCGTTTGTCATATCTCAAGTTGTAAAGAGAGTCGCATGAGTAACTTTTCTAATAAGGCAAGTCAACTACGCAATCTTTAGTTGTTTTCTTTATATTAACGCGTCATATGACCGCACTCTTCCTTATGTTAAGCCAGAGTACGGTCCTCTGTGGATAATAGTAGACTTACTGAGATGATTCTTCATAGGACGCTTAAAGGATCCCTGGTTGCAGAAAGGAAGAATGACAAATAATTATTACAATATTTAAAATAATTTTAAAATCATTAAAATTAAAACTATAGTGGTGGCAGACTGACAACACCACTCTTACCGACAAAGTAGCCGAGCATAATGAGTGGCGCGCGTAGCTTTCGGGGACAGACCGGTACCATTAGTTTGGGAAAGACCGGGTAAAAATTGTCCATTTGGGCTTAACAAGCTTTTTTAGTCTTATGGGTGTCCAGTGACCACTATGAGTTCCCATGCTATCTCAGGTACTAAAGAGAAGTTTGCCTTGTCAACAGTGCACTCGTCTCGTCTGGGCAGGCATATCGAGACGATTATCATCCCTTAAACATTTCTCTATGATAGCAGTTATAGGTTAGCTAAGTTAAGCTAACATCAGACCGGAAAAAATACTGCTTGTATGGCATTAATTAAAGTCTTAAGTTAATTTCCGTGTAGAGAATTCGTAGAATACTTTTACTTTAATTGTTAATTATTTTCCGTCCGTTTATAAAGCTAATAGAAATAGAATTTATTAATCAAGGGATTTCTTAGTAGGCTGTTAATTGATTTAAACTTTCGTTCTGAAGTTACTTTCTATATAGCATTAGTCCGTATTGTTTATGGTTATTAACAATGTAAATAGTATTTGTATATAGTGAAAATCACAATGGATAAAATGATTTAAGATTGATCAATCATTTTCACCGATCACCGATTTCGTGTCTACTTTCTTTAGGATTCACTTTCACGGTGCTAATGATGACGAATGTATTTGGTAGCACAATAACTAACTGAATCAACTTAAATATCAGACATCTAACTATTGTTAAAATGTCACCTTTCTTTTTATTAAACTTATTTTTCAATACAAATATTACATAACTCGCTATTTCTGTATTGTTTTTGTTTTTGCACTTTCCGATATACCCATTAAAGTGAACAAGTCTCTTTTTGGGTAAGTAACTTGGACGATGCATACCTACCTACCCGCAGACATTATTTTAGCAGAAGTCTTGTAGTTGACCCAGCTCATGGATCGTACACTGGCTGAACATCAGGCGGAATGCGTCACTTCATTATAAGAATGTTTAAAACACGTTGAAAATTTAGATGGATCTTGTCATAAAATTCGTTCTAAATTAGTATTTAAGCACCAAAAGATCTCGTTATGGGCGGATGCAGATCAACAGCACGTGCCGGAAACTCAACCACAGGTTCGCAGAAGCACCGCCAAATAAATATTGACCTAAGAACGGATCTCAAATAATTAATAAAAGTCAAAGAAATTACATCTTTAATGAAACCTTTTTAAGTATCATATTTGCGTAAAATACGATGTTCAAAAATGTTTTTAACGGAACGGTATTTTTAATTTGCTTTTGGACAAGTTTTCTTCATAAAAGGTTATGACCGAAATAAATACATTTCACCACCATTTTATAAGAATGTAAATTGAAACCAAAACCTACTTTTATAATTATAATTATTTTTGAAATGGATGGCCAAGAAATGCACTTATCACGTATACAAGGAGCAGAACTCGGTACTATTTTATAATGAAACAAACAAATGATATGAACGAAAGTTTACAAACTTTGATATGAGAATACAGTTGAAAAAGCAAATTGAACTAAAACAAAAAAAAATTGTTTCTATTAAAACATTATGTCATTATTCGAAAAAAAAAACAGATCAACAATGTTCACGCAAACATTCGAATCAGTGATTGTTGTGTTTCGCAATGACAGTTCCAGGTAATGTGCGCAAAGAAGTCAGCTGATTTCCACAGAGGCAATGACTTTTGAAGTATCTGCATAACCTTTTTTTCTGTTCATTCATTGGAGCTCAGCGTTTTGTTGTGAAATTACTCATTCAGTCCAATCCACGACGAATAGAAATTCATTTTAAAAATTTATTTATATCATATAATAAACTCAATATAATGATTTCTTAAATATGTCTTTCAAGTTTCGTCTGCCTTCCGGGTGGTCATCCAGTCACGTTTTAGAATTAGCTCGGAAATGGCTTTACCGACAGTAGCGACTTCATCGAGTCATCAGGCAGAGCTGAAAAAAAAATTAACGTATTTTAACACAGAATTAAAACAAAAAACTGAAACTAAAAATAATTTACATACAAAACAATACCCAACGAGGCTCATAATTATTTGTACAACGCTAAAGGAATAAGTGAGAGAATTCCTATGTCAAGCAAGAAATATTATGGTAAAGATGCGTGTACGAATGCCGACAAAGAACAACCATTTGTCACTGAATATACCCATTTAGTACAATATGCATTGTAAATGCAGCTACGGTTCGTTTCAAATGAAAATACAGGCTCTTAAACACAACCGATTTAGGTTTAAGAAAGGCCGTGGTCTAGCGGTTGAAGACTTTAACTCACGGTCGAGAGACCCCTGGTCAAACCTTACGTGTAATATGCATTAATTAAAAGAGTAGTAAGCAAACTTTATTAGCCCAGTCTGTCGTCCTGGGGTGGTACAATGGGATAACGAGTGGCTGCTTACAAACACTTTACTAGATATGAACACTTGAGTAAGTGACCACTAGACCATAGTGAACAGTGATGAAAATGATTTAACCATTGCTACAAGTTTAACAAAAACATATTAAATAAAAATTAATATAATATAAATGAAATGATAAATCATTTATGAATGATCTTTTGTCCACTTGTCCAATTAACAATTATTATTGTCCAAATTATATTGCTTTTATTAATTAAAACCAAATAAGCTCAGAAATAATATTTTTAAAGACATTATAACTATTTTCCCATGGTATTATTTATTCATCACAGAAAACAGTCAAGCCAAAAATAGCTTCAGTAAAGTAGTAGATTAGTAGAATCTTTACAAAAGCTTCCAACGGACTTTTGATGGCAATATGAAAATACAGAACATAAATCATTTAGTAATTAACGTATAATATAATAAATAATAAACTTGTCACAATCGTAGAAACACAAGTTTAGAAAGACGATTCAAAACCTATTTATTGAAATTTTTCTTCAAATATTTAATAATACTAAAATATTAAAGATATAAATCAATGAAGTGAAAGTGTGATATTTATTACCCGTAGTTTAACCTAATAGATGTTAAATAATAAAAAAATGCAAAGAACCCACCGACTCTTATTAATTATTAAACGTGATTTAAGGGCTTGAAAACCTTTCGCTTGTAAAACTTTCTTTATTCGATACCCACCGGTTTTGGAAATGACATTAATTGTAATTGCTTTAATTTGTTAACAAGTTCTATCATTAGATTATATCATCTTTGAAGTACCTATCTTGATATTGGTCGGTCTCTGTGGAGTAGTAGTAACGCGGACATTCCTGGTTAAATTCCCTTATTTACAAGTATAAGTAAAAAAGGTAATTTTGTTTCAGTTCTGGGTGTTTTATGTTTGTGTTGTCCTTGTTCTGATCCCCATAGTACAGGTTCTTCTAAATTGAAGTATTATCCACCAATTAGCAGGTAAAGATCCTGAAAACAAAAAGTACCATCAAATTAAAGGTATCATTGCAAGATCTATACTTATAATTTTAACAGACAAATTATGATGCAAATTATTGATGTATCTCACATAATAAAAAAGGCTTCTAAAGTGTACCTTTAGATATCGCGGATCGCAGAGCACAAGGAGGCATAACAGGCGACCACGGTGACTCATGGAGGCCTCGGGGTCAAGAACACATCGCTGCCTGCCTACCTGAAGAGCATGATGGCATGAAGGTAACCGACAGCGATAAATGTTAATTTTTACCGTCAAACGGTTCGTATCTACCAACGTAAAAGCTTCTACATTACAATGATACATTTGGACTTTAAGTTATTCAATACGACTCCGCCTATGAAATAACATTTCTATTGTATAAAAGATAGCTAGGCTATTTGTGACGTATAAGGAAGCCTTCTTGCACTCAAGTTCCCACACGGAAACTTTTGTCCGCGTTGATTTAATAAAGAGTGGTAGGCGCTCTAATGATGGCAGCATCCCCATTATCAAGTGTAGCACCAGTCAAAATAACCTATTCGCATTTCAGGAGCGGGATCTTGAAGGTACCCGAGTTTAATTAGAGTAGAGTGACCTGGACGGTGCACTGCGTCTCCTCAAGCTGGAATAGATTGTAAATATTTGTGTGGGATAGCTCTCAAGCTGAGCGTGGTCATATGCCAGGCTACTATGATGAAAAATATGTAAAAGCGTTTAGTATAGATTAATATGTTAGTTGTTTTCATTGAGCGATCGCCCACGCTAATGCCTTTCGCTTGTGGCACACCTGCACACGTGACCAGCGAACCATTCCTCACTGATGAACTGAGATGGAGTACTTACATTTGCCATTCATTACGAGTGCTGTGAGATGTAAAGAATCGTTTGAGAGTTCTTCATTTTGTTTTAACAATCCTTCAATTCTTATTAAAGCTTTTGTTAACTTATATGTATTCATTTTCTCAGACATTTATAGGTAGGTTTCTCATCTCCTTTTGTATTCCTTTGTGGATATTCGAATGCGCGGTCTAATAAATAATATTATTTGTATTATTTATATTCATCTTTAACTTTGAATAATAATTATTTTAGATTATATTTTGAAAGTACCTAATAAGTCACATTACTCTCTCTCAAAACTCATTTAAAAAGTAATTACAATTATTTGTTTGAGAAATAAAGATTTTGATTTTGTTTTAATGTAGCTGGGCATGGGCTCACACTTAGCCTGATGGTAAGCTAGAGTGCGGTTAAATAAGCGGAAACAATTGCAACCAGAGTTTGCAGTTATGGCGGGTTGAGGAGACGAACGTGCATCATTCGTCAATATGGTTGACAGGGTTCACTCCTCGTTATATCTGGCTACTTCCATACTATAAAAATATATTTATTTTATGTTATAATATTTAATAATCGGTACTTCCCCATTTCCTTACAATTTCTCTCTAAACAATTGATTGTCTGTAAGAAATTACTTTTGGTGATAAGGCCACCAATTGTACTAAGTTATTTATTATTTCATTTTTCTGTAACCTTGTTAATTGCAATAAAGAATTTATTATTATTAATCCCGAAACGTGACTTCTTAGGTCTACTTCAAGGTCTAATAAATATTCTTCGTCGGACTGCGCGACTTAATATTAACTTTATCAAAATTGAAACCTATTGTTAACGAAGATCAGTATGCTACTGGGCTACCGAAAGTTTCTATTATTGTAGATCAATGAAAAAATACAGCCTATTACGGTACAGGTCGTTAGGGCGACTCGTAAAATTTATAATACTTTTTTTACGAGTCTTGCGCTGTCGTGGTCGAAACCTGTTTATATGGCGGAGGGTCGGCCACACACCTCGCCTCGTGCTTCAAGCTCTCAAGCCGACTATATGATCAGACTCGCTGAGATAAATGTCAGAGCCCACGGGGAAATTCAAATTGACCCTAACAAACTCTAAGCATAGAAACACAATAGAAAATTGTTTTATCTATAAAGTGTGGGTTATTATTTATCATTATTTTAGTCCTTTTTGTGGTAAGGGTCATTCTTTTAAATGTAACATTTGAGTTGAGAAAAAATGTTCACTGTGACTAACGTTCCATTTCCGAAGAAAAAGCAGATAGTATCATTGTGACTTTGTCACTTCGATCGATCACCACTAAAAATCATTATTAGAGCGAACTATAAGCGATTGATGTGATTTTCGAACGTCATTGTTTTGTGAAATATCACAGTGATTTTTTACGGTTGATAGCAATGTTTTTGTCACTTTCTTACTCACCTCTAGTTAGTTTTGTTTTCATAAAATATTCAAGAGATTTGTTTAGATTTTTTTTTTATTTAGATACATTTTCAATATTTTCTCAGATTGGTTGATCTTATCAGATCTATTTATGTAGGTATCAACGTATGAAAGTAACCTGTCTCAATAGAATATCAAAATAGTATAATAAGAACAATGATGTAGAAAGTATATCATGAGTTTTCTTTTTAATTTTGTTTGTTTCTTATCATCACGTTCAATCAACTTTTATCCTTTACTTATTTAGAAGGGAAACGTTTTCTGAGACAATTTTACAATCTAGTTTAACCTTATATTTATTTATAGGTACTTAGACTTAATTAGAGCAATTAGTGAATGTAAACAACAATTATTAAATTATGATGAAAATTGAATCGAAAAAATCATGATAATCATTTAAATAAAAATATCTAGTATTTAATTTAACATGCCATGTTTTTAAAATTTCGCGGAATATCGGAATTGGGGCCACTTGCGAAGGTCAAACTTTGCAGGAGATATGACCAAAATCAGATCTACCGACATATCAGAACGGTAGACCGACTGTACTTCAAAACTTCACCCTTCCTGGGAAGTTGCCCCGTAGAAATTCGAAAACTCTGACTAAGGGTGGTTTGCACCAGAGAAGGCCGGTTAAAGTGACTTTGACTGTTGCTTTAACTTTAACTTTGACAGTTACCTTTACTTTTACGCCACGCGCGTTGCACCATCGTGTAAATTAATTCGTTATAGTTAAAAGGGTTGCTGGTGTAATGAGGAGTAGATAAATAATACATGATTTAAATGAATTCTTTCAATACAAACAAGGCTTTTCAAAGATTTTACGTTAGCGACATTGATTTAACTATTACTTTAACTTTGACCGGCCGAAATTCGCCAATAACGGTTAAGGTTAAAGTAATCGTCAAATGTGACAGATTTTTTTTGAAGCAAACCAATTTTAACTTTAACCATTACTTTAACGTGACAGTAATAGTTAAATCATATGGTGCAAATGGACATAAGCGATTTGCCAGTAGACGATTTCATTGCCTACCATGAAAATATTTTATTTGCATGCATTTTTTAAAAATTATTTTAGCACGTCATATGATCACACGCCGCCTGAAGTTAAGCTAAAGTGCGATCCATGAACGGAGGCGACTGCAGTCAGAGAAGGGGATCTGCAGACAGCAGTCGGGTCCGCTATGCCGGCTTGCCCATCGTCAGACTCTACCATAGCATCGTCAATTATAAAACATAGAGAGTTCACGAGCTATAAATAATAAAAAAAGATAAGTATAACATATAATGTTCATGCCCTTTTGTTGTGTATAATATTTAGTTATGTTTCATGTATTTTAGAGAATGTAATGAGTACTTAATAAAGTTCTTAAACCACAAAATGTCAACGTCTCGATGGGTTCCACTTGCGATTAAAAACGCCGTCAAAACATTTTCATGCAACAATGACTCATCTCGGCATTTACCACCCATGGCTTTACAAAGAAACTGAGATGGATTATCAGAAATTATGCAACCAGCGCACTGACTGTCCGTTCACATGAGCTTCACACACTTTCGCTGAGACACTTTGAAGAGATGAGACCGAGAAGACCACCCAAAGAGATGACACCGGAGATGCTTGTGTAGAAGGCCTCACTACTTTATCTTCTTGACTTTATATCTTTATTATTGAAACTGTATCGGAACCGCAGTCATAGTTTGAATTTAATCTAGTGTTTTTTCTTCTTTTTTAAGGCGGGTTCTGGTGGATATCTTTCTTCTCTTTCTTATTTATTTACTAGTTTTACTTTTTTTATACATTTTTTTTATTGTAGCTCGGCATGTGACAACACTCCGCCTGATGTAAAGCTAGAGTGCCGTCTTTGAATGGAAACAACTGCTACTACAGAGAGAAACCTGTGCGGGCAGCAGTAGCCTCCACTATGCCGGCTTGAGGAGACGAGCATGTACCCATCTAGATTGACAGTGCTCACTCCTCTCCTTATACCTGGCTTCTTTCAAACTATTCCCGAAACGCGACAAGGTCACTTCACGGGTGTTATTTTCGAAAGTGGTGGTACTATACGAGTATATCCCAGATTTTCGTGTTGAAATAATAAGGGTTTTATTGTATAAGACAATATTCCGCCCGATGTTAATCTAGAGTCAACTGCTACTACAGAAAAATAGCCAGACAGGAATAGCCCCTTGATTGACTAGCTTCACTCCTCAATTCCATTATACCCTGCTACTTTCAAGCTGATCCTGAAATGATACTGATGTGTAACTTCTCTTGAAATCTGCCTTATCAAAAGAATCGATAAATCAATATTGTTACAAAGTGTCACGATTGATTTATAACGTCGGTTCTTTATTAGCAACTTTTTCTTTCATTTTCTCAACTTTCGTTCGTTTTACAAAGATTTAATGGTCTCTAAATGCTCCCACACTACAACTCTTTCATAAAGCAATAAACGTTTCTAGTAATTTACAATTTTTCCACCATAAAGTGTAAAATTTCTTATCGTTGAGTAACATCTTAAGATATATTGTCGTAAGCTTGTATAGAACAAACCAAACTTTATGACGGCTCCGAAATTAGGCACGAGTCGCTGCGCAATCCACAAATTGAGGTATCGGCGTAGCTTCATGAAGGTGAGAGGTTGGGGCAAACCCTCGCTTTACCCGCCCGCAGGATATTTTCATATAATCTATTCATATTTAAAATTAACTCTTAATTTTATTAATGTGAAGTTGACTGAAGTAGCGCGGAGTAGCGTCCGCAGCTAACTTCCGAGACGCCATAAAGTTTGAATCGACGTATATGTAGCTGAAGTTTTGTAAGCATCTTCTGGTTATCGTTCATATTTGAAGTGGGATTTACAGGATAGATACGCGTCTAATATATTACAACATAGTCATTATAGTGAACTTCTTTGGAGAAATGTAACTTAGCACGTACTAACTGTAGGTGTTTTAGGAGACGATGATAATCTTTAAGACTTTGTAGAAAGCAAACAATTAGAGGTAAAAATAACGAATATTTTACGAAATCCTTGTAGCTTAATACTTGTTTAATTAGTTTCTTTTATGTTTGTTTAATTTATTGCCGAAAGAATTGGCTTGGCTTTATGGGATTATATATTTTGTGAATTAAAAAAAAAAACCTTGGTAGAGAGTAAAACAGAATATGATGTAGAGGAAAAGTAGCCTAAATAAATGAGATGTCGGTGTCCTTAGTTAGCATTAGTAGATCCTTTGTCCGACTCAGCTAAATGTATACATAAAGGAGATGCCCACTTGATATCCAATAGTTTGGTAACAAAACAATATTCTAAAATAATATATTATTTTTTTATTAATTCATTTTAATTATATCAACACATCATTTACCAATCGTTATACAATGTTTAATTACATAAAAAACTGATATTAATAATTATTAAAGCATTTAAAATAATAATAACCTTAAATATTGCATCAGAAAACATCTAATTACTCAATAACCTGGGTGAAAAAATTAAAACTGATTGCTGCACGTGTAGTCAGGGTTTCCAATTTCTACGGGGCAACTTCCCGAGGAGTGAAGTTTGAATCCGAAATTCCAAAACGATCGGCTCATGATTTGGATTTCGCATGCCCGAAGGCGGTATGGTGGAGGCGATCTGTCTGTATTCGCTTATGAACACACCGCACAGATGAAATGTGGTCTCGTGTCGGGCTACTATAAAATAGTGATTAAACAATGTTTTACTTAACGTAATAATAATTTGTTTATTACAAAAATATTATATCATACTTTGTAATATTTTTATACAAATTGATGTATTCGCAATAGTAATTAAGTACGTGCAAAATTTAATTTTGTATCAGTTAGTTTGCGTGACTGAAAACATCAAGTAAATGTAGCGGTTAGTGGTACGTTTCGAAAATACTACCAATTTAAGTTAAGTTTCCGCTTAACGTTATATAACTTTATGGTACCGATTTTCGGATTACACAGTCGTTTTTCCGTGAAATACGAGGTTTTTTCCAATTACCCAACAGTTATATCCCCAAACTATAAAGTTTATCATATACAAACCATAAGCTGCCTTCTAAAATATATGTATTACTGTTTGTTAACTAATATGTAACTACATTCCGCCTGATGTCAAGCTAAAGTGCGGTCTGTGAACGTAAACAACTGCTATCACAGAGAAATGTCAACAGTCACCCCCGTTATACCGGCTCGGGGGCGACGAATCCAGATGTGTGCACTAGTTCTTTCATTATACCTGTTTACTTCCAAGCATATCCCATCATCAATCTCTCTCTCTAACTCTCTTTAAAATGGTTTATTAAATAAAATAATTAAATTAATTATAGAATATTTGTACACTGCGTTACTTGATGGTTGTACATTAGTGTTGCAAGCTAAGAAATTGTACATAAAAATAATATTAATTTTAATATTTTTTCGCAAGTCACAAACATTCAATGAACATGCTATTTCACAAATGCACAAGTAAGTACTTATTCAGAGAAGTTGTTTTTGCAACAGCTAACTGACAACGTGTTTTGATTGTCAAGAAATAATATTTAAACTACACTTAGCATTCTGCGTCCTCAGTGCTCAAGCAAAGGGTCGATGTTCGCTTCCAATAATATGTTTTACGTCTATATTTACTATCATGATTACTACAACTTTATAACTTAACTCGTTGTTAGTTTTGTCATTTAATTATATTTTTTTTATAGTGATGCCACCATACATGTGATGACACCATAGGGGAGATAACTGCTTCTATGTAGGTTACTTTCGCTATGCTGCTGTTATAGAGAAGATCCTGTCCGCCATTCGTCTGTCGGTGGAGGTCCTGTCGCCTTTTTCAAGAGACTCGGATGAGGGGCTTGAAACCCCACAGTACGTGACCAGCGCACGTCTGTTCTGGCTTTAAGAGACGTTCTTACCGTGCTCCCGAATCTTCTACTCTGCCGAATCTAGGTACAGCAAAGTCAAAAAGAGATGTTCTGAAACTTATAATGTCTGATTTCTTCTCTATCCTTATGTGAATGGTACATATGAAATTAAAGCTGCCAGGCTGATATTGCAGCGCGATCCAGCACCATCAGTCTTCTGCCTACCATTCTTTAATTTTTCATTATTGTTTTAATTAAATTTATCCGAAATATAATTCATATAATTTCGTCAAAATAACGCCAAAAAATCGAGTTATTCCTTGAAGGTTTTAGATAATCTGATGCGGAACTGTGAGATTTAAGATATGGTGTAGTAAAGTTGCGACAAAAGTAGGGTCCGGTAGCTTGTTACACAATACTTTCCTAAACATTATATTTTGTGTACTTTAGCCAACTTTCCTCTTTAAACAAAAGACGCTCGTAAAGTAATACCCCGAACTATGTATCGCTCTCGGTCTGTTTATTTTCAAAGCTCACTTCGCTTGTTTTATGCACGTGCTTTGTGCTGCGACAACACACACTTAGTTACACACTCAAACTCTTGCTTACTTATTACGTTCAATTAAAGTCTAAATTACCAAAGATTTTGTTTTTATGTGTAACAGTATTTGTTGTTATCCTACACTTGCAACATTCTACTCGGCGTTGCTATACCACTTTCCCACGAGCTCTCACGTCACCGCCCCCTTGTTTTGTTAACTTCACTATAAAGACCTATACCTAAGCGTTTACGTCACTAAATATGTCACCGTTAAACAATGGAAATATGCGTTACCTAGTACCTACACAAAATTCCAAGATCCTAATCATTCCTAATAATTCTAAAATAGTCACCTACTGCTTTAAGTAACGAATTAGTGACATATTTTGTATTTATTGTAGATGTGGTCGTTTTATAGTAGTTCAACATATGAACAGATTCCGCCTAATGTTTAGCTAGAACTCCATGAGCGGAAATAACTGCTACCATAGAACTACCACAAGTCCAGTCGCCTCCTCTATGACACAATCCAAATATACACCATCCACGGAATGTGCTCGTTCCGTAACGCGATTAGGTCTAAAATTTAAAAAAAAAATTAGTTTGCGGTTAGTTCAGGTCTTGTCTTATTGTGAATTCTAAAATAGTAAACTTCTATCTAATATTCGCAGATGTCAAAACAAACATTGCAACCTAGTTATTTAGAACAATAACGAATGCGTATGATGTTGACATTTGTTACAATGGAATTTATTATTGTGCAGCAGAAACTGACATGATTAATTTAGTTTTTGACTATTAAAATTAATAGAAACTATAAACCGAAATGCATCTAATTATAATATTAACTAACGACACAGATGTAAGAAACAATAAAATGAGAAAAACTTTCTAAATTATCTTCTTTTTTTTACTAATAATAAATCACATCAACCTACTCATAAATGTAGCAATTCATCAAATCCAAATTGTTAGTGAATTTCGAATATTATTTTATTTTATTTTCTACCCAAAAAATTGCACGACTTTTGTGTTTATTTCTTTCGCTTATTAATTTATGTCAACAACCTTTATTTAATTTAATATATTTATATCTGAATAGTTGTTTTTAAGACTTAGGAATGGATGGCAGACTGATGATGGTTATTGATCCAATGTAACCACTCCACAAACGTAATACTCCATGAAGAGATTTAATTGTATTTTGGCATCAGTTTGGAGGTAGAAAAAGCCTTAAGTGACATAATGGAAAAGGACCGTACTCTAATTTAACATCAGGTAGAGTGAGGTCACAGCCAGACTACTATAAAAACAAAATATTACAAATATTTTCGTAAAGAACTAGTAGATTTAACACTTTTGTGTGAATAAAATAACATCGTGTTAACATTAGCTTACTAATGTTTATTTTTCCTAAATATATTCGGTGCAATTTTTGACAGTTTATTTTGACAATTTAGATCAAATATTTGACATAAATCTGCTCACCAATATATGAGCAATAATAGTCAAAGCTTGTGCTTGTGTCATAGGCACAGAGAAACAAAACTTCAGAATTGATTGACCGGTTTTTCCATAAAGGCATGGGTTACGAGCTTAGAGATTGAAGGACGGCAGAAAAAGAATTGTAATGTTTCTAAGCATTTCTAAATTTAAATATAAATTGAAACCTTTGTTTGAAACAAACAAAAAAAAAATTGAACTGTTAACTTTCTAACAGGACCCTAAACTTTGTTGCCTTAGGTTAAGTTGCATGACTTAAAACTGTACAATATGGATACACAGGAGGTTCTTAAATGGAAGCCTACATCTACGTATACCTAACACAGTCTCATCCACAGCCATTTCTTTTACACAGCTAATATACCAGCTATTTTAGTTTGTAAACAAAAGTTTAAATCAAACACTCGTTAGTTACTTAAATTGTTCATTGTTTACAAATCCATCCAAATCGCGTTTTAAATTTGTAACTCATAATGACATTACCTTCAAAACTCACTCATAATATACTAAACGCGTACTTAAATCCGGCGCAGCTTCCGCAGCAATTACTTTCCGGAAAACGTTTTAAGTATCAACCTTGTCAAAGCTATTTGGAGTTAAAAAATTATGCACTATCAGTCGACCCACGACGTCTTACGCAAAAGTACAATTAATAAAAAGGTAGCTACCACTATCCTAGCGCATTTTCATTTTTCCTCGTCGTTTCCCTTTTCAAATAACTTTACTTTAAACACCTCTATCGCATCTGGTCATATATAGGTTCCTTATATTTCTCAAGCTAAAGCGGCTCCAAGGCAACTCTGAAATGCAAATATACTATCTACTAATACTGCGATCCGGATGTTCGGCAAGCGGGGGTTCGTGCTCCAAGTAAACGGGTGCTAAATTCATATGTTTCAAAATTTGTTAACATATAAAACGTCAAGGTGAAGATTGGAGGTAGTTCCCGTGACTGAGAATTAGATGTCATTCGTGTGCCAAGTGCCGACGATCATCGAAGCAAAACAGCCGCTAACTGCGTATCCATGGACCGTGGGCATTGCCTTTAAACTGCTCTATTCGAAATTGTATTGTACACTAACGGATGGTTGTATTGCCTAATGTGGATACAACCTTACACAATTTTGACAATCGATTTTAATTTTTAACTGATGTTCATAATGTTATGCCAAGAAAGAAAGTTATACATCGTAACGATGACAAAACGAAAGTATCTAGTGTCGCGCAATTGCATAATTCATACGATTTTAAGATTAATATTGCCTTGAGGCGAACAAGACAGATACTTATTAACAACCATAAAGATACCAATGACTAAGTGTTACTACTATTTCATAAGTCTATCTGCTATTTATAAATTATTCACACAATGAGAGAATATAACGAATCTTCCTCGTCTCTTTATTATAGTAAATTACCAGTTGTACATCCATCATAGAGAAATACAGGGTGGAAAGTTAGCCGGATAGGAAATATCCTAAATACTGAAGATATCAAATTTTATTCTTTTTTTTATGCTTAATAGGCAAACGTTTGACCGCACCCTGCCGGATGTTAAGCAGTGATGCAGTCTAAGGTGGAGCACGCTTGCCTATGAGGTACCTATTTACCCTTAATTTGAAGAGGCCCGTATTGTACTTCTCGGGAAACACAGACACTGGGAGAGAGTTCCACAGTTTCGCAGGACGCACGAGGAACATGTTGTCAAAACGCTTCGCTTTTGGAACTTGGACCATAAATGGATGGTACCTCTCCGGGTGTCTGGACGTCCGATGAAAGAAAGGGGACGGTAGAACTATTCAAAGGAACCATTCATTTACTTTTATTAAAAATTATATATGTCTATAATTATGTATTTATAATTGTCAAGAAGTGATTAGATGGCGTTGTGCAATATATGCAACTGTGATTTTTTTTTCACCTGGACCACGGCCGTTCTTAAAAATTGGGCCGATGCCCAAATCAATTCGACTGCTGCCTACAAAAAATTTCTATGGTAACAGTTATTTCCGTTCATGGATCGCACTCCGATCGCACTGCTGATAAAAAAATATATCCAAAAAGGAGGCTCTACTCTTCATTCACAATCGCAAAGGTACGAAACGAGTTGTAACAGCTATGCAAATGACGTTTACGCAATCCGACAATGACAATAATTTACTGTTGACCTCGACCTTGCCGGGTCTTGCTCCCACAGTGCACCAAAACAAAAAAATATATGTTTCGCCACATCTACCTCACCCACGTGTGCTATTTTTCGCGATCTGGGACATGCGTGATCAGGGTACTGATGACCTTTCAGTATTATGGTAAGTTGAATCTGTTTTAAGGACACCACGTTCTTAACCGATAAATTTATAATAATTAAATACGTTTAAGATGCATCATTGCGAATAAAATTTAATAAATTACCATAATATGCTGTATATTGAAACTTATGGCGATTTATTTTTAATTTATTTAAATCTTTTAAACATTTTCTTTATGTGACCGCACCCCGTCTGAAGATAAGCTTGAGTTGTTACTTAAAAAAAAATTTCGCCTCCACTATGCCGGCTTGACGAGATGAATCTTCAATATTCAGGTTGACAGGGCCAGACTCCTTTCCAGTTCCAGCCGGGTATAGCAAATGCCAAAAGTCAAAAGACTGCTAAATCACTTCTTATTTATTTCATCGTTACTTTTTTTCTTTATTATAATTAATTACATCATAGATTTAAATTTATATTTTAAGAAAAACGCTGTGACAAATTTCGAAAGTAACAGAATAAAATATGTCAGGGCTCGAGACGCCTAACATTTAGTTTTATGATTGATAAATTAAATAATGCATTGTATTTAAATACAATTTTCAATGTACCCATTCATCACACAAGATAGTAGTCCACTTGTATGCACGAGTATCATTTGTCTAGTCTTAATTCTTTTCAATTAAGTGTTTCGCTTGTTAAAATTATTGTGTCAAGGTTCTACTATTAATATTGTCTTAATCAGTATATTTTTGTACTCAATTTATTTTATCACAGACATAACCTTCACTTCCTATCCTCATGTTCATCTTTGAAATTCTAAGTAAATACCTATTACTCAATTTAGTTGAGCAATAAATTTTTTTTTCCCGTACCTGCTCGACCTTTCCAATGTGCAGTAGCGCGCCCAAAATAATGATGTTTATTAGCCCAGTCTGCTGTTCCTGAGAAGGTATCACTTTCAAGTATAACACCCGTGCAATAACCTAGTATAACGAGAGGAGTGTTCACTGTCAACATTACACATAAAGCGCTTCTGAAATTAAACAGTTGCAATAGTACTAACTTGCTTTCTATTAACACTTTTACCCATTTTCTATTGACATTTGGTTCATTAGAAACACGTGTGCGAGCAAAACCATCGCAGTCTAAAATTCTTTATTTACGATCAATAATATTGACGTAACAAGTCTATGTTAAACGAACCGGTCGAGTTGTCCGGTCGTCGTAACAACTTTCCTTCAATGGTATCGAGATTGTTTAATTAAAGATCATTGATTCAGTTTTTTTTGCTTATCGTTCGGGGTATGTACGTCCATAATGGTGAAGCAAGAAATGCAAATAAACTTATATCAGAATGGAAAGTTCCAGAACCTGTACTATTATGTAGGGTTCACGTTGAACTTTCGACCAGAACAAAAAGTAGCTGCAGAAAGTTGTCGTCGATCCAGACGTTCGATTTCAACCATCGAGGATGAAAGTCCTATATTGTAATACCATCCGGTTTTACTGACCTTGCTAAAGAATTGTAAGAAAATAGTTTTGCGGACGCGTGACTCCATAACAAAAACTCTCATTTGCTAACAACTTTTTGCACGCTAATCTTAAACGATTTGCTCAGTGAGAGTTTATCTGTATTTGGATCAACTATACAATACGTATCCATCGTTATTTAAATACTACCTACTTTAGTTACTAGTGAAACTTTATGATCAATTGGCATATCGATAACATTTCATATAAATTTTCACTTTCAACGATTGTAGCAAAATTTAATTCCCAATTAACGATGGAACTTTTCTAAAAGTGAAAACTGTAATTTGGGTTAATTCCAAACGTTAATTGGCATTTAAACTCTTAGATTAATTAATCAGTAATAAAAGATTCTAGTTTTCTTTAACATCCATGTATAATTATTTATGCAGATGTATTCCGCATATTTCATTTAATGCCATTGCAATATATCACTAAATTGTTGAATTTTTAAGCCAGCTGATGTTGCTAACATTATTAATTGCATATTATTCATAATTAAAATATCTACCATTAATTTATTTCATTGACTAATGATCGCTGAAAATTAGTTTTATACGCATTTCGTGCTGATTTAATTTTATTAGTCGACATTATTTGACAGTTAACCTTCACGGGTAGATTGATATTGAACTTTAAATAATTTATGGTTGGGTATTTTTAAATTAACAACATTTTATCTACACAAAAATCCACTTATTCAAATAGAAACAGAACTTACGTAACCGTATAACAATGGCAAATAAAAAAAGATACTGCCAATAAGGAATCGGTATATCTCATATAAATTATCAATGTCCACCAGTTAGTTGTCACAAAGGAAACTTTCCTGGTGCCTCATCATCATATAATAAGTCTATCAATCAACAAGATTATTCTATTACAACATGCTTGAATTCAAATTAGCGAAGCGTGACCGACGTCGTATAACAATACGTGCATGGAACAGTCCCCTGGCTTACTTTCACCGACGGAAGAGTTGTTATCTCTAGGAGGCACTTGCAGTCAGCCCTGGAGCTTCAAAACAGTCGGATGACTTAGCCACACGGAACACTCCGGATCAAAGACAATCAGTTTACGTAACCTTAGGACGTGCATGAGGATGCTATCTCGCAACAACGTAATGCACTCTACTTCTATGCAGACGTCTTTAAATTTTATTGTTATAGCTTTGACGTAAGGGTTAAGTCAAAAGTCGTGAAAAGCTGATGTTGCAAATACTTTCCATCAATTTAAATTGAATTGCCACTTGGCTAACTATTTTTTATATACTCATATATCCGACATATTATGACCGCACTTCGCCAAATATTATGCTAGAGTGCTGTCTATGAACGCAAAAAAATGCTCCCACAGAGAAAATTCTGCAGACAGCATTCGCCTCCGCTATACCAGCTTGAGGAAACGAACACACTCCTATCGTTATATTATATCTGTTTCTCAAACTAATCCCGAAACGCGACAAGATCTTGAAAGCGGTGGTACAACCCCAGGACGGCAGACTCGGCTAATAACCATCATCAGTCTGCCTATCACCCTTTAGGATTCACATGTCAAATTATCTAATTAAGGAAGAAACATGAGAGACCCGTCCATACATTTTGTTTTGCAGTATTGTTTAAAACATTGAAGATTTATGTCGAAATTGAGTCGAGGATTGTCGAGAATTAACTTTAACTATTGAACAATAACGCTAAAATATTATTTCCTTTACTATGCTAAATTATCTTTTATTACTATTATTCATCCGTAATAATAAAATGAAGTTATATATCTGTGAACAAAACATTCTTTCGTGATACAAATCGTTTTGTGCATTCGAAATGCCGTCAGCGATGTTTTGATCCGTTAACCTTGTTATCTTTACTGTTATTGCATGTCTCATACATAAGCATTCATATATTATTATAAACATGAAGACTTAGTAATGTAGGAATGTAAATTATATAAATGTTGCAGAACAAATAACTCAAAGAATAAATCAAAGAAGCCATAGTGCTGTAGCAATTAAGAGACCATAACAGTCAAACACGCTATAATTTTAAAGAGTGGCAGACATACTAATGATGGTTAATAGTCCAGTCTGCTGTCCTGGGATAGTACTATCACTTTTAAAGAAGACCTTGTCACGATATCGAAAGAAGTATGCACTGTCAAACTGTAGTTAATCTGTGATAGGAGTTGTTTCTGATGGATCGCAATATCAGATAGAATGTTGTCATAATATGATGCCAAGCTACAATTTAAAAGAAATCTACAAGTAATAGTGTAATAATCCAGCAATTTCTCCCCTCTTTCTCGAGAATCGGTCCCTCAATGTTGATGATCGCGACTTCCGTCCTCGTGAAGTTTTACAGCAATAACTAATAAATTATTATAACTAAAAAAAGTAATTAAATAAAGCTAGTGACATATAGATGTAAGACAGTAAATGTATCTTCTACATCTTAAAATATTATATGGGTATGAATCAAAAAGATGACACAGCTATTGTTTCCAACGGGTCAAGGGAATTCGTGCACAAAGTCATTGCATTTGACCGATACTTAACTAATATGGACAGAGCTTTCGATTTCCTAACTGTATTTCAAAATATATTGAGAAAACAATGAAGACGCTAAAATCTTTGTAACGGAATGTCTCACGACGAGGCACAGCTATGTCTCTTTGCCCTATATTGAGTGAGTTTGCTTGTGAGGCGTCTTGAATACCAATGTTGAACCGATATAGCCGTGGGTTTACAACACGATCGCTTTATTTGGACTAAGATAAAAAATCCAACAGGCATCCGATCATTCCGAACACGTAGTACCTCCCAAAGCTTTATGTAACTTATTTGCATTAATTTCCTCTCCGTGTTTATTTTATTTATTTACGTCTTATCATAATTATAATCTTTCTTAATTCCAAAAGGTACAAAACAATGGTCGCCGAAACCACCGAATTCTGTGAAAGACCGGTTTACAGCAAAAAACGGACTGCAGGTCCACTCTTACGACTGTTACGACACCCACCTGTGACTTCGCCATTCATCGTGCAAGAAAGCAAAAGCGATTACAATAATATTATAATTTTAAATAACGCTCATAATCGAGGCAATGAACTTGCGTCTTACGGCCAAACCGTATGATTATAAACGTGTACTTTCACTGCGCAACGACCGGCCTGTTATCCGGCAAATTTTTTTTTGGTTACGAAAATTATAATAATTTAGAGGAATTCAATAGTTTATGATTCCGCTTTTGATTTTTCGATAAGCTTGTGGAGTGTCATCGGGTTCAACCATTGTACGCTTGAACTTTCGTTCGTCTTTTGTTGGTGAATAAAGAAAGCAGAAGTTTTCTCTACGCCTAATGAGATTGATTATAAATCGCATGGGAGTAACAGCAGGCGGATTTCAAGCTTTTGACATTGAAGGTCATGATATCAGATATTTCGGATATATGTCTTTGTTACTACAGAGAAATGTCTTCAGGGAACAGTTGCGTTCGCTATGCCGGCTTCAACAAATGAATCTACACTCCGCTTTTACTGGTGTCATACGCTTGAAAATGGTGGTTCTATCCCAGGACAGCAAACTGACCTAATAATCATCATCAGTCTGCCTCTCTCATTCTTTGATTATTTTTGTCTACCTACAATTATTGTTAAGCATCAAAATGATTCTAATATTTAATCAGACCACTCGGTGTTAGCCCGAAGATCTATAGCGTGGTAATTGAAAGGTTTATAAATTATAGGCTTCCCGTCCGTTTTGCCCTACGTTTATTATTATTATGTATAATATTTTATAATGCAAGCGTGGACTTTGTAGATAGTGGTCTACCTATTACGACATCGTTATGAAAGCATCATAATTTCCATAGTCCCATAAATATTTTTACATATTATTATCACCAACATATACACGTATAACAACACATATAACTAATCATACGCCATTGTTTGAATTAAAATTTAATCGGATAATTTATAATATTTTCACGCAGTTATGCAATCTTTTTTGAACTTAAATATATCCTATAGTCATAAACTGTTATCTTGAACTGATTTAAGATCTTTCATTATTATGAATCTATTTTTTAGTTTTGCGATAAGTATTCGGATATTATCATTTCTATTTTTAGGTTATTTACGGTAGGATTTTTAACAAAAAAACGTGATTTATTAAGGTCTTGTGATGACAACTAAACTAAAAAAAAAAGTCCAGTGAAGTGACCTAGTCCCATTTCGCGAGGATGGTGCACATTCGTCTCCTCATTCGATATTATTTCCTTTCATGGACCGCACTCTAATTTAACATCAGAAGGAGTGCAGCCGAACTAATTTAAAAACATAATAACACGAGGTCCACTGTAAAAATCCATTGATGGTTTTTTTTACATTTTTATGTCCACATTAATCTTTAATCCACTAGTTTACGCTGCTTAGTGCTAACGACAGAAAATTAACTTAAAAAATAATAAATAGAGTTCTTGTTTCTGTACAAATATTGAATAGACATATTTTCCCAAAGTTATCGAGACTCATTGATAACTTTCACCATATTCCCGTACGAGATAAACCTCTACATGTGAGAGTCCATTGACCTCCGGCCCCTCGCTCAGTAATTCTGACTCCCTGATAAGCCCTCGGTTAATGGGGCGTGCTACCATAGAACAACAATGACTATTGATACCTATTTACTAACTATTCATTCGCTAATACCCATTTAATTGGATCACTGGTTTGTCTGAATATGTCCCCCGGAATGCTCTTTTGTATAACTTTTATTAATAGCTTTAATTTAATTATGTTTATCCTATATCTTTTATCATTGTTGCGCTTTGGTGATTTTCATATTTGGTTTGTCTAATGTCTTCTCTAGGGTGTCGTAAAAGCAATTAAGCAGTTTTCATTATGTTAATAGTTTTCTATACCAAGATATAAAGATTGTTAGGCAGACTGAGGCCAGCCTACCGTTACTCTCTTGAGGTACCACCTTCCTCCACTTTTAAGTCTTTAATTTAAAGTGGACTAGTCGCGATTAGGCTGCCTAGCCTGCGTGGAAATATTAGTTTCCTTGAATCGACATAACACGGAAGATTACTCCCTGCAGACATTATACGAATTGTAGTCATATGTCGAGCTACTATAAAAAAGCCAATTCACATGAAAATTGAGAAAATTTATTATTGATTATGATCGATTATTATTTAGTGTGTGTGTGTGATTACAAGTTGTCGGTAACATTTAAAAGGAAATAAAGACGTGGCACTTTTTGAAGTGGCAAAAACTATATAAATAAAAAAAATGATTAAAAATATAGTATAAATAGAAACAGCAAACAATTGGCATGTCTACAGACGATAAGTGTATAAAGTACAAGGCTACGAAATCGCAAGTCGTTCTTGAATAACGTAAAAATGACATCATTTTCTTGATGTCAACAGTAACTAAATATTTAAGTAATTATTTTAAAATATTCTACTAAATTTAAAAGTGCAAATGTACATTTATTTTTATTAGCTGAACTAGCATTTAAAATTAGTATCATTTTCGGACGTTAACATTTACGATTGTAATCTCAAAATTTAAATTGTTTTGTCACCTTCGTCTTAAATACGTTTGTTTGTAAATTAATGTCACGACATATGACGGTATGACGTGACCAGTAACTTAAATACTACTGATTTTACTTGCACGTTTTGAATTTACCCTCATATTGTTTGCGTTAATTTTATTAGTGTTCCCATGTTGATAAATTTAACAATACAAATATTTAGATATTTAGGCACAACCGTTTGTATGTGTGAACAGACAATCCATTTAAAGGACAATGCCCATTTTAGGCCCACTTTATATCTAATAATTTGCTAACAAGCAATATTCTAAAATAGTTTCTTATTTTTTCATTTTATGAACACATCGTTTACCAATCAATAAACAATGTTTAGCTACATAAAAAACATATATCATCAATTATCAGCATTTAAAATAATAATTGCATCGTAAAAAGTCTAATCCTCAACAACTCGGGTAAAAAAAATAAAACTGATAACGAATGTAGGTTTATTTTTTTACAAAATTAACTAATAATCATCGAAATTGTGGGCCCATTTCTCTTAGGCGAATGGGCATTCTCCTTTAGGAATTGTTGGTGAAAATAGGCTTTAGTGTTATAAAAAGTTCTAGTGAAATAACATAGCCTGAAGCCATTTTCAATGTTTATCTTCATATCGTCGGTATATTAGCTTTCTAAAATGATATCTAACTTCCTAATTAATTGTCATGTGAAAGGAGTGCGTAGGAGTTAGTAGGATGCAATAATTTGATAAACATAATTATTATGGATCACTTTTTATTACGCATGTTGAATAATTACTTTCAAAAGTTTATGTTTAACTTTTCACTAAAGCTTTCGGATATCTGAGACAAGAGGCACTCATAAGTAGTTAGATACGGACAGATGTTTAAACATTTTTTTTTGTATTTTGAAGAGTCGGAAAAAGATAAAACAAAGCGCCGCCAGTCAAGTTGTCCGCGTGTCTGATAACTCATCGTCTGGCGTACTTTGAGTCAGGACAATGATCGTATAAAAAGTTTACAGAAAAAATATTCGTTTCCACTTTACTTAGGTTTTAATAATAGTTAAATTACGTAAATATAGACAAAATAAAAGATCGTGCTAAAATATTTCGTGCGTTCACTTCACTATAAGCAATAAAAATTATTACAAATTACAATTTGAAGAGGAAAGAGAAGTAGTTTCAGCTAAGTCAAAATATGGTTTCCCTGAAGTAGAATTGTTGTGAAATCATTAAATAGCTTTTAACTAAATACAAACACGTGAAAGGTAATAAATCGTAATGCAATGGACACAAAGACAAGTGATGTTTCGTCGGTGAATCGACGGAAGTCGCCGAACGACGCGATATTTTGAGCAAGGCGCGTCAGGCATGCGGCTTGTATGTATAAATAAATATGGTTATAACAAGACTTGGCACTTCACTTAAATGTACAGAAAGAAACTTATAGAAATACAACAACGGTACATACCTATTATTCTGTATATACAGGGAACATTTTTCAAGTGGGCTTTTATGGCCAAATCCTAAACTATAAGAGATATCGAAAAATGCTGAAAGGGGTCTCGATGTCGATTTTTATGAAAACTAAAACAATGTATAAATACATGGAAATAAGAGACAATTTGTTAAAAATCAACACTTTTCTTTGGTTTCCCGTATATCATTACTTCCCAAAATTTGATCCTAATCAAGAACACTATCGAATGGTGCAATAATACAGTTTTTTTTTCAAAATCAACAGGTTCGATTCCTGGCCGGGAAAATGGATTTATCAAAAATCTAATAATGCAGTTTTAGTTTTCATCAAAATCGGCATCGAGACTCCTTTCAGCATTTTTCGATATCTCTTATAGTTTAGGATTTGGCCTTGAAAGCCCACTTGAAAAATTCACCTGTATAAAATAAAAGAAGAAATAAACAACATACAGCCAAAACTATAATGCGGAATGTGACCGCACTCCGCCTGTTGTTAAGACAGAGTGCGGTCCATGAATTATAAGAAAATACCTACTAGCACAGAAAAAAGACTGCAGGCAACAGAGGAGACGAATTAATAGTGCCTCTCATTATACTTAGCTGATCCCTAAACGCGACAAGATTACACTTGATATCTTCTGATAACCATCACCAGAGTTTTGGCGGCCATCTTGAGACGTCAGGTTATCTGTTTTGAATTATTTTCCTAAACTTGATTTTCTTCGAGTGTTAATGTGTAATAATGGTGGATTATTAACCATTAAGTGTTCGTGAACGTGCGTGAGTGTGGGCAAACAATTCAAAAGAAGAGAACCTGCGTTTCCCTCCAAAACTCCGTAGGAAGTTTCAGTAAGGATTCTACCACTTTACTGGAACAATTTTTGACTTGACCTGACTGTTTGGTGTGATATATTGCAACAACTTGATGCAAAATATTAACTTTGACACTGGCAAATTGTTATAATGCCATATAAAACAAAAAGAAAAAAAAAACCATCACCAGTCTGTCTACCACTGCAACAAAACAAACGAATGTTATCGGTTTCCCAAAGCAAATATCAAACATAAATTTAATATAATACTTAATTGTCTAACTAAAATGTATTATTCCATACGTTATTACCATTTATCCTTGGGCCCATAAAGTGGATAGAAAGGATATCCGTCTACATTCACAATCTATTTTGTTAACTAAAATATTACATTGTACTTTATGACGATAGATTGATGCATTTGTTAGACACCCAATAGTGTTTGTTCAATTTATTACTACCTACATTTGATTTATGTATTCTAAAACGCCTAACAACTGTATCGAAAATATTGTTTATTATTTATTATACAGGTTAAAATTAATAGTTGATACATTAGGTTAAATCGCTTATTCTTGCCAGCCATGTATAACGAGAGGAGTGTGCACTGTCAATCTAGATGGTACATGCTCGTCTCCTCAAGCCGGCATAGTTGAGGCGACTGCTGCCCGTAGAGATTTCTCTGTAGTAGCAGTTGTTTCCATTCATGGAACGCACTCTTTACATCAGGCGGAGTGTTGTCACATGCCGAGCCACCAAAAAAAAAAAGAATCTATTGTACCTATATGTAGTTTGTATTTATTATTTATTACAGACTGCGACCCCCCCCAAGCTTCGAGCTAGAGTACGGTCCATGAATGAAAACAACTAGTTGCCACATAGTTTCTACAGGCATGCTGTAATCCTTTCCACCATCATCTCGAGTGCCTTTTATTTCTTTTTATAATTATTGATTTAGGTTTGTATTTCCTATACCTACCTACGTTTATTTACATCGGTCAACTTAGCGACTCTTTAGATTAAAGCAAAATTTAGGATTTTCTTGGTTAATATGTTTAATTTAGGGCCTAGTCTACCGTCTTTTGGGTAGTACCACTATTGAAAATAATCCAGTCTCACTTGCAATTAGCAGAGTACATCGAGAGGAATTTCCAAAGCACATTCGTGCACTCAAGCCGGCACAGGAGGTGACCGCTGCCTGCAGATATTTATCCGTAGTAACAGTTGTTTCCGCTTATAGATCGCAACTAATGATGACAACTCAGGTAAAAAACATCGAATTTTGAATGAACTAAGAAGAGATGTTTGTGTATTGCATTTTATTATAGAGAAATACGATAAAAACAGCACCCACATAGAAATAGTTTCCGGTCCCAATAGCTCACACTCGTTGTCAAGGACGCACCCAACCCGCACCCTACTTCCGTTTACCAAAATAGGGTAAATAAAATTAGATTAGATGCAACCAGTTGCATTCGATAAGTTTACATAAATAAAATTATTATATTACTAAAAAATATATATTCGAAATTAAGGCCATCATTTTCACCCGAATAGGTCATGCTTTGAAGTCTGAAGCTATAGTTTAAAGTCGTAAAATAATCAATAAATTATACAAAATGTTCTGACAAAGTAATGGAAATTATATGCATGAAAATCACCATGTGATTGAAAAGGAATGTCAATCGATATTCCACTTTCCCTCGCACAGCATCCCACGATCTCTACAACCCCATTCCCAAACCTTAACTCATCTGCCGACAAACTGTTGGTAATTGCAGAGAACTTTATCCGGCTTATAATGAAATGAACAAGTGACCCTGCTTTAAACCCCTCCAGATAGGTTGTTAATAAAGAAATCACTTTCTCGTAAATCGATGGAAAGTATGTCATGGTATACAGCACTACTAAAAGAATTTTCAAAAATGTGCGAATTATTCGAAGGGCAACAGCTAACGTGAACATTTTATACATTACCAGCTGCACTTGTTTGCATTTACCACATATAGCGGGGGCGCAACTCGCGTTCCAATCGACTCGTTCGTCCACTTCAATTATCGGTGAACGTAGCCGAGCATTATTGTAAGCCGGTTCGTTATGTGAGATTGAATTTTTATTACAACCAACTATTTCCCTACTAAGGGCATTTAGTTAATAAGATTCTAGATATTGACTAGGTTTAAAAAAAATATTGCGATTGCTTATGTCTATGTAAGTAGGTAAATTATTAGTACAATATTAGTTCTAAAAAACATAAATCTGTGCCATTTGCAATTACTATTTTTGTCAGCCCGATTACTATCTTAGGCTATAAATTGCATAAAATGTGGGTAGTTTAATACGTTTAAAAATGACGAAGACATTAAAGGGCCGCCGCAGTATATGACTTCAATATTAATCCATTGCTTCAATAGAAACACCATCTGGATTAATTAAAGCTCATAATCAACTAAATTGTTACAATGCAATCTGTGCAGCAGGTGATAATGTCTTTAAATTGTACGCATTCTCGGTCTCCCACCTCGATAGTGAACGCAGCGAAAAATGGACGGAAGGGGGCGCAAGGCGGCGCGGTGGTGCGGCGCGCGGTTGTTGTCGCTCCACCCCCCTCCCGCCGCACACCCGCAGTCTGACGGAATGAGAGGAGGCGGCTAGCTGTGTGTTTTGTGTTTTTACATTTTACGGTGCAGTTGTTATTTTTTACATACATTTGTTTATGAAACTTTTTGTATTTTGGCTACCTCGTGTGTAAATATACTTTAGTTTTTGTTATTATCGCTTTTCTACGACGGATTGTGTCGTTATGACTGTGCGAGGTGTCGCTCCCGAGTATTGTGGATGTTCAGTGCCTTTCGTTGTTAAAACGGTGAATAGTACAGTGGCTCTGTTTTGTTCTTCAATTATTTGCCGTGAAGTTGAGAACTCGTGCACCCTGCGGTGTAGCCAGTGATTGTTGTCGTGGCCGGTTTCTGTAACTTTCGAAACTTGCATAAAATCGTGGGTAATGCGCTCATAGCGAATGCGGGCCCTACACACATTCCGTAGGGAAGTCGAGTGCCTGCAATAAGTATTTTACGGTGAGTACATAACGCACGCAGGTTCATTGTACTTTGACCCATAAGCGCGACGACGACGGTTGACCAATGTCAAAAGTCAAGAATCGCCGCGCTGCATGATGACCGCTTTCTTATGATTTTCCTTTGTTTGATAATTATTTCGAGGAATCTCTCCGTATGTACAAAGCAACTTAAAGGAAAATGAAGCATCGGAGCCTTTCCCTTAACCCAATTTTATGAGTCAATGACTCGAGCATGACTTATAGTTTAAGTGAACTATGTCAGTTAACCACATCAGAAACAATGTCGGTGAAAGAGTGACCTTAAATTATTATGTTGCAAGTTTAATCTTTATATTTAATATCGGAGATCATGTTTGATTGGAATGTAACATGTAACAATTTATTTTACACACTATTATGTAATTAAACAATTCGATTAAATGTTGAAATATTTAAATGTTGTGTGATAATGGACAATGAAGATATTACATCACATCAAAAACACTATCTTTGTAATAATTTAAATATACTTTTTTGTATCCGCTCTAGAATATTGAATCCATTCATTACTATCTTTGTATCTAAATTTAGACATAGTAGGTCAATAACACTTATCCTAATTAAAATAATGCAAAAAAATTGTTAGAAAACTGCTCTGTTTTTTATTAAAAAAAAACAATAGCTTAAGGAGTAATATTGCAGTATTGCGACTGGAATCTGCAATAAACATTTGTATGGTTCATTATCCTAAGTACCTATATGATATGATTTTAGGAATAATATCTGGATTTTGGATACATTTATAAACATCGTTATTATTTGCGTCTATTTTTATTTATAAATACATAACAGTTCTAAATAAAGCAGAGAAGGCAAAGAAAGCAAAGGGGAAATAAGATAAAATGTACTATTTAATTTTTTTTTAATGGTCGATGTATAATTTGCTTGTAATTTTACGCTATTTTAATAATGAATTAACTACCCTATTTAAAATTAATACCCTCTGGTTGTAATGAATTAGGTAGGTAGTTCATTAAATATTTTTATGAATGATTCTGGCTTATTCCATGGCCACCATAGTAAACGATAATAATTTTATTCTTGTTTAAAATTAGAACTGTAAACCACATCGTAAATGCAGCTGTGTGTTCTGAGAAACGAAACTTTATTATCTGTGCATGCATGCGCTGACTGACATATACGTAACTTTAAAAAAAAAAACATTTTTGTCTGTGGAAATGACGACTTCTATTTTTGAATGAGTAGGTACGTGCGTCTACGGGAAGGGGATGTTTGTTATCTAATTTTAAAGCGCAGGTGTTGTTTATGCCTAAATAATTAGTAAAAAAGTGAGTTAACATCAATAAATCAGTTTAAATAAGTTAAAAGTTGTATCTACAAAATAAAATTACATATATACCTTTTAGAATCAAATTACTAAGAGACCACCTGTGTTTTGTTATTATAATAGTACATTTATTGTTTGTTGTGCCTGGGTGGTTGTAACCAGCACTAAACTCGTTGTGATTGGTCAATGAAAGTTATCCCACAGGAAATGCGTAAAGTAAGCAATACTAGTCTTAACTACATAAGACTCATATCTTAAATCAAGTGACAAGATAATGAGCACTAACTAGCGACGTTGGAACTTATTTAGCACCTCCACGACGACCGACGCGTTTATGTTATTAATTCTTGGTGTAACTAACTTTAATCTTTTTAAGGATTTTAAGAATGTCGTTCTCTAATGCCAAGTATGAGTCTACATTTACACTGACACGGCGTAAAATAGGAAATTTCTACCAATATATATATTTTTTAAATTGTTTGGGAGACATTTTCATGTTGGTGTAGGGTCTGGCATTGACAGTTCCCGTGCTTCACGCGTTCTGCGGGACGCTACTTGCTACTTGCTTCCGCATTTCCATGGTTTACTGCTAACAGAGTGATAGTGTTTCAGAGCGACCGTGGTCTAGCTGTAAGACGCGTGAACTCACAATCGATGAGACCCGTGTTCGAACCACGCTAATTCCGACCGGTACCAATGTAACTTTGTTATATGTACTTTGGTTGCTCAGTGCCTATAGGCGCTATTAAAGAGTGGTAGGTTATTTGTCTAGTCTGCCGTCCTGGGGTAGTATCACCACTTTCGAATGTAACACCCGTTAAGGGACCTTGTCGCGTTTCGGGAACAGTTTAAAAGTAGCCAGGTATAACGAGAGGAGTGTGCACTGTCAATCTAGATG
Source organism: Tinea pellionella (assembly GCA_948150575.1). NCBI lineage: Eukaryota > Metazoa > Arthropoda > Insecta > Lepidoptera > Tineidae > Tinea > Tinea pellionella. The sequence continues at coordinate 4,087,422 of OX411258.1, forward strand.
TTCATATTCGTCTCCTCAGGCCGGCATAGTGGAGGCGACTGCTGCCCGCACAGGTTTCTCTTTGTAGTAGCAGTTGTCTCCACTCATGAATCGCACTCTAGCTTTACATCAGGCGGAGTGTTGACAATAAAAAAAGTGTACCTACCCTCACTAAGCTTAATTGAATTAAAATAAATTATGTATATGCAAGGTAGTTTTAATTGTCTGATTGGTGAAGAGATCTCCCTTTACGCCGTGACTGCGTAAATGTAAACTTTTAATAGGCCCTCTGACCGTAATATTCATTACTTCATTTGGCGTTATTATTATGTGTGTTTACTTAAGTACTTGTTGGTGGGTGAACCTGTTTAAATTTATCTGGAGTTGCGAGACGCATTTGTGGTTATACTAAAATGTTTATAGACGTTATATGAAAATGTAGGTTTAACTTGTATAGCAAAGATTGTTGTTTAAATCTTGCGACATCGTAGTCTTGTAGGCTGTTAATTAAATTGATAACAGTACATGAAGATTAGAGCCGACCACTGCCTATAGGAATATTGGGTAATTAATAATATAAATAATATTTCTCAACTTGCTTAAGAATTTTTATAAAAAAGTTGTAGGTACACAGTTGTAGGCAGGTTACAGATAAGTTTCTATATGCAGCAGTCGCTTCCTCTATGCCGATTTGAGGAGACGAATGGGCACCATCTAGATTGACAGTGCACACTTCCTTTTATACCTGGCTACTTTCAAACTCTTTCCGAAACGCGATACCACTTCACGGGTGTTTTTTTTATTTTATTGTAGCTCGGCATGTGACAACACTCCGCCTGATGTAAAGCTAGAGTGCGGTCCATGAATGGAGACAACTGCTACTACAGAGAAATCTGTGCGGGCAGCAGTCGCCCTCCACTATGCCGGCTTGAAAAGACGAGCATGTACCATCTAGATTGACAGTGCACACTCCTCTCGTTATACCTAGCTACTTTCAAACTATTCCCGAAACGCGACAAAGTCACTTCACGGGTGTTACATTCGAAAGTGGTGGTACTACACCAGGACGGCAGACTGGGATATTAACCATCATCAGTCTGCCTACCATCTTTGATTACCCTTTAGTTAGTATGCCAGCTATATAGCGAGATGCATATGCAATGTCAATCTAGATGGTAAGTGTTCGTCTCCTCAAGCCGGAGTGTTGTCACATGCCGAGCTACAATAAAAAAAAGCTAGGCTGAAGAGCCCGACGTAACCTTCTCCAAGGGCTAGGGCATAGGTAAAAAAAAAAGTTATATATTCGTATTTTGCACGGATGTTTGCTGAACGCCATGACTGGGCTGTAAATAGAACAGTACTCGATCGTTGGTCCGTACGATAACAACGATAGATATTGGTTTTTAGGGTGCAGCTTGTCACTGCTTGTCGAAAGTACGTCCAAATAAAAAAAACAAAATAGTGTTGGGGATAGCTTAAGTACTAAGTAGGTACATAAAAAACATAGAATTTTATACCAGAATTTAATTTTTAAGAAAGATTCATAAAACAGAGCAACCTGTATCTTAGGGCTACAGAGTGGTAAGCAGACTGATGATGGTTATTTGTCTAGTGTGCCATCCTGGGGTAGTACCACCACTTTCGAATGCAATACCCGTGAAGTGACCTTGTCGCGTTTCGGGAACAGTTTGGAAGTAGCATGACACATTCGCCCCCTCAAGCCGGCATAGCGGAGGCGACTGTTGCCTACAGACATTTCTTTGTGATCGCAGTTGTCTCCGTATGGACCTCAGTCTAGCGCATACTGCCGAACTGAGGGCCAAGTATCACATTTACGCTTTCACGGCGTAATCGTCAGACAATCATTTAAACCACGATTGTAAAATTTTTCTAATGAAACGATTCTATTGTTAGATAATACTCACTTTACGCCGTGACAGTGTAAATGTAAGTTCATACTTGGCCCTCTGCCAGACTCTTTTTTTTAATCTTAAGGATTTTATCGATTATTTCTTACGTAGTTAATATGGAATTTTTATATTGGTAAATACTGATAAGATGTTTTGTTACAAGATTATATTTTATGATAAATATTATTTCTCTTTTGTTATTATGATTTAAACATTATTCTTTCACATCTCGTCTTTTTAGTGAAACCTACGTTTAATGAATAATATGTAAGTATAATAATAAATTAATTACCTATTAGTATGATTATATGAAGGCTTTTGTTAAAAAAAATATAGGTGTAGGTCGCGTCAAACTTTATGACGTCTCGGAAGTTAGCTGCGGGCATTACTTCGCGCAGGTACAATCAACTTTACTTTGCGGAAATCCATAACTGCAACTAATTTCCGCTAATCAATTTTAGTGAGGATAGGTACTCAATCACATTAGCTGTCAATGTTAGACCCTTCATCAACAGCAAAAACCTTTCGACGCGTTTCGCCACTCCACGTGGCATCCTCAGGAGACGTGGTCGCTTCAACTTCGCTCCGACGACTGATCTTCACAGTATTAGAATTAACAGTTAATTTTAAATATGACTAGAACATATAAAAATGACCTGCGGACGGGTGCTCTCACCTTCGACGAGCGCCCGACTTCAATTCGTGTACTGCAGCGACTTGTGGCTAACTTCGGAGCCGCCATAAAGTTTGGTTTATGCATAAGTTACCGTTGCAACATTTGGATTTGTCCAAATAAGATTATCTTACATACTACGTAATAAAGCTGCATAGTTTGTTTGTATATTTGTACGCGTTAATCTCGAAAAATACTGTTCTGATTAGACAAATCCTTTTGCGTAATATACCTAGCTCGTTTATTGTGGAAAAAACTATTGCCTTTTATTTTCTTATTAATACGCGTACGATGTTGCGGAAAAAAGAGAAAAGAATGTGTAGACGTCCATTTTTTGTTGACATATTGTGACATTTAAATAATTTTGTTCGGAGTTGTTTAGTTATTAATTAAATACATGATTTATTTCGTCCGATATTACGTTTAATCGTACAAATAATTACTTACAGTTAATTAACTAGTAATTTTACTTCCAATATAATATCATAGTTAATGTTTATGAAATCTTGAACCTTATTGCGGAAGCAGTGTAAACAAACTTTAAACTCAATTTAATAGGTATCTGATTGACAAGGATTGGATGAGCCACCAGAACGTTGTTTAGATCGAATCGGTGACGTACGTACGCGAAAATGAGGTTCGTAGTGTCCATGGCATTGATATATACAACTAGATGTGCAATAACGCTCCCAATGTGGCGAGAGAAAACATGACCGCAGTCACTTTTAGGGTCTCTGTCAGTATTTGACTTGAGGGCAACATTGTCAAACCGTTTAAAATCGCTTTTTTCATGTCAGATGTATGAAGTTTGCTGCAAGTATATATCTCTTTGGTCTATAGTAGATATTGTGAGAGGACTCTGCCCTGTCTACCTGGACGATGCAAAATCGGCATAGTGAAGGCGACTGCTGTCTGCACACATTTCTCTGTAGTAGCAGTTACTTAGCAGCCTACTATAAAAATATACCGAGATTAAATAAAACTTTTTTTTTTAAATTAGGCACCTACTCATTATCAATTTTAATATTCTATTTGTATTGTCTTCAGCGAAACGAGCGGCGCGGGTGGCGTCGCGGGCAGTGTCGCCAACGGCGGCCTGCTGACCATGAATGCCACCCAGGTGCAGTGCGAACCACACGACTCCGTGGTCCTCATTAAATGTAAGTCTCATACATACTTAAATTGACACATTAGGACTAGGTACCGTCCATGGAGACAGGTCACTATTATGACTAGACAGATTTTTCATTGTCTACTTTTAATGACGTAGAACTAAATAAAAGAAATGCCAATCTTTTAATAATTTAAAACATGTTTATGGGCCGGCATAGTGACGGTGGCTGGGGCCACCGTGTAATGCTATCAGGCAAGCTGAGATCACAATATGTCGCGTTAATTAAAAAAAAAAATGTTTGCTCATAACCTAAGAAACAATAAACCTAAAACCTGATTATAGAGAATACAAATTAAATTATTACTTTCCTATTTTATAATTTCCATTTCATTAAACGTAACGCGGTCGTTTTTTATACGTGGTGTAAATGTCCTTCATAAAAAAGCACCATGTGTACTTAATCTAATGGTTGCCCTGAATAGACATTCGGCCTAGATTCGAGTGTGTTAGTGTACAGTTGCCTACAATATCGATTAGTGTATTTTTATTGCGGTTTTTTTTTTGTCTAGTAATCGAGAGAATTAAAACTTTTCGTAGTTTTTTTTCCATTATCAAAATTGAGAACGTATGAGCCTAAATTATGAAACGTATTTAAGCTGCATTGGAGACTAGAAAATCGCAAGTTACCGCACAATTTGCGTTGGCACTGTTTCGATATGGAGCGTCTATGACGATACGCCCCAATGGATACTGGGTCTTATTATATTAACTTGATATTTTGATTAGTTTCTTTTTATTATCGATTTTTTATAACTTTCGATTCTTTGGTATTTTTATGCAGTTACTATCGTAAAACTGGTGCTCGACTGCGAAATGGGCGGGGTCATTAATGAGTGCTTCAATCGCAACTATATTTTCCAGAATTCACTTATCTATTTTTTTTATTTGAGGCGCGTCCATGGAATTTAGTTTTGCGAGTCAAACTCCGTTCCGCTTGCCGTCGAGCGCTGACTTAAAGCGGGGCACCAAAAATAGCCAAAGTGAGCTCGTTATAATGGAAGACAATTGTCGAAACTCTTTTAAAACCTATTTTAGCTAAACTATTACTCGCTTATATTTCCTTTTTGCATTGGAAACCGCCTATCTCTGTCTGATCAGTCTACTGCGATGTATTTTACAGTCCGAAGTTCATTTTGGGATGGACTTTGCCCATTAGGCGTCGGATATTCGATTCAATTTCGCGACTTTTTTGGCTACATTAATTTATACTACAGTTTTATTTCTGTTCATTGGTATCTGAGTTAAATGAAAACATCTACTATGTGTATTGAACTAATTTTAATAGTGCTACCGCTGGATGCTCATTAAAATAGTTTTATGATGGTTTATTTACAATTTTAGTTCTGTTTTTTTTTGTCATTGTAGCTCGGCATGTGACAACACTCCGCCTGATGTAAAGCTAGAGTGCGGTCCATGAATGGAAACAACTGCTACTACAGAGAAACCCGTGGGGCAGCAGGCGCCTCTACTATGCCGGCTTGAGAAGACGAGCATGTACCATCTAGATTGACAGTGCACACTCCTCTCGTTATACCTGGCTACTTCCAAACTATACCCGAAACGCGACTAGATCGCTTCACGGGTGTTACATTCGAAAGTGGTGGTACTACCCCAGGACGGCAGACTGGACAAATAACCATCATCAGTCTGCCTGCCACTCTTTAATAGTGCCCATAGGCACTGAGCGACCAAAGTACATATAACGAAGTTATATTGGTACCGGTCTTTAGCGAGGTTCGAACACGGGTCTCATCGATCGTGAGTTCACGCGTCTTACATCTAGACCACGGCCGCTGTTATGTTAAAGTAATGTTGTTTTTTCTTCTGATATACAGTTAACTCGTATCCCTTTTAAATAAAGCCTAAGATTCGGATGAATTCGAGTTTTACAGTCCGCCTCAATTCAGTCAATTTTGGATTTACAACGGCCGTTTAAAAATATTATTTTTAAAAAAGTAAGACGTAAATTACCAATTCATAGTTTAACTGTTACTTAAACTCGAATACTTTTGAAGTTGAGGCTTTGTTTAACGCATCTCTATAGTTGTCAAATTACGATGAAAATTGAACGGAAAAATCGTCGCACATACGATGAAATGGAATCGAACTCGCGTTCTCCGCTTAATGAATGGATGATGCTCTGACCAACGAGCTACACAGCACAACGCTCTGGGATTCCTTTTTGAATTTTCTGTTCAATTTTTATCATAATTTACTAAGAACAACCTCAGTATTTGAAATTACCAAAAGTTACATTAAACTTTGTATTAATTATTTATATTAAAAATGCTTATTTTTTATAAAGCAAGGCGTCTACTCACCTTCTTTTAAAATTCAATAATGAATTATCTTTGTCTTAGGTTATCCAAATAATGGATCAGTTGCTCCGAAATTTTTATCTTTGTAAGTACACATTTTAATTTGTAGTGCCGAAATTCATCTGTGACGTCACGATCTTCATCCGCAGCAAATTGTTTTTGGCCATCAATTTCATACTTTACATTTTTTTTTATTGCGGGTCTGGTTTCATTACGGTAAAATTCACTTATGATTCATCTTACGGCCTTTTTTGCTTTGTGTTCATTCACTGTACAACTTTATAGTTTTAACTTGATTTAATAAACATGAATCTAATAATACTGGGTAATTATAAATTTTCGTAAAAATAATATATTTTGAGATAATTTGTTAGAGATTGCGGTCTATAAGCGGGAAACAACTGCTACCACAGACAAATGTCCAGGTTGACAGTGCATACTTACAAAGCTAAAACAAACCCATCAATAGTAGTTTTGTGAGTTCTAAATACATTAATCAAAGCGGGGCATGTGTTTCACGATCGTCTAATGCGGGTGATATTTTTGGACCAGGCTTCGTTACCGCGTCAACTGTCTAAACGTTAACTCTCGGAATAGTTTAAAAACCGATTTAGTTCCGTATGTACCCACATCTTCAATTTGAGCAATGTATCCTAAGAACAATAACAATAATTTATTTATTTATTTGGAAGATAATATATTTTGAAGATCTCTCGAAATATAGTCTGTCTTTCTCCAAATACAATTCTACATACCTTTCACAAGAAAACGATGGATTTTATTAACAATACATATTCGTCACCTCAAGCCGGCATAGCGGAGGTGATTGCTGCCTGTACATCAAGTAGACTGTTGTCATATGCCGAGCTATAATTTAAAAAAAATCCCAAACATTTTATTGTTACATATGAAAAGTTTTCATATTCATCTCAAGCGTGTTAGAAACGGAGATTGTTCGCTGCCACTAAGTAGGTAGAATACAACTACTTGCTCTTGTTTTCACCATAACGGCAACGAGAGAACCGTATTGATGCAGCAGATCATTGGATTCCTCATACGTTATATTATTAGCATCTCTGTAAATCAGTACTAGCTTCAAATGTCTATTATTTTTTTTCATTACGGGTTTCATTATCGGGACTACAAATGATAATTTTTGAAGCTCTCGTTACTGAAGGAAGTAAGAGAAAAGTAAATAACGGATGAAGATCGGTGTTCTTTCAAACTTTTTAATATTCTAACGGTGTAATTTAACATTTTTCCTGATTTTTTTCGCTTTGATTTTATTGATTTTGAGTAAACCTCTTTTTTTATTATTAGCATAGTAAGGAATAGGATTCCAACTAGCTTTTAGTATCTAACAGGTACTCAAAAATAGTTGGGAATCATTGTAAACAATACGAATCGTTTACACTATCGGACCTTTAAATAGATTTACTTCGCAGTATCGCTGTTTTTTGGCAAAGATACTTTAGGTAGCTAATCCCAATTGTTTACTCTATTATCTCTACTATTCCCGAAACAGTAGACACGCCATTAGTCATCGGTAGATGGCGCTGGCGTATTAATGGTCTGCCCAAATGCCCAAACTTTGACTTTCTTTTTGCCGTTGCTGTTTGCCTTGGTTTATCCCGGTCATCGCTTTTGTTTCTACCTTGATTAGCAGATTGGCCAGAACTGTGATAGCCGGCCCGTCTATAGTTTCTACTACTACTACTACTTAGCTCTCACCTTTTTCTTACTGGGGTAGGCAGAAACTATGGAGCGCCAGAGATTCCACTTTCGCTTAGACCACATCCATTACTTCCCACATGCATACATACATCGGTCGAGGGTGCTCCTCACCTGACCCTTTCAGAACGGTTGACCAATCTGGCTGGCAAATGACGTCCTAGGGCGCCCCCTTCCGACACAGCTATCCACTTTCGCACAGTAAATATTTTCAGTTAATCCATAGTTTCGGTTTTGTTTAATATATTTGCGGATTCTACAAATATAACTTCGTATATTTATAATACAGAAAGTCCCCCGTCGCGTTATTGCTCCCAATTGAGGCGGGAGGGCGTGCACTTTCACAATTAGCTTTGTGAGACTATAGTAATAATTACTGGACGCAAGCCAATGTTGACGGTGTTTAATTTTTTTTTAAATGTCCCCTACTCATCGTCCCGGCAATTGACACTGAACATCAACAATTATGTTAATCTAGCTTAGTTAGTTTTGAACCGTCTATGCAGTATACAGGACGCTAATAACGATGCGTTTGAAATATAAACCGTATAATGTATTTAAATATTTTCTCGTGATGCTTTGTGAGTCGACGCGACGTCACGATGGAGTTTACGTTAGTTATTGTGGTCAACCGCATTAAAATATGTCCAGTAGACGCGCTACCATTGAAGACTATAGGTAATACATTTATTTAATTACGAAACCATGCCAGTGTTATTTGTTTTAATAAATACACAAGATATTCCCGAGGCGATTCGAAGCTAAACAAAGGATAGGTACGTCGCATATGGCAATGAGTTCTCATGTGTGGCAAGAGCCATTCAAACAATATTGTAAGTGACATTCTTAACCATCTGAATAAACTTAATTGAACAATTTCTATCAACCCATTGCCCTTATCTACTTGGTCCGCGTTGTGGTCGAATTTGTATGGACAATTGGCCGCAGCTGCTAATCATTGTTAAAGGACAGTAAACTTAATAAATAAATAGGACAGAAACATATAATTTCATTACGTTTATTTATTATTTTTAAACACCTACACAAGATTTATTAAATCAGTCAAAGAGTGGTAGGCAGGCATGATGGTTATTAAATCCAGTATGGCGTTCTGGGATAGTACCACAATTTTCGAAAGCAAAACCTGTGATCAGTTTGATGGTCTGGATGGTGCACATTCGTCTCCTCAGGCCGGCATAACGGAGGCGACTGCTGCCTGTAGAAATTTATCTGTAGTAGTAGTTGTTTCTATTCATGGACCGAACTTTAAATATAAACGGAGTATTGTCATATGCCGACCTATAATAAAAAAAGTTATTCCTACCTTTATTTTAATAAGGATTAATAAAATTATTTAGGTACGTTCGATAGAAAACATTATTAGGCTATTACTAATACGAAATTTTCCTTAATTCTGGAAACTTCGCTTACTAATTCTAACCCGATTGATGACGTCAAAGGAGTACTCGGTAATTGTGCGGAGGATGCGGGTTTTTATTAACCTAACATAATCAAATGGGTAACAATTAAACACCTAACATAATTGCCTAATTAAAAACATTTTTTTTTTATTGCGAGAGCACTCCGCCTGATGTTAAGCTAGAGTGCAGTCCATGAACGGAAACAATTGTTATTATTATTTGACATCGTTACATTATAACAAAAAAAAAACGAAGAAAAGTTATTTCAACACCCCTTCATATTTTAAATGCTTACTGTAACATTTACTACGATATCTAGATCATAAACCAATTAACAAAAGTTCAAAAACATTGAATAGGCCGTTGAAAACTTTCGTTTAGCCTCAGGTGTATCTTAGCTGCATTGTTTAAAACAGTACTTAATATATTAAAGAGAGATTTACGTCAACTCATTGGTAGATTGTGCGAGCTTGAGTGACAGCAACAACGTGGTCGGTGTCTATGATCTCGACCTACTTGCATTGGTCAGCTGAAGATCTCTAGATATGGTCTATCCATAAATACAACCTCATTCCATTCACTACTATGTCAGTGTTTCATCTTATTATGCTATCTTTATCATTAGATATGATTTTTCTTTTTCTTTTTTATATATGGCATTATAACAATTTGCCAGTGTCAAAGTAAATATTTTTTGCATCAAGTTAATCGAGTCATTCATTCATCACACTAAATAGTCAGGTCAAGTCACAGTCAAGTCAAAAATTGCTCCAGTAAAGTGGTAGAATTGTTACTGAAACTTCCTACGGAGTTTTGGAGGAAAACTGGAAACACAGGTTCTTTTCTTTTGAATTGTTTGCCCACACTCACGCACGTTCACGAACACTTAATGGTTAATAATCCACCATTATTACACATTAACACTCGAAGAAACACAAGTTTAGGAAAATAATTCAAGACAGATAACCTAACGTCTCAAGATGGCCGTCAAAACCCCATTTTTCATTCGTATAATATTGTTGTCTAGTTTCTCCCATTTCTCTCATTAAAGGAGAATGCCCATTCGCCTAAGAAAAATGGGCCCATAATTTTTTTCCCATGTTTGTCAATGATTATTAGTTCATTTTGTAGGAAAATAAATCTACATTCGTTATCAGTTTTAATTTTTTTACACAGGTTATTGAGTAATTAAACTTTTTTTAATACAATATTTGAGGTTATTATTATACAAGATGCTTTAATAATTATTGATGCTCTGTTTTTTATGTAACTAAACATTGTCTATTAAATATTAATTAGTAAATGATGTGTTGATATAATTGAAATAAGATAATGAAAAACTTAATATTTTAGAATGTTGTTTTGATATCGAACTATTAGGTATTAAGTGGACCCAAAAATGGGCATTGTCCTTTGTTTATTCAATTATTTTATCTGTTATTTCTTTTTAAATGTGCATAATTATCTTCAATAATGTTATTTGCTTTGAGAAGGAATGCGTTTGAGCGCTTTTTTTGCTTCATCCCACGCTTCGTGCGTAATATTTATCTTGGTATGTATCAAAAGTTCTTATGTAATATTTATACAGGGTGTATCGGGCAACGTGTAAAAAATTTCAAGAGATAACTCAGTAAGTGATTCTGAGCAGAAATTAATTTAAAAAATAAATACTTTTTTTTTTATCCAAATGTCCACCTTTTCCTTGTAGAAACATACATAATTTACTACACGAACGCGTAATCGTAGTGTAGTCGGGCGGTGCATCAAACAAATGACCTTGCCTTTGATCAACGCCGACAACCTTTGCCGCCTCGCCTTTGATCGCGGTCCACGTCGGCCAGTCCATTTATAGACCTTTTGTTTTTGTGATAATACCATACACGAGAACTTTTATTTAGTAAATTTATTTTTTGAGGGGTGTTCATCCCTCACTTAATATTTACCTTAATTTTTTTACACATTGCCTGATACACCCTGTATATTTATAGCGTTATTTTAAAATTTTGTTTAATTTCCTTACGCCCAACAAAATACGGATTAGAAATATTAATAAAAAGAGAATACTCTAATACTTATTTTTTCTTTTTATTTGTAGCTCGTCAATTCATTAAAAATATAACATATTTTTATTTTGTTCAATTGTCATTATAACTTAATAAAAAAATACAATTGTCTTACAGAAATCGCATTCTTTATTTGACCATGTAGGACCGATCCTTGTACTTAGTTCGAAGTAACGAAGTTAGTGTATTTTTTTATAATTTTGATAAATTATAACAACTTTGGTCGCTCAGTGCCTATAGGCACTTTTAAAGAGTGGTAGGCAGACTGATGATGGTAATTTGTCCAGTCTGCAGTCCTGGGGTAGTACCACCACTTCCGAATGTAACACCCGTGAAGTGATCTTGTCGCGTTTCGGGAATAGTTTGAAAGTAGCCAGGTATAACGAGAGGAGGGTGCACTGTCAATCTGGATGGTACATGCTCGTCTCCTCAAGCCGGCATAGGCTATAGGTCTCTCTATAGTAGCAGTTGTTTCTATTCATGGACCGCACTCTAGCTTTACATCAGGCGGAGTGTTGTCACATGCCGAGCTACAATAAAAAAAAATTGTAAAATTGAGTGTGTTTACACAAATTGAACACGCATAAATAACAAAAATAATGAGGCAATTGCCTTATCATTTCTCGGAATAAAGCCGACATTAAAATGTTCATAATACATTGGTCTAGAATCAGTCTGTCAGTATGATTTACATTCACTATCATTATCTAAAGTCCCGGTCAGGATGTGTTCGTCTTCCACGTTTCCAGTTATGATAAAATTGAGACGTTAAGGGTTATGTTGCCGTTATTTTTAAACCATTTACTAGCAGTTTTAACATTCAACAAGTAAGTTTAATTTAACACATGGTTATTGGTTATCGACTTTTCCTCTTGTAGGTTTACCCGAAGCTTGAATTTTTCTTTTCTATTCTTTCCTTTTTTATGGCATTATAAAAATTTGCCACTTCTTTAATTAATGGATAATAAAAAATCCACCATTATTTAACATTAATATTAAAGAAATATAACTTGAGGAAAATATTTAAAGCAATCTCGTATTTACGAGTCAGTATCTCTAGTGTGGATTTTACTTCGCGTTCATTGCGTAAAGTGAGTCATCTTCACCGATAGGATCGATCGAAGTAACCTTGTCGCGTTTCGGTATCAGTTTGGAAGTAGTCAGGTATAACGAGAGAAGTTAGCACTGTCATCATCTGCTGGATGGTGCACATTCGTCTCTTTAAGCCGGTATAGCGGAGATAATTGCTAATTGTAGAAATTATACCCTCCTACCCCACATCGCTTGGGGTAAACAATCCCGTAGACCAAAAGGTGGAACGACCTTCCCAGCCACGTCTTTCCCCTTCCTATAACATGGGATCCTTCAAACGCAGTGTGAAGAGTCATCTCATCAAGCCGGCATAGCGGACGCGACTGCTGTCTGCAGATCCCCTTCTCAAACAGCAGTCGCCTCCGTTCATGAATCGCACTCTAGCTTAACATCAGGCGGAGTGTTGTCTTATTTCGAGCTGTATTTTAAAAACAATTACGTTAAGACTATCGAAGTCCTTACCTTGCACTTTTCAGGGATGTCGAATAAGAAAAATCTCGTTTTCATATTGTTAATGTCAAATTGAGTTGGGCAACCCTGTCGAAAGCCCAAGGACTCACAATAATTAATGTACATACGAGTAAGTTCATTGATATTCCTATTGGTGTACCATTACGTAGGCATCGAACGAGTAGGGAATATCGTTCTGTTAGTGTCTCTTTTAACAGTGCAGTGTCAACACGTGCCTTATTGTTATTTGATTTTATTGTGTGAAGAGATTTTTTGTGTATCGGATTGCTATTTTGAGACTGTTTTTCTGGTAGGTATTATGTTATTATAACCTCAATTTAGTTAGGTACTCTAGCGTTTCTAACTCACAAATCTTATATTTTTATACTTATGTCCATAGAGATATAATACCAGAGGAGCAAACTTCATACATACGAGTATAACATGATAAAAAGCGTAAGCCGCTTCAAACGACTTGACAATGTTGTCATCAAGTCCGATACTAACTGTCAGAAAACTTAAAAGTGACTGCGGTCATCTTTTCTCCCACGTCACATTAGGAGCGTTATTGCCCTAATGACATAATTACTTGAAACATTTTTTTTTATTTCAAACGTCACTGGTCACTGTACTTTATCATAAATTGTTTCTAAGAATATTAACCTTTATTATAAGGAATTAAATGTTTAGTCTAGCTGGACATTTTAAAAGACATTTTTTTTAAATACAATACAGCTAGTGTTTGTGCCGAGGCACTGAGCGATCAAAGCACATATAAACAGTTACTTCGTACTAATCAGAATTTGGCGAGGTTTGAACTCGGGTCTCATTGATTGTGAGGTCTGTTCTCTACTGCTAGCTGGCCGCTTAACGGTTATTAGCTTAGACTTCCGTCCCGTGGTAGTTCCGAAAACAGTTTGGATTTAGTCAGGTATAACGAGAGGAGTATGTACTGTCAATCTGGAAGGTGCATAGCTAATGTGTCTACTGCTTACATACTCGCACATTTCTCTGTGGTAGTAATTGTTTTCGTTCATAGACTAGGGCTAGACTTAATCTCAGGCGAAGCGTTGTCACATTCATACAACGTTGCGTCAAAAACTATACGATAAAGCGATGTCGTAAAAAAATACTCGTAGTATTGGTACAGAAGTAAATGACAAAGGAGAATGCCCATTTTTGGGCCCACTTGATACTTAATAGTTCGGTAACAAAATAATATCTTATTTTTTATTAATTAATTCTCTATTTATCTTTCTGAATTAGGTATTTATGTAATATATATGTATGTATTTATAATGTGTATGTATATGTATGTATTTTATTGTATTGTATAGTATTTTACTATTATATTATTATTTATATCTTTATTATAAATAATTTTATATTATTTAATAATAGGTACTTCTTGACTGCATCACCCGCTTTTCTCTTTTCCTTACAATTTTTTTAATATCAATTGGTTGTCTGGAAGAAATTGCTTTTAGTGATAAGACCGCCAATTGCAGTAAGTTATGATTCTGTATTTCTTTAACTCTGTTAAATGCAATAAAGAATTTATTATTATTATTATTAATAATAATTATATCAACACACTATTTACCAATCCATAGACAATGTTTAATTATAAAAAAAAAACAGATATCATCATTATTAAAGCATTTAAAATAATAATTATCTCAAATATTGCATCAGAAAACAACAAATTACTCAAAAACCCGGGTGAAAAATTTAAAACTGATTGGTTATAAGGAAGTAGATTTATTTTTCTACAAAACTAAAAATTATCTACAAATTCGAGAAAAAAATTGTGGGCCCATTTTTCTTAGGCGAATGGGCATTCTCCTTTCGTTCCGTTGTAAAAATGATAAGCTAAGTGTATTTAACGACTCGTCAAATTATCTATTTTAGTTAATTATTGACGCTAATTAATTTAATTATGTTTAGAAAAATTGATTATGCAATATGTTTATCGTCTATTTTCGTATCGAAATAATTGAATATGTTTTTTTTTATTGTAGCTCGGCATGTGACAACACTCCGCCTGATGTAAAACTAGAGTACGGTCAATGAACGAACTGCTACTACAGATAAATTTCTGGGCCTAAAATAAAAAAGCAATCACAATTGTTACTTGATCGAATCGAAAACAAAATACATGGGATCAGACGTTTCACTATCACCTAGGTCAGGGGTCGGCAACCTTTTGAGTCGGAAGAGTCAAAAAAAAATTACAATTTACAAAATTTCAAAATTTTCAAAGAGCCATAAAAATTTTCTTGCCAACAATAAATAGGTAGTACTCGCATAAATAAAGGTTTTTGACGAAATAGGTGTGCGGTGAAACGCGAGTACAAGTGGTTGAGAGATAGAGATGGTGCCTAATCCTCGTTAATCGATTCAGAACGATTTTTAAGTTATTTTTAAAAATAAAATCAATTATATTTGCATATAGAATCAAAGAGCCGCAGTTTCACATCCATAAAGCCGCATGTGGCTCGCTAGCTGCAGATTGCCGACCCCTGACCTAGGTGATAACGAAACGTCCCAATAGTCGCCTCCGCTAAGCCGGCTTGAGGAGACGCGACATGGTCACTTCAATTGTTACCGAAGGAAGTCGTTTCCTTAGGCCGGCATAGTGAAGGCGGCTGCTGTCTGCAGGAATTTTCTCTGTAGTAACGGATATCAAGCGGAGTGTTGTCATATGCTTTAGTTACAATGTAATAGAAATTCAAGGACGTCCCTAATGATATCAACGAATTCTCAATCGTGACAACAATGTGTGGGACATTGTGATCTTAATTTCATCACCACTACCATATGTAGAACTTACACATGGTGTCGCCACTTAGCGACAAGATATTGTGTCATAGAACAAACACATACATAGACAGACATAGAACAAATGTCTTTAGGCAGACTGATGGTGGTTATTAGCCCAGTCTGCCGTCCTGGGGTAGTACCAACACTTTCAAATGTAACACTCGTGAAGTGACCTTGTCGTCTTTCGGGAGCAGTTTGAAAGTAACCAGGTATAGCGAGAGGAGTGTGCACGGTCAATCTAGATAGTGCATATTCGTCTTCTCAGGCTGGTATAGCGGAGATGACTGCTGCCTGTAGGAATTTCTCTATAGTAGCATTTGTTTCCGTTCAGGGACCGCACTCTAGCTTTCAATACAATATTAATATCAAGGTTTAACGGTTGTTTATCCGGAGCTTGGTTTTGATTACATAGGGCTCACACCTGTCATAAGTACAGAGGTTAGCTGGAGGAGAATGCTATTTAGCATTAAGTTCGCCTGTGTGCACGCTACATTAAGTTTTAAATAAATAAATAATAAGTTAATATGTTCTTTGTTTTCAGATGAACACCGCTCGGCGGGAGGGAGCTGGGAGGAACCCGTGAGCACGGTGCGTAACACAACATTCCGTCGCTCACAGAGGCTCAACAGCACCCTGGACTCACGGTATGTGCTCAACCATAGTTTTTTTTAAGCCACCCCATTGGTGGTCAATTCGTTGACTCTCAAACATCAGTGTAACGTTAGAGCGGCCGTGGTCTATGGGCAGAAGGCGTGAACTCACGATCGATGAGACCAGTGTTCAAACCTCCCTAAATACTGACTGATACCATATATTATATGCCTGTACTACGTTAGTGCTTATAGGCACTATTAAAGAGTGGTAGGCAGAATGATGTACCATCACTTTCGAATGTAACCTTGTAGGGCCCTTATCGCGTTTCGGGATAAGAAGTAGAGAGGAGTGTTCACTGTCAATCTGGATGGAGTACATTCGTCTCCACACCAGTATAACTATATTATACGTAGGTACTTTGGACGCATTATAAAAACAATAATTTTGCTAAAATGTCTAAATGGTGCATATTCGTCTCCTCAAGCCGGCTTAGCGGAGGCGACTGCTGCCTGTAGAGAGTTGTCTGTAGTAGCAGTTGTGTCCGTTCGTGTACCGCACTTTTGTGTTGTTATATGCCGTGCTACAATTTAAAAAAAATACTAATTTCAATGTAAACTGTTGTTCAAATGTAAATACAAATAGAACAATGCGAATCGTATATGACATTCGATATAACGTTTAATGTCTCTTTGTGACAAACGTCTTTGGCCCCTGCTGAGTTTATATCATTGTTTTCCAATCATTCTCTAGTGTACACATTTAATTACTTAATGGACTTCCGCGTCCTAATAGACAAAGCCCTTCTCGACCACAAATTTAGTTTTTGTTAAGTAATTCTTGTGTAAAGAGTGGTAGGTAGACTGATGATGGTTGCAGCCACTTTTAAGTATAGTGAGTGCTTTAGTCGCGTTTCGGGGTTAGCTTGGAAGTTGTCAGGTACGACGGAAAGGTGTTTATTGTCAATGTTATAACATGTTTTGTTAAATGTATTACATTGTTGGTAAAACTGCATAAAATTGTAGTTGTGATGATTTTTAGTAAAAACACTGCTGCCATGATGTGCGCTCATGCTTTGGTATGCTCTCTCTATCCTCGTCGATCCATCATTGTTGAGGATCGTGACTCCCGGTGGCTTTGGTGTGCAAGCTACCCCAAATTATTTTAATTGTAACAGCGTTGCCAGACATCCCGATTTTGGCGGGACGTCTCGATTTTTAAATCAAAATTAAATGTCCCGCGCGGGACAGGCTCAGTCCCGCTTTTCGGACTTGTGTGTGTATTGTGACGTCGGATGAGTAATATAGAGTTACAATTTGTAACTCACTCTTCAGAAACATTCAGAAACCGGCCATAAGAAGAGTCAACTCCCTAATGATAGGGTAAATCTGATTTAAAATATCATATTTTTATTAAAGTACATTTTCTATGGCTATTTTTGCTATCTATTGTCACGTAAACGTAATTTAAAACTCAAATAAAAGATACATATTTAAACACTTTTGATTATATATGTTTTTACTATGTCCCGCTTTCCAAGAAAGAATCCCGTTTTTTATAACTCAAAAAGTTCTGAAATCCCGACTTGGCAATAAAAAAATCTGGTAACGCTGAATTGTAATGTTATTGTTATCTATACGCTTGCATGTTATTTGTGTCTTAAATGAATGAATATTTTTTTTTTAAATTTCATACTGACAGAAGGTTAAATGAGGATGTTATTCGGCCTCATTAGTTCGAAAATTGTTTATTTTGCGCTTTATGGAGCTTTGAGGTTGTCGTGTTGATGTCAGAATCGTAATGAGTCATTTTGATGATGCATTAACGCAAATGATCGACAAATCTATCTACACGTGCATGTAACGATCCTACCATAAAGGAGAATGTCCATTTTTGAGCCTACTTGATATCTAAAAATTTGTTAAGAAAACTAATATTCTAAAATAATATCTTCTTCTTTCAGTAATTTGTTTTGGTGTTATCAACACATCGTTTACCAATCAATCCACAATGTCTAATTACCTTAATTTTTGCATCAGAACAAGTCTAATTACTCAATAACCCGGGTAAGAAAATTAAAACTGATTGGTGATAAGAAATGTAGATTTATTTTTCTATAGGATGAACTAAAAATCATTGACAAACTCTAGAAAAAAAATTATGCGAATAGACAATCCTTTAAGTTTCATCAGATGCTCCTGGTAAAGACATTTCCGCTTAATATAATTGCTTGAGAATTTACACGATGAGCATAAAAACATTGATTAGCGAGGTGTCGTACGCGCATCTGTCATTTCCTTCGTCAGTGTGGTCTCGTTGGCGATAATTAGCATGCGCCACAACACAAATTAACACGAATTTCCTGTGCACAAACTCCAAAGGCCATCGCCGGGGTCGGCGACATTACTCGTGTATCGCCTCTAATTTTGCACTCGCTTCTCACGGTTTTTAATTTCATACTAGTTAAACATGTACATTAACATAATTGTAGGAAAAACAGCATGTTTGTGGACAATTATTGTGCTTAGGATATTATTTAATTATTAGGTTTGATAGGTTAACAGTGGCAAAACATTCCCATAGTCTTCCCTTTTAAAATTTTTTTTTTATTAAATTTCAAAAACAGCAACATATACTTTTAAGTAAAGTAATATGTTTTAAAAACATAACATTAAAATTTGGTTTAGTGATATTTTGTGATGTTTTTTGTTTTGGGGTTTCTTGAACATTTTTATTAGTTTCATGATAAGTGCAAAATCAGTCATTTGCTCATTCACATAAGAGAAATGGGCCCACAATTTTGTTCACGTTTTTGCCAATGATTTTTAGTTCATTTTCTATAAAAATAAATCTAACCTAACATCATTATTTTTAATTCAATATTAATTTTCTCACCCGAGTTATTAAGTAATTAGACGTTTTCTAATGCAAATATTGAAATTAACATGATATTGAATACTATAATAATTGACAATATCTGTATTTTTATTAATCATTGTCTGTTGGTAACATCGTTCATATAATAGAAACAAATTAATGAAAAAAATAATATGTTATTTAAGAATATTGTTTTGTTAACAAATTAGATATAAAGTAGGCTCTAAAATGGAATGTCCAAGTGTTAGTTATTTTTATAATGATAACACGTTTAAGACACACATGTTCGGTCATCATAACCGTGGACGAACTTAAGTCCTTATCATTTGTATGCTTAACTTAATTTACAACGTAATGCGTTACCGTATCATATCAGAATATAAAAAATAATATTTTATTAACATACTTTCTCACCGATAATGTTACTGTCATTGACATTATGTTGAAGAAGTTGATTTGGCGGCCATCTGGAGACATTAGGTTATCTGTCCTAAACTTGTGTTTCTTCGAGTGTTAGTGTGTAATGATGGTGTATTATTAAGCATTAAGTGTTCGAGAACGTGTGAGAGTGTGGGTGAGGGCAAACAATTCAAACGATGAGAGCGTATGTTTTCATTTTTCTTCAAAACCCTGTAGGCAGTATTAGTTTTTTTTTTTATTTTATTTTAGCACGTCATATGACCGTACTCCGTCTGATGTTAAGCCAGAGTGCGATCCATGAACGGAGGCGACTGCTGTCAGAGCAGGAGATCTGCAGACAACAGTCGCGCCCGCTATGCCGGCTTGATGAGATGCCTCTTCACACTGCGCTTGAAGGATCCCATGTTATAGGAAGGTGGAAAGACGTGACTGGGAAGGTCGTTCCACAATTTAATGGATTTTTTCGGATTTCCACGACTTTGGTGAAACTATTCTTGATTTGGCTAGAACTCGACCTTGACTGCTTTGTAGAATGACCCGTGATGCACAATAATATTAACTTCGACACTGGCAAATTTTTATAATGCCATAAAAAGAAAAAAAGATGGGTACTATACGCCGCTCAAAGGTCGTGAGGTAGAAGTTCGATATACATCTTACAACGACTCAAAGGTTTGACACAAAAAAAAAAACTATATTGGGATATTGGTCGAATTGAAAATAACTTCTTGAAGTCGGTTTAAAAGTAATAAAGATTCATTTTGAAGAAAATAAAAAAAAAACTGTAATTTTAATTATTGAACATGACTGGACGATTGCGTTCGTTCAACAAACATTATGTAGATACATTTATGCAAAATAATACCCAACGATAAGTTCAATGATAAAAGAAACTAAAAGAAACACATAAACATAATTTGACGTCAATTCATAAAAAAATGCATAATCAAGGCTTTGATAATTGTTCTAAAAACTGTTTTTTTCATACTCTTCAAAAACTGCAGATAAAAATAATAAAATCTGTTCTCACGTTTACTAATTTAATCGTAAGATTGGAAAATAATTGCAGTCACATCACATGTTTACTAATTTAGCTTACTTGTGACTTAAGGCCTTGCCTGCAGTAGATCAAACTTAGCTGACGGATTTGGTTGACTGTCGTACAGTTCAACTGAACAGATAAACCGGAGGGTGTATATGACAACTGTTTTTAGATATTTAAAAATTATCTGGTCGTGCGTATACCTGCGCGGTTTACCTGCATAGGCAAATCTAAGCATGTGCGACGGTCGCCTGCGCAGGCATCCTTTAACGTGAGTGTGTTTTGTTTCATTATAGTTAGGGTAGCCATCAGTCTGGGTTTCCCCGGATTTGTCCTAGTTTAGAGGGCATTTGGGGAGCGTCCGGGTTTAAAAATTTAGTCTTGGGCCGCCAGCGACACACGCACGCCGCGATCTACCGACGAACCGACTCGCTAAATTCACCGTCGTCCCTCTGTTTTTTATTACACTATGTTTAAAAAAACCTGTTGATATATCCGGGTTCTGGGCTCTAAAATCCGGGGTTTTCACGCGTCTTGTCCTGCTTGCCAAGTTTATCATGGTATATATGTTTATTTTTCTTTTTTTTTTCATTAAAACAAACAATACAGCTATTAAAGCAACTGCGTCGAGATCCGGTGTAACTCCTGTGCCTTTACGTACAATTCAGGGTGTGTCAATAGCAGGAGCAACATAACATTTTTTTCTGGGCCCTGGACAGATTATATAAACTCTCCAAAAGAAAAAAAAACTGCAATTTTTGTATTATAAAATTAATTCTTCTTTTGTAAAAGTCCAGTAATTATAGTGTCTTTGAGATTACGGGTGATATAAGACTATGATTTTCGAGGTATGGAAGTCCATACTTTGGTCACAACGAGCCCTGGGTAATTACCATCATGTAGACGAGGGTGTTTGGCGCGATATCTATGTTGTCGGTTTTTCTACGTAGATCAAAGATTGTTAGGCGGAATTATGGTTGTCGCGTTCACACGGTGGGTAACATGTTGGCCTTGGCGTGGAAGTGCCATTACTTGCACTGTGGTTCTTTGTGTGATGGTACGATCACGGACCAAGTTCGATCGTCTTTATGATTAGTAATCAATTCAACAAAGAAACATAAGTAACTACTATGCAGTTTATTATGTTATAGGTATTATTATAATATGCTTATGGTCTATATAGTCTATTGTTTGTCATATAAACTGTCTTATTGTGCGTTTACCTTGTCTTGATATATTATGTTGATTAAAGGAATTGCATTACATATACATTGTTTATATTCCATTGCACTCACTTGGATCATTGAGGGTCCACCTTATGTTTAATATTAAAAGTGGTATTCAGACTGATGATGGTTATTTATCCTGGGTCCTGGGGATAATGCCACTTTTCAAGACTTAACAAGACAATACTCCAGTTTTGTATCAAACGGAGTGTGGTCACAATGTGTAGAGCTACTATAAAAGATAAACACTATGTATTAAGTTATTTCCAATTTTATTTGCATAATTATCGTAGATTGTAAATAGGTAGGTAATAACGTGGAAAAATCGTATTGTAAGTTGTTTCCTAATGTTGCTAATTTACACATAACTATCTTAAAACCCCGTAATAACTGTGTACATTATTTGTTTGTAATGTAGTGTTAATGAATTGTTATTTCACAGGACCAGCGGGCAATTTCGCAACACGATCAGCCGCGCTCGTGTATTATGCGAAAAGTTCCGAATCGGTGCAGCGAGCGGCGGCGCATCACCCCCCGCCCCGCCGCCGGAAGACGAGGGAGGGGGGAAACTTGGCAGGTGGTTCAGTTTGAGAGGACGATCCACGCACCAATATGATATGCATGCACAGGATCCGGACAAAATGTCCAAAGTACCTGAGGTGAGTTTTATCGTTTTTAAAAAGGGTTTTTGTACCGTTAGTTTGATAGTATAGTATGTCAAACGTAAAGTTGTGAAATAATAGGATTCCCACAAACATAACGGAGGCGACTGTTGTCTGCAGTAATTTCCCTGTGGTAGCAGTTGTTTTCGTTCATGGACCGCACTCTAGCTAAAATCAAGCGGAATGTACAATAAAAAATAATGTTCATCTCTAATTTCATCCATTTCAGTAGTTCAGTAGCCTATTTTTTTGCTCAATATGCAATATATCTTAAAATTTTACCAAAATCTGTTCAGCGGAGACAGACATATAATTATTAAAAGATAACAAATAATTACGAAAGATTTCTTTAAACGAAAAATGGCGATATTATTTTGCAAAATCGCAAACACAATCGATTCGAGGCCATCGACTTTATTGATTGAACAATTGAAAATCGGTCATGCTAAATCATCCAACATGATTCAAGATAAGCGTTTACAATGTGACACAGATCATTTGCCTCTGCGCCAGCCTGCTTTACGATGTCAACAGTTATAAGAATATGTTCCCCTTTTTTAGCATTTCCGCTCACAAATGTGCATAATATACTCATTTGTAAGCGGCTCGTTGGTTATTTTAATTTTAGACTAGGTAGGTACCTTAATTTTTATATCGATTGTATCGCACAGGACGTACGCAATTTCTTGGAAGTATTTATTATATTATTATTGCAACGGTTATTTAAGTGTGATAAGAAATCGCTGCGAGCAGGGATAGTATTGTGACCAGAGTGGAAAGGGGTGTGCTAAGGTGGTTCGGTCATTTGGAAAGGATGGATGAAAGGAGATTAACAAAAAAGATCTATCGTGTGAAAGTGGATGGCAGTGTCGGAAGGGGGCGCCCTAGGAAGACCTTTCTCAGTCAGATCGGTCAACTGCTGACAAAGGGCCAGATGAGGAGCACCCTTAACCGACGCTCCACACGCGTTGCAATATCGTGTAAATTCATATTGTTATCGTTAAAAGGGTAACTGATCCGAAAAAAATAATAGAAAAACATATCTGGCTTCTTTTCATACATTTGACGTTTGTGACATTGGTTTGACGATTACTTTAACTTTAATCAGCCAAGATTCGCTGGTTACGGTTAGCGTTAAAGTAACCGTCAAAAATGACACGCGACGAAGGTGCAACTCGTGTGGAGTAAATGTAAACCTTATGGTTTGTGTGTACACCTAACGGGTAAAGTAAGTGTAAAAGTAATAGTTAAAGAAACTAACAAGCCTTCTGGTACAAACGGACCTTAATGAATAATCTATGTCTGACCGAAGCCCTTTTTCAATTTGTTGTTGTCTACATATTGATTGGGAATCATTTAAAAATAAGACAAACTGATGTAAATTTGTCGAAAACCTTTGAGAATTTTCGTATAGGAATTTAACTCAGGACTCCAGCCTTAAATAAACGCCACACTAAAAGCGCTGACCACAATAGTAAAATTTACCTACTCAATTAAACGCCGCGTTTTTTTACCTTCGTCGTAGAATAAATACTTATTAATATTGCCGTTTATTTATTCAAAGAATGGCACTTGTGAGCCAATGAGTCAGTAAATGAAATGATTCATCATCTAAGTTAATAGTTATGCTGTCGTCGTCCGAACCATGTATACGGGTTTAAAGTTGTGCCGAAAGATCAATATGGAATATTTATTATTCGAATATAGTGAATATTGTCTTCGTATGAAATACAATAATGTTCATAGAAAGGTACGCTTATTGTTGTTAATATAACCGTTTTGTTGTTTCAAAATAACATTAACCCGTCTAGAGCTTACCGCGAATTAACGTGGATGACATAATAATTGCCTGTAAACAATAACGGACATGTTGATTTTTTGTAACGCCATCTAGTGAGTGTTTGTGGAAGCTCTGTTGTAGATGTCGCCTTTTTTTTTTTTTTCATTGGCTTTGATTTTTTTACAAGTTTCAAAAGATCAAGGTTTTATGGTTGGGCGCATAATATATAACTAATTAAATTATATTAGCTTTCGGAATTATTCGATACATTGTGAATTTTTATTTTTATTGTAACTCGGCACTGAGGTCAATGAACGGAAACGACTGCTGCTACAGACAAATTTCTACAGTCGCCTCCGCTATGCCAGCCTGAGAGGCGATTTCGCAAACTCCTCTCGCTATTTTTTTGACCCTTTTTTTAATTTGCTACGGGTCTGATTTTTTTACGTTTGAGTTGGTCTTGTACTGATAACCCTGTAGCGTACGATATCCTAATTTTGGGGTCAAGGCTTTGTGTTGGTTCTTTTTTATTGTAGCTCGGCATATGACAACATTCCGCCTGATGGTCCATGAACAGGCAGCAGTCGCCTCCGCTATGCCGGCTTGAGAAGACCTTCTGTTATGCCTGGCTACTTCCAAACTATTTCCGAATCGCGACAAGGTCACTTCACTGATGGCAGACTGGGTTAATAAGTTAACCATCATCAGTCTTTTATAATTTTTGTATATTTATGTATTTTTTTATTTCAGATGGAAGAGGATATGTTTTCAAATGGTGAGATTCGTGGTCGGTTATCCCCCCCTTCTCTCGGACCTCCGCCAGATGCCCTGTCTCCAGTGCAACTGCGAAGGAGGCACGTGGTCGCAGCCATTATACATAGTGAAAATTCTTATGTTGCTACGCTACAGAGACTTGTCAATGTGAGTTGTATTTAAATAAATAAAGGATAACGCCCATTTTTGGGTCTACTTGATATCCAATAGTTTATTAGCAAAACAATATTCCAAAATAATACCTTATTTTTATTTTTATTACATCAACATATCTTTTACCAATCAATAGACAATGTTTAATTAAAAAAAAGCAAATAACAGATATCAATTATAAATTATTAAAGCATTTAATGTAATAATAACCTCAAATATTGCATCAGGAAAAGTCTAATTACTCAATAATCCGGGTAAAAAAATTAAAACTGATTGGTGATAAAGAATGTAGATCTATTTTCAACAAAATAAACTAAATATCATAGACAAACTCGAGAAAAAAATTGTGGGCACACTTAGAGAAATGTGTAAAATAATTACCCTTAGCCGAATGGGCATTCTCCTTTAGTTATCTATAGACACTATTAAGGAGTGGTGTAGGCAGACTGATAATGGTTTTTAGACGAGTCTGCCGTGTTGGGGTAGTACCACCACTTTCGAATGTAACACCCGTGAAGTGACTGTCGCATTTGGGATCAGTTTGAAAGTCGGCAGATATTACAAGAGGAGTGTGCACTCTCAATCTGTATAGTGCACATTCTTCTCCTCAAGCCGGTATAGCGGAGGCGACTACTTTAGTAGCAGTTGTATTTATGACTGCCTGTCTCTGTTTTTTTTTAGAAATTGACATGGGAATCGAATCCTTGACCGCTATACGCGCGGATGTTCTGTTTACTACTCATTGGCGCTTCGCATGACCGTGTCGAAATTCCTACATACTATCTTTTCATCGGCAGCGCTTCCAACTGTTTTTATTTTTTATATCTATTTAATTTTCATCATAATTTAACCGATTTAATTAATATCGATTATTTTTAAAATGCAAACGGATGCTCCTCGTTTATACTTTTTAATGTTTCGTAATAGACATGGGTATTTCAATTTATCTTTTTTTATACGTTTAATAAACTACAACCGCTCGCGTACGTACCGTAAATAATTAACATTTCCTATTCCAAATTAAAATGCATCCGTTTATTGTTTTGAGTGTTTAAAAAAAAATTCAAACAAGAAGATTCCTTATACATATATTCCAATTTTAGGATTGGGAGACGGTTAAGCTTTAACTTACAAGTACCACTTTCCGCCTACATTAGAACCACATAAAATTGGTCATGTGTTAAGAGAACTAAATTACTATTAAAATAGTTAAAAAATGTTCCTCAACTACTTTTAGAGAAGTGTGCACAGTCACCTGATGGTGCTCATTCGTCTCTTGAAAGCAACTGCTGTCTGCAGAAATTTCTCTGTCGTTAGCAGTTGTTTCCGTTCATGTGTTCCGAACATCAGTGAGCAGGAGTGTTGTCATATTCCGAGTTACAATAAAAAAGCAAAACTTGCTGGTATTGAGCGGTCGTTACGTGGAGAAATCCGTGTTATGGATACTCTAGCACCTCGGGGAAGACGCCATGACGAGATGGTGTGCCGACAAATCCTCTTGGTGTTCATTCGCAACTTCAGCGCTGAGGGTTTGGATACACGGTAGCATTTATCCAACCTCTCCAACAGTACCCATGATACAAGTCTAACTTAGTATAGTCATAAGAATTAAGTACTACTATCCACCTTAGTACGATTGTGAAATAAAATCAACAAGGAACAGATGTAAATCACATGCAAAGGTGTGACATGCAAGTGATGTCGTTGGAACAATTAACGCTGAGATGGTTACGACATGGCGACATATGTTAATTTTATTATTTGTTAGCAGAGCGGTGTACTCGTATGCTCCATTTTTAATCTAACTACTGAATTTTAATGAGTGTTGAAAGGACAATGCACATTTTTGGGTCCACTTATTACCTAATAGTTTGATATTAAAATAATATCCTATTTTTTCATTAACTTATTTCAATTATATCAACACACTGTTTACTAATTAACGGGAAAGCCAACACTTGAGCGTCCATACATTTTGTTTTACAACATTGTTTGAAACATAGCAAATTTATGTTGAAATTAAGTAATTTTTTGTGAAATATAACCAATATAAAATGTTTAAAATATTTAAAATGCATTTTATATATATTTATGCCGTAGCTATTTGTTTATTATAGTGATTTGCGATAATAATCAGTGCTGAAAAAGTTATAAAATTACTTAAATTCAACATAAATTTGCTATGTTTCAAACAATGTTGTAAAACAAAATGTATGGATGCTCAGTTGTTGGCTTGACAATGTTTAATTACAAAACAGATATCATCAATTACACTGGTTAACAAATTTTTAACTTTTTTTTGTCACATGAAAACTTACATCAAATTTTGAATGTATTAGGGTCTCCAAACAATAATATATCAAAAATAAATAAATGACACATCAGGTTTTCTTGTGACATCAAAACATCCATTTTCGTAAAAATTACAAAAATCAGCTACACATAGAGAAATTTTATTGCTTAATGAACAACATACTTATGATTTTCGTGAATATTTAGCTTTTGGTAGGTCCCTTTTAAGTCTTCAACAGTAATCTGCTAACATTCTTGGATTTCATTTACTTTGATAGCGCTTCTCCATTAAGGAAATGGTCTGATGGAACCTCTCACCTTGTCCGTCACTCACAGCACCCAAATTTGCCGGAAAGAAATCCAAATGAGAATCCAGCATATGTATTTTTAAAGACATATTACACCCCAAAGCTTTATATGACATTATAAGTAGAAAGGAGAAAGTAAATTCCAGTTGTTCAGTCTAGACCACAAAAGCTCAGCCTGTTTTTTAGACAGATTCAAATCACGTACTAAATCGTTTAAATCACTTTGTGTCAATAAGTGTGGTTCTTTGGAAGTTGACGGTTCATAACTTAGGTCACTTGTGATACCCCTGTCGTGCTGTCTTAGATCAAATTCCTGTCTAGAATTCTGACTTTCTGGTCGAGTCGAGGCTTTGGCACAGGCAGTTCTCTTCGGCTATGTAGGATGGGTCTGTTGGCCAAGGTTGTAAGCCAAAGTTGGAAGACAAGTTTGGATATTGTATATAGTGTTTGGACTTGGTTGTAATACCTTTTGTCCGAGTTAAACAAAAATAACAATCACTTGCATGATCCTTTGGTTCCGTCCAAATCATTGGTATAGCAAATGGCAAATGTCTGCGTCCTTGTTTAGCCCAACCTAATAGGAGTCTCACACACATTACACAATTACGTGGAACCCAGAATTTATCTTGATGCCTCACAGGAAATCCAAAATAGTCTTAATAGTACTGTTCAATCAATGTTGTGAAATTTCGACGCTGAGATACAAAAGTTAATTCTCCACACACATAACAAAAACTGTCGGGGTTGTTAGAACACTTTCGTGGCATATTTACGACGTTAATAACGCAAATGAAATGTAAGTTAATTGAATACAATAGTTATACAGTTGCCTAAATGAAGTTATTTAAACAAATAAAGGTATATTGGGTCAGAAATGAATATGTGGCTGTCACAAAAAAACTGGACGTGATAGAAACAAAATAATGATATATTTTCAAATGAGGGTACACTAACATTACAAAAATCATAACGAAGTTCGTGTGACAAAAACAGTGTTGACCAGTGTTATCAAAGCATCTTATATAATAATAACCTCAATATTGCATTTAAAAAAGTTTAATTACTCGATAGCTCAGGTAAAAAATTAAAACTGATTGGTGACAAGGAATGTAGATTTATTTTTCTACAAAATCAACTAAAAATTATTGTGAAACTCGGAAAAAAAATTGTGGGCCCATTTCTCTTTGGCTAATTGGCATTCTCCTTTTAGTAAGTGGATGTTTTTCTTTGTAAGTTACCGCCGCGTCTCAGTTGTAGAAATAGAATTATTTATGCCAATCACATCTGTTCTCTAATTACAATTAAGTTTTTTTTTTGTTTTGGATTTTGCGTGGTTATGTTTTAACTGATTGAAATATTTTATGCGGGCTTCCCATTGCGACCACGGTAATGGAACAGTGCTTACAAACTGTTTAACTTTTACACTTCTCAATCCGCCATAGTGGCTGTTGTTGCTGCCTTCACACTACCTTAACATCAGTCGAAATGGTCGACGATTACTCTATTTGATTTTTTTTACTTGCACCGCTTTCCTTTCAGCTCATGAATTTAAGATGACAGTGCAAAGAATCCTTTACTTATGTTAATAACAAGTGATCTACTTTTGCATTGTCTCGAATACAATATTTTAATTTGAATATGAGGAAGTTGGTCGCTTCAACAAGGCAGCTACAACGAGGTCGCCACTGTTTTTAATAGACATGCAAAACTGTATATGATTATTGTATGTTATTTATGACATAATATGTCTGCTTTAGGAGTAGCATTGCTTATTATCTCAGTCTGCCGTCCTGGGACAGTACTACCACTTTCAAAATTGAACACCCGTTAAGTGATTTTTTTTACGTAGAGAAAACCTTTTACGGATTTAGGGAATCGCGCATATTAGGTGCTATTTTTTATCAACTGAAACCCCACGGTGTTCCTTCACGGTCACCAAAGTGCTAAGGGATTGGGCACACGGTATCATTCACCCAACTCGTTAACGTGAAAGCCAACACCTGAGCATCCATACATTTTGTTTTACAACATTGTTTGAAACAGCAAATTTATGTTGAAATTAAGTAATTTTGTAACTTTCTCAGCACTAATTATTATCGCAAATCACTATGGTAAACAAATAGCTACGGCACAAAATATATAAAATGCTTGTGAAATATAACCAATAAAATGTTTAAAATATTTAATTTTATTTATATTTCATTTCATTTCATTTAATTCGTTTAGATGACGAAACTTTTCAGTTCACAGTTTAGTTGTTGGAACTGTATTTGTAGTGCGTTTCGGGAGCAGATTGAAAATAGCCAGGTATAGTGAGAGGAGTGTGCACTGCCACTCTAGATGGTGCAAACTCGTCTCCGGCCGGCATAGCGGAGGCGACTGCTGCCCGTAGAGATTTCTCTATAGTAGCAGTTGTTTCCGCATAGACCGCATTTTAGCTTTATACAATAAAAAAAAATTACTTGTTACTTATAATAATATTTAATTTCAGGACTACAAGAAACCTCTAGAAGAGAGTAGTCCGGCAATTCTCAACGCTAGCAAGATACAAACATTATTCCATCGCTTACCTGATATTTTGCAATGTCACCTTACCTTCCGTGCCGCGCTATCCGACTGCTCGCGGACGTGGGACCGCGATGAAAAAATTGGTAAGCAATAAAACCATACTTGCTATTAGTCCAGTCTGGTGGTAGTGCCACCACTTTCAAGTGTAACACTTCTGAAATCCTGGGGTAGTACCACCACTTTTAAATGTAACACCCGTGAAGTGACTTTGTCGCGTTTGGGGAATAGTTTGAAAGTAGCCAGGTATAACCAGAAGAGTGTGCACTGTCAATCTAGATGGTACGTGCTCGTCTCCTCAAGCTGACATAGTGGAGGCGACTGCTGCCCGCACAGGATTTTCTGTAGTAGCAGTTGTTCCCATTCATGGACCGCACTCTAGCTTTATATCAGGCGGAGTGTTGTCACTTGCCGAGCTACAATAAAAAAAAGTGACAGTCGCGTTACGTGATCGGATAGTGCACGTTCGTCTCCTCAAGCCGGCATAGCGACTGATGCCTGCAGAAATTTCTGTGGTAGCAGTTGTTTCCGCTTATGGACCGCACTCTGGTGAACATTAAGTTGTCATATGGCGAAGAAAAGTCATCTGTTTGGACACTCGGGTATACACACTCGGGTGCATTATTAATGGATGGTGCATTTCCGAGCTGGCATATGCTGTGGATTAACAACAGGTAGAGTGTGTCTAGCCTTCTCTCCATTAATCTGTTTTTTTTTTCCCAGGCGAGGTCTTTCAAAACGCGTTTTCAAAGGCAGTAGTATTAGATGTCTATTCGGATTTTATAAATAATTTTTCGGTGGCGATGGAACTAGCAAAAATGGAATCCAAACGCAAGTCGGCGTTGGCTGATTTCTTTAAAGTGAAGCAAATCAGTGCCCACGACCGTCTTTCGTTCTTTGGACTTATGGTGAAACCGGTGCAGAGGTTTCCACAATTCATCATGTTTTTACAGGTAAATGAAAAAAGGTTTTTTTTACGATTAAAAATGATAAAAAATGTTTCATGTGATCTTTTTTGAAACTACTTTTCTTTTGTTTTAGGATTTATTAAAACACACACCACCTGGTCATCCTGACCGTGTGTCATTGCAACGGGCTCTCACCAGGTTAGAGGCTTTAGCTGATGCCCTCAATGAGAGAAAACGTGACGCTGAACGGACTCAGGTAACCACTTTCTTATAGGCAAAAGCGTTTGACTACATCCCACCTAATGTTAAATAATGATATGTGGTCTAAGGAGCACTTTTACGAGGGTGTGACCTGTCAACCTGTGTTCATTTCCTTCGCGACTGTAACCTGCAGAAATTTCTGTGGTCTGTGGTAGCAGTTGTTTTCGTTCATAGATTGTAGCTTAACTACCCCTATATATTTATTCGTAAGAGCTATGGAAGTAAGTGTGTGTTCATTCTTTGCAGGCATTCCGTGCAGCACTTCGTCGCCTGACTCGTAGCGGTGTGGCTGGTGCGGGCGGCGCTGGCGGTGCGGCAAGGTTCGGTGCGGCGCGGTTGTTGGCATCGAAGGCAGACAAACGACATCTACTAAGACAAGATGATCTTGTACAACTTGTGAGTACATAAAGTTAGGTACATAAAATAAAGCGATAGGCAGACTGAAGGTAGTTAATAGCTCAGTCTGCTGTCCTGGGGTAGTACCACCGCTTTCAAGTGTTAGGTCCAATTGCACCAAAAGGCCCGTTACTTTGGCTGTTACATTTTACGTTTACTTTAACGGTTACGTTAACATTTACTCCACACTCGTTGTACAATCGTATAAATTCATATCGTTATCGATAAAAGGGTGACTGATGTAACATTCCCGATTAATAGAAAAACATATTTGGCTTCTTTTCATACACTTGCCGTTAGTGACATTGGTTTATAACTATAACTTTAACTTTGACCAAAAAATTACAGGTTTTTTTTAGCAACGCAATTTTAATTTTAACCATTTCTTTAACGTAAAAGTAATAGTTAAGTCATATGGTGCAATTGTACTCATGTGATCAGCTTGGAAGAACAAAAAAAAAATCGCTTTGCATTTCTTAGTTTAATTTCTTGACTTTTCTTTCAGGAATTTAACCAATCAGGTGCGATATCGAAAAGCAAACCTCGTAGATTACTTCTGCTGAATGATCTCGTGGTTTGTGTGTCGGTGTGTGCTGGTGATGACGCCGAGCGACTCGGACTGAAATGGGCGCATCCGGTACTTGATGTTGAGGTCCTAGATACGGGGACATCTCCTACACTTAGTAGAGTTTTAGCTCAAGGTATGCTTCTCATAATATGCATTGAGTTGAAAAAGGGAACTAAGTAAATTATATTACAAAGAAATATCACCACTCAGTCACCGTCCAAGTTATGTAGTCTGGAAAAGTAACTGTTTTGCAGTTCCGTATATAACGTTAAGCTAAAGTGCGGTTCATGAACAAAACATGAAACAGCTGCTACCACAGATAAATCTTTTAATGCGGCGGGTGCCTCCGCTATGCCGGCTTGAGGAGAGGAATGTATACCTGACCGGGTATATTATATTTTTATTATTACATAGTTACATTGGTACCACAGCCGCTTATTGTTATATTTTTTCAGGTATGAACAGAAGTGGTAGTATAAGATCAAATGCCAGCAGTAATGGTAGTCAATGGAGCTCGTCGACCGGTGACTCTTTGTGCAGTGAAATGTCAGCTCTGATGCATGATTATGAAACTGTGTCTAGAATGGCTGACTTGGCGGCATCACTAAAAACACAATATAACGAATTGGCACCGGATATGTTCAAAACTTTGCTGCAAAATATACAGAAAAGTATACAGGTATTTCATTTGTTTTTATTTACTAGATAAGTTGTTAATTATTGACGTTTTTTAAATAATTTTTGGGCCATAAAAATCCTCAGCAATCTTGAGCAAATCATTCATAACACGCGTTGTATAATTCTGCTCAATTTTCATCTTAATGAATGAAATATAAGTCAAACTTATTTGATAAATTTCAGAAAAAAGATGACGAGATGGCATGGGTGGACTCATGTTGTCTGCAGCTGAGCATCCGCGGTCGAGAGGAACCCCTCACCTTTCGAGCGGCAGAACCGGGTGCCAGACTCTCATGGGCCACAGAGCTGCGATTGGCACGTCTGGCCACCGCCACCGCCAACTCCCCTGCCTGGCGACTCTCACCCTCGATGCATGCGCCCGCGCATAACATGCCGCTCTTTGTAGCGGCCACTCCCGTCTACTCGTCCAAGACGCTCACCGAGGTACAACTCTTAATAAACTATTTTTAATATTTAACTTGTCGAGCGCCACCTGTGGGACAAAAATACAATTATAGTAAATAAGTTCGCGTACTGAGAATTATAATAAGAGAAGCGTGCCTGGATATATGTACATTTGCCTGCTCAAGGCGGCATAGCGGAGAGGACTATTGGCTTGAGATATTTCTGTTTAATAGCAGTTGTTTCTTATGGACCACACTCTAACCTAACTTAAATATCTCTGTGTTTTCTTATATTGGAAAAAAGGAACTAAATAGTATTAAAAATCCCTCAGGTTCGTTGCGGTTGTTTCTACACGTCGAGCGGTGGCAGTCGAGGCGCGACTGCGAGACGAGCGAGGTCATTACTATGGGTCGGTGCGACCAGTGGAGCGCACAGTCACGTATCAGTTTTGACGCATCGCGCTGCTAACTTGAAGACTTTACTTACATTAGACCTTCCTGATACTAAGGTGAGCAGACCATAAATAAATTGCCACCTTCTTTACACATTTGTGTAAAAATAAAAAATATATATATCGGAACGCTTTTACAGATAACTTCAATGGAATATGCGAAAGGTATTCGACAAGTGACGACCTTATGTGGTGACACTGTTTGGATTGGTACTGACGATAAGAAAATCCTCATATTTTCTGGAGTGGAACCTGAAAAACAGGAGAAATTAGCTGAAACACCGACCGTAGCTGGTGTCACTCAAATTAAATATCATTGCGACTCGATGTTCGTCGGTCTATCTAACGGGCGAGTTTCTGTGTTCCGACGAAATCATGACGACACGTGGGCTCTACAGGAACCCCTAGCTATAGAATTAGGAGATAAACCTGTACATTGTGTGTTACCAGTCGATGGAATCGTATATGCTACATGTGGACGAAAAATATTCGCTATAAATGGATTGACAGCCGAAATTATGCGAATATTAGAATTAAAGGGCGAAGAAGATAAGACTGTCCGTTACCTGGCTCACTCCGGCGTCGGCTTATGGACCGCTTTCTCTGACTCCACCTATGTCGGTCTGCATCATGCCGAAACATTTGAACATCTACAAAATATTGACATAGCTGCCGACGTAGCTAAAACTATTGGCGCCAGAGAGGGCAGTAAACCCGCATATGTCTCATCACTATTGGCAGGACAGGGCTTATTGTGGGTCGGAACAACTGCCGGGGTCAGTGTTACCGTACCTTTACCGAAACTTGAGGGACTACCTCTTATTGGTGGACATCTGGCCGTATCGTATCACGCTCATGCTGGACCCGTCACTTTCCTCTTGTCATTGATACCTGAATCTAGAGATGTCGACGTGAACGTAGTACGTCGTAACCTCTCTAACGCGCGGGCGCTGGCGTCTAGCTCTACGGTTCAAGAATTCAAAGAAGAAGAACACAAAGGTGAAGGTGATAAACCAAAATTGGAACGACGGACTTCAGAAGAGAACGGTCCATATCGACCACAACGGATACATTCGGCCGTCGTCAGGCGGAAGAAACCCGGTGACGTGCGACTGAGCAAGACCTTGCCTAAATGTGCTAACTTGAACGCATGCGACGTTTACGGGTTATATGGTGATCTCATGTTCGTGAAGGACTGCGACGGAGAAGCTGATGTGGGAGGTTCTGGCGGCGATTCGCTCAGACGGAGTGACCCGGAATTGGCCGCCATACCGTTCAGAGTGAACACTTTAGACAGACGACTGAAAATGAGAGCGGGAAGACCGCGGAGTCTCGATCTGTCGAGCTGGTCGGTCGATTCTCGCGCGTCTAGTCTGTGCACGTCGTCGGGCAGCGAAGAGTCGATGGCGCTACGCGGAGTCTCCAGGACCAGTTCGGGAGCTTCGGGGGCTGCGAACCTCGCTCCCGTCGCGGTCTCCACGCCTGACTCGTCTTCGAGCAAATCGAGTATTTCAGATAGGTCGATATCTCGAAGTAACTCATCGAACGCGACCGAACGCGCTGTGAATAAGAGCGCGGCTCGCAGTCTTCGCGGAGCCGACTATGTGGTCGGAGAGAGCGCCGTACGCCGCTCTGTGCTGACGGTGATGGGCGGGAGAGGGTATGTGGATTGGAGACAGACCGCGGACGCCGCGGAGAGACCCGCTCCGGCAGCAGACCCCAACCCCAAAGACGCACACCTCGTACTCTGGGAGATGAGGTTGTAAACGTGACCGCGAAGGTCTGAATTATGAATTCAATTAATACTTAATTCTTCCTCGACTGTACTGCCTCATGTATTAAATAAATAAGGCTTAATGTAATCACCTTATAAATTAGTATAATGGTTTACACTAGGTGTAAATAATGTGATAAGCTTTAAATTATTTTTCTATTGTTTAGGTCTGACTAGCGATGTCGCATGTCGGTTCGGCTTAACCACAAAATAGAAGTGTACAGATTGAGCTCGCATTCTGTACATATCGATTTTATGTCCAAACGGGCCTAATTATTGATTTATGATGTTGTAATAAGGGTGCATATAAAAATTATGTGATTAATTGAAATGTTATATAAATTGATGTAGTTTCTATAAGTATAATTAAATTATTACTTATGAACAGGTTCTTTATTGTTACTAATAAAACGCACAGCAGTTACAACGGTTATCTAAAATTTATTTTTGAATGTAAATTATTGTATCAATCTTATTGATGTTGCAAAGTGCACAAATTACAAATATTATTTAGAATATTTATCAGTCAGATACCCGCCATACTAATTTAGTCTGTAAATTATGTAATATAGAAAATATCTATATTGTTAGTACTATAGATTAAAACGGTATAATTAAGGGATATCTTACATTATTTTTCTATTGTGTAATTTCACCATCTCTAAGATAATTGTTAAGTTTTCCTACCGAAAACGAGTTTCTATTAAAAGGGGCCTTATTATGTAATTAGTTTTACTTGTTCTGTTAAGCTTTATTGTTTGGACAACTATAAATTCGCTTTAAGAATTAGACTGATTTAGCCTAAGTGTGTGTCATATGTGAATACGAACCGACTATAACGAACGAAAAATCTGATGAGGCCCGGTGACTTCAATCCTTCCCTAGTCTGCGATTTATTCTGCCAAAAAGTAATTTTGTCGCTTTCTTGGGATATTTCGTGTTATCGGGCCTTTAGTTTCTAACTGTCCATAAAGCACAATTTTTTTGGACCAATTGGAACAATCCAAAGTTGATTACAAAATATACGATATATTTTTCTGTTAATTTGTTATTAATGCATAGATGTTGAATTTAAAAAATATATACTTATTTAATAGCGGATTTGAATAATATTGTGATTTTTTTTTATAATTCAAGTACTTTCTATGTTTTCAAAAGTTATTTTTGTTTTCACAAAGTATTGTGCCAAATTCAATTATATTGTGTATTATTATTTATGTATATATTTTTTCTTTTTTGTTAGAACAATGACGGGAATTATCATTATTTTAATAAATCTATATTATATTTTTGAATATTTTGTATCAGTTTATCCGAAAAAGAATATTTTTTATTTATATTCGAACGTCACAACAATTATGTAAGTGTAAATAAAACATGTTTATACTTGTAATTATTGTGTTTTATTAAAAGCTTGCTTTTGAATAATTTACCCTAAAAACTTTCGCTACAATTTCCAACCACAAAAAAGTCGTTAAACTATCGATTACTTTCGTGGATAGGGTTGGCTTAGTATTTGCAACGGTTTTGTGGCCGATGTCAACCACCACGACGACTTGTTAAAACCGGCCACAATAATTGTCCGTCTGGGCCCTATCGAAGCGAGCTTGTTCGCACGGAGTTTTGTAAACGCTGTAAAAACAACTAGCGATTATAAAACACCGCCCGGTGTCAATGAGGCCTAACATGAAGAAACACTTAATTCTAGATTGATAACAAATAGGTATAGGGGTACCACGGTTTGGCGTCGCGACTCATATAAGACGACCAAAGGACTAAGATGACATACTGTGCACGCGACTATCCACGCAGCATAGCGGATGTCAGTAGGGATCTACAGCTAGCAACCCAATTGCCGAACATTGTGTGGAAATAACAGACACGGAAAATTTCACAGCACTATTTTGTAGGGATTAAAGATTCAAAGTAAAACAAAGACTTGCTGTTTCTACTATTTATTGTAAGAATAATTTAACCAGTACTATTATTTATTTGCTATTAGAACAATGAAAATTTTGTTTGGCCACACTAAAATTTGCTTACAAGATAAATCAAAAATAAACTTTTAAAGGATACCAACTAATAAAAAAAATCTAAAAATTGACTACAAAAACCTTATAGAATTTTGCGTCATTAACTAAGCTATATAATGCAATTTTAAACATTATATTGGACTTTGCATTGGCGGAGAGCTTCGTTAAATCCTTGACAGAGTGTGATGTCGCTTTGTTGGTTAGCACACTCGAGAAATTGCTTGATTTCCCAAGCACAAGGACCTTGTGGGGTCTCTCCTTGGTGTTGTTGGTAAGTTGCTTGTGGTGGTTGGGGCTGTTGCTGTTGTTGCTGCTGAGCCTCGCTACCTCCACCTCCAAACAATCCAGTCAATGCGCTTCCAGCTACATGACCCTGAGAAAAGATTTAAGATTTATTTATAGTGGAAATACAAAGTATATTTTTTATTAGCTCAGTCAGTCGCCCTGGGGTAGCACCTTTTTAGTGTATTTTAGGATCAGTTTAGAAGCATGTCGTCCTAACCTATAATAGAAATTGCATTTAGTTTGTAAAATAGTAAATAAGTAGCAATATTATAGTGTTAGTGTAATTTTGTTGATAGGCTTATAAATAAGTAGGCAGCAATAAAGACGGGAGTGTACACTGTCAACCTGAATATTGAACATTTTTCTCTTCGAGCCAGCATAATTGAAGCAATTGCTGCCTACAGACCTCTCTCTTTTATTGAGTTTTCTAAGGTAGCAGTTGTTTCCGTTCATGCACCACACTCTAGTTTAACATCAGATTGAGTACTGACTATGCTGAGTTACTATAAAAATAATCAAACAAGTAGCCTTCTTATAAAACCTATGCACATTTTTTTTAATTTTTTTATTGTAGCTCGGCATGTGACAACACTCCACCTGATGTAAAGCTAGAGTGCGGTCCATGAATGGAAACAACTGCTACTACAGAGAAACCTATGCGGGTAGCAGTCACCTCCACTATGCCGGCTTGAGGAGACGACGAGAACATGAGAGTTGAAAATGGTGAAAATATTACACATTATCATATTTATTATTATGTATGATATATTACTATGTATGATTTGGAAGAAAATTTGTCAGTTTTTTTTTTGTTTTGAATAACAGAGATAAATATTATGACTTTCACTTGGCATTATCACTATTTCACAACATATAATCATGATACCAAAACAATGTTAATAAAATGTTCTACACAATAAATAAATATTTGTATAAGAGATTTTATTAATTTAAACCAATTTAAATTTTCATGAATATGACTACTTTTCCTTCAAATGTATCCCTACCTTAACATTGTCATCATGTTGCCTTAATAATCTTTAAAACAAATTTTAATAATTTGTTTTTTAATTATAATAGAAAGAAGGTTGGTAAGATATTATGATACAGGAACATCACATTGTTTCATAATATCAACATGATAATATTAAAATTTGATGCCTCAAGCACTAAAAATAAGAAACAAAGACATAAACAAAATGTTCAGATAATGATACATCAAACATGTGACTGACTTGTCATCATCATGGCACTTTCCCAAAATCACTTTTAGCAAACTGAGAACTTTATAAAAATATAACCTAAAACTATATAAACTAAAAATTAAAGGTCACAATTGTTTACGTAACAAACTTGATACGCACCACTGTCGATCCGATGGCTACACCACCGGCTGTAGCAGCCATCTGCCCGAATAGCGACGGTTGTTGAGGCTGGGCGGATGCCGAAGTCGGAGCAGGGGATGATTGTGGAGCATGAGCTGGAACCCTGCTAGGTGCCGGAGGCGGCGCGGAGCTGAAAGACAGCGCGAGATTACCACATGATTTCACGCGAATTTCACGACATACGACACGATAAAAGCTTACCGTCGCGGAGCAGGGGGTGGGCTCGCTGATCTTCCACGTCGCGGCATTATTGATTCTCGTTCTTATTTCTTTTCTTGTATTAAAAACTTCCCGTTTCCTTTACTTGCGAATGTGCTCGTGAATAATGAATAACGTCGTACGACCAACGTCAAACGATGAAATCTTCGTGAACTGTCAAATCTGTCCAATGAAAATTCTAGAAAACTATATCTCTTTCCCACTTGCCTGAAATTGTATTAGAGAAACAGAAATAACAAATAATTGAATGATTCGCGCTATAGTTGATGTTGCTAGATTAAAAATTAAACAACAATAAATACGTTCATTTTCATTTTGAAAACTTACTTTTTTCTTATTTATTATTTCGAGATGTTTGAGTTTAATTTTATTATGAAAATTACTAGATACTAATAAAATTACTATTACTAGAATTTTCCTATTGAAACATTCACTTAATATATAATAATATTAAATTCTTCTACGATTTTTGTTAGCTTATCGGAATTACGGATATAATAAATTCAAATACCGAACATCTTTGTTTGACCTGTAGAAATGTAGGTAGGTAAGCATATGGTCTATAGTGTTTGTTGGTAGTTAAATATACCTTATATTACAATTATTATTGTTTAATATTGTTGAATTATTTCAATCAAATGTCAGGGTGCGGGTTCATTTAATCACAAGCCAAAAGAAAGTTATAAAATGTATTATTATTATTATTATATTATGATGAATGCAAGGGAACCAAGGAACGTACGGATAGTTCGCGCATCAGTAATCGCATCGCGCCCATCTGTCCGCGTCAATTCATTCAGTCAGTTGAATGTAACCGGGTGACCGCGATTGCCGTGTTTCATATTTTCTTGTATGACGAAGTTATATTTCGGATAAATTATAAGTGAAAACAGCTATGGATCATGTTGACGAGTCGTCGGCTCTCGGAGCTTTGTTGGGAGCTATTATTTTTTGTATCGGGATGGGAATTCACATTTATAGAATGAAAAAGAGGGAGTACGACTTGCGGAAGAGGGAGGAAGATTCAGGTAGGATCTTGATTGTAATAAAATTCCAATTTTTAAAATTAGAATATTAGGTTGCTAATAATCAATAATATATATGGGCGTTGGACGGGATTAGAGAGTATTGGAAATAGATTTAATATTGCGGGGTTTTTTACTATGTGAGCGGCTTAAATAACGGTTAATCCAGATTGTCGAAGAATGCGCCGGCATACTTTTTAGGATTAACATGATTGTAGCTTAATTTAAGTGAATCTTATGCCTATATGCAGTAAGGACTACTGTTGAATAAGTTTTTGGCGATTGTCGCAAAATCGATAGGTTACCTAGAGGTGCCGCTCGTTCTGCGCATGTTCACCATTTTATACGTAGAAGAAACCATTATGCTATATTGTAGCTTAAACATATTATTCATATAATACCTACTTACATATATATATTTACTTATAATTCTAATATTGAGCCAAATGATATAGGGATTATTAAGTACTTATAATAAATTAGGTACCTTATAGGTATTAAAAAAATATATTAAGAAATATACCATAGGAAGGTGCTTAGATAATTTCAATTATTTAATTCTAATGGATAGTAAAGGTACAAAAGGCAAATAATCTTAATAATAATCCCAAAAAATTATTAAGAAAATTGGCCGCAGTTCAGGCTACTAAATCTCTGACCTACCTCAACACATCTAAGCTAGTTGGATTTATCCACTTGCTTCCTGTGCCACTTTTTTTATTTGGTAGTCTGTTCTGAATTTAAATTGGAATCTGTTTATTATGAGGTGTACTATTTTAAATTTAAAAACACATGTATTAATTGTGATGAAAATTGAACAGAAAAAAAATGGTTTTTTTTAGCTTATTATTGTGTCGTGATAATGAACAAAGAAAGACTGAAAAAACGAAAGTTTTTCACTAACCTATTTACTATTCCTAAAATAAAACAATTTGCTATTTACACATGAGTCAAGGTAGACATAAATAACAAATTTAAGAAAAATGAGACGCAATAAGTAATGACATTTACGCTGAATTACTCAAATTAATGTAAATCAATACACCTGAATACATATTGCACAAAAATATAAATTGTGACTAATTCTATGATATTGTTTTAACACTAAAACAAGCTCTGCAAGTACTATCAGCAGAGCTAGCGCTGCAACAGTAAAAAATAACAGGGCCAAGTATGAGTTTACATTTACGCTCTCACGGCGTAAAGTGAGTTTTCTCTACCAATCAGACAATATTATTTTGAACGCAGAAGTAAAAAAAAATCAAGTTTCGGGAATAGTTCGGGAATAGCCAGGTATAAGAGAGGAGTGTGCACTGTCAATCTAGACGGTGCATGTTCGTCTCCTCAAGCCGGCGTAGTGGAGGCGACTGCTGCCCGTAGAGATTTCTCTGTAGTAGCAGTTGTTTCCATTCGTGGACCGCACGCTAGCTTTATTTACATCAGGCGGAGTGTTGTCACATGCCGAGCTACAATAAAAGAAAAAAAGATGTGCGTTTTTAGTTAGAGATACATACAAGAACTTTGGCGCATCTATCATACTAGATTGTTTACAGATTTAATGTGAATTGTCTTTAATGCTAATATTTTGTGCTGTTTATGAAGTTTTCAAATATAACAATATAATAAATAATAGTTGAACCATCTGTTCTAACAAATAGTGTATAATTAATTATTAATTATCACAACCAAAGCAGATGTCGTTGAACTATCTTTTATTATTATTATTAATTCCTGTACTAAGCTAGTGCTTTATCACTGGCAGTGATCGACCAAAGTACGTATATTGATCGTGAGGCTAGTCTTCTACAGCTACACCACGGCCACTCTTTTTTTTATTTTATTTGTTTTACGATTCATGGCAGTACCCTTCCAAAACAATGTGTACCAGCATGCTTAAAAAAAAAGGGATCCTTCAAGCGCAGTGTGAAGAGGCGTCTCATTAAGCCGGCATAGCGGACGCGACTGCTGTCTGCAGATCCCCTTCTGTGACAGCAGTCACCTCCGTTCATGGATCGCACTCTGGCTTAACATCAGGCGGAGTGCGGTCATATGACGTGCTAAAATAAAAAAAAAATTAAAAATAAAAATTACCTGTTTACTTAAAACAACCCACCACCAAAATGAACAGCAGATATTTATATTTTATTTTCCTATTTCCATTTTTATTTTTATTTTTATTTATTTATTAATTTTTTGTGTAAATTATTTCTGTATGTACTATATTTGTCGAACAAATCTCAAGAACAACTCTGTATTAATTTTACAAAAATGAACAACATATTTTGTCAAAACAGGCTTTATTTACTGTTAACTATAATATAATTATAAGTCTGTGTATTATAAATGTGAGTTTGATTATGCTCAAATGCAAAATTGAATAGATGTTTAGCACAGAGGTAATTATTTGCATTTTTATTTGCAACTTTGCATTAAATTTTGTTTTTGTTGAATTTTTATGCGATTTAATGTTATTAAAATGACTTGACTAAGTAAGTACCTAATACTTTCGCAAGACTTCACAATCTAATCTTTAACCACGTCTATTGTTGAAAGGTAAAAAAAGAAGCACCTTTCAGTTTTCAATGAAGAGGTCTTTTTTCTCAGTTTAGTCCCCTCATTTTGCTTAGAATTGTTGATACTTTTTTCGTTATTTTATATTAACAACTTAATCCATTCGTCTACTTATTTTTTTAAATATTTGCTAGGCATATGAAAACACTCCGCCCAACTGCTACCACAGAGAGATTTCGCCTCTCTTATGCTGGCTTGGGAAGACGACACCTCTTCTTTTATCTGACTACTTCCAAGCTGATCCTGTAACGCGACTAGGTCATTTCAAAAGTGTACGAAAGAACGGCAGACTGGGCAAAAAAACATATACCATAAGTTTTGCTAAACCTAACATGTAAATGTGCATTTCTGTAAAAAAACAACCAAAATTTTACTCAGTAAACGCCATATAACGCGA
The DNA here is from genome assembly GCA_948150575.1 of Tinea pellionella. NCBI lineage: Eukaryota > Metazoa > Arthropoda > Insecta > Lepidoptera > Tineidae > Tinea > Tinea pellionella. Next base: position 4,131,102 of record OX411258.1, read on the forward strand.
AAGTGAACTGGTTGTTCCAGAACACGTGCTGGACAAATAAAGAAACATTCAGTTTCTTGGTTATAATTTTTAAAGATACCTGTTTACTACAATTATATTATTAGTTGAGTTCACAAGTTTGTTTTTTAAAGGTTTGTGGTTTTGTATTTGAGATCTCAGAATCGTGTTTTAGTATTGAGCATGTCTATTATGTTCAATCAATGAGGTACTAGTAGGTCAGTGTCATACGACCGCATCCATCTGCTATTGTTTTGTTGAAGATCACCTCTGGAGAAAATGCTCGAACTGCCATAATGGCTTTCTATAACTGTGAAGTGAATCAAATGACAGGCGAAACTGAATATTTTGGTGAAAGGCGTGCGAGATTTTTTGACTTGAAGTGTAATTTTAGGTTAGACAGGTCTGGGGGCCTATTGCGCAAAATACGTAGAAGTTGAAATGAAGTAGAAGTGTAGTCGAAGCGCAGCGGAAGTCGAAGTTGAGCGGTTTTACAACTTGGTATTGCGGACAGATAAAGGCGTAAACTTATAATCTGCTATCGACAGAAGTTAAACATGGTTCAATAGAAGATAAACTTCTAAATGGGGAGACCACAGTTAAAAAATATTTTTACAAATTCAAAATTTACACTGTAATAATTTGAGTTTTAAAAAATATTGTTTTTATTTTATAAGAATAAAATTACATATCTTTATTACTATATGGGCAAAACAATCATTTAAAATGATAAAAAAATAAGAATGAATTTATTAAATTATTTTCTGACAATGGGGTTGAACACTAATTTTTTATCCCGACAGAGGTCGCATGGGCGAGTGTTCCTACAAAATCTGTCACAGGTGTCATACACCATATAAAATTTTGTAAACAAACCGGTTTTCTATTAATAAAAACTAAAAATGACTAAATGTGCTGCCTATAAATGTAAAAATATAGGTGTTCATAAATTTCCTAAAGATCCTATGCGCAGAAAGTTGTGGGAAAGAAGTCTTAAAAGAAAAAACTGGAAAGCTATAGATTCGGCGAGGTTATGTTCTGCTCATTTTAAAACTGATGATTACTATGGCAAGAGCACTTATACAGGTACGTTATTATGTGTAATTAAGTTACACCGACATAATGTCTCATGTTTTGATTATAAAGTTGCTAATAAAATATTTATTTTTTAGGAAAAGCGCCAGTTGCGAAATTCCTGAAGCATTTCGCTGTACCAACTATATTCTCTTACGAAGCAAGAAACTCCGCTAGCGAGAGAGAGCGACAGGCACGTGTTGAGAGAAGATGTTAAAGAAAACTTACTTTTACTTCTACAGAAACAATATACACATCAAATGTAGAACCTGTACCAGATGCAGGAAATGAAATTGAAGTGGATGTTGTTGTGCATAATGTCAATAAGCCTCAAAATGTGCTTCATATGTTACTAGTTACTATTATATCTTGTTTATTTAACTTTGAGCCCGATGGTAGAAAAAATAAAATATTATGGTAGCTCTGTAATAAATGTTAGTGCTGAAGATAAATTTTTTTTTAACTCTAATGAAACTTCGACAAGATAAATGTAACTTGGATAAATTTTATTCATCAGTCATGGACAAAACTTAACATTTGGCCTGAAAAGGATTTGATGCAATATTATATGCCTGATAGTTTTAAACAGTTTAATAGGGTTAATGAAAACATATAATACATTGAAAAATGAGCTACACCATACCTATATTCCTTTGGTTTCTAAGATATTTTTTGTTCATTTTATGTGCTGTAACTTAGGAGAAAGTATAATGAAGAAATAAAACAATTTTCAAGTAATTTATGGTTTTAATTGGTCCTAATCTATACTAATATTATAAAGCTGAAGAATTTGTTTGTTTGTACGCGCTAATCTCAGGAACTACTTTATAGATCATTTATCGAGGGTTTTTAAGGGTTCGAGATACCCAAAAAATATGTATGAAAGAATTATTCCTCTTTAAATTATCTAAAAAAATGTCCGAGACAGTATATGTCTATCTTTTAAGATTAACTTACAATAACCGTTTTTATGATAATCAAATTTGGTCGAAACATAATAATATTAATCTTTATCCAAATAAATGTGTTTTTTATTTATTTATTTATCCAAATAAGTTGTGGGTAACAGCTATAGGTAATTTATAATAAAGCATTATTTTTATCTTATGTGTAACAATAACTTAAAAAAACCCGGGCACCGTCAGCTAGTGTGTATATAATACCTTATCTAAAATAGCTTTTTCCATGTGCTCTTTGTAAAATGTTGTCAAATGTGTGAGCATATCATTTATAAATGTATCGTCCCTATCTATAAATACAACTGCCATGTCTACAAATCTCCAGAATGAGCTGGAACTGCATGCAAGCACACCGCTTCTTCAGCTACTTGTGTTGGTTCATCATGTGGCCGTTCTACATGAAAGCATCATGGCACGACCCGGGGTGACTAGCATCCACTAATATAATATTTAATGAAGCGTCTCATATCTGCAAAAAACAAATTATTTATTGATTACAATATATGATTTTTTGAGTGTTTGATTTATTCTAAGATAAACCATGGGAATTAGTTTGATATGTTGAGAGAATAACTGAGATATAGTACTTACTATTTGTGTGTTAATAGTGTGTCATTTGCCGGCCTCATCGATGCAATGTGTATGCCATCTGCACATCCAATAAGCCCAGGGATACCAAACTCATTGTAGAATCTTAAAAATGAAAAATAGTGTTAACAATATGAAATTATCAGTTTCGTAATGGGTACACGATCCCCCTTTGCCAACGACCGTAAAATACGAGTTCGTCCAAATAAATCCACCTAAAGTCCCAAGCCTTACAAGTAATTACCTAATTATACTCGTATTACTCATTTTTACTCATAAATAACTTGTAAATAAGAAATATTAATTCGTGAAATTGAAAAGTTTTATACAATTAATTTGATGCATATTAATACTGTGAAACATAATAAAACTACTTACCCTGACGAAACAAACACTTAAAGATGTATTAAGACTCTAATTACTATCTAATTTCCTTAAAATAATCAATATTATTCCTGTCGAAGTTCAACAAAAGTTACATTTTGTAACTTCTGCAAAACTACTATTTTGACATTCATTGTGCGTTAAGCTCCGCTTCTCGTGCCGGTCCGCAATACGAAATCTCATACTAAAAGGACCGTGCGCACTAACCTAAACTACGCTGCTAATTTGACATGTTTTGAAGTTGGAAGTTTAGGTGCACAATACGAAATTGTGTTATCAGCGCTGCTATTCGACTTCTATAACCGTGCGCAATAGACCTGCTGATTTTTTTGTATTGTTATCTATCCTTCGAACCGGATATTGATTATTTTTAGACTATTTAAAACAACTGGTGTTTATTTTTAAAATGACGTGATCTTCACTTTTTTTTTGTTCGGAATCCTACTTATAATTGTATCTAATTAATTTAGATTTGTTTTCCGAATATCTACAAGTGTTACTGAGTAATCAATTGAGTAGCCGCGGTCGATGGGACCCGTGTTCAAAACCTCGCTAAATTCTGACCGGTGTCAATGTAACTATGTTATATGTACTATGGTCGCTGAGTGCCTGTGATACAAGCACTAGCTTGCACAGACATTAAAAAAAAAACAAGTTACTCAGTCATGTTTATGGGGTTATGAAAAAAGAAAAATCAAGTAATTAAGAATACTGATTTTAGTACTAATTACTACTAAACGAAAGGAAATACTGTAAATTGCTTCAATAAAAACTGTTCAATTTTTACACTTTGTGTTTTGATATGCTGAGCTTGTATCGTTGTACTATCAGCAAAACTGGCGCTGCATCACTTTAGAATATAATCGTCTGAGTCCACATGAGATTGATAAACGCTCTCTTCATTTTGTATGTGAATTATGTGAAATATGAAAAAGCCAATTATGTATGTGAATTTAAATTTAAACCAATTTCGATATCCAATTGGTCTAGTATTAGCTTGTCGAACAGCACAAGAACAAATAGATAATAACCTAACCTATTGCTGATTGTACAATGTACATATGCCTATATCGTTTAATATGTATGAAGAATTGTATTGTTTTCTTCCTTTTTTTTTTGTTTTTTTATGTTATATTGTATCTCGGCATACGACCACACTCCCCCTGATGTCAAACTAGAGAAAAGCGGCTTGGTGAGACGAATGTGCACCATCCAAATTGACAGTACACACTCCTCTCGTTATGGAGAAGATCTTCCTGGTGTTTCATTCGAAAGTCGTGGTACTATCCCAGAACGATAGGTAGGCTGGGCCAATAACCATCATCAGATTGTCTAACACTCCTTATGTTGACATTCATTAGATTTTATATTCTTCAAGTTTTATTTTTACATAATAAAAAGTGTCTCTCTTCACACAAAATTGAATATTGTCATGTAACAATTGTGTTTTTCTTTTATAATTCAACAATGGCAATAAGATTTATACGTGCACATTGAAGTCATGAAGAGAAACCATTATTCACTACCTACTGCAGCACTTTGCATAAACAATTCTCTTAACATTGACTTAACTACCATATTTCCTCTAAAATGCGTGTTTTGTCCTCTGTTTTATTTGTTTTTATTACCTTTTTTTACTTTTAAAATGTTATGCAATCCGTGTTTATGATTCGCCGTTTTTTAATTGTATTAATCAACTTTTTATTTGCTATCTATGGTAGAGCGAGCATGAAATCTGAAAGGAATAAGAGATGTAGTCCACGAGCGAAGAAAACTGCTATCTGCATCTCTATTATCTATGCCGGTTTAGTTACACCCGGCTCCAATCAAACTGATCTCGAAACGTGGCATGTCACTTCAGAATCATGCTTGAAAACATGTTGTAATACCCCAGGACGGCAGACTGGGTTAAAACCAACGTCCCTGCCTACCATTCTAAAATACCAATCTTAGATATAGACGACGTTGTGTCTACCAGGCGAATTTTTTTAAATATTGTTTCTTATCTGGCGGGTTTTTAGATGTTATATCATACACTCAAGGGTGATAAAAACAGTAAATAAATTTAATTTCACCTTGTCTAGACATATCAACCCTTTAGAAGTAATATATAAAACAAGCCCAAATGGAAATCTGAAAATAACGATACGACTTCCTATCTATTTTATTTTGAATAGTAATCCGACGTTTTTGGAAGTCGTTTTGCCACTACCTCGATGGCTACAAAGCTTTCGAGACGCGAATTAAAATAATCAAAATAAAGGCGATAGTAAGCAGCATAAAATCTTTTAATTGAATTAAACCATGTTCACAATCAATCTTAGAAAATACTGTGAACAACTGATTAAACTATACTCTTCAATTTCAGGCTCAGAGAGTTCTGACGAAGATAATGCAGACGGTGAAGGTGTGGATGATGAAAAAGACGGACAAGCTATCGGCAACGAGGCTGCAGTGTATAATAGGAGTGAATTCAACCATCCGTGGTTGGTAAAGAGCATGCGACGACACCCCGGGACTGTCATCAAAGTCGAATTATCTCCTGACGGCGATTATTTGGCCACGTTATGTGAAGGTAAGAAGTTAATCTTTTTATGAAAATAAGGTCCATTTTTGCGCAACCACATAAACTGTATTGTTTCTCATCTTATAAATAATTGGTACAGTAATATGAACCTTATTTTATTGTTGTTTAGAATCATAATCGTTACATTTCTGTGTTTAATTTTTCATTATAAGGCTATGCTCACACTCTACTCATAGTTGCGGCTTACTGTGGGCCTCAATTAGTACACAATACTTCGCTGAAAGGCAGATAAAATCGATCACTCGATCACATACTGCGTTGATTAGCCGCTGATTTGCGACACAGAGTCGCTGACTATGAGCTTAGTTGGAACAAAGCCTAAGTCAACAAAAGGTCGTTGAAAATATCAATGAATTATCTGTCAATTGTAGTGCATAATACCTACTTAGGTATATCTATCAATCTAATTTGTCGACGTTTAAATTATGATGATAAAATTGTAGTAATATATTGTTTCATAATTAATTTTAAAAGTAAACATTATTATAGTTCGACAATGATTAATTGTAGTTATTGTAATTAACTATTTGCACTTGACAGAGTATTTTTTGTTTATTTTCCGACTTTTGTTTTTATTTGAAAGGTCATCTTTTAAATATATATTTAGTAATTATAGAAGTTTATTTCAATAAAAAGATGATCATTTTAAATAATAATTTAATGTTTATTCTCAGATGCAAATCTTTATTGAGAGAATAAATTAATAGTGTAGCATTGAAAGTTTTCTTGATATTTTTGTATCTGAGAATGAAGTAACAAAAGTCAGTACAAATTGAGCATGAAAGAACAATGCCCACTGTCCATACAAACTTTGACCCATAAAAGTCAATAATGAAACTTTACCTCTCTCAATAGAGAAATAAACTAAGTTTTTAAATAATAAAAAAATGTAGAGGCAGGAAAAAATCATAGTGTATGTGTATTTATTAACAAAACAGAAAAATAGCTAAATTAAAGAAAAGTTAACGTAAAATTGAGAGTTAATGACAGTTTGTTTCTTAAAATATCAGAGTTGTTCCAGGCCAAGATGTCGTTTGTATCCACAACAAATATTATTAAATTACGAATTTCCCCCAACCTCTACATGTTCAATTTTAATTCAAAAATCTTTTTTATTTCTCTATTCTGACATAAATTAAATTACACATTGTTCTTTATTTAAATGAATAATTAATGGTTTAAATTGCTTACAAAATATTGTACTGAGTTTTGTTAATTTGTAAAAATGGAATTAGGGTGGCAAATAACACATATGTTTAAACAGCTTTAGAAAAACTGCTTTTCCTCCTAAATTACGAAATAAGACCACATGTTTCTTAAACATATATTTTTTTATAACAAAAACATTGAAACCGGCTTTGTGTACGATTTTCGTCTTGGCAAGTTGTTTTAGTTTCTATTAATATGTTTTACATTGCTGAAATTGTATTTGGCGGGAATCATGTTTTATTTATGGATTTATTTCTCTGACTATGGACAACATTGAAAAATATATCGCGATAATGTTAATAGTAGGTACTAACAACAAAGCTGGCGCTGCAGCATTTTAGAAAATAATCGTCAAATCTCACAGGATCATGGTACACGCCCTTTAGATTTTTACAATTATTTATGTAAACTGTGTTGTCGAAGCTCAACCGGCTACGAATGAGCTTCTTGAAAAGCACAAATGCTTTAGATTAATGATTTTCAACCACCGCGCCACTTTTGTGAAATGTGAAATGCCAAATTTTAGAAGTATATGTAGATTATATATAGATTATTAATTCTTTAATAATCGTACTGTTTACGTGCTTTTGTAGTACATAATTTTTAAAGTTACTTCTTTGTGTTTTTTGAAATCGTTAAAAGTGTGCCGCGACAAAAAAAAAGTCGAGAATCACTGCTTTAGACTAACGAGACGTTCCTCTTAAGGTGATGCAGTTAACTTATTGCTGATTGTACCTACTGTTTTTGGTCCGTTTAGGAAGCTGTATAACTAATACCGAAGACCTTGCGTTTTTGTCTAAACCAGCTACGTCGCTGTTATGTGTAATTTGGAGGTCCACATGCCAAGGTTGTAACGCTACTCAATTGTTTTTTCTTTATTATATAGGTACAAATACCACCCTTATTTTTAAAGTTTGGTTTAATATTTTTGTCATTTATTGACTGTTTTCTTTGTTGTGAATTTAAAGAGTTTAAGTAAATAGGAGTTATAATAAACATACATACAATAAACCTGACCCCAAACTAGGATACCCCTACTGTACATGTAAGGATATCAGGACAAGGACACCCAGAACCAAAAAATACTTACTTTTTAAAATAAAAATACGCTTAACAAATAGAACAAAATTAGTAAATTATTTATTTTAAATTCAAATTTGTAATTTGGTGCAGAAGTAAAAAATAATGAGTTTTGTAACATTTTTTGAAATTGTTTTGTAAATTATGACTTAAGTTAAAGTAGGTTAATTTGTTAAAAAGAAATCTATGAAAAATCAGTTTTCTGCTCCACTTCATGATCGGTGTGATTAACGTGGTTAAATGGAATGAACATAATTGATAATTTCGGGTCGCTCACCCCATATCTAAACGTCTGCGGCCCTGTTTTACCTTTGTTTACTTTTAAACTGGGTCGAATTGTAGAAAATACTAATTAATATTCTGATTCGCTACCATTATATAATTAAATTAAATGTATGTTTCCAGGTCTGTTTGCTTTAGGTACAAATATACACGGCCACACGTACTTATCTTTATATGTTTCCGAAAAGAAATTGTGCCATTGTATTTTGTTAATAATAATTCTTTCCGAGCGTAAAAAATAATGACGCCGCGGACGGTAGACCTTAGGGTCGTTTGCACCAGAAGGCCGGTTAAAGTATATAACTATTACTTTTACGGCGACGACGGTTACACTTACTCCACACGCGTTGCAATATCGTGTAAATTCATATTGTAATCGTTAAAAGGGCGTCTGATCTCGAAAGATAATAGAAAAACTACTTTCTTTTCATACATTTGACGTTGGTTTGCGATTACTTTAACTTTAACCAGCCAAGATTCGCTGGTTACGGGTAAGGTTAAAGTAACCGTCATAAAATGGCAGGCGCGACGATGGTTCAACTCGTGTGGTGTAAATGTAAACGTAACTGTTAAAGTAAGCGTAAAAGTAATAGTAATTAAGTAAGTTAAGGCCTTCTGGTGCAAACGACCCTTAGTGGACGGTTAATAAGTTAAGAAGCGTGGTGTTTCTTATCAATATGGGGGTCAAAACCTGTCACGGAAGTTTTTACTATTTTTTATGTATATGTTTATGTTTATATAATATGGCGATTAAATAATCGATTAACTTTGAATTGAGAACTATTGTGATGATAAATATTTAGGGAAAAAATACAAATTAAAAAAAACTGGATAGGTATGTCATATCTTCTAATGTATGAAATTGAATATTTCTTTGTTCGTTTGTCCAGTTTTTGCAGTACAACTAGATAGTTATTGAGGAAGGTTTAGGCTTCATTTGGATTAACGTGTGTGAAACCGCGGGGAACGGCTATTTTCTCTGTATATAAGATTCATTGGGGATATGATAATACAATGTTTAATTTATTACAGTTATAAAATCATTTTGTTATATGCATTATTAGAAGAAAGTTAACACGGAACGGAACACTCTGATTAGATATTTATTGATAAAATAACTTAATTATTAATTTATCTTAGTTTTGCGATCGGTTCCGTACTGTTACAGCATTAATTTTTGTAGCGGAACAACACTTTGTAATATAATATTCGTTATGGTCTGTCAGTAAGGACAGACTTCTCCCTAGGTCAAGTCAAGGTTTAAAGTCACGCATCATTGCTTAGATTTACTTAGGTTCCAAAATGGCGGCATGATGGCGAGGTGCAATTACCATGACCGAATATATTACATAGACAAAATTACATATTAACGTGAAAGCCAACATCTCACTATAATAAGCAAATAGCTACGGCACAGAATGTATAAAATGCTTGTTAAATATAACCAATATAAAATGTTTAAAATATTTAATATAAAATGTATGGACGCTCAGGTGTTTGCTTTGACGTTAATCCCAAACTCTATAATACTAAAAACTTTTTTTATTATTGTAGCTCGGCATATCACCACACTCCCGTCATATGCCTGATGTAAAGCTAAAGCGCGGTCGATGAACGAAAACAACTGCTATCACATATAAATTTCTATAGGCAGCAGTCGTCTCCGTTATGCCGGCTTGAGGAGACGAATGTGCACCGTTTTGTTTTTATTATAAAATTATTACTCGTATATTTTGTTATTTTATAAAGGCAAAGAGTTCATTCCAGTGTAGCTTCAAGCTTCTTTTAAAATTGTTTTAGCAGTGGTCGAGTTTTGGAGGGAAAATGGAAATACACGGTTTTTTTTTTTAATCATTTGTCTACTTTTGCGCAGTCAATGATTCGCCACAAATTCACGAGGAGTTCAGGGTAATATTAATATGGATTTTATTATTAACATATACCTAGTTCTTTTATTATCAAATTGCAGTATAATTATGACTCTAATCTTGAGAGATAAGAGTTGATTTTAAAAATAGTTTAAACGATTTAAACTTCGCACTAACGCTACTTATTGTGTATTTTTAACCGACTTCAAAAGGAGGAGGTTATCTATTCGTCGTGTATTTTTTTTTTTATTTTTTTTTTTTTGTGGCGATGTTCCCTCATATCTCCGCCGTTTGTGGACCGATTTTGATGATTCTTTTTTTGTTGGATAGAGTATATGTCCGCATTGGTCCCGTTTCAATTTGAAGAATATATTCCGCCTCTAAGGGTGGAAAATTAGGGGATGTTTCGCCATTTGTGAACCGATTTCGATGATTTTTCTTTTGTTGGATAAAGTATGTCTCGTGATAGGTCAATTTTAAATTTGAAGAAAATATTCCATCTTTAAGGGTGGAAAATTAGGGGATGTTTCGCCATTAGTGAACCGAATTTGTTGATTCTTTTTTTTTTGATAAAGTACGTCTCGGGACTGGTCCCATTTAAGTAATAAAATATTCCACCTTTAAGGGTGGAAAATTAGGGGATATTTCGCCATTAGTGAACCGATTTTGATGATTCTTTTTTTGTTTGATAAAGTACGTCTCGGGATTGGCCCCATTTAAGGAATAAAATATTCCACCTTTAAGGGTGGAAAATTAGGAGATATTTCGCCATTAGTGAACCGATTTTGATGATTCTTTTTTTGTTTGATAAAGTACGTCTCGGGATTGGCCCCATTTAAGGAATAAAATATTCCACCTTTAAGGGTGGAAAATTAGGAGATATTTCGCCATTAGTGAACCGATTTTGATGATTCTTTTTTTGTTTGATAAAGTACGTCTCGGGATTGGCCCCATTTAAGGAATAAAATATTCCACCTTTAAGGGTGGAAAATTAGGGGATGTTTCGATTGATTTTAATTATTCATTTTTTATCGGATAGGACTCGAGAGTGTCTGTCTATAAGCCCGCTTCTCATCACATTTCATTTGAACAGCGCGTTTAGAATGTTATCCATACAATCGAGCTACAGTTACCACTAAAAATTACAAAATAAAAACATTTCTGAAAAAAATTGAACCGACTTCTAAATAAAACACAAATCACTAAAAAGTTAAAAATAATTTTAATTGAGAGTACCTACACACAATTTAATAAGCATAAACATAAATAGATGCTTATTATTTATTTACAAATTAATTGTCTACATTATATTTAGCATATTTCTGAAGTCGGTGCCAACCTAATATGAAACTCCGCATCGCTTGAATCTAGGTGCATTACCAATCATAAAACATGTTTCAAATGCATGCACCGACTTCAGATATATGTTAAATAAAATGCAGACAATTAATTTGTAAATAAATAATAAGCATCTATTTATGTTTATGCTTATTAAATTGTGTGTAGGTACTCTCAATTAAAATTATTTTTTTACTTTTTAGTGCCTTGTGTTTTATTTAGAAGTCGGTTCAATTTTTTTCAGAAATGTTTTTATGTAATATACATTATTTAATAAAATGGTTAGGAGTTGCTTGTCTATCCGTAGTTGCATTCATATTTTATATGGATCGATACAGGGAATGACCTCCTTTCTTGTTGTGTCTTGGTAACTAAGGCCATTTAATATGTCGATGGTTACCACGTAAATTAAACTGTAAACTATATGTCTTGACGCTGGCAATTTGTTATGATGTCATAAAAAAAAGGTTAAAATTATGCCGCGCATTATTCATTCATCACACAAAACTGTCTGGTAGAGTCGAGTCAAAAATAGCTTCATCGAAGAGTGGCGAAATCTTCACTTTCAACAGAGTTTCGGATGGAAATTGAAAACACGTTCTCCTGTGCAAAATAATTTGTCCATATTTACGCTTATTCATGAATACATAATGGATATTTACCCACTATTATCACCCATCAACACTCGAAAAAAACATAAGTTTAGAAAAATAATTAAATACTATCAAGATGCCTGACAATTTCATCTCTCGTTTTATCGCGCCCAATGCTTGCGACTCTGCTACAGTACAACACTACAAACATTAAAAACAAAAAAAAGAAGAAAAAAGTACAAGGAATAATGGAGCATCAGTTTTTGTAGTTTAATGTCATTGAACACATTTTCAAAACCATTCAATGATACAATGTTTTTATTTCGTTTTTGTTAATTATTCATTTAATAATTTATATTGTATGCTTACGCCTACAATTCTAAGAGTGGTAGGCAGAGTGATGATGGTTATTTGTCCAGTCTGAAGTCCTGGGGTAGTAGCACCACTTTCGAATGTAACACCCGTGAAGTGACGTAGTCACGTTTCGGGAATAGTTTGAAAGTAGCCAGGTATAACGAGAGGAGTGTGCACTGTCTATCTAGATGGTACATGCTCGTCTCCTCAAGGCGACTGCTGTCCGCACAGGTTTCTCTCTGTAGTAGCAGTTGTTTCCATTCATGGACCGCACTCTAGCTTTACATAGGCGGAGTGTTGTCACATGCCGAGCTACAATAAAAAAATAAAAATAAAAAAACTTCGCTAAATAAGTGGTAGTCTCTTGCCATTGAAATTATAGTTCTATTATTTCTCAATATTGCTAGTATCATTGTTTAAGGCGTTTAAAAGATATTTCATTTTAATTTGTAATTTTTTTGTTAAACTGCTTTTTAAAACAAATGGATAATTGCTGATGCAGCCCTAGGCTTTAGTAATATTTCTATTTGTTTTTTTTTAAATTAATTTTAGAGTTGTTACAAAAACTTTCAGTGCAGTATTGTCGGGAAATTTTAAACTGGTTTTCGATTACCACGTACGTTTACAACTCTTAGTAGATTGTTATTCACCATTATTGTGTATTAGCACTGGAAGAAACAAAAGATGAGGGAAATAATTCAAGACCTACTTGATAGATGTTGTTAACACTAAGCTCGAAAGTTGGCTTTGAACGGACATAACTCTACAAGTACAACCTAAAAATATATACAGATTCGGGTTAGTGGACCCACGAATTGAATTGGATTCGCCCGAGACGTGTGATTTAACAGCTCTTTAAAATAATGATTTGGTACGTAATTACATAATTTTAGTTGTCGATTCGCACGAAGGTTATTTGCGTGCAGAATTACGTGGTTAGCGATTCGCATACTATATATTTTTTGAAATAAAGTAAAGTAAAAAGTACAGCCGCGCACAAAAGTGTTACGGGTAAAATATTTTTATATGAAAAATAGCAAAAAAGTCTTAAAGTCATCCTAATTATAATACTATATTACAAACAAATAGAATATTTAGAGTTTTATTTATTTGCCCCATTGTAATCTTTATAAATTTTAAAATAAACTGTTCATGATACGGTATGTGTAATAAATTTGTTTATTTATATATTTATAAAAATTATACATAAAATAAGAACGAGTTCTATTAAAAACATAGTAGGTATTTCGTTTTATATATTAACAGTTATTTTATAAATTTAACAACCTTGGATTAGCTTCCTTTAAATGGATAAATTTATATTAATGATTTTATCATTGAGTTTCGATATTTGCGATTTACAAAAATAAAAAATTATTAAGCCCAGATTTTTTTGTTGTTAATATCAGTAATTTTAAAATAACGAAATTAATTATATTACGAAATTAATTAATTAATAATCCGGCGCGTGCATTTCGAAAGCTTTGCACTCGTGATCGCGGCGGGACAAAAGCTTTCAAATAGTCGCGCGTCTGATAAAAATATACAAAATAAAGGCACTATCGTATGTCCACATAAAAACTTTTATTTTACTGAAAACCATAGAGATATATACTAGAGGAGCAAACTTCATACATCTGACATGAAAAAAGCGTAGGCCACTTCAAACGATTTGACATTGTTGCTGTCAAATCAAATACTAACTGACAGAAACCCTCAAAGTGACTGCAGTCATCTTTTCTCTCGCGCACATTGGAAGCATTATTGCACATCTAGTTGTATATATATCAATGGTTTAAAACTTATCAATTTATATGACACCGAAAAATAGGTTATTAATTCTAGTTAACGTTGTTTAATTTGTTTAATTAGGAAATTATTTTGTCTGCTATTACGATTTCTTATTGAGGGACGACATCTGAATGAAACAAAATGCATATTTAATAAAAAATATGCGTAATATAAGAACAATATCAAAAGTACGCCATTTACGTAAGCAAAAATTATCTTTATCTGGGAACGTGCCTGGATAAAAGCATTAGTATATACGCATTTATGTAACAAATAACTATAGTCTTATAGACAACAAAGAAACGCCTATAATGAATCATTTTAATATGTAAGACTTGATAAAAAAAAAACATAATTGGTATTTTAAATTAATGTCAACGGAAGAATTGTTATGAGCCTAGTCTGCCGTGCTGCCGCCCAGTTTGCCATCGAAAATGGTGGTACTCGTACTACCGACTTACACGCTCGTGAAATGACTTTGTTGCGTTTTGGGATCAGGTTTGGAAGTAGCCTTATCCGACGTCTTATAGACTGAGGCGTTCGGTGAGTTGCTAACGTGTGCCCAGACTCCGTCCACTGTGCGTCGAGTGACACACCATGGGGTTTTAGTCGGTATGCCAGGTTGTAGAGTCCGATATAACCCTGGTAACATTCCACAAGGGTCAGGGCATCCTTAAAGGATTTCCCCACGTAAAAAAAGGGTTAATCGAGAGGACTCAATCTGAACAAGCTGGCATAGTGAAAATATTGCTATCCGCAGATATTTATTTGTAGTAGCAGTTATTTCTGTTCATGGACCGCACTCTGGCTTAATATCACGCGGATTGTGGTCCCATTCTTTGCTTCAATAAAAAACTTATATTATCTTAACCCACGTCATTATTCTTAAATGAGTTTTAGTGTTTATTGTTAGAATAATAAGTAGATGATTCGATTTATTAGTCATTCATTGTATATTCTGAGTAAGATTAAGGAAATTGATTTGACACGTCTACATTCGTGTATTTCCTTCCTATTATTACACTTGCGGACAAATAAACCGAGCCATCCGCAATTTTTAATCACAGTTTTGTTAATAATAAATTTTGTGTTTTAAATAAATATTAGAATTGCAAGTGGCTGGGTTTATCTGTTCACGAGTGTATTTTAAAACTTTCTAGATTTGTTTATTAAATAAAAATAATGATGATAAAATATCAACAAGCACATAACAGCCTAAGTTAAGTAATGAACTCAACTGCAAAGTAGAGCTTGGGAGTAAAACATATTTTTAAAACCTATTAATATATGTCGCCAACCTAGGCAGTTAGAAGGGTTGCCGATGAGAAGATAAAATAGAGAAATTTCGACACGGTCACTTAAAGCGGAAAAGGCTGTATAGTTTGGTGGTCAGAGGATCCGCCGCGCGCATATCGGAGGTCAAGGGTTCGTTTCTATTCGAGCTATTTGGTGTGTGTTTTTTTCTATTTAATTTCCTTCATAGTTTATTAATATGGATATTTTATTGACCCTATTGTCACGTATATTCAATGACTAGGTCAGATATAACACAATATCGTGATCTTACTCGTACGGTGGAATATTCCATTCGACTTCTATTTAATAAAAAAATTAATTGTATGACCTTTTTTGCCTACATTATCATAAGATTATAAGAGCAGGGACTCTTAATCCTAATTACGATCGCATACCTACAGTGAATCACCATTTCCGTACTTACCTAGTAGGACGTATAAAATAGAAACCCAAAGCTCCCCCACTCGGCAACCACCCTCCCTTCCTCACCACGTGACAGGTAAATCGATAAATGTTCAGTACAAAGACCTAGATTCAACCTAGATTTTCAGAGTGCGTACGGCGAGCTCATATCAAGTAGCGATTGGCGTGCGCGCGCATTTGCGTCTATGTGTGAGTGTTCTGTTTCGTGCATTGTATTGAGCCGGTCTTTTATTATTTCGTACATAATTATAGCTTTAATATTAAAATACTTGCCTCTTGCGGTTTATGAGCGAATACAACTGCTACTACACAGCCTCTGCTGTACCGGCTTGGGAATGTGCACCATCCAGGCTGACACGGCACACCCCTCGTTGTATTTTTTTTATTGTAGCTCGACATATGACAAAATTCCGCCTGATGTAAAGCTAAAGCTAGAGTGTGGCCCATGAACGGTAACAACTGCTGCTACAGATAAATCTGTACGGGCTGCAGTCGCCTCCGCTATGCTGGCCTGAGAAGCTGAGTATGCACCATCTAGATTGACAGTGGACGCTCTTCTCTCTATACCTGGCTAATTCCAAACTGCTCCCGAAACGCGACAAGGTTGCTTCACGGGTGTTACATTCGAAAGTGGTCCCCAGGATGGCAGACTGGGCTACTAACCATCATCAGTCTGCCTACCACTTCTTAACAGTGTCTATAAGCACCGGTACCGGTCTTTAGCGAGGTTCGAACACGGATCTCATCGATCGTAAGTTCACGCGTCTTACAACTAGACCACGGCCGCTCTTGAATGTTATGTGCTATTTCAGCTACCATGTGTTTTATTACATGTTGTAACATATCATTATCTCAATTATCATGGTGTCGAAGGTTTATTTTCATGCGTGTATCAATTGCCATTCTCAGTCTTTTATATAAAACTGGATCCCACCGATTACGTAAGTTCTTAACACAGTATCGTTAGTAAACGTTAACATTTCATAAAAATACAACTTCCTCGTTCTCTTATGAGCCGTGACGATGTTATGCATTGTGCATGTAAGGCCACTTTCGTAATATTATTGGTTATGGTTTTTTGAATACGTACGTAGTTCATGTAAACATTTATATGACCGTATTCTTTCTTGAAGTTTTGAACCCCCACTTATTGTTTAAATGTAAATAAATATAGCGTTTTAATATGTCTAAAAATTATACAAAATAACCCACTCTTTTTTTATTTATTTACATTTCGTTGAAAAATAAATAATTATAGACAAAAACGTGTTACTTCCTTAGATTTTGCACGAACACGTTTTAAATAAATTAAAGGATTTTTATACGACTATTGTGATGCGTTTTTATTATTATTTTAACTCTTAACCGAGCGATGCGTTTCGAAAGCTTTACAGTCTCGCCGCTACCATGCTTGCAAAGCTTTTGAAAGTCCGACTGAATTAATAAAAATATAAGCTATAGTAAGCGGCATAAAATGTTTTGATATAATTTTTTTTTAATTCGGAAAAATTTGTGAAAAAAAAATCTGATTTAATGTCACATCGTTTATTTTATTCGTTAGGTGTACATAACTTTTAAACCGGACTATCTATGGAAAAACTAATGATGTAGAGGTAGGCATGTCACTCTACAGTCTATACATTTGGACCATAAATTATAGGCCATCTGTTTATAATTTACAATACAATACAATACAATTGTCACGCCTTTTTCCCATAGGGATAGGGATAGAGACAATCGAAACCAACCACGATCCCGACACAATAATTTAATTTGTTATAATTATTTTAAAAAAATTGTCTAATCCATCAAAGCTACAAAAGAGGAAGGTATTACGTAATTTCAATCTTAATTGTTATTTTGTTACTACGTACAAAAAAGGACAATCCTTCAAATATATGGCATCTGAATTGTACCGACTACAATGAGCTATTAAAATTTATGACAGGTGTTGCAAAAGCACGTGTCTAAATCAAACGATTTGCACTATAATCAATGACGTCATAACATGCACCCCCGCTATACTGATTACATTGTTACAATATATACGGTTTGTATTTTAACAAACTTAATCTTACCTTAACCTTCCTGATAAACGTTAACTTAAAGAAAAATACGGAAGAAGAATTATTGATTATGCTTTAATCATTTTTATCGCACAAAAAAGAAATAACAAGCTAAATGTAAACAAAGAAATCAAATGATTCTCAAACTTTTACGTATCAAAAATAAATAATTTAAATTTTTTTTAATAACTTTAAAAATATTTAAGGCTTTTTGATGTCAACTATTTAACAGTACAACTAATTTCACAGATTTTATGTGGTTTATTATGGAGTTTATTTCATAGTCAAAATAGTGTCGTTAAGAAAGAAAGAAAAGAAACAAAGCTTGCATATTAAATTAATTAAAATAAGTCATTAATAATTTCCGCAAATATCTCATTGTTTTTAAAAAAAAATAGTGTATTTATAAGAATGCGAACAGGAGTGTGCACTGTCAATCTAGATGGTGCAAACTCGTCGCATATCAGGTCGGCATAGCGGAAGCGAGTTGTTTCCGTTTATGGATATGCAGAGCTACAATAAAAAAATCGTTTCATTTATTTGATACTTTATAAAACTAAAAAAAATCTTAAATTTGACAATGTGAACTAAATGTAGTTCCATTTTATTTTCCTGAATAAGATGTAATATTATTTTCTATTATGTCATTATGTATAATTTACAATGCACAGTTTTCCTACTATACGTTTATTAATGGCTGCCCGAAGGCTTGGTGGGTCTGGACGATTGCCTTGACACCCTTGCGCTTCGTCACATCTTCTTACAAATATGGTAGTCATTAATTTTGTGATATCTCGTATTTTGAGTTCATATAAAGTTTCTGCTAAATACTGAGAATTGAACCGGAGATTCATTTATATTTGCGGTTGCTACTAAAATAATCAAATCTAAATTAGTTGTGTTTTCCTAGTGCCTTGCTAATTTAGTTTACTGGCCGATGATTGCAAGCCCAAATCGATAATGTTGGGTACAATATCTGAACACCCTATTTAAATCGAAGTGTTATCACTTAAATAACGCCTACCAGGTTTATTAACAGAATCAAAACTGATGGTGGTTATTAACCCATTGTGGTAGTATTTAGTACTAAAACCTAGTCTCGGTGTACATTCCTCCTCACAAGCCGACATAGAGGAGGTGGATGCAGGCATATCTTTGTGATAGCAGTTGTTTCCACTCATGGACTGCACTCAGTTTTTAACATCAGACGAAGTGTGATAACGTGCCGGACTCTTGTAAAATTGTATTTTTATCGTATACTAAAGATTGTACTAATCTTTTTAAACTCATTTGTACGATTAATTAATCGATCTTATCGAGTTGCAAATACTAAGAATAAGTTGTGACTTATTAGTCCATTTCCTTCCTCTTTTTTTATTATTTGTTATTTACCTTGTCACTGATTTATATAAGTAGTATCTGGCTATATCTAATATCTATTTAGTGTTCAAATTACTTTTAAAAGTAAGTCCTGAACTGAGAATTTGTATGTCAAGGCCAAGCATAGCCTCTTCCTTATAGTAACGCATAAATGTTGTAAATTTCAGACAAACGTATGGTTAATATTTATTCTACTTCACTATTTTCTTGTTAAAATTTAGTTCTTTACGTCATTTCTGTCAAATGCGCTGAATACACGTTGGATTAAGACTCAAACCAAGTGTCTTAGCCCAACGTATACAGGGCCTATTAGTGTGTTTTGTCGTTTGTTAGGAGTTCTATACGTTGAGCCAAAATCTTAGTATAGCGTGTACTGGAGGCATAATTATTGTTCTTCCCACGTTGTCTTCGTGAGATCACCGATGACGACTACCAGAGTGGAACGAGATGAAAGATGACAGTGTTTCAACTTTATTTAAAATCGTTGTCGCTCAACATTTTATTATACGACTGGGGACATCCTGTGGTAGTACCACCATAGAGCGCCAGTAGAAAATCTATGAAGGTTTACGGAATCAGTTTAGAAATAGCCAGTTTTAACGAGATGAGTTTGCTGTCAATCGCGAAGGTGACTTCTGCGTGCAGGCAAGTCTTTGTAGTAGCAGTTGTTTGCGTTCATATACCGTACTCTAGCTTAACAAGCCCGTAGTTAAAATAATAATAAAAAAATATGAATATGATAATGTTTTATGTGAAAAATAATGTCTACATTTGTATGCCTCGGTTGTGATGACCTTCTGTGTGGGATTCGTTGATACATGCTAATTTTTATGCGCACGAGTTTATTTTCCGCGGACCCTTGTTTAATAAACTAAAACACAATTCGTATCTGCCCATAACATACACAATTACAACATCCCAACTGCTACAAAACAAATATTATGAATTTAGTATTATTTACGACTTCCTAGTGATAAATACGCGATTAATATTGATTTAATGGAAATAGCCACAAACTCAATTATCTGTTTTGGTTTTTTTCTTGTTGCAAACATGACCGGGAGGTGATGTAAATGATATAACTAAATGAAACTCTATATAGTGATATAATATATGCGTTTGGCGCCACGGACCACTTTCTCTCGAATTCGGCCGCGAAAGTTGTCTCGTTACTGACTTTCTATAGCTCTGTGTTTGCACGTTCTGTATTGCACTTGCAATATAGGTAATGGACTATTTGCGTTGTTGTTAACCTTCATAAACTTACATTAAACAAGCATGCGAGCCGCGACGTTGCGCGTAGCACGCAAAATACGAATTTCAGACACACTGTTATTGTATTTTATATGAACTCTTTAAAAAGCTATTAGCCTAATCTGCCGCCCTGGGATCATCACTTTCAAGTGTTACTCTGGAGATCAGTTAGGAAGTAGCTGGGTATAACTTACCCCGTCAATTGATGATTCACATTCGTCTCGAAGGCGACTGCCGCCTGCAGACATTTCTACGGGGTAGCAGTTCTTTCTGCTCATAGACCGCACTCTACCTTAACATGTCGTGGTATAAAAAATATCAGGCACTCTCATGATAAGCATGAAAGATGCTTCTTTAGGTATTCCAGATCCAGAATCCTTATATAGCCTCTCAAGAATTCAAGCTCCCCACACCAAAATTCATCCAACCGTGCAAAAACATTCTCATCTCTCATCATTTATATTTTGTTTTTTATTTAAACTATTATTATTTACTATAACCAGTGTAGATATAATAATGATTATACAATAGTAGAAAGCAATCTTTATCTTTAATAATAGTAGAAGCTAAAGGTTACAATTTACTTTATACTGCATCACACACGCACACAGAATTTAAGCCGGTTGCAGACTAAGATGTTAGCTGAGTTAGTTTAGCTTCCCATACTTGCTTGCGGTCTGTACACAATTAAAGAAAATAAGCTTGGCTATGCTAGCTAAGCTAAGCTAACGTTTGGTCTACAACCGGCCTTAGAAGATCTTTAATAAAATTATATAATATAACGCAACGTAAAACTTAGCAAAATATACAAATTCATATAGTAAATTCAAGGTTTTGTATATCTCATGATATTTTTATGACGGAAAATTGTTTTAAGGCGTAATAGTAGACCAGGCGCGGTATATAATTATATTTATGTTCTATTCAGAATATAAAACACTTATAGCAAACCCAGTGAACCAGAAGTTGTATACATGATACTGAATACTGATGCGGTAAAAGCTTTTTAGAAATCATATTTTAAAAAAGCATTACATTTTACATTTATTGGTCCAGCATGAAGTGCATAGTATTTAGAGTACCATTATTTGTTAAAGAATATCGTTGCAATATCAAAAACAAGCCATGTGAATGCAACGATTGATATACGGCGTTGGTAGACAAGTGAACACGCTTGCTTGGCGATATTACACGTAAACTGCGTGTACATGAAATCTTTAAAAGCTTCTAATAAAAAATATGTATATCTTGCAACAACGTTTTAGTATTGGTAGTTAAGTATGAAGTGGTTAAAGAGAATTTGTCTTTTTTGGGATTTTTATTAATATAGGATTGGAAATAGTCAGGTATAATAAGAGCAAGCTCTTTGGACGTTTCGTGTTCATCGGGCCGGCTATACGATTGCTTTGTTGACATTTATTTGTAGTAGCGGTTGTTTCTGTGCATGCTGTACGCTCTAGCGTAGTGTTATGTTAAAAATAACGTGATATCTAAACTATGAATTCATTTTAACGTTTGGTCACGTGAGTCCCTCGAATGCGGTGCTCGCTACGGTGCATGCTCTGCGTCAAACGTAAGGTCTAAGTGTAAAACGAGCCAATTTTGACCTGCACGTACGAAACTGGGTCAGTTTTGTTTAAATGTTTACACCTTCATATTATTTTAAACTTTGTTTTGCATAAAAATTTGGTTACTTTATTCTATAGCCCGGTGTACGTTACGTAGTAAACGCTTTAAAAAAAATAGTCCGCGCGTTTCAAGGCTGGATTCACATCCCGATATTCCGATACCAATGTTGTTATATGTACTTTAGTCGTTCAGTTCCTATGGTATAATATCATGATTGATGATGGTTATTGACCCGGTCTGCTGTCACGGTGGTAGATTGTCTGCTCAAGCCGGCGACAACTCTCTATGATAGCAGTTGTCTTTGTTCATGAAACTCACTCCAGTTTCATATGAGTCCGGGTGTAGGCATACAAAAAAAAGTTCCGTCTTATATATGTAAATTGCATTGTGATAGTTAACGCAATTTAAAGGTGCGAATATTCTTAAAAGTGTAAAGTGGTGGAAAGTGAGGTGAAAATTGTTTATCAGAGGGGTTCTGTAACCAAACAAACAGCCCCACTTTCACCCTCGCATGCATCAGCTGCAACTCCTTATACGCATACGATTATCTCACGAAAATGAGATTAACAATATTGTGAAAGTTAAATTTATATTAATTTAAACTTTAAAAACATTGTTTTTATGTTGTTTATATAACAAAAATTACATTTATAACATTCGAATTTATAAAACGAGTCGCGATTTAATTTTTAACTAAAAGTTCAGTGATTTTTTTTATAAGTATTATACAATAAAAAATTTCTTGTAATTTTATTAAGACAATAAATGATAGAAAAATATTAGCGCATTAATTACCCGTCAGGGGCATTATCAATAGCGTATTACTATTATTAATAATGCTGTAAAATAAACAGTACGTGCTAATCTTAAATTCCGAGTACCGAGTGGTGATTTTAATTGACGCACTCACCGCATAAAGAGATTACTTTCCGTCAATCACATAATATTATTATAATAATTATTATAAAAAAATATTATAACAGAGTATTCGCGTAAATTGATGGAACAGTCGTTTGCACCAGAAGGTAGTACTCGTATAAAGTAACTTTAACTATTACTTTTACGGCGACAACGAGCGTTAAACGTTTACATTTACTCCACATGCGTTGCAATATCGTGTAAATTCATATTGTTATCGTTAAAAGGGTGGCTGATCTCGAAAAATAAAAGAAAACATATTGGATTCATTTCATACATTTGACGTTAGCAACATTGGTGTGACGATTACTTTAACTTTAACCAGCTAAGATTCGCTGGTTACGGTTAAGGTTAAAGTAACCGCCAAAAATGACAGGCGCGAAGATGACGCAACTCGTGTGGAGTAAATGTAAACCATAATGTAAACGTAACGGTTAAAGTTACTTTAACCGGGCTTCTGGTGCAAACGACCCTTAATCTTTCCTAGAGCTGCGTATTTGCTCAGCGTAGTGCCATTTTCTTGTACAATTCGTATCGCGTCGACTGTTAGTAATCGCCAATGTATATTTGTAGTGAATCATACGAGTACGATATTTGATACGATAGTTAATTTTAGACTATTCTATTAATAAGTCTTATACAATACATTAAAAATATATTTAGCTTCAAACATTAATTTAATATGTAAAAAATTCTTCCTCAGGTTTTGCACGAACATGTTTGTATTATCATTAAATTAAAATATTTATATTAAGTTGTAAAGTCTCGCTGCGATCGCCATGTCGGATGTAAATAACTAAATAAACGTAATATCTTTCAATTTACCAATCAAATACGTAATACAGAGACACGTGTTTAAAATTATGGTTAGTATTTTGTATTGTTTTGTTTATATTGGTTTGAGATTAGTGTACTTAAATAAATTAGGTGCAAAGACCTTCTAATACGTATATTAGTCGTCCCGGGCATTCGCTTGCTACCTAATGTCAATGCCAATGAACTTATTCAAGAATTATTTATAAATATTTTTAATCAAATTGCAACTATTTTTGAGAATAAGCCTGTTTTCACCAACAAGCCCCTTACGCTCTTTTACTTACGTTTTTCTTTGGTTAAAAGTAGATATTTACCTTGTTCAGCGTTTTTTAAATATTGATGCATTATCGATTCCTCAGGCTGGCATAGCGGAGGCGATTGCTGCCCGTAGAGATTTCTCTGTAGCAGCAGTTGTTTCCGTTCATGGACCGCACGCTAGCTTAACATCAGGCGGAGTGCGGTCATATGCCGAGCTACTATATTAAAAAAAACTATATTCTGTCTGAGGGTTTATTGGAATGGAGTGTTATATGTTATTATAAACTTATATGTTACGCTAGCTCAACGGCCCTGCATAGGTAACGGCTGTACATAGTATATTGTTTTTTATTTGTAAACATATTGTTTTTTGTTATTATTATATTAGAATATCTCTTTTCTTATGTTTTACTGTTGTGTCTTAGATTAAGCCTTAAAAAAGCGTAAAAAACAACGAGCTATTGAACGAATGACGAAATAATTTTATTATTTACTTAAATAAAAAGAATGTATGATTGTGATGAATCATAAAGTATTTCTTAGGGTCGTTTGCACCAGAAGGCCGATTAAAGTAACTTTAACTATTATTTTTACGGCGACGACAGCTTTTAAACATTTACATTTACTCCACACATGTTGCAATATCGTGTAAATCCATATTGTTATCGTTAAAAGGGTGGCTGATCTCGAAAAAATAATAGAAAGACATATTTGACTTCTTTTCATACATTTGACGTTAGCAACATTGGTTTGACGATTACTTTAACTTTAACCAAGCCAAGATTCGCTGGTTACGGTTAAGGTTAAAGTAACCTTTAAAAATGTGAAAAACGTGCAACTCGTGTGGAGTATATATACAACATAATGTAAAAGTAACGGTTTAAGTAATAGTTACTTTAACCGGCCTTCTGGTGCAAACGACCCTTGTATTATTTCTTCTTTAGGTTATGTGTAAACTTAGGCATGTAATTGTTTGATTAACACATTATACTTCAGTCGTACATTCATTATATAAATAGGTTTTACATGTATGTGTTCTTAGAAATTTCTTTTAACAATAGAAACTGGGTTATTTGTATGCATATTATTTGACTTCATAATTGGATTGTCAAATGTTTATAATGGGTGTTTTTTTTAGAGGTATAGAACTTTGAAATGGAATAAAAATAGGTTGAATTTTTAAAATTGACATGAAATTGACTTTATTCAAAAGATAATCTTTTGGCATTATAATTTAAATATAATTTCTGGCATATGACCGTTACCGCTGGCTTGGACGTAATCTAATCTGGAGGTCCAATTTTAAATAACTTTTTCTAACATTTGCGGCCGTACATCGGCAATAACGCGGTGAATGTTGTCCTCCAAGTGGTCGATCGTTGCGGGCTTACCGGTGTAGACTAGCGACTTCACATATCCCCACAGAAAATAGTCTAGCAGCGTTAAATCGCACGATCTTGGAGGCCAATTCACGGGTCCGAAAAGTGAAATTAGGCGGTTATCAAACATTTCCTTCAGTAAATCAATTGTGGCACGAGCTGTGTGACATGTTGCGCCGTCTTGTTGAAACCACAGCTCCTGCACATCATAGTTGTTCAATTGAGAAACAAAAAAGTCAGTAATCATGGCTCTATAGCGGTCACCATTGACTGTAACTGGCGGATAGACTGATTCGGGTCTTCCTCTACGCTACGGTCTACAGTAGCAATGGCTTCTTCTGTACGCACTGTACGACATCTCTGTGGATGCGTATTATCATCTAAAGTAAACGTGGTGCGAAAACGGTCCATAGTTAGTCGAATTAATTGCTCTGATGGACGATTATGTTGACCCTAAAATGGACGTAGTGCGCGATACGTATTTCGAACAGAACCATTATTTTCAAAATAGATTTGCACAATTTAGAAGCGTTGTTCAGGCGTCAGTCTTTTCATGTTGAAATGCCAAACCAAACTAAACTCAAATCACTTAACAGCTGACAAAATGGCCGCCAGTTAAAACAGTCTTGCCAACTTAAAGTTCTATACCTCTAAAAAAAACACCCGATATAATCTCATAATCACAGCATGAAACTTTCACGTAATTGTTGGCTGCAAATATTTAAACAAAATTAGGTCATTTATTACGTCCGCTGTGGTTAAATAATTTTATGAATCAAAACAAACCATTACATTACAATTAATTTTGAAATTTTTTGTTTTCTTGCATCATTTAACTATCAAAGGATTTTGTTATAATTATTAATTACTATTTTATCGATATATTCACATTATCTTGAATGATTTATATTTAGACCAACTATCCACTAGTGACGATGCAAAAATAATTTAGAAAATTAATAGACATTCTGTTTTTATTATGTAAGCCTGCTATACATAGAACAGTCTCAAAACTAAATTAACGAGTTGATGATGATTATTATGCCACTGCCAAAAATCCCGTCTGTCACCGTTTCTTTGTGGTAGCAGTTCATGTAGCCGTGGTCTAGCAGTAGTCGATGGGCCTCACGATCAATGAGACCCGTGTTCAAACTTCGCTAAATTCTGACCGGTACCAGTCACTATGTTATATGTACTTTCTTAGTACTATCTTAAAATAAGGAAATATATGTATTTAATATCAAATTATAAAACATTTTAACTTTCACGAAAATAATACGTTTTACTTGACACAAAACCATAAGTGGTGGCTCAAAATAGCTTATGTTAGAATCGCAATATTGATTTACAATTTAGAACATGATGAGTGGCACAGCTATTTCATAAAAGCTATGCTAAACGTAATTTTAATTGATACTTAAAACTTTACGTAACACAGAGAAATTTCATATTTTTGAGATGAAAATAATTAAAAGTAAAATAATATCTTATTTTTTCATTATTTTAATTTATATCAACACATCATTTATCAATCAATAGACAATGTTTAATTTCGTAACAAAAAACAGATATCATCAATTATTAAAGCATTTAAAATAATAATAACCTCAAATATTTCGTAAGAAAAAGTGTGAAAAATTGGTGTTAAGGAATGTAGATCTATTTTTCTACAAAATACTAAAAAACATCGACAAAATAAAAAAAAATTGTGGGCCCAATTCTTTCAGGCGAATGGGCATTCTCCTTTAACAAGTTCGTTATTTCTCATTTAATAATGTGTTAAAACATATGTCCCGACAGACAAAACTGCGAAATTGTTAAACAATTGTCATTAATTAAAATTGTAAATACAAGTAAATTATATCATCATAGCACGCTGCCTGACATAGCTGTAACCACGTGGGTCTGAAACCCACAACCAGTTACACATATTAAACCTTATTCCGTGGTAATTAGTACGAGATTTCTCTGCATAGATGTTTGTTGTAAACTTGTACTTACATAGCTATACACATTTGTTATAACGTACCTTATTTCTTTAGAAATAGATATCACTTTTATTTGTTGTTATTTTTATAGTAAACAAATAGTATTGAATGACTACGTGTTGTCTAGTTTAAAATGTTGCTTCTATAATTAGTCTGCGTCTGTGAAATGTCTGGCATCTACCACTTCAATTATTTTTTAACATGCACTTTTATCAACTGATCGTGCTTAATTCACTTATTCCAGTCTAGGTTTATTAATAAGTAATTAATATTTCCGACGCAAGTCTAGATTTTTTTTATAGTAAAAGTTTATTATGTAAGTCACTAAAGTTATTTATTACAATTAATTATTATAATCTCGTATGCATTAATCTTTGATTTACGGCGCATTAAAATGTCACTTTTGACTTTTTTAAATTTATTTTTTGAAGTTAACGATTTTTTACATGATGTATTGCCTGTAGACATTTCCATTATTCAACATCCTTCCTGTCACGTTGGATGGGACTGGTAATTGATAATTAATAGGATGTTAATAATACTTAAATATCAATATACCTACTTTTTCATTTTTATAGGACATATAGGACATTTTATTTATTATTCTTTGGTCTGAAAATATATTTTTTAAGTTATTTTGTTCAGTTAAATGAATAATTACTTTGTGTAGTCCCTCTAAAAATATATTTTATATTTTTTAAATTTCTAAATGCAGTTCATGAAAGTACGCCATCTATAGGAAGTTCATAACAACAGTTGCTAAAGTTAGTGCTGCCATCTAGTGGCAATCGGCGTCAGTGTCTCGTATCGTTGCAAATTCCAGTTATCAGTGAAGATGGCGCTACATGTTTGCACTCTTATATTTGCACGAATATCTCATTCAATATGGAACAGAGATTTAAATGAACAGTTTTTCTTTTTTTATTTAATAATTATATTTATTAATTTTTACGTTAAATTTTATTATAATAAAATGTTACTTTTCGCGCCAATCGAACGCTTTGTACGCTTCTGGTCTGAAACATTCAAGGGCGTTAGAATTTAAAGAACCCGGAAAAGATGAAAAACAGTTGAAAACAGTAAAGGTCTTTTGTCGCCAATCGACACCCCGAATTGCGGAAGCCCACAGTTTGTATAACCTTCATGCATTGTTAATTACATGTTTATTTGTTATTGATGCCCAAATACTTGACTGTGAATTGTTGTCAAGTTCAATGATAAATCCGCGAATTCAAAAGCGAAGAGATTAATGTCTTGGTGCTATACCACCATTTTCACTCTACATATCTACTTGGACGGTAACCGTTGGATCGTACTTCAGCTTAATTCTACACCAATATTTGACTTCAAAAAGGCTCCTTTCTGACCACAAGAAACAGGCTTAAAAAGAATAATAATATTTAAAAGAAACATAAACGGTTACTTTATTGGTTATATTTTTATTAATTTTTGTCATTCTAAACGTACTTTTTCGTATTATTGTAAAATTTATAATTATACGTGCCGTATACCGCATACCGGACTACTATAAAAAATCTTCAGTGTACGTAATAAATACGTTGTACTGAAGTGTAACCTTGTACAGAGATAGCGTGACCATGAATCCTCGTTTGCCCGTGATACATCCCCAATGCCAATTTCATATCCGCTCGTCATTATCAATATCGTAAACATATTTTTTTATTCATAAAAGTAAGAATCAATACAAATAAAATATGAAAGAATATTTCGCCCACAGAATGTATAAAAATCGTGCAAGCACCATTGAAAGTCGTAATACGTATATTTCCATATATTTCTTAGACTTCACGTATTGTACTTGAGATATACTAGAAAGCGAATTATGAAAAAAAAAATAGCGAAATCGTGCGAATAAGAAATTAATTCTGTGGATTACGATACCGTTATTGTTTGGATGAATTACAATTTGTTGATTAAGAAACAATTTTATTAGCCCAGTCTCCCGTCTCCGTGAAGTGTCCTTGGGTTAACTGAAGTCAAAAGCCAAAGAAAGTTGTCACTTGATCGAATCTAAAACAAAATGTATGGTTTTTGACGTTTCATTATCACTTTATTATCACAAACGTCAAATCCCATATATTTTGCTTTGACTCGATCAAGTGATAACTTTTCTTTGGCTTTTGCCCCTTGTCGCGTTTTGAGAACAGTTTGAAAGTAGCCAGGTATAACAAGAGGAGTGTTCACTATCAATCTGGATGGTGCATATATGTCTCCTCAAGCCGACATAGCGGAGGCGACTATTGCTTATAGAAATTTATTTGTAGTAGCAGTTGATTCCGCTCATGGACCGCACTCTAGCTTTACATCAGGCGGAGTGTTGTATGACCAGACCTAAAACAAATACCTAGCTTTATTATTCATAATATCACTATTATAATGCATTACGTATTAAAAAAACCAAATAAATTCATAAATATTTGTCTCGCCTGGAAGTCGAACCCAGAACGTCCGCATCAAAACTACGTCACGTCTTTTATTTTGTTTAACATGGTCAGTTATCTTCTTATTCAGTTGTTTACAGTAAAAATGGTTTAAAATTATCAATTAAACGTTGCGACAGGATCTGAGTTAATCTAAACGAGTACTAAAAACGTAAAAATTCGGTTTATGGTAATCTCTTGCCATTTAATCTTTTAGTTTCATTGTTTTGTAATATTTTTACCTAATAGAAAATAAGCGTTATTTCACAGCTTTTGCATTATAAGAAAAACAAAGAGGATTATATTTCCTTTGTAATGAAAACAAACTAGGTACCTACCTACTTTCTAGAAAAATAAAGAGTGCTTCTTCTAGAAAGAAACGATGCTATTTTATTAAATTCTTTTCATGCTACGTTCACTATATTTTATATTATTTATTAAGCAATATATAGTTCTTTTTGAATTAAAATTTTCTAGTGCATTCTCGCGTGCTGTTTGAAATAGCTTTTAGTTACGAAGAAAATTACCCATAAATTATTGTTTATTAATAAAATTTTATTAACATTATAAATAAATGGATTGGAGTAGACTAGACGCAAGTTTAATCCATTCTTAAGTTTTTTTTATATAATCCGTTGTACAGTAAAAAAGTACATTTTCCTTAAACTTTTTACGTAGTCAATGTTTATTATTAGTAGTTTCTTCTATACACATGGTTCGGTTTCATTTCAGTTGTACCTAATAAATGTATTTAAATTTAAAAAAGTATTAGAGTTGGGAAAGTAGTTTATATAATGAACCAAAATAAAAACTACACATGACAGAGCCGTCACATTTAAACCATTTTAATATAACACACTTTCTAAAAAATGTAAGCACTAACTGCTTTTAGTGACTAACTTTTGGTGGTGGTAATTAAGTTATCTAATATAATATTTTAGTTTATTTTTGGAGACGAGCTTGTATACACGGCTAAACGGTAAATATATTCTGAAAGGTAAATTGAAAGGGGCATGCCAAAAAACTGCGGTTTTAAACATTTTTTACTTGTGTAACAAAATTAGAACGTAAATTCCATGTAACAACAAGCGATTATTTTAAAAATAACTTTTTAACGGTCACCGTTTTACAATGCAACTTTTTGTATGAAAAAAGAACCAGTAATTTAGTAACGATTTATTAATAAAAATAATAATATAGGTAGATATATACATATGTATGACTGCACGTATGTTTATAATTATTTCGATTTAACAAATATATTGTTTAAATTTTAACAAGGAAGCAGCTACAAGAGTGATCATTAGTGCTCTTGGTAATCGCGTGAGATTTTTTTTGTTTTATAGAAGGGTAAAGGCTCTTAGTTGAACCTTGGCCGATACGCTACGCTAGGCTTTAACCATTACTCAGGTAGTTCTTGCACTTTTCCTATTGTAGAAAATAATTTGTAAAATACCTTTGTTTTTACCAATAGCCGTACGGGACTATATTCAGCATAATGCCAATCTAAACTCCCTAGTGTCTGCAGGCAGCAGTCGTCTCTACTATGCCGGCTTGACGAGACAAATTTATAAAGCTAATATAGAGTAAACAATAGTACGCTAAACAAAAGAATGATAGTAAATTCAATTAGTATTTAATTGAAAAGCGAGGAGCAACGCCCAGTATTGATCCAGAAAACGGACCGTCCTATTAATAACTGCAGTCGGGAGGGTGATCCAGGTCATACTATAGTGCATTGCTACCTGCTCAATATGCAATTGTTTCTTGTGGTTTCTTTGAGTTTAACAAAGAGAAGGAAGTAGGAAGATTTACTCATCGGCGGCGGCATTGGAGATACGCTGTGCAATCAACTGTGTCCTCCCTTCGTAGGGCTGTCATTGACTTTATAACACCTTATTATCGACAATGGTAGTACCACCACTTGATGGTATAACAAGAGTCAGGTATAACGAGAGTAGTCCCCTCTCGAGTGTTCCATGTTTATGTTGTCCTTATCTTGACCCAGACTGTTACCGACAACCTCTACTCGTTATTCAGAAGAGACTCAACGGATTGTTGATTATATGATCAAGATAATGCACGATTTGATTAAGTCAAAAAGGTTGCAGAAGGTTATCAGCACACAAATTTGCATTTGAACAAACAATTAGGACCTTTTTTCATTGTAGCTCGCACTCCGCCTGATGTTGCCAGAGTGCGGTCCATGAACGGAAACAACTGCTACTACAGATAAGACAGTGCACACTCCTTTGACTCCTCATCTGACTATATAGACCTCTATTGTTTATAATGCATTAAGTCAATAATAGCCTTGTATAAAATAGGTACTATCTAGTATCTTGAAATGATGAAAGTTGGTATCAGGCATTAACTTTAACGATTCTTTTCCAGGTGACAGATAAAATAGGTAAACAAACTTTACTTTGTCAATACGTTATATAAAATATGGGTCGACGCATTATATGATAAACTTTGATAGATACAAGCATTTAGTTTGAATTTTAAATAATTCAAAGAGCTGTTGTAGACAGGCTACCAGTGCCATATCACCCGTTTTAAGTGTAATTAACACCTAGTCGTGGAAGTGGTTAAGAAGAGTGCTCTGTGAATCTATCTGTCGTGCCTAGCCGGCATAGGGGAGGTTGTGATTGATTGTGTGGCAGAATATGATGATTAAAAGTTTTTTAGATGTGCTTAATAAGTCTTCATTGAAATCTAATTATAGAGGTACCTAGAGTTTGAACCCGTTACTTTTTACGTCAGTGACATTTTTATTGTCATTTTAATCGGTAGTTATACTCGTTGCACAAAGGTCAAAACGTTAAAACAAAGCGGACGAGCCGTTACTTCCGTATTGCAATCTCGACATCGGATGCTGCGACGAACGGTGAAATTCGTGAACAGCGCAGCGGTAGTACTTCCGAATTTGTTGGCCCAAATTTACTATTTACACATGCACACACGCTCATGTTTACTTATTAAAGTAACATTAGAAATGCAATCTTAAAATAAAGCCTTTAAGGTTGACTTTCCCAAATATTAAAGAAGAATACATCGCCAAATTGTTTGTAAGCATCTCACGTGTATATTTTGTTTTTCTTTATGAAATAAGTGTCTATTTTTAGTGTCTAATGTAATATATATTTAGGAAGCAATTTAATGTAGGTTGTTCCTTTTGAGATACCAAATTTATCAGTAAATTGGCGTGTACTAATTACTTGATGTATTTGCGTAGGACGATAAAACTCTACCTCGAATTATTCTCGCAAAAAATATACATCTGCCCGAAGGTTATGTTTCGACATACCCGTCATAACAACAGCCGCTCGGTCTCTTTTTTAAAATCATGCAAGATTGGCGCTCCATGTCCATAAACTGACGAAACATCGGATGTAATTGCGAAATGTTCCGACTTGCGTTCATATTTGCTTGCAACATAATTTCTCGCGATCAATTTCCATTGAAATAAATAGGTTCAAAGTTGAAGGATTATACGAAGTCTTAGAAATTCTAATTAATGTATCTAAACAGCAACTTTAATTGATTGACACGACGTTTCTCGTACGTTCATAATATACAATAGGTATACCTATTTGTATTTTATTATACAAAACATTATTGGATTATTGAAGTCTTGGTGATTTTGCAATTTATAAAATTAACAAGCGACGTGTTAATAACAACGTTTTTTAAAATATAATTACATTGTCCAAATATATTACAAAACTCTTTTTCATTTAGTGATTTTAAAAATACCACATGTTTTGAATAACGATCACCTTTTTGACTTAAAGCAGAGAAACAATGGCAGCATCCGTTGTTGATAAGATAAAGTCGTCATAAATATATCATAAGTACCTAAGGGCGCTGACTTGTTCTCAGTTGTATACTATACCTACCAAAAAGGATAGAGTTACAGGTACATCATGCATAAAAACTATGTAACCTATTCGGTCAAATAAAGTATTGATAGTAAAAAAAAAATATCACATCCTTAGATCGATAGGATCAAAATTAGAGGTTTATAAGATAAAACCAAGTAACTATTCGATAGTCTATATGTGACGTCACATGTATGCCACTATATTGCTCATTACCATAGGTCTGGAATCCTATATGCATCTAGAGAATTTCTCTGATTACAACTTTGAGGGTTAATTATGTTTGACTTTATTTTTAATAATGTTTATATCATTGTGAACTTTGCCCTAATAGTTCAGCATTAACTTATCACATTTTTAATTGGTGAAAGTAGACAAAACTGATTTTAGTAAACAACAATTGTATAGGTACGTTCCTATGTCATTGACTGAGGGGCATGTCATGTAGATTGTAGATGGCCGCGACTGGCTAAATACGAGAAATTAAGGAATCAATTTATAATGCAAAAATAAGAATATTAATTAGTAAGCAGAAATGAAGACTTGTTTTCAATAATACGTGTTTCTTGCTTGCAAGTGACATTGTAGATTCGGCTCGAAGGATACATTTCAATAATGTATTATAATAAAAACTATATAGTTCCTAAATAGTAATAAATCAGAATTATGTAGAGAAGAGAACACATAAATTGTTGCCTAAACAAGAGTCTAATTTTAAGAAGTTATTTAGTTTACACGAGCTTGTTGCTTTATAAATGCGATTTACTAGTAGCAGTGCAGCTTCCGTGCCTGACCAATCGTTGGGAAATCATAACTGCATCGGCGCTCTCACGGTTTTTTTGTGTTTATCAGCAAATTGGTATCTTCCCTCCATAGAATAGAATCAAATTAATCAACCCTTAAATTATTTAACTTTTAAAGACTTTTGAGGGGCATCTGGAGATAGTAGGTTATCGATCTTGAATTATTTTCATAAAGCGTTAGTGTGAGATAATGGTGGAATATCATCTATGAAGTCCGTGAAAGCGTGGGCAAATAATTTTAAATTGGAGAGCTTGTGTGTTTAATTTCCTTCCAAACCTTCGTTTCGAAGTTTTAACACTTTAGTGAAGTTATTTTTGACTTGAGTGGGATCTGACTTTTGCGAGTTACGAAGCAATCCTTTATTGTGTTATGAAATATTATTATATTTCTTATTGTTACATTAAGAATTTAAAGTATTTTGCATCAATTTAATATTATGCATACCTATATTCCTTTATACACTGTAGGTACATTACAGTCAAAACAACAACACTCTCGAAGTGTTTTGAATATTAAACGAAAACACGTGTTCTTTCGCGAACACTCAAAGAAATACTTTAGAAAAATTATTTAATTTAAAACCAATAACAGTATGTTATCATTTGATGACATTTAAATGTTATTGTAATAATATCTTTAATTCTATCTAATTTCTTTAGTTCATAGTTCTACTATCTCTTTTATCAAGTTCTCAACCAGTTAGTAAACAACTTATATCTTTAATTCGAAAGTACTTTTTGGGAAATAACAAAACACAAATTATCATTTGTTAACAGATGACTGGTTAACAGAATTTTATTTATTTTGACGCTATTAAATAATATTTAAATAATGAATGGAAAATGTTATTTATATTCTCATCCGAGTTGACGTCAAATCTCTTAATTAAAATTTTCAAAAACTATATTATATAAAACATCATTATTAAACGTTATAAACAAGCGTTAAATGTATTTTTTCAACATTAACTTAAAATTAACATAATTCATAGTACTTTATGGTACCTTTAGTATTACACGTACAATGTACATACATGGCTTTAAAACTATAAGGAAGGATTTAATAAGGAAAATGTTCTTGTAACCATTTAATTTTTCTACGTAATTAGACTGGGAGCAGTTCACATTGGCAAAATACCCACCTATATCACAGGAAAATGTATTATTTCTCTATGTGGGAGACAGGGTGAATCATGGAATAATTAGTACCGCCACTTTCTAGTGTAATTAATACCTGTGGTGATCTTTGTTGATCGTTGTTGATACACCAGGCATAGTGGAGGTCATAACACTGCATTTCTCTATGGTAGCACTGTATCGTGGGGCCTCTAGACTAGCATCATGCTACATACTACATTTTAGCTCCAATATATTTTATAATTTTACCAGATGTCTTTTAATTTCGTCATGGAATCGAGGTGGCCGCAGACCCACCTGGGTGGCATTGTACTCTTCCACGAATTAGCGTGTAACTATTTACGAGGTACGGTAACAACCAATTCACGACAAAAGGACGTTGACCAGACATTAAACGAGTTATTTACTAATAAAATAGGCAATTGTTACAATTAGAATTATTAATTTGTTAATTATATTTTAGTAGATTGGTGATTAGGTAATGAGAAGCACTCGATGGAAAATATCATTAGTAATGTATCTATTATTATCTCATAGACAACAAAATTATGTAGAAAGTTAGTTAAGTAATCGATTTTATAAACTTAGAGATAATTAACACGTTTATTATATTTTATTATTACGTATTATTTTATAACCTAATGTGTCAATTTTTTTTTAAATGTTCTTTAATCGGGAATTATTTATTAACATTTTTCCTTTTATTTATCAAAATATGTTGTTATTATATATTGCTAATACGTTTAAACGATTCTGACGTAGTTTGGCATGACGTTCGTCGGGGATTCCGTTTCGTCTCGGGACAAATTGCGTTACATCCGACATCTCACTGGCTCCTTACCTTGAAATTTTCTCAATAACTAAAAATAACCTTAATACACTTCGCCAACAAAACGAAAATGCTTTCGTGTGTTTATGCAATTTTTTTCTAAACAAAATATTGTTCAATGGAATGATTAGTTCTTAGAATACAGGAGATGTGGGTAGAATATTAAACACACCTAATAACGGAATAACAAATAAACTGAACAAATGTTTTCATACAGCAAGCAAACTAAACGAAATTGAAACAGAACGGCCGTAGTTTAGTGGTAGAAGGCGTACTCTTAAACTCACAATTTATTTTTTTTATTTTGGCACGACATGTGACCTCGACTGGTCCGATGGTAAACGCAGTGGAGGTCCTTGAGCATTGACGACTAGAGAACCGCTCGCACGGTGGCTCCAGTCGCCACCACTATGCCGGCCTGAGAAGGTGCTTTTTCACGCTCCGCTTGAAGGATCCAAGGTGAAAGGATTGGGTGAATACATGGGAGGGCAAAGCATTCCACTTGTCAATTGTGCGACACAAAAAGGACGCGCTATGTATCGATAAGACAAATGTTCAAATGTCGCATATCGGTACCAATGTATTATAACTAGTATGTACTTTGATCGCTCAGTGCCTACGATACAAGCACTATCTTAGTATAGGTATATAAAACATCAACATTTATTATAGTTTAGTTCGTTGCTTAAAAATAAAACAATAGTAAATGAAAACAATAAAAACAATTGTAAACAAAAATTTTAATATGTATTTAATTAGGATCCATTTCCATAATATCTAGAATTACGAAGAAAATTTAAATACTCCATAGAGTCGAAAATAAGATGAAAATCAATAAGAATTAATTAGTAAATTCCCTCATCATCATTAAGGGCGTGGAAGGGTTCGGAAGGAACATGGAACATAAATAAATTGTGTGTAAGACTAAAATAAATAAAAAAAAAATGTTTTTTCAGTATAATACTTAGTATTGTTTTCCAAATACTTGGTTTTACATAAAATGTTTTAAATATTAAAAAATTAATAACAAGACAAACAGAACTTTAAAATCAACAAGGATGCTGTATTTTCTGAAAATAAGCGAGTTGGGATTTTTTGATGACCAGTGTATTAATTATCGAAATAGATAATACAAACAGCATTGATCATGAAAAAAAGTTGCACGCGTTAATATCTACTGCGCAGTAACTATAGATAAACATGAATGGAATACTCGTACATAAAAGTAAGTACCCTACAAATAATCATAGTTGTAATCAGAGCACATATGGGCGGTATGTCCATTAACGATACTTTAAGGGCAGGCCACATGTATACATTTATGTGTTACATACATTGTTTTTACTCGTATTACAATTCGCTCGTACATTGTATGTCACGCTTTACACGCATCGTATGTGGCCTGCCTATTAATTTGAGAATTGTAATATGGTAACATCTTGTGTGGCAATTACACTGTTTTTTAAGCATTCAGGATATGGTCGCGAGTAATCATAATAGTTGTTTTTTCTTTAATATAAAATTAGTGTTGAATTTTTATTAAACAGATCCTATACTTTATGTTCTTTTGCATTACTTGTACTCAATGACCCGCCTGATAATTGCCAAGATTAATATAAACTTTATTTTTATTGGTAAAGTAATTTAATTTACATAGTTCAGGGTTACTTTGCACTGACACGTACCCCTTCGACTACATACCTACCCGTTTCTAGAAAATAATGTTATTTTTTTAAATAATAATAATAATACAGCAAATAAAAAAAGCGATTATTTAGTATTGATAGTTGGGAAAAAGGCGGGATAATTGATGAAGATCATGTTGATCATAGATAGGCTTGTCTCTTCTTACTAAATTTTGAACAGTTTTATTTTTAATTCTGACTCAGTCTAGTCAATTTCAATTAGCTACTTAACGAAAATTTTGTTACGTATAACAGGATGAGACTATAGGCCTTTGCATATATTTAAAGATATTTTTTATATAGTAACTCTGCTATATGACAACACCGCCAACGGAAACAATACAACAGATAAATTTCTGCAGGCAGCAGTCAAGTCAGCTTTCAAACAGATCCTGAAATGCCCTAGTAGCGTCTTCACGGGTGTTACACTTGGAAGTGGTTGTATATCCCAGCACAGTAACTGGGTTAATAACCTTCATCAGTTTGGCTACCACTCTATCCCTCTTTTGTGTATTAAATTGATTAAAGATTTCCTTGATTCCTATGGCGACTATGCGAGTTTATGGCAAGACAATTGGAATTAATTAAACCTATTATTACGTTCAGTTCAATGCCTTTTGCTGTGGATTTATTACTAGTAATAAAGAACGTTAGAAATATATGTACTTTAGTGTATTAGTTAGTATTCATGGCTTGTTTAAGGTAGTATTCGTGCGTGTAGAGTAACACGAAACTGTAAGCGTCAACGACGTGTCCCGAAAACGTTATTTTTCCGGTTTACTGTGGACTCGTTTTGTTTTCTACAAATTTTGTGACCGTTACCTCAATAGTTCACGTTGACCGTCTTACATATTACTATTATTTACTAGTAACTATTATGTTAGAACATTTTCAGTTATTTTCAATAATTAAAGAGTTAAAAGGGTTATTTTCTATAAAGGAGCGGTCAAGAGCACTCTTTACTATAAATTAAATTTAAAAAATAAAAAATAAAGTAGAAGTTGCGCTAAATTAAAAGTTAAAAACATTGAGGGTTGAATATTTTTTGCAAAAAATCTCCTTGACCTAAAAGTTTCCATTTAGTAGGTACCACGATGGTCGCGTTAAGTATCGGCGTGGAGTGACGTCATCAATGATGCATGACTTTCACCACAAACGAGTCCTCATTCACTGTCGTTGCGACAACAGCTGTGAAATCTTTTGATGAGCATATGGACATGATATTACATAGAATAGAGTGTCTCTATAGTGTTATTTTTAAACCATACCACTTGACGTTAGTATTCCGTCCATATTGTCATTGTAGGTCTACTGTATTCCTTTTTTATTCTATTAGATAATTTAGTTTGGTAAACGCAGTTTTTTTTACAAATATCAAATCGATATCTATTAATATTTGTGTATAATAATAAATGTACATGTTTTCTGGTTAAATATCTTTTTAACGAGACTGAAGTACATACAGAGTTCCAACGGAGGTACTTTATTCGCCCTGGCCTACTGACCAACTTTGAGAGTGGAGCCATCTCGTTGAATACTTCATTCCTAAAATATCAGTATCTGATCTCATTCCTATTATGTAAATCAGCTATTCATTAAGATTTCGTCTTTGTGTAGTGCGACTTTAAATAATTGTTCATATTTATTTTCTCGGTCGTCTGAATATCATTTTCTAGTTCAGTTGCGATGTCTCTTAGGATGAATCTTGACTAACGCGCCAAACTTGGTACAGTAATTTATTCTTATTAAGTTTGAGTAGCGACATGTTCTCGTATGGATAATATAGGACATGTTAGGTTTATCTATGTGGTTGCGTAACTAGAGCATCATTGCTATTTTCATCCAACATTATAAACGTTAATTTAACACAATTATTACAGAACATATATCTAGTTGTCGACATATGTACATATTCACAGTCAGTTTAAAAAGTAAAGGTATTCGTGTTGGCCGGTTCTGGTGGGTTAGCTAACCTGGTGGCAGGCACGAGGCGGCCGGTACCGTTCGTCATCGGCCGAGATGCGCGCTCTGACATCGATTCGAAGGTTATCGCCGGAGTCAGCGACCAACCGCGCCCACACATGCTCTCTGTATACAAACAAAGCGCGGCACACACGCGTAATTTTGCGTTATGATTGATACGATGCGTGCTGCTCTCGGCACA
Organism: Tinea pellionella; assembly: GCA_948150575.1. NCBI lineage: Eukaryota > Metazoa > Arthropoda > Insecta > Lepidoptera > Tineidae > Tinea > Tinea pellionella. Next base: position 4,171,556 of record OX411258.1, read on the forward strand.
ACAATCGAAATGCTATTTCTAGTCACGTGACATTAACTCGATAAAAACTTTCATTACTCTGCGAATCTGCTGTTTATTAGTGATGCGGAAATTCAACACGATTCGCGATTATAATTACATAGTCTAGCTTCGGTTTTAATTTCATAACATGTTTATTACATTGCTAATAATGCTCGAACGACTTTAAAAAAATAAAGTAAATAAAGACATCTGTTCGTACGTACACTGACTGAGTGAAATTGTTGTGCAATTCTCTAGACTAACCCTTATTTCCATATTGAACCCATTACGAGTGTGTCTCTACACCGTCTGTCGTCGTATCTTACACAGTAATGCCCAGGATTTACAATGAAGTCTTTATTTTCACGTATGTATAGGTTTGCTTTTCTTTTGTTCTGAATAAGAATTGTCCTACTTCAACAAAAACGTCGCTCTCGATCGCGTCCACCGACTGCCTCTATGCTACATTCGAGATACCATAGTAAAGATGTCGCGTTTTTGATGTTTATAACATACAATGACGCATTTGAGTTTTATCATCTAATGTTACGTGGAATTTTGCCTGTAGTTTGTCACGTTGATTCTCAATATCATAACCGCCATAATGAGTTACATGCGTACGTGCCTTTGCCGGTTAAACAAAATTGTATCGAACTGTTTTACTAAAATCTCTTAAAATCCACAATTTATATTATTGTGTAGACGAAATCTATAAAAATTTTAGATTTACGTTTGATTTTATTGAGAAAACGAGCGGATACGTCTCTAGAGTGAGATATACATACATATAGTTGCCGCCGACAGTGCTCAGGGCAACGGCCGTCCTTCCGCCAGGCCACCGCCTCCCTCCCTCATATACACTCAATCACATGATTTAAATATACATTCAGTCAATGACATGAGCACATAAAACAATTCGTTAAAATAATTACCTAAAAACCATTTGTATAATAAAAACATTAAATAATTAGTGTAAACGCACGGCCGATTTATTCTGTTCACATTTGCACAACAAAATATGCTGAAACTATATACAAATAAAATATTATTAACAAGGATAATAATATTGTCACAGTAACCGTTTACTATTTTTATTTGCATTAACACAAACTTAACATTAACGTATTGTACGCGTATCAGCTGATGTTAGTAAACAAAACGTCTTTGTATTTATTCACGAATCGACAGACGCCGCCCGCTGTCTCTTCTATCTCGCTTTATACGAATACTTTGAATGACTAATATATATATTGTGATATTATCGTATATTTTTGGATATTTCTTATCATTGTTTCGAAAAATAAAAGAGAATAGGGCGGTCGATTGGCATGTCCCGTTAACGAGCGCAGCTCTACCTGCGTGATACGTATATATCGCGTCGCTCCCCACCAGCGCGCTTCATTAGTACAGCGACCGTGCGTCCGCCCGCACGTTCGGTAGTCCCGCAGTTTCGTATCTCGACTCATGTGTATACAAGCTCGCTCCTCGACAACATGTATTGTGACATTGACCTCGAGTTGTTTTGCCAAGAGGTCATCCAGACGACGGATCCCGCTAGTGCAGCGCGACGCCGCAAGCCGCGGGAGAGACGTCGCCCCCCGGCCTCGCCGCCGTCGCCGCCGCCCCCGAGACTTTGCGCCGCCGAATTGCATGAGGCGCTGCGACCCCACGTGCTCACACCGCAGCGGATGTGGACCCTCGGCTACCCGCTGGAGCTCGAGCCGAATTCCTGCAAAGCTGTTGTTTACGTCAACCCGCCGCCTCGAGCCCGTCCCTTCACCAACTTCGACGTGAATGCTCCTGAATTTGTCCCCAGTGGATCCCAGGGAGACAGCGGCAGGGGCTCCTGCGGCTCCAGTCCACGATCAGATAGTGATGAAGAACAGGATGCCGTGGAACATTTGTGTGTGCGATGTGATACACCATTTCGTGTCGGACGCGATGGTGAATATTTAACAAGAGAAAATTGTATCTTTCATTGGGGTCGACTCGGGTCAGACCGCCGTCAATATCAGTGCTGTGGTGCATCAGTCGGAATAGGAGGGTGCAGTACGGCGCGATTACATGTGTGGACTGGTACAAAACCCGGAATGAATGGACCTTTAGAAGGATATGTTCGCGCACGTTCCCGTCGTGGCGGTGTATACGCCGTGGACGCGGAGATGTGCTACACAACGGCCGGTCTAGAGCTAGCGAGCATCGCCGTTGTCGCTCCAGACGGAAGAGCCGTTTACAGAGCGCTGGTGCAACCCAGTGCGACAGTGATTGATCTCAATACTCGTTTCTCGGGCATCAGGCCGCGCGACCTGGCGCGCGCGACTAAGACGCTGAGAGACGTGCAGAATGATATTCTGGGATTCGTGGGTACTGACACAATATTGATCGGACACGCTCTTGACAATGATCTGCGTGCATTGAAACTTCTGCACGGTGCGGTAGTGGACACTTGCGCCCTGTTCCCGCACGCCCGTGGCTGGCCGCTGCGACGCTCTCTGCGCACGCTGGCCTCCGAACTGCTGGGTCGGGATGTGCAACGCGCCTCTCATTCCCCACTGGAAGACGCTCGTGCTGCTATGGATTTGGTGCTCGTCAAGCTTCATCAAGACCGGCGCGAGCGACATATGCGTTCGCCTATGTTACAACCGTATGACCCGCTCCTCTGTGCCGCCTAGTGTTACGAACTCTCAATTCAGACTACTCATCTTGGACATCTAATGGACTCTGGTAGTACAAGTGACAAGTGTTTTACGTTGACGGAGCGCGCGTACTTGTATTTTTATGGGTATGTGCCTTCGAATTGTTGCGACAATAAACGTAAATGTTTTCTAAATTATTTGTTTAAATTAAATCTATCCTATCATTCAACAATCATCTTAAAGATTTCAGGGGTTTCCTTACAGTGGAATCCCATCATACCACTTACATAAAATTTAACGTTAGGGAAATCCAATAATATTAATCAGAGTGTATCATTAATATTTTTAAAAATTGCTAAGCAGGAAAATATCGATGATTTCTTACAAAATTTATCTATATGTGTGGAACAACAATAACATCAGATGGTTTTTGTATCGTTTTCGGTATGACTAATCATTTGATATAAATATATATGTACATAATTTCGTTATATACTATATTCTCAGCGACTGACTCAACCGGAAATTTGCAGGTTCTCGGTAAAGCGGGTCGACGACGACGTTACGTGTCTTAAACAATTTTAGTGAATTAATCTGACCAAATTAGTTATATATTTATATAATATAAATGATATATTGTCTGAGATCGGCTACTAAATTACCTATCGTTTGACAAAGTTTACAAAGTAGGACATGTCAGTGAACTCTTCACCCACCTGATGCTAAGTGGAACTTAATTTTGGTCATACAAAGCTTCTATTTTACTGTGTTAACTTTTTTGTTGCCACGGACGACATATTGACAAAACAAATAGTCCGAGTAACCTTTAATGTTAGGGGTAAACAAAACAACACTATTAACTTAAAAAGACAAAGTAATGTTTAAAATGATGTCATAAAACATAAACTATAAATGTTAACACAGGTTTCATAAACCTTATGAGGATTTGTTTGCCATACAAATTTTGCGCACTCAGACTCGACCGTGCACTGGAAACCTGATTGTGCAATATCTTACATAAAACAATTACGAAACAACTGGTAGATGAGCGAACATAATGACTTCCACCTTGGCAATTGCTTTGTCGTTAGGAAGGTAAAGCCGTGATGCTGAAACTTATTTTAAGGCGTATTTGTTTTTGGAGGTACTCATGTAAATCACTCCCATTTGCAATCTACATTAATACCATTAAAAATTTTAATGTAAATTTAAAAAAAAATTACTAACATCATCGAAAAGGAAATGGTCCTAAAAATAGCATCTGCTATTAACAAAGATTTTAACAACGGGTACCACAGCAGCGCAGTTATTATGACAATTTATAAGAAGCATTATCTTCCACATTGTTATAACCATAAATTAATCATACACCTAGTAACAGTAAACTAGGTTTAGGATATGAAATTACCATAAAGGTGTTGATAACGACAAGTGATTGCTATTTTGGGTTATGTTACAGAACAATAATAGTTGTTTTGATAAAGAAATTGGACACACACGATACATATATATTATCTTTAGGCAGCATAACAAAGCTGTTTCGTATCTACAAGGGGCAACGGCCGCACGCCTCGCTCGTCCGCAACCATCGCTTTGTTTACATCGCATCAGCCAAATTTATAGCTTAAGGTTTGTATATTAAACCTAATTTAAGATGCTAATGGAGACACACAATACACACGTTTATTAGGAAAGTACCTGAATTATATCACCTGTTTATCAACCATTTAACTTTGTGATTTGATTTGTTTCATTGTGTATTTTATTTCCTTAATAGATAATCTCGATAAATTGTAAATTATTAATCATTGTAAAGTTAAGTATTAAATAATTATTACATATTTAAAGGAATAGGCAGGCTGATGATAGCTTTAGCCGGGTTTAGCCTAGGTCACTACCACCACTTTCAAACGCACGCGTGACCTAGTCGCAGTTCGGGATCAGCTTGGAAGTAGCCAGGTATAATGAGAGAAGTGTGCCCTGTCAACGGATGATATACATTCTTCTCAAATCGCTTTCTGCGTAGTAGTATTTTATTTAATCTTAAAAAACCATACGCATCCGCTGAAACTGCTTTTATGTTTATGTGAGAATGCGTTGTTTCCGCTCATTGACCGCACTCCACCTTAACATTAGGCGGAGTGTCGTCATTAGTCGAGCTACTATAAAAAATCATTACAAGTCTGAGCTTAAGGACACAATATACCAAGAGGCCAATTCTTGAATATAGTAGGGAGCCTTAGAACGTCTAAAAAGATACTTGATAACCAATAGAAAATCGCGTCTTTAATAGTAGTAGTTATTGTTATTTTTTAAATTCAACTTATTAAAGGAGAATGCCCATTCGCCTAAGAGAGATGGGTCCACAATTTTTTTCTCGAGTTTGTCGATGATTTTTAATTAATTTTGTAGAAAAATATATCTACTTCTTTATTACCAATCAGTTTTAATTTTTTCACCCGGGTTATTGAGTTATTACATGTTTTTGATGCAATATTTGAGGTTATTATTATTTTTAATGCTTTAATAATTGAAGATATCTGTTTTTTATGTAAATAAACATTGTCTATTAATTGGTATGTGATGTGTTGATATAATTAAAGTGGGCATTCTCCTTTATGTAAAAAAATAAATATTGATTAAGTAGTAGTTTATTAAAATATATCTACTAAAGTTAACCATTATCTTACATATTTTATATAAATCTGGCTACTTAATAATTAGGGGCATTGCCTTAAACTAATAATTCTGTTTTATTAAATGTCTATACTAAGCTAGGTGGTAAGCGACCAAAATACATATAATTTGGTTTTATTGGTACAACGAGATTTGAACACTGGTCTCATCGATCGTTACACCTTTATCGCTAGACCACAGCCGCTCTTTTGACTAAGTAAGTATTAATACGATTGTGAGATTTGGGTGACCGTGATACGATTGTATTTAAATTGTTTATATCTGATTTGTGTAATAATGTAATTAAATGACTTTAGAGTAGTTCAATATCTATTTAAGTCACGAGTAAGCCTCTTATCAATCGTTTGCTAGATACTTTCATCGAACGACGCCAATTCTCATATTATTGACGATATTATTTATGTTTAGATGCCCCATTTGCGTAACACACAATGTTTAATCGATGATAATTTACGTTTTAATTTTTAGCATCAAAGGAAAGTCAATATTAAAAGTTAATGGTATTTTAATATTTTTTTTATATATGTTTTTTTTTCTGTATAAATAAAAAAATAAAAAATAAAATATACGTTTGGCCACAGTCTGTCTAATGTTAAGCTAGAGTGCGGTCCATGTGCAAAGCAACTGCTACCGGAGATAAATATATCCGCTATGCTGACTAGTTACTTTAACAAGTAAATTTTTGACATGAAGTCCGGTGTTTTTGGTAAAAATTGTATTATTAGCAAAGCTAAAGTTTGTATTTTGAAACGCATATAAGAGATCAAAACCTACATTTTATACCACATAACACATAGCTTTAAAATGTACTTACTGACTAAATGAAAATGGAAAGTTTATTTATTTCTTCTTAAAATTAATACGTATATTATTGAAAATACTGTCACCAGCAAAAGGACAAAACTGCAGGTGACAGTCTCAACTCCTATAATATAAAAATTATAATAAAATGGTTTCACGTTGTTTGCCGATCATAAGATTTAATAATATTATACAGAGTGTCAGATAAAAAGATATAAACTGTAAACGTAAGAGCATTATCTTTATTTTCAAAGAATTGCAACTGTTACTCAACAATGCATCGGACGGAAATAGACGTGACAATCATCACGTCTTTTACTGACAATTTGAACATCTCTATCAGTTTGCTTTCATTGCATTACTTTAATGATTATCAAATTTCGATTAAACATCATTTTATTATTAAACGTTTTCTTTTTGAACAATGCTTCATTTCCAGGTACTGTCGATTGTTCTGGGATGTTTTTGAAGTACATGTTAACTGTTTTATTGCTAAATAAGTAAATTTAACTTCTTGATGTATTAACAAGATGTTGACACGAGATTTTGATAGTTATCTCCAATTTAGTGACATGAATGCCGAGTGCCATGACTCTCAGTTGGAATAATGCCTAGATTTGTAATAGAAATAGAGTTTCTCGGAATTAAAGTGTCCGTAGTAAGACATTTGAGTAAGTGTTCCCGGGGGCAGAACTTGTTATATTATTGTAATTGAAATTGTCGACAGACCTATCAATTTTCCTTAACATGCCAATTGAATACAGTTATTACAAGAATGGATAATGCATTCATTGGAATTTAACGTTTACTACAAGAGTGTGTAAACGGTATATATAAAAAAACTGGTAATTATTTAATAGTTCTGTCAGTAATGAACTCAATACAAAGAAGAGCTTGATAGTATTAATTGTGGTTAAAAAAAACGTCAAACCAAATGTTAGAAATATAGAACATGTGTGCAAGCGGCTAAGGGCGTTGATTCCAATTTTTAACATAATAATAAACAAATTAATTTTAAAGATTTAAAAAAGCACTCATTGCTGTATAAGATAAATAAGTGTAATTTGTAAATGTCATAACAGAAACCCTACTCGAATATTGATAAGTAGTGCTTTTACTTTTTCATTACCGTGAAGAATGAGAGACAAAGTATTGCAGGCTCTAGACAATACGCGAGGCACTCAAGGTAAGGTGTTCCATAAATACGTTTCATGGCGTTCGCCTCCGCGCCAATACATCTTTCACAATAATACTTGCACAAAGTTGAACGTCGTTTCGTCACCATTTACTTGGAGACGCCCACTACGCGGTCGATCCCCACTACGGGTCTCATGAAGTGGAAATAGAGGTCTAATCTTTACGCTTTTGCTTACGTTACTTTATTACGTTGAAATGAAACGAGACATCTTATTTGACGGCTTCAATTTACACGCATCAATGCACAATTTTACTATAGTGCTTCTAGCAATGCAAGTTTAGAGTTTTTTTTATACATTCGTATAGCTATGCACGGGACCACACTTCGTATGATAATTAAGCTACTCGTAGAATACGATCCATGTCTACGAAACTGTTGCCTGCTTTCACAGAGAAACTGCTACCTCCACTTAAGCTTCTTCCAAACTGATTCCGAAACAAGGCTAGGTCACTGTACGGGTGTTACACTTGAAAGTGGTTGTATTACCCCAGGAAGACAGACTGGGCTATAACCAGCATCAATCTGCCTACCATTTTTGTTACCCTAAATAAATAAATTGTTCATTATAATTTAATAAGTCTAAGTATGTCAATTAGCTAATAACAGCGTCGTTAATGCATTAATCTGTTTATGGGGATATATTTCATTATGGTCTCTTATAATAAAAGATATTGTTTTGTAATTGGAAAAGTTATTTTTGAGTTGGAAATCTTTCGGCCAATTAAGGTAATCTATTGTTTACAAAAATCAATTATTGAGCGTACCTAAACTATTAATGAATAATATTGGAAATTTAAATAAAGTGAATTTATTTTATTTCGGTTCAATAAACTTAACAAATAAAGCTTATGGTAGTCATATTTTATATTTAACTGTTTTAGTTTAGTCAACAATGTACATATAAAAATTGTAATCAGTATAGTGACTAAAAAAAGTACGAAAGTATTTATTTAGATATTATGACTGGTAAACATACATCTGTATGCAAATATCTACTTCATCTGTGACGCTTGCATAGCTCTAACAATGTTGCGGACCTTGGTTTCGGCTCGGGTAGGTACGAGCCACGCTTTTTGTCTCATTATTGTTTAGATAAGAATCAGCTAACTCATAACATATGTATGATCTTGTGTCAGCTCGTGATTACTAAAAAAAAAGAATGATGCCAATGATTTACTTTTTGTTTGCATCGGTAACTTCCTTGATACTTGAGAGATCGAACTGAAGTTCAGTGTAAAGGTCAAGTTAGACGATTTGTAGTTATGATATCACAGCTCGAACAAATTTTTTTTTTAACACTAGCAATGATTCATTCATAATTCATATTTTAAAACTAGTAATATATTAAGGTGAAATTTTTGTTACAGTATCTTTGTTACCATTTCATGTCTAAATACTTGAAAAGATTTTGATAAAATTTAAGTGTACAAATTTTATCATAGGTTAGGGATAGATAGGTTTCAACGGCTACAAATTCAGATTTATTCTAAAAATCTTAGTTATTTTTCTCCATTCAGGAAATCTTGGCTTCAATATGGACTTTCCTGGTAATTGTGTACTTACTAGTAGATATCTAATACTTCAGCGTATTTTTAAAATAACCAATGATTTCATTATTATTATGATCAAGATTAGTCTCCTTTTGTTTTTTTTTTTTTTGTTGTCGACTGTACATTTGTATTGAAAAGTGGTAGGCAGACAGACTGGGACCAGTTTGAAAGTAGCCAAAAGGATTGTGTGCTGTCAACCTGGATGGTACATATTCGTCTCTAGCGTACATAGCAGAGGTGAAAGGTGCCTTTTGAAATTTCTACGTAGTAGCAGTTGTCTCCGTTCATGGACCGCACTCTAGCTCAAGCGAAATGTTCTCATATGCCGAGCTACAATTAAAAAAAGTTCTTACGGTTTTAAATATTAACTAATAGTACACAGAGCTTACGGCCTTCCACCCTAGGCACATCATATCACATCGATTCAATTGTCTATGATTGTTATTGGTTGCGCTGGCTTATGGCCTTGAAATGAATTTTTAATAAACCTTCAGCCACAGACCGACTTTCAGTGTATCGATTTTGAGATATACTATTGCATTTTGGCGTATTAGCTTGAGCCACGTCAATAACACATTTTTATAGTGACCACACTCCGTCTGATGTTAGGCTAGAGTGCAATCCATAAAGTGAAACAATTGCAGGCTGCAGTAGCCTCCGCTATACCGGCTTGAGGAAATGAGGACTCGTATGTGCACCATTCATTGACAGGGTACCGCGATTATACCCGCCTACTTCAAAACTAATCTACCCTATAACGGCAGACTGGGCCAATAACCATCATCAATTTGTCTACCATTCTAAATTCTCTGGCTCTGCTCTTACATCACCATTTTAATATAAAAAGAGTATTTTGGCGAACATCTGAAAATGCGTCTTGGAGAATTGAATTATTTTAAATTTTAATATTTACATGGGTTAAAAGTCCCTAATAAAATTGAAATAAAAAAAAATATATATTTACATCGACACAAATTGTCTAAAATAAAAAAAGGAAAAGAATATAAATAAAAGACCACTAAAATTTAATGATTTTGTGTGTTTCAAGTATTACACAATTGCGTAAGTTCCAGGTGCCGGTTACATCAAGACTAGATAGTTTGCTAAAATGACCTTTTATTTGACGGTGGAGCATAATAAATAGCGGTCGCAAAACGGCAATTTAAGCGTAATGCGTTGTATTGCATTACCTGAAATCTAAAGGCCTTGAAATAGTGACTCAGTTTCGATATCTAACTGGTCCGTTGACCTTTTAATTCTGCGATTCGCATTGTTGCACATTTACTCGATTATAATTTTTATTCATTTCAATTCACACGCAATTATTTTTAACAATTACCATTTCCTTAATAGATAACTTTTAGTTTACAGGGTTCTAATATAAAGGTTTCTCTACAATTTCAACTTATGGACTACATACATCACTTATTGTTTTCAAACAAATATTCGAGTACTGCGAAATATTTTGCAGCTGTTACTAAATCAGGTCAATTGTAATTACTCACCGATACTGTTACTGTGAGTCATAAATTATGGGGAAACGATCAACTTTGAAATCTTTAAAACAATATTAAGTATTGTTCATGTCCATGACCCAGCCATATTGTCAAATTATCTCCTAAATACACATGTGTAATAAAATCCTAGACAGAAACTATACAGTATATTCTACTATACTGTTCTACTACAGAGCGGCCGTGGTCTAGTAGTAAGACGCGTGAACTCACGATCGATGAGACCCGTTGGCAGACTGATGATGGCTATTTGTCCAGTCTGCCGTCCTGGGACAGTACCACCACTTTCTAATGTAACACCTTTGAAGTGACCTTGTCGCGTTTCGGGAGTAGTTTGAAAGTAGCCAGGTATAGCGAGAAGAGTGTGCAGTGTCAATCTAGGTGGTTCATACTCGTCTCCTTAAGCCGGCATAGCTGAAGCGATTGCATCCCGTAGAGATTTCTCTGTAGTAGCAGTTGTATCCATTCATGGACCGCACTCTAGCTTTACATCAGGCGGAGTGTTCTCACATGCCGAGCTACAATAAAAAAACTACTCTTTGTTATACAGTAATTTTGCACATTTATCTGCAGTGTATGGAAGGAATGGATGTTTACGGTGCGACGTGCGTAGCGTATCTATTCATTGATCAATTTACAGCGGTAAACAAACTTGACGGCGTAAAATAACGATTTTTTTCCCTAATATTATAATATACAATACAAATTATGATGACCAATTGTTTGTGTTCTCAGTATGTCCCTGTAAAACCCTGACCTCAAATGACCAAGGAACAAAGGACAACTCATAAACTTATAACACCCAGACCCGAAACGAATAATATTTTTTTTATATATCATATTTAGAATATAAGAAGACGCGTGCGGGCGATCGAATGCATCGCCTCACCGTCGAGACAATCCCCTCGCGAACTAAAACATTCGGAGAGTCCTTTTTCTGTGTCTCCACTAAATTGTGAAACGACCTTCCCAGCCACGTATTTCCTCCTTCCTACAACCTGGGATCCTTCAAGCGCAGTATGAAGAGGCATCGCACAAAGCCGGCATAGCGGACTGCTGTCTGCGGATCCCCCTCTCTTATAGCAGTCATCTTCGTTCATGGATCAGGCAGAGTGCGGTCAAATAAAAAAAAAATAATAAGTGAATATTTATAGTGATATCTGATGTCGCAGACATAAAGGCTGCAAAGTTTTGGGTTTAATTTGTTATTATTAATTATTGTTTAATATTTAAAATTGTGAACATCGTAGGTTGCCCTTGTTTTGTTTTGGGTTGTAGGAGGTATATTTTTAGCTACACGGCTTCAGGCCTTTATAATGAACCCAAATTATTCAATAATATGCTTTTAATTAAGCGAAATGTGCTTTAGTCGAGTGCGCCATGACATTTGCAAAGTTCATTCTATATAATAATAATTATGTCGTAGGCGTGTGCAATGTGCATGTATAAAATTATACACTTTTTCCATTTAAGCTTGGGTTGTAGGAACTATTTCTAAAAATAATATCACCGTTGCGTCACAAACTTAGGTATCTACGTGATACACCTTGAAACTTATAATAGCACCCTTTTAGGGGTTACACTGTACTCAAGCCTTGAGGGTGCACGTACGTACGTCATTAAGTATGTAAGTGTAAAAAGGTCATTTTTGTTTTCATTTTGTTTTAATTTGTATGTTGAACCTCGCTAAATTCTGACTGGTACCAATGTAACTTTGTTATATGTACTTTGGTCGCTCAGTGCCTATAGGCACTATTAAAGAGTGGTAGGCAAACTGATGATCCAGTCTGCCGTCCTGGGGCAGTACCACCACTTTCGAATGTAACACCCGTGAAGTGACCTTGTCGCGTTTCGGGAATAGTTTGAAAGTAGCCAGATAGAACGAGAGGATTGTGCACTGTCAATGGATGGTGCATGCTCGTCTCTTCAAGCCGGCATAGTAGAGGTGACTGCTGCCTGTAGAGATTTCTCTGAAGTAGCAGTTGTTTCCATTCATGGACAACACTCTAGCTTTACATCACGCGGATATAATGATTTATACTATGTAGATTAAGATATATTTTATACTGAGTATCAAGTTATCGGTATCAATTACTTTCTAATAACCTTTCCTTTTTCAGTAAACAAAAAGTTGTATTTCATTACAAAATGTAAATTTTGTTCAATGTAAACGTAGTTGCATGCAAAACTGTCGTTCTTCATGGCCGAAAGCTCATCGATCGATACTTCACATAACTAAAAATACCTCGCAACCGCGTCTGATGTTATATAGGGATGCATCTATGTATATTGTATATGGTGGCGCGTAATAAAATATTAAAGAACAATGACCACTTCCAATACTTCGGGTCTCATCAATATGTGACTACATTCCGCTTGATGTTAAGCTAGAGTGCGGTCCATGAGCGGAAATAACTGGAGTAAAAGTCTACAAGCAAGAAACACTTCCCCAGGGCAACAGACTAGGCTAATAACCAACATTAATCCGGCTACCACTCTTAAATATACACGTCATGAAAATCCTAGTGTCGAAATAAACATTATTCTTTATTCATTAGTAATTAATGTTAAATTAGATTATTTAAACACCAGAAAACAATAACATATGTTTTTATTGTTTGAATGGTAAACTGAAAATGAAACCAGTTCATTATGGCAAAGGTAAATTGAGCTCGTGCAGACATAATATTGTTTTATAGACAATGAAAAATAGAGCGTATATAACAGTACTAACATGCGGTTACATTTGCGGTTGTTAATAATTATGTAGACTATGCTTATCCGACTATCTTAATGACATCAGTAATGCTCGGAATACACGAGGCCTACCTTTACTACACTAGTACTAGATACAAACTAGAGCAATTTACATGATGTCAGGATTTTTAAGCCAGTATCAAAAACATTTAGCACAACCCACTAGCTCATAGAGTACTAGCTTTGCCAATTGAATTAAAAGCCAGAATACAAGAGGCTAGTTTTTCAAGCTAGTAGTAACGTTTTGTAGACATAAACAGCGGTTTTCAGCTACGTGTAAAAAATTTCAAATCGAGACTAACAAAGAAACATTAAATATTAGAATAAATAGGTAGATCTACTTATTATTATTACCTCAATATTTAATATGTTATTTTACGGACGATAAATCCTTTATTTTTTATCCAATTATTATTATTAATAAATCCTGTAAATTCGTGATAATTTTAATTTTATATTTTTATTTTCGTCTCATCTATATTTTTATTTTTTACTAGCTGACAGTGCCCGGCGCTGCCCGGGTTTTTTCAAGTTATTGTTACACATAAGATAAAGATAATGCTTTATTATAAATTACCTATAGCTGTTACCCACAACTTATTTTAGACGATTTAGTTACATAATTAATAGAATATATTTTAAAGTAGTTTTAAAAAGAATATATTTTTTAAAGCGGCATGGTACCTCGTAGAGCTACACCCCCCTCCGCCCGCCTCTCCCCGCCTCGTCATCATACGCCGCGTGTGAATTTTGTTTTAGAGTTATTTTAAAATTGTATTATCTTATAAGATGTTTATTGAAATTAGGTGATGTCAAAGACGATTGTGTTCACAGTTAAATACTCTTAATTAATAACACATTTATTTGGATAAAGATTAATATTATTATGTTTCGACCAAATTTGATTTTCATAAAAACGGTTATTGTGAGTTAATCTTAAAAGATAGACATATACTGTCGCAGAGATTTTTTTAGATAATTTAAAGAGGAATAATTCTTTCATACATATTTTTGGGTATCTCGAACGGTTTTCGCTGCGCACACTGCGGAAGCCCTCAAAGATGAACAATTTTGATTTGATTATCATAAAAACGGTTATTGTGAGTTAATCTTAAAAGATAGACATATACTGTCGTGGACATTTTTTTAGATAATTTAAAGAGGAATAATTCTTTCATACATATTTTTTGGGTATCTCGAACGGTTTTCGCTGCGCACGCAACGGAAGCCCTCAAAGATGAACAATTTTGATTTGATTATCATAAAAACGGTTATTGTGAGTTAATCTTAAAAGATAGACATATACTGTCGTGGACATTTTTTTAGATAATTTAAAGAGGAATAATTCTTTCATACATATTTTTTGGATATCTCGAACGGTTTTCGCAGCGCACGCAACGGAAGTTCTCATATTCCCCGTTTTTCCCACATTTTCGACTGTTTCTTCGCTCCTATTAGTCGCAACGTGATGTTATATAGCCTATAACCTTCCTCGATAAATGATCTATCTAACACAAAAAGAATTTTTCAAATCGACCCAGTAGTTCCTAAGATTAGCGCGTACAAACAAACAAACAAACAAACAAACAAACAAACTCTTCAGCTTTATAATATTAGTATAGATTTAACATAGACATTGATTTAAAATTACTTTTCTTGAGTAATTAAGATAATTAAGGCACTAAGTCGTTGTTGTGTTCGAATTTTCAATTGTAGCTTGTGTTTGTGTACATCTTGTTGAAGAACAAATAGATAAATATGTGTAGATATTAGGATCCTAGCTTAAAACAATAGTTTACTAGCTTGAGAATAAGCTGACTCTGTATACACTAGCTTGGCTTATTTTAAATCTCTATTGAAAAGGTTATCGCGTAGGAGGTGGAGAGTATTTAATTACGTCGATGGAATCTTTGGGAAATCATTTGCCAATATCGAAAATTATTTTGAATTTGTAATCTAAATATAATAATTTTGCATATAACATTTTGCGGTTACCATGTTTATTGCGAAATTAATAACAGTATTTGTGTAATTGTTTTCGGCTCATATTGGCATGTTCTATGCAACATTTTCGTTTATCTATTACAAAACACGTTTACCTATAAACTTATTGAAAGCATGCTATCCATCTTCTCTAATATTATCCAGATGTTTGCACAAAAATAGATATCCAATACGCATTACCCTTTAATCTGGAGGAAAAACTACAAGTTGAATATAAATTTAAATAAAGTATCGAAATGGAAAAATAGAAGCAGAAGGTCGTGTATTCCGCGAAGTATTATAAATTTACAAGGTCTCCTAACGGATTTGAAGTTTTGATAATTATTATCTACCAACAAATTTTAAATAATACCTGTTTTAATATAATATAACGTTCAGACAACACTACATAATAGTTTGTAGTAATTGTTGATGATATTAGGCTTTATTGGAGTCCATAATAAGAAACAATTGCTGCCACATAGAAATGTCTGCCAGCATCAGTCGCCTTCACTATGCCATCTCACATTTAAATGTGCATGTTCAAAAATCAACTAAAGATGGATTTGTCATCCTAGTATGCTAATGCGCTTTATTCCCGTCAATAATAGTAATAACAAATCTTATCTTATTTTATTAATTCTTTTACAGGGGGCGCTATCGTTATAAGGGACCTGCGCAATGTGAAAAGCCCGAATAAGCTCAAGAAATACATCGTGGACGTCTCGCCTGACTTCGCCTGTCAATTGGCCTGGAGCCCCAAAACTGATTTTTACCTCATCCATACTGTGGAAGAGAAGCGTGTTTGCTTGTACTCGTTTGAACTCAACGCTAAAGGCACGATTGTCGACTCCTTCGAAACTGCGCATTTCGATAAGGTAAGAGTTATTATTTATCTAATTTTACGAGAAAATACTCGAAAGGAGTGTGCACTGTCAATCTTGATGGTACACGCTCGTCTCTTCAGGCCTTTGGAGATTTCAGTTGTTTTCATTCATAGACCGCACTCTAACTTTACATCAGGCAGAATGTTGTCACATGCCGAGCTACAATAAAAAAAATTATACATGATGGTTTTACTCCAGCCTACCGTTTTGTGGTAGTACCACAATTTTCAAGGTTTCAGCAGGAATCAGCTTGGAAGTAGAGTATGTAACGAACGTTGCGCAGACTTGAGGAGTCTGCATAGTGGAGTCGACCGCTGCCTACAGGCACTCCACTAAGAAAACATTTGTTTACGTTTATGAACCGCTCTCTAGCATCAGGCAGTGTGTGTGTTAAAAAATCCGCGTACATTTGGTTATAGTCTGCGCGTGGAATTATCATTGGCTCATACCTAGCTATTTTATTAATTTATACGAAACAATTGTGTGTAAACAATGATCAACAAACACTAGTTAGATATGCCAGGTCAACAATACGTGTATGTCGTGTCTGCTTTATAAACTTGCGTCGTAGATGCAAGAAAGAAAGTAGGTCATTAGGTCTACCACGAACGATTTATTGATAAAGATAATTATTATTGTCTTATAAAATAATATTAAAGCTTTTTATACACTATAATAAAAATATACATACATTTCATTTTGAGCTGATTTTCATTTGTACAATTTGATTTTCATTTGTTTGTAGATACATACCTATTTATTTTATCTAATCGGATCGTAAATAAATGATTATGAAGTTTAAAAATGGATTATGTAATATGGATAATGTATTCGAATATTATTAATAGTACATCTAATCGAGGATTTAAATAGAGTAACAGTAAATTAAACAGGCAAAAAAGTCCTAAAATAAATGTTCCATTATACATAATTGTATATAGATACTCGTTGTTGATTCAAGGCAAAGGGATCATTATCCATGCAGCCTTGTTTTTTTTTTCAAGAATTACTTAGTCTTCTGTTTTCTTCTTTAATTATTCCTAGTCAAATGGTAATGATTTTTACTACAACTTGCAGCGGAGTTTTAGAGGGAAAATGAAATACTTTTTTTTCTATGTTGAATCATTTCGTATTGAAATCTCAGGAACGTTTCGACTATATAAACTAAACACTATATATTATCATTATTAGTTATTAGGTGATGCGCGAACTGTATAATATAATAATTAATGTACGTCGAATGTTTCCGTGAATATATTTTAAGCGTTTTCATTAACAATATTATTGAATGTATTCACAAAAACAATTTGACGTCTCCGTAAACGGTTAAAGGACAATGCACATTTATGGGGCCCACTTGAAATCTAATAGTTTGTTAACAAAACATTATTTTAAAATAATATCTTATTTATTCATTAATTTATTTC
The DNA here is from genome assembly GCA_948150575.1 of Tinea pellionella. NCBI lineage: Eukaryota > Metazoa > Arthropoda > Insecta > Lepidoptera > Tineidae > Tinea > Tinea pellionella. The sequence goes on from OX411258.1 coordinate 4,189,006, forward strand.
AATTATATTAACACATCGTTTGCCAATCAATATACAATACAAATTACAGATAGCATCAATTATTAAAGCATTTAATTTAATAATAACCTAAAAAAAAACGTAACCCGGGTAAAAAAGATTAAAATTGATTGGTAATAAGGAATGTAGGTTTATTTTTCTATAAAATGAACTAAAAATCATCGACGAACTTGAGAAAAAATTGTGGGTCTATTTTTCTTAGGCGAATGGGCATTCTCCTTTGTCACGTCTCAAAGTCAAGTGCGAGTATTTTGATTATTGTTTACAATGCGAACCCGCGCGATGTTACAGACTCCCTAGAATAGATCTACTAAATGCGTATTAAATATAGCGGGACCAAAAATAGTGGGTGTAATATTGTTACTTTTAAGACGGAAGCATACGAGCATTGGCCTCTACTGAATTAATTTTGTTCGACCTCTGTTTACACGAATCTTTTCATCTGAGTCGTATTTATGAATTAAACTTTAATAATTTATTAGTAAACAAATATTATTGCAGTTCCTTTATTTTTTTAATTTTCGGAAACAAATCCCGGTACAAAAGCTAAAGCATAGTTTCCCTCATCATTACAATTCTCTCAAGGTCATCACTACAATGCAATAATGCATTACATATACATCAGATACAAGTTTTGTTAAGCCTCCGTCACCTATAGGTAGGGTTATCATCCGTTCGGATTTGTCTTTTTAATTCGTCCGGATTATTGACTACGCCCGTTATCCCCGCAAGACGGTCGCTACACTTTTTTTTCGTGACCAAAAAGTTCGGAATTTGATTTTTAAATGTACCCTACCTATAAGGTAATTGTCTACCCGTATTATTCCAATCGGGCCGGCCGGCGTCTAAATATTTTCAGCTGTCTTCTTTAAACTAAAAGCCTTTTTTCTATGTAAATAAAATATGACAAATGATCCTTACCACAAATCTACACAGTTCATTATTGTATCTATTTTTATTATTACAAGAGGAGTATGCACTGTCAACACATTCGTCTTCTCAAGCCTTATAGCGTAGGCGTAACAGTTGTTTTCACACTCTAGCTAGCTTAACATCAGGCGGAGTGTAGTTTTCTACGCCGAGCTACAATAAAAAAAATTACCTGGATTTAAAAGGAAACGCCCTTGTTTTGAATTCTATTGTTTAATGTATTGTAAAATAAGATATTTGTTATTGTACTTTAAAAATAGTAATCGGGAGTTTATACAAATACAGAGACAATTTTATTTTAAACGTTGAGGTAATTTTTATTGTTTCAACAAACGAGCGAGTCTATATTACAATTTTGTTACAAAATTCAACTTTATCGTATTGGAAATAAGGAACATGGGTAATTATATATTGACTGCTGACTATACATCGCTTCATAAGCCATTAAGATGCGGTCAAGGGTAAGCAAGTATTTGTTTTACGACCATAAAATAATAAATATATTTTATGTTATAAGTTTATTGTCTTCGCTAAATTTAACTAAACAGGGTTTATTTTAATCAAGTGTTGTAGATAATTCTTTGTATACAAGGTTTAATAAAATACTTCGTAGCCTTAGTTAAAAACTATTTAAACTCTGAAATCTCGCTTTTCGAGATAACCTCTTTTATGCACTTGTTATCTGATCTTTTTGTAAAAATTCTATTACTTTGTGTATTAATTAATAGAAGAATATAAATTTCTCCTGAAAAATGTATTTTTTGTTAAAACAGTTTTAGTCTAAGAAATCTCATGCCCAACGTGATTGAGAATTAGACTCCTTAATGTCTGAAAACTAAAATCGTCTCCGCTATGATACCAAGTTAAAAGGGTATATTATTGTTGTTATAACCGGCTTTTCCAAGCTAAGACTTACACTTGAACATCAGGTTGTATAAATATGTATATATAAATATATCCAAATATAAATACACTATACACGTGTGTACCTAAAACCTTGGCCACAAAGAACTTGCCTGATAGTTCGTGTAACTTTTTTTTTTGTATCCGATTGAACTATTTTATCTGTTAGATAATGGTGTTAGGTAATGGTCGTGTTCGTCCAATCATTTTATTTGGGACGTAATTTTAGGAAGATTTCGGAGTAACGCGACATTTTAGGGTCTCTAATGATGGTGTGCACAAAATTCTGCTTTTTCTACTTAAAAAATTAAACAAAAAGTAAGTGATTTATTTGATTAATATATTATTATGTTACCTACTTTATTTACAAGACAGTGAATAATAAAATTATAGTGCAACGAACTTTTTTACTTTTTATAGAAACTTCTTAATGATTATACATTTTTAATGCATACCCAATATTACTTAAAATGACGATTTTTATTGGTTCATAATATTATTACAATATTTATGAATTTCGACGCCTTTACGTGGAGCACTAATAGTTGTGTACCTTAGTTGTGAGAGCAGACGGGCAGTTAGTGGAGATGTAGATTCGAATCTCATCTCGGCTCTGGTTGTTGTATGCTAGTTGTTGCTTTTTCTGTTATTAAAAATTTGTCTTATTATTTTAAATTAGTATGAGGTCTTGATGTTAGTAGCTAATAGTATTAATAATCCTTAAACCAGTTTTTTATTCATCATCATTTTTTTAAATAATAATTTTATATGACTTATTATTGTAACAAAAAACTGGCAATTTAATTCACTTCAATGCCATCGTCTACTAGACACGTTGTCTGTTACTATGCGAGGTTATATTTCTTAGCTTTATATATATTTTTTATTAAATACCTATACTAAGTTATGCTTGTATCACAGGCATTGAACGACCGAAGTACATGATAACATTGGTACCGGAATTTAGTGAGATTTGAACACGAACCTACCGCAAAACCACAGTCGATTTAGAATATAACGCTTTTCGAAGGAATTATTAAAAAGCTTCTCCGCAAGAAGAAAGTTCCCAACTATATCTGTGATGGATTTGTGACGATGGGCCCTGTGGCTCTAAAAATGCAAAGTTTTTATTTTGTAGTGATTCTCTGATGTTTTCTTTTTATGATTCTAGTTCGCCACGTGACCGTACTCAACCTGATGTTAAGCTACAGTGCGATTCATAATTGTTTTATTAACCTATGAAACATTAAAAAAAAAATTGAGTAGATTTATAAAAAAAGTTTGGTGGAAGAATTAGGACTCATTCTGTTTTTTTTTTTTGACATTTTTCAGAAATTAAATATTTGTAATTTGTAAACCCTTATCGTTTCCGCGATGCTCATGTGAAGTTTTCGTAATATTATAAGCCAATAATTATTAAGATAAAAATACTATGTGGTTATCTCCTATTGGTCTAATCTTTAACTTCGTAATGTCACCTAGTAATTGATGTTATAAAACGATATCATGAATAAATATTATAAGAAACGTTATCTATTTTACAACGAATATTATTTACGTTTGCTAGCATAATATAAAATCTAATAATAATATTTATTATAGGAATACTTTCCTTTCGAGTTGATTGTCCAATTTATCAAAACATTGCAAATAATGATCTCGCATGTTGAGATTTTATTATTTAATAGTGCCGTATAACATGCCTTCTCTAATTATATCGCTTACAGTATATAATATAACTATTATGCACGCTTTATGTGCGTATACGCATTTATTTCATGAGCTGTCGATTACGATAAGAGCGAGTATTAAAACACGATGCACAACACAATTAGTTATTCGAGTATCGTACTTTAAGATTAGAGGTTAGATAGCCATGTAACTGAAACTTGAGTTTGTAATGAAATATTAAATGGAAAGTAGTAACAAGGCTAACAGATTGCGAACGTTTCACTATTATATTTTCTCCGATCTATTATGTATAGATGTAGAGTGCACTCGAAAGCTTGCGTTTCTGCCATCCCTAATTAACGCGATGCTGTAAGGGTCGTTTGACCTACTAGTGCTTCAACCCGACCTCATATACGAAAAGGCAGTTTGTTCGTTCACTGGTTTGTAAACCCTAATGTTGATAGAGCACAGGTAACTTTTATTCTTTCATTTAAGCCTTTGTTCGCTCGGTTATTTTCTTTTTTGAAAAAGAACTCTGGTATTATGATGGTTGCAATCTCTCGTTCGTTCTCTTTATTCTTTATTGTTTTAAAGTGGTTTGTGCATTACCTACTTACAATGTTTATATTTGAACTAGTACTGATAACATGAATATATGCGTAATTCTAGGAATTATGTTCGTAAATCGTAGAAGCAAATGATTCAGTGTAATGGTGATAAATGCTCACAGACATACGACTATTGTGTTTGCTATAGTACTATCGCTTACTAACATTGAGCAGAACGGAGCATGCGCGTTAGAAGGTTCAATGCAAACATTAATTTCGTCTAAACCACTCTTGTCAAGTGCATAGTTGGTAGTTTGTCGTTCGCTGATAACAAATATTACCACCTGTAGCTTCATTATTTTATAAGAGCAATCTAGCCTTCTCCGTATTTCGTGTCACCTGACCTACCTCAATGTACAGTCACCAAAATAGCATGCTTCAATTTATCAATTATTCACTGACAGCTGATGATTTTAGATTATAATTAATAGCTTTTGTTGGTGATGAATCACTAGGTCACATTGTAGAAAGATAGAATAGCTGATTTGTAGAATACGAGTAGATAAAGTATTAGTGGAATTGAAGAGTAGCATCACCACTGTACCATAAAATGATTTGTATAAACAAAACTATACTTTGTCATATGACAATATATTGTTTGTATTTAACAAATGATGCACATGTTGACTTTTACATTAGGCTGATGCTTGTTTCGTCCTTACGCAGAATTTTGTTATTTAAGAGAGGTCTTTAAAACAGCAATTTAGTTTTTATGTAAATTTTTAACACTATCTTTGTCCACCCACCCCGATTTATGCTTATATTTATGTGTATATCAGTTTAATATTAAATTCTGATGAAAATTAAAAAGAAAAACATTATTGTGATGAAAAAACCAGTAATCCCTATCTCAAATCAGGCTTTTGAGTGCATGTTGAATTTTGTCTATTCAATTTTCATAATAATTTAATAATAAATAAATCTATTATTTTAATACATATGCAATTTATTTAATAGTAGTAGGCGTTACTTTGCGGAAATCCATAACCAAATAATATTAAAACACTACTTTGCAACTAATTTCCGCTAATCAATGTTAGTGAGGGTAGGTGCATAGTCACATTAGCTGTTACTGTTAGACCCGTCACGAACATGCAAAAACCTCTCGACGCGTTTCACCACTCCACGTGGCATCCTCAGGAGACGTGCGCTGAATTTTTTTTTTTTTTTTTTTTTTTATCTGAAAGAGAACCGCTGCTAACCCTAAAAGGGTTTTTTCAGCACGAATGAGAGGTGGAGACAGACGTGAAGCGTCTGCTCCGAAAGCAAAAACGCGATAAATGGGATAAAAGAGGCCTGCGTCCTCCTAAGAGGATGCGCAGATGAGTGAGAGAGGGGGAGGGGAGGGCCAGCCGTGAAGCGACCGACCTAGAAACCGAGAAAAGAGAGAAGAAAAGACGTAGACAGCAACTAGAAAAAGACGTAGACCAGAACTAGAAAGGACGTAGACAAGAACTAGAAACTAGAAACGACTCGAAGAGGCTGCAGGGCTGCAACGAAAGAAGGCTAGAAACGAGAGAGAGCTAGAAACGAAAGAAGGAGAGAAAGAAAACGAAAGAAGCTAGAACGAAAGAATGAGGCTGAAACGAGTGAGAGGAAGAGCTGAAACGAGTAAAAGAGAATACTGAAACGAATAAGAGAAGGAAGCTGAAACGAGTGACTGAGAGAGGCTGTAACGAAGAATGACTACCGAGGGGGCGGGGGGTCGGGGGGTTTGCCTGAAGGGCAACTTGGGCCGCCAGAAGGGCGACCCGCTAGCGGGCGGCGGTTTCGGTGGCTGGAAGAGAAGGTCGGTGTCAAGTCAGGTCGGGAGGAGCGGGGCCGGCGAGGCCGGGACCCTGTCCTGAGTCGGGGCGTATAAGCGCGTATGCGTGCGGCGGAGGTGGTGGGGGTAAGGTCGTCACTGTCGAAACAAGCTGCAGCGATCAGCTTGTTTTTGTGAGTCTTTCCCGCAGATAGAAAAGTTGTCCTAGCTGCGGCGATAGAGTCAGTCAGAGGCGTGATGTCGAGGTCTTTGTGGAGGTCATGGTTCCTAATGTAGGGGGGGGCGTCTGTGGCTTTGCGGAGGAATTTGGATTGAATTATCTGCAACTGTTTCACTAGAGATGGTGAGAGGTGGGCGTAAGTTTGACTTGCATAGGTGAGGACGGGGCGGATGCAAGTTTTATAGATAGTGAGTTTGTTGCGAAGAGACATTTTGCTACGGGGACCTATCATGCCATTCAGCCTCGATAGGTAGAAAGAAGCTTTCTTCTTGGAGTGTTGAACGTGGGGGGTGAATGTCAGTCTGCGATCTAAGATCACACCTAGGTATTTGACGGTTTTAGACCAAGGAATGGGAGTGTCATAGAGTTTGAGGGGAGGGCGACGAATAGACACAGAGTGGTCAAAGACAATGGCGGCACTTTTCGAGGGGTTTACGTTAATGCGCCATTTCTGAAACCAAAGGCCTAAGGTGTTGATGGCTCTTTGGAGTGGGAGGGCTACGTAGTTGATGTTACGACCGCTGTGGAAGAGAGCGGTGTCATCGGCGAAAAGACCTAACTTGACGTCGTTGGGTATGGGGATGTCGTTGGTGTAAGCTGTGTATAGGATTGGGGCTAATACAGAGCCTTGGGGTACACCAGCGCGAATCGGGCGAGACGAGGAGAGGGTCCCTTCGTAGCGAAAACGAAAGGAGCGGTTGGTGAGATAGGCGTTAATGAGACGGACTAGGCGATCTGACACGCCGATCTGATACAGCTTGTATATCAGGCCGGAGTGCCAAACCCTGTCGAAGGCTTTGGCGACGTCGAAAAAGACGGCCACAGTGGACATGCGTTGTCCAATGTGGTTGAACCTGTTCTTGCGAATATGTTCGGTAATACGGAGGACTTGGTGGGTACAAGATTGTTTAGGTCTAAAACCGAATTGTTCGTCAATAAGGAGGGGTTCTAGGAAAGATCTGAGCCGAGAGTTGATAATTCGCTCATAGAGTTTGCCCATAGCTTTGAGAAGGCTGATGGGTCTGTAGCTGGTAGGATCACTGGGAGGTTTGCCAGGCTTGGGGAGGCCGATAATAACGGCCTCTTTCCAAGCCTGTGGGAAGTGACAGTGTTCTAGGCAAACACTGAAGAGAGAGGCGAGGAGATAGAGAAAAGGGATAGGCAGGGATTTAAGAATGCGGTTGTTGATGTGGTCGGGACCGGGAGCGGATTTGGTTTTTAGGTTTTTGATGTGTAGGGCGAGTTCTCCTGGCGTAACTGGTTCTAAAGAGGGACCACTAGGAGGTAACGAGAGTTTTTGCACGACATCGGATTCAACAGTATTTATATGGGCTTGATCGGGAGAGATGTTTACTGTGAATTGGGCCTCTAGCGAGTCGGCGAAGCATTCTGCTTTCTCATCATCGTCAAACGCGAGCGAATTGTCCGGTTTGACGAGGGGAGGAGAGAGGGTGGTTTGATCGGCCTTAAGGGCCTTGGCTAGATTCCAGTACGCGGTGTGGGAGGGGGCGATGTTGGTGAGTAGGTCGCTCCATTTTGCATCGCGGTGTTCTTTGATGCGTTTTCGTACCTCGTGTTGGAGCTTACGGAGGGCTGCCCGATTCGAATCCGAAGGACAGTTGCGGTGAGCTCTCAGAGCACGGTTTTTGGAGCGTATGAGGTCGAGGATGTCGGGAGGAAGGCGCCACCCATGGTCGGGGAGCGGTTTTTGGGTGGTGGCTTGGTCGAGTATGTCTTGTAGGTCGGTAGTTAGGTCGGCGATTGTCTTGTCAGCGTCGGAGATGGTGTCGATCCTAATGTCCATGTATTTGGGGGTGAGGGTCGTAGAAATGGAATCTGAGACTAGATTCCAGTTCGTAGAGGGGGTGGTCGGAGGGTTTGAGGGGAGGGTGGGACCGAGTGAGAGGAGGACGGGACGGTGATCGGAGTGTAGGGCGTCGAGAGTTTCAATGCTCGCGAGGCGAAGGGAAATGTTCTTGAGGAGAACAATGTCGAGGATGTCGGGCCTATGTTTTGGAGAGTCGGGAAAGCGAGTAGGTTGGGTGGGGGCTATGATGTCAAAATTGAGAAGATCAGCTAGTTTTAACAGCGACACGCCATTCGGATTTGTGGCAACACAATTCCAATTGACGTGTTTGCTGTTGAAGTCGCCAGCAAGTATGACGGAATCCCCTAGCGAAAAGAGAGATTGGAGGTCTTGGGAGAGAAGAGGTTTACTGGGAGGATTGTAGACTGAAGCGATGAATACCGCTTGATGGCCGCTTAAGGCGAGTTTGCATATGGAGGCTTCCATATGGGTGAGGGGAGGGGTGGGGATAACTATACAATGTAGAGACCTTTTGTGGTAGAGGCACGTACTGCCTCCCGGTTTAGTGAGACGGTCGTTTCTGATCATTGTATAGTTGGGTATTTTGCAGGATTTGGAGTGAGCTTTGAAGAAGGATTCTTGGATAAGGAGAAAGTCGAGATCGTGCTTGTGGGCGAACGAACCGACTTCGTGGATTTGACGAGGAAGGCCGCGGGCGTTGAAGGACGCGAGGGTTACCCCTCGGGGTTTAGACCTGGAAGGCGTTGTTAAGCCTAGGACGGGAGGATGAATAACGGGGAGGGACAGGGCGGGTGGGCTTAAATCCAGGATTGCATTGACTTGAGGTTCCTTACCAGTGTGGCGTGTCGACGAATGACACCACCAGCACGGTATAAGTCGGCGGTTTTGATGAACGGGGTGATCTCATCCATGAAGGCGTCAATTGCATCCAGGTCAAGGAGACCGATAATCTTCGAACATTTACGAAGATTATCGTCGGAACCGGGGTTGGATGAATTGGATTTACGGACTTTGGGAGGATTGACGGGTTTTTGGGTGGCGGGTTGAGGAGTGGGGATATTGAGGGACATAAGAGGTTTGGGGGGGGCGGGTGTCGGCGGGGAGGGTTTTGAAGGGAGTGCAGGGAACTGGGTTTTATCCCAGGGGTTAGAGGTGGGGAGGGGGGCAGGAACAAAGGCTGCCTTGGGACGAGGGCGGTTTGCGACGGGTTTAGGCTTTGGGGCCATGGGACAACCGCGGTAGTTAGCCGGGTGGCCCTCACTGCCGCAGAGCACGCAGGATGGAGGGGTAGAGGAATTTTTGTCACGAGGACAATCGGAGGAGAGGTGTGGCTTCGTGCATTTGACGCAGCGAGGAGTGATATGGCAGTGGTGGGAGGCGTGCCCGTAGAGTTGACAGCGGTGACACTGTCCGGGCCGGGACTTCTTGTGTGGAGTTTCCACGGTGACGTCCATGTGGAGGACTTTGGAGAGGGAGTTGTAGATGGCGAGGCCGGCGGGAGATTTTTTGAGGATAACAGCGACCAGATTGAAGGGGGTGCGGTCGCGGTTGTTGATTAGGCGGGTGACGGAGATGACTGGGAAATTTTGACTGAGGAGGTCGCCTTTGATCTCCTCAGTCGAAATTTCGTGCGGGATGTTACGGACGATAACCTTAAGGGTTTTTTCGTCCTCGAGGGCGTATGTGAAGTAGTCATAGCTACGCTCCGTTAGGAGCTTAGTGAGACTACGGTGAGCAGAGGGAGTGGGGACGGAGATTTTCATGCCATTGGCACTACTTATCACCTTCCCGAGCGGGATAGAACGCTGAACGCAGAGACGAGCCACTTCGGTCCATCTTGCGTTGTCGCGGAGGATGATTGGCGGAGGGGGTTTGACAACTGGCGCAGGGGTCGGGGGGACGGGAGATGACGGAAGGATGACGGGAGGGACGGGAGAGGCGCGAGGCTGGGGGTCGGGTGAAGCCGGAGAGAAGGTGGCGGGTTTAGTCGGGGAGGGCAGCGGTGAAACGAAGGAAGACCGTGAGGCGGTCGCCTTCTTTTTGGATTTCCTCTTTGTGGCGATTTGCCACGAGGAGGAATCGGAGGGAGCGGCGTCCGACTCGGAGTCGGACGCGGATGATGGGGATAAAGGACGTTTGGAGGCGACCGAGTTGGGTCGAGACATCTCCTCTGTGAACCGCTCGTAAAGACCGGCTTCCCGGAGGAGAGAGAGGGCAAACTCGTGGGGGTCGCGGCGCGACATGGCTGGAGAGAGATATGCTCCCTACCCGACGGCAGGGAGCAGAGGTGAAAAGATAGGGTGAAAACTCACGTGGGTGACAGGGTCAGCGTCGAGAAGAGCGGCAATCACGCACGCAGAAAGTCCGGTAGGTGTCGTTGAAACAAGCGCGCTGAAGCACGCGTTGTGATTGGCTGCTGGGCAGCGGTCGTAGAGCGCAGGTAGCAGGTAGATGGCTGTCAAGAGCGGTCGGGCGATGCGTGCGCACCGTCCGAAGGTCCGAGAGCGAAATGGTTGGACGTGCGCTGAATGAAAGCTGGCGTCTTTTATACCCAACGTCACCATCAACCCTCCACCACTTACGTTACACTCTAATTACATACATAAAAAATATTGAATAATGGTGAAGAATTAAAGGCAACCTGTTCGTTCAACAATGTAAATGAGTTATTCTTATTGCATATGCAATTAATAACCGATAGTGTTATGAACAAATGTGCGTTCAGAAAGTTAGTTTCAACACTAGGAGACCATTTCGTGTTTACGAGCGGACGGTTTTAGCAAATTAAAAAGGAACAAATTAAACTTGACTCGGTTCTCAGAATTAACCCTAGCGTGCAAAAAATTGTCCGTTTTAGCGAATTATTTTGTATATATTATAACTTTTGATTATGATATTCGCGTTAATGTTCAATTCAAAGAGTCGTAGGCAGCCTGATGAGAGTTATTTAGCGCATTAAGTGAACTTACCTAGCGTGTTATAGCCGGGTATGATAAGAGAATGCCTGCCAACATAGATGGTGAATATTTTCTTCTCGAGCCCTAATATCGGAGACGATGCAGATGGCTGCATGCAGACATGCTCAACGGGCTACACAACCTTCGAACTTTTGGAAATTAAAAAAAAACAATTTAGGAAAAAAAACGTTTCGCTTGTAAGTATATAGTTTGGAAGCTGGGAATATACATCCGTCTCTACCTTAAATGAATTAAAGTTTAAAACAAGAGATTGCAAGCTAATATACAAATGGACTGACTATATTGGTTTGACATTGTTAGGGGGCCTGCCTTGAAAATAGGTCAGGAACTCTGGTATCAAATTGGATGAGTGATCGTAACATGTTTATTTATACTTGCTCCATTGTCTATACGTATTAAAAAGCCATTTCTGGTACGAGTACATCGGGGTGGAGGTAGTACATATCTTAACACGTGTTATAAACAGTTACGAGCTATGGTTTTTTTTAAATATAATTTAGTGATGTGGTTTAAAAAACATATCGATTTCAGTCCTAAATTTTTATATTTTATGCAATTGTGAGGATCCGCCCTTTATTTAGAAAACATATCAAATAACAAGATAATCATAGTCGTAATTATATTTCCACTTGATTTTATATTATTTGCAAAAAAATTGGAAAAAAACAACCCCATGCCTATGCCAAAGAATTGCTATTTAAAAAAAATGTCCAAATTTTAAAACTAATAGTTACAGAATTCAGTTGATCACTTTGACTTGAAACTGGTGCTATGAATAAGTGCAGATACTCGTAACATAGTTGTGTGTATCTTGCAAAGGTGGATGACCTTTGGATGGGTGTTTGTCGTTAGCACCCTCCCCCTTGATTCTACTCTAGTTGAGTTGGGTGACGTTGCTATAGTGAATAGTGCTTAACATCTCTGAATCCTAGTTCCTTCTAAGAATTTGCTATGGTTTGCTACATCTGTAACAGCGGTTTTTAAGTCAAATTTTTATACAGTTAAAATTAAATACATAAAAAGTTACTTAGAGTTTGAAGATTTTTTAATTTTTGAACGGTTTCTGTCGAGAGTGTGTATTTGTGGCGTGTAGATTACTTAAAAAGCTTTAAGAAGCTTTGTTTAACTTAACTCATTGTAAAAGACAATGATAATTTTTGGGTCCTCTTGATATTTAATCGTTTGTTAACAAAACAATATTTTAAAATATGTATAATAATATCTAGTTTTTTTATTAATTTATTTCAATTACATCAACACTTCGTTTATCAATCAAGAGACAATGTTTAATCATTTAAAAACAGATATCATCAATTATTAAATAAATATATAATAATAACCTCAAATATTGCATCAGAAAATAATCTAATTACTCAATAATCCAGGTAAAAAAATTAAAACTGATTAGTGATAAGGAATATAGATTATTTTCTTACAAAATTAACTAAAAATCATCTGTGAATTTGAGAAAAAAATTGTATACCTTCCTTTAAAAATAATGAAGATTCTCATACTTTAAATAAATACAACACAATATTACATTATTTATCTAAATTACATTAAATGTTATTGTTTGCAATCTACTTAATATTGTCGACTAATTCACACGCCAATAATTAAGCTCTTCTGACGAGACATGTTTAAGTAAAGTTCTGAGTAAAGACGTTTGGGAGATATCCTGTAGACATTATTTGAGGGACCATTGTTCGATTTGTTAAGTAAAAAATATGGGTTTGTAAGTCATTATTGTCAATTGAGTTATTTATTTAAACTGTTATTTTAATAATTTTTGACATATTAAGGAGCTGTTTTATTTTTTTATTATTAAATTATTTATTTTATTTATTTACAGATATCAAATAAATTATAAATAAATAAATTATGATGATAATTGAATAGAAAAAATTAACACGCACACCGCAGTAGTAGCTGAAATGAGAATCGAACCCACGTCTTCCGCTATGAGCGTGAACCATGAAGTGACGTAAAATGCTTGGCGTGGACATTTTAACGAACAATATAGCAATTGATCTTTACGTGACAGTCTAATTCATATATTCAATCTTTCCATCTTTCTGACTACTGTAACCTAATTCACTGCTGGATTTTCTTATTTACTAATTAGGTGATAAATTAAATTTAAAAAAATAAAAATAAAAAATAGGTACAATCAAATTTACGGACCGATTGTAAGCACAGTGAAGGCGAATGAGCGCCAACGACTGCAGAAGTGCGTATACGGATGTCACTATACCAACCCAAAAGTGCTCATTTACTTTCCCCTTAAATGAGTGAAATAACACGTGGGTTTTTTCATTAATTCTATGATACAAAATAATTCGGTCTATACAGTTCGGATTAAGGAAAAAAGTCTGTCTGCTAAATCGCATTACTCGGAAACGTGCCTTCGTACACCTGCAATGGCATATCTCATTTCTGTATACCTGAACAATAGAGTTACATAAACTGATATGGCCCATATAAGTTAGAGCAGTTACCTCCACGCGACCTCGCTGCTTTATTGAAAATGTTTCAATGGTAATTGCATTTTAAAATTCGTGCAAAGTGACTTTTATTGTTAACTCTTTAACGTTTTAATTTATTAGATAACTAGTAATCGGCTCGATAGAAATCATAAACATTATTTAAACTAAAAAAAATTAGCCTTGATCGACACAGTGAGATGAGGGTGCTTTGTTTACCCGGATAGTAGGTACATATTCATCTTCTCAAATGCACTGCTACCTATTTTGTCTCTCTTTTGTCTGAGCTGTCTCCATTCAAGAACGCAACTCTAGCTTTATATCAGGCGAAGTGTGGTTGAGCTACTATAAATCATTAATTAATAAAATATTAAGCACTATCTCCTGTAACTCTTCTAACGATTAAGGGTACTTACAGCATCAGGTATTTCAAGTTTTTCTATCGCGTTACTTATATTCCACATACACCCATACCTGTTATAAACTATTTAAAACTAAATCTTCGGTATATTTTTGTCCTACATGACCTTGACTGTTTTCAAGGATCCACATTAACCGATTCAATGAATCAACGCTTTCAATGGATCGTACATATACTCGTATATAGGTATAAATAATTTTTTTGTGTTATAAAGACGAACACTATTCTGCCCACACACGTGCGCTCGTTGGTACTCGCTAGCAATTTATATTTACCTACCAATCAAATAAATCACCGAGTTCCTGAACTAGAAATTTAGACGAGTTAAACGCGATGATGCACTTCCTATAATTCAATGCAAGCTCAAAAACAACGCACGTACTAGTGCGAAATATATTTTTTTAAATATTTTTTTTTTATTTTTTAAAAATAAAATAAATAAAAATTTTAAAAAATAAAAAAACATTTAAAAATAATAAAATAATAAAATAAAATTAAAAAATAAAAGTAAAAATATATTGTATATATTTTAAATCATTAGTTTTTATAGTTTAAAAAAACATTGGTTTTGTAAACCAAAATTAAAATTATTTTAAAAACTTCAAAGAAAAAGACAATTCTTTATCAATAATCTCCAAAATTATACAAACAACTCAAATTTTTTTTTTACTGTAATCTTATGAATTTATTTTACTATTTTACAATATTTTATATAAATACTTAGAAGCACCTTTCTGATATTGGAGCTTGACATATAACAATACGCCGTCGCAATTTCTGCAGACAGCAATCGCCTCCGCTATACTGGTTCGGAGAGATGCAGACTGAGCTTAACATCAGCAATTCAGCACGTAACGTAATGTACGATGTACATTAAGCTAACTGTTGATTTAAGTAATATTGCGGATTGAATGTAATCAATGACGCTCGTGATGCAATTGTTGGGGTAAAAACAAAAACTGGCTGACGTTTTTAAATGTTTTTAAATAAATTATCTCTTTGTTTGTTTTTGCTCTAATTACAACGCATTTACTGCATCGCAGCGAAGATTAAGACCCATTATCAATTGGAACGCATCGCCATAGACGCGTCATGATTGATAGCGCAAGTACTAAAACTGTGTCATCGCTCAAGACAGCCTACCGCCTGTAGATACTTATTTATGGTAACAACTCGTTAGGTTCATGTTAACAAGTTTAATTTGTATCATCAAATAAGTTTTATGTTACAGTAACAGTTGACATCGAGGTCGATGTATTAGTCTATAAAGTCGTCAATTTTCCATCATTCGTCACCCGTAGAGCGTGCATGGATTATGACACTTTCTCGTCGTTAACCACTCGTAATTTTCTATATTTTATCACCACGATTCCATTGTATTCAACATTATTAAACTAGAACAAGATCTACAGCACGTGTGAGTTTTACTATTTTTTTTATAATTACGTTTATTAGGTATGTTGACTTGGATCGAGGAAGACCTTTCGCGGTCACATTTGGCTTTCTGGTCAGTGGAAGACAGGCAGGAGTATATGCTTTATGATGTTGTCTTATCTTTGGGATACTTTACACCTTGTAGAAGTGTTATGTATATTGTTTTTCGTAAATGTTATTGTAAGAGTAATTATTAGAGATGTAACGGATATTCGGTAACTTTCGGGAGCAGTTTGAAAGTAGCTCGGTATAACGAGAGGAGTGCGCACGCAGTCAATCTAGATGGTGCATACTTGTCTCCTTAGGTCGGCATAGCGGAGGAGACTGCTGCCTGTAGAGATTTCTCTGTAAGAGCAGTGTTTTCCATTCATTGACCGCACTCTAGCTTTACATCAGGCGGAGTATTGATACTTTGTTAATTTTGAGTATTGTTAAAAGACCAAAATTGGACCGAGTTCACCAGAATGTTCGCGCGCCGCCTACGCAAGCGTGCTTCGTGCGCTGCACCAAACGGCAAAGTACCGCCAGATATTCGGCGGCCGAATATTCGGTATCCGGCTAAACTACTATCCGTTACATCTCTAGTAATTATTCAGATTAATTAAATATTTAAAGATGATGTAGCGAGAGCACTTTCGGTTTTGTTGTCCGAGATAAGATTCCGCTGTCACATTGAATCCATAACAAAATGCATTCACTGGCGCATGTGTAATGTAAACATTGTAAACACGAACACGTCTCGTATTACATTATAATATTATAAACACATAAACATTCTGACGTAAACCGATTGATTGTGATTTATGTGTGGGTTTTATATTTAATTAATTACGTTATAAGATTTATTTTAAAAGCTACAAGTTTATTTAATACCTATCTACGAGTGTTGCATGTAACAACACTCCGCCTGATGTAAAGCTAGAGTGCGGTCCATGAATGGAAACAACTGCTACTACAGAGAAACCTGTGCGGGTAGCAGTCGCCTCCACTATGCCGGCTTGAGGAGACGAGCATGTACCATCTTAAATTGACAGTGCACACTCCTCTCGTTATACCTGGCTACTTTCAAACTATTCCCGAAACGCGACAAAGTCACTTCACGGGTGTTACATTCGAAAGTGGTGGTACTACCCTAGGACGGCGGACAAGACAAATAACCATCATCAGTCTGCCTACCACTCTTTAATAGTGCCTATAGGCACTGAGCGACCAAAGTACATATAACAAAGTTACATTGGTACCGGTCAGAATTAGCGAGGTTCGAACACGGGTCTCATCGATCGTGAGTTCACGCGTCTTACCGCTAGACCACGGCCGCTGGTTTTATATAATATTTGAGGATTAGCGTCCTATAGCCTACACATACCTTTATAGAATGTTATTCAATTTCCGTTTTTAGTGGTTTCACTGAAATTCGAATTTTTGCATTCTGACTGGATTTTTTCCCAGTTCGCTCTATCCATGTCACGTTTTTTTTAAAGCTGACTATCCACTATATTAGCAAAGTGTTTTTTTTTAATTATTGAATAAAACCAGCTGAGAGTTACAATTTTTTTATAAAAATATGCTAACACTACCAATACAGCTAACATGTTAATATTTTTATGTTGGTTGTCACGTGCACAAGAATTAGGTTATATTTGATTTAACTCCAAGACTAGTGACAACACTAAAATCTTCCAACTAAATAAATAAACGCAAGTTGCAATGGCGACAGTTGCAGTGTATACTAAAATAGTTAGCAAACTTTGCACGGACAGATTCTAAATGCATCCAACGTTTACAAGTGTATGTTTATATTTTGTATCCAGAAATGGAACAATGACGGGCGCATTGTAATGATGTATGTTAGTATATGGTCGGTGCACGCGCAGCCTCGAAAATGTATTTTTAGCGCCAGGAA
The DNA here is from genome assembly GCA_948150575.1 of Tinea pellionella. Lineage (NCBI taxonomy): Eukaryota > Metazoa > Arthropoda > Insecta > Lepidoptera > Tineidae > Tinea > Tinea pellionella. The sequence goes on from OX411258.1 coordinate 4,206,168, forward strand.
GGTTCATGGCTGGTTTTCCTTGCGCGTTTTGAAACACATGTAGGCTCCGACTTGTCACTCGTTTTATGATGATTACAGAAGATATTAATGGTTTCCTTTTTTCTGTATTTAACAATAAGTATTATATTATTAAACGCTGCATATTAATTAAATGTCTTTGTTTATTATCCTGCAACATTATACTATATTGTATTCTGTTTCATTCAATTTATTAATTGGATGGACTGTCATTGTTTGGTCGGGCGTAGGTATATTCCTTTGTTCAACGGGATTCATTACTGTCGATGAAAATGACATGTGTTTGTTCATGATCTGTGAAACTGAATATTCGCTGGTAATTCAATTGTTAGTACCTCTCAATAAATGTTTTAATTGGTGTTTTAAAATTCATTAGCCTTATAAACATGTATCAAACTATTTTTTTAAATTTAATTTAACATTTTACCTGTGAAGTTTTACAACAGTTTACCTAGTCGCGTTTCGGGATAAGTATAGAATACTTAAGCATGTCGACAGGAGTCTGAATCTTACACACTTCGTCTCATAAAGCTGACAAAGCTCTGTGTTAGGAATTGTCTCCATTTAATACCAGGCATCTACCCGACCTTTTTAATTTACGAGAACCTTGTTAATTTATTTCTATTAATGTTTATTTTCTTTTATTACAGATTCATAAAGGCGATATTGTGGGCTTCGGGTTAACATTCGATGCGGCATACATTATGACATGCTCCTCTAAAAGTGATTTGTTAATTTGGAATTTAGCCGGTTTAATGGTCGCGAAGTTTCAGACCGGCTACACGAGGACTTATGTTTGTAGAATGTGCACTTCCCACAACACGATTATAGCTACGGGAACTGCACCAGTTGCTAAGGTATTGTTTTAATCACAAATACAAGAATCTATTATTATAGAGAGTTTGCCGATTTATTTATTTAAACAGAAGGGCTGCGTGTTTGACTTAATTCATTATATCTTAAACTCAAGGGAGACATTTTGTTCAATAGTGGAAACCTAACTAGTAATGGTGTGACACTACTTTCAAGTATAACACTCTTGAAGTAACCTGGTTGCGTTTAGGGATCAGCTTGGAAGTACCTGGGTATAACTACTCCACTTTAGCTTAACATTAGACAGAGTGTAGTGATGCTGTAGAAATGAGCTACCATAAAAAAAGTTCGTCAGTTATAGCCTATACAACATTGTTTACAAAGTTTCTAGATTTAATATTAAATCGAGTGATTTCGTTTGGGTACCGGATATTGCAAATAAATCGGGAATTACAAATATTACGAATATGTTATCTTGCCCCTACTGACCTACATTCGACGAGATAAACACGTATTGACATAAGAATATTATCATTGAGGTGTTTTTAAAATACTTTTTTTACGTTAAAGCATTTTTTTCGCCTTTTAAAGAACGTCATATGTATAAGATTGTGGTGGGATTTATGCCAATACCACATTTCTTGCCCTATTTCCGTTCAAATATCAAAACAACTATAATCCTATCGACTCTATCATATCAAAAACTATTGTAACTTTATTGGAAGATTTATAAATTTTTATTTTGTTATCCGCCTAATGTGCAGAAACAACGGCTACTAGCAGTAGTCACCTCCGCAATGCCGGCTTGACACCATCCACTTATTAATATCTCATATTAGAAAAGTATTTATCTATCGGATCTAGATGATTTTTAAGTTCGTATTGTTATTTTCCTGAGAAAAAATCCTAAACTAAAAAACTAAAGAGTGGTAGGCAGATTGATGATGGTTATTTGTCCAATCTGCCGTCCTGGGGTAGTACCACCACTTTCGAATGTAACACCCGTGAAGTGACCTTGTCGCGTTTCGGGAAGTAGCCAGGTATAACGAGAGGTGTGTCTGTCAACCTAGATGGTACGTGCTCGTCTCCTCAAACCGGCATAGTGGAGGCGACTGCTGCCCGCACAGGTTCCTCTGTAGTAGCAGTTGTTTTCATTCATGGACCGTACTCTCAACTTTACATCAGGCGGAGTGTTGTCACATGCCGAGTTACAATTAAAAAATAACAATAATCCACATACAGGTACAAGACTTCCTGTATTGTATGTATTTCTTTAGTTATCTTATTTTATATATGCTACAGGCTTGTATTACATGCATTAGGGGACCAAAATAGATATAGCATAGTTACATCGGTACCTATCAGAATTTAGCGAGGTTTGGACAAGGGGTCTCACCGATCGTGAGGTCCGTCCACAGATTGACAGTAATGTTAATTGCTTTACGTTACAGGTCTTCGAGGTGATCTACCATAAGGGAGTGTATAACGACGTGAGTCTGGCCTTTTCATTGAGTGGTCACAATGACGAGGTTTATGATGCCGACTTTGATTGGGACTTCAAACATGCTGTTACTATCTCTAAAGATGGAACCTGGAGATTCTACGATATTGACAGTGAGTTATTAAGAACATACGATTAAATTATAATATAAAATAAAAAAAAAAAAATAAAAAAAAAAATAAAAATAAAAAATAAAAAAATAAAATAAAGAAAATATAAAGTTTGTCTGAGTTACACATTTGATTAATAACAATAAAAAAATATTTATTGTAGATAAGTTTAGAGCGGCCGTGGTCTAGCGGTAAGACGCGTGAACTCACGATCGATGAGACCCGTGTTCGAAGTATTGAAAGTAGCCGTATAGCGAAAGTATGACGAGAGGAGTGTGCACTGTCAATCTAGATAATGCATATTCGTCCCAGGCCGGCATAGCGGAGACGACTGCTGCCCGTAGAGATTTCTCTAATAGTAGCGTTCATGGACCGCACTTTAGCTTAACATCAGGCGGAGTGTTGTCGTACGCGGAGCTGCAATAATTTTTTTTTAATGTTTGTTGCACGTCATTTGGTAACGTATTTAAAATAAGACGCAGCGAATATTTTTATAGTGCTCCAGTTTCAGCCAAATTTTAAAGTTAGATAGCATCAGTTGGCTAAATTTGCAAGCACGTATAATTTCCGCGTATTTCTGTAATATTTCTGTAATCTTTAGTAATTATTTTTTTTTAAAACGTAATTAAAATTAATAAACAACGCGTACTTTCTTTGGAATTAATTTGTTACTCGTCACAGTTTGAGTGATGTAATTTTGGGAATAATTTCATATATTTTCAACTTGTTTACTGATTGTTATATATAGAATCTAATCATTAAGTTTTTATTATTATTTAATTAGACATTAATGACAACGAAATCTGAGTTACACGAGCATAAGAGGACCAGGCTCTTAATTCTGAAGCTCGGCATATGTCTACACTCGCCTAATGTTATGCTAGCGGTTCATGAACAGCAATAACTGCTACTACAAAAAAAGCAGACAACAGTCACCTCCGCTATGCTCAAGGAGACGAATGACCATCAGATTAACGCACTCCTCTTGTTAGCTACTTTTAAACCGATCCCGAACGCTGTTCACAGGTGTTGTTACACTTGATAGGGAAGGACTACTACGCGACGGTAGACTGAGCTAGTCATCAACATCTGTCTGCCTACACTTGATAGATAGGGCGCTTGATAGAGCGGTGACAAATAAATAAATAGCTTAAATTTATTAGCCCAGTCTGCCGTCCTGGGCCAGTACCACCACTTTTGAATGTAACACCCGTGAAGTGAAGTATTTATTATTATTATTATTATATAGTTTGAAAGTAGCCAGATGTAGCGAGATGAGTCAAATCTGGATGGTGCATGCTCGTCTCTTCAAGCCGGCATAGTGTAGAGATTTCTCTGTAGTAGCATTAATGGACTGCGCTCTAGCTTTACATCAGGCGAAGTGTTGTCACATGCCGAGCTACAATAAAAAATAAAAACCTTTTTTTCAATTTTCAGTTAAGTACCAGACTGATGAATTTCCAAAACTGAAGCAAAGCGGTCGTTACAGTGTCACAAAGAATGTGCCGAAGATAGCTCTCACTAAGAAGGGTGATGTACTCGCTGTCTCTGTTGATTCTTCAGTCGAATTCTATAATACTCGTACAGGGAAATTGTACAATGTTGCTAAGAATATATTTCGTGGTATGTTTTTTTAAACATTTTAATAGCCATTTGGGCCGAGATTCTTTTACTCCCCAATAGATGTCGTTGCCGAGATATCTCAGGGTTTTAATATTCCTATATTAAAGTTATCTTGTGGCGTATTAGGCCGGCTACACACACTCGGAATTTCAAACCGATTCGGAATTCCGAATGCAGCAAAACCATACAAAATTTATATGCGGTAGCTTTCCGTTTGAAATTCCCTTCCGTTTGTGTGTTGGATATTTGACATGGATTTGCTATATTCAAAGTCTCGATTCAGAATTCTGTATCGAAATTCCGACTGTATGTGGCGGGCCTTAGCGGGGGGCAATCAGTGATATGTTAGTCTTTTTTAAGTTTTTCCGAGTGTTAACGTGTTGTAATAATTGCGAATTATTGTACATTAGTGTTTGTAAACGTGCTTGAGTGTGAACGGAAGCGACTGCTGTCAGATAAGGGGACCTGCAGACAGCAGTCGCGTCCGCTATGTCGGCTTGATGAGATGCCTCTTCACACTGCGCTTGAAGGATCCCATGTTATAGAAAGGGGGAAAGACGTGGCTGGGAAGGTCGTTCCGCAATTTGATGGAACGACAGAAGGATTGCCCGAACCTTTTTGTCCGCGAGGCGATTGTTTCGACGGTGATGTGGGGAATTTTTTTCAAATGGATTTTTACTAAATATTCCATTACAATTTTTGACTTGACTTGACCTTTAGGCTTGTTTAGCGTAATATTAACTTCATTAGGCTTCGTGAAATAATTAAAGTATATTATTATTTTATCTCAGGTATCATTAATGACATGAAGTTCGATAGTGACGGCCTCTACCTTTACGTTTGCGGTGATCGCTCCGTGAAGATCTTACACAACGTGTGCGCATATCAAACATTGTTGGATGACATTCAAGAGATAATTGAATCACAAAACCCTGATGTTGATCGAGAGAGTCTCTCCCTGACCATGGAAGAATGCAAGTCTGCTCTTGCTAAATTTGGTAAATGTGAGTGAGAGGTATACGGATAAAAATCTTAAATTAAAGCAAAGAGGAAGATATGTTACATTCTCAGTTATTTTCACAATACAAAGCGGACCAGATGCACAACTACACGTAGTCACCCACACAGTCATAGTACCGATACTCATGCACAGGAGAGACAAAGATAGAAAGAGAGTTTTGGCGGCCATCTTGAAACATTAGGTTATCTATCTTAAATTATTTTCCTACACTTATGTTTCTTGAGTGTTAATGTGTAATAATAGTGGATTATTAACCATTAAGTGTTCGTAAACGTGCGTGAGTGTGGGGAAACAAGAGAACATGTGTTTCCATTTTCCCTCCAAAACTCCGTAGAAAGTTTCAGTAAAGATTCTATCATTTTACTGGAACAATTTTTGACTCGACTGAGACTTGACCTGACTGTTTAGTGTGATGAATGAATGACTCGTGATGCACAATGTTATTAACTTGATGCAAAAAAATTTACTTTGACACTGGCGAATTGTTATAATGCCATATAAAACTTTAAAAAAAAGATAGAAATTTACGTACGTGTGTCAAAGTATGTCAGTTAGACCTAGCTTGCGGGATCCACTTTTTAGTCGTGCGTAACGTAACTTCCTCTTTTTGTTTTAATATAAGATTAAAACTGCATTGTTAATTTTATTACTTTTGTCTTTAATGTGTCCACTAGGGTCGCTAATTCACTTTGAAACTGCGTTCATTAGGGAGGACCCGAGCCGAATCGCGATTGTCTATGATAATCGCACGCGTTAGAAATGCAATTCGGTTCGCCGCGCCTCTTGTGTATGTAAGGCTTAATACGTACCTACTAAAAATATTCGTGGTTAATACTGGAAATAATTATTTTTTTGTTGGTGCTTTTTGGCATTAGAATGTCAAATTTATTTTGCGTGTGTTCTTAATAATCGTTCAATGTTGTAATTTATGTAATCTCAGTATAAATCTCGTGTCTAGGTAATTCTTATGAATTATTTTTCTTTAAAACATCAAATTCCATAGAAGTTTCTAAAATTTAATTTGCTGTATGTAGATTAGAAAAAAAATTGTGCCTAATTTTAAAAAGTCCAATATTTGGATAAAGTGGTACTTTTGACTTCGGCTTGAATGTGATTAAAAAACTAAAGGGTAGAGATAAACGCTCAACGGCAATCCTGAGAACTAAAAGTTCTATAATCAGATAATAGATGGCGGTGAAGTACACACAATAAGCCTATTGGATTTTTATTAGGAAATTATTAGATTCATATTCTTTTAAGTCAGTATTAGTCATGAATAAAACAGTATTTAATGGTATTTTTGTCGTATTTACAATAGTAAAGGGCCGTTATTTCAATCCTGCCTTAAATTATAAGGCGACTCATAAATCTTTTTTAAAGAACGTAGAGCTTCAAGCCTATGAATACTTTATTTTACTATTACGTTTCTATCTGTAAATCAACTTTAGTTTGCCAGCTATTTAAGTTAGAATTGTGCTACCGGCCCTAAGACTAGATACTCGTAAGCACAAACTGTAATATTTAATCCTTTGCAACGATTTTAGTGGTTTAGTCATTGAGATATATACAAGAGGAGCAAACCTCACACATTTGACATGAAAAAGGCGTAGGCCGTTTCAAACCATTTGACAATGTCAATCTCGGCTTACGTCAAGTCAAATATCAACTGACAGATCCTAAATGTGGCTATGGCCATATTTTCTCTCGCCTCACATTGTACATCTAGTTGTATATATCAATGGGTATAGTAGATATTTATGAATTATTGTTATTGTAGTTTTTATGATGTTTTCTTTGTTTACTGCTTTTGAAATAATGTCACCTCCACCTTCAACAGGATCGTGGTCCTTGTATGGCATTGGGAATTAGAAATTAAATTATTTAATTCGGCTATTGAAATGACATATTGGACGATTAAAAGAAGATTAACGAAACGTCAAATCCCACGTTTTGTTTTTGTGACAATTGTTGATTGGCTTTCGACTTTTGCCCCAGGTAACTTGTACAGGGCGAGTATTGTTCAAAAATTATTTACAAAAACCGAATATATGGTGCTCTAAATGTGTTATTTGAATAGCTAGGATGGAGATATTAATCTTAGATTAAAACAAAAAAGGAAGATATGATACGTTCTCTGTCGTTTTCTATTGAAAGTGGACCAGACACACAAGTACTCCCAGTCACCAGGTCTGGGTCTAGAAGACGTAGCAACGTGAGGGAGACAGAATCCCGCGTCACTCGTTTACGTGCGCGTGTCGAAGTATGTCAATTGGACCTAGTTTTCGGGGTCCACTTTTAGTCGTGGGTAACGTATCTTCATCTTTTTTCATCTAAGATTAAAACTAGTCTTTACGCTTATGACTGAGTTGTGTTTTAGAGAACACGTCTATTACCAAAGACATTCCACAATTATGATCTCAATGTATTTTTAAAAAAATATTAAAATTAAAAAAAAATGTTTGCTATAGGCAAACAAGGCGTCTACGTTTTGTCGAGATGTAATAAGTATTGTATTATTTTTTATGTATAGGTTGGGTTTAATGCTTGCCTTCCACTGCGGGCGGAGCGAGTTGCGTAATGGTTCCGTTGACATCGCGATAGACGAGTTCGGCTTAGTCATTTCCTTTTCTTGATGGCAGGCAGGCATTACGTTTTCTCCCTTGGCCATACAAAAAAAGTTAACGCTCTAGTCATTTATCTTCTGTTAGATTTTACTAAGCTTATATATACTGTTCTAGTTTATTAAAGCATTTATTCGATGTTTGCACTTTGTTTCGATGTTAGGTGTGTACCAAAAAAAAGGTAAAAAAAAAAACTAAAAAAAAATAGGTCATCAAACATTTTATTTATTTTTTTAAGTATCATTTATTGACATAGACAAAAATAGTTTTTTTAAGTACATTTTCACAGCGTCTAAATGCATTTTTTTCATCAATTCCAATATTAATTAATATCTATGCATTTAATTAAGATACGAAAGAAAAAATATTGTTCTAAGTGACTTAGGACCAGATATAAAGTGGTGGTAATGTGGGATATATCTTGCCCCACGTGTGGTTTTACACTATACATATTATTATTATAACTGCTCTTGAAGAATTAATAGTAATTAAACTTCTATTTTAACAAACATTGTAACAATTTTAACATAAGAAAACAGAGGTTCATTCTACTTTATTATTTTAACATAAACTAATTTAAGTTTTGTCTCGAATTTTTTAAATTTTTCGTTCCGACGACACTCCGCCTGATGGAAAGCTAGAGTGCGGTCCATGAACGGAAACAAGTGCTACTACAGATAAATCTCTACAGGCAGTAGTCGCCTCCGCCAAGCTTGCTCGAGGAGACGAGTATGCACTATCTCGACTACTATGTTGACAGTGCACACTCCTCTCGCTATACCTGGCAAACTGTTCTCAAAAAGCGACAAGGTCACTTCCACAGATGGCTAATTAACCATCATCAGTGTGCCTAGGCACTCTTAAATGAAATTTAAATTGTAGAAATAATTGATTATCAACATAAAAAAATAATAAAGTAGAAGTTAACAAATATTGAAAAAAAAAAAAAACAATTTTCAGAATTATTCTATAATAAATATAGATTCGAGTGCTCTAAGAATCAATGTTACATTAGGACCGAATTTACAGTAGATCGAGTCGTATGTTTTGAGCCAAAAGTACATATACAAAGTACTTTTAAGTACATCAGGGAGGAATTAATCAGTCTACTGTCAATCTGGTTTTAATTACATTTCAATATAACTTATATGTATCAGGTTTTGTTCTACAAGTAAACTCATTCGCAACACCAAATCAAAACTGGTTTAACTCAAAAATCACGCCTTTATAACACAATTTTTTATTTCATCACAGTATTTAATTTTTTTTTTGTAGCTCGGCATATGGCTCGCCTCCGCTATGCCGGCCTGACGAGACAGTTTAACAGTCCCCACTCCTCTCGCGCTTGTAAAATCTTTTTGCAGAAATTCTGTTTGGTTTTTTTGTTACGTAATAATCAATCGCGTATATTTTAAACCCTTAAATGCATACTGTTGCCAAAAGTATACAATATACATACTATCTTTTTTATAAATATATATTCTTTATTAGTACCTAAATTTCCTATAATATACGATTTTATTAATTCAAAACAAAAAAAATCATGCATTTAGAGTTAAAGCGTTGGTCACTTGAGTTAAAACAGTTTCAAGATCTACTAGTGCGATTTATTTATTGGTAACGACTCTGACACGATTAATCTATCAAAAATGTACATACAGATCTAAAAAGCGTGGCGTTCATTGACTGTAAAATTGTAGGCTCACGAGTATTAACAGAACGAGACGTTGATTAGTGCGAGCTAGTAGAGGGCCCAAGTAACAGGTTGCAAGGGGATCCCACCAACAGCATCGCTTTAAGAGGGGGATATACGCCGTTGACCTTTTGTGTAAAAAAAAATTTATAAAAATAATTATTTGAAAAAAATAACCCGAAGATTCCCTAGGTACTGTTTTGTCTAATATCATGTTTGAAAATAAAAAACCTAGCTATTAATAGTTTAGAAAAAAATGGTTTTATACATTTTAGCAATATAAAACCATTTTTCTTCTAAACTATTAATAGCTTTTCATCATATTAGACAATACAATACCTAGGGAATCTCGGTTTATTTTTTTCAAATAACTTCTCAATTTTTTTTACAATCGCGTGAGAAAGGTCAACGGTGTCTATCTCCTCTTAAATGCGGTAGTCAAAATAACATCGTCTAATTGGTAGAGATATCGCGTTACGCTGTGACGGCGTAAATCTTCTTGCAATTATACTTGGGCCCTCGGAGAAGTCAATTTAACTTACAACAAAGTTTGATTTTATTCGAGTAGTATTCGTTGGTTATCGTTATTATGTCATTATGTGAAGCTAGAGTGCGGTCCATAAGCGGAAAGCTCTGCTACTACAGATAAATTTCTACAGGCAGCAGTCGCCTCCGCTATGCCGGCTTGAGGAGACTAGTATGGACTATCTAGATTGACAGTGCACACTCCTCTCGCTATACCATATATGAATATATGTTTTATGCAGTTTACTTACTATCACGTTATTATTGTCCCTATATTAAAGTATCAAGTCGTACTTAACACGACTTATTTTCTTAACGCCTCTTCCATACTTTAGCAAGGTACTTCGCCAAAATTTTAGCCAAGGCACACAAAAAATTTTTTATTGCAGCTCAGCATGTGACAACACTCCGCCTGATGTAAAGCTAGAGTGCGGTCCATGAATGGAAATAACTGCTACTACAGAGAAGCCTGTGCGGGTAGAGTCGCCTCCACTATGCCGGCTCGAGGAGACGAGTATGTACCATCTTAGATTGACAGTGCACATTCCTCTCGTTATACCTGGATACTTTCAAACTATTCCCGAAACGCGAAACCTCGCATATAATTTCGGTTAATTGATGTTAATGAAGGTAGGCACACCATCACACTAACAGAGGACCGAGTAACGCGATATCCACCAATTTAAAGCAATCGCAGCTAGCTGTGGAGTATGCTATGGCTGCCTGTACTGACGCCAATGCTCACTAACATTAATTAGGGAATTAAGAAGATTTTTTAGCTTATTCAATTTCCGCAAAATAACGCCCTATATCAGGGTGTATCGGGCACCGTGTAAAAAATTTTAAGAGATGACTCAGTAAGTGATTCTGAGCAGAAATTAATTTAAAGAATAAATACTTTTTTTTTTATCCAAATGTCCACCTTTTCCTTGTAGAAACATACATAATTTACTACACGAACGCGTAATCGTTGTATCGTCGGGCAGTGCATCAAACAAATGACCTTGCCTTTGATCAACGCCGACAACCTTTGCCGCCTCGCCTTTGATCTCGCGCCGACAAGCCGTGTGCCGGCCCACCTGCAACGGCGGTCCACGCCGGCCGGTCCATTTATAGACCTTTTGTTTTTGTGATAATACCATACATGAGAACTTTTATTTAGTATATTTATTTTTTGAGGGGTGTTCATCCCTCACTTAATATTTACCTTAATTTTTTTACACGTTGCCTGATACACCCTGTATATTTGCTAAAGTGTGGAAGAGTCCAAAACGTCTTTATTTGTTAATATGGCAGTGTAATGCGATTTGTGACATGACCTTTCAGTCCAGCTCGAGCTGTTTGATTTTTTTTCAATGAGATCATTATAATACCAATTTAAAATATGATAATTAAGTAGAATAAAAATATATTAGTTATTCTTTTTCAAACACATATTTAATGTTATGTTTATTATATTTTTATTTGCGCAAACGAAATTGTTCATTTCGACCCAGTTCTTTTTTGTCGCGTTCATTGTGAGACCTGTGAATAGAGGAAAATCAAAAAATATTTAGAATACCAATTTAATTGTTTTAAATCATAGTTGTGATCCCGCTATAGATTTGGATCTGTGGATCGCTGTGGAATTTTTACTATTTACACAATTTGACTAACCACCCCTATGTTTTTTTATGTTCGTATGATTTTCCGACACCAAGATATATATATTTAAATATTATTTCTGTATCCAGAGAGGTCATAATTGAGACTCAATAATAAACGCGACAAATGTTCTTGAGTTCTAATTTTTTTTTTAATTTTATGCTTAAACAATTAGTGCCATAATTAAACGTACAAAAAAACATTCACTTATATCTAAGTATTTATAATATAAACAATAATATATTACATACAAAAAAAAGTAAGTAAATATTGTGACTAATTTTCAGGAGAAAACGAAAACAGACTAGATTTAACATCTAAGAAATTTTTACAAAAAGTTTTTGATTTTTAATATATAAATAAAGTGTTTGTGAAGCCTCATCTGTAGTTTTATTTCAATAATTTGTACTACCCTCTTTAGTATATGTAAAATATATTCAATTAAATATTTTCTAAGCTTAATTACGAAATTAAAAGGTTTTATGCGGCATAGGGGCGTTAGTTTTTATTATTAAGACAGCCTTCGAGCGGCCGTGGACTGATGATCAATGAGATCCGAGTTCAAATCTCGCTAAATTGTGACCGGTACTAATGTAACTGTTATATGTACTTTAGTTGCTCAGTGCCTGTGATACAAGCATTAGATTGGTATATATTATTATTCGAGACGGTTTCGACGCGGCCACGTTGGGTGCAAAGCTTTCGAAATGCGCGTCGAATTACGTAACACCGCATAAAATATTTTAATTTACGTATTTGATTTGTTCGCAGGGCCCCAATTCTTGAATGTAGTAGAAACAAAAACTGATAGAAATGAATCTACACGTTTTAAGTCTACTTCGATGCGAGAATTGCGCCCCAAGAATCTGTTTTGTAATTAAAATAAAAAGTCAGAATTCGACAGAGATTCGCTTACAAAATTCTAAGAAAATTTTAACACTGGACAAATCTTGCTTTTTTTCTCACTGGAGCAGACGCTTCACGTCTGTTCCACCTTTTATTCATGCTGAAACAGCCTCTTAGGCCCGTTTGCACCAGAAGGCCCGTTAAAGTAACTTTAACTATTACTTTTACGGCGACAACGAGCGTTAAACGTTTACGTTTACTCCACACGCGTTGCAATATTGTGTAAATTCATATTGTTATCGTTAAAACGGGGGCTGATCTCGAAAAAATAATAGAAAAACATATTTAGCTTCTTTTCATACATTTGACGTTAGTGACATTGGTTTGACGATTACTTTAAATTTAACCAGCCAATATTCGCTGGTTACTACGGTTAAGGTTAAAGTAACCGTCAAAAATGACAGGCGCGACGTTAGTGCAATTCGTGTGGAGTAAATGTAAACGTAACGGTTAAAGTAATAGTAAAAGTTACTTTAACCGGCCTTCTGGTGCAAACGACCCTTAGGGTTATCAGCGATTCTCATCCCGATAAAAAACACACACTGGACAAATCTGCTTCTGTCTTTGATATACAAAATTATTTCTTATTTTTATTATTAAAAAATCTATAATAGCACACTATCATTCAACTTTGATGGTGGGCAGACCGGATTGTAGGAAAGCGAAATTTAATTTTAATATATTTACGTATATACTTGATAAAAACGTTAACAATTAAAATAATGACACTCTATTTCCACTCCTCACTATTCCCTTCCGTTCCTATAATCCGAATCCACACTTCTAATCAAAACACTATTAAAAAATTACTACAAAAAATGGAAGCTTAAATTTTTGATATGGTGTTGCTAAATCATTGAGCAATTGCATAAAACGTGTAACTTTCAAGCCCACTGTCCACTGGGAAATATGACTTAGTGAAGCGACTAGTTCAAAATAAGATGCCTTATTGGACAGTGGGCTTTAGTGTAGAATAATTTGAAGACTAAGTGGCTAAGCTAATTGCGAAATTGTTAGGAATGTTAAGGGTTAAAGCCCACAAAATGCAAAAGTTTTTTTTTAATGTTTGCGAAAAATTCAAACGAAATATCCCATTGAATTTTTGATAATTGCTAAATAAAGGGGACTTAAGATGTCGACTCATTTTTACACTAAAACTATTTATATTAATTGTATATGATAGGTAATGTAAATTAGAAACAAAAAAAAAGTATTATATAACATATAAATGAGATTATGGATTTTGTTCATAAAAAAAAATAACTCAAATAAAAAAATGAGTTTTAAACTTAAAAAACCTAACGTTCAAACAAAAAAAAATCAGTCAATAATTTCAAAAAACAAAAAGTCTATAGAAACGATATTTAAATTTAAAAAAGCGATGTGACGCTCAAAAAAAAAACTCATTCTAAAAATTATGCCAAAATAAGGCACAACAATGATATATTGATACGTTATACAAAAACTTATATTATGCATGATATTCCATCTTATATATTTGTATTCTCTTTGTTGGGTCGGCTACTTCTGGGACCACCCTCATTATATACAGGGTGTATCGGGCAACGTGTAAAAAATTTCAAGCGATGACTCAGTAAGTGATTCTGAGCAGAGATTAATTTACAAAATAAATACTTTTTTTTTATCCAAATGTCCACCTTTTCCTTGTAGAAACATACATACGAGTAATTTGCTACAAACACGTGTAATCATTGTGTCGGCCGGCGGTGCATCAAACGAATGACCTTGCCTTTGATCGACGCCGACAACCTTTGCCGCCTCGCCTTTGATTTCGCGCCGACAAACCAGGTGCCGACCCACCTGCAACGACTATTCTGTCAGTTGCCGAATGGCCGCGTAACTGTGTACACGTGCGCGTATTCGTAAGAACGTTTGCGTATTCGTAAGATTTGCGGTGAATGCGAAATAACACTAACGCGACGATGTCACTTTCGAACATTGAACTTTGTGATCGTTCTTTTGTGTGGAGAAAGTGGTGGAAATTTAAGTGCTGCCTTATGTTTGTGGAGAGAACGGTATCCTACACGATTCCGTACGACGCGTATTAAGAATTGTTCAAAATCTTGCGTGGAGGTTATTACGTGGGCAAGACCTACACCCGTATAAGCTCGCATTACATTTTGCGAGTGGCCATCTCGCTCCCCAGACTTAACGCCCTGTGATATTTAATTATGGGGAGACATAAAGCGGCGCGTGTATTCTGACAGAGACGGTGAGGTCAACGACCGCGGGGAACTTCGTAGGCGGATTGAAGGTAAACTACCTAATCATTGTGTTAATAAGTCAATTATACTAAAACACTTTTGTTCTACTACTTTCTCAATAAATTATTTTTTATGACCGCTGTACTTTCGTAGTTTCGTAGCGCTCGATGCCCACGTCGGCCGGTCCATTTATAGACATTTTGTTTCTGTGATAACACCATACACGAGAACTTTTATTTAGTAAATTTATTTTTTGAGGGGTGTTCACCGCTCACTTAATATTTACCTTAATTTTTTTACACGATGCCTGATACACCCTGTATATGTCGGAACGGTCATGAATACGGACTCTAATTTGAACGATTATGGAAACTAACTTGGAACAAAATGAATGGCGTGGTCATGAGTACAAGCACTAATTGGATATGAAACAAAAGCGTCGTTACGCTTTGACAGAGTCTCTGAAAAACACGTCACGCGGCGAACACGTTGAGACTTGTTTGTCCGGAGGAACTGTCGTGTTTCAGCATATTTGCTTAGTTATCGCCCACAAATGGAGGATAGAAGCCTTGGACCGCTCGTCCCGTTGTGTCATATATTTTTTTTATTGTAGCTCGGCATGTGACAACACTCCGCCTGATGTAAAGTTAGAGTGCGGTCCATGAATGGAAACAACTGCTACTACAGAGAAAGCTGTCCGGGCAGCAGTCGCCTATACCAGCCGGGCATAGTGGATATACCGGCTTGAGGAGACGAGCATGTACCATCTTAGATTGACAGTGCACACTCCTCTCGTTATACCTGGCTACTTTCAAACTATTCCCGAAACGCGAGGTCACTTCACGGATGTTACATTCGAAAGTGGTGGTACTACCCCAGGACGGCAGACTGGACAAATTACCATCATCAGTCTGCCTACCACTCTTTAATAGTGCCTATAGGCACTGAGCGACCAAAGTACATATAACAAAGTTACTTTGGTACCGGTCTTTAGCGAGGTTCGAACACGGGTCTCATCGAACGTGAGTTCACGCGTCTCACCTCTAGACCACGGCCGCTCATAATGCCATTAAATATTTTTTTATAAGTGGTGGTACTATCACAGGACGGCAGACCGTGCCCCATCAAAATCCCCATCCAGAGCGATACATCCGTTCCTACATAACGTATCAACATTTCAAAAACTTAAACAAAAGTAAATACTGTAAGTACTTATAAATAAATACATATAAATAAATTGAAGCTTTCCGTGCTCACCACAGACGCTTTGACTTTGGTAGTAAACAAATACCTTCCAAACATTATCATTCGAGATATATGGCCATTATTATTTTTTAATTATTCTTCACTCCATTTTTTTAAGACTAGCATGAAATTCGTTTATCGTTTTGCTCTATGGCATCTTGATAACAGCCGTCTAAGATTCAATCAGTCCATTCTAAAAAAAAAACAATAATAAAATCTCAGAACACAACCTGTGATTCCCGTGTTAAATCTCGGTACCAATGTAACAAATGTTATATGTACTTCGGCCGCTCAGTACATACAATACAAGTAACGGCTTAGTAAAAAAAAATCTATTTTATTAGACTGCCGCTAGAGTGCGGTCCATGAATGGAAACAACTGCTACTACATAGAGACCTGCGCAGACAGCAGTCATCTCCACTATGTCGGCTTGAGGAAACGAGAAGTACCATCTAGATTGACAGTGCACACTTCTTTCTGACTGACCACCTACTTTCAAACTATTCCCGAAACGCGACTAAGTCACTTCACGGGTGTTACATTCGAAAGTGGTGGTACTACCCCAGGACAGCAGACTGGGCTGATAACCAACATCAGTCTACCTACCACTCTTAAGATATGAAACAAGGAGGTTGCCATAATGGCTGTAACAGTGTAAAACATTGTCGTCACTAACTCACCATTTACCAATAATTGTGTAACCTTAAGCAATCAGCGGCTAAATCAGCCAGCAGCGCGCGTTTCTTAGGCAACAACGTTAGTCCGGCAACACGCCGAGGTCGTTTGTCGGCCAATTCGCACATTGATAGAATCCGCCCACCGGGAATCGCCTCAACAACTAACAAAGATGGCCGTCCTTTCACAGAACGAGTGCAGACGATATGATAACCCTCTTCCGACGACTCTAGAGCTATGCCGCCGTAACCGCCGCGACCTGCAATCATATGACAACACCGCCTGATGTAAAGCTGGAGTGCAGACAGCAGTCGCCTCCGCTATGCCGGCTTGAGGAGACGAATGCGCACGATCAAGTAGATTATACCTGGCCACTTCCAAACTGATCTGACTTCAAAGTGATGGCACTACTCCAGGACAGAAGATAGGGCTAAAGCCACTAATTAAGCAAAAATGTGGAACGCTTCGCGATTTTGCGTACACACAGGCCCCTTACACAGGGTCCTTTTTTGTGTGACGTATAAAAAAGAGCTTTTTTAGAGACTTCAAAATATAAAACATTTACCTTTGGGTACAGGGGCGAGTGTAGTAATCAAAGTTCCACTTGAATCATAAACACGTATGCACGTATCGGCAATCACCACGAGTTGTTCTGTTAACGCTACTCCACCAACCAAACCTAACTCGCCACTGCCTACCTAAAAATATTAAAATAACTTTATTTATAAAGTAGATTATGCCGGCGCTACACGCTGGACCAATCTCAGTCAACTTAGACCGACGCTGTATGGGGTGGTTGACCTTAGCCGGCCTGTTGTTGGTTGCCGGTTTGCCACATGGACACTAGCTATTTTTTTTAATCGGGCTACTTCCGAATTGATCCTGAAACCCCGTTAAGTGTATTTGTCGAGTTTCTGGAACAGTTTGGAAGTACAACGTGAGAAGTGTGCACTGTCATTCGCCTTCTCAATCCGGCATAGCGTAGGCGATTACTGCTTGTTGAAATTTGTCTATAGTAAGAGTTGTTTTCGTTTATGGACCGCACTTTAGCTTTACACCAGACGGAATGTTCTACACTTGAATGTCAAGGTGTTACACTTGAAAGTGGTGGTACTACCCCAAAACGGCAGACTGGCGGCTGCCACTCTTAAAAAAGGTTTAGTTACTAATACCACCACTTTCGAATGTAACACCCGTGAAGTGACCTTGTCGCGTTTCGGGGATAGTTTGAAAGTAGCCAGGTATAAGAGAGGAGTGTGCACTGTCAATCTAGATGGTACATGCTCGTCTCCTCAAGCCGGCATAGTGGAGGCGACTACAGCCCGTAGAGATTTCTATGTGGTAGCAGTTGTTTCCATTCATGGACTGCACTCTAGCTTTACATCAGGCGGAGTGTTGTCACATGTCGAGCTACAATAAAAAAAAAAAACAATAATACTGCATGGTACCTACTTCAAGCTCAATATTGCCTTGTTCATCAAACACAAAAACAGTCCTAGCTCCATTATCAGCGACAGCCAATCGTCGTGTGGTCACATCACTAGCGACCGCAACGGGCTCTACTAATCTATCGGAATGAACCACTCGTAGTGTTGCGCCGTCTAGACTAACCTATAATGAAAGAAATATATTAAATTTCAATTATAATAAAACAAAACAGCAGCCGATTATCCGACCAAAACTTTTTTATCGCAGCTAGAGTGCAGTCCATTAAATTTCGATCAGTAGCAGTCCTCTCTGCTATGCCGGCTTGAGGAGACGAATTTGCACCAACTAGATTAACAGTGTACAGTCTGCACTGATAATCGAGGGCCATTACAGACTGACTGATTGCAGATAGGAAAAAAAAAATTTTTTTTAACGCCCATATTAAACTAATGGTACTGGACAGAATTTAGCGAGATTTGAACATAGGTCTCATCGATCGTGAGATCCGCCCTCTACCGCTAGACCACGGCAGCTCTATATAAAACATCATACCTCAGTAAGCGTTTTCGTTCTCCAATTAACGGCAACCACACCTTCAGCGGTAACCGCTATCCCTGTACAACTGCGACCAGCTAAACCTAAGCAAGATCAACTGTTTATTAAATTTGTATCTCACTAGAGTGGATTATCGAGTGGCAAGGCTTTTTTTTATTTTTTATTGTACCTCAGTATATGATAACACTCCACCTAATGTAAAGTCCATGTGTGGAAACAACTGCTACTACAGAGAAATTTCTACAGGCAGCAGTCGCCTCCGCTATGCCGGCCTGAGACGAGAATGTCACTCTAGACACCATCTAGAGTGACACTGCACACTCTTCTCGCTATACCTGGCTACTTTCTAACTGCTCCCGAAACGCACAAGGTCACAAGTGTTACATTCGAAAGTGGTTGTACTACCCCAGGACGGTAGACTGGACAAATTACCATCATCAGTCTGTCTACCACTCTTTAATATAATTAATAAAATGAGCGACCAAAGTACATATAACAAAGTTACATTGGTACCAGACAGAATTTAGCGAGGTTCGAACACGGGTCCATTAAATTTGCTTGAGACGCCTGCATTGTCCAAGTATATAGCGTGTACATTTTGTTATACTTGGTTACCTTCAAGCTGATTACGATCTGCTGAACACAACTTAATCGCTTCACAGGTGTGTTACACTCATAAGTATGGTATTACCCCAGGTTGGCAGACTGGACTAATAAAAATTATCATTCTGCTTACTACTCTTTTATAACGACCAGTGTACTATATAATCAAAATCGTGTGGCAAAGCCTACAAACCCTAGAGTGCCCTATACTAAGGCCACTTGAAATTATTATATGAAATATTGATACAAAAACGTACCTTCATTAACAATGTGCGATTTGAAAGCGAAGGATTCGTCATCTAACACTTTAACTCTAGAATTACCGGCGTCTAAAACATATATTTCTCTTCTCTTTGGACATCTGAAATGTTTCACAATGAAAATTCAATAAAAACATAAACTTCCCCTTGGGGAAGGTGCCAGGGTTATGTCGGACTCTCCAGCATAGCACTGGCACACCGCCTAAAACCCGACGGTGTTTCACTCGACGCATAGTGGATGGAGTCTGGACACACGTTACCATTCATCCAGACTAGGGTTCATATCAACAAATCGGGTACCACACAGGACAGTTTCAAGATTCTATATGATAAGATAGTGACAATAGAACCAGTAGCTTTCAATCTACATAATTTATTTATACAATAGCACAGAATAAGACCATACTCCACCTGAAGTTCAGTGCGGTCTATGAACAGAAAAAACCCTCCACTATGCTGGCTTGAGCACTATTGCGCAATGAATGTACCTACCTAGTTTAATTGAATTTTTATCTGTTCATATTGTACTTACCTAGCCAATGCGACAGGTTGACTTAAGTGTTCTTTACCGGAGCCCCGGCTACCCCACAAGAGTATCGGTGTAGCGGTCGCGGCTACTTCAACACGCAACGGCGAATCTCGTACGGGCCTCAGAAAAACAAAGACGCGAACACATAACGTGCCAGCCGTCCATGGACGCAATGTTATTCTGCAAAAATTATAGTAACGAGTAACAAGAGTGAATAGGGCACTAGTGAACTAGAATGGCACAAATTTATTTCCTTAGCCGGCATAGCGAAGGTGACAGATATCGTCGCCAATGAACTGCATTTTAGTTAACATCAGGCAGGGCAAGAATAATAAATACCTGTACAATCCAGTGTCCAAATCAGTGACAGAGCATGGTAAAGGATGATCATCAAGAGTCGCTGCAGCACTGACAGGGTCACCACCTGTACTCCGAGCCTCACCATGATAGTCTATAGTATGCAGCACAATGTTTACTTCTAAACCACTAACACTGGAAGATTCTAAAAAAAATTATTTATAATTAAACAAAAAATCAGCTCCGAGGTGGGAATCCCATATCTTCTATTCTATTCTATCGGCAGTCCTTTCAACTACTAGGTTGAAGTAACATACATCAAGTTTTTTTACACTTTGGTGCATTCAAATGTAGATAAGATTAATTATCTCTATTCTCTTCAGGAAAATATAAAGACAGATAGATATTTTTATAATACTTTAAGAAATATCTGTAGATAGCAGCAGAGCGGCCGTGGTCTAGCGGTAAGACGCGTGAACTCACGATTGAAGAGACCCGTGTTCGAACCTCGCTAAATTCAGATTAGTACCAATGTAACTATGTTATATGTACTTTTGTAGGCACTATTAAAGAGTGGTAGGCAGCTATCAGCCCAGTTTGCCGTCCTGGGGTAATACAACCACTTTCGAATGTAACACCCGTGAAGTGACCTTGTCGCGTTTCGGGAATAGTTTGAAAGTAGGTATAACGAGAGGAGTGTGCACTGTCAATCTAGATAGTACATGCTCATTTCCTCAAGCCGGCATAGTGAAGGCGACTGCTGCCCAGACAGGTCTCTCTGTAGTAGCAGTTGCTTCTATTCAAGGACCGCACTCTAGCTTTACATCAAGCAGAGTGTTGTCAAATGCCGAGCTACAATTAAAAAAAAAAAGGCAACAGTCACCTCTGCTATACTGACATACCTAATTGTAAAGTACACAGTCCTGGGAAGGTTGTACTAGTGCGTACACGACCAAGTTCGCCAAGCGCCTCAGTAAATCTCAATGGTGCATCATTATGAGCAAAGTCAACTGCTAAGAAAGCATTTTCCCGTGGCTCAGAAAGCGCTGTAGCATCGCCCAGTCTCGCCCCTAAAGCTATTGCACGCGTGCTCACTTCCCTAACTTCTACTTGCTGCTGCAACCCAGAACATTCCGCTTCCACCTGCAAAATATATTAATATTTATATATTTTTTATTGTAGCTCAGCATATGACAACACTCCGCCTGATGGAAGCCAGAATGCAGTCCATGAACGAAAATAACTGCTACTACAGATTAATTTATACCTTCACTATGCCAGCCTGAGGAGATGAATGTGCACCATCTGGATAGACAGTGAACACTAATCTCGTTATACCTGGCTACGGGTATTACATTCCCAGGTAGTGGTGGTACTATCCTACCACTCTTTTAAAATCTCGATTGTGGAAAAATAGGCCTTCGAGGAATCTACAATCTACATATATTATATGCAATAAATAGTAAAGTTCAAAAATAACTTGCAATTAAATTATTTTTGGACACAAAACATGCAGGAAACATAAAACTTATTAGTCATAATTTTAACTACCAGTACGTTCTATTTATCCTTAACACTATTTATATTAAAATAACTATTATTTTCTACAAACGCTGCAAATTTCTTTCAAGATTATTTACATACGAGTTTTTATAAACAATTTAAAAATAATCGATTTAGCAGAACACTGGATATTTTAAATAGTATGTTTTTGTTAGTAGAATTTAAACTAAAGACTACACATAAATATTACCTTCGCTTTTTCAGCATCAATCAGTTTAAGTTGTTCTTCCAGAAGTTTCCTCTTATGAGACGCCGCAGCCGCAGCAGCATTTTTGAGTTCAGAATGGCGTTGCTCTAAAGCGCTTTTCAATTCCGCGAAATGTCTATCAATAGCTTCCTCAGCTTGCGTGGCTGACGCTTCCAATCTCCTTAACTCCGAAGAAACAGCTTCTCTAGCACTTCCTAGCTTACTCAGGCACTCATTGGCTCTATATAATAAAATCTCAGACATTCTTTTTAAAGCTATAGAGAAGGGTACGACTGTATGGTCGCAGGGCGTATCGCTATGGGGACCGTCGGCGCAGTGGCGACAGAAAACGCAATCGCAAGTCTCACAGAACAGAAGTTCTCTCCCTGGATGTGAACTACACTGTGGTATGACTTCTCTTCTCTGTCTGGCCATCAAATCTAGTAGCTGGTTAACTAAGAATGACGGTGGTAATGCGGCTACTCCACCTCGAGGTATAGTGATGAGTTCTCGGCAGATAGGACATCGGAAGCTGCCGGCCTCTCTTGTTTGTGAGGCGGCTATTCGTGTAAGACAGTGCAAGCAGACTGTATGTGAGCAGGGGAGTAGTTTCGGCGTGTGCTCACCACCGTCGTATATACCTACAAATAATAATAAAAATCAATTGAAATTTTTTGCAACAATGGCATTAGAATTTTTTTAAGTTAATGTGTTAATTTATCAAGGTGCATTAAAGTAATTGAAATTAATACTAACACAGACAGGTGCCGCATGTGAGAAAGCTCTCATTGAAGTCTTCATAGTTGATGGAGACTGTCTCGACGAGCGTCGAACTCATACTGGCCATACCGACGCCCAGTCGAGAACTGTGCAGTAATAAAACAAACGTGAATAAACATAATAAATAGACCAAAAGACCTAAAAGTGCTGTTAAAATAGTTATTATCGCGTTTTTATTATAATTTTTATGTTTAGATAAATGCAATTTCCTACTTACTCTACTCATGATTAAAAGGCGTGAAAATTGATTGGTGTTAATAGGAAAGTGTATAACAAACAGTTTCATTAACATAATATTATAGAATCAATAAAGTCTACTTTCCCATACATATGAAATCAAGTTCGGAATAAATTAACAACCCAGTATGAATGAACAATTTTTGTATAAAATGTCTTGACATTTAAGGTGTAGTGTAAGGGCGTTATGCATATCTACACAGAGAAATGCCCTCGGGTAGCAGTCGCCCCCACTATGCCGGCTTCAAGAGGAATGTTCACATTTTGAGTCGATAGAACACACTCCACTATTAATACCTGGCTACTTCCAAATCCTGGAAGGAGGCCTAGGTAACTTCACAATTTCAAGTGTTATATTTACAAATGGTGGTTACTACACTGAGACTGTAAGATTGGGCCAAAACCATCATCAGTTTGCCTGCTGCATGCTTCATTATTAAAGAATTGGAATTAAAAATTATGTAGAAATATGGATATTGACAACTCACCTATAAAAATATTTATAATTTATAAATATTTGCTTAATTATAGAAGAAAAAAATTACTTTTATAGGTAATTTTATATAATTACCCACATTACTAATTGTTCAAAAATGTTTGTACCAATTAAAATCTTAAAAAGTTAAATATTGATCTACCTACAATAACTTTATGTTAAATTACAAAATTAATTAATTAATGAATTATAATGAAAATAAGGAACAACAAGTATTTCAGTGTTTACTACCTGATATTTGTAGGAAAACAGCTACTTTTATAAGTAGGATCACCTCAAAAATGGGTTATGTATACACTATGGTAATGTAAACTAGTAAACTGACACAAAATTATCTTAAAAGTAAAGTTCATTGACACCAAAAAGCATAGGTATTTGCATTCTATACTGGGAGATGTGAATGTGGAGCCAAATATTTTACAAAGCTTAAATAGCAATTTAAAATAATATTTTTACATCATAAACAAACAAGTCTTATTATATTTAAAAAGTAGGCATCTAAATTGGTTATTTGTAACAAGGAATATATCGAGAAAGTTAAATAAATATTACTTACAGAAGTGAGCAACAATACATGGAAGAAAGAGCACAAAACTGAGTATGGTAACTTTTCTACAAAATTTACTTCATTCTAAAAGTAGTAACACACACATTGCAGCTTTATTATGTTTTTAAGAAAATTCAACTGTGCGAATGGTGTTAACTACTAACGTAAATACCACGAAAGCAACAACACTTATTGTAAGAATAACAAATGTAATGGTAACATATTTAAGGTGATTCAAACAATTTTACATAATAAGGCAACGCGAAATCTCAGCAAAATAAAAAAAGTGTAAACCAAAACAAAACACTATGTCGTAATCGATCGATAACTATGGGTAGGATATTTTAATGACAAAGAAACTAACAATTCTGAATATGCACTGGAAAATACCACATAAAGTTAACTAAAACTACACATTTTACTAAGTACTAATTGATTTTGGACGATTCATTTCAGGGGTTTGTGCACGCTGTTATGTGATTGATGCAAAATATTTATCGAAACTTTTGCGAGATCGTACAAAGGAACATAATATTAGGGATCTTGGAGGGACCGTACATTAACCTCGCGACCACAGACTAATCACGACTCTAGAATTATTATCATGGAACATAATACTCTCTTAAGAGTATCATTTTTATATTATTATGTTCCTTATTAACAACTGTTTTTATTTTCATTCAGACTTTTATGACGTGTCATGAACTCAGGACAATATTAGTTCTTACCTACTTTTTCTTGTTAACATTAAATATAATTTAACGTGATTTTTTGATGCCATTTTTATCTTTGAATGAATACTGGCATTGGCAATCTGTTTCAATCTCTTTGCCTTTACACAACGACAACTTGGACTTGGCGGGATTTTGAAAACAGATTCTATAGCTACAATCTACGAATCTACAATATTATAGTCAGTTGGTTAAGAAGAACTGGATCTAATAAATTATTTTAGGAATTCGTGATTTCATGTATTTTGTTCAATGAATAATAATGCAATTTGTAATAAAAATGTCAGCTTCGATTTATTTTCATAAACTTCTGTTTCTTATCCGTGTAAAAGTGCATGAGAGTGCACAAATAGTTTAAAATAAAGATTAAAATTGTGTATTTTAAGCACGAAAGATTACGGTAGTAATAACTATTGATATAATAAATGTCGCATTTAATTATATTTTGAATTATTTTAAGCAAATCTCGATTCTCCTCCCGAGCACTTCGATCAATAAAACAACAAAAAATACATATCTAATCTGCCTCCAATTACCTAACTTTAAAAGGATTGAATTAAAGCTATTTCAGCATAGAGGATTCATAATATCACTGCACGTGTGAAAAAGGTCCATCGGCACTAAGTACTTGCTTATCTCTATGGAACTTATCGCGTGAAAAGATTATACTAAATAAAAGTAGATACCATTAATTTACGATTGTCACTCGCACTAAACTATTATTATTTTTTATATTAAAGCGACATTTAAGAGTGGCCGTGGTCTAGCGGTAAGACGCGTGAACTCACGATCGATGAGACCCGTGTTCAAACCTCGCTAATCCTGACCGGTACCAATGTAACTTTGTTATATGTACTTTGGTCGCTCAGTGCCTATAGGCACTATTAAAGAGTGGTAGGCAGACTGATGATGGTTATTAGCCCAGTCTGCCGTCCTGGGGTAGTACCACCACTTTCAAATGTAACGCCCGTGAAGTGACTGTCGCGTTTCGGGAATAGTTTGAAAGTAGCCAGGTATAACGAGAGGAGTATGCACTGTCAATCTAGATGGTACATGTTCGTCTCCTCAAGCCGGCATAGTGGAGGCGACTGCTGTTCGCACAGGTTTCTCTGTAGTAGCAGTTGTTTCCATTCATGGACCGCGCTCTAGCTTTACATCAGGCGGAGTGCTGTGACATGCCGAGCTGCAATAAAAAAAAAATTCCGTGAACGCCGACAACCGGAGAACCGTAGGTGGTCCAGTCGCCGTCACTCTGCCGGCTCAAGAAAGCGCTTCTTCACACTCCACTTGAAAGATAAAAGGATTATTTATTTTTTATTTATCCTAATGATATAATATATTCATGGAATGTGCGCATGTTAGTCTTCAATCCACTAAAGCGATTCGGTTGCCGATACTTGTAGAGTACAAGTTCCTGTGGATGGATGCTATCCTGGATCAGGTTCAGGCATCCTAAAAGATGAGAGGACTATGATAGAAAGAAGTACTGTACTTGAAAGCGCTTTGCATGTACTAACAACAAAACTGGCGCTGCAAGACTTGATAATAACGCCAGGGATACATGAGGCCAGTTTTCAAGCCAATATGACGTCACCAGCTATCTGGCCCAGCAATGAAGCTGGTTCTGTATAAACATAACCAGATTTACCAGCCTGCTAGATTACAGGTCTGTCTTGCATGTTCCAGGCGTAATTGTCAGGGCTCACAGCATGATACCTGAAACATTTTTCCATTGGTAGATGGTACGACAGACTGATAATGGACTAGCCCTGTCTGTCGTCTTGGTGTAGTACCACTACTTTCGAATGTAACACACGTAGTGACCTTGTCGCGTTTCGGAAACAGTTTGGCTAGCCAGGTATAACGAGAGGAGTGTGCACGACCTATATGGATGGTGAATATTCGTCTCCTCTTAATCAGTTGTTTCTGTTCATGGTCCCTGCTCTAGCTTTACATCAAGCGGAGTGTTATCATATGTCGAGCTACAATAAAAAGAAGATGTCCAAGCGGCCGAGGACGAGAGCTGCACCAGCACAAATAATGATTCAGCTAATAAATAATTGTACACGCTATATTTCTATTGTATTCCCGCGTAAAACGTCGCGGCTCGATAGTTAGTATAAGTACAATAAAGATATTAGATATGACGCTGATTTCGTCTATTTTTATTTATTTCGTGTTAGTAACGTTATAACACGCGGAAACGTGAAGTCGTGTCGCGTATACAGATGAAAAATAATATTTGACTAGTCCTTATTTCCATTAGATTATAGTTAGTTATAATATTTGACATTCAAAAAGGTTGAACAGTTAATGCGGCCTTGATTATTCTCGTGTGTTTTTATTAATTGAAAATGTCGTTTAGTAAATTGAAACCTTTATTATTTGTAAATAAAATAAATATTTTGGCTTTAAGGTGAGTTTTTTTTTTTAAATTTAACCTGGCATATGACAACACTCCGCCTAGTGTTAAGCTAGATTGCGGAAACAACTGCTACTACAGATAAATTTCTACAGGCAAAGGGTCGCTTCCGCTATGCCGGCTTGAGGAGACGCATTTGCTCCCACCCCACTCGTTATACCTGGCTACTTCCAAACTGGGTGCCGATTACGAACCGTGCTCAGGTGAGTAGCTGACTTCCTTCTGGCTCGCTTTGTAATGTAATTGAAGGAGCTACGGTGCGCGTGTTGACCGTGACTCGTCCAATTACACTACAAAGCGAGCTCGAAGTAAGTCAACTACTCACGGTGAGCTCGGTTCGTAATCGGCACCCTGATTTTGAAATGTTTCGGAAGTGGTGGTTTTGCCCCTGGGCAGACTGGGCTAATCAGTATCTACCACTTATTAACTTTTGTTACAATAACAGAATCTACGATAAGTTCGATATTTATTGGTAAGGTAATAAATATTTTACAGGACAGTTACAGAGACTGCGTTAAAGCCATGGAAAGAAATTCCAGGACCATCATCACTGCCATTTATTGGACAGACGATACATTTTCTACCAGTTATAGGTACATATTTTTATTTTCATTTAGTAAATAGATTCTAAAACGGTTCGTTACATAATTGAAACGTAATCGCTGGTACAAAAATTCGGATTATTTTAGGTTCTATTGGGCAAACAGAAGATTTTACAAAAGTTGCTGATTTCCTTTATAAAAATTATGGGCCTATTGTTAGATTTGAAGGAGGTTTCGGATCACCTCCAGTGGTGTTCATTTTTGACGTTGAAATGATAGAGCAGGTAATAACCAAACTTTACGGCGGCTCCGAAGTTAGGTACAAGTCGCTGAGAATTACAAAAAAATTAAGAAGATGAGAGGATAGGGCACTCTCCCGCGCAACCCGCCCACAGGTTATTTTTATATGTTCTATTTAAATTTCTATTCATATTTAAAATAAACTCTTAATTTTATTACTGTGAAGTTGATTGTACCTGCGCGAAGTAGCGTCCGCAGCTAACTTCCGAGACGCCATAAAGTTTGACGCGACCTATACTTTTTTTTCATTTTTTTTTATCAATTATTTATCAACTAAAGAAACAATTTTAATGTATTTTTATGATTTTAATTTTTAGGTATTACGTAGCGAAAACTCAAGAATGCCAGAAAGGCCCGGATTTCCATCTCTTGAATATTTTAGAAAAGAACACAGTAATTATAAATTTAACAAACATTCGACTGGCCTTCTTACAGAGTACGTAAAATTAGAATCACGAGTAAAATATATATAATATTAATTCTAATAACATTTATTTAGGCATGGTGAAAAATGGAAATCATTTCGATCTGCAGTAAATCCAGTTATGTTGCAGCCAAAAACAATAAAATTATATTCAGAAGAATTAGATAACGTAGCACTTGATGCGATAAAAAGGTAAGTATTCATTTAGTTTCATATAATTCCAAATGTTAAATATAATGTATAATTAAGACATGACCATTTACAGATTAAAATCTCTACGAAATGAGAAAAACATGATCACAGAAGATATTGAATTCGAACTGAATAAATGGGGTTTGGAATCCGTTGGGGTAGTAGCTCTGGGTGGACGCATCGGCTGTATTGACGGTGACCTGTCTGAAGGCTCACCAGCTAGGCAACTTATACAAACTGTTAGAGAAGCCTTCGTAATGATTGATAAACTTGATAATAAACCTGGTTTATGGAGGTACATTTCGACAGCGAATTTTAAGAAAGCAATGAAAATATACGAGAAGCAAATAGAGTAAGTAAGAAGTAATGATTCTTTAAATTTAACAATTTTTAAAGTACTGGAACAATTTAATAAAGGATTTAACAGTCCCTAATTTTTTTTACGTGTTCTCTGTTGTTGTATACATTCGTAATAAGCATAAATAAATTAATGAAACTCGTTTTTGAAATAGATTAACAAGGACGTTCATAAAGAATGCAATTGAAGAATATAAAAAAAGAGATCAACAGCCAGAAAACAAAGGTGTTCTCGAGAAACTTCTTGAAGTGGATGAAGATATAGCTGTTGTTATGGCTACCGACATGTTGTTTGCTGGTGTGGATACGGTGAGATCATATATTCCGTGTCCCGATTCATTACCAAGACCCGAGATTTTTGATCAGCTTGGGATCAGTCTGGTATAAAGAAAGGAGTCTGCTCTGTCAAGCTGGTCATTGTATTCCCTACGCGTTAAGCTGGTTACAGTATAGTAGAGGCAACGGCAGTATTTATCTGATATAGGAATTTAAATATTTCGTACACTGATATGATATGATGTGATATTTTGCAGACTGCTCACACAATGCTTGGTTTATTATATTTACTGGGTGTCAATCCGGAAAAGCAAGCTAAGTTGCGTAAAGAGTTGCAATCGACTACTGCACAAGACAAACGACCATATCTAAAGGCTTGCATAAAGGAAGGGATGCGTTTAATGCCTGTCGCTAGTGCTAACATGCGACGAGCTACCAAGGACTATAACTTGAATGGTTATCTGGTGCCTGAGAAGGTAACTAGTGCTATTTTTTAAAAATATTATTATATTAGGGATGAACAACGCCAGTGTTCTTTAACATGAATATTGTATCGCTTTCCGACTGATCCGTAATCCAAAATAAGTGTATAAAAGAGGTCCGGCTAACCGGTGAAGACAGCTGCAGCCTGTGCCAAAATTGTTTTAAATCATTTGCCAAAAAGTTACACATACAAGCTAAGAAAAATAATATAAGTCCAGATGTCAGTAAATACATAATTTATGTTACAGATGAATATGGTTTTGATGCATGAATACGTCTCAAAAATGGACTGTCACTTCCCGAGACCACAAGAATATCTTCCAGAACGTTGGATAGCGGACAAGAATGACGAACTATATTATGGTAATGCACATCCAATGGCATACAATCCATTTGGTTTTGGTGTACGAATGTGTATAGGACGAAGGATAGCCGAGCTTGAGATAGAAACGTTTTTATCACGATTTATCGAAAACTTCGACGTCGAATGGTTTGGACCTGCACCAGAAAGAAAATCAACCCCACTAAGCTATGTTATTGGACCATATAATTTCCTTTTAAAAGATGTTAAAAAAGATTAGTTAGTGTTAATAAATATTAATATATTGAGTAAATAATATTTTTATGGTTGTTTTTCTTTTATCCAATACCCTAGCTGTTACTGCAACTTCCGTTCTCGTTGCAACTCTTTTCATATAGATGTGCCCCGCAAATTCACCTCACATTAGTAAAAATATCCCAAAACCTTCCCCAACAAACGGGATATCTAACACGAAAAGAAAACAAAGAATCATTCATTTTTATACCTATCTAAAGATTTATTTAGATAATTACATATTCAATCTTCAACGTGTTTGTCAAGTGATTCAGATATAGTATCATGTTGTTTTTAATGATAATAAAAACGCGATTCATGATGTGCAGACATATTTCAGTTTTTGCTATACAATCTCTGTTTATACAATTTCGATGTTTATTGGGACTTCAATACCTAACTCATCAACGCAATCATATTTAGGTTTCTGTAGGGATCATATCCTCCCAGTAAATGAGACCAATAGATCACAAAATTTCTTGAGGCGACATCGTTCCCATACATGTATTTAATATAATAATATTCCTACATCGAGATACTCGTATTAAGCTACTGCGGAACAAAACATTTGGTACAATAAATCTCTAAATACTTTACCAGTTATCTTCAACTGTGACGTAATAAATAAAAAGAGAGAACCGAGTGGGCTCGGTTTAGGCATTGAAGGTCAAATCTATTTGTACAGATATTTTGTTTAGTGTAAACAAGCGCTTCAGTCGCTACGGATGTTTTACATCTGGATTTTTTTAGACTTGAAATAAAATTGAAGAAATCGCAATGACCAGAATAACAAAGTTGGTTCAGACTCGTATAACGCCATTGCAGCCATTATTAAGGTAAGTATGTATAGTCTGCTTAAGGAAGACTGGTTTATAAACAATGCAAAGATTATTATTTATACTATACTGTATAATTTATAATGATAACCCATTATTTAATAACAATTTTATTATGTCGATTTTATTATTATAATTTTCGAAATATATAGGCGCGGCTTCTCTTAATTATAAGTCAAGACGAAGATGGTAGAAATATGAATATAAAAGGTAATTAAAAAAAAAAAAAAATTTTTGCTCATAACTATAACCAGGAAACTTACTATGCTCAAATTACAACGGAGCGAATGGGGACGGTCCACCCCTGTGAGGGGACGGCAAAATTTTTAAATATCTAGCAAGAACATTTCATTTGTTTTCATATTTTAGTCCCACCTAATACGATTCAAACAGATTTTTTCTTTTATTGCTAATTTTACAATAGTAAATTATTTTTACGATTTTTGCAATAACCTATTCTTGTAGAAAATATACTCAGGAATATTTGATTAGTATATTGCCAGGCGATTGAAGTCTTTTAAATTGAAATTTCTAAATAAGCGGTGATGACTTTTCCCTCAGCACGGAAGGCTGACATTCACGCTGAGCCAGTGGGTCTACCCACTATTTTCGGCTCGGCTACTCTTTTAGGAACACACAGTATAGTCCACACAATTAGTAGTATAATTTGGTCCTTTTTAGCCTACGGAGATGGGAAACAACTACAACTACCTCAAATTTAAAAACATTAATTGAGATGCCGGGTTTGGAACGACTACCACTGATTGGGGTGCTACACCACTTTCTCCCCGTCATCGGTATGTATCAGAAAGATAGTTTATCAAATTGCTCTCAATTGATTCCTTTTTTTTTATTATACCTCGGCATGTGACAACACCCCGTCTGACGTAAAGCTAGAGTGCGCCCCATAAACGTCAACAACTGCTACCAAGAGAAACCTGTGCGGACAGTAGTCGCCTCCACTATGCCGGCTTGAGGAGACGCTATGCACCATCTAGGTTGACAGTGCACACTCCTCTCGTTAAACCTGGCTACTTTAAAACTATTTCCGAAACGCGACAAGGTCACTTCACGGGTAGTACGTTTGAAAGTGGTGATACTGCCCCGAGACGGCAGACTGGACTCTAGGCAATGTGCGACCAAAGTACGTATAACACGGGTCTTATCGATCGTGAGTTCACGTGTCTTACCGCTAGACCACGGCCACTCTTAATATCCTAAATTGTTCTAAATTCCTTCTAGGTAAGGTAGGTTTGAAAACAACTACGTTGGAGTTATTCAAATCATTGGAAAGTCATTTTGGTCCTATCATAAAACTTGATATAATGCCAAGGAGTACATTAGTTGTGATGTTTAATCCGGATGATTATGACAAGGTTCGTATTATAAATTTTGCAACATCATCAATAAAATACAAAAATTAACAAGCTTGAAGATAATTTACGATAAAGCTGATAAATTAAATGTATACAATTTATGGTCATAGGTCTTGTTAAGCTTATGCTATACTTAAAGAGTGGTAGGCAGACTGATGATGGTTATTTGTCCAGTCTGCCGTCCTGGGGTAGTACCACCACTTTCGAATGTAACACCCGTGTCTTTGTCGCGTTTCGGGAATAGTTTGAAAGTAGCCAGGTATAACGAGAAGAGTGTGGTACAGGGTACATGCTCGTCTCCTCAAGCCGGCATAGTGGAGGCGACTGCTACCCGCACAGGTTTCTCTGTAGTAGCAGTTGTTTCCATTCATAGACCGCACTCTAGCTGTACATCAAGCGGAGTGTTGTCACATGCCGAGCTACAATAAAAAAAAAATACGAAACGTTAAAGTAAGTATTCCCGTTAGTATTGATGATGACTATAATTAGCCAAGTCTGCCGTCCTGGGGTTCTACCTACCACCACTTTCGAATGTAACATCCGTGAAGTGACCCTGTCGCGTTTCGGGAACAGTTGGGAAGTAGCCAGATATAACGAAAGGAGTGTGCACCGTCAATCTATATGGTGCGCATTAGTCTCCTCAGGCCGGCATAGCGGAGACGACTGCTGCCTATAGATTTCTCTGTAGTAGCAGCAGTTGTTTCCGTTCATGGACCGCACTCAAACGTTACATCAGGCGGAGTGTTTTCATACGTCCGAGCTAGAATAAAAAAAAATGAAATGAGGAAGGTGATACCTATATATTAATGTTATAGGTGTTCAGAGCTGAAGATCACATTCCTTCAAGACCAGGTTTTCAAACAATGACATACTATAGGACTGTTATGAGAAAGTCGACATTTGATGGTGTTTATGGATTGACCACAGCGTAAGTATAAGAAGTTTCAAAAGATACAGTTTAATATTTAATCCTTGGGTTCATTGATATATACAAAGGTCCCAATGTGACGCGAGAGAAAAGACGACCGCAGCCACGTTTAGGTTCTCTGTCAGTTAGTATTTTATTTGACAGCAAAATTGTCAAATCGTTTTAAGCGGCCTACGGTTTTTGATGTCAGAACTTTGTTATATGTACTTTGGTCGCTCAGTGCCTATAGGCACTATTAAAGAGTGGTAGGCAGAGGCTGATGATGGTTATTTGTCCAGTCTGTCGTCCTGGGGTAGTACCACCACTTTCGAATGTAACACCCGTGAAGTGATCTTGTCGCGTTTCGGGAATAGTTTGAAAGTAGCCAGGTATAAGAGAGGAGTGTGCACTGTCAATCTAGATGGTACATGCTCGTCTCCTCAAGCCGGCATAGTGGAGGCGACTGCAGCCCGTAGAGATTTCTCTGTGGTAGCAGTTGTTTCCATTCATGGACCGCACTCTAGCTTTACATCAGGCGGAGTGTTGTCACATGTCGAGCTACAATAAAAAAAAAAAAAAAAAAGATATAGTATGACGTTTGCACCTCCAGTGCATATTTCTACGCTTGGGATGCCTAGTGACTGATCAGCCAAGGATGTACGAGTATTCAGATCAGTTATAAAATATAGTCTACAATGTTCAGTAGTTAACTGACCCATATAATATTTGCAACATTATTACCATCCAAAAAAAAAACCGGCGTTCCACGGGTACAAGTTAGCAAGTCTTTCCGGCATCCCAGCGATTAATTTAGTTTTGTTTTTAAGGGAAGGACTACAATGGCGTGAATTTAGAACAAAGGTGAATCCAGCTTTGCTAATGCCAAAACTTGTCAAATTATATACACCAACAATATCAGAAGTTTCGGACGATATGATCGAAAGGTTAGTAATAATATTATATAGCCCGGGACCGCAGACAGGGCCTATGCCTTCATACGATGGTAGTTTGCGTACCCTACGGGCTAGTAATGTCGCTGAACTCCCCGATGCCGACGTATTTATTGATAAAAAATGACCTTAAATAAATATATTGACATATATACTAATAATAATATCTATATTTAAAAACTGACATAGTAAATAAGACAGTATTGTAATTAATTTTTATCTTTAATATTTTTTAAAAATTAATATATGAATAATATGTGACACGTAGTGACTTGGCTGGCCAACAGCTGTAGACTATGCTGTATATAAATAAATAAATATCAGCGGCGGCCTTAGGGGGTGGCGAACAGGGCAACAACCCAAGCAAAAAAATATATATAGATTTTTTTATCTATAAACGTTATTAACGCTCATTCGATAGATTATTATGCTTTAATTAAAGATTTTAGTCTTAGGAAAATCCGCAAACATCAATTTTGAAATTTATCATCTCTGCATTTGTTAATTTTGTAAATATTTCGATGTAAAGTATTTTAAAACTCAAAGGAGAATGCCACTTTCGGGCCCACTTGATACCTAACTGTATGGTAACAAAACAATATTCTAAAATAATATCTTATTTTTTTTATTAATTCATTTTAATTATATCAACACATCATTTACCAATCAATAGACGATGTTTAATTACATAAAAAATAGATAATAATAATAAAGTCAAATATTGCATCAGAAAACATCTAATTACTCAATAATCCGGGTGAAAAGATTAAAACTGATTAGTAATAAGGAAGTAGATTTATTTTTCTACAAAATTAACTAAAAATCATCGACAAACTCGAGAAAAAAATTGTGGGCCCATTTTTCTTAGGCGAATGGGCATTCTCCTTTTTTTTATTTGTATAACTTTAGCATTTCTCGTCAAACATGACAATTACCTAAATCAAACAACCAGACCTTCTTTCACATCACACACTTACGAAGGACAAAAGGCCTCGCAAAGACCTGCCGCCCGGAGCCTCGCAATGGGTAAAGCCGCCGCTGCTTGATTAAAAAATAAAATAAATAAAATAAAAATCTTTATTAGGTATAAAAACATAACATAAATTACATGAGTTGAGGACCCCGTACTAGACTATAGTCTGTATTACGGGTGTCCTCGCTCTTTTCTTATTAGAACACTTTAAACAAAATTACAAAAGAAAACACTGTGTGTGTGTGTGTGTGTGTGTTGATATATTTATATAATCAGTTCGTCTACAACTCGCATTAATAAATATAAAAAATTAGAAGAACTAAATAATTTATGTAATTCTGTTTTTATTTTCAGGATAAAGAAGTTCAAAGACGACCATGATTATATTAATAAAAAATTCCATTTTGAAATGACGAGATTCTCTCTGGAATCGATTGGAGTAGTAGGTTTGGGTTCACGAATAGGATGTCTCAAAGACGACCTCCCAGAAGACCACCCAGCACGTCAACTAATCAAAGCAGCACTTGATATTTTGAACCTCAGTCACAAACTAGAGTTCTTTCCTATTGCGTTTTGGAAATTCTTCCCTACGCCCAACTTTAACAAAATAATAAAAGCTTTTGATGTACAATGGGAGTAAGTATACGATATTGAAACTTTTTTTAATTGTAGTTCCGCATATCACAATACTGTGCTGTGGTGGTACTACCCCAGGATGGCAGCCTGGGCTGATAGCCATCATCAGCCTGCCTACCACTCTCTAATAGTGCCTACAAAAGTACATATAACATAGCTACATTGGTACCGGTCAGAATTTAGCGTGGTTCGAACACGAGTCTAATCGATCGTGAGTTCACGAGTCTTACCGCTAGACCACGACCGCTCTTTATTGAAATGAAATGAAAATCCTTTATTAACGTAGGCATGGACTTGTTCATCGTCAGAATCTACTTTTAATTATTACTATTAACTAGGAAAAGTATTCATAACTAACCAGAAATTACATTCTAGTGTTAGTGAAAAATTCATTAAAGAAGCTAAAAAGAACATCGAAGAACGAAAGAATGCTATTTTGGAAGAAGATAAGAGTGTAATTGAAAGATTATTGGAGGTGGATGAAAAAGTTGCTGTTATGATGGCTAATGAAATGCTTTTTGCTGGGATTGACACGGTATTGATTGGCACACTCTCTATTAACGAAATTCATAAGTTAAACGTGGCTGAGTCAGTATAAACGTGGATTTGCAATTGTCCTTATCTACCAAACATTTCTTCTGGTATAGATATCAGAAGGCCAAGTATGATGTTGCATTTCCACCAATCAGACGATATTATTTTGACCACCGAAGTAATAAACAATCAAATGAAGCGATCCTATTGGCGTAAATGCAACCTCGTTCTCAGGCCTCTGGTATTGACATCAGCACGAATCTAAAGGCTTGATTAAATGCGTAGAAGTATTGTCTGGGGCGTCTAGGGGTGAAGGAGATTACGCCACGACAGGCACAGCGGGACGTTCATGATTCCAGTCCACTGAGTACCTACACTCGAGGACACACTAGTTTTTTATTTAAAGATTTATTTGAAGATATTTTTAGGAAGAGCTGATTGAATCTGTGTTCCTAGTTTCTATTACTGTGAAGTTGACTTCTGATTGCTTGTGACGTCACACCAATGACCCATGCTCATTGGCCGAAAACGATAGCGTGTTACGCCGCCTACTATGTACGCTACATATTAAACATGATATTTCAGGTTGCTTTCTCAGTAATGGGAGTACTATACCACTTAGCCAACAATTTGGAAACACAGAACAAACTTCGAGAAGAGATACGTTCCAATGAAACTAGAAGACCATATTTGAGGGCTTGCATCAAAGAAGCAATGAGGATTTGGCCTGTTGTACCTGGGAATTTGCGTAGAACAACCAAAGAGCATGTCGTTGGTGATTATTTGATACCTATAGGCGTAAGTATTATTTGATTTCTAATTGTCGTTTTTTTTCTTTTCAAGATTTATACACCATGACACCTTGAAAGTTCGCTCATAGGGTGGTTTGCACCAGAAGTCCGGTTAAAGTAGCTTTTACGGCGACGACGACCGTTAAACGTTTACATTTACTTCACACGCGTTCCAATATCGTGTAAATTCATATTGTTATCGTTAAAAGGATGACTGACTCGAAAAATAATAGAAAAACATATTTGGCTTCTTTTCATACATTTGATGTTAGCAACATTGGTTTAACGATTACTTTAACCAGCCAAGATTCGCTGGTTACGGTTAAGGTTAAAGTAACCGTCAAAAATGACAGGCGCGACGATGGTGCAATTCGTGTGGAGTAAATATACACCATAATGTAAACGTAACGGTTAAAATAAACGTAAAAATTAAAGTTACTTTAACCGGCCTTCTGGCGCAAACCACCCTTTTAGACGGTTTTTAAGCTATTGTTGTAACTCGCCACTAGATGGCGCTGCAACCCATGTATGTATATAATGTATGATGTTTCCATTCAATATTAAATGATCTTAATAATACTTCAGGTCGACGTGGTTTCACCGAATGAAGTTCTTTCAAAATCAGAAAAGCATTATCCACGACCATTGGAATTTATACCAGAAAGGTGGATAGTAGACAAATCTGACCCCTTATATTATGGAAACGCCAATCCTGTAGTAACTCAACCGTTTGGATTTGGCGTACGCACGTGTATTGGACGTAGAATAGCTGAACTTGAGATTGAAACCTTACTATCAAAGATTATTGACAATTTTGAAGTGACATGGGAAGGACCACCTATTAAAGTAGTCACAAAAGTGACAAATACATTTGTTACACCTTACAGTTACAGATTTAAAAATCTAAAATAATATTTATATATTAGCTGTTATTTATTTTTATAAATATCCTTGTCGCGTTTTGGGAATAGTTTGAAAAGTAACCAGGTATAACGAGAAAAGTGTGCACTGTCAATATAGATGGTACATGCTCATCTCATCCACCCGGCATAGTGGAGGCGACTGCTGCCCGCACATGTTTCTCTGTAGTAGCAGTCGTTTCCATTCATGGGCCGCACTCTAGCTTTACATCAGGCGGAGTGTTGTCACATGCCGAGCTACAATAAAAAATAATACAAGATACAAGCATTATCTTAGTTACTAAGGCTTAGTACAAGCATTTATAAAAAAGAAAAATAATAAAAATAAATGTGTTATTGTACACATTCATTTGATTTACCTTGCCCATTTGTTTTTTTAAAAAGAAGTTTATACACTAATAGTAAATTTGTTTTTTTTTATTGTGGCTCGGCATGTGACAACACTCCGCCTGATGTAAAGCTAGAGTGTGGTCCATGAATGGAAATAACTGCTACTACAGAGAAATTTCTACGGGCAGCAGTCGCCTCCACTATGCTGGCTAGAGGAGACGAGCATGTACCATCTAGATTGACAGTGCATACTCTTCTCGTTATACCTGGATACTTTCAAACTTTTCTCAAAACACGACAAGGTTACTTCACGGGTGTTACATTCGAAAGTGGTTGTATTACCCCAGGACGGCAAACTGGGCTGATAGCTGCCTACCACTCTTTAATAGTGCTTACAAAAGTACATATAACATTGGTACTAATCTGAATTTAGCGAGGTTCGAACACCGGTCTCTTCGATCGTGAGTTCACGCGTCTTACCGCTAGACCACGGCCACTCTTATTTGACTAAGTAATAATTATTAAAATGTAGATTTTATTTACTGATTTACAGGGAATTCAAAAAATATTGTTAAAAAAAATATGAATCATAACATTAAAAAATTAAATAAATTATAAAGGTTTTCTATATTTAGCTTGTATCCAGACTCTATACATTGTTAACATTTTACCACGATTAACTTGCAACCTCCGATCAATTAAATTCTGTTCCTCTTTAAATCCGGCTGATTCAAACATATTTCTTATCTCTTCTTGTGTGAAGAAATACACTCTAGTTTTGTCACCTCTTGCATAAAAATTATCTGATATACAACTACCATTTTTAAATCTAAGTTGTGCCAGGTCATATCTTCCATAATCTCTGAATACTACTAAACCTCCTGGTTTTAGATATTTATACATCTGATTGACAACGGCTTGCATTCTGTAATTAGAAATGTATTGTTTTAATTTCATTTACACACTATGGCAAAACAATAATAATAATGGAAGCGCAATATAAAAATAAACTACCCCAGGAGGGTACCGGCCGTGCCGGAGAATCCCTCCCTGAGCAAGACTCAGGCTGCCCCACGTATTCTGGGGGGGGCAATATTTCGCTGACATACCCTGAAGAAAACCCGTTCCTGAGAAGAAGCAACATCGTCCGAACTCCTCCAAAATCAAAATCCACTTCTGACACTCGTCGCGAAACCTGCACGCTGAGAGACAGCCCACCAGCTACTAGCGTTAGTAAAGATACTGTAACCTCACATCCAATAACAACAATGGAAACCAATACTACCCAACTCGACGCCCATGGCTCATCAAACTCAAAACTTGTCCAACAACTTTTCTATCCCTCACGTAGAAGTACCGGTTCTGCAAAAGCCACAAACAATCTGCCAAATCATCCATCAGCTGATCTACAATCTGACCGACAGACCTCGCCTCCATCCAGGCAACGAGCACTACCAGTCCATAACCACAAACAAAAAAGGTTATCAGACTCACCTCCAGCTAACCCCATTAGGTCCAAGAACAGACTCGATGGTCTACCGCAAGACAATCCATTTATTAAAAAACACTCCCTCTGCAGAACACCACCTAAGAGGGATGACACTGAGAATTTGAATAAATTACCTGAAACAGATACTATTCATGCATTGGAGACCTCAAACACTGTCCTTGAAATTGAGCCCTCGCAAAAGAAAAAGGTCATATCAGAAAAGACACTCACACAACAAGTCTTTCATAAAGCACTTTTCAACAGCAGACAAAGGTCGCA
Organism: Tinea pellionella; assembly: GCA_948150575.1. Lineage (NCBI taxonomy): Eukaryota > Metazoa > Arthropoda > Insecta > Lepidoptera > Tineidae > Tinea > Tinea pellionella. The sequence continues at coordinate 4,246,614 of OX411258.1, forward strand.
ATCCGTAACCGAAAGAATTACTGGAGAATCTGTACCTAACATCAAAACAAATGCAAGTCAATCCATAAATAATAATGAAACGCAAACCAATAACGAAGAGTGGACAACAGTCACAAATAGAAAAAGGAAAAATACTAGCCCTGACCAAATTACAAGACAAGATAAGGATAAACGATCTAAAACAGATGAGTACCGGCTCGGGAACTCAATACCCACATCGAATAGGTTTGCTAAACTGGACGAACTTGATGCTACTAATTCACCAGCACCACACAAAGATGCGAGAAAACCCCCACCAATATTTATAGATGGAGTTTTGAAGATCCAACCACTCACTACTATTCTAAATAATGCAGCCCTAAACGAATACGTCCTTAAAATACTGCGTAATGACCAAGTGAAGGTGCAACCAACATCAACTGAGGCCTATAGAGCTATAATTAAGGAGCTAAAACAGAGAAATACTGAATTCCATACGTACAAGCCAAAACAGGAACGCAGCTTCAAAGTGGCATTAAAAAACATGCACTCTTCTGCTGACCTTGATGAGCTAAAAATAGCTATAGATAGCCTTGGACATAAAGTAACTAACATCTGGAATGTAAAACAAAGAATAACAAAGAAACCTCTACCATTGTTCTTCGTGGAACTAAAACAGGACTCAAACAATAAAGACATCTACAAAGTAACAACTCTCCTGAACTGTCGTATCTCATTTGAGCCACCTCATACTAAGCGTGTAATCCCCCAATGTGGAAACTGTCAAAGGTACGGCCACACTAAGGGATTTTGTAACCGTAATCCCCGATGTGTAAAATGCGCGGGCAACCACTCGACTATCGATTGCCCAAGGAAGGAAAGGTCCAACAATGTGAAGTGCGTTCTCTGTGAGGGAAACCACCCTGCTAACTATAAGGGCTGTGCTGTCTACAAAGAACTCCAAAAAGTTAAATATCCACCTTTACGGTCAAAACCCAGGACAAAGACTATTGAAACGATGGTTCCAACACAATCAGGAAGTTCCGTTGACATTGATCCGCAATCATATGCCGATGTACTTCGAGATAACACCCAAAAAAACAACGCGGTTGGTGATCACTTGGAACAAAATACAGAATCTGAAACAAAACATAACACTTATAAAGACCTAAAGAATTTACTTCTTGCAGCAATGCATCAAATGAGCATCATAACAAACCTATTATCGGAACTCATGTCAAAAATGCAGTCATGGAGCTAAAGGTTGCCATCTGGAACGCCAATGGGCTGTCAAAACATAATGAGGAATTAATAATATTTCTGGAAACACACCAAATAGACATAGCTCTAATTTCAGAGACACATTTCACAAATGATACCTACCTAAGTATACCAAAATACAACTTGTATCACACAACTCATCCCAATGGTAAAGCGCATGGGGGCTCGGCTGTAATAATCAAGGACAGCCTTAAACACCATCCAACTATTAACTTTCAAAAAGATTATTTGCAGGCAACAAATGTTGTGATTGACGAATGGTCCGGTCCCATAGTACTCTCGGCTATCTATTGTCCGCCTAAGCACAACATCAAAGCTGACAGTTTCACAGAGTTCTTCAAATCCCTCGGCGACAGATTCATAGCTGGAGGTGACTACAATGCCAAACATGTTCACTGGGGATCTAGACTCACTACAACGAAAGGAAGGGAGTTACTTAAATCTATTGAATCGCTAAAACTATTTCCGATCTCTACTGGTGAGCCTACATACTGGCCGTCAGACCCTAATAGACTTCCGGATCTTATTGATTTCTCTGTTTCCAAGGGTATATCTAAACATAATATTCATACTTACTCCTGCTTTGAGCTATCCTCCGACCATTCGCCAGTAATCATCAACATATCATGCCAAACAGTGACTAAACAAGGTAAATGTACCCTCCATAATAGAATGACTGATTGGGATTGCTTCCGTGAGATAATAGAGAGAGATCTCAATACCAGCATTAGCCTAAAATCTGATGAGGACATTACTATGGGAGTTGAAAACTTCACTCGATGCATACAAAACGCAGCTTGGGAATCAACACCGACAAATTGCGCACAATTCAAGCCTCTTCAAGTGCCCAGGCATATTAGAGTGGCTATCAATGAGAAACGTAAATCACGCAAGCGATGGCAATCTACAAGATGCCCTAGGGATAAAAAACACCTTAACCACCTAACAAAAAAGTTGAAGAAAATGCTAGACGATAATAAAAATAAAAATGTTCAAACGTACCTTCGCAATCTGGATCCCACAGCTGCAACAGACTACTCATTATGGAGAGCAACTAGACAACTAAAACAACCACATACACAAAATCCGCCTCTAAAGCAACAAGATGGTAAATGGGCAAGGAGCGATATGGAGAAATCACTTACATTTGCTAACCATCTCACCCAAGCATTCACTCCTAACCCAAGTGAAGACTCCACTGATGCTGTGGAAGCTATCACAAAATATGTCAATGAACCAGCTCAAGAGACCTGTAAACAAGAAATTAAAAAGATTTCTGCAAACGAAGTGATTATGACCGTCCGACACTTGAATAACAAGAAAGCCCCAGGATATGACCTAATAACAGCCCGTATACTAAAAGAACTTCCTATGACTGGAATAACATACATAACTCAACTATTTAATGCAATCCTGCGCCTTAACTTCTTCCCCCCTCAATGGAAGGTTGCTGAAACAGTGATGATACTTAAACCGGGTAAAGAGGCCACTGATCCTAAATCATACAGACCGATCAGTCTATTGCCAATGGCATCTAAGATCCTCGAACGCATCCTCCTTTCGCGTATGTTACCAGTTGTAGATGACAAAGAACTAATCCCAGACCACCAATTTGGATTTCGCAGTAAGCATGGTACTGTCGATCAAGTACACCGTATAGTGGATAAAATACATGACACCTTCGAGTCAAGGGAATATTGCTCAGCTGTATTTATAGACGTTTCTCAGGCGTTTGACAGAGTATGGCACGATGGCCTCCTGTACAAAATTAAACAGCAGCTCCCGAGTCACTTCTTCCAAATAATAAAGTCATACCTCTCAGAGCGGAGGTTCCTGGTACGCCATGGGGAGCATACAACCAGTTTAAACCCTATCCAAGCTGGAATTCCCCAGGGTAGTGTCCTAGGACCTCTACTATATTTACTGTACACTGCGGATCTTCCAACCAATACTGGAACTCTAACAGGAACCTTTGCAGATGATACGGCCATCCTAGCGTCACACAAAGACCCAGCAAAGGCATCTGATATTCTCCAACAGACCCTAAATGACATATCCAATTGGCTTAGAAGGTGGCGCATCAAAGTCAACGAAGCAAAGTCAGTCCATGTAACATTTACTCTAAGGCGAGAAACATGCCCCCCGGTGAACTTAAATAACATCCAAATACCGCAGGATAATAACGTCCGATACCTAGGTCTTCATTTGGATAGGAGACTAACTTGGAAAAATCATCTAACCACCAAACGGAAACAACTAAACCTGCTTCGGCTCAAAATGAATTGGATGCTGAACAAAAAGTCAGAACTTAGTATTGAGAACAAGCTGCTACTCTACAAATGCATCATAGTCCCGATATGGACCTATGGAATCCAGCTGTGGGGCTCTACAGCGGAGTCAAACATAGAGATAATACAAAGATTCCAATCTAAGACTTTACGAACAATGTTAAATGCGCCATGGTTCATAACAAACGAATCTATCCATAATGATCTAAATATACCCACTGTAAGAACAGTTGCTTGTAATACAGCAAGAAAATACAAAGACCGCATGTTAAACCACCCCAACAAACTTGCTTCCGAGCTCCTCACGAAGACAAAACCGAGACGAAGATTAAAAAGGAAAGTGCCAAGAGACCTCGCATAGCCCAAATCTGGAGGATGTTAAGGAGCTCCTCCGCTGATATCGAGAAGGACATGTCACTGGACATGTACCGCACATGCCAAATAACCCCAATAATACACAACCAACGCTGAATGTCCTTACTGTGACAGATAGTGTTGCAGAAAAGAGCTAAAAAAAAAAAAAAAAAAAAAAAAAAAAAAAAATTTACACACTATATTATATACTGTGCTTGTATTTTTTTATTGTAGCTCGGCATGTGACAACACTCCGCCTGATGTAAAGCTAGAGTGTGGTCCATGAATGGAAACAACTGCTACTATAGAGAAATCTCTACAGGCAGCAGTCACCTCTACTATGCCGGCTTGAAGAGACGAGCATGCACCATCCAGATTGACAGTGCACACTTCACGGGTATCATAGACAATTGAACATTTTTTCCTAATATAACTCATGTGACATCGACTGGCCTGATTGTAAGCACAGTGGAGGTCCACGAGCACTAAAGACTCGATAACCGCTTACATAGTGGCTCCAGTCGCCATTACTATGCCAGTCTGAGAAGTTTCTTGTCACCCAGTCTTGATCGCTCATTAGAATAGGTTATAGGATACTTTTTTTATAATTTTTTTCATGATAAATGAAGTGAGAACACTAGCTAGGTGCATACAAAGTTGCAGGTAACAGGTAGTATAGAATAATATAAAATACTCACTTTGATGGCTCAATAGCACACAAGACGAAAATAAGAACAATTATATCCAAGCTATTCTCTTTAAATGGAACATCCCAATTTTCTGCTGTAGCGTCCATAACAAAGACATTACATCTCTTAGTATCATATAATGAGTTTTCTTTTATTATTTCAATGGCTTTTGATGAGAAATCACATCCATAAATAAATAAATTAGGATCTTCACTATACTGTAGTATAGGAAAGATAGTATTTCCAACCCCGCAACCAATTTCAAAAATTGTTCTTTTTTCTCCATTTATTGGAGTCGGAATCGGAATTGTACTAGCATCACTTTGAGTTGAAGATTCAGGATGTACTCTAACTGGGGCGTTAATGTTGTCTGGTGCTAGTTCAGGGAACTCCGTGAATAACCAATGGCGGTCTTTGAAAAATCTATGATGTAAAAAATCAATTTTTATTGCACAATACTTGGTATTTTGTTATTCTACTTAAATTAGTTTTTTTTTTATTGTAGCTCGGCATATGACAACACCCCGCCTGATGTAAAGCTAGAGTGCAGTCCATAAACAGAAACAACTGCTACTGCAGAGAAATCTATATAGCGGAGGCGACCGCTATGTCGGCCTGAGGAGACAAGAATGCACATCTAGAGTGATAGTGCACGCTCCTCATACCTGGCTACTTTCAAACTGCAAGCGCGACAAGGTCACTTCACAGATGTTACATTCGAAACTGGTGGTACTGCCCCAGGATAGCAGCCTGGGCAAATAATCATCATCAGTCTGCTTACCACTCTTTAAGTGTTTACAGTATAGGTCGATTCAAACTTTATGACGTCTCAGAAATTAACCGTTGTAAAATTAAGAGTAAGAATAAGCTGCCGGCGGGTACTATTTCCTCTTAATTTCATCGATACCCCAACTTGTACCTAAATTCGTAGCCGCCATAAACATAAAGTTTGCTTCATACTATATAAATATTATAAAATATTAGTAATACCTATTTTGATGAATATCATAAAAAGAATCCCAATGTTTATCAGCATTTTCTTCTAAATTTTGAATAACTTCCTTACTCAGCAACACATTTGAGTTTTGTTCAACTTTAATCTTAGCAGCTTCTTCTTGTTCAGAATCCCATTGGACATTATCCCTGAAATTACAAAAAAAATCTAATAAAAATATATTACATACGTAAGTAATGTTTGATTTTAATTCCCTACGAAGTCGTACCATGCGTTAAAGACAAAGACTTTGCTCTTATCAATTAAGAAACGAGATCCACCTTGAGGTTTTTTTCTATATCTAGTTAATTCCAAATCGTAATTATTGTGAACTGTGGTATTGTTGTATCGTTTCAAAAAATTTAATATCCTACCACGCATTGTGTTTGAATACTTCGTCAGCATTTTCTAAGTATCTGTTCCCGAATTGAGGACGGTTCACTAGCTTACTCTCTTCCATTTAAATCTGATAAACAATTATTTACTTTTAACTTCACTTTCAGCACCTTAGCTGACTTTAGTACATAACCTAAAATAGATTTTAAAAATCAAAACAAGAAAGTGCTGTCGAGGAACCTAATACCGTCCACAGACTATATACGGATACTACGATACTCTCTCTCTCCCCAAACGTTAAAATGTCTATGGATAATTTTAACCACAGACAATTAATATTGCTGTCATTTGTTTTTTTTTATTAGTTAAGGCTCATACTACTTTATATTTACCGTTATTATATATTTGCAACAAATAATTTAATACACACTATTTTTATTATTTAAAATAAAACTGGTTCAAAATTGACAACATCACAACTCTTGAGACTCTGAATTCAATCCATTTGTCATAATTTGAAATTAGACTCAAAAAACTATATTTTGTACAAATTTGGAGTTTTGGCGGTCAATGGCGAAAATAATAACAATATAAATTATTAAATAATAATGGTATAATAGTTGTAATTATAGGTGTTTGTTAAAGTGGGTGAAGCAAATGATTCGAAACAGAAAAACGTGTATTATTCAATTTTTCCTCTATAACTCCGTTGAAAGTTTTCGTAAAGATTCCACCACTTTATTGAAACTTTGACTTCTCTGAGACTGGACTTGACAGTTTTGTACAGTGAATGAGTGATGTGATGCAAATGTGATTTTTTTATTTAGGTAATTTAAAAAACAACCTAAAATGGAGATGGCACTACATCTATTGGAAATCTAATGGAAATTAATTTCGTTCCAATATTATGTTTAGATAAACTGAAAAATTTCTTTACTTAAATGTTAAGTTATAAGAATTTCTTATTCAATAACATTGAATTAAACATAATAACTTAATGTTCAATAAGAATTATTATGTAATATACTTCCAATAGATTAAACAGTACTACAATGTTGTTACAAATATAAAGCGTGTTTCCATTGTCATTATAATTTGATTACTCCTTTAATCGACTCTAACATGAAAGTGCCACAAAAGGCATTTGGAACAACAAAGTCTCTTAATATCTACGACTAGTCTAGACATTGGATTCCTCTTCCTTAGGAGCGCCTAAATACCTACTGAACTAGGAATGACGTTATAGATAGAAGCTCCATTAAAGGAGTGGTGTGGGTAGAAGGGTGGCGGGTCGAGGAGGCACTACTCTACAAACAATTCTCGAGGATATTGAACAGCGATGCGTTCGGAAATGCATTGGCTGTGGCTGCGTAGAATGGAAAGCTTCACGTCTCATTGCGCGGCAACTAATGTGTAAAGATTGATAATAATGCACGTTTATTCTGTTCTAATATTCAGTTGTGTGTTTAATACTTTGAATATAGGGTTGCTTATTTTAATAAAATATTCATTATAGTTACGCTCTTGAAAACGCCTGAAAAGATATTAATGAAAAGCATAAAGGTTAGATACTTTTAAAATATTTTTACATTAGATATCCCCTTTAGATTAGTCTGTAATTCAGGTGGAAGGGGTATTATTGTCTCAAATAACTTAATGTACCGTTTTGAGGAAAAAATAAACGGTCACGTTATGTATACTAAAGTAACGCTTGTATTATGAAGATATATTGCCAGCGATTGAGATTTTGTAAGATTCTATTCGATCTCCCATACTATACGATAAAAGGAGGCAAAATATTAACGTCTGGCATCAGGGAATGCCATCTGTTGTGATGCTGTGCGGTAAGTGGCGATTTAGGTACTCACATGAATGGATGATGTGTCTTCATCGCTCATAATCCAAGTAACTATGACAAAGTCGAGAGTTTTCAAGGAAAATATTAAGTTGCTTTAGGATATTTTATTGCGTTCGGGTCTTTCTGTGCTAACTTTCAGCGATAATATAGTAAAATGTTATTTTTACGATAGTTATAAAACTTTATTTTTCTATTACTATTCTATTATTTTTTTAGTCACATGGTCTTAAAATAAAGTGTCCTTAAAACGATCCTGGGTACTTGCAAGTTAAGCCGCTTCTCGAGTCAAGGCAGACTTTATTGAATTAACCACCCTTAATCTGCAACATTATTATTATTTTTTATTATTGTAGCTCGGCACGTGACAACACTCCGTCTGATGTAAAGCTAGAATGCGGTCCATGAATGGAAACAACTGCTACTACAGAGAAATCTCTACAGGCAGCAGTCACCTCCACTATGCCGGCTTGAAGAGACGAGCATGCACCATCCAGATTGACAGTGCATACTCCTCTCGTTCTAACTGGCTACTTTCAAACTATTCCCGAAACGCGACAAGGTCACTTCACGGGTGTTACATTCGAAAGTGGTGGTACTGCCCCAGGACGGCAGCCTGGACAAATAACCATCTTCAATCTGCCTACCACTCTTTAATAGTGTCTATAGGCACTGAGCGACCAAAGTACATATAACAAAGTTACATTGGTACCGGTCAGAATTTAGCGAGGTTCGAACACGGGACTCATCGATCGTGAGTTCACGCGTCTTACCACTAGACCACGGCCGCTCTAATATTTCTTTTGATTATTTTATTTTGTACATTTTAAATTAAGTACTTTAATTTATTGTAAATTGGAACGGGGGGGTGACTATTGTTTTTTTTTATGAAGATACGACACGTGACCTCGACTGGCCTGATGGTAAGCACTGACGACTACATAGAGAACCGCTTGACGGTGGCTCCAGTCGCCGTTACTATGCCGGTCTGAGAAGGTGCTTTTTCACGCTCCGCTTGTTATTGTGTGTTATTAGTTTTTATTTGATAAATTATTGATATTGAAATTTTAGTACATTACTTCATGATTATTACATATTTGTTTCTACCAATCCTTCGTGTGTTGTTACTAACTTACATGCTTCAGACGCAGGAATTTAAACAAGGATATCCGTATAACAGACAGTCAAAATAAAATAATAGCGATTACAAAAAAGAAAATTATTAAATATTAAATTTTCATTTTGCATTTTTAATAACAATGTAAATTACAAAACGCATATTACATTCAATGGCGTTACATAAAAGTTCAGATTCGTATGAAAGTTTGGCTCTAATCCAATGTTATAGAGAAAATCTTCAAGCACTGTTGGAGCCATGTAGCATAATCGAAATGATATGAGAAAATTCTATGGAAACAGCTTAACGTGACTGTAAAAAAATAGCTTATTGAACTGGAATTTGATATTAAATTTTTTTGTAATGATGTTCGGATTGCGAGTACTTATTTAATTTTGGGTATATGTATTTATTAAATATTGTATGTATATATGCAGAGTAGTTTAGTGCCTAGAACGTGTACGCGACAAAGACAGATTCGATCCCCAATTTAGGCTGTTGTGTAGGTACATGTTGATTTTATTTCTAAACTAGCTAACCCGGCAAACTTCGTACCGCCTCAGAATTTGATTTCTGAACGACTTTTAAATTTAATTGATTTCTAAACGACGGAACGAACATTAAATGTTTGACATTCAAAACCAAAGGGATAGTTTCTAAGGGAAAGCGAAATTGTTGTTTTTACTATATTCCAAGCATTTTTTTCATATTTACTCACCTTTTAAACCTTCCCTGGACTTCCACAAATAATTCAAAACCAAAATTAGCTAAATCAGCCTAGCCGTTCTCGAGTTTTAGCGAGACTAACGAACAGCAATTGATATTTATATAGATTAATAAAAAAAAACATATGTAAATAGATATATAGATATATTAAAAGTATGTATTGTACCTATTTAATTTTTCATGTTACTAAAATTTCTAGTTAAAAAAAATAAAACTGACTATTACGACTTATTATAGAAAACTTTAAAATTTGTTGCCATCTCAATTCGGTGGGTAAAATTTAAATTTAACAATAAAATGTAATTTATTGTGATAATTGAGCAAGAGCTGGTAGCAATTAGCGGCAGTCGACGCGACGAGGCCTCTAACTTATACACAGAGAGCGCACAAGGGCCATCTGGCGTCGCTCCAATGTTCTACTTGTAGTGACACACGTACGAAATTTTCACTCATTTTTAGGCAACTTGTGAACAGTTTAAATGTGTGCCAAATTCAACCCTTAAAGGAAAATGCCCATTTTTGGGCCCACTTGATATCTAATAGTTTGGTAACAAAACAATTTTCTAAAATAATATCTTATTTTTTTATTAATTCATTTCAATTATATCAACACATCAATAGATGATGTTTAATTACATATAAAATTGATATCTTCAATATTTAAAGCATTTAATATAATAATAACCTCAAATATTGCATCACTAAAAGTCTAATTACTCAATAACCCGAGTGAAAAAATTAAAACTGATTGTTAATAAGGAACGTAGATTTATTTTTCTACAAAATTAACTAAAAATCATCGACAAACTCGAGAAAAAAAAATTGTAGGCCCATTGCTCTTAGGCATTCTCCTTTGGTCTGACTCTATTATTTTTATAGCATAACTGCAGTGTTTGCCGTTGGCAGTCACTAATCTTTATATGCCATCGAAAAGTGGGCCCGTTTGCAGTACTCGGTAACCGAAAGAATCGATTCTAAAAACGCCTGTACTGAATTAGTGCTTACGAGAGATCAATGTACATACTACATAACAAAGTCACATTGGTACCGCCGAGAATTTTTGGAGATTTTGGAGAGATAATATATGTATAAAATACTAGGGGATTAACTTCATACAACTGACATGAAAGAAGTGTAGGCCGCTTGAAACGATTTGACAATGTTGCCGTCAAGTCAAGTCAAGAATACTAACTGACAGAGACCCTAAAAGTGACTGCGGTCATCTTTTTTCTCGCGTCACATTGGGAGCGAACACAGAGTTGTTGATTGAAAGTTCACGTCTACGAATATACTGACGAGCGACGCGGGACGCACTCACGGTCGCTTTATTTTTTTACATTTAATAAATAATAATATTTACTTTTAATAACGAATTCTTAGTGATGCTAAAATATACAAAACAACTAATAAATTACACCTATTTTAGAAATGATTGTAGCAAATAAATTTAATAGATAATTTTTTTATAATATTTTTTTTTCCTGTAGGTATTAGTGTTATTTTATTTTGATAACGAGTGACCAGTGATTTGGTTAAATGCACTCTGGCTGGACTCCAATTTAAACTGAGCATCTGTTTTGAACTATGCAACATTTTTTTTTGTAAACACATGAAAACACGCTTAGACATATCAAAAATGTTCCCTAATATAATTTAATAAAAAAAATGTTGCTGTAATAAAGGCAAAGGCATTATTGCAAATGCAGCCTAGTCTAGTTATTTTTAATTTTTCAAGAGTTCATACATCAAGTTAGTTAATCTAAATTATTTAAGTTAATATAGTGATATTAACTAAGACATTTCCACTCGTATTTTCAATTTTTTTTTTCAGATATCTCCTCTTTTCAACCGACTTTAAAAGAAGAAGATTATCAATTTGTCGTGTATTTATTAAAGTTCTTTTTCAGACGGGAATTAAAAAAATACATCTAATAGAAGTAATTTAAATGCTTTAAATTTAAATACAAATAGGATAATTTTTGGACATTTTTGGACAAATTTGAATTTGCCGCAGACGATTAGATATGAAGTTGGCCACAAATTGGCCACTGTCCTTTCGCATTTAGGAACTCATAAGGGGAACTTACAAAGTTTCAAATAATAAATCGATCATAAAAAGCTAGCTAGTTAGATCGACATGACTTGAATATTAATGTATTTCTTTGATGAATATGCAAAACTAAAGATATAACGTAAGCTAGTTAGTTTGAATTTACAAGTGCAATAAATCTAGCAACCCCCTCAAATAGTAGGTACAGGCTTTCTGCTCAAGACACTAGGTATTGTAGTCCGTTTATTTTACTAATACTTTTTTCATTAATTTTCTATTTTTGTATAAAATAAATATTGTAGATAATCAAAATTGTGCATAAAAACATATTTTGCCGATATTTTGTCATAGTCCAAAAAGCCGGCACACCACAGTGAGAGTGATGCCGTATGTTTATGTGCAAAGTCCATCCCAGAGTGGACTCCAGACTGCCAAAGTAATCGCGGCAGGCCCAGATGGAGATGAGTTCGACACCAAATCATAACAATAAAGGTTTCGATAACTAATATACTAACTTGATAGCAAAAAGTAAATGTCAAAACACCACAAATGCCACACGTCTCCTGAGGATGCCACGTGGAGTGGTGAAACGCGTCGAGAAGTATTTGCATGTTGGTGAAGAGTCTAACACTGACAGCTGATGTGATCGTGTACCTACCCTCACTAGTATTGATTAGCGGGAATTAGTTAGTAGTGTTTAAAACATATTTTAGAATACACTATATTGTTTTCATTGTAAATTGAAGTGCTGTAGAAGTTGAACTACACATAACAGCTGAAGGTTGTGCAAGTTTGTCGGCCACGCAGCAGGCAAAACTTCGTTTTTCATTTAATTTCTCTCGAACGAGCACAGTTTACAATATTTTTAGTGAAACTAACTTTCAAATAAATTTTGTTATTACTTGTCGAGTTTGTGTCTCTGACGTTTTACACAAAGAAGCATTTGCAATTTAAAAATTATTCGCATGCCTTATGATGCTGGAAAAGGCATTCTTACGGTTATTTAGGTTTTAAATAAAAATTTGCAATAAAGTAATTTCCGGCAGGGGTTTATTTTTCTTGCATTTAAATTAAAATATGATAGATATGAAGATACGTTGTTAAACTTGAATTATTAAAGCCATTTTAGTTAGGATTTAAATTAATTGATAGAAAAACAAATGATTCACATAATAATATATGTAGGTATATCGATTAGCCTAACGGCGTATTTGCAACAGGCTGGTCTTTAATTTGTGATGATGTAGCACTTACTGACATTAACAGGATTCCAATGCAAACCGCCTGAATCTCCTAATTGGCTCAATACAACTCCAGTTGCACAATCGGTTTACATCAATTACTCGTACCATGCATGGATCGAGCTTACTCTAATAGCAGATTAACGACCCAATATGTTTGATTTTCGAATATATGATAGTGTTGCAACATGTGAAAATAATCGTCTAAAATGCAGGCGAAACGAATTCAGTCGATAACGTATTTTGAATAGTCGCATGAGGGATTCAGGGAGCCGAAGGTAAGGTGTTCGAAACGTGGGTGGCGTTCCGGCGCACACGATAAGGTCTGATCTGCGGAAGACAGCATGCAGGCTTGCAAGCGCAGACGGGATCGATATTGCAATGGGGGCTCGCACCACCTCGTTCCCCCTTGGGCTGCTAACGGAGACAATGTTCAAACTCGACAAATAAAAAAATATATTTTTGTTTTAAACTTTTACCTTTAATTTTGTTTTCTGTACTGACTGACATACTATGCACGAAATTATAATTTTGCATTTTAGTTATTATTTCTTATTAAAGCAATGTTTGTGAAAGTGCACAATCATTGTACATAGTGGGAAATGGCGGGTATAATTCTTTGTATTTATGTTCTAATTCTTCTTTGTTTCTGCTTCTGAATGTCGCTGTCTTTTTTCCAAAATAAATAAACGAATAAATAAACAAATTTTATTTTACTAAAATAAAAATCTAGATATAAATCTAATAAAATTCTATTTAATATAATAAAGTGGATAATATAAGAGTCATTAGTGAGTTAGTATGGTGTTTACCGTATAGGCAGTCGGCAGCGTTGGCTGAAAGTTTCGCGATAAGTTCGGAAGTAGCGCGTGGTGTACGCAATGCAATATTGTTAGCCGGTTACGAGACTAACAGCGGATATTAAGGGTGCATTGAGACGAGCGCAACGTTTTTGTATTGTTCTGTTTGCATGAACTTTTGTATATTGTTGAACTTATGGCTTAATTATTATTTATTCATATTTTGAAACTTTGTTATTAAATGAACCAGCTAGCTTTTCCTTCATGGATAACTTTACACTTTATTTTTAATTTTTACCATTTATTCAATTAAATGAAATTGAATTAAAGCACATTATGGAATACAAAATGAAAACTAAATTGACTCAGTAGAAGTGTTATTGCGTTTTTTTTTGATACTACTTATTGGAAACCTCAAAAAGTTTAACCACTTCTATTTGAAGTGGGATCGATATAGAGCAAGAGACAGGCGGTAGTGTAGTATAGTAGACACTATACACTAGGGTTGCTCTTACAGTCATTTAATTTATATTCTTTATAACCTGTGACGTTAATTCCGTATCAATTGACCACCTACTCTTGTATAAAGTCCTAGATATAAATAAGTGAGATTATTAAAATTTAAAACTTGGTAGTGTTGTAGATGTAGACATCGATAAATACATCGATTCGAGAATCTCTAAGTTAAGCGCATCTCTAAAGAAAACTCTTTTGAAGTGACGTGGTAGGTACTCGTCTCGGCTAGGCGTTGTTCTCAAACATGAAACGAGTAACTTCTTAAGTCCGAACCACGCCTTACGTATCGAAACTTATCACAGCAGCGGACAATGCCTCAAACTACGTATAAGAGGCTCGGCTCTTACATGAGACTTTAAAATTGCTTTCTTTATATTTTTTACAAAACTACGAGGGTGTAAATATTTTTTAATAAATACGTTTAACGCGTATTGTGTGATGTACAGCGAGCGTGTTGTACGATTTTTTTTAACTTCATGAAAGCGTTTGAAAGAACATGAAATAATAAAAAAAAAATGCAAAAGAGTATTAACTAAAAATAATATATTAAATTAATGATATCAAATATTTTGTTATAACAAACTGGCTAGTCCCTTAAATGATTAATTATAGTAATATAATTTTGTTCTTATAAGACTCGATATTCCTAAGTGGTTAATCTATCATCAGCGCTGTAAATTGAATCGAAATTTTCTATTAAAACTACGAGGAAGGTATAAAATTATTAAACAGTTTTATGAACAGGTCATTACAGGGGTAGGTAAGAGTTTTAGCAAACAAATATTGTTTGCCGCAACAGCAGATGGGTGCAATTACTGCGCTCCCTGAACGTTAATGCAGCACTTAAAAACGTTTTACTCTGAATGTAGAGGTTTTTGGCTTTTGTCATGTCCAACGTACTACTATAAATGAACGTGCTTACATGCTATTATTATTAGTATTTTATTAATAATAAAAATGTAAGCTGTATGTTTACACTTTGAGTTGCAGTCTCTCTTGCATTCTATCGGCAGCAGCTTATAGTGTGCATAAATTAGTGAACTATATACAGGATATACATGTATAAATACATGGAAATAAGAGACAATTTGTTAAAAATCAACACTTTTCTTTGGTTTGCCGTATATCATTACTTCCCAAAATTTGATCCTTATCAGGAACACTATCGGATGGTGCAATAATACAGTGTTTATTTTTTTCAAAATCAACAGGTTCGATTCCTGGCCGGGAAAATGGATTTATCAAAAATCAAATAATTCAGTTTTAATTTTCATCAAAATCGGCATCGAGACTCCTTTCAGCATTTTTCGATATCTCTTATAGTTTAGGATTTGGCCATGAAAGCCCACTTGAAAAATTCACCCTGTATACTAACTAACGAAGTGTAACTATTTAACTCCGCGATTCCACTAGGCTCGCACACGTGGAAGAAATGCAATTCGATTCGGTGTGTCGCGATTCTTCTCTAATAAACGCCGGGCTACTAAGGAACTAACTAACTGAATAGGTCATTGATACTCATTGGGATTTTGGGAGATCTAAATACGCGTTTCTCAATTGTGAGCCCATTTCTACCACTTCTACCCACTCGGCTAGTCGCCCTCTATTTGTTGATTTTTTTAAAAATATTTTATAATTTAAATTTGTAAAAACTACTCTAATTATAAAATATTGTAGAGGATTCGGTTAGCAAGCGTCTTTGACCAGACGTTAATAAATGAGCGCTTACACCTTATAATTGTGAAAAAGTGTCGCGTCTCCGGCTCAGTTACAGATGGGTATAAATCTCTATGTAGACGGGCGTCTTCCTAGGAGTCTACAGTGTGTTTCGTATTCCTCGCACGTGCCATCTTCGTCCCCTGAATATACGGAATATAAGGCGTGCTACGGACCATTTATTGTACGTAGACTGGCTTCATGAACGCTATATCAGCTTTTAAACGATAGTTAAAATTCGAGATCTATATTTAAATTATATATTGCTTTAGGCGGTTAGTGGTTTTAAAATATTTTCTATCATAATTACATGTTAACCTATTCCTCTCCTCAAGCCGGCATAGTGGAGGCGATTGTTGCCTGCAGACATTTATCTGTGGTGGTAGTTGTCTATGCTAATGGGACATCGCAATAAAAAATTAAATTTTAGATATGTATTTCCGTATAAGTTGAAAATCATAACACGTATTTTCACACTATAATCACTTCAACTAAGCTTACTTAGGTAGTAGAGGTTGCTTCTAAGCACTATAGTACTTAACTAAAAGTGCTAACTTTATCATTAAGTATATTTTAGTATATCTATAGAGC
Organism: Tinea pellionella; assembly: GCA_948150575.1. Lineage (NCBI taxonomy): Eukaryota > Metazoa > Arthropoda > Insecta > Lepidoptera > Tineidae > Tinea > Tinea pellionella. The sequence goes on from OX411258.1 coordinate 4,263,147, forward strand.
CGTGTATGTGTTCACTTCAGAATTGTTTCCTTGACTTTTGGGAAGAGTTCGGTGACAGCCAATTTATAAACTTTACGATATATTAGACTAGGTGATGTCCCCAACTTTGTGTTTTTTTAGTAGCTCAGCATGTGACAACATTCCGCCTGTATTAAGCAACTGTTACCACAAATAAATTTCTACAGGCAGTGCATCATCCAGGTTGATAATGCACACGTAGCTATTTTTTAGGTGATAAACGGGCTATAAATCAAAAATAATTTCTCAAGTCACACTGGGTACCTGCTACTGAAACGCGTTTCGCAACGGTCCCAGAGAACTCTATGCCACTGAATTTGAGCATATTTTTATCTCAAAGTCAGGGAAGTAGCTTGAGGTAAACTCCTTAATATTCTGTACACGTCTTCAATATGTATCGTGAATGTGTTAGGTTAGTTTTGATGAAAAAAAAACTGCATGAAAATTGTTGCAATATTGATTATTTAAATTAATTTATAGGGTACACAGATTCTATAAAAGTAGTAAAGTAAATTATATTTTATTGTTTTAAATTTTGTTTTGTCTATCTGTTATTTATCGTTGCTGGGAACTTGAATTTCACTTATTATAAAGCACTTTTTCAGTGCCGTTTATTCTTTTTTTATAACTGTTCGCAAAATAAAATAAAAGGTATGCCCAACAAAATGCTGAAAATTTTAATACTTCACTAAAACGATTTTCGACTTGACTGATAAATAAATATTGCTTGATGCATAATTATTATAAATTGATGCAATTAATATTTACTTTGACACTGGCAAATTATTGTAATACCATAAAAAAGAAAAAATAATAATAACATAAAAAAGGGCGCCAAATATAATTTTACATTTAGCTGTATTTACCTGTTTTATCCATATAATAAGTATACGTGTGCGTGTAAAATATACGAGCACAAAACTGTAAAATATTAACATGATACAAATATTTACTTTGACACTGGCAAATTATTATAATGCCATAAAATAAAACAACGAAAAGAGCGCCAAATTTAATTTATGAGTTAAAATTATATTTAGCTGTGTTTATGCATATAGTAGTAGATATGTGTGTATATGTAAATATACGAGTACAAAATTGGTAATGTTATTGCATCAGAACTAACTTCATATAGGAACGTGGCAATTTCCCTGTTTGTAAACGAAACAAATCACTTTAAATGAGACTGTAGACGTTTGTCGCAATGCGTTCAACTTTATACATAAAGTTATATTGAAAATTATATTTTATTAGATATTTTGTTATTTAACTCTATCTATGTATATTCTAACTACAACTTTGCATCGAAATAAAATATATTTTTAGAGTCCACAGCGAGTATGAGCTTTCTATAGGCAGAATTATTTAATAAGTTGCTTTTAGATTTACATATGAAAATCTATTGCTGGAATTGGTTCGGAGTTATTCCGGATCAGCTTGCATGTCAAATATAACGAGAGGAGTGTGCACTGTCACCTTAAAACGGTATAGCAGAGGCGACTGTTCAAGCATCACATCAAGCGGAGTATGGTCACATACTGAACTAGTATATAAATACCTAGTGAATCAGCGAAATCAGCTCTCCCATATTATTATTCTTTTAGAATATGAAAGATAGAATAGAGAAGTTTCAATACCGTCATGTATATGTAAAGGGTTAATGGCTGTGTAGTTAAGTGGTCCGCTCGCAAAGCAGTAGATGTGGGTTCGATCCCCACCTATTTCAATCTTCGTTTTTTTTTTTGTAGTTTGGCATAAGACAACACTTCGACTGGTGTAAAGCTGGAGTGTGCTCCATGAACAAAATCAACTGCTACTACAGAGAAATCTCGCAGTCACCTCCGCTATGCCACACCGCGAGTGTGCAATCTAGATTCTATACAATTTTGCAATCTGTCCTGGCTGAGAACCCCTCCACTGTCTCTTTAAGTGTAAGCTGGTCAACTGCTGTTGCCAAGGTCGATAATATGTTTCCTCTTGAGGCGTTTGGGGTCGTCGTCCATCAAGAGCATATGGCATCACAGGCAGGGGGTTTGAAAAAAAACTTGTAATAAAAGATTAAGAACTTACAAAGAACTATGAAACTAGATTAACAACCAAAAGAGCTTGGTAATATAATATTTAAGTATATGAATACCCTTCAGGCGAAACTGACCAATTTTATGGGCTACATATTTATGATATCAAAATAGCTGCTTTGACTTTGTTATCGTTGCCTGACATTATACGTAAAATGCAAAAGCATTAACCGCAGGCGATGCGGCCGCATGTAACTTTATATTATTAAATAGTTTGGTGATATAAGTATCTCTTTAAATATGAACTTTGGGAAGGTTAAAAACATTGATATTTTGGTGTAATATATTGTGTAATTTTAGTAAAATATTTTTTGCAAAATTTATGTTAAGTTTCTTTTAAAATTATTGCTGCGTTGAAAATGTGTATTAAAATTATTGTTTTTTTTAATGATTTTTTGTTGTAGCTCGACATATAACAACACTCCGCCTGATGTAAAGCTAGAGCGGTCCTTGCTAGTACAGAGAAATCTCTACAGGCAGCAGTCGCCTCCGCTATGTCGGCTTGAGGAGACGAGTATCTAGATTGACAGTGCACACTCCTCTCGTTGTGTCTTTGTTTGTGTTAAATTATCCATTTAATAACAAGGTTATAGCTTTTTTACTAATGTGGTTGAAACCGCGAAGGTATTTTATCCCCTAGATTCAGAGCGTTAAACGCATAAAACTAATTATACGCATGCAAAGTTGAGGGTAACAGCTAGTATAATACATAAATGAAGCAATACCTATAATACGGAAAATAATTCACTTAAGGCTGTTCAAATACTCTTGCTACCCCCCTAAGGGTTGAGCTTGAGACGCGGCGCGACGTTATAATGTAACCTTAAGTTCATTGAACGGGGAAAAATGATATTAAAGTAAATAAAAAAATATTATTTCATATTATAACATAGAAAATAATGGATGTAAGGATTAGGCAGTTTATTTCTTATTCACATTTTGAAGACATTAGATAACGTCATATCATGCAAGACTTCCGTGGATCGTGTTTGGGTGTAACGGTGCATATTCGTAACCCCAAGTCGGCATGGCGGAGGCGACTCCTGCCTGCAAATGTTTCTCTGTAGCAGTAGTTGCCACATGGAGTTTATTCCTAACATTAGAGTGTGAAAACAAAAAATAAATAAAAAAGTAATTCCAATAAGTTCGTTGATAAGAAAGATAACAAAGTTCTAACAGGTAGGTAGCGTACTACGTTTACAGAGAGCGCACCTGGCCTCCCCGCATCGAGCCACAGGTAAACATTACCCACGTGCGAGTCATGTGCTAGTAAATGTAACCGCTCAAATCTCTAACAAAGTAACCATGAAACAACTCTCTAAGGAAATATATTGAAATAAATTTTCCATTATACGATTTTCGAACACCAACGCACAAATTTAATGATTCTTCCCGTTTTTATTTTATAGAATTCCCAACGTGGAGCGTAGATGCCGCGTTGAACCGTGGGCGGGATCCAGACAGTATTGATTTGACCATCGGCTCTTTCGAACTCTATGACTGTGACCGGTGTGCGAACGAGACAGTTAGAACAGAAAGGTTTCTAGTGTAGAGTTTCAGCGTACAACTGACAGTGGATTGTTGAAAGGTCATAAGTGAGGGATGAATGAAATGGTGGTGCGTTCCCGGAGCGACAACTGCTGTCGGCACATTTCACTTCCGCTAAATCCGTTGTAGAAGTTTACATCGAAAGCCTTGCAATTGTAATTTCATGTGGATTTCAGTTTTCCTCTATCGCAGAGGCACGATGCTTTTGTGGATTTACAACTCATTTTGTGGGAAATTTTGTGTAACGTATTCAACGTTGCATATCATAGAAATAATGTTACATTTTGAAGTGCTTTGCACTATTATATTTCTAAATAAATAAATAAATAAAATCTGACGCTTAAATATAATGTCAGTGGTTTGACATGTGTAAGCCGGCATAATGGAGGCAACTGCTACCAGTAAAAAAGAGAATGCCCATTTTTTGGCCCACTTTATACCTAAGAGTTTAGTAACAAAACAATATTCTAAAATAAAAATTTATTATTATTTAATTCATTTTAATTATATCTATACAACATTTACCAATCAATAGACAATGCTTAATTAGGTAAAAATAGATATCTTCAATTATTAAAGCATTTAAAATAATAATAACCTCAAATATTGCATCAGAAAACATCTAATTTTTATGACACTACAATAATTTATGAGCGGCCGTGGTCTAGCGGTGAGACGCGTGAACTCACGATCGATGAGACCCGTATTCGAACCTCGCTAAAGACCGGTACCAATGTAACTTTGTTATATGTACTTTGGTCGCTCATTAAAGTGTGGTAGGCAGACTGATGATGGTTATTTGTCCTGTCTGCCGTCCTGGGGTAGTACCACCACTTTCGAATGTAACACCCGTGAAGTGACCTTGTCGCGTTTCGGGAATAGTTTGAAAGTAGCCAGGTATAGCGAGAGGAGCGTGCACTGTCAATCTAGATGGTACATGCTCGTCTCCTCAAGCCGGCATAGTGGAGGCGACTGCTGCCCGGACAGGTTTCTCTGTAGTAGCAGTTGTTTCCATTCATGGACCGCACTCTAGCTTTACATCAGGCGGAGTGTTGTCACATGCCGAGCTACAATAAAAAAAAAAAAAAATTACTCGAAATCCCGGGTGAAAAAATTAAAACTGATCGGTAATAAGGGAGTAGATTTATTTTTCTACAAAATTAACTAAAAATCATCGACAAACTCGAGAAAAAAATTGTGGGCTATTTCTCTTAGGCGAAGCCATTCTCCTTTATGTGGTAGCAGTCGTTTCCGTTCATGGAACGCACTCTAGCTTAACATTAGACGGAATATGCCGAGTAAAGTATTTCAGCAGTTATAATTGTTTACCTATTTACATATGATAAAAATATATCAAACCAGAACGTGTTATCAGAAAATGACATTCATAATTTAAGATGCAAACCTTTAATGTAAAACTAGCGAGGAGACGCCTACGTGCTTCGGTCTGAGTTCAGGAAATATTTCAGCAAATATTGCTTTGAAACATCTCTGAAACGAGCGTAGGGGATGTTAAAAAAGTTTGCAAAACGCGCGTGGGTCGCGTCTGTCGGATCGCGTCTGTACTTATTCCTATTTATTTTCAATTGAACTTATGTATTTCAATTTATTAAAGGTAAAATTATCATGTCCTAAAAAGTAAAAGTATTAGAATTATATTTTAAAGAGTGGTACTGGATACCGACTACCGTTTTTAAGTAATCACCTGAAATATGACTTACAGTTATGAGACAACAGAAGAACTGATGGTGCATGTTAGTTTTAATTTTGAAACTTGTTATGTATTTATATTTATTATATTTAATATATTGTTTTATATTTTTTATTGTTTTATTTAGTAATAATTGTACAGCTGGGATCACTCTAATGTAATGGCATCCGTAACACAGGTTTCCTTTACCTAGTACGGATGCCAAAGAGTCTATTTTTAAATAATATTTTACTTTGTTTCAATAAAGATTATTACATATATAACGAGAGAAGTACGTGCCGTAAATCTAAGCATTGTTTATATCTTATCGGTTAAATCTAGATTTCCAAGTGTGACACTAGTGAAGTGATGTAGTTATATTTCGGGATCAGTTTACAGGTATAACGAGAGGAGTTTGTTCTACAACTGGATGGTGCACATTCGTCTCCTCAAGCCAACATAGCGGAGGTGACTGCTGCATTTAAAAATTTATATGTAGTAGCTTTATATTAGGCGGAGTGTTGTCATATGCCGAACAAATAAAATCGAGGAAGGCTTTTATTGCAAACAATGTATATTACAAAGTTTACAATTATACGTTGCCTGTGTAGGTAGTAGGTATGTAAAACCCATTTATTGCGAGCTTATGTTGTCGAAGCGGTATCTTACATGCATAAAATAACACTAAGTACACGTACCAAGACATAAATAAAATTAATGTACTATGAACTCTATAGAAAGTCTCTTTAAAGAATACGAACACGGAGGTATAATGTAAACGGTAATTTGCATAATCATTTCGTACGATATATTAAACTTTTTTGGTTTTCTAAAGCGGCCATAGTCTAGCGGTAGAGGACGGCCCGCACGATCGATGAGGCCCGTGTTCAAACCTCGCCAAATACGGACCAGTAGCAATGTAACTAACTATGTTATATGTAATTTGGTCGCTTAGTACAGGCAATATAAAAAATGGGGTAGGTAAATTGAGGATCTCTTTAGAGTCCACTAACTTAGTATTTAAAATAGGTAAAAAAATTTTTTTATTGTAGCTCGGCATGTGACAACACTCCGCCTGATGTAAAGCTCGAGTGCGGTCCATGAATGGAAACAACTGCTACTACAGAGAAACATGTGCGGGCAGCAGTCGCCTCCACTATGCCGGCTTGAGGAGACGAGCATTTATTTAGATTGACAGTGCACACATTAATATCAAAGGAGAATGCCCATTCGCCTAAAAAAAATAGGCCCACAATTTTTTTCTCGAGTTTGTTGATGATTTTTAGTTATTTTTGTAGAAAAATAAATCTACTTCTTTATTACCAATCAGTTTAAATTTTTTCACCCGAGTTATTGAGTAACTAGATGTTTTCTGATGCAATATTTGAGGTTATTATTATTTTAAATGCTTTAATAATTGATAATATCTGTTTTTTGTGTAATTGTCTATTGATTGGTAAATGATGTGTTGATATAATTAAAATGAATTAATAAAAAAATAAGATATTATTTTAAAATATTGTTTGTTACCAAACTATTAGGTATCAAGTGGGCCCACTAATGAGCATTCTCCTTTCTTTTGATTTATTATATATATTTAACAATAGGTGAGGAAATTTAATAGCAGACTCTTTGGCATCTGTACTAGGAAAAGAAAACCTGTCTTACGGATGCCATTTCATTACAGTGATCCTAGTTGTAAAACTAAAGAATTTGATCATAAATATTAGTGTTCATTAAAAAATAAAACAATATAATAAATAGTTATAAGGTACAAGGAAAATATATAAATAATATAAGAAATATTAAACAATAAATAGATACACATATTATATATACAATTATACACCCTCTCACATACACCTCACTCACATTCTCATAATACACACTGAGAGGACCACACACACATCATACACACCCACACACAGATTATATTACATATTTATTTATTAGGTTAAGCCTCTAAGTTTTAAGAGTCAAGCACTGCCATCGGGGATACAGTCCCCAGACTAGTTCCGATGGCAGAGCACTAGTGTACATAGGTCATTTTTATATCAATAAAGTTATTATTATAAAAAAAAAATTATATACTAGCCAATATTCAAATTAATTCCTCCGTTTTATCATAACTGATCATAAATATATATATGTATATCCTAAAAAGTTATAGATGTATGTGCACATTTATTATGATTTTCCGTATATGTTCAATACAGAAAGTTAGATGAAAATTTATTTCTATATAGAGAAGATGTCGCAGTTGAAGTTTGTAAACACTTGAGACACTCTGTTTGTATTCTGGACGAAGTTGCGAATGTGCCCCGAGCTACATGCGAGCTCAATTTGTATTTTTATCGAACGAAGAGTTATAACTTTAGCAATACCATATACGAACACCGGTAGCGCATCTTGCTTTAAAATAATTTGCATTTATATTATTTTTTTAAATAATGATGATAGATTCTTAATTAACCTTTTTTTTTTTAATTGTAGCTCGGCTTATGACTATATTTCGCCTGATGTAAAGCTAGAGTAACCACACTCGATGATCGTAAACAATTGCTACTACAGATAAATTTCTACATACAGTAGTCACCTCCGCTATGCCGGCTTGATGAGACGAATGTGCACCATCCAGGCTGACAGTGCACACTCCTCTCGTACCTGTCATGGCGTACGCGACATGGTCATTTCACGGGTGTTACATTCGAAAGTGGTGGTACTACCCCAGGACGACGGTCTTGGATAATAACCACCATCAGTCTGCCTACCACTCTTTAATAGTGTCTATAGGCATTGAATGAAAGAGAGAAAACTTTATTCATCCCAGTACAACATTTACGAGACAATATTGCAAGTCAAAACGCGAATGTGTAGGGATGAAAGTGCGCACAGCTCAGCATGTGCTAACGCCCTACACGAGGCAGGTCGTAGCGCTGATTTGCAGCTGGATATAATAACATAGTTACATTGATATAGGTTAGAATGTAGCGAGGTTCGAACACGGGTATCATCGACCATGAGTTCACGCTAGACCAAGGCCGTTCGAAATTGTACCGCTATTGCTTTTGTTTTATTTATTTGTCTTATGTTAACACGTTAATAAGTGCAATAATTAATGCATTAAGTAGAAAGAATTTAACGCGTTATTTTATTGAAGTAAAAAACAAATGTTAATAAAAATACCGTTTATAATTAATATTAATTGTAATAGATATTACGATTAAGTTTTCTGTTTGGTTGAAGTGACGTAACAGAAAGTAAAGGCAGTTTACTCTGTTCTAAATATAAGAGTCATCATTCAAAAAGAGAGATTAATGCGAGTAATTAGTGCAAATTTCTGATATTACTTTTATTCTTCTTAAATGGATAATTGTCACTGGTAACGCGATTAATGCAGAAATTCACGTTCAATTTAAGACAAAACAATAGAAGGCGGTTGCAATTAGTAGAATGGCCACTGAGTACTATAAGAGAGAGCTGAATAAACGACTCGCAGACAAAAGAGTCGCCGATTCGACTCCCGTTCAAAAGTACTTTTTCATTTCTTCCAAATGAGCAAACTACTGGCATGAGTGGGAAAGATTTGAGATCTTTTTGGTTTTTTACTCGTCATTCTTTTTAATATACTATTCTTACTTTTATATATTAATTAATATAATCCATGATCGAAGAGAACTGTTGACAAACAGAAAAGACTGCAGGCAACAGTCGCTCCCGCAATGCTAGCTTGATGAGACAAACACTAGTTATAACCGAAATTAGAAATTAGAAACCGGATTGAGGGCCGGTGATTCAATTCTGACTTAAGTAGTGAAATCAAATAAATCAAGATTAACACGATCTTAGAAACTTTAAAGAAAGCTCATACATATTATGTGAACCTTTAAATCTGTACCCTCCATGAAAAACACTTTAATACCGTAAGGCAGCGACTAAATAGCCAATTTGTGAATTAAGAGTTGCAGACTAAGATCACCTTATAATTAAGGAAGGATTGAACTACCAGCCCTAAGTCAGCCATTGGACCGCATGCAACTATCCTTTGAGCGATTTCAATTTTCCACTTTTACCTTTCAATTGTCATCGTAATTTAATAATAACTGTAATATGTTATTCATATTTTAAATAACCAATATATATACAGGTACATAGAACCATCTGCTAAACATAAAATATCATTGTCGGTAGTGCCTCAAGTCGCCTAGACCTAGTCAGGATTTTCGAATTTTTACGGAGCAACTTTCCAGAGAGAATTTGGAAGGGTTCAGCTTTGAAGTAAAGTCATATGATCCTGGACATGTCTTCTGCACAGATTGATCCTTGCGAGAAGTATACCCGAAAAACCATCACTAGAATTTCGCGCGTACATAAATTATCTAATAACATTAAGAGACAATTATTTAATGCGACACTGAGCACACAAATGTTACATAATCAATTATGTAAAATTGTCAGGTTGCTATAAACGGTGAACGTCTGTGAATGGGACCCTTCTTGTATTTTATACAACATTTACCTACAGAAACGTGAAGCTATGTTATTTTAAAACATCGTACCCATTAAAGTGATGAATTCCACTTATTACAAACCGCAAGAAAATGCGGTATTTTTTCGCTGTTAACTCGTGTTGCGTTTTTAAGGAAATATTTATGTTATAAATAACAGGAAGTTACTTGATATACGAGTACTATCATAAATACGGTAACTATTATTACTGAAATATTTATTATTATTATTATACTATTCTACTTTAAGCTGGGCTGCCTAGTGCCCATAAACGTCGGGATTGTATGAAGAGAATTGTGGGTGTGAGGGAAGCGAGGGTGTTGTGTCAGGATCGTGACAAGTGGTGTTCCGTTGTCTCTGCCTATCCCTGTGGGAAAAAGGCGTGACAATTGATGATGGTGAATCTACTTAAGTTCTTTGTCAATGCTGAATGTTATAAAATAAAATTAAAATAAAATAAAAACCATCAAATATCTACTTTTTTATAACATTATATCTATTCATTAATTTGTTAATAATTATTTGTATCGAAAGTTAATCAAACTCAAGACTTCTGCTCAACAGACTGGTGCGTTAACCACTGTGCTAGAGGCTGATAAAAAAGAAGTTAAATGTGATAATATTTCGGATATTTTTTTATAATGTAGGTAATAGATGTAAAAATGATTAATTTTCTGTTCGAATGCATCATTGTTGCAAATTATAGTTGACAGATGTGCATATCATAATTTCAATCTAAATTATAGTATAAGTACTCTAGGAAATGAACAATGTTAGTTATTAGATGCGTTACAAAAAAAAAAACTATTCAACACTTGATGTCACGTTTTTACGATTATTGGATCATTATTTTTATTATTATATAATATATTTTTTGTAGCAGCTCGAAATGTGACCTCACTCGGCCCGATGTTAAGCTAGAGTGCGGCATGAATGGAAACAACTGCTATTACAGGTAAATTTCTACAGACAGCCGTCGCCTCCGCATTGCTGGCTTGGAGAAACGAATATGCATTAATAATCCATTGTCTGGGAACCATTCTCGTTATACCCGGCTACGTTCAAGCCGATCCCGAAACGCAACCATGCCATTTTTTCAGGACTTCAGGACTCTACTTGACAGTCTGCCTAACACTCTCTATATGTAATATCAGAATGAGTCTAAATGAATTTTACTTATGCAATAGATAGGTAATCGGGCATTTGATGCTTAGCGGTCGAAGAGCGGAGACAACTGCTACCACAGGTAGGCAGCAGTCGCCTCCGCTATGCCTGGCCTGATGAGACGAGTGTGCCTTTCCAAAAGTAATGCGATATAGGTCACTTCATGGAGTTACATTTAAAGCAGGTTTAATATGATTTGGTAATATGATCAATATGATATGATTTATGATTTACAATTTAAAATAAAAATAGATTATCAATGAGGCAATGAGGCCAAATTAAAAAAAAAGGAAGGAAGGTGTAAGTGCGCGTGAGTCAGTTAGCAGCCCGCGCCATTATGTAAATTATGTTCGAATCGGTTGCTCGCGCGGTTATAAAGTGAATTGGTGAACGTGAAATAGACTGAATAAAAGTGGTATGTCACTATATTTAGGTCGTATTTTGCTATGTTTAAGAAATTATGATGAAAATTGAATAGAAAATAACATGGTTACATAAAGGGTAAAGCTTTTTTCTCTCTTTTCTTTTAAATGTCTATACTAAGCTAGTGTTGGGTCTAAAATACATATAACATAGTTACATTGGTACCGGTCAGAATTTAGTGAGGTTTGAACACGGGTCTCAGCGATCGTGAAGCCCACCTTCTACCGTTACACCACGATCGCTCTTTGACTGTTGTGTGCGTGTTGATTTTTTTAACTCAATTTTCATAATAATTTAATAATAAATAAATTTTAATATCTTAACCATTGATTTAAAAAAAAACTGATAACAAAAATTATTTTATTAATTAAACCACAAATCTATCAAATAGGCATTTAAAAAAACCTTGTACTTAGTGCGGTGTCCACATTTTCTAATTACGAACCCCACAACTAATCAGCGAAATGAAAGGCTTAGCAGATAAGGGAGGGTATGAATGCACTGAAACTAATATACTAATAGTAAAAATCTGATGTTTTAGATTTATATCAATATGTTATATAGCTACATATAGCTAGTTAGCTATATGTAGTACCTATTAGCTATACGTATTTATGTCTAGTTTCTCTAAAAAATAATATTAGTAACATTGTACGCTTTATATTTTGGTATAATTAAAAAAAACTACAGACAAACTTCTCCAATTAACTTTTTTTTTAATTGTAGCTCGGCATGTGACAACACTCCGCATGATATAAAGCTAGAGTGCGGTCCATGAATGGAAACAACTGCTACTACAGAAAAACCTGTGCGGGTAGCAGTCGCCTCCACTATGCCGGCTTGAGGAGACGAGCATGTGCCATCTTAGACAGTGCACACTCCTCTCGTTATACCTGGCTACTTTCAAACTATTCCCGAAACGCGACAAAGTCACTTCACGGGTGTTGAAATATGACGTCACGAAATTTAAGACCCCTTCCACCTCTTGAAACACAATATCACACACATTACTAGACATAGTACTCAAGTGTATACGATATAATTATATAAAAAAATAATTGTTAGAAATATCTACAAGAATTTTACCACGAATAGTTCTTTTTAAAAAGCATCATTACTAGACAGTGGGACGCGCTAATGAGATCAGGAAATAGTACGCTCGAGAGGCTTAGAACTTTTGGACGTAATCCAGATGTCAAGAGTTCGTTTACCACCTCGACAGGTACAGACCGATGAGTTTTGCAAAAACTTTTAATTTACTGACTTCGAAATCTTTTGAATTTGTTACAGTGTTGTTGTTGCTTATTAATTAAAATTAATGTTTTCTTTTTTGTTAATATAATATGTACTTCAGTCACTCAGTTCATTAAGAGCTGGATTTACGCCATTGACCTTTCACACGCGATTGTGTTTCGATTCATGTAAAAAAAAAAAAAATTAAAAAAAATACCGAAGATTCCCTAGGTATTGTATTGTCTAAAAGAGTGGCAGACTGATGATGGTTATTTGTCTAGTCTGTCGGCCTAGGGTAGTACCACCACTTTCAAATGTAACACCCGTGAAGTGACTTTGTCGCGTTTCGGGAATAGTTTGAAAGTAGCTAGGTATAACGAGAGAAGTGTGCACTGTCAATCTAGATAGTACATGCTCGTCTCCTCAAGCTGGCATAGTGGAGGCAACTGCTACCCGCACAGGTTTCTCTGTAGTAGCAGTTGTTTCCATTCATGGACCGCACTCTAGCTTTACATCAGGCGGAGTGTTGTCACATGCCGAGCTACAATAAAAAAAAAATATCATGATGAAAATTTAAAAAAACCTAGCTATTAATAGTTTAGAAGAAAAAACGTTTTATATTTCTATAAACTACTCGTATCTTCGGTTTATTTATTTTTTTCAAATAACTTTTCAAATTTTTTTTTACATAAGTCGACACACAACCGCGTGAGCAACCCCTCTGCAATGTCAACGGCGTCTATTCACCTCTTAATTGAAGAGTGGTGTACTGATGATAGTTGCCGTTCTGGGAGGTACCACTATTTTCAACCGTAACACCCGTGAAGTGACCTCAATGAGGATCAGTTTCGAAGTAGCCAGGTATAACGAGAGGAGTGTGCTATGTCAAGGGATGGGGCATATTCGTCTCGAACTCTGGTTTAACATAAGGGAAATATTCTCATATGCCGATATTTTTTCATGAACCTACACTAAAGCTATCACGCGTATCGTCACATGCCGGGATTTTTTTTTAATTGTAGCTCGGCATGTGACAACACTCCGCCTGATGTAAAGCTAAAGTGCGGTCCATGAATGGAAACAACTGCTACTACAGAGAAACCTGTGCGGGCAGCAGTCGCCTCCACTATGCCGGCTTGAGGAGACGAGCATGTACCATCCACTCGTTACACCTGGCTACTTTCAAACTATTCCCGAAACGCGACAAGGTCACTTCACAGGTGTTACATTCGAAAGTGGTGGTACATCCCCAGGACGGCAGACTGGGCTAATAACCATTATCAGTCTGCCTACCACTTTTTAATAGTGCCTATAGGCACTGAGCGACCAAAGTACATATAACAAAGTTACATTGGTACCGGTCAGAATTAGCTAGGTTCTCATCGATCGTGAGTTCACGCGTCGTACCGCTAGACCACGACCGCTCTATCTAAATTGCCAGGGATAAAAAAAACTTTTCCCTGATTAATATAGAATAATTTAGTCAATTAGTTAGTAATACAATTTTGAAATCATAAGTTAATATACAACCAAAGTTAAGGCTGTAACTAAACAATTCAAATATTATAGTAAGTTAGACTGTCGTTATAACTTTCTAAGAGTAAGATGGGATGGCAAGTTTCTACTTGGTCTTATGCAAACGGAAACGACCAAAAGACGTCATTATACATTCTACACATTATTATGAGCCTTATTACAATACAAATTAGTATCAAATTACAAAAAAAATATTGCATTTTAGTATAACCATAAGTGTAGTCACGTGTGTATATTACAAGTCATATCTGCGTATTCAGATCAAAAGCGCAGTTTCCTCTTTACATTTACACATAATTATAAGTATTAAATTGTTATATGCATTAACATAGTCTATTGTCTGTGTAAAAACAACATTTTTTTATAGTAACTCGGCATATGACAACACTCCGCCTGATGGCCTGATGAACGGAAACAACTGCTACTACAGAGATACGTATTAATGTGCAATTGTAAATTACGTTTCAAATAATTTATTCATTCATTAATTTATTAAGTTTTAAGAAAGGCGATGTCGGACGACGACATTCTGTGATATTATTTACTTCATATTTCGCAGTCTTACTACCAAAAAAAATAATCAAATAAAACGATAGTTACTGAATGCATACGGGTCAAATAAATATTACAATAAATACGTAGATTTATATTATTATCATTAAACTACTATTAAAGAGTGGTAGGCAGACTGATGATGGTTATTTATCTAGTCTGCAGAACTGGGATAGTACCACCTTCAAATATAAAGTCGCGTTTCGTGAGCAGTTTGAAAGCAGGCAGGTATAGCGAGAGGAATGTGCACATCAATCTAGACGGTGCATACTCGTCTCCTCGGGCCGGCATAGCGGAGGCGACTGTTGCCAGCAAACATTTCTCGGTGGTAGCAATTGTTTCCAATTATGTGTCAACAAAAAACGATCATATCCAGTGTTACTATAAATTATTCTTTGTTTATTTATTTGATTTTTTATTTATCTATGTAAATAAAACATAATATATTCACTAATATTTAAGGGTTAAAAGTAACTATTAATCCCAAAATGTACACAAATCACGATAAAGAAAAACCGAAACCCTAGACGGTGACAAGCAACTCTATTTTGGAAGGTACCTACTCTTAATTGAAAGCTTTTCACGCGAGAGAGCCACTAACTCTCCGAGAGAGAAATGGTACTGTAATTCGTTTTTGATGTCTACGGCGTAAAATATGGCACGCTAATCAAAATATATTACTCACGTTCTTTCATATACCTACTCCATACTGGGTGTCGAGTGAAATGTGGCGTTGATGACTCTGCGTTATTGTCGCTCCAGTGTTATTACAATGATCTACAATACTGTTTAATACACATATTTGAATCACAATTAATTTATTGTCTTTTAATTATAATTAATGGCTAGTTTGTTCATGTTACGGATAAATACTCAAACGTTACTTAAATTTGAAAATTCTCGTTAAAATATTAGTTGCATATTGTTTTTTTTAAATATATTTTTTTAATTTAATTTATATTATAATATAAATGTTATATTAAAGTATAAGTACAACATTATTGTAGACTTCTTAATGTACGAAAATTTTAGAATTGATCCGGTTATATTTTTGGCATACATAGAAATAAAGCAAATTTTGACAGGATTGTAAAATTTTAGGATTTTCTTGTAATGAAAAAATATATATTTTCGGATTGAAAAATGAATTTAATTTAATGATTAAACTCTTAAATAATAAGTAATAAACATAAAGTCCTAATATTTATACAAAAAAATATGTATTTATTATAGTCATAAGTTAAATAGTAAATCTAATATAGTTAGTAAATATATGAAAGTAAAGAGAGACAAAGTTAAACTCGCCGCCCGCCTCTCGCAATATACGTAGCCGCTTCCGCCACGTAGTCTATTTTCGCGCAGACGTATCTAACGATTCGCTGACTGCAGCGCTGCTACGGCCAGACACCGAAGCCTTTGACAGGCGGCTAACATGGCCGCGTGAACACTATATCGACTAGGACTTACGCTTTTTTCGATAAATTTACCGGTTCCCGCGATATATTATACACAAGTAACTTTAGTAAAGTTAAGTGCTGGTGTTTCTTGACACTTTTCGATATTTTTTACGGGTCGTATTATCGTAAATAGAGCGATGGCTTTGCATTTGGAGACAACGTTGCAGAGGAAGTTTAACTTCAAGATGACGACGGTGAGTGCAACCATGCTGTTATCGATCGAGGCTCCTCGCGGCCGCATGCTCGTCTACGAGCCGCGTAGTGCATTCCGTAGTCGTTTTATGCGAGTACTTAATTATTAAATGGAATGTTTATGTTTACTTTCGGTACACGCGCGTTTGTTTTTAAAAGTACACGTGTTACCAAAGTTTCTGCTGTTTACAGATTTAAATTACAATTAAGAAGTTTATTTCTGTATTTTAATATAGATTATATTTATGAAAGTTTAATCGATATTTATGTTTATAATAACTCATTTTAAGTCATTTTATATAGAGTACTTAATTTATATGAGATTTATGTGTATTTTATAGAATATTCAGAAAAAAATACGAGAAAATAACTGAAAATCGATTTCCACGAGAACAGCATCCGAATGCGTAGGTTTCATTCGTTCAAATACGAGTAGTTCAACGCCCACTATGACGTAGTATGCATCTCGTGAATTAAACGCCTACGGGAAACGTAAAGGTCAGAGTTTACGGTATAACCCGTATTTTATTTCAAAGATCAAATCTCGTGCTTCGTCATTTTTCATTCATTATTAATTCAAATGCTTTATATTTTAATTATACGAAAATCTAATAATTTACAATAGAAGTCGAATCGATTTCTAAATTATGATTGAACTTAGAGGGGTAGGCAGAATCGATCACTTACGGACCGATTGTTTATGATTCATAAACCAGTTAATGTATTTAGAACGTATACTCAAAGATTAGTGATGATTTTTATCGTCGCTTATAGTTTTAAATAATGATTCGAATAGATATTTTCGCACAATGTGTAGTTTTCTGACGCTTCGTGACTATTCCCTAACAATCTTAGTTACAATGGATATATATGTCACGATATTTTTACACAATTTAAAAGATAATAACGCAATATCTTTTACTTTTAGTTGAGATTATAGTGCCTTTTTTTTCTCCAAAAATATATTAAATTTAAGATTATTTATAAAATACAAAAATTGGTCTCAGAGGGCAAATAACACTTGTTGACTCTACTCACATTCAAATCCACGCAATTAGACTGGACCACTGAACCGTTATTTTCCTTAAACTTACGAATATCACATATGAACAAAAGTACCAACCTTTCGTTTTCCTTAATTTTAAGCACAATTATTAAAAACTCATGTTTGTAAACTATTGGCACACTCGCCTCCACTATGCCGACTTGAGGAGACAAACGTGCACCATCTATCGGCTACTTTGAAGCTTATCCCTCGTCGTCCTACGCACTTCACGTCAAGGATTTTACACTTGAAAATGGTGGTACTCTACTCTGACAGACTAATCTAATAAATCTAATAATAATAATAAAGCGATGAACTAAAAAAATAGTGGCATGACTAATATAGGAATAGGAATTACTTTCATAAGATAAGATTATCAAACAATGTTGTTACTTAAAATCGCTTAAAGAAATAAATATTTTCCCCACACCTTTTCTCCCTCTTATATAAGTAAAAGGAAATGTTTAATGGGGAAGTATTAACGTGCTCGCGGGTCACCCCTTCTGGGTGTCGTGATTTGATAAAGTAATAATTGGTGGTTAAACAAACTTACCTGAAGTGAAGTTTGACCATAATTATACTAGACGTTGCATCCGAAGAGATTATTTTACTTGGTAGTCCACTTCTCAATGTACTAGGCATCGCACAATATTCAGAGTCAATAAATCTAAAAATTACAACACTATCTCCCACCACCTCCCTAGTCTATGCGCCGCGCCACGCCACCTCGATCTTCATTCATTTCAGAGATATCGTCAACTATTTCATTATAACCTTCGGGTGTGCAATAGTCACTGACGGGTGGGTGGGTGATGAATCTCTTCGGATGCAACGTCTAGTATAATTATGGTCAAACTTCACTTCAGGTAAGTTTGTTTAACCACCAATTATACCACGACGTTGCATCCGAAGAGATTATTTTACTTGGTAGATGTTCAGCGCTAACAGAATGAAATAGGTGAAAGAGATATTAAATACCTGTATATAATTATCATATATTATATTCTTTACAATCGGTCCAGAACCATTCATCTGATTCACAACAGACCGTCTCAAAGGATAGAACCAATTTCTATTCTCTATCTCACTCAAGATAAGTGTATCTATTATAAGATTTAACGAACATAAGTTGTATTTCCAGACCATCCTGTGGTAATAATTAATATTTAATAATTTCAATGGACAAGCTTCTCTTATAAGTTGATGCGAGATGCGTCCTATGTGTTGGACGGAAGTAGTTAAAACCACCGTGTTATTGTGAAAGAGCTTGCATTATGAAATAGTTTTTCTCTATGAGACATATTGTTCTTTTTTCTTTTATTTTATTTATTTATTTATTTTTATTTTTTCTAGATAAGAGAATAAAGTCTTGCAGGATAGATTGGGGTTTTTGGGTAAATGTCCTTGCATACATGATTTTAATATGAGATGTCATAACCTTAAAGCTACTAGAGCTTTAATCAGTTAATTTGTTTAATGCTAAATTCTCGTTAGGTTTGCATTCCGTTAAGAGATAAAGCACTTGAATAAAATTCGAAGTTGGTGGATATTTAGAAATTATAGTTTTTATTTTAAAAACACCCATTACGAATGAATGACGCATTCGTCCTTTAGTAAAACTGTTACTCAATATTAGGGCAAGAGCAGAACGACAACTATATAAAATTGAGTATTCAACATTGTGAAATTCCGATGTAAGAAATTTTAAAATGATAGGAATTTCAATGTTGTTTTATTTACAAAATTGCCAATATTTCCTGTAAACACAACTATATTAATATATTATTGGATAATAAAGCTCAAATTATTTCATATAATATTAATGACTCCACTGTAGGTCGTTTTCATAAAGGATCTTTAGTTCTGATAAGAGTAGATCAAGATTAGACGCCAATATTAGAGGATACGACTGTAATTGTAAAAAGAGCGGATACCATGGTTGACTTGGCCAATGGCACTGCAATTACGCCTGTCGTTTTGTCATCATTTTTTTTTTTTTTGCTGAAATTGAGGAAAAAAGCTTAAAAATAATTACTCCCTCTAATATAATGGCATCCATATTGCAAGCCTCTGAGTCCTGCTTCCAGGCGAACCTTTGTACTTTGTGTTAATTTTACTTATTATTGTTATTATTTTATCTTTAAAATAAACAAATAAAAACACCACACGATGTCAATATTGAATTTACGTGATTCTTAATCAGGTTCTTTTTTTTTTTTTTTTTTTGAACTTGATATATTATGTCAAGTTGTGAAGGAATATAACTTGAGTCCAGATTTCGAGTAATATTATTTAAATGTATATACTGAACGTCACCATATTTATTTATATATAAATGGCCGTGGTATTATTAATCCGTAACAAAATATTAATGTTATTTGAATTGCTTGCAAAACATTTTTAGGCGTGAAAAAACCGCTTTCGTTTAAGTAAATTAAGTAGAAATTACTTTCAGTTATATCCCAAAAGACCACTTCTATCATTACTACGAAACAAAATCCTTAACCTGTCTCTACCGTCCGTCTCTAATATAGTATTTTATATTTGAGTGTGAGATAAGAGACTCCATCATAATTATCATTAGATAAATAATTACCCAATCAGAAGTATACGTAAACACGTGCAATCGTAGGACAGGCGGAACGTAAAACACCGAGAAATCCACAAATTTTCTTCTGGACGACAATCTTTGTTTGGAAACATTTTAGACACAAACACTTTAATGCGCTTTCGCCAAGGGCAAGGCAGTCGCAAATATAAATCTTCAAAGGTCTAAGAATATCTCCTTTGAATTCGGAATAAGCTTGCTTTTTAAATCATACCAACGAAACTTAATGTCTCCAATAATGTTATTGTTAGCGAGTTTGGCAATCTAAGGCAATCCTCCTATGTATAGTATATATCGTCGAATTATTTATAACCCTCATTCGAAGTGAAACCATTACGGATTTTAGTAGTTTTGTAAATACAAAAAAGGATAAACCCAACGGTAGGCATTCAAATGCAAAAATATTATGTTCAAATATAAATCGTGAGTATTTTCCTACTAATTTTGCCCACAGGAATAAAAAATACGTATCTTTTAAATTGACTGAAGCCATAAAGCAATTTTTTGAAGTTTAGTTTGTGACTGTGTGTTTATCCTCCATTTTGAAATGGTATGTAGGTATAAATTTATTTTTAATATTAATATTGATTAATATAATATTAACTTGGCTTCCCTCATCAAAACAATTCTAATTGTTTAAGTTCATTATTGTTAAGACTGTTTTTTTTTTTTTTTAATAAGTCATCTGTGATATAAATTGATTAAAGGGAATCTAGAATCCCTTACATATTCAAGAAAGACAGGTCATCTGTTAGAACAGGAGTTGAAAGACTAAACTAGATTGTTTAACACGGAGTAACATGGAGAATTCCCTCAGTCATATTTTGGGAATTTTCGAGTCCTCGTCGAGGAGTTGTGATGTTTGTACGAGGCGGATGCTCGACCGTGCAGTGTAACATATCTTAGCCCTTGCTTGCTTGCTATCCTTGTGAACGACATGGATGGAGGTAGGCCTCTCCAATTTACCCGATTGGGGTAAATTTGCCATCATTTCTTCATATTTGTAAGCCCTCAGCTGTCTTTGAGACTTCACCCATTGAAATGGGCTTTCTTCAAAGATGTTACTAACAAAATTTTTATTGAGGGATGAGATACATAATTTCTTTCTAAATCTTTTCCGGAATTTTAGATTAATTCTAGATTCTCGGAATGTCACAGTCTAAAAATACTTGGCTAATGTCAGAAATCTTTTAGCAATTTTATTTGAATTCTTATGAATTATCGTAGTCGTCACGTTGGTGATGACAGTTACAGCAATACCTACTCCCAGATAGTTCTGTGATCTGCGCTAATATATTATCTTTATTTCTTCGCAGTGTCACTTAGTACGGGTACTATTTCTAGATTTAACACCCATTTGAAAATTTTTAGAAATTAATGATTTCGAAAAGATCTCTTTAGTCTGCTCTCCTTAGTAAGGCCGTCTATCAGAACTCTTCCCCAACGTTTAGCAATCTCAACAGGCATCCTAGTTCCGAAAAAAAAACCGCTGATTGCCTTTAGTATAATCCAGCGTCTCCAAAATATCTTGAGGGAGGGATGTGCTGGGAATAGGTTCTATAATAGCTGTACTTGTTAAATTATTGGAAAAGTGTTCACCTTGTGGGTAACTTTGCGCACCATGTGCGATTGTTGGTCTTTAAAATATCAATGACCTTATTCTTTTAACATGTGACATTAGCATGTCAGAATTATCATTATACGAGTAATACGTGACCATAATCCAGGCATAAGATCCATATAATTGTACAATACATACAATACTATGTGGTATATTGCTACATCCCCACGAAAGTTTAACATCATTGAGCGTAATCACATTACGATACGAGACTGGTTTGTTATCAACCGTGACCGCATCACGGAGTATAACATTTTTACATTAATAAAATTAATGGTTATACAATGTATATTTACCATACTATGTGGTATGTTGGTACACCCCCACGAAAGTTTAACTGCATTGGGTGTAATCACATTACGATATGAGACTGGTTTGTTATCAACCGTGACCGCATCACGGAGTATAACATTTTTACATTAATAAAATTAATGGTTATACAATGTATATTTACCATACTATGTGGTATGTTGGTACACCCCCACGAAAGTTTAACTGCATTGGGTGTAATCACATTGCGATACGAGACTGGTTTGTTATCAACCGTGACCGCATCACGGAGTATAACATTTCTACGTTAATAAAATTAATGGTTATACAATGTATATATACCATACTATATGGTATGTTGGTACACCCCCACGAAAGTTTAACTACATTGGGGGTAATCACGTTACGACACGAGACTGGTTTGTTATCAACTGTGACCGCATCGCGGAGTAAATATTTTTACATTAATAAAATTAATGTTTATACAATACGAGTATATACATATATACCATACTAAATGATATGTTGGTACATCACCCCAAAAGTTTAACGTCATTGGGCGTAATCACGTTACGACACGAGACTGGTTTGTTATCAACCGTGACCGCATCACGGAGTATAACGTCTTCATTTCATTTTATTTTATTTTTTAATAAAAACAAACATCCATGCAATTTGTAGAATATATATAATATATATACAATACTATGCGGTATGTTGGTACATTCCCACATAACTTTAACGTCCTTGGGCATAATCATGTTACGACCCGAGCCTGGTTTGTTATCAACCGTGAAGTTTATATATTTATTATTTTAATTATTCTTATTAATCTCTTTTTTTTTTTTATATATAAAAATTTATATTTATACAATACAATATTATTATGTATATCTTGGTTTTTGTCATTAATATAAAAATTAATATTTTTGGTTATCAATTATGATCACGTCATAAAGTATAACCATAAAACCATTCAGATGTTTTCTAAACACATGTCACATAACCTAAAATGCTAAGACAAAACTCACAAACAAAAAGGAAAAAAGTACATTACATGTGAGTAGGCAATAAAAAATACACCATAATATAATGAGTATTATTTTCAATATAAGTTTATTATACAAATAATAAACGTGTACAAATAGGAAACATGTACGCCATGCGCCACGTCAACGCGCTGTCATGTTTAAAATTTAATATGAAGTAATAGTGACTCACCGCTACTTGTAACCGAAGATTACTCGTATTCATTATTCTTTTTGATTTTTCAATAATTCAAATACTATTATTTAATGCGAAATTAAACTAGCTAAAACCTACAATATATCTATAATTTAAATAATAAATAGTACTTAACTATTTGGTGAGACGTGTGTCGATGCCCGCACAAAAGAAACGAATGAAGATCGAGGTGGCGTGGCGCGGCGCATAGACTAGGGAGGTGGTGGGAGATAGTGTTGTAATTTTTAGATTTATTGACTCTGAATATTGTGCGATGCCTAGTACATTGAGAAGTAGACTACCAAGTAAAATAATCTCTTCGGATGCAACGTCGTGGTATAATGACTGTTATATTGCCCTGAGTAATTACCTACTGCTTTATTTGCACCAAATAATCTAATTCACTTTTTTTTAATGCCTGTACTAGCTAGTGCTTGTATCACAAGCACTGAAATGAAAATTAAAATAATTTAATTGCGGGAACATTATTTAATGCTGTGTATTCACTATGCAAAATTATCTAAAAATAGTTATAATAATAACATATACACAATTGTTAAAATTATTCACAGTGACCAAGCAAAGTACATATAACATTGTTACATTGGTACCGATCACAATTTAGCGAGGTTTATTTATTTATTTATTCAGAGAAATCATAGCTTGAATTCTAAAGAAGTCAGAAAATTTTAAATATGAAGAAAAGTCAAATCGATTTCAAATATGTACTTTCATCGCAATTAGAATGAAAAATATTTAAATTGTATTGTAATATACAAAAAAAGTGACACGTTGGACACTTATTTATCTATAAGTACTGTTTCAATTTGTTTCAACTTCAATTTTAGCTGTATGTTTGTACTTTTTTCCGACCTTTTTATATAAAATGTACAAAGTTATTATTCCCAAAGGAAAAATTTGGCATTAAGGGAAATAGTAAAATTCTTATCAGAAAAGTAATTTGTATAAATGAAAAATAGCTCTGGGAAGCCTGAAAGCCTTAAGTTACCTGTGATATCTCAAAAAGTTGATGATTTATTTCTAAACACAAACAGAAAAGGTGGAATTGTAAAATATTTCAACCTCTCAATACATTTGGCGTTAACAATAGAATGAAACACACATAAATCACGCTTACCTTTTCCTTATGAAATGTTAGTAGTGGATTGAAGCGATCTCTTTTCATAAGCGATGAATGTTCAACCCTCGCCATTTGAGAAACTCGCACCAATGAAAAACGCAGATAGAATACCAACAAACTATTCAATATTTTGCAGCAAAAACATTTTTACATGACAATAGAAGTTGGGAACGCAAAAGATTTGTTTTTGAAATTAATTCAACGCTCCTTTTGTACTATTTTTCATATATTTTACATTTTTAGTAGGTATCATGCCAAGTCGTTTGTTTTTTATCGGTTCAGCGACACAAAAGTCCTTACTTTCGTATTTAAAGAACAATATTTTTACAAAGGTAAACAGGGACAATAGATTGCCGGTTACAATGTTCGTAACACACAATTTATCGTAATCTATAGTATACCTACTTACCAAACTCTGAAATAAATTGTTTCTGAAACGCGGCAAGGACACTTCACGGATGTTACATCCGAAAGAGACATAGAAAGACCGATGATTTTTTAATTCAATTTTATTTAGGGACTTTTGACCCGTCAGGTAACACCAGTCCCATCAAACCTTAAACAAACAAAACATATAAACAAAAAAATAAATCGACTAATACCCATCATCAGTCTGCCACTGTTTAATTAGTCACACAAATAAGTAATTACAAAAACTCATTAACAATAAATTACTCATTAGACGGCGTAATTAATTTTGGTGTCACATTTTAGCAACGAGTATATTGGTTTTTCATCTGTTTCAAGTTATTTCTTATAATGTCGCGAATTATTAAAATCGTACGTTGTTTGCACGTCAATTGTTAAATACGTCAAAATTAAAAAGTATATTCTAAAAAGCTCGTTTTCCTTAAAATAGTAGAACACGCAGACCTCAATATTTAATTTTTTATAATTTCAAATACATTATTTTTTTCAATTCAAGTTATACGAGCACGTCGATGTATATGTATTATGTATATATAAAAAAATCTTGTTAAATTATAACAAAATTAATTTTAAATTTTTTTTTTAAATTAAATATTTCTTTTGACTGGGGAGGGCAGACAGTCGTCATGAAAAAAAAAATCTTATAATTTTATATAAGCTTATAATCAATAAATTAGGTGTATAAAAGGTTTTTAAACTTTTTTTTTACAACAATTGTTTTTTCTATCCTATCTACCTACATATGTTTTTCCTATAGATTTTGAAGTTGTATCAGATTTGTTTTCAAGTGCTTACAAAAGCTTATTAAGTAAGTACAAATGGAGGCCGCTACCAGTCTTTAACTACTGTTTGTTAATGTTAATGAGGGGTGCCAGACAGACTTTGACTTGTTCCTTGTTATACTGCCATTGAAGTGTTGTGAGAGTTCCTACAAATGTGAGATATATAGTTAACGGAGCTTTTAATGGTAGTCTTGTCATGTGGCGTGACCACATCGGCCTGATATCAATAATTAATAGTTATTAAATAATTATACCATAAATACAAATATTGTGAAAATTCATCAATTGGGGAGGTGTCTCTGGTGACAGCTATCTTTTTTACATATTTTTTAGATAATATAGATTAATTTAGTCGACACGTGTTTCTGGAAAACTTTTGTAATTGCTTTGTTCTTTTTTTATTAATTTTTAAAAATTGCGATCGTAATATTGGCAAACCTGAGGATTCGTACGGAACTAAACCATTGCCAATGAACAAAAAAAAATCGTTTGTCAAAAGTTCAAACAAAACTTTTCATTTTTAAAAGTTCCTGTTAATTAAAACATCGTGTTTATAGTGTAGTTTTGTTTTAAAAATTACAATAGTTATTCGTATAAAACACTGTTATTGTTAGGAAACACAAACAAAAGATATTTGACAAACTTGTGAGGCGACAACCATAGACAACATAATAATCTACAAAACTGTTAGGTTGGTACTTTGTATTCTATCTTGTCAAACGGTACGAAAGTCGAAGTGAAAGGTCGAAGACGGTCATTACAGTTTTTCAAATATCTCCTCGATTTTTAAGTATTTTCAGACGAGAATCAAAAAATTCTTCTAATTGAAGTGATATCTCGAAATGGTTTTCGATTCACCATGGGTTAGTTTTTTTGGACCTTGCCCATTGAAAAGAAATTAGTAGAGTATATGGGACGAAAAAAGTTCAAAATGTTCCGAAATTTATCATTAATTATTATCACTTGATACGCATTATCAAGCGGGTAAAACAGTGTATTTACATCTTTTTATTGATAATAAGGAAACAAGGATAGCGTTAAAAAATTGTGCGAAAAAAATAAATTTTATCCATTATGTAATTTTGTTCCTGTGACCGTAATATTAAAATTTTTTGGATTTTTCGCAAAATATATTTTTTAAAACTAACTAATCTCTAGACGATAATTTATTTCATCCGGGGAAATATATAACAAAAAATAGTCCAAAAAATAGTCCAAAAAAAACATTGGAAATGTTACATTAAAATATTCAATCATAGTAATAGAAATGGGCGAGACAAAGCGATGTATGGAATTTTTATTAGTATCACTGGTAGGTCATACATAATGTAGATAGTGTTGAAGTTCACACGACTAAATTGTCGCTACTTACCATGTTAAGGAGACTTGAAGATAATTATACGAACATTGCATAAGACTTTATTTAACATGCAAATGCTGGTCTCCCTCGAAATAGGGTTGCCATAATTTGCAGTATGTACAGCAAGGACAATGCTTTAAAATATAATAATCTCTATTTTTTAAAATAATTTATTTCAATTAAATCAATAATAATCGTTTACCAATCAATAGACAATGTTTAATTATATAAAAAATAGATATAATAGATTATTAAAGTATTTAATATAATAATAACCTGAAATATTGTATTAAGAAAGTCTAATTACTGAATATCATCGACAAACATGAGAAAAAAATTATGGGCCCTTTTCTCTTGGGTGAATGGGCATTCTCGTTGCAAAATAACTTCTTCTATTATTTCCCTTGGAATCAGGGCTTTGTAAACGCCCATGTATGTATTATATATTTGAAATAATGTTATTTACTTTTCTTAATGCCAGCCCTAATTACACCTAGGTGCTTACTCAGACGCAACGTGTACCCTAACGTAGAACTATTCAATTAAGGGGAAAAGCTCAATTATAGTCCAGAGCATGTCCTCGTCAAACTTGTATAATTTAATTTCGTTGTCAATGTTTCTTCTGTTCTTATTGCATTAAACGCTTCATTTAACGTTTCTATTTGTATTTCATTCAGCAGATTTATAGTTAAGGCGATTATTTTACAAAGGCAAACATTATTTTATCTTGAAAGTTTTCTTTATGGCTTGCTCGTTTATTTTGTATGCGTTTAATTTTAACGTTCTGTTTCCGTTTTCATTCCTAGATAACTCTTTATAGGAATAAAATAGCTGTTTCATTCGCGTTACTAAAAACCTCATAACTCTTTAATAAAGGGGCTATCTAAAGTTTTAGTTCCGGAACGTATACAAACAAATAAAAATTAATATTTGTATAAATATATTAAAGGTTTTTTTGTAAAGTGAGGGTAAAATATTGTGACTTTTGCCGTTGTATATTGTACCTGCTAGGTCGTCTGCAATCTGTCCAAACTAATTTGCCTAAACCAGCAACCCCTTCAGGTTGTGAACGTTACACCTTGTAATATATCCAAAGTACTGCTAATTAAGTTTTCGATATTGAACCTTAGGTTGCATAGAATAAGGTCCAATGATGCTAAACTCTAGCGAGTCACTTTACTAGATTGTTAGTATTGCTTTCATCACAGTAGATTTAATTACAATTAGTCTATGTTCGTCCACAATATCGATTGTAGCTGTTGGAGCGTTAAGATAGGTTCATTAAAATTATATTCTGTCTATGAATGTTTAAATTTTATTTCCATAGATTCACGTCTAAGAATAAATCCTTTATTGTCTTTATCATAACTAAAAAAAAAATTCAGGATTCTAAGTTTTAACTTGAGGCACCTAAACAAATTTTAATGGCTTCACCCCACTTTTGTACCTTTATTGGAATTATCAAAACTTTTTTTTAAATCTCAAAAGAGTTAATTTGTTAATTTTGACTGATTTTGTTAATCTAATAGAAACTATTGTCATTATGTCAAAATTTTATTATAGTTACGTCATGGATCGATAAATTGGGCTTTACACATAACCTATTATACTCGTATTATTCTTAAAATTAGACAAATCTCACATGGTTAACGAGAATATGACTAATTTATTTTGTTTAGAATTTAAATATAGGCATACGCATATGGCGTGGCATACGTAAAATTTTAACTTATAATATTTTAATATCAAAAAGTACACGTTTTTATATAGAAGCAAAATCTAAATTTAATGATTTTGAGTTACGGGGTATTAGGTATAGAAACGTAGGTTCGATCAGCTGAGCGTCTGGAGGCCGATAACCTTGCCCACGTGCAAATACATACGGCTATCACACCCGTTAACGGTACTTACTAACTTTATAATTTCTCATTTTAAACATTCCAATATGTATTGTAACGTATTGTTTACGTTTGGTGTATTGTAAATATAACAAAATTTCATGGAATTTCATTATTACATGGAAGCGAAAATATTTGCACAGTGATTTATGTTACTGAAATTGTTAGACAAAACGTGTCACAATATTTCTATTCATAATATTTCAAACGGAAAATGTATTTCGTTATTTATTATTGTCTTTTCCCGCAGTTCTTTATTATCAATGACAAACGTTAACTTTATATTTTACGTTAAATATTACAAAAATCAGCACGCATACAAAAGTGTTCCTTTTTTTTTATATAACAGAATGCGTTCCATAATAAGCTACTACTTATTTAGGCTGAACTCACACTTTCCGCTCACATTAGAACTACAAAAAAGTGGTCGTGTCTTGAGATTTCTAAATTAATATGTAATGTCGTGATAGCGTTTAGACGGACGGTCGACAAATGGTAGTAAGTTTCAACAACAGTGGAACCCTACTCACAAAAGTGGTCAATACGATTCACAGTTCAACCACATTTGAACCACTGTTTTGTGATTGGAAAGTGATACGTGTTAAAGCTTAACTTGAGTCGAGCCGGGACTGATGCGATCGGAGCCGTCTGATAGACGCGTAGTTTAAGGAAAAATCTATTTACACCATAAATTAGATATTTTAATAGGTGTTGCATATGAGGTGGTCTATAATATGAGTATCCGAAAACTTGAGATCGAATGTAAAAAGTTTTTTTTTGTTCTTCTTTTTTCATCGTAGCTCAGCATATAACATCACTCCGCCTGATGTAAAGCTAGAGTGCGGTCCATGAACGGAAACCCCTGTTACTAAAGAGTCTAGAGACA
Source organism: Tinea pellionella (assembly GCA_948150575.1). NCBI lineage: Eukaryota > Metazoa > Arthropoda > Insecta > Lepidoptera > Tineidae > Tinea > Tinea pellionella. The sequence continues at coordinate 4,292,811 of OX411258.1, forward strand.
GCAGTCACCTCCGCTATGTCGGGCCGAAGAGACGAATATGCACTATCTAGATTGACACTGCACACCCCTCTTGCTATACCTGACTATTTTCAAACTGTTCCCGAAACGCGATAAGTGTTACACTCGAAAGTGGTGGTACTATCCCAGGAGGGCAGACTGGGCTAATAACCATCATCAGTCTGCCTACCACTCTTTAATAGTGCCTATAGGCATCGAGCGAACAAAGTTACATTGGTACCGGGAAGAATTTAGCGAGGTACGAACACGGGTCTCATCGATCGTGAGTTCACGCGTCTTAGGTAGCGTTTGTTTTTCCGAAACGGTATGCACCTATAGTTTTGGTTTGTACAGCTGTAAACGTTGATTTTATACTTGAACTTTAAAACAAATATTTGTACACAAATATTGCGAAATAAATAAACAATGGCTAACAATTCGAAACGTCGCGCGAAGCTATATTCGAGCGAATTCGAAAGTAGTGCAAATAGGAATATTTATTTGTTCTCACAATACACTGATCTGAAGCGAAGGAACTTTTGTAAGTTGTGTATTTATCGAAGGGCACTCTTGTCGATTCTACATATAACTACATTTCATTTCTACATGTGATCACACTCCATCTATTGTTAAGCAACAGTGCGACCTGTAGGCGGAAATAACTGTTACCACATGCAGGCAGCAATCGCCTCCACTATACCGGTTTGACGAGACTCCTCTCGTTTTTATTATTAGATATTGTTTTACTATAAATTGTGATGTTAAAATCCGATCGAGTCTGGCGAACGGTTGTTGAACCGCGGGGCGCCATTGGGAGCGCCCACAACACTAATTGACTGTCAGGCAGAATACATTGTGTCTACTTTAACCATATGCTATACGTGTAACATAATTTACGCAGATCCTATCTAATTTTAGAAAACGTATTATACTCACCACCATCTCATAATAGGGATGTATAGATTACAATTATATTGTGTTTATAATATTATATTTTTATATTAGTATTTTATCCACTATACAACTAACAACTATACACCTATATACTAATATATCTATTCAAACAATTTTTTTTTTAAATCGAACTGGATTATTTTTTGGTCAATGTTCAGAAATTTGTGGAACTAATCATAGATTTATACCTATTGTTATTGAAAGAATTTCTTTAAAAAACTTTATTTATTGAATCCAATGATGTTTATGTTATTATGGTCTTTTTGTAGCCAGAACTTTTCCTATGCCGCATAATGCTAAATTTTTTTATAATGTAAAAGAGCCCAAGTACATCTATAATAATTGTTTTGCAATCTGCACGGTAAATATTCGTATAGTGGAGATGATTATCGCCTGCATTCTGTAGCAGCAGTTGTTTTAACTTTTTGATCGCACTATACAGCTATACCATCTGAGAACCTCTGATGTAAAGCTAGAGTGCGGTCTATGAACGGAAACAACTGCTACTATACATAATTGCCTACGTTATGCCGGCTTGAGGAGACCAAAGTGCATCCATCTTGGTTGACAGTGCACAGTCCTCTCGTTATACCTGCCTACTTCCAAACTGATCCAAATGCAACAAGGTCACAGTTCAGGGATGTTATATTCGAATGTCGTACTCCAGGACGGCAGACTGGGCTAATAACCATCATCAGTCCGCCTACCACTCTTTTAATAGTGCCTATAGGTTAGATTAGGTAGGTAGTATAGGTTAGGTACTTGGAGTGAGAAGAGATACTCCAATTAAATTAAATAAAACATGTTTTTGCTTTAGTAAAATAGTATATTTTCTGACATAAAAACAAAGGCTTGACATCTTTGACGTCCTACTTTTTAAAAGAAATCTTTTTAATAGAGGTTGCCACAGTACACATATAACATACACATATTTTTAGTAACTAACTATAAAAGTATATTTTTTGGAAGATTCAAACGCGAGGGATTCAATTGCAAACCCACGTTCGGATGTCCCATTTTGCCACGCGTTTAATGAATGGTTAACTATTTTAAACTTATGTAGTTATAAATAAATGGAAATTGATTATGTAGAAATGTTGTAAACAGGCGTTATTTACAACTGAGAACATTGTTTTTATCAAATAATTAATAATACTAAATTACAATTTAGTTTTTGTTATGAACAATTAATTTTAATAAAATATACTAAATGCCCCCTTTTGAACCATCTGTATAAAGAAATAAAATATATTATAAATAAACACACTGGAAGGTGAACGCCCTTGTATATTTTACCTTTGCTAGGTCATGGCTACAGACAGACTACAGCCAGTTCATCACCACTTCACCAATCTTATAAACTACTTTATTTTTAATAAATGTTTATTTTATACTTTTATCGACTATTTTATTACTTTTATGAATTTATAGTTTTATAAAATAAAATTATATTTTTTATTATTAATCCAGCATGTACCCATGTACCAACACTCCGCCTCATGTTAAGATAGAGTGCAGTTGAAACTCAATTTTGAAGGCAATTTTCAAATGTAGTAAACATCAGGACCCTGCTACTACAGAGAAATGGAAATAACAGTTGCCTCCGTTATACTTGCTCGATCAGACGAGTGTACACCATCTAGGTTGACAGGGAATACTCCCCTATCAGTCTGTCTATCACTCTTAAGTTAGTAATAAAACTCATGACCCATATTATTTATTCAAATAGCGTTGTTCATATATAAATAATTTTAAATAGTTTTCACATTTCATGTCAAAGATCGCCATAGATAATCACAAAAGTATATAAAAAACTTGTTGGTTTGACACCTCCCTATTATACAATGTGTTAAACGTTATCACAAATTTTAAATTAAAATAAATGTAATCCTCGTCGTGACAGATGTGCTGTTTATCTCTAAAATTATCTACATGTTTTAACATAAATATTTTTAAACAAGGAATTTGTACGCGTATTCCTTTTTTTATACCACATTTTTCACTTCTTATTCCATGGCACCACCCGTGTCTTAACACGCTAATTAGTGAATTAATGAACACGCTGGATTAATGTGGCCAAACGCGGTAATCTATTAACGTCTATACTATTGACATTATACATTAAACGCTAACCGAGTAAATGAGCGGAAGTCCAACCCCTGGACTACTGGCCCTAACTCGGGGCAAAGGAAAGGTGATCTCTCACTCAGGTCTTCTCTGAAAGCAGAGTGTGACCAGAGAAAAGACACGCCGGGGTACCTCAGGGAGGTCTGGAAGACCAGCAACTTTAATAATGCCTCCCATATGACACTGCCACTCACGGTCAAAGGACTGCGAGATACGGGCCGATTGGCAACCTTAGCCTAGGCCAATTTTTAAAGGCAAAAATATTTAATGCGTTATATATTTTCTATATTTACAAAAGCAAGTCCAACTAAACTGTTTTTTTCTAACAAATATTATTTTCAATCATTATATTTCAGACTATCAGGATTACAGGCATGATTTGTCAAATAAATAGCAAAATTTGTGACAGAACCCAAACGCATTCATCATTGGACTAGTCACATGTGAGCATTATGAAGGGTAAAAACTTCCCCTAAAGGTAAAGTTCAAAGAGCGTTGACGGATAACCCATGGTATAGTCAAGCGCATACTGTACAATATATTATTTTAAATCCGAACATTTTGTTTTATCGATTTCTAAATAATTTAATAACAAATCATCTGTGATCTAATCCTAGTTCAACGTAGTTTCAATCTAGCCGACTGTTTTTTTACCAAAAGCGGTAGGCAGTCTGATAGTGGTTATTAGCTCAGTCGGCCTCGGCTCGAGGATCGCACTTTAGGCGGAGTGCGGTTACGCGCAGCCAAAATATATTATATTATGTTTAAAAAATGAAAACGTGATTTAAATTGCTTTTACTTTTAACTGTCTCTGTTTACCGTGACGTATAACTAATGGATATTTGTTTAAAACCGGACGGACGCGTGATAACGAGAGTGACAGACGCCCGCCAGATGTTTTCTATTAAGTCATAGGGAAACAAAGTTATTTGCCGATTGTTCTGAATAAAATTACTAATTTTTATATGAGCCTTTATGTTGTATTAGGGTAAGCAGTGATAAATACACGTGACATATTTAATGAATGAAACTTAGATCACGTCTGTCAGTATAAAATTTAAATGGTACTATAGAGGCGCGGTGTAGCGCGGTCATGTTGGCTCCCGGAGAATTTTTTGCCGCACCGCACCGATGTCATAGGGCATATAACATGATGCATAGGAGACGAAATAACGGTGTGGTAAAACAACCTATCAGATGCCGCGTACTAAACAATGCGGCGCGCTTATCGCGACTTTATAGTGCGGTTTATGCTTTGGCGAAAATTCTCTTGGGGTAATGTGTGTTGTCCTTGCCAGCATAGAGTATCCCAGTGTGAGGTATTATTTGTATATACTATTTATCATTATTATAGAGCTTGAATGTGCGTAAGTGTGTCCGAACACCATCGCATCAAAACGCCTAATTTTTTAAAAACCAAACAGACATGTTCCGCGTTTATGTAATTTAAAACAACAAGAAGATACTAAAATGGCAGACTGATGATGGTTATTAGTCCAGGGTGCCGTCCTGGACAACTAAATTCAATCGACATAGTCGCGTTTTGGAATTAGCTCAGAAGTATGACAAAAGGACCTGGACAGTACACAATTACATATTAGTTTTCTCAAGCCGGCATAGCGGAGGCAACTGATGCCTTTAGAAATGTCTATTTACCGCATTCTAAAACCACAGGATGTATATTATTAGAATAAAATGAAGTCAATTTTGGTAGTATTCATCTTTATTTAGGCACTAAATAATTGACGTATTGTAGAAGCCCAGTGTGGTTTATTGATCGAGTAAATTAATTGGATATGAATAGCGCTCGGACGCCATGGAAATTTAATTCGGCGACAATGTTCCTTTATCATGTTGGTACTTACTCGTATAATGTTACAATAAAGATAAACAGCTATCATTCTATAAATCTGAGATCAATTCTTTAGAGATAATATAACTTTTTATATAAATTCACAGTACCTAAAGGAAATGTCAAATTATTATAAAAAAAGTAAAATAATAATGAGGATTAAGTACTAAATATTTATACATATATAAAAATAAAATATTTGTTATAAGATATTTATTTACTATAAAATACACTGAAATAATAGCTGATAATATACTGTATAACTAATTAATTACCTATTACTATTAGGGAAATATTACTATAAAAAAAAAATTTAAAAGGATTGGTTTCTAAAAAAAAAAAAAAAAAAAAATTTATAGTTTTGCGGGGAATTTCTGAGAATAATTTGCGCCGAGGCCGTTCGTCGTGGGTCGCAGCTGCATATTCCTATGTTGGGAGATAGAATACAATGGTTCGTCGACAATGGATTCGGCCTTAACCTTTACGGGAGTGTGGGCGTCGCGGTTCATACTATGCCCACAAAATATTTCAAAACACTCCGGGATAAGTGGAATGAATTGTTGCTATTTTTATATTACTAACATTCATTACCGACTCGTTTTAACTCTTTTTTTTATTGTATTTTTCTCTATCTCTATATATTTAGGCGTATCGTTATGAGCACGTACTTTTCGTTAAAACAAAACACCCACCTTGCTGGGTTGTTATGTTATTTACAGGTATAAGCAGAGTATAAAGAGCTCTTTCGACTCTATATCTCTATATTTTTTCGATTCGACTCGAACACATACTATTTCCTGACCAATCTGCTGAGAAAGGTCTTCCTAGCTCAAATATGTATGCATCTTACAAATATGTAAACTTTATACCAAACATTCTGCGTTGTCAGTTTCGATATAAGCTATCAATCATTTTCTATTTCATAAACTCGTGTAAGTTTCCTTATTGGCATTTAATGTTCCTGTTACATCCTCAGGGATCCTTAAAATAGACCTAGATTTATAGAGATAAATAGAAGTACTAACTGGTTACTTTAATGTTAATAAAAAACCTAAAACCTTTCCCAGTAAATAAGCTATCTAATACAAAAATATTTTTTCAAATCGAATTGTTCCGGCAAACAACAAACAAAGAAATAAACATAGGTAAGTCTATATTATTATTAGTTTTATTATTATGATTTAGGTTAAATCGTGTAAATGTAAATTAGTATTCGGTCCAGTGAAAAATGCGGAATATTTCAAACAATCTAATAATAAATATTAAAAGCGTTTTAGTAGGTATAGGTCATTGGTTTTTATTTTTGTTTTGTCATGATCTGACGAAGGACAAGGGTAACGTAGGTCCGTCAGCTTTCATAAAATAATGTCTCGATTACCTGGCTATCAGACGTTGAAGGTTAAAAGAGAGGTATAAAATTAATCGCCTTTTTTGTGTGAATAACCTCTTATATTAATTATATTCAATGTGAGTTTGCTGAAAAATAAACAATGTTCTAAATAACAAACTTTATTTAAGAATGTTATTTTATTTTTTCATGTGAATATATTTTTGTTTAAATTTTATAAAAGTATATTTTAAAGAATAACTCGAGTATGGTAGTCTATTTGCAACATTGATTATGCCTCACCCCAACTACAGCTATAACTGTAAAAATAAAAAGCCTCCTTTGGTAAAATGCCAACGCGATGAAAAGAATTGTCGGCTTGCCATTGTGAAATATTATGTAGTTGCGTCTAGTGACGAGAGATAGTCTGCCACCGAGATAATTTTACCCAATTTTTTTACGTTATTCTTAAAATTATGATTTTAGAATAAGCTTATGTGGCTATCTACTCGTACATTTCTACATTTATACGTATTGAGAATTTTTTTCTTCTGAGTGTACTTAAATGTACTTCTTATGTATTTATTTATTTTACTAATTTATTAAACGGCTCGTTTTGTCGACAAAATTCGATTAATTGAAAGTTAAACTAAGTTGTTTACAATAAAAGTTGAATTTGCGAATGCCCATCTCTCTATTGTAAATTTTTGCGGAGACAGAGGCCGACCGCAGGCGTCTGGACTTCCACCAGATGACCTATCGAGTTCAAGGACTTTTTGTGAACACAGAAAATGGATAACGCGTGTAAACATTTCTATCTAATTTTTGAATTTAGTTTTAAATTAACGTTATTTTTTATACGATATATGTGTAGGCTGGAAAGATTTGCTCTTTCATAAAAACGTCTTTACTATTTCTTTTTCATATTTCAACGTTCGCGTGCGAATTGTTTGAAGTCTGTTCCTGTTGTAGTAACTTTTGTAGCGTTTTTTTTTCTCTCTATTTTTCATGTTGTTTTTTTCATTAAGAATGCAGACTATAAATGCATAGATATATGCTACTCAAGTACTACATTGAATCCCACCTCAGCGCAACGTAATTAGTTGTACCTACACGAACATTTTTCTCTTTTGCTATTTCAACAAAGAACTGCACGAGATTGTACATTTCTGATCAAAAAGACAACAAAAGATTAAATTAGAAGGGTACGTATTTACAAAGCTACGTTTATCCAATCCCCTTTGATTAAGCGATAAAAATAAAAGATTTATCACGGAAATGTCTCACTCACCTTTACTCTTAACTTTTACGTGCCCTCTTTTACTATTCACAAGTATTGGTGAGTGTTGTCAAACTTTGCAGTTTATACATATCGTTATTGTTGCTAATTATAAAGTATAACGAAATTGTTAAGTCTAGAGTTAAATCCTTTTCAATATTCATGATAAATTCTCAGAACAACTTTCATTAACTTTTAATTATGCAATTTTTGTAGGTGTAAAGAAATATTCGTATAATTGGAAAAAATAGAATTTATATTGAAATTATAATGATCATTGAAAATCTTCGAACGATCATTAAAACTAATGAATTTTGACAGCGTTTGCTTTTTATACGAGGTACTTTTAAAGAATATTGAATTTAGATTTTTAAAGCAGTAGAAACCTACTGCATCTTGCTTTTTTTCTTAAGAGAATGCCAGTTGTTTTTTATTCTTTGGTGCAGACTCCTTTTGCCTTGCAGAGGGTGCTCCTATCAAATTACGATTTATATCAAGGGGGTGCCTTGGGGGCGGAAGAGGGGCGGTTATCGTTCCAATCGAACTCAGTGATGGATTCTGAGTGTCACCGAAGAGATACGACTATTTAATTCGAGTTTACTTCTACTTTTTGTGAGATTTTCTCTCCCTGTTCTAGAATGTTTGTGGTAGAAAAAATTGTCCATTATATCTATCCACTTTCAGTTGATTACATTTATTGAGAGCGGGTAACTAAATGAAAATCTGTAATCTCTTTCTCGAACAAATGCTGCCACGAATTAGTTCTATTTTCTTTAGATACCATTCTAACGCGTCCCGTAACCTCTGTCCACTAAAATACTCGTACGATCCATAAGCGGAGGCGACTGTTGTCGTAATCGAAGAGAAATCTTCGGAAGGTAGTCGCCTCCACTATGCTGGTTTATATGCTTTATCACATATATGCGTTTGTAGAATCCCAGGTTGTATTATGTAGGAAAAACGTGACTGGGAAGGTAATTTGATTTTGGTTTAAAATGCGTAGTTTGGTGTTTCTGTTGGGCGTCTGAAGCGAGATACTAAAATGAAAAATATTAATAATAATAATGATAAAAATACTTTATTGCACAACATAAATATTGCAAAAGGCGAACTTAAGGCATTTTCTACCAGTTAACCTTTGGTGTGGTGGAAAAGTGTTTTCGGTGCAGAAACAAAAATATAAGAATAAATAAATCTAAAATTATTGAATAAAGGCAAAACATCATAAGAATTCATTAATCCAACTAACTAAAAAAAATAGAAATTTAAATGAATTTTATTTTTTGTCGAGTCTATAGTTGAAGAAGCGAGTGATTGTATATTATTCTAGAAGTGAACTGTGCAGGTAATCCCGAAGGCCTCCATCTTATACAGCGGGATTAAAAACTGCACGTGGATGAAATACACCTGAATAACATCCTGTATTATATCGCTCTGAGAATGCGTCTGACATGTGTGCTTTGTAAAGAGAAGAAAACTATTGTAACCGAAGAAAATGAAGTAGAAAACTATAGGTGGTCTTGTCTTTCATAATAACTTAACATTATTTCTTAAAAACAATACGTATCACTTTTTATACCATTTTTAATATTGATATGTTTAGAGCCATGTAGACAGACTGATGGGTATGAGCCCAGTCTGTTATCCTGGGATAGTATCACCACTTGTAACCTGTAAAGTGACCTAGTCGCGGTTAGCATTAGCTTGGCTGAAGTGCCGAGTATAACGAGAGGAGTGTGCTCTGCCAATGGACGGCACATTCGTCTTTTCAAACCGGCATAGTGATTGTTTCCGCTCATGGATCGGACTCTAACTATTATAAAAATAACCATATTCTTCTTATCCTTTGATTCTTCTTATTTCATAATCTTTGCCAAAGTAAAATAGTAATAATAATAAATAATAAAAAACACTTTATTGCACAATTGTACATAAGCGAACTTAATTCCTTTGGCATTGTCTACCAGCTAACCTTTGTTGGTGTGAGCGGAGATATCTACTGTGCAATGAAAAAAAATATTTACAAATATCATATATGTATAAGAAAGGAGTGTGCACTGTCAATCTAGATGGTACATGCTCGTCTCCTCAAGCCGGCATAGTGGAGGCGACTGCAGCCCGTAGAGATTTCTCTGTGGTAGCAGTTGTTTCCATTCATGGACCGCACTCTAGCTTTACATCAGGCGGAGTGTTGTCACATGTCACATGAGCTACAATAAAAAAAAATAAAAAAATATCACATACATAAATAAATGTTGACGATAAAGTTGTAAAAAGTTTAATTTAAAATTGAATGTAATGAAATGTTCATTTATTTTATTTAGTAAAAGCAATATATAAAATGTAAATATATAAAATCGAACAGTCAGTGTAGATGGAATCTGGAGTGCAGTGGCATGTCGCTCTGAGTCAGAGTTCACATGTGGATTGATTCGTTCCTTGTCGCCGACAACACAATTGAGCTAAATTTAAACGGAATTTACTTCATTGTACGTTTTACTCTGTATTAACCTATAGTGGGCACAAAAACTTAAATAATAAAACTCTTTTGTCATTTATTTCTTTTACTTACAAAATATAACTTAATATTTTAGAGGTAAACTGGGAATAACTAGTTACTAATTATATTTTATTTATTTATTTATTTTATTTTGGAAACAAACAGAAAACACTTTTTATAAAATAAAAGAATTACATGCTAAGTAGACCAATAGTGCCGAAAAAGTACTAACAATAATGAATAAAAATTGAATGCAAGTCCGACAACGGTAAAAAAGCAAAGAGAAAAAAAAAACATAAAATACACAAGAAAAACAAAAAATAAAAATAACTTATACCTAAGTATAGACAAAAACCTACAAATTCAAGTAAGCTAAACAGTCGTATATTTTATAATATTTATTAAAATTATGATAAAAATTAAATAATAATAATAAATATTTGCTTTGAAAATATGTACAGACATATACCTAAATATAAAATTAATATGCAAAAAAAATAATATATATAATAAATTACCGATTACAAAATTATACATTTTTTAAATAAAGATGATTAGTCATAATTTGATTAAGAATTCAATTACTTTGTACATGCAACTATCTTATCTTTTGAGTGTAATAAAAACACTTATTTTAAGATAAAGTAGATTATATACGCTTTATTAACCAAGCTCTATTAAAAATTCTATCAACAATCGTACTTTTATGGACATCCAAGTCCTAGGTACTTTGGAATCTCTAATAAGAAGATCGCCTCGGTTTTGTCGTGAACCTCCTTTTGTTCGTGCACAATAGAAGAAGTGCATAGTCTACCATGTACCTATTGGATGACCAATTCATTTCTTCTGCATCGATCTCTGATAGGATGTGACAAGGAAACTAATTTTTATGAGGAGAGTTTTGGAATGACATGTAGACTGGTGGCGGTTATAAGCCCAATCTGCAGTACTAGGGTAGTATAAAATCTTTCAAAAACAACCCATTAAGTGATCTAGTCGCGTTTCGTGATCAGATTGAAAGTAGTCGAAGAACAACGTGAGGAGAGCGTTGTGTTCACACTATCTCATCAGACTGATATATTTTCTCTGCAGCACCAGCTCGAGAACGTCGTTTTAGCTTAACATTTCAACTCATTGAAATTTTCAAAACGTGAATAAATGATTTATACAAATGCAAATTTTGTTTTCCCGGTGCAGTAAATCATAATGCACTTCTGACTTTTCGCTAGTCTACACGTATGAATAGCCGCAATAGTTTTGAAATGAAACTCAGAGAATCCGCAAGAGAGAAAATATATTTTCATTTTTACATGTCAATATAACTCGAGTGGATGCCGTTAACACAAATAACTCTATGTATTTTGATTTCATTTAATAACATTTAGACTCGTAAAAAACTGCGGACGATTCCCGCCGTGGATGGGAAGATTCTAATGCTATTTAATATTTTTAGAGAAATAAACATAAGTTTCACATGTTTCATCCTGATAAAACTAATATAGGTACTTAGGTCTTTTACGTAAATCCTTCAAGCCTACTTTGTAATATTACTTAGAAAGGGATTTTCCATGAAACTATAACTACAAAAGCGTGACGTATTTTCTTATAAAAACATGATGTATTTTCAAAGAGGAAAACAGTTAATGTTGGTTTCAAATACTTTTCATTTGTACACAATGTAATATTCTAATAATAATTATATTTATATGCTAATGTATATCAATCACAAACTATTCCAGGAATTAACTCATTGGCACGAGCAAATTTCTAACCTTCAATAATCCTAAATACTAACAATATTATTCTTAGAACTACAATTTGTTATATTTTACAAGCCAATTAGAAACGTTTATTTTTGTATTAAATATTTAAAAAAAAGAAACAAACAAACAATTTACTTGCAGTGTTTTCGCAAACATGTTTAACTGAATTTAAATATTTTATGTTTATTTTCATTATTTGAATCCTCGACGTTTCGAAAACTTTGCAGCCAAGATTAGCTGCGACCACGGCTGCAAAGATTTCGAAAGTTTCGTTAAGTGTGGTTCAAAATAAACGTTTGTGTATTAGTTATACGTTGTAATATGAAACTCTACGTGCCTTTGCACAGTTCTAGGTGTAGGTATGTCCTACTAATATCTGCACTAAACTTTAGTTACCTAATTAATCAAACTGACTCACTATGTTTTGTTATTAATCATAACCATAGTAACGTACGAGTATGACACATTTTAAATAAATAAATCTGTTTAGAAATTACAGTTCTACGAAAGGAATGGTGACCTAGTGGCTCTTATGGGCTTGGAAGTACACGATTCGGCTCCGATTCAGCGGTAATTCGGCAAAACGAAGGCGACTGCTAACTGCAGACATTTTTCTGGGATACTTCTATGTGGTAGTGGTTATGGATGGACCGCACTCACGACTATTCATCGGCTAAGAGTGGGAACATTCCGAACTACTATAAAAATATGTTTGGTCGATCGCTTAGTCCATCAAATCAACAAAAAATTAGTCAATATGTTCATACAAATTAAATATTTTTCAAGCTTTATTCAATACCCATAGGCACTATTGAAGAGTGGTAGGCAGACTGGTGATGGTTGCCGCCCTGGGGCAGTACCACCACTTTTAAATGTAACATCCGTGAAGTGACTTGTCGCGTTTCGAGAGCAGTTTGAAGGTAGCGAGGTATAGCGAGAGTCAATTTAGAGGGTGCCTACTCATTTCCTCAGGCCGGCATAGCGGAAGCGACTGATGCCCGTAGAGATTTCTCTGTAGTAGTAGTTGTTTCCGTTCATGAACCGCACTCTAACTTTTTATCTGGCGGAGTGTATATTTTTGTGGTGTTTTGTTTGCAACATTACCCAGATATTTTTTCGCGCCTCAAGAAGATAAACCGAGTATAGCCCACTCTTGGAACATAGCGCCACAACTGATAAGATAACGATGCTATTCAAATATTAGATAGTAATTGCATCGCAACAAATAATAATATAATTTTGAAAATAAAAGATTAATGTTTCTATTTTTATATAATTAAAAAAATTGGTAGGTAATTCCCCTTCCTTTAAGAATGTTTCATAAAAATTATGACGTTAAGCTAATTGTAGCTTAGGTCTACTACTAAGGGTCGTTTGCACCAGAAGGCCGGTTAAAGTAACCTTAACTATTACTTTTACAGCGACGACGACCGTTAAACATTTACATTTACTCCACACGCGTTGCAATATCGTGTAAATTCATATTGTTATCGTTAAAAAGATGACCGATCTCAAAAAATAATAGAAAAACATATTTGGCTTCTTTTTATACATTTGACGCCAGCAAACATTCGTTTGACGATTACTTTAACTTTAACCAGCCAAGATTCGCTGGTTACGGTTAAGGTTAAAGTATGCGTAAAAGTAATAGTTAAAGTTACTTTAACCGGCCTTCTGGTGCAAACGACCCTAATCCTCCAGGCAGTAATTGCCTCAGCTAACTTGATGAGACGAGTGTGCACCGTGCAGGTTGACAGAGCAGACTTCCTTCGTAATACTCGGGCGCTTTTCTATACCGCGGGTAACACTATTCTGAGACAGCAACGGGGTTAATAACCATCAATGGCGGAGCTAGACCAAGCCGGCGACACCAACTTTGCGAGGCCCTCTCAGGTGCGAGGCCGAACCTGGACGTCAGCGACCTCAGCTTTCATTTCGCACTCAATTAAATAAGCTTTTTATTTAACTCGACCATGTGTGTACTAAGGCCTAGGCAACGTGCCTAGAGCCCGTAATTTTTGGGGCCCGAAAATTAGGTTTTTACGAAACGCAAAGTATGTATCATGACTGAAAAATAGGCCCGGAATTACAATGTTGCCTAGGGCCCGCTTTGGCCTTAGTCCGCCACTGAACTCGGCACCCGCTTGTTAAACTCTTTCGCGAGGTGCCCTTAAGCATGAGGCGCCACTACTGTTATGAAATGAAATGAAACGAAAATATTTGATTAGCATGGGCATGAGCTCATCATCAGACCATAGCTGTAGGCAGTCTGCCCACCAAGTTTGTATAATAAAATATCAACGTTTAAATTAAATAAGTAGGCATTTGCATACTACATACATTTTTATTTTTCTTTAAATAAAAAAATATTTGAAGCGATGACTCGTAAATTTGCATTATAATGAGCTGCAATGGCCTGTTATAAATGTCAAAATCATTCTCAGCGGCCGCGAGTGGAGGTTTCTATTATTATATACTAATTTATGGCACACAGACTCACAAACATTAATATGCATTAGTAAAATGAATAGCACATTACAGATATGGCGAGTTCGATTCCTATCAAAAAGTTTCTATAGACCTGTCTTTATGATTATAAAAAGTTGAGCGGTCGTAACTTATAGCATATTGGTTGAGTGTTGTATAATAATATAGACGTTTAAAAAGTAGATGCTTGTCTGATGATCCTAGGTCCTAGGACTGCACAACCCGCAAGTAACGTAGGCGTGTTTTTTGGTAGTTTCCGAGCATAACGAGAGGAGTATGCTCTACCAACCTGTATGGTGCATGTTCGTCTCCGTAAGCTGCAGACTTTTTCTTTACAGCAGTCGTCTCAACTATTATTTTAAACGAGGCTAAGTTATTTTTTATACATTTCAATCAAATTAATCATCATTATTTTAATTTAAAAAATATATTTACGACAAAAAAACCAAAACATCTATAATACGAGTATTATTTCCTCTCTCCTCGTCTGGACGATTCATCGCAAACAGTTTAATAATATTCATAAAATATTCTTTAACAATAGGCGTAATACAAAGGCGGGAAATATTTAGAGGAGACTAGGGATTACAAAGCGGAACCACGGTTGAATTTAAAAGCTCTCACGGTATAGAGAGACTCGGGGTCTCGAGGACCAATCCTCTTTTACTATCTGTCCTTAGCCTTTCGGCTTAACCTGTCTAGAGTGTACCTATGGATAAAAGATAACTATTTGTACACGATATAAAGGATAGGGGTTCGACTAAGCTATAACTAAATATAATTTAGGGTTGACACTAAAATAATAAAATCACGTCTAAATTCATACCTTCCTGGCCATGATTATGTTAAGTGAGATCACGCAAAAACGTGTAACAACTCCGTATAAATATGTGTCCTAAGATTGTGTATTTGCATGTTTATTACAACCACATACATATTTATTGTTATTTATAAACATTTGTTCTTTAATCTCTGTTTTCGTTTTACGGAGTCTTATAAAATAGTAATTAACTTGATAAAGCTGCAAAGTTGATAAATAAAAAAAATACTTATTAAACATCTCATATATTTTAAAAAATTGATCTAAACTAAATTTCATATTAATCTGAAAAACGAAAGGAAAATGTTCGTCTAACTAATCAGGCATAGCGGAGGCAGATATCAGTCTGTAGGCATTTCTTTGTGGTTGTCTCTGATGCAGTTCTTGAGTCAAGTAATAACATAGAAAGGAAACTTTCGTCTGTACTTTTTTCTATTGTAGCTCGGCATATGACAACACTCCACCTGATGTAAAGCTAGAGTGCGGTCCATGAACGGAAACAACTGCCACTACAGAGAAATCTTTATAGGCAGAAATCGCCTTCGCTATGTTGGCTTGAGGAGACGAATATGCATCATCTAGAATTCTAGATTAACACCGGTGTTACATTTGAAAGTGGTGGTACTACCCCAGGACGGGGGACTGGATAAAGATAGATGTCTAAAATTGGATTTGTTTCATGTACAGATAGGCGTTTAATAAATGATAGGTAGTTATTTTGAACTCCGACACCGAGTCAAATGTCTGGAGGCGTCTACAAACTCAAATATCATGTTCCCATAAGCATCTCTCTAACCCGGTAGTTTATATGTAATTTACTATAATATTAGTTGCAAAATTAACCTAAGAACGTATCTTTGTTTGTCAATATACAAATAACTTGAAACGTGAATAACCAAACATGTTACAATTGCGTTAGTTAAGATTAGTGGAAATAGTATTTTAATGGAAACTGAATGTTATTTTTATAGTAGTCCGTTATGCCGCCTGTCGTCTCCACTATACTAGTTTGGTGCGATGAGCACAGGTTGATAAGCAGACTCCTATCGTTATACTTGGCTACATCCAAACTACAGGTAAATTCACGAAGGCAAAAGACTGTTGCTATAACTATTATAAAAAAAGAAAATTTTAACGTAGTAAAACCAATTAATTCGGTAAACAAGAATTCAGACAATCCCCAAAAGGTGTTGTTATAACATTTTTTTATTAAGAGAATCAATAAATGATTTGTCATATTTTCAGCTAAATCAATAGGCTTAGAAAACCTTCGAACGTAGACTGAGAGGAATTGCGTGCTTGAAGAGGAACAATTGGCCTCTACGGGATCGTCTGAGGAAATTGCTCTCCGCGCATAAAGATTGGCTGCTATTGATCGTTGATTTAATTCAAAATATTTTTGTATTCATAAAATAGATTCGCCTTCTTCCTTTTTAGGTTGTTTACATCATAAAAAAACATTCAATAGATCAAAGTTATTAACGCCAACGAGTGAAAAAAATATAAAACTTTTTATCCAACATAAAACGTGTAAATATTTTTTCTAAAATTGAAGCGAAATTCTCGTACATACAGCGAAACAAATCATAAATGGTTTTAAAACACGCTTTTGCGCTTTACGAAAGATAACAATTTTTGCTTTCACCAAACTACGCGATGTAACTAAAATAAAATCCCTGCAACTACAACTTTTAGTCCTGTCTTTTTTACGAGTAGTCCCAGCATGTGACAGCGCTCCGCTTCATTTTCGGCTATTTATTTACTTTTTACATATCAGAAGTTAGAGTGCGGTCCATGAGCGGAGAAATCTGCTACCACAGATACTAGGATGCTGGGCAGCTATGCTTGGTTGTTTGGTAGTAGTTTCCTCTCGTCGTCGTGTCGGCATGAAAGCATTTATACATTACAAATATCAAGAGTTATCAAAATTAAACGTCCATCGCTTTTATAGAGCTATATCAAAATAAAATCATTGATTGAAACAATCGAAATATACTTTGTAACAACAAAAACAAACAAAAAAACGAGTACAGGCACAGCTGTCTATCCATAGAAAAACTATTTTCCGCATTCAGGTCACTGGTAACCGATTTAGGTTGTACTATAGGTAAGAAATATTTAAACAATGCACACTGCTCTCGTTATATCTGGCTATTTCCAAAATAACCTCGAATCGCATATCACTTCAAAGGGGCTACGTTTGAAAGTGGTGGTATTATTCCAGGACGGTAGCCTGGGCTAACAATCATCATCAGTCTTCCCACAGAGCCTGCCTACCACTCTTTAATTAATGCCCATATCATAGGCCCGGAGCAATCAAAGTACCTAATACAACATAGTTAAATTGGTATCGGTTAATTTTAGCGATCGTGAGTCCACCTTTTACCATTAACCGCGACCGCTCTATAGTTCTCCTAAATATTTAATTTCACATATACAATGATAATAATTTGTAGAATAATTAAGTAAGTAGATTATTTTAATATAATTTTAGTTTGGAAGTTTGAGAAGTTGCCAGTTGTTTAATGGTACTTATTCAGAACAAAGTATAAAATAGTTTATTTGTTGTACCGTCTACTTTCTCTACGTACTCACGATGGGCAGACCACAGAACTACTAAGGATGTTTTTAACTCGCCGAAAGGAATGTTAAGCGGGTTGTGAAACTTTAAATTGCATTTTAAATTTCGTTCGTTAACATCTGAGTCTTTGAAGTGAGTTTCAAAAGTAGGTACTCGTTGGTTACAACATTTTTAATTAGATTTATCTAAATGTATTATTAATAAATTGTTTCCCTTTGAGAATTACTGTTTTTGATGTGTAGGTAGTTAGTTGAACGAGTAATAATATGTTTTCTTTAAATTATTTTAAACTTTTATTATTAAATAAAGCAAAAAATATATATTCACACACATAATCATTTTTCGGTATGGGCCCGGATACTAATATTAATTACGGATAATAATTAAATAACAATAATAAATCTAAAAATAATAATTTAAAGAACTTACAATTCTTGACTCAAAATAGTTTTCTTAGGATTATAAAGGACGATGGGTATTTATTATGAGCTTGCTTAAGTGTTTAACTGCCAAGGGCGTAGATCTACTCACTTGATTATATCAGTAAGACGACCTAAGTCAACCACCATATAAAACCGTGGATTGAAGAATCTTTGCGAGCTCACACAGTGTTGAAACCAGAGTGGAAAGAGGTATGTTGAGGTGGCACTGACGTCCACCTCCACTATGCTCACCATCAGGCAGACCAGTTACAAAAGCAATCAGACAAAAACAGTTTTCAAACACCTGTATGATAGTAGTAGTAGTATTTAATTATTTTATTAAAATAACTTTTTTCTTTTACAGGAGCCACGGTTTAATGCTGAAAACGTCGCTAAAGCACTCGTGAGTGTGTCGTGTTTCGAGGTATGACGTTGTGTGTAACGCATGTCTGGCACTTTAGTTAAATTTTTAGTACCTGCTTTTTATCACCCAATTCAAAGTGCACTTTCCAACTTGAATTTGAAAAAAGTGAGTTCTTTGGCGAGGCGAGAGTGTAAAAATATGAAAATATTAACGGCCTAAAAGGAGTTCTATGAAAATATATACTTTTATTTTCACGGTAACGTACTTTGTCGAATTTTCAAACTGTTATATCGGTTGTAAAATGTCCTCGTCGGGAAACAAGTGAATAAAAAAGGTTAACTTTAAAAATAATATTGCATAATTAACTTTTTATCTTGAAGTAGAATATAACTAAATAAAACAAGATAAACCAAAAGCAAAACAGCTTTAAGACTGATATGTTTTAAGTAGAAATAGACCTGTGACTATACCGCTTGATTTTGGAAATCACATTTTATTAAGAACATTAACTTTTTGGCTTAATTTTTAACGGCGGCGTAATTAATTAAAAAAAACCTTGCTGTAATTAAACATCGAATAATAAACAAGTCTAATTCACAATATGCAAAGCTTTCGAAACCGTCGTCTAATCTAATTAATCAAATTAAACGCGATAGTATGCCGAATAAAATATGTTAAAACATGTTCGCGCAAAACCTAAAAAAACACTATATATTATATGTTTGTGTTGTAATGTTTAAATAGCCTAACATACTAATATGGTAGTCAATTAGTCAGTGAAACTGTTTATAACACAAAAATGAACTTATACACATCTTTAAGGAATTCCTAACACGTCCTAATGTAATGATCAATAAAGTAAATATAATAAAATAAAACAAACTGTAATAAAACAGTGATAGATTAGCGGTCTCGTTCATAGGTGTTCTAATTGTGGCATGCGACCGCGCTGACGTAACGGGCATCTAGTGGTTGAGTGACCGCACTGCGCATGCTTCGAAACGACATTCCAACCAATCTAAACACCAGTTACATACAACCAGTCCCGTGGGGTTCTATCGCATAATCTCTCTTTTGCTAAATATCATAAAATAATACTTTAACAATTTTTATATTTCCTCTGATTCTCTTTAGTTTTCTTCGAATCGAACGATGCGACACGGTAACGTGACATTTAAATTTTTTCAATCTGCGGGAATTTAAAACAGAAATTTTTACCAAAATTTAAAAAAACTGCAATTTTGTACCTAATAAACAAAAACTAATGATATTTTTTTCTAACGCGTTTTTATAGTGTAAAAGTTATATTTGTGCAACTGACTGTACAAGATTGTAGTCTGCGTAGTTTACATAACTAACGACGTTATTCCGTGGAATCGAGAAATGCTCAAGATCTAGGTTGAATTGCTGTTCATCGAATTGTAAAACTACTTCTTATGTTGAATCGATACTTTTTACGCAAATATATTTAACGGACTCGGGTGCTCTTATTACATTCCACAAGTGACGTTGGTTATCCTCAAGTATCCATGAAGTGACCTAGTAACCGGGAATAACAAAAGAAGTGTGTATTCTCAAAACATTCGTCCTCTCAATCCGGCATAGTCGTGGTGACTAGTCACTAGTGCTGTCTCTGTGATAGGAGTTGTCTCTGCTCATGGATCGAATGTAGCCGAACATACCGAGTTACTACAAAAAAAGTTCATGATGAATATTTTAATATCGAAATTTATATTTTATTAAGTCGTGAAATATAGTAATCCGGTATATGATTATGCTTGGCTTTGATAAATCGGAGTATAGTCAGTCCTGCCTGAAACGTGGGTACAAGTAAAAGGGTCCTTGCAGCTACAACGACCAACTCCTCTTGGCCCTGACTAATTTTAGGTTAATTCTGAAACGACGACAATCATTTGGTTGTTTTTGAATTTCTCTTATAGAAAAAATTAGTAGATATCAGTATTTTTAAAAGTAATTCGTTTAGGAATACAAGAAACTATTTTACGTGTAGGTTAAAGAGAAAAAGTGTTTAATAAAAATCTGTTTTTTTGTTTAATTTATTGGAGATGATATTTAGATTTTGACTTTAGAAATACCAGTGGGAATTCCCTTACTAAAAAAATACAATGAATTTTCCTACCATTGTTAATTTTTCTGTTGTATGCATTATCGACGCATAATATTTTTTATATTCATATACTAGTATTAAGCTTGTGTTTGTGTCATAGGTACTCAGACATAATTCTAATGGGAGAGAAAAACTGTCTTCATGTTGTAACGACCTTTCCAGCCACGTCTATCCTCCTTCCTATAACATGGGATCCTTCAAGCGCAGTGTGAAGAGGCATCTCATCAAGCCGGCATAGTGGACGCGACTGCTGTCTGCAGATCCCCTTCTCTGACAGCAGTCGCCTCCGTTTATGGCTCGCACTCTAGCTTAACATCAGGCGGAGTGCGGTCATATGCTAAAAAAAAGTGATTTTTACTTCCAAAACACTTAAAGGTAGTTTGGTATTACCACAGGACAGCAGACTGTGTCAGAAGCGTCATCAGTCTGCCTACTACCACTCTACAGAATATGACGCATACAATAATCACAATTCTACTATTATTCTAAATACTTAAAGTTAAAGCTAGACTTAGTGAGCTCGTAGACGTACTTTTAAGTAAGCAATGCACCTGAGTTAAATTTAATCTTTCATCTTAGTTAATATACAATTTAGAGAAGTTAGGACCTAGTTTGTAGTTTGTAAACTATTCGTTACCTTTGTTCCAGGCACGTCGAAGTTTGTTAACGTGTTAAATGTTTATTATCACTGTTTATAATATATTTGTTTGAAATATTTCTGTTTTGCGCAAACATCAAGGGCGGCCGTGGTCTAGCGGTAAGACGCGTGAACTCACGATCGATGAAATCCGTGTTCGAACCTCGCTAATTCTGACCGGTACCAATGTAACTTTGTTATATGTACTATGGTCGCTGAGTGCCTATATGCACTATTAAAGAGTGGTAGGCAGACTGTTGATGGTTATTTGTCCAGTCTGCCGTCCTGGGGTAGTACCACCACTTTCGAATGTAACACCCGTGAAGTGACTTTGTCGCGTTTCGGGAATAGTTTGAAAGTAGCCAGGTATAACGAGAAGAGTGTGCACTGTCAATCTAAGATGGTACATGCTCGTCTCCTCAAGCCGGCATAGTGGAGGCGACTGCTACCCGCACAGGTTTCTCTGTAGTAGCAGTTGTTTCCATTCATGGACCGCACTCTAGCTTTACATCAGGCGGAGTGTTGTCACATGCCGAGCTATAATAAAAAAAAACATGTTTTAACTGAATAAAAGATTTTATGTGGCTTACTATCGTTTTTTTTGACTAATTTGACGCGCGACATTCCGAAAGCTTTTTTCGTCGTGGTTACAGTTATCTAAGCTAAACATAATTACGAGTATAATTCATTAATTATTTTTTATTTGTATTTATTTATTAAAATCTGTACAAAAATAAATGAAGACATAGCATGCTGTTACCGTATATTTCATCATGGTACCCGTGACGAAGTTATGCGGAATTCCAGTCCCTAATATTCTAGTATCCTTAATAAATAAACAACACAAAGATGCTTAAAGCATTATTGATTTATATGAAAACACCATACTTAATAAAATACAAATTATTTACATCCGATTCTTACGCCATAGTACATTTTACAATGGAACATTATGTAAAAAAATGATGAAAATTGAACGAAAAAAAATTAATACGTATACACAGCCTGCAGCCTGGTGTACTCCTCTTTACGCACAGAACCTCTTATCGTTAATTTTAAAAAATAATAATAACAAATCCAGAATTTGAACATGCGAAAAATTAGTAAAATAAACATTAATTAACATGTACATATTTAACGTTAAATTAATTCAAATTAAATTTTTTATATCACTTATTTCGATTATGAATTCCTATGATCAAATAAATGAAGGACTTATCTAGCTTTACAATGCCAGTGGGAATTCCCTTTCTGAAAAATACAATGAATTTTCCTATCATTGTTAATTTTTCTCTTATATGCATTAATTAAATTTAAAATTTTTAAATTACTTATTCTGCGCCGATTATGAATTCCTATGTTCAAATAAATGAAGGACATAATTAGCTTTCTAATTATGTCTAAACTAAAACTGCTTTCCAGTTTTGTTTCCTGGTTTTAATTAGAACAAAAGTTAAATTAACTAAACACACTTAAGTCTTGGTCCAGTGGCTTTGTAACTCTTAATGTTCTTATAGAGAATTCTTGGTTCTAATCCAAATAGGCCGAGATGCCAACTTTTCTTCTTATTCTTCATTATTGTTTGAGATGCTTCTACTACATATATTATAGTTACAGCTTCGTTTACAGTCGGACTTACGATTTTTCAATCTCTTTTCGAATTCCCAATACACATTATTATCGCAGCAAAAGAGACATAGAGATAAATAGATATTCGTTTAATCTTTCATAATTATTATTATATTAAAACTGAGCCGCTATTATTTCCGATAATAAGAAATATAAGGTCCAAAGTAAATACGTCTATAGTTTACTTGTAATGGATAGAGCCTGCGGAATCTCCAGTGAAGCAAAATTTAATTATTACCCCTCCGCCGTTCCGCATCCGTTAATCTGCTCGAGCAACGATTAAACCGCAAGTTGGATAATTGAAACCCATTGTGAGGATGAGGCTCCTGTTTTTATGCAGTTTATTTTTTAAATTTATTAGTACAATAGTTAGTCTAGCTTTACAATGACCATTATTTATTATTAAAATAATAAAATGCTTAATTTTATTAATTTCATAAGATGCTCGCGACTGGGGGACTATAACATTTAATATTTTCCAAAACTTAAAAAATTGTTCAGAGATTCCTCGAATTAGTATTTTATCGAATTATCTCCTTGCATAAAATTATATCATTTACAGAAGGGCCGCTCAATATAACGCTCGATTACATATGCTTATTCAGGCGCGTACAACGTCGCGGGCTGTCTCGGATCGAGTCGGTCGAATACCAATCGCGCATCTGTTTGACTTATCTATTTTGTGTTCCGTGTCACAAAATAAATTAACTTGAAATTATTATTTGTTTTTCTAGTAATTATTTATATTTAAGTACTTAGTAATATTTAATTCTAATTTAAATAAAAATTAAAAATAATTTTCATGTGAATAGTGAAAGTCCTATTCAAACGACATGAAAAATTATGAAAAATAATAATCGCAATGAAATATAATTAACGACGTTTTAATTTTTAAATGCCTACGAAATAAATATAGCTAATTAAACAATTGGCCTACTTTAGATTTTGCAATTAGAATTCAATGTTCATTCAGATATTAATACATCATTACAAAACGTGTTTTATTCATTATATAGTTAATTTTAGCATTGAGACTGACTAATAGCTAAGTTAAATTATATGAAATTCAATAGTTGGTTCACAAAAAATTGACTCATTAAACTTCTGTTAAAATTTCTTTTTTTTTTACAGTCATGTGTATTCGAAAACAAAGAAACATTTACAATCAGATAATCAATTTCTTTATAAAAATGGACGTGATAAAATGAAAAAAATATCGATAAGAAAAGTCTTTGCCCTCTGTTTGATATCTATTAAAGATATACCATGATAAATAATGTTTAGTGGAATTCATTGCACAATTGATATTTTATTTTATTAACAGAAATAAAACCATTTGATTTCATTCAAAAACGAGTCTTCCTACAACACCAAAATCTACATAAAAAGGATCCCGAATACATTTACCTACTGTTCCATTTACGAGTAGATTATGCGTTATTCGGCCTTACCATCATTCCGTAGCTATAACATGCTTTTTGACATTTGACAAATGATTTACAGAAACGCGTAACCCATCAGCTCACTCAAAATGGCATATACTCTTATTACCCCTCGCATTACGTTTGTTTTTCTTTTCTAAATAAAAGTTCAACGTATTTTTATTATAAAAAAAACTGCAAGAGGCTGCCTCGTACCCGCCGACCCGCGCCCGCGCTGTCACGAACAAGCCGAGATAAATATCGTGAAATCCAATTTCGTGGTTTTGTGGTCATTTTTCAGCTTCTCGTATACAAGCTGCCGAGTAATTAGTTTTTTTCTCTTTTACTCTCTATATAAATATTTATATTTAATTTAGAATCCTATCAACTAGTGAATACTACTATAGTGCTAATAGTAAAATTGAATTATTATTAGACGGTTATTTTTTTATATTTTTTTTGGTTTATTTGATTAATAACTTTTTTTTTAGTATACGGTGGTATCCTTGATATATGGGGAACATTAGTAGACGGAGATACAGTTCCAATACTAAAGTTATTAATAACCATGAATAATTCTGTTATAAAAATAAAAAATGTGCTGAAATAATGGAAGTTAATCTAAAAAATTATCGCTGTGAATCTATTATCGCTGGATAATAAACAATTTAGCCATAATAATTGTCTTTCATTGATTTAATAATAATTTAGGGGAACCACGTAACGTAGAAATATAGTTTATTTAATAGTGATATAATAGCTAAATAATAAGATTTGAGAAATGAACTTTATGTCAAGACCACGTCGCGGCTTACGGTCACAAGATAAATGAGCTTCAGTAATGCAATGTATTATTACTGAAATATACCAATTACTGTTAATATATAGAAAAAATACTTAAGTTATTAAATTTTAATGAAAATTAAATTATTAGTTGAAAAAAAATATATTAAATACTAGCGACGAAACCCGGCGTTGCTCGGGTTAAAATACATCGCATGTTTAAGGATCCGTTTTTAACATAGATATTGTAGATTTCTATCTTAGATATTGAGAGACTTATTTGACCATTAAACATACAGTGTTTATAGAGTTAATCAAATTAAAAATAATTAACTAATTAACGAATTGAAAATAAGAAATACTCTAGTAAATGTGTAAACAGAAATTTGTAGAACATTCTGTATCGATTTTAGCAGTTGATAACGTTTTGGAACTTTCTAGATCATTCTTGAAACTTTTCTAGATTATTTTAAAAAATTTAGAACTCTATACTTAGTACTCAACATGTCATAAGTTAGAAAAAGACAGACTTAGTACTCAAAATGTCATAAGTTAGAAAGAGACAGATATACATTTTTTGAGATTTTCGCCTCCCACAGTCTATATCGATTCTAGCAGCTATACACATTTTTGATGTTTGTGGATCATTCTAGAAGTTTTTAGATCTTTCTAGAACATTCCATATTGATTTTAACGGTTGCGCTCATTTTGGAACTTTCTAGATCATTCCAGAAATTTGTAGAGCTTTCTCGAACAATCTATATCGATTTTAGCAGTTGATAAAGTTTTGGAACTTTCTAGATCATTCCTGAAATTTTTAGAACCTTCTAGAACATTCCATATCGATTTCAACAGTTGCGCACATTTTGGAACTTTCTAGAACATTCTATATCGATTTTGGCAGCTATACATATTTTTAATGTTTGTAGATCGTTCTAGAAGTTTTTAGAACTGTCTAGAACATTCCATATCGATTTTAACGGTAGAGCTCATTTTGGAACTTTCTAGGACATTCTGTATCGATTTTAGCAGTTGATAACGTTTTGGAACTTTCTAGATCATTCTTGAAACTTTTCTAGATTATTTAAAAAAAAATTAGAACTCTATAATTAGTACTCAACATGTCATAAGTTAGAAAAAGACAGACTTAGTACTCAAAATGTCATATGTTAGAAAGAGACAGATATACATTTTTTGAGATTTTCGCCTCCCACAACCACCCTCTTCCACTCACCGCGACCAAACTCCCTTACTTTTACCAGGAGACCAAGGGGTATCTACCACCCCAACGGGAAGCATATTGGAGCTTATGATCATGGAGAAAACCCTGTCTTTACGTACTAACATTAGCATTTTATATAAGTATTTAGATATTTAGATTATTAGGCCAGTCTGCCGCCCACCTTCGTCGCGATTCGGGAGCAGTTTCAATGTAGCCAGGTACAGAGAGGGGTGTGCACTGTCAATCTAGATGGTGCATACACGTCTCCTCAGGCCGGCATAGCGGAGGCGACTGCTGCCCGTAGAGATTCTCTGTAGTGGCAGTTGTTTCTGTTCACTGACGGCGGAGTATTCTCATATGCCGATCTACAGTAAATAATAATAATAATATAAGAGTTAGCAGTCAGCAATGAGCGCAACTGTAAAGTAGTATTGGGAAGTAGTCTAGGAGGGTCTCGTCATCTTCTCTGACACGTTAAGTATCTTTAAAAGATACTCACATAAAAAACTGATGAAAAAGTTGAGGAATATCGACACGGTCACGTAAAGCGCCAATGGCTGAGTTTAGTCGTTCTATACCCACCAGGATTTTATTTTATAATAATTATATCTAGCGTTTTAATATGTCAAAAAATATACTTAAAAAATCCGATAAAATACTTCTTCAATTAGATAGAGTATCAGTAGAAAATCCAGTATATAGGTACATATAATATCTACCAACTCACAAAGTAATGTTTTTCATTACCTATAATTAATTTATATATTCATAAAATCAGTAACTTATTCGTCCAAAATATCTTAATTTAAATCAGAAACTAGTAGATTTTTTCACTAGATTTCTGTCACGTAATATTCAAATTAAAAGATTGAAATAAATCTATAAATAGAATTTGCTTTAACTCGGACAATCGATGTTAGTGCTCTGAATAGAGTACTGCAATCGCATTCCGGAAACCTTTGATCCATAGATCTGTCTATACATACGTATCTACACATATGGCATTCTAGCCGACTAGCTTATATTTTTTAGGAAATTATTTTATATATTTTTTTCTCTCTTGGACAGGTCTTACTTTTTTTCTATTTGTTGTCATCACTGGAGTGGGATTTCCTACTACAGATCTATAGACTATAGACAGCTTATTTGTACTTTTTAGAGTAGCTCGACATTTGACCACACTTCGCTTGATGTTAAAGTATGTCGTCTTGGGGAGACGACCCGGCTACTTCCAAGCTAATCACGAAATGCAGTCAATTCACGGACTGTGACCAGTCGGAATCATAACCATCAGTCTGGCTACCACCCTTTATTTTTTTCTTACAATATATACATTCATCACAAATCCAGTATTACAAAATGAAATCGTAATTGGAAGTAAATTTTACTCATGATGTTGCATGAATGTTGTGTTCTATAGAACGCGGAACGCGCGATATCCTCACTGAATACAAAACAGCATGAGGCGTAACTTTATTCAGTTATATCCAATGTAAAATCACATGCAATAAATATGATTCAGTTTACAACTACGAAGTATTCAAACGAGGAAATGTCAAAAACAATGAACATTCTAGATTTATAAATAGAAAGACGACTTTATCCTCGTTTGAATTCTGACACTTTCGATTTTGTTTTACATGGATTTTGCATAAATTTATTGAGGTATAGAGGATACAATTACTGTAATTAAAATATTTATTAGTTTTAAATTAAGATGAACGTTGAACAAAGACGAACTTACGTTCTCCCTTTGCGCACGGACGCTCTGACCACTAAGTCATTCACAGTCATTAGCGTTTCATGTAAGGAGCGTTGAAATTTCCCTGTTATATCTTTTCACCGACAGCCCTTCCAAGCTGGGTTAACGTCATAATATTGCTATTTTTTTTACCTACAATTAATAAATACATAATTTTTATTATTGTAGCTAGGTGTTCTGATGTTATGATAGAGTGCAGTCCATTAATGCCATCACAGAAAATCCTACAAACAGCAGTTGCCTTTGCTATGCAGGGTTAAGAAAACGAATGTGCACTATCCAGATTGACAATGCACACTCCTCTCGTCGCCTATTAGTTATTATTTAGATTGATATTGTCAATGGCTGGATTTGTTTATTATAAAAATAATAAATGTGTTTAAACAAAACTTGGGCATTGTGGAAAATATAAATGTTAGAAGGCAAAGGGTTAATTTGTAGCTTTGTTTATTTGTTTATGTGTTTTTTTCTTTATAAACTTACTAACGAAATTACACTTGTAATAAAATCTATTATTTCAATACAAGTCTACTATTTTTACAAATTAAATTATAGGATAGGACGGCATGCTAACCGATAAGGGTCCTTGCTCTTAATTAATTAAAATTAAGTATTATGTTTTATTTATCCATTTTTAATTCTTATTATATAACCTCTTAAATGTTGGTAATAATAACTTGAATAAATTTTCACGTGTAGATATCGTGTAGTAAATGATAATATTTAAATAAACAACTAATTATGATACCTTATTAATTTTATTTATTAATTTTCTCATAAGAAACTATGTACGATATAATTTTATCGCGTTAAAATTAAACTTTGAACTTATAAATTATTTTTAAATTACATTACTAATTTATTATTAAATAGTATACTAATGACAGCACAATTGAGAGTGTGAAATATTTAATCACGTATAATATTCAATCAGTCTAGTTAGTAGTGCAACGTGGGACCGCCCACACTTGACGTGGAGCTAGCGTGCGCTATAGAGTCAGCAGGCTACGTCGCCGGCTTGCGAAGAAGAAATGTTGACAGGACACTCCTATCGTTATGCCCGGCTACTTCCAAATTGATCCCCAAACACAATTATGTAAGTCATTTTACGGGTGTTATATTTGAAAGTGGTAGTACTAAGTATTAACAGTCTGCGTACCACCCATTTATATTACATTCTAACATTGTATTAAGTTTTATTCTTATGTGGTTACGTAAACAGAATATTTTTACATATTGAATCTTCGTATTGCGGTCTACAATATTCATAATACGTCAAAGGAAACACGAGCGCTTTACTCTAAAGCTTGTTTGTACGACTCAAGTTCCTACAAAGGGTGATTGTTATTATGTAGCGACAATACTAATAGCCTATATTTCATTCAACAATTAATAATTATTTCATGTCTAAAAGATTAATAAAGCGATTAATAATAACAACAAAGAGTTGCCGTGCCAGAGTAGTTGAAGGTAGATAGACTCACGGTCGAGAGGCTCGTGTTCAAACTCAAAATTTTAGCCGGTGCCTAAGTAAATTTGTTATACGGAGTGTCTATATTAGAACAAACATTATTTTCAAAAGTGATAGGCAGACTAATGATGGTTATTAGCCCAGTCTGCCGTCATACGGTACGACCAAATCAAACGACTGTCGGATCGGAAGTATGTTTAGCTAATTATGTGCTAAGGTATTCCTTTAAAAATATATTTGCGTTACACCTATTCATCCCAAATGGAACAGGAAAGCTTAAGGCATTATATGCATACAAAGTTGGGCGTTACAACTAGTATCTTATAATAATAATATAAATTCTGACCAAATTACATTACTAAAGTGTGGAAGTGATCGCATATCACACGCGGTTATGATTTCCGGTTAAATTGTGGCTACCGTTGCTTCTGACAATGACGCGTTCCTACAAATTCATGTTTATATTCACTATGCTTATTCGATGTTTTAGAATATAGTCGCTTTTGCATAGATAATCTAATAAATGCATGTAGTAAGTTTATATGGTAGATTTATTATGATGGTTTATCGTGAAGTGATTATGTCGAGTTTCAGAGTCAGTTTTTCACCCAGGTATAGCGAGAGGTGTGTACACTGTCACTCTGGATGGTGCACATTCCACTCCTCAAGCCGGTATAGCGGAGGCGACTGCTGTCTGTATAAATTTCTCTGTGGCAGTTGTTTCCGTTCATGGACCGCACTTAGCTTTATATCAGGCGGAGTGTTGTCATATGCCGGGCGAACTACAATAAAAGAATAAAAATTCTGTCTATTATTTATCTCTGCCATCTTTAATTTTTTTATTTATTGGTCAAAGTAGGTAGTATCATTCTTAGATTGCTTACATACCGTCGCTGACTCATTTTTTGTTTTGACTTAAACAGTGTCATCGTGTTTTTTTCTGTCATTTGATTCGTTGTCTTATATCTCTAAAATATATATCTATTGTAAAAATATCTTTAATAAACACCCATCCTAAGTTGATCCTAACTAGAATTCCCTTTACTATGAGTCATAAATATATCACAATAGGCACCAGGGGCCTACTGCGATCTCGCATAGTTTCGTATTGTTTGATTGGATCCGATGTCGATAAACAAAACATTGGGTCATTCAAAACGATCGAAGAAATTCCTATGATATCGAAATATCCGGTGGTGCAAAAATGCAATCCGAGTAGAATCAACGTTAAATAATAATCCAATAATCCAAGTCAATAGGAGTTATGGCCCGAAACTTGGTTTTCGGTCGTCTGAAATTAGGTCGAAGCAAATACATGCTTTTTAATATATTCAATTCATAATATCAGGGAATCGAACCCAGGACCCTTGCATTAGATGCTGCAGAAACACCACATATTATGCTTTATCAGTAATATATTTGAACTTTAAATAGTAAAGGTTTTTTTTTTCAATTGTTGCTGTGCATGTGACAACATTCCGCCTGGTGTTAAGCTAGAGTGCAATCCATGAACGGAAGCAACTGCTACTACAGATTAATTTCTACAGGCCCCAGTCGCTTCCGCTATGCCGGTCTGAGGAAGCGAATGTGCACGATACAGATAGACAGTGCACACTCCTCTCGTTAGGAATTATTAATAACTTAAGATTTCGCATAAATATTTCCATCTTTTTCAATTTTCCTCGATGTCTGCGGTCTAATCTATAAAATATCAAGTATTTTTTATAACAACGACTGTCGAGAACTGTCGCATGTCATCTACAATCCCAGAGGGGAACCAGCCCTTGCAAAGCCATTCTATCTAAAGATCACCATTAAAGAAGGAAAATGTATAAAAAAACAATGGATTTGAAAGAAAAATGAATAATAAAATCTGATTAGGTGTCATTGCATCTTTTGTTATTGGATTGTTAAACGAGATCGGTTTTGTAATTAAAGTATCAACATTTATTTAAAATAACAATTTTTCTGCATTATTAAACCATTGGAATGTCCAAGATAATTATTATCTATTAGACGATAAAAGACCCATAGATTGTTGAGACGTGATGAATCGTGACGAACGTTCATCGAAGTAGGTATTTATATTATAACAGTTTAGATACATTTTTGTTACTATATGATACTCGATACAGCAGACTTTCACATCCAGTGGAGTAACTAACGAACTTGCATTGTGGGACCCGGAATCGTACTCCTAGTGATCACTTCAAGGACTAAAAGAAGCCATTTTTAGTGTCGGGTATCACCTCCCAAACTGGTGGCTCAGGGAGTCCACATCACTCATATAAGATGAAGTCGCTCGCCTTTTTCTGTTTGTATGTACGCGTTAATATTAGAAGCAACCGTACGGAATTTTTGTTTCGATTGTATCAATACATAATTGATTTAACGTGGACTTTCAAGGCACAGACTATAAAAGAACGTGTAGAACAACAAGAAAAATAAATATAGAAATAAATAAAACTAAAATTGTTCGTAACCATGAATACGCTTCTGAAAAAATAGGATTGTGGGCTTCTTTTTTACATTTTTATACTCACAAAACAGGTCGTGGTGCAACATAAAAATAAAATAGTCTATGTATTAAATCTGAATACATTAGTAGGTACTTAGGTACTAATATTCAAACGTACAAATAAGATAAAAAAAAACTGGATACAATATTTATTGCTTGAAATGACTTAAAAAAAATATCCAAACATAAGGGCAGTAAAGGGCAGACGAAATGCTTGGAATCTCTGTGCTATTATAATGCGGTTTGCACGCCAATAACTTTATGTACATTTGTAAAAAAATAACTTAAACCCGTCGGTCTGGTTGCAAGATGCAGAAATCTCTGTTGTGTGGGCGTGGGCTAACCGGTCCATATCCAGCCTGAACTTTAACAAACAGATTAAATAAAATAAAAAGTTGTTTCATAGTGATAATTCAACAAGTTTCAGTGTGACACTTTCATGAATTTTTCAAAGTTCATTTGAGTCGCCAAAAGTAAATTAAGATTGAACATTTTTAACATTCGCTCGTCTGTCCGCGTTTCCTGTACATAAAGCTTGAAGCTAATTTTAGTTACTTTAAGCTAATTGGTAGCTGCAGCGACAAGGGTTGCGACGTTCGGTGCTCCGAGAAGTCTCAGGAGAAATGTTTAATTTTCTTACGGTGGACACAATTGGAAAAACACATAGAAGGAGGCATCGCGACGGATTAGATTAGGTAAGATAAGATTAGTAGTGTCGCGAAACCGCTTCGGCTGCAGCCCGGCTCCTGTCGTGTGAATGTGCCAATTACCACATACCCATCGCTCTCAGACTCTCGAATTATTAAACAAAATAGTCCCAAGAACGAACAAGGAGCGAGCAGTCGTCTACTTAACTAATTAAGCCTCATTAAACTGAAGTAGTACGCCATAAAGATTTCGTGTGCACCCGAGAGGTCCAACACCGTTTCCACTGAACGCATCATGAATATTTATGATGGCCGCTCACGGTGAATCTCGTATCCCGGGAACCGAGTTTCGCGAGCCGGACTCGGGCGGGGCTGCACCCTAATGCAATGATTCATATTCGGTTTGCGGGCGAGTTGAACGTCTTCCATTATTGTCATTCATCGAGGAAGTGGGCGGCGAGGGGCGGTCGCGGGTGAAGCCCCCCGCTCGGATCCGCAGTCGCTTACCGACACTCTCGCCGATAGCACGCGAGAGCCGCGATGCACGCAGTTTTCTGACGTACTCGTGTCCGTGTGTGTGTGCGTTCCCGAACATCCGAAACCGACCGTCTGCAGCCAAAACGCTCCAGCCGCTGCGAATACCGAAGCCGCCTGTGCGTCAGCTGATCGGCCAAAGCGACTACGAGCGCACGGTGAGTGCGACCGATGCACACACGACGGTCATCGTGCCACTGCTTACCATGTCTATTTTGAGGCACTCTTCCCAGCCTGTGACTTTATAAAGTTTCTAATTAGTTGATGACTGTCGGATGACGAGCGTGCAGCGATGGAATTGCGTAGTCGAGTTTAACGAGTATCGGTAGCCAATGGAACCGGGTGTTGATAAACAGTGTCAACTTACGTGCGGTATTCCGCCATTCATTTATCCGTGGTAAATGCCACTTGTTGTGAATCGAATGTAATAAACTGAAAACAGTTTGCTTACAAATTTCCTGTCATAAAAAACAAATTACTAATTGTTCTCTACAAAATAATTAGTGCATTTAGTTATTGCATGTCTAATTTGTGCCTTTCCGAATTTCCGGTTCGCACGAAATTCACTAAATTAAAATATAATACCATTATAAAATAATACAAATAAAATAATGCCTGCAGAAGTGTACACCTGTAACCTGTTCCATAAAGTAACATTCGCTATCTCTTATCAATCTGCTCTTGCGAAGGTCGTCGATAAGCGATAAGAAACCACCCGACCGCTTGGGAAACAATACTCTATTGGTAATATTGGTATACAATACCAATAACTAACTTCAAAACCTACATTAAATAATCTAGATAAATAACAATTTAAAAACGTTTAATCATTACTAGATACTTACTTACATTTAAAATAATGAAATAACTTATAATTATTCATGAACCCGCCTAATTATAATAATAAGAAAATATTTCAATAATAAATTTTAAATTGAACAAAACGCTCCAATAATTTAACAGAAAATATAAAAAAAAAATTTGTTTATCATAATACCTAGATACGCCCCCAAAAATATTTTTAGATAATGGCAAAAACATTATAAAATTTAAATTAATCTCTCGATAACATTTAAAAAAAAAACTTTAAAATACTTTTTGTAAATCAGTTTATGTTTAGTTACTTAAGTCATTAAAACAAAATATGATAAAAACCGAAACATCCACGTAATGGGTCACCCCATTGACAATAGGTTATTCAACAGGCAAGAATGTTGAAACGCATTAAGGATAAACAGACTCCTTTGAGTACAAAAGAGTATTGACACGACTTGATAAGACATATCTTTAAGTTACAATACTTACCTACCTATCTACACATCATTGTGTCGCTATCGAGTGCGGTTAGCGCATTATATGGACGATAAGCAAATAAACATGGTGTATCGGCGCGCCGGCCGTGTCGCCTCGAGCTTTGCATATTTTGATTGGCTCCTTTGTGTTCGACACTGCTTCCTGTCATACCTTGTTTGCTTTAATAATAATCGTTGTTATTTTATCACGAATCAGCTGATATTCAAAGTGTAATAAACTATCACGCACATTTATTAAAATATAATAGCATTCCACGCAATATTATATTATTGTAAACACGTCATCGGGTAACGTTGTTTGTTTGAAGACAGTCACGATTGTGGCAATGATATTAGAGGTTGTCGACATCATAAGTTGGCCATCCATCACGCGCAACAACATCAAAACAAGTCTTGAAAGGTCGTGCGAAAAGCAAAAGGACGTAATGTCCCACATAGTGAACGGTATACCTTCATAAGTACATCATGCCGGACAAATAGTGTGTAGTACCTACATATTTTCTCACACATGACCGCACATACTGCTATATACTTGAGTAAGATTCGCATTAGTAATCCGCGTCGGCGCGTTCGTTCGCTTCACGTAGGCTATATTTAGTGGGAGCAGTGGCAAGCGGAATGCAGTCAGTCGGGCGCCTGACCTACCGCAATAGAGCTGTCACAGTTTCGGCGCACGCACCGACCACTCGCCGGCCGTTCTCGAAGATGTGCCAGCAAGCACGTACGGAGGCTGAGCCTTACCGTTAATTATACCATTTGGCCTCATTAGTAATGGAAACACAAGTTCCGAATGTCCTCGTTAAACTTAACAATTTACTTTATTTACTGACGTCCTAACTTTATGCTACACACTAGAAACTTGCTATCATTTAGTTAATTTATAGTACTTATGATTCCCTAGTCATTCCAGGATCTAATACTACGCGCGTAGTCGCTACTACGACACATTGACACATTATTGTTTTGTAGTAGTGTTGTGACTACACTCAGCCTGATTTTAAGTTTCAGTTATGCCTCCAATCTGATGGGAAAGTGCTATTTGAAAGTAGTGATACCGTCGATGTTTATGTTTACATTTCTAAGAGGTCAACAAAACTAAAAATATCTTAATTACTTATTGACCTGAGTAAGAACTTTTGTCCCAAAGTAAATTGCGAGTCTATCGATCTATAAATACAAGTCCGAGGTTATTTTATAATAAAATAAATATGTTACGGTATTATATTATTATTGTTATGAAGTATAAATATAAAAATAACAGTTTAGAGGCGAAGCACGTAATACGGAGGAGAAGGCTTTGAATAAAATTCTGAAACTAAGAACCAGACAGTGGCATAGGCGACGGTTAGCCTAGCCTAGTGCGTCTATACATGGCGCCACATAGCTCAGACTCCGCTATTAAATACAGGATTGATCGCGCCACTGTCGTTGTTCATACTATAAACCTACGCCGAATTTCTTACGTAATATTACATGATTGTTTGAGATATGCCTCGTTTCTTTCGTTCATTTTTTTTTCTTTAAATTAATTTATCATTTATTGAGAGTGGTAGGCAGAGTGATGATACTTATTAGATCGTCAAGTCGGTATAGTGAAGGTCTGTATTAAATTCTATTGCTTATGGACCGCGCTCTGTCTGAACAAGCAGAATACGGTCACATGCTGAAACAAAAAACCTATTTGGTATTAAAAATAAGTTTATAATAAATATCTGCTTTGTTTATTGTTTTTTAAAAACTTAAAATAATGGCAATTTATAGTGCTGCTTACCTCTAAAATTAAAATTTCAGACGTTAGTTGATCCATAAATGCCATAGAAAAATATATTAAGGAAAAATTTATTATAGTTTTCCAATAGTTAATGATTAATTAAGGTACCGGCAAATAACTGCGAAGAAACGTGTAACTTTAGAAAACTTTGCTCGTTATTTGCGGAAAATTACACGAGAATTTAATATGTGTGCAAATAAAATATGCACAAACATTTCCTTTGAATACTGTCAAAGCGTTATAACTCGCTTAAATTAATCTCGTTTAATACGTTTAAGTTTTTATTCACTTATTAAATAACTAAGTATTCGAGATACTCTTTTAATTGTCGTGTTTCGGGATTAGATTGAAAGTAGCCGGGTATAACGGGAGCCCTATCATTGGATGGTGCACAATCGTCTGCCTAAGCCAGCATAGCGGAGGTGACTGCTGTCTGCAGATCATGGCTCATTTACAGTACTATACTATAGCTTAACATCAGGCACAGTGTGTTGAGCTACTATAAAAACAAAGAAAACTAAACTTTCCTAAACTTTTTTTATTTTATTTTAAATAGTTTAAATATGTAATTCATTTTAAAATAATAAAAAATGATATCTTTAATAGCAAATTCTAACTAAAGTTCGTGTAAAATGTAAATATGTATCGATTAATTAACAGCTGTTATCTCGCTACGACAGAGAAATTACTGCAAACTAACGTCCCTCAGTTATACGGACTTGTGTAGACGAATATACGAGTACACCATCTAAGTTGACAAGGCACACTCCTCATTATACCCTGTTAATTACATCGCTCTACCGATGTCTATAGTCGATAGTCTACCGCTAAGCCACAGTCTGTCCGGTCATAAAATTAATAATCTTCGCGAATATCTAATTCTATTATAATAAGGCTAATCTTTTAGAAACTAGAATACAGTTAGTTTTGTTTTTAAATTAGACAAATGATCTAGATCACTAAAATACGAATTGTTGATTCACAGTTCCGTAATTACGTCACCACACCATTAAATTACAGTATACATGGTCAAGCAGTAACTAACCCAATTTTGTGACATCACATGCATAGGCGACAGTTGTCATCGCCACCGAATGTGAAACACTGCAATTGAAATGAACATATTGTTGGAGTTAAAACGAAATTTATCTTTGTATTACCACCACTTTCGAATGTAACACCCGTGAAGTGTCCTTGTCCCATTTTGGGAACAGTTTGGAAGTCTGGATCTGGATGGTACATGCTCGTCTCCTCAAGCCGGCATAGTGGAGTCGACTGCTGCCCGGACAGGTCTCTCTGTAGTAGCAGTTGTTTCTATTCATGGACCGCATTCTAGCTTTACATCAGGCGGAGTGTTGTCACATGCCGAGCTACAATAAAAAAAGTAAACTCTAAAAAGTATTTCGTCAAAAAAAAAACACTTAGAGCTCGATTGCAGTGACACCTACCGGGTCGAGTTGCGAATCCAAACCATTCAGTGGGTCCCTCAAACGAACACAAAACATTTCATCCAAAACGATCAAGCCATTTAGGAGGAGTTTAGTGACATGCGTACGTACAGAAGAATAGACATAATAAAGATATGTCCCTTTGTTTATCGGCATAGGGATTAATTTTTGCAGTTAGAATAGCAATACGAACGCCTACGGTTTGACGTCAGAAACTGGACACGTAATGTTTTATCAAACATACATACTTATTGTATTAAAGATAAAATACTCGTTGCCAGGTATAACTTGTGATAAGCATGTACTTATGTAAGGTACGCGTTGCTTTTACTTTTAAAGCAAACATATTTAATATTGAATCGACTCTTATGAAAAGTAATTATACTAAACGAGTGGTGGTTATTAACTCAGTCTGCCGTGCCGGGGTAGAAGGCCTGTCAAGTAATCTAGTCGCGTTTCGGGATCAGTTTGAAGGTAATGAAAGGTCGACCACGAGGGTACACACTCGTCATCTCAAGCCAGCATTGCGGAGGTTATAAAACTTAAAATATAATGCTGAATCAAAATTGAAGTTTGAAGAGTCAAGGAAACCCAAATTTTCTGCAAATATGAGTTCTCAAACGAACAGTTAAGACATTGTTTATTTTGTAGCAGATCTTCATCTCTAAGACAAATGTGTTATTTACATTTTGTAAACGGTCCATGTCACATCTGTGTTGTAGCTCACAGCTATCAGTTAGAGAGGCGATTCGCCCTCGTCACGCGGCAGGCGGATGCCACCAATGCTGATAACGGCTATCTTTGTTATATTGTCATATGAAACAATCTCCCTGACACTTTACCTACCTTACCTAACTATTATGACTCGACATAATTCATGTATAAAATTATATAGAGTTCGAATCAGCTAATCTGACTCCTATTCAAAATTACAAGCTGCCGCGATCGTCGGATGTAATTTAAAAATTCACGGTCGTAATTCAAAAAACAAACCGCAGAAACGTAATCCTAAAGTTCTTAACAATTTTCATTTAACAAACTTTCGTGATTTCTGTCAAAATGATTCGAAGTCCACATTTATATCGAGGGACGGCTTCCGGGAAATCGCCAGTTTTTCTTTGGCGACTCGCTTAAGGGACATTTCCCTTATCTTTCATTACAGCTGGTCGGAAAAAGGGCACGAATATTTCCAATAATGTCGTGGCGGAGTTTTAACAAGGCTTTGACACCAATTTAACCGACAGTCCAACTTCTAAACTTCTTTAACAACATTTAACGATAGGATTGATTAACCAATTTGTACATTTTAAAATATAATTTTTTTACAGATTTAACAAGTTTAAAAATACGAAAATTGTTAAAATCCGAATAGCACTGTTTGTCTCATATCATATACTGTACGTGTATAAACGGTACTGATATAAATTTCATTCAAATCATTGAATATATACCTAATATAAATCACTGCACTTTATTTAAATATAAAATGAAAAAAAAGGCTCCAGCATTGTGAATGCTCTTCAGTTTTATTCATTTATGCCTACTCCAAAAGACGCGCTTCGTCACTTCGTTCTCTTGCATGAAAGAGGGAATAGAAGGGAAAAGTGAAAGAGTATGGGAGGGGTAATGGCCCTCTTCGGGTGCGGCGAAGTTGTCGATAATTGGGCCCATTAGGCGTCGCCTGCAGGTGCTCACTGAAACGCTCGTCAAATTATTTAGAAGGTTCTAGTGTCGAACTTTTAAGTCACCAAAAATTTTCTTAAATAATTTCAACGCCGCGCGAACGTCGCTTTATTTGATTCTTAAATTTCGTTCGAAAATACGAGTAAATAAATTTAATATTTGTGTTATTTCTTGAGAAGGAAAATTGATTTATTTGAGAGTTTATCTACTAAAGTTTAATAAATTCAATTCGAGAATTACTATTTGCGTACCTTTTTATAATGTTTGGTACTTGAGGTATAGCCTGATTAATAACATAAAATGATTATATATTAAATATTAATATTTTTGTTTACAGGTACGTAAAAAGTTCAGATCAAAATCAAGGAAAATTCGTCATCCCTATTCTGTAAGTACTTAAATAGAACTAAGAAATAAATTATCTGTTATTTTGTTTTTATTAATTCCTGGATAATTAAAATACTGAATTTATTATTTAAAATTAATGCGCTCACAACAGCCTGAGCTCCTAGCTAGGACGTACGTGAGTTTGATTCCCACTTTATTCTTGACATTGTGTATGCGTCGATTTTTTAAATATTCATCATACCTAATTTAATAAGTGAATTCAGGAGTAACATTCCATTTAAATTACGATAGTTATTTATTTGTAAATCATTAAAATCATTGAGTTAAATAAATCCTGATTGAAAATCACAGAGCCGAAATTAGTTTAGTGTCGGGTGTGAGGATTGACAATTAAATCGAGGGTACATATTCTGTAACGTCGACCACCCGCATGATCTTGTCTACGTCCAAACCAATAGTACAATATGGGGTAACCCAACCTTAACGAATTATCACACGCTACACATTTCACAAAACTTCTTTATCGAATAAAATATTGTTATCTATTTCTCATGGTTTTTCTACACGTTAGCCAATGGTGTTGGCGAATTGTGATGGCGATCATGTTGTCGGTTTTTTTTACACATATCAAAGATTATTGAGTGGCATTATGGTCGTCGTGTCGGCTAACGTGTGGTAGCGGTATTAGAAGTCTAAGTTTATCTGTACGGAGGGTGAAACTTTTCTTATAAGAAGTAATGTTTTTAAAACTTTGAATTTGTTTTAAAAACTAGATAACGTTGCGGTCAGAATTCCAAACAGACTTTTTTTAGGGTAGTCAAGCAAGCGATTGCACTCCGCTTTATATTAAATCCATTGCCGCCACAAAGAAAACTGCAGGAGCAGTCGTCTTCGCTATACCGGCCTAATGAAATTCAACTAGATTCACGAGTTTTATACAGACGCATGTAGACGTTTAAAATAATTTTGCTTTACTTTGTTAGTAGGTGAGTTTCAGTTATAAATGTAATTGGAAATAACATTTAGTTAATTTTAAACTTGGACGACGAGGTTCAATGTGTTACTGACTCACTGAGAGTTTGTCACAGTGACATGTCTCGCCATTAACCGACATATTTATAGTGCATGCATCGTACAAAAAGCAAATCCTTTCAGACACAAAAAATAATACAGTTTAAAATATTTGTATAGGCTAGAAGGTATTTATAAATAAAACTCGAACCTTTTTCCTTTATCGAAGTTTCGGTTACATCTATATTTACAGGCTTACGACAATAAATATAGAATTCAAAGTAAACTGTGTTTTTAAGATCCCTTAACGATCCTTGCCTTAGGGCGCGCGCGGGTTCGGAGTAAGGTGACCCCCGTCAACAATCGGGCCGAGGTGTAAAATGTGATTAAAATACTTACAGAGATTCCCTTTTAAATTATTCCGCCGAAAGGAATGAACTCGACTAAATGGTGGAAGTTACAACTTCTCGTATTTGGCTACTTGTAATTAAATTATTTACGCTAAATCATCTTTCATTTTGTTTTTATTATTACAACATTGAACATTTTTCTTTTCTTTATTGTATATTCATCTCCTTGATTATAGAAAGTAATAAAAGAATTAAAAAATGAAATAAAATCAAGAGATAATCTAAAAATTCATAACACGAAGAAAAAAAAATATTTGCCAAGATAATATTCCAAAAACATTGATTTGTTTTTGAAATAGATCCCCTTACGTCTTCAAATGTCAAACTTCTCCAAACATATTTTTCTATAGAATATATAGAATAAACAACTTGTACGTTTATTGCCTACACTCCTATCCCAGTTTCATCTAACAGAACAAATATTGGTCGCCTAAGCAATGTGTGCGTGATAATAAACGTCACTCTATACGGAGAAAGTGTTCGGAGATATTAGATAGATCATATAATATTTAGACAGTTTTCTGCTTACAATTTTATCATAAATGTCTACTCTAAATAAATCATGTATGTTAAAACTAAATTAAATTAAGAGTGGTAGACGGATCGATATCCATATTAGCCCAGTCTGCCGTCCTGGGGTAGTACCTTGTCTCGTTTCGGGAGCAGTTTGAAAGTAGCCAGGTACAGCGAGAGGAGTCTGCACTGTTAATCTAGACGGTGCACACCGCACATTCGTCTCCTCAAGCTGGCATGGCGGAAGCGACTGCTGCCTGTAGAAATTTATCTGTAGTTGTTTTTGTTCATGGACCGCACTCTAGCTTTACATCCGGCGGAGTGTTGTATGTCGAGCTACAATAAAAAAAACTTACATTTCCTTTAATTGCTAATAATAATGTCCTCAGGTCGAACACATCTCGTTCATTTCATCGAAGCGTACTACACGTTTTATGAATAGTTTATATTTATCTATTAATTTATTTTTTCATAATTTTATTCGTATTAAAGTATAAAAGAAGGAAAGTAGCAAAAGGCACCGCGTGCGAATCTACAGCTTCTTCCCAAACGCCCCTCCACTAATTAAAAGGACTGAGACCGAGTGATGAACCCAAATTAAAATGTCAGCTGATAAAGCTCACCGTTAAATTGCAAACCGCCTTTACAATATAGTACCTAGGTACTACGAGTAGATATTTAGTGCATACATAACCTAGGAGGGCAATTCCCGAATGTAGATTTAAAACGCATGGATTCTATCACTTTCCATTTGTACGATTATTTAACCAATAGGAAATCGTTTTCTCAAAAGCGTTACATTTTTGTATTATTATAACTTTAAAAATAATTTTAAACAACTTCTTAAATTCATATTTATATAAAATAAAGATTAATTAATCATTAATTATTTAAAAAGTTGTTTAAAGGAGTGTACCATTTGCCCAAAAGAAATAGGCCCACAATTTTTTTCTCGAGTTTGTCGATGATTTAGTGCATTTTGTAGAAAATTAAATCTACAATCAACAAACAATATTCAAGGTTATTATAATTTTTAATGTTTTAATAATTAATAATATCTGTTTTTATGTAATTAAACATTGTCTATTG
Organism: Tinea pellionella; assembly: GCA_948150575.1. Lineage (NCBI taxonomy): Eukaryota > Metazoa > Arthropoda > Insecta > Lepidoptera > Tineidae > Tinea > Tinea pellionella. The sequence continues at coordinate 4,335,622 of OX411258.1, forward strand.
ATTGGTAAACGATGTGTTGATATAATTTAATAGTAAATTAATGAAAAAATAAGATATTGTTTTGTTAACAAACTATTACATATGAAGTCCTTTATTTCTAAAGTTCCGATAATACAAAAATTTGAGTAAACGATTTCTTATTGGCTAAAGAATTCGTAAGAATTAAAAGTGGAAATAAATCTATACATTTTAGCATTCGAGAATTGCCCCCTACATCTTCTTTTCGTACTAATTATTCCTACAGCTATTTGTAATACAATTTTTCAGACTGCCGACAACGGCAGCCCAGTCCTCGGATATCACCACCACTTTCCAATATAATAACACTTATCTGTCGCGTTTCGGAATAACTCGCATTATAACGAAAGAAGTATGTACTCACTCTGACATAGTGGAGACCACTGCTGTCTTTAAATGCACTGATTCTTATTCGGTTTTCATATTTCAGTAGCATGATTCAGTCAGGCGATTATGCTGCCAATAATATATCTACTTTATCATAAATAATTATATTTTAGTATGATGTAAAAATATGTATCATCGCGTACAAAGCAGCTGGTAGTACATTCATAAATATTCATCATTCACAGAAATTGTACGTCAAAAGAAACTCTCAGATTGATTCCAAATACAGTAATTGAATGCGTTTGAAAGCAACTTGCGATCCAATGATCATTTGAAAAACAACGCTATGAATGCAACGTACTCGTAACTGCACGCGGTAATGCATTCTGCATCTCCAACACGATGCGACATTGTAACTAGTCACGCATTTTACTAATATGGTACATTACTGCGTGAATAACTAGTCACTGTACAACAGTGATGCAAATCAGGAAGAGCGAGGGCCAAAGTAATATATGTTTTATAAGATAAATAATATTATAAAGAGTGGCAGGTCCGACACTTACAAAACAGACGTGACACGTGGTTTCCTAGTCGCGTTTCGGGATCAGCTTAGATGTAAGAGAGTGCCTATTCCTAACCTGGACGGTCGGTGCATATTCGACAAGCCGGCATAATGGTGGTGAACGCAGCCTACTGACATTTATCTGTGGTAGCAGTTGTTTCCGCTCATGGACCGCACTCTAGCTTTATTATTACCATCAGACGGTATAGTCGCGTACCGACCCAATTTGGATAGAATTTCTTTGCGAATATTTTCTAATAATATTTAATTTATAGAAGAACTATTAAATTCATGATGCAATTATTTAGATAATGAACCGGATATATTAACATAGTTATTAAACTCGTGCGCTATAATTAATTAATTATCGTTATAATGAAACATTCCCGCTATGCTAAAAAGTAACATAATTTTGAAAATACGTTAGCTCTATTTAGCGAAGATTTATTTATAGTGATGTTCTCAGATATGGTACGAGCGCATTGTTTGTTGTCTAATAGACAAATAGAAAATAACATTTTACGAGTATAAGATATGTAGATGAAGAAGTAAGTATCGAACTGTTTTGCCAAAAAATTGAACGTACAATCTGAAATGGTATTTATTTTATTTTCTAACAGATCCGCGACGTTGTTTGCGAAATTTAGCTAATACAACATCAGGAAAGTTGGATTTCTTTCCTATTTAATCAACAATCATCATCACAGTTTACACAAAACCTACGTAAATTATTCACCTAAATCTTCTTTGCAAATCTGAGATTAGCGCGTTCAGACAGACCGACACGGCGATAGACTTTGTTTTATACTATGTAGTAATTTCACATCAAAATAGAGAAACAGTAGGAAGCAGTTTGTTTTAAAGCACCTTTTCACGTAAAATGTTGTGCAAAGTTTGAAAACAAAAACGGACACGTTGGCTGGATTCGTTAACCGAAACGCTGCAGATGCTTTAAACGAGCAAAGTTCAAACTGAATACAAACATTGTGGACACAACGTGAATTATTACACCAGGATATTTCCTATTATGTGACTGCATTATAGTGCGGCTGAAGTTCCAGTGATTAAATAATGGTTTTGGAAAAAATTACCATAAAGACTAATTTATCCATTGAACCATGCATTCCAGAGAACTAACTTTTTGTCCATATCGCGCCTTCAGTTTGCTAAAATTAGCAGAAATGAAAATTTAGCCATTTATGTCAAAAGTATATTTATTGTACACAAGCATACCGGTGATTCACTGATATTCTGTTTCTCCTCAAATTGACTCACGTTTTGAATAAAACCGCAAAGGTTAAAGGTCTCTTATTAATGACGAGAACTGCATTCATAAAGATTCGCTGCTATTTTTCAATTTTATTAAAGTAATTTGTACTACTATGTTCTTGAAAGATTTTGATGTTAAGATCAGATCATTCACCATAGTAACCAGACTTTTAAATTATAGTTATTATGTCTAAGCAGTTATCTGATTCACGAGCAACCATCAATATTTAATACCATCAGTCAATCGACCTCCCCTATGAGCGGAAGGTATGCGAGGCATGTCCCACCGCAGCTGGCACGCTGGTCAACGTGTTCATCCTCTATAATGTCGTAACAGGCGAAATGTTTCACTCGAATTTCTCCTTTAAGCATGTATAAATAGAGATGTTGATCGCTTGGCTTATATTCTTGTTTTCGGACCTATGTATTGCAGAGGTGTTTATTGGCGAGAATTGGGAGCATCCCGGTTGTTCGACGAAATCGCTATCTGTCGTATAGGCAGCTATTACTTGATGGGACTTTTGGACAATCCAGATTTGGTGTGACGTTAATGCGATACAACTTCCGTTTCTTGTTAAACTATCATTTTATCGGTAATATTTGTTTCGCACACACGCTTAAATTGCTTTTTCAATTGCAACTTGCTCTATGATAATAACTTCTGCAAACAGTTTTACCATATTATTGGTTTTTAATTTTTTCACACGTTTTCTTACGAATTAACATTGTAAGTATAGTACCGTTATAAATGAACGAATGAAATTTAAGTAAAGTTTCATCACAAAAACGCATTCCAACCTATACATAAAGAATACAACTAATGACTTTATTAGCATCTCTTAATAAAGCTGCGTTGTTCATTCCCAACTGTGCATAGTTTATATTAAAATTATACGTATTCTGTGGGTAATAAAACGTAGTATGGGAGAGTCCCGCATGGTCGGTCATCGGTCGCTAGCCCCGCTATGTGGTCACCAATTGAGTAGTAGCCTCGTTAACAGTTCATTCATCGGGTGGCCATATGGACCATCACAAGGGACCACAATTTAATACAACTTTCTACGGACAAAATTTAATGTTACAAGTATTCGTAGCACAATATTGAGCAAGTTATCGGTTTTAGTTTTTTTGTCATTTTAAATACTAGATTTGTTTTATTGTCCAAGTAATTATGATGCCAGCCCAGCGGCTAGAAAGATAGAATAGAGGAATTTCAATACGTGCATAGCGGAAGGCGTGGGTTCGAATCCTACCTCAGCTCAGACCGCTGTGTGTATAGTGTTTTTTTTTTTTAATTCTATTTAATTATAAACGAAATATTTATAGGTTTTTTGAAGCATGTTAATAGTTTATGTATTCTTTTAATTTAATTTTGGGAAATTAGTTTTACGTAATATTAAATAGTGTCTCCTAAAACTAATAATATTATTAGTCATCTAGTGCAAATGGTTGAACGCGCCATCTTCTCTGATTGGGCGGACTTCTCAATTGCGTCTTTGTTCGGCGTTTGTATTCTCATGACACTTCATCAATCTTCTCATGCTATATCTACGATTATATATATGTACAACACGCTTAATTCTTTAATGTTGATGTATCATGTAAACGACAAAAGGCTGCCTTCGTTTGCCATATACGTACAAACAAAAATAAAATAATGTATTATATATATCCATACATACAAATCAACCTCGTACACAACAGCTTAAGTTGAGATGGGGATCGAACCCATATCCTCCGCTTTATGCACTGATGCACTGGCCACTAAGGAGTTCCATTAACTTTTCACGTAACCACGTCTAAATTCTTCCGTTCAGAATGTTGAGTAAACGTTTTTATTAACTCCACATAGGTATTATATATACTATTAGTGTTATACTCGTACATCACTAATTTAAACAACAGAGCATTGCAAAAGTGCATTAGCAACATAAACATCGTTCCCGATTCGTCAAAGTATTTAATATTTATCGGTTGTACCAGCTATTCTCTGATTAATTCAATCGGATACGCGTGGCTGATAGACCCGGCCGTCTCTTTGGGGAAATAGTACTGATCAAAAGTGCCTTTGATTCACTCACTGAACATGTACTTTAGTTATTCACTCTCTTATCTTCCCTTTGTACTATTTTTCTATGCAATAACAAATTTGTTTAATGGCTAATAAATATTGTGTATTTTTATATGGATTTCTAATAGAATTTATCTTAATATTTTTCTTTAGCAAAGGAATCTACCATTAAATTATAATCTTTTTATACATTTATATATTTTTTAAAGTGGCACGATATTTGACCACACTCCGCTACACAAGAACATGGAAACAACTGCTACCACAGAGAAATGTCTCAGGCATAATTCCCCTCCGCTATGCCGGCTTGAGGAGGCGAAGGTCACTTGGTACTAACAAATAAAAAAATATATACTTTTTTTTAAATTTTCAGGTAAGTCATGCTTACGATTTCCTTTGAGTCTTTATAAATAATAAATATATCATTGAAACACTGGTAAAAATTCATTAATATTTAAACTTCCTCATAACATAGCTCCATTTCATTTTACGTTCAACTTCCCAGTTATTTTGTTTTTTTACTACTGTCACCACAAATTAAGTTAACTTTAAAAGATAGATATAAAAATAAGATAGATGAAAAAAAACAGTAACTATAATTTTAATTTTAAATTACAATAAAAGTAAATAAAATAATAATTATTTCAGTCTACAAAACAACGATTCAAAACCGCACAATTCTAACGTTGACGTTAACTGTTTATACGGTTGACGCATGCAAATTATTATCTAGTCCCGGGTAACTCATAACGTTTGGCATGCCTGCAAGCGTCATGATTTGGAGAACAATTTCCCACTGGAACAGAGAGCCTCATTTCCGCTCAAAGTTCGCAAAGCTGAAGGCAGTGACGATCTCGAAAATATTATTTTGTGCTCTAGAATATCTGCATGTGCCTGTGCCAACCTTTATGCTCCCATATCGGGTGCTATAGTTATAACCATACGAATAAGAATTAGTAATATAAAAAATAAACTAAATAAATAGCTTAGTCCAGTTTACCACTACTTTCTAGACGTGAAGTGACCTAGTCACATTTGGATCAGTAGCCAAGTATAACGTCCTATCAAACTGGACAATGTACATTCGTTTCGCCAAGCCGGCATAGCGGAGGCGACTTGCAAATATTTTTAAATAGTGGTAGGCAGACTGATGATGGTTATTAGCCCAGTCTGCCATCCTGGGGTTACCATTTTCGAATGTCATACCTGTAAAGTGATTATGTCGTGTTTCTGCACTGTCAATGTGGATAGTGCACATTCGTCTCCTCAAGCCAGCATAGCGGAGGCGACTGGTGCCTGTAGAAATTTATCTGTAGTAGCAGTTGTTTTCCTTCATGGACCGTACTCTAGCTTCACATCAGGTGGAGTGTTGTCATGTGCCGAACTACTATAATTATATATTTATCTGTGATATATCCGCTCACAGACCGCGTTTTTGCTACAATAAAATTACAAATATGCTTTTGCGTCGTTGCAGTAGTGAAGTAATAAAATGTTCAATGCTAGAATGGAGGTCAACCCATATAATAATACAATGCATATGTAATATAAATCTTAAAGAAAACCGTATTATCATATGTAATATAGCTGTATACGTATGGCGGAAACAGAGGCCGTGGTCGTTGTATGGTTGTGCTGTAAAGTATGATTACATTGTCCCATTTGTCGGCATTTCCGCATGCATGTTGCGCTTGGTGCCAAAAACACGAAACTGTGCTCAAGCTTTGATCCCAGCAGTTTATTGCTTCCGAGTCTTCTTAAAATAACTGCGGCTGTAGTTTTAATCTTGACAGAGATGCTGCTACTTTTAATTTAGAGAAATATCCTTGTTCCTGTTTATGTATCTACATTTTAATTGCTTTAATAGTATTCTTACTTGTTTTTTTTTTTCAATAATTATTATTTAATTGTCATTCCTTCAGTCAGTCTGCGCTATTCCCAGAGATTACGGTAGGAATTTGCATTCGAGTTTTATAAATAGATTGATTTATTCAAGTGTTTGTTTATATAAATTACAAAAAGGTTGACTGGATATAAAGGTTGGCGGTATATTGCTCGAATTAAAGTTTTGGCGTATGACAACACTCCGCCTGATGTAAAGCTAGAGTGCGGTCCATGAACGGAAACAACTGCTACTACAAATAAATTTCTACAGGCAGCAGTGGCCTCCGCTATGCCGACTTAAGAAAACAAATGTGCACCATCAAGATTGACAGTGCACACTCCTCTCGTTATACCTGGCTATTTCCAAACTACATGGTATGGTAGTGTTATGTGTTACATTCTGGGCTAATAACCATCATCAGTCTGCCTGCTACTCTTTAAAAATATCTTTAAAATATATGTAAGTCGCCTCCGCTATGCCGGATTGGCTAGACGAACATACTCTATCCAGGTTGATCGGACGCAACTCGTTATATTTGGCTAATGATACTTAATGAACCGGCATAGTGGGAGCTTTTATTACTTTATATTTCCCGCAGAATATTGCGAGTAATTTTGTAAGAATAGGGAAAACAATATAAAGTAATTTGAGTAAGCTTTCTTTGAAGAGAGGGGAGAGAGCAAACATTAATTTGGCTGTACGACCACAAATATCTAGATGTGCTGAAACCGCATTCCTGCCGTTTAAACCACCGTAACTTTAGCTTCGGTGTAAGCGTATATAAAATCCGTTAAAAGGAATGCCTCTATGTAAGATATTTCCGTAAAATATCAGTGTACGTTCAACTAGAACTAAGCGGAAGCAGTTCAATTAAGGCTGGTATTTAAGACTGCCTTCTACCGACCGCCTCTGATTGCACTCCACCCACCAAGACCCAAAGGAATAGCTTCCTCGGTTTTAATTTTCAAACATAGTAACTATCTATAAGTTGTTTAAAAAAATACCGGTTGCTGAACTGTTATATTGAAAACTATATATTTTTTTATATAAATATACTGATTTATTGTCGGACTCTGGTTGCCGTGTTACGCGAAAATCTCAGGTTCGATTCGAAAAAGTCGTTAGGGTTTTTTTAAAATTGTACCTCGGCATATGACAATACTCCGCCTGATGTAAACCTAGAGTGCGGTCCATGGACGGAAACAACTGCTACTACAGAGAAATCTCTACGGGCAGCTGTCGCCTCCGCTTAACCGGCCTGAGAAGACGAGTATGCACCATCTAGATTGACAGAGCACACTCGGTATTTGTTGTGAAATGTGTGTGTTGTCGCCTTAGTCTACCTAATACTCATGGTATCCTAGTGTGTATCAGGGCATTGTGAACGATAGATTCTCGTTACCAACCCTAACTGTCATGAAGAAAATCTTTTGTTCTACTTTTCTTTACACCACAGCTCATTCAATTCAGCAATACAATACAATACAAATACCACTAGTCTAACGTCCGACGTGTCGTGCAACAAAGTGAATCTCGATCAATGTAGATCGCTACAAAGTAGTTTATCCGTATGTCCACGTTTATGTAGATGAAATGTGAACACGTCGGCGCACCCTTTCTCATCTCCTGATCGTTTTACTTAGCTCACCCTGTATTATCAGATTAGGGAACCACTCTTGAAACTCGAATCTATCTCGTATAACTATTTGAACTAATGCGAGTTAGCGTCATAATTCAAGTTAACTAAAAACTAAAGTAGCAACCCTCAGATATACTTCAATTATCGTAACGCTAAGGAAATACAGTATAGTTGTAAACGCCTCGTCTATAAATAATTGTATTTTTTTCATTATAATGATAATTTAAGAATAAAATCGACACGCACACGCCAGCCTGAGTTGAGGCGAGATCTATGGGTGGTTGGCCCACGCCCTTCGATATGCGAGCGGTTTTTCTGATCACCAAACTCCACAGCAATTTGCGTTTTACGTGGTAGTCGTGTCACTCCCGCCATGTCTTTTTTAATAATAAAACAAATCTAGTATTTAGAATGTCAAAAATTTACAAAATAAAACTGATAAATTACCTTAATAATTATTTCGATTTTTTTTAAATTTGCAAATATTTATGAAAATCATTCAATAACTTTACATCCTGTGTCAAAGCTGCATACTACATCCAATTTTTATTAGAGGAATGCCTTTTCGTTCGAGTTAGGTGAGTGACAGCATTGGTTCAAGAGCGGACACACTTCATTACATCGATGCGCCCGCCCGCACGATACTATACTTCGCTTTATAGTCTGTAAATCTGATTCGATTCCATTTCAAACGCAATACGTCACGAGTGTATGGAGGTACGTACACTTTACTATCGCACCAATGTACTAGCTACAATTTTATAGTCTACCTACTTGCCTTGAATACTAAATTAAATAATGTAAACAGTTCACTTTTGCAGATTGCTTTGTTTAATCTACGAGTACTAAAAAATAAAATAACTCACTAGGGTATTATGTTAGTATGGTATACATTCTGAAACCTCATTTGTGTCTTTCAAATAATAATACGTCGCTTCCGCTATACTGGCTGGCACATTCCTCTCGGTATTTGTTGTTATATGTTGTGTTGTCCTAGACCTAATGGTACAAGGGTATCCCATTTTGTAGTCAGGGCATTGTGAACGATAGATTCTTGTTACCATTCAAGTAATCGTGTTACGCCGAGGTCTCAGGTTCGATTCGCGGTCGAAACAAATATAAATATAAAATTATTGGAAAAAAGGCATTAGGTTTTTTTTTAATTGTAGCTCGGCATATGACGACACTCCGCCTTATGTAAAGCTAGAGGGCGCTATATAGAAAAAACTTAACTAAATTAAGAGACTTTACGAGACTCAGATACAGTCGCTTTTATTTGGAATTTTATTTGCGGTCGCGGCAAAGTGATACGACATATTATTCGTCACAGTTGTCATTGTTTAAAGTTAACGAATAGAAAAACTACCGTCGCTGATTTTAATTTGTTGAGAATGGATTGTTCAGATTTTCATTTTTTTAAATTTAGGTTGTCTAAAATAATTTACGACGTTTAACGAGGGGGGAGGGCACATTCATCTCAAGTCGGCATAGCGCAGGCGAAGGGCTGCCTGTAGGTATTTTTCTGTAGTAGCAGTGTTTCCGTTTATGAACCGCACTCTAGCTTTACATCAGGCGGAGTGTTGTCACATGCCGAGCTACAATAAAAAATAAACAGTTGTTATGGGTTATTTAATTACCTAATCGTTGGAAATATACTTTATTATTTATATTTTATTAAAGAAATTAATGTAATAATTATGTAGGTATTTTAGAAATAGAATTGCATGTGAAAATAACATTCTAAATCTTAGTGAATACTCGCTTACCTTGAGTGCTACGATGAAGTTCCAGGCAAGCTTCGTCTAACTTAAACTGTCATTTTAAGTTTAAAGTTTAGTCGAGATTGTACCGCGTAGTAGTGACATTGTTGTTGAGGAATTCTTTAGGTGGCAACACTGCAAGTTATTCGGAGAGAACGGGCAGTTCATTTGCGCTGTTAGTAGATAAGGTCGCTCAGAGTGAGTAGATTTATTGCCCAGTAAATCCACAACCGCCGCCTCACCGATGACTTGCAGTTTGCCCCTCGATGTTGTGGCGCTTTTAAACAATTTCCTTTTACTGTACCCCTCCCTCGAGGCTGAGGACATTCATTAATTTTGCTACATTATTCGTTCAAATGTTCGCATATCCAATTAAGACTTCCATGCCTTTTTTTTATTACAAATAAAATTACAGTATTAGCAGTAGACCCGCGACTTCGAAGATACTTCTTTCTCTCATGACTTTCCTCTTCATTAGGTACTCTATCTGCTCCAGATCTGGAATTGTAGCCACTTAAGCCATTTAACATATACAATATTAGATTTATCCAATATATCAATTATATTGCTATAAATATAGCAATATAATATATTAATATTTAATTATGATGATAAATGAACAGAAAAAACGGCTGTGTAGTTTAATAGTTAGTGCAGAAATGCGAAAAGCGGAGGACGTTGGTTCGATTCCTACCTCAATACTTTTTTCTGTTTTAAAAACAGGCCAAAAATTAAATCATCGAAATAAAAATACGCGTAGAAGCTACATTTAGTGAAATAAAATTCGAGAACATTTTCAAATAAAGAGGTTTATGCGGTTTTGTATGTTGTTATCCATTTAAAGCAATTAATTAATACGGCCAGATGGTATTAGTAACATTTGCAAAATCCGAATAATTCCCTTACCTATCCGCTGGATTAACACTCACAATGACATACGAGGAGAACTGCCTTTTCATTGCTTTTACAATGCTTTTTTATGATTTTATTTTATAGTGTTTAAAGGTTGGTTTATTTTTATTGCTACTCTTTCATTTATATTTAGGTAATAGGCCATAAATTCAGAGGCAAACAATATTCATTTATGATGAAAATTCAACAGAAAAACATCTCATTTCTTTATAGTTACCATGAGAGACAACTACTATCACAGGGTAAAATTTTTGGGCAGTAGTCGCCTCCGCTATGCCGGCATGTCACACACATGAAATAACAAACTAAGTATTTTATATACCCACGTATAACTTTTAACATTCTTTTATTTATTATTTATAAAAAAAAATTGTCGTCAATAGGGTCTCTTGAAGTCTTTATTTCCCCAACTGTGGTGTTACTACTTCTCGTAGCATTAAAATGCTTTTGTGGGAAATCCCATTCTCCATGTTCTTAGTTCTATAATACACCCTTTAGTTTGCTTTTGTGGCGCTGAAATCCGAGCTCGTGCCGATTGCCGATGACTTGCCACATGCTCAATATACTTACAGTTAATTGTGTCGGCGACCTTTCCTTACACGCGTTATATACGTCTACGATTAATGTACTAGAGATGACATTAATTAATTACATACCACGATTAACAACGACTGTTTAATACTTTTCAGGAATAAATCAAATTCGTTGCCACTTTTTTTATTGTATGTAAAGTTAGAGTGCGGTCCATTAACAGTAACAACTGCTACTACAGAGAAAGGCAGCAGTCGAGATTATTATATTTCAATATCCTAAATATAAATCTTGTAAATATGCATAGATTAGTAAAAAATACTCTTGAGGTTAAGTTTTTTTTTTTCATAAATCGTGCCCTTAACAGCAAGGAAACATTGTATATAAAAAAACCGCCTTTTTACATCATTAATAACCTTAAAGTGAAATCAAGTTGCCGGAACATAAATCTCTCATTACTTCTAGGTACCCGCCTACTGAAATTTCACGAGTATATCGGCTGTAATTAAGGTCGATCCTATAGAAGCGGGCGGACGATTCGCTCGGACGGCTATACTGTTAACGATACTTGGAAAAAACGACGAGAAAAAGCAGACGCATGTTTTATTAATTCCCCGTACACACGACGCGCCTGCGGAATGGAGCCGACCGCCATTTTTCTGCGGACGAGATTTAAATATGGAATTCCGGTGTGCGAGCGGGAGAGACGCGTGCCATTGACCTTGCGGTGCGGCCGCGAGCGCACGCGCAACATGTCCGGTGGGTCTCACGGGATGCGCCCGCGCCTGCCGCATTGCAATACCGTCACGAGGTTACTTCGCGTTTCGGCATATCATGCCCAGTGACATACATTTCAATTATCCTCGACCCGTTTCTGTATACAGCTGGCATTGTGACCAATATTATAGCAAATGTAAACAGAGAAGTTAATTGTAATGAAATAAGCTAAATTATAAACAAAATATTCAACAATTCATTAATTAACTTTTTTATTTTAGCTCGACATATGACTTCACTTCGACTGCTGTAAAGCTAGAGTACGGTCCATGAACGGAAACAACTGCTACTACAGAAAAATCTCTACAGGCAGTAGTCGCCTCTGCTAGGCCGGCATCTCTCGTTATACCTTGCTACTTTTAAACTGCTCCCGAGACGCGACAAGGTCACTTCACGTTTGTTACAATCGAAAGTGGTGGTATCACCCCAGGATAGCAGATTAGGCAAATAACCATCATCAGTCTTCTTACCACTCTTTAAATTTAATTTAAAAATAATATTTCTTTGGCATGGCTACCTACGCCCATCGATTAATAAATAAGTCATCGACACACTTGAGGTACAGTCAAAAACAAAACGTAAATGTTTTCAGTGAATTGAAGTAATAATGGAATAGCTACGTAAATCGCAACAAAAACACGTGTATGTTATGTAAATGGAATTTGTTTAAATGTGGCACCGCCTACAAATCCTGACGATAACATAACTGTAATTAAAATTGTTTTAAAAATAAAAGGGTGCAAATGAAGCGGTCGAAATTAAAACCCTACTTGTAGCTGGAGTCCTAGACTAATATAATTGCCACTTCACATGCAACCTTACTTATTTTCATACAGTTTTAAATGTAAAACTAATTCATTATATGAGAGATTTAAAGAGTGGTATCCAGACCTTTGATTAGCGCAGCTTCAGTTTCGGGATCAGCTCGGAAGAAGTCAGGTATAACGAGAGATGTACGCCTTGTTAATGGAGAGTACTGCATAGGCATATCCACAAGCCGGCATAGTAAAGTAGAGTGCTCTATAGTAGCAGTTGTTTCAGCTCATGAATCGAATTTTAATATTAAGCAAGTATGATTGCCATCCGTATCTTATGAACGATAATATTTTGACAATTAATGTGAAAACATCAAACAGGTTCCTTAAAATAGCGGCATTATTTCGGTGTATACTTATTCAATTTATATGTGTGGATAAATTATGTGTAATGTATGCTAGTTGCCGCGGTAATTCAAGCCGTAGTGGATTCAAGGTATTCAAACACAGTTATGCGGTGAATCGAAAGCTTTACTCATTAGTTGGGCCCCCGTCGCATTGCAAACACTCGCCACTCGATACACCTGCTGACTGCTTAATTAGGGAAATTGCTTACTCTTTAACTACTCACAACACAAATGCCTTCAATATGTTGATTTACGTTCTTTTTTTTCTAAAGACGTCTTCCCAACCTTAGTCATTCGTTAAACGACTTGAGATTAAATTTATGCGGTGGTATAAATCGCTTTTGGGTGAATATTTTAAGGAATATTATAATCTTATAATATAATGACTTCCAAGAAGTGCAGGTAAAAACTGAAAGGATCTTATATCTTACTTGACTATTACTACTATTAAGTTCACAATCGTATCTCTATAAACTACACTTTTGACTTGACCGCATCTATTACTCTTCTCATACATGCACGTCGGCTAAAGGTGCTCCACACCGCACACTTTCTCAGCCACTTTTTCAGGATAAAGGATTCTCTTATGCATCTGTCCATATGACCGATTCTTAATATACATAATTTTCACGAAGACCTTGTGTTTAAAGCGTCACAAATAAAGTCCAGGGTATCGTAATAAAGCTGCTAACTTAACAAAATAAACCGTTTCATTAAAGTACAACTTATTTTGAACGAGTATCAGCGATCTACAATCTGATAATGTAATATTGAGAGTGGAATATCTCCATCTGAAAACACGAAGTAACGATTTGACTTTAATTTAAAGACAATGTAAGACCACCAAGATTGTGGACAAGGAGTTTGTTGTCGAGTTCACGATAGGTATCTGCTGTTAGCGAGCGCACAGTCTCGGATTACTGTTCAGATGAGCTTGAAATTGGTTAGAAAATCTAATGCTTTTATATTTCGTTCTGTCTTCACTTTTATTCTGATAATTTGCTTTAGTACATTCAGTTTATCATTTAAAGCGTTATGAATTTTGCATTCATATATTACTGACTCAAATAAAAACATCAGGCATCTTATTTATATATATCGTGTTATATATTATTATATGGTTCACCTCCATAATGTAAATTTTCTCTGTAATAACAGTTGTTTCCGTTTATGGACTGCACTCTAGCTTTACATCAGGCGGAGAGTAGTCATATCATGCTGAGCTATAATACACTAGCATATTCAGTTAAATATACCAGCTTCAATATAGATTAATGGTTACTTAGCCATGTTTAGATAATAAAAACATAAATTGATTGCAAAAGCGGTATTTTTCACGACAATCAGTGTGCTTTTAACATTAAAATCACGTACCTAACCATCAACAAACAAGAAGTACATGATAAGAATAAAAATCAAAAGTAGCTTGCCAAAAATGGCGCCTCGACAGACGCCTCTAGACATGATCTTTATCGGAGACAATCATACACGCAATGGATATCACATTTCTAGACACATTATGGAAACAATAAAACTTTTTAAGAGTTTGTTCTCATTCTTATGACTCACGGAATTAGCTGTTTGATGCTACTAGGTAGAATTTTATTAAAGTGGAAGTTTCAGCATTAAGAAATTATTTATGACTTTTGATAATAATTAAAGATAGGTAAATACATAAACAACGAGATTTTATAAGAAGATATTGATAAGATAGACAATGCTGTGCTGCAGGCATTTCCTCATTGCAAAATTCAATGACGAACTGTAAATGATTCATCTATTTCGAATGACGAAGCATTTCAACTATCAGACGATAATAATTAGTTACGCGCTCAAACAGTCATTTCCTAAATTACTTGTAATGTATGAGTACAGAAATTAAAATGATATTTAAAAAAAAACTTTTTTTCAATGACCATCACGTTTGGTATTAAAAGAAAGGCAATAAAATTCTAATGTTCATATAAGTAAGAAAAATAGGAATGGGGTGAAAAAATACTAATTTATGCCATTTTTATCTCTGAAATGTACAACGGAATTTAGAGAATAGGGAGCAGGATAATGAGATAGAGAGGATGATTGAGATATACGTAGACGAAACGTAGTACTTACTACAAATGTAATCCAAAAAGTAGACGCTTGATTTTATTCACAGTAATGAAAGGATGTTCGCAGTTGTAATTTATGTTGTTTTTTAAATTGCACGCTAAAACATGAAATAAATTGTTGCGTTTGACACCATGACAGACAGACTTTTAAAAATTATATCCTCTTTTTTATTTCTTGAAGTAAAACTTGTTTTGATAGGACCTCGATAAACTAAAAGATCTTCATTGTTCATACTATTTTAAAAATGAAAATGAGGGCTAGATTGGTAAAAGAAAAAGGTGTTTTTCTTGCAAATCATCATGAATCTGCAGATGTATTAGAAGAAAGTGTTATTGAAAAAAAGGGCTTAACTGAAAGAGATGTAAATAATAATGGTTATTCCGCAAGTTTAAAAGAATATAAGATTTAATCTTGTAAGACTTTAAATACGTATGCTGATAATTGTATTAGGCGTGACAATTGTATTGTATTGTATTGTATAATTATTATAGCGGTATAAAATTACCAACAACACACCCTCGCGTATAATTCGGTTACATTTCCTAAGGGTATTTATATAAATCTACATTCCAACGTAACTGCTACTCCGTTTAATTTGGTAGAGGGATAATCGTTGCATTTGCTCCCGTAGTATGATGTTATGGTCCGGACGAGAAACCGTCGCGTATTACACCAAAAATGTTTCCATAAAGAGGGTCTCTTCTTCACTTAATTAAAACAACTCTTAAGGTAAACCTATTTTAAGGAAGAGGTGCAATAAACCGTGGAACAACCTCAGCCTCGCGTTTACCCCCATGCTACAAGCTGGGATCTCAAATTAGACGACACTTCTATCCGCAGATCTCCTTCTGTGGCAGCAGTCGCCTATACTAATGAACCATACCCTTCAACATCAAGTAAAGTACGGTCATATGAAATAACTCAATTCTCTTTTTGATTATAAAAATAAACAAATTGTAAGTAATAAAATGCACATTGGAATTAAATTCATGTATATTGTTTTGCTATGCGTAAATACAGACCAAACATGAAGTGAAACAATTACTTAACTGAGCTTGTAATGCTATAAAATAATAATAGGTACCGTAGCAATATTTTTTTCGTCCTCGTCTCCAAGTATTACTAGCAATTATGAACACTTATGATCAATTGACGGTGAATAAAAAGTCTTTTGTTGAATATTCATCGAGAGTTATTGATTTTTCATCAGCTCGTGCGGTGAGAACGAACGAAGTGTGCGCACGCGCCGGAGCCACAGTTATCTTTTGTATAAATATTTATAAATTACCAAGAGCCCCATTTCTCTCCCGTCTATATGTAACAGCATACGGGTGCTATAATACAGGAAATGTTACAATTAATTACTATGGATAAAGCGAGCATTGTCAGCTCATCTTTACAAAAAGCTTTTTGTTGTCAATACAAAGGAACAGTTCTTTGAATTAATATATTGTTGTGGAATGTATTTTTATGAGACTTTTATTAGCGCTTGCTGTTGGAATTGTGCTCCTTATATTATCTACATAAAAGTAGTTATAAAGTTGACCTACTACGCTGCAAATATTGAGGTAGGTATACTACAACCATGCATAAATGGCTTAATGGCTGAGTTTATTAGTCTGAAAATCCGAATGGTCTTGAAAGGGTTATTATAGGCGTAATGCATGGAATTCGCGTGCGACCGTATGCGGCAGCGGTAGTTCCGGTGGATCGCCTCTGGGGCCCGTAACTCGTTCCGAGGGACTGATGACCGTAAGATAACGGAACGCTATGCCGATAGACGCAACCGCGCCATGTGCCTCGGCCGGACCCTCATCGTGGCCCCACAACCTAAAACACGCTTGGGAACTACAGATTCTATCCATTTTAGCAATTGCTTGTAAACTCGCTTTTGTTGTGTAGAAAGGGGTCATTTGATAACAATCAAGCTTAATATCGTCAAGTCATTTCTTACAAATTAATGTTAATTATTCATATTGCTTTATCTCGGAGAGGCTTCGTTTATTTACTTTGAAGGTAGTATTAGATTTTATGGGCAGATAGTAATGAATTAATAAAATGACAATTAAGTTTGTTCGTTAACAAAATTTCCAGCGAGTAACTTTCTAGTCACGGAACTGTTTTGTTTTCATTTATTATCAAATGTCGTAAGTCGTAACTATAGTGCATATTTCATTATTAAAATTACGAGTCATTAAAATACTGAGTAAATAATCAAGAACTAATAAATGATGGAACGAATTCATATGTAAACTAATCTCATTTAATAAAGAAAACATCAAATGATTCATTACACAAGAATTCAAAAGGTTAACCGTAAAACGACCAAAACAAACAATGAATGCCGATAGAAGGTCAAAGTCTATTAGATAAAAAAACACTTGAAATTGTTTGGTGTCTCGTACGTAGCACCTGCGCGCCAGACTACAAAAAAATTCGCGCACAAAATCGACAGACGTCTCCAAAGAAGGCTTACCTAAGTTTACTTGAAAACTCTGTATATTTCTGCTCTTTCATTTGTGTTGTTGCACGGTTCCATCGCTCTTTCAGACTCGAGATTTACTTCTCCCAATGACTTTTGCATTTAAATATGACTAGTAGTAAGTAGATTATAAAGTTTGTATAATATTACTTTATAACAAATATTGTAACAATTTATATGAAAAACCTCTATTGAGTGCAGACAATTAATTATGAATGCGAAGATTAGCAATGCCGTGACAGATTCTGAGAAGCTTTACAATTGGAATCTTAGAGATCACCTTTTTATTATAATATATTTTTTATTTATTTGTATATTTAGCACGAAAACTCATAAAAAAGCAGTACATTATTAATAAAAAAAAAAGAAAAATCATAATCCTGGCAATCTGAGATTTTTGTAAATAATTCACTAAGATAAAAATGTTTCTGATTTTCTGAGCTTAAGACTCTAGAAACCGTAGCGTTGTGGGTTCTACGTGAACTCTAGTCTACCGCATCCAAAGTGCGGATCACATCTATTTCTCCGTAGAGATACTCTCTTGACAGTAGCGGAGATTTATTCAGCTTTGCGCTCTGTCTCGCCCTCTTCAATCCCCTGCATTTAAAGATACAAGGTTTATAAAGGTTACCACGGATACTATTAGTTCTGGAATAAGTTTATGTAGCAACATCAATTAAAACTTTTCCATTTTATTATTATTTTCTTTATCTTCGTTTTAATAAATACACAGTCAAATATCGTCATGAACAAAATCAAGAAATGATAACTGGATTCTGTTCCAATTTGATAGATTTTTTTCTCTAATCGTGTTTAGTGTTGATTGTAGACGATAAGTACCTAGGTGTACGAGTGATTTTTCGCAGCCGGATGCCACGTTACTTTCAACTAATAGGAATGCGGCCACTGACCAGCTTCTCAGTCTCTCCCCTCCCTCAGAAGTCTTCGTTCTGTCTATTCCTAATGTGCAGCTCTCAAGCCTGCCTCTGAACATTAATGTATGTGTACACATCACATTAGCACGCGTTCGTTTCGTATCGGGCGTATGTTTAACGCATTCTGTTTATATTGTGTCTGGTTTACAGCTGACGTGTTGTTCGTGCCAATTTGTTTTTAAATTGTGTTTTTTTTTTGTGTGTGCATTGTGTAGTGTTGGTTTATATGAATTTATCGAAACAGGTGAGAATATTTGAGAGATATATCATTTATTATATTGCCATTGTTCTTATCTTGATTCGTATTATATAAACATAGGTAAATTGCATGGCATTCGTGTTAGATTAGGTCAACAATGAATACTAGAGGTTGCCAATGATGATATTTTTGTCGTTATTCAGGCCATCATTTCAAAGCTTTACGTCCGTCACGTCTTTACAAGGACGTGCCACTTATCTCGTTGCCTCGTTGGCCGCGCGCTTGCGAATACGATGATAGCATCGCAAACATAATAAATGTGAAGTGTTCCTGGATCAATCTATCTACATTAACATTCTATAATACATATATAAAAACGTTCCATTATTCATATCTTTACAACTTAAATTCTAAATATACTCTAAGATTTATACCCGAAAGTCAGTAAATATTCCAATATGTGAGTTATGACATTTCAACTTTGAGACGTACTCATTTGTCAACTGTCATCCCCAAACACTTTATTATTTCGCATAAGAAGCCGCAATATCTCTTCGACTTATCTCTGTTGAATATTTTAATTTTTTCTCTACGTATGGAGTTGTAGAATATCTATCTAGAGTGGTGATGTCATAAAGAACCTGTTTTTAATATCCGTTATTTAATAAATAAATAAGGAACGGTCCCTGCCTACTAATACCAGACTGTACCTAGCTAGTTTCACAAGCCGCGCCTAACAAACCATGCAAATTGGACGTCCTACAGACGAAGATTATTTGCATATTGTCCGTTTGTTTGTGAATCGCTTCTATCTGCTAAGCGCTTGTCGAAATTCGCATTGCTAATAATACAATGGCCAGACGCACCTTCTGTATTACCGCCACATCTGTTCAAATGCAGACCGCATTCGACCGATGATTATGGACTTTAAATCAAAGTACTAAAGTTGAGATTGGTTTCAACTCGCCATTCCAATATTGAAACTGAGAACTAGACATATAAATCAGTGTTCGTCTTTACCGTGTTTCAAACGATGGCACAGTAGTATGACTTTTCAGAACGATTTTATATTCGATTTTAGATAGTATGGGTGGCCTGTATAGATAGAGACAGGATATTCGCGGCCAACTTTCGGCAGTCATTGAATGGGCAGGTCGTCGACCTGGAGCGTCGAGGCGTGGTACAAATTTGCATGTGTCGTTGACACGCGCCGCTGCAGGCGAGTCGCGACCGTCGCGGCCTCCACTTTTCCTTTCAGTACCGCTGCGACCGACACCGCTCTGTGAAATACCTCTCGACTTGACCTCGTGACACCGACTACTTAATCTACTTTTTCTTTCAGCTGCCGACCGCAAATTGACTTACAAATCAGTTCATAAAAAATACAGTGAATTATTTGTAATATTAGTGTTTTATTCATTCGGCTGAGATATCCTTTTATCACGCGTTAAACTCGCACAAGTCTTTGAACAGAAAGTTATTGGTAGCAAAGAGTTGGGCAAGAATCTTCCGGCCATCAAACACGTCAGCTCGGAACGTGCGAAATCCAATAAAGAACTCGCGGCACCTGCTCCTTATTACATTCTTTTGGTGGTTCCCTCCCGTCCGTCGTCGTTCGCCGGCCGCCGCTACTTCTCCGCCGAGGAGGTGCTCCCGTGAATTTGTCCTAAAACTTTTCCCGACAGGAGATTGCTTGTTGTTCAACTTTTACTTTGAAAATTTGTTCAATTAGCATGAACGATGGTATGAAAGTTCCTTTGGGAATGTTTTATAACTGTGGGAATATTAAAGTTCCTTTATCGTTCGAAAACCGTTCAGTGTCAAATATAATTTCAAGATACACTTGTTAGGAGTTGTTACGGCAAATTTTCTACTAAACTTTGTTCCAACTATTTCAGATAAACTTTTGTGTTCAATATTTATACGATGCTTATTGAATGAACGAATATTATAAAGATTTGTGTACTTTTCTAACAGAGTTTAGTTTACAATAAATGTAACAATTGGCATAGAATGAAGTGGTATGTCATCAATAACAGTAATGAGAATATTAATAAAATTATTTCCACGCCAGCCACGCGCCAGCCACGAGACAATGCCGTCCCCGAGTGGGCGTACCCATCACAATTGCAAATGTGTTATTAGCATATGTGCTTTGTGACTTCTTCAAAGAAACTAACCAACTCAAGGTGATAATGTCGTTATAATATATACACAAAAATTTTATTAGTCCAGTCTGCCGTTCTGGAGTAGTACCACCACTTTGGAATGTAACACCCGTGAAGTGACCTTGTCGCGTTTCGGTAA
Organism: Tinea pellionella; assembly: GCA_948150575.1. Lineage (NCBI taxonomy): Eukaryota > Metazoa > Arthropoda > Insecta > Lepidoptera > Tineidae > Tinea > Tinea pellionella. The sequence goes on from OX411258.1 coordinate 4,356,570, forward strand.
TAGTTTCAAAGCCAGGTATAACGAGAAGAGTGTGCACTGTCAACCTGGAGGTACGCATTCGTCTCCTCAAACCGGCATATCGGAGGCGACTGCTGCCCACTGACATTTGCCTGTGATAACAGTTGCCGCCGTTCATGGACCGCACATAGTCCTAAAAGGGATATAAATATGTATAAGAAAATCTTATAATAAATTACAATTTCGAGACCATGTCCGCCCTCAATGATTCATCTCTTGGATTTCTTCCAGCATCTGTCTTTGTGAGACTCTTAAATCTTTGTTTAGTATTCCTACTATAGTATTAAGTACAGGATATTCGGAAAAGCGAATAACTATTAAATATGTTATTGCGTTTCGGGATTGGCTTGGAAGTAATTGGCTATAGTGAGAGGATTGTCAACCTGAACATTCTGAAAATAAGAAGAAACTATTTTTCCGACCAAATATAAATAAATATATAGCGTAAATGTAAACTTGTACTCAGGCCTCTGACTAAAAGTTGTATACATCTTACTGATGCGGTCCCAGTATTTATTTTTTATGTTGAGACCATAATTTAAAAAAAATGCTTTATTTTTTGACATTTATTGGTCTCATAGTAACTACACAGTGATACCTTTATTTTAAAAAAAGATAGAGGAGTGTTTGGCGCGCTTTTGCCCGGGAAGGTTGAGGTGTTTTTTTTATCCCTTTCCTTAATTAGTTTAGTGGTTATTATTGTGTAAAATTGGTGTTATTTTGCGTAATTTTATGCTGCGCATGTGAGTAATTGTAGAAACATTAAAATTCACTCTATATGAGGCAACGGAACTTTTTTGTGGTTATCCCACGCCGTGAAAACGCTCATATTGTGACGTGACCGGGTAAAATGCCGCCAAATACTCCAATAAAAACATCAATAATTTACTGCTCGACATTGGCAGAATTGTCGTTATGACATCTGAGACCATTTAACAAAAGAAGAAGAAGAATTAAAAAAAAATACAAAATATAAAAAACAAGCAATTTGGAACAAGCAAACAAGCAAAACAAGGATTGCTTGCTACACGGCTGGAGTCGCGACGGCCGATCGTATCTTAGCGCTCTTATTATAATATTGCGGATTGATTTTACATGGTAATCTTTAAAAAACTAATTATAAAAAATACCTTTTAGTATCAGTAGTATAACACGTGGTTAGAGCATTGCTATCTGTATTTTTACACTCTAAATAAAATTACAAACGTACGTATACATACACTTTATAACACCAGTTTTTTAAACCTTTCTTCTGTAAAGATTTCTATTATAATTTCACTTCACAAGGAAATACACAAAAATATTCTAACAACAGTACCGTTTTAATTAGCACCGTCTTTACGTATAACGAGTTTTGCATACGGAAAAGACGTAAGTATTATGGTAAAGATAGTTTTATTCTATTTAAATTGAACCTTATCTCTTCGGCAAATTATCGTATTTATTCGTATGCAAGCCATATAAATAGCAATCAAACTTTTATCAAATTTAACGCAAACTTTTTATCAAAACTCCTGTTCATATTTTTTGACCAATTAGTCTATTTGATTTTTTAAAAATATTTTTTAATAGTAGGCATTTCAGAGTGTGACCTATGAACGAAGTCAGCTTATACGGCAAAGGAGTTGTGTACATACAATAGTAGCCTCCGCTATGCTGCTTTAAAAGCACATTTGTACACAATGTACTGTCAACACATTTTTCTCGTTATTAAACGCCTAGACAAAGTGCAAAAAGTGTAGTTTAGTGGTAAGAATATCCCTGCGCACTGCGGAACGCGTGGGTTTGAATCCCTCGTCACATCATATTATGCGTGTTGATTTTTTTTTCTATAAATTTTCATTACAATTAAATAATAAAATGCATGCTGAAAATAGACCGATAAAATTAATCGCACTTAGTTCATTCGTTTTCTTTTTACCGACGGTTGACGACCTCGTGCCGACATCGACTTCACAGCCGACGGACGCCAGAAGAACTTGCCCCAATTACTCACATTTTTAGAACAGCCTCTGTAACAATAGAACTCTCTTTTAAGTTGGTTGCAGTTAGTATGGATGCCAAAGCTTTTAATCTTTAATTGCACCTTATCCGACGCTCTGTAGATACACAAAGAATTAATTTTATACATTTTCAAACAATATTATGTTGAATAAATCTTACTAATGAAGATTTAGATAATAGGTATCCAATAGATTTTTTCATATCCTCGTTTACTTTTTAATTTAAATAAATACAACACATACAAACAATGCCACGACCCCAAAACGAGGACCCCTGTGTTATGGGTGTTTGGCCAAGGACAGTACAAACATATTATAACACACAGGTCCGAAAACTGTCATTTCTTTATAATTTTAATTAGACCGGGTATCGAACCTGGACCTCCGCGTAATGCATTGGCGCACGCTGGCCTTTTAGCTTATAATTATTGTGTTTTAATATATATATTTTTTATTTCAGGTAAGATTTTATTCTTAATAAAAACACTGCGTAGTCGGTAAGCAACCAAATTCGAAATTACATTTTTTTCGAAATTATACAGTAGTCCGGCACGGGACCACACACTGCCTGATGTTACGACACAGAAACGTGAGAGTGAAAAACAGTCGCCTCCGCTATACCAGCTTGTGGAGACTAGTAGTTATATATATAGTCTAGTTCGATAGACATCGTGTGTCTGCAGCGACAAAAATGTTTGTTTTCAATTCATCATTCGTCTGTAGCCGTAAACGTAGTAACAGTTAACGATCAATAACGTTACAATCATGTTATTTTTTTTTACGTTTTTTCACATCATTAAATTCGTATCATTCGTATCATCCGCCTGATGTTGAATTAAAGACTAGAGTACCGTCCACGAGCGGATACAACTAATAATACAGAGAAATCTTTGTAAACAGCAGTCGCCTCCGATATACCGTCTTGAAGGCGACGAATGTGCACAGTCCACTGTGCCTTTTTTATTCACTTAAAATATTTCTTATAATAAAACGCTTAATAATATAATAATAAAATATTAGATATTAAGTAGCTTATTACACTCATCATTATTACTGGTTAGACACTCAATTACCCGAAAAATGAGAGCTCAATAATCCCTCTCAGGATATTGGAAGAAGCCCCGAAACAACCGACAATTATTGTGACCCAATATAATAATATTATTTTACGATAATCATCTATTGTGTACTTTATCGCTTATCTTATATGTTTTTTTAACCTATTATAAAGTAATAAACTTCGTTTTATTATGAAAAAACAAAAAAAAATCGAATCGGGATGTACATATTACTCACATTACATCTTCAACCTTTTATGGTTATAAAAACAGAAGAGCACTGTCCCTAGCAAGGTCCTCGGACTAGCGCTGGAGAACATAGCTGTATGTATATATTGTTAAAATGTATGTACGGCACATAAAGAGAGTATGGATTGCATTTGTGAACCTGATCACGATTTAGTTATCAATCCGGCATAATAGAGGCGACTGCTGCTAGCAAATATTTGTTTATTGCATTAGACAGAAAGCAGTTATATGCCAGACTACAATTTAAAAAAAAATATAGTATTTTCCTAAACAAGTTTAAAATTAAGTACCTAATAACAGATATTCTGAACAAAATGTTTTTATTAGTGAATAATATAAAAATGAAAATATGAGATGTATTAGGTATTCATACTTGGTAATTTAGGGTCGAGGTACTCCGTAAAATGAAGGGATGGGACGGATACCGGCTTTCGGGAACAGCTGTGCTTCAACATACGTCTATCACAACGACGAGACAATCTCGCTAATCGCAATTAAACCTCCTGCAGTCTGTATTTAAATTAAACATAACATAGATTACAGATTTCTCTCGCAGATCCCTTGTTCGGATGTTTTGTTAATTGTAACATAATTGCAATTTCCTAACACACTCGCATATCTGTATTGGTTATCTTGTGGTCTGTTTTCTCTCTTAGTTTAGACATGTTATTTAACTTTATTTAGCTTTGAAGGCGAAAACTTTTTTAATAAATTTACATTTTATAATTTAATTATGATGAAAGTTGAATTGAAATAAATATTCGCGCGCAGTCTGATGGCTTGGTGGGATTCAAACGTGTCCTCCATTATTCGCGCGGATGTTCACTAAACTACACAGCCATTGGCGCTTTACGTGATCGTGTCTAAATTCCACTATTCTATCATTTCATCCGCAGCTCTTCCAACTGCTGAGCATAAATTAACGGGTCTTTTTTTCACCACAATTAGAATCTCACCTCAACGTCGCGTCTCGTTTGCATCCTAATTTAATAATAAAACAAATCTGGCATTTAAAATGACAAAAATTAATAAACAATAATAGTTTTTAAAAAATAAAGATATTGATTGACCTCCGCCGAAAATTAACAAAAACAGTATTTATTCGTACAGTAAATACGCGATACTTAAAGAAAATATGTAGCGTTTACATAACCGTCTGGTGCACTGGGCCCTTTGATTTTAATTTCCGCACGGATGCATGTGTAATCGAGACCAATTAATACATCCGCATCCGAATGGCCAACCCTTGTCCCCGCTTGCCCGCATGAACCCAAGGTATTACCGGGAATTAGATCATAAGATATAAATTAATCTCGGTTATTTTTCATTATAATTTTTTAACATTTTTAACGTTAGTTGGTTGTATTATTAATTATTAAATTAAAAGTTGTAGTGGAGTTGTTGTGAGGTCGATTTTTTCCTATTCAATTTCCACTATTTTTTCTTATCTTAAAAACTAGGGCAAAATCTATAGTTTCCTTCGAAATGTTCATCAGTTTAATCGGTAAATAAACACCTGGGGTCCGAGTTAATAAAATGCTTGCGTGCTGGGGGACGTGCCTTTTACGGTTGCGTTGAGTCACGTGCGAGTAAATCGAGAAAATTACAACTATACAATATAGAAAGTTTTCACGAACGAAATCGTACCTGAAAAAAACAAAAGCGACACTTACTACACCAAATTATTCGTTTATAAAACAACATTACAGTACTTTAATATAATTTTAAAGCAGTCTGGTTCGAAGGAACTAACGAAAATTTTAATATTTCCCCTCAACTTTACTTTAGGCATTAACGAGTCCGGCCGCAGACGCATCTGTCTGCAATTAAATTCAGACAAAAACTCTAGAGTTGAAAGGCAACAACACGGTGGTGGCTTTATCTAATATTTAACTTGGTCTACTGCAATACCGAAACAAATCCAACTGCGCATTTAATATTTTACCTAAAACGGTCTGAGGTTTGCGGCTTGAGTTTTCTCGCGAACGTCTTGGTTAAGTTTTGTTTTAGTGCTAAAGGAGTATACAGGAGGGAATACTCGTAACTACGATGCGCTGATTTCGCTTCTGAATACTTGATGAGAAACACTTTCTTTCGAGACGTAGTGTTTGTATTTAAAGCTGTTAGTTAGCCTGTTATTCTACATTAAACTCACTCTAGCAGGAAATGTAATAAGTCCGTCTGCATTTTAAATTGTAGTGCTGGTAGTTGTGCTAATATTATTTGTGTGGAAAATAGACGGAAGGAGTATTTAGGGACGGCCTCTATAAACAATCGCAGGAATAAACATGACAAAAATAGATTCTCACCTATTTGTGTAATGCCTAAGTGCTATAATTTAAGAAACATGATATTGTAACACAAAAAGCTAATTCTGTACTATTGTTGTTTTTGACGTCATCATAACATTAAATATTGTTAAGTAGATTTTATTTTTATTGTAATTCTATAAATATGAATAATATTTTCCTTAAACTGATAGTAAAACCTTTATTGAACAATATTTCAGCGTTCAACCTTTATGATTCGTAATTAAGTTAACGGCTTTTCAGCATTAAGGAAGAAATAAAAGAACCCTAAGATATACTCCCCCACAGCAGTAAAATTCGTTGAGAGATCAACGACTCGTTGTCTTATATACGAGTATCTCGGTGTCAGACAAGTTATTAAGAAATTCCACGCTCCATTGAATGCTTGTTTGTAAAGCCTAGGTACTTTGTATGAGTAAATATGACAATTTTCCTTCAAATCCCATCTCTATCCAAGAAAACGGAGCGCACTTCGCTTCTTTGAGTCCTCTTCCTTTGAACCGACGACGCACGGTTATCGCAGCGTTCAAGTGAACGCGACTGTATAAAGTCATTAGCATGAAAACTGTTTTGTTTACAAGTAGCTGCCGAGAAAATGTTATTTACTACTTTAACATTGTTTGTATAGTTAATTGTTAAACATAACGATAATGGCAAATGTTAGACATCGGACGGATAAAAATAAATGTATTTAAAAACGTAGTCCAAATTTAAAACAAAGGAGCCACGTTAGTGTGCAACGAGCCATCGTTTATTGTTGTCACTCTGACAAAGGGCTTCGGAAGTCGAACGGCAAGCTATCACGGCGATTAGCGCAGGGAAAGCCGACTTCCTCTATCGTCGAGCGCACTGATTATACGGAGATGTTTCAGTAATTTTATTTCCGCTTCTTAGTAATTGTGGGAAGCGGGTGGACCGTTTCGCATTAAACATTACATTTTATTAGTACTAATCTCCACGCAATGACGTGCGCAACAATTAATGCAAATTGTTGTATGTATCACGAGAGGGATCTCTGCTAGTTTAATTACGGTCGACCTGTATATATCTAAGGCTCTAAAATGCAGTTAAATTGGTGAGTAATGCATTTAGAATATTATTTATAGGGAGAGGTAACCGCTGCCCGGCCGTCGACCGGCGAGACGCGATGCCCGCAAGGCCGTTCTCCCGTGCACTCGTACAATATAAAGTAGATATCATTTTGTCCACGCAGTTATATGAAAGTTCACTTTCAGTCTTCTGTATCGGGAGGGCGCGTGATGTTGTTATTGCCAGAGGGCATGAAATACAATTTTGTGTTTCGCTCCCTCTAGTCTAGCGTTTGTTTATATGAACTTTATTTCGATTGGCAAGAGATTTTACGCAGTTCAATGTCTTTATTTAGAAATAGATATATTTATTTATAAATTCATACGAACAGTAGTAATTTTACATTGTATTATTATGCATATCTAAAACTATGTCATGTCGGTGAGCTATAAAAATGTAAACCCTTTTTAGGATACCCCTAAAAATAAAGTTATACCATGTACCGATAACAACACCAATTTATAATAAAACAAGAGAAATATGAGACTCTACAACGTAATTTGCAACAATGTAATCTGCAACTTTAAGTACACTATTTATCCTTCTACGTCGTGGTACAAAAATATAATATTATGTAGTGTCATTGTGTTGGCAATGCGAAGGTTACCTACTATATTATACTATTTATACTTACGCCGTGTTTACAATCAAAAGATGCTTATAATTATAATAAAAACTAGTTACTAAATTACTCCCACTATTCCGGCACATATTTTTTCACTTTCAAAAACTATCCTTGTCTATCATTAAGTCTTATTATTAGCAGTATTATTATAATGTTGCAAGCGAATGTCGTAACATGACTTCTTTAAACATTAAAACGTGTATTTTTATATTTTTTGGATATTTAGTGCGGCCGTGGTCTAGCGGTAAGACGCTTGAACTCACGATCGATCACTAATTGTGACCGGTACCAATGTAACTTTGTTATATGTACTTTGGTCGCTCAGTGCCTATAGGTGGGTGTTAGACAGTGGTAGGCAGACTGATGATGGTTATTAGCCCAGTCTACCGTCCTGAGGTATTACCACCACTTTCGAATGTAAAACCCGTGAAGTGACCCCGTGAACGCGTCGAAATATTTAGCTCATATGGTCTCTCTCTTCAGGACCAGAATCCTTGGTCTTATCATAAATTTCCATAAATTAAATTAATATTATATAATATAAAAATATAGTTAAAGGTTAGGTTAAAGTTAATTATAATTTGTATAACGAAAGAGCGAGGATAAGGTCCACAACTTATTTAATTAAATATAAGGGTCAAGTAAGATTTATTTTAGTATGTTACGCATTGTAAAAAAGCATTTTCATGTCTAACTGAAACGTTTGTAAAAGTAAATCAGGGTTTCTCCTTTTGACTAAACAAACTGTCCGTGAAAGTGACGAATTGAAGCTATCTTTTGCTCACTTTGTTTCGACCCTCAAATACATTACTGTGATAGAAATACGTTTGATTCAAACAGAAAACGAATTCGGACGAAGCGAATGATCTAAATTTCTCACAACATTTTTACTTATAAGTTTATTTCCTTTTTGTAAATATACATACGCACGCACGCACAACGAGCGGCCATAACTGCTCAATTGCTGAAAACGTGCCGCGAGGAATCTATAATCTAATATGTACGTTAACGAATAAAGTCTGTATTAAGGGGTAATTTTAAAAGAACAAAACATTGCAATATGCACGAAATTAAAGAAAACTTGAAAAGCTAATTTCTCAGACATTTTTTTACCGCGATCATGCTGCAACGCTGTAATCTAATTTTAAGTTTGACTTACAGTTCGGGAGTTTTCATTTCTTATTTGGACACACTGAAAAGGTACTACGAGAAAATTTCATTTCTGTACATTCACTTGTATTAATTTCAAGAACGGTAGTTAAACTGATGGTTATTGGCTTAGTTTTCTGTCCACTTCTGTATCTGAAATGACCTGGTCGCATTTCGGAATTGGTTTGGACGAGTAATCAGAAGAGTCAGCTGTCAGGAGTAGAGTGCGGTCACGTACTACTATATAAACAAAAGATTACATATATTACAAATATACCTAACATAAAGAAATTGAATTGAAGTACCACGGGGTCTTACCTATTTTCCAGGCTATTTCATACGGTGTTCCAAGATATACTCGTGAGGTATCCGCCTCTCCGTGTTGTTCCCACTAGGGATTTCTTTTCCAATTCATTTATTTTTTTAAGATCGTTGTTTTCGGCTTCTCGAGACTATATTTTACGAGGAATTCTCTGAGAATTGAGAAGAGCGGCAGTTAGGAGTCGTTTTGTCATTCAACGGATTTAACAACAAATGTAGTTTTTTTTACCTAACATGAATAACAATAAACCTTTTGTTTTGTATTTTGTTACACATTTTTTTTAAATTCCGAATAAAAGGAAAACCTTTATTACTAAGTCTCTTAACAAACTTAATCAAGGGGAAATCGTCTAAACATATGGGAACAAATTTCGACCGGAATAATCGTTAGCAATAAAAGAACTCGTTTAGCGTACGTCCAGTTGTTTCATTCTACCCTTCCCGGACAATGGTAAGTGTTCGCACAATGCCGACGTCATCTATCAAGTTTGCCTCCCTTATGAACACCCCCTCACGCGCCCCCGCAAACTGTAGACAGGTGAAAGTCTGTATTAGCCAAAAGAATAATAGCGTGCGAAATAAATATTTTATATATATCTATCGTTATTTAGTTTAAGATTAGGTAGGCAGATTTATTACTTTTTTTTTTACGTACCTAATTCACACAGTCTGCCGTCTTGAGGTAGTAGTTACACTCGGAAACCTAGTCGCGCGAAAACTCTATCTGGACTGTACACATTCTTCTTATCAAGCCGGCATAGCGAAAGTGACCGCTACCCACAAACTTTTGTCTGTGATAGTAGTTGACTCCGCTCATGGACCGCATGAGGAACTACCTATAAACAACTAAATTTCAATCATAATTATCACCTCACATAATAATGTATAATCATATTTATTTTAAGTGTATTTAATCAGCAAATCAGATGTCCAAACAGGGCTGAGTCTCGCGTGACTAGTGGTCAATCGTGCCCTCATAATCACTACCACCCCAACAGTAATAATAGCATTTACGCTCAAACCTCAAATTAAATTCAAATTGGTGTTTATTTTCTCACTAATCCCTTTCATCTTTGAATATTTTTAATTTTGTTTTATTGGAATATCTTTTTAAAACTTTCCCTTTGATGTATAATTCTTCTTTATATTTTGGGACATTATAAATCCTAAGAGAAAGTCTGAAAAAATTTGGTCGAATAAATAAATATTGAATGAGAATTTTATCAGTAATTTGTGGGCGAAATGTTCTCACAATTAAACTGTTTACTGACACTGAATCGGCCCTTTTTAGGTATAACTCACTATCAGGAATCTGTACAATGGGTCACTAATCGCCGCCAGACAGCTACAACGAAATGTGGCCAAAAGCGGAGGGCGTTTGATTGGTAATCGATATCTGCTCTTACTCACAAACGTTCACTATAATTACCAGGCCCACTAAGTAATGTAAGATAACAAAGAATTCTCTAACATTGTTTGTATTGAACCTAAGTAGATACCTTTTTTTCTATAGTGGCACGACAGCTTGACAGTGTGGTTGACAAGCGCGACAAGGTCACTTCACAGGTTGCAGGTTCACTGCAGACTGGGCTAATAACCATCACCAGTTTGCCTTTTTTGATGGAAGAAATCTTTCATAGATGTTTCTCACTCAAGTCTTCTCTGGAAGTCAGCTTACTGGTTTTGGTTCGCACCGGGGTACCTCAGGGAGGTATCCCGGGACTCTCTATCCACCACACGCCCGATGGGAGACCAGCAACTGCAATAGTGCCCCAGTAATATGACACTGTCACTCACGATCAAAGGACCGCGAGCCACGGATATCATCAGTCTGCCTAACCTCTTCAAAGATGGTCAAAAGAGAGAAGAAGAGAAGAACAAAACTAAGAATCTATATGGCTTAACAATAGTTACAACATTTATTTTCATTATTTTTATTTCTGCGACGAAACGCGACGATTCGGAAGCTTTCAAGCTAACGTGATTTGGTGCGCGATACGAGATGTTGCCTGCGCTGCTTCCTACGCGTCCGTATTATTTTTGTTTTACCTATCATTTTACGTATAATTATGAAAGTTTTCGACCTACGTAAGTATGATCACATCTCTCAATACCGTAATAAGTTACAGTGGCTCAATATCCGACTTCGTAGGTCTTTTCATCTTCTCATCTGTTTATATAACATTTTGTATGACCCTCTCGCTCCCCCTTACCTGAATGATCGTTTCGATTTCCTGTCTGATTCTCACTCACGCTCCTTACGCTCTTCAAACAATAACCAACTCAAAATTCCTTCTCACTCTTCCTCCAAATATTCTTCTTCCTTTACTGTGTCTTCATCTCGTCAGTGGAATAAGTTGCCTCTCGCCATCAGGCAATCGCCAACAGTAGGCGTCTTCAAACACAAACTCTTCAAGCACCTTCTCCACAAACAAATTATGACATAATTTATATATTATATGTATGTAGTATTTATATTGTATGTATGTATTTATGTATATATTATATGTATACAATATGCATTTATATTATTATGTAGATATTTACTTATCTATTTATTTATTTTTATGTATGTACCCATAGTATTTATATTACTCATATTTTATTGCCCCTATCTCCGCTTCCATCTCCCAATGGTTAGCTGGGAGAAAATGCCTAATGGCATTAAGCTCGCCATTGTACAACATGTGTGCAATAAAGAATTATTATTATTATTATTATTATTATTAAATCAACCCACAATGTACAAATATAGATGAATAATAAATAATATATAATAAATAATATAAAATAATAATAAATTCTACTTCTATATTCTTATTTATAAAACATGTATTTTATTTTCGTATTAAAGAAATTCGAAATAATTTAATACTAAAAGTTTTTCTATAAATTCTTGTTTCTTTTTAATAGGTCAAATTCTTTTTTCTACGCAGATTAATGGTTAGTTCATGACGAGCACTGAAAGGACACCCTAAAAGATTATTCCCGAACTCATTGCGAATAAAAAATAGTAAGAAGAAAGTCTAATTTTATGTGATTTCTCTATATTTTACGCAAGTCATTTTACCCGAACTATATATTTTTATTAGGAGTCTGTGATCACATTCCATCTGATGTTGAGCTAGAGTATGTAGACAGTACTTGCCTCCGCTATACCGACCTGAGATCACGAATGTGCACTTCTCCAGGTTGACAGTGAAAAACCTTACGTCGCCCGACGGGGGTTTAAAAGTACTAACACTCGAGACAGCAGACTGGACTAATAGTAACCATCATCAGTCTTCCTACCACTATTAATCACAATTTGTAATTACAATCATGAACTGAAAGCTCTGACGTCACAAATGCAAGTGCATAGAACATGTTTCAATAAATTGTTTACATTGTAACACAGTTAAATCGTTAAGTGAACTTTGTATGGAATATTACTGATTACAATTTTCTTAATATGATAACTGCTGTCCGGTATATAAACTCGATGAATTGTAGTTTATATTTAAACTTTTATTATAATATATAAATTAAATTATAGTACTATTACTTAAATAGGTGTGATACGACTAATTATAATCAATAACATCTTTATCATGAAGTACATTTTCTGCATATATAAAAAAGAAGTTCTGACTAACCGATTCATAATCAACGTACAGCCATATTAAGTCCTTTTTATTATAGCTTCGTATTATAGCGTAAGCATGCACTAAGCAAGGATTTCACATAATTTTGATCTAAATCGGATATGACCAAAATATCTCGGAAACGGAATGAGGGAGATAAGTTGTAGAAAATGTCATTTTACAACGAAATAGAATAAAATTATAATCGGTTGTCTTGCTTTTTTTCGCAAGTTATGAGGAAAAAAGTTTTCATACTTCCGGAGCTGTTAAATTAAAATAATAAAACACCGTCAGTCTAATATAGACATATTATTATTAATAATAATAATAAATATCCGACAAAGAGCTTAATACTCGTACATTCCCTTATTATACGGTCGATATTTAAAATCAAAACTTTTCAAAAACATTCATTAATAATGATAAAGGAGAGCGACAAAAAATTCGGAACGACTTAATCCCTGTAGCTGTGGATTAAACTAAAACTTTTAACAATGGCTGATTGTATCACAATGTAAGTATTTTGCGGAGTTGTTATGAAGGACCTTTATAGTTAGGTATTGAATGAATTATATTTTTATTAGTAACGAAAATCAATCCAATTTTTCTTATTAATCTAGATTCTAGACGTATGAATTCTTAATGCCTTACATCTACTTATTAATAGATATAGGTAGGTACAGATACAGAGATTCATTGACAGCAATGTAGAGACGGATATCAAACGCTTTAACATCAGTCACGGGACGAAATCCTGTTATCCAAAACTTCAAATCAAAAAAATAAATTTTATATATTTTTTAGTTTGGTTTCGGAATTTAAGGTCCTCCTCTCCTTTCATTCTTTAATTTAAGGATCTGATCACCTTGAGCATACAATTGCCTCGACTTTGACTGCGTAAACCCGCAAAAAAATATAACCATAACCATTAACTAGAGTCTAGATCAGGGCTTCTTAGACTTTTTTCATTCACGACCCCATTTATGATTGCGAGTTTCCTGGCGACCCCATATAAATATAAAAGAAAAATAAATAAATATTTTTTTAAGATTTATTTATTAGGTAACAATACACATATACATATGAAAATATATAGTTTTAAAATTCCTTTAGAAACATACAAAAATCTAAAATTAAAAATTGCACAAAAAGTTGTAAAATTGTATTTATTATAGTTACAAAAATGCTCTATTTTTCATCAAAGTTGCATTTTTGTGCAATAACATAAATAAAAGGCAATTCTGACCGTCTTAATCACACACCTAGATGTTATAAAATCGTGTATTTAAACATTTAGCATTAAAATTTCTCGCGAGCATTTTGCTACATAATTTAAGAAGTCCTGGTCTAGATCATTATATTGCAAATATAATTGTCATTCCATCGACTAAATGCAAGTAAATAATAGTCGAGCATTTGTATGTTTTTATCTGTATTGTTTACATTATAATATCAACACAATACTCGAAGAGTACAATCGCCCGTTGCTATTTTTAAATATTTGACGTAATATTGCAATAAACTTAATACAAACTGACTAATCTTTGTATAATTTAATTTTAAATGAATATGCATACAAACCGCCAATGCAGTGCCAAATGTACTGGGCCCCAGTTGAGCACGATTGCACACTAAATCTCTCTTAATTTTCCGGGACCCATGTTCGCTTATGCAGAATATCACACCGAGTTCTTAAGCTTTCGTGTATTATGCAAATTGTAATAATTCTAGTTTTAGTAATCATAAAATGAAACCGAAAATTGAAATGGATCTGGATTCGATTTTCGCATTGATTTATTTTTCTGTTCACTTTCCATAATAATTTGATGATAACGTTACTCGTTTAAGTTCAGCTATTTTAATAATAAAATAAGTCGAATCTCCTTCTAAAACAATTTCCGTTTTAATAAATATTCACAATTCATTAATCAATTCCTTTAAGACGTGAGAGATATTGAAAATTCCTTAGATAATATGTGCAGCGTATTTATCAAGCAGAACTGCAAGTCTAAACTATTTCATATATAGTGATGCCTCTAGCTTTGTAAGTTCCTTTCACAAAACACGTGCTTTGTCAAAATTATTAGGTCACAAATTATAGAGATATTTACCGTGAGTGTAATATTTTGTTATTATAAAATATAATGTGAAGCTAATATGGACTTTAAAGTTATTATTATAAATGGGATTATGGTTTGCACGGTTTAGACAGATGTATAAAATGTTATAGAATAGCATAGTCGGGATAGCACTACAGCCGCTGCACATGAGCTGCCAGTAAATCATTCTCGGAGGCTGCACTCTGCAAACCACCTCCTTATAACCGGCCTGTACGTGTATTACCATTGCCGTATTGCTAGTTTCATTGTAATGGCTAATAATAGTTATATTCTGTGTAAAATTCATGCTCAATTTTTTTTCGTTTCTAATGTTTCTAAGTAACATTTTGATTTTTGCTTTATTATTATTTTTTTTAATTTGTACGTCAGCATATGACCGCGTAATGTAAAACTAGAGTATATATAATATCTGCAGGCAGCAGTCGCCTCCGCTATATCGACATGTATTGTTACAAAAAGAGAAATTATTATTATTATATTATCATTTAATATAAAAAAAGAGTGGAAAGTAATCTGTATTAATAAATATATATTTTTTAGTTAATGCATAATTGCTTATTCATGTCTGGCGGTTTCATAGCGTTTTCGGAGGTAGAATACCGTATCTAATATATTGAATATTCAATTAATGAAGACGTCATAAACTGGTATTCAGGCAGGCGAGGCATGCTGACGACGTGCCTGTGTGCAAATGAGTCGGAGCATTGCGAAGGACGCGGCCGCATTCCACCTCGCACCAATACATGGAGCATGACACGGATAACGAACTTCAATACGACGACTAAATTGAAACCTATATTATTATTTTCAACCAAATACACGTCCTGTCCACATTTTAAAATGATAGATGTTTCAAATTACATTTAGTATCTACGTATCACAGGACAAAGCAAAAATACAATTCCGAAAATCCAGCAACCTTTTAGTTTAGAACGTAAAAATAGGTATTGGTATATGTTCTGCGCGTTGGTTCTTTGGCACACCCAGAAGGGTCTTTTCTGATCAAATCGGAGACATTCTTATGAAAGCTGAACTGCCTAGTGCTCCGCCGTTGGGCTTGCCTGAAGAATTGTAGACGTGAGGGAGCAAGGAAATCGTGTCAGGATTGTGGGTGTTTCGTGGTCTCCGCCTATCCCTGTGAGAAAAAGGATTTTTTATCGTAGTTTAATAATTAATATCATACTTAAGATTCTACTTTAAAAAGCATAAACGTACTAGTAGTACCTACCTATTTATTTTTGTCATTTTAAAATGCTGAATTTGTTTTTATAGTATATTATATTAATCAGGTAATAATTTATTTTATTAATTTCTCTCTTCAATCTTGAAGTAATTCGTTGTCAAAAAATCTAACCCCCTTACAATAAATAATGTCATATCAAATTAGACTTATAATATCGAATAAGTATTGGATTGGAAGTTCGTAAATATCTTTATTGCCTGTATAACATTTTTGTTTATGATCGTAACCACAAACTTACGATCAGGCAGTTTTGCTGACCATGTATTTCCCAATAACTTTTATCTGTCTTGAAACTTACCTTTTTATTTTATTTTAGCGTGCTAATAAACGTGTAGATAATAATAGTCCCTTCTATGGACAGCAAAAGAAAATTTTCACTATATTAGTGTTAATTTTTTTTTATAGATGTTTTGTTTAATTTAGCTTTCCTACTTGTATTATTTTTATTGTGCGGTATCTTTTTTATTTATCATACAGCATATGAGTTAAGCTAGAGTGCGGTCCATGAACGGAAACAACAACGTAGTAGCAGCTGTAGCTACTTCTACAAATCTATAAATTTCTACAGGCTGCAGTCGCCTCCGCAATGTCGTCGGCTTGAGGAGACGAACTTTTAGAGCTTAGAACTTTTCAGCCTATTTCGAGCTTATGTACTAAGTATATATATGTTAATATATATATGACAATGATTTATAGATAGACGTATAATATTAACAGATACCAGTGTCATTAAAGAGATCGTGTTTCTGGCACATGCCAACTGCGCCACCCGCCCCAGATCGGATGGCGTGTACACTACACTATCATATTTGTATATCTCCATTCTACATATATTAAATTATAAAGTTTATTATTTATTTATTGAAAAAATCACAGCTTATTTCAGAGTAGAGAAAAAGAGTAAATAATAAAAGTAAACGGACTAAAAGATTTTTTTTGCACATATGACTTCGACTGGTCTGGTGGTAAACTCAGTGGAGGTCCATGAGCATTGACGACTAGAGAACCGGTCGCACGGTGGCTCCAGTCGCTACCACTATGCCGGCCTGAGAAGGTGCTTTATCACGCTCCGTTTGAAGGATCCAAGGTGAAAGGATTGGGAGAACACATCGGAGGGCAAAACTTATCTTATTAAAAAATAGAGTATAATTAAATAAGAACAAGAGTGTTATTGATATGCGATATTAATAATACACTAATACCTGTGTCCTTAAGTCAGCATAGCGGAAGTTTTGTGTCTGGTTCAGTTGTTTCATGGACTGCTAGAGCTTAACATAAGCGGTCATCATTTTTTTTAAATCGGGTACATGTGTGTGCAATGACAAAAAATCAATTCTCTACACAGAAAAAGCAAATTTTTTAAACGTATTTATATATTCTGCTAGTATAAATTTTAGACGCTCTACTAACCATCCTCTTGCCAATAGAAATTCCAAACAGAATTTATAATTCGTAACTAGATTTTCAAGTTGTTACCGCGAAACAAAACTACCTACTATTATTCGATTACAAACTAGACTAGGCCGTATTCATTTGTAATAAGGTCTAGTATTGCAAACGTTTTAATTACTAACACAATCATGTACAATTATAATTACACTAACCTACCTCAACGATGAAATACACATTTACATCAATCACACGCTTTTTCTTAAAATACATTTGAGTTTTATTTAAATAACCTAATCTCGACCTAAACTGGCCGTCAAGCAGGCATAGCGATGGTGATTATGTCTGCAAGTTCTGAAACGGCTGTTTCAATAGTCAGTTTTTTTAAAATAATAATAAACTAAAAATAAGAATGAACCGTAGTCCTTTGTATATTCAATTAAATGATATACTAGTCTCAGTTACCGGATTCGATTGTTTATTCGTGTCGCGCATAATAAAGTTGTGCGACGTCTAAATGCAACTCCACGATGCACGTGTGGTTTTAGAATTTAGAATCATGATATATTTAGAAAGTTTTAACTCTATATTCTATTCTATTCGATTTCCATTGCATTTGAGTTATACACAAACACCAGGAAGTTAGAAGTAGCCGGGTATAACCCGGACGGTTTGCTATGGGGATTTGTAAGCGACTGCTGCCTGCAGAAATTTTGCAGTTGTTTCCTTTCACGAGCCTCACTCTAGCGTGTAGTCTGATAAAGAAAATATTATTCATTCAAATAACCCATTTAAGCTAGCGTTATTGCGACGACCTCTGTGAACGCTCGTGGCTGTTTGTTACCGGAGCTCTCGGGGATCTGGGCGCTTACGAGTATGTTTATCCAGATAACCTAAGTACAGTACAAACCTTTAAAATTTAAGATAGATGTGTAATAACTTTTTTAGAACGCGTGGTCGTCGGTGAAAAATAAGAAAATTATATCAATAAATTAGTTATTTGTATGTATACCGCTTTCGTCGCAAATACTTGAGATAAAAAAAAAATACTTGAGATAAGCTGAGCAAACAATCAGGAACTCTATCAAAGCTTTTTTCATTAGCCTATCTCAGATTTTATTTTCTTTTAGCTTTATTAACTCGGTGTAGTCATTTACTTTGTACTTGGCTAGTTTTATTGTATGTTATATTGTTATAATATATATTTTTATTAATATTAAAATGTTATCGTGAAATTATGATGTGGGTGTCGAACCTACGCCCTTCGCTTTTCGCACAGGAGAGCAATTCTCGAATGCAGTAAACTTGGAAGTATAGATTCAACTACTGTTTGAGAATCGAATCTTCTCACGTATTACTGAATTAGTCTTGCAATTAATGCTAGCAATCTCTACTTTGCAGTTGAGGTGATTGTTTTTTCTGTTAAATTTTCATCATAATAATTTATTAATAAATAAATATATACATACTATCATTATCGAGTTTTTTACTGATATCTTCTCAACATAAATACGTCTTTAAAAACCCGTAAATAATTATAGAATCATCTGACAATACAAAAAAGCACAGCACAAGATGCCTAATTCGATTATATTATTTAATTTCATTTAAATTTTTTATTTTATTGGTATTAGTCAAGTCTTACAAATTAAAACTACTTTCAAACGACTTTTAATTTACCGTTTCTTGGAAAAAAGCCGTAAAAAATAAAAGTAATTTATTAAATTAAGATGAAATATTTTCTTAAAATAAACAAATAAATTAATTTTGGAGAATGAAAAGAACTTTAAAGTTAGTAAAAATATTGGTATATTATAATTACG
This sequence comes from Tinea pellionella, assembly GCA_948150575.1. NCBI lineage: Eukaryota > Metazoa > Arthropoda > Insecta > Lepidoptera > Tineidae > Tinea > Tinea pellionella. The sequence continues at coordinate 4,375,589 of OX411258.1, forward strand.
GTACACGTGTTACGGATACTTTTCCGAAGCACTTAACCGTACAAATGTGATTAGTTAATAAGCTACTTATCGCCTGAGACTAACTGACATCGAAGAAGGAAATGTGTTATGACTCACAGAACGGTAGAACACTCAATGAAGGTAACATTTCCATAACTACATGCAAATGAGATCACAATCTTTTGTTATAAGTATAAACACCCATAAACCATAATCGTAATGAAACAGATGTTGCGAGTACTTAATGAACCGAACTATTTGAATTTCTCGTAGTCAGCAGGTTTAAGTAAGTTCTCGGTATTGTTTGCGGTCCTTAGGCAACCAACAATCACGGAGACGGGGAGGTTGCGGGGGTCAAGTTAGATAGGGTGGAGGGTAGGCTAAAGTCTGCCTAGTTGAAATGTCTGGGGCGGCTTCTAATTTTACGGAGCCGTCGAGACGGAGAAACGGCCTTGTCTTGTAGATTCACAATATTCTATAATATTCTTTGTTGTCAGTATTACTTTGATTGTTCCCGTAAAAGGCTAAATATAGATGTTATTTCTAGAGCGTATTAAGCGTATTGAAGTATGCTTTCGAGATATATACATAATTATGACCCTACCCACAAAAAATTACGAAGAATAGTGCAGTCATAATTACGTTATAATGATATTTTAGCCGTGACATCGATTTTCAGGGCATAACATTTTCTCATCTTTAAACTTTAATCAATTGCAATGATTGGCACCTAAATAATAAAAGGAGACAATAACCTATGTCCGACCGAAGCACTTCTTTTTAATTTGATTTTCAGATTTTTATAGGAATTATTTACAAAACAAATTATTCATGAAAATTTGTGAGGTGGTTCTATTTTCTTTTCTAACATCATTTAAAACAAAAATAAACGTACAGACCTAGAAATTGGCGATATGTTAAAGCATCCTAAATATCATGGAAATCTATTAATGTTTAAGGGTCAAAAAACGTAATGGCCTTTTGTATGGGAATTTGAAACGAGACTAATCTTAATGCTACACCCACAACTCTAAGTAAATAACGTTTAAATTGGTGGTACCAATCTAGAATAATCCTGAAGTTAATTTTTAATTTTAAGGCTTAATTTACGTAATTTTAGATGTAAAAAATAACACATATAGATTGGTATAATAGGTGATATATATCAACCAATGTCTAGACAAGTTCAATAAGTCCACACGTGGCTCTTAACTTTTGTCGCCGTTGATTTTAGCGAGATTAAGGGATTTATACAGTAGTACATTGGTATTAACCATCTGACCTCGACGTAAGAGCCTTTATGGGCGCTAGACTGTAACGGAGCAAAAAATCTCGGTTTATTAAGTACTCTTTTATTTAAATTTCTCTATCGGTAAATTATACCAATACGACGGTAATCTAAAACTTTCATAATAGAGTGGCCGTGGTCTCTCGCAATTAACAGATCAGACTAGTATCTATGTATCTTTGTTCTATGTACTTTGGTCACTCAATGCATATATTGATTAAAGAAGTGATGGCAGACTGTTGATATTACAGTCTGCAGACAAGCGGAAATTTTTTGGTAGCAGTTGTTTATGGCCATGTACCGCGCTCTAGCGTACCATCAGGCGAAGTCTATATAATCAATGCCGAACTACTATAAAAAAGAATCGGTTATTCTAACAATAGATGCCTATTCAATTTTCTAAAAGGAACTTTATCGTTCACTGTATGTGATTTATTTCACCTAATCTACTTGGACACGTTTATATCCCTAATAAAATCACCACTCGTGTATTAGAAGTGGACACTTAAATGCCAACACGACTATCAGACAGCGGTTCCTTGAAAGCTCCACTTGAGTATTGAACAAGGGAGTACTTTTAAATACAACAAGTAGCAGCGAGACACGAATAAAATTTATGAGGAAACCGCATCTCACTAACCGCACTTACAGTAAATCCTACTCCGTTAACTCACTTGAACATTTTACGGGCGATCCTGCTTTACTACTCTTGTTAAAGGAAGCCGATGAAAGGCTACGAAGTAAGTGGGGTGTCGAGGATGAGTTAGACTAGTGGATTCCAATCCTGTCTGCGCGGTAGACGTTAATGTTAGTCTGAGAGCTAGCCCCAGGGAACACTTTTATTAGCTACTATTGGCTAGCTTTTAAGTGTCAACATTAAGTCGACTTTGACATTATTTGATATTAAAAAGATGATTGGGACTTTCTTTTCAGACATACTCGCAAATTTCTATTATAAAAACGGTTACAACTTCTTGTTTAACAAGTTTCAAAATGATTGTTACTAATTAATTACTTTTATTATTCACAAGGGAGCCACCTGTTGATAAGGAATGCTGAGTGTTTTTAGAAGCCGTTGAATTGAGATTGAATTGTTAAAGCAATTCTTGTTTCCTTGTTTGTTTAATTGTTAGTACCGGAACTACTAGTCGGATTTCAAAAAAGCACTGCGTTATTTCCCTTTTATTAAGGGAGGTGTTCGGATTTTATTTGGATTAAAATGGGTGGGATCGTGGGGTACAGAATAATAATCTTCTAAATATAATCTATACGCATAAAAAGTCACGGTCAAAGCTAATTTGACTATGAAATAGTTCAATTAAGAAAACAAGGACTAATTGTGTATTGATACTGAACAGCGAGTTAATAATGGGGACTAGCTACAAAGTGTCCATCCAACGGGTACTGGCGACATAATGACGCCCCGCCCTTCAGACGCCACTTTTATCAAATCAAAAATTACGAAATGATTCTATTGCTTACTTACTCTCATACGACCAAATAATATCTGATAACGCCACAGCGAATTACTTTTTAAATATTCCCATTTCGAATCAAATTGCAGATATAAAATAAAGATAGAGAATTGCAAAAATATTTAAGTCTTCAGAGGATTTTCCGAGGATGCTATTCATTGCAGTTTCTTTCTAACTTTGATGTTTACATCTAAGAATACGACGCGAACTATTCTCAGAATTCTATGCTAATTTTACACTAGAAGATCGATTTGCGTATCAATAGAAATGTTGCACTTGAAAGTTGCAACTTTTGTATGAATAGCGGTATACAGAGTAGATATAATACGTCCGTGAATGGGTGAATGAGTGTCACACTTAAATTTAATAAAAGTGGCGAGACCTTCAATTAATATGATCATATTCCTAAATTAGCGGTTCATATATCAAAAGACACATTCCGCTGCAACAGGACACCGCGGGGACGAACATGTCGTTACGAATTTATACTACCCTAATTCTCGGCCGGGCACTCCCACGCACTAAGCGGATTGCCAGCTTATCGCCTTACGGTCGTACTCACCTATTTTTTACGATAGCAAAAAATAAATAGTTGTGAAGAATAAGAACGCCATTTACCAAGGAAAAAACGACAACAAAGCCGAGATCCCTATGGCTTTCCTGGCCGGTTTCTCGAATTCCGTGACTCAAATAATTAAGTCTGAGGATAAGGGTCGTCGGGTGAAATTATACATTGTTATTGCCGCCATAAATCTCATTTTCGGTGAACGCTCCCGCCTGGAATAACAAGTACTTACATCAGAGGAATTTCATATCTTGCCGTACCACCTTAGATGGATCATAGCTTAAATTAGAACCTGTTTAAATAATCGACCACTTTTCTACTCTATTTTAAAGCGATCGCTATTTCTGTTCCTATGATATATTTAATTCAAAATTCCGATTCACAAATCCCATTATTTAACCATAAGATTATCTGCTTTAATTTCACTGGGATTACACTGGTTTTGATTAAATATACATTTAGCACGGTTGTACGAAGAATATCGCTTTACCTATAAGTACTATCAACAAAGCTATCGCTGCAACATTTTATATTTGTCAATTTTCAATTTTTCGTGCTTTCGTCTCGTCAGGATGTAGGCTGCCCGTAGAGATTTCTCTGTAGTAGCAGTTTATGGAACGCACTCTAGCTTTACATCGAGCGGAGTGTAGTTATATTGCAGCTAACTTATTGCCGATTGTACATGGGTACTATGTTGGAAAATACATTCAAGTCATTCAGTCGACGTCGGGACAAGTCGTTTGCGAAACTGTATAACGCGGTTCGTCACGGAGACGTCGGGTTCGCAGTATAAGAGATAGCAATCTTAAAGCATCCATACATCATGATGCAATTCTTGCACGTTTATTAGCTCTCATTATTCGTCACACAGTATTAAAGATAGTACTCGATTATTTTAGTAAATTACTAATTATTAACACTAATTGCGACACGGCAAAGATACTCCGGGATGTGTGAAGAGTTTCCTGGCCTTCCTGGGAAATATTGGATGGCTGCGCTGATGCGGATCGCTTCACTGAGAACGAGTCCTGGGGCAGTACCACCACTTTCGAATGTGACACCCGTGAAGTGACCTTGTCGCGTTTCGGGAATAGTTTGAAAGTAGCCAGATAGAACGAGAAGAGTGTGCACTGTCAATATGGATGGTGCATGCTCGTCTCTTCAAGCAGGCATAGTGGAGGTGACTGCTGCCTGTAGAGATTTCTCTGTAGTAGCAGTTGTTTCCATTCATGGACCACACTCTAGCTTTACATCAGGCTGAGTGTTGTCACATGTCGATCTACAATTTAAAAAATTGGAGTCGTTTTGGATTCTAATAAGAAGATTAGAGAAGAGAAGAAGTTGGTTATGGTTATGCTTTGGGCTGCAGTCCTAGGGATAGTACCACCACTCACTCACTACCAGCATAACGGAGGTGACTGCAAACATTTTTGGCAGTTGTGTTACTACTTTGACGTCGAAACTTAATTATTAGGTTTTTAGTATAAGTTGCAAGAACTTTAAGCGATTTATAAAGTGGAAACCCTATTTATAAAATCGTATTCCTTAAGTTATTTATATTTTAAATAGAACGAAAACGTTTCCTTTTACCGGATCGTAGTTGTCAATCTTACACCATCAGTCAACGAACGCGCAACGTCAATCGTGTTGACGAATGATGAGTGTGAGCGGGAAGCGGGAAACTCACGATTCACGCATTTATCTCAACTGCAATTTGATGCCGTACACTCGTGCGTGAATATGAGTACTTTGGCAACCTATATCTCAGTAATAACAACTACCTATTCTATAATAAGTATCTTACATGATGTAAAAGGACTGCGGACATTAATTCGTTTAAACAGTATACATTCTTCTCAAACTCGGTTGGGCAGACTTACTGCCCTCAGCTCTGCCTCTGCTGCCCCCAGACTTACTCTGTAGTTGCGCTTTAGCTTAACACCAAACGGAGTCGGATCATACGTCGAGTTACTACAAAAAAATCATCATAGGTTATATTTTATTTTATAAAATTTATTCCTTGCACCACTAAACAATGTGCATCCTGTGTTCATTATAAAGATGTTGATCGCCTTCAACTTTGTTTAGAATTACCATAAGTTATCGGATTCCGTGTGAATTCCCAAGCAATTTATTAATCGTTATTTTTTGTTACAGAGTAGCGCCGGTTGTCGTTCAGCGAGCAGCGTAGCCGTGGGCGCAGTGACGGTCGCGAGCGCAGGCGCAGGCGCGGGCGCGGGCGCGTGCGCAGCGCGAATGGCGAGCGCAGGCGCACAGTTCCGCGGCGGTGCGCAACAATGGGCAGCGGCATATGCGCCGCAGCCCTGCCGTTATCCGCCGCCGCAACCGCAGCCTTATGCGACTGCACCTAGCCCTTACACTCCCCATCAGGTACATTCTCTATTTTACATCTTTAGGTTTCGCGACGGACATTTTCACATAGATAATGTCCTAACATAGAGCTATAATGATGAGGACCATACTATTACATGCAAATAAGTTAATGGATCAAAGTGGCATACAAAACAGCGTTGAATATCGCGTGAGAAATATTACGACTCATTACCTTGTTCTCCTTGGTCTGTTGCACACACCAGACAGTGCGAGAGACATCGGAATTAGTTGAAATAATCCTAAAATACTCTTTAATGTAACCTGATTATATATCCAGTGACAATTTCATGTGCTACACAAAATATCTTAGAAGACGAACGCACGGTCACAGGCGACACGACAGGCGTCTACTAATGAGATCGGTCATTTTATGAGCAGATTTACGACCCATCGTCTGCTATGTTATGTATATTGTATATATACGTTTTCTTAAATGTCCGATATCTAACTAAATATAAACCTGTTTTTATAATCTTTATGAATATTAAATGTCATATAAAATAGATGCAGCTTGACCTAAATATTTAATAATTAAGAAACAACTCATTAAATAAACGTAAAACAATAGAAAATAAATTCACCGAAACAGACAGCCCGGTGTATGTTTTGGAAAGTCTTTACGAGTAAACAATACGAATTAAAGAACCGTTAAATTACTTGAGCGCTTAAATTAAACAATCAAACACAACGTAAATAAATTTATTGGACGACTATATATAATATACATAATACATATAGTATAACTAAGTATCCATAGAATGAAGGTTTTTTTAAGACAATGTACCGTCCGTGAACAGGAACGACTGCTACCGCGGAAAAATTTCTGCATGCTGCAGTTTCCTCCGCTATAGCGAGTTGAGGAGACGAATGTGCACGGTCCGCTGACACCACACTACTACCTCAGAACGGCAGACAAGATTAATAAACAAGCTACATTAGTACCAATCAAAATTGAGTTTTTTTGAACACGCGTGAGTTCCGCTAGACCAGGGATGAGCAACACGCGGCCGGCTAGCCGCATGCGGCCCGTTAAACATGTTTATGCGGCCCGCCAAGCTTTTCCTAAATTGAATTTATTTTATCAACTTTCTCACATATTGTTATAAAATTAATTGTAATAAAATGGTGCCAAATTTCTCGTTAAAAATTTCAAGTAAATTCGTTTATCTGTTCTTTTCTTGTGTATGAAATCTTTACTTTTTTTTTCAATTTTGTTTTTATTCTAATGTTTATTAAAAATAAAGTTTTGTAAATTATTAATAGGTGTTACTTTATGTGCAGCCCAAATTTAATTTGGCCCGTTGATTAAAAAGGTTGCTCACCCCTGCGCTAGACCACCGCCGCTCTTATATATCCAATACGCATAGAATAAATATTACTTAACATAATTAATTATACGGATGTATACAGTTAGAATATTGTTAGAAAAACGTATGAATTGTACCGAAGCGTGAAGTACATACATGTAAAAAATATATATAACTTCTAGTGCTTTTCTCTACAATCCTCTGTTAATTACATTATAAAAAACATTTCTGTTTGTGTTTTATGAATTGTTATTAGACACTTAATTAGGTGTTGAGCTTGTGAATGATTAATTAAAATATTCATAACATTTTACACTTATTTAATTAAATTACGGTATTTGAAGAAAAATCGGTATCAGCATGTAACTAACGACCATAATTTTTTTTATACTCCGACACATAATCCCACTTGATTGTAAAGTAGCTGCTACTATAGAGAAATTTTTGTAAACAGCAATAGCCACTTCGCTATGCCGGCTTGAAGAGATGGTCTTGATTCTCATCGGGTCTTAATGAGTTAACTTTTTGTAATTAAGTATATTGAAGTAACAACACTAAGTTATATGAAGTTCATCCCTATTCCCTAATGAACTTGGGTCTCTACCGTTCAAACATATTGTTCTTGTTTCGTAGTTCTAATGCCATAAGATGATTGTGCGGAATCTTTAGGATACAATATAGAATGAATATTTTATTAGTATGACTTGCATTTACTAGTTAATTAGTATTAAATTATTAAAATCTGATCTTTAACATAAATATTTAATTAACATTACGAAACGAAATGAAACATAAAGCATTTGTGAAACTCTCAGCAGGGAGTATTCATGTTTGAGTTAATTAGCGTCCTCTTATTCCGTCGGTCAGCTCGAGCGGCTCGAGTCCCGACCGCTGAACAACTCGGAGTCGACCGTTTACGAGGCATCGCCAACACTAACCAGATGTCGCACAAAGCCCCTGTTCACGAGTTCGCGCCACCCACCCTCGCAACAAGAATGTCGTAAAAAGAATTTCTTGGCGCCCTCGTCGCTTCGTACGTGTTTTATTACAACGCGTCTCCTCCGGGATTTATCTCATGGTCGTCCGCCACCCGACGCTGAACTCTTTTACATTCGAGTAATAGCTGAAAGAATTTCGCTTATGCGATTTGTTTCGTTGTATTTTTTTTTCTCTCGCGAATGTAATTTGGTGAAGAAGGTGCCGTGTCGCGCGTTCTTCGAATGTTCACTTTATGTTTTTGCTCAGCGTTCCCTGATTTATATGTTGTACTGCAGTTCCGAACATTTATTTAACACGCTTTAATGTGTCATTCCGGTTTTTTTTTCTTCAGCTATAAACATCTAATTATAACGTGAAAAAAATATAAAAACGGAATGTCACTTTCCTCATACGGCGTATGGCTTACTTAATTCACAGTTCTAAGAATAGATTCAATGATCAATAGATCAAATGATTAGTAGATACTTTTATATCTCTCACGGTACAAAGTTATCCATACAAGGAATAATGTAAAGCTGTCAATACCATTTACCATAATAATAAATAATTTAATAAGAGCCAGTAAGAATTATTCTTGTAACCGGATAAAAAAATAGTCATAACCAAAAGTATCTACGTCCCAAAATATAATCATCATCCATATAAAAATTTTAAACGATAATCCAGATAATCTTTGGTACAAATTACAGCATTTGTCACGGCAGCCGCGCTAAGCGTACGCACTGAAGCTCTTACGCTCTGGAAAAGCTATCAATTTAAAGATGTTTGTTTTATTTAGTTTTTGTTGACGCACCCTCTCCTCGGGCTCAGTATACAGGCTTACGCAGCCGCCGTGTTTTACTGCATTAAAATAAACAATAACTCTCTATTTATTGCTGCATTTTACCGCTGTCATAAGAACAAATTCTGTTGAGTTTATAGGACTGTTAAAAGTCTTATATACCAAGACATGCGACTGAGGAGCTCGTAGACAAATCGAGTTAGAATTTCTCCTGTTGTTTCTCAAAATTAAATAGATGTTTGAATGAATACGAGGCTTTTATACGTTGAACACGTTTCTAAATCAGTCGGGTAATAGTCTCTAGTCTAACCCAATTAAAGAAAGTACGTTTCAAGAGTCCAACAGGAAGAAGGGGTGAGTAATTGGGTTATTATGCAGCCTGAATATTGCTACTACTCTACAAAGAGAGGTGGAAATATATGTATAAACACACAAACTAAACTAATTCAATTACATAGATGTTTACATGTACCTCAATATGCTCTATTATATTATATCTACTAGAACATGTGTGTTCCGATCTTTAAATAAAAATAACAATAATGTTAGTTTAAGATCCTTTTAACCATAACAAACATCAAAAGGCAACTAAACCCCGAACGAATTCCCTAAAATGTCAACAACAATAAAATGCTTCAATATCCTTAAAATGAGATAGGTTATAAAAAAAACTCTTAAGTACCACGTGTCGTCGGAGCTTGGAGTTCGATGCATGAATCAAAATGACGACGGACAGGGCTCTGGTGAGATTAATGATGAGAATATGTCAAATGTCAGGGCTGTCACAACTTGCAGCTTGTTAGATTCGTCGTGCCTGCCGAGGGACCCCGGTCTGTTCCTAAATAGAGGTTACAAGTAAAAAATAAACGTAAACCTTAAACAGTTTGTACAGGCCATACATTCACTTCGCGGCTTGCTTAATTCCCCTCACTAGAACCGAGTCAATTTTATTTAAGAGGTCTACATGGAAGATATTTAACGCTTTCTCAGACAGATCATTAAATAATTATTTACAATTTATTTGCGTAGACAAACAACAAAGACTCGTATACGCAATTAGGGATTAAGTAAGGTAGTGTGACCGAAGATGGCCCGGTTCCTATCATAGCCCACTTTTAATAAATCAATGTTACGATATGCCAAATAATTTCAAATTTCGCGGTAATATATAGGTGTGGCCATAGAGTGAAATGCATATCCGTTAGATTCTAAGCGCCGCTATTTTGAGAATGTCTGGCAGTTTGTTGTATGGTCCGCCAAGAGCGTGTGCGTTTTATAACCTTCATAACACAAATAAACGAAACTAAAAAGCAAATTAAACCTATTTAAATTTTTATTGTTAGTGAAATTACTAAAATAGTCATTTCACTATTAAACAAAGGTAAGTGCCTTCATTTTATTTGTTTCGCTGTTTTTTTAAGAAAATATATTCTCACTCAAGTAAAGTTCCCAATGAAGGCCCGCTACATGTTTACCATACATGGCCCGGGCCTTACTAGGACTGGGAAATAATAAATTTAATTTAATAAAAATCGGGATTGCCGACATGCGTCAGTGTGTCAAGTGTCGGGTCTGGTATCATGAAGAATGTGTAGGTTTAACTCCAGAGGACAAAGAGCAATTCGTATGCCCCGACTGTGACTAAAAAATAATGGTGAAGTATATGTTATTTACACCTGATTTGTGTTGATTTTTATTTTTTTATTTTTGTTGAGTTATATAAGTATATAAGTTTATTTTAGGCAAAAGGGAGTATTTGTGTCATTTTATGAAAGTATAAAAACTAATACTTCTAACATGGCCCACGTATAAGTGTGACAAAAAATTAAGGGCTAAATAAAGAACTCATTTATTTTGTTACTAAATGTTACTATGAATCTCTATATATATGTTATTTTGCCATTTAGAAAGCTATTATTGTTTTATTTAAATTTATATTTTTTGTACACTTAAGATGGCCCACGCCATATTTATAAGTTTTTCTTTTTATTTTTGTTATATATATTTAACAAAAACTGAATTTCAAGTTCAGTATTATAGATAAGTAAAATTTAATATTCGATTAGGCATACATTTTAGGAAATGTATTTTGGGCCTTTTTGAGCTACCACCTTCTTAAGATAGCCCAGTGAACAGGTTTTAAAAAATGCTTCATTTTTTCTCTTAAAGTGCCAAAAAAATCTTGTAATTCATAAATGTTCTTCTCTAATAAATAATTAAAATATTAGTAAATGATTTTTCTTTATAATTCCCAATTTAAAAGAAAAAACAACGATTTGAAATTAAGTGGGCCTTAATGGGTGCCTGTACCTTATATATGGTACTCGTTACTATTGGGTTATAAGTGAATACGCACCCACAAACTGCTATAAATAAACATATTTGATAAGTAAACATTAGCATCAGGAATTTGTTTGTTGTCCGTTGTCATATTATGCTCATGATATGTTACATCAGTTCTAATTTGTTCACGTCATAACATGAGAAATGGGTTCCAGTCGTCAATTTTCTTATTTATTATGAAATCTTATTTTGTGTACCTTGTCAGACCCCCTCTAAACCCGGCTAGAGATTAGAGGAAGACTGAACAATAATCTTTAAATCAAAATAATTTTAAAGATTTTTAAAACAAAATAAAACAATTTAGGACAAACAAACATTTAATTAACCAATTCGAAATAAAAAAAACAAAAGAATAAATTTTAAAGAAAGAAAAGTTAAAATTATAATCTATTTACAAATATTTTCTCTGCATTTCCATATAAACCAAAATCTATAAATTAATTATTATTCCGACATCAAATATTAAAAACCAAACTATAGATACCGCATCAATCAAATTTATAACCGAACTATAGATACCGCAATGTCAATTATTTAAACAAAACTATAAATACCGCACATAACCCTTCTCCGTTAGTGTTTAGCCTTTTCAGCTGACATCATTAAACATTGTTAAAAAATCCTTTACACAAAGGGGCATCCTGTATCATATAAATTTTTCTCGGAAAATCCAAAAACTGCAAAAATATTTAGACACACCGGAGCTCCCGTGAATTATTAAGCGGAAGATACTTTAACCTCGAATCCAAACAGGCAAGTACGCCTGGAAGCCTAAGCTTCCAAAAGAATACTTAAATATAAAAAATTATTCAAGATCCACCAGTCTCTCATAAATCCTCTAATCTTTTTTTTCCTGTCATCCTCTGACAACCTACCTTTCAAAAATTCTTTTTTTTCTATTTCCTTCATTCATCAATTAATAAACTATTTTAAATAAAATATCAAATAAACGTTACGTTACAATACCCCCTCCCCTAAGGAAAGTTTCAGGCGGGTGAAACTTACGCTGTCCTCAGCGATAATAAAAAAAATTAAGAGAAAAGAAAAAAAAATATATACAAATCTAAATTCTATAAACAAAGAAAAAAAATAGAAAAAAATTATGTTAATTTTAAATTTTTATGTCTTTAATATGAAAGTTTCCTAACGACTTTCCATTTCCATCCACTAACTCATACACTAATGGGGATAACACACGCTTAACAGTGACCATTTCATACTTCGGAGCTAATTTGGATGCTTTGTATTTGGCTGCGTCACTTTGTATAAATGTTCTTTTCCACACCTGATCACCTACACTCAGTTTAGCATCCCTTCTTCTTAAATTATAATATTTTGCATTAGAAGCATGAGATTTCACTAACAACTCCCTAACTTTAGCAAAAATTTCCTTTAAGCATCCAAACTCACCCGCATACTCCTCCCTAGGAACCCCTATTTCATAATCACCTTCAGTTTGTCTTTTATAAAATTCACCATTTATAATTGGTTCTCTACCATGAACTAAAAAGAACGGAGAAAAGCCAGTTGTTTCATTTACAGAACTATTGATAGCAAACTGAATCTTTTCTAAATTACTATCCCACGTGCGATGGTCATCTTTTACATAAGATGCCACTGCTGTCATAACAGTTCTATTGTATCGTTCTACTAAATTTACTTGTGGTGTGTATCGTGGTCCATAGTGTATATTAGGTATATGGTAACGGTTTAACAAATTGCGAAATTCGGTTCCTGTGAATTGCACCCCATTATCTGCAATTACAGTTTCCGGCACCCCATGAACAAGAATAACCTTTTGTTCGAGAACTTTACTAACAGCTAGACTGGTTGGGTTTCTCAATGGGAACAAAAGAGTGTATTTTGAAAAACAGCAGGTTATGACGAATAAATGCCTGTAACCCGAACGCGATTTCGGCAATGGTCCTACTAGATCTATTGAAATTACTTGAAAAGGCCTAAAACACACCTTCGGCTTTCCCATCAAACCAGGAGTCAATTTTGATTGGTGTTTATAAGCCAAACAAATGTCGCATTTCTTAACAAAATCTACTACCTCTTGAAACATTCCCGGCCAAAAATATCTTAAACATAGTCTTCTGTGTGTCTTAAATACACCTAGATGTGCAGAAGTTGCCGAAGCATGATTTTCCTGCAAAATTTTTTCCCTATCACTTTTCCTAACAACTTCCTTCCAATCAAATTCGCTTGTCAAACAATATTTAGACTTACAAAACCGATATAATATATTATTCTTAATATAATAATTAGGATAATTTTTTGGAAACTTAATACACTTTTCTAAAATATTTTCATACCAATCATCTTTTGGCATATCACCTATGGCATCTACTTTTATAAGTCGAGAAAGAGTGTCTGGTATGACATTGTCCTTACCACGCCTGTGCTCTATATCAAATTGATACTGAGACAACCTGCAACCCCAACGAGCTAACCTACCTGTCGGATTCTCCAACTTCATAAACCATTTTAAAGAAGCGTGATCCGTAACTACCGTGAACCGTCTAGTACCTAAGTAGGGTTCAAATTTTTCAATTGCAAAAACTACCGCCAATGCTTCGCGTTCAGTAGCACTATAATTTTTCTCACAAGCATTGAGAGTGCGACTGACATACGCAATGGGATGATCAGATCCATTAATATTTTGTGTAAGCATGCCTCCTACTCCATAACTAGATGCGTCACAATGTACAACAAAAGGTTTCTTAAAATCGGGACAAGCAAGGATCGGAGCAGAAATTAAAGATTTAATTAAATTATTAAAAGCAGATTCAGAATCTTCATTCCAAATAAAAGATTTAATTTTGGTACTGGTTAATTTATTTAAAGGTGCCGCAATTGTAGAAAAATTTCTGATAAAACGCCTATACCAAGAACACGTTCCTAAGAACATTTTTACCTCTTTGGCATTTTTGGGTGTTGGAAAATCTAATATTGCTTTAATCTTATCAGGATCAGTCCTCAAACCTTTATCATCTACAACATAACCTAAATATTTAAGAGACTTTCTAAAAAATTTACACTTATCAATATTAATACTCAAATTTGCCGATTTTAATTTATCCAGTACCTTTTCCAATAATAATATATGAGTATTAAAATCCGAACTAACTATAATAATGTCATCAATATATACAAAAACGTAACCACCTACTATATCACTATTAAAATTCTGACCAAATAACATGTCCATCAGCCTTTGCTGTCTCGCCGGAGCACCACAAAGACCAAAAGGCATAACATTAAACTTAAATAAACCGCGGCCAGGAACAGTAAAACTAGTTTTATCCTGGGCCGACTTCTCTAACGGAATTTGCCAAAACGAAGAACTAAGATCTAACGAAGATAAAAACCGTGCCTCCTTTAGACTATCTAAGATCTGTGGAATATAAGGAATTGCATAAGCATCACCCCGTGTTACCGCATTTAGTTTACGACAATCCAAGCAAAACCGCCACTCACCATTCTTCTTTGGAATCATGAGTGTTGGATTATTCCATGGACTTTCGCTCGGCGACACGACATCCAACTCTAACATCCTATCCAACTCCTTTTGCATTTCCCGTAACTTCTCAGGCGACAACGGATAATTACGACATTTGATAGGAGCCGAATCCCCCGTATCAATAGTATGCTCTATTAACTTAGTTCTGCCTAATCCAATACTATCTGAGGAAATAGAAATAAAATTCTCAATCATAGAATTGGCAGTTTCCCTCCGTTCTTCCGAAAATGATTCCAAAGGTCGAATATAGTGAATATCACTTTGCACATTACCCTTTTGACTTTCTAAAAAGTCAATAGGCTTCGTAATACAAGCAACATTCTTAAAAATTTTAGGTGCTAAATTATACTTCTTCCAAAAATCAACACCAAAAATAACATTAGAAACAACACTCGGAATAACAAAAAATCGAATAATCTCAATTTTATTCTGAAAACTGACAGGGAGTAACATTTCGCCTATCGACTGTATTTCTGTGCCGTTTGCTACCGAAATACGTAAACTACCTTTATGTACAGTATAACCTAAATCAACAAGTTTTTGTTGAGAGTTATTTCCCAAAATTGAAACTGCCGCACCAGAGTCTAACAAACCCCACAGTTTCATGTCACCAATATCTACACTTAAATAAGGCCTATTATCTAACTGCTCAGGTTTAAAAAGAACCGAAGATACGTCGTAAGACATAAATTTCTTTACAAAACACAACCAATCTGCCCACTCCGATTCATCAAAGATTGGTTTTGACCTTCGGTTCCAACCTACACGTTTTTTGGACACGCATCCTTATTATTACATTTTATACAACTTTTAATTGTGTAACCTAACTCACCACAATTAAAACATTTAACAATTTTCGAAGCAGGACAATTTTTAAAATGATGCGAATTAGATTTGCACCTCTGACAAAACATGTTTTTATCCTGAGCCTGATCAACAACACAAATATGCGGGCTAGGTTTTTTATTAGGAAAAGATCCGGAACGGTGAAGTTAAACGTGGTATCCCTCATATTCACCTTGTCCAATAAAATAAAATAATTATTTAAAGTAGAATTAAATTCCTTTACCAAAATTACTTGCTTTTCAGAAGTTGCATTCAAACGCTTTATACGATGATACAAATGAGCCGCTAGAGCACGTGATCTTAATAACGAATGTTTATCCGAAGAATCAAAATAAGTATCCCATCTGGACTGAAGGTCCTTTAATTTGCTTGTTATAATGTCATATTCCTCCTCAAAAGATAAATCAGTTTCAAAAACTTCATCGGAAGGTATCTCAATTAATAATTGTTGTAACTGCTTACGAAGTTTATCGACTGTGTTTTCCGGTGTAACTAAACGTATCTTTACTTCATAAATAAGTTCATCTTTTAATAATAAATGAGGTTTAAATAATTTATCCATTTTGTGGAGAATGCAGAGTAACGATACAAATTATAATTTAAAATAAAAAGATAAAACAAATCTATTTCTTATATAAACAAAATTAATATAAGAAAAAAACAATATTATATTTACGTAAGAACAAATTTACAACCCTAAAACAAATTTTAAAACAATTAGGTAAATGCAGAATAAAATGAAATATACATATATATAGATTATATTTACAGTTGGGCGCCAATTGTCAGACCCCCTCTAAACCCGGCTAGAGATTAGAGGAAGACTGAACAATAATCTTTAAATCAAAATAATTTTAAAGATTTTTAAAACAAAATAAAACAATTTAGGACAAACAAACATTTAATTAACCAATTCGAAATAAAAAAAACAAAAGAATAAATTTTAAAGAAAGAAAAGTTAAAATTATAATCTATTTACAAATATTTTCTCTGCATTTCCATATAAACCAAAATCTATAAATTAATTATTATTCCGACATCAAATATTAAAAACCAAACTATAGATACCGCATCAATCAAATTTATAACCGAACTATAGATACCGCAATGTCAATTATTTAAACAAAACTATAAATACCGCACATAACCCTTCTCCGTTAGTGTTTAGCCTTTTCAGCTGACATCATTAAACATTGTTAAAAAATCCTTTACACAAAGGGGCATCCTGTATCATATAAATTTTTCTCGGAAAATCCAAAAACTGCAAAAATATTTAGACACACCGGAGCTCCCGTGAATTATTAAGCGGAAGATACTTTAACCTCGAATCCAAACAGGCAAGTACGCCTGGAAGCCTAAGCTTCCAAAAGAATACTTAAATATAAAAAATTATTCAAGATCCACCAGTCTCTCATAAATCCTCTAATCTTTTTTTTCCTGTCATCCTCTGACAACCTACCTTTCAAAAATTCTTTTTTTTCTATTTCCTTCATTCATCAATTAATAAACTATTTTAAATAAAATATCAAATAAACGTTACGTTACAACCTACCCATATACTATATAGAGTTCGTTTTTATTTTTTACTTATAATATGCTAGTAAAATGTAGTTTCGCTGATAAAAGTAATTCTGTGCGCTTCCTGAGTTAGCTTAAATTGGCACTAAAAGCTACACAAATTAGTTTAAGTAAAGTTTTAGTTACACGAACTCAGATTGAAAGCGTAATTGACACCTTTTCATATTTACACGTTTGACGCGTAATTAATTTCATATGAGAAGTCTCGCATATTTTTCTCTTTGCAACATAGAGATTCTTACATTAAAGACCTACTCGCAGACCTTTTTAACCCTCTGCGAAGCTCATTTTCACACGTGCGCCTTACACTCAAAGGTTATGCTGATGTATTTAAATATATGCACCAAAAGGATTTTTTGTAGATGAAATTACCTCGTATATTTTGTAAGGCTTCTGTTAACCTTTTCCGTTCCAAATATCCTTTATTCTATCCGTAATGAAAATACAGCGGTAGAAAGAAAGTATGTATGCCTCTTAAAGTATATAATGCAATTTGTTTTCGTCTTTTAAATGTAAAATTAAATTCATGGAAAGTCGAGGAAAAGAAATGAATAATAAATAGCTAATTTCCAATATATTGTTTAAACTATGTTTATTTTAGTGCACGTCTAAAGTGCAAGCCGAAGTTTCTCGAGCGACCCCAACATTATGCGGGGAGAAAGTATAAATAAACAAGACTTGCTGATATCTGTCATCTGAAGAATTAGATTTATTTCGGCTTCAACGGAAGGTGAAGGACCGTAGCCCCTACTGATACCATATGCGAGAATATACAATGAAATTTGTCTTAGTAAAGATCTACTCAAGCACGCACATAGTTATGTTTAATGTTTATGAAGAAATACATTTACAAGAAAACTAACAATGTAACGCCTCTGAAACTTGTTCAATATTGTAAACGGTCGGGTCCGGTCGCGTAGAAAAAAGGCGTTTTGTTAACGAAAACGGTAGCTTTTTGTTGAATTATGTTAATGCTGGAGTGACGCGGGAAGGGCAGCCTACAAATATTTAAATTCGCTTTTTGGATGCTGGTAAAATGCGTTTTTGGAAGAAATTGACCCGGTCTATTTATTATACGACCGAAAAAGCCAAAGCGACGAATATCGTTTCCATCCAGATATTTGTACTTTTTCCCTTTTATTGCGGTTTTTATGTTAAACCTTTTTAATGTAAACAGCAAAGGGCCCACCTATTTTTAAAACCCCATCAATCCAGACACGTCAATAAAGAATTTCAATGCTACGATATTAAATTAAAATACATTTACTAAAATACCTACTCATTGAACTATATTTTATATAAAATTAATGAAAAAGAAATAAGGAAGTCTGAATGTGACCGGTAATTAATTTTGTACGTCCATTACAGGAGCCGAAGAGGATTGCTTTACCCAATTATCTCGTATCAATCAAATTAATTTATCGCTTGTGTTTCCCTCCTTTTTAGGCATTCCCTGTCTGTTAATATTATTTTACTAGAAAATAAAATAAAAATATGAATATTTTAAAAAAATATTAAGAATTGTAATTATGGGCTTAAATTGCGTAGTGGGGTAGCACCTCTTTGAAGTGTCCAGTGTCTATGTCGCGTTTCAAGGCATAGCGGATGCGACTGTTGCGTACAGACATTTCGGCGATTGTTATCGCTCATGGACCGTAGAAAGCTAGAGTCATCAGACAGTATAGTATGTTATATTTAAAATTCCAATATAAACACAACAAATGTTAATTTTAATAAAGATGAACGTGTGATAATTATTAGAAACATACCATAATATATTTTCTTTTAACATGAGTATAGTATCTGTAGAATTGTAGCCGCGTAAAATTGAAATTAATAATTTCTGGATTGAATCGACGATAAAATAAATGGAGCGCCGGATTTTAATAGATTGAATGGGATCACTGTTTCATTTTGGAAATTCGTGTTGATTTTGTTATAACTGTAGCACTCGGATTATTATGAAATGGTTAACAATGAATTTTAAAATAAACTGATTCTTGATTCTTTTGTTTTCTTTTTTTATTATTGGCAATACAAAGATACTCGTATTAGGATTTACGAGTATTTCTTAGCTTTGATCGTTTAGTGCGGACAGCAGACGAATTATGGTCATTAAACCATCAGTCTGCGGTTCCGATCTCGTTTTGAGTGGTATTGCATTTCGGAACCAAATTGGAAGTAGCCGGGTGTAACTAGAGGAAACTGACTTTTTAACCTGGACCGTGCATAGCGGTGGCTACTACTGCCTACAGACTTCTCTGTGATTGCAGTTGTCATCACAGGCAAGGCACACATGCAAAATTACTATAAAAAAAATTATCCACGTTAACTTAGAACTAGCGTAAAGTTACACAAATCTTGAAATAATTTTGAACTAATGAATATGAAATCACACAAATATATAAGTTTTGATAATGCTAAAGCCATGTGGGTATCCAATACACACGCAAGCGCTGAGCTATCGAGCTGAGACCAACTGTTGAGTCCCCCCTCCCACGCTGACGTCATAAATGCCTGTCATTCACTAACACTACACTTTCTAACATACTTTTATTATAATTTGAACACACTGTTTTCCACCTATTTGAATTTGTTCCGCTTTATTTCTGCGGAATCCTTTTTTTATTTATAGAGAAACGAATTGTGTTAAGTGTTAGATCTAGTGTAAGTTGTCTTGTCGCGTTTCAGGAATAGTTTGAAAGTAGCCAGGTATAAGAGAGGAATGTGTACTGTCAATCTAGATGGTACATGCTCATCTCCTCAAGCCGGCATAGTGGAGGCGACTGCAGCCCGTAGAGATTTCTCTGTGGTAGCAGTTGTTTCCATTCATGGACCGCACTCTAGCTTTACATCAGGCGGAGTGTTGTCACATGTCGAGCTACGATAAAAAAAAAGAAACTAAAAAACCAATGCTGTAATGTCCCCTCCGCTATTTCGGCTTGGGGAGAGGAATATTCATCATCCATTGACAGGGCATACTCCTCTCGCTATTTTTTTCTTACGGGTACATATTGTTACAATTTTTTTGGGCGCATTATTTTTAGTTACGGTTCTGTGTAACGATCTAATAGTGTGTCAGGCTTGTGTTTAATAAATATGCCTACATAAAAATTATATTTCAACGAAACATTATCCTAACATTAAAGAAAATATTAATAAAAAAAAGTAATTTAACTTCTATTAAACGACTCTTGGTAACAAGTGTACTACTAAGTAACGTCATTAATCTTTTACCAAATAAAATGGAAGCCAAATGCTATTATTTTTGCCGAGCTAACAATTACCTGATATATTTTACTTAGTTTGACAAAGTTTTACCTGTTTTTGTGACGCTCGTTCCTACTTATGCAATAACTTAGTATTTAAAATTCTATATGAATAAGAACAATAAAACGTAGCTTTTAATTATTACGTATTAAGATTTTTATGAACATTTTACAGTTACGTTCATAATCGTTGTATGAATAATAAATAAATATAAAAAGGTCTTGCGGAAATAGCTTTAAATAACTGAAAACGCATTGTTCAAATATTCCGGGATTTTTTTTGTTGATTTTATAAATTCAGATATTAGGTCTATAAAAAATTCATTAACTTAATTTAGCTTACTAAACTTAAAGTAGCCAGATATAAGAGAGGAGTGTGCACTGTCAATCTAGATGGTACATGCTCGTCTCCTCAAGCCGGCATAGTGGAGGCGACTGCAGCCCGTAGAGATTTCTCTGTGGTAGCAGTTGTTTCCATTCATGGACCGCACTCTAGCTTTACATCAGGCGGAGTGTTGTCACATGTCGAACTACAATAAAAAAAAAAAGAATACAATACTTTATGAGCCTTTAAAAAAAGAAAATTAACAAAAAATTAAACGTGTCAGTAATAATTATCCTAGTGTTAATCTTAATATTACAAAACATATCAATGGTAAATTTAATTATTATATGTTTATTTTATTTTCCGCTCGTGGTCACCAGCTTCAACATCTATAATAAGATATACAAAAGCTATACAATCAACACATACATACAATGCTCTGAAACCAATTTAGGATTCCCCGTACTATAAGTTTCAGATCAAGGACACCGTAATAAATATGTATACTATAATAAGATTCGATAGAAATATTATTTCCTTTTTTTCATACTATATTAATAAACCCGAAATCCTCGGATCTTCGCGTAACAACTAGGAAAAAGCCGGACATTATAACTCAATAACATAACATCAAAAATTAGTAAAATTACATACCCGGTCCGATTGATCGAAAGGATATCCGGTCAGAAATTGGACATTGTCAAATCTAGTAACACCTTTTTTTATTGCCCATGACTTCTTATTATTTATTTAAAAAGTAACAGATTTAACATTTTCACTGAAATTATCGCCTACAGTATATATAATTGTTAAGTTCATTCCACCGGTTAATATGTTCTCATTACATGTTTAAAATTAACAAAGAGCTCATTTACATAACGGTCGCAATCACCAAAGAGGTATGGGAGATATAAACAAACAGATATATTTTCATTACGTCGTAAAACATTAAAAATAACAAGCCTATTTATAGAGAGAAACCTTTTACTAATACTAACTAGTTTATATGGTCTACTAAGTAATTTTTTTTAGTTTTATATAGCATTAAAGCAATTTGCCAGTGTCAAAGTGAATATTTACATAAAGTTAATATTATTGTGCATCACGAGTCAATCCTATGAAATGAAATGAAATGAAAATCCTTTATTAACGTAGGCATGGACTTGGCATGCACTTGTTCATCGTCAGAATCTACTTTGGCTTCGGAAGACAGCGACACGAGAAGACAGCCATAAGAAACTCGTCAATTATAGCCTGTGTTTATAATAACATAAAAAAAAACTGAATTATAAATCCAGAAAAAAAAATACATCAATACCTACATCACACTAAATAGATCAAGTCTCAGTCAAGTCAAAAATAGCTTCAGTAAAGTGGTAAAATCTTTACTGAAACTTCCTACAGAGTTTTGGAGGGAAAATGAAAACACACGTTCTTTTCTTTCGAATTGTTTGCCTACACTCACGCACTTTCAAGAAACACTTAATGGTTAATAATCCACCATTATTACACATTAACACTCGAAGAAACACAAATTTAGGAAAATAATTCAAGACAGATAACCTAATGTAATATAATGTCTCCAGATGACCGCCAAAACTCATTAATTATCTTTTTAAATCCGACTTTTAATATTAACGCTTCGCTACTGGTATCCTATTAATTTATTTGTTTTTTTTGCATGAAAAATGTTCCCTGAAATACATAGAGGCTTGTTTAAAAGGCATCATTATGATTTTCCGTCACAATTTTTTAAAGTATTGACATCGCCCCGTCAAAAGTTCCCAGAGAATAATGGATTTTATTAAGAAGAGGGTCCTTCTGACGTGTCTCGCGTCGTTGAATCTGTGTACATTACTCTCGACCACAATTTATTTCAATTTATTTTTAAATTATATATTGGGGAAAGAAATGAACGTGACACACAAATCGATCTCAATTGATGAATTATTTATCACCTTTTAGGAGTAACAAATTTGCTTACCTACAATCATAGAGATATATACTAGATGACCTAACCTCATATATCGGTCATGAAATAAACGTAAACCGTTTTAAACGATTTGACAATGTGGCCATCAAATCAAATACAGAAAACCTAAAAGTGACTGTGGTCATCTTTTCTCTCCTGTCTCATTGGGCCTAC
Source organism: Tinea pellionella (assembly GCA_948150575.1). Taxonomy (NCBI): domain Eukaryota; kingdom Metazoa; phylum Arthropoda; class Insecta; order Lepidoptera; family Tineidae; genus Tinea; species Tinea pellionella. The sequence goes on from OX411258.1 coordinate 4,398,431, forward strand.
AATATCGTTATTGTTATCAGGACAAGTTTTCTATCTAATACACCTCTGCTACTTGACCGCACTTTAGCTTAACATCTGCGAACTGCGACCACATGCTGGTCTGCTATATAAAAAAAAATAAGATTAATTGTATAATATTTGTAAACCATTTAAAAAGTGTAAAATAAATGTTATTTTTATATTAAATCTCAGCAAGTATTTACATAGTATATGATATTGCGTAACACGTACTTCAAAGCGTTTAGTTAAAGTCATGTAATTTGTCTTAAATAGTGTAAACCCGTGTTGTATGCCAGTCTCTCTAATTTAACTTGGTTAATATACGCACATAGTGTTTGTTAAGGTAATGCTATTCCCAATATTTACGACTTTAATATGTTAAACCACAAAGGAATTAACATCAAATAATAGTCGGTTTATCATTGTACTATATGGAAAATTCCATTATACATACTTATATACCTACATAATATAGTATATTCTACTCGAAAAATAATTACTTATTGCTTAAACCTGCAAATTAAGATGAAGAGCGACGCATTCGGATAAGAATGGTTATTGGTCCAGTCAGAGCCATCCTGGGGTAGTACCACCACTCTCAAGTGGAAGTATCCAGGTATAATGAGAAGAAACAATCATGTCGGTACCAATGTTACTTTGTTATATTTAGTATTCATAATATAAAACAATACACGTCTACAACATTTAAAACATATCCAATTTACAACACAATCTGTGACAATCTCCTACATTACCCATTTATTGCTTATGAGATAGTGACAAATTACTATTACGACCTTGAAAGTAACGTAAAAAATATAAAGGGTGAAGTCATGTTATCAATTGGTAAACGTTATAGTAACACATGAACTCGTACCCATATATTAGAGACCAAATGAGTTCTTCCTTCCACCGGATTTGGTAGTTCCCCTCGACGCTACGTCCCGTGCTGGTACCGCGTTAGGCTATATATGATGGGAGTCGATTATACGTGCGTGCTCGGAATCGGTATTTGCTCATTAACCCGTGCCGACCTATTCATTACTCGCCGTCTGAATAACTAATGACCGTCGCTTCACCAAGAGCAGTTATTTTCAATGAAATCGTCTCAGAAGTCGCTTAACCCGCTCGCTTCGAGAAGTTTAGATGAACGCTGACAACAAATTAACACGTAGGCAGATATTTAATAAACAATATTCGTGAACGTGCTTACTTTATTAAGTTTCGACAAAGTATGAGTTCTAAGTAAATTTATTATCTAAGAAGTCTATTTATAATTCAATTTAATCGTGAATGTTACCGCCCACCAATTGTGCTTAATAATAAATACAACAGTACTAAAAGACACATAATATCTAATTTGATTTTTCTTTTCTTTACAGTATGGGAGTACCGGCATTACAGGGTCATGTGGTGGCGCTCGTGTACCAACAGCTGCCTCTCCAGCCAATACGGCCTCTTCGTCGTCATCCAATACGGGATCAGCTGGAGGTACTCGTTCTACTAGCTTGAGTACAGCACCACCTCCACCGGCATCGTCAGCGTCTACAATAGGTATGGGTGGGGAACAGCTCAGTCGCACCAATCTCTACATTAGAGGCCTGAATCCAAATACAAGCGACAAGGATCTCGTCCAAATGTGCCAAATGTAAGTTATTTTGTTTAATTATGATTTGTAATATTTAATTAAAATAATTGCAATCTTAATTTGACAAGGTGAACGAGAATTATTATAAAAATGAAGTGCAATTATATAATTATCTACACGTGAAATTTTCAGGTATGGTAACATCATTTCTACAAAAGCAATTCTGGACAAGAACACAAACAGATGTAAAGGTAATTGAAATTGATCTTTATAGGCGTATGACAAACCATAAAGTATATTTTATTAAAAGTATTATAAGTATTTAATATGATAATATCACTATTATATGTAATGTATTTGTATTTGAAATGTTTGCGATGAGTGCATTTACTAATCGTACATTAGGTATGGTTTTAATATAAGTCTATATTATATAATGTAATGTTATTTTCTAGAATACCATATACCTTCATTAACTAATTCATCTATGGTGAGAATTTTTCCAACTTTTGCACGACCACTAGTTGTTTTCAATTTATCTCATCTGCGTCATTTTAATTATTCCGGTACCATATTTTTTTGGTATTTTTCTTTCCGTAGACACTGTTTGCACTTAGCACCGTTTCATAATGATAATAAACATTAAATATGCTCACGAATTCGATATATAAAAAAATATATATATACATTAATTATTAATGCAAGTATATAATTCACGCTATATTTTTCTTACATTTACGTATATTTAAATTTATATAAGTACTTATATTTTTATTACTAGATGTCATAAGCATGTATATTATATTAATAGCTCCGAGACGAAAATCTATCGAAACAAAAGTAATACAATATTAATTAATAACATTTTAATTTTCACAGGTTATGGTTTTGTAGATTTTGAAACTATTCAATCTGCTGAAGCGGCTGTTAAAGGATTACAGTCTAAAGGTGTACAAGCTCAGATGGCTAAAGTGGGTATATGGTTCCCGCGTAGTCTGAACCGTGTACGTTTTGCATGCAAGTAATACTACTACTAACAGCCAGCTCCTAACCGCAATCTTTACAAACATAACCACCTATACCTTATTTATCCGTTCTAACCTAACTCATCCTAACAAAAGGAAACTACTTCATTTATTATTTGAGTTTAATAAATATTATTTGATTAGCGTTCTAGTTTTGCACCTAGGGAATCAAAACCTTGGTCTTTTATAATAAGAATTTTTCAAATCGAACTGGTAGTTAGTTGTTCTGGAACGCTTACGGCATACACAAATAAACAAAAGAAAAACATTCATTTATATATTATTAAATGTGGTCCAGAGGTTGAAAAGAATCAATATCAATTAGAAATCAATTTTTTTTTTTTATAAAATTAACTGTGAAAACTATTTATTTATTTTTGTTTTAAAGATTCAAAATCCATTGTAATCCTTCCAACCTTAACCAATTATCCAACCCGATTGATTGTCTTTCCTCAGCATTCCCTCTTCCTTAGCTTTAGTATTTATTTATAATGTATCTTACTGAAAGGCAAAATCTTAATGGGTATCTAAAGGCATCTTCGACCTACGTATGTATATGTATATCCCTAGCATACCCCCTTAGAAATTGTAACCAGTATTTATATAGAAGCATTGTGGACCCTTTGCATTACGGGTAGATATGTACAGTCGGAAACAAGAGTATTATCAAAATTATTAAATTATATTGAACATGATACTTTCTAGATAACCATTATGTAGCATACCTAGGTATTCAATAAACTAACATACAACACGTTCATTGGATACAGTCGGCTAGTACCGACAGAATAACAAGCACGGCTTGTAAGTATTCCTCAAATGTTACGCCAACAACGCAATTGAAAACGCTTGTCTACTTTATACTAACATCTATATTGTACGTACGCTTTAGCATACAGATGTAATTATTCGCTATTGGGCTCTAAAAATTCTATGCTTTCAATATTCGAGATAGCGGTGTGTACCAGCTTCATAAAACTTAAGCTGATGGCTCACTTCGATGTCGACTTTTTAGTGTTATTAGTTCGATGCGCCGACTTACGCCAAGCAGGCTTCAGTGTCTATAGATAATCTATGCAGGCTTAAAAACTATAATAACAATTCTGTTCACATACAATTGGCATCAATAAGGTAATGTAGGTCACTCGTATTAGTTTGGGTGATTTAAGAAAGTGTACATATCGGGTCGGATTGACTATTTGCATGAGAGGTCGATAAAAGCATCCACACTAACAACTACTAACCAGAAACGTACTGTTCAAACTTAAAAGAAATTATAATTCTAGAGACTTACAGAGTAGTTGCTTCATTTTTGCCCCTCGTGGGCATTTATCCTCTTACAGCAACAGGAGCAAGATCCGACGAATTTGTACATGGCTAATCTGCCGCCACACTTCAAGGAAAATGACGTGGACCAACTCTTGGCTAAGTTTGGACAGGTGGTCTCCACGCGCATCCTACGTGACACCCATGGCCATAGCAAGGGTGTCGGTTTCGCTCGTATGGAATCACGCGAGAAATGCGAGCAGATCATACAGGTAATATTAAACAAGGAAAAGAAATTAGTGACGTACTTGACCTCAGTGATTGCAGATGATATTCGCGCAACACCTCGGATAACATAATATCTTTTGCGGCAGGTGTTCAACGGGAACCCAATTGCTGGAGCCAAAGAGCCATTGCTAGTTAAGTTTGCTGATGGAGGTAACAAGAAAAAGTCTCTGTACAAGCAACAAGACAATGGCATTAGATCATGGAGAGACACAACTGATGCTGTTGCTCAGGTAATAATAACCAAAGGCCCGTTCAGTGCTAAGCCAGGTATAAGAGAGGAGTGTGCACTGTCAATCTGGATGGTACATTCTCGTCTCCTCAAGCCGGCATAGTGGAAGCGACTGCTGCCCGTAGAGATTTCTCTGTAGTAGCAGTTGTTTCCATTCATGGACCGCACTCTAGCTTTACATCAGGCGGAGTGTTGTCACATGCCGAGCTAAAATAAAAAAATAAAAAAACCAAACAAATTGAAAATATTAATTATTTTAAAATAAAATCAAGTGCTCTGTCCCTCGACATGCAAAATTATCTTTAAAAATATACACACAATTTATAAAATTAATAACACAAATAGAATCAAATTATTAAACAATAATTAGCAAAAAATTATTTAAAATACAATAAATAAAATTTATAAAATAAGATAATATTTAAAAAAATCTGAAATGTCTTTACAGTGTGCAGATGTCCTATCAATATCGATATTGCAAAAACTCCTGCACACTGTAAAAACACTTCTGTGACAACAATTCTTTAATACGTAAGAGTGGGTTGTTATATATTCTTATGCACATGTCGTGGTTATTCCTTGAAACTGTTAGTTTTGTGAGTGGTCTGCATAGATCATATTTGTAATTGGACCGCACATTGTTACGACTTGTTCCATTAACAGACTGAAAGAATCCAGGGCAGTTTTTGACAAACATACACGTTTCAAGTATATTCCATTCCATTGTTCGAATTTCAGGCTATAAGTGTTGGTGGCATGTACGGTGGTGCTGTGACGGGTGGTGGTGCGAGTGGCGAGTGCGCCGGTGTTTACCGCAGTGGTGTTTACGGAGTGGCTGCCTTCCATCATCATCAGCTGCACCATCATCACCCGGCTACCGCCGCGGCCTGGCTTACACCGTACGCTGCGCTCCTACCGCCAACTCATCCTCCTCATCCCCAGCATTTACCCATCGACTCGATGCCTAACCAATACGTGAGTAATTTCTACGACAATTTTTTAAGACAGTACATACGTAGAAAACTGTACATGTAAATCTCCGACAGAAAACTCTCACAAAAATGTTTATCGACAGCTGCGTGTATTTAAACACGAGGAAAGGGTAATTTAGGGTATTGTGTGTAAATGAAGGAATAGCAAAACGGCCATTATAAAAAGAATAGAGGGCTTATTGTGTTTTCTACATTCCAGGTCAACTGGGACAATCTAAGGCCGGAAAATGAGTTATACGTGAGTGTTTACAGTCAATAATGGTGGAGGTCAATAAATTAAACAACCATATAATAATAGTACACCTCGCTTTTTAAAACAATTCGCTCACAATTAATTATCATAAAATATAGGTTTTTCCAATGACCGTTTAATCTGGTGTTATATCTTCAAAATGTAGTAAAAACATCCCTCTAATGCTGTCACGTACGACTTTTTAACATTATTATTGCTTTACATTGCTTGTTTTCGGATTACAACTTAACTGTTACTGTATGGTATATACAGCCCTTAATGTTTTGCTATTACTATTGTAAATGAAGGAATCGCATTTGTACATTTGTGCGAGTGTGTGTGTGTTGCAATATTGCAAGCTCTGTAGTAATGGTGATACTTGATATATTACAGTACTTCCCCCATCCTTACCAGTACTTCGCTGGGCCGACTCAGCCGATCATCCCGATGCCGATGGACAGCGAGCACGCGTCCACTGCCGCTTCTCCGGACGAGGCCTACCAATACCCACCCAAGTAGGCCGCACGAAGCCACTTCAGCTGTACACGAGCCAAAAATCAAAGCAACTGTGACTTTTTACGTGTTAATTTGTTTTAGTTTTAATTCGCGACCGCGATAGACCTTATCGAATGTTCCGCTCGGCTCGCCGTGCTATATGTTCACTAGATCTCGTGGTGCTTCGGCTTTTCCGTGCAGTCCGAGTTTTGTATTCCCGCTTTTCGCGTCGCATGTTCGATACGCTGTGATGATGTTTTGATGAGGTCTTTTGACGGTTCGAAACGAGGATTTGATGTATAGATAGAGCTTGAATTTTAAAATATGTTTTTACATTTTAATTTTATTATTGTTTTATGAAAATTTAATTTTAAGATTTTAGACATCAGTTGGATTATGTTGACAAGATTTATTTAAGTTAGTTAGTTAGGTATTTATTTTAGTATAGTTTAATTTTCTTTATGAAATTATTTACTTGTCCTTGGGCGGGCATTATGAAATTTTATTTTAATCGATTCAGTGTCATAATAATATAAATTATTAAGCGTATCGCCAAAATCTGAGATGTGGAGAGCATCGTATGTATTAAATTAACAATTCGATTGTATGCATCACGAGGAACGTGTGCGATGACATTGAATATATGAAAATGGGTGGAAACAATACTGAACGCGATGTGTAGATATTGTTGGGGTCATATCATGATAATAGGAATGTTTAAAATAGGAACCTAATGTAATAAAAGTGCAAGCAATATGGCACTTAAAATGGCACTGAGGAATGAGTGAAGAAAGTTCGGAATTCAATATTTACTATCAAAGATAGTATGAAAGTGAAACATTATAATAACCAAATTTAAGTACGCTTACTCAAAGTAATCTTCGTATGGTTAAATTATTGACAGTTTGTTGTTATTTTTGTTCATAACGTGTTTAAAACAAGACAACATTTATTAAGGCGCGATTAACTGATAAGTTGGTGATTGTTAGTAACTGTAGAATATCGTGCAACGTCCGTGATTCGTCAACGTATAAACAACGACGATCGGGCAGCTGCCGGCGTACAAGCTTCATTATGCACGAATTTGGTGCTTTAAAATGGGGACTATTATAAATATAACAGTATTATTTAAATAATATTCGCTAACTGTCTTCCAAAGAATATAATTGTGAGTAAAAAGCATTTACATTACATAATACAGCCCTGAAACGATTCATTCTTCCATAATTTAATTTTAGCAATCATATTGCATTAAAGAGTGCTTCCTAAGCATGGAACGTTCGATGTCATGTTACAAGTATGACTTAAAAAATACTGTTTACATTTGATAAATAAGACTGTTGTGTCGGATTGATTGCCCCACAGCCAGACTGTGTCCGCCACGCAGTCTCGTCAAATGTAACATGTAGGAGAAACCCCGAATCCCCAAAACATCAGAACAAGGGCTGAGTCCTGCGAGATATGTTAGCGCTAATAATGCGCTGCGATTACATTGACATTAGCAGTTGTAAAAACTATTTATAAAATTTACAAATCTATACAATTTTTATACGTTAAAACGTCATATTTTTAACGTGTGATTAATAACGTGATCCTTTTTTGAGAATCATGTTCATTGTGAACAAAATAGATGATATTTGGTAGAGTTGCACATTCCACTAGAGAAACGTGAAGTTAAATTCCAATTTATTTGACATTCTTAAATGATAAAGGATTGAATATCCAATTGAACGCCGCGCCGTGTTGGTGTGACGAGCACTTTTTGTACCATCACGTAGATTTTGGGTACACTTTACGACTTTATATGAAATTTGATATTTTTATATTGAATATATATAAAATACATGGATAGTTAGTTATACATGTATAGACATTGTTGTTGGGTACGGTGAAGCCTACTATATCGCGACCGTTTAATTCTATTTTGGCACAACTTTCATTAGAACCAAAGTATACAAATCATTAAAATGAAGTAAGAAGTAGGAAACTATTTATACAACCCAGGGACTGAAAACTAGTTAAATATTTGATATATTAACTATATTTTACTGAAGATGAGCATCGACGGGTTCGTTCAAAGCCTGCACCGTAGTGTAACAGAATGATTTTTGATAAAATAAACAATACAGGAAGTATGAGACTAGCGAGGCGCAGGTTTTGAACGGAATTGTAGTTTTTGGATTCAGTAGTCATCTAACAGTTTCGTCGTTTTGTTCTAAACAAGGCTGAATATTTTTTGGTGTGTAAATAAAATACATATTAGCAAATAAAATAAACGACACAAAATAAATAGCATGCACGTTTATTTTCGAAGCGACGCATTTGGTAACTACAAGTAATTCTAAAAAATAAAACTCAACGGATGTATAGTATTTTCTTAGGTTTTACGCGGACATGTTTTAACTGAATAAAAAATTTTATGCGACTTACTATCGCGTTTATTTTAATTGATTTGTTCGCGGCGTGCCGAAAGCTTTGCAGCCATCGTCATAAGCCGCATAAAATATTTTATTCTGTTAGGAACGTAGTTGTTAATGTTAGTACCCGCATGTCGAGTGAGTCAACAATACTCCCATGATCAGTTCTCCTGATCGAGCCAAATTTATTGAACTGATGAAAAACCGCCTTTTCTCATGAAATACGACCATGATATCGTACCGGAACACTAGGTACGTTAGACTTAAGTAGATGTTCGGTAATCGATGTAATTTGTTCGTGTAGTGTTCGGCATGTCACTGTGACTTCCTACAAAAACTGTCTTCCGATAGATATCTTCTCAGCTAATTTTGCATTTTAAATTATATTTGCGAAATAAAAATTCGTACTTTTCATACTTTATCTAAATATTTTTTAAAGATCAAATTTTTATTTAATTGCTGGCTTTAAAATACCGAATAATATTGAATTGAAACTACTAATAAATGAAAGTTAAATCTGACTAAAAAATTGTTTGTACAACGAAGTAAAATAAACATCGCTTTTTAATGTAGATAATATTCGATTTAGAAGAGTTTATTTATCAATTGGTATTTTATTGACTTAATTTATTAGTAGTTTGCATAAATTTCAAATTGTATAAGTCAGCTGCAGTGTCAACTTAAATTGCGTTTATGATTTTAAAACTTGAAACGCTTCTTCCAATGAAAGCAATAATGTTATTCCGTAAGGTAGTGCCTTCAGCTTTCTTTAAAGCGAACGTTGCAACAAAGCTATATGCAAGTATATTTATAAGATAGGTCAACATGCGAGAACAACAATGCATTTCCACAATAAAATGTTCCTAGTTGAACACACTTCAACATTCTGATCGAGTGTGATATCCGTGTTGAAATCGCAAATATTGTTAAGGATAGAAAGATCGCTGTACTCTAAGAGCACAAACAATGTTATTGGGGAACCAAAATTATTGAATTTGTAAACCAAAAGGATACCATGTTGAAAAATAGAATTGAATTCATAGTAGTCTGTAGTTCGGTATTAAGTAAATGTTTCGGAATTAAGTCATTTAATTAAGAGAACGCATAACGATGGGCCGCGACGACTGAGACGCGACAAGAGGACCGACCGTTACACGAGGAGGACTAGGCTAACGTGTAAACTAAGTTTAAGATATAGATAGGATAGGTTAAGAAATGTTCGACGCTAAGTTAGATAGAGTAGTGCCCTAGCTTAATATATTTCCAATGATCGGACGACGCGTGCGTGTTGATGGCGGGCTCATAGGGTAGTTTCCTTTGTTAGTTTATTAATTTACTTTGACTGGACTGAAGGCCGCCGTCTGCACGCACGCGTAGTCCTCGCTGAACACATTATAAAGTAAGTTTCCGTTGACACATTTTGCTTTCACTTTTCGTTTAGTAGTCGGTTAAGTGCAAAATAACTTTTTCAAAAACTCTGACAGAACTCGATACCAATGTAATTTTGTCCAGTGTGTTTAATTTAGTGTGGTGTTCTACCCAAGAGACTAGTCTAGAATCGTAGCATAGCGTAGATAAAACTTAGTTAGGTAGTCTAGAAATACGAAAAGCAAAAAAGAAAAAACTTCATAAAATGTAAAAAAAAATCAATTGAAATTGTTGGTAAGAAAGATTATTTTTAAGGGACATGTTGCTTCGTTACATATTTGTCGAGTTTGGCATAACTATGATAATAGTGTTAAAGCAATTAACACACAGAAAAGTGATGATCTATTTTGTTACAAAATGTTTGCAAGTTTCTATTATATGCTATGAGCATTTTCATGTGACCCGCATTATTTATAGTTATGCTGAAGACTAAATAAAGTAATGTAAAATTAATGGTACTAAGGAGACATGTTCCTTTTGCATTGAACATATTTTGTAAGAGCAATGATTGAAATAAAACAAGCGAAACCAAATAATGTTAATATTTTTATTTTATGACCACACACTTCACCCGAGACACAATACACATTCAAATATTGACAGAAACTATATAAATTCTACTTTATTAGGTAAGTAAAATAAAGTATAAGACTCTATGCGGTTTATTAACCGCACCACGATCGGCCGCAGCTTTTCTAATTAAGCTGATCAAAATAAACGCAGTAGCAAAATGCATAAGATCTTAATCTTTGCCTGTAATCTCTAAGGAGGCAATTCTTGATTGTCGTATATTAGTTAACTTTAATGGTATTATCCACAGAGATATATACTAGAGGTGCAAACTTCACACATACAATACAATTGTCACGCCTTTTTCCCACAGAGATAGGCAGAGACAACGGAACGCCACTTCATACATCTGACATAAAAAAACCGTAGGCCGCTTCAAACGATTTAACAATGTCGCCCTCAAGTCAAATACTAACTGACAGAGAACCTAAACGTGACTGTGGCCATGTTTTCTGTCGCGTCACATTGGGAACGTTATTGCACATCTATTATAGTTGTATATATCAAATGGCATTATCTACCAAAGTTAACAAATATATTTCTTTTATAATTTTAAATATTTTAAAGTTACTATATATTATTACATTTTGAGAAGCAAAATAAATGCGTTCCAATTTGTTACAACTAACCTTGAAAATCACAACAGTGTTATTGTAAGTAGTAGATGTTAGTATTTAACTAAGTGGAACGCAAACATGAAATTGACCGAGCGGGACGTAGAGTTCACAAGCTAGTAAATAAAAGTGAACAAATAAAAAATCATTTTTACGCATTACTAAGTGCATGTTTAGATTTATATATTCTAAGTGTATTGTCACAACTGCCGCTAATTAGTAGCGAAGGTTCTGACCAATCACAGCACAGCACCTTATCTTCGTGTCCCGTCAGTTCGTAAAGAGGAGTACGAGGGCTGAAACATAAAAAAACCAATTTCAGTTGACCGACACGTGACCATAATCCATCTGATGTTAAGCGTCGTTATGGTATGTCTAAAGGCAGCAGTCACCTTCGCTATGCCGACTTGAGAAGACAAATGCGAATCTTCCGTTAACAGGGCATACTCCTCTTGTTATACTCGGCTACTACGAAACGCGACAAGATCACGGCAGATTGGACTGATAACCATGATCAGTCATCCACCAAAAAAATTTAATTTATATAATAACAAACCTCCTTGTCTCCCATAATTTAACATGTCCATCGTAGCCTGCAGATAAAAACAATGTATCTTTTGTTTTAGACCACTTCACTGATTGCACCCACCCCGTGTGTGATGTGTACGTGGTTTTTACAATACTATCTGAAAATTAACAATAATTATAAATTTTGGTATATTAAAATGTTTAATTTATTAGGTGGCGTAGCTAGCTTGGGGCTGTCTGTGATGGTCCCGAAAGAAATATTTCGTTGGTATAATAATAAAAAATAGTATGAAAAATAATTGTACAAAACTTATTTATATTAGAATACTTTTTACACTATTTCTTAATATTGTTGTAAACATTTGCCAGTTCTGATGCGGTGGTGCCAACAAAATGTGCTCGAACCCAATCTCTTCAAAAGTCGAAAGGTTCGCACTTAGGGCACTGGTCCTGCACACAGCACAAACCTGAGCTGAGGTTTTTCAGAGATGATCAATTAAAAAAAGTTTTAATTTAAAATACAATATAATAAGATTCATTAGTTTTATTTTACCTGTAGATCTAGGATCATAAACACGTACATGTCGATCAGCGGACGCAGTTAAAATTGTATTGTTTAAAAACGACCAGTCCACATCAAAGAAGGCATTGTTACCTGAAGTATAAAACAAACACTACATGCAACAGTCTCCTCTGTCACGCTGACTTGAAACAAATATGCACCATACAAGTTGACAATGCACACTCTACTCATATGTTAATGTGAATAATAAAACTCACCAACAATCTCTTGTTTGATGCCACCCAATTCACAGTCCCACAATTTGAGCAAATGATCCCAACCACTTGATATTAAGGTGTTATGATCCATCCATACTACGCCAGATACGGCTTCCTTATGGCCTTTTAAGGTTGATACTGGTTCCTTGAAAAATAATATTACAATATTGTCAATGACGGCTGTGGTCTAGCGACAGAAGACGATCAATGAGACAATACAATTGTCACCCATGTTTATATCTCGTTATATTCTTCTGACTGTCCACTAAGATCCATTATAATTTATTAATGGATCTTATTACACTTTTAAGTCCATCTTGCTTCATTTTACACACGTACGTGTTACACATCAGTTCTTAAAAAATCTACTTCACACAAACTCTTGGATTAAAGTAGACGTGTACAATGGATCTTAGTGGACCTACCAAATTCTGACTGGTATCAATGCAACTATGTTAATGTACTTTGGTCGTTTAGTGCCTAAGTACAAGCTTAGTATAGACATTTAAAAGAAAAATTTAATAAAAGCAGCCATCATGGCAGCAGAGATATAATCAACTTCCACAGTGTGTTATACCAGAATGGCAGAGCAAGTCATGCGGTGAAGTGGGTCTACTATACATAACATACCCTAGCTTTTCCACGTTCAGGTTTACTCTTTTTCTTAGCTGGAACAATATCTTCATCAGCAAAACCTTTAAACAAAACACAACATTTAAAAAAATTATCAAATAGTTATATTTTAAATGCCAAACAAGCATTTGAGCTGCATACTACCCATTAGTAACTAATTGATTTTAAAAAAGACATATATCAACAAAAAAAATTGCATGATAGAATCATTAGTAGGGCCAATTGATGTGACCAGTTTTTTACTTTGAAAAAGTTCTAAAAATATTAATATCATGGTCACAGGAACAAAATAATTTGATGTAAAATGCCTAACAGTACTTACTAGTACTCCAAAGGCAGACATTATTATCCCAACTGCCTGTAGCAAAACGCAATGCATCAGCTGACACCGACAAGCATTCCACTCCTTTCTCATGTCCACGGCAAGTTACTATGCATTCAACTGAGTTACCAGATACATCCCATGACCACAGCATTGCAGATTGATCATGTGAACCACTGAAATTCATTGCTTTATTATTGTTAACTCGGAATATGACAACACTCCGCCTGATGTAAAGATGATCCATGAATAGAAATTGCTACTATAAATAAATTTATATAGGAAGTAGTTATGCCAGCATGCAGATTGACAGTGAATACTTCTCTCATTATACGTGGCTACTTTCAGTGATTCTAAAACGCGACATAGTGGGACATAAGGAGAGAAGTGTTCAATATTAATCTCGATGGTGCAATGCGATTCATCTCTTCAGCCCAGCATAACGGAGGAAACTGCTGCCTCTGTGGCTGCATTTGTATCCGTTCATGGCCAGCACTCTAGCTTTAAATCAGGCAGTGTTGTTATGCAGTGCTACAATTAAAAAAAAAAACATAAATAGCCGGTTAAACTGGCTGACGTATTGATCATAATCATTATCGTCACCCGATCATTGTATGCTCAACTCGTCTCCTTACTATAATAACTTCCTAGAGTCTAAACCATACCTGACAAATATACCCTGATTATTTTGTATAGAAACCCATGATACAGCTTTTACAGGCGAAGTATGACCAGGTATTGCTAATTTGTGACCACCTTTGCTGGTCCAAATATGAATACTATTATCATAACTGCCTGATAGAATCCTGAAACATATACATTAGTTAGTTTATAATTATAATTTAACCATCTTGGCATTACATTTTTATTAGTTGAACTTAAATTACGTTTTAATAAGTCAACTTGACATAAAAGTGTCTAGTTCTCATTATTGTTTCAATTAACATGTTGTTAAAAGACTATGCGTTTTACTATAGTGTTTATTTTGATTAATTTGTACAAATTTGTTGACCTCTTTGTAGCCACTTTGGTCATAGTGTAATATTGTTTTAATAACCTTCAAATGCATAATAGTGTTTGATAATTCACCAAATTCCTGTTTTACGCCTTTCCAGGTTAGCGAAATCTTACCATACATAACAAAATTTCTCACCAATTTGCATTAGCTTGCACTGCTGAAACCCAGTCATCATGCATCAAACAGTCCTGAGGTTTCGGTGAAGGGAACCTTTCTAAATATTCTATTTCCAAGGTATCTTCTGTTGATATAGATTTTTCATCTAAATGTTCAGACAAAGATGATACCAGCAACTCGCCGCATACTATGAAATCAAAGTCTACTGCTTTTCCAAGTGCAGAGTTAGTTTCTTTCAAAAGTGTATTAATAAGACTGTTCAAATCCGTTGGAGTCATATTAGTATTGATCGCGAAAGGATTATCTGGTATTGCATATCTAATAACACAAATAATAGTCTATAAATATCTAGTAAAAGTGGGCTAAAATCAAAGTTGAAATTAATAACTTACTGTTCTTGTTTTGTGAGAAATTTCACTTGTATTTGTACATCTGTTGACTCCGTCTCCATAATGAATAAACCGCTATAATAATATAACAATTCAAATTATCAATTAAAGAAACAAGGCTGAAAAAGTAAAAACACCGCAAAACAGATAAAACACGCGACAAATGACAAATATCTTCATTTTTGAGACACTATAAAAGATTGCTACTGTCTCTTGAAGTTTTATTCCTTGTTCTCTCTTTGGTCGGTCTTGAATTATTTTCCTATACTTATGCTTCTACGAGTTATTATTTAGTTAATACTTAGCAAAAATGGATTATAAATTATTTATTATGTATTCAAACACACAAAATAGAAAATTTTTTCCTTCCAAAAAAGTCCACCACGACCACGAAGCTACTTTGGATTGATGTGTATCCACCCTTTTATTTATACCGTTCTGAGAAGGCAAAGGGAACTAAGCCCCTCATTGCAGGTATTTTGCAATTCAACGTTTATTTGAAGTGTTTGGCAGCAACATTTTGCTTAGAAATAAATATTTAAGCATTTTCATGGCATGGCATGATATAAAATATTACCGCTTATATAGATAATATATATAGATCGAATCTTTATGTTTTCACAAGTTGTTCACTATCGCAGCACATCATTATGCATCATTTTTATACAATAACAATCACTGTTTATAAAAACGAATGTCGAAACAAAAATCGATTTTTCCAAAGCCAATATTGACACTTGACATTGACACTGGCAATATTGTAGTGCCAGAAAGAAATACTGTAAAAACATCCGGCAAGAGGTTATTCCTTGCTAGTTATTATTTTTAATATTAAAATGGGTGTTAAAGTTGCTGATAAAGGTGGACAAATAAACTACACGTTACGTAGAAAAGGTGGTAGGAGTATCGTGGACAGGAAACCTGTAATTTCTCCTGATGAAGAGTAAGTATTTTTAACCCACATGCGTTTGTGTATTAAATGTATTTATATCAACTATTATTGCTAACTCAAACATATTATCTACGGAGTACGTTTATCTTTTTATAAAGTTTAATAAAATAAAGGTCTACGCTATAAAGTATAAAGCAATTTTTTTCTTTTAGGTCTGTTCTTGTCATCGCCGAAAATGTTGTACGTGTATATAGTATTAAAACTACAAATTTCACTCGTGTTCTTGAGTCTGAAAGCAGTGATTCTAAATTAATATCAATAGAATTTCCAAAAGATCAACAATACAACTTGTATGGTTTCACGGAAAAGGGACTTGTTATTATTTGGACTTGGGAAAATGGTGTTGTACTTAGAGAACAGGTAACAAAGTAACTTAGTTGATAGAAATATCTGTAGTGTGGCAGCAAAAAGAATATCTATGGAATATAATTAGATCAGTTGAGTTTGGTCTTAGTTGGTAGCATTTTGAGTAACAGTGGATTACCACTAGACCTCTGTTCATATATTCATCTCTTGATGACTGATAATGGTAGCACAATCTGTTATCCCAGATTAAATAGCCACTTTCAAGTGTAACACCCGTGAACTGTAGTAGTGTTTTAGGATGCAGCTTGCACATTCGTCTTCTCAAGCCTGCACTGTGACAGACTTTCTGCTCAAGGTCACTTAAAAAAAACTGAAATTTGCAAATTGTGATAGCAGTAATCACTGCATAAATATAATATGTTATTGTAAGAGGACCATTTTCTTTATAGTAGATCAACATATGACAATACTCCGTCTAATATTAAGCTAGTGTCTAATCTATAAACTGAAATAACTGCTATCACAGAGAAATTTCTGCAGGCAGCAACGTTTACTATGATGGCTTGAGAAGATAGCTGTGCATCATACAGGTTGACAGTGCACATTCGACTTGTTATACCTGACCAGTCGCAATATAATAATTTTTCATTTCAGACACTACAAGTACCATTCCACATAGACATATTAACATTCAACATAATTGACAAAAAGGAATGTTTTGTTACGGGCTATAACAACTTGACTAAACTCCTTTTTTATGCAAGATTTTCAATGAATAATGGTGATATTTTGTATGATTATTCAAGAAAAATGACTATAACTTACAACAATATCATTAATGTGGCCGTGTCATGTTCGAATGATGACAAATGTGTTGCCATATGCAATGGATCTAGGAATCTTTATGTACAAAATTTGGTAGATCCACAAAAGAAAGCAATGTTGGTATTATAATATTTATTTATTTACTTTTTTAATTTGGATAATGTGGTTAAATCCAAACTGATCCTGAAACTTGACTAACTTTTTTCATATTAGTAATAATATGATTGCACTCCGCCTGATGTTAAACTAGAGTGTGATCTGTGAACAGAGGTGACTGCTTTCAGAGAAGGGGATCCATAGATAGACTTTGTAAGATGCCTCACACTGCGCTTGAAATGTCCCATTTTGTAGGGAGAACGAAAGACGCGTCTGGGAACAACAGTAGTAGTGGAACAGCAAAAAAAGAACTGCCTAAACCTTTTAGTCTATGTGGGTCGTTTTGGTGTTGAGATGATACATGTGATCGCCCACACATTTACATCCGCACTATGTGAGGCTTGGGAGATAAATTCATGGATATCTGCTGAACATTCACCAGGGTAGTAGCGTTAGATGTGAAAGGGTGCCAAATCGCGACAGGCTAATGTAATTAATCAGTCTTTAAAATAAGATACAATCAGGTGTGGGCTCGGATTGTGATGTTTATATCTATGAAAATTTCATTTTAGGGTATTGTTATTCTAGTTTTCTCATTATAACAACTTTAATTCTTTCAGCTTAACTAACCCAAATATAATACGCATTCTCAGTGTGAGCGCACATCCGAAAACAACAAGCTTTTTAACAACTGATGCTCTAGGTCGTGCTATGTTGATCAGTGGTAATTTATATTCAAGAAATCATAATGATTTGGCAAGAGAAAGAATACATTGGCATCATATGCCATTATTTGCAGCTGCATTTACACAAGAAGGTTGGTTTTTATGTTTTCATGTATACACAAGTGAGTTGATAGGACATGTTGAGAGATGATAAAAAAAAAACTTTTTCTATGTTTTAGGTAATTCTGTAATAACTGGTGGTTTAGAAAAAGTACTTGTTAAATGGACGCTCGGCAGTTTAAGTAATAAAGCGAGAGATTTAGAATTCATACCACGTCTACCTGGCGCAGTAAAATACATAACTACAAGTAAATCATATGTCATTGTATCTGTAGCTACTAATTGTAAGTATGATATGATTTATTTTACTCCCAAAACACACAAGGTTGGTGATTGTTTATATGGACGATGGGACCCACCTGTCTCATACGCGCGTTCCTTGTGCTATCTTCCATACAAAGGATTAAACCCGCTGTACCCCTGTCCCGACATATTGCTTCTCCCATAAAATGTGTGTTTGAACTTTAAAATTAATAATTATTATGATGATTGGGTTATATATACTTCTGTCAAATATAGCGTCAACATGTTGGTTGTGCTTGTGACTGAATAATTTTGCACGAATACATATTAAAGAGTGGCAAGCAGACTGGTGATGGTGGTTAGACCAGTCTAGTCACCACCTCGTTCAAGTGAAATGACCTAGTCGTGTTTCGGGGTCGGTCAGATCAGAGCGTCATCTCATATTACAGAGGCGACTTTTACCTGGCCACAGAGAAACTGTGATATCAGTTGTCCCGACTTTTGCACCACAATCTATATTAATATTAGGTGAAGTGTGGACGCTGGTCAGGCTATATGTATAAAAAATTATTTCTGGCCACTGTATCTCTTAAATAAATTATAATATATTTCTTGTTATAGCAATAATAATAGCGGACCTGTTATTCAAAGTAAAATCTACTATATTGGAATGTGGCGGTTTATCTCAAGCAGCAAGGACTATGGGATCTATTCTCGCATTTGTTAAACCATTCAATGCCTTAGTGTTAGGTGGAAGACCTGGACATTTACAAATTTATTCAACTGTCTCTGACACTGTTTTATATAATGTAAGTTAATTTTTAAACATATAGAGATTAATACTCGTATGGTCAAAGGGATCACATGAGCGATCTAGCTTGTGTTCAAACCTCGCTAAATTCTCGATATAACTAAACTAGAGTGCAGTCCATAAACAGATACAACTGCTACCACAGACAAATGCATCTTAATAAGATGAGTGCACACCATCCATAGTGGCTTTAATAAGAATTGTTTATTTACACAAAAATATTTATGATTACAGGTAGACATAACAGAACATAATGACATCCCACCTTCAAGAGAAAACTTATTACCACTAAACACAGAAGTAACATGCGCCGGCGTAAACGCTTACGGCCACTGGTTGGTGACATCTGAATACAGGAATGATGGAAAAAATTACACAGAGGAAAAACTGAAATTTTGGTCAGTAACGAATGATAAAGCTGCACCATTTACGCTCACGACTTGCGTGAATCTATCTCACGGGGGTTGTAAAGTTATTAGCATAGCTCTTGACAAAAGTGGCACGAGATGTATAACAGCTGGTGGTGATAAAAAGTTCAGAGTATGGAAAAGAGAAAAGCCCAAGCGTGGTACAATTAAACCTTATTGGAGTTGTCTGACGGCATGCTATTACTCTTCAGGGATAGGTCACTCATTATCGAATGATATTCTAAACAAGTTCAAGAGTTGCGATCGTGCATTTGACAGATCTGCTCCGACTAACTACCCCTATCTACTTGATAATGATAACAAAGACGATGTCATTTATAGACTTATGTCTGTGAAGAAACGTGATCACGAACTTAAAGATAAAGATGTGGATATTAGTGTCTTGAATAAAGAGGAATGTGACATGGGTGGCGTGGCTATATCTCAAGATGGGTCGCTTATTGCGGCGTGGTTTGGGTGCAAATTAACATTGTGGGACTCCCATATGTGTACACTGAGGACCACGTTGTCACATATGGCGTTGAGGCCAAAAGGAGTCCATGTACAATTTGGAAATAAAGACGCGTCGCATTATGTAAGTATTTTATTTGATTTTCGTGATCAAGTTTCGCTCGATCGCTTATGAATTCCCATACCTTAGACTCTAAGGGCAAACGGGCAAAATGCTACAAAGAAAGCATCAAATTGCAAAAAAGCAAAAAAATTAATGTAAACAAAGACTGAAGCTGTGGTGGTGGTATCGGGTTTGATGTAAAAGGAAAATGGCCAGTAGAAAAGAATTAATAAATCTACATTCCTTATTAATTTTAAAAAAAAAAATTTTTACCTGAATTATTTAGTAATTAGACTTTTTCTATATTTGAGATTATTGTTGTATTAAATGCTTTAATAATTGATATCTGTTTTTTATGTAATTAAACATTGTCTATTGATTGGTAAATGTTGTGATAAAAAAAAAGTGATAAAAAAAAAGATAATAATGACAAATAAATTAATGAAAAAAAAAGATATTGTTTTGTTAACAAACGACATTAGACATCAAGTAGGACCAAAAATGGACATCGTCCTTCTCTGGTTATAAATAAACATTATTTTTTCTAATACATATTTTTTTTTTCAGCTGGTCTGTACAACTAAAACGTGTCTAGCGGTTTGGAGTTTATTATCGTTGTCAGTAAAATGGATTGTGCCAATCAGCGTCACGTGTCTTACATCCTGTACTATAACAAATAGAATGGCTGTTGCAAGTAGATTTAATGATAGTAAGTTTCTTACGATGCATAGTTATCTAACGATGTATAGAATGTGTCCTCAAGCCGGCATAGCGGAGGCGACTGTCGCCTGCAGAAATTTCTCGCAGGCGTTTCCGTTCATGGACCGCACTAACATCAGGCCGAGTCAATATTGCGGCGTGGCTACAAAAAAACTAGTCTGATATGATTTATATTAATTTCAGTAATTGTATTCACCCCTCATGATTCCGCACCTATAATGCACAAGAAGAATGTACTCGATCCAAATAATGGTGTAATAAAGTATTGCGTATTTGGAACTGCGAAGGATCAGAAAGCTTTCAAACTTTACGTTATGAGGAATGATTCAGTAAGTAATATTAGCAATCAGGACATAGTGAGAACATGAGTCGCATCTATCGTGAGTTCACACCCTCCACCACTAGACCACTGTCGCGTTTTCAAATGTCTGTACATAATCATAGTTACATTTGTGTCGATCAGAATTTAGCGAGGTTCGAACACCAGTCTCATTGTCGCCGTCTTACCGCTATACCACAGTCGCTGTTTGTATTGCTTATTTATGTTATTATTTCTAAATAATTTTTCTATTAATCGTACGGGCCTCTGACGAGGCGCCTCGGTAACTACTCAGCCCAAGAGTACGCTTTTATCAAGTTCAAATATGGAATTGTGAGCATTTTTTTTTTCAGGAATTATACAGCTTGGAATCAGAAAAATCTAAAGAAGGCAATTTAGAGATTATATCACACAAGAACATGCCTCAAACAAAGTTTAGTTTATTAGTTGCTGAACAACAAGTGTCAGATATTAGCGCAACACATTTTAATAATTTAGAAAACACTACTAATGATGGCTTAGTCAAGTCTGTCGTTTCTAAGGTATGTTATACTAACTTTTTTTCATTTTTTATTACAGCTTGGCATATTACAACACTCCGCCTGATGTAAAGCTAGAGTGCGGTCCGTGAACGGAAACAACTGCTACTACAGAGGAAAAAAACAGTGCACACTCCTCTCGTTATACCTGGCTACTAGCCAAACTGTTCCCGAAACGCGACAATGTCACTTCACGGGTGTTACATTCGAAAGTGGCGGTACTACCCCAGATTGGGCTAATAACAAAAATACAAAATTAATAGTAGTGATTCGATTAGTCTCCTTTATTTATTGTAACTGGACATATGATGTAAAGCCGGAGTGTAGTCTATGAACAGAAACTACTGCTACTACAGAGAAATCTATACGGACAGCAGTCGTCTCCGCTATGTTGGCTTGAGAAGACGAGCATGCACCATTTAGATTGACAGTACACACTCCTCTCGCTATACCTGGCTACTTTCAAATTGCTCCCGAAACGCGACAAGGACACGTCAGGGGTGTTACATTCAAAAGTGGTCCAATACGAGATTGTAGAAAATGTGGTAGGCAGAGATTATCCATTAGGATAATGTTTTATTTCAGTACTTCTCAGCTGCTCCCCACATGATGCCGTCAGTCAGCGTTTTAAGCTCACAATTCCTTGAAGAAATCTGTGGCCGGAAAATGAAGGAAGATGTCATTGAACCCCCGGAGCCAGAAATGGAGCTCGAGCCTCCGTCAAAGGAACAAGACTCGAGTGATGAAGAGGAACCAGTTTCAGGGACCAATGAGCCAGTACCAGAAAAGAAACAATTGTGGACGGTGGACTTTGATGGTGTAAAGGAGAAACATTTGAAAAAAATTTGGAAGCAACCACTTTTACAAGAATCTGTAATACAGTTATTTTCTGAACATAAATGAAATTAAATTTTACTTAAAATTAAATTATTTTTTACAAGTTTTCCTTTTATTTCTTGTTACAATAACTATGCTCCTCTGCCTACCCCGGCAACCAAACAAAACTCTAGTTGCATCAGGACTTCAAGTCCTCAAACTTTTTAATATAACGTGGATATTTTCACAAATAATTGCATTTTTTCGCCAAAAGCTAGATTAATTCTTCCCTTAACCACAGTTTTCGCTTATTGGAGTCTTGATATTGGCATTTCGGCACCTAATTTTGTTTTTTTTTTTAATTGAACACCTCAGAATAACTTCTACAGGCAGCAGTCGCCTCCGCTATGCCGGCCTGAGGATACGAATGCACCAACCAGATAGACACCCGTCTCGTTATTTTCACTTAATCCAATTTTATTCAAGCAAATAAATTATTTCCAAGTCATTTATCTACATAGGTCTTCATTTTATTGTATTATCATGTGATATTCAATCAGACATGTCAGAGATTTTAACGACAGAAGAAGTGAGGAGTGTTGCTAAAAAAATTGGATTAAATTCAATAGAAAAATGGGAAATAGTAAAGGCCTCTGACGAAGTGATTGAAAGCGAATTTCGAGGATATAAAATTTCTAGTAGCGTCTTCTTGAAATGTCTACCACGATTCGATATAACAAAAGCAAATTATATAAATGAATTAGAGTTCTTTAAAAAAGAATTTGTGATGTTAGCTGATTTGTTTCTCAATTTTGGTGGTGATGAAGGTAAAAATTGGATTTATTTTTATTGTAGCTCGGCATGTGACTACACTCCGCCTGATGTAAAGTTAGAGTGCGGTCCATGAATGAAACAACTGCTACTACAGAGCTCTACGGGCAGCAGTCGCCTCCACTATGCCGGCTTGAGACCAGCATGTACCATCTAGATTTTCAGTGCATACTCCTCTCGTTATACCTGACTACTTTCAAACTATTCTCGAAACGCGACGAGGTCACTTCACGGGTGTTACATTCATAAGTGGTGGATTTAGTGATGTATGTAAGTGATGGATTATTCTTTTTTTGTAATTACAATTAATAGATAAATAGACTGTCTGTGAAGTGGTCTTTGCCAATGTTAAAAATTTATTAACCGTACTAAAATTGACCGTAAGTGGTTTACGGAAGTTTCGTACCGGAATCTTAGGGTAGACCCTCAATGCCCATCCGATATGAGGCGTAAAACTTAGATACGTTTTGACTACGGAGAATACTCAAGAAACGCATGCAGTTATTATCATAATTAATGTATTTAGCATAATTAGTATATCTTTATTACAGGCGATAAAAAATGGCGACCGAAAGTTTTGTTTGTAAAAGAAAACGTTTTTATATTTGAAGATTTGACACAACAGGGATACAGAATGCCTAACAACGAAGCTACATTAACTCTTACAGAAATAAGTGCAGTTGTAAAATCGATCGCCATATTTCATTCACAATCTTTAATATACGAAGACAAAAAAAGTAAAAATTTAAACCGTAATTATTCTATTTGGGAGGACTATAGCCGCTATCTTATTGATCCTCCAAAAGGCAAGAAATGGAGAGACATTGGACGAGACGCAGTAATAGAATATTTAAAAGTATTTTCTAAATATAAAACTACGAATAATTTTAATACCATAATTGAGAAACAAATACCGATGTTATTTGACAAAGCGGCCAAATTATTAGAACCAAGTAATAAATATAAAAATACTCGAATATAAAAAATATAAAATATAAAAATATAAAAGAAATATAAAAAAAAAAAAATCATCGAGATCTCTGGACTAATAATATATTTATCAAAGACCAAAATGGTCATATTGAAGCTTTATTAATAGATTTCCAAACTGTTGTTTATTGTTCTCCTATGATAGATTTAGCTGCATTCATGTATTTTAATTCCGTTAAAAACTTCAGAGAAACGAATACCGATAAAATTATTGATTTGTATTATACAACTTTAAAAGAAGAATTAAAGATAAATAATTTAGAAATAAATAAATATTTTAATAGAAAAATATTAGAAAATGCATACGAGGAGGCAATTTTATTCGGTATTACACAAGCAGCAATTATATTGCCTGTTACTGTAATGGATGATCAAGTTAGAAAAATACTCTTTTCTGATCTCAAAAGTAATGAAATTAATGAAGGATCAAGGAGCGCACAAATCATCAAAGCAGCTGATAATGAAAAGTATCAAGAACGTTTAACAGAACTTTTTGATGAAATTGTCGAAAGATATATTGCTTTAGAATAGAATTCTTCGCTCGGTGCATTATACTTATTAGACTACCAAGCCGCGGTGAATTAGTCGTGTTTCGAAGTAGTATGGACTTCAGACTATCAGCCTGGACTGTGCAAATATCTTTGAAGCCCATTTAGCTTCATGCTCACATAACATAATTACCCTACGAGTTCATGCTTTTTGCTAATGATTTATTTATTACAGACGTGCTATAAAGCTGCCGCTCAATATTAATATCTCATTACCCCAGGGGGTCACAGTACGTACTAATATATTAGATTCTTAATAGACACACAAACATGTAATTTTAAATTTTTTTTTTATAATTTAAATTGTCTTTTTTTTCTATAACTAACTCCTTTCATAAAATAAAATACCTACTAATAGATAACGTCTTCTGAGACAATTAAAATAATCTTATCATTGTTAATATTTATTTTAGTATTAAATGCTGTCACAATATCTTTGCATTATTTGTTGTAAATCTGTCCGTAATAAACTTTAGAAACTAACTTAGATATATATCAGTCGCTGTCCTATTTTCTATTTTAAGTAACTTCAACAGAACCATGATAAGAAAATTAAATGAAAATTTAAAAGTAACTGAAAATGGTACTCGAATATCCAAGGAATGTGTTAATTTTATATTAAAAAACTTTTATAAAGATGTCGATTTTAAATTAATTAGATTTAATATAAAATGTGCAAGTGATAATATGATAGGGTTTTTATCGGATTATTGGAGACTTGAAATCGATGTTCATTTGGAAGGTAGTAAGAAAAAGCTTCAGTTCTTTATAAAAGCTATTTGTCATAACAATGCCGCTAAAGCCGCTATGGTCAATGAAATGAAATTACTTATGAAGGAGATTCTTTTTTATGATGTTATTAAACGAAATATTAATTTAGATGGTAAGTAGGTATCTATTTCACCTTTAGACGATAAAAACGTGTATTGTCAACATGGATGGGGTACATTCGTAAGGAAGGCGACTGCTGATTTCAAAGTCGCTGTGATAGCAGATGTTTCCGTTTATGGACCGCACTCTAGCTTAACATCAGGCAGAGTTTTGTCATATGTTGAACTACAATTAATCGTTAACTATAAATAACTACCAGAAATAAGGAAAAAAACATTTCAGGTCTCAAAAAATGGTGCCCAAACTTAATAGCCTACCTGGACGACGCAATGATCTACGAAGACCTAACATATTTAGGATACAAAAACAGAGATAAATTGTGCCGATTCGATCTCGCCCATACATTTCAAGCGTTGGACACATTAGCAACATTTCATTCAATAAGTTTAATTTACGAGGAAAATAAACGAAAGAAAATGCCTGCTTATTCGATTTATAATGATTATGAAAAATATTTAGATGTCGGCGGTTATTGCGAAAATAGTTTATGGTTTGTTCAGTGTACAAATGGTGCATTAGAAGCAGTATACTCCTTCTCAAAGCATAGAGAAAATATTAATACTATGAAATTAGTTGAAGAAAAATGGAAACACGTTTGGAACGAAGCTCTGAAACTCTGTGATTATTCTACAATACATCGTAATGTAATATGTCACAGAGATTTATGGAATAATAACATACTCTTTCATTATAAGGAATGTGGTGAACCTGATGGCTGTATTTTCGTTGATTACCAAGCTATTAAGTTACAACCCCCGGCTGGTGACGTCATGACTCTATTACACTGCAATTTGGATCCAGAATTCAGAGAAAAAAACATGGACGTGTTTTTAAATTATTATTACGACAAATTAAATAGTATTCTTGAAGATAAAGGAATAAATATTGTTAATGTTCTTCCTAAAGATGAATTTGTCATTACAGTAGAGAAACAAAGACAATGGGGTTTAATTGTAAGTGCTTGTTTGATACCACAAATTATGATCAATGATGAATTACTTACGAACATATTTACTAATACAGAGCGCTTCGAAGATATTATGACGAGAAGAAAAGGAGATTTTATTAAAGAAATGATGAACAATGATAAATATTATAGAGATACAGTTATGGAGATATTTGATGAAATTATAGATAGATATATTATAAAAGGATTATAAATAGCGATGACAGAAATAATATCTAATAAAAAGGATTCCGCAAATAAAATTCTGCAATACTATTAATATTATTATTTATTTATTTATTTATTACATATTCTCGGTCTGTAGCCGGTTACTAAGGTGTTATTATTATTATTATTATTATATTTTAAATAGAAACAACTATTTTTTATGGATAATCCTTTTCACAAGTTTATTTTTAAAATGCTCCCGTGGAAAGCTCCAATCTGGTTTCGGAGTAAATTTGTTATCCTCCAACTTGCGAACTCCGAATTTGAGATGCCAATGATCATTTTCCGTGTCCCTTTGAATGTATATATCACAGAAAGGTCTAACAAGAACAATGTAAATAAGTTCTACGAAACTTAGCAAACTGGCGCCTAAAAATAAGCCACCTGTACCTCCCGTTGATACTGTAAACGAAAATTATAAGAGATTTACATCGTCATCGCCCTCAGGTTAAATAAACTACAGTAGCGGACAACTACTATAACAGACGTCTGTAGGCAGTAGTCGCCTCCGCTATGCCGGCTTGAAAATACGAACGTCTTACCAGGGCACACTCCGGGTTATTTAAAATTGATTCTGAAATACGACTGAGTTACTTCACGCGTAGTACATGGACAACACTAGCTTAACATCAGGCGGAGTGTGGTCCCATAAAAAAATGTCCTCGACTCGGTTTGTTATTAGTTCGCTTTCACATCACTGTACCTAGACTAATAGACCTTACCAACTAAATCAAGAACTCCACGGACAACGTTTCTTCTATATCTTTCACTGGGTAACATCGCAAGCTGAATTTGGACAGTCGCATATTCATCTGGGATGATCACTTTAAAATCTTTGACAACAGATATCTCAGCTTCAGTGCACGATGGTAAGCAATCGCAGTATAATCCAGGTCGACTTGACCATTTTGCTTTGAGAACCTTCGATCAGAAATTTAATTAATTAAAATACTTATAAAGACTGTTGTGATAAAGCTAACGACATAAATAATGTTGAAAAATATAAAGTATATGGACTACTGCCTACCATATATGTAAATAAAAGAGTGAAAGTTAACAGTATATCTTGGGGCCGGTAATTCAATCCTCACTTAATTATCAAGCGATCTTATTCTATCATTCTTCACTAAATACAAATATACATTTTTATGATTGTTGCGATTCGTTTTAGGGAAATAATCTAATCTCACAATTTCTTTTCTATGTTGCATCGGCAACAAGGATATTTAAATGACTAACGTACGTTAATAAAATCGTCCTAGATTACATTATTTTATACTGTACCAGAATACACCACTATCGTTAAAACATGCACTAGTTTACCATCTGACTTAAGTCAAAAGTGTGTTACCGACCCTTATGATCAATATCCATTCTTTATTATTCATATTGTCAAGTATAAATTTAAATCTAATGTTAGTTGTATAACCTGACATCAGATATTACGTTAATATTGTTCTGCTTTTAAAATGGCATCCTTTCAAAAACAATAAAACCAGTTCAAAAAAACCAGATTCTTGCAGTTGCATAAAAATTTCAATTGCATCAAAATCAGCATTTTGAAGATTACTTCACTATCGCATACCTACACTCTCCCATTTCATAAATATTCTGGATTATATAAACTTTGCAACATATGAAATACCTTTGATCTCTTTCAATTGCTAGATCACTATAATAATAATAAAGAGTGGTAGGCAGACTGATGATAGTTATTCGACCAGTCTGCAGTACCACCACTTTCGAATGTAACACCCGTGAAGTGACCTTGTCGCGTTTCGGGAATAGTTTTAAAGTAGCCAGATATAACGAGAGAACGTCTCTTCAAGCCGGCATAGTGGAGGCGACTGCTGCCTGTAGAGATATCTCTGTAGTAGTAGTTGTTTCCATTCATGGACCGCACTCTAGCTTTACATCAGGCGGAGTGTTGTCACATGCCAAACTACAATAAAAAAAAAAAATTGACCTGGCGGAAAAGCTGGATATTACATTCAATAGATAAGCTACTCTAGGTCTAATAAGAATTTTAAATACGACTATACGTAACCACAACATTTGCGTTTAAGTTTTGTTTTACAAATTCCATGCGAATAAAGTAAGCATTGGATTCATACTAAATTACGTTATTAAGGCGCAGCTGGTTCCTCACTTTAAGGCCAATTGCACCAGATGACTTAACTATTACTCTCACGTTCAAGTAATGGTTAAAATTAAAATTGAGTTGCTTCAGAAAAATCTGGAATCTAATAATAGAAGGGAAAAATACTAATTATAATTTATCCTAAACAATTACTTAAGTACTTTGCAATTAATTTAAAACATCTTACCGAAAATTCGCTTAGATGATCATTGAGACATATAATGCCTTTTATATCACATTTAAGTTCTTCAGGGACGTTAGGCATGAAAAAATTAGTGCAATTACAAAATTTTAGTTGTGCTTCTTTTCTACATTGAACTGTACAAGCGCTATACGAATAATGTCTGTAGACTTCCAAAGAATTTTCATCGGAATATTGGCATTTGCGTTTAACTGGCGATATTAATCTGGCCCCGGCGTCATTTTCTATATTACGTATTGTTATATAGCGCCTGTAATTGTAATATCTTTTATTATGATGAAAATTAAATTTAAAAAATCAATACGCACATAACTGTACTGAGGTGAAATACGAACACGCCCGCAGTGACCCCCACTATGCACGCGGATGTTCTACGACCTATACATATCGCACCACCAGGGAAAAAAGGCATAAGATGAAAAAGTAAATTTTACAGGAGTGCAAAAAGAGTGTTTAAATGAATATAACTTTTTTTCCTTTGACCTAAAATAATGCTTAAAACGTCATTTAAAAGTACAATCATATGAGTCTTTACTTTTAATTAAACAATAATGATTTTGCGTAAATAAACATATTCTGTTATTTGTTAATAAGAAAATCGGAACTGTCAAACGACATGTTTACATGTATTATGTAATTTCATGTATAAAATTGCGAATTATATCGATAAAATTACGAAAAAAAACTATTTAACTATAGCAATAACTCAAAACCACTATAAAAAGGCTTATGTTCTTATTACTCTGGGGGTGCGATATAATGCATGATGCATGATGCTTTAGACACGCCATCCACTCACAATTTAATATTAAAATAAAATTAACCTATGAAAAACTTCAGGTCCGACTGTAAGAACATCCGAGCCTAATGTAGTTACTGAGGGTACTTCCTCTTCATTTAAAACATATACCTGAAAAATAACAATTAAAACAGACACCCTTACTTAGGGCCAGTATTTCAATCCTTCCTTAATTAGAAACCGACGTAGTTTACCACTTTACGCAAGTCACATTTGAGTTACTGGCCCTTAAAGGCTGTTTAACGCCAAAATAAATAAAAATAAAATAAAACTCACATTACCAGTGACCATAACATTAAATCTAATCGCACCAGGACCAGTCGTTCTATTGCTTATCATCGGTAATTTAGGAGCACCGGCTTTTCTAAAAATAAATTTTGTTAAGATTTAAGAGCAAATAGAACGTTCTGAGTAAAGTTTATTGGCCATATATTCATAATAATGTCATAAAATATAGTATAGTAATATTTTTTTAATTTTTAAGTGAATATACTATTTTTACTGTATTAAAATCATACACAATGTGAAGTTCCAAATGCAACGAGTTGGCGGAACGCTAGACACCATGGCTATGTGGCTTCTGCAGTCTAAAAATCAACCTGCATACCAAATAAAAGAGTTAAGGGGAGTTTTGTTAATTTTCATGAACTTTACGGTTACAAGCAACACTCGACCACGAATACCACGATGATTTGATTTTGAAATTAAATATAAACGCGATCATAAGCCGTGAAAAAGCTTTTTTTTTTTTCTTGATTATTTATTTGGGCTTTTAGCACCATAGTGCTTATGTCAGCCCCATTGGTAACACATTATATACTACCTCTCAATACACACTCTTACCTCTTCTTAAAATATATATTTACAAAATCAAATAGCATCCTAGCTGAAGCAGAAGTTGGTCCCACATCCAAAGCGTTGATGCCCAACTTATTCATCAATACCTCTCTCTCCATTTTGCATCGACCACATTGCCACAACAAATGCATAACGTCCTCCTCCTGCGAGCATAACTCGCTGTTGGGGGACGCAGTGAAAAAGCCTTATCACTATAACTTTGGCTTAGAATGACTGTGGTCGAGATATATACACACTATCGAATAGTTTGGTCACTCAGTGCCTAAAATACTTATATTAAAAGACTCATAAATACATATTACAGTTATATTTTAACGTTAAAAATATATCTACCTTCCTTGTATAGAATTTATAGCATAACAAGTACCCAGCTCCGTATCCATAGGTTGAAAATATTCACAACAATTGAATTCTACGCCATTCCATGAACAATTAGCTATTGTTTCTTTGCAGGGGGTACGAACCTTCGAAACAAGCCCAAGTGTAATAATTAGAATCATTAGTAGAATATTTAAATTAGCATGACAACCTTTTCTAATTTAAATTCTTAAAAGTCCTAAAAACATTTGATATCATGGTTACCGGAACAAAATTACATAATGAATGAAAAAAGGTTAACGACACTGTATGAATGCACTTGCGAATCACCTAATTAGGTACTTAAAATGTCATGAATTTAAAACCAGGCCTTTTAAAGAAAACGCAAATATCCGCCTTCTTTTGAAGAAAAATATATTTAAAAATGTGTGTATGTATGTATAACAATTACATTACCATATTAGCATAATAAGTAAGATTTGTTTTTATACAATCAGGCAGTGAATCTTCCAAACCACAAAATTGGGATGTATAATATGTAATGCCTTTAAAATATGCCAACTCCTTTAAAACTTCTTCCATATTAAAATCATGCTCTTCACCCCATAGACTGAAATAAATGTATCAGCATTTTACCAGAAAAAAAACTAGTGTTAACACCCTTAAGGAGTCGCAATTACCTTGTAACTAGCGGGAGTATAACAAAGAGTTAGCCACCGTGCCACCTAGCTAAACAGTGCATACTCAAGATCGACATCAAACGGGCTACATACTATAAAAATGTTCTAGGTATTTTTAGATTGAGATATTGCAAATATCGTTAGATTAATTATAATTAGACTAAATTAAATACCAAGTAGAAATAGCGTCTGTCCTTACCTATCAGAAACTTCTTCAATACGTCGTATATTATCATTTTCACAAACAGCTACTGAAGGAAAATGTGTATCCCAATCTTTATATGCAGTCTCAACGACAAATGAAATAGCGTTGTCTTGAAAAGCAGCATATTGGGCTTTGATTAATAATGCAGATCCATACCAGGATAATATGACAAATATAAACCAAAATAGTCTACAATTTAATCAATTCATTAATAATTATAATTAATTTAATTAGTGTATTTTCTTTAATGAATTAAAACACAGTTAAAATTAAATAATCTTCAGAAAGCAGATCTGTCTTACCTTTCAGTCCAATGTTTTTTCAAATCAACTAAAAATCTAAACCCGTGTAAAGATGTGGTTTCAGGAATACTCCTGATTCCTTTCCACCAAATATCGATATAGCTCTTAGCGTCTTGATACATTTTACATTTGTATTGAATAAAAAATCAGAAACATCATTTTTATAGTACGATTTATTTCATACAAAATTCATAGCATGCGTGTGTATCCTAACAATAAAAATTCTACTTAATACCGTGAGATTGTGACATTTGTGGTGTTATCAATATAAAATCTATTAAATAATTTATTAAACCTATCATAACAAAATATTGTTGTTACCGATTTACGAACCGATAATCAAACCTTTCCTAATTTTCTACTATACATATTTTAAACTTCGTCATCCCTAGTCGGCCAAACGATATCATGTCTTATAATTTCACAACACCATACGCTGCTGACTAGGCTTAAATTAAAACAAAAAGATAAGATACGCTACGCACGACCAAAAAGTGGACTAGGTCTAACTGACATACTTTGATACATGTGCGTAAACGAGTGAGAGTGTTCCCTGTCACCCTGGTGTCTGGCAACGTCTTTGTATCTTTGTCTCATGTACACGAGTATTGCTTACTGTATGGGTCACTGCGTGTAGTTGTGTGTCTAGTTCACTTTCAACAGTAACAACAAAGAATGTACCGTATTTTCCTATTTTTGTTTTAATCTAATATACTAGGACAGATATTTCGTAAACGATGGAACATACTTGACAATTGATATGCACCGCTGACGTGACGACTCGTATAGTAGTTTCATTAGCAGTAGCAAATACAATTGAATTAGAAGTATTCAATTAAGATATGATTTGTACGTTATTCTTAGGTATATTTCTTGTGAGTTCATTCCAGTAAAGTGATTGTCTCTTCGCTAACGATGGTCGCTTTGCATTTTGATTTTTTTTTCCTATTTTGACGTCACGTCGCCTGTTGTTATAGTCACGCATCAATTTCACGGTGAAGAAATAAAGAAACTCTAATACACTAACAAAGCTGAAACCGGTCACGAAGCCGCAAGTCGAACCTATGTTACCTGTTGAAATGATCATAAAATTACTATTGCAGGAAAGACTATTGCAGAAAAGGCGATATAAATATGTTTAAACATTTTGTAAAGAACGTAAAAAAGATAATAGATTTTGCTAATATAAAAACTTACTAAACAAATCAAACCATTTCATGATAACGTTTTGTTCAAAACAATCAGCGATTTCATTTGCGTATTTTACATGTATTATTGATGTATTGGTGAAATTCATTCCGGCTCTGAAATTGTTTATTTAATTATTGGAATATTATACACTTTCAACATATGAGTGGAGTATTCGTCCATCGTCAACTTAGCCATTCACCTTCGTTTTCCGTGTATATTGAAATTAATACTACCAAAACATTACTTCACACATCACGTGACCTCTCCTCTAACTCGTTGCTAAGGAATTATGTAGTTGCCATGATAAATATTTATAAAATTGTAAACAATTTATTGTCATACATAGTTCATGGTTATTTTAGTAATAAATTCTGGTGTCCAAGTGTGAATAGAATATGAGCGGTATTATAAACACAGATTTTGAAGTGTATGGCAAAGTTCAGGGAGTCTATTTTAGAAAACATACTCAGCAAAAGGCCTGCACGCTAGGATTAAAAGGATGGGTCATGAACACTCCACAGGGTACCGTTATCGGCCAACTTCAAGGACCAAACGAAGCAGTCAACCA
This sequence comes from Tinea pellionella, assembly GCA_948150575.1. Lineage (NCBI taxonomy): Eukaryota > Metazoa > Arthropoda > Insecta > Lepidoptera > Tineidae > Tinea > Tinea pellionella. The sequence continues at coordinate 4,432,452 of OX411258.1, forward strand.
AATGAAAATTTGGTTACAAAAAGTAGGAAGCCCCAAATCCAAGATCGATAAAGCTATGTTCAAAAACGAAGGTCCAATAACAATGAGTGCATTTAGAACTTTTTCTATACGACGTTAATTTATTATTTATTAAATTTATTTTAAAATTAATTTGATTATTTTTCTGTTTACTTACAACCACGGTTCCCGGTTTCTGTCTGGTAAACTATTCAAGTAGTCCGGATGTATATTGATATTTTTGAAGTCGTAACGGTATGCTGTTTTAGAACACGCTGGATAACACATAGGACAGTAAATTCCACCTCCAACCAGGTCTAACTCAAGTTCTGAATGCAAAGACTCTTCGTCTATCGGTCTTAAAGCTATAGATTGTGCTGGAATGTAAATTGAATTCATACGATTTACTAATTTATGGGTTGATATATGGTAATGAATAATGAGCGAGCAATTTGGCAGTGGAAGAATGGAAATCGAATTAAAATGCGTTAGAATCGTTGCGATCTCAAGCATAGTGACCAGAGTCGAAAGAGTTCGTTCGGCCATTTGGAAAGGATGGATGGTCGATAGTATATCAAGAATCAGATAAGAAGCACCCTCACCTGATATGCATTCAAGAAAATAATGTAGCCTAAGTGGCAGAATTTAGAAGACTGATGTCTGCAGTAATTCAACTTACCGTAATACAACTTCAAGCATGGTAAATCAGTCAAGTCACAAATTTTAGAATGCATCATCCGTGGCATATTAAACGGTGTACAATTGCAATTATCAAACAAAAATGCCATTCGACATTTTAATAAGCAATCGCTGTATGTATAGAAATCTAAATAATCCGATTCATCATAAAACATACATTGACGTAATGATATTGGTAAATGTTGGATATCTCTTGATGCGTCTGTTAAACTGGCTGATATTGCGACCGTGATCTAGAAATTATTGAGAGTTTTAAATCTAAATACTCGTATGTGCCCACTAATTGATCAAATAAAGCATGAGATTGAAGATGTTGGTGCTTAGTTGTGTCTGACTCACATCACATTGCAGTGTATTATACATTCGCACAAAATATTTCGTAGGGATAAAAAATTATTAAAAGAAAAACTAATTTTATATGCTGACGGTACAGCTGTCATGCGTCGCCATTTAAGTCTCATTCTTTATTTAAACAAATAAGTTATAAATTGAGAATAGAACTTACTTGAACGGTTGGATTTACAACTTGTATGGCGAAACTTCCACTTGGATCATCAGGAAAATCGTATGCATCAGAAAATTGTATCTATAAATCACAATATAGGTATGAAATTTATAAAATCATATTTAAATTTATCATGTGTAGGGTATTGTTATTATCTATCTATATTAGTGCTCCTCCATAATTAATTAACATCCCTAACACACATATTTACACACCAGTAAATGTTAATATAATAATAAAACCATAAAACTGGGTCTTTAATTTATTTTTAAATTATTAAAATAGTTTTACAAAATGTGGACATAATCTCCCCAAGAGCATATAGCACATTAAACATACCATAGCTCCTTGCAAACGGAAGTGATCATAAAAATCATCAGTTTTATCAAATTGTATTAACACTTTTAATCCCTGATCAAAGTCAAATGCCGATTTATTTCCATAATTATACATATTCACATCTCGGCTGATATCTAATCTGGGAAAGAGGGACAAAATGTACACTAACGGCCATATACTCAAACGTTACTTTAATTAAGCAGGCTTCAAATAACGCTTGAGTGTTCTTCCGTAAGCTTATTAAAAAACTGCAATTCATCACTACTATTTGGTCAAATAAACAATAGAATCAAAGATGACGGTGCAGTACCGTCAGCACATAATGTTTTTTTAATTATCATTTTTTAAGCTCGACATATGACAAACACTCCGTCTGATATAAAGCTACAGTCCATGAACGGAAACAACTGCTAGTACAGAGAAATCTCTACGGGCAGCATTCGCCATCGCTATGCTAGCCTGAAGGAACGAGTATTCGCTATCTAGATTGACAATGCACACTGCCTTCGTAATATCTGCTTACTTTCAAACAGTTCCCGAAACGCGTCTATGTCACTTCACGGGTGTTGGATTCGAAATAGGCGGTACTATCCCAGGACGGCAAACTGGGCTAATAAACATGTACATTCCTATGCGAATAAATCAAGCAAAAATTATTAAGAAAAACATGCATTAAATAAAGATTTTAAAAATATATATTTATTCTGATTTTTTTTCTGCTTCCTGCTGTGGCAATATTTTATGAAAAACAATAGTATCCACCAAACTTACTCGAAAAATTCATCAGAACCTCGTAGATAGTTGAATGTACAGCAATATCCATTCATAGTTAAACGGAAATCAAAAAGGTTTGTACAATTCATTATATTTTCATTCCAAAGACATGCTATGAGAAATTCTTCACATTGCGGTGTTAACTGAAATTAAATATGTGTTTCGATTGGGAATCTTCGTTAACAGACTGCGCCACAGGGATCGAAAAAAAGTAAACTAGATTCTATCCTTAAAAGTATGGAAAAATATGAAGAGCAGCCATCGTCTAACGGTAAGACGAGTGAACTCACTATCGATGAGACCCGTGTTCGAATCTCACTAATCTGACTGCTACGAATGCAACTTTGTTATGTGTACTTTGGTCGCTCAGTGCCTATAGGCACTTAATTGGTAGACAGACTGATGATAGTTATTAGCCCAGTCTGCCGTCCTGGGGTAGTATCACCACTTTCGAATGTAACACCCGTGAAGTGACCTTATCGCATTTCGGGAGCAGTTTCATAGTAGCCAAGTATAGTGTGCACTGACAATCTAGATGGTGTAAACTCGTCTCCTTAGGCCGGCATAGTGGAGGCGACTGCTGCTCGAAGGGATTTCTCTATAGCAGCAGTTGTTTCCGTTCATGAACCGCACTAGAATGCTAGAGCTTTACATCAGCCAAAGTCTTGCCATACGATAAAAAAAAGTAAACTAACATAGACGAGTATAATCGAATACTTTATTAGGATAAAAATTGTAAGTACATACAGAACGCAGTAAGTTTTTCATATCATGTTTCCCTAATGCTTGATGGAGTAATAATGCGTTTGAGTCGTCAGGTGATTCTAAATTATACATATGCCCAAGACCAGATAATAACGACAGCATTTGTGTTAAGTTATACATTTTGTTTCTTTCTTCCTTTAATCTACAATCAACCATTTATCGAAGCAGCAGCTGAGTTATTATTGCTTAATCTAATTGCATTGTCTTCTATCAAGCCTTTCCTACATTATATGTAAAAAAATTGTATAAAATATTTGAATAAAAAAAATATTACATTGAGTAATCAGATTTATTGTTGATATGTGGTTCAACCGGGAATCGAACCTGGGACTTTCGCGTAATCTTTATTTATTAACTTTTATTTTTGCTACTTACAATTCATTAGCCAACTTAACAACAGCTTTTTTGCTTATGCGATTAGTAGTACAGATACCTATGGCTGGAAATATAATTTCGGTAACAGATATGCCTTCTGGCAGTTGTGTAGTAACCAATGGAGCTTTATAATATTTATCAAATGTTACCCATACTAATGAAATTGAACTTATTAGAGCTATTATCATAGTTAATTTCCATAGTAATCTGAAAATAAAAGCCCAATCAACTTGCAAAAAAAGTCCTGAAATGTTTAATATCATGAGCACCGATAAATAATAAAAAAGAAAAAAGTCAACGACAAAAGGTTTCAAATTCACATGATTCGCAGCAGCAATCCATCAAAGGGATCTTCTGCTACATGCTCACTACTTTACCGCGCCATTTGATATGCATGATTTATAATAAATTTCAGGACATCTTAAACTTATTATATTAAGTTAAAAATTGAAAATTAGGCCATATTTTATGATTTTAGTGATCATTGTGTTCATATGATTTTTCTACTATAGCTATATAAAGCTTTTTTATTTTTATTATTTTTTCTTTCTTATGTAGTATCATATATCACTCATTTCTACAGTGCTCCTGATACTCGCCCCGCAGAAGTTTTCCCTAGTGCAGGGATCACGGTAAGTAGGTACGGTCAGATAAACTAATTCACGAAATCACGACTAATCTTAATATGTTGAGATTATCTTGTTTGACTGTACATATTTTATTTACAAACTGTACAAAGTAATATTCTTCTTTTTTAAATGAAAACTGTTTGATTCTTTGTAACTAGGGTTCGAACATTGTGATATACCTACCTAATTGAATTTTATATTACCTTTCAAAGTTCGATTTATCATCATTAACAAGATTCTTCAGACCACAAATAGAAGATTCTTTACAATATTGTTTTATTATAAATTTTATACTCTCCTTAAATATTTCTTTATCGTAACCATGCTTCTTATTTTCGTTGTTATTTTTATTAGAATCGTATGGTTTCACTTCTATTTTTTTCATTGTTACTGAATTGATTGTCGATAGTCAACTAAACAGCGATTAATTGCTTTCGATTGACCTCACATAATTATGATTAATTACAATTTGTCGTGACTTTTTAGTCATATATTAGGACTATCATAACATATATTTATTTATTGAGGTACAAGACCATACCAGAAATTTGATATCAATAAAGTCTCGCTGATTGTATCCCCGCTGATTCACTGATCGCGATAATGCTTCAGTGAGAAGTGAAACACATCATCGTCGACTAAGGGACCATGCATTTTATTTAAAGTAAGAAAATTATGAACAGGAGATTTTTTTAATCCTACGGCTCCACCGGCGTTAGCGTTAATGTTAATAGTTAAAACTATACTACATTTAAAAAAATTAAACGTTTTCCTCGAGTTAGCGATTAACGTAAATGCCAATAGTATTGATGCTAAAAAAATACCGTGTTAAATTCTGGTCATAGAAACATAATGCCTGAATTATGTAACGCAGGTGGGGCAGAAGCATAAAGAAAGCTTCTTTTATATAAAGAAAGGATTTTGTTTTGAAAGATGGATATCAATGTATTCTCCCTATACCCGTTGGTTTATAATACAAGGGATTGAGTCGTGGGTATAGTTATTTTAAAATTATCATAAATAAAACAATTCACAAAATTCCTTGACCTATGTATGTGTAAGTTCCTACATCTCAATCAAGATTGAGTGATTTAACATGTGCTCCGAAGAATAAAGATGGCAAACATCTTTTGCAATATGTTTTGTAATCAACTAGTTCAGGTATATGCCGTTACCTCTATGCAATACAAGTCAAATGGGAATCTTGGTTGGTCACTTTCACTTAAGGCTAGGAAATATTGAACATATCTATTTAGTGTTATTATTTAAGATCATTACATGGACAATACCGTAGGTGTTTGTATAATATACATTTAATTTTATGTTACTTTTAATGCCTATACTAGTTAATACTAGATATTCCATTTTGTGTATAAGTACTTAGCTTGGTTTCATATAACAAACGAATAGTTCGTTCCCTTTCAAACCTAGTCACTCAAAAATATATGCAAAACATTTGAGGAAAAGACAAAAACAAAAACATTATTACCATACTTATTACAAATATTATCATTTATTAGGAAATAAAAGTTTACGAAATCAATTAATGAGATATTAATTAGATAATATGTAAATTTTATATAAATTTAGCGTCAAATGAATACAGTTATGCTATTCATGTTATCTGCATATTTAGCAAATATCGCGAACTCGCGAAGCTCTCGCAATAGACACGTGTAAATTGGTAACCTTTTGAATTATTTTCAAATTACTATCATCATGATTCACCACTTTGGGTAAACTATACACCCACGCTATACTTACATACTATTTATAATATTCTATTTACGTAACTGTTTTGTTATAATTTTGTTTCCTTGCTTTTCTCAATTGCAATCAAATTTATTTTATATTAAAATTACACAAAGCAAAAACTTTGATGACTGATAACAACTATAAACAGCATGTACGTAATATATATTTTTTTAAACAAATCTTAATAATCAGGTCCTTCTTCAAGGGAAACAAACAAAAAAAAGAAGGAAGACAAATTAAAATTTTAATATAAACATATAAGTTCTGAAATTATTAATGATTTTCTTAAATGCGATGGCTAGTTTGTCACACACACAAAACAGATCGAATCCTATTAAAACCCAAAAAAGGCGTTAGTAAATTAGACTAAACTAAAACTGACAGAGTTTGGGGGAAATAAAAAACAAAAAATCATCACATTTATCACAAAAAAAGCAATATCAATCGAAACCGTTGATATTAATAATTTTTGTCAGATGTAGTATGTTATGGTCACCACCGAATACATAAAATCAGGAGTTAATTATAAAATTCATTATTCTATGTTTGGCAAATTAGTAGATATATTTCAAAACGAGAAACGCTGTATAACTCAATTCTTTTGTAATCATTATCTACCTACTTATTAGATGTATATTTACATCTTTATAGTATCTCAATAAATCCATTACAATCTCCATCAAATATTTTAAACTTACGCAAATGAACGTAAACATCGTGGTTCAAGGTAAACGTTTGAAATACAACAAATTATGTTCGTTGCTTTGAGTGGTACACTGTGGCTCCAATTAATAATATTACATAAGTCACTAGATAAAACAACAGAGACAATTGCAACATCGATCTAACAGAAATAGAGCGACCGTAGTCTAGCGGTTAAAGGTGTGGACTTACTATCACGAGCATGTTTCAAATCTCGACCATAATGACCAGTGCCAATATGATGTAAATGTACTTAGGTCGCCTAGTTATACAGTATGATAGAGTTATTAATTAAAACCGTAGTAGACAGGCTGACTACGGTTAATAGCCCAGTCTGCCGTCCTGGACCTTAAGAAATTAACAGATTCTAATGTCCAAAGTTGGTCCGGCCGCATTACAGATTTGGTTCGCTGTCGTAAAACAAAATATAAATATAATAAAATAAAAATAGGTGCTACTCACTTTATTTTCATAAAGGCTTTCAGACACACGTTAGTTCTTAAAAATTCATCAAAACCAACCAACACCAATCCAACAAACCAGCGAACCAAAACCATGGTACGATCGGAAGTTCGATCGACTGTTAATGCTTTTAATATTGATACAATTCCAATCAGAAGCAAAATTATAATTTAGATAAACCTAAGAGCATCATACTTTAAACCAAAATACAAATAAAAATAATACTTTCTGGATCAGGATGGTCGCATAAGAGAACGTTTTGTTCTTACACAAGCTAGGTATTAACACATTTTTTCTTAAAAGCTCTAACTTGTTACGTAACAAGTAATATATGGAGCAAAGTTAACCTAAGAAGTTTACTAATTAGGGATTACATTTTCAATACATAAGCGGTTTAAGTAGGTACTATTTTAACGTAATATTGAGGTCGAATCTAGGGATAAAGCTAATCTGGTTCCTTGAAAATTTTAGTGGTGAGTATAACTTTTTTTAATTTGCATAAATATATAAAAACCTGAGGAAAGCCATAAAATATAATTAAATGAGTAGTGAATATTACTACATGAAAATAATGTTAGAATATTTAAAAATATTATTGTAACGTCCAAGTTTAATGGTCTACAGAGACTTGCAATAATTTATGTTAAATAATTCATGTATGTATTCATTAGTCTTTGTTTTGCTTGACAAAAAACAACTTACATTTTGGCACAATTACATAACTTAAGGCTACAAGTTGTATTTAGATACTAATTGGAAATGTTTCACGCGGGTTTAATCTGCAAATATTGCATAAGAATGAGGTATGCGTTTTTATTGATATTTAATATTTATTTAGAACGTAAAGAATTACTATTAAAGCCTATAGGCACTATTAAAGAGTGGTAGTCAGACTGATGATGGCTATTTGTCCAGTCTGCCGTCCTGGGGTTACTACCAGTACTCCACCACTTTCGAATGTAACACCTGTGAAGTAACCTTGTTGCGTTTCGGGAATAGTTTGAAAGTAGCCAGGTATAACGAGAGGAGTGTGCACTGTCAATCTAGATGGTACATGCTCGTCTTCTCAAGCCGGCAAAGTGGAGGCGACAGCTACCCGCACAGGTTTCTCTGTAGTAACATTTGTTTCCATTCATGGACCGCACAGCTTCATAAGGCGGAGTGTTGTCTCATGCCAAGTTACAATATAAAAAAATATATTGCATATTTTTGTTTATCACTGGTCAATTGTCAGACTAACTAAGCACATAAATACATAAATATCGGTATCGAAAATCAAAGGAGTTTGTGAAGTTTATGCGTCAATCTGCGTTTTCAAGTCTTCACTATTGATGAATCCAAAATATTGTTCTGAACATGTTCAGAATGAACTTAAATTGTTTTTTGACTTGATTTGTCTATTTCATGATTGTTGAATGAATTGATACAATTATTTATTATTACAATTGATGTATTAATAGTAATTAAGGAAGTAAATAATATATAATATTATCGCATATTTTTTATATATTTTTTAATATAAAAAATTCTGAATTTGTTTATAATGAAAAAACATAAATAAATCAACGCGTACACACACATCTTAAGCTGAGGTGGGAATTGAACCCACGTCCTCTTCTTTACGCATGGTTATGTAACTATGTTACAATTAATTAAACATGCAAAATTATACCCTTGGTAGATATATAACTTTGATTATTATTTAAAAAAAAGTATACCAGTAGCGCAATATCACTTACATTTGGCCTTGATGCATTTCTTCAGATCGGTCCGACTGCCAGCATCTCAGTGGTGGTGGTCATCACTTACCCATCTCAAAGACATTCTCTAGTTAGTCTAAGGAACATCAGCGAAAGATTAACACGTGAATGGATTCGTGGATTATTGTGCAGTGAAGTGGCTTGTGATTGGCGAATGGAACTTTTAATTAATAATAGTTATGGCGGCCTTTAACATTTTAACAAAAAGGTTTACTTCATTTTATATTTATTTATTTATAATATACGCGTCTTATATGATAGGATTAATAGAATTTAATAAATATGAATTTAAAGTGATTTATAACAGTTCTTATTAAAACTATTAAATAAAATAATCAGCTCAGACTCGCGTTTATTTTTTCTCTTCAATTTTGATTTCAATCATAATTTAACAAATTCGGTATATATACAAATAATTATATATTTATAAAAAATTATACAAATAATTTATATTATAATTAAATACATTCAGCCTATTGAAACATTGGAATTGTTTTTTAGATTTCTGTGTTAATTTGATCTTTAATTTTAACCACGAAAAGCTTTCAAAAGGTCGAATTAAAATGAAAACAAACTCGACACACGCCGATTTTTTTAAAATTTAGTTTATGTTAAAACCTGATTCTTGCAAACCTAAGGGAGGTTTTTTTTTGTAGCTCGGCATGTGACAAGCCGGATGTAAAGCTAGAGTACAGTCCATAAATGGAAACAACTGCTACTACAAAGAAACCTGTGAGGGCAGCAGTCGCCTCCACTAAGCCGGCTTAAGGAGACGAGCATATACCATCTAGATTGACAGTGCACACTCCTCTCGTTATACCTGGCTACTTTCAAACTATTCCCGAAACGCGGATTACAGTAAATTAACAAAAAGATCACTCGCCTAACCTAATCAATATTGAGAACAATTATTCTTATTATGGTGGTAGTAATTACTCCGCCTATAACACTAGGGAGAATACAAAAGATGAGCTAGAAAGATTTTGAGAAACGTCTGCAGGCAGTACTCACTATATCGTCCAGGTTGACAGTGTATACTCCTCACGACCCTGCGAAACCTCCAGTCTGAAGCTGATTCCAAAATGCAAGTAGTTCGCGATACCATTTGAAAGTGGTGCTACTACTAATAATAATCATAATCAGTCTGTCTACCCCTCTTTAATAGGTATATTTAATGCATCATTGTGTATAGTTTTATCTTTAATTAAAACATCCCACACAGACATTAGCCTAGTTTAGAAATTGCTAACAATTTCGTAAAACAAGTGGCCGCTAGCTATTCTTTAAGATACAATAAAATAAAGCTTTATTCGGAACATTCTCGATCATTGAGCAAGTTTATCTATTTGTTATTTCATAAGTGAATTTTGTTTACATTGCGCAGACAGTGGTCGTGACCTTGTCTTTGTTTCCATACGTGTATAACCTAACAATACTACGTAACTAACGTAACTGTACGCATTTGATTAGTAGCGTTTCAGAATCAGTTTGGAATTAGCCAGATATAACGAGGGGAGTGTTCACTGTCAATCTGGATGGTACACGCATGTTAAGCCGGCATAGCGAAGGCGACTGCTACCTGTAAAAAAATATCTGTATTAGCAGTTGTTTCTGTTTATGGACCGCACTCTAGCTTTTCTTAGGCGGAGTGTTGTCATATGCCGAGCTACAATTAAAAAAAAGATCTATTTTGGCTAGGTATCCTAGTTTAGGGTCAGATCGGCCCTTTTTATTTAAGAATTTAAATGCTTATATTTCAGATGTAACTTAATTACATGCCTAGTAATATTGCTATGCAAGCTACGGTTAGCGGAATCTCTTCCACCTCCTCATGTGCGCGTATTAGAGGTACAAGAAGAGGAGAATCATCTTCCACCTCACTTAAAAAGTAGAGCACTTCAAAATCCACATTTAAGACAGATACTACCTTTAACAAGTTTACTACATAAAGGTGAAGAATTGGTAAGTTTTTTTAATACTTGTTTTCAGTGCTTATATCACAGGCACTGAGCCACCATAGTACATTGGTACCGGTCAGAATTTAGCGAGGATTGAACACGGGTCACGTCTATCGTGAGCTCAGTCCTCCAACGCTAGACAAGTGCCGCTCAATAAAAATAAGTATATGCACTACCTACTAATTTTTAAATACCACTAAATTCATGTAGCATATTATATAGTAAAGGATAAAATTTTATAGTCTGTGGAGATGTATAGTCAATTGGAGGGTGATTAAAGAAAGCCATTCGGTATCACAAAAAAAATTGGAAGAATTCTGGACATTATCGGTCTTGTATTTCTTGAAATGAAATGAAACACATATTAATTCATTTTCCCTTCAAAACTCCACTGAAAATTTTGAGAAAAAATAATTGATAAGTAATGAATAAAAATTATTTACTCTTGAAATTATCCTTGTATAATAATAATAAATTCTTTATTGCATTTAACACAGTTAAAGAAATACAAAATCATAAATAATTTACTGCAATTGGCGGTCTTATCACTAAAAGCATTTTCCTCCAGACAACCAATTGATATTAAATAAATTGTAAGGAAAAGAGAAAAAATCTATTACTGACCTACATTAGCGTGATATTAATATCACGTATCTATGTTTCAAAAACTAACTTTGCGAAGCAAAAGTTAGTCCAGAAGATATCAAGTTACTGTCTAACAGTTTCCGTCAACAGTTGATATACAGCTACAATGTGAGCATAGACAATAGAAAATGTTGTTCAACAACTGTTTCACTTCAGCAGTATATTCACGCGTATCATAGTCGCAGTTTAGGGTATACAGAGGAAATACAGAAAGTTTAATAATAACAAATATGTACATATTTACAATAATAAGTGCCTTAAATTAATTTAAAAAATAAAATAATTTCCCAACAAGTTAACCGCAATAATGCGGCACTCTAGCTTAACATCAGATAGTATGATCATATGCCGGTCTACTATAAAAAATAATATTAAAAAAACCTATAAGCAAAGGTGTCGTTTACAACCGCAAATACTTTAAGATTTTCTCACAATTTTTTTTTTCTCAAATCTGGCTCCAATCAGTGTTCGCGGTAAAGATAATCTGGTTCAAAATGAACATTGTAACCCGTCTTTACTGTTTCTTTTTTTTGTTAAAGGTTTATAAAAGACCAAGTGATGATGTAACCAGAGACAGTATAGTCACCATGTTAACGCACGCCGGTTTTAGAAGACGACAACCTCAATTCAATAATCACGATAATGATTTCTTGTATGAACATCACCAACATCATGAACCAGCGCATTCGGACGACTTTTTTAATGATTTCCCAATCGATTTACTTCAACATTTATAAAGTTCGCTAAATTTTTAAAGCGATTAAGTAGTTAGTTTAGATCAGGGACTGATGTAACAACGATAATGTTAAAAGTAATTTTATGTCTTAGATTTTTACCGAAAAAAAAGAAGAAAACGTTATTTTCTATATTTACATATAAAATAATACAGATATTAGATAACGATGCCCTGTCATCGAGACGACAAACAACAGTCATAAAAAAATTATTAACTTTATTAGTATCGACAACGTTATTCAAATTTAACCGTATATTATATTTTGATAACGTTACTTAATTTTTGAGTACCGGTATTTAAGTCTCTGATCCCATATTTTACTATGTTCTCCAGTTTTTTGTGTGTAAATGTAAATAGTCATCTATATTTTTATATTTATAGAATTAGTTTTCTAATTAGTTTAATTTTTATAATAAGTAATCTTTAAGTAAGTTACATTATAAAGAATATGTTGTAAAACAAAATAAATTGTTATATTTTATCAATTCGTTTTAATTCTGTGTATAATTTAGTAGATAATTATAAGTAATTTATATTCGTATTTGCATAATTTCATTATAAATTTTTTGATACAATCTCTTCATGTTAGTTTTATCTAACCGCATAATCTTATCACGCTAATATTTTGACTACCTAATACGGTTTTAACTGCATTATATGTCCGCAGTCATCAATAACTCGTCTACATATTATTTTATTACTTATATTTATTTAAATCTTTTTTAATAATAACATACATATATTATTAAAAATTGATAATTATTTTTAACAAATACTATATCATTTATATGCAATAAGTTTTAGTGTCAAAATAAATTACGAGTGGATAAATTGCAATATCATCGATTAAGAAATATGTCTGAGACATCTTGCAAAAAGTTAATAAAAACCTATTGCGCTAATACTAGTTTTGCTGGGATCCACTACATCGCAGATGATAAAAAACATTGGACGGAAAGGTACACAATGAGTTTGCTAAAGAAGAAGGTAGGTTACCTTACCGCCTACCTAGGCGTAGAGAAAGAAAATTAATTAAATAAAAATTTATGGCTTTGCAGTCTCTGAGCGCAATGATGTCCTGGGTTCATTCCTGATTAAAACAAATATGTATTACGAGTATATATTTAATTTATTTAAAAAAAATAAGTATTCGTTTCAGATCTACAAGTTTATATGTGTGTGCTACCAATTTCCTGAATTTTATATGTATTTATTATTATTATTATTACTGTATACTTCCCCTTAAAATATAAACTTACATTCCAATCGGTTAATGGCCCAACATAATTACATAATACATAGTGATTTATTTTTAGAGAAATAAAATTAAGCACCGTCATAAAATTTGATGATAAATGTAGCCATCTTCAAAACTTTCATTAATGTTGTGGTTACAGTCCCTAAAGAAAATTACTTTCACAGATTAATTCATACTAAAACTTCTCTGTTTGAACAAGTATTATACAAGGGTATTATCAAAGAAGTACGTTTGTTGTGGCTGCGCCTACGCCTGTTTATCAATAACTTTATCTTAAGAATAAAAAAAAAGTAAAATATTTTTACTACTAATTCTAGAATATTCTGGTTAGTTCTGGTTATCCTCTCCTGGTACGGTTCTGCAGTATTAATCATAGCAGCATGGGATTCTTTCTGCACCAGCCCGATTAGTTTTGGAGTTGAAACCACATACATCGATTGGGATACATCCTTTCCTTCAGTAGCTATCTGTGAATTTAATAATCTTGAAAGAGTTTACAATGTTTCTGATACGTAAGTATTTTAGAATAATCTAGACTTGTATAATATCGAGTATGAACACATGCCTACTGAGGCATTCGCAATAGAAATAGCCTAGCTACATGAGGAGTATTTGTGTTTGTCCTGTTTAAAATAGATCAATAAAAATCGTTTACAATCTTTTCACCCATTTTGGGCGTTTGGGCAATTGCCTAACACCAAAGTGCGTGCCACAGACTTTCTAAAGTGCTGTAGCGTCAGTATTGCTGTTAGTACACATAAACGTAGCTGTGTTCATTACAGAATCTGGCCACTGGATCATGCAGTTGATTTAGAAGAAGTATTAAAAGAACTTGCATATTTCCGTGGAACAACTTACTATACTTTGTCATTCTGCAACAAACCTAATGCCAATTCTCTATGTCCACAATCTAACTTTAGTTATTACGCTAATTTAGTACGAAGTGATTGTCGATCTACAATTTCAAACTGTTCTTATGTGGATTGGAATTTTGATTGCTGTGAATATTTTCTTCCTATTGAAACTGACGTTGGAAGATGTTATGTACTTAATTCCATACAAACTGAGTAAGCATACATTTACTTATTTCCGCGCCCACATTTTCAAATGTAAAAAAATTGAATTTAAAATTAATTGAATTGGAAAAGTGAATAAAAATATATTTTTTATTCAAATTGGACAAGTGGAAACAACTCCTTTTTTATCAATATTTAATAAAATTCTAGAAAACCGAAAAGATTCAACATGATCAATAATAGTAAAAATCGTGTACGAGGTTCAATAAAAATGGAGATATTAGTGCCAGCCAGAGTAAGTGTAATCATAATTCAGTAACTTTTTCCACTTTTTTATAGTAGCCTGGCATCAGCAGAAACAACTGCTATCACAGAGAAACGTCTGCAGGTAACAGTCGCCTTCGCTATGCCGGCTACGAATGCTACTACTACTTAGCTCACGCCCTGTTCCCACTGACGTAGGCAGTAGCCATAAAGCGCCAATGACTCCTCTGTCTACACACACTTTCGCTTCGACCACAACTAATCTCTCCAAATACTCTCCAGCTCACGTCGGTTGAAGATACCGACCCTGTTTAGGGCAGTTAACCAATATGGCTAAGAAAAGTCTTCCTAGGGCGTCTACTTCTATAAATCTTCTCCTTTCATCCATCCTTTCCTAAACTGCTAACTCTTTAAACGAATGCTGACCCTACAAATTGTGCCCTACATTTTTTAGGCATACACCATTGGTGATGATGAAATTCCAGCTGTTACTACGGTTCAATCTGCGACTTTAAGAATTGAATTTGGAAAATTTTACAGGTAAGTTTAACTATACAGTTTTAAATTTTGTGTAAAAATGACATTTTCTTGCTAACCATAATTTTTTAAATCCGTGAAAGTTTCCACCCTGTATAATTATTTATATTCGTTCTACATTCTTGCCTCACTGTCTTTATTATATGTACTTTAATTAACTTAACTTTGTGTATCTAATACTGTTTCTATATTTTGACTTGTTTTATCCATTTTTTTTTTTTGTAAAATATATCTCATTTGTTTTTCTTTATTAAATCAGTGTTCGCCTCGAATTTGATAGTAGACCTCCAGCTACTCATATCAGTTAATTATCTATTATTATTTAAAATCTGTGTTATTTTAAATACATAACGAGAGGAGTGTGCACTGTCTATCTGGATGGTGCACATTCGTCTTTTTTTATTTATTGTAGCTCGGCATGTGACAACACTCCGCCTGATGTAAAGCTAGAGTGCAGTCTATGATGCGACTACAGAGAAATCTCTACGGGCAGCAGTCGCCTCCACTATGCCGGATTGAGGAGACGAGCATGTACCTCCTCCTGTCCTCCTCAAGCATAGTGGAGGCGAATGCTGCCTGTATAAATTTATCCGTAGTAGCAGTTATTTTTGTTCATAGATCGCACTCTAGCTTTATCAGGCGGAGTGGTGTCATATACCAAGCCACAATAATAATAAAAAAAGTATTTACAGAAGACGAATATCAGTAAGAAATATAGAAAATGACCCTTTGGTGATTCAAACGACAGCAGAACAGAGAGCTTGTCGACTCGATTCTGAACAAGAAGATAAAGTCTATCCCCATTATTCATACAGCGCCTGCACTATACTCTGTCGTAAGAGAGCTCAAATTGAAACTTGTGGGTGTAATGATCATTTTATGCCCGGTGCTAGTGAGTTCTTACTAAAAGTTTAAATTTTATGAATTATGCTCGCCTCACAATATTAATATCTTCTTCGTCTATTTATGTTATTGTGCATCACGCATTATTCTTTTATTAGATTTTGTGTGAAACATCACTATGGGCGGACTAAGGCCTAGGCAACCTAGGCACGTGCCTAGGGTCCGTAATTTTAATTATGTTTATTTAATTGAAACCAAACTACCAAACGCAAAGTATGTGTCATGACTGAAAAATAGGCCACGTAAAAAAAAACGGTCCGCTTTAGTCTTAGTCTGCTACTGAACATCACAGCTCTCTAAACGCATCCTAAGAACTAAGAGCTTTCCTAACGTGTGCGGTCGGATCAGCCGTTTGACCAGCCACTTACTTTCCCATCTGCAAGCAAGAACCACGTAGCTGTGATGTCTCTGCCATCCAGTAAGTATACTTTAACGTGATCCATGGGCGGAAACAACTGCTACCACATAGAAGGCAGCAGTTTCCTTAGCCATTCCTTGAGGATACTATAGCGGGGCCTTTAAATAAGGTTGTCCTGTGTCCTGAAGAACGCATTCTCACCGTTTATCTACTATTTTTCACAATTTTAATTTTACAAATAAATTATTTAAACCCGGCTCCTCCTAAGCTGGTGGTGGGACTACTCCTGGACGGCGGACTGGGCTAATACAATTGGTCTGCCTACCAGAAATTTAAATTTAAATAATTTTCGAAATAATTAAATAGGTACACTTTTTTTCACACAGAAGAGGAAGAAAGATGCAATATGAGTGGATTGGCGTGTTTAAATGAACACTATAGTATGCTATCAGTACTTAGACCTCGTTGGGCAAACAGACCTGGTTTAGTATGCGACTGTCTACCCTCGTGTACTGAAACCGAAGTCAGCGTTGTAAATGATGAAAAAATGCCGTTAGTAAACATTTCCTTTATAATTTTAGTCGAGAGAAGTTGACCCCGTAACATGCAAGATGTTCCCTCACTTCATCCAAGACGCAAGCAGAGACAACTGCTAGCTGCAGGCTGCAAACATTTCTGTCTCTCATAGACCGCACTCTAGCTTTAGTTTGTTCAATATATGGTATTTAAATCCTATTATTTATCTGGATTAACGATGAATTTATACCATATAAACAGAATACTGAATAAATATATTTTTATTTATTTTCTCAGATATCACAATAAACGAGCAAAATTAGAAATAATTTTAGATTATTTACCGACAGAAAGATACAAGAGAAGTGTTATAAGAAGCCGTTTAGATTTAGTTGGTAATTCATTTTTTTATTTACCGCTATTTACTACAATGGTATCTACATTATGATATACTTATTTATTAAAAAAAAAACACACACAAATCATCGAAATATCAAATACGAGCAACGTGAATGCAATGAATGATATATGGCCTCGTATCGCCCTTGCAGACATTCAATTCACAGCTGCTAGATGAATGGATGCTAGGCGCGCTTTTGTTGACGAATTTACCAATCCATTGAATCTTAACAAAATCTAAAAAGGCTGTGAAAAATTCCTTTCAAAATCGTGGTTTGTTTGTTTTTCTCGATCCTCTGACAAGTATTATTCAGAGTCCTTATCTAGCATACATACATTAATCTCATGTAACAAGGCTTATTATGTACTTATGTGGTTAAACCAAATATCACTTTTTTAGTTTTTGTTTGTATAAAGTGTTTTTGGGTTAATACAGTTTTAATCTTGTGGTGCGATATATCTTCATCTTTAACAGTTTCCGTCGGAGGCACAATAGGACTGTTTGTCGGCGCAAGTTTACTCAGTTTTGTAGAACTAATTTTCTACTTCACAATAAGATTCTGCTGCAACCATTGGATACGATACAAGCATCGTAAAAAACAACAAATATTAAATCTTTATTATAAAAATAATGATAAAAAGACAAGGTATAAACGCAATGAAATTATTCTCAGAAAACCAGTTAGTTATTAAAATTATTAACTTTATTATTTGTGTCTTTTTCCTTACATCTCCATGCTACATATTATCATGTTTAATAGAGTGATCCCGGAATGGTAACTTGACTACAAGTCGCGTTTCAGAATCAGCTTGGAAGTCTACTATAACCAGGGGTCCTATTTCACCTGAAAGTCTTTTTCATCTGAAAGAGGATTCGTCTTTTCAAGCCGGCATAGCGAAAGCGACTGCAATTTCTCTGTGATAACAGTTGTTTCCGTTAATAGACTGCACTCTGGCTTAACATCAGGCGGAGCGTTATCATATAATGTCGAGTTATCTTTTAACGTGGTACAATTGTATTGCTTTTCTAATGTATCATTATTAATTGTGCAAAAAAAAAAGTATTAATGGAACGTGTGAATGTCTCAAGATCGTGATATAATAACAAGAAGCTGTCTAAACTAGATTTTAAAACAGAATTACCTAATCATAATAAATGTAGTTGCTTCAATAGGTCATTCTGTAGTCCACGCAAGATGCGTCCAATGATACTCGTACATTGCATCAGCTTAACTGTCAGTTTCCTGTCACAAAACTCGCCATTTCTTGACTTTACTGCACTTTTAGTTCATTGACCCTAATAAGAATTTACTTTTTTAAGCAGCTCGGCATTATAACAATATTACGCCTGATGTTAGGCTATAGCGCGATCCATGAACGGAAATAACTGCTAACACAGACAAATTACTTCAGGAAACAGTCGCTTCGCTATGCTATCTCGAGGAGATGGATATGCACCTTCCAGGTTGACAGTGCACATTCCTCTCGTATTTAAAAAACTACAAATTACTTTTTTATTTTATGAATCAAAAGTGTTATTGTTCTTTAATTATTTTAACATATTATATTAAACTAGCGACGAAACCCCCGGCGTTGCTCGGGTCAAAATACATCGCATGTTTAATGGTATAAAAAAATATTTAAGGATCCGTTTTTAAAGTAGATACTGTAGATTTCTATCTTAGATATTGAGAGACTTATTTGACCATTAAACATACGGTGTTTGTAGAGTTAATCAAATCAAATTAATTAACTAATTAATCTTCTTAATTGAAAATAAGAAATACTCTAGTAAATGTGGAAACAGAAATTTGTAGAACTTTCTAGAATTCTCCCAATCCTTGGATCCTTCAAGCGGAGCGTGAAAAAGCATCTTCTCAGGCCGGCATAGTGGTGGCGACTGGAGCCACCGTGCGAGCGGTTCTCTAGTCGTCAATGCTCATGGACCTCCACTGCGTTTACCATCAGACAAGCCGAGGTCACATGCCGTGCCAAAAAAAAAAAATTAAAAAAAACATTCTATATCGATTTTAGCAGCTATACACATTTTTAATGTTTGTAGATAATTCTAGAAGTTTTTAGAACTTTCTAGAACATTTCATGTCGATTTTAACAGTAGCGCTTATTTTGGAACTTTCTAGATCATTCAAGAAATTTGTAGAACTTTCTAGAACAGTCTACATCGATTTTAGCAGCTATACACATTTTTAATGTTTGTAGATCATTCTAGAAGTTTTTAATCTTTCTAGATCATTCCAGAAATTTGTAGAGCTTTCTCGAACATTCTATATCGATTTTAGCAGTTTATAAAGTTTTGGAACTTTCTAGATCTTTCTTGAAATTTTTAGAACCTTCTAGAACATTCTAGATCGATTTTAGTAGTTGATAACGTTTTGAAACTTTCTAGATCATTCCTGAAATTTTTTGAACCTTCTAGAACATTCTAGATCATTCCAGAAATTTGTAGAACTTTCTAGAACATTTCATGTCGATTTTAACAGTTGCGCTCATTTTGGAACTTTCTAGATCATTCCTGAAATTTTTAGAACCTTCTAGAACATTCTAGATCGATTTTTACAGTTGCACACATTTTGGAGTTTCTAAATTATTTTAAAAAAATTTAGAACTATACCTATATTACGTAGTCATAAGTTAGAAAAAGACAGACTTAGTACTCAACATACGTTAGAAAAGGACAGATACATTTTTTGAGATTTTCGCCTCCCACAACCACCCTCTTCCACCCACCGCGTCCAAACTCCCTTACTTTCACCAGGAGACCGAGGAGCATCTACCACCCCAACGGGAAGTAGATTGGAGTTGGTGATCATAGAGAAAACCCTGTATTTACGTACTAACATTAGCATTTTATATAAGTATTTAGATTAGTAAATAGTCAATAATTCTTCATTTGTTTTTATATCGACAGCTCTTCCAGCCATTGAGTTCATATGTTAATTAATATAGTTCATTCTATAACAAATAATACTTTTAATTTATTTAAATATTCAATATTATATGTTATATAATTATTCTTTTTAAGTTATTTCAGTAATGATTATAAGAACATAATAATTTTCTGGTCAATATCGTCTCGCCTGCCACCATCGACTACATGGTCCGTGTGCATGAAAACGCCGATATCGCATGCAATGCCATTGAGGAACCAACTGCATACGTCGAAGAGCTTCCATCTGGAAAAAATTGAATTTAATTATTAAAAGCTATTCGGATAAAAATACTAGGAAACAAAAAAAAAATTTATGTGGTTTTCTAAAGTCTTAGGATATAAAAATCTTGTCATGATGAGTTGCAGATTATTATTAGTTTGCCCTAGGACACTGTTTTTTTTATTGCAGCGGTCCATGAATGGCAACAACTACTACTACACAGAAACCTGTGCGGGCAAAGTCGCCTCCATTATGTCGGCTTGAGAAGACGAGCATGTACCATGTTAGATTGACAGTGCACACTCCTCTCACTATATCTGGCTACGTTCAAACTGCTCCCGAAACGCGATAAGGTCACTTCACGGGTGTTACATTTGCAAGTGGTGGTACTACCCCAGGACGGCAGAGTGAACAAATTACCATCATCAGTCCGCCTACCACTCTTTTATGTTATGAGATTATTTAAAATAATGTTCGAGCAAACCCTAAGAAAACAATATCAGACAAATTATTATTTTTTTCACCACAGGAAAGAGTTCCTAAGAAAAGAAAAATGAAATGTTTGCAGGTCAACCGCAGCCTCCGTAACCTCCGTTATGCTGACTTTTACTCCTTACAAACTGATCCCAGAACGCGATTAAGTCAATCATCAGTCTTTTTGAAAAACCAATTATCATTTAAAATTACACTCACATAATCTAAATTCCTTCCTTTATATGGATAAGCTTCCATTTCACACACAAATATAAAAGCAAATAATAACATAAATAACAGATAAGAACATTTCATTTTGATATCGTTTGATGCTCAACAAGTTCTAATGACCAGAGCTGCGTAGATTATAGGGGAATGAGATTGTTCCCGCCGTTTTATACTGCGGGAGTAGACGCCTACTTGCTTTCTTTCAGCCACGACTCATTGTAAAGTTAGATAGGTTGCGATGACAAAAGACGAGTTGCGGAAAGCGAGTAGGTAAATTATAAAATAAATAATAAAAATAAAAATTCTTTATTAATTACACAAAACAAAATATAAATTACATGAGTTGAGGACCCCGTACTAGACTATAGTCTGTATTACGGGTGTCCTCGCTCTTCTCCAATACACTTTAAACAAAATTACAAGTTACAATTACAAGTGTGTGTGAGTGTGTGTGTGGTGTGTGTGTGTGTGTCTAATTAATGACAGGCAAGGCGTATCTGAACTGGGTTAAAACTTAAAAGTCCCTAAAGAAAATAAATAAAAAATCTGATTTCTTTTTTATGCTTAATTTATTTTTTATTTTTTTAAATTTTTTCAATTATTAAAATTTATCGTTGCACAATTATTCTTAATTCTCTGATATCATGAACACTTAAATTAGTTCGTGAATAATGTTTAACATGTAAACAGAATAGATAAATAAATAAATAATAATAATAAAAACTCTTTATTGTGCGAAAAAAAAAACAAACAGAACATACAATTATTAAATTAGGTAGCACAATAGGCGGCCTTATTGCTAAGCAGCAATTTCTTCCAGGCAACCTATGTGATGAAGAATAGTATGAGAGATATAGAAACAAAGTGCACAATAGGAAAATAATAAATAAATAAATAGATAGAATATATATAACAAAATACTTATAGGATATTTATATTTAGTAGGAAGACGTAATTGAGGAGAAGAGAATATTAGGAACAGGTAGATAGGTAGAATTCTTTTATTTTTCTTTTGAATATAGACAGTGACTCTGCTCTTCTAATAGTGACCGGTAAAGAGTTCCAGAGTTGGACAGCATGGACAGTAAAGGATTTTGAGTAAGTAGTGGATGCATGGGTGGGTGTTAGTAGGGTTAGAGTTTGAGAGGAGCGAAGATTGCAGCCGTGAGTGTTAGTTATGAATTGGAATCGGGATTTTAGGTACTGTGGTGCTGTGGGATAGAAGAGGGTGTTATACAGATATATATATATATATATATATATATATACAGATATATAAAATAAAAGGCAACAAAATTTTAATAATCGTAATTATAACAATAATACTTCGTTCACAAATTATGAAGGAAAAACAAAAGCTATCGATATTTTTATTAACGCGTAAATGTGTAGGTGGTGGTAGGTAAAAGTGGTAGGCAAACTGATGATGGTTATTTGTCCAGTCTGTCGTCCTGGGGCAGTACCACCACTTTCAAATGTAACACCCGTGAAGTGACCTTGTAGAATAGAAAGAATGCTATCGACAAAAATATTTAAATTTCGAACGTTATTCAAAAAAGTTAATTCGCTAACTTTATTTATATTTGTAATACTTACATATTCACAGTGATCGGGCAGACAAACATTTTAATTTTCGCGCTTGAGTTATGTAATTGACTGTAATAAGAGTAATAAAGAAGCATCACTCTTATTGACATACGTGCAAAAAAGATCATATAGCTAGAGATAAATTAGAGAGATGCAACCTACAGCGAGGGAAACCTTTCCAATTTTATACGATTTCCATTCATTTCCATCTCGACAGGTGACCACTGTCTAATGTTAATTTAGTGTAATCCACGAGAGGAAATAATTACCAAGGAGAAATATCTGCATGCAGCAGTCCCCTCCGCTATGCCGGCTTGAGGAGACGAATCCATTCCCCTCGTTATACCTGGCTACTTTCTACTGATTACGAAATATATGTTAAACGAAATTTATGTAAATGATTACACTTCAAAGTAGTATTACAACACCTACAGACTGGGCTAATAACCATCATTAGTCTGCCTACCAGTCTTTTAGTTAATACCTATATTATACCATAGACACTAAGCGACCAGAGTTAAATAGAAATCAGTTTAACTGAAAACGAACAAAAATAAACTAATCTAAAATTATTATAATAGTTTTTTTTTAATCATAGTCGTCCTACTTAAAGACCGCCTATCGATTTTCCGCAAACAAAAGGGAGATACATATAGTTCCGCCCTCTTCAGTTGCCGTATCGATTAACCGCCTCACAGCCCCTCGCCACCTTTCTAATAAAGAAAAACGCAATACAACACTGAAAATTCAGGGCGCATTTAGAAAGTGAAAATTTCGCTTAAAAGCTTTCAGATCGGCAAATAATCGTGTGATATGTGTTTATTGTGATTCAACTATAATTTATAAAGGTAACAATTAATGTATAAATAGATAAGCTAAGTAATAAACTAACAGTAAATATTATAAACTATTTATTATTAATAATATAATTAATGATAAAAAAATGGTTGTTCTTTTGAGTTGTTCGTTTAATAAACGTTTAGGTTGTACAAATTATTGATTAACTTTTTTATGTATTCTTTCTTACAATTTACACCTTTGTGTGTAGGTTGATCGGGTGTTTAATTCGTACATAATTTAAAGCGATCTTAAATTATTACAGTACTTCAAAAAATGACGTCACTTATGTATGATGTTTTAAGAGATTCATGGTGCCTTAAGGTAAGTAAGACAACCTTAGCTTCAGAATTGAAATGTCTATAAATGTTGTACTTATTATGAAATTAAAGTTACGAAATAAAAATTTGCAACTGCAAATGTAGCAATTTCAGTTTCATGGTTTTGATAAAAATGTTAGGTATTAGGTGTAAATTACTAAAAAAAACTGATGCTTTTTATCGACCTCTTTGGCGCAGTGGTTAACTTAACACATAGGCCTCGGGTTCGATTCCCGCTAGAAAGAAATGTAATATTAAAAAAATAATAAATAAAGGTTTCGGGTAGCGTATTATTTATTATTTTGTACAACTCAGTTATCCTTGGACGCCCATGGGATCAAGGCATGGTACCTATAAAGTATAATGTATTATAATTATTTACAGAATAATGGAATTGGTTTATAAACAAATATATTAGAATAATAATGGATGCAATCGGAGGTAGCGAAGCATGGGGTGCACGTTGGGCGTTAGGAGCTGTACTCCTAGCCCCATTATCAGCAATAGTCTATGGTTATCATTCTATTTTAGCAATTATAATTCTAGCTATATTTATTTTATTAGCAGGTATTTATCATTCACTTTAACTCTTGTATTAATAAATTCGATTTACGATCAAAAATTGAAATAACTAATTTTTAATTTACAAGTAACTTATTCTTTCAATAGGGAACCTGGTGGTAATTATTGGCCCAATCTATCGCCCTCAAGTGATGTGAGTGAAGTGACCTAGGACCGTCCTCTAACTCAACACCAGGCGAAATGCGGTCATATGCAGCACTACTATAAAAATACACATGTATCTTTTCAGCCTATACGAACAGTGATCTCAAACAATTGACAGTTATACTACCACCACAAAAGACCGGCAAAGGTCGTCGAGAACGCAACCTTCGCTCATTCGCCGACTTCATGGAATTATGGATGACATTCCTCTCTCACTTAGTCGCGGTAGCTATTTGTGCTCGTATATTAAGTGCTACTGCAGATCATGTAAGTGATGGTAAAACTAGAAGATGGTTATTCGGTTACGAAACTACAGCTCTTGGGGAACCATGGCCTGATGTTTGGGGTGTCGCAGTTGTTATTGCTGTTTGTGGACTGTATATGTGTGGCATAGAGGTAAGTTTATTTTATTAAAATATAGAGTACATGGAATTTTTCATCTAAATCGAAGCACGAATAGGTCACGGTTTACACTTGAAAGTTATGATACCATTTTCAGACACTAAACAATCAAAATTACATTGATTTGGCTTTTTATAGCCAGGTTACGGATGCTACTAAACTATTACTTTGTAATCGAGTTTACAGCTAACTGACACAACAATTATTTGTTATTTTTTTATTAATTCTTAGCATATTAAAATGCCGAATTTGTTGTAATTAAAATATGATGAAAATAAAACAGAAACACTGCTACTTCTGAAAATTAAAGTTATTTGATAATGCCACTTCCAGACGTTGGTTACACGCCAAGGTGTTGGCAAACATGTTAATAACCAACTTGTAGATGCGTAGATCATAATTCCGCCTAACACTCTTTGTTCTGTGTAGTGCAGTCACCCCCGTCTACATGATGACCATTACTATTCGCCATTGGAACGCACCTTGGCTAACGTGTGGAGAGAACTAATTAATCTAATTACATTATATCAATTCTCATTCCAGGAAAGCGTGACGTTTACAATGATCCTAGTAACATTGCTGTACATCTTTATCCAGTGTTTTGCAATTATTGGTTTCATTAATTTGAATGTTTCCAAGATTCGAATCCCATCTTCAATCAGTTTGTTTGATGTGAGTTTTATTATCATTAAAAATAATAAGGAACTTGTGACTTGCAATTAGATCAAAACGTGTTTTTTTTTTTTCAGATACTTTCAGCTGGAGCGCCTATAGCTTATTCTTTCAGTTTTAAAGTACCAAAAGAATCAAGTAATCAGACGAAATTATTGCTAATTATGATATTACTTCCTACGGTAGTGTTGTCTGCCCTATGCTTGCTTTACAAAAACATGCTTAGTGAGTAAGTTGACTCAAAATATTACCTACATTTTACAAAGTACCTAGGTATCAAAATTATAATTCGACTGTACTATTGGTATCAGGACAAGAATAATTATAAACTTATTTTTAATACTAGTTATATAGGTCTTCTAATACATAAAAATGAATGTTTCTTTGTTTGTAGTTCCGAAATTACAAATCGTCCGATGAATAAATTATTATTTTTATTTTAGATAACTCATTTATTATTAAACGTTTTAGACATTATATAAGTATTTCTTTATTATAAAGAACAAAAAATCCTAGTGATGTAATGGAAACGGAATTTAATCGTATACAAAGGAGAATGCCCATTTTTGGGCCCATAAATAAATAAAACTTAATAATATAATAATAAATAATAAAAAAAAAAAAGTATATTTAAATTATTTATATTAATTTCATTAGGACCGTATGCATCACACAAGCTTTACCAATAACGACAATGCTCGAATCAATATCAAAAGGATGGCCTTTCTTTTCTGTATCAGTAATTACTACCGCCGGAATATGTCTAGCACTAACGGAACTGTGTCCTAATTTATTTACAATATTAGTGCACTTAGCATCACAGGAATGGAAGGTCCTAACGCGTTCCATGATGTATAAAAGTACGAGTACAGGAAGCCCAGTTCTGGCCGTTTTTACTGCTGGTGAGTATTTGTTAATATTTTTTAAAGTATTTTTATAGTAGTTCGGTACATACTATGCTTCATCCTTGTTAAGCTATAGTGGATAGATGGAATCCGTAAACGAAACGTAGAGAGCAGTCGCCTCCACTATGTCGGGTGTAGAAGACCACTCCGAGCTGATCCCGAACTATATGTCACATTTGAAAATAGTGGTA
This sequence comes from Tinea pellionella, assembly GCA_948150575.1. Classification (NCBI taxonomy): domain Eukaryota; kingdom Metazoa; phylum Arthropoda; class Insecta; order Lepidoptera; family Tineidae; genus Tinea; species Tinea pellionella. The sequence goes on from OX411258.1 coordinate 4,459,316, forward strand.
CCCAAGGATGGCAAATCTGGTTAATAAACATCATCAGTTTTTCTATTTTATTATATTTTTCTATTTGCAGGGAGTTTGGCGGCAATTCTAGCGTTTGCTTGTCCTCTAACACTTATGATAACATTGTTGAATGCAAGTCATTTATTGGGTATTGCAATGCAAGCACTATATTTTATTATACTGAGATGCGTTCCCACACCGGAACAACGGGAGGCTGGAGGTAAAATATAGTAATGACAATTAATTACACATTTTTATAAACTTTCTATTTTAGTACTTATATCAGCGATACTTCATAGTTTTCTATTGATTATTGTGAATTCGCCATTATTTCACGCGAGACTTAAAATATCGCTAAGACAATCTTTAGAACCTTTAGAAAAATTTATTTCCGATTTCATTAAAAAATGTACTAATTAGGTAAATTTTTTTAACAATTACGACTCAAATAATTAATAGAAATTTGGTAAAATTTGGTTTTCAGATATAGCATACAAAAGATTGGACATTGAAGGAAATTCAAAAGAAAAGACAGGCTGCAAACAAAAAAGCGCTCTAAGGTTTTTATCTTCGTTACGTCATACAAAGACTCTTGAAAGCATCAAATCAAAAGTAACTAAAGGTATGCTTGAGATCTGTCCAATATTATAATAGCTACGCGATATAGTTACGTAAGCATAGTTATAATTATTAGCCGAAGTATTGCGCAACAAGCGTTGAGTACTATCACATCTTTTCATTTATATATTTTTTTATTATAGCTCGCCATATGACACCACTCCGCCTAATGTAATGCTAGAGAGCGATCTCTACAGGCACAGTCGCCTCTGCTATGCCGGCTTAAGGAGTATGCACCATTTAGATTGACAGTGCACACTCTTCTCGTTATAGTTTATATCTTTGGTTACCAATATAATTTATAATAGTACAAAATTCTTAGATACCGAAGAACGTGAATGTCTTCTTCTTGACGAATATGGAGGCTGTCCTGTTGAGGATTCGGAAGTAGGACCAAGTAATGTTGAGGAGCTAGCAGATATCGAGGACACTATTATAGTTTCTGAACAAAGTGATCAAGATGCAACATCAGGAGATGATTCTACAGATATTGATGCTGTCGTTAAGGAATATCAAGATCGTGTTCAGGTTACTTTCACGGAATATTATTCTTTAATTAGCATTTTTATTTCGAATATAAATAAATTAAACAAACACTATTACTTACTAAGATTTGTTAAAAGTAACTCCCGATTCTGTATGTCTCTTTTGGTATGCTTATTATTAAGGATGCATCATCAGGCAGTTCAGATTCAAGACATCTTATAGGAACGCATTAGAACGCTGATGTAGAAAGTATATGCATCAAACTCATAAATTCAGAGCAATAAAATTTGAATTATTTTAAGAAAATTTGCGAGTGGCGTAAATTGTTTCCTCGGTTTAGTTGTTTGATTGGGATTGGAAGAGAATTAGAATTTTTTTTTTATTCTTTATTTTTGTAGGGGCTTGCGCTCACACTCGTGGCGTTGTCAGCCCCATTGAAGCCTAAACACAAAGTTAACTAAAAATAAATTCTAAATAACATAATAAACACACAATAACACAAAAAACAAAAGAAAATATATCTACCTATCTTTCAAAAAAAAATGAACTTTATACAACTCGACAGCGGCTACAAACTCGGGCTGGCACAACATACTATTGTATGTGCCCATATCCCATTTATCGATACAAAACTTAGTATGTAGTCACTGTCTATTGGCCTCGCTCCTGACACAATCGCTCAACATATGTTCCACGAGAATTAGAATAATGATATGAATTTTATATTTTAGGTAGTAACCGCAACTCCTGTGGCTAGTGCTCCTGTGCCTCCTAGTGTTCGGGGTGCTCGGTTATCAGTCGTAGGTGCCTTCATACAGTTAGTGGCGAACCCATTACTAGCAGTAGCATTTTGTAATGTACCCGCAAAGGCAACTTTACTTGGTGTTGGAATTCCTTGTAAGTTAAACTTATCTTGAAGGCATAGATAAAGCGATGATTATTATTAGCCCAGTTTGCTGTTCCGAGGTAATTTCAAGTGACTGGTCGCGTTTCGGGATTAGCTTAAAAGTAGTCGTGTCTAAAGAGTCTATTCTGTCAACCTGAACGGTGTACACTTATCTGCACAATCTTCTCAAATCTGCTCAAATTTCTCTGTAGTAGTCGGTTCATGATGTGCCTCTGGCCATACCTACTATAAAATAAAGTTTTCCTTTTTTTATTGTAGCTCGACATACGACAACACCCCGCCTGACCTCCGGCCTGAGGAGACGAGTATGCACCATCTAGATTGACAGTGCACACTCCTCTCGCTATACCTGGCTACTTTCAAACTACTCCCGAAACGCGACAAAGTCACTTCACGGGTGTTACATTCGAAAGTGGTGGTACTACCCCAGGACAGCAGACTGGGCTAATAAATAATTTAATGTTAAATATTATATTGAAAGTTATGTTTTAGTATGGATACTTGGAACATTGATCTGCGCTTGGCAACCAGCTCATGGTGTAGGTACAAGAGGATCACAGCGTTTTCAAGGACCTATAACAATGTTGATGGCATCCTTATTTTTAACGCCACTTCTCATTGATTCTTGGCCAGCTATTGTTTTGTTTGCTATTGCTGGTGTGTATTCTACATTTGTGGTTTCATTATTCTTTTATTGTTTTTTTTTACACGTTCGACCAATACTTTGACCCAGTGCCTTGACCCCAAAGTATACTGTTCCTAATAAACGGAAAAAAAATATATATATGCAAATACAGGGTTTATAGATTGGTCCAACGTGTACTGGGCGCAAATAATCGTCGGAGCAAATATTTATTTATTTATTATCAAAAATCATTTATTTATTATTAAAAACCAGGTGTAGTGATATATGCAAGATGTACGAGTTGGTGCGGTGACTTGGCGATGCATCAAGCTAGAGAAGTTCTACATCATCACCCTGCTAACCAAACTTGCGGTCCCCATCCTTCTACTTTTGCCAATTGTGAATCTCTTTACATAGCCAGGTTAGTGTTTAACAAAGACTTGGATTATATTTTTCTTCGGGTTTTGCGGGAACATATTTTATGTTAAATTAAAAGAATTTATCCGTCTTCTATCAAGATCACGGTATGGCTGCAAAGCTTTCGTAATGTCTCATCGGACCTAAATGATCAAAATAAACGCGACAGAAAACCATATAATTTTAGTTACGGACATGGATTCTAAAAACAAGTGAAATAAAGCGATACTTTTAACTTTTACCGATTGCAATGCCAATGGTACCTACAAATTTTCCTTTTCAATTTAATGTTGCTGAAATGTTTTTCCAGATGATATGAAACCGATTCGGATACAAGCCTTGATCAACTTATTGACGTGGAAAATGAAGATCCGAATGATGAATAATTAATTTAAAAATATATATTTTGTATAAATTATTGCACATCATCTTTATGAGTGTCCTATGTCTAGATATAATTGGTTTTTTAAAGTGTAATGTAAGGATTACATTATATCTTTCGGTCAATAACTTTATTGCGTAGTATAGATTTTTTTTTAATTGAGTACTTAATTAAGCTCGTTGTATTAGATTACTTTAATTAATTATTATTTTTTAAATCTACTGTTTAAGTATAAGTAGGTTTCTTTTCATAATTACTAGCAGAATCACTACTATAAAATACTATAAATAATGGCGATAAAAGATTTAAATTCCATCTAAGTATATTCTGTAGATAGCTAGATACTATTGTAAAACAGCCTTTTAAATTTTTCAATTAAGTTTTTTATGAGTTCAGTTTTTTATTTTTTAAATAACATTTATTTGGTAGCGGATATAATTTTTTGTAAGTTATGTTCTTCTTTTACCAGTCTCTGTCTTTTCCCCAAACGCAAACGAACATATCCCATCAATAACATTTAAAAAGTCTGTATGAGCTGATATTCATTTAGTTAGTTATCATTCATATCTAAGTAAAATTGTCTATAATTCAGGTCATTTTTAAGTAAGAAGTGTGCGGCTAAGCAATGGCCTATTTTGGCCCTGTAGTGATAAAAATTTGACCCCAAAGCCGTCCCAACTCAATAATTGTGGTATGTTAAATAATTTATTGAAATTATTTTTCAAAAATACAATTAGACTCACAGTATATATTATAAAAAAGTTTAACAAAAATGAAATGAAATAAACTTTATTGCGTGATGGTGTTGTTAAATGGGTTACAATTTGTTCACATGTTTCGCCACATTTAGTGTGTGCCTATAATTGGTTTTCTTTGTGAATAAATACACCAGAGACCTCCCCAGTGAAAATTTCTTAAAATATGGCATTTTCTCTCTGCCTTAAAAGAATGTTGCATTTTATACTCAGTATTTGAATGATGCCTCGTAATATTGTAATACGCCTGAATATAAAATTCATTGTGTATTTTCCACTAATTTTTCTTTATCTTGATCTTCCTCGGATTTATAGTCGCCTGTATATACAAAAGCACTATTAAATCAGCACTTATTCGACACTATTAAATTGTGAGGTTTTTTGACTAACTTTGATCTTTCAGTAGACTATGCTTTCAGGAAGGCACGCACTAGAATAGAAATAGTTGAATATAATGTAAGTGTGGGTGCGCGTGAGTTTATGAATGCTCGTATGTGTGTGTAATTTTGACATGTTATAGATTTAAAACAATAAATATTTTTATTTTTTTTGTAAATAAAGCCTTAAATCAATTTGTCTCTTTATAAAAGATACATCAGCCTTTTAGTATGTAAGTTTTTACGATTATCGTCTATAATTGCAATAAGCACTTATATTTTTATGTGTAATTTTGTCATAATATTATTTGCCATTTAATGTTATTAGGTATTTAGTTTTACACTATTTTTATATAGAAAAATATTTTATTATCTATGTTTTTATATACGTTGTGTATAATAACATCAAAATCTTTTAAATCAACCTTTAAGTATGGTCATGGGGGTCTCACAGACCTTTCGTACTTTTCGATTTTCGAGAATCATATACTTCCCGCGTTGAAAAGTGCCCTCACTAGTTGATTTTTGATAAAAAAATATTCTTTCTATAAAAGTTGATTATGTTACTCGTAATATTTTTATAAAAGACTCATACATTCGTCTCAAACCAATGTTTTATTAGTTACATTGATAACTACTGAAAAATGACCTCTAATATAGAGGAGTCTGTGAGACCCCATGTCCATATTAGTGTTAAGAAAAATAGCGTCCATACTTAAAAGTTAAATTGATAAATTAATATTTAATGTAGTGCAGTGATGAATATTTGACTATAACTTGCAATGTAATTATTTTAATGTAGGAACTTTAATACGGTTAAGAGTAACGTTACAAAAATATACCGTTACTTGAATAACGTTACCGATACTAATTAATAACATTAAAGTCTATATCTTTCCTACGACTTAAGTATTGTTTGTTAGTCGCTTCCGTATAGGGATAACGTTATCTAATATCGGTATATGTTTCGTTACCTTCAGTACCAATATAAAAATTTTTGGAATATCGGCAAACAACAAATAAATAACGCTACTTTTTACTATCGCTGAAATTTAATATAAAATAAAAATCTTATTTCAAGAGAGTATTTTATTATAATTAAAAACAATAACACAAAATAATAAATAAATATAAAGATTAGATTCGGAATATAATCTATTTTTCAAGTAAGTGCATTTTATATAGATTTTCTGATCTTTTATCTTCAAAAATGGGGTTAAATTTGGCCTCAATTACTTCTTTAAATCCTTCTTTTAATTCAGGGTCTTTAAATTTATTCCTGTAACAAAAAATAAAATAAACATTACAAAAACTGCATGAGCGCAGTGGTACAGCTGGGGGCGGCCCGGGATGGTCACCAGTTCGGGGGTGACACCTCGATTATTTTAAACAATTTTTTTTTTTAGTTCTTGTGTAACTTGTGTAACTTGCGTATTTGTAATACTGCCCCGGTTTTGTTAGCTTTTAGGGTGACACTAACACGAGTACCGCCCCAGGTACCACCCATATTAGCTAAACCACAGCATGAACGACTAAGGCTTGATGATTTGATGATACAGTTGATACCTGCAAGCTCGCCTCAAGAGCCGGTATAGCGACGCGACAGCCGCTTGAAGCTCACGGACCTCATCTAGCTTAACATCAAGTAGAGTGTCACGTGTCGATCTACAATTTAAAAAAATACTAACTTATAAGTAAAGAAGACTACATCATTAACAGGCATGTGAGCTATCTTCATTATTTCTCTGTATTTATTATTGTGACGCGCGTGCGCAAAGGACGTAGCCATTTTGACACAACGACACTCTATATTTTCTTTCTGCGCCAACTCAATCCAGCGGCTTCTAGATTCAATGTCAGGATTTGTACTATCTACTATCACACTTTTTCCTTGCTGAAAATATATGAATGAGATTGTGTTATGTAGCTCCTCCAACAATCAACCCTGGATCTAAGGTGGAGGGGGCAACCCAGGACATATGCAGGCGATTACTATTTAAAAAAAAATAGCACCCAAGTTTATGTACTATTTATTGACGGTTGATTTAATTTTGAATTGTAATCTATTGATTTTTAAACAAGTACGAAAAGTGTAACGACTCTACCATCTAGAGGAGCTCTAGAGAGAGAAGGATCTGACCACATCGATAATATCAAATGCTGGAGAAGTATCTCCCAATATCAAGTTTTAGCTTCAGTTCTGAAAAATCTCAATGTGGAATAATATGGATGTCAGATGCAGCGCCTATTTGCTCTTTGAATCTATAATCATTAATAATCCATAATCATAAAAATTTTGTTACCAATTATTACAAGAAAAACAAAAGAAAAAACACACTTAGATAAGACAAATTGTCAAAATGACTTACTCGCAATAACCTTTCAGCAGCAACATAACACTTCTGCCATGAACCAATTTTATCTCTACATACAGCCACATATTTGTTATTTGACTTTAACTCAATTTGTTTCGCTAAGAACGATTTGCCACTTCCTGGGAAACCAACTAACACCAAAATCTGAAAAGGAGAAGTAACATGTGTAGTAGGTAGGCAGACTGATAGTGGTAATTAGCCCAGTCTGCCGTCCTGGGGTACAACCACTACTTTTAAGTGAAACATCTCTGAAATAACTAGGTGTAACAAGAGGGTGTATGCACTGTCAACCCGATGGTGCCGGCATAGTGAAGGTGACTTCTGTCGGCATTTGATTTGCTGTATGTCTATAAGTATTAGGTCTATATAAGATTGTTTTACCTCCTTGTCTTTATTGACAAGGTTATCGTCAAAAGACCCTGGAGTAACATCCTTTGGATTAAATTCAGGTTTTACAAAAGGCACATTTGAAATGGAATGTCCAAGAAAATATTGTTCTGGTGTATAGAATTTTAATCCTATATTTTCAGCAAACAATATGTCAGCTAATGAGTGATCTTTCTTCTTTCCTGGAGCCCATTTAGCAGCTCTACCAGCAGCATCGCCACAATAGAAACTTTCACCCATATCCACTATTATACCATTGTTTTTCTGTAAAAATTAATCATATTTCATTTATTTACACTTACTCATTTGTGAGGGGCATGCACTGTCAATCTGGATGGTGAACATTTATCACATCAAACTGGCATAGCGGAGGCGACTGCGGCAGCAGTTATTTCCGTTCATGAGCCACACTCTTAACTTAACATCAGGTGGAGTGTTGTCATATGCCGAGCTACAATAAAAAAGTGGTCGAGTTTCTAGTGAGATTTTTCCCAATGGAGTCTTTCTAAAGTCATGTTGTTGAGTCCTACGACCATTCAAAAAAGTTTATTTGAAATACATAATTTGAATGAATGCATCATTGAATATTATACCTGCTCAGAAAATATTTTCCACATACCAGTAGCCGGTTTCCTATAAAAACCTTTACCAGTAGAAACAAACGCTTGAACTGGCACATGCAATGCATCTATAATATTAGTAATTTTATTCTTAAAATCATCAATTTTAGTCTTTCCGTTACCAATTGAAGCTTGATTAGTAAAAATTATAATTTTAAAGCCTTTCTCAAATTGTTCTTGTAACTTTTTTGGCACTTCACGGAAAAGTATTTGCCAGTCATTAGTATCTACAGGATGTACTTTGTTGGATTTAGTTTTTATTAATGTTCCATCCATGTCGAAAGCTGCAACTTTCTTGCTGGCTTTAACACCCTTTGATGTGAACACATATAGTTCTCCTTTATTTACATTATCCCATGAGTCTTCTTCAGCTCCTTTGTCTTCGAAATTTTCATCCATTTTCATAATTTTCGCATCTCCCAATTCCAACTCTTCCTCAAGCTTTCTCTTATTGTTTTTTGGCACTGAAGCGTTATTAGGCGGGGGATCAAATTTTAAAATGTGATAATATTTATTAAACAATATCTCTATTCTTGATCCATGTTTTATTGTATACAGTTTATCTTTAATCATGGCAAATCCATCTATTCCTGATGGATTTACACCAATCTGTTTAACTTCTACTGTGCAATTATCATAATTTGCTTTAAGACTTACTGCGAATGAAAACAAATATATGAATAAATTGTATTGTATAATCTTCACTGGCAATTGACCAACCTTTGACTTTGGTATAGACCTTGTTATAAACTTATTATAAAATTAAATCACTTACTTTGCTTTCGTGAGCAAGATAAATCTATTATCTGTGTTTCTTTACTCCGACCAATAATTATTTCTGTGTTATGCGGCAAATTTATTCCCGGACTGTTCTCTGAACATTTTTCTAATATACAATGTTTTGCCATTTTGACTTTTATTTATTTATTGATCATCGAAGTTTGCACAGGCAAGGTCAGTCCTTCTCACCTCTTGTCATGCTCTTCTCAGAAACAAATACAACCCCTTCTATTATTGACAGCAAATACTAAAGCATATTGTAAGCAAGGGGTTTATTGGTGATTCTAATTACCACACCGCGTAAAACTTTCCACCAATCAGACAAATAATTAAGACCGCCCAAGTAAATTTAAATTATAATCAAATAAGGGATTCTATTGGTGAAGAACAAAGAAATTGGAATACAATTCCAATTTCTTTGGTGAAGAACTTCACCTTACGCCATGAATTTGTAAATACCTCTTAGCCACTGAATTCCTTTCCCATTATCTATGGACTATGTAATAGTTTTGGCGGGATCCTGTTTTGCCGATCTTTAATTATTTACATAAACTTGTTACTTCAAGTGTAATAATGATTGATTATTAAGTAAACTTTAGTAAACAAAGTAGGCAAAATAAGAGTAAAAGACAGTAAACAAAAGAATGAGCAAACCATTTAAAATAGAAAAAACGTACTTTTTTTTTTCACTTAAAACGTCGCTGAAAATTTCCATAGAGACTCCACGACTTTACTAAAGGTAATTAAAGAAACAAACCCAAAGCAATGCAAAAAAAGTTCAATATTATTGAAAACCAGGCCGAATGGGCAACGTCCTTTTGCCTTTAAAAAAAGAAATAGATCTCTATGGCAAACAAAATCGAAAACAGCTGTGCAAGCACATAGGTTGTTTTTTAGAGTTAGGTATTTTTCAATGAATAAATTGTTTTTCTGTATTAATAATCTTAATAGATTTATGGCTATAAAGGTATAAGTTGAATCGAATGTATATAGTGTATAATACACTGCAAAATTTATTTAATTAAGGTAATATTTGTTTTGTTATAAATTCATGTAAGAATTATATTTTACTGACGTGTAGAATTCATATTGGTGAAAGCGAGTCGTCTCACATTTTTTAGATCGTATGTTCTAACTGTTTTTAGGTTTTACGAAGTTTTATAATGACTCTGACAAAAAGGAAAAATTCTGAAAGGGAGGAGTTGATTGAAAGTGGCGATTCTATTCCTGAAGGTCCAAGCAATATAAAAGGGGATGAAGTAAATATTGCAGTATTATTGTTTTTATATACTCTACAAGGCATTCCATTAGGTTTAGCGGGTGCTGTTCCCATGCTCTTACAAAATCGGGGAATAACATATACACAACAGGTAGGTGTTTTCTTTTAAACTTAATTAATGTATTTCATATTTTACACAAAAAATTTCAAATATTAATATTTTAATTAAATCAATAACTATTACATAATACTATTGCCTAGAAACAAATTAAATATTATTTTTAATTAACTTTAAAATACAATCTTTACTGTTGTTATAAAACTGTTTCTGATTTTTTCTTTCAGGCAGAATTTAGTTTTGTAAACTGGCCATTTAGCGTAAAATTGCTATGGGCACCGGTGGTTGATGCAATATTTTGGCCTAAATTTGGACGACGAAAGACATGGCTTGTGCCTGTACAATATTTAATTGGTATTGTAATGATTATGATGTCAGGTGGAATGGCCAATTGGTTAGGATCAGACACTGAACCTCCTTCGATGACTATTTTGACAGTTTCATTCTTATTCCTCAACTTTTTGGCGGCAACACAAGATATCGCTGTGGATGGCTGGGCTCTTACAATGCTGAAAAGGTAACTATATTCCTAATTATCTTATGTCTATGATACAAGTGTAGATTGCAATCTTCTTCAATTGAGCATCTATGGCCGCTTGTGCGTGAGATGGTCTGCATCACTGCAGCCTCTGTTTATCCCAGAAAGGCCAGGGGACTTCTCACATTCCTGCACACCTCTGGAAGTATCTTCTCTGATACAAATGCTAGTACATTGTTTCAAAATATGGTGTAATGTATTTTGGTTACTGACAGCTGAATAATCAAGCATTACTTATAGTTTTCAATTGTTTCAAGATTAGGTAATATTTGAATAGTCAATTGTTAGTTTTTGTACAAAGCGAACATGCAGTGGTAGAGGCTAATGGAAATCCACAGTTATAGCAACCACATTCGATATCAGTGTGGCCACACCAAGTAGTAAACATTTAATTTTAATTAAGTTTTATTTTTATTTTTTTCAATTTTAATCCATGTACCAAGCTAGTGTTTATATAACAGGCACTGTGCGACCATAGTATGTATAACATAGTTACATTTGTACCGGTCAGAATTTATCGAGATTTGAACTCTGGATCGTGAGACCTGTCCTCTACTGATAGATCACGGCCGCTCTAAATTATCACACGCACCACCACTCCATTGTGTCACACCCATTATTAATGTGTTTGAAAATCTACGTCTATAATCTCAACCTTCACATTGAAGGTGGACTTAGTGTTTAAATACAAGTTTACCGTGGTACATTTTACCAAATAGTTTCATCTATTTCAGACGTAATGTTGGGCATGCATCGACATGTAATACAGTTGGTCAAACAGCAGGCTTCTTCCTCGGTTATGTTCTATTTTTAGCGTTAGAATCTCCTTATTTTTGCAACAAATATATACGTTCAGAAGAATCTGACGTAGGAATTGTTACGCTTGGTAGCTTCCTTCTGTTTTGGGGTTGGGTATTTATATTTACGACAACTTTGGTTGCGTTTCTAAAACATGAAGCTGGGGAGGAAATAACAAATGATAGACGACCACAGGGACTCCAGACGGTTGTGAATGCATATCACCAATTGTATGCTATTATTCAATTGCCTGCTGTAAGGACATTGGCATTGGTGTTGTTTACTGCAAAGGTATGATTTTTATTAATAGATTTTGAAATTAAGTTATTCTTTATTAATATTTGGCATATTAAAATGTTAGATTTGTTTATAATTAAATTATTTATTTTTTTTTTAAATTTTTGTTTTTATTAGTTGTTAACGTGACATTTATGATTTCCATTTAATATGTTCACCGTGTACAATACGCTTTGGGCCTCAGTCTAGTTCAGTTATTGTGATTCTCCTGTTGTGTATTTTATGCTGACTGTGGCCTGTTGTATTTAAAAAAATAAATAAAAAAATAATAATAATAAATTAAGTAAATTAACAGAAAAGAAATCATGAACATCCTGAGCTTAGCTTGAATGGGAACCCACACGTATGGGCGTGTATGTTCTGATCACTAAACTACATAGCTATTATTACTTGACTTCATCGAAAACTTGACTAGTGTGCCTGTAGTCCTGTGGTAGTACTACCACTTTCCAATGTAACACCCGTGAAGTGCCCTTGTCGCGTTTCGGAATCAGTTTGGACGTAACCAGGTGTAAGTGTGCACTGTTAATCTGGATGGTGCACATTCGTCTCAAAAAAGCCGGCAATGCGGAGGCGACTGCTGCCTGTAGAAATTTATATGTGGGAGCAGTTGTTTCCATTCATGGAACACACTCTAGCGTCAGGTGGAGTGTCGTCATATGTCGAGCTATATTTAAAAAAAAAAACTCGATCTAATATTTAATATATTTTGAAATAGAAGTAATATCTAATATGGCTCATATTAATTATTTCATTGTACATGGTGTGTGAGAAATTAGTGTATAATTGTGAAAATTAGCATTAACGTACTAAGTTTCGTTCTAATAAGACTATTGTTTAAAATGTATTGTGATTGATGCCGTTTGTTTATGAGTTTACTAATGATGTATCATAAAATAAATCTTTTAAAGATACTAATAAAATTTTATTAAATAATTTTAAATGACAAATGTCCATTTTTGCGCCCACTTGATTTCTAATAGTTTGATTACAAAACAATATTCTGAAATAATGTCTTATTTTTATATTGATTTAATTATATCAACACATCGTCTACTAATAGACAATCAAAGTACAGACGGCTCCGACCGAGGCCCCAATAGACAATCTTTAATTACATAAAAAACCGATAATGCAGATTTCTTTTCCTACAAAATAATCGTGAAACTCGAGAAAAAAATTGTGGGCCCATTTCAAATAGGCATTCCTCTTTAGTAAAGTAAGCCAGATTGAGCTAAAGAGTAGTGAGACAGATTATTGTCTATCTCTTTCTAACAGCCACTCTTTCACATAACCACGTTATGTTGCAAATAATAAGTGAAATATTTATTTTCAGATAGGTTTTTCAGCCAGTGATGCTGTGTCAGGATTAAAATTGGTAGAAGCTGGAGTACCAAGAGAAGACTTAGCATTGTTGGCCGTACCATTGGTACCTGTACAGATTATTATGCCAATTGTAAGTTAAATTTTTAATATTGTTATAAACGACATTGGAGTCGCTCCAATTTATTGTATAAGATAAAAGCAGGATGTGGTACAATAGTAGATGCATAGTCTTCAATCGCTCTTCCACACATCCAAATTAAGATGGACACCCGTGAGTCGTTATTTATACTTAAATAGAAGGAAGCTTCTAGAAAGCTCTCGTCGAAGTTGTTTACAACAATAAGATGTAAACGAGGTCGTAAATCATGCATATTCAGTTGATAACTTGTTCGCACAAAGTGTAAAGTCATCAGGCGACATTAAAGCGCACCATTTGAGACCTAGAGACGCGGTCTCATATAAAATATATGGCGACCGAACCCACCTAGTTGACTAACGCGTAGCCTAACGAAATGACTATAATTCTAGCTGTAAGACGCGTGAACTCACGATCGATGAGACCCGTGTTCGACCTCGCTAAATTCTTACTGGTACCAATGTAACTTTGTTATACGTGCTTTGGTCGTCCAATGCTCATAGGCACTATTAAAGAGTGGTAGGCAGACTGATGATGGTTATTACTTTATTAGCTCAGTCTGCCGCCCTAGGGTATTACCACCCGTGAAGTGACCTTGTCGCGTTTCGGGAGCAGTTTGAATGTTGCCGGTTATAGCGAGAGGAGTGTGCACTGTCATTTTAGATAGTGCATACTAGTCTCCTCAGGCCAGCATAGCGGAGGCGACTGCTGCCTGTAGAGATTTCTTTGTAGTAACAGTTGTTTCCGTTCATTGACCGCACTCTGGATTTACTGGATTAAGTGTTGTCATACGTCAAGCTACAATAGTAAAAAAAACCTGTTTACAGATATTAGCGAAGCATACAACGGGTCCAAAGCCTCTATCGTTATGGTTAAAAGCATTCCCTTTAAGATTATTAGTGGGTCCATTAGTTGCCGGACTCGTGGCACTCACACCTAGTCTACTTGGCGATACAGGACCATCATACTTCTATTTATTTGTGCTTATGACACTCTATGTTTTCCATCAGGTAAGTTTATTTTTCTAAAAAAAGTTTACCTCGCTTTGTTGACGTATCTCCTTTCAAATGGTGGGAAAGGTCGAAAGATTTTTTTATGTAACCACATCGTCTGATTTTTGCTACAGATAAATGCCTGTACATAGTAAGTAGATGAGTCCACTATGCAGGCTTGATTAAAATGTTCACACATATACTGACTGGACACGGTCCTCTCAATATTCTTGACCACCTCCAGGAAGATCCTGAAACGCGATTTGAACGTGCTGGTACTACTCCAGGATGGCAGATTGAGTTAACCATCACCAGTCTAGCTACCACTCTTTATGAAAGAAATAAAAAAATTCTCGGTGGTACCAGAATATAAGTATAACAAATTACATTGGTACCGTCCAGAATTTTTGCGAGGTTGTGAGTCCATGCCTCTTGCCACCGAGATCACTTGAATAATACATTTCTCTTTCGTTCCAGACTTGTCTTTACTGTATGTTTGTTGCTGTAATGGCATTCTTTGCAAAAGTATCCGATCCGGCTGTCGGTGGTACATACATGACACTGTTAAATACTGTATCAAATCTCGGCACAAATTGGCCAAACACATTAGCTCTATGGGCGATAGATCATTTGACTTATAAAAAATGTACTGGAACAGAAATGCTGGATAATACATGTTCTAGTCAACTTGAAACTGATGTAAGTAATTATAGGCTTTATTTATTAGCTGCTATGGAACAAAATTCAATGCAACTTGTAACAACTTGTTTTTCCGGGCTGGTTTCCGAACGCAGACCCTCTATGTCAACTAATTTCCTCCATGAACGAAAACAACTACTACCCCATGCAGCTCTACATGCAGCAGTCGCCACCACTATACCGGCTTGGGGAGACAAATCTGCCCCATCCATGTTGTCAGTTCACTACTCCAAACTGTTCCCGAAACGCGCCAGGGTGTGTTACATTCGATAATACTACCCCAAGACGGCAGACTGGGCTAATTTAGAGCGGCCGTGGTCTAGCGATAAGACGCGTGAACTCACGATCGATGAGACCTGTGTTCAAGCCTCGCTAATTCTGACCAGTACTAATGTAACTTTGTTATATGTACTTTAGCTGCTCAGTGCCTATAGGTAGGTGTTAGACTGATGATGGTTATTAGCCCAGTCTGCCATCCTGGGGTAGTGCCAACACTTTTGAAAATTGTAACATCCGTGAAGTGACCCTGTCGCGTTTTAGAAGCAGCTTGAAGTAGCCGGTTATAGCGAGAGGAGTGTGCACTCTCAGGCTAGATGGTGGTACATACTCGTCTCCTCGGTTTCTCTGTAGTAGCAGTTGTTTCCGTTCATGGACCGCACTCTAGCTTTACATCAGGCGGAGTTGTTGTCATATTCCGAGCTACAATAAAATAATAATAATATCAACCATCATCAGTCTGCCTACCACTATTTAATCTTTTGTATTATTTATTCCAGGCGTGCAAAAACGCAGGCGGTACATGTTCAATTAGAATAGACGGGTTTTATATTGAAATTGTGTTATGTGTCATAATTGGTTTCTTATGGTTGCTGTGGGGTAAACCTACCATTAATAGACTGCAGCGACTTCCACCGGCTTCATGGCAATTGAGAAGAATACAAAGATAAAGACTGATCTAGCAAAATTATGATTAAGAATTGTATTATACTTGTGATAATTGTATAATTGATACAATGTTTGTTAAACAGGTTTTATTTTAATAAAAATACTGCAAAAAAAGAATTATTTAGTGAATAAAGTTATTGTGAATGTGATTTTTTTTTTTAATAAAAAGCTATCATCTACAGACAGACCCCTTCGCTATGCCTGCTTGAGGAAACAGATGTGACTGTACTAGGTTACTATCCTAGTGTTCATATTTGTCAGTGAAGGGACTGCTAATGTCGCATACTAAGTGCGACATTTAACCCTCGATGAATATAAAAAACCGACACTCGAGTTGGCGTTTAACTATAATGCCTATAGTATTGACGTTAATAGATTAACGCGTTTGTCCTGACCACATTGACATAACGCATTAATTAGTACACTAATTATAATCAGAGTAGGATACATCCAATACTTTCTATACGGCAAATCAAGGCAGACATTCCTACACTAAGATCTAAAAACACACAGAGGAACTTTGTGGTTTTACTTAAATAAAACAATAGACAATAGATTGGCAATATAATTTTATATACACGTGAACACTTAATAATATGACATTGACCAATAAATAACAATTATGCAACCTATCTAATCAAATAAACTAATAAGTATTTAATAATAACGAGATATTTTCATGGCTGTTCACAATTAGATCCACTTTCCACAATGCTGCGTATCAAATACTAGTCGCCTCTATTAACACATGGGCTTTACACTAATATAAATATACTTATAGTACGAATCAAACTTTATGGCGGCTCCGAAGTTAGGCACAAGTCACCGAGGCACGATGACAGTGAGAGGGAAGGGCACACTCCCGAGCTACCCGTCCGCAGATTAAATTATTTGTATATTTTCTATTCATATTTAAAGTTAACTCTTAATTTTATTATTGTAAACCTGCTCGAAATAGCGCCCGCAGTTAACTTCCGAGACGCCATAAAGTTTGATGCGATCTATACTATTATAAAATAAAATAATTTTTATAATTTGACATTCTTTGTCAGTATATCATCAGCGCTGTCGCTACTTAACTAATAATAGATTAAAATCCTCCATGGTAAGTATAATACTCGTATAACAATTTCGTTAATTTTTAATTTTTTTATGGTAGCTAGACTAGAGTGTACTCCGCCTGGTGTTAAGCTAGAGTGCGGTCTACCAATGTCTGTTGTAGCAGTCGCTTTCGCTATGCAGGATTAAGGAGATGACACCACCGACTACTTCCAAACTGGCCTCGAATGCGACTAGGTCACTTCACGGGTCATCAGTCTGCTTGTCTGTGTCTAATATCTTTTTAATTTTTAAACCTATTTTAGTCTAAATAAGCTACACAAATAACAATTAAGATATTGTGCTTATTAAAATTTAATCTTTTAAAGAAATAATAATATCGAAAAACTTAATAAAATTTTATATAAAACAAAAACATTTTACGTATTTTTGTGTCTTCATATATTTAGACTTATTGACCCTGTTAAGCAAATGTTTATTCAAATAAGAAAAAAATAATAGCAATTTTGCATTGCAATTTTGGTTAACATTTACTTGAATAAAACAATCGAAAAATTATAAATATACTGTTTGACGGCCATTCGCGCGGGAACGTCGAGCGGCTTTTTTTCGTTTTTATAAATTGTTTACAGTGGTTGTTATTGTATTTGGCTTTATATTATGATGCAGCAATGCCAAACACTGTCAGAAATTGTTAAATACCTACTGTGAAATTGTAAAAACAGAAGAAATTATAATGTAAAAACTGAAGACGTACAAGCCCTGGCTTTGAACTCTTTGCCTTCCCAGAATGGGAGAACAGAAAAAAATCATAAATGCATAACGACAATACTTGTGCTAATAATAATATATGTACATAAAAAGCGATTCAAAATCACTGTTCCCGCCTACCTAATTCATCATCACTAATAATGGGTCGGCGATCATCACTTTTGTTGCCACGAGCGAATTTACCAACACGACGTGCGATTGCGCTTGTCTTGTCAACTGCTCCCCATCCGCCGTTGCTGCCTCCACCACTTCCCGATTTAGCTAACAGGCCTGTTGTCGCTTCACCCAATTTGCTATGGTGGATTCCGTAGAGAAAGTAAAGGAGGAGTCCTATAAAGTGTAATAAATATTGGGATTAAAACAAAGACGACTTGTTTTTTTTTTCTTTTGTAGTTCGGCACAAGTTCGACCCTAGGGCGGTAGAGAGATCGTGAGTTCACGTTTTCTACCGCCAGACCACGGTTGCTCTTAATTATAATTTCACTTGATTACTATTTAGAAAAAAAAATCTCACTCACCGAAAGTTATCCAAATAGCAAAGCGTACCCATGTTAAAACATTCAAATTAATCATCAACTCCACATTGAGCATTACACTTGCAGCCGGCAGTATTGGAACAAATGGTGCACGAAAAGGTAGCCGAGTTGGACTTTGTTGGTGTGCATGAATTATTATTAAACCTGGAATTAAAAAATATTTTGTTGTTTGCTCGAGTATAGTTTAGTAAAGGTGCGTTCCTCGTGAAAATATCCTTAATTAGAAAGAAAGAAAAAACTTTATTCATCCCAAAAAAATATTTTTAAGATACACAATAGCAAGTCTGGACGCGAATGTGTAGGGACGAAAGGGCGCACAGCTCAGCATATGCTAGGACCTACACGAGGCAGGTCGTAGCGCTGGTTTTCAGCTGGAACCCGGGGCAGGTGAACGCGAACGGTGTGACAAAGAATAGTAAATGTGTAAGAATAGTAAAATAAATAAATAGTATTAATTAAATAGATGCAGCAATGACAATATTATAAATATTTATACATATAAATCAGATGAAAAATAATATTAAAATTACAGGCTACGGCTATTTACACGGCAGTCAAGCTTCTGGTAGTTTAAAAGGTGTAATTTATATCTGTAGTTAAAACCTACGGCGGACTGCATTTTCCGAATAGGCGGAGGCAGATTATTCCAGATCTTGACTGCCGCATACCGGAATCTTCCACGGAAGGCGGAGGTCTTGCATCATAATTAAAGAAAAATATTTTTTGATGACGCTTTCCGCAAGCAAAATTGTAATAAACACTTACATGCCAATATGATAAACAGCAATATGAAATCAGGTAAGAGTCCCCATGCTCCAGTATGTTCAGATAAGAAGTGGTTATGAGCGCAAAGTGCAGCCGTTGCAATAGTGAAAATATAGACACACGTAGTCACAACTGAACCAGGTGCACGTCCGCCGGCGATGGGCTCTAACCACGCGTATTTGGCACGAAGACGACCCACGGTCAAGGCTTCAAACATCTGCAAAATTGCCAGAAAATATTTTTTTATAATAGCCCGGAAAACTCGGTGACCACACGCTTTAAGTGCGCTAGGTGCGCAACTGCCCATTATACTCCTTCGCTACTACAGAAAAATGTCTGCAGGCAACAGCCGCCTCCGCTATGCCGGCTTAAAGAGACGAATACCACCATTTATGGACAGAGCACACTCATCTCGTTATATCCGGCTACTTCCAAACTAATATCGACGCGACTGGATTTTATATTTTTATTTTAATAATAGGTGTTTAATATTTATTTAATTTTAGAAAAAACAGTCCAACGCAACCTCTGAAACCAAATGTATCGTTATGTACATCTCACCTCGGAGGAGGAGGATCCGCCATCGGTTGCAGGAGTACCTGTAGCTGAACTATCCTCTCTGTCGCCAGGGGAATCGATTGGCGGTACTCCAAAAGTTTTATCCTCGACGGCTGGAGCTGGTCTATATCTCAATATTATGACCGCGGCGCTCACAATTGTATAAGCCAATAAAGTTCCAATAGACATGAACTCTACCAGTTTTTCTAAATCAAATAAAAGCGCTATGAACGCTGAGGATAGACCAGAAATGACCAAATTTATAATTGGTATTTGGGATTTGCTAGTAATGGTGCTAAGAAATCCAAACAGCAATCCATCTGATGACATGGCGTATAAACATCGAGGAAGCGAGAAGAGAGAACCGAGAAGAGTCGTAGTCATTCCACACACAGCACCGACGGCCACGGCGTATTTTGCCCAATCGGCATGAACGGCGCCTAAAGCGGCTGGCAAAGCTGCGTCCGGATTGATTGTAAGATACGGTACCATTAAGGTCAAAGCGAGAGCCACCAGAATATATCCAGTTCCAACTACAGCCATCGAAACAATGGTGGCTACAGGGATAGATACCGATGGGTCTTTGGCCTCCTCGCTCGAAGCCGAGATACTATCGAAACCTACGAAAGCATAAAAACAAGTCGCCGCACCTGCTAGAACACCACTGAATCCGTATGGCATAAAACCACCATAAGTCTCAGACCAGTTATGGATATCAGCGTAATAAAATCCGACGCATATGACGAGAGATACTACAACGAGATTGAGTATTGTCAATGCGTTATTTATATAAGCAGATGTCTTAACCCCTACTGCTAGAATCAACGAAGCGACGATACAAATGAGAAATGCGAGGACGTCAGGGTATCTGCTGAGAAGAGATTCGTGAAGCTCTCCGGTTATAGATACGGTGGCATTGCTGATTGCTCCATCTAACATTGCATCTAGGTAACCGGACCAGGCTCTTGCGACTGATGCCGCTCCTAAAAATACAAAAGATAGGTAAATAACGAAAAAAATTATTATAATTATGATTTTAGTAGATAGTAAATAAAATGTTTGCCACGACCACGGTGGCTGCAAAGCTTCAAAATAAACGTGGTAGTAGGCCGCATAAAATCTTATATTTTAGAAAAAAAAGAATTAAATTACATTACCTATCATGTATTCCAGAACTATATTCCATCCGATAATAAACGCCCAAAACTCGCCAATACTAACGTAGGTGTACGCATAAGCGCTGCCAGCTCTCGGTACGCGCGTACCAAATTCCGCATAACAAAGAGCTGCTAGAGTAGATGTAATTCCAGCTAATAAGAAGCTAAATGCCGTGGCAGGTCCAGCCATGTGCCTCGCTACTGCACCGGTTAGGACATAGACTCCTGCTCCGACCATGTGTCCAATGCCTAGAATTAATTAATTTGAATGTAATTGATAAATATGGAAAAATAATGTATAATCTAAACATGAACATACCCAGAAGCGTTATGTCGAATGTGGTGAGACATCTGTTAAGTGGTGTATCCAGGGTATCACTATAAATCGGTTTACGGCGATTCACCTTATGGCAAAATCCTGAGAGCACATGCCCCAGTATTTTATGCCGCGCCCCCGGCATTTCTTGTGAGCTAACGAAAAACAAATACAAATAACAAAAAAATAATTACTACACGATACAATAGAACCTATAAATGTAAGCTATTATGAAACGTTACTCAAACATATTTCTATCCATTCAGTAGTTCAACATTCATGCTTATTGTATTCAGAAATGCTCTAACTCTAATATTACGCTAATTACAAAATTACCTCTTTTTAATAATCCAGCTGATAATACTTGCACTTTTCTTGTCTGAGTACTGAATCACGCTTTACCACTAAGCGTGAAAGTATCTATTAAGTATTATTGTTCTTTTCATTGCTGGTTTAGTATTTATCGTACCTATGAACATCAGTATAAAAGCAGCGATGTAGAATGGCGGAAGAACTATTGTCAACTAGACAAAGTTTACTGAAAATTTGCGCGCGCAACTAATCGATTTAACTACATAATGAAGATTGTAAAAATGTTTACATTGCTCTTATGATTTTATTACGTTTGATTAGGTTACATTATTCGATTATTTATCAATTAAACACCCAGTTAAATAACTTAATTTATTCGATAGAGTAATTTATCTTTTAATATATAATTTAAAATTATGTTTTCAGTATTATAAATTCGTAATACTAATCTTTTAATGATAACTATATAACTTGCAAATTATTATATTTTGGTTAAATTAAAAAATAAAGCGGTTTCAAAACTTTATGTTAAAAATAAAAATTATTAGTGAACGACGAACAAACAAAACAAAACTACTCAGGGAAAACTAACATAGATATCCAAAAATAAAACAACAAATAAGTGAAACTTATGTTAATTTATTTAATTTATCCCTTGTAAACCTACGCAATTTCATATAAAATTTAAGCCTGGCGTCCACTAGAGAAGAATATGTGTTTATCGCATTTTTTCGTGTTCGTCCATCACACATTGGCACGTAATAAGTGAGAAATTCGCCAATTTTTGCATGCCAGGCCAGTAGGTTTGCACCCCCATCCTATTAAACTTTTCTGGCTTGAGACACTGACTCACTAGTTTCCTCACTAATCAGGAATTAAGCTAGTTCTCTACAAACGTGGCCAGAAGTACTAGCTTGCTAGCTTTGCTGGTTCATCTTCTAAAACAGGCCTTGCGTATACTTGGCGTTACGGACTGTTTTCAGCTCTGTGGAAGCCAGGCATTAGTATGTAGGTGGATCTGGGAATGACGTCATCACGGAGCTTTTGCCTTTTATGCCTATGACGTATTTGCAGAATATCCTTCTCAATTTTAATTGCTAAGTAATTTTCAATAATGTATTCTCCGTGAGTAAACAATCAAATTAGAATATAACTTAATTACGTTATAGAAACCAACTTAATATGGGTATAAAATATTGATGGCAAAATAACGAGATAATCCCATAGATATATTTATACTAGAGGAGCAAACCTCATACATCAGACATGAGAAAGCGTAAGCGGCTTCAAACGATTTGACAATGTTGCCGTCAAGTCAAATAGTAACTGACAGAAAAATTAAAAGTTACTGCGATCATCTTTTCTCTCGCGTCATATTAGGAGCGTTATTGCATAACTAGTTGCAGTGCCGGATTAGCCACGTAGCAAGAGTAGCAATTGCTACGGGCCCCGCGCTCCAACGCCTGTCTGACCGTAATATAAAAATATTAATTTAAATACGAGTAGGAGCGTTAAATGCCTTAAACGTGAAGCGCCTTAGGCTATGCTTCACTTCCACTTATTTAATACCCTAAACTTGAGAACCTAAAGCAAACCAAGGGCCCCTTGACAGAATTTGCTACAGGCCCCGCGCTGGCTTAATCTGGCACTGTATAGTTGTATAATATATCAATGGGTAATCCATAATATGTTGACCAGAAGCGCGTCTTTAAATAGAAAACTCCCAAGTTAGAGAACATTAGACTGGATTTGTCTGTAGTTTTCTTTTATGCCTGGTACTAACCCCGATAGCTCAGTTGACAGAGCTTCGGCGCGTCAGGCCGAAGTCGTAGATTCAAAATTTGCTTGGGGATTTTTCAGCTTTTACCAAAAAAAAAGGAAACCGGTATATAAATGAAACCATTGCTAGCCCACATCACACGTCTGAACCTTTTTTGTTTCATCATAATTTTTAAAATAGGTAGATAATTGTTTATTTTTAAATTTTATATTTTTTTGTTTGACAAACAAATTCTCGGTCGTTCATCTCGTTGTATATTATGATAAAGAATTTTATCTCTCTTATCGAGCAAACAAAAGCTAATAATTTATTTTGACATTTATTCTTTAAGTAAATATAATGAAGATTGTCATGAATATAGACCGGGACGGTTACTATAGAGTTCAATTGCAAAAAATCGGTATTTTTTAAATATTGCTATTAAATTAGCTAACAAAATACACTTATACTTGCTTAATAGTCTGGCCATACATAATCATGTCGCCTAACTACCGCACCGGGCAACTTTAAAAATTAGACGGCACGCTTCTGTGAGAAATTAACTAAGTATCAAGTTTATTCCATCAGTATAGGGTTGTGGTATTTCCAGCAGTTTTATTTTCCATCTTACTTTGCTCTCACATTTAAACTGAAGGTTGCCTTTTTTCATTGTAGTTCGGTGATGTGACAACACTCCACCTGTATAGCCAGAATATATATATATAACCAGAACGCGGTCCATGAACGGAAACAACTGCAACTACAGATTAATTTCTACAGGCAGCAGTCGCCTCCGCTATGTCGACCTGAAAAAACTAATGTGCACTATCCAGAGGTCACTTCGCGGGTGTTACTTTCGAAAGTGGTAGTGCTACCCCACGACGATAGGCTGAGCTTAATCAGCCTGCCTACCACTCTTTAATAAAATAAAAGAAAGAAAACAAGGTTTAGTGGGTTTAAAGAAAAATGCATGAAGGCACATAAAAGTTCATTATAACATTTTTATTGACATTCTACAATGCAACATGGCAGGGTAATCATTTCTCTCATATAAGTCATCCCTAAAACTATTTTACAAATCCTTCTGAATAGTTATTGTTTGTAGGTATCTACAATACTACTTGATCACTATAGTGATTACGATCTACTGCTACAATATCATCTTCAGTATTCGAGAAAATGTGCGAATGAAAATAAATAAAGCGTAGTCTTCAAACATATCGCGCCAAGATCACGGCTTTAGTTAAAACCAAATAACATTTTCAATTTCAGACATTTTTTTTTTTTCAATTTCTGTTGTGATTCCGCAAGCACATCAAACGTAATGTTTTCTCAAATACTGTAGACAAATAAAACGATATCTCTT
Source organism: Tinea pellionella (assembly GCA_948150575.1). Taxonomy (NCBI): domain Eukaryota; kingdom Metazoa; phylum Arthropoda; class Insecta; order Lepidoptera; family Tineidae; genus Tinea; species Tinea pellionella. Next base: position 4,483,712 of record OX411258.1, read on the forward strand.
ATAAACATTAAATGAAGACTATTTTTAAATGCTAATTTACAATATAAATAATACATTTTAACATTTTTGCATGCTATCTAAGTACGCGATTTAAATTGAATAGTTAAATTAATAAAAGTTAAAAATAAAAATTAAGTACAATAATAATAAATAGACGGGAAATACATTTGACAGTACTAATTCATTACTTATTTTTGTTATTCGAAACACTCATTTATACCCTGTATAAACAATTAGCGTAATCAAGAAAAAACCTGGACGCTTTACGTATTTAATTGTACGAAAATTAATCCAGACTTTTTCTTAATACCTATATTATATTATTTTGATTTTGTTGTATAACTTTATAGACCCATGTATTGAATATTGCCACATCTCTCGACGACTCTACATTCACGCCAAACAGACGGCGCGCTGCTAAAATGAACAAGTTCACAAAGATAAAATTTTACCGAGTCATTCTCGGTAAATAAAAGTAAAAATAGTAACTCCAGTAGTTAATAGATTCCCTATAACTAGACGATGCGACATTATTCACAATGATGATTTATTAGAAAAACATCACAGCGTTAACACAGCCAAGGAGTTTACTGCGTCGACCGTAACGTACCTACGGATCCTGAGCTACACAGCACAAAGCCCTGCGTGAACGCGTTGATATTCCTCTATCATTTTCATCGGCAGTCCTTCAAACTGCCGCATGCTGGGTTAACGTCACATTTACACGATTTACATCACAATCAATACAACATAATAAATTATGATGAAATTTAAAATACCTAGGTATATGGGAGCAAATTCAAGTACGCGTCACACCTTAATAGGGATAGGCCTTCAACAATAAAGTAAAACACAGCGTTTAAGGCCTTTTATTAGGTAAAACGTAAAACCTATACAATATAGCAGTGGTATATTATCCTTTAGGCAATCTCGCAAGGTGCGCGAGATTGGATAAAAATCGACTAATAGATGTGCGCGTAATCGTTCTACTAAGACACCATTTTTTACATTAAATTGTGACGAAAATTTAATTTAAAGAATAAAACCTCACCTCAAGCCATTGCGTGTGTGTTAGTTTAATTTTTTCTATTCAATTTTCATCATAATAATTCAGCATTTCAATACTAAAAAAATAGTTATTTATCTTACACAATCTTTAACAAATATATTAAGGTATAATTTGTGATACACAATCTAATAAATACGAACGCACTAACGACAAAAAAAATTGATATATTATGATGAAAGTTGCTATGATGGATGCGCATATCATGATCAGATAAATCACGAAAACTAAAACATAATTATTTTAATAATAATTTCATATTTAGGTACATTATGGCACGGTCTAGGTTTAAGCATTTCCTCCCTGTATATTCCCTTTAACAAAAAGTTTAAGTACTCTACAACTACATGTTAGGTAAGAATACCATGTGTAATTAAACCACTTATCAAGATACATTACATATATTACTATAGATATAGTATAAAAAATATTATTTATTACGTATCCATAGCACAATTGCTTAATTATAAAATTCACAAAACATAATGTACTTAAAATATTTTATTGCAATTTATTATTTTAAGTTAGGAAAAAAAAATTATGCATAGGACAGAATTACGCTAAGTAAATATTTAAAATAAGTTATTTTATTTTTAAAAAATATAGCAAGAAAGCATGACGATATGTTAGGTATTCAGTCTTGTGAAAAAATATATAAAATTTATTTGGTATTAAAAATGGGTTGGTATCAGTTTTAATATAATATAAAAATATATATCAAAGAAGAATGACCGAATTTAAACAATTCAGCTGTCACATTTAAATGTAAGAACTTTCATTACTTTTAAAAGATAGACTTTTTACAATGTGGGACAGGGTTACGGGAATAACGGTGACAAACATGATAACATACATATGACGGCGATTTTATAATATTCATTCGAACCTAGCTTTACTTTATACCTATAAGTTACATTTAAACTAAAATAGTGCGCACTTAAAAATTAAGTGCCAAACACAACACTAAATATAATTTTAAATCTAACCTTTTAAAATATACTTTAATTTCATTAGTATTTTTATTAAGAAAAAAGTAACGATAAATGGACAATGTTTATAAAAAAAATAAAATAATAATACTATTTGCTCAGTAAATGTGGAGTTGCAATAATTCCAATTTATGGTCCCCAATATATTTAACTAATTATTAAAGTCATGACTAGACAACATGTGAAATGACAATGTAAACACCTCATTTGTTTCCCTTCTTTCGTGGATTTGGTAAAATTATGCAATTAATTTTAGTATAATAAACATTGTAATTTAGTGCCATATTTAAATACGATTTTTATAACACACAAACCCACGATACAAAATAGTAGTGCTTCTTTCTACACACGTAACAATATCTACAAAATCAAATGTTCTTATAAATATTGTAAATAAATGCAGGATTAAGACATAGTAAGATTAAAGTCTAAACGCGAGCCAGACTCGGAAAAGAACCATTCAATGCAACCACCGGACAATGTAAAACAAAATAATATATTTTATAAGCAGGTAATTTCTATAACGTGTCATGGATTTATAATATTTATAATCTCACTCGCATAAAACGAATATCGCGGAAAAGAAAGTTGCGAAAAAGCACAAATTATAATTGTATAAAACTACATTAATCTATGCATTTATTAAACGGGCCTTTCATATTAGGTCTTAATAATTTAACACGAATACTAATCTCGCTACTTATATGTATAAGTATAATTTTTATACGTCATAAAAATTTATTTTTTGTAGTATTTATACTACAGAGCGCCATGTTGTGTACTAATATTATAAACTATCTAGGAATCCATGTTCCAAAGTGATAAACTATTAATAAGATTTAATTAAACAACACAGTTGCTACATTTTGTACTTAATCAGTACGTAAATACGTACGTTATTTTAAATATGTAATACTCATATAAATAATTTATTCAAATGGTTCTCTATTCCTCAACACGCTTTAAAAATATTATTTTCTAACTACAATATGTACCCAAATGTTTATATTGTTTAATATTCTGAGAACAATTTTAAACAACAATATGAAACCATCTTAGCACCTTATCATTTAAAACACACTATTCTTATCACATTATTTGAATTGCACATCCAAAAAATAGATAGAGAGGCGTACATTAATATAACAATATGACACTGTATCAAAATTTATAAGAAAATACTTCGCAAACTGGTAAATGTTTCCTGACTTCGTCAGGCGTCCTATACTATCCTCCTGTACCGTTGAAGTAGTGAGCGTGTTTTGTGTATGGCGCGGCAATGTGGTAAGGGGGAGGTTGTCCTCTGCCATATATGGGCTCTGAACCACTACTGGGACTATGCTGATGACTAATCACACTAGGAGTATTTGAAGACGCTGGGATCGCGTCGTACAAATCGTACATATTCTGAGCCGCAGGAGAATGCATGTGGCTGTAGCTCCCGTCGTCTGATACTAAAGGAGTGTGCGTCATACGATAAGGGTTTGTTAAATTTGTATGTCCTGTAGGTGAATAGAGCTCGGCAGGTTGCGTAGCCACGTAAGTCGGACTGGAACTCGATATCCCATATATATTTGCGTTCGGAGATGGTGCTTTCTGCATTGCTCCTGAGAAAATACGTTTATCAGGATTTCCTACAGCATATGCATTGTCAGTGTAACTATTTAAGTTTGGCATCGTAGTCGACCCGCTCACGCTTTGACTCACTGTCTGCAAACTCGGACTGAGCAAATTACGATTAGCAGCCAAGTGATATCTATAAGAATCATAACTTCGTCTTCCATATATTTTTTCCTTCGCATGAGCATATGTATCGCCTTCGTAAATAGTATCATTATAAGTGCCTTCTGGTGTTGTTCTGCACATAATTTGATCATTGTGGACAATATGTTCATATGTCGGTCTATTATCTATCAATGGCATGTGACTATAAGCAGGCTCTGGGAAATGAGGTGCCAGAACGGTGTCAGTGTTCGATCTACGATCTTGTGAGCTAATACTTAGTCTCTGCAAATGGCTATGAAGGTTGTTTAAACTATTTCTTTCATTTGCCTGATACAAATCTTTATTATGCTGACACTCCCCTGTTGCTATATAAGAATTTGTTATTGATCCACTGGACCTGTCTATATTCTTTCTTGAAGCATATATTTCATTATGTCCTTGGTAATGTTCTGAATCTGTATTACTTATTCTATATTCATTATGATTACCCTCATTATTATCAGTGTATAGGGCATGATCGACACTTTTATAGGTCTTGCCTTGGTCATAAGTGAGATCCAAAGGTCTATCATAGGGATTTTCAGAAGGCAGATTGTCATAAACACTTACTTTTGAATTTTCCTTATCCATACCATCTATAATATCTTTGTTAATATTTTCAATCTCATTCTTATTATCTGATGCGAATCTTTGTTGTAAAGTGGGTGTTATTTTTGCTGCCTTAATTTGAACAGAATTTTGTACTGAAGGAGTAATATCTTGTGTTCCATCTTTATGAATATTCCTTGCATGTTTGGCTAATGCTCTCAGCTCTTTAGGGTATGGTGTCGGGGCTCTTCTCAGTTGTCCAGGTTTCTCTGGAACCTTTGGAGCCGCTTTCATGTCCACAAAGCTTATATGTCGAGATGAATTCTGGGTCTCAGTAGTAACATTTTTATCATTGTCTAATTTGGATTCAATTGGAGATAAAGGCACTTGGGGAAAGAGAAAACAAGTTAATACTTGTTCATAAGTTTGGGGATCGACTTCTGAATGCATAGGCACAAGAGGTTTGCTTTGATTTTCAGATAGCCATAGGGCCACTAAGTTATCACAATTTAACAAGGATTGAGGAAGACAGGTTAGAGAATTTCTCACTAAATTTAAAACTCTTAAAGAAGATAAATGACCAACTTCAGGAGGAATTTTCTTCAGTTTATTCGCTCTGAGAGACAAGACAGCTAATTTAGTACAGCTACCAATTTCCTGTGGCACATTCCTTAACAGATTATCATCTATGTTTAAATACTGAAGTTTTCTTAATAGTCCAATGGTAGATGGTATTTTATCTAGGTAATTACACATTAGCATGAGCTCTTCGAGATTACTTAGGTGTCCAATAGTGTCTGGTAATGAATAAAGACGATTGTTGTCTAACTTGAGTGTTGTTAGTTTTGTGAGCTGTCCGATAGTATCAGGAAGTTGAGCTAAGCTGTTGGATGACAAACTAATATCCATGAGCTGATTACAGAATCCAATTTCAGGAGCAAGCTCTTCTATCATGTTGTTGCTCGCTTCCAAATGCACTAAGCTCTCTAGTGACTTTACCACTGATGGTATACAAGTCAAATTATTACAATCTAACCACAACTCCTTTAATTTCAAAAATCTCCCAATTACTTCCGGAAATTGTTGTATTTCATTCTGTCCAATATCCAATCTAGTTAATTCGGTTGAGCGTGAAAGTGATTTTGGCAAAATCATTAAATAGTTATCTCGAAGCTCAAGAATCCGTAGGTTAGATAACCTTCCAAAATTTCCTGGTAGATATTCCAAATAAGTATCATTTAAATACAGCTCTTGTAATGCTGTAAGATTTGTAATGGCATCTGGGAGCTTTTCTAATGGATTTAAGCTTAAATCCATAAATGTTAAATATTTTAATGATTTCATAGTGTCTGGTATGGACGTCAAGGTGTTTCTATTGAGGTTGAGATGTTGAAGGTTAACTAATGAAGATATAGCAACAGGTATAGCTTGTAACTCATTGTCACTGAGATCCAGGTACTTTAATCCATGGCACATGAACAACTGTCGAGGTAATTCTGTTATGTGATTGCTATGGCATAGCAGTGTTTCTAATGTTCGTTCATAAACAAACACTTCCGTCGGAACATCTGCTAAAGTTTGATGAGAGTAATCCAATTCCTGTACATCTTCAACACCCTGTCTGACACAGCACAAAAAGTCAAACGGCATCGTGTTTGAAGGCACAGAATACACAAATATTAATTTTTGGACTTCTTACTTGCTCCTGAAGACGCCAAAATCATTCTTGATAGCTTCGTGTAGTTTGAAGAAAATTTACACATTTATATAAATACAAAAACAATACATTATTTTACAAACACTTGTATTCGTTAATGTGTTGAATCAATAAAAATGTAAAATTATTCAATAATGAATCACACAAGTCGCGATCGACCTTCCCCTCCCGACGTACTCGTCCATTTTAATTTGACATTGATAATACTTTTCATAATATTTTTTGGCTGTGCTGCACACAAATTAGGGCGCGTTCACACTGATAGATTTTTCCAGAGACAATTAATAATTTTCCTACAGCGTTATCCCAAGTGTGCGTGAATTTTTCTAGATAAAAATAATTATATTATTTTAATTCTTATTCCATTTATTTTTATAATTTAAATATTAGATAATAATAATATGTATAGAAAACAAGCTCACTATAATAGTGGGTAGTGTCAGGCCCTGCCGACTCGAGCTCAAATTCCGACACAATAAGCCCATTTGACAGATGTTATGTTTCACTCGCACCCACTAAAAACGCCATATTGGCCCACGCTTTTCTCGCTCGCACAATGTTAAACACATAGATACATTGATGTGTTTGTGCAAGATAAGTCATTAATGTCAAGTCACACCGAAATTTACCGAAAATTACCGAATGTAATTTCGCCTGCCGAAATGGCGCAAATATGGCGGACGAGTTTGTAATAGAAATGCACATTTTATTTATCTTATGTTATTCATGTTCATGTTCATTAAGTTTTTGTTAGATTTTAACTCTCGGTGTTATTTATACAGTTAAGAATTTACCTACATAGGTAGGTCGCCATGAATTGGCATTGTGCGGTACCAAATTCTTCCAAGTCGTCTTAAAGAAATAAGAAATTTTTCTATATCTCATTCTAACAAAAATAGATTCAAAGCGTGGGTAAGTGTTCGCTCTTTTTTAAGGAAGTATACATATCGAAATTTATTTATAAAAATAACCTGATAAATAAAGTGAAGCATCATAAAACATGTAAATTTCTCAAAAAATACAACTTTAAATAATTTTGCCAAAATGTTAGTAAATTCACAAAAGCGTTTAGCTGGACTGAAATGCGAAGGTCACAGGTACACCACTGAAAAATGAATGCTAAAAAATATAGTCCCTGCCATTTTTTAAATTAAGCTCAATATGTTATTGTTATAAGCGTAATTTTTTTTCTTTATCGCTATTAGTAATTTGTTGTTTTTTTTAATTTCAGGGGTGATTAAAGGTTTTAGAGACCTTAGTTCTGGTAAATGTAGCAAACAATGTCGCATACAAGGATTTAGTTTTTATTATGCTACATGACCTCTGGAAAATTCAACAATCGTCAGAAATAAGGTAAAAGCATTTGTTTTAAAGAATATAATGAATGAAGTAATAAGACTAATAAGTGCTATTTTTAAAACAGGTTTTCAAGTTAAAGTTACTGTTAGTGATCAGGGTTCTTGCCAATGTTGCTGCAATAAAATCATTAATATCAGATACAAGAACTTACCTATTACACAATAAATAATACTGGTTTAAAACCTTCTACATATTGCTACAAAGTTTGTGGCAATACAATTTATCACATATGTGATGTACCATATTTAATGAAATATTTTTGAAATAATTTTCAGAAGAAGAATCTGCTGCTCGGGAAGCAAATAGCGCAATGGCATTTTTAGAACAAATTTATTGTATAAAGCGGATGGAAGCCATGGTAAAGCACAATCAACAAACTTACAGACAAATATGTAAATCCCAAATCCTATGAAAAGATTAAGGTAAAACAGTTTATTAATATTTTATGTATATTATAGTATATTATAATTTATAATAATTATCTAGGAATGGCAAACTGGCTAATTTTAATAAAATATTTAGACAAAGCTGCTGTCAAAAAATTGTACAATCAGATGATGGAACTTTATTTTAAAAATATCTATAGTACTGTCCGTTCACAGTTATTTTACCTCTAGCTATTAGGTTGGCTAGCCTGAGCTCTGTGTTGCTACATTTGGTTTCCACGACTTCCCTGTTCGAATTATTTTAAATATTTCAATATAATTCCGTATTATAAGTTTATTAAAAATCAAACTTTATTTAAGTTTATTTTAAACAGAGTTGAATATTGGTAGACCTTTAAATATGTACCTAAAGTGTTTACGAGTAATTTAATACAATATAATTTAATTTCGTTAATTTTATTTACAATTTATTTATTACAATGCTGCTTGCTTCCTGCCCTACGTTTTTACTGGCTACTCGCCTTTTTAAAAGGCTCCACATAAACTCTATGGCGTTTAAGTCACAGTGGTATGGTGGTAATCTAGCCACTTTATGTCCATGAGACTCAAGCAATTGGTCAGCCTCGTATATTGGAGCTTCTTTATGATCCTTTATAATTTCAGAAAGTTGAGCTTTCACCATAGTAGGCAGATAAGATAATCCCTTACTTTTGATCCAATTTTGCATATCGGCTTTAGAAGAGTTTGTTGTTGGTGCCTTATTTACCGTAACAGTATGATAAGGCGCATTGTCCATAACTATTAAACTGTTAGGCGGTAAATTGGGTATCAATTTCTCCTTTAACCATTTCATAAAATTGGTTTTGTTCATGTCGTCATGATAATCTCCCGATTTTGATTGTGATTTAAATATCAATTGCGCGTTTGGTATGAAACCCATTTCACCACCTGCATGAACAATAATCCAGCGCGCACCAGTAGAGTCGCTTTTTAGGACACCTTCCTCATCCTCAGTTTGCCAACATTTTTTAACGAAGTACGAAGCGTGTATATATGTCTCATCAAGAAATACGACAGGTCGGCCTTCAGTACGATTTTGTCTCAAAACGTCTAAATATCTGTGTCTCCAAGCTACAATATCATATCGTTCCATAAGTAGTTTTCTTTTAGAGCCACATTTTTTAAAACGAAATCCTATTTGTCGAATAATTTTCCATAATGTGGTCCGACCGCCACTAAAGTTAATGTCAATTCTTAACTCAGCTAATAGCTTTCCCAAAGTCGGTACCTCTTTTCTGACTGTGTACATAGTGTAAAGAAACTCAGAATTTATTAATTAAATCATTTAATCAATACAGTAAATAAGAGAATGTACACATTATAAATACAAATAGACATATTAGTACATAGTTCCTAACAATAGAGTGTATTTTATTTCTGATTGCACAGAGATCAAAGTCATCTAAATTAATTTTCTTTTGTTGATTACGTTTTTTTCTAGGTGTAGAAATCTTTTGTGATGTGGAAGCTGCAACCTCACCTTCTTTAGTAATAGTACTGACGGTTTTCTCAGATATACCTGAAATAATAAAAATAAAAGATTTAAAAAAATAAATAATAAGTACATTTTAAAAACAAATTACGTATGAAATCACTGAACTTGGGAACTTTTAGTTGTTATTGTAAGATTTAAGATTACAATGAAAGTATTAATACACGACAGTGACTGAAGTTTGAAAAATCCCAGTTGTCGATAGTACAAACTGTACTGCGTCATTACGAACTACCACTAATACGGGGAAAAATTAATTGTTGGTAGCACTATTTTACATACCTGTCATGGCAGCTACACGCTGACGAACATTTTCAAATGGGATTAGAGGGGCTTTATTAGCCTTTTCCCTTTCACAAAAATCACGCACGGACAGTACAATTTCTCTACCGCTACTTTGAATCCTTTTTGGCATCTTTTAAGCTTAAATAATCACCGAAACAATAGAATAATAGAGAAGCTGCACGAAACGACCGATACACTTCATAGCAAGTACTGCCAACCTAACGGAAAATTAAAATGACATCTGTCAGAGGTAAAATAAATGTGAACGGGCTGTACACACAGATTCGTAAAAGGAATGACATATTTTAATTAAAAAGGTTTATTTTTAAATTTAAATTACCAACGAATTGGTGTTTGTGAAAGATACTTTAATGGAATTCCAATAAAACTTATGTAGGTACCTAGATACGGATAAGAAAACAATTAATTGAAGTAAATGGTCAATACTTACCATCATCTAATACCTAAAGTTTTTTATTAGTTATTTGCCATGATGTGGTTATTATTTTTTTCTGTTAAGTTTTCATCATAATATAATAACCTTTTTTTAAATAGTAGTCCAGCATATAACCGCCGCCCCATATTAAGCTTGTGAAGATGAACAATGTTCACTCTTCTCGTTATACCCTGTTACTTCCAATTTGATCCCTGAGTTAAATTTGAGTGGCGTGACTGCCTACCCCTGTTTGAACATTTTTATCATTATTAATTTAATGAAACACGATATGTAGTTCTGAGTAAGGTAAAGAGAGATGTACTGAATCAATTTTTATTTTCTTGTAGCTCTGCACATGACAACACTCCATCTGATGTAAAGCTAGAGTGCAGTACATGAACGGAAACAACTGCTACTACAGATATATTTATATGGCAGCTTGGTGGTAGGCAGACTGATGATTGTTATTAGCCCAGTCTGCTATCCTGGAATAGTACTACCACTTTCGAATGTAACATCTGTGAACTGACATGGTCGCCTTTCGATAACAGTTTGAAAGTAGCCAGGTAAAGCGAGAGGATTGTACACTGTCAATCTGGATGGTGTACATTCATCTCCTCAAGCCGGCATAGCGGAGGCGACTACTGCCTGTAGAGGTTCCTCTGTAGTAGCAGTTGTTTCTGTTCAAGGACCGCACTCTAGCTTTACATCAGACGGAGTGTTGGCACATGCCGAGCAGGAATAATAAAAAAAAATAACCGCAAACATTACAATACCGTTTTAACTGTTGATATTTTTTTAAAACAATGTTCTATCAACCTGCCATAACTTTTTTGTATGAGCTTCGTCTAAACGTTTTTACTAAAAATTTGCAAAACTAAAAATATTGTTTATATTTTTATTTTCCTACGATTATTAATTGGTCATCGATAATATTTTAATTGATAAAACCTGTGAAAAAATGTGAAAAATTTTTAATACATTTTTGAAAAATATTTTTGTGTGAAAACTGAAAAAAGTCACAACTTTAAACTGGCAAGGTATATAATAATAAAATCATGTGGTTGAACTCCGCCTAATGTTAAGCTAAAGTTCAATCAATGAGCAGAGATGATTGCTGCCATAGAGAAACGCGGGCAATTCCAACTCGATGAAACCAGATTTCAAGCTTATCCCGAAATGTGACTAGACTACACTTTTGAGTGTTGATTTGAGCACCATTTTCGCCAGATGAACTCATTTTATTTTTATTTTTTCAGGTCAAATGGACAAGTACTCAGCAGAGAAGTGTCTTCTGAAATATTGCTATTTATTAATGATTTATGACAGCCTACATTTTGTTCATGATATCATTAGTATTAAATATCTTTCGGTGATTTGCAAATCAATTAAGACCCTGTCGAAAATTTTTTCGGCCAGATCATAGGATAAGGTGGGTTAAATTCGCACCCAGATTGTCATGAATTTGTATCATCATTTAAAACACTGTTGATTAAATAATAATGCCACAGGTAAATCACAGGTACACAAATTGCGCCAGTGATAATGACAACATGTTAGAAACGCTATCGGATGTGATGCGTAAGAGCGTCAATAGGAACATATCGTTTGAAGCACACTACAATGTTTCTCATTAGCTTTGTACAACATTATCAGTACCACAAGAAAACGTGCTCCAGTCACAGGCAGTGTCATATATCGCTGGTGCAATTTGTCATTTTGTAACGATTATATAAGTTTAGAAATAGAATATAGAATTTATAGTTTAGAAAAGAATATAAATTTATATTGGCTAACTCTTCCAGTTCATAAAAGGATTTTTATTGATTAATTTTTTGTATGTTATAAAAACGCGAGTGGTGCATTAATTTTATTAGGAGGATTCATAATGTAGACACAAGACAAAAAAGTAAAGAAATGGAAGACTTAATTAAAGCTAACGTCTCAAAATGTTTAAGTTGTAGATAAATTCGGTTATGGAGTTCATGAAATTGTTCCACATCTTACATGTATACGATTTTTTATTGTTAATTCAATTTTAGTTATAATCCTGGTTATGATGTATACGTATGTTATAGATAATTTAGCTATAGGTTAGCCACAATATCTCAAGAAAGTAAAATTTGCTTTTGCTTCTTTTATTGTAACTTTGTACATGACAACACTCCACCTGATGTTAAGCTAGAGTGTGATCCATAAAAGGAAACAATTGCTATCACAGAGAAATTTCTGCACGCTTCAGACTAGGTCACCATCGTCAGTTTGCCACCCCTCTTTAATAGTGTCTATAGGCATTGAGCGACCAAAGTACAAAGCGTTTTTTTTAATGCCTAATGAATGGACAATTGCTACTACGCATAAAATTCTATGAGCAGCAGTCGCCTCCTCTATATCGGCTTGAGAAGACGAATGTGCATCATCCAGATTGACAGTGCACACTCCTCTCGGTATACTTGGCTATTTCCAAATTGTTCCCGAAACGCGACAAGGTGGTATATTCGAAAGCGGTGGTAAGGCCGGCAAACTAGGCTAATAAAATAGGGATATTGATATCGTGGCATATTTTAATGTTTTTTATATTTTTAGGTGACGCTGGGTGAGAGACGTTTGTGGGGGCTGAGCTATAATCTACCCTCAGGGTCACTGGTGGCGGACCGTGAACGACCACCAGATGATGGTGGTGAGCTGAGAATATATTGAATAAGCAGTCCCTGACCGACGACAGCGCTAGTATTACTAGGATATGCATGATAATCTGATGTGACAGTTTACACTAAAAATGCCACAAGAATCTTATGACGATACTGGGACGTGGCGAACGAGTGTCGCCAATAAATAAGCGTTTCTCTTGTATTTTACTGTAACAGTATCAGTACACAGGTACTGAGGTACTGACAGACAACTGAAGAAGAACCTAGGTATTGTAAAAACGACCTTTCGACCTAACGTTGTATTTTGCCATATTGAGTTTTATCCTTAATCATTCCATTATTTGTGTTGTAAACAGGAGTTTTTAGTTATAATATCAACTAAAATCTTGCTTACAGTAGTTTCAAGTGGAGAGAATGACTATGCATTATCTTAACAATACCATTTTCTTTGCCACATCTGTCACTCTTCTCGTGCATGCATGTGAAGTGCCCCTCAAGTGACCTGTTCTAAGCAGATAACCAATTTAATACAGGAAAAAGAAAACTACTTCTCCGATAACAACTAATATTTTAAAATTTCCAGATGTATCACACAGCGGCGCAAGTATCTGGGCCTCATCACATCGGTGTATTCAATGTCATCATAGAAAATATGGAAGACGAAAGAAGAATACATTTTAAACAAATTGTAAATAAATAATCATTTTTTGTTTCTGTGGTTGAGTTTTATTGCTTGTTAGGAAATTCTAATTAATAAGGATTAGGGTGGTCCCGCGCGGCCTGCGAAGCATTGATTTTTTTGATCGAATACTATCAATTATTAACTGAATATTTTTTGCACATCACTACTCTCCCTTCTTCGTCGTTCTATTTAGGAGCGTTCATTTTGATGAGTTCATTGTGGTTTCTTATGATTTAAAATGGCAGCTCTTTGTTATTTAAAACATTTGAGTGTTATATTAATGGTATTATAAAATGAACTCCCAAATTATTACGTGAATAATCAACGAAAAACAAGGACTTATTTGTAAGGTGTTTACTTAAATAATATTTGTGAACGTACTCATCGTCTCTATGGTCAAGTGTGCGAGTGAGTAAAGTGAGGGCCAATGGAATTCACACGTGTAAGAAAAAGATGCAAGATATAGTCTATTTATAGAGACGTGTAAATGAGCTTATATTTGTCCAGAAACGCACACATCCATCACGCTAGTGTTAGTGACCCTTATTGTGTCAGTTTGCTACTATGAAGACAGCCGTCTCCTTATTATTAATTGTCTCTGGGTAGTGTTTTGGCGCGAATCTCGATGGAAATTGCAAAGCTCGCTAACGTTTATGTTTATCGATTATAGTTTATGATTATAATATTATACTTGTTCGAGTCTGTGCTTGTTCGTTTCCACTATTCTGCGCTGCATGAATTTTACCGGTGTGGCGGGTGGCCGAATTATTTTATAGCTTTGAGTGTTATTATATACATTCTTATTAACACTGTATCGTATATTATTATTGTGCCAGTGAACTTTTTCATATAAGTGGATTGGAAAGATGGCATATACACTTACAGAAGGTTCTTTGGAGGTAAGTTTCTGTTCGTAACAAATTAGAAATTGACGAAACTAAAACATAGACCTCCCGATATAGTATATAGATATAATACAGTTTAAAACGTTACACATTAACATTTAAACGTAATTAATAGATATTCGATTTGATTGGACATTCAGTGTATTTCAATGGTATTTCAGATGATAATGAGTGGTGGACACTCTGATAAACCAATTATGCAAGTGTTGGGTAGTAAAAAGATACAAGGCACTGGAGCAAATGATAGATTCAGACTCCTCGTGTCTGATGGCAAACATTCACACAGCTTTGCAATGCTTGCTACACAATTAAATGACAAGCTAATTACTGGAGAATTGTCAGATTATTCTGTCATACAAGTAGACCGCTTCATCACGTCTGTATTGAAGAATAATGAAAAGGCGGAAAAGTAAGTTATAATTGTCTTAAACTAAATATTATCACTACTTAGTACTTGATAGAGTCTAAATGCATCAATGTGAAATGGACATCTATCTCCAGGGGGCGGCCAAATACATGATATTTGGTTTTCACGTTGAAAATTAAATAAACTTTTTATAAATTACAGAAGGGTAATGGTGATATTGAATCTGACAATCATTGCTCCGGGAAATGTGGTAAAAACAAAGATAGGTAACCCCCAAAATTTATCCGAGGAGACATCATCAGCTTCAACTGCAGCTCCTGCACTTCAACCTGTTCCGAAGCCAGCACCTACTCCAACATTCAATAACACTATTACAACTACCTTTGATAGTAGCGTATTATCTTCACAAATGACTCATCCAATTGCCAGTCTCAGTCCCTATCAAAATAAGTAAGTATCTATATAATTGTCAATCTAAGAGTCCATGTATGGAAAAAGTTTTGGATCTATGTTTTTGATGTCGCGTCAATATAAAAAACATTAAAATCTGACCAGTACCAATGTATGTTATATGTACCTTGGTCACTCGGCGCTTGTGACACAAGCACTAGCATAGTAAAGGCATTTAAAATATATATTCAATAAGCGATGCACCTTCTCATTAGGTACAAATCTCGTGACATTAAAGGTTTTTTCAATGCAGTTTTCTAGCAGGCTGAAGGTATGATTAACACCTGTGGCAGTTGCACTCTAGCTAATTATCAGGAGTGTGCTCACATGCAACAAAAAACTTGTTGCCTTTTATATCTTATTTTAAGGGAGAAGACCCCCAGAGGTGTTGAGGAACGTGATGAGTACTGAAGAGTCTCCCAGCCTTCCTGAGAGAAATATTGGGTGGCTGCAGTGGAATTGTGAAGAGTCTACAATAATATATTATGATTAAATTTTCAGATGGACAATAAAAGCTCGTGTAATAACCAAATCTCCAATACGTTCTTGGAGCAATGCTAGAGGCGAGGGTAAACTGTTCAGCATGGACCTTTGTGATGAAAGTGGTGAGATACGTGCAACTGCCTTCAAGAAAGAATGTGATAAGTTCTATGATCTAATTCAGGTATATTTTATATACATACAACACCCTGTAACACACAGAGTGGAAAATAAAGTGAAAGTGGTGGTTCTACTCCAGCAGACTGGAATCATAACCACCATCACTGCCTATATTAATTTCTAGAAAATAGAATATCTCTTTCTTAGAATCTCATATCATTTAATAAGTTTTTTTTTTTGCAGGTGGATAAAGTGTATTTAATAAGTCGCTGTCAATTAAAAACAGCTAATAAACAATTTAGTAATCTGAAAAATGATTATGAGATGACATTTACCGAACAGACAGTCATACAAGAATGTACAGATACTGACACTGTACCTACCATCAAATATGAATTTCTACCTATTAGTGATATCGCTAATAGAGCTGCTGATGAAATTATTGGTCAGTTTCTTTTTTATAAGTAAATTGTCATTGCATCTAATGATGAGTTAATATTGTTACCAGATGATAATTGAAGGGGCAATCATTACTACTGTTCATAAACAATAATTTAGTCATCAGAACATTCGCACGCATACCAAATGCCTTGAGTTCTATTCTATTAAGCTTTTGTGTGTGTATAGATTTTTTTTCTATTCAATTTTCATCATAGTGATGATAATTATGATAATAATATACAGATGTAATTGGAGTGTGCAAGATGACAAATGACGTTCAAGAATTAACTGCAAAATCTTCCGGCAGATTGCTTAAGAAAAGAGATATTACACTTGTTGATTCATCTGGTGGTGCTGTAAGTATAATTATGGGGTTTAAAGTATGTAGTTATTATTATTATTTTTAATGCCTACTAAATTAGTGGTTGTATCGTGGACACCGAGCGACCAAAGTACATAGTTACATTGGTACCAGCCAGTGCTGTTTGAACATGGGTCTCACCAATCATAAGTTCACGTCTTCTACCGCTAGACTATGGCCACTCTAAACTTATGACATCTATACTAATATTAGAAATGTAAAAGTATGCTTGTGTATCCCCCAACCATGCTCTAATTATGGGCTAAAATTTCTAGGTTATGGAGTAGTTTAATTTTGGGTAGTTAGTCCGTTCTTTGAGAAAGGCTTAAAGCTTTTATTAGCATGGGTGAAAACGCAGAATACAGCCATTTAAACTAAGGAATGGTACAGAAACTAATATAGAAATATAAATATAGCTAGGTAGTGTTTATATAATTACAACATTATACAATTTTCTATAGTCCTAAATTGAATTTCTATAGCAGAATCTATTCAAGGAAACATTATACTTGTAATTTCAATGTTATACAGGTGGCTTTGACTCTTTGGGGCAGTGACGCAGAAAACTTCAGTGGCACATCTCATCCTGTTGTGTCTGTGAAGGTAAATCTTTGTTTCTTTCTCCTATATTTCCAAGTCATGGGTGTTTTCCCGCCTTCTTCAACACTGCTTTTGGATATGTGTGAGACACAGAGAGAATGAGACTTCTTCTCTTGACTTTTCTATTGTATAAAGCAGTCTCTGATGATCCTCGTTGGATTTTCGCCTTTTAATGTACCCGTAAGTTTTTTGATTTCGCTCTTCGGTCGCATCACAAACCGCCTTACGGACTGCCTGCTATCACATATCTCCACTACAAAATAATATATTAAAATTAAATATATTCAATATAGGGTGCAAAGATTACTGAATTCAATGGAAGCAAGTCTATATCATGCCTCAACAATACACAAATGCGTCTTGACCCTGACCTGCCTGAGGCGCATAAACTCAGGGGTTGGTATGATAATGGTGGCGCCGATATGGACACTGTCAATATTTCCGCAAGGTATTTATAATTCAGTATGCCAGATTGAATGATCAGATTGATATATTTATTGATTTTTTTATAATGTTTTAATATTTTCAGAACTGGTGGATTTGGTGGTGGCAGTAATGAGTGGATAACATTCTCGGAGGCGGAATCTCGTCAACTTGGTTCTGGTGACAAGGGGGATTATTACAGTTTACTAGGTGTTCTAACATTTACTTTCTCAGATAATGCCACATACAAAGCTTGTCCAAAAGAGCAGTGTAACAAGAAATTGGTTGATCAAGAAAATGGATTGTTCAGATGTGAAAAATGCAATCAGGATTATCCTAACTATAAATACAGACTGCTGCTTGGTGTGAGTATTGTTTTAATAAAATCATTTCAGAAAGTTAACTGTATATAAAGCCAGAGGCGTCTGTAGACAGCGGACTCTAAAATTGTTTATATTACATTACTTTTCCATCCAGGCGAATGTGTCAGATCCAACCGGAGATCAAAGAATCACGGCGTTCAACGAAGCAGCTGAAGCCATGTTAGGCAGAACTGCAGAAGAAATTGGCAAAATGTTTGAGTATGATAAGAAAGGATACACTGATGCTTTTGAAGATATCAAGTTTAAGAATTATGTCTTTAAATTCCGCACTAAAATGGAAACTTTCAGTGTTAGTATTTTGTATTTGTTACCATGTATTAGCAGCAACAAACTTGTACCATTGACAGGAAATTGCGCGTTTCAATCGTAATTAGTAGTTGCTCAAACACACATCAATTATGCTCTAGTCACGTATCGGCAATAGTACTCATAACAATTTAAGGCACACTGATGATTGTTATTAGCCCAGTCTGCAGTTCTGGGGTAGTACCACCATTTTCAATGTACTTGTCGCGATTAAGAAACAGTTTGGAAGTAGCCAGGTAGAACGAGAACGGTGCACTGTCTATCTGGGTGGTGCACAGTGTCATCAAGCCGGCATAGTGGAGGTGATTGCTGCCTGTAGTAGCAGTTGTTTCCATTCCTGGACTGTACTCTGGCTTTCCATCAAGAGCAGTGTTGTCATAATGCTGAGGTACAATACTAAAAAACTTGCCATACCAAATTTGTTACACAAATTAAATAGGGTAAGTAGAGGTTACTAAACATTACTTTGAATATATCTTTACAGGATGAAGCGCGCCTGAAGACAGTAGTTATGAACGCAACCCCCATTGATTACAAAGATGCGAATGCGAGGCTTTTAAAAAGTATTACAACTGCAACAGGAATACAAATTTAATTTTACATTTTCTGTTTATCATGAATATTGTTAATTTTTCAGTTGTTTTTTTCAATGTACTGTAAAATTAGAGTTATCGCTTTTTTTAAACGTATAATTAGCTAAACATAGAATTGTAGTTTTGTAACCTGATAACTAAAATTATCAGGCGATGTGTAAAATTATGATTCCAATAATAAAACTTTTTTTTAAATTTCATTGAATATTTAATTTAAATAATATCAACATTTAAATGTACAATAATTATAAAATGTATCATTTATATTTATTATGGAAAATATGCCGAAACAGGCGTAGTCCTAAATGTACTTTTAGCAGATTTTTTATCTTTATAAAATACTTTTGGAAGATTAACATTAGCATTTTCCTTGTATTTGCTCTGCTGAACACTGCTTACTTTTTTACTGTTAGATATACCTGAATGAAAAATATGAATGAAATATTATTACAAGGCTTGCATAACTTGTACCAGCAGATTTCACACATCAAAAGTAGAGGGAGTTAAAAAATCTCCGAACACTAATTAATTTAATAACTCCTCAAGCCGACATAGCGGAGGCGACTGCTGCCTGTGAAGATTTCTC
Organism: Tinea pellionella; assembly: GCA_948150575.1. NCBI lineage: Eukaryota > Metazoa > Arthropoda > Insecta > Lepidoptera > Tineidae > Tinea > Tinea pellionella. Next base: position 4,503,163 of record OX411258.1, read on the forward strand.
TGTAGTAGCAGTTGTTTCCGTTCATGGACCGCACTCTAGCTTTACATCAGGTGGAGTGTTGTTATATGTCAAGCAACAATAGTAAAAAAACTATCCTGTTTACCTTTCTTAACATTATCAGATATGGATGGTTGTAAATACTTTGGATCCAGTCCAGTTCGTCCTGTCTTTGAAATTACTTCACTTATCGGGCTATCAATTTCAGATCTATAACAAAAAAGTATATGATTTTAAAAACTACTTGCAGTGAGGATTGCCCAAAACACGTAGGTGTGCTAAATCCAAATGATGACAAAAATGTTTATATTTCTATTTACCCCTACGGGCATAGAAAATACATGATTACTACCTATCCCAATTACTCTTCAGTGATAACATTCAAAAACTTACACTCCAGATGTGGCGTAAAAATCTGGTATATCACCAGAATCATGTTCTGATAAATCAGCGAGTTTCTGATGTGGAGTCGAATATGAGATTCTCTCGTTTATTAAAGATCCATTCTCCATCTTTTTATGTAGCCATTGTATAACTGAAAGTTTGTTATAAAAATACGTGCGCATGAGTGAATTTAAAATATTAATTAATGTGAAGATATGGATTTCTTTTTTTTTTTAATGCTGAAAATATAGTTTTAACTTGGATTTTCTTTTAGCATAACTGTTAATTTAATAGCGTCGATTTTAATGTGAACTTCTCGACGGAGCCTATCCAAAGATAATATATATTATGTATATAAAGAATAAAATGGCAGTGTCGGAAGGGGGCACCCTAGAAACACCTTTCTCAGACAGATTAGTCAACTGTTCGGAAAGGGTCAGGTGAGGAGCACCCTCAACCGGCGTACATGCATGAGGTAAGTATTGGATGTGGTCGAAGCGAAAGTGGTATGTAGAGAGAGGAGAGAAAGGTGCTCCATAGTTCCTGCCTACCCCAGTGAAAACAGGGAGTGAGTTAAGAAGTAGTTTTAAGAAAAAACATACCCATATTATTATTTTTAATAGTATCTTCTTTGTCTTTTAAACTTTTCTCTACATTGTCAAGTTTTTCCTTGCAATTGTCTAATTCAGTCGTAATTTTCGTCAAAGTTATATCTTTATTCTGCAGTTTTGTTTTTAAATCCTCAATTTCACTCATATTTTTATCAATCACTTTCTCTTGTTCTAACGCTATAGCGGTTCTACATAGGAGCTGTAAATATTAAAATAGTTAATCTACACTGATAATGCTGATCGGCCAGGCAACACGCGACACCGTATTATCGAAAATACTATTTCCTATTAGCTATCAAAACTACTTGAAATGAAAAATGATAGAAATACGACTATATGCACTACTTGTACAAAGGATAATGCCCATTTTTGGGCCCTCTTGATACCTAAGAGTTTGGTAAAAAAAAACAATATTCTAAAATAATATCTTATTTTTTATTAATTAATTTTAATTACATCAACACATCATTTCCCAATCAATAGACAATGTTTAATTACATAAAAAACAGATATCATCAATTATTAAAGCATTTAAAATAATAAAAACCTCAAATATTGCATCAGAAAACCCCTTATTACTCAATAATAAGGAAGTAGATTTATTTTTCTACAAAATTAACTAAAAATCATCGACAAACTCGAGAAAAAAGTTGTGGGTCAATTTTGCTTAGGCGAATGGGATTCCCCTTTGCCTGTATCAACAATATTTGTAAGAAGAAGTTGCCTCCGCTATGCCGACCTATATAGTACTTGTATTCACTGACTATTATCTACGTTACCTTATCTTTCATTTCAATAAGATCAGAATTCAATTTGGATATTATTTGATTAGCTTTAAATAATTGTTCTGAAGTAGTATGTGCTGCTTCATTCTTCTTATTTGCGAGTGATTCACTTAAAGACAGTTTTTCTTCAAGATTTAACTAAAATAATTTTAAAAAATAAAAAAGTTTATTTTGCCTTAGACACCAGAATAATGAAGAGTAGAAAACAACGTCACCCGCAAAAGGTCAAGGCAAGGCTTGAACAGTCATAGCCCTATAAATAATTATGGATTTATAGAGCTTAAAAAAAAAACACAATAAAAAAATTAAAAACAAATATATAAAAAAAACAAATTTATAAAACCCGATATATGAATATAAATTAATTCCATATAAAAACCCTTATAGATTACATTTTGATTTATTTAAATGATAAAATTAAATAAAAACTCACCTTTTCTTTCTTTAATATTTGAATAATATTGTTTAATTCTTTACTACTTTCCAAATTATCCTTAATTGACTGAAATAAAAATGGTTTATATTAAATTTAAAAATTTTAATATTTTTTTTAAAGATTTTAAAGACCTACCCCAACTCCTTTCTTCAATACCCTGCTCCGACCATTTTTTAAGAAGTTTTCACCGGGGTATATGATTCATCGAAAAAAAGCAAAAAATATTAACTATAAGATGTTATTATCTTTCTTAATACATTTTAGTTGGTTATTCAGTTTTCACTTCTTTAGTGTCTGACTAACTTTTTTTTGCTTTGGGGCCAAAATAGGGCACGGCATGACCATTCAGCCACAAACTTCTTACTTAAAAAATGGTCTGACCCTGCTTAGGTCCTTAGAGGTAGGAAAAGACTATAGAAAGGGAAGTTATTTAATAAAATAGTAATACTTTTTCAAAATCCGAGCATTTGGAACGTAGTTGATGTAACATAGTGTCTTTATCAGTCATGTCTCTCTCCAAATTAGTGTTTCTTGCTTTTATAGTGGCCGCATCTATATGTGCCGTTTGTATCTCCCTTTCCAATATTGATAGACGTTGAGATTTTTCACTGAAATTTTTTTTATTGTAGTTTGGCAAGAGCTACAAGCTTTTAGTTGGATGAATCGTTTTATGTGACTGCCTAGACTAGGATATACAAGGCCAGTTTTGCAAGCCAAGTTAGTACTTTTGGTTACGTTTGTACAAAACTAGCATAATTTCTAGGTCAGTAAGACAGTGAGGAAGGTAGTAAGCCAGGTTCTCAAGCCAGGAAAGTTTGACAGAATGGAGTTCTATTTTTTCAGCTTTTAGAACATTGTATGAAAAAAAATGAAATAAATGCAAAAGTAAGCTGTTTAAATTCTTTTAATTTAGACAGTAACTTAATATTTAAGTAAGTGCTCTCCACCCTAGCTTACCATCATGATGAATAAATAGGAAAGAGGTCATACCCAAGTTGATGTTCCAGCATTGTAATTTTATCATGTAATTGTTTAAATTGTGTATTATATTCCTCTATTTGTTTATCCTTCCTGTTTATTACTTCTTGCATTGCGGCTGATTGAGATTTTAATGTTATTTCATTGTTTTTCTGCCATTCCAATCTTTCCTATAGGTATTAAGTTATTATTATAATTTGGTTAAGGTAGGCTAACAAATAGCAGTGTGGTAAAGCTTTTGTAATATATTCATAAAAAGAAGAGCCATGGTCTAGTGGTATATTGCGTAATCTCGTGACCAATGAGACCGGTGTTCAAATCTCGCTAAATTCTAACTGGTACCAATGTAACATATGTACTGTGGTCACTTAATGTGTATGATACAAGCACTAGTTTAGTCTATACATACATAAAAAAATGGGACAGAAGAAAAAGTTATATGGAAAATGATGACTTAAAAAAAATACTTGAGACATCCTATCTCTATCTCTTCTTAGTGAATCCTGATATTCATCTTCTCTTCTTATCTTTTCCTCCTCCATTTTGGCTACAACATGAGTGAGCTCCTGTATTTTTCTCTCCAAAGATACATATTTATCTTTCCACATAATTTCATTATTAGACGCGGAATGTTTGTAACTTGTTAGAGATTTCTGGAATTATTTTTATAAATACATAATTTCTTTAAATTATGATGATGGAAATATGACGAGTAGAGGAACTTTGATACATTGTCATGAAGCACCAATGGCTGAGTAGCTTAGTGGTGCACTGGAGGATGTATGTTCGACCACAACCTCAGTTCAGGCTGAGGTCGCTTTTTGTCTATTTAATTTTCATAATATCTAAACTGAATGTGATAGAAAGTAATTTAAAACTTTTTTATTCACAGTACACTTTATGTCATTAATATGTCAAAAAACAGTAACATAAAAATTTACCTTTAGAGAATTAATGGTATCAGCCATATGTTTCTTAATGTCATTATCAGTAGCCGGAGCAGTTTTTAAGGATAAATGTACAAGTTTTCTAAACTCATTGTGCTCAACAACTTCAAAGAAATACTGTAATGGATTACTGATTTGAAGAATAAGAAACCTGAAAGATACCAAACATGAGTTAACATGCCACATTCCAATAACAGTGTAACATGTAATTCATTTGTTTCTGAAGTTAGGGGAGTGTGTCTAACATTTAAACTTATAAAAAATAGTGCATTCTTTATTGAATAAATCATCACAATCCCTTACATATTATTTGCAGCACATTGTTGTAATAGTCTTACAAGTTGTCCGGGAAAATTATCGAAATCAATAAGCAGTCCTTGTTGTTTTTTCAAGTCTTCATAATCAGATCTACTCACATTGAGGACACATAAAAAGCAAGGATCCTCGTCGTCAGAGAGTGATATTCTCTGTAAAAAGGAAAGTACAATACTAAAAAAGGTTGTGCAAATATTGAAACTATGTTTCGAGAGTTCAAACAAGTAGAAAACTTACCAAACTATCATTCTCAAACAATTTACCTAAAGTAATTGTTATGTCTTTTTTACAGTCTTCGAAATTTCTTTTAAATGTAATATAGTATTTACCCTTGTGGAACGTATCATTCCCCATTAAATTCATGATTTAATTCAATTATTGTCATAACAAAAAATAACTGTAGAAAAATCCTTGAAAAATCCCAACGAACAAAGTTTGAAGAAAATATGTACGTCATTAGTGTCAGTCTGTGGAATCTTCATTTATTTTATTCTGTCCTCTCATTCTGGAAAAGCAAAGACATCAACGCCCACACAGCCATACACTTCTTCATTTTGCATCTTTTAGGGCCATTTGCAGTGAAAGGCCCGTTAAAGTTACTTTAACTATTACTTTTTACGGTGACGTAACCGTTAAACGTTTACATTTACTCCACACGCATTGCAATATCGTGTAATTTCATATTCTTATCGTTAAAATGGTGGCTGAATTCGCAAAAAATAAGAGAAAAACATACGTGTATTTGGCTTCTTTTCATTAATTTGACGTTAGTGATATTAGTTTGATGATTATTTGATGATTTAACCAGCCAACATTCGTTGGTCACGGATGGCGTTAAAGTGAGCGTCAAAAATGACAAGCGCGATGATGATGCAACGCGCGTGGAGTAAATGTAAACGTTTAACGTCATCGCCGTAAAAGCATAGTTAAAGTAACTTTAACGGCCTTTTTGTGCAAATGAACCTTATACTACCATAGTATTGTGCCAATCAGACAATATTCTTTAGACCGTAGAGTTTAATAAAAATTCAAATAAAACAATCCTATTGGGAAAAAGGTCTATACTGTGTCCTATACATACAAAAGTGATTCTATTGACGTTTATCTTTACGTCGTGACTACGTAAATGTAAACTCATACTTATCCCTCAGTAGTAACTTTCCCGCTTTTATTGACTGACACTATTGACAGTCTTTGTATGCGGCACGTATCGCCTTGTCTTTGCTTTTGCAAGAATTTATTATACTCAAGATATTATTTATTTATCCTACAAACAATGTGGAACGGTGAGGGATTGTTTAATTTTGTTATTATTAATGATTTATTATTTTCATTGAGAACGTAAAAAACTATGATCTTGTCGAAAGTGATGTTTTCTATAAAAAGGAAAGTATAATTGTTAGATTTGTTTCTTACGTATATTTATTACTGTTGTTAGATCAATCCGGCGTCGGGGGAGGTTTTTTTAATACACAAAATCAATTCGGGAATGCTACCACACCTACCCAGGGCCAGAAATCTGTAAGTGCTTAATTAGTACGACTAATTGGCTTAGACGCGTATTAATTTAATGATTCTTTTGCAGAGCCGACGATCTTCACGTACTGCTCCTATTGTTATCAAACAAGCCTTACATTCAGGAGATGAAGGATTGAAAATATGGGGAACAGATATTCAAATTATAAGTGTAGTTGCAAGAATAAAGAATATAAGAATGCAGAGCACAAAGATAACTTATACTATACAAGATATTACTGGCAGAATGCGAGCTGTATTGTGGTTAGATCAAGATGCTATGGATGAAGATGTATGTTTACATTAATTCTATAGATTTTAAAGTAATAATTGACTTAAAGAGTCCAGTCTTAACATTCTGGGGTTCAATTGTAACACCCGTAACGTTTCAGGATCGGCTTGGAAGTATGCATTTTTGCATAAGCTTGCATAGTCTTGTTGCATCCAAACATGACATGTGAGACTACTGTTAAAAAATAACATAGGAGCTTTCATAATAATCATGAAAATAAAATATATCAGAAAATAAAAATGACATGCCTTTTTTCAGGATAAATCAACACCAAAAGTTGAAATAAATGATTATGTGCAAATATATGGTAACGTGAAGACAAATCGAGGAAAGAAAGTGTTAATGGCATTTAAAATAAGACTAATTACTGATGTAAACGCCATAACTTGTCATTATTTACAATGTATCAATAATAAAATTAAAATGGAACAGGATTCTAAGAAGGTAATACTAAACGGCTAAAGAAAACAAAAAATATAGTTTAAATTGTTTATATCAATTCACCAACATTGTATTTTAGGAGAAGGTAGTTCCAAATCCAACATTCAACAATGGTTTACCAGCAAACTCTATGGTCGGAATGGTTGATAATAGTGGCTCTACAAACGGGTTAAATCCAAGACAGATGATGGTATTCAATCTTATCCGATCATCTACATTGGAACAAGGCATTAGTAAGCAGGATATGTATGCATTACTTAAGGATCGTATGGCACAAATGGAGTTCGAGTAAGTTATATTTGTTATTTTATTAACTTTTTTTTATTACAATTTTATAAATGTTTTAGTTTAATATTGCTATAAAATCGGTCTATCTAGAAGTCCAATTTTGCAAAAAAAGAAGTTTAAATAAAAGTATTTTATATCCTTTACTATTAATTTTGTTTACCTGCATCATTAAATATAGATTAGAACAGAGGTAGTTTTGTTGACTTGCAAAACTAAACACCCCAGGCTCGCTATGACCATGATATAAAGCTTTTAAAATGCTTAATTAACATAAACATAAAAAAAGCAGTATACATTTTTTAAATTCAGTCAGTTCTGTTCAAGCAAATTCTAGAGTAATAATTATTATGATTTTCTCTACAGAAATGTTTTGGAATGGATGTGTGGAGAGGGCCATATTTACTCAACAATTGATGAAGAACATTTCAGAGCTACCGATGCATTTTAAAATAACATCTTAAGTTGTTACAAATAAATAAACAAAATATATTATTATACGGAGATGTTTATTAAATAAAACCTGTATCCTGTATAAAATATTTACAAAAAATCCCCTTTGTCAGATCTTGGGATTATAAAATGGAATGCTATAAATACATTAGCTTATCTAAAGTTCATCTCGGACTGCTTTATTTTTAACATCAGGGTTGGTACCAGGATAAACCTGGCTTTCTAACTGGACGTCCTTTAGTTCATCCTGTTCAAGAAGGAATTTCTTAGCAGTCCATGCCTGTGAACCGTCTTTGAACATAAATATTGCCCTATCATCGTCCACCAAGTACCTGAAACGATGATTGTTTAAATTGTCTACAACCTGATGTAAAATGTTATGATGTAAAATTAGAAAAGTACTTGTGAATGTTTCCAGCATTAGTAAAGTTTCCGCCACTTTATAACTACTGAATCTATATTTTATATATATTCATTTTGTGTAAATGTAATATTTACTTGATGCAAAACTGAAAATTATTGTAAAAAAATACCTTTCAGATTGTATATGGTTGCCCCAAAGGCTAGTTTGCCAAATCTTAGTAAGTTCTTCTGTTCTAGCTCTTGATGGTTTATTCGCAACAGATACAAACATCATAACAGTTTGACCTTTTTTGGTCGCTTGGAGCATTGCCTCTGGATCAGACGTGTCTAATTTAGACAGGTCCAATTGAGGTGGTTTTCGCATATACTCAGGCTGCTCATCTTCCGGCAGTGCCTCCTCATCTTCTTCCCATTGATCGAATAAGCTGCGACATATGCATTATTTCAGTAATAATTACCTCTCCTATATTTTGCTGTAATAATATTATATTTACCGCTCCATATCGACGTCACTGAAGTCCCGTATATCCTTCTTCGCCCAATTAGGCTTTTCATCTTCACTATATTTTTTTGATAAAGTACTAATGACACATATGCACAATAAAGTTAAATACAATTTCCACATTATATCTACCACTTCCAACAAAACAATATTAAGTTATTTTATGGAAACAATCAGTTTCATGTACCCGGAAGACAGCCGAATAACCCCTACTCGATTTCGTTTCTTGATCTTCTTTGCCACTTTGCCGATTCGGTCCAAACTTTTTTTATTTGTTTTTTTTTTTAGTTTTTATGGCATTATAACTATTTGCCAGTGTCAGAGTAAATACTTTTTGTAACAAGTTAATAATATTGTGCATCACGAGTCATTCATTTATCACACTAAACAGTCAAGTCTCAGTCAAGTCAAAAATTGCTTCAGTAAAGTGGTAGAATCTTTACTGAAACTTCCTACGGAGTTTTGCAGGGAAAATGAATTGTTTGCCACACTCACGAACACTCAATGGTTAATAATTTACTATTATTACATATTAATACTCAAGAAACACAAGTTTAGAAAAATAATTCAAATGAGATAACCTAAAGCTGCCAAAACTCTTTTTATTTGGTACAGAATATAGAATTGGCTTGCCACTGTCAAAGTTAGGTGTTTTATTCGTTCAATTCATTCCATCATACATTTTTCGGTTGTCTCTATCATCACAGACATTATTATCTATGACTTAATATCGAATGAACTTAATTTTCATTCAAAAACTAAGTTGGCGAGCGGGAGGTCGTGCCAGGCGCATGACGAACGTACAAGATAAAATATAGTCGTAATCCGCCAATTTAGTTTATTATTGTAGTGTTTAGAAAGGAAAATATAAATAATTTGTCTGCCAATAAAATATAGTTGTGTGTGTTGTAACAGAACTGGCATAATAGTTTAATAGTGGTTAAAGAAAGTTTAATATTGACTGGACTAATATTTTAAGTGGACCATAATAATATTTTATAAACTAGTCAGGGAATCTTATAACCATGGATGAAAGTGGAATCACACCCAACAACTCGAACCAGCAGTTACTGAGTAACAGTGACAATGATTCTGCCACCACATTGCTGCAGAGCAAGACAACTAGAAGACGAGATGAGTTTAGAAGTGTTACACCGACTGAATATTTAACTGTGGGCATATTATGCTTTATTAATCTGATTAATTACATGGATAGATTTACGATAGCTGGTAAGTTGTTCATACTTTCGTTTTGTATAAATTACATAATTACTTAGTTATTAATAGTGTTGCAATTGCAATCTACTTCTTAAAACACCTTCTGTTATAACCTAGAATTATGGTCGGACTGGATCGGATTGTTAACTTTAATTATATTCAGAAATGAGGGTAGTAGTAGTTATTATATAAAATTTAGTAAACTATAGATCTTTTTAAATTTAAAAAAGTCTTATTTAAAAAACATTGGTACAAGATATAGGTTTAGGTTTAAATAATTTATTAGGCTCAAAAGAATATTTAAAACATTTGCTCTATGAGCTTTTAACAAAATAAATAAATTGCCTGTTTTACAAAATTAATAAACTTATTCTAGTGTTAGTTTAAGTAATAAATATACAACAAATCAATCGGTGACTGATCAAACAATGTGGCTGACTAGTGCGGGAGATATAAATGTATAATATACTGAGTACAACAGTAAATCAGTTTTCCGATAAAGGCGCATTGCAATAATTGTAGAGGTCAAGATATTAAAATATAATTAAGATTAAAAGCTTGTAATTAATGTGTATTATGCATCATGTTTTAAAATTTATAACTATAGTTACCTAATTACTGACAAATTTGAAATATCACATTATTATGATATGATCACCTAATTAATGACACTATAAATTATTCTAATTTTACTGTTATAAAATAAGAAAAACATTTTATGTAAAAAAAATTCATGGACCGCACTCTAGCTTTACATCGAGCGGTGTTATGTGCCGAGGTACAATTAAAAAAAAAAGAAAATCTTCAATCTAAACTTATTAAATTGCCTATATTCTGGTAGTTAGGTAGACAGTGGTAAAGCTATAAGCCCAATCTGTCATCCTGGACTTGTATCATTACTTTCCAGTGTGACACCCATGAAGTGCACTTTCAATCAGATGGTGCACATATGTCCCTCTAAACCGGGATAGTGGAGGTGACTTAATTGTATTTCAAGAAAATAATGACCAACTGGTTTATGATTATTATTAGACTTAAAGGGTGTTTTCCGATCAAATCGGAGACATCCTTATGAATGCTGGGCTGCCTAGTGTTCATAACCGTCGGGCGTGCATGAAGAGAATTGTGGATGTGAAGGAAGCGAGGGTGTTGTGTCAGGATCGTGGTAAGTGGCGTTCCGTTGTCTCTGCCTATCCCTGTGGGAAAAAGGCGTGACAATTGTATTGCATGAGACTTAATTAAAAAATCAATTTAAAATATTTTTATCACACCCTAAACTCAAAAGTTCTTATTAGAAAGTATAAATACAAACATGGATTATAGTATTGCATTAATATTTCCCTGCAGGTGCATCAGATAAAAAAACGACAAACGATAAAGAAATTCCTGTAGCAGCTGGCATATTTTTTTAGTTTGCATATGTAATCACCTGCACTAAGAGATTTAGGTATCAACATTCGAGATAATGCCTTGTTGTAATTTATTATCAACCTATTTGAATCCTATATCAAACATTTCATCAACCACGGAATTTAACTAACACATTCCTTATAGAAGAATTCCTATTATCTTTTAATGCTGCAACCATAAAACCTTAACAACTCTTGTAATTGTTTCCTTGTTCTTCCTAACTTTAGTGTCATAGCAATTTTCAATCGTATTTCGTATTTTATACATACGATTAAACAAATAACAAACAAATTAAAAATAAAAACAATAAATAGAAACGCTGTAGAAATACGCTGTAGCAATTTGTTAATTTATTGGAGGAAGATGTAGATAGATTTACGTGCGCAGCTACAATCAACCGATTGTATAAATTCTATTCGATTGCGTTCGAATATAACCAAAATAATCGAATAATTCGATTGTTTTTCGAATCGCCCATCGCTAATTCATGCTATGTTCCTCATTTTAGTCATGAGCCTATAGGAGGGCTTCTTAAACTTTTTTCATCCACGACCCCATTTATAATTGCGAGATTCCAGGCGATCCCATATAAATATAAAAGAAAGATAAATAAATATTTATTGATGATTTATTTATTAGGTAACAATATACATATACCTACATATGAAAATATATAGTTTTAGAATTTGTTTAGAAACATACTAAAATCTAAAATTAAAAATTGCACAAAAAGTTGTAAAATTGTATTTATTATAGTCACAAAAATTATATTGCCCGGTTTTTCATCAAGATTGCATTTTTTGCAATAACATAAATAAAAGGGAATTCTGACTGTCTTAAATACACATTTAGATGTTATAAAATCGTGTATTAAAATATTTGTTATTAAAATTTCTCGCGACCCCAGAATTTTGCTACGCACTCATAGTTTAAGAAGGCCTGTGCTATAGCATCATAGCGAAGGTGACGTTTCTCTGTAGGAGCAGTAATTTCTGCTCAAGGACTGCAGTCTAGCTTAACATAGGCGGAGTGTGGTTATATACCGGACAACTATAAGAATAAAATTCTATACCTACATGTTTTATACTATGTAGGTAGGTGTTGCTCTTTTTTTAAGTATGCGTGAAGGTGCATCGAACAGTACACTCGGGTGCATTAGTGCGTATTCATAAGTGTTATTAAAGCTCCCACTCATAGGGTCGACGTCACGTAATCAGAGAACTAATCTCCTGTGTCTGCTCACGTGCGTGGGCTGGGGCTCATACTGTTCCCATCTCATTGAATACAATATCATCTTTTAAATATGTAACATGTGCGATGGTTTCTTTCCATGGAAATGCACACAAATTACTGTAATTATTGGCTTTATGGTTTAATACATGAATGCAGTGAGACCCATTTGTTTAATTAACATAAACATGTAGATTTCTAATAATATAGTGAGCTGTGTGTAGTATACACTATTCTCACGCATTTAACACTTCATGGGCTCGACCATTAAAGTATAGATAGCCGGGACAAACAATTAAATTAACTTTACTGCCGTTGGTAGTAAAACTTTTTTATATATAGGTACCTTTAGAAATTAGATATAGAAAGGTATGTCTTCCTTTCTTTAGTCATCCGCAATTTTGTCTTTTAACTGCGTAACCGGATGTTTAATTATCGAGTTATTGGCTGTCCAACGAAAGCGTGTGCTGAGAAAACGGGAACGATTAAAAAAACATTTCGAGATATCACTTCTATTAGATGTGTTTTTGGACACGCTTTAGCTAGACAAACTGTTGTTTTTTTCTTCTAAATGCGAATCCGCCTAACCCCGATAAACTCGAAGTCACTCTATATTTTTTTACTGAGGTCACTAAACTTTTTATATTAACAAGTTTTTGTTGCTATAGATTACAATTAATACTAGCTGTCGCCCGTTACATCGCATCCCTTCAGTTCACTCTCACTAATTCACATTCTTCAGATTTTTTCGATATAATTTAGCATATATTTTTTCCCTTGGATGCAGTTTATGGCCAAATTTTATCAAAATATGTTCAGCGGCAAAATATGTCAAGAGAGAACAAACAGACAGAACTATTGTCAAATTTTTATATAGATATATAATATTTTAGTATAGAATATATATTGATGAACGTTACCATCATTCGACAATTTTCACAACATGAAATTCTCAAATGTAATTTATTTTATCAGACAATATTGTGGTTGTTGGTTTATTTGTTTTGGAGGGGTGGCTGATTTCCCCCGGGAGCGATATACAAATTGCCGTGTGTGTTTGGTAACACTTCCCTTATCTGGATTAAAATCGTCAAACAAAAAGTAATTTAGTAGTTTTACCTTTTATTTAGCATCGTCGTCGATGATGTCGAAAAATAAGCTTTAAATTGTAATCGAGCGAGTCTTGAATCTTGGTGGCCATCATGGTTCGATGAACTCCTAAAGGATATTTTTAAAATGTCTTTCATAAGGTTACCGCGGTCGGAGTCGTTTGTCATCGGACGCGACGATATTTTATGCATTTCATATTATTCCTAATTTCCAAGATTTTCCCGTAATAATATACCTAACTATTTACCTAAGTTTTTAAGCTCAGAATTATACAAAACAAATCTTAGTTTTTACTCAGAAATAATGGGCGAGGTTATTACTTTTTTAAACAAAAAAGTATAATAATTATGACGTCCATACATTTCCAAGTTAGCGTATGGCAACCACAAAGTTTTGTTAATAAAAAATGTAAACAATGAGTCCGAGACGATTATAGTCATTTTTGAACAGATATTATGATTATAAACTTATGACTCCGACAATAATTACAAATATGAATCAAATTACTTATGTCAATTATTGTCAAGTGTCATAATAGTAAAGCAGAGTTTTGGCGGCCACCTGGAGACATTAGGTTATCTGTCTAAAATTATTTTCCAAAACACATTTTTTAAGTGTCAATGGGTAATAATGGTGGATTATTAACCATTAAGTGTTTGTGAACGTGCGTGAGTGTAACCAAACAATTCAGAAGAAAAGAACATGTGTTTTAATTTTCCCTCCAAATATCCATAGAAAGTTTTCGTAAAGATACTTTTACTAAAGCTTTTTTTTAAATTTGACTTTGGGGATGTGATGAACGAAAGACCCGTGATGCACAATAAAATTAACTTGATGCAATTATTTACACAAAAAAATTTGACACCGGCAAATTGTTGTAATGCCATGAAGACAATTTAGGAATAAAAAAATAATAAAGCATAATCTATTTTTATTGATTGAATTTTATCTTACTGCTTCGTCATACTATAATCATATTCTATTTAGAAGTAGTTGCGGGTATGACATGACTATGCTATGACGTGACGATGAATATCATTAAATTAATTTTTGTCTAGTCACGGTGTTTTAGGGATCACTGGGTGGGTATTCGGTATGTTTATTTATAAATAACAAAAATTTCCAGTTATTTTTTCTTCCAGTTATATTCAACGTTAGAAAGGAGATTTACTATCTTTTCAATTTACGTTTATGTGTAGCGTAGTATTTGAAACCTGACCTCTGACGTCTTCAATTTCTCGCCGACATAAAACTAAACGGCGAATACCATAAAAGTCGTAAAATAAAAAAAGACTATTATAGTTTATCCCCTTTTATAAATATTATAGACAGGATCGCACCGGGTGTCCGTATATTAATGAATTAATGAATAAAATATGTGAATGCCCAGCTTGTGTTGGTTTTATTAGTATTTTTATAGAAGGGGTTAAAATATATCGCGTGTAAACTTTCATTTTGGATCGTTTACATTGGTTTTTTAGGAACTTTATAGAACATCATAATTTTAAAGTCTAATGCGATGCCGGTATGCCGTAGATAGAATATCAAACTTTAAAAATAAACTATGATAAAATCATTGAAGCTTAACTAAAAATATGAACTTTTTTAGTTATTTTTTTACGACGTAACAAAACAATTTTAATACCCCTACCGATATAGTGTTTTTTTTTTAATAATCCATCACAAGCGCTTACCCTACCCAAAGAGTATAAATGCTGTATTTTTTATGGCTTGCGCTTAATTATTAAATTGGGCGAACGGTTCGGGGCATATTTCATACGGTTTAAAAGGATAAAAGGATTTAGAGGCGAGTGTATTTATAGGATTGTTCATACAACCATACGTATGGGATTTAAATATTATCTCTTTGTTATAAATGTTTCAATAAAACTTGGACTATAGGTATATTGAAATCGTTTCGTTTTCTCTTCTTTTTTTTAACATCACGTCGTTGTAACTTATTTTATTGTAGCTCGGCATATGACAACGCTCTCCCTGATGTAAAGCTAGAGCAAGGTAAATATCTACAGACAGCAGTCGCGTCCGCTATGCCGGTTTAAAGAGACGAATGTGCACCATCCAGCGCACACTCTCGCTATACCTGACTACTTCACATTCCTGTGAATATTAACTTTCTTCTGCATACTTTAGCCGATAATAATCAACGTACGGGTATGTCTACTAAATAATGGGTGGTCTAGAATTTTATGTAGTTAATCTTGGTTACTGATGCGTTCAATAGAAATTGTCGATAAAGCACTTCACGTGAACACCAAGCGTATGGTTTTGATTACACTGGCCTTATCATATCTGAAGACATTCGTTCTCTCTGATTAGAAAGCTTTTATGTGTTTTGGAGAATGTAAAAAGGAATGTTATCTTCAAAGCGGTTTGTTTAAGGAGTAGACTGTCCTTAAGTTTTAATGTCGCCACTCTTAACAGGAAACGATTGGAAGACAACTAATGGTAAAAAAAATTAGGTACTTTACGAGATAAAACATTGTTGCATTTTAAATACATTAGGGTATGCGAAAAAAGATTCATGTGATAATTGATTAGAAAAAAATCACAAAGCACATAACCCGAAGCTGGAGTCGAACACTGTGTATTCCATTACACGTACACTGAACTACGGAGCGCTGCGTGAAAGCATTGTTTATTTTGTCGTTTCCAACTTTTTTTTTAATTGTAGCTCGGCATGTGACAACACTCCCCCTGATGTAAAGCTAGAGTGCAGTCCATGAATGGAAACAACTGCTACTACAGAGAAACCTGTGCGGGCAGCAGTCGCCTCCACTATGCCGGCTTGAGGAGACGGGCATACACCATCTACATTGACAGTGCACACTCCTCTCGCTATACCTGGCTACTTTCAAACTATTCCCGAAACGCGACAAAGTCATTTCACGAGTGTTACATTCGAAAGTGGCGGTACTACCCCAGGACGGCAGACTGGGCTAATAACCATCATCAGTCTACCTACCACTCTTTAACTGCTGTTCGCTTTGGTTTTTTTTTTATACAATTTTCATCATAATTCAATGAGTTTATTTACATAATGCCAAAAATTAAAGTATTACAAAGCTGTAGAGAATGCTTGATGCATACAGCAAATTGGATTGTAATTATTTATAGCAACGATACATTTTATAATATGGGCACATGTAGGAGAGTACTTGAAAACTGAATCTGATATGAACTGTGGAGTGCAGTCGAGTCGCTTCAATTTGTTCCACGTCGCTTGAAGAGCACTATCCTCATGGGTTTATTCAACGATTGGTGCTGTGCATTTGTTAGCGCATGAGTGGTAAATGCTGTATTCCATTGAGATCCGTTCAATCGCTTCAGCGTCATTGGGAGATAAACAAACATATTTGTATAGTTTAGGTTTAAATCTTTCGTCATAGATTGTAAATTATTAGCTACTTAAATGTAGATAATTAAGTGGAATTGCAAGTAAATAATTAGATATATTTTGAAGTAACATTGCATCATTTTTGAAGTACTTATTTTAACTCCGATAAGGCAATTGCTATCGTATTTGTCATGCGATTCCAGGTTAGAAATACTATGATAACGGCAGGTGTTTTTACTACTTTGATAAATATAATTATCACAGTTTATTGATTCCATTCTGAGTACGTTCTAACGAGTATCAAATTAAACGCTAATTCCGTTATTTGTGGTAATTTAAGATCTCGTTAGAAATTTCTTTACCGCAGGTAATGCACCTCCCGTGTGAAAATTTCAGCCAATGTATATCTATATCTTTATGGTAATTAAACTTGATGGTAGGTTTTTTTTTTGGCAAGGAGATAGAATACACCTTCAGGAAGGACGTAGATAACCTTTTGTCTCAAGCCCGTCATTTCCCAAGTTAACAATAACATCAATATCAATATGACAATAACTATACATCTAAATTCGAGTTTGCAGACTATAAGAACCTTTTGCACACTTTAAAATAATAGCATTATTCGCCTGCCAAAATGTCGGAAGTTTTGATGAGTTTCGCCAATCTGGGCCACACGGTCCCCAGTCCCCACGGCTCAATAGCCCTTCGTTGTAGGTAGTAGAGCGTTTCTATCGACCTACTGTTGACCCAGAAACTGCAAATTGTTCTCGTGTGGCTTACTTTTACGTGGTCTGATGTTAACTCTATCTAATAGAGTTATTTGTTTAACGTCCAATATTTTGTTTGTATTCAGTTTCAGTGAATTGAATTGAATCCCACGTGACTTGTCACAGGCAACTAGGGTTCAACAGTGTACACTACATATACCCTAAATACAATGCGATGCTACCTTCATATTAGTGTACGGTTAGCAACCCTACGTGCAATCGACTTCTAACTATTTTATATTGTTTAGTTTTCTTACAAATCTAAATTGAGTATTCTCTTAGTAATAAATAACTTGTATTATCTAGATTCTCCTTTGTAGTCTAGTGTACCTAACTATATTATGCTTTCTACGCTATTTCCAGATAGAATCTAGATTTACACAACCGATTGTGCATTGCTCTTTCAACATTACGTTTGCATTGCATGTTAATATAAACATCTACGCTTTGAATATGGTAATAAATAACTATGAATACAGGTCAAAGTCATGAGGTCGTCTGACAGCAGCCTCTAAAACCAAATGTTAAAAATAGGGTTGCCAACATTTTTTCTTAACCTTTGGCCAGTATTTTTCGTAAAAATAAATCGATATACTGAAATGACAACCCTAGTTGAAAGTCTGTAAATAATTATTTAAATAAACTTCTGAATAAAACTAACATGACAAAACTTTCACACAAGCTATATTTTCTTAGTTAGTTTTATAACCTTTTAAAATCCCCGGAAGCTGTATATTGGGCGAGTTATAAAAGTAAAACATTAATCTTTGACTTGCTGCCAAGATAAAGTTAGCTACTAATCACGATGATACACTAATATAGCCCTTATTATTGTTATAGTTCTCTATTAAATGTTACCACAACATTCATTTATGTTGATTTCACAGTTTTGTTTAGTTAACGTTAAAAAGGTTTATTGGGCAGTGTCGGAACGGGCGCTCTAGGAGGAAGAACTTTCTCGGGCAGATTAGTCAACTGTTCGGAAAGGGTCAGGTGAGGAGCTCCTCAATCGATGTGCATGCATGAGGGGAGTAATGGATGTGGTCGAAGAGAAAGGGGTATGTAGAGAAAGGAGTCTCTGGCGCTCCATAGTTTCTGCCTACCCCGATGGGAACAGGACGTGAGTTAAGTAGTAGTAGTAGTTCACAGTAAAAACATTTTGTCAATTAAAAAAGAAAGCACTGTTTGTAATTATGTCAGTTCATGCTAATAATTATTATGCAGGTTGATATTCAAATCAGTTTTTTCTTTCTTTTAGCAGAAGTATCGTTATTTAATAATCATCGAGCGCCATAAGAATGCGCCTTGTGTATAATTAACTCGCGGAAATATTGGAACGCGTGCCGATGCGCCTGCGCCGCTTTTCTCGTTCTCAACGCATACACCACATGTCACGTTAGGAATGTTGATTGATACGTTTTAGTAATTTTATCTGAAGATACATATTGATATGAAGATGTAAACTAGAAATTTTATCATTTTTTTAAGTGTAAGTTTTGTTCAGTAACTATGTATACACTGAGAATTTTTTTAAAAATGTATACATGTATATTAAAGTATAGGATATAACGTTTTGACTGGTTTTTTTCTTTTTCTTAATATGTCTTATAAATATCAGAAAAAAAATCGTAAAGTGAGCCTTAAACAAATTTTTGATGCAGTTTTACTCAGTGAAAACTCATCCAACAAAATTTTCTTTTACATTTACATATTCACGGTCTAGAGCCTGTTTTTTTTTAAATTCAATATAAATTAAGCGTAATGTGTAAGGACCATAAGGAGCAATAATATTATGGTCAAAGTGATTGACTCAGTAGGGCCCTTAATGCATTTCTTTATTTTAGCAAAAGTACTGTAAAGCGTCGCCTTACACATTTCAAAGAAATAATGATGAAATTACTGATGTGAATTGTTAATTATAAACAAACTGCGGAATTACATAACAAAGATGGTCACGTACACCTTTATTGTACATTCAGCAGTAGAACTGTTTGTGCTTATGCTGTTTGTTCAACAGATACTTCTTCTTGGATATCGGCCAATTAGAAATCGGTTTACAATTAAATTCACATCCATAATTGGTTAAAATTAAACGGAGCGTGTATCATGTTTTTTGTGAAATCAGACAATTGTTTTCTCTTTGCTGTTAGTGCTTACCGATTGTACGGACCTTTATTTAGTACTTTAACTTGAATTAATCCGCAGGACATTATTGTTTAAAAAAACACTGGATTAGCTATTTTATACGTTATCTTTTTAAAGATAAGTCGCATTAACACAATTACTTTTTAAGGTTTAATATAATACATCGACTTTACTCACATTGATTGCGCAAATTGAAATCTCATATATTTTCTCTATTGGGTGATCTCGTATACTTCTGTGTTTCTTTATTCTCGTGCTTTCCGTACCTTGTTATTTATTCATTTAGCAATTCTACTAATATTTTGTGTTATTAAATTATTAAGCAATTTTAATAGTTTATTGGTTTAAGCATCCGCGCCCATATTGAAAGACGGAAGTTCGATCCCTCCTGCTTCAGTTCTGTATATCTTAATTTTTCTTTTGAAAGAACAATTAACAAAAGTTATTAATATTTTAAAATTATAGTCGAATATGCTTCGGTACCATAATGTTCTCAAATAACAAGCTATTACCATCTACACTACAAATACAAAATGCTTGTTAATTATGATAGAAACCCGTTGCACAATTTGACTTTACCATTAAGTTAATTAGACTAGCTCTTCAAAACTAATGCTGGGAGTTATTTTAAGTTGCCGCCGCCGACACGATAATGGGGGAACCATACAATATTTACTCCGAGCTCCTATTTCATTTTCATAATACTTCTTAACTCAATTTTTGCCGTTAAATTGTTTACCAAAAGAGAATGCCAATTCGCCTAAGAAAAATGGGCCCACAATTTTTTTCTCAAGTTTGTCGATGATTTTTAGTTAATTTCGTAGAAAAATAAATCTGCATTTCTATTACCAATGACTCGGGTTATTGAGTAATTAGATGTTTTCTGAAGCAATATTTGAGGTTTTTTTTTAATGCTTTAATAAATTGATGATATCAGCTGTTTCTTATGCAATTAAACATTGTCTATTGATTGGTAAACGATGTGTTGATATAACTGAAATTAATTAATAAAAAAATAAGATATTATTTTAGAATATTGTTTTGTTACCAAACTATTAGGTATCAAGTGGGCCCAAAAATGGGCATTCTCCTTTGTGTCTATCATGAATATTATTATTTCTGTAAATATTAGTAAAGTAGGTTTCATGACTTGGTATCTTAAACCAAGAGCATTTAAATCATTCAACAAAATAAATAAAAACTTAGATGAGCAAAGGACCTTGCCGTTTAACCGTCACGCGTCGTCGGTAAAGAAAATCATTATTTCAAGGTGTTAAAAAATATATTGTATGTTATTTTCTGATGTGGAGACCTACTTGGCAGACTCATTGGCACCGCATTTGTAATTTAGGTCAAGCTGAAATAAATTCAAGATAATACCTATTTATCTAATTACTTGAAGCTGAAGGCTATCTATGTTGCATAAAGGGGAAGGTCCGAAAACATTAACCTATGCTAGATCGAACATCATTATCAGATATCACATTTATTACACGTGTTTTTTAGTTTACACCTGAAACTTTAATAGATGTGTGATATTTAAAAAAAAAATATGACTCCCATTCGCCGTAAAATAAGAAACGCGAGCTCACTTATTAATCTTACCAAATTCGCTGTCACTGAGGTCCAAATTTTTTCCCCCCTTTGGTTAAGAGTGGTTTATAGGAACAACTATTGCAGTATTAAACATTACAATGTACTTATTATAAACCGCATTATCTAAAAGAAAATATATAAAAAAACACTGCTGTCATTATTTGGACCTTCTTCATTGAACCTTATAATCAAAGACTAAAAAAATATTTATCTATCCCTATCGAATCGAGCATAGCGAGTTTTTAGACATTGTCTTGTGGGCAGACCTGTTGTTTAACTTTGTTAATTATTTACAAAGCAGTTTAAAACAAGTATTTAGGTTACAAGTTAAGACCTCAGTATTAAAGGTCACATCCTTCTATTCATTTACTTAATTTTATCGCTTTTGACAGGAAACTCTTGTTTGGTTATCTTTGCAAATATGGAGATTTGTGAACGTGAGTTTTGAAATGCTTTGAAGTGACTCTTCATATTGTAATTTTTATAGTAACTCGACATATGACCACAATCCGCTTGGTGTTAAATTTGAGTACGATCAATCAATCAGAAACAACCTACCACTTAAAAATTAATTTTTTGCAGACAGCAGTCGCCTTAGCTATGTCCAGCTTGATGAGACGAATTCATTGACAGGGCACACTCCTCTCGTTATACTCTGCTACGTCCAAGCGATCCCGATAGGCGGCTCAGGTCACTTTACGGACGTTACACTTGAAAGTGGTGGTACTACCCTAGGCCGGCAGACCGGGCTAATAATCATCACCAGTCTGCCCACCACTATTTAAAAAGAATATGTTCCTGTGTTTGATGCCGGGTTCATTAAAATACTTCATTAGCGTATTTGAAAGTCTTTTTTTTTAAATTGACTTGAAATTGTTGATCGTTTGAATTATGAGCGTATAGATAATTATAACGTTTGTTTACATTGGTAGAGATATTGTGTTGACATCTGGCGGAGTTACGGTGCGGTGGCGTGATACCTGAAACACATCATTCATGTTTATTACACTATGATAAAATGATCGTACGACTTTTATCCATCTAATATGGACTCAAATAATAATATCCTTTAAAAAAAAGAGATTGCGTTTTGAGCAAATATCAATATTGGGATTTAAGAGAGTTGCTAGACCCCTGTTATTTACTTGTTACGAATTTATTAAGCCTCCGAGCGATCTGTCATCAACAAACGAAATAGACGCTCCGGGGGCATCCGGAAATTGGAAGTTTCACATCGTCACCCCATTTCTTTCACCTGCAGGAGATCGTGAAAATTACGTTTCTGTGACTGGCAGATTAATAACTTTGTTTTGTAACTAAATTGAATTTTCTTTTCTACTATAACATTATTCTATTTTAGTTTGCGGTTTATATATCGCTTTATGTTGTGGAAAATCCAGACCTCAATATTTATTTGATATTATTACTATTTTTAATTGTAGCTCTGCGTATGACAACAATCCGCCTGATGTGAAGCTAGAGTGCGGTCCATGAGCGGAGGCAGCAGTCTAGATTACTATTAACTTGCTACTTCAGACTACGGCAGACTGAGCTAATAACCATTATCAGTCTGCCTATCACTCTTAAAAATGTATTTTAGTTCGTGGTTTATATGTATATCCGTTTATGCAATGGAAAATCCACACCACAATATTTATTTGATATTATAATAGTATCTTCTATTTCTTCAAACAAAATAAACTTCGAATTAGTTTTGAACGTCCTTTTTGCATTTAAGTATTTTGTGCGTGTATTTTTAATCTAATATTTGATCACTCGAGCTTCGCGTACGCAATCACTTGCATCAGTGAACAGCGAGGCGTGAGTGACTTGGCTAGTGGATAGCGCACTGTTCATTGGTTGAAATAATCGCGTGATGTTGTTTGGCGCGAGTGCTTACGTACGCGAGGCGGGTGTTTCCAACAGTTGTCTGATAATCTGACGATGACGTAGACGAAGCCACATTCGTCTAAACACTACATAGTATCGCTCGATATAGTAGACGAAACTTTAATCGTGTCGCTTTAGTTAGATGAATGGGCGGTGACGTCATTGGAAGTTCATGGGCAGTCATGGTCGAGACTTCGTTAGCTTTAATTGAATTAAAAATAAAACTTATTGCAATTCTATAAATATGATTTTTAATAAATTAGTTTTACGAGCACTCTAGGGTCAATGGCTTGCTAGATTTGTCTGAAATAAACACTCCGTCATTGCCTGTAACCATTTATAATGAATTTCAAATTAACTGCTTTTTCGAATATAATTACGTTGCCTTATGTAATTGACAAAATGTAGTCCATTATACAAGTTACATTTTAACGTTAATTTTGTACTACATAAATAGGCTTTCACCAATACTTTATCCATATAATACTTTCTAAAATAATAAACTTCACAACTTTACGATTATTACTATTTATATAACAGAAATATTTAATTACTAAGTTATCCTTTTTTCAATTAAAAAAAAAACAGAGTTGACGCACATTTCTAATTATGGTTATTCGTGATGCTAAATAATTCGTCACGTTTTAGGCGTGCCTCGTCACGCGTCGTACCATACGATCACACCACCTATAGACTCTATCGATCATGTTTTACGTAAACATTTTTATCGTTTTAACAGATTGATATCAATACCAAATAGATATTAAATTAGTAAGAACATTTTTAAAGTATAACATATAATATCTGTAGTACATGATAATAATGCAATAGATCCATTTGACTTGTTTTTTATTATTGCAACTTTGAAAGTATCTAACCTTCGGCAACTACTAATCTAATTGCTTTCAACACTCATAAAGATTAATAATGATAAAACTTCAAAAATTGACATCATTGTAATGGACGTAGCTATAAATATGTAGGTAATCAGATTTTTAACCTGGAACGGCATCCTGCCTAATTTAAAGGAATGTATGCAGGAAACAATCTAGTCGCCTTTGTGATGCTAGCTTGAGGAGATTGCAACTATGTTTTAATCTTGAAAATGGTTGTACTACCCTTTGGACGACAGACTGAATCTCGTTTATGACGAAAACCCTTTTATCAAGATTTTCGTGTAAGATAAATGAACTGCCCGAATAAAAGAGAAGGGAGGTCCAGAGGTGGGGCACATGAGGCTCCTAAAAATAATAGTTATATTTATGTTGCTCCATTGTTGAGGGTATAGGGAATAGGGATCATATTACTTGTCCAATACAATATGCTATTCACCTCTAGAGGGTTATAACGATGCTTGTGCAAACAATAGCTTGCGTTCATAAAGGGATGATTTATAGAGGTGTCGACCGTACATGCACGCTGGGGTTGACAGTCTATACTAATATTATAATAAAAATGTGAAAGTAACTTGTGTCTGTTTGTTACCTTTTCACGTTTGAACCCTGAATATACTTCCATAATAGGCAAGAGGAAAAATTCCATCTTGGTGACGGATAAAGGCTATCTTATGTTCTAAAAAATAACTGTAGGGGTGAAATAGAGGTGATTTGTGAGGAGAACCCATCATCAAGTTAGGAATAGGAAAATTAATATTTAGGCTTTTGGTTAGGTTTAAAAAATTACGTGGTTTTCCATCTCTCATAGGAGTAAAATAAGGGATGAAAGTTTGTATGGTAAACCAACAATTTATCAAGTTGATTTACACGTAAGAAGTCGCGGTCTAAAGTACTTATATTTATAAGGGTATTCTAAGATAAAAACGGAACAATGTTGAGTCACCTCTTGGTCATATCTGCAACTGTGTAAACAATGGGATTTTGTCATTGCATCAAGTTTTAATGACTCGAGATAAGATTTGGTGGTATACGACATTTTTACTCTATCGGATTTTAGATTAATCCACGCCGGAAAAATCTGTTACAATTCATTAGGGGATAAAGATAAAGTCAAATGATGTAATAGTAAAACTTTTTCTGTACCATTTTGGCCATGTATACGGTTAGACATAAAACTGAAACTATGGATCTTTCGGACCCTTTAAATATTCCAAGTGATGTAATTCGAGTAGTTAAAACTTCTAGTTGGGAAGAACGAAGACGCTTCATATTCAGCTTAATAAAGAACAGTATTGTATGCTTTCATGAAAACGTGAAATCTCTCTTTCCAGGTGTTCTTGGTGAAGTTCAAAAAGATTTCGACATCCAGAATGATAAAGCTGGACTTCTGCAGACTGTATTTGTGGTCGCGTACATGGTGTTCGCACCTATATTTGGCTACCTAGGGGATCGTTACTCGAGAAGATATATTATGGCTTTTGGCGTCGCATTATGGAGTCTCACAACCATGGCTGGATCGTTTATGACGGTTAGTATTTTTCTTATAATTGTTTTAGCTTTTACATTAATAGTGGTTTTGAACTCGAGGTCGAGAATTACTTTGATAAATTGGCTTCTTGATTTAAAGTTATATTGACATGAGAATGTCGCTTTCATACGAATGCTTTATTAGATATTTATATAGGAGATAAATCAATGTTTATGATGATAATTATCAATTAACATGGCAGTGCTGAGATTGGTGAAATTGCCTAATTAAAAAATAATTATTGCGTGCAATGACTCTTTTGTTTAGTGAAATAATATTATGCATTTATCATGTTTTTAGAATGAAATATTTTTTTAAAATTCAATGAATATTGTGAATGCATAAAATTTACATAATATGTATTAGCAGTAGGCTAGCTACAGGACTATTTATTTAATTATTATTGTATCTTGGAATATGACAACATTCCTCCTAATGTAAAGCTAGAGTGCGATCCATGAACGGAAACAACTGCTACTACAGAGAAATCTCTACGAACAGCAGTCACCTCCGCTATGCCCGAGGAGACGAGTATGCACCACCTAGATTGACAGTGCATACTCCTCTCGCTATACCTGGCTACTTTAAAACTCGGTCACCTTACGGGTGTTACAAAGGGTTAGCACTATCTCAGGACCATCATCAGTTTGCCTGCTACTCTTTAGTGATCAAAGTACTATACCAAGTTACATTGGTACCGGTGAGAATTAGCGAGGTTCGAACACGGGTCTCATCGATCACTTCACAATCCATGATTTTGGCTACAAATAAAGAGTGGTGTGTAATATGCTTCCATTTATCTATGAGCTGGGACAATTATTTTCTGAAGTGCTGCAGCGCCTGGTAGCACACCTACTCTGCTATCGTAAAATATTGTTCTATTTTTATTAGTTCTGGTAATAGTGTTTTATTCTTCAAAGAAGTCTTTATATTTTATTACACGCGTGATGCAACAATAGTAGGAATTACAATGGGAATAAAGCCAAGTCGTATCAACATTAATTGTACGTTACGCAAAGATGTCGTAAAGAATTCTAATAATGCGAGCGAAAATACACTTTTGCTAGGTGGGTGGGCTTTCGTTTATTTGTTTCGATAAGGTGTAACCCTAAAAGAACCTTACTTTTTCCGGAGCGACTTTTTAACACGTCAGCGCTCTAAAAAAATGAAAATCAATCAGATTTTATTTTATGTATGTTAACTAGCGGTATAGCCAATTGTGTACACCCACTGATGCAGATTTTTTCTGACTCACTTAATTACTGGTTTTTTTTTGTAATACTAGTAGAAGTGACCACACTCCGCCTACATGAGGTGGAACAACTGTTACCCCAGAGTCGTCTTGAGGAGACGATGTATACCATCCAAATTTCTTCTTCCAACCGGCTTTTTTCACGCTGATCCCAACTTTCTTCTTCTTGTTTTTTTAAATGGCCTCAGATGTCATAACAACAACAATTCTGCCAATGTCGAGTAGTAAAATCTTGATGTTTTTGCATTTGCAAAAGTGTTTTACAATTTGACGCTTTCTTGGAGTATTTGGCGGCAATTTATCCGATCACGTCACAATATGAGCGTTTTCGCGGCGTGGGATAACCACAAAAAAAACCGCTGCCGTTGCCTCATATAGAGTGAATTTTAATGTTTCCACAACTACTCACATGTGCAGCATAAAATTACGCAAAATAACACCAATTTTACACAAAAATAACCACTAAACTAATTAAAGAAAGGGATAAAAAAACACCTCAACCTTCCCGGGCAAAAGCGCGCCAAACACTCCGATCCCAACTTTAAAGTAGTGTTTATCACCCGATCAGTCTGCCTACCGTATGATTCTGTTTTAATAATTGTCCTTTCGTTAAGTTAAAGAGGGTAATTCGAATTTCAAATATCAGAGGTCTGAGTACGAGTTTACATTTACGCAGTCACAGCGTAACGCGAGTTCTCTTCACCAATAGGTTCGCTTAATTTGATTTTTTATTACTTCGGCCGTCAAATAACATCATCTGATTAGTGGAGAGATCCGCATAACGATGTCACGGCTTAAATGTAAATTCGTACTCATGCTTCAGTTGTTTTTGTTTTTATTTCAGAATTTCTCCACGTTCGCTTTCTTCCGTGGTCTCGTTGGTGTGGGTGAAGCATCGTACTCAACGATAGCTCCGACAATCATAAGTGATCTTTTCTTAGGTAATATCAGATCGAAGATGCTGGCCATCTTCTATTTCGCTATTCCTGTTGGAAGGTGAGCAAGTTTTTTTTTTTTGTAATAGAAATAATCAGATCATGTTTTAGTTCATATACCTACTGTGTTTTGCTCGACAATTTTCAAGTCAAACATTTTTCAATTCTTTTTGTTCCTGTTCGCTAACTTACGTTGCATACGCTCCGATGGTATTAGCATGTCTCAAGGTCAAATAAACCGGTTTCGTCGTTCTATTTCATATGTCGAATTTTGTAGTTTGATTAAAGACTTTTTTTGGTACGGATTTCCTTCAGATTTGTATTTTGGGAATCGATTAGAGATGGGTGATTTATGTTATCTCAGAAAAATGTCTGGGCGAGTCGCTACCGTTATGCCGGCTCGAGGGCACAAATGTACACACTCCTCTCGTTATGTTCAACTACTTCCAGGTTGATCCCGAAACGCGATAGTTCACGTGTGTTACACTTGGTGGTACTGCTTACTCCAGGACAGCAGACTGGGTTAATAACCATCACCACTTTGCCTACCACAATAATCACCTTATAGTTAATGGGACGTGTTATTAAATAATTTTCGATACTTAATTATTATTTTTATTTCAGTGGCATGGGCTACATTGTTGGCTCATTGACGGCTTCAGCGGCGAATGATTGGAGATGGGCACTGCGTGTGACTCCTTTCCTGGGAGCAGCCGCAGTTTTGCTCATCGTATTTCTGATGAACGACCCTGAACGTGGACAGGCGGAACATAGTCATATGAAAGCAACATCTTATAAAGATGATTTGAAATCGCTAGTTAAAAAGTAAGTGGCGTTACATTTGCTTACATCTATTTTTGTTTCTATATACGTAAGAATGTATTAAAAGATAATTTTAGAGCGGCCGTGGTCTAGCGGTAAGACGCGTGAACTCACGACCGAAGAGTCCCGTGTTCGAACCTCGCTAAATTCTGACTGGTATCAATGTAACTATGTTAGATGTATATTGGTCGCTCAGTGCCTGTAGTTACAATTAAAAGAGTGGTAGGCAGACTTATTAGCCCAGTCTGCCATCCTGGGGTAATACCACCACTTTCGAATGTTGCACTTTACTGGTCCATGTCGCGTTTCGGGATCAGTTTGGAAGTTGCCAGATATAGTGAGAGGAGTGTGCTTGGATGCTGCACATTCGCCTCCTCGAGTAAGCATAGTGGAGGCGACTGCTACTGCAGAAATTTCGCGGTGATAATAGTTATTTTGATACAACGCCGCCTGGCGGAGTGTTAGACGACAACACTTAAAGTTGAACTACAATTAAATACAATAAAATGTTGTACGTTTAATGTTCCCGTTTCATCCCACGGAAACCTTTTATAAAGATAAAAATAATTTTTTGAATCGGTTCAAACACTGCGTTTGTGTTTAATTAATTATACGTGTTTTTTTTAAATTATTTGTTATTGAATTCTACTATCTGTGTAGTTTAACTGTAAAACGTATAAAATAATTGCGTAGTTTAATGAACTCATAACATACTCGCTAAATAATGATAATTGATTGGTTAATTATGTACTCGTTATAGGTAATAAACTACTTAATTTAGCACATATTTCCGACCTCCTTGTTAAGGGTTAATAATCTTCTTTTATTATGGCTTTTGTATAACATTTATTATTTGTAAATATTGGTCATTTCCATCACATTCATCACAGAAAACAGTCCAAGTTAAAGAATTGCTTAATAGGTTGGGTTTTCTATTATGAATAATTTACAGGACCAAGTAGATCATATAAGGGCAAATGTAAGGGGCTCCAAACTTCCAAAATCATAAAAAAATTATACAGGTGTTCAAAAGGCTTCAACTCGGAGATGGGAGTTAGTCCAAGCTCCTAACTGAGTTTGTTAGGTCTTCTCAAGCTTCGGTGTTAACTTTTGCCCTAGTTTTAAGAAGATTGATCAAGTTAAACGCATATTAGTTGTAGGCATGGCGAGCAAAAGCTGTTTTCTAATAAAATAATATTGTTCCAGTCCTTCGTTTATGCTCTCAACAATAGCCTTCACATGCGTGTCGTTCGTAACAGGCGCGTTAGCCTGGTGGGGTCCACAATATATTGCACTCGGTTTAGGCCTACAAGACGATTCTATTTCTGAAGATAAGTAAGTATCGATAGCTAATATTTGATATTTAAATACGTGCTAAACAAATGGGGAATGCACAAAAAATGCACCTATATTTTAAAATAATTATTTAGATGTGTTTCAGGAAAATTTTGTTTAAATTATTTTTTGTATTATAATCGTAACATAATACAGCTGTCGTTATCGGTGAGCAAAAATGTTTCATTATGCGTCAAAATAAACAACTGTCAAATAAAATTAAAATCTAAAAGCGTGTTAATCTTTTTGTACATGATAATGCAATGTTTATTCATATTAGTTGAAGGTACCAAGTCTGTATCTCTGAAAAAAAAATTGTCTTCGAATAACATGATTCTAAAATACACTAATTTGTTAGTTATGTGAGAAAAAGCAGATGAAATGACAGCAAAGTTGATATCATTTATTCAAGCAACAATCAAGATGTATTGTCACCTCGCCAATTAGCTTAACTCAGTGATTCTCAATCTTTTTTTTATTGCGGCCCACTTTTAACGATTTCAAAATTTTGACGGCACACAAAAAGATAAGTTTAAAAATTATCTACTTACCTATAACACAATACGTAAATTAGTTTATGATAATAATTTTAAATGTGCGAAATAAAATAATATGTACTACAAAAATAACAGTACGTTTTTATTTTAAATCATATTATTTAATAATAATAACGTAATGATATACCTAAAATTTGGCGGCACATTTTTAGAATTTCGCGGCACACAAAAGTGCCGCGGCACAGTGGTTGAGAATCACTGGCTTAACTAATTAAAAACCTATTCCCCAAAAGATTCGACAATCGGGCGTGAATTAAAAATACGCCTAGTAGAAGTATAGGTTAATTTTTTAGTCATTCCCCATTGAGAAGAAAATTCTTTACAGTGCAATTACATACACGTTATTATAGCTGAAACCCACTGCCTACCCACACACACTTTGTCTCAATTATTCTCAATATTACACGCATTAAAAACAATTCTATTGAGTGCGGGTACAATAGACTTATGTGACACAATGATTGTTCCGCAGTTATGCCATTTTAAACACCGTCCATAGAATTTAATTAAAACAAAATAGCTACACTAATTGACTTTTTTTAAATTTAAATTCGATATTAAAAGTTGAATAGGTACAATCAGCAATAGGTTAGCTGCGTCACTTTAAGGATTATTTATGGTTGTGCAGTACAAGGCAATTCTCGTCTTAGATTAAAACAAAAGAAGGAAGATACGTCACTAGATCTAACTGACATACAATGACACACGTACGTACACGAGTGACAGACAGCGTTCTGTCTCTCTCGCGTCTCGTCTCGTCTCGTCGGCAACGTCTTTCTATCTTTGTCTCCTGTGCATGAGTATCGTTACTGTAACTGCGTGGGTAACTACGTGTCTTCCTCTTTTTTTTAAATCTAAGATTCTCGGGCGCTTGGATTTCGACTAGTAGAAATAAATTTACAAATTCTTCAAATTGCTACACCGCCTGTTTTGCTGATAGTACTTCTAAAAGTCATATTGTAATTTAATGAAATACTAATAAAAACAAATTGAATACAGCGTGTCGTACAAGTTTGGTCTGGTGGCCATGTTTGCTGGGACACTCGGCGTGCCAATCGGCTCATGGTTGGCGACCAGATTACGACCTACAATACATGACTGTGACCCACTCATATGTGGGTTAGCACTATTGGCATCAGCACCACTAATCTTCCTATCGCTGGTCTCTGTACGGCTTAATGTTGTACTTACATATGTACTTATATTCTTCGGGGAGATCACACTCAACCTGACTTGGTCTATCGTCGCTGACATGCTACTGGTGAGAATTTCTGCATAATTTTTATCGAGCAGAAATCAGCCACCGTATTTTTAGATAATTTTTTAATAAAATCTATAATATTCCAATGAGGTAGCTAATAAAAGCAATACAAGTTACTTTATATAAATAAAAATTAACTCATATTTACGTATTTATTTATGAATAAGAATGGCTTTAAAATACGCTTTCATAATTGGTTCATAAGCATCATGTGACGTGACCACCTATTACACAACAGACACCTTTCGCTTTTTAACATTCTTCTATTCGCAGTCACGTATTAACCACACTCAAAACAAAACACTAACAATAGAGCGGCCGTGGTCCACCGGCAGAAGGATTGGACTCACGGTCGTCAGTTCTAATCTCACAAAATTCTGCCCATTACAGACTTTGTTATAAGTAATTTGATCGCTCAGTGCCTATGGTACAATATAGGCATTAATTAAAAGAGTGGTAGGCAGACTGTCTGAACACTCGTGTATTGATCTAGCAGAGTTTCGGGATCAGCTCGGAAGTAGTCAATAGATAGTGCACATTCGTCTCCTAGAGCTGGCATAGCGGAGACAATTGTTGCCTGCAGATATTTCTTTCTTGTAGTAGTCGTTTCCGTTCATTGATCGCACTGTGGCTTAACATCAGGCGGAGTTACTATAAAAAAATAACAATAATGTTGAAAGTGTGAAATAAATACGTGACTGTAAAAGCATGTTTGCACGTAAAGGGTGTCGTTCATATTCGGCGGAGTGACAATGGCTTCCGGCGTGGTCGGCGTCCCACTCGGCTCATGGTTGGGAGCCGCACTTGTCAAGAGATTCCCGCGAGCTCATCCGGTGATATGCGGCGCCGGACTACTGATCTCCGCTCCACTCATGGCGCTCTCGTTACTCTTGGCTGAAGGCACGGTACTCACGACCTTTGTGCTTATTTTCTTCGCGGAAGTTTTCCTCAATCTTAATTGGGCCATTGTTGCTGATATGTCATTGGTAAGATATAACAGCTTTATTATTTTGTTACAATTTTTGGGGCAGTATTTCAATTATGAATTAATTCTATAGTGGTGTTGTGTGAAATAAAATAATCTAAAAACGACCATAGCCACTTAAAGTTGCTTCATAATTAAGGAATAATTGAATTACCAACCCTTACCTTACTTTACCACATCCATATTTCTTTCATAATAACATCCTAATTGGTTTGTGATTCGAGATCATTAAAATATTTAATTGTGTAACTGAATTGGCATTGTTGCGAATATTAAAGTTAAATGCTTTAATCATAAAATAGTAATTAGTAATTTAAATGCCAATTTTGTATCACAATGCAACATTTATTATCTTTTCATCATTCAATGTCAAATAGGGCGGCGATGCATGTAATATGATATGACGTCATGCTTGTAGCATGTTGTTTGTCCAGTTGCCTTTTAGCACATAAAAATTAATATTTAGTATATTAGAAATCTCATTGGAATATTTTTTTACGAGTAAAATGTAAATTGTTATAACGTGCTAAGGGGTTGCTGATTTCGTTTTGATCTTTTGCAGTGACATCTATTGATATTCGCGTGAAACACTAAGTTGTCGCGTGTGTAACTATTTGATGTATTAATTTTAATTACGAGAAATTCACATAGATGGCGCTGATATATTACCGCATTACGTTACCTAGAAAAAAAAAGATAAATTTTGATAATAAATAGTGACGTAGAGTATGTTATAAACTTGTATATTTAATTTGTTATGTTAATTTTTCAGTACGTTGTTGTTCCACCTCGGAGGTCAACCGCAGAGGCTTTCCAAATTTTAATCTCGCACATGCTCGGTGATGCAGGAAGCCCTTATTTAATCGGAGTTGTAAGTATATTTAATACATTTTATTGTACATCAGCATATGACAACACCCCGCCTGATGTAAAGCTAGAGTGCGGTTCATGAACAGAAACAACAGACAGCTATTACAGCCGGCTTAAGGAGACGAATGTGAACCATCCAGATTGACAGTGCACACACCCTCGCTATACCTAGCTTCTTCTAAAATGATCCCGAAACGCGACAAGGACGGCAGACTGGGCTAATAACCATCGTCAGTCTGTCTAACACTCTTTAATAATGCTTATAGGCACTTAGCGACCAAAGTACATACACATAATATAGTTACATTGGTACTGGTCAAAATTTAGCGAGATTCGAAAACGGGTCTCAGCGATCATGAGTTCACGCGTTCAACCGCTAGACCACTCTTTAAAATAATTATTTATATTTTGGTACGTTTTATTTGATATATTTTTAGATATCAGAAAGGCTAAAGCGAACATTAAGTCCGAAGTCAGAAGATGCTGTGACGTCATACGTTAAATTCAAGTCGCTACAATACGCGCTCTTCGTTACGTGTTTTGTTGAAGTAATCGGCGGTATATTCTTCCTCGCAACAGCAATGTATATTGTACGGGATAAGAATAAGGCAGATAGAGCTATAGCTGGTTAGTATAGTTTTTTTTTAATATTTCAGGGGCTAGACTATTAGCTTTTTTATTGTTTTTGGTTATAAAGGAGAATGTCCAATCGTCTAAGAGAAATGGGCCCACTTTTTTTTCTCGAGTTTGTCAAATATTTTTAGTTCATGTTGTAGAAAAATAAATCTACGTTCCTTATCACAAATTAGTTTTAAGTTTTTTTTAGCCGGTTTATTGAGTAATTAGACTTTTTGTTATTATTATATTAAATCCAAAAAAAAAAAAAAAAGAAAAAAAAAAATAGATGATATCTGTTTTTCGCGTAATCAAACATTGTCTATTGATTGGTAAACGATGTATTGAAATATATTAATGAAAAAAAAGAGATTTTATATTATTTTGTTGACAAACTATTAGATATTGTGTCCAAAAATGGGCATTATCCTTTCGCATTATGCATTATTTAGAATCTGGCCTAGCCTAAAGCTTTGTACAGTTACTATTTTAATTCTAAAATGAACATGGGAAAGAGTCAGGGAAGAGATGATATTTTCGTTGTTTCAGTTTCAACAAAAATTATTTAGCTTCCGGTGAGTGTTTTTTGTAAATAACGCTTACTGTATGTACTCTGAACATGCTATACTCTTCCTTATGCTTGAGATTTAACGTTTAAATTGCAATGTCTTTTCATTCATGGGGAAAAGGTTATAATTTTTATTTTATCATTTTATTTAGGCAACGCGTCCTCTGGGTTTGATTCCTGGGTCGAAATACAATATTAATATATGTGTAAAAAATAGAATGTTTTGTTTGGGTCTGGGTGTTATAAAGTTTGTGTTATATACATCGGAACGGTCGTGAATACAGAGCCTAAATTGAACGGTATTGCTTTGACTGCCAGCCCTTAAATCGATGTTTATAAGCGCCTACTTATTGCCTATTTGAATAAAAAAGTTGTACTGATAACCATAGTATCGTACAAATTATACAAATAAGAAGGAACAAAACAGATCTTTCTAGCGGCAGCTTCTTCTTCAACTCTGCTGACGTCACATATTATTGAGTTTTTAATAATTGACAAACTATTTTTTTAAAATTATTATTACAATTATTTGCTGGCAGCATTTGAATATGGCAAAAAAAAATAACAAATTGCGTAAAAAGATAATTTAATTTAGAAATGCTAATTAATAAAATTTGTTCTTTGCAGAAGATGAACGTCGTCACGCTGAACCTTCGCATAGTAGTGCACAAGGAATCAATGCAATAAGCGATAGTACTTCGGAATGAAATTATAGGGTTTCTTTAAATTGGTGATAGCTTGTTTAGGGGTTAGAAATAAAATCCCATTTGTGAATAACATTGTCAATGTCGATATTAAATACAATAATATTAAAATTGAAAATTAGCAAAATGCTGTCAAACACTCCAAAGAAGCATCAAACTATAAAATATCTGCAATTCAATGTACCAAAGAAGGAAATACAATACTGAAGAATATACTGTATGGGCTTTGTTGCCCTTGCCTTCCCAGAATGAGAGATCTGAAACAAATTTAAAAGAAAAACTAATTTTGTTTAAAATTGAATGCACTTTTTTTATAGACCCAGTATTTTAAATTTGGAACGCAGATTAAGTTATAAAATTAGCTTATTTCGGTTGGTTTTTGTTTTTTAATATTCATATTATTGTATTTATGACATATAGAAAGACTGATTCTCTAGCTAAGAATATGAGTGTGTATTAATTATTGTTGTTGTTGAACGAGGCAATTGAAAAGGGACCAATTCAATTTTTCATGTGACTAACTGAATGTAACTCAATATTTTACTATTTGCAAATAAATTATTAGATCCGCAGTATCAGTATAGGATAAACTTGTAGGGCCAAAACCTCGTAAGTCAATTGTTTTTTTGTACGAAGTCTAAAACAAACAGTCGTTATCGTTTACGTATTCAAGTATTGCCGCAGTGTAAATTTATACTAGGGAAGTTAATTTTAAAAATGCATTTTAGGAAAAAAAACGCATTATGCATCTTTTTATGAAGAAAAGGCCGCCTAATGCGAGCATTTCGGCTTGTTATTTTTTTAAAACACGGCTTGAATTTAGTAATATATTGAGTGAATAAAAGAAATGAAAAGTTCAGTTGTTTCGAAGACGGTGCCTGTGTTGGTCTACCAAATGTTACCGCTAGTTACAAATACGTAATTTATTATATTAATAAATCGTTTCTGTTTTTTTGTACATATAAACTCTCGTGTAAATATGGTTTTATTAACGTAGGCGATACTGAAAAATGTCATAGAATGAAAATATCGCGTGCTTACTTGCACTTGTGTGTACGCTGTATTTCTATCCTGCTCACACATTAAGGAATAGAATAGTTTTGTTTGGGTCCGTTTTTTTCATGTGTTTTGCCTCTATATTTAATTTTATGTTCTGAATTATTATATTGTACTTATATGTTTATTTCTATTTATTTTGTCGAATGTTCCTTTTTTGCTAAACTATTGTTGGTTATGTATCTGTTTTGTAGACCATACCAGCCATTAAGGCCCTTTTACACTTAACTAAAAATTAGCACTAAGAACTAACTTATAACAAGGTCAATTCAACTTTTTTTAAATTTAATTTTAAACTCACAAATTTTGACTACTATTCTCTCCGTTCTTTAATCGGAAGTTCTTGTTTGCCTGGTCCCAGGCGAGGCTTTCGGTCTAGCGACTAACTACCCTTAATTAGACTTGGCAAAATGCAGAAAGTTTAGTGCCTCTGAATTAATATAGTTCAGTGTAAAAGGAGCCTTAAATATTCGTACAGTTAACGTTCACAGTTATTTAAAAGAATATTAAATAGTTATTTTTAGGTATAAATTTAATTTATTTATGACATTACAATTTATTTAATATTTGAATGTGTGCGTTGAACTGTACAGAATATGAAGACTGAATAATTTGGTTAAAATATTGTAAATAGGTTTGTAAAATTTATTATAATTTTTATTATAATGTAAAAGAGAGATGAAATGAAAGTAATTTATTTTCTTTTATTATTGTATTTTTATTTTAAAATCAAATTCCTATTATTATTATTGAGAATAACAAATTACGTCATTTTTCTAATGGACGCAGATCCGTAACAAATATGGATAAACGGATAATTGCGATTCGACCACATTCAGCGAATCTGATGGACGCCGACCGTAACAATTTTTATTCCTATGGTAACAAAACTTAAAATTAAGAAAAAAAGCAAGTCAAAGTCATAATTATAACAAATCAGTTAAATTGCAAAACAATCATCGGTGGGTTTACATTATAATATCACTAATAAGAATTATTTTTAAAAAATCCATAAGTGAACTTAAATACTAGGAAAACTGGAAACACGACCAAATCTATCTTAAATCTACAAGGCGGTTTAAATTAAGTAAATAGATTTGATCAATTTGTTAGCGCTACCCGAATACTATGATTGAGATTATTCGTTAATTTCCTCAATATTGGAAATTAATCAAATCAGCGAGAAGCGCTGTGAGGTACTAACAAATACTGTGTGTTGCACAATTGACAAGTGGAATGCTTTGCCCTCCCATGTGTTCTTCCTGCCCTTTCACTCATGCCGGCATAGTAGTGGCGACTGGAGCCACCGTGCGAGCGGTTCTCTAGTCTTCAATGCTCATGGACCTCCACTGAGTTTACCACCAGACCAGTCGAGGTCACATGTCGTGCCAACATAAAAAAAAATACTGAAACCACACTAGCTGTGCTGCGGGGCCTTTTAAATAATGTTTCTATTAATTTATATGGTAGTAACCGAAACTAGAGTCGCGGCCGAGTTGAATCATCGCGCCGCGTCTAGCTAATGCAGTTTACAGTTTATTTTTAAATTATGCGTTTTTTATTAAATTTTTAGTTCAATGAAAAAACAAAAACAAATTAACTAGAACAACTAAATTTTCATATATAACTATTTAATATTTTTAGAAACGGCAACACAGTTAACTGGAATATTTAAACAGGCAACCCTGGCGTAGAAAAACCCGAGAGAGGCGAACGATATGACGAGCAGTATTAGGCTTCATGTTAAGGAATACAATATCAAACAGAACAGCGTTCGTGTAGCGCTATTTAAATAAAAGATAAAAAAAGCTTCAAATTAGAGACTGAAACCCACAAAATACCGTTACAAGTTACAAAAATATACTGTTAAATTTAAAGTTAACTTTAACCATACTAATAACCTTAATAATTAAGAAAGAGAGAAGTCTCTAAGATTGTCGCTCAATCACGAGGTGTTATTTAATCGGTATTTTTTTGTTCAGTATCAATATAAAAGTAACGGTATATTTTTGGAATATCGGTAAAAATAGGAGAAATAAACGTTAATTTTCAGGGTATCGTTTCCAGTCACTAATAATAAAAATTAATGGCATTACCAGTAAACTAATTAATAAAATATTTAAAAAATACACTCCTCGTGTGTGGAGTAAAACTTAACTTGAACGTAAAGTAATTCTTAAAATACGATAATAATTAAAAAAATATTGAATGAACATAAGCATTTGGTAAAATATATATATAGGTATTAAAAATTACATTTATTTATAAAATAATTGGATATCTTGGAAGCAACACGTCGTCGTGAAAAAGCTGGTTTCCAATGTTGGCAGTATACTTTTACAAATATTAAAAAAAAATGTCACTAGAATTAAAATTACTATTAAATAATTATTTAGTATGGCAAAATGGCACAATTTGTAAACTTACAAACTATGAGGTCACAATAAAATCACAATATTATTCGTAGTAAGGCCTTGCTAATCCGGGAAAGCAAAAACAGAAGCTCGCTGTTTTTTAATAAGCTAGAGTGCGGTCTATGAACACAGACAACTGCTATCATAAAGAAATGTCTTCGTAGCAGGCGTCTTCGCTATGACAATCAAGGAGACGAAGTTATCATCCAAGTTGACAATGCACACACCTCACCTAGAAAGAGTGGTTTCTTGGTCGTTGGAAATATATATAATGGCTCCCATCATGTATCGTTCAGATCACTGCGTTTTAGCAAAGGTCCGGATCAGC
This sequence comes from Tinea pellionella, assembly GCA_948150575.1. NCBI lineage: Eukaryota > Metazoa > Arthropoda > Insecta > Lepidoptera > Tineidae > Tinea > Tinea pellionella. The sequence goes on from OX411258.1 coordinate 4,542,314, forward strand.
AACGCCCTACTGTAACTATATAAACATGAACTAATAATATTACTGTCCACACATATTAGTCATTTTACGCTTATTGTACGCCTGCTTATGAAGTATGGATAATGTTTTCTGATTATTTTATGTAGGAACATGGAAATACTACAAACAAATTTCAAAACCTAAAGTGAACTAATAATTTTGATATTTCTTCCGTTCCACCTCTGTGGAATGTGGACCTTAGTTTACGTAATGTGGCGTATATGCAGGCGTAGTTGTGTCGTTACCGCTATGTGGACAGTGGTCCTATAGAGCGATATCACGCTAACGATTTGTATTGTATGAATAACCTACTTTTTTGTTTATGGCATTTGCCAGTGTCAAAGTAAAAATTTGCATCAAGTTAATACTATTGTGCATCACAAGTCATTCATTCATCACATTAAACAGTCAGGTCAAGTCGCAGTCAAGTCAAAAATAGCTTCAGCAAAGTGGTAGAATCTTTGCTGAAATTCTAGACAGATAACCTAATGTCTCCAGATGGCAATAAAACTGCAACAGATAATCTTTTGAGTACCTCAACTGGAAACACGTTTGCAAATCGTCAGCACGATATCACTGTTACAGCGCTCACAAATCTACAATAAAAACTAATCTTAACTATTCAAAACTCACAGCATTCAATACTTTTGACAGAGTTTGTGTCATCGTTTACATCATTTCCTTCGGACGCAATTTTAATTTTCTTAGGTAGTGGTTCCGAAGAATTGAAACTGTTTGAGAGATTACGTTTTAGTTTTGATGCCAGCATCACTACCGGATTGTTGTTCTCTTCATCCTCACTGTCGTTTAGGCATATGGAGAAAGAAATGTTTTTTTGTGACGGCTTCGTCCTCAGTAAGAGTTCAACTCGTGATATGACGTCAATATCCTGAAAAAAAAATTCTGTATACTTTTTTTATTGTAACTAATCATATGACAACATTCCGCCTGTTGTAAAGCTAGAGCGCGGTCCAAGAACGGAAACAACTGCTACTACAGATTTTCTACAGAGCAGTCACCTCCGCTATGCCTGGCTTGAGAAGATGAATGTGCACCATTCAGATCGACAGTGCACACTCTCGTTATACCTGAATAAAAAACGTAAATTATTTTATAATTTAGTTCTTGCATAAATAGGCACTGACGGGCAAAGTTATATGGGTAACATATAAAGTGTAACCGTCAAGTGACTTCTTGGGCATCACTTTGGAAGTAGCCGGGCATAATTGAAATATTGTGCGGTCAGCTTAGACCTATTGGTCATATATAATCCCGGGACAACCACCATCAGTCTGCCTACCACTTTTCAATTCCAAGTCTTTATGTTATAATAAAAATCATTAACATACTTGCATCCATTCATGTTGTAATACTTGATCTAGAGTAATTCTAGATCTAACAGGTACAGTCAACAATCGTCGTACAAGTCCTCTTGCGGCGGTTGTGATTCCTCTCCAATGCGATGCGGAGTATCTTGGACGACCACGAATTATTTGTTGCTCTAGTGTCATACCACCATACTCTCGAGAGAAGGGCAGGTAACCGGAGAGGCTAGTCATAAAAATATACACATTTTTTTTTATAATGTGTACTACTTAGCTCACGCCCTGTTGCCACTATGGAGCGTCAGCGCCTCCTCTCTAAATACCACTTTCGCTTCGACTACAACCATTACTCCCTTTATGCATGCACGTCGGTTGAGGGTGCTCCTCACCTGACCCTGAAGGTAGAGGATGAGACTCTCTCTATAAGAGAGAAGAATATACTCCATAGTTTCTGCCTACTCCATGGTGGCATGGCATGGCGCGAGCTAAGCAGTAGTAGTGGTGGTTGAAAAACTGGTTGGAGGATGATAATAAAAAAATCCCCTGACTCTTACAAGAACAAGAAACACTTGGAAACAAATACATATTTATTTTTTTCCTGGTATCCTTTTTTATTGAATTTCTGTAGATCATTACTTCACACCGCCTGATGTTAAGCTAGAGTCCAGTCCACAAACGGAAATTACCATTCCCATAAACAAATCTCTGCAGGCAGCATTCGCTTTCCCTATGCCGGCTTGAGAAGCTGAATGTGTACCATCCAGGTTGACAATACACCTATGTGACTATGATTTTGATCCCAGCATAATGGCTGACACAACAACCATGTTTTTATCCAATTAAAAATGTCAAAGATTGTACAAAAAAAATTAAAAAAATTACCTAACAAATAAAATAACACCCAAGCTCCATACATCAACTTGAGGACCATATCTGTGCGTACCGTTTGACATGAGTACTTCAGGAGCAACATAAATAGCCGTACCACAAACCGTCTTCATAAAACTATGCTCACCAACAAATTTACTCAAACCAAAGTCAGATATTTTTAGGCGCGTGTTCGTATCTTTACTTTCCAATAATACATTCTCAGGCTGAAATTTTAATTAACTAATTAACTTAAAATTCAGAAAAAATATCAGACTGCATAGCAGAGGTGTTTCCCTTGTCGTGTTTCGGGAGGTTGGAAGTAGCCAGGTATAACGAGCACTGTCAACCTGATGGTGCACATTCGTCCCCTTAAGCCAGCATAGCAGAGGCGACTGCTATATGCAGATATTTCTCTGTGGTAGCAGTTATTTCCATTCATAGATCGCACTCTAGCGAATAAAAAAAATGTTCATCTGGAAAACGCAGTCACGCCAGACTTTAAAAAAATATTACCTGTTCAAATTCCAAATCTAGCAGCAAAACAGATAAAAATAAATTTCAATATTGCCTTTACAAAAATTATGAAATAAAAATTAATTATTATACAAAAACCTCACCTTAAGGTCTCTATGAGTAATACCCTGGGAGTGTAGATACTTAACAGCAAGAACCATTTGTCTAAAATAGAATTTGGCACAGGCTTCGGACAATTGACCTTGTTTTGCGATCCTTTCAAACAGTTCTCCGCCTTCCATTAACTCTAATATTATGTAAACTGCTTCATATGAGTCAAATACTTCCTCTGTTCTTACTATTAGTGGCTGTTACAATAAAAATACACATGTACAAATCCCTTAAATTCCAACCAGTACCAATGCAACCTTGTTTAGTACGTAGGTGTGTTAGGCAGACTGATGATCCCTGTCTCCATAGTCTAATGACGGCGGATATGGGGATTTATCCGTTGTCCTATAGACTGAGGCGTTCAGCAAGTTAAGTGTTTCAACTCGTTGTTCCTGGGGCTCGGTCCCCCACCTTGGACCTCTGCAGGGCAGAGTCTGGATGAATGCTAACGTGTGCCCAGACTCCATCCACTATGTGTTGAGTGAAACACGGTGGGGTTTTAGTCAGTATGCCAGCGCTGGCAGGAGAACCCAACATAACCCTGGCACCTTCCCCAAGTACCAGGGCATCCGTAATCGGGATTTCCCCACGTATAAAAAAAAGGCAGACTGATGAATTTGCCAGACTGCCAAATTTAAAACCTGTGAAGCGACCTAGACGTGTTTTGGGATCTGTTTGGAAGTAGCCAGAGTTAGGACTTTTTAGGACCTAGATGGTGGTATATGGGGTTAAGATAAGGTTAGTAGTTGAGAATACTTACATGTTTTAATGCTTTCATTATATTTATTTCGTTCATAATTTTTGTTGCATCACTTGTATTGTAAATTTTTCCATCTGTCATTTTTGCTTTCTTCACAATTTTCATTGCATGTCTTGTACATTTTATCTAAAAGAATATTGACAAATTTAATTATCTCTTGGAGGTTCCTAGTACCATAGCTGAGCTACAATAAAAAAACTTACCTTCTCATAAATCAACTTAACTACACCACAAGCTCCCTGACCTAAAGTCCTTGATATGTAATATTTTTGAGATATCTCTTTGGGTACATTATCTTGTTCATTTATCAATAGATCTTTGAACACAAATACTGAAACAGATTTTCATATTGTTACTGTCATGTAAAAAAAAAAACAAACAAAACAAACTACCAAAGTACATATAACATTGGTATCAGGCAGAATTTATAGAGATTTGAACCATCAATCATCAGGTTCAAACCCTTTCATATCTAGACCACGGTCATCTATTGCATACTTGATTGCATTTAAATTATAATTTGAACTTCTACAACATATCCCTATTATCAATTAAAATACTTTTTTAAATTTATTTAGCATTGGCCAAAGGGCCATCAGCCAAATCAAATTACAATATTGACAGCATATTTTCTTATTTTGTACATCGAATTGCAGGCATTTTACAATTAGATGCTTGCATAAGTTGTCCACTACTGTAGCACATTATTATACAAATTAATAACAGTTTTATAAAACACTGTAAACAAAATAGAAAACTAAAACTAACATTAGTTCTTTATGAACACTAGATTGAAGGCTGTAGATATTGTATCATAGATTTGGAGTGTAAGCAAATAATAATAAATTCACAACTTACTTTTAACCAATGGATGTGTTATGCATATTTCATCGTTATTATCTAATATTCTGCTTTCCCCTTTTCCAATTTTTACACCATTCACAAAAGTACCATTGTATGATAAATCTGTTATTATTGCTGGACTTAGGGTTTCTCTGCAATAACATGGACATTTAATTACAAGGAATCTTGGTAACAGTGACGTAAAAATATGTATGTACTCACGTTATGTCTCTTTTTATAGTGAAGTGGAGTTTGCTAACATTTTTAATTATATCCTCTCGGATAATGTCCTTTTTCATAACAAATGAACACTGCAACGATCTACCTAAACTAAATTCTGGTTGTATTAAGTCTGAAATAAGCAAGGTAGGTGTTTAAAAACGTGCGTAAACTTTATTTTGAATAGTATGGGAACTAATATGAAGGTCTTACCAAAGTATTCGGGGTTGCGTTTGTCTGATTTTCTCCAACAATGCTTTCCAGTCAGTGAAAGTTTAGTAAAATAAAGTCTTCCCCAAATAGTCGGTATAGAAGACGGAGATGTCTGACTCCAATCTATTTGTGATTGCTGTGTCTGCGTTTGTGTATTTTGTGACTCTACTATTTCGCCTTCAGCCATTTTTGTATCAATTTTTAATCAGTAACACGATATCTAATTTTTGTATAACTTCTAAAACTTTTATTTGGAAATCCGTTTACGAAGCACCGCGCCGGACATTATGTATTTTAATTTTTTTTTGGCCTTGGTTTTAATTAATTGAGTCTTTTTGCTTTTCCATTCGCGGCAATATCATAATATTTTGAACTACTTCCACAAATATCTTTAATTTATTTAATTAAATTATTCGCCCCTCCATTCTTTTCAAAAATGATTTTAAAAAAATTTGATCTCGTAGCTTAAAAAGTATAAGGGTATTACCGTATACTGTATAGTAACACCGCATCAATATTGATATAATATTATTTATCTGTAATAAGTAAGTATGTATAAATAGTTGGTTGCGTATTATTTATTAGATCCCAAATTAAATAACATCTCGTTTAAGAGATAACTAATTTGCGTTTAGCCTTGCATCGGGTCAGCATCCAAGGTTACTCTTTGCAAATAGCTTCCATAATCCACTTATGGAGCCCGAACTGCCGCGTCAGAGGCAATCTCAAAATCAATATTTTACTAAAATAACTCAATTAAATTAACGATAAATATTAAGTACATACCTATTATTAATTAATTCTAGCTTGGTCTGGGTTATCTCTGCTACATATTTTTTTTGCTATTTTGCGTGAAAATTATGCAAATATTGATTTTGCGCACGATGGTTGTCTGTCCAGTCTGCCGTCCTGGGGTAGTACCACCACTTTCGAATGTAACACCCGTGAAGTGACCTTGTCGCGTTTCGGGAATAGTTTGAAAGTAGCCAGGTAAAACGAGAGGAGTGTGCACTGTCAATGTAGATGGTACATGCTCGTCCCCTCAAGCCGGCATAGTGGAGGCGACTCTGCCGGCACAGGTTTATCTGTAGTAGCAGTTGTTTCCATTCATGGACCACACTTTAGCTTTCCATTAGGCGGAGTGTTGTCACATGCCGAGCTACAATAAAAAAAATAAACATCATTAGTGTACGACTCTATAAATATAAGTAAAAAAACGGTTTTTATTATTATTTAATTTAACCCCAAATTTAATTTGTATATAGTAAGTTATTTTTATGACTTTACATAAACTATTTGGGTAACCTATACGTGATACCGATCTACTAGCAATCTTATCTTCTTATAATACCCAACTTTCAGTTTAACACTCTTTGTAAACAGTTTCAATAGAAACCACAATTCAATTGACGATTTTTATGTCTACAATCCACAAAAAACTTATCTAAGAGTATTTCAGTTTTCCGGTGGTGTGGTTCCGTAGTTTTTTTAAACATATTAAAAATCATAAAACGTGAAGTATTTACAATCACAGGACACAACGATCATTAAAGCAACCTGCTTGATTTCAAATTATTTTGAAAGACTTGCTTTTTTCTCAATGCTTTTTTCTCATTTAGTCGTAAGGTTATTTTAGAGACCAAAAATATGAAGGGTGGGTAGTTTGTACATTTCCACAGATTCTTAATACAGCTTGTATTGAAAGGTCGAGTATATTGTGGATGAGGCTCTGGTCCCAAGAGAATAACCATAAGCCGACCAAATTTATTTTTTATTCAGGAAAACAGTTATTTGCTTTTGATATTTATTTTATTTTGGGAACATTTCGAGAACTATCTAAATAATGAAATGAAATGAAAATCCTTTATTAACGTAGGCGTGGACTTGTTCATCATCAGTTTTGGCTTCCGAAAGGCATATGACGAGAAGACAGCCATAAGAAACTCGTGTTTATAATAACAAAAAAAAAAAACTGAATTATAAATTCAGAAAAAATAAATATAGTAATAGTCGTAACAAATTTAACAAACATAACTAAACCACAATATAGGGCACCAAAATGAAGAAAATTATATATTAATATCATTGCAACCCACGTTTCAACCACAAATTGAAAATGAAAAACTATGATTTTTTTTATTTATGAATGAAAAAACGAATAAATATATAAATAAATAATAATAAATGATTAAATTGTGCTAAATATAAGATTGGTAGTCGACCGTCCCGGGATTTCAAGTTTAGTGGACGTTTTCAGTGGCAGTTTGAAAGTAGCCCTGCCCTGTCAATCGACGGTGCATATTCTTTTTTGCGACCGACATACGTTATTCTACAACTCCGAAGCTCGTGGTCTGTCGCACGGTTCAGTGTAGGTCCGGGGGGCTTGCCTTATCAGCTAGCCCGATAGACAGACAACGTTAATCATTCTAAAATTACTCTAATCTCAAGTTTTGGTGGGCGACGAGGAGATGTGTGGCGAGGAGACAGACCAGTCGTTAGCCTAATTTTTGCTCGCTTACCTAGCGCAGGGGGCTCTGTACTAGGCCCCTGTTAGGTTTGGGTTAGGTTATATAAAAAAGCTTTGTGTTAGGTTAAACCTAGTTTAGGTTAGGTTAGGCCAAATAAAACATGCAAAGGGACGTGTGTGCGGCATGGTCTCTGTGGTTCATGGACCGTATTTAACATTAAGTTAAGTATAGTCACATGTCGAGCTACTATAAAAAATAAATAAAACGTTCAGAAATGTGTTAATGAAACGGTAACTTTAATATACTTTTATTACATCTATATATTTATTTTAAATTTGACAACATTAAGATTTTAGGGTTTTAAAAAATAAATTAAATGTATTGAACTTAAATAACCATTATTAATTATAATCAGATTGATACTTGACTAGAATAATAAGTATTAAAATTAATGAAAATTGAATAGAAAAAAGAAATCCGTCAATTAGTAATGAACTCAAAGTAAAGTAGCGTTTGCTAGTATTAATTAACTGTAATGAAAAAACAAGTAATACGTTGAATGTAGATTAATTGTCAGAGGGGTAGGCAGTAGCAGACTAAGGCTAAAGCGGGCCCTTGGCAACATTGTAATTCCGGCCCCATTTTTCAAGTAATAGTTCTATTTAATTATCGGAATCCCAGAAAAAAAAAAGGAAAAAATGCATGTATAAAAATATTAATTATGTATTATTAATTTTAACTACTATTATTATTAAATTAGTAAGTTATTCTTTGCGCGTCAATTTTTTTTCTGTTCAATTTTCATCATAATTTAGCAAGGAATACAACATTTTAAAATGTCAAAAATTGATTGACTAGGATGTTTCGTAACTACTTGCACTGATACAAAAACCATCTAAAGTATTAAAAACAAAATTAGGAACCGTACAATTGAAGAAGGATAAGTGATACTTTTATTTTTACTACTCGTAATTTTACTTTCGGAAGCAGGAGATAGGGTTGAAGTAGCATTGACGGAACCGAACTTGTCTCTTGTCCGTGCGCCATTGTCGAGCCAATCGTCCATCAACGTTCCTTATGCCCCAACCGCGAGGTTCAGCTTGAGGCCAAGAACGCCCAACACGACCACCAAATCTATAATAAATTGTTATAACTGTTTACATAATTCGGTATTTTCATTTTTATAATAGCCAGGCACGAGACCGCACTTTGTCTGATAATAAGCTAGAGTGCGGCCTTTAAGCGGAGATAGCTTGATACTGGTGAAACTACCATATAATAGGATGACATACCAAGCACTAAGCAAGGCTTTATTGGTTTCTATTACATATTAGTATGCATCCAATCTTAGAACTAATTGCTTTTAACCGTAATATGAGAATATTATATAAGTAATATGATATTATTATGAGAGATGAAATTACTTTCAGTTCTGTGTATGTGTGTTATAAATTATCTTTAGAGATAGACTGATATTTTTGCATATCAACCGAACAGCCCAAAGTGGCGAAAGAAAAGGCGGCAAAAGCGATCTAGCCGTGGAACGAAAAAGCAGAGAGAATCAAGACAACGGCTGTCCAAGGATGACCTTTAAAATGATTAATTTGTGTTATAATATTTTCATGTCCTTAACACATATTATACAATTATACAAATAAAAAAACACGAAAAATACTTAACTATTTTTTTTAAATACCTCCCCCGATTTAATGCTCCCTTTCACTAAATATAAGTAAAAAAGAAAAATTGCTACGCACCGTTCTTCAGCATCAAGTTGGAGCAAGAGCTTTCGTAGTGCCGCAGTATCGAATGCATCCCATGGACCTGTCATATCGGTATCAGTATGGTCAGCGCTACCAGGCAGGCTGTTACCTGATATATCATCATCCACTTCTTGCTGCATGTGAGGAAATCAGTAAAAATAAATGACTTACTACCACTTTTTATTGAAACTTCTAATAATCAAAATTAATCGTAATTATTTCTAATAGTAAAAAAGAAAATATAAATATAGATCTTATAAAGTGAATTTTTGTTTTAAATAAAGTCCACAAATTGTGTGTTAATTTTGAAGTAATAAGGTAAGAGTAGGCAATAAAGTGCATAAAAGCAGTTACGAGGCAGCAGAGGAAACCTAATTACACTCTTATTTAATAACAGTTTCATGAGGTATTTAAGATCTACAATATCAAAGTTACCTGAGAACTAATTGCAAAATTAATTAACTTTAATTATATTACTTCATTATTGCTTCAGGGATGTAATTTTATGCATGTTTTGTTACCTATAACTTGTAATATAGTTCAAGGTTTGCTTCGTTGCTTGAGGTTTCTTTTGAGTATAATATACTCGTATATTTTAATTAGTGATATAATAATTAATTATGAAATTTGCCCTTTTACGTTAAAGCCTTTTGTAAAAAGTTCAGTAGAAGGCTGATGATGAATGGGTGTCGATTTTGAAGGAAACTAAAGGAGAATGCCAATTCGCCTAAGAGAAATGGGCTCACAATGTTTTTTTCTCGATTTTGTTACTAATTTCATTTTTACCAATCAGTTTAAACCTGTATTTTACCCGAGTACCCGATTCGATTTTTCCTGATACAAAATTTGAGTATATTATTATGTTAAATGCTTTAATAATTGAATATCTGTTTTTTATGGAATTAAACAATATCCTTTATTTATTTACCAAAATGAGAAGTTTAGGGCATTGTTTGTAATGACAATGTTTGTTGAACTAAAACGTGCAAGAAAAATTGTTTAAATATGCAGAAGATATTCGTTCGTTGGATGTAACTCGATCGTACTCACGCTTTATTATCGAATTAAAGACGAATGAATTCGATTTTGACGAATTTCGTTACTCGTAACTCCTATAATCGTCGTCGACACTGTCAGACTTACATTATTTTAATCTTACATTAAGTCTATTTCTTTTTTTTAATTAATTTTCAAAGTTTGTTGTCGTACTTACCATCGGAGCCGAAGCAACGACAGATATTATCAAAAAGAAGACGCCTGTGCCCAACATCGTGTTCCAAGCACTCGACTTCATTTTAAATTTTCTTTCAGCCGCGTAAACTAGAAGTCAAAATACATTACATATATTCCTAGTTCGCCATTGTACATTTGTTTTTGTAATAAAGAATCTTATTATTATTATTTTATTATAACAGGGCTGATGTTTCTAAATGTAGCCACAGATTTAACTTTTTGTGTTTAAATCGACTACAGATCGTTGATGACAGAATTCGTAGATTTTTTTGAGATTAATTTAGAATAAATAGAAAAAGGAGGCAATGTGGTGATGGTTATTAGCCCAGTCCGTCGTAGCTTGGAGCTACTTAGAAGTAACTGGCCCACGGTATGCACATTCGTTTCCTCAAGCCGGCATAGCGGAGGCGACTAATATTTACAAACGTATACGAGTAGTAGCAGTTGTCTCCGCACATGTACCATCAGGCAGTCTGCAGAGTAATGCCACATGGCGGTTTACAATAATAAAAATAATTTGTATAATTATTGGGACATATTTGCATTAGGTCTAAATTTTAAAGCCTAAAATTTTAAAAATAGGTTTTTTTTAAATTAGAGATTTCTCTGTGGTAGCAGTTGTTTCCATTCATGGACCGCACTCTAGCTTTACATCAGGCGGAGTGTTGTCACATGTCGAGCTACAATTAAAAAAAAAGGTACCTACCTAATTTAATCTAATCCTATGTCATGAACTCTATATAAATTCTCTAGTCTTGGATCTCGCGTGTTATTTCAGCTTTCGCTTTCAATACAAATGTTTAAATAAATACAAATTAATTCAAGTTAAAGAAAATATAGATTCAGTTTAAGATAACACGTTTGCAGTTAACATTACCCATATCAATTTGCATATAAAGTTTTATTAATTTAAGGGTTGAAGATTATTTAAATTAAATGCTATATATTTAGTTAGGCCGAAAGGCTTATTTGTTATAAACTTTGTTTTTGTGATTTAGTTGACTTTAAATTTTGTACTTTATTGTTTGGCAATAGGGTGGAAATGATGTAAACTTTATTTATTTAAAATATTCATATATGTGAAGTTGGCATTAAAATTTTGAATTTTAAACGGATATCTGGTATCTCCTCTAATAGTTTTAGAGTTTCCTATCAATAAAAAAAAAGTTACGATATTTAAAGTGGTGAAAACACGAAATGAAGTTTTCACAATTTGGAAAAAAAAACCGCTTTTATTATATTTTTAGACTTATTTTTAAGACGAAAAACTAGTGCCACTTCGAATACATAAAAGAGAATGAAATTAAAACAAACGTACCACGCAAAAAGTTCTTGGAATTGTGTTTCTATAAATTTTTATTGATCATTACCAGTTAAAGGATACGTTACCTGTCTTCCAGAAACAAATTACGTATGTCAACTTAATTGGAGTGTGATGATAAAGTGGTTTATTCAAGTAAAAGAGTAATCAATCTCACATAGATATGACATGCGTAGATGTTATAGAAACTATATAAGTAGAGGTAAATTATTCTTGAATAAATCATATAGCTTTTAATTCTATCTATCTTATTTAGCACGATAAATAATTTAATTTAAATAGATTTGGCTTTTAATATTTTGCTTTTGTTTCTGAAATTAATGGATCGGGTATAAAATATAAGAATTTTCAAACATTATAAATGTGAATGTTTTTTAATGTTTGTCCCTCAATCACACTCAAACGTTGAACATATTTTGGTGAAATTTAGCATTAATATGTATTATGTGCTAGAATTAGGTTGTAAAATACTTTTTTTATGCTTAGATAGTCCGTAGGTTATTATTATTATTTTTCGATTAATCCAGAAAGAGTAAAAGAGAATGGAAACGCTATATAAATTTAAATGCATAATTATTGGAGATAGTTAAAAAAACATTTTATAGATAATTAACGAAAAAAAAAAACCAACTTACCCAGAAGGTGGAAAAATACTGGACCACAGAACAGCACTTAAATTGAACGACTGCTTCTGGACCTCCTTTTCTTCAGTGGGTATTGGAAGCAAATGATAACGCGATGGTGAATGGCTGCGTTTATATAGAAAGCAGCGCGCATGTTGTCTTCAGCTGCGTAGGTAGGGTGGGTGCAAATGAAGCGGGACTCTATATTAAATATCTACTTTCGGCTTTTTTTTCATACATTTACCTGTATTGTATTTCATTATTATATTAATGTATTTCAAATTCGGATTTCAAATAATGTTAACCGTAATATTTAGGCAAAAATAACACTGTATATCGTCGGAGCGAAGTCGAAGCGACCACACGTTCCCTGAAGAAGCCACATAGAGTGGTGAAACGCGTCGGAACTGATTGGCAGACTGATGATGGTTATTAGGTCAACCAACTCAACGTACCCTGGATGGTGCACATTCGTCTTATTAAGCATGGTGGAGGCGACTACTCTCTGCAGACATTTTTCTGTGGTAGCAGTTGTTTCTGCTCATTAACTGCACTCTAGCTTAACATTAGGTATGTGGCATGTAAATTGCATTTTGAGAAATATATATACGGTCCTAATATTATTACATACTCATAGAAAGGCAGGTTAGATAGAGGCAAGACCGGGCGAGCGCTGCGTGTGCTACGAATCGTAGCCGTTTGCTACGAAGCAACATGAATTATTTTTCGTAGTCAATTTTGAATTCAGGTTTGTATTGAAATTTATTTTAAAATTATTGAGTTCTGAATTTCTGAGAGCAGATTTTTTTTTCATAAATACCATAAAATAGGTCCAAAAGGATTATGATAAGATTTAATTGCAATACATTGTTAACCTATGCTTTGTCCAACACGATAATAACGGAATTAATAATACACGGAAAAATGATAAAAATGACAAAATAAAATGATTTATTGCATGGAATTATACTCAAATGAGAATCCTTAATACGTTTGCAATTTACATTGACGCAAAATAACATTTTCATTCATTGGTCGAAAACTAACATAATATTGAATATGTTATTAATAAATTATGACGAAAAAAACAACACTGAACTGAATTACTTAACCTGAGCTGAATTAGGAATTAGAAAAACCTTTCCATTAATTTTTTATCATTATTTTTCATCATCAATAATTTGCAATATACCTTAATTGGTATAAATAATAATTAGATTTATAAAAGATTTAACTGATATACGCCAATATAATTAGTACAAATAAAATAATAAAAGTTGCACCGGTAATGCACTTCAGCAATAACTTTAAGTGGTTTGTTATTGCTAAGAAAAGTAATTATTATTAATTACATTATTTTCATTTTACGATAATTTCCAACATTTATGTTTAGCCACGCACGTATATAATATAATAGGTACACAAATAGATAAAATGCAAATTTAAGGAGAATTTAAGATCTAACGATCGATCAAACCTTGAGAATGACCATTCGCCTAAGAAAAATGGGCCCACAATTTTTTTCTCTCTATTTATCTACTTCCTTATTACCAATCAGTTTTAAATTTTTCACCAGAGTATGTGAGTAATTAGATCTTTTCTGATGCAATATTTGGTGTAATTATTATTTTAAATGCTTTAATAAATGATGATATCTGTTTTTTATGTCATTAAACATTGTCCATTGATTGGTAAATGATGTGTTGATATAAATAAAATGAATTAATAAAAAAATAAAATATTATTTTAGAATATTGTGTTGTTACCAAAATATTAGGTATCAAGTGGGCCCAAAAATGGGCATTTTTCTTTTTACCGGTACCAATGTAATATGTACTTTGATCGCTCAGTGCCTACGATACAAGCACTAACTGAGTACATCAAATTTAAAAAAAAACTAGAATATATTATATATTTTTTTTGCTTATAGCATGAATAATGTTAACAAATTTAGGGTAAATATTGTAAAAGTTAAAAAATATAATCTAAAACATAAATAGAAGCTTCTATGAACTTTTTTTATTGTTTTTCAGAGACGTGATGTAGAGAAAGACTTCAATTTCAGGGGATGTATTGTAAAGCTTATGAATTTTATTACAGGATACCGTGTTAGCTATAGGTATGCAAATATGTTTCGACCATCATAAAACGTTGTAAAATGAAGATTACTACGTGGGATGCATGACTACTGAATACTTTTTTTTATTATATTAAAATAATATTTTAAAGGGAAAATGTATACTGGTTATTAGATCATAACGAAATAAGCCACTTATCTTTATGTTTAAAATAAAAGCGCTTTCTTTTTGTTGGCCCAGCGCGGCGCAGTGGCGGTTCTATATTAATGATGGTAACAAATATTATTCAATCTCAATGTTAAACAAATGATTATGGTCCTACATTTTACTGATAGACTTTTATAGACTGATCGTTTGATAGCATTACAAAAACCGTTTAACCACCAAACTTCCAGTGGGCCCGTGCTACTTCTATCTTTAGTACCAACGAGATTGAATATTTCTTTATCTTGTATAAGTTCATGTTATCCTAGTTCTGATACCTTTAGCACGGGGTATCGTAGTTAGTGGCCAGAGCATTCATTATATTATATATAATATATGTACTTATTTTTATTATAAAAAAACCTGTGGGTGTCACAAAATCGTCGAAAGTAAGCTATAAATTCTGGTAGGTGGCTTCTAAAAAAGTGGTTAAACCTTTTAAAAATATGTAATATTATGGATTGTAAAGATTAAAGTCATTATTATCGGTTTTATTGTTATGAGTTGTTAAAGTGTGCCCCTCCTCGTGTTGAATACCTCCCAGCGGGTACGTTTTAGATGGTCGTGCAAAATAACATCATTCCTTTACCATTATGAGCGATAAAACTAAACGAATGAGGTTGTAAATCCTTAGGAAGCGGTTTCAATATGTGCGTGTATAGCAAATCGTAACTGCTTATGATTGGTTTTTAGTAGGTTTGAAGATAAAGTCATTAATTAATTGATTAAAATTGTTTTGAAAGAGACGGTGGCTGAATCAATTATTTATTGCACCCTGGACCTATACACATATATATTTGATTTAATGTTACAAGTGTTGTGATCTAGGGAATGTTGAATGTGATATATAAATAAAATAAAAATAGGTGCTTGTATACATATAATTTTATTTTGTCCAAATGCAGTTCTTTTGGCGCTATAACTTTATGTAAATTCGTTGCATAATTATTTGTATTATGGTATCAGTTGTCAACGCTACGATTATTAGAAAAAAAATATAAAATAAAACAAAAGAACGTTGAGGTTAAGTTACTGTAATTTTAAAGTTTATATACATACATTTAGTAAGGTCAACTAATTTCACACGCAACATTTCAAAGGTAAAGGGAAAATTTCTACCATAGGGAATTTTAAGTAATTCCTTAATATCAGATATAGTCAAATATTATTTGGTACAACGTATAATTACAAATTTTGACAAGATAAGTTAGAGAATATCTCAAGGGAAAACGCAATAACATTTTAATAAAAAACCAAAGAAATTTATCAAAAGAAATTCTTAACGTCGGCAAAGTTTTAGCACAATATTTTGGCAAATAACAACTCTTCCATAGAATTTCAAACTTTACCGCAAAAATTAGGGAAAATAGCCTTAATTAGAAGCGTTTTGGTCTTTTATGAAAGTTAATAAGAGATATTTTGGTGTAAACGTGCATGAAAACACAATGTATTATAATTAATAATTATAGTTTATTGTTTTATTAATTTTAACACCCAGTGATTAGCTTATGTTGGAAAGCAGTCCCGAGTTAGATTCCCGGTCGGATCAATATTTTTGTATATAAATACTAACTTTAATGTGGGTAAAGTGCGATGGTTAGTAAAATTAAATATACCCCTAATACCTACAGGGTATCGTAATTTGGGATCTGGGCATTAAGTATAAGTATGTATGTATTCGTATTGTATTTCTTATTGTTATAGAAAATCCATTCATCATTGCTCCATAAGAGCCCAATTTTGCTAACCATTTATTAACTTTTACAGAAATCCTATTATACATTATAGATTCATATTGGTCATGCTTTATCGGTAGAAGGCGTGATCGCTAAACTCGGTATCAATGTAACTATTTTTTTTTTTTTTTATTGTAGCTCGGCATGTGACAACACTCCGCCTGATGTAAAGCTAGAGTGCGGTCCATGAATGGAAACAACTGCTACCACAGAGAAACCTGTGCGGGCAGCAGTCGCCTCCACTATGCCGGCTTGAGGAGACGAACATGTACCATCTATTGACAGTGCACACTCCTCTCTTATACCTGGCTACTTTCAAACTATCCCCGAAACGCGACAAGGTCACTTCACGGGTGTTACGTTCGAAAGTGGTGGTACTGCCTCAGGCCGACAGACTGGACAAATGTAACTATGTTATATCATAGTTTCGTAGCTCATATTTTTTGCTTATCCACGGATCAAAAATTAGGCGTTAGTCTCCTGCATAATTTGTAAGGTATAAAATAAAACAATCTTTAAGAATTAACATAATTTAATATTTGACAGAAGGAGCGGTAATTTGATGTTCAATTTTTCAGTTACCATGTTCTTGAAATTCAAATTGTATTGATCAGTTCAACAACCTTAAAATAATTTTAAACCAGGTAGTAATAACAGTAATGAGATTTGTTAAAATGAAATTAGAATTTAAGATGTGTGAAGAGAAGTCTTTTGATGAGTTTTGTTATATCATAAAATAAAGCTTCAATTTTCAAAGTATGTTGCCCTTTATTCTTATAACATGAAAATTTGTAACGTTATATACTTTTCATAGGCGGTACTTCTTGCTTCCAATTACTCAATAGATACATATAAAATAAAATAATGATTAACTACGTAGATTTTATAACTATGAAATGATCATGATTGTCTTCTATAGTCTATTTCTTTATTTTATAGCTTATGCGAAACCGTATAGGCACCCCTTATTTGGACCAGTAACTAATTCTGTCAGGTGGTGATGTGTCCAGGCGGTATTCAGCGATACCGGCTCGAAGATGACTTAATTTTCGTAGTTTGAAATAAATATAAAACGTCAAATGTTCATTATTGTAGATAGTAAAGTTAAAAGAAACATTATCTCAGCGGTTCATATTTTCAATGTAATAATTGAATTGAACGGTGAGTTGATTAAAATAACTGATACCCGTCTCCCGCCGTCTACAATTGCTCTACAAACGTGAGAACGCTTCACTATAAAATGTCACACACAACCATTTCAAGTTATTTCTTTTTAATTATGAAACTGGCAGCTTTCTTTTCATTTTATTCCTTGTGAATATTTGCAATTGACAAAGAAGATTTATCTAATAATAGAAGGAATACTCATTTAATAAACAATGTGATAATTTTTTTTATTGCTTTACTAAAGGTATAATATACTTAGGTGAATTATCTTATTTTTTACAAGATTACCATAATTATTAAGTACGTAGAACTACCACTAGGGCACCTTTTACTGCATAAATTAGGAATAGTGGGGTCTAACCGCGAATCGCAAATTCGGAATTAACATATTTTATTAATCATGCTGAAATCAATATTTCGTAAAATTAAATATTTCTTAACTTTTTCCAAGACTAGCTATTATTTAAACGTGTAGGTAAACCAAGGGCGCTGAGAGTTCAATTAACAGAGTTACGTTGCGTAGAAACAAGGTTCGAGTCCCCATGTGAACAGTTTGTTAAAAATAAATTATTTTTCTTATAGCAAAATAACTATTTTACACCTCATCCTGACAAATTATGAACAAAAGCTTTGATTATATTTTTATATCATTACCGTCTATTCTTTTTCTTTTAAAAACTTTTATTAAAGTTTAAACTATGAACAATAACTGTCTGCATAAAAATAGAAAAATGCAATAAAACTTTTAATATTTACACAATCTCATAGTTCGCTTTTTATCTATGACATGAAAACGATTGATTATGATTTTAATATAAAAACTTTTGTAAAAGAATATTTTATGATTTATTGATATAAGTTATCTTTTGATATAAGTTGTTAATGGTCGTTGAACTGAAAGCTTAATACCTATAATACATCTTACTCCTTAGTAAGATATGTAGGCTTTTATAATGAAAATAACGACTATTGAAAAACAAAACGGTATTAGTAACATTTTTCTTATTGTATCTAGGCATATGACAACACTCCCATAATGTAAAGCTAGAGTGCGGTCCATAAACGGGAACAATTGCTACTACAGATAAATTTCTACAGGCAGCAGTCGTCTCCGCTATGCCGGCTTGAAAAGACGAATGTGCCCCATCCAGATTGACAGTGCACACTCCTCTCGTTATATGAGTGTATTTAGGTAATTTTAAACTTAAAACCGTGTAAGCCATTGAGATATATACTAGAGGAGCAAATTTGACATGAACAATGCGTAGGCCGTTTCAAACGATTTGACAATGTCAATCTCGACTTACGTCAAGTCAAATATTAACTGACAGAGAACCTAAATGTGGCTGTGGCCATATTTTCTCTCGCCTCACATTGGAAGCGTCATTGCACATCTAGTTGTACATATCAATGGTGTTAGCTGTTAAAATTTTGTAATTTATCTAACTAAATTGTTTCGCTTAGTTTTTTGTTTTAATTAATTACACTAAAATTCAAGGTATGCGATTTTTTAATGTTTATTATTGTATTTAATTTAAAAGCAAGTTATAGCGTTGAAGTAGCATCGAAGCACACGTCCTTTGTTGGTGGATGCTTGTCCACGACGTTGTAGTCCGGTCTGAAAATAATTTAAAAAAAACATTACTTTCCCTTTGTACGCTTAAATGAACAACTTAAATTGCTTTGTTCTTGGCAATGACGTCACGACACAGCGACACAGTTGCTCTATATGTCGCTACACCCTACTCTATATTTTATAGAAAAAAATTGCATTGAATTTGGATAGAACAATTAAAGTAATTTTTGGGTATTGATCCAGATTGCTCAAACCCGTGTAAAAAGGCACCTTAATAAATTGAAATGAACGAGAGGAGAGTGTAATGAAGTCGACTATATTATGTTCATTTTAGCCCAGCCTGGGTGGGGTCTGGTCCTACCACCACTCTCGAATGTAACACCCCTGAAGTGACCTTGTCGCGTTTATACTATCAACCTTGATCAAAGGATTGCCTCAGGCCGGCACAGAAATTTCTCTGTAGTAGCAGTTGTTTCCGTTCATGGACCGCACTCTAGCTTTAAATCAGGCGGAGTGTTGTGTTATGCTGAGCTACAATAAAAGAAAACCACTCGTGATTTTTTTGTATGCTCAAATAGAATTTTGAAATGATCGGATTGAAATAATCTATATAAACGCGATAGTAATCTGAATAAAATTTCAGTTCGCGCATCACCTTACCTAAGAAATTAGGAACTAATGAATAAAAAATATCTAACTTTCCGTATGTGACGATAAGGGCAAAATGATTCTTGGGTTATTAGTAAACAAGCTATATTCGATTTTATTTGTAAAAGCTGAAGGGTCCTTTTTTATTTTATTTATTTATTGTTTGCGTCGTTTTTCTCCGCAGTCCCCTCCGTTCATGAATTGGACTCTAACTTAACATCAGGTGGAGTGCGGTCTAATGACGTGCTAAATAAAAAAAATCTTACCATGTCATTAATTGCCATTAAAGGTTCATATCTCAATGGTACAGCTTGTGGTTCTTCCACAACTTGCTCTTGTATCTCATTCCTGATTGGCGTTTCACGAAGTGCATTCTTCAAAGCTATCAACAGACGATCCAAAACTAAAGCTGCACGCTTTTCAGTCATCTGAAAATATACCAGCCGTGTATATGTAGAAGAGTATGCCCTGTCAATATGGGCGGTACACATTCGTCTTCTCAAGCGGTAACTCAACTATGATTTTTTTTACGGATTTACGGCTAGCATTTTATGATATTGATGCCGTTTAAAATAAAGTACTAAATCTAAGACGACATCCATATCAACCAATTACCAAGCATATCCTTTAAAATATTGCGACATAAGTCATTTTTAAGTCAAGCTAGGACAAGCGGTTTTGAGGGCAAAAAACGATGAATCAGATTAAAACAAAAAGAGGTTTTAATATCTTTTTGTTTTAATCTAATATTGAATAATGTAGATGTAGAAGTGAAGCGATGTCTCAAATTACATTAAAGTAAATGAAGTAAGTAAATGCCTACACATTCAGGTAATTTGAGTCGTTTACTAAATTGCTTGAATAACTCTTTTATGTGCTTGCGAATGTAATTACTTAATCATTGCTATTGAATTATAATAAATATACTAATTATGTTTCTCTTTTTACTGACGCCCACAAAAATATTTCTTTTATACTAAATTATTTATTTATGTTACAGACAATATTTTTAGTAGTCTGGCATTTGACTCCACCTCCACTAGAATAAAGCTAGGATATGAGAAAGAGGAATTTGAAAGGTGCATATTAGTTTTGTGAGCCGGTAAAGCGGAGGCGTCTCCTATCAGAGGATCAAGTATGAGTCTATATTTACGCTGACGCTGATCTTTCTACATCGTGACATCGTAAATGTAAACTCATAATTAGCCCCCTGCAGACATTGAGACACATCAGTGGTAGCAGTTGTTTGTGTTTCTCACTTTTCGACTTCTTATATTAAAAATGTATTAAATCTTACTGGGTTTGGCGCGCTTTTGCTCGGGAAGGTTGAGGTGTTTTTTATCCCTTTCCTTAATTAGTTTAGTGGTTATTATTGTGTAAAATTGGTGTTATTTTGCGTAATTTTATGCTGCGCATGTGAGTAATTGTGGAAACAATAAAATTCACTCTATATGAGGCAACAGAAGCAGTTTTTTTTCTGTGGTTATCCCATGCCGTGAAAACGCTCATATTGTGACGTGACCGGGTGAATTGCCACTAAATACTCCAAGAAAGCGTCAATTTGTAAAACACCATTGCAATTTGATGCAAAAACAGAAAAGAAATTTACTACTCGACA
Source organism: Tinea pellionella (assembly GCA_948150575.1). Classification (NCBI taxonomy): domain Eukaryota; kingdom Metazoa; phylum Arthropoda; class Insecta; order Lepidoptera; family Tineidae; genus Tinea; species Tinea pellionella. The sequence goes on from OX411258.1 coordinate 4,563,621, forward strand.
TTGGCAGAATTGTCATTGTTATGACATCCGAGGCTATTTAACAAAAGAAGAAGAAGAAGAAGATCTTACTGGGTAATCCCCATTTGGGGCGGCGTATCCTCCAACCAGCATCATCAACAACAGCGGCAACGCTGCTAACGACATCATGATGATTTCAGCATCACATCTGAAATATTACATTTTACTAATTGAAAAATAAATCTGATTATTTAGACTAAATCGTTTAGGGTAAGCAGCATTTTTTAAACAAGTTTTAGGTTAGAACTAATGAAGCAAATTAGGTAGGCTCTCTACTTTGAACGACAAATTCTTCCACGAAAAACCTGTGTTCTATCATATTTTGTTTAAATCTATCATATTTTTAATCAGAGCAGTTGTCAATCTACAGTTTGTACAAGGAGTATTAGATTTTTATCAAATTCAAGCAAAAGTAGTCCTTAAGTGAAGGATAAAGTTAAGAAAACTTGTATTTTACACGACACGTGTAAAAGTCTAACAGTGTTTATTTTTACTAGTCTATAATAGAGGTCACGTTTATTCACGGAACAAATAAAAATATATATATATTCGCCTAATAATTCCAAATTAAAAACCTAAAACTTATTGTTGAAACTTTTAAAACTCCACTTGTAAAAAAAGGCAATATAGCTTTTCATCTTGTTAGGAATTTTCCCAGGGGATTTACTTAAGTAACCAATTTAAATTAACGTTATTTTTCCTTTCATACGTCAACAAATACCATGACCGACTTAACTTGAATAAACCGTTGAAAGAAAATTGATTGTAAATTACAATCTTATTTACTTCGGATAATTTCTATAGATAAGTAATGATCCACGTTTCATTATAATATATTTTTAAATTGGAATAAATTTTTTCATTAAATTTCATGAAATCACATTATTTGTTGTTGTATAATAAATAAAAATAATTATTACAACTGAATAGTTTCAAAAATATATCACAAAAAACACTTTTAGTTACTAAATACTCACAAATGAATGAAATAGTTGTATTCACTTAACAGGGTCAACCACCAAATTAATTTATTTTTTAAGTTAATGTTAAAATTTGGGATAAAATCTGTGAAAACGCGAACTGACCGCTGCACTGTAGTAACGGCTTCGTGAACAAACTATGACAGGGCGGCTACACACACGCCCAATGCCTTATATGGCGGGTCAGAATATTTAGCGACAAGTAGCCTTTTGTATTCGATATAAGCGTTTATAGTAATGGAGTAATACATGTTGATATTTTATTTTTTATCTTGATAAACATATTCTGACGTAAAATATCGCAATTATTGTTTGTTCAGTACTCGATATAAATGCCCCCCGATGTTAACCCTTAAATTGTTGCCAAAAGTAAATACTATCTTCTTCAAAATATATATTCTTTATTAGTACCTAAACTTCCTATAATATACGGTTTTATTAATTCAAAACAAAAAATCATATATTTAAGGGTTAGGCTAGTGTGGTTGTTGAGCAAAGATAACCGAAATATGTACGAAATATGTGCAAGTAGTTGACGTCTCCGGTTTATCGGCTTGAGGAGACGAATGTGCACCATCCAGGATGACAGTACCTGGACACTTCCAAGATGATTCTGAAATAAGACTAGACCATTTCACGAGTGTTTTATTTGATAGTGGTATAGATAGAATGATAGACAGCAGACTGGGTCAATAAACAAGTAAAATTACCTTTCTTTACCAATGTCTAACTTTTAATGACTTAATATGTAACAAAATTAAAAGCCATTAAGTAATTAATTAGATCGAAAGCTCTTTATTTCATTAATTATGTATTCTATTATTTATTTTTTACAAAAGAGCACTGAACCTTCAAAAAGAATATTCAGTAGAATAATTTCGCAGAGATTAAAAAAATATAAAGATTTTTATAAACATATTTGTTATCCTTTTCAATTGACTGACAACCAGAATGATAATCGTTTTCTTTTACAAAGGCTCCACGCGCACACACACATTCACAATGCATGTAAATGGTTAGATTTTGTAGTAGGTCAGACGAAAATATTACAAAAATAGATTTCACATAGGACGAAATATTATGTGTTATCTTTCTTTTCAATAAACGTAAATAATAAAATATCTAGCTATATTAGGCTCTAGCTTAATATTACACTTTTACAACGTCTCTTTGGAACAGTTCAACCTATCATCATTCGACACGTTCCAAATAGACAGCTTTTGAAGAAAGTGGTTTCTACCTCCGAGGGGTCTTGAAATCATAGGAAGGACCCTTTTTTCCTTTTTTTGACTTTGTAATGAGTCGCTTGTACTAGTAATGCTAGAAGATTACGTGAACCTAATTTTACCCGGGTAATCTAGAACTATCGAAGTCTAAAAAGTCACTTAAACTGACTTTATACATTATAAATAAAATAAAAAATAAAATAAAACAAATAAATAAAATATCAAATTCGATATCTGCACCGGCAGTAAACAAATCCACTTATCCTGACTGTGGGTTAACTGTATCTATGATTTTGGGAAAAACACCAGCTGCTGTTGAAAGCTCCAGTAGTGACGACAATGTGAGGATTATCCTTTACTAATCTACTCATACTATGCTCGTCGCCTTAATTTGCCTGTAATTAATTTTATTTTTATTTTAGCGTTACCGCGAAACTTTCAGTCTAGCGGAAGGACGTGTGAACTCAAGATTGATGAGACCCGTGTTCAAACCTCGCTAAATTTTGATCGGTACCAATGTGAATAAGTTATATGTACTTCAGACACTCAGTGTCTATGGAATAATACAGGCTTTAATTAAAGAGTGGTAGGCAGACTGATGATGGTTACTATCATGGCAGGAATGATATTTCTTCTCGATGAGATTGGTCCTAAGCGTCAGTGGGTCGCAGATGAATGCGAAAGCGTGCACGTGATCTCTTCATATAACGTGACGTAGAGACTAGAGAGGGAAACCGAGGGTGTTTTAGTCATGTATTACCGGGAAGTCAGACATCACATCGTCGCTATAAAAGCATACCCCACGCAAAAAAAAAGGTTTGTCATCATTGAGATATCTCAATGTTTGTCACACGTCCCGATCAAAGTGCGTAAATGGTTATTGATATGTTTAGTTTGAAAGAATTAAGAATTCTAGCAAAAAATATAATTAAAAGGGTAGCTGGGTACAGATCATAAATACCATATAAGACCACAGGCAATAATACAACTTTACCCTTTATAGAAAGCAATATATTTTATCGGCACCATAATGCGTCTGAAAGTGAAAATAGTTGTACCCAAAAATTGGGTTCATTTACGATGTAAGAAAACATTAAGCTTTTTCTTGAAATATGAGTCTAAGGAAGGAATAAGTAAATAGAGTGCTTCATGATCTTGTAATTATGTACTCCAAACTGAAACACGCTCCGCGCGACAGCGTTAATGTATTGAACATGTCGCGCGACAGGGGGTCTTCGGTTACCACCCACTTATCAGTTTGCTGCCCTTCGAATACAGAGCTATCCACGAAAATAACTTTATCTTTTTGAATACCAACAATGTATATCCATTCAACAATCGTATCTATAATTTCAATCTTTCAATCTCTTTTACCCCCTAATATTTCTTTAACGAAATATCCAACAACATTTTTGGAAGCGAAAATTCCCTTTTAAATTTAATTCAATGGTAATTAGCTTTTAGATTTTATTACATCATATTGGCTACATACATGTAGGTTGGTTGTATTAAAATATTTTTTTATTAGACCAATATAAATAAGTGTGGTGTTTTATTTACTAGTAATACCGATTTAAAGTGTCAAATTCGGCGACTAGGTTTAGTCTATGGACTGTAATTTCGCCCATTTCGTGTCCATCTTGTCGGCTTCGTTTTGTGGCAATCGGCGGGTTCGTTTTATTGCGACTGGCATTTTTAAACAAATCTGTGTCTGTTTTAAGATTGAAAAAGTGCAATGTAGGTTCAAAAGTGTAATTTAAATGTATAGGTTACAAGGCATTATGTCTTTATGGAATGTATTTTTCAGGGCGCGTAACCGTTCACCATCGGCAATATCCGATAAAGATAAAAAGAAATTGAAGGAAAAGAAAAAAAAGGAAGAATCTGGATCCAGTAGTAGTGAAAGCAGTGGCAGGTATTGAAATCAAACAATAGAAATAAAAGTAGATTTAAAAGCATTTTATTTATGGCGTATAGGTTAGAGTCAGCGTTGCCAGACGTCCCGATTTTTAAATCAAAATTAAATATCCCGCGCGGGACAGGCTCAGCCCGCTTCTCGGACTTGTGTGTGTATAGTGACGTCGGATGAGTATAAAGCTTACTGTAGACTGTAAAAAGAGTTACAATTTGTAACTCACTCCTCAGACTATTATTTGAAACACCACATTTTTCGGCTAGCTATTAGAGGACAGACCTTAAAACTTTGAGATACTTCCAGTGGATAATTATTGGATTAAATCAGTCCCAGTTAGAGTTCAAACGCGGTACCAAAGGTTCTCAAATACTTAAAACTAATTTTCACTTTTAATACATAATTACATTTAATTGTCAGAATCCTTCCACCCGATACGAATAGGTTAGGTTTGTATGCAGAAATTCTTCCACCCGTTACAAATAGGGTAGGTTAGGTTTAGGTTTGTATCTATTTAATGCAAGAGCTGAGCGAAGCGAGGCGATTGCCACGCAGAAATCCTTGTACCCATTACGAATAGGCTAGTTAAATTTAGGTTTGTATTCAAATTGAGTGTTGCTTTAGATGAAAGTGGTACCAAATTGAAGCTTTAACTTTATTTACTTGAATTTCTAAGGTCTCCAGATAAAATCATAACCTCATTGGTTATAATGGTTTGTTATGCAAACCAAAGAATTAAAAAACCGGCCATAAGAAGACTCAACTACCTAACGATCCGATAAATCTGATTTAAAATATCATATTTTTATTAAAGTACATTTTTTATGGCTATTTTTGCTATTCTCAAATAAAAGATACACATTTAAACACTTCTGATTATATGTTTTTACTATGTCCCGCTTTCAAAGAAAGAATCCCGCTTTTTTTCACTCAAAAAGTTCCGTGTTTAGGCAAACATAAAGAATATAATTTTTTGTAAGTCGTTTATTGGTTTGAGAATACAGTTAAATAAAAACGTCTCGTTTGAATTGTGACAAGCGACGAACGAATAGCTACTGGCCGCGGAGCGCCGTAGAACCGCGGCTGGAATGTCTGGTGACAGCGTAGGAGGCGCCTATTGGACGGCGCCCTTGCCAATGACACGCTAGCTCATCAGCGCGTTAGCGGGAGATCCAAACATACTCCCCCGCGTTGAATGAATCCCTTCATTCAACTGTGACAGGGTCATTTGAGGTGGCAGGCAGCGGGCACAGGCGAGTTAGTGATCGTCGCAGTAGTCCACGTGTGGTGAAGACTTCAGCTACTCTCGACACGCCATCAGGGCCGGGGAACAGTTGTGTGACTCGACCCAAGCGCCAAGATAGAGGTGGCAGGTTGTCCTCCTTTATCAGTACGAGATCATTTATCTTGAGGCCGCTGTGGCCCTTGGTCCATTTGATTCTCTGTTGCAATTCGCCAATGTAGTCTCTGCTCCAGCGGGCCCAGAAGTGACTCCTAATTTTCTCCAGGTGAAGGTAGCGGTTTATTGTGCTCTTCTTGCCAAAATCCAAAGACGGGGACGGCAGCGACGTCAGAGGCCGTCCAATGATGAAGTGACCTGGAGTGAGAGGAAGGCAATCGTGAGGAGAAGAAGACAATGGAACTAGCGGACGGCTATTTAGTATAGCTTCCACCTGCGTAAATAAAGTGCTTATCTCTTCAAAGGTTAAATGGGCGTTTCCCATGACTCTTTTAATATGAAATTTTGCCGACTTGACACCTGCCTCCCACAGGCCGCCAAAGTGAGGAGCGTAAGGCGGAGTGAAGATGAATTTGATTCCTAGATCATTAGCGAGATCAGTTAGAGGTTCCGAATTTGTCTTTAAGAACTGACCCAAATCCTTCGCAGCAGCTACAAAATTGCGTCCATTGTCGCAAAAGATCTCTATAGGCTTGCCTCTGCGAGATATGAACCTGCGCAAAGCCAGGACGAAGCATTCCTTTGACAATTCTGATACGGCTTCAAGATGAAGACACTTGTAGCGAAAACAGATGAATAGACAGAGGTAAGTTTTTATTAGCTTGGCTCCGCGACCGCGTCGATTGAGCGTGTAAAAGGGGCCAGCCATATCAATTCCTACCGTCTGGAAAGGGAACGATGGTGTTATACGTTGTATTGGTAAGTTGCCCATGATGGGTTGTAATGTCCTTGGTTGTACACGGTTACATGTGATGCATTTTTGATACGTAGATTTAGCCAAATTCCTACCCTGTATTGGCCAAACGGTCTCTCGCACGATGTGTAACAGTGCCTGGGGGCCTACATGCAGATTACAGACGTGTGTTTGCTGAAAAAACAGTTTGGTGATATGATGCCTTGAGTGTAGAAGTATGGGATGTACCTTATCGTAGATATAGTCTGAACTGTCTATCCTTCCTCCTACTCTAATAAGACCAAGATTGTCCATGAATGGCTGCAATGATAGAATGTTAGATTTTTTACCTAAGGGTTGACCGCCCTGCAGTTGATTGTACTCAAGAGGGAAACTAGTTTGTTGGGACATCTTGCATAAGGTTAGGAACGAATTGTTTATTTCAACGGAAGTTAGACGGCTCGTTACGTGTCGGGTTTCCTTGTATTTTAGATTATGAATGAATCTTAGTACGTAGGCCATGATCCGTTGTAGTCTAGACAGTTTAGAGAAATTTTCTACTTGAATTATGGGGTTGATCTCTAGAGTTGTAGTAGCCATGGTTACCTTCAATTCTGGAATATTGTCAGTTGAAACTGCAGCGCAAGTGGGCCATTGTTCTTCTGATTTGGACAAGAAGGGAGGGCCATACCACCACATGCTTGTGCTCTGAATGTCCTTGGGGTCTACGCCTCTGGAGATTAGGTCAGCTGGGTTAGCATGCGTGGGTACATGACGCCAAGATGATCCTTCGCTCAACTCTCCAATTTCAACAACACGATGAGCGACGAATGTTTTTAGGTTTTGCGGGCTGGTGATAAGCCAGCTCAATACTACACTGGAATCGCACCAGAATATGGTGCGACCTACTATATTATCTCTTAGGGACTCAATCACAACCTTGCTCAACTTAGCGGCTAGCAAGGCGGCGCACAGCTCAAGGCGAGGAATCGTTACGGGTTTGATGGGAGCTACCTTGGACTTGGAACATAAAAGCCGGGTGGTTATCACACCGCAGTGATTAGTGGATCGCAGGTAAGCACAAGCGCCGTAAGCCCTCTGCGAAGCGTCGCTGAAGCAGTGAAGCTCGATGATAGAAGGAGATTCGCATAGTGCTAGTCGAGGAATAGATAATTTCGTGATTGTGGGTAGATTATTTTTAAAGCGGTGCCACTCTTCCCGTATCTTATTTGGAACTGGATCATCCCAGCTTAACTTAGCTAGCCAAAGCCTTTGTAAGAGCATTTTGGGTTTGATGATGCACGGACTGAGTAAGCCCAAGGGATCGAAGATTTTGAAAGAAGCCGATAGGATAGTTCGTTTCGTAGGGGGGTCATCGTCAGGCGTGGTATCAAGATCGAATTTGAAACAATCAGAAACGGGGCTCCACCCCAGCCCTAGAGTGTTAGACGCTTCACTGAGTGTCAAGCATTCGTTGTCATTCGTAAGATCTAGGGATCGTAGTATGTAGGACGAATTGGATCTAAATTTCCGCAGATGGAACGAAGCTGAACCCAAAACCCGAAGTACGGAGTTCAGAATGTTGTGTAGCTCCCTTTCAGAGTTGGAGCCTGTGATGAGGTCGTCAACATAAAAGTCATGTTGAATAATTGTTTTTATTTTGGTTTCGTTGCAGTCTTGACCTAATTGCCATAGACAACGCGTGCTCAAAAAACTGGCACTAGCAAACCCATATGTTATTGTTTTTAGTTTGAGGGTTTTCAGGGTTTCCCCTTCGTTCTCGCGCCATAGGATTAGCTGCAGATTCTGATGATCTTCTTGGACGTGTATTTGACGATACATTTTCTCTATGTCCCCAGTTAGTATGAATTTGTATTGCCTGGACCTTAGTAGTATCGAAAACAGTGAGTCCTGTAAGTTAGAACCTATAAGCTGAAGATCATTTATAGACCAGCCCGATGACGTCTTAGCGGATCCGTCGAAGACCACGCGTAATTTTGTGGACTCGCTACTTTCCTTGAGGACTGCGTGATGATACAAAAAGTAGGATGGATAGGGTCTTTTGATACTGGACTCAGACAAGTGATTAAGATCGGCGTATTCGCGTATGAACTTCACGTACGATTGTTTCAATTGGGGTTGGTTGCGAAACCTCCTCTCGAGAAGCAAAAAACGTTTCCTTGCTAATTGATAAGAGTCACCCAAACAATCTGGGGAATCCTTTAGTGGTAAGTGGACTGAGAATCGACCGGAAGGCAAACGAGTGGTATTGGAGACAAAATGTTGCTCGCAAGCTCGCTCATCGGCGCTTAGAAGTGATTTCTGAGGAAGTCCTTCAGCTTCCCAAAACTCACTGAGTCGTTGATCTATGTCATCCGTGCTGGCTGAAATGGAAAGATTAGATTGAGTATGCCCCTTGACTGCGATATTGCCGATAGGTCCAGACACCAACCAGCCGAACCTTGACAACCTTAGTGTAGGTTTATTTTTTCCCAGAACATGTTGCTGATTGTCGATGAGGTTCCAAAACAAATCGGCACCGATAAGAACGTCTATAGGGGCAGGATGATTGAACTGAGGATCAGCTAGCTTTAGATGAGTCGGTATCCAGTCGTCCGTCGCCTATCATGACTTAAACACAAGACGTTTGTAACTGTACTCTTAAAGCAATAAACGACCTATAAAATATGAAAATCTTTATGTTTGCCTAAACATAAATTGGCAATCCCGACTTGGCAAAAAATAAATCTGGTAACGCTGGTTAGAGTCCTTGCATATTTTGTGTGATTTGATTTATAGTGAAGTTTGAAGTGGTGTATAGTCCGGCATTAAGATCTGTTGTTTGCGATAACGCGCTGCTTTGATTTGGAGTGAGTAAAATTGCACAATTGATTGAACAATATTGATTATTGTCAGCTCAATCAGCGACACCTTGTAGCTAGGCACAGGCGTACAGCTATTACAGTACGATTATTCATTACTGGATATTGACTGTGCGAATGTATTCTACATGTACCTTATAATGTACAAATATTGTATCAGTTCATCGGATAGCAGCTCTTCGAGATCATCGAGGCGTTCATCATCAAGCAGTTCCGGCAGTTCTTCCCGCTCATCGTCATCATCCAGTTCTTCCACCAGCAGTGGCCATGACAATCGTTCTAGACCCAAGAAGAAGTTAGTAATATCGTTATATATTAATTATAATAATATCAATTCCCTTTTTTAATGATAATTTTAATAGGTCATCGCCACATAAAGATGCTGTGAAAGATCGCCGTGAACCTGAACGTGAAAGAGAGAAAATTAGAGACAGATCACCAGTGGGAGATAAGAAGCATCCAGAGCTCATTTCCAATGACAAACATAAGCCTAAGGACAAACATGAAAGGTAAACATACAATTTTATATTTCTGATTTTTATAAATAAATATTAACATTCCATTTTCAATTTTAATACAGATCTCCAAATCGAAAAAGACGTGAACGTTCGCCACTACCTCGTCCGACAAGGATTCATATTGGCCGATTGTCACTTAATGTGACAAAGGATCATGTACATGAGATCTTCTCTACTTACGGTGTGATCAAGTCAGTAGAGTTCCCCTTCGATAGACTGCATCCTCATCTCGGAAAAGGGTTTGCATACGTCGAGTTCCAGAGTCCCGATGAAGCTGAAAATGCTATGAAGCACATGGATGGAGGTGAGTGGCTCTTGATAATTTTACTAGATGTCTTAGTGCAAACTGAATTAATTAAACTTACATTGTTTTTTTATAAGCATTTGTTATTTTTATGAAATATTTATTTAAGGTCAAGTGGACGGTCAGGAGATAACGGCGGCACCTGTGTTACAACAAATACGACGTCGTCCTTCACCGAGACGGATGTCTCCCAGACCACCGCTACGACACCCACCACCCAGACGTCATTCCCCTCCGAGGTAATAAACACAAAAAATAGCATTATAATTATTATGTTTGAATGTGAATAAATAACCCCATATAATTGTAGGTATCGTCGCCGCAGTCCTCCGCGCCGTCGTTCGCCGCCTCGTCGTCGTCGCTCCCCGCGTCCCGCTCCTCGCCGTCGTCGCTCCAGGTCCTCCTCTTCCTCTTCACGATAACTCCTTTACATGACACATCGACATTCACAACCATATAAAACGCAAATCCCATTCTAATGTCTTACAAGGTGGAGACTTATGTCATTTTGTGATTATTCTCAAAATGTTTTGGAGAATATTAAGTCACATTGAAGTCTTAATTAAGATTTGTGACATTATTATCATACAATTAAAGTTATTAAGGTGATGACTCAATTTCTAATGAAATGATGTAATTACAACAATAATGATCAGGTAAGTTGATGTACACGGGAACTGAATATGTCAGTTTTTTTAAAGGTAATGTGCTTCAACGGTGAGTATTCTATTTAGAGATCATAATGTACACTTTAGGCGCAACATACTATCGGCTGTCGCTCTTTTTTTAAAAGAGATGTTTCTCTTGTAATCACTTAGCTTGCTTAATGGAACCAGTGAGTGAAAAGTGGCATCGGGTACAGGTGGTGTACTGAAGATGGTGAATTGTGATTTTTTAAATGGACTCCAAATTTGTTAATAAATATCTATAAGTTGTACTTATGTTTACTGTTATTTCTCCAGATCCAAAGGTCCCGGATGTTCCCGATCCTGAACCAAATCCTACTCATATTGCCAGCAATATAGAGCTATTTATACTTAAGGATTATTAAGAAATTGCTAGTTAGGATATCGAGGAAATTGTAAGAAAACAGTCTAATTGTATGGGGAATGTAATTTAATGCTAATTATCAAAAGAAATACTATTAGTTGAAGTATTTCCTTGTTTTTCTGCAATTATTTTACAATAACTTCTATAATCAGATGCTAATATTTTTCCTTTGCATAAGACATTTTCTTCTAATAGAGGAATTTCTGTTGAAGACCTGAAAAATATATTAGATATTACAAATAATTCTTTTTGTGCCTTTTTAAATTTAAATAAGAATATACTTACGGAAATTTAATTTTCATATTACGAGGACCTCGAACTGGATTCCATGCGGAGACTGGGTTCTTATTTGCTAACATCAACCCTGTTACTGCCACATATAGACCATATTCTTGAGAGTTTTTTTCCTGCTATAAACATAATGATATGAGTGTTACTTTCTGATATGAATTATAAGGCCTACAGTCAAATATATATCAAATACAACAGCAACTCTGTGTGTGAACCTAAACAAATATTTGCTTTGCTTCGTAAAACATTTTAAACTTAATTCAACATACTCCCCAATCAGCAAGAAATATGTCTGCCATGCTTAGTTCTGCAGCCGCTACGTGCGCATCTTCTATGCTGCTGAAGTGACCAAGATAGTTCTCATGTAAGAAATTAACAAATGAATTAGCTTGTCCTATAAATTGTTCAATTATTTCGAGTGGTGGATTTGTTAGGCTTTTACCGTCTTGGGTTCCTGTAAATAATATTAATTTTAATTATTTCAGTGGTAAAAATAAGTCACAGGTCATTACAATTTTGTTTATCTAGTCTGCACATACAGTAATTTATCTACTCAAGACTAGATCTATAATGGCGACACACTGCTGTGGAGAGTAATAGGCAGACTGATGATTGTTATTAGTCTGGTTGACATGTTGTGTAGGACTCAGGATAAATGACCTAGTTGAGTTTTGGAATTAGCTTGGAACAAGTCTGGTATAACTGAAGGTATCTGCACTATCAACCTGGTCAAGCATAGCGAAGGCGACTGCTGTCTGTAGACATGTCTCCTTTCATAGACCGTACTCTTCTTACCGTACCGTACTTCATAGACTCTAGCTTAACATTAGATACTTCAAGTCGTGCCAAAATAAAAAAAAAAAAAAAAAAACATTACTTTTTGGATTTAAAACTTTTCCAACTCCATGTAAAATGCTAATAGTATTATCTTTTCCTATTGAATTAAATTTTGTTGCTTGTTTTCTTTTTCTCGAAGTTTTTGTTTTTTGTTCCTTTTCTGTTATGCTGACATCTAAGTTATATGTAGAACCTTAAAATAGAAAATAATTAAATGATAATGGAAAATACTCTGAAACATTTCTCTATAGAAAGCTGAAGCCTGTTGTAGTTCTTACGCTTGTAAGTATTGCATAGTTACCTTTCAAACTAGCGAAGTGCAGATTTAAAATTGCTGATCTAACATCCCCTGCTGATGAATTAGCAACACATTCAATAAGATCTGCGTTTGGTGTCGTATATAATGATGAATACTTTTTATTTATTATATCCGATACACGTTTCAGTGCAGTTTTTAAAATTGTTGGTGCCACTCCATTGAACCTGTATAAATTTAAGCTTCATATTGTGGCTGGAAACTAGAGTATTGATCAGGTGGGATTGTCGCCAGGTGTCTTTCATGTGAGCACATTCCGCCTGGTGTCAGCTAGTGCGGTACAACTGCTACAACGGGTAAATGGTTGCTATACTTAAAGCTTAAGCAAAGTTATACTTTAAAGCAGATCTCCAACTAGGACTAGCTCACTTCACAGGTGTTACACTTTAAAGTGGTGGTTTTATGCTATTAAGCTCTAGCTAGTTACTAGCTGGAAATCATACCATTATCACACTACTGCTAATTATTTATTAGTACAAAGAAAGTACTATATTATGTGCTAAAAGAGGATTGAAAAGTGTATATTTCCTTACATTACATGATGTATTTTGAATTGTTCTTTAAGACTATTTGTAAACAAACTTAATGAATTACTTTTCATATCTGTGTGAGAGTCTGAACATATGAATATCATAGGTGATTTTGCTCTGTCTTTGAATTGCCTGAAACAGAAAAAAAAACATTTGAAAATAGTGAAGCTATTTATTTTAATAAATTGTGTATAATGTATTTTTTTTTCAGCGGATGCAATTAGACCATAGAATGCATCCAGTATGAAAAATAATTTAAAAATCCTTACTGTAAAACAATAGTAAACTCTGAAGGCGTTCTCATAAATGTATTAGGCATATCTTCAACAAGAACTAACTTTCTGCTATTATTATCCAACAATGAAGTAAAATTTGCGGCGTTTATAATAAAGTCTAAAAATTTTGTAGACTGTTTTTCTTTGTATTCATAATCTCCTGAAATGTATAAAATTTTAAACATCACAAACTTTAGAGCTGCAGTAATTTCTCATGTAGCCTTTGAAAGATTAAACATGTTGATTTAAAAAAATTCCTGCCTTACTGTGTAGGTATATTAATTATTGGAAATGATGTCAACCTCAAAGATAGGCGTTAACACCATAATTTGTTTCTTTAGGGTTTTTTTAATTAATAATTTCTCTCAAGTATTTCTGTATTTTTTTATAAAGGTTTTTTTTTAAATTTTGTAATATAATTTCTTAGTAAAGAGATAAGTTCAGCGTCCAGTGTTTGTATTTGTGTAACTTTATTACTTTAAAAAAAAAACCGTTTATCCCTGCTTACATACTTCGGGATAAAAATATATCATATCTACCTTTTCAAGAAGATGTTATGTACTAATTCACCAGTACTACAATTGATCTGATTTCATGAAGCAAAATATTTTGGAGCCGATTTAAAAAGGATTTAATAAAGTTCAGACAAGTATAAATGCATCAATTATACTTTACCATAATCTGTAGGTATATCAATATCAAGTGGTGTAATCCACTCAGCAATTCTAATATCATGTTTGCGAGCAAGAACATTGACTGTGGCAGTTTTTCCACAACCCACTGGTCCTGACAGAAGTAAAATTTCGCCACAACTTTTTTGACACATGTTGACTAACAACTGCTCTAACTCTAGGATCTTTTTATTGTTCACTGCTAAGTCTTCAACTGAAACTGGATCGAAGTTTTTCATCCAATCTTTATCATTTATTATACCTGACTGAAGTGTATGATTTACATGATCACGGTTTATTAAAATCTGCAAATAAGTAAACTATTTGAGTATATCGAACGTGAGTTACAAATTATCAATACTCACTAAAAACTAACCTTTTCATCACTTTCTGTTATGTTTTTAACAGGAATGTTTTTAAATGCTTTCTTTTCCTTGGGTTCTACATTATCTAACTCAAACATTGGCTTAAACCACTTATTTGCCTGTAATATTTAAGAAATTCTGAGTTAGTTCTTGTGTCGAATGTTACATTCTGCTTAAAAACATAAAAAGGTTCTGTACAACTTATATACCTTAGCCATTGATGCCTAAATATTTTTGTCGTAAAAATTCTATAATATACTAGCACTATATTATTTATTGCAAATTGCTATAAGTAACTTTGAAACTTTTTGAAACCGCGTTCGATTGAGATGATCTGACGTTAGTGACAGAAGTATAGTGCTAACAAAAACAGCTGTTAGTCGAATGAACGTTTGTAAAGATAAATGGAATAAATGGCGTTTATTGCAAGCTTGAAGGTTATTTAAATAAGTGAGTGTTCATATTTACAGTAACATCTTCAATAAAGTATTTTATATATTATTTATACAAATATTATAATACATTCATACAAATTTAAAATCTTTCAATCTTTTAAAATGGTCGTAAAAGTATCTATACCTCTTTGATCAATACTATCTTTATAAACGTAACCTTAGTTACGTAAAGTTGTGCGTATTTCATGAAAATATTAGATTGTGGATTGTTTATTTATTTGGACTGGATTTAATTGGTATATTTCTTTTAAATAGGTTCTAATTTTTAAAGTGGCTTTGCATAGTAACGTATTTGTGTGTTACTCCCTAATGCATTCGTTTGCAGATGGTCATGCAGGCGATTAAGGCCTTAGGGGCTGCTGCAACGACTCCTTCAAGTGTAGTGTCGGTTGTGAAGAAAGGTGCCTTCGCCCCAATTGTAGATCAAGTGCGCCAAACTCATTTACCAGCTCCAAAACCAAATGAAAATCGTCCATATTCGCCTTTTCAAAAAACTTCCGGCTTGGGAGAATATGCTGTTGCTAGATTAGATGATTTATTAAATTGGGGTCGTAAAGGTTCTTTATGGCCAATGACATTTGGTTTGGCATGTTGTGCTGTTGAGATGATGCATTTTGCTGCACCCCGATATGACATGGACAGGTTAGTTATTAAAACATTGTTTACAATAAAAAATAGTAGCATCATATTGGCAAAGAATAGTGTTTCTGTAAGGCTATTTATGATCTTTCTTGTATTTGTGTGTATTTATTAATTATGGCTTATTGGCAATTTTCCCAGATTACAATGCATGTTAAGTTTTCCTTTCACTACAAGGAGAGGGGTGTCACTCTCTGTGTGCCCTCTTCAAGTACATATGCCTGAGGTACTTGCACTAACTTAGCATGAGTCAAAATGTACTGAATAATGGATGAATGTAAAAAAACATGCAGCCATTAGTAATGTATTATTGTTTACCTTTACATAATAATGTTTGCAGATTTGGTGTAGTATTCCGTGCATCACCTCGTCAATCTGATGTAATGATTGTTGCTGGAACTCTAACTAATAAAATGGCGCCCGCATTAAGAAAAGTTTATGATCAAATGCCTGATCCTAGATGGGTTATTTCTATGGGTAGCTGTGCTAATGGCGGTGGTTATTATCATTACTCATATTCTGTTGTCAGGTAATATTTTTAGACTAGTTTTCCAGTTAAGTCATCCAATCAATATCAACATAAACTTTATACAAATATCATATTATATAAAGCTCGATTACCACTCACTCGCTGACATCAATTATCGGGCATTTGACAGGGGGTTGGAGGGGTGAAACTTTCGGGGTGTATAAAGGAGGCCCATGCGACCTCGGAAAAACCTCGTCATGTTATCGTGTTATCTCCGGAACGAAGCGAGATAGGGCCAAAGTTCCAGAACAAAGGTTGTAGTAAATGGCCTCTAATTCCGAAAACGACACCTTTTTTATACAATTTTTTTTCCAAACTACTCACAAAACCCCATGGCTCGCGAAGCGCGCCACAAAAAACTAGTTTTGTTCTATAGGTAGGTGAAATTGTGTACCAAAAAGTATTACATATTCAAGGTCTATTCAGCTGTATCAATATAGCTGCCACACCCCTCACCAAAAGTTGTATGTTAAATATGCAATAAGACTGTATAACTCGAGAAAAAGAAGCATCATGCAAAAGAAGAAAAATCTATGTCTAGCTTTGTTTTTGATTTTGTTGGCAACTCGTATGTGTAAGGGAACCTAGGACGTAGTTTAAATTTTTGTTAAATAAATATTAGGAGAAAAAAAACAAAGATTTACGAAATTGACCAGTTAATGTGCACAGTCATGGAATGCACTTAGCTAACAAAAGATATTGCAATGCAAAGGATAGGGCTTCACTCTTGTGAACTACTTATGAAACATTTGTTGTTCTTCCAGGGGCTGTGATCGTATAGTGCCTGTTGATATTTATGTACCAGGATGTCCACCAACAGCAGAAGCTCTCCTTTACGGAGTGCTGCAACTACAAAGAAAAATCAAGAGAATGAAGACAGTCCAGATTTGGTACAGAAAGTGAATCCCAACATGTAGATACATTATGTATGTAATTTATTTAGATAATTTTGAGTTTTATGAATAAAGATTGAAGGCGACCATAGATTTCCAATATAGGTATTTTTTAAATGTCATGTGTATAATTTGAAGCTGTAAACAAAAATGTTATCTGCCTTTGATGTATTCAAGCTGATTAGTTGTAAACACAACATTAAAATACTTCACACTGAAAATTATTTAATTCTTTCTTTTCTGGCTTCCATAACGATCGATTGAAAAAAAAAACCATATTTCTTGGTATAAAAATCAAAAGTTTTAATGGTATTTTCTGATCGCACCAAGCTTCAATTACTCTTTTCTTTTTTTTAGTATACAGAGTGATTTATAATACAATTTTGTATGAGTAGTCTCTTCCCCAAATAAAAACATAAAATACAATAAATCGATATCAATTTTGTCTGACTTTCCAAAGTTAAAAAAATTTCAATGGCACAGCAAATTAGTCTAAATTAATTATTTCATTCAAAATATCAATTAAGATAATTACTATATTAAACTATTGATTAAAAAGAAATATTATATTGTATATAAATATTTCTATTGCATAACAGATGGGTCCTAAAGTCAGACAAAACCATTCACTACATTGTAATAATATCACATCTTTAAATGCATAAAAGTAAAATAGCTACATTAGTGTCGGTTTTCTATGGAGCGATTGCTACTGTTTAAGGAATACAAAATAAATAACACCACTGGTACAATTGAAAAACCATTATGAGATTTTTAACGGAAGTCAACACTAACTCCCGGCACAATAATAATTTATGGATCTTTCTTTGCATGAAGTTAAATAAACCAATTCTATATTTAATACTAATTTACACTAATATTTACACTTTATTTATAAGTATATATAAATATGTATATAATGTCGATAGCGATTCGACAATCCTATCATTCACATAATCCGTAATTTCAACTAATAGTGGTCACAATAACAACTCGATAGAAATATAAACAAGCGATAGTCTACAGGCGGCCGAGCTCCGAACTCGGGCTGGCGACTCTCCCGCGAGAGGTTCGCGTCACTTCTATTATTGCACAATCCAAGCGCATGCCTGCCCTCACTCGCGACCGAACCGTCCGTCTACATCCGTATTAAATATTTAACTATATCATTACTCCTAAGTATCATACATTCAGGTCGGACGGTTCGAGAGAGAGTAGCAGTTTATGCAAGCGACGTTAGAATAAATAATTTTCTAAACCAAACGAGGTCGAAAACGAGCGAGAGTTTATCGTCCTCGGTGTCTCGACACGCACGTGCGGTCGGATCGGGCGGTCTCGGAGCCGGGCGGCGCCTTCTATCATCGCGGCTCTTCCTTCTTGAGGAGGTCGAGTGGAGCCAGTGGGGCGAGGGGGCCGAGCGGGGCCAACGGGGGCAGTCCCATCGGAGGCGGCAGAGGGCGGTGCACCATCGGGCCCTTCAGCTGCTGGTGATGCGCCGCGTATGCGCTTAGCATTTTGGCGCGATCCTCTTCCGCTCTGATAGCTGCCTCCACGAGCGGCGTGAACCGCATATGCTGCAGAGGGTCAAAGCGATAGGGGTCCCAGCCATACCCGGGCATCGCGGGTGGCGGCCTCGGTTGTTCTTTGCGTTCCTCCTTGACGGCTTCTTGAGCGCCGTTCCTCAGAGGAGAACGCTGTCTGACGCGCTCCATCTGTTTCCGTCTTTCCTCTTTGTCACGTCGTTCACGTTCTTCGCGATCGCGTCGCACACGTTCTCTTTCTTCGTGTTCTCTTCTGACGGCGTCCGCGGAAGGCGGTAAAGGTGCCACGGGCGCTTGGGGCGGAGTTGGTCGTGGCCTCCATGCGTCGTGCAATGCGGCCAAAGAAGGCGCGTGTGGCATTCCATGCAACGACCCGGATAGGGCCAACTCTCTCGCGTACGGCGATAGACCGAATGGAGGTGGCGGCGCGCTAGGGAAAGCTCCCGCCCCATAACGCGCGAACGGTGATATTCCTGAAAGTGTACAAACTAGAATTACTCATGTATTACAGTTAGATCATTATCCGTATGCTCTTCAGATTCATACGCAGACAAATCGTCTGTACTGATATAAAAATAAGTCACCTAGATGTGGATGATGCGGCGGCAGATAAGGCGAGGGCGGTAGCTCGTATGGTGACCGATATGGCGGTTGCGGTGTGGGGAAACTTCGCAGTTTGTCTTTGTCGGGTACGCTGACCACGCTCATCGTGTTAACGGAGCTGCTCACCGGCGGCGCATTCGCTGCACCCGCTTTCTCCTTCTGTTGATGGTTGTAGATCTCCCATGCTATCCTCACGTGCATCGCATTCCATTTGCCCGATTTCTGGGAAAATATACATATAGTAAAGTTAAAAAATTGGTTCAAATTTTAAATAACAAAGAATGAAATAATTACTTAATTTTTTTAATGTTTTAAAATTAAAATTTAGTAATATAATATGAAGCAGCGTTGTGCTAGACACCTACCACGAGAGCGGTGCGCGGCGGTTTAGTGGGCTCGCTGCTTGCTGACACTACGGGCTGTTAACATGATGCAATGACGGGTTAATGATAACACACAAGCAAACAAAAATATAAGCTATAAAAGCAACACAGTCTGTAATACACCAAATTGTCTTTCATAATATAGAATTGGTGCAAAACTGACAATTCTATTCTACAGACATTTCATTGTTATTGTCATTACAGACATTATATCAGTAACATTAACTATTATCATACTAAATTTAATTTATTTATAATTTCAATAATTTTGTGTAACCAGGGTAATAACTACCTTAGGCGGATAGTTAGTGAGTGGTGAAGGTGGAACATAGGGTGATCCGGGATGAAGCAACCCTGGTGAATATGGATATCCCAGTGATAATCCTCCTCGATATAAAGGCGGTACTTTTCCCACATCTTTGAACTGAAAGAAATAATACTATATTAGAATACGATTGTTTATTTTTCTAGAATGTTATTTTTTTCGATTTTCCTTATGTTACCAGAGAAGGGTGGTGTGGTACATATAGTTGGGGCGGATGATGCGGCTGATGTTGATGGACGTGCGTGTGTTGATGTTGGTGATGATGCATCTCAGTGCGAACTGAGAATGCACCGCCAGCAGCCGCCAGAAAACGAGAGTCCAACTCGCGACGTAAAAGATCTGCACCAGGACCTGCAATTTTATTACTAACTTTTAAAAAAAATTATGATGCCTAAAACATTGATCTAGCAAGAGCTTAATCGAATATTTATCTTCATCAAATATTTCTTTAAGTCGATGTTAATAAATTAAAACTCACTTGTTTGGAAGAGCGATTCAGCAGAAAACGGATTGGGGTTCGGCGGCGGAATAGGTGCACCGAATAGAGGAGTCGAACCGAAACCGGGCGGCCGATCCGGTGCAGCAGCCCTGCTGGAACAGCAAAATATTCATTAAACTAATTATTCACAAATTTTTTTAATTCATAGTAATAATAGTGCAGAAAAATGTATTAAATATTTTTATACAGTAGAGATACTAACGTCACGCCCCAATGAGCCGGAGGTTTCGCGCTTGAACTTATACTGCCGACCGTCGGTACCGGAGCCATCGAATGTGATAAATGTGTAGCCGTAGCAGCCGCAGGAGTCGCTGCAGGAGCTGCCAGCGGTGCCACTATTGGTGGCGCTAAGGGAGCTGACAACGGCGCGGATAACGGCGTAGGCAGTGGAGTGGATAAGGGAGTAGGCAGAGGGGCGGCGAGCGGTGTCGGCAACGGGGTAGGTAGAGAAGGCACACTGGGTATAGTCACTGTGGCAGTGGCGGTCGCAATGTTGGGTGGCACGGCGCTCACAGCCGCTATTGAAGACACGGGCGTACCGCCACTGGCTCGTGATAGACTGCTTATGTTACTGCTGAAATCATGATGAATAAAAATTTGTAAAATGTATTATATATGCATTAAATATTATTTTACACATTTCTTATTTAAAATCGATAAGCACCTGTAACTATCTCGTTCTCTGGTAGGGCTGTGTCCTCGAGGAGAATAAGAGTGCGATGTGTGCATTGGTGCGGATCCCGCTGCACCGGTGGAGCCCGGTGTGTGAGGTCGGACACCTTTGGGCGTCTTCGGCGCCACCAACGGCGATGACGACAGAGTCGTGCGCTATAATTTTGTAAACGAAATTAAATTTAACTATACTGCCATACCTTTTTTCTAAATTGGACGAGAATCGAGAAATACTAACCGCGTCAGAATTTCTCGGCGAGGCGGCGGCCGGCGGTAGATATGGTGTGTGTTGTAGCGAAGTGGCATATGGCGCATAGAGCGGCGGATAAGCCGCGCCGGAGTACACGGCGGGCGGTGGGTATCCGTTAGTGACGGCGTTCTCCGAACGCGCCTGACTGTCTGCGATGCTGGCCACCGTCGGCGTACCGCTGGTCACGCTCGACACCGATGATATCTCCATATGGTTAGAGGTCGTGTGCGGGATCGTTTGTAATGAGCTGGGATGCGGTGGAAGACTAACACCGGGAACTTTGTGACTGTGGGAGAAGTTTGGTAACGAGCTGACTAGCCCGTAATGACTCGGCACTGCGGGTGCGCCGTTATGCGAATTCGTCACTGTGGGTATAGAGGTCGAACTGACGACCGTCGTAGGTAAATGCATGTGGTTCGATGCCGATTGACTACAGACGGAAGCGGGACTCTGGGTTGGCGTGTGACCGTTCGTCGTCGCCGTGACTAAATGATTCGTAACACTAAACGGTGCCAAATGAGAGGGCCGAGACGTATAGACGGGTTGAGAGGAATGTTTTTGTAAGCTTGAATTTTGGTAGTGCATCGTATGATTGTGAAGACCGGAGTTCAGACTTGTAGTAATATTATGACTAGATCCGATCATCGGAGTAGGATAAGACCGGGACGATTGTATGTCGGGTGAAAGGGGGCGACCGGGCTGGTTAGGAAGATTAGTTACAACGACAGAGACCGGCGTTTGGATCGCTGACGAGACGCGGTGGTGTAGGTTGAGCGGGGCGCTCTCCTGCTTGGTCCGCGCCTCATGATTGGTGTGTCGGTAGTCGGGCAACGTGGCATGCGCCGGGTACGACGGGAACAGTGGCGACGGAGCAGGCGGCGCGGGAGTCGGACTGTCGGCCGTCGCCCGCGCACCAGTCTTCGTCGCGGGTCGCTCGGGTTGACCGGCTGCGCCGACGGGTCGTGCAGGAATTTGTGTGCCCGCGTGACCTTCCACTGCGGGGATGTGAGCTCCGTTCTGTCTATTGTCAGGCCGAAACTGCGGAGTGGGCAGGGCAGGCGGAGGCAGGGCGGCGGGTGCGGGCGAGGGCGCGGGTTGAGGCAGCGGTGCGGGTGCGGGACTGGCGCTGCCTCCGACGGGTGCGCGTGACAACGCCAGTGCACCGCCGCTCCCGCCGCGCGCCACGAGCTCGTTTTTGCCGCCGCCCGCACCCGCACCCACTACCGCATTGGCAACCGCGCCCACTCCCGCACCCGCGCCGGCAACTCGGAAGAGCGAACCGGCATCGGATACCTGCAATTGGACCGAGTTTAGAATAATAGAGTAAAACATAATATAACCAGTTTTATTTTAATTCGAACACTCACATCATCCATAGAGACATCATGAAATCTGGGAGATCCATTTCTACTATTGTCTGGGCTCGCCTGAAACAATAAAAGAATATTTATTACTTATACAGTAGATAAAAGCGATCATGTGTCGAATGAATACGTACGGGATAAAATACTAGGTCGAGATTTTATCAATATTGTTATAGCGTTGTCACTTATGTCATATGTAGGAAAACAATGTATCGCAGAATCTAAACCGGTATCGAGTAATCGTTCAAGTGATTGTTGACGTGTCAAGTAACCTGCCTATATTGTGTTTTATTAACATGCGAGACGATTGTTCTAACACAATAGCCGCCCACGGGGACCATGTCCTGTAGATGATATCTGGGATTATGATACATCCACTGTTATGATGAAAGTATATATGGGTAAAACAACAGTTCAATACATAACCATCTATCGTACGTAAACATACTGTAATAGAGACCTAGGACTTGAGCGGATAAGAGATAACAAGTCTATAATAAGTGGTCTCATCGTCGTCACAAATAGAACTCATATCCTTTATAATCAATGGTAATAAAATACGTTCGCCGATGTACATAACGTTAAATCAAAATGTTCAAAAGATAAACGTTTCCTAAAAGGGAACGATGTAAAGTTAAATAAATTTACAAGTCGTAATTGAAGTAGCGATGAATCTGAAACCATTCAATAAATCGCCACAGTTCCTCGAACTTTCCTCACGAGCGATGAATCGATTTAATAAAGTACTTTGTGAGACGGAGGATTTTTAGAAGCAGTGCGGTCGTCGAGAGGGAAAGAACGGAAAGTAATTACTTGGGGATATTTACGGGCGGCGAGAGAATGGCTCAATAAAACTAGTCGGTGCTGGCCGTTCAGGGTAACCGCTTCGTTTACGACATCTGCGATTTATTATTGTCTCGCAATGCTTGTTACTTTATTATTGATAAAATCTTATGCCTACGTTTTTATATGTAGTAAAGAATAATTTAAAAAAGCATAAGGTTAAAATACGAAAGACAATAAAATTACAGAGATATATGATTTCATTAAAAATAGTTGCCTATCAGCAAAAAGCTTTAAAAAACGGGACAGGAATAGAATATTCATAAGGTATCCGAAGGAGCTCAGTGACCGCATTCAAATGATGAAATGTTAAATCAAGATCGAGCTCCGCAGTCGAGCGTTCCCCAATTTGAGAGTTACGAGCTTCATTTGGCAGTTTCTTGGCAGACAAATTTAGTTACTAGCATTTTAATTTTAGTTTATATTTTGAACAAGTATAACATCATCTTTCAACAAATGCTTTGGCTATCTGTCAAAATGCGGCACGTTAAAAAGGTATTCAGCGAGATATTAGCGCGTTGAACGATGTCGTGTCGGCGAGCAATAATAGTAGTCGTGCCCACCTCCGACGCTGAAACGCGCGCCTCTAAATAACTCTAGCAATAAAAATAAACGACCGCATTAGTCAACGTTGTCAAAATAAAAAAATATATATTAAGAAGAATTGTTAACACGTTGTAAAATTTTAATTTTCTGCTATCTCGTCCTCAATGTTCTTGAAAGTATCATTAATTTTGTTGACAACGCTTTATAATAAACAATTGTATTTTTATATGAAGTGTGACAGCGTTGATCAGATAATATTAAGGTATTATAATAATACCTGAACAGCGTTTAGTTTATAGATAAACGAATATATTGCACGAAGACACGTGAACTTTTCTAATTTTAGATTATAAAAAACACATTTTCTGAAAATGTTGCAATGCATTTATTGGTACAATAAGTAATGTTTATCATAAAATATATTAAAATGTTTATAGATAAAGAGACGAATGCTACCGTATTATTACAAGTATATTAGATAAAAATTTACATACTAGAATAAATGAAATCTTTTCTATTAAAATTAATTTGAGTCAAATTATGAATTCAAAACATAACAGCGCATAATCGCGCGCTCTTGGCCTCGGGGCCCACTCTCCTCCTCAACCCGGAGGGGAGAAAAAGGGGAAAAACGGCGCGGCAGCTTCTCACCCCTCATTCCAAATTCTAATACTTTCGCAAACTTTTAATAGGGTAGGACTTTAAATTCAGGAGAACGGTGACGAAGTTCAAAAAGCGACTTGCTACGGTGCCTATCATATTTCTTGACAAACATTGTTAAAATTTAAACTTTATCTTTTACCATTTTCTAGCATAATTAATAAAAATGTAAACGAGAATTAGTGAATCAAAGCACACAGACAGATATAAAAAGATATGAAACAAAACAAAAATCATAAATTGTAATAAGATTTGTATTGTTTTCTGTCGTTCGAGTGTACGAGTGATGTGGAATGATAATAATACAGCATCGTATCGGGAGGGCCGGGTGCCGACTCGGAGGGTCGATGTGTTCTTGCGTGTTTGCTTCGCTCGCGGCGACCGGCTTCCATGAATAATTCAAATAGCTTCAGTAATTTATAGGAGTCGCAATATTAGCATTTCGCGGTTCATGTGTGCTCAAGCACCATAATCTTGTTCTATTTGACTTTCTGATAGAATCGGGGATTTGTTATGTTATCAATCTACATTCGTATTCAACACGCATACTGGAATAGTAGTTTTAGGACACTTGAGAATATTACATTTTTATTTTGAAATCAAGAATGAATACTAAAGGTGATATCCGAGGACAAATTCAATGCCAAAGGATACCGGTGAGATTGTGTACGTGGTTGACAAGTTAAGTGTGTACATGGATGTCTAAGTTTGATTTAGGACGCAGGCCCACAATAGATAATTTCGTGCTTCGTATGATACGAAGGCGTTTCAAGAGGGATTAAGGAAACGAGTGATGGATCAATGAGATTGACATCCGGGTACTGTGTTATCACTACGAATCTGGATTAAAGAGTGTTTGATAAGAGATTGTTATCATAATGCCGCACTTCAAAATACAATCGACCAGACGAACCGGAGAACAAACAATCTTCATAATATCAATTTTAATCAGTATAAGTACCAAAAAAGAGTCGTAATATGTCTGTAAATAATTAAGTCTGGTTGGACCAATTAAAGTAAAGCAATTATAATTAAATTATACATTATAATAGGCGTTTTGCTCGCAATGTAATTTCATTTGCAACAATGCAACAAAATTATGAAGTTAACTTGTACAGAAAGTGGTATAACATGAATATTTAGCACTTCGAGTTGTTTGTTCATGACCTGAATTTAGTACCGCATACGGAATTCGACCGTTGTGACAGTCCATGCATAATAACAAGTGACAGGCATTGGTGTGATACGTGACATTTTTAAATGAGATAGTCATTGGTCAATAAAAAGAATAAATATACATTGTAAAGGTGTAAAATATGCGTAGAAATACGCAAGCGGACGACGTTTTACAAATATTTATAAGCTTATTTCGGTTTAAAGGGGTGTACGTAGGCAAACTGATGATGGTTATTAGTCCAGTCACCACTTTCAAGTGTGTTTGGAAATGTGTTTGTAATCAGTCCGTGTTTCAGGATCAACTCTGAAGTAGGCAGATATAACAGAAATGTTTAAGAGTGTTAGGCAGACTGATGATGATTATTTGTCCAGTCTGCCGTCCTGGGTTAGTACCACCACTCTGTAACACCCGTGAAGTGACCTTGTCGCGTTTCGGGAATAGTTTGAAAGTAGCCAGGTATAACGAAAGGAGTGTGCCTGTCAATCTAGATGGTACATGCTCGTCTCTTTAAGCCGACATAGTGGAGGCGACTGCTGCCCGCGCAGGTTTCTCTGTAGTAGCAGTTGTTTCCATTCATAGACCGCACTCTAGCTTTACATCAGGTGGAGTGTTGTCACATGCCGAGCTACAATAAAAAAAAATGTGCACTGTCAATGGCAGATGCATAACGGAGGCACTCTAGCTTAACATCCGGCGGCATTATTTCGAGCTACTATAATAAAAAACTTATAGACGGGACAAGAGAGTAAGTTAAATGAAAATTCGCAGTCATGAAAGTAGACAAGAAAGGAATTCTGCTACAAACATTTTGGGACTACATAAATAATTCATACGACTTCTCCGACTGCATGAATTTGCAGACGAGATCTTAAAAGAGAACACAGGTGGCGTTAAGTGAGAGGGCATTATTGCGTCGACATTAGAATAATAATGTATGTATAAAAATGTAAGATTAAATAATAAACACATCGGCCGTAATAACTATAAACTAATTTAAATTCGAATATGATTAACATTAATATGAATGTAGTTTACGTAAACAATTAACATAATTTAATATATTATCAGACTGGTTAATTTGTGAACAAGTTCATTAATAATTATTAACTGTCATAAAATATTTTAACTCTGATATTTTTAGTGCGCTGTAGAGACACAAGGAAACAGGTATTGCGTGTATTTATGTTAATGTTATGGGAATATTAAACTAAATCTTAGATAAATAATGACTATGAATTAATTTATAGTACGGAAAACTGGTAAGGGCTTTGGACGTTTATTGCGTTTGAATCTATTTTTATAAAGAGCTACTTATTTTAATAACCCAGTCTGTTGTCTTGGGGCAGCACCACCACTTTCGAATGTAACACCCGTGAAGTGACTTTTGTCTCATTTCGGGAACACTTTGAAAGTAGCCAGGTATAACGAGAGTGTGGATTTCAATCTAGATGGTGCATACTCGTCTCCTCAAGCCTCAAGGATAGCGGAGGCGATTGCTGCCCGTAGATATTTATCTGCAGTAGCAGTTATTTCTGTTTATGGACCGCATTCTAGCTTTAGATCAGGTGGAGTGTTGTCATATGTCGAGCTACAATAAAAAAAGCTCAACCTGACGTTAACGCGAGCTGATGCAACTCCTACCACAGATTGGGCTAAAAACCATCATCAGACTGCCTGACTATACGGTATTATTTTCAACCAAATTTGATAGTTTTCGAAATCGTTTAAAGTTTAAAATGAACCGTGACAATGGGCAATAAACGTTTATCGGTTACCTAAAAATTAAACGAGTCCGGTCAAACACCCTCGTCAGTTGTTTGAGTTGTCGTTTTAGTTAATCTGCGACCGCGCGGGGGTAAATATTTACGAGGGTCTGAGTCGCGTGATATTACTGCCAACAAAGTTGCTCACAACGAATTGAATGTTGATGCTATCAGGGTAACAGAATAAAACAAACAACACGATATTATTGGTAGGTAGGCGCTCTTCTATTTGACGAGCTTTTTGACTGAGCAAATATTTGTGTTAACAGTTTGTTTAATTTAATTAATAAAAAACGATTGTGTTCGGACAAATGGCTTTTTGATGATTCTTGTTTATTTTTTAATACGGTCCAACTTATAAACATAATTAGTATAAATTATATCGTAATTCTGATTATACCTGTGGTTTTTGTTCGCTCTTATTTGCTGGTATTGCAGCATTATGCTTATCCGTCTTGTTAGCCGAGATGTTGTGACTTTTTTTATCATTCTTAGCGCCAGTCACCGAGCTATTGTTTTCCGTTCTCTGTCTCGCGCCCTTCTTCTTGGTTTCTTTCTTTCCACCGCCTTCACCATTGCTCTTCGGAGAATCCTTGATCCTCACTATGGTAACTTGTTAAATCAATTGATCGCACACTAGTCACAGGTGAACTTTAATTTTTTTTACACTTCTCTTCAATGGACGCATACGCAATATTTCACCACACTAATTATAGACACGAGACGACATAAACACATATACGCACACCAACAATACAAATGATCTACAAAGCAATATACGATTTATTGCTAAACAAGTGGGTCAAAAAAAATACACTGCAAATCCTTAGTCACTGTAATCCAATGCTTCGCCAATGTCGGTCGTCCAGATATGGTCGGATGTGTGTATTCAGAACAGATACGCGATCTCGCACAGACAAACAAGTACGTCCGCGCGATCGACGTACAATAACGCCGGCACGCGAGTCGGGAGTGGCGCGCGGCGGTCGTCGTCGGCGGCCGGTCCCTCTCCCCTCGCACATGCGCCCGCCCGCCCAAAACAGACGACGACAGCCCACTTGTCTCGAAACATATTGTAAGCTTTTTCAAAAGCTAATACAACGAGAATAAACATAATAATAACGACATTCTTGTATATTGTAAACGAAATTACATTTTTTTTCTTTGTGAAGTATAACGATATGTCAAACGACATTAACCATTATTGCTCATATTATTATTGCATTTACAAATACAATAATAAACTTGTTAGATTATAAAAAGGGCTTAAAGTGTACACTTTCCACAACATTAAATTAACTATTAATTTTTACTACTAACAATTATGTTAGTAAAATTATTAATTAACAACACGCCCGAGGTGGAAACACGAAAGTTCCGCAATGTAAGGCAATTAAACAGCAGTGTTCTCAACAAATGTAGCAAGGAAACGACTTCATAGGTCACGGCACGTAGGGGGGTGTACAACTCGAGAGGTCGCATTAATTACCCTTAAGTATTTAGATTAATAAAACATTTTTGTGACATCTACTTTGTAATAGTGTAAATAAGGTTAAGTTGTTAATAGTGCAGAGTGTCTGTAGCAACAGTGAAGGAACGTTGTCGTAATTATCTCAAGTATCCGAACCACGCGTCCGTTTCCGAGTAATAACATATTCGTGCGAGGCAGTAAAGCCGCCGTAAACCGATTTATTTATATTCCTTTTATAACTTATTGCTTTATGACTGCGATTAATGCGGTCGCAGTAGGGAAACCATAACCGAGTAAAGTCGCCTCGTAAACCTACTTGTGATCGCGACGTTTGCGTCGACAGCACGCCTCACATATGGACCGTAAACCGTTCAATTACAGAGAGGACATTCAAAACAAATTAAATTCAGACAATAAAGGTGGTTAATGTGAGCGGTTTTGTCGATCACAATGCACGAAACATAAATATGTATATCTAGAAACAATTTAGTGAATTAAGTTCTAACAAACTCAAAATGAAACGTGAATGAAGTTTTATTTGACAAAGATTCTTCGTCTCATTGTATAAAAAAGAAGAAAAAACTAAGAGACAGTCATTGAATAAATCAGCCACATAAGAAATGAAGACGAAGAAGTACAAAAGGACGTAATAAAAGCGTTCCCCATTGAAAATATTAATTTGAAATCATTTATTCGGGAAGTAAAAAAATCGGATAAAAGGGAATGACGGTCCCCTCACTTTACGGCGAAGGAGCGACGCGGCGTGGATAAGAGAGATAAATCTCAAGTTGTCTTTTAGCTTACTCTATAAGAAAGGGATGTTTCAAAGCAATGACAATAGTTGAAGATTATTTATTTATATTAAGACATCATCTGATAACACGTTTAAAAACAGCTTTTATTTTTCGTCACGTAACACATTTGAAAAGTGTATGAAAATTTGTGAAAGCTATTATTTTGTTTAAAACGAATCCGTAGATCTAGTCACAGGTTTTATTAGAGCAGGGTCGAGCAGGGAAGCGAATTAATGTAACGCCATTAGCTCGCGCCAACGCTCACTCCCTCCTTCCATTTTACACTAAAAGCAATTTGCATAATTAAACTGGGAATCTAATAGAGAAGCTTTGCTTGATCTGGCGGGCGCTTGCTTTATTAGCATCGGTATGAAGTCACTAATTCACAAACAGTTCTCGCAACTCCACAAACGGTAACATTAAGAGGCAAACAGGATATCTCGGTTGTGAAACACAAAAAGTAAAGCTAGCTTTAAGCCGATTTACAGACGTGAAAGCACGTTCACAAAGCTCTGAACGAAATTGTCTGCAGCTATGTGAACACATACACACACACATATACACGTGTTGCTCCAGACAATTGAGGCAGATAACGTGAAAACATTTTTGCATGAAACTATTGCATTTATTTTCGGAATGTTGAGATTCGATGCATACGATAACAGTATTGTGTAAATAATGTTATCAACGAATGTAAAACGATCGGTGTTGTTAAAGTACCTACTGTTGATTACGCAGATTAAAATCGTGTTACTCCTCAAACCGCTCGTTAATGATGCAATAAAAACGACGCGTATCGATTTAACCGCCAGTTAAGAACGCTCGAAGGCATCATAATTTATTATACAAACAATGTTGCGTCAGTAGATGTAAATTACAGTGCTCGGCGGTGAAATTATGTAACGACCAGATTTGTTAACCGCCCGCCCGCAGAGTGACAAAAGTAATTAACACTTACGATACACTCGAGCGCTGTTTTACGGGCGGCGTTCGACCCTCGGGGCCCTAACTTAATGAAGACTCTCCCTCGGTGGAGCTACGATCTGGCTCTATTTTAATCCCGGTTACATTGCAACACGCTATTTGCAAGCAACCGTATGAACTTAAATTACCTACTAATAAGTTTAAGCAAATATCTAGCGAGTGTAGAGGTAAATAAATATTGTAAGAATTTATTTGTGTGACTAACAAAAGTTAAGATGAGAATATCTCGACTTATTAAGTCTGGGATTATATTCTTTGCTCCCTCGTTCCATCATAATAGAGTTGAAATACACCAACCACACGATTTATTTGATTATTTATTAGTTTAAATCAGTTAATATTAATCAATGTAACCTGTAATAGCGAATGTTTACCTTTTCTACGAGTTTTTATTACATCAAATATAAAATCCAGTTGTGAAGAGAGAAATTTGTAAGAAACGCATGCAAAAGTAGCGTAACCCCTGTTCGCAACAGAAGGACAAGAAAAGCGGGAAAACGATCGAGTGTCGACGGCCGGCGCAAAGGAGGGCTCCGGAACAGATTTTACTGCAGTCAAACAATCTCTGAGGATATTACGCTCCTTGACATAATATACTTTACGTACGAAATTGTAAAATTAAATTTGGGAAGGATAAAAATTGGATAGTGCATTTTCATCTCGGAGTCTTTGTTTCTATTTGTGATTTGCTTAGTGTGTAAAGTGTAAAATGCGACACACAAAGTAAAGCTGTTGTGTGCACACAGGAGAGCGATGCAGTCGCGGATGCAGCGAGACGGTACATAAAATTTTCAACGACCGCGCAGAGTATCTGCGAGCATTATCTAGCCGTTTGCAAGTGCTCTGGGTGCTTTTGAATAAAAATTCTCGAGTGTAACATTGTTTTCATAGCTCTGTGTTAACAACATGCAAATTTGTGTCGTATTTTAGCGGAATAGCTTTTATGAAAGTTAAAATAAGTTATAACGTTAGTTCTGTGTTTAAGAAATATAGTTTTTTTTAATAAATATAATTAAACCTATCTATTTGGAATGTCAGGAGAACGTTTTGAGTTTTGATAAAAAGTTAAAAGAAAATCATAATAGCTTATGACTTTTTCCACAAAGGAAATTATGAGAGCAAAATGAGCGACTAAGAGTAAATACGGAGATGGGAGCGAGACAAATAAGAGGGAGTCGTTTGGAGGAGGGCAACTGACAATCTCGTTATAGATGTGAATAAATAATGAGTAAGTATTAAGCTCGCCTTTTGCGCACGGGGGGTGACCGGGACTCCTTTGTTGTCGGAGCTGTTTACTACGCCGGGGATTGCGCTACCGCAAGCCCAATTTATTCCGCTAATCGAGCTCCACCTCGCTCACAGTAAATTAATTAACTCCGACTTAACCTCGACATATAATATTCGCGAATGATATTTCTTCTAACTTTAACTAATACTTAATCAAAATTCAAAGTTAATTAATAGTAAATAAGAACATTATGTTTCTGTAAATTATATTATAATTTATGTTTATCACACTTGGTTCAGTGCCATCTAAAATAGATGATGATAAAATAATCAACGAACGTTTCTCAACCATAACTTTTTAAATTTATTGCATTGCATTTTGAATCTAGGCCAATAAATATTATTCATAATGATTTGTGAATCTTGAATGTACAATTTTATGGTAAAGTTTTTCGCATTATATTAAAATTTTAAATTAACAAACAAAAATAATCTTATTACATATTGCAATTCGAGTAATGTCGATACAGTTTATTTATCTCGGTCGTACATCTGCTCGTGCGAGATCAAAGCGCGCTACAGATTCGCGCCCGCCCACGGTCAGGTGTACCGAATGATATTTGGATGCCGACGCAAACAAATCATGGCTCGAGAGACAGCTTTAATCAATCTAGCGACAGGAACGCGAAGCATCTGTCACGATGTCCGCAATTAAAAACAGAAGACTCTATATCTACAAATATCTAGTATATGAATGAAAATAACTAACGTCGAACTATGGAAAATGTATAAATAAATATAATAAATGAGTTACACAACAATGGAATGCTTATAAACCATAAATACGAAATGATAGTAGCCGGCTCACCGTTCGGTCAAAGCGAGAGGAAGCTTTGTGCGCCAAATTGAATTGAATGTCATAACACATTCTGTGCGCTCAAAGGGAGAATAATTGCGATCTGACGGCTCCATTTAAAATGTATCCGTGCAAATCTCGGCTAAGCGGAGAGATGAGCGCGGCTGTACAACGATTCTCATCCGTGTTGCGCGTGTGCTCGACTCCGCTACTTGGTCGATTGCCAGGTGCTTTGTTTTAATGTTTTTGTAAATTATTTGGCAGATGTATAATGTTTTGATCTAATGATACAGAAAAATTGTTACATTTAAAAAAAAACACAAATAAGTCGCATTTAAAAAGTAATTTGTAGTATCAATAAAATAAAAAGCGGTATCAATAAGATAATATATGCAATAAACAAATAAAACTGGGCGTCATAACATGTCTCGGTAATTAATTACTATGTTCTCATAATGGTATGCGCGGGCGCCGCGGTCGGCTACCTGCATACGACGTTTATCATTGTATTATATATTATTCTGTCAGCCTTCGAGCATATACTCATTGCTTAACATTTCACATATTCTCGACACTTTCTTCAGTTACGATAACACGAGAACAATAAAACGACATTTTACTTTATCATTGTTAAAAAGTAATACACAAAAATATAATTAAATAAGACTCAAAAGTCAAGAACAAAAGAAAAGAATCATATTCACCTTTCGAGTTTGTCGACTATTATTTTCGCTCGCTAATAAAATAATAACGTTATAAAAAAGCAAGAAACTGAGAGAGATAAAGAGAACGTAATAAAAACAGTGCAATTTTAGGGGCATTTTGTCGAGGTTATATCCATAAACCGAGAGAGGGGGGGCACGAAGTGTGGGGCACGGGGTAGGCGGCTACCCCTCGCTCACGGTCTCGTGGCGGGAAGTAATGAATAAACTCACCCCGGGAAATTTTACCTCTTTTAATTTTACATTGAGGACGATCATACCCCACCGGTTTTGTCGGCTCAACCACTCTCCACGGACACGGTACAAGTATTAACGCCAACTTCACACGGAAAGCAAACATCAACATCATAAAGATAAATAAAAGTTACTTTTAATCAACATCTCCACTAACTAATCTTCAGTAGGTAATCTAAGGGTTAGTAGAATTCAATATATAACTAGATCAAACTATAACTTTGACGGTTATGGTCAAAGGCAGTTTAAGGAAACCGTAATCCAGCTTAGCTCAACCCGCTTTCACACTCGATTTGTAAACCTCTTGAACAAATGACCACACACCGCTTGATGCTTAGGCAGAGTGCGATCCATGAGTGGAAACAATTGCTGCCACAGGCCGCAGTCGCCTCCACTATGCCGGCTTAAAAAGACAAGTTTGTACCATCCATTGATAGGGCACCCGTTACTACTTCCAAGTTGATACCAAAACGCGCCCAGATCATGTTACAATTGAAAGTAGTGGTACTACCCCAGGATTGCATTGCAATCTATACTAATATTATAAAGCTGAAGAGTTTGTTTGTTTGTTTGTTTGTTTGTACGCGCTAATCTCAGGAACTACTGGGTCAATTTGAAAAATTCTTTTTGTGTTGGATAGATCATTAATCGAGGAAGGTTATAGGCTATATAACATCACGTTGCGACTAATAGGAGCGAAGAAACAGTCGAAAATGTGTGAAAAACGGGGAATATTGTTCATCTTTGAGGGCTTCCGTTGCGTGCGCTGCGTAAACCGTTCGAGATACCCAAAAAATATGTATGAAAGAATTATTCCTCTTTAAATTATCTAAAAAAATGTCCAAGACAGTATATGTCTATCTTTTAAGATTAACTCACAATAACCGTTTTTATGATAATCAAATCAAAATTGTTCATCTTTGAGGGCTTCCGTTGCGTGCACTGCGAAAACCGTTCGAGATATCCAAAAAATATGTATGAAAGAATTATTCCTCTTTAAATTATCTAAAAAAATGTCCAAGACAGTATATGTCTATCTTTTAAGATTAACTCACAATAACCGTTTTTATGATAATCAAATCAAAATTGTTCATCTTTGAGGGCTTCCGTTGCGTGCGCTGCGAAAACCGTTCGAGATACCCAAAAAATATGTATGAAAGAATTATTCCTCTTTAAATTATCTAAAAAAATGTCCAAGACAGTATATGTCTATCTTTTAAGATTAACTCACAATAACCGTTTTTATGATAATCAAATTTGGTCGAAACATAATAATATTAATCTTTATCCAAATAAATGTGTTATTAATTAAGAGTATTTAACTGTGAACACAATTGTCTTTGACATCACATAATTTCAATAAACATCTTATAAGATAATACAATTTTAAAATAACTCTAAAACAAAATTCACACGCGGCGTATGATGACGAGGCGGGGAGAGGCGGGGGGTGTAGCTCTACGAGGTACCATGCCGCTTTAAAAAATATATTCTTTTTAAAACTACTTTAAAATATATTCTATTAATTATGTAACTAAATCGTCTAAAATAAGTTGTGGGTAACAGCTATAGGTAATTTATAATAAAGCATTATCTTTATCTTATGTGTAACAATAACTTGAAAAAACCCGGGCAGCGCCGGGCACCGTCAGCTAGTCAAACATATAACCATTATCAGTCTGCTGATCACTCTAAATACAGTAATATGTATAATTCAAGCTGAAACCACGTTATTTATGTTAAAACATTCAGTGTGATTGTTTTGGTATCAATGTCAGAGCAGAGAACAACATATTTGCAATAAATATGGCAGATTATCCCGCTCCGCCGTCGACGCTCGTAAGCCGCTCGGGGTATATCAAAATAAATTTACATAGTAACACGAGTCGAAAATAGAGGGAGGAAACTAAGCGAAACGACGAAGAGCAATGGGGCGACACATAAAGTCTCTCCGAGACGAGGTATAAAACAACAAAGTGGTCGACGCATTTCCCTGGCACTAAGAGGGGAATAATCCGATGACGACGACGCTAAAGTGCCAGAGAGTACTTCTTTAGGGTTCATATAAAATAATGATCTCTTAAACACTGCAACTACAATCAGAAATGTGGTAACGTTTACATTCTTTTTTTTATTATTATTATTGTAGCTCGGCATATGACAGAAAACACTCCACCTGATCTAAAGCTAGAGAGCGGTCTATGAACGACTGCTACTACAGATACATTTCTACAGGCAGCAGGCGACAGTGCACACTCCTCTCGCGCCAAAGTCACTCTCACATGTTTTACATTCGAAAGTGGTGGTACTACCCTAGGACGGCAGACTGGGCTAATACCCATCATTAGTCTGCCTACCACTTTTTAATAGTGTCTATAGGTACTCAACGATCAAAGTACACATAATAGCATAGTGACATTGGTACTGGTCAGAATTTAGCGAGGTTCGAACACGAGTCTCGTCGATCGTGAGTTTACACGTCTTACCGCTGAACTACGGCCGCTCTTTATAGCAATGTTTTATTTTAAATGTAAGTATAATAGTAAAACATTTTGCAAATAATGATTAGTTACTTACAACATGTATAAATACACGTTAGCGAGACACCCGGTAAGTTATCTCGCCGGTTCAATAGCGGCAGGGTAATAAGATAAACACGAGTTGAGGACAAAAACCGCCTCAATGAGCTCGCGAGAATGTTTACTGACGATATTACAAGAGTGCCGAGGCGAACTGGTTCCGCTCGGCAGAACGTCCATTAAAATTCATTTTAATCTCTTTGTGCTGCTTTTTGAATCTTAATCGAATTAGAGAAGTTGCTCGAGTACTTTTTACATTAAAACTTAAGTTAATTTTTTTTATTAAATTAAATATTTAAAAATTATAACAAAAAATATATATTTGGTGACCTAGTCGCGTATAGCTGGCATAGCGGAAACGATCGCTGCCTGTAGGCATTCTCTTTAGCAGCAGCTATCCGTTATGGACAATGTAAAAAACGAAATGATATATTTAATCTAGTATGTTTAATAATCACTTGTGATATTTGATGTAACCTCTGCTACGAAGCAGAGCCAATTACAATGAGTATGCGAAACACGTTGGCAGACAAGTGCCGGTCGTTAGAACACTAGAATACATTATCTACGCTATAGGGATTAACGACTTTACAGATTTACGTGCAGTTAAGGTGGCGATTTATAGTACGATACATGTTTATTACCTAACAATAAACTTATGCATAAAATAAGTTATTCACTTTATTACTTATAGCTCGTTACAAACACGACCATCATTTTGCAACAACTAATAAAATTATATAATTATAGTGTTTAAAACGAACAACAATGAAATAAATACTAATATCTTTGTTGATTTAATGTAGAAGTATTGTAACTGGCGTTTTGAGCTCGGTCGTATACTCTGGTTACACATGAAAATCCTTAAATCAACTAAAACGGTGTTGTGGTTGGTGTTGTGTTGTGGTATTTTAACACCTGTCAACTCCACAGTAGCTCCTTTTAACTTTGAGAAGCTTAACTTTAATTACTTTACAAACTCCGGGGATATAGCCCCGAGCATCATAACTCTTGATATTATGATCAATGCTGCTGAGTTTAGAACTTTGTGCTCGCATGAAGATTAAATAATAATTTAATTAGTTAATATAATGAAATAACATTAAGTGTGTGTTCTCATGGAGGTTCATAATATACTTCAAATAGCGTTAAGAACTCGACTCAACTTCTTGTTCGCAAACACGAGGCTCTCAGGGAATAAAACCTTTCTGCTAATAGGAAAGCGTTCAATGGCACTCCGGCCAATCGAAACTAAGGAAAAGACGATCGGAAGCCAAGAACTAATCGGGGGTGGACGAAGAGTTTAACCGACAACTTCGTACTTAACACCTGTTTGAAGGGGGCAGGTAATACGTGTGGGCGAAATAAAAGCGAAGCCCATGGGCTATGTTAATAAATTATGTTGGTGGATTGTGTTGTTTTGTTTACGTGTCGGCTCGGGCGTGCGGCTGAACTTTGCGGTACACTAATTACGGTCGGTGTCGGTGCTCGGGGCCGTCCCTCTACACAACCTGCAAATAGCCGGTTGGCTTATCTATCTACCTTTCGACGTATGCTGATATGTATGTATGCTTTGCATAATTGAATAAAATTATAAAGTATGTAATTAACGTAGGTTGTTTTTTTTATATTTTAAGTATGCTTCAAAGTTATACATAGGTATATGTATATGAGAACCATACATTATTGCACTTTGTAACATGCGTTTTATCATGATGAAAGCGTCGACAGCGACCAGAGTGGCTGACAAACGGAATCCCGGAGTGCACCCCGAGTGAAACGTCGATCCGACAGAGATACTACTACTTCTCCAACGCACGATGACACTCAACCGCCTGAGGATAATTACACCCTTTTCAGCGAGGACATTCACGACAAATGGAACACTCGTTTCATAGAATTTAAGAGATCTTATATTGTAAATTAAAGATTCAAAGAATATAAAATGTATTATGAGCAGATAAAAGAATGTGGGCAACCTTCCATAAAAATAAATAAGTTCTGAATCTCACAACAATTATGTGTAATGTGATCCGACATTTCAAATTTTCAGGTGCTCTTTAAAATTTATGTTAACTATACTGAGCTGAGATAAAAGCTGCCAGAGAATGTTCATGGTATTTTTCTGTATAAAATGACTACTAAATGCTGTACTTTGAATGCTGTAAAATGAGCTGTAAAGTCGGTTTTAGGTTGAAAGCCATTGCAAGTTAGGTCTTATCCCAGTCGAGATTGTTGAAGTCTCGGTAAGGTGGCGTAGTAATACGAGAAAGTTTCTAGAATAAGGACGCTCCAGGGCGGGGTTCTGTTATTACACTCTCTCACCTACGTAAGGGGTTGCCGTTCACAGGCGTACTGTCGCGCAAGATTAAGACGCTACTCGCTTCGCTGTTAACGCTCCAGTTTCCGTTTCACTCTTCAATGAAAGCGCGCTTCTATAGTAGTCACTTTATATTAACTTGTGATATTGTTACATAAACCAATAGTGATATTAGATATTTATAACATTCTCCTTATTTAAATACAAAATGCAATTGTATTTGTTAATTTTATATTTGTATTTCATTTTTGTTATTGTATTGTATGTATAATATAAGAAATTTGAAATCACAGCATCCAAATAATAACATCAATCACTAAAAGCTAATGAAGCAAATAAAGCTTTCATTAATTACGATCTTACTTAATAGAACATAAAAACAAATTGCCAAGTAAAGTGGACAAATAAATTGAAAAGGACAGATGTTAAAAGGCAAGCAGCCTCCGGAAGGCTCGTTTATATCAGGTTGTTACTTGCCACCACATCGGTTATAAATAAAAGTGCCGAAGAAAAGCCAGATAAGGCGGAAGAGAAATAAGTTTAACCGAACGGGAGAAAGCATTATCATTGGCTGTGAGCAACGAACAAAAGAAAATGGTGAAGAGCGAGCGTACAAGAGTACTTTATAGGCGCGTAAATATGTTTTATATCCCTCTACTGTCTGTTATACACTGGCGCGCCACCGCCCGCCCCCGGCCCCATCCCGGCGCCCGGGGCTCCCTCGTTCTCTCGGAAACGCCGAGCTTTAATAAAACATATATTTTTCTGAGCGAGGAAAATACTGGGAAACTCGCAATTTGTTCTTTCACTTTATGCTCGTTTACAAGACAAAAGTAGAACATTATGTTAATCATAATATAGTTTATTGTAATTATTTTTATTCGTGTATCATTACACAAATATTATTTACTATATTCCGAACAAACATTGGTATAAAGCAGTCAATTAAAGTGAGTTAGTTAAGTGGTTATAGATCGCAGAACAAATGTGACACGGTAGGGTAATGTTAATGGTGTCGAGGTGGCCTTATCTCGCATGTCGCAGCGCTGCGGTGCCGAGTGGGATTTATTGCGGTTCACGTACGACAACCACCGCCCGACACGGCCCGACACCGTTCAACCCGCCGAAATGCTAATTAATATTAAGCACCTTCATTATGAATACAGTTAATAATTACTAAATACGTGGCCGAATTATTTACATTACATTAATTAATTGGGATTTTAGCTATGTCTGAAAAGTGTGCATGCAATGTGTGAAATTTATTTTATCAATGACTTTAAAGGCAAATTAATATTCCGATACTGTGGGGCACATTATTTCTTGTTGCTTCTAAAACGATTCAGTACGGGAAACGTAAGTGGTTCTCCCTCGGGAAGACGAGAAACGGCTCGTTGCGAGAGAGGGATGCCTCCTTTAGTTCAGCTACGTGCCATAAAATATAGCCAAACGAAAGAAGCACTTTCAATTAACCGAGGCAGGTTTGCGTAAGGTAAATCCTGGCAGAAGCCGCCCGTCCATGCCACCTTGGAAAATATTTTATACTCTCGGAATTCAATTGAAAGATAAATTGCTAAGATTCTTTTGGACTCGATTCAATAGGGAAGAGAGACTTGAATACGAAACGTACGAGTGTATTAAAATATATTAACTTTATTTGCATTATTTATATATTGTTTTTATATATTTTTAGCATATTCAGATGCTGAGATTGTTGACAAAAATTAAGATGAAAATTTCACAGAAAAATACGCCACGCATACAAAGAAGTGTGTAACTTAGCACGTAAAGCATGTGCAGAGGACGTGGGTTCGATTCTCACTTCGGCCGTGAGAGCTTGTCTTTATTAGCTTATACGTTTTAAACAACAGACAATAAAATTTGGGTTAGGATTGTGTAAGTTTAATATACGACATCTAGTTATTAGTAATCATGAGATATTAACGCGACAACCTTTCCTCTAATCCCGATCCCATAGCGAAATCCCTCCGACGCACGATATGACAACCGTTAATGCACAGACGTTAAAGCAAATGTACGTACACATAAGTAATATTTTATTTAAAATACAAAATGTTCTAAAAAAATATCTCAATAAAGCCGCGCCAGACTGAAATAGCCACTTGGAAATTCAGCTCTAATATGAGCGAGTCAACAAAGAGAATTCCAAATGAAAAGCGAGCATCGAATGAAGGGTAGCGGCGATAAGCGGGCTGCTCAATACACATGAAAGCACTGCTCTTAGAGATCGAGACCGTTGATCCTTACACGACCTTATGTTAAGTAATACAGCTCAATACCAGTATCTTATACGTACGTACTCGTTTAACACAATTTCAACTCAATTACCGTTCAAAGATTGTAAGAAGTTCCGAACTATAACAAAGTTTATGCTATGAGAGAGCTCTGTATTACTTAAGTGTCTGGTAGGTAGAAGAGGAGTGTACAATTAATTTGTAAACGGTAACTTACGTCGGGGCAGACAGGCGGCGTGGCTGTGGTTAGGGGCGGGCCGTTCTCCTCGGCACTGTATAATACTAGTTGCTGACTCCCGGAATAGCTAAGCTAATAACAAGACTCGCTCAGACCGAGAAGTTTACACAGATTCCAGCTCACCTTTGCCTTCTCACTGGCATTTGTAAACTAGCTAAAGTTTTACTATTCAAAATTGAGCTCGTATACATGTTGTTCTAAACAATTCGATTGTGTAAATGTATTGTTTGCGAGTATAAAGGGAGTCCGCTTATGTATTTGTGCGACTACTGTAAGCGACTATAGAAGCGTCTACATAATTAGCCGAAAGCGACTGGATTTGCATATCAAAGTGGAGACATAATTGAGCCAGGAGTGCAAATAGCCCGAGTGGAATCGGATCGAGTTAGTGGCGCTCTCTGGTCGAGTATAGCAGCACTATCAGCCCGCTCTCCCCGCGCGTCCCTCGCCGAGCTCCGTCGGGATAATTTAATTAATCGACTACGGTACAACAGCGGCGCTGAGACTGATTTCCTCCTCAGATATCCATTTACTGGTATTATCGTGCCACTCAACTTACAATTCCATTAAGTTTCCACGTTCAAAACATATTAATGAATGCTATTACAACGTCAATTGAAGTGCCCTAACAAGACTCGAGATTACCGAAATTAACTAAACGTTACGGAGCGATCGTAAATTGATACCGATTAATTTTATGTATATTAAAATTAATGTTGCCTGCCAATAATTAAAACTCGTTTCGATAATGAAGAAATACATTTGTTTTTTTTTGGTAGGACGATTTTCGGGAATTTAAAGAGCGGTAGGCAGACTGATGATGGTTATTAGCTCAGTCTGCCGTCCTGGGGTAGTACCACCACTTTCGAATGTGCCCGCGAAGTGACTATGTCGCGTATCGGGAACAGTTTGGAAGTAGCCAGATATAACGTGAGGAGTGTGCACCGTCAATCCATATGGTGCACATTTTGGCATAGCGGAGGCGACTGCTGGCTGAAATTTATCTGTAGTAGTAGTAGTTTTGGTTCATGGACCGCACTCCAGCTTTAGGTACATCAGGCGGAGCGTTGACATCAAAATCATTGCTCAGGGGTATTCCAGAAAGTGAGTCGTGCGTCGTAACCGGCCGTATAATAAAACGTTCACATAAATTTACAAGGCAATTAAAGTGATTGGGAGTGAACTCGGTTATAATTAACTCGCAGTGACTGAGTGAAAAAGGTGTCGGCACGTCGCCGCTCAGAAAATGTGAGAAGTGTGTGGCACGTAATTGTTAATAATAACATTAACTTTTTTATATACATTATGATACAAAATTACAACAAATAAAGAAAACATACTCAGTGAGAAGAGATTTTTTACTGCAAACAAATAATTTAGTCACAAATAAATGAATTGAAAATAAATTACAACGTATCGTGGAGCGGGAATCCTATATCGTACATAGGCTACTTTGTTTAAAAAAAAAGCTGCTGTCTGTAGAAATTTGTCTTTATAGCAGTTGTTTCCATTAATGGACCGCATTCTAGCTTTACATAGGGCGGAGTGTTGTCATCATATGCCTAGCTACAATAATTTAAAAAAAAGCAAAATGAGGTATCAAATAACTCTCTCTTCCAAGCATTCGCATTCGATACTTCATAACACTAAATAATATTATCTTATAAATATTTTACGACTCATAAAAGCTTTTATAATACGAGAGTTGCTTTTCAAACTGATAAAATTAATTACTTCAAAATTTGTTTCAAACTTTACGGAGTTAAGCTAAACATTGTTAGTCTACCCGCCGCCATATTGTTAAATGAACACTGTTCAATATTCTTCGCACTCAAAATTCTCGAGAGTAAACGAGAATGCCCATTCGTCTGAGAGAAATGGGCCCACAATTTTTTTCTTTAGTTTGTCGATGTTTTTCTAAGTAAAATCTTTCCTTATCACCACTCAGTTTTAATTTTTTTATCAGAGTTATTGAGTAATTAAACTTTTTCTCATGCAATATTTGAGGCTATCATTATATTAAATGATTCTATAATTAATGTTTATTTATATACTTTATTGAAATTTTACAAAAGGTGGACTTTAAAGCAGTGAGGCTTTATCAACCAGTCGACCTTTGGGTAAGTGAGTGTCATTTTTTATGTAATTAAACATTGTTTATTGATTGGTAACCGATAATTTAATATTATTTTAGAATTGTGTTCTGTTAACAAACTATTAGATATCAAGCGGACCCAAAAATGGGGATTGTCCTTTTTATTAGATATATCTAGTACATATTATGCTTTCTTAAAGTGAGTAGTAAATCAATTCATTGATAAAATTATATTGTTAACAAAATAATAATAGCTTTTATCAATAGAGTATAAATAATATTACGTCAATAATATTGATTAAGGGGTTTTATGAGATAGCCGAAGTGAACTCTTGAACGTTCCCCGTAGACACATCAATCTTTCACTGTCTGTAGTAACATTTCATTAAGTTCATTGCGATATTAAATATCTTTTATTTTTCATTGTAGCTCGACATATCACTCCGC
This sequence comes from Tinea pellionella, assembly GCA_948150575.1. Lineage (NCBI taxonomy): Eukaryota > Metazoa > Arthropoda > Insecta > Lepidoptera > Tineidae > Tinea > Tinea pellionella. Next base: position 4,607,292 of record OX411258.1, read on the forward strand.
CTGATGTAAAGCTAGAGTGCGGTCCATGAACAGAGAAACAACTGCTACAGAGAAATCTCTACAGGCAGCAGTTGCCTTCGCAATACCGGCACGAATATGAACCATCCAGATCGACAGTGCACACTTCCCGGGTGTTACATTCGAAAGTGGTGGTAATAACTATCGTCATCCTGCCTACCACTCTTTGAAGTATCTATCTAGTCACCGACGCAAACGAATATTAACATGAAGGAAATTGTTATACGGTAAAGTTTGTGAAAGTCGAACCGGAGCGTTGTCTCCGAGGTGTAATACGGTTTTAATAGAGGAACGTGTGAGGTCGTACGATGGCAGCAATTTCCAGTTTCACAGACGGTGTAATGTATTTAATTACGGGCACTTTGAGTCTGCACCAATCTAGTAATTAGTGAACAGAGCACGGTGGCTCGTAATCAGCGACCTTTGCGTCGTCGACGCGCTGTACAGAGTAGGCACTTCATCTTGGAGCGCTCTGACTCGCATTTCACAACCTGTTGACGACTCAGTTAATCTCGAAACTCTGATGCACGAAGAACGTTGTTAATTAAAACGTATCTTGTATTAAAGTGTGCACGTCGCGTCACCCGTCAGTCACAAAGGCTCATAAAGCATATTTTATTATTGTAAAAAGACAAAAGGTTGTAAATAAACAAAACCTCTGTCACAATTTTATTTTAGTGAAACAATTCAATCGAAATTGATCGAGCCGACTAAACAATTTGTAAACAGGTGCGGGCGACAGCGCGTCGTGTCCCGTGAGATTAATGGCCCCCGTTGGAGACCGCAGGACTAATAAACCCGTGCCGAACCGACCACTTCGCTTCCATTATACGCTTATTTAATTTCTCACTTTCAGCTGTTTGTGAATCATTAATATAACTTTATGTTGCCAAAATTTATTCTTATGTCATTAATTTTTTTTACGTGATGTGGGTAAATATTAAATAAAAAATATATATATTAGAATTATTACGTACCTTATCATCGTCGCCTTCACTATCACACTGTAAGCAGAAAATAAAATGTTATTAGCAAGTCCTCTGTAGTAAATAGTATCAAAGAACAACACGTGCATATTAAAAAAAAAATACACGAATAAAAAAAAAGCAGGAGTTAGATATTCGAAGATTAAATTCATGTTAGTTAAGAAAAAATATAATTAAAAAATAATAATAATTTGATGTTAGGATAGTGACCATACAATGACATTATAAGGTGTTAATGATTAAATAATAGCTACTCTATAATAATACGAAACAATATTACAATGTTGTTAGATATAATAGATGTGATATTTACATGATAATGTCACTAGAACGAACAGGGGATCTATTCAAACACCCATTACAATTTCAAATAAATACTGATCATGAAGTATTCAGGACGGGAGCAGAGGTAAAGATACGTGGAACGATGCAGAGCGGGCGGCGGCGCCACGGCTCGATTTACAAATCTCGTGATTTAGCCGCGCCACGCGTCGAATATCGAGAGAGGATCAAGTGCGTGCTCTGCTTACGTGAGTGACATCACATATCGCAACCTCGTAATTTTATTATTTATCTAACTCAAAACACCATACAAATATTATTACTAAATTACTCAAATCATACTAAACAATATAAAAAAATGTTGAAAAAGCTATCATGCGATGTGTGCAAACATTAGAAAGCCATTTAGCCAAACAAGCCGAGGCGAGACATGCCAGAAGGATCTCGGAGCGGTTGAGAATGATAACAATGAGTAATACTCACGATATAGCCTTTTCCGGAACTACAGCGGCTACTGGCCTGTAGGCAGGAGAGAGAACGCGAATGTATGAGTGGAGTGGAACAAGGGGAGGCGAGAGCACGGAATCTCTCGTGTCTTTCTCGAGGAGCGGCGAGCTCCGGCGTACATGTTTTTGTGGAGAGAGCGTTTAATTTGACACGCGCCACCACTTTATAAAATGTGTATAAGGCATATTATAAAGACACGAGAGCTTCTTGACCACTAAACAGATTGCAAACACAACATCTCTGACAAAGGTGACGATAACATTGACAATAGAAAAAGGGTTCTGTGTGCAGGATCTACATTTTTATAAATCATTACAACTTTGATTATCTAGAATCATTGTTATCGATGTGTTCTTCTGTTGCTTAGATTATTGGATACAAATATAGTATGTGTAATAAAACTTACGTCGCTGAGTCTATCCCGGGAGGAGTCAGGATCTCTTGGAGCGATCGAACTACCCGTTAACCGCTCCGATGCCCTACCACTATCATCCGACGTGCCAGCATCCAAGAGCAATGTAATGCCCTGCAAAAAAAAAGAAGATTGTTTTACTGAATACAACTAAAAAAACATTAAAACCTTCAGTGGTTTATAGGATATCAGGAGAAAATCAATTTATTGACCCGGATGTACAACACAAAAGAGAATTTCCCAATAGACTGAAAATGTAGCATTAAAGTATCGGAAATTGGCGTCTATATTTTACCTAGTCTCGTCGAGCAATTTTGTTACGAACAAAACAACGAAGGGGCGAGGGTACGGTTTTTATAGGCTCACAAAATTGAGCGGTAACTAGGATAATATAAGAAAACTTAATAGGACGAGAACGGCTCGACTGAAAGGAGTCAGTCCAGCGTACCTACCGTGACGTTCGGCAATAAGTGTCGTAATAAAAGAGTTTTCCATTTATCACATTTCGCGTCTATTTTACGGCCAAGATCGAGTGACGTGCTCCAACAGGAGAAGCGGGAAGCTACTTTTGATGCTCCGCCACTCGCACTCCGGACCGGATAAAAGAAATAAAACGCGCGGTAACTCCTCCCTAAATGGATATAACTCCCCGGCCACCCTCCCACGACCGACTTGAACGCTATTATTGTTCGAAACAAGTACTCCTTTCATCTCCGCCTTAGGGCAGAAACATCCCTATTACAATAAATCATATTAACTTTACTCGATGAATTAGATTTAAAACAATTTAACATAATATTTATGTTTGAAAAAAATTAGACGTAGATTAATGTCAATTTATAATATTTTAAAATGACTGCCAACAAACTGTCTGGTAAAATTGAGAAATTAGGCGTGAAAACTTTCGGCAAAATAAATCGAGAGTTTAACAAAGGAGTGCGCTCGATCTCCAAACGTATATAGACCATAATGCAGGGGCTATTACTCACGGACAGTTTATCTCTGTATAAATGGAGTCAGTTCCGAGAGTGGTCGTCGGCCGGAACAAAAACTCGAGAGAACCGGAATCCGTTTGCACAGCGGATTTATCAAACGGTTGTGAGATCACTTTAAGAGAATGTCGTGAGGTCTATTGAATAAAAAATACGGCACCAACAATTTGAGAACGTGTATAGTGTCATATGAAACACGAGTGAAAGTAAATATTACAAGAAATACATATCTCAAGACATATTGAATGTCTTGCTAAACATCTTTACAATTACGCCACCTCTAAATATAAATTTGAATACGTAAAAATGAATGTTATTTTCAATTATTTTTTTTATAGTGGGTCGGCATATGACAACACTCCGTCTGATAACAAACTATAGTGAGGATATAACTTCTACAACAGCACTCCAGATGTGACTAGGTGGTTACTTGACAGTTGTTACATTTTTCTTTATTGTAGTTCTGCAATGTAAACTCCGCCTGATGTAAACCTAGAACGCAGTCCATGCACGAAAATAAGTGCTATTACAGATAAATTTACAGGCAGCAGTCGCTTCGCTATGCCTGAAGAGACGTGAATACTTGAACTCTATTTCAATGTAAACAAAAAGAATAATAAACCCAAAAAAGGAATAATTTCGCGTTATAAAAAAAGAGGCACATTAAAGAAAGCTTTTACATTAAAATGATAACACAAATACAGTGATTATGTAGCCAATTATAATAAAAGGTTTTGCTGTCTAACCCTTTCAAATAGATAAACGAGTCAACCAAAGTCGCACATATCAATTTAATCCCCGGAACGTGAGCGAGATCCCTCTGATCCCGTATGGGTCGTACCGGGGATATAAACACCGGATGTTGCCACATAATTATTCCTACTCATTACACGCACAGTTCAATTACACTGAACTGAATTCGTCAGCAATGGATTAAATTGCACAACTTTAAACGGAATCTGAAATTTGAAACCATTTCATATAATATATTATAAAAAAAACTTATATTATTTGTTTACATGCAATTAATCTCTCGAGATAAAATTTTTTATTCATCGAATTCATCATTCAATTTTTTTTTTATAATAGTCACAGGCGTGTGTTTTTTATTAGTGTTGCCTAGGCATATGACAACACTCTGCCTGATGTTAAGCTTTTCTAGTCCATGTAAGGAAATAATTTCTAGCACAGAGAAATGTCTGCTGACGACAATCGCTTCTCTTATGCCGGCTCAGTGGTTGTTTCTGTATATTGTTGTATGTTATTCTAAGTTGACAAGAGCTCACTACCTGACTATTTCCAAGACGGATTCACGGACCTTAATCGTATAGATACGGACACAAATCGGAAATATATACATACATTAATAATTCTTTAAAAATAAAATAAAATAAAATAAAAAATGTTTATTTATATTTTTAATTTAAAATATATTACCGAATGTAATTATAATTTTTTTTGTACAAAAACATATTCGTCTTATGAGTGTGTGTGTCTTTATTTTGACACAAATGTTCAGCAGTCATGTTTCGTCAACGATACTGCCACTAATTGAAATGACGACCCTCGACAGATATTACTTATTCATGAGGAGTCTATATATGACCGCGGGACGTGACCGACGAGCTAAATCATTCAATTACATTTTTCATGAATATTATTACTCTAATTATTATTTTTTATGCATTATACAGGTTTATAATGTACGCATCTGTTCGAGTGTTTTCATTATAGAAGTTGACTTCAGTCCGTCTGATGTTGACTTAGAATGCGGTCCTAGAGATGACGTCATAAAAACATACAAATTTCTTTTTAAAAAAAATCGGTATCAGCTCGGAGCAAGCCTGCATAGCGGAGGCGACTACTTTCTGATATTTATCTATAGTCTCAGTTGTTCTTGTACAGGCGGAGTGTGGTAAGTACTATTAAAATATTTTTTTAGAAAGAATAAAGAAAAGTCGGTTGAACTTCAACACCCATAGTACAACTTTCTAGCGAGTGAGCGTGCTAAGTAACGGGTTGCATAATATATTGATGTATGTAGGGGCACGCAGCCACTACTCCTCGTGTGCGATAGTTTGCCGAGCCTCGTTCTAATTACTAAACACAGTGTAAACATGTCCGCAAACTAAACCAAGTGCAGTACAACAAACATTGTAGCGTCTTTTAATTTAGTTATACGAGTATATACCGTGTACGAGCACTTTGTAAATATTTTATTATGCTTCACTCCTCCGCCCGTGTGCTTTAATTAGAAAATAAATGTAGATAGTAATGCGCGAGTATAGTTTACGGGTGTAGTGGTGGTATGAGGCATGCATGTATCAATCACGGACAAGTGACAGGAGCAGTTCTGTTGCCGGTATATGGTAGATTTACCGAGTGGAATTCTGCATTAGAACGCCTGTGGATTAGCATATTGCAGCGGGCGGGCAATTCGTACTGCGATTAAATTAGAGCTCGTAGAGTGCCGTGGCATTTATGGCTGGCACGCTTGTTTGTACTTATAAATTTAATTTCTGCCTCAATCTATTTGCGGTCCGCTTAATGGCCAATAAATATGCATTTAATAGGAAAATTAAAATCAAATACACTGAACATTTGAATAGATATTATTGCATCACGTTTACTTACAAACGTGAAACTCGATAACAGTTCAATTAATTGTACATAGGATTTTGGTTCATTTATTTATGCGTAGATTATTGAATTTAATTTATTAATACAAAGTATTAATTTTATTTCAGTTCATCATATGACCGCACTCCGCCGCGAAGCGGATCCGCAGACAGCAGTCGCCTTTGTGAGATGTCTCTTCACAATGCGCTTGAAGGATCTCAGGTTGTAGGAAAAAGAAAAGATGTGTCTGAGAACCTTCGACAGAAGTTCATATGGATTCCAATACTATGATTATACTATAATTGCAGATAATAGACATAATAAAAGCTTGTAATAACATATTTTACTGTCACCGCTTGCAAAACAAATACATGAAATAAACTTGTTTGACATATTATTTGCGGTGTCTCAAGTATGGTCTCAAAGCGCCGTCAGTTTCTCCGGCAAACAAAACATCGAGTAATGGGAAAAGAAATCCCAACAAACGAGATGTATATCCGTCGTCAGACGAGATGCGAGTAAGCTCACAGAATTCTGCTTTTATTTATAGAATATCATTACGCACGTAAGAGGATTTATTTCTCAGTTACATTTTTATATTGGTAAACTATATCATAACAACTTGTTATTGTATTCTTTTTGTAACATTGTTTTCTTATTATAGCACGTATTAACCTTCGTTCATTTTTATTATATGTATTAAATTAATAAAATAAAAGCTGTGCAAGTGACATTTAAAACATTTGCATTTTGTGTGTAGTGGTGTAGTGTGCACTGGTTATAACAAATCAATATGAAACGTTGAACCGGCGGTGAATTTCAATTTAAATTCAATGAACATATCATTTCATTTACCAGGGAATTAATTAAAACGCTTGTTCGTTAAATTCAATATACGAACGGAGTCTCTTTTCAACAGATTCAATATTTACAAATAACTGGGAATGTTGCCATAACAATGCATGATTTATAAACGTATGCTTTTGTTTATTGTAAATACATTAATATTATAACTTTATCATGATGTTATTTATATTTATTTATTATTGTATAAAAAACTAATTTATAAGTAGGTAAATAATCACTGCAATAAATTCAGAAGTGACCACGTTAACTAACCAATTGTAGAATAAGTGAACTTGATGATATAAATCATCAGTAAGTAGATATAATCGGAAGAAGGCGGGTCCCGAGGCGTGCGGCGTGCGGTGCGACCTGTCTGTGTCGATGTTGAGATAAGGGAGGTCGAGGGCAAGCGTAAGCAAACGGTAATATCGGAGGAGACAAGGGAAAAAAAGAAGGCATTTGGCACTCGCAGTTCGTGGCTGCGAGCCAATGCTCTCGGACAACACAATAAGAGGGCGCTCGTGTCGAAAGCAATCGTGACACAAGACATTTGTATAACGTCTACAGTTATTCAAATGGGGTTGAAAAATATTCATATTTGTAGCTTTTGTTCGTTTGTTTAAACGCTACGAGTTTAAATACATCTTTTTTTATATAAATATGCAAAATAACAATTAAAAGACTTACTAAAGATTTTATTAATCTTAACTTTCGAACGCAACCGCAAGTAAACTTGGATGAGGGTGAAACTTGTACTTGTGTACTGAGAGACTATCTATTCGTTGGCAAATTGAATCTGCGAAGAGCTATTAGCCCTCACCGCAGCGGCACAGAGTTCGCTCCTAGCGTGCCAAACGATCGTGCTCATTCCCCGCCTGATATTGTTAAACGCAAAGCTCCAGACGGTAAGCGGTAAACCAACACTCGGAATAAAAGTTTATTGTTGTCGTGCCTCGTACGATTCTTTTGAATTATTACTCTCGAAACACAAGTTTATTTAATATCGTTTATAAAGCGTGTGTACTAGAAATTTACATATTAGAAAAGTAAAACATTGTTACATTTGATATAGGTATTATAATATTAGGCAAAGACAAAATGGAGTTTATTCAACATGAAAAATCGTATATTTCAATTGCTTTATATTGGGAGGCTTCCGTAAAATTTATTCGTTCCGGATTGGGACAAGACTTTCAGCTTTATATGAGCATTCGAAATTGTCGGTGGCTAGGTGGGTGAATTCGAGATGCGGTATTATGTGTTTGGCGCAGTTCACAACTGCGAATAATCCCGTCTTTCCAGTCACTGAATTTTATACGGAATATAATACGGTCTGAACGAATGTGTACATTACATTGTTAATTCAAAATGATCTCTATTGAGTTACCAATCTAAACTGTTTATAAATTCATTAGCGCGTTCGCCATAAATAAACAATAAAAGCGAAGTATTCATAAACAATGTTGGTCACGTATCGGGTAGAAATTTCCCATTTTCCGTACTCGATTAGTCGACCCCTCGTCGACATATCCGACGTCCGTTGTCCCCGTACCGCAATTAATGCATTAATATTGAATGCGGACGAGACCAAAGTATATAAAATGTGATTACGTTTATATTGGGATAACAGGGTATATCGCCTTTTGTTACCCAAACATATTTACACAATAAACATAATTAATCAACTAGCGCTCGAGTATATAAAAATAAGTAAAAACAGCTGATCTTTTGTTATCATCGCTGTTGGCGTATTGGATAAATAACAGAATACGAGTGGCTGGCTGCCGCTCATGAATACGACCGTATGCGGTAGTAACCAAATAAAGCTTTCATGACGTAGGAATGCCGACGCTCGTGTCGCGAGGGGAAAACGGATGGACTACTGACAAAGCGACGACTGGCCGACGACCCGCCTTTAATAATTTCACGACATTGTACACGCCAATATTGAATTTAGCAAAGTTATTTACTCGCGACATTAATGCATTTACATTATTTACAACACACTTCTCAAGTTTACTAACAAATAAATGTTACAATAATATTTTATTTCTCCGAGTAGTTTCACCACAGTCAAATGTAAATAATAACACCCGTGGAGTGATTCAGTCGCGTTTCGGGATCAGCTGTTAAGTAGCCGGGTATAACACGGGCAACCTAGATGGTGAACATTCGTCTATTCAAGTCGATCATAGCGGAGGTAATTGTTGCCTGCTGACATTTCACTGTGGTAGACTAATCAAAATCGTTAATTACACAAATAAATAAGTAACATTACATATTGCCATAAGATAGCAGTTTGAAAGCAGCCAGGTATATCGAGAGGAGTGTGCACTGTCAATCAGCCTCCTCAAGCCGGCATAGCGGAGGCGACTGCTGCCTGTAGAGATTACTCTATAGTATCAGTTGTTTCCGTTCAGCTAGCATTACATCAGGCGGAGTGATTATTTAAAAAAAAAAGAAATAATTCATTAAATAAATGAACAATTAACATTACATATTGCGATAAGATATGAATTGCTACTTTAACATCTAAATGATTAAATTAATGAGGGACGTGTCCGGCGTTCGCAGTTAAATCAAAAGAGAACAGATCATTTCAATATCTGTCAGAGTTCGTTCAAATATGTATGTTTTAGAGCCGCTGCATTTTAATATCGCGTCGAGTGCACGCTTGAGCCATTCGCATCTCTCCTCCTTGCGCCGCATCCCGCACCGACCTCCTAGCAGCTCGTGCCGCATTGTAATGCACTTCCGTCTCACCACTCCCGCCGCAATCAAGGAGACTCGCAAAAACAACCTAGCCGTGCTTTTTTACGCAGTATTCTCTCAAAACCATTATGATAGTTACATTTGCGATGATTAGAAAAATAACTCTAAAAAAAACTATAATGAATGTTGCATGGTGAATGGCATGTCCTGGCGTCGACCCAGTAGGCTCGATAGAAAGATAGAGTTTTTCTCGAGTCTGTTGTATGATTTTTAGTTGATTCTGTTGGAAAATAAATGTACATTCCTTATCACCAATCAGTTTTAATTTTTTTTTAGCCGAGTAATTGAGTAATAATTAGACTTTTTCTGATGCAACATTTGAGGTTATCATTAAATTAAACTCTAATAATTAATTGATGATATCTGTTTTTATATAATTGAATATTGTTTAGCAATTGGTAAACGGTGTGTTCTTATAATTAAAATAAATTAATGAAAAAATAAGATATTGTTTTGTTATTTGTTATGTATTAGATATCAGGTTGGCCTAAAAATGGGTTTTGTCTTTTTAATCATTTGTTTTATTGTAGCTCGGCATATGACAACACTCACGATTGATCTTTTAGAGTGCGGTCCATGAACGGGAACAATCGCTACTACAGATAAATCTCTACGGGCACCATCTAGATTGACAGTGCACACTCCTCGCGCTATACCTAATTTAATTTAAGAGATAATGTAATAATAAAATAAAAGTTATTACATAAGTTAAACGTCACTTAAAAAGGAGATAAGTGGCGTCGACATGGAGAGTGGCAGCTCTGTGTAAAGGTTTAATGCGTATATCGAGAAAGATCAGCATGCCCGGAAGTATTCGTAGCGCACACGCAACTAAACTGGCGCACAAATTTAGACATGAGATCACCAGATGCGTTAATGCATTAAAACGTCCTACCGTTCCGCTGAATGCGCAAGCGCAAGTTACTTGTGATATGAATAATAAAAAAGGAATTTAAAGAGTGGTCGGTAGACTGAAGGATGGTTGCTAGCCCATCTGACGGCATAGCGGAGGCGACTGCTGCCTGTAGTACCAGTCGTTTCCCCGTTCATGGACCGCACTCTAGTTTAATTACGAAAAAGAAACTTACATGGTTATTGACATTATTGGGTGGTCTGACGGTATCGCCTGGCAGCGCAGCCAGTGGTAGTCTAGGTTTGCTGGTCAGCGACGCCGTTCGTGGAGAAGAAGCACATTTCACAGCAGCCTGTAATAAAAAAAAGAAAACATGTCTACATTAGTAGAAACGAGTATGTCGCACTCACTTCATTAACATCGTAATTTAGCAATGAGCTGTGAGAGCTTGCGGACTCATTTACTAGCATATCTTTAGGCGTATGTAGTCAGAGTCGTACATTCCAAGTTATTTTTTTTATAGTGACTAGTCGTGTGACCGCTTGATGTTAAACTAAAAAAAGCAACATATACAATATCTCCAAGCAGTCGTCGCCTACGCTATGCCCGCTCGAGGAGTCGAATGTGCACACTTCACGGGTGTCACACTTGGTACCACCCTAGATATTATACCGTAGGCACTGTGCAACCAAGTTACATAAACAAGAGTCTCTCTCTTATCGAGTCTCTCCACGGGGCCACGACCGTTTTAAAAGTGTGGGAATGCGTTAAAATATATGTATCATTTTACCGACAACTACGTCAAGAAGAGCATCATTAATAATAATTTATCTGACGTGACGTTAAGTGCTTTAGTTAACAGTGAGCAGAAATAAACATACAAGTATATTAATTACAAACAAGATGAAAAGAATGTCAGAGAACACTAGTAGTAGACAAGGGGGCAAGTCAAATATTGTGGTGTAAGTTGTGTATAAGACGGCATCATCAATCAGTACCGGGTGCAGGGGCTAGTTGTAAGGCGACACGCATACCACTTGTACCGTAACGTAATTAATTCTTCCGCTCTCGAGTTTCATAAACGTCGCTCGCTGCGACTCGTGCGACACATAATAAAGAGGTACTTTACGTGACTTCTGCGACGCAATCATGAGAAAAGTACATTTTTAATATACCCCTACTCAGAACTCTTTATATGTTAATTACTTTTTAAAAGGAATTGCCGCATTCTTAATGTTATGCCGCATCGACACGTTAGCCGAGGTGTAGATGTGACTCATTTAATAATTATTATTTTTTAATGCCTATACCAAGCTAGAGTGGCAAAAGTTCAGAATTTCCGAGATTTCAATACGAGTCTTCTCGATCGTGAGATCATACACAAGACCGCTCAAACTCTCTTTAATCCCCTAATACACGGATCGCGAGCCATAATATGAGTCAACCTATCAAAGACAAAATCTACTACCAATCTAAGATGGTACATGCTCGTCTCCTCAAGCCGGCATAGTGGAGGCGACTGCTACCCGCACAGGTTTCTCTGTAGTAGTAGTTGTTTCCATTCATCCACTCTAGCTTTACATCAGGCGGAGTGTTGTCACATGCCGAGCTACAATAATAAAAAAAAAAAACTTGTCTACATGATTGCCATTCCTAATCGCTAACGTGTAGAGGAGTCATTAGAAATACACGTTCCTTGTCACTGTGTTGTTATTAAGAATTCTATTTAAACGAAACAAAACATCTAAACCAAATAACCAACAATTAAACCGTTAAATTATTATGTTGAAAGACAAGCACAAAACAATAGCGTGCGGATATAAAACGTAACTTCATTCATTTGTGAACAATAGGTAAAGTAAGTACAGGTCGCGTGACTACGGCAATTTACTCCAAGTGGCGACTAGATTCCATCAGGCAGCACATTTATTATTTAATGTTCACGATGATATGATAAGAGCAAAAAGTATGTTAGAAAATAGATTCAATTACGGCAACAATTTTCTAATTTAAATAATGACTACTTGATATAAATGTGACAACATAATTAAATAGTATCTAGTTTTAAGAGTGGTTGGTGAACGACTGATGATGGTTATTAGTCCAGTCTATTGCCATGAAGTTACCTAATTGCGTGTGGTGTGCCAATGTTTGTTCCACATTCCATCACATACGCCGGCATAGTGGAAATGACTGTTTCGTGTAAATATCAACTCTCAAGCTAGACATCGGAAAAATATCTAGTAATTATATTTATTTGAATACCTACATATTCTATTCGGTATAAAAACACATTGGTTATTAATATTATATGGACAGGTATTTATCAATGTCAGATTATCTGATTATGATAAGAAAATAACAATCAAGCTTCTATAACTCACGAAGAAAAAACTAACTAAATTCGCAAATAAAAACGAGAAAAGTGCGATATACAAGTTCCCCATTGTATCTCAGTTGTTTGGAATGGATGCGTGTGACCGCTTTTATGAGGGTGAATCCCCATTGACACGTTTAGGAACGAACAATATACAAAAAAAAGAGTCTATCTCGGTACGGTCAAAGTCGTAGCGCCATCGGGGGTAGAGCGGACTAGAGCGTACGCCGCCGGGAGGTGGTGGCGCCCGGAAGGGGCCATTACCATAACAATTAAATTATACTTCCTCGGCATTGACACGACTACAATTCTACTAAAACGACAGATGCTACAGGAATATTACAATAATTGAATTGACTTTAAACTTATACTGAACCGACTTCAAGTTATGTATATTTTTTCATGTTTATTCAAAATTTTTAATATTAGATATTCGTTCGGTATTTGGATAAAAAAATCTAATTGAAAAATTATAACAAAAAAAGGGTGAATGAGGGTTGGATCGCATGACAAGTTTGAGATTAGCAGATGAGGGCATCATTTTATATTGTGAGCTGTCGCGTGCCGCACACGTGCCCTCCGTGGCCATTAACACGACGAATCAATGATTTTTAATATTAACTTTTAACAAGGATTCCATTTTAAATAAAGTAGGTAAGTCAAATATGTTTTGTAGTTTGCATGTTCAAATAAAACTTCCTATAAGTTGTTAAACCAAATAATAAAGCGCAAACAATAATATAAGAAAAAAAAAAACAGAATAAACATCATTTTCAAAGACATAAATCAAGGGAATTTGCTTTCTTCGCAAATCCTCCGGAGAACTTTGTGTAGCTTCAACAAAAGATTTTATACAATTCATTTCAGTCTCATAAAAAAGTTATCACGAATTCGCAGAAATCGTCGAGCTATTTTACTACCGCGGGCGATTTAGGGGCCTGTGGGAATCCAGACTTAATTTCGAATGCCTTTCGTATCATATTATCATTTCTTTTCATGAAACGATAACACGATTCTTTTAATAGTTTCGAATTTATATTATCATTATAATTAACAGTATTAAATTGACAACAGTAGGTTGTTAGTTAATTCATAGTTATTATCTCAGGGTAATTAGTAGCTGTCAATAGCTTGTTAACAAGCCGCATAGCAATCACACACCGAGAGTGTACCTGTAGCTATATTAATGACAGGTCACTTAACGTACAACCACAGCCTCTTAATTGTAATTAATCAATGTAAGTTAAATATCTTTAGTTATGCATGACGAAGTATATTTAAAACGAAAATTATACATATTGAAATGACATGAATAACAAATTTATCAATATAATAACGTAGATATAGTGTAGAGAAATCACATCGCCGTTATCGCAGGTAATATATTTTTCTATATAAGTTGATAAGACTATTTGAAAACCATGCCAAGTTGTGATAGATAAGTTAACAACGATTAAGCCGGATAAAATTTTAGACAATGTCACTGATAACGTTAAAATGATTCCACTAGCATTCGAGTGCTTACAAGCACTTAGTGTGCGTTGAACTAATTTACGATATAGGTGTACCTATTTTACGAAGTGTATCTAGGGTTGCCAACAGTAGAAGAAGAGCCAAAAATTAACAAAAATATCGATTATCGAGCGGCCGTAGTGTCTAGCACTAGAGGATGGACCACACGATCGACGAGACCCGCGTTCAAACCTCGCTTAATTCCGACCGGTACCAATATAACTATATACTTAGGTATCTCCGTGTCTGTGGTCCAAGCACTAGGCTTAGAACAGGCATTAAAAAAAAACTCATTCATAAATTCTATTGTTGATTGCGTTTGAACAAAACCACTTGTAAGTTCTTGAATGCGTTGAACAAAATAAATTGAGAGTCGTTAAGCGTCAGTGTCCCGTACACCGTAACAAATTCTGGTGAGAGAGCGGCAACAAAGAGTAGTAAAGCGTGTCTCGCATTTAAAATGACGAAAAAAAAATGAAGGCTACTTGTACGAGTCTAACAAATAATTATTTAATTTAATAATATTTTAAATTTTGTTTTGGTGCACACTCGTGGCGATGCCAGTAACATTAAAGCTTAATCTAATACACTATACACACAGTAATAAAATTAGTAAAATAGTGTTAGGCAGACTGATGATGGTTGTTAGCTAGTCCAGTCTGCCGTCCTGGCCTAGTACCACTACTTTCAAGTAAAGGGATCTAGTCGCGTTTCGAGGTCGTCTTGGAAGTAGCCGGTATAACTAAAGGAATGTGCACTGTTAATGGATGAACAACATTGGTCTCCTCAAGCCGGGCAGCGTAGCTTACAGAAACTTCTCATAGCCAGCAATTGTTTCCGTTCAGGCCTAAGAAGACCATCAAGAATTCTAGATTGACAGTGCACCCTCCTCTCGCTATATCTGGTTACTTTCAAACTGCTCCCGAAACGCGACAAGGTCACTTTACGGGTGTTACATTCGAAAGTGGTGGTACTGCGCCAGACTGGACAAATAACTATCATCAGTCTGCCTACCACTCTTTAATAGAGCCTATAAGCACTGAGCAACCAAAGTACATAACTCTACGGAGTGTCGTCATATGCCGTAGCTCGGCATTATAAAAAAAGTAATAATAAAATATAATATTTAAATCCAATTAAGCAACCCTGTTTACTATAAAACATAACGATTAATTCATTTCGATTGGAATTTATAATAGTCGATCATTAGCGAGGTTGTCGAAGGCATGATCGTAGAGGTGCAATTTTATTTTTAATTAAATATGAGCTCTACTACAACAAAATAAGTGTTGAAATTGCTATAACATTAAATGGTACAATTACGTTCGGTGCCTTATACGCTCAATTACCCAACCGAATGTTTCCCGCACCGTGTCGTGCTTGTTTACCGCTAAACGATTACATAATTGACTTCGAGTATTTAATGTGAAAATATTTTACTAACCATTAAAGAAAAAAAAACAATTTTCACACAGTTAAAAAATAGTTCTATTAAATTTTTATTTTTAAATGTAGCTCGACAAATGGCAAGTCCGCCTGATGTGAAGCTAGAGTGCGGTCCATGAACGGAAAAACTGCTACTACAGATAAATTTAACTGTTCCCGAAACGCGACAAGGTCTACCGCAGAACGGCAGACTGGAGTAAAAACCTCTGCTTACAACTCTAGTAATGCCTATAGGAGAATTTAGCGAGGTTCGAACATGGGTCTCATCGATCGTGAGTTCACGCGTCAGCTTGTAAACTATTATAATAAACAAATAATAACAACTTATTATTAGCATTACGTAAGCAAATTATCCGTGCATAATAATAAATATGTAAATAATAAATTGAATCAAGTTTTTAATCTGTTTGGGATGCGGTGTGAAACGGGTGTGTCGCTCACCCAGACTCGGGGCTCAATTTGCGAGAGCAGTTTAATTAACAGCGACACGGCGAGTCATTAATTAAGTCATCAGACAAGCCAGCCTAGAGTAAAGCGTTAAGGATTAGACGGCAAACTACCCGGTAATGAAGGTAAACGCTACTCGAAGCTTAAGTATAAACCAAACAACATCCGTTGAGTAACTATTTAAGTTGGTAAATCTCTAAAAGGACATAATTCGTTTTTTATATTCCATTCCTTGCATTCCGGTTTCGAAGTACGTGAGTGGTCTTAGAGGGGTCGTGGACTAGCGGTGGAACGCGTGAACTCACAATCGATGAGACCGACGTTCGAACCTCGCTAAATTCTGACCGGTACCAATGTAACCATTATATCACCCCTATATGGACTATTAAAGAGTGGTAGTTATTAGCTCATTAGTCTGCCGTCTTGAGGACTTTGAAGCGTTTCGGGATCAGTTCTGAAGCAACCAGGTATAACGAGGGGAGTGTGCACGTCAATCTGGACGGTGCACATTCTTCGTCTCATCAAGCCGGCATACCGGGGGCGACTGCTGTTTGTAGACATTTTTCTGTAGTAACAGTTGTTTCCGTTCATGGACCGCACTCTAGCTTTACAACTCCACATAAGAAGTCATACGATATTGAAAAAGAAAAAAAGTTGATTGTGTTAAAAGCCATAAACAAAGATTGATTATTTTTTTAATTTATGTGAAACTTGCACAGATTAAGAGTGGTAGGCAGACTGATGATGGTTATTTGTCCAGTCTGTCATCTTGGGGCAGTACCACCACTTTCGAATGTAACACCCGTGAAGTGAACTTGTCGCGTTTCGGGAATAGTTTGAAAGTAGCCAGGTATAAGAGAGGACTGTGCACTGTCAATCTAGATAGTACATGCTCGTCTCCTCAAGCCGGCATAGTGGAGGCGACTGCAGCCCGTAGAGATTTCTCTGTGGTAGCAGTTGTTTCCATTCATGGACCGCACTCTAGCTTTACATCAGGCGGAGTGTTGTCACATGTCGAGCTACAATAAAAAAAAAAAACTTACGTCAAATTGGACTTCGTAATAGAAAGAGACTAATGATAATAATTAGTTCCACTATTTTATTTAAATAATAACACCTAGTCGCTTCCAGAATCAGATTGCTACTGATAGTATAGGCACAAAGAGAGGAGTGTGCAGTCAACCTGTTGCACATTCGTCTTCTAATGTCGGCATAGCGAATGCGACTTCTGTCTCACGAATCGCAATTTACATTAAGATTAGAGACAGGTGTTCTCAAATAAAGAAAAAACGCAATAATGAAGATTTATAAAAATATAATTCAAGAAGCGAGACGCGCGCCGTGATAAAGCGAGAGAAATAAGTAGTGAGTGGTACGTGCACTCCACTTCAATTTACGACGAAGTGAGAGCGGATTTAGTTGGGACTTAACATTATTACGCACACGTCGAGCGGGATAATCTGGCGTTTTATAAGGCTTATGCTAAAACTATGAGCCAGACCGACACGCTGAAGCTGTGTGGCAGTAACAGCGTTACCAGATTTTTTTTCCAAGTCAGGATTTCGGAACTTTTCTTCGGGTATCGTTAGGTAGTTGAGTCTTCTTATGGCCGGTTTCTGAATTCTTCGGTTTGGGGAATGTGTCCGTTAGAAAAATGTGATGTTTCAAATAATAGTCTGAAGAGCGAGTTATAAATTGTTACTCTTTTTACACAGTTTACAGTAAGCTTTATGTCTCATCTGACGTCACAATACAAACACAAGTCCGAGAGGCGGACTGAGCCTGTCCCGCGCGGGACATTTAATTTTGATTTAAAAATCGGGACGTCTGGCAACGCTGGGCAGAAAGTCGATTTTCCGCGAAGCAAACAACAGGGTGAACTTTGCATAAGATAAACGTTTGAGCTTAAAACTTCTCACTGCATAATAATATGAGTAACTATCTAATATCTAATACGAGAGGAGTGTGCACTGTCGATCTGGATGGTACATGCTCGTCTCTTCAAGCCGGCATAGTGGAGGCAACTGCTGCATGTAGAGATTTCTCTTAAGTAGCAGTTGTACCCATTCATGGACCGCACTCTAGCTTTACATCAAGGCGGAGTGTTGTCACATGCCGAGCTACAATAAAAAAAAAAGCAAGTTAAACTAGTGTGCGAAAATATATTGCGAAGACTGGAAGATTGTTTATTAGCTCCAGTTGCGCTGTCCCAGGGTAGTACTTTTAAGTGACAGACATGTGGTAACAGTTGTCTCCGTTCATGAACCGCACTCTAGCTTAGCACCAGGCGGTATGTGATCACTATAATAAAATCTACAATAAAAATAACTAACCGTATCTTTCTTTAATATAAATAATGTGTATAAAAACATGTTTATAAATAAATATCATATTTATAAATCAAATACGATAAAAAGAAAGATAAAAGAAAATAAAACTTTCAATAAAATCACATCGGTCAACAAAATAACAAGATCTAACGACGTAATTGAGCTGGTAAGCTAGCGGAGCGGGGAAATAAATATGAAGAATGTAATCGAAATGTTTGTAAACGGCTGTCGCGGGTACGAGCGTTGCGTGTCGTGAAACGATTACCTTCCCCCGGCGGCGGGGACTCCCCACTCCCGTTCGGAGCACCCACCCTCGCTCGTAGACAGGAGGAAATGTTAGAGACACGACTGCGACATGCCATCTCGGTTTGCAATCTCGAGCTCATCGGTTATCAGTTGATTGTAAACATTTGCTCGTTTATTATCATGTTGTCTACATTGTATGACTAATTGTTTTATTAAATGAAGTTTAAACTGGCTCTAGTTAATGTAATTATCTGTTGCCACTATGTTTATTAGTTTACTACCGGACAGTAATTATAACATTTAATGGAAATGTAGGTTTTTATTTTTAATTGTAGCTCGACATGTGACAACACTCCGCCTGATGTAAAGCTAGAGTGCGGTCCATGAATGGTAACAACTGCTACCACAGAGAAATCTCTACGGGCTGCAGTCGCCTCCACTGTGCCGGCTCGAGGAGACGAGCATGTACCATCTAGATTGACAGTGCACACTCCTCTCTTATACCTGGCTACTTTCAAACTATCCCCGAAACGCGACAAGGTCACTTCACGGGTGTTACATTCGAAAGTGGTGGTACTGCCCCAGGACGACAGACTGGACAAATAACCATCATCAGTCTGCCTACCACTCTTTAATAGTGCCTATAGGCACTGAGCGACCAAAGTACATATAACAAAGTTACATTGGTACCGGTCTTTAGCGAGGTTCGAACACGGGTCTCATTGATCGTGAGTTCACGCGTCTTACCGCTAGACCACGGCCGCTCAAAAAAGGTAAGGTTATTTTAACCCAAATAACATGTGTCTGCTGGTAGCAGTCCCCTTTGCTATGCCGGCTTGAGTAGACCAATGTGCACCGTCCATTAATAGGACACACTCCTCTCCTTATATCTCAGGACAGCAGATTTGCTATAAACCATCACCAGTCTGTCTACCACAATTTATATTAAAACAAATGTCAACACATGTAGTTTTTTTTTAAATCAATTAATATTGTAAATAGTAAACAGTTATTAGCTTGTAGCTAGTTTAATTGAGGTCTTTATAAACCCCCCTCACCATAATTAAATTCCCAAGAGGCGGAATGGAAATGTTTATAGAACAAACTACCTACCTATAATTGTAGCTTTAGTAATTAATCTCTTCGACTGACTTTATGAGTGTAATTAATACCACGCCGAATCAAAAGAACATTAATCTGGGAACTTTTTAATTTGACCAACGCTTGTTCCATATGTTAGTCACTCATACAATGGAAAAATAGAAGAAAATAGGTATATTTCGAAATTACTTATTGAACATTTCTGAATAAAAACTTTAACTGAAACGTATGATATTGTTACGGGCACCGTACAGAACATTTTAATTGGTAAATAACTTCGTAGAGCTTTCTCGAAGCTTCCTTCAAATTTAAAAAACGCGAGTGTCCCTCAGATGTAGTCCTATTTTGGGTGCGATACAAGCAACTCCTGCGATAACAAGTGATACTGAACAGCGACTGAAGACTATCCAGCGACTGTCTGCCTGCTTCCAAATTGGTGTGAAGACTGAAGTATTATTGTACCCCACAAACGTAACAATTAACTTAGGTATTTGGAGCATATTAAAATGCTGAATTTGTAATTCTTAAATTATTTGTTGTGAGGTGGAGAACAGAGGAATTTGGACACTTTTTGTTCCAGTTCGGCTGAATCATAATACTCCATCCGCCTGATGTCAAACTAGAGCGCAGTTCATAAAGGGAAATAACTGCTATCACAGAAAAACTTCTGTAGACAGCAATCGCCTCCGCTATGACGGTTAGAGGAGACGAATATGCACTATCCAAGTTCGACAGCGCACAATCCTCTACCAGGCTACTCCAAAACTGATCCCGAAATGCGAGTAGGTCACTTGTAGTGGTATTACTTCAGGACGGCCGACTGGGTTAAGATAGAATCTACCATTCGTGAAGAAGCGCTAATGGTAGCTTATTTATTTAATTTTTTCAATACATTTTTTTCTTTAAACCTCAACTTATTATTATTCAATTAGGATGAAATTTTAACACGAAAAAATATTACGTGTATTAAAACCATAAAGCACGATTAACAAGCGTAGATTAACCAATAAATTTTAATTAATAATATAATTTCCCACGTTTAATACTGATAATTATTGCTGGCGGGCATCGACGTGGCGGCGTGCAAGCTCGCCGAAGACGTAAGCTGCTATTAGCGACTTCCTTACTACTTAGTTATTGCCTCATGTATACTAAACGAGTGAGTAAATGCACCTGTTTCTGCTTCTCAAACAGTAATAGACGAGCTATGTTTGAATATTCCCATTTTACAGCAATTTCAATGACTTTGTGTTGAAACAATCATCGTATATTTTAATGAGAAGGTATTTTATATACAATGTTTTTAGTTTAGCATTAAAATACTGAAATACGTTTATTGCACAAAAAATATCGTAAACTTGAACTTTATTGTTCTACTAGGATGTTTCCAGCAACTTCGTATGAGATATAATTAGCACGTAATTAGAAGTTTAACGTTTAGCTCATAATTTTATTTACGTATTTTTATTTGCGACAAACAAACATACTTTAACATTTATAATATAGTACAGATTATTCTCAACTGCTACTACTACAAACAAATTTTTACAGGCAGCAGTCGCCTCCGCTGTGCCGGCCTGAGGAGACAAATGTGCGCCATCGAGATTGACAGTGCACACTCCTCTCGTTACACCTGGCATCCATAAACTGTTCCCGAAACAAGACAAGGTACTTCGCGGGTATTACATCCGTAACTGGTGATACTATCCCAGGACGGAAGACCGAGCTAATAACCATCATCAATTTGCCTTCTTTGAAAAAAAAATATAATACAACATAATCTAATTAAATTTATTATTATTGTACGAGTACATAATCAAACAATAATTACTGTAATTTTATATAAACAAAACAAAAGACTAAACTTGTCAATAAATTACGCGTAATTTGTTGAAAAAAAAAAAAAAAGAAAAAGGAAAACACACACAATTATTTATAATATAGTGGTATTGATGTAGATTGATTGAGACGGTTATCGTAAACAGAACAAGTTAGTAATTGAACGGTGAGAACTATGTCGGTAGTAATATAAACCGGTAATCACTCGCGGCTGTCAAGAATAGCACATTAAATGGCGTAGAGTGGATAATACCTATAATTACTTGATTAACTACAATAACTGTGATACGACTTCCTACTTTAGGTAGAGTTCATTGGCAAACATAAGTTACGTAAATAATATCTAACATTGCTGCCTTTTCTACAGATATCTTTGTGGTAGCAGTTGTTTCCGTTCATGGACCGCACTCTAGCAATGAGGTCGAGTGGTAGTCTTCTATTCCTCGACAGAACCTTTCCAAAACTAAAATGTAGAACAATTAATTAATTATAACACTGTAGAAGTGCCCAAATAGATAGTGTTTAGTTTGAATTATAGTGAAAATTTAACAGAAAAAAATCATAATGCACACAGCCCAAGGCGAGGCGCGGGAATAGAACCCGAGATGCTCTGACCACTGACATTCTTCTATTTTTCCATCAGCGATCGTTCCAACTGCTGGGTCGACCTATTTACCATTGAATGTATGCTTTTCTGTTTTATTTGTTTGCTATTTGGGAAATAAATAATTAGGAAATTAATACGATTTAAGACATTAGTGCCTACTTGAAGATCAAAATAATTTACGAAAGTATTATGTAAAGTGTTACGTCGCGTCGGCGGTAATTGATTTAATCAATTGTTACGCCTTTTTTCCACAGGGATACACCACTTGCCACGATCATGACACAACACCCTCGCTTCCCTCACATCCACAACTCTCTACATACAAGCCCGACGGTTATGGACATTAGGCTGTCCAGCTTTCCATAAGGATGTCTGATTTAATTAGACATAATAACACAAAATAATTCAATTAGTAGCCAAATGGACAGGCCCGTTGAGTGTAAATTAATTGCCAATAAATATTAGTGAAATGAAGAGTGTCTAAATGTCTAACAGCACCGACCATACCGAGTGACCAACCTATTTGTATCGTAGTAATAAATCAAATGCGAATGCGGCCCTGGCATGGCGCGCCAACTCATCCGTTCGCATACTAACTTCTTAGTAAACATTTACTTTGCCCTGACGTGTGTGTTTAGTGATAATGGAGTAATGCGCTGCAAATCATTGTATAAACTATTAACTCACGATATGTGACAATTTAATTGTGTTGGCATTTATAATAATTAGCAATATGTTTTTTTTATATTCATTTTCTATACTAAGAAATAAAAAAAAAACAAATGACAACGTGTAAAGATAAGTAATTTGTAATGATAATATGTTAAGAGTTGACAGCGTTTACTCAAGGCTTATGTTACAAAACAATGTACCAAGGAGCTTTGTAAACTGCGGGTGCTTTCAAGCCGTCGACATCTACTGGGTCACAAACGATAAGCATACAAACGAGATACGGCAATTGTTTGTGCAGACTAATGAGCGGAGGTTAGTAAAACGCTAACAATACCACTTTCAACAATAATGAAAGTAAGCAGTCTTTTGAGCATTCAATGGGCAACTCTCGAGTGGCGTTTCGTATTTCAATGCCATTCACTTAGCAGGGAAGCGGGATGTCTAGCAGCTGCTTTGATATCGAATCAAAAAACAAAAAACATTAATACGTCTGTGAAAATTAATGTAAATCACAACTAGATTTTAGAGCGGCCATGGTCTAGCGGTAAGACGCGTTAACTCACGGTCGATGAAACCCGTGTTCGAACCTCGCTAATTCTGACCGGTACCAATGTAACTTTGTTATATGTACTTCGGTCGCTCAGTGCCTATAGGCACTATTAAGGAGTGGTAGGCAGACTGATGATGGTTATTTGTCCAGTCTGCTGTCCTGGGGTAGTACCACCACTTTCGAATGTAACACCCGTGAAGTGACTTTGTCGCGTTTCGGGAATAGTTTGAAAGTAGCCAGGTATAGCGAGAGGAGTGTACACTGTCAATCTAGATGGTACATGCTCTCTCTCCTCTCTCTCTCCTCTCTCTCCTCTCTCTCTCCTCAAGCCGGCATAGTGGAGGCGACTGCTACCCGCACAGGTTTCTCTGTAGTAGCAGTTGTTTCCATTCATGGACCGCACTCTAGCTTTACATCAGGCAGTGTTGTCACATGCCGAGCTACAATAAAAAAATATATATTTAGAGATGTGTAAATAAAACCACTTGATAATAAAGTGTAATGTTAGAACGCTTGTATTCTTAAATTGTCGGCAGTAACTTGAACCTAGGGAATCGTGCTAGTGCTCTTTGCTACTACTATTAGATTGGCGAGTGGACACTTATCGTCGTCACTCGCCTGGGGACGATCGTAGAGATACGACGCGATCTTGCTACCCTGCAAGAGAGAAAATTGTAACACGGAACAAAATTATTTAGCCTGATATTCTTATAGATCTGAACAAAATCTAGGTCAAGGCGAACAAAAATCTTAAATTAAATAATATTATTGTTGAAACCGTGTAGTAGAATCTGTTGAAAGCCATTTATTAAAATTGAACTGATTTTAAACCGATAAGATAAAGTGAATCGTTTGTAGGGAGCGATGTAATCATTTTCAACCCATCTGTAAACTCGAAGTTAGGACAACTTTGTGACAAGTTTCCGATAAATGGCTTCCCCATATTGATAGAAGTACGCTATCAAATATAAATTCTCTTGAAATGTTTACGAAAATAAATTTACATCAAGTATACGCATAAAGTAACAATAAAGTGTTATGGAAGCGTTAAGATGTTGATAGTAGTTTATTTGTGGTTATAAATCGCGGAGTGTAATACGGTTAGCGATTGTGTAACATAAAATATATCTGGATAGTAGGAAATGTGCGCCTGTGGAAGGTGGAAAGTAAACAATTGGCTGCGATCGTTGCGGATTACACGCGCGAGCGAGCCCTGTCCGCGCCACCGCTTTGTTTATTTACATAAAACGGATGGAGCTCATGAATGTTTGAAACATTTACCAAACTCATTTTACTAACATTTTGTACTTCAATTTATTTCTGATACGTTTTTTTGTATAATAATTTAAACACATTCGTTTACATTATCAAATTAACGATGGAACTTTTCAGTAATAAAATTACCCTCTTCTGTACGTACCTAAATATATTTTGCAAATAATCTTCACATCATCGATCGATTGGTCAGATATAACTTTAAAAAGAGTCTGTTAATGTATTAGATCTATTTCTATAAGATTAAAAGTTTAGATTTCCATTTGTCGATAATAAATTCAGTTCAACTAAAAAGCAAATAGTAAAACGTCTGTCGCAGAGCTCGGTTCCAATATCTCAGTAAAATGTGAAAGCTAGTCGAGGGTACCAGAGCGTTGGGAAAACGACCGGGAATAAACAGCAAAAGGCCGGTAATAAAATTTCGAGTGAAGCGACGGTAGAAGTTCTCGTTTCCCTCTATGTATGCGAGCTCACAACGTTGACTTTTGCATACATTTTAATATCATGCTGAAGTGCAATGGGAACGTTTTACACGGAAAGTTCAAAAATCTGGATAAAAGTTGAATCAAATACGCTTAAAATGTGACAAAAAAGTACTACGAATACTACGATAAAATAAAGTTAACATTACGTTTCAACTATGAAACAAGACATAAATAATATGCTATATAAATAAAAAGCCGTATTTAAGTACCACTGCGAAACAATGAAACCTGAAGTGCCGTATAAGTAACTTTTACAATTTCAAACGAGTCTACCCCAGCTGCTAGCATACACAACAAAAATATTGGCAAACAAAACTTCCAAGACTGCCGCCTGCCGCATGCAAGACAAAAGCAATTTTTCTACAATATTTCTTGAGTAAGTGGCGCGCCCGAGTGTAAGTTGCTCCGTGAACGTGGGGGATTTTACAATTTTGTGCACTTGCATTTTATCGAAGACAGAACTTTTGATAACAAGTAAACATAAACTATAATATGCACTCAAAATAGGTATATTGCAATAAAAAATACTAATATTGCTGTTGACCAAAAATTGCATGACTCGGTTAGTACCTTAATAGTTTTCAAAACACGTCCAACACGAACATGGCACGGCTTACAGAGGACATTCCTAGATGGACCGTCGCGTAACGCCGAACGTCCCAAAGCAATTTGTACAATTTGTGCTACCCACATGCTATAAAATGATCAACCATAGAGAGTCCACAGTTTTAATAATAGTAATAAATAAAATGGAGGTCTATTCGGTAATACCTAATTACCGTAAAATATGAAAGTACGAGCAAATCACCAAAGCAAAGTATCTAGTAGTAAATTCAAGAAAAAAGTGTAACAAAACTGAACACAATTTAGAAATTTAACTCGAATACTGGTTGCCGATTGTGGGAAACATTAATCTAAACTCGAAGGTGAGCAGTGGAAGCGTGCGGGGGGTCCTCCGCGGTCGGTCCCGCCATTCTACGACCGCTGGCGGGTTGCAATGCTTGTTTTGTCCCTTTATCAAATTACCGCTGCTTTGAGAATGTTTCTAACAGTTTATGTATAAACTACGTTTCATTACTTTTATATTTCTCGTTGAGAATATTAGTTTATGACCACTCATTACCTACTACACTTCACTATCTTTTAAAATAATTTCACAAAGTTATTTACGTTGTGCAAAATATAACTTGATAAAGGTTAACCTACCGTGAAGCAGCGTCATAAAAGTTAGCTGTGCGCCGAGTAATAAAGGAGCTGAAAACTTGCAAATATATTTCATAATGTGTCAAGAGACCGGCGCCAACTATTTTAAACTATTATTCTTGATTATTACGTAATAAATTTACATAATTATTAACATGTCATAGAGAATATAAAATAAGATCTATTAAGACTATTATTTTAGTAGACTTTGTATTTATATTTGTACCTACGTAAACAATTAATTTAACAAAAAGATGAGTCAGTAATCCTAATCTATCATACATACGTCCAATAAATATTTACGTCTTACCACAGATACTACACTAAATCTCTCCGACGGAATCACAAAATCCACGTTTTCAACGAGATAAACCCACCCTAACGCGAGGGAAATGGATCGCAAGCCCGCTCCGCCAAATGCGATGTCTACAATATTTCACGCCCGCCTAACTTCTTTATGCCACGTCCAATCTTCCTCGACCGCTTATCAGGTAGACGGCTGCTGTCAAACTTTTCAAATTAGGTTTGAACGTGCTTCATTTTTTTAAATGAGATTGTAAAACAAGACTAAATAATGTAAATCTTATATAATACGAAATATAACAAAGATAAAATTTAAAATGTTATCTTCAAGTTTAAAATAAAATGTGTTAGGGATTAGGTATATATTTTCGTGTTATCAATATGGGTAGGTAGTGAATTTTATCGATACAAAATAGGGATTATTAATTGAATTCGTACGTATAATGAAAATGTTTTTTTTTTTTTTATTTAAATCTTAGTGTATCGTGCACACAGGCGAACTTAATGCTAATTAGCATTCTCTTCCAGCTAACCTCCGTGTTTCTGACAGATGTGAGCGAAGAGAAGCAGGTTTTTAAACAAATATAATTACATTAAAAAAGATACAACTTATGTTCTTACAGTTGAACGTTTCGGGGAGAATAGGGTGGGTTACAAGTGATTGCTCGGTCAAAGGTATTAGTGAAGATCGTGCGGCGGGTCTCTGAGTAGCCACTACGATAGCCGCTTCCGAACAGATTCCGTGGGAAAGGCGAGTGAGCTCGCGTTTAACAATGCTCAGAGCTCGGCGGGCGTCACGCGCGACTACCCTATTTACCAGATTGTACTTTTAGTTGTCGACCCATTGGACGATAACTTTTACGTCTTTAACGTTTCATTATTGACACATTTGAATGAAACCATTATATTTTTTATAAGGCGTATTTATAAATTACGATATTACCTACCAAAGTTTAATTATCTTGTCTAATTCAACTTAAAAGATAACGATAGTGCGTACAATAAAAAATAATAATACAATGTCAGTCAAATAATAGAACCTTCTTAGTAGGTACCTACCTATTTACAGTTGTTGGCCATATGCCGGCTGGTGGGTTTTTTTTATGTAATTTTTCCAACAAAAACCAGTTTGTTTCTCGTTGAAAATTAACTTACAACCATTGTCAGTAAAAATTGCATAAGATATAATATATACCTACTATAGGACGCATGTGGTGAATTAAATAGGAGCAAGGAACCTGTTCGTAGTCTATAATATGTGTGCAACAAACGGCCCGCGCTCCGCCATTATAGTTTGAACTACTTAGGCATATCTAAACTGTATATTTCTGCAATCGCAAACATCGATAATTAAAACGTTAAAGGCACGAGCGAAAGCCACTTAGACCAAATATATACCACTGTGGGAGATCGCGAGTTGCGTACGGGCGCGCGGGCGACGACGAACCGAGCGGTCAAACATGCTCGAGTTCACGCAACATCAGCTGCTATCTGCGCTACACGTAGATAGGTAGCTATCGACTCTATTACGCTAATAATAGTCACACCTTGCGAAAGACCAAATTGTTGTTTAAAACTAATAAATTAACGTGTAAACTATACAAATGTTAAAGTAAAGATATGCCGCGACACTTACCTACACGAAGGGTACATTCAATAGGTCAATGCACTTCCCAGAGAGGACGACTTCCAGATACCACTGTTTTTATACTATAGCTATGCTTCACCTCATTAAAATTACAATACTTTAAATGAACGTGTATATACAATATCGTAATAACTTATAGCATTAATAAAGTTATAAAGAAAAAGCAAAGATAGGCGAGTACACATGTCTAATAATACCAATCACTTTTATCTAATATTCGTAATGTTTACAAAATGCACTTTCTAATAATTAATTAATCTTGAATATCATAAACCTAAATGTAATAGCAACAGTTCCAATAAAAATAATAACATCTCATAAAATGTAAACATTCCACTCTTGACTCAGTAAATGAAAACAAAGGGAAAATTATAATTTATATGACATCTACATCGTGTCTGGTACTCACCTCTAGGTCTTCATAGGTTCGGAAGGCCATTATAGCGAACCCATCGATGATGTCCTCCTCACCAAGAGGCTCCTTGGACTTTTTTCTTCTAGCCGGAGGACGAGGTGGTTTCTCTCTCGCCGGAGACTCATCCTCACCACTGTCCCCATCTTTGACTTTGCTCTCTCGCTGAGCTTGCATGCGCTGAGCCCGCTCCCTTCGCCTGTTCCTCTGATTGCGCTGCTTCACTTCGTTTTCCATCGTTCACACATTATTTGTAACACCCGACCACCGTGGTTTCACTACACTAAAGTTCTCACTACACTTATTTTACACCTCATTATCCGTTGATTTACGGAGAGTATCCGACAGAAAGGCAAATCTTACATCGGAAGAAAGACACTAGCCGTTTCCAATGGCGGATCGTACACCGTTGCCGCATTGCAAGTAAAATGGCCGCGTAGCACTTCACAGGCTATATTTTTATTATAATCACGTGAACGGAAACATAATTTCACTTATCTTAAACATTTAAAACTATATTTCAGCTAAAACTAATACAGTAACACAATAAATTAAGCTTATACATTATTCTCTGTATTCAGAATCAGTCAATAGTCAATACAATGAAAGGTGTCGCACGACGCCAACGCTACGCTGCGGCAGCAATACGAAACATATCCAGTACTACCAACGTAGCAGACGTATATTTACACGAATCGGGCGTCGTCGTTACCATCGACAACATGTGGTATTATGCTATCTCGCTCTGTTATATCTTCTTCTTGCTCAGTTGTGTGTACGTTTTGTAAACTGTAAGTCTTTGTTATAATTTAGATAATATAAACTCAACTATAATATTATCCCAACCTTAACCAAATCTTAACATAAAATATTTTATATTTATTTACATCGAGAAAAATTAACAATTTATTTTGTTGTTGACTATAACAGTTTTATATAATGTTGGTACGAAAGACCCGAACGAAGGGGATAGAATATTAAAGCGAAGTTGGTCCCTATAGTAAACAAAATAAAGTTAACGTCGTTCTGGCGTTTGCTTGGCATTGCGAGAAAACTCGTGAACATGATGTTTACTCACGTAATTTAAATTTATAAATATTTTGAAATAAAATTTATTTTTAGAGACACAAATAAAATATACAAAAATATAGTGTAAAAATGCATTCTGAAACTTATATTCGTTCACCATTCTTGCAATTGATGGCCACTGATTCAGGATTTATGGTTAATTTTAATTTTTTTCTAATTTAGATAAAAGTATAATCGTGTAGAGAGAGATATTTGTAGAATATTGAGCAATAAAATCACATTAATTTATCTATATTGTTTTACGTAGTACCTACCTAGAAAAAGCATTGAATTTTCGGTTAATTTCTACTGTTGCCCGCAACTTCGTATATCTACATATTATAATTAATATTAAGCCTTCCCATCCCATTCCAAGGGAACTAACAGCTATCCATTGTATCCAACCTTTAGTAATTTAGGTACCTAGGCAGATCAGATTTTAACTACGTATTACCGGTATAATAACCAATTTAAAAAATATGGCATTTTAATATTCTGTAAATGTTGAGATGAAAAAAAAAACTGCGCGTACACACCATGCAACAGTCTGAGGTGTTTTTCTCTGATCAATTTTCATTATAATTTAATAAGGATATAACTTATTTAAAATTACCACTTAGGTATTGTGAAATCGCTTTTTTTGTTGTCCATACAAGGCAAGAGCACAAATAGGAAGTTTCAAACCTTTTTTTTAACGCCCGGGATAGGAGGTCAGCTTTGCCATACATGCTAGCAAGCTTTGTAGAACCATCTTCATTCCTGGGCCTGAGAAAGCTAGTAGGTAAGTCAGACACCGACTTACCTAGCTAAAGTGTAATGCGATAAGGTTCTATTCTTTTTTTGGGACTACTAATTTGCTGGATCTGGAAAATCGTGCATGGCAGTCCACCGTAAAAATCGAATAATTAATGAGTTTGCAGGCCTGAATGGCATCCGGCAAAACAATTCAGGATGGCAGGATACTCGAAACCTGCAAACTCCTTTCAATGTTCGCAGAACAGCTCGATTGTGCGCTGACTCGCCCTGCTTGGTGGACTGCAATGTGTGTGAATGGGCCACTTCATAGACAAAGTACCTAAGTTAGTAAGAACTTGAAACACAAAACGCGCAGTTACTGGTTTTACCTTAGACTTTAGAGTGTTTTATTTTATTGATATACGTCATAAGTACTTGCTCATGAAATCGAATTTGTGTTTAATTAATGATAATAAATTATTCGATCATGTTCATTGGATTGAATAATTTGAATGACATTTAAGTTGAGGGAGCATGAATTATTAATATGTATATGTTAATTTTTTTTCTATTTTCTGTTGTAGATATAATTACAGATTGTCATCTAAATATTTGTTCATCGGCGACTTCAATTCTAGACCGTACTATTTATTTAACTCTATCTTTCACTTTAATTTTATTTGGATTGTATAAGCTAGAATAAGTTTCAGTGGGGCTAGCTTAGTCTATAAGCGTAAGTTCCTAAAAAAAGGTAAAATAAGTAAGATGAGTTTTTGTAAGGTTAACTGTAGACTAATGATGTTTTGGCGCAGGGATAAATAACATTGTTTTATTTTTCTTGGTTTGCCTTCCTGAGTTAATTCTTGTTTTAGTAGACGACTATACATTTTAACGTATATATAAATTTCAATCACTTTTAATTTCTACTACTTTTGATTACCAGTGAATCTATATTCGTTTTAAGTTGGTTACATTTCGGGGTCAGCTTCAAGTACAATTTTCTTATTATATATTGATGACCTGTAAGTGCTTTGATTGGGTGCTCCCATACCACGTCTGGCTTGTGCTCTAGTTATTTGCAAACGAAAACACGAATTTAGGCATAAATGGCACCTCTACGTAATTCCATGGTCTACGCTGACGTCACCTTGTTCGATAGAGTAATATTTTGAGATTTAGTCGGAAATTCAACTTTGACTTGATAACATGTAAGTATGATTATTAAATAATTACTAATATTGTGTTTGTTATGTCTTTTTTGTGATAATTTTTATTATGTCCTTATGTAAGTTTAGTGTTTGCGTAAAATATAATTAACGATATAGTTAACGAACGAAGACTAAGGAAAATATGTTTGCTATCTTATTATATTGCGTATTTTTTTGATAAGATGTAATATTATTAGATAACTATTGTTAGACCGATCCAAAAGCATTCTAATGTGTTATTTTTATTGTATAATGGATTGACATGTGACAACACTCTGTCTGATGTAAAGTTAGAGTATGGTCCATGAACGGAAACAACTGCTACTACACAGAAATCTCTACGGCCAACAGTCGCCTTCGCTTTGCCGGCCTGGGGAGATGAGTATGCACCTTCTAGATTGACAGTGCACACTCCTCTCGCTATATACTTGGCCTATTTCAAATTGCTCATCTAGCGTGATTAATTCTGACCGGTCGGTACCAATGTAACTTTATTACATGTACTTTGGTCGCTCAGTGCCTATAGGCACTATTAAAGAGTGGTAGGCAGACTGATGATGGTTATTTGTCCAGTCTGCCGTCCTGGGGTAGTACCACCACTTTCGAATGTAACATCCGTGAAGTCACCTCGTCGCCTTTCGGGAGCAGTTTAAATGTAGCCAGGTATAGCGAGAGGAGTGTGCACTGTCAATCTGAATGACGCATATTCGTCTCATGGAGCCGGCGTAGCGAAGGCGACTGCTGCCGATAGAGATTTGCAGTAGCAGTTGTTTCTGTTCGTCGACCGCATTCTAGCTTCACATCAGACGTGTTGACAACACACGCCGAGCTACAATAAAAAAAGATACAAATATTTTGAATCGAGCGTGTTTAAAAAGTGATTATAGTCTCTTAAAATAGTTCTAGACAATTAGTAATTGTTAATAACACATTATTAATAGCGTATATATAGCGTAATTAGTATTCACGATCAAAAAATTACTATTCTCGAATACGATTAGAGCAATTAGCGACTACCTACACGAAACAATTGATTGTTTGCGTTATAAATTAATATAAACTATTATTTAGCATTTGTTTTTTTTAGCACGTCATATGACCGCACTCCGCCTGATGTTAAGCTAGAGTGCGATCCATGAACGGAGGCGACTGCTGTCAGAGAAGGGGACCTGCAGACAGCAGTCGCGTCCGCTATGCCGGCTTGATGAGATGCCTCTTCACACTGCGCTTGAAGGATGATGATGATTTTTGACGAGGCTTCTTGTAAACTGATTAGGTCACTTCACGTGTGTTAGGCTCGAAAGTAGTGGAATTGCCCCAGGTTGTCCTATCACTTCCCTCAATCGTTTTTTAATAAAACAAGGTACTCCTGAACGGTTAGAATTTGTCAGAGGGATTTTAGCTTTTTAGTTGAATTAAAATAGCAAAAATAAAATTGTTTTTTTATACTTTTTATAAGCGTAGCTCGGCATGTGACAACACTCCGCCCGAAAGCTAGAATGCGGTCCATGAATGAAAACAACTGCTACTACAGAGACACCTGTCCGGGCAGCAGTCGCCTCCACTATGCCGGCTTGAGGGACGAGCATGTACCATCTAGATTGACAGTGCACACTCCTCTCGTCCTGGTTACTTTCAAACTATTCCCGAAACGCGACAAGGTCACTTCACGGGTGTTACATTCGAAAATGGTGGTACTACCCCAGGACGGCAGACTATACTTTAATATTATACACATAACAAAATTACATTGGTACCGGTCTTTAGCGAAATTCGAACACGGGTCTCATCGATCGTGAGTTCACGTGTCTCACCTCTAGACCACGGCCGCGCTTTTAAGTTTAAACTTTTCTCTAAGCTAGCTAAAATACAAACTTTTTTGGAGATTTCAAATGAATTCCGTCACTGGTAACTCACCGTGGTCTAGCGGTTCCGCGATTTACCTATTTATATTTTTAAAGTAGAAAATGGAAATGGTTATTGTATATTTTATCGTGCCGTGTGGTCTTGATAGAGATCTTACATAGTTTTAATTTCATTTGGTGTAAAAGATATTTGACGCTAATTTATGATAATGTGAATTGCCGACGTTTTTTTAACAATATACGCTTGTAAACTTGTGGAAATTTTAATTAGTAACTTTTAAAAATAACAGTAATTAATTCGTTTAGATTCGGAGATATATTAGATCCTGTAGACTGGTTATGGTTATTAGCCCAGTCTGCTGTTCCTAGGGTAGTATTTGTAACGTTTCGAGAACAGTTTGGAAGTAGCCAGATATAACGAGAGGAGTATGCACTGTCAATCTAGATGGTACACATAAGTCTCCCTGTAGAAATTTATCTGTAGTAACAGTTGCTTCCGTTCATGGACCGAGTTCTGCCTTTACATATGCCGAAGTACAATACAAATAAAAGATGCTGGATAAATTAACGGGTAGCAGTCGCCTCCACTATGCCGGCTTGAGGAGACGAGCATATACCATCTTAGATTGACAGTGCACACTCCTCTCGCTATACCTGGCTACTTTCAAACTATTCCCGAAACGCAACAAAGTCACTTCACGGGTGTTACATTCGAAAGTGGTGGTACTTCCCCAGGACGGCAGACTGGGCTAATAACCATCATCAGTCTGCCTACCACTCTTTAATAGTGCCTATAAGCACTAAGCGACCAAAGTACATATAACAAAGTTACATAGGTACCGGTCAGAATTAGCGAGGTCCGAAAACATCGATCGTGAGTTCACGTGTCTTACCGCTAGACCACAAAAGCTCATGTAATTCATATAACTGATAATAAAACTTACTATATTATAATTTGTTATATTGCATGAATCATGATGTGTACATACGTGTAGGGTATATAAATAAAAAACGATTTATATATAACTTAACTTAGGAATACTTTACCAACTATATTCAGATACTTACAGACACACTGATAATATACATAAACTTATTAAAATATAATACAATTTAAGAGATAATACACATACATATATTACTGTATTATTATGATTGTTGCCTGTTGTAGATACTTATTAATAAATAAATAAAACCCTAACCGTTCCGCCACAGAGTTCACTATCATATTTATTTTATTAAAGGAACGTTTAGGCATGAAAACGCATAGGTGTAATTGATGACCTATTTCTCGTTCAGAAACCTGAGGGTGGTCCGAGTTTATTGCACGTCAGTGAAGATTAGTAGAACTTTACGACTTGCTTGTAAGTCTGAGAGAGGATGAGGAACAAATAAATTTTCTAACAGCAATGCCACATTGGCTTTCAACAACGAGTAGGCCGTTTATGTCCCATTAGAATGTTAATACAGGTAATCCTTTTCACACTCGCCGTTTAAATGTATTTACTTGCATTTTGTAGCTAGATATAAAATTTACGACTGTCATAATATTTGATTAATCAATAGGTATAATTGACGATCGCTGTTCGGTAATCACAGCTCTCGGTAGGTCTCAGATTTGATTCCCCTTCGAATAAGAGCTTTATAGTCATCGAGTCTTATCGCGATTACGATGACATACTCGTATTTACAAACGTCGCGAATAAAATTCATCAAAATAAACGCTGTCTGGGGTATATATTACCCCACACGAGCGTTTGTGTAACGTTTAGAATGCGAGTAATTAAGGGTTAATAGTATCGGGCGTTACTTTGCGGAAATCCATAAGAAAAAATATTTTTTAAACACTACTTTGCAATTAATTCCCTCTAATCAATGTTAGTGAGGGTAGGTACACAGTCACATCAGCTGTTAATGTTAGACCCTTCACTAACATGCAAAAACCTCTCGACCTACCCTCACTAACGTTGATTAGAGGGAATTAATAGCAAAGTAGTGTTTAAAAAATAATTTTGCTTATAGATTTCCGCAAAGTAACGCCACACTCGGTAACATATACCCCAGACGCACACTGACAAAACAATACGGTACAGAGCGTCGCCTGCGACTGTTCCGTGATAGGGAGAGGTATTTAGGCAGCTACTGAAAACTGTGTTAGTAAAAAAGCAGAGATGTGGCGCTTCAAATGTGCCGTGGGGTAAAATATACCCCATGCGGGTTAAACATATATTTTGTTCTGTCAAAAAGTAGGTTTTTGTGTATTGTTGCCTGGTATATGACAACTGTTGCTGGTGTTCATGGACCGCACTCTAGCTCTACATCAGGCCGTGTAATATACCAAGTTATTATTATGAAAAAAAAAGCACGGGTCTGGTTTTTATGTTTGTGCTGTCCTGGTGCTATAAAGTGCTGTTACACTGTACAGAATATCCTAGTATTGATGTGTTATTATCATTACTAAAGTCCAAATAAATACATTATTAAATTAAGATACTTTATCTTCATATGGAACTTTGAACTGCGCGGGTTAAAAGATTGGTTCCACATCCACTCTATCTGACCATTGCTGCTCTTATTATCAATTAAGTAGTATCTATTTTTAAAACATAAAATAATAATAAACAATAAACGTGAATCAACACGCGAGAAAGAAGACAACACAAAACTCAATACCACAACAACAAAACGTGGGGTGGTGGTCAGCCTGCCGACCTGAAATACCACCACTTTCAAGTATAACTTCCATGAAGTGATCTAGAATGCAGCTGGGTATAACGAGAGAAGTGTGCACTGTCAATCTGGATAGTGCACATTTCTTGCCCTATTCCGCGACTGCTGCTTGTAGAAAGTTATCTGTAACAGCAGTTGTTTCTAGCTTTACATCAGGCGGAGTGTTTTCATATGTCAAGCTATTATACAATAAAAAAAACTAGTTTTGTTTTTTATTTTGGCTCGACATGTGACCTCGACTAATCTGATGATAAACTCAGTGGAGGTCCATGAGCATTGACGACTAGAGAACCGCTCGCACGGTGGCTCCAGTCCCCACTACTATGCCGGCCTGAGAAGGTGCTTTTTCACGCTCCGCTTGAAGGATTTTTTTTTATCATATGTCATATGACCGCACTCCGCCTGGTGTTAAGCTAGAGTGCGATCCATGAGCGGAGGCGACTGCTGTCAGAGAAGGGGATCTGCAAACAGCAGTCGTGCCCGCTATGCCGGCTTAATGAGATGCCTCTTCACACTGCGCTTGAAGGATCCCATGTTATAGGAAGGGGGAAAGACGTGACTGGGAAGGTCGTTCCACAATTTGATGGAACGACAGAAGAAGGATCCAAGGTGAAAGGACCTTTAGGAAAGTTTATTAATATTTTAGAAAATGAAGACTCATCGGATCGATCGTCTTATTATTTTGGCAAGTGTTGCTGGTATATTGATATCTACTTATGCATTATACGTGGAAATGACGGTTGAGGCGAAACCAGGATACAAAGCATTGTGCGACATTAGTGAGAATGCAAAATGTACAAGAGTTCTCACTTCTAAGTAAGTTGGAACTTTAATATTACTTTAATTTAAAGCCTGTACTAAGCCAGTCATTGTAACACAGGCATTGAACACGGGTCTCCGATCGTGAGCTCTGTCCTCTACCGCTAAACTAACTGCTCGATTTGTATATACCTATTTTTTTAATTGGTCCTATATGTGAACGCAGCCCGCCTGATGTTAAGATAGATTGCGGTCTAACTACCACAGAAAACTAAATGACAAAAGTTGCCTACAACAAAGTTACACTGGTAGATTCCATTGCCAGCTCTCCATTTGATTGTTACTTGACTATATTCTTCTTTTTTTATATAATAAATAAATAAAATAACAATAAAAAAAAAATTTGTACTTAAAAAATATACCATGTAAAATGTTCAAAAGGAGCATGGTAATGATCTCGCAGGTAAATAAGATTAATAATATTTACATTGCCTTTTTTACAGGTATTCAAAGGGTTTTGGTTTAGTTTCAAAAGAATCAATTTTAAAAGTTCCTAATTGTGTTTATGGCATTGTATTCTACTGTGCTATCATTGTTTTGAGTAAGTTTTTTACTTTTCTTTTTTCCTTTTTTTTATGACATTACAACAATTTGCCAGTGTCAAGTAAATGCATTAAATTAATATTGTGTATCATTCATCGCACAAAACAGTAAGGTCGAGCCCCAGTCAAAATAGCCCCAGTAATTGGTAGGAAGAAGTTTTGGTAGAAAAATGAAAACACACGTTCTGCTGCCGAAATTGTAATAGATAATAATTCACCATTATTACACATTAACACTCGAATAAACACAAGTTTAGGAAAAATATTTCAAGACAGATTATAATCTATTATCTCCAGGTAAATGCTCACAAAACTGCCTTTTGTAGTCATGAAAAAAAGAAGTAGAATACATTTTTATTTTGTTAAATGTAACGTGTAATTTATATTATTTGAACTATATTTTATATAGGTATTAAATAAACACATCTAAAAATACATTTGAAAATATTTACTTACCCGAAAACATATTTAGATAGCAACTTATCAGCTACCTACAGATATTCTATGACATTGCTTTGTTTTTTTTTGAAAGATGGTACTACTAAACTACTAATACACAAAGATTGGAAGGTCAACGCGATTTGCTTATCTGTTTTTTACACTATATTTTTTGTTATGGACTTTGACATGACATCGTTAAAATAAAGATCTAGATTTTTTTAGTAGTTTTCACTCTTTGGCAAAGCGAAGGCGACTCCCGCGCGCAGACATTTTTTCTGTGCATGTTAAGCACATCTGGCGGAGTGCGGTCAAATGCCGGTCTATCAACGTGTATAAATAAAACTTTTTTTTTATTGTAGCTCGGCATGTGACAACACTCCGCCTGATGTAAAGCTAGAGTGCGGTCCATGAAACAACTGCTACTTCTAACTAACTACAACTTCTTTCAAAAGTGGAATCTTCCACACTTGACATTATTCGGTATGATAATACACCTATCTTCTTTAGTACAACTGTAAAGAATCTAGGAGTGTCTCTTGACTCTAATCTCGGTTGGGCTTCGCAGCTCACTGCTGTTAACAGAAAAGTTTTTGCGTCACTACACCAGTTGAACAAATACAAAAATTTTTTACCTATTAAAACCAAAATAATACTGGCGCAAAGCTTACTTCTCCCACTCATAGACTATGGTGATGTTTGCAGCGTGAACATGACCGAGGCTCAGCTAGATAAATTACAACGCATCCAAAATTGTTGTATTAGGTTCATATTTTCTCTACGTAAATATGATCACATTTCAGAGTACC
This sequence comes from Tinea pellionella, assembly GCA_948150575.1. Lineage (NCBI taxonomy): Eukaryota > Metazoa > Arthropoda > Insecta > Lepidoptera > Tineidae > Tinea > Tinea pellionella. The sequence continues at coordinate 4,646,246 of OX411258.1, forward strand.
GCTCTAAACTCAAATGGTTGAACATTCGATCCCGTAGGAATCTAAGAATGCTGTGTTTGCTATTTTCTATTTTAAACGAACCGAATACTCCAATCTACCTCAAAGAAATGTTCACCTTTCTTGGTTCCCTTCACAATAGATCCTTGCGCTCCTCTCACAACCTATCTCTTGCAACTCCTTCCCACTCCACTAACTATGTCTCTAAGTCCTTCGTCGTCGTCACATCTTCTCTGTGGAACAGTTTGCCACTAACTATACGGCAAGCGCCAAGTCGGGGTGTATTTAAAAGAAAGCTTTACGAACATCTCTTCAAGTCATAATTATTTTGTGTATATTAAGTCAGTACACTGTATGCGTTCAATATTATCTTATTATGTATGTATGTGTAACATCTTTTAACTTGTACTATGTTTTTATTTTATGTATATTTTTATATAAGTATATATATAATTAGTTTATGTATATTATTTATATTATCATTAGTGTGTGTATGTGTGTGTGAGTGTAACTATCTATGTGGGTATCTATCTGTGTTTGTGTAATTGGTATTTCTAGGGTTATATATTATATATTAATCGTTTTACTACCCGTGGCTCTTACTACGTTTCCGCTTCCCGAAGGCCAGCTGGAAGAAAATGCCTTGCGGCATTAAGCTCACCTTTTGTATAACAATAAAGTTTTTAAATAAAATAAAAAAATAAATACTACAGAGAAACCTGTGCGGGTAGCAGTCGCCTCCACTATGCCGGCCTGAGGAGACGAGCATGCACCATCTTAGATTGACAGTGCACACTCCTCTCGTTATACCTGGCTACTTTCAAACTATTTCCGAAACGCGACAAGGTCACTTCACGGGTGTTACATCCGAAAGTGGTGGTACTACCCCAGGACGGCAGACTGGACAAATAACCATCATCAGTCCGCCTACCACTCTTTAGTAGTGCCTATAGGCACTGAGCGACCAAAGTACATATTGCGAGGTTCGAACACGGGTCTCATCGATAGTGAGTTCGCGCGTCTTACCGCTAGACCACGGCTGCTCTGATTTTTTAAAAATACGGCCAATTATAGAAATATGTTTAGAAAAATACCAAAGTTAAAATTACATGCGTCATACTAAAAAAATCCATAATATAAATACATTCAAAGCGTAATCAACCTTGATAGTCAACAAAAAGTATATTTTTTAAATACAATGGTTTATAGAGCATAATGGTTGTATTGAATGAAAGGCCGTAATTTACGATGTCACATATAATACGTTACGGTAAATACACTTTCATTATATACACCGCATTTATCTATACTAGTAATTGTAGACATATTGTGGAACATGTTATTTTTAAGTTCTAAGTACATAATTTTCTTAAATAAATAGTCTATATTCTTAGAATTACAAGGGCTATAATTTACACAGGTATGCGAAATATAATTTAAAAAAAAAGTTAATTTATATAAAACAAAAACAGCCAAGCACAAGTCAATTTTCTCAATGTAATCCGGTAACTTTTTAATAACTGTATAAGAAATATTTTTGTACAAAAGGCCCCAAACAGAGAAGTCCGATACACTTTAGTAAACGTCTCTTGGTTACGAGATACGGACAAATTGATAGCTATAAGTTTTAAATGCCGCGGAATTAATATTGGTGATTTCGTGATTCTATTTTTTGTTAAAATTAGCCAATAAGTTGGTTACAGAATCGAAGCAAAAAAAAATAGAAATCAAAATTTTATTTCTTAACTAGTCTCTTAAATTGAGGGTATTAGAATGGGATCAAGATTAAGCTACAGTGCGGTCCGTAGGCTCTATGCCGGCTTGGTCACTTAATAAAAGCGCGATGAGCTGAATATAAAGGGGGAAAAAGTAAAAAAAAAAAAAACAATTTATATGATATAATGAATTGATAAATAAAAAAAAATTGACATAAACCATAAAATATAAAACAAGAAAAATAGTATTTCATTCGTGTTGCTTTTTCTTTGCAAACAGGTGTTAAATGGCTTGAGCTACAGACTATGTCGTTGAATCTGTCGGATTTAGAGTTTGTATTTTCAAGCTGCTCTTATTTCTTGCCACAATCCTCTGGCGTCTTTAGCTTTTCCGGAGTGTGCACTTTTATCTTAATACATTTAATAAATATTTTCTTTAGAATTATGAAGATGTTTTTGCTTTTACAATTTTTATGCTGACGGTAAATTTCAGAATTAATATTTTATTTTTTCTGCTTTTTTACACAATTTAGTATTTTTCGGATAGGTACCTAAAGATTATACTATTTTACTAAAACTAATTTTAGCTTAACTGCAACACTATCAGGGGGCAATTCTCGATGTAGTATATTGTTGTATACTTAAAACATATCAATTCATTTCTATCACTTTTCATTTCTACTACATTTGGGGAAACGATTTTCTAATGGTTAAAAAAATCTATACATTCGAGATTTGCCCCCCAGTTCACGTGTTTTATGTGATAAATGAATGACCAGCTATATTAACTTTATGCAAATATATACATTGACATTGGCAAAAAAGATGAAGAGGTGGATAATAAGATATTGTGCGAACATATTTTAACTAATTACTAAATTATGGTGAAAATTCAACAGAAAAAACAGCATGTTTGAATATTGTAAAAAATTATGTTTTAATAAAATTAAACGATTTTATGCGACTTACTTTAGCGTTAATTTCGTTTATTTTAAGATTTACTAGCCATATAGTAAAGAGCAAAACTTTAATTTCGAATTGTTATTGATTATGCACGTATAGTAAGTCGGCTTTGCCACATACTTGTACAGTCACACATCATAGTGAGAGAGAGGGCTAGTTATCAGTAGTTCGTGAGAGTGCGGCCTACAACTTGCGAAATGGTTACCACTTTACTGTCCAGATTGTTTAGAATTTAGTAACTCACGAGGCGTAAATAACTTCGATTGCAGTTGCTTTACATACTGTGAGAAATCCTTACTGAATAATTAATTCAAAAATATCTTTCATGATTACGCTATTATTGATAACTAATGTGCTGTAATAAAATACAATAAATTATTGTAGACATGTTATTGTTGTTGTTTTTATACAAGGCAAAGGGAACATTGTCCATGCAGCCTAGTTTTCATTAATTTATTATATTTCAATTCATAGTCTTTTTCAATTGTTTTATTAAAGTTGTAAAATCTTCGTGTGGCCATAAATCATTCCAACTGTTTTTGGAAGGGAAGAATCAAAGGTTTTTTTTAAAATAATACACTCACATTATGCAATAGTACCAGATATTATTAGCAAATCAATCGAAGACATAAGTTTACGAAAATAATGACTTTCATTACATTGTCATTCTAGATTTTGCAGCCCGACATTTTCTCAACCCGACATAACGGAGATGCTGTCTGTAGAGTTGTCTCTGTAGTAACAGTTGTTTTCGTTCATGAACCGCACTCTAGCTTTACATCAGGCGGAGTGTTAAATGCACTTTTATTATTGAAAATTCTAGTCCATATATATTGTTTATTAAAATTTATAATAAATTTTAATAAACTGTCGTTAACAAATATTTAATTAATATATTTACACGCTCAATAAATAATTATTACCGTAACATTATAACGTTTTTGCGCTGCATTTATTTTAACAATACAACTGATAATATCATGAATTAACAATTAACATATGGTCAAGGTTGTCTAAGATTTAAACAACTCAAATATTATTCAATGTCTATTAAGGTGTGCATATTGTACTCGTTGTTTTTGAGTACTTAAATTATTTGTACGGTGTTAAACTAATATGATTTTTTTTCTATTGTCAATATAATGCAAATTATTTGCGTGCCTATATGAAGGATTTGTAGAAGGTTACACCGGTTTGTAAAAGTGGTACGCCTTATTTTACGTACGTTATTAGTTTAATCTGGGTAGAATGTGAGGAAGACGTGGCTGTATGGGGTTAGTTCCCTTTGCCTTCTCGAAATGGGAGAACCGAATTTTAAAAAAGAAAAGAGGAGAACTCGGAATATAGTTTTTTTATTGAAGCTCGGCATATGACAACACTCCGCCTGATGTAAAGCTAGAGTGCGGTCCGTGAACGCAAACAAATACAAACACATACAAATTTCTATAAACAGCAGTCACCTTCGCTATGCCGGCTTGAGGTGACGAATGTCTACGCTCCAGATAGACAGTGCAGTGCACACGTCTCTCGATATTATGTTAGTTATAAATCAGTTTCATTATATCTATTATTTTACGTATTAATAATGAATAGCGGTTTTAATAAATGCAATAATGTTGGCTCTACAATTCCTGAATGAATGGTTAGGCTATTATTGGATTATTAGGGTTGGCAAAACGCCGTAATTGCTATGTTTGTAAGAACCCCTTGCACTATAACAGACTTAATCCTCGAGTTACAAATTGGGGTTCCGCTACCGAATCTCAACAGAATGTATTCGTGGGAAATTGACTGCGGTTTTTATTGATGTCAATCATTTTTATATAAAATGTTTGATTAATTTTAATAACGTTTATTTTTTTTTTATTAAGCATTTAAATTAGTATACTATTATTAACATTTAACCGCGATTTAAGCGGATTTGAGCTGCCGTGGTTTAGCGTGATCTCATGATCGATAAGAACCGTGTTCGAATCCCATTGACCGGTACCAGTGTAACTATGTTATATGTATATAGCTTAGTGTAGGCTTTAAAAAAAAAGAAAATCTAGTCACGTTTAGTTTGGAGGTAGCCAATAAATAAACCTGGACGGTGCGCCTCCCCAAGCTGGTATAGCGGAGGTGAATACGCCTACAAATATTTCTGTGATCTTTGTTTAATTTTCATCATATCAATAACCGATAAATATATATTTTGTTCATTAATATTTTTTTTATTTCAGCAACCTACGTTCAAGAAATGCTTGTGAAACTTCAGTTGTTCCTCTCAGTATGCTCAGTCGTCAGTGTAGTGTATTTAGGCTACCTTTTATTATTTGTCTTAAAAGATTTTTGTATTGTCTGCGTCTCTACTTATTTCGTAAATGCGGCTATTTTGTATTATGTGTATCAGAAGTTTAAAATAATGAAAGGAAAAATCGATTAATTCGCTAAAAACATCACTTAACGTATTCGTTAACTTTAATCGCCGAAGCTAAATATTTTTAATAGAAAATACCTTTGAAAATATTACAAAAACACAAGCTTTTGTTTTGCAAACTTACATATTAAAGAGCGACATCTAGTGATATTGTTAGAACTAAAAATTTGTAGCGCCATCTATTATTGAGTAGTTATACTAACATTTAATACTCCACGGTAGATGGCGCTTTGTGACTACAATTTTAATTTGGTATTTTCTAAAATATTGTGTTTATTTACTGAGTTATTTATTAATTAAAACCAAATTATTATTATTATTATATTTTTGTTTTATTTATGATGTATGCAAAAAATTCACACACCATTTTTCTTTTAACATTTAGATAGGTAAGTATTAAAGCTTTGTTAACAATACAAAAAGAAATTGTTGTAGTTAACGTAGCTTTAAAGAACATTGCATATATCGAACATAATACCATTTAAGGTTCAATTATGGATATCTTTTATTGAAGTGAGATAACCAAGTAAAGTGTTATTGCGCGTATCACGTCGCCACACCATAAATGGATAGCTCAGTCACACATTGTGTTCGTCAGTTTGTTCCCCTTTGTTTGATCCGCTCCTGATGGCTGCTTGTCACGTACATGACAGTTGCGTGTATGTATATCATTTACCATCGTTGTCTGAAGTTTAATCTCTCGTACAATTTGCCAGTTGTTTTTTTTATAGTCAAATCGTCGTACAAAATTATAGTTATAAAATAATTATTGAAACTTTTTTTTGTTACACACTTTTTGTTCACGAAATTTTCTTGACATACCACGTAGGTGTTTGTAGAGTCGAATTTTTTTATTGTCTTAAAATTTAAGATTAATAATATTCATTTAATTGTATCTATTCAGTTTATTCATTATCTGTATTGTGATGCCTTCAATCTCACAGGGATAGGTAGAGAAAATCCGATGCACACTTCTTGATATTCTTGTTTTACGATTGTGGGCAACTTATTACTAGTTTCTTTTAATAGTATCAGCATGATGTTACCACTGAAAAATTTCAACAGGCAGCAGTCGCCTCCACTATACCAGCTTGAGGGAACGAATGTGTATCGTCTAAAATTAAATCTGTCGATTATGAGCTCACGTCTTCTATGGCTAGGCCATAGTCGTCTGTTTGTTTGTTATTTGTATTATCGCATGTCGACTGCTAATCATTCTTAAAAATATATTTTAACGTCAGAATACACATTTTAATAAAAATAAAGTCATAAGCAATCATCAATAAATATTAAGCCCGGAGTCCACTAGAAGCGCGCCGAATCGAATTGCATTATATCGTGAGTACGTTTATAACAGACAAGTTAAACCGTATTGCTATACAGTAAGTTAGAAATTAGGTTGATTTACCTCGGTTCATCTCTTTTTTTGGGCCCAGCTAATAGACGGCGCAGTTTAATAGTAAATATATGTACATTAGGGTGTCCCAAAAAAATAAAAGTATTTTTTTTATAACGCATACCCTCTTATTTTGTTTGAATGGTGTCAAAACAATTGTAAAAAAAATATCATGTACTTAGAACCACGGTAACCCGTGCCGACTTGCATCCAAACATGTTACAATTGCATACTAAGGCGCGCGGTAGCTAACGTATCAAAGTTCTTCTAATTACTTGTTTGTTTTCTTAGAAAACACTTTGCTTTCGTTCAGTCAAGATGTCGTTAGAGTTACGCAGTTCCAATAAAGGAATATTTTTAATAGGAGACGTAAAACATTAAATTACCGGTTCAAAACTTCCCTCTAATCGACAAGTACTGGCAGTTTTGTTTTATAATATACGTGAAGTGAAGTTAAGTGTCAACGAAAGCGCTAATCTTACTACTCGTGAGTGCATCATTTATTGGGAAAATTGTTCAAAAAGTTTGGGGATAACTGGAAAAATGTAGATCCCGGGAAAATACAGAATCATCCAGAAAAGTGTCTGGAAGTTTCAGAAATTAACAAACTCTTAGAATTCTACCGAACTGCATTGACTGAAAAATTGCTAGAGATGACTACCGAGAATTAATAGAGCTTTCAATAATATTTCTTGGTGGAGATACAGAGCACAAAATTAAGATTCGGCTTCCCGGCGCCATGCACCAAGCTCGATGGATAGCTAAAGCTATTTATTCAATAAAAATATATCTACTTAGCTCTCAATTCACAATTTCCAACAAGGATAAGGCAGCTCTGCCTCTTCTTCATGACATCCTACGTCAAGCCTTGGTTGCAATGCAATTTAGCAGTAAAAGCACCCTACCAGGACTTTTGCTTTTTAAAGGCCATAAAAGCTTACGAAAGTATCGACAAAACTACTATGGTATTTGACAGATGAAGTGGCTGTGTTATCTCTATTTGACGATGATGTGGGGCATGAAATCAAGGTGAAAATGGTCACTAACTTGACTAAAGAAAACCCATCTGCCCACAGTAAACGTTACATACCATCGAAAGAAGAACTATGTGGATCACTTTACGGTTGGTCTCATAAATAATAACTTTGTTTTATTTTATTACATTAATGATGTTATAATAATTTAAATATCCTTTCTTTTTCAGAGAAAAACATCGGCGACTTCGTTTCCATCAAAAGCAAGTTTTTGTTCAATCGACTCAAAATGATTGACTGTTTTCTCCAAGAGTGTCCTACTTCATGGCCAAATAATGTTGCATTTCAAGACGCTAAAACTAAGATACTGCCACTTGGAGCCGTTTACAATACAGCTGAAAGAGCGGTTAAGTTAATACAAGACTTTCATGGCTTGATCACCGTTGAAGAGAAGCAAAAGCAATTTCTATTACGTTGTGTACAAGAGCACAGACAGGTATATCCTGACTGTAGCAAAAAAACTTTGAAAAGAAAATGTAATTAATATGTCATTTTCATTATTAATGCTAAATAAATATAAGACACACATTAAACATGGCTTTATTTATCAAATTAACAGAAAGTTCTGAAATATTCTGTATGGATTCCATGCTAACTTTTATATCAAACGTTTGACATCAAGTCGGCACGGGTTATCATTATGCGATTGCGATAATATTCAGTATTTAAGTTATTAGAGTCAATTAGAAAAAAAATAGAGGGTATGCGTATCCAAATTCGAAAAAAAATTTTTTGTCATTATAGTCTGGGACACCCTAATGTACATAAGTGATTTTTTGCGAATTGAATCGGCGAGCTCACTGGACATCAGTATTATTATTATTATTATTTTTTTTTTTTTTATTGTAGCTCGACATGTGACAACATTCCGCCTGATGTAAAGCTAGAGTGCGGTCCATGAATGGAAACAACTGCTACCACAGAGAAATCTCTACGGGCCGCAGTCGCCTCCACTATGCCGGCTTGAGGAGACGAGCATGTATTGTTATTTTTTTTTTTTTATAGCATAGCATAGCACAGCACAGCATAGCAATATATAGCATTATAATGTTAACTTATTCATAATTGTGTTATTTGACAAGATGTTTTTTTGGCACAGTTCGTAACGTCATACCATATCCTAATCTGTCCACAAATGGTGCCCACGCGCATTTCAGCCTTCTCTAATATTATTTTTACGCCTACGTCGTCCTTTTTTGAGTGCTTTGTTGTGACATTGACCTTAAGTTTGATAGTTCCTGTCATATTTTTGGGCCACAACTTGATGTCTTTGATATATATACAGGGTGTCCCGTAAGTAGTGGTGTCAACGGTATTTTACAGATAGAGGGGTTCAATATCTAGAATATAATTTGGTGATTTTTTTAAATACCTTCTGGTTTAAAAGTTATGACATTTTTAAAGAATTATCATTTTTTCCCCCGTTTTATCACAAAATAATGTTATAAAAATTTGTTTACAGTTATTTTCACTGATATTTTTATTTAAGTGGATTGAGAAAACACAGGGCTTTCTAATTAAAATATTATTTGTGACCAATTAATAACCATGATTAAATAAAAAATTAAAATCTAAACAAAATTTAATTTATAAAATTTTAAGCAAAATATTTAAACGAAGCTGGTGTAAAAAAATTGTATGTAAGGTTACGGGACCATTCTTTTAAAAATATCTACAATTCACACGGACTCTAAAAACGTATAACAATGTTCACTGTCATTTCAATTAAAGTAATTTTTCAAAGTTAAACAAGCAACAAACTACTATTTGTCGAAGAAATTTCATTATTACCTTATGCGAATTCCAATAAAACCAATGTAAATAGATACGGATAAGAAAATAATTTATTAAAGTAAATGCTTAAAATGTCTCCCTCTTACTCTAATGCAAAACCAACATCTTCTAATAGAGATTCTCCTGATATTTCCTAGGGCTCTTTGATTATTTTTAATTCTTTCGAACACGATATTCAATTTTTGTCGTAGTTCATATTCATTATTATTACATGTCTCATAAACAGATTCTTTAAAGTTAACAACAGCAGACTGATGATGGTTATTTGTCCAGTCTGCCGTCCTGGGGTAGTACCACCACTTTCGAATGTAACACCCGTGAAGTGACTTTGTCGCGTTTCGGGAATAGTTTAAAAGTAGCCAGGTATAACGAGAGGAGTGTGCGCTGTCAATCTAAGATGATACATGCTCGTCTCCTCAAACCGGCATAGTGGAGGCGACTGCTACCGCACAGGTTTCTCTGTAGTAGCAGTTGTTTCCATTCATGGACCGCACTCTAGCTTTACATCAGGCGGAGTGTGGTCACATGCCGAGCTACAAAAAAAAAACACTATAATTTACTTAATAATCTTTGTTTTAATAGTAGTCCGGCATGTGATTACACTCTGCCTAATGTACTTAAGGTACGTAATCTCTGAATGAAGTATCAGTGGAAACAGGCGTCAGTCTGCCTACCCCTCTTTGAACATCCCTAAAGTCAAATTAAGGAACCGAAATGAAAATAAGATTGGAACTACAAGCAGTTAGTAGCTTACAGTAGGTTAAGACGTGAAAAAGTGCAAATTTCCGACTAAAAGAATTCTTAAAATCCGTCCTATTATCGGAATGCATTATTAAAAATCGACGCCCATTTGTTGTATTTATGTCGAAAAAACATTGTAATTAAAATGATAGTGATCATTATTATACGTTTTTAGAATCCGTGTGAATTGTAGATATTTTTAAAATAATGGTCCCGTAACCTTACATACAATTTTTTTACACCAGCTTCGTTTAAATATTTTGCTTAAAATTTTATAAATTAAATCTTGTTTAGATTTTAATTTTTTATTTAATCATGGTTATTAATTGGTTACAAATAATATTTTAATTAGAAAGCCCTGTATTTTCTTAACCCAATTAAATAAAAAGACCAGTAAAAATAATAGTAAACAAATTTTTAAAACATTGTTTTGTGATAAAACGGGGGAAAAAATGATAATTCTTTAAAAATGTCATAACTTTTAAACCAAAAGGTATAAAAAAAAATCACCAAATTATATTGTAGATAATGAACCCCTCTATCTGTAAAATACCGTTGACACCACTACTTACGGGACACCCTGTATATATATATTTTAATTTTAGTTCGTCATTTATAACCGCACTTCGCCTGATTTTAAGGTAGAGTGCGACCCAAACACGGAGACGACTGCTGTCAGAAAAGGGAAGTGTATTTTAGTGTATATTTTGTTTCATTTTTTGTGTTTAGGCAGTTTTCGTATTTTGTTTATTTATTTATTTATTTTAATTGTTATTTCTTTGGTGAGGTTTGGTTTAGTTATAGTTTTTGGTAATAGTTTTTTTTCCTCTTTTATTTTAAAAATTAAACTGTAAACAATAGTTGATAAACGTTGGGAATGCACTGGTTTTCAGGACACAGGGAAACCTCATCTGAAGGCCAGGGGCCCCGCTATGTATTGCTAACTATGTTTTTTAAAAATAAAGATTTTTTTTGAACAATTTTCATCTTCTTAAATATAGTAAGATTTATCTTCTAGTCTTAAAAATAGAACCTGCTTTCATACAGGCTAACCCAACAGGAGAGGTTCACAGAAAAATATCATGCTAGTTTGTTGAAACAGTTTAACTGAGTATCCTCGTTTCGTTACTTCTAAGTTAGGTTACTTCTAAGCTAAACTTGAAAGCTCTTCACTTCAAGGGTGTTATACTTAGAAAGTGGACTACTCCGGGAATTTCTGCAGGAAGCAGTTCCTATCGCTATGTCGACTTAAGGACACGAATGTGCACCACCCAGGTCGACAGTGCACCTCCTCTCGTTACCAATCTTATAAATTAAAATTAAGTTATTGTTTATATTAAAATCTAGTTGCCTACGCTTACTGTGTACTTATTAAAATGCAGTGGGCTGCAGAAGGTCATTTAAATACGCACATATATTTAGCACCTACTACTAAGTACATAGTTATTGGCTTTTCTAATAGCAATCGCAAATCGTTTTGCAAATTTCTTGATTTCTTTAATATTCCGTTGATAATCATGAACAAGAGTCCATTCGAATCGTATTTGTCATATGTTTACAAGGGGCGCGCGAATTAAAAACATTTTAAGGTCCAAGATCAATAATATACTTTTTTATTACCTACTACTTTTCATGTGTAGTGTGAAGAGGCATTTTACTAAGCCAGTATAGCGGGCGTAGTTGCTGTCGCCTGGATTTAACTCTAGCTTAACATCAGGTGTAGTGCGGTCATATGACAAGCTAAAATAAAAAATGTGGGTTAGTTGTATTAATTGCTATTTAAAATAGCGAGAGGAGTCTGTACTTTCAATGCAGATGGTGTATATTCGTCTCCTCAGGCCAGTATAATGGAGGCGACTGCTGTCTGTAAAAAATATTTGTAGTAGCAGTTGTAACCGTTGATAGACCGGTTTAGCTCTAGTTTTACATCAGGCGGAGTGTTGTCATAGGGCGAGCTACAATAAAAAAATCTATATTAGTTTCTTTACTATGCAGTAAACGTAGGTTGTTAAAACGGTAAAACAATTTCAACTTTTTTGGTATTAACAAGTAACAAGTAGTGGAAACAGAATTCGATATCTACAAATATGGTTAAGGAAAAACTTTCGAATTTCCTAATTCGGATTAGCAAAAACAGATTTAAATGTTAATTTGACATACATATTAATTCATTGTTTTACGTTATTTATTTCTGTCGTTTTCGTATGCTATGTATGGATGTTTATCTTTCAGTCACGCATCTGTCAGTCCCTTCCAGACACTGCCATGTTACGAGTCGTCCGCGATCGTTGTAAGTGTACCTCATCGTGTTTTCAAATTCAAAATATTTTTTTATACTGATGTGACATCTGACATCGACTGGCCTAATGGTAAGCACAGCGGAGGTTAAGGACGACTGGCGAATCGCTTACACAGTAATCTAGTTGCCATTTTCGCTGGCTTGAGATGGTGCTTTTTCTTTCAAATCTAGAGTACCTGAAGTAGAAATATGGCGTTTGAAACTTTAAAGTTGTTTTGAAAGTGAAAAAAAGAGAGTTATTATGGAGATTTCTTTTAATAAAAGGTCACAAAAATCGAATTTTACTTTAAATAAACCGTAAACAATAAAAACATGTTGAAATTCTAAATATGTAACAAAGGGAACTTAGTGGACTTCGTAATGAGTGTGGGCTTTGTAGTTCGTATAATTAAACTGTTAATTACTATTAATTGATTTTATGTTTTAGTGTAAAATTGTAAATTGTCATGTTACGAAAAGAAAAAAAAACAAAGCATAAATCCTTACTATTAAATGTGAGGGGCTGTGGTCTAGCAGTGGACCTCACGATTGATGAGACCCGTGTTCAAACCTCAGTGCCTCTAATACAAGTAATACAGGCTTAGTACAGACTATAAAAAAAAATAGAAAAATAAATGTTGAATGCAAGTCAAACCACAGACATCAATCAAAAATAATGTACTTCATAGCCAGAATTAGAGATAAATATCTAATCTGAACATGACATACAAGAAACAGTGATTATCGTCAGGAAATAATTGTTATTATACCATTGTTTCATGTAGATAATACCATTACCTAAACTTAAGTTTATCTATCGTTTTAAACAGAATTGTCTTGTTTGAAGTTTTGATAGATTTCTTTTATGTAGACAGTATTAGCTTAAAAAATAACCTCGAAATAATTGAAAACTGATTGACTCAAAGCCTGGTCTACCTTCCATTTAACAGCTATAAACCTCTTTATTATTTTAATCAATAAAACTATTTTAAAGTAGTCAAAGGATATGCAAAAGATTGCTTTGTATATTAAACGGGGTCGTGTCGATATAATATCTTATCTAATATTTGCTATAATGGCACCTACTAACGCCTACAAACCATACGGCTAAGTTTTAGTTATTGCGGTAACAATTATCTATAGGTTATAAATTTAATAAGTGGTTCTTTAATGTATACCTACGTATAGAAATGGTCAATGTGGCAACTTAGAACTCGACTTCATAAAATATGTTTATGTGCATGACATCATCTACATTGCAAAGTGCATGAGGAAAAACAATGTTACAATAAGAATGGTTTTAAAAAAGTGGTAACTAGCCACTTTTATATCCGCCCAGGGGGTGTGATTGGCGCGCTTTTGCCCGGGAAGATTGAGGTGTTTTTATCCCTTTCCTTAATAAGTTTAGTGGTTATTATTGTATAGAATTGGTGTAAAACACCATTGCAATTTGATGCAAAAACATTAAGAATTTACTACTCGACATCTGAGGCCATTTAACAAAAGAAGAAGAAGTATATCCGCCCAGTTAACCTGGTGGCTTAGCGGAGCCGATTGTCACCTGCGGAGATTTCTCTGTGGTAGCAGTTGTTTTTCCTAATAGACCGCACTTAAGCATAATATCAGGCAAAGTGCGGTCACGAGCTAGAAGAGTCGGCGACGTAGACAAAAGGCTGTAAAAAACGGGTACGCAGAACACATAATACTAATTAAAATTACAATAATTAAATCAATTACGCGGGACGGGTTTATAAGCGATTTTTTTGCAATCAACCATTTATCAACTTTTTTATTGTATTTTTTCTTATAAAATTATGAAAGATAATATCTCCCGCTCATATATAAGGTCCGTAAAATATTATGTATATTTTACAAAGAATATTTGCTTAACATACCTTTTAAATGAGTTTTACAATTTGCATCCATTTACGGGTTTTCCTCTATGAATACAAAACAAATAGATTCCTGTCGCTTATAACATGTTTGTCGCCTCACCTAAAGCCGGTTTATACTTAAACAAAATATGAAAATTATTTAAATTGCGATGGCGATCAACAGATGAGCTCACACGATGCAAAAAGCTAATTTAATTAATTGCAGAAAAGAAAAAAAAGCATTAATTACGGTCAAGTAAATGAAATTAATCTTAACTGTAATGGGTTTAGCGTGATATGGCTGAATAGAGATTATCTATTTGATTTATTCTTACATTAATAACTTTATAGAATTAAGGTTTTAACATTTATTATTTTATTGGGAGGATGATATAAAATCAGTAAATCGAGTTTGCGTGTTTAACGTGTGTATAATTGAAAGATTGAAAGATATCGGAACGAGAATCCGAACCTTTTATTTTCATTACGTTTCAAAGTGCATATACGAGTATAACGATATAAATCTAGCGCTTCAAGTGATCAATAAATTGAAGTAGAATTTAAAAAAAAGGAACGTATAAAGGTTGTCATCTTGTAGGGGTGGATATCATTGCATCAGCGTCCAGTTGCAGATTATGACATCGCTCGTAATGTTTATGCAAACTGTGCACCCACGCATCATCGGTATGCATCTGGAGCTCCGTAGCGATAAATAAGATCACTCCCTGATAGGCCGGTTCTCCCACTGACATGGAATATTTGCGCGAACGCTCCTTGCTCGATAGGTCTTATTGATGAAGGACGGTGACTGCCTTCGCAATTACTTAATTAAAAATTACAATCGACATTTCTTTAAAATATGCTTAAAGAGAAACGCGGTGTAGTATATTTATTTATATTTTAATAATTGATGATATCTGTATTTTTTTGTTTTTTTATGTAATTAAACATTGAAACATTGTCTATTGGTTAGTAAATAGATATCATTTTGAGATATTGTTTTGTTAAGAAACTATTAGATATCAAATAGGTCCAAGAATGGGCTTTGTCCTTTGATAAAATCGAGAAAAAATTATATAGATCTTCGTTTTAGGTTTGGGTGTTATATGATTAGTACAAGCAGTTAGCGTTGTTGTAAAAACTCGGTGATTTATATTTGTCTGTAACAAATATATCTCTGAAGGTGAATTAGGATTCACCTGTGCTATTACCATAGTAACCTTGTTGTTATTCGGTTTGTCAACGCTTTTACAAATTGTACTTCTATTTCTTAAACTATAATAAAACAACGTTTTATATGCTTTTACCAAGTTATTTTAATATCTTTATCGTCCTCAATTATCAAACTATAAAAGTTAATAGTTGTACATTAATTATTTGTTTAATTTTTTAGGAACAATTAAAGTAAGATCAGAAATGTCTGTATCATCCATAGTTTGTCTTTTTGTAGTAGTTTACAATTAAATGTCGCATAGAACGTTCGAAGCGGTTTTCCATCAAGTTGTTCCCCACCACCTGTACGCGCCTTCGGAGCACGAGGCAAAGATTTCCTTACTCAGAGACGGACTTGTATCGTTTACTGACTCGAGTGGCGATCGCGCGTGCCAAAAATCTGCCACATTGAGAATTTTCTTAATTACACTTTTCTGAATGAAAAGAGTGTTTTATAAGAGTGAATCTCGTTTGTTACGTGTAGTGGTGTTAGTGACTTTATTGTATAGTCATAAAGTTCATAGTTGCGTGAAAAATATTTATTTAAGTCCAGTACAGTGTAATCCTGTGGATTTTATTTTGATACAGGTTTGTTTATGTTTCTTTTAATATTTATTTTTTGATAATTTTATACTTAATTGTTTTCAACGACATATTTCCTTAATAATTCTTATTTTATAATTTTAGATGGAATAAGAAAATAAAGTTAGTAAATAATAACAATGTTAAGAATATCAAAGATATGCTTATATGATATTCATTTGAGTATATTGATTAATTATTTAGTATTTTTAAATATTTATGCCGTTGTCTCTGCCTATCCCTGTGGGAAAAAGGCGTGACAATTGTATTGTATTGTAAATATTTATTAACGTAAGTATAGTGTACTCATGTTAATTGTATTAAGTAAACAAACATAATATGAGGTGTATATTTTATTTTAGATTTCCTACTATAATAAATGACATAATACCAATATGATGACGATTTGTCATCCTATTTAATTACTAGCTGTTACCTACGTGTATAATTATTAAGATTATCCATTTAAACGTTCTCGTTTAGACCCTGGGGAACCTGTGATAGACATAATAAAGCTATGCCGCGCGGTTGCATTAATAAATGCCTAAAACTTCCTTCAATAAACGGGCTATGTAACGTAAAAGTTTCTCCAGATTTGCGCATTGAAACGGACAGAAATACTCATTTTTGTTGATTCAATAATATCATAGCTATATTTATATCGAACGGGAATCGAATTCGGGAAGTTAGACTGGATGGTGTTCGATACGACCAAATTAATACTTATTTGATTTAATATATTAAATTTTTATTGCTATCAAGTAGTTGTGTGGCGAACTATGTTTTATAACATTTTAAAAATAATTTCTTTTTATTTGGATTCAATATAAAAACAAAGTGGAATGAAGAAAATAAAATGGCTTTTCCACATTTTCTCCCTAACACTACTCTAGTAACGTCTATTAATTAAGTTAAGTCACGAAGTAAGTAATTAGGTAACTAAAACTGACGCGTTTTGAACTCAAGGGTTGTCGACTTAATTAATCGCGTTTTTGTTTTGTTTCTGTTAGGAATAATTTATTAGTGACAAAATTAACTTTAACTTTTATAAATTGATGTAATATTTATACACACAAATTACATCATATTATTATGTTTGCCCATTCAAACACGTTAATAATACTCGTATTGGTGTATTTTTAAATAATGTCAAAGCAATATATTGTATAATAAAAACCTGTCAAACTACACTCATCTTCGCGAATCTGCACAGCTGAGGCGAATACTGTCCGTAGACATTTCTCTGTGGTTTGTTTATTTATTTTTAATGGGCTAGCGTTTTATTTGACTACACCCTGCCTCATGTTAAGCAGTGATGCGGTCTAAGGTGGAGTAATTCGAAAAGATCACAGTTTCGCGGTAGTTCTTTGCTAATAGACCGCACTCTAGCTTAAATACATACGAAGTGCGGTCAAATGTCAATAATCGTTATTTTGTGATTTTCCTGTTACAGCTATAGTAGGTATTAATGTAGTCGTTGATTTTGTCAATTTTATAAAAATAATCGATCAGATATCGAAAACTATTTCTAAACAGAATGTAAAACTATTTATTAATGTATATGGCTAATTAATGATGTACGAGTAATATTACACATTATAGGCGTGTTGCACGTTTTTCCGCAATGTCCGGATTGTACCTACTTTATTAAAATTTGTCCGGATATCGTGTCCTACATACCGACATGTATTGCAAAGAATACGTCACTGATTTATTAAATAATATTGAAATTATTAATAACGTACCTTCTTGGGTCGGCATAGTGACGGTGACTGGGGCCGCTGCGTGCTGCGGTTCTTCAGTCGTTGGCGCTCATGGACCTCTACTGTGCTTCTTTGTCAAGTTAATGCCATTTGACTCTACGAATGATTCTAATTATGTGATTTTTTGTTGCTATTTGTAATAAAGAGATTTGCTTGGTAGTCGTACATTCTAAATAAAACTTTCTTCTTCAGTACCGCACCAGTCTGCTATGAGGATATTTGGGTTAGATTTCACATAACAAATATTTAACATAACAATAACAATGCCCATTTTTGAGCCCACTTGATATCTAATAGTTTGTTAACAAAACAATATTCTAAAATAATATCTTATTTTTCATTAATTTATTTCAGTTATATCAACACATCGTTTGCCAATCAATAGTCAATGCTTAATTACATAAAAACAGGTATACTAATTGATTTTTAAAGCATTGAATACTTGAAATTTTGCTTTAAAATTAGTCAAATTACTCAATATCCCGGGTGAAAAATTAAAACTTATGATAACAAATGTGGATTTATTTTTCTACAAAATGAACTAAAAATTAATGACACAATTGTGGGCCCATTTCTCTAAGACGAATTCTACTAATATTTTTTTAGTTTTGTGTTTATGATTATAGATATTATTAGTTTGTCCTTGTCCTGAAACCAATATTACAAGGATATAAGTTTGCATTGTATGTGTTACAATTTTATTTAAGTAGAAGCTTATTTAAATTAGTAACCTAGGGATTTCTTAATAAAGTAACTATGACAAAATAAGAGAAGCTTTAAGAAGGCTGTTTATAATGAAATAAATCATACCAAAAAAGCATATGTAAGGCCAGAGATGTTAAAAGTCCATTAATACAACAATAATGTTACTGATATGCCATTCATGTGTCAAAATTATATTTTACTTTGACGTTGATATGAACACCGTATTCTTGGGAATACTCAATCAATTTTAATTATAGTTGTTAGTAGGTTTTAGCAGCCATTTTATTTTTTATTGTGTCACTGATATCCCTACTTAATCATTTCGAATTTTTAAATAAAAGTTTTTTTAATTTTTTTATTGTAGCTCGGCATATGACAACACTACGGTACGAGCATGTACCATCTAAATTGACAGTACACACTCCTCTCGCTAACCCGGCTTCTTTCAAACTATTCCCGAAACGCGACAAGGTCACTTCACGGGTGTTAAATTCGAAAGTGTATTATTTTGTATTAATTTTATTCGCGTCAAACCATATGGCGTCTCGGACGTTAGCTAATAGTTAATAAAATTAAGAGGTAATTTTTCAAATGAATAGAAAATATAAAAATAACCTGCGCGAGGTAGCTCGGGAGTGTGCCACGTTCATAAATTCAGTTTGTGTACTGCGCAGCGGACTTGTGCCTAACTTCGAAGCCGCCGTAAAGTTTGGTCCGTACTATAACTAGGTGTAATTCGGTTTACTGTCACGATTTACAAAGTTTTGCAGCCATCGTGGTAGTGGTAAGGTAAATATTTATAAGCTTTTAAAATGTGGGATGAAATTAATCAAAATAAACACGATAATATGTCGCATAAAATATTTTATTTTTATGGTAGTCCAGTTTGGGACCTCAATCTACCTGTTTTAAAGCTAAAGCTAAAGTGGGGTTCATACATTACCATCTGATTTATTTTTGTTGTTTATACTTACCCCTAATAAGTTTAATGTAATATTTAAAAAAGTAGCACTTTAGTTTAAAATAACCGAATTTCCTCTGTGATCATTCTTTAATATTTTACAAATAATATTTATTTGTTTAGTTCCGTTATGAAGGTCAACCTTCATATCGTGTGATCTAATTGTATCAAATATAGTAACGAGTTGGCGTTCATATAAAAAAAATGTTGACATGAGGTGTTACTACTGTGTTTATGACTTCCGCAAAAAAAAAAAAAAACAAGCAACAATAAAAATACATCATTTTTTATTTGTAATACAACTGTCGTGCGGTCCATGAGAATGACCTACGCTATGCCGATGCCGGCTTCCAGGTAGACAGGTTTAGCTCCTCTCGCTATACCCGGCTACTTTCAAGTTAATCCCGAAACACGACTAGGGCTTTATAAGTTACTCGTGAAAGTGAGGATTTTTTGTTGCGTGGCATTTGACAACACTACGGGTGATGTTCAGCTAGAGTTTATGAACGGTTTGAAGAGTTGACAGTGCACATTCCTCTTGTTATACTTGACTCTTTCATTAATATAATATACCTACATAGTAATTATATTAGTTACTTGACTCTAATCTCGGTTGGGCTTCGCAGCTCACTGCTGTTAACAGGAAAGTTTTTGCGTCACTACACCAGTTGAGCAAAAATAAAAATTTTTTACCTATAAAAACCAAAATTGTACTGGCGCAAAGCTTACTACTCCCACTCATAGATTATGGTGATGTCTGCAGCGTGAACATGACCGAGGCACAGCTTGATAAATTGCAACGTATCCAAAATTGTTGTATTAGGTTCATATTCTCTCTACGAAAATTCGATCACATTTCAGAGTACCGTTCTAAACTCAAATGGTTGAACATTCGATCCCGTAGGAACCTAAGAATGCTGTGTTTGCTGTTTTCTATTCTAAACGAACCGAATACTCCAAACTATCTCAAAGAAATGTTCACCTTCCTTAGTTCCCTTCACAATAAATCCTTACGCTCCTCTCACAACCTATCCCTTGCAACTCCTTCCCACTCTACTAACTATGTCTCTAAATCTTTCGTCGTCATCACATCTTCTCTGTGGAACAGTTTGCCATTAACCATACGGCAAGCGCCAAGTCGGGCTGTATTTAAGAGAAAGCTTTATGAGCATCTCATCGAGTCATAATTATTTTGTATATATTAAGTCAGTATGTGTTTATTATTGTCGTATTATGTATGTATGTATGTGTAACATCTATTAACTAGTATCCGAATTAGTTTACGTATATTATTAGTATTTGTATTATTTGTATTATTACTAGTGTGTGTAATGTGTATGTGTGTGTAACTATCTGAGAATATAATTGGTATTTCTATCTATATTATAGATTAATCGTTTTTACTACCCGTAACCACTACGTATCTGCTTCCCGAAGGCCAGCTGGAAGAGAATGCCTTGCGGCATTAAGCTCGCCTTTTGTTGAATAACAATAAAGTTTTTAAATAAAAAAAAAATAAAAAAAAAAATAATTAGAAACGAGCATAACAAAATACAAATATGATACGGTAATCTATATATATATATAGTCTAGGGAAGGTTTAAAAGGTGAATAAATATAAAAAAAATGCTTGGAATATAGTAAAAACAACAATTTCGTTTTCACTTAGAAACTATCTCTTTGGTTTTGAATGTCAACCATTTGATGTTCGTTTAGAAATCAATTAAATTTAAAAGTCGTTCAGAAATCAAATTCTGAGGCGGTACGAAGTTTGCCGGGTCAGCTAGTAAAATACAAATATGATACGGTAATATTCCATAATTTATGATAACTTACTTAGGTAGAGAACTTACTACGTTTTTCCATACAAGAATAATGAATCGGCAATAGAATGTTACACTACCTTAGTTGGCATTAATAGACATTCCATAGTCGGTCGGACCAAGGTAACCGACTTATAATCTCCCTTCTTTAAGCCATGCAAAAAGGGATTTATCTATTGTTTTTGTTACCTAATCATGATTACAATCTATAAAGGAGAATGTCCATTCGCCTAAGAGAAATGGGCCCACAATTTTTTTCTCGAGTTCGTCGATGATTTTTATTTCATTTTGTAGGAAAATAAATCTACATTCCTTATAACCAATCAGTTTTAATTTTTTTTACCCGGGTTATTGAGTAATTAGACTTTTACTGATGCAATATTTGTGGTTACTATTGTATTAATTGCTCTAATATAATTGGTAATATCTTTTTTGTGTAATTGAACATTGTGTATGGATTCGTAATAAAGTTTTAGAATATTGTTAACTATTAGATATATTATCAGTGGGCCCAAAAATGGTAGAAATAAACGTCTGGAAAACTTACTTTTTTCTTTTCAATTTTCATCCATAAGTAATATAATTAAGAATATTTTGTCACATAAGTGTAAGGAATAACTTATGAAACATTTGGTACTTTGATGTTTATTTAATACAAGCACGTGTAGGTATTGAAAAAAAAAATTATGAGTAATCTCACTTACATCACAAGGTATCTGTACAAACCTTGATTTGGGTATATAATTACCAAAAAAAGTTCAGCTTAGGTTGCTATTATAATTAGGAATCAGATGAACTTATCTGTGGGTGAAGTTCGATGATAATTGTATGAGCTTCCTAGTACTTCAACTTCTTTATTGACACATACAAATAGAGGAAGATGTTTCTTTTGCTAATAAATAAAACACATAGATTTCAAATGCCTACATGGCGATACTTCGAAATAAAACCACATAATAGTTATCTTAAAATTCTTAGAAACAAAAATAATATAGGTAATCGTCATCTTAAATTATTTTATTTCATAATCTTAAATCTTAAACGTTAGTAACGAGATAACATTATAATAATTATGGCGTTTTGCGGTTTGTCTTTCAAATTGTGGTTTCCCGTTTCGATATCGCGTAATAAATGCTATTTATGGTACCTATGCAATTTATTTATTTTTATATATCTATAAATATTTATAATATTGTCTATGGTTTACAATTCACATTACGTTTATTAACAATTTTAATCGTTAAAAATAAAATGAGATATTTAAACTTCTGTAATCAATTGTAAGTTAAAACTTAAAACTACTTCTATTTCTTTGTTCTGTATCACAAGAAACACAAAATTGCATTTAAATAAAAAATGTACTTGAATCTTCTTATTTTTCTAGAGCTGCAACAATTAGATAGATCCGGTAATGGCAGAGCAACCTATATGTTGAAGATTATTATAGATTGCATTGACCTAATAAAATAAGAAGTCATATTATAGAAACAAGGATTATTATGCTTTTATACAGGAGACAGTGTAACGAAAGGAGTGTGCACTGTTTATCTGGATGATGTACATTTGTCTCCTCAGGCCGGCATGCATAGTGGAGGCGACTCCTGCCTGTAGAAGTTAATCTGTAGTAGCAGTTATTACCGTTAATGAACCGCATTCTGGCTTTACATCAGGCGGACTGTTGTTATTTGCAGAGCTACAATTTAAAAAAATTGAATATATGCACGCGCTATGATATTATGCTAGAGTGTGGTCTAAGTCAAGTTCAAGTAGCCTAGATAAGACGAGATCTGTAGTCAGCGGCGAAGTTAACAGGATAAGTAGCCTGCCTACCTACTACTTCGACGCTAATTATAGGCTATAAAAAATGTAGCAAAAAATTGTAATAGCGGGTATATCTATAATCTACAGGCCATTGTTCCTTATCTCAATTCTTTTCTTAGACAACGGCCTAACAACAGGGTCCTACCTCAAATAACTGTGTACCAACTACTGTTGACTATTCGAGATGAGTAAATAGGCTTGCAAACGACGATGTGTCCTTGATTAATAATTTTGATAAACTTCAAACGCAAATACTTATTTCTTTACAACAAGATCTTAACTTATTACTAAAATTATTATGTAAACATGGAGTTACCTCACTGATACCTTTTTAAGAGCAGCCGTGGTCTAGCGGTAAGACGCGTGAACTCACGGTCGATGAGACCCGTGTTCGTACCTCGCTAATTCTGACCGGTACCAATGTAACTTTGTTATATGGACTTTGGTCGCTCAGCAGTTCATGGACCGCACTCTAGCTTTACATCAGGCGGAGTGTTGTCACAACAACGCCGCGCTACAACAAAAAAAAAAAAACACCTCACTTTTGACTATTTTAAGTGGATCAGGATTATTTTAGAATATGGCTTTGTTATCAAACTATTATGCGCAAAAATAATCATTGTCCTTTCATTATAATAATTTCTATTGGTCGATATATAAGCGGCCAAAAATGAGCTCTTTGCACATACAAGCACAAATAGTCCATAAGGTGATGAGGCAACAGTAGATATGCTTGTGGTGATTGACACAAAGATATTGAAATCCGTTGGGGCATGGGTGTGAGATTTATATGACTGCTAAAACCTTATGTGCTTAATCTGGGAATGGCTAACAGTTAGATCTGAATTATTTTCCTAAACTTGTGTTTCTAATAGATAAATAAATAAAAGAACGTGTGTTTTTCATTTGTTTTCGTTAGACGTTTTACTAAACGTATTTTTAATTTGATTAGTACTCGACCTTGACTGGTACAATATTAACTTGATACAAATATTTACTATGACACTGGCAATAAAAAAAACCCCAATACTTAGGTAATATTAAATGAATACATAAGTCTTTTTTCAACTATTAAGGCAAAACGTTTCAATGAAGTGTTGACAAAAAACATTGTACGTGATAGATGATGGTCATACTGGGTGCTACCGACCTCCGGAGTGCTGGGACTGATTTGACCGCACTATTAGTCTTTGTTTTTGTTGTACATCACTTCAATTGGATGTAGGGTTAGCAATATCACAAAATAAAAAAATCTGGAAAATATTTTCTTCTCCAATTAATTTAAAACACTTCAAAGTGTTTTATTTGTGAAGTGACTTAGTCACAGAGTATAACAAGAGGAGTGGGACAAGAAGAGAAGGTTGACAATGCATCAACCTGGATGATACACAATCGTCTCTTCAAGCCGGAATCTGCATAATAGATGATCTTGATCTATAGATCAATATAGATGATGATTTTTGTGTTAGCAATTGTTTCCGTACGTGGACCGCACTCTAGCTTAACATCAGACGAAGTGTGGTCATATGCCGAGCTACTATAGAAATCTACTCGAAATAGTTTATTTAATCGAGCATTTGCCATTATTATTTTTAATTATATCAGAGAAAGAGAGAGAGGTTATCACAGCTCCATAATATCTACCAATCTTGGTTGGATACAGGCGTGTGTTTACGAAAAAATGGCTATATTGTAGAAGTAAAATTTTGTAGAAATGACGTAACCCTTACAAGTACGTTAATAGTTCTCAGACCTTCGTGTCAAATCATTATTCCTTACACGCATTTTGCATGGGTTTTCGCAGCCACTGTCAAGTTAATGTCATATCGCGTCCCTCACTCAAGGGCAGGGAATTATCCTTTCAAGTAATATTACCGTATATCATTTAAGTATTTTAAAATGATAACTTATTTATTGATTCATTAATAATATTCCTAAGTACTTTTAAAACATAAGCTGATTCAACAAAAGTGGTAGAAGGGCTAATGATGGTTATTAGCCCTGTTTGTCTTTTCGGGGTATCTAAACTACCTATCGTCTCCTCAAGCCGGCATAACTAAGGTGACTGGTATCGGCAAATATTTTACTATGGTAGCAGTTGTCTTCGCTCATGCACTACGCTCGCGTTCTGATGGTGTAATATTATAAACAAAAAAACAAATTAACAATCAAGTATTAAGACAGAGATTGTCCTTGAAATTGGTCATCAGTATACTAACAAAAAAAGCAGCTTTTAATTGCAAAGAATAGAAATAGAAGACAACGAAATTAATTACTTTGAGTCAGTTTACACGCTTTAATCAATAGCACAATAATTATTCTGGTCATGGCGGCGCAAGGTCCCGCGTTCGTCAGAAGACCATAACCATACATTGTAAATGCAATTAAAGTAAATTACAACTGTTTAAAAGCATAACTCAAACAAATGAACACTTATGTGATGAAACATCTATATAGCGTGGTTTAACAACTAACCCACTTATGATTATAATATTTAAAACAAATCGACAGTCTACTTTGCAATGTCGCTGTTATAAGGCAACGGCTACAACAGGCCGCGTTTTGCGTAGCGATTGGAGAGCGAAGTCGAGGCGATTAAACTACTAGTTAAGTTACTGGGGTTTTTTTATTGGACTTTGGACGGAATAGACTTCAAAAGAAAGGTCTTGACTCGCACAGTATATACACAGCACATTTTTTAAAATACTTTTCTAACTAAAGCATATTTTCAGTAGTAAAAACAATTATTCAACTTTGCTGATATAACGCATAACGATATAACATTTGGTGCCCAATATAGCCACTAACATGAACTTTAATGTTTCTTTTAATCGTTTCGGAGTCGCGCCGCGGCCCTGGTGTAGCTTCAGCCTAAATGTTGTGCTATGCGCGTGCGCCGTTCCCACGGTGGTGTTAGCGACAAAGATTTTATTTAAATACGAGTACTTGTGACAGTGAAATAAAACTTTGAATACGTCAGATAGAGTTCATTTTGAAATTGGCAAAGCATTGAAAGAGCAAAACAGTCGTCGTGTATCACAAATTGATGAATAGAGATGACACGAGCTCGTCACAGACTTTTATGTAATATTTTGACGTAATCACTCACTTAACTAAATAAATAAACTTGAAGGCAATATTTCGTCATTATTATTTTTATTGTAGTATCCCTAGTGTTAAGCAAGCTAGAGTGCGGTCTATAAATGTCTGTAGGCTTCAGTTGCCTTTGCTATATTTTAGCTTTGGCCGCTCAAAGCCAAAAGTTACGCAATGTATCATTTAATTTTAGTATACACTTTAATAGAAATAAACGAGAAGTGATTGAGTAGTAAAACCCACTATCTATCTGAGCGTATCGTTTATAAACGTGTCACGATTGAATCTTAATATTATCGTAAAAGTAGGCAGTTGTTAATAATTATGGGCCCAGTTTCATGTCCACACGTGAAGTGACCTAATAGCTATCAGGATCAATTTGGAAGTGACTGGGAATAACCTGAGCGATGCAATTACTGGCGTTTCCTTAAGCCGGCATAGCGGAGGCGACCGTTATAATAAAAAAAAATTTAGTTAATTTTATGAATTTATTTGTTTATAAATAAGAACAGTAATATAGTTGAACAATTTTCTAATTGATGTTAGGTTAGTGGAAGGTGGCAGTTATGGTGAAGGGTCGACAGTTGACATTTCCACCTGCATTATGTAAGGTATTCAGCTCGTGACTGGCGCATCCGACAATTATTATTCGTCCATCAGTATTGCATTAGTGCATCTACTAACCTACTATTGTATTAACGCTAGACGCTAGTACATATTGTGTATTGAATCATGCATTTTAAATGCATCCGAGATTGAGAATGAAATAACGGTTTCATATGATTGTATTGCAGTGGAATTTTATGAATGTTCTTGTATGTTTTTTCTTTGTAGCACGTGATTTTAAGCTAGTGTTACCTATTTATTTTTTATTTAGTTTAGTTTTCTTGAAGTGTTTTGGCTAGCGGCAATTCAACAAGAAAGTTGATGCCTTAAAACTATATTTAAATATCTATAATTAAGTTCATGCAAACAAAAATATTGACTTCACAATTAGATGATTAATTCCGTTAGTCTTTGTGCATTCCGGGCAGGTTGTAAAGTCTAAAGTAAACATCTACATCTCTAATGTATGTCCCAGTATTTGTTTTGTTAATGATTAACGCAGGTTTGTGTATTGAAAAAGGACCGTTTGAATAGTGGTACCGGACTTTATTAAATATTAATTATTACCTTTTAAAATAACGAGAAGAGTGTGTACTGTCTATCTGGATGGTGCACATCAGTCTCCTCATAGCGAAGGCAACTGTTTCCTGTAGTTTGTTTGTGGCTGCAGTTGTTTCCTTCATGAATCGCTTCTAGTTTAAATTCCGGCGAAGCTTAAATTCATTATGCCGAGTTTCTATAATATTCAAGAGTAAATTAATCGAAGAGTACGTGTTCTCCACCAAAATAAAAATGAGCACCCAAAAATTAGTCGTAATTTTATTGAGTCGATAAACCGGATAAGTTTATTTCAACATGTTTTTTTGTTTAGTCCATAAATAAAGAGCCCACAATCCCCATTGTACGAACGAGATCTCTCATGCATAATTTATCGATATTCGATCTTGATATCGGCAAGATTTCGTAAACAGATTGTTCGTTTACAAATGTTTGGCCACCATACACAATCGTAAACTGTCGATTATTTTATTATGATATATTTGTGAAGACTGATAACATCTAATCGGAAGGTGTCGTAAGTTTTATTTTAGTTTAACAAAAATGGTGGCACTACCCTTGTATAACCAACATCAGTCTGCCTATATGAATCTCACTTCAGCTTAAGAGTAGGACTTCGGCAGACCATGGTCAGATGCCGAACTACAATAAAATATTAGAGGAAAGAGTAATTGTCTTGTACAGAGTCAGTGAACGTTAAAATTTCAAGTAAATTAACACAGAATCAACCTTCATGGTTAATTAGTTATCGAACCTATATTTAACGCTATTATTACAGAGGATACTTATTACGTTGGCTTTTGTGTGAAGAACATTTTTGTTGCGTAAATCGTGTTTTGTAGGAAGGAAGAATATTTAAAGTTTACTCAAAATTATAGTCTTTTGTAATAGACAAACCTTTAATAGTATAGTTTATTTCTTTTTAGATATTAGATAATTAGTGGTTTTGTGTAATTATGATTTTATTATTTATTATTGGCTACAGTAACGGTAATTTTAAGTAATTATGTAAACACTAAAGCCTGTGCTAAGATTTAAATAGATTTATTTACAAATTCCTCGTTTGTTTAAATTAGAGTATGCTCGAGACATATTATTATAATATTAACTAACAATGTCTTTGATAATATACTGGAAGATGGGCTTTAGGCGCCACAACGTCCACAAACAAGTGTAAAACCTATGCATTAAAAATTAAAATCAAAATTAAAACTTAACATCTTTTTTGGGATATTTGTATAATCTTTATAAATTATGATTTGTTTAAAAAAAGTACTCAAAATAAGTATTTGTCGCATATTACGAAAACCCTTTCTAAATTGTCGTATCAACAATTTCTCGCAATATACTCGTATGAACACCTGAATACTTACTTACCTGTGGCTTTAATGATTTTGTTGCGACAGAGCCCCTCAATACACTCGCCAGTACATCTAACAACACTGGTGTCCTTATTTTGACCATTTATAGTGTTGTAGTAGTGAAGAGAATGTTCTAGAACAACTACTCAATATTTCCTATAGATAAAGTGTTTTATTTAGTACAATTGCAGTTAATTAGGTAGTTTTTTTTTTTCAGTACATGCAAAAATTAGGTTAAGCAAAGTGCGGTCCGTGAGTGGGGCCAGAGCACAGATCTCTCGTTATACCCGGCTACTTTTTTATATTTATATTTTGCGGCTTACGCTCACAATTGTGGCGATGCCAGCCCCATTAAATCTTAATCTACAATAATATTAATAACATAACCCATAAATAAAAAAAAAAGAAAAAGAAAAACTAACTAACTTTACAAAAAAAATAAAAAATTATTCACATCTCAAGCGGTCCCGGCTTCATGAGTGGTATATTTTAAAATAGTGGTACTGCCCTGGAAAGGGTTAACATTAATTGAATTGAAAATTTATAATTTTAATAGAGCTTAAGGTAAAAAACTGCAATTTAATGTTTGTAGATTCTCAACAGAATAATTTAATAAAATATACATTGTAATTGTTACACTGATGTTTTTGGTTAACATAAATATTTCGCGGAAGCATTGAATAATTGCATGTCGTAAAAAAATGAGGCCAAGTCCAAGTGTATCATTTATCGTAACTTCCCGAAAATTCGAGTTGGCATTCGTTGACTTTTTGCCATTGTCTCAAGAACGACGGCGCGGCGACTGAATTCGTATGTTCAATGTTAATGAAGAAAGTATAAAACAAGTTACCTTTTTTGATATAACCAGGGCCGCGGTGATTCATATGAGAATTAATTGCGAGAGCTGCCTGAGAGGTCGTCTATGGGTGAGGTCGAATCATCGACTGCAATACCCGCAGTATGACTTAAGGCTACACTTCCACCAGGCGGATCGCATCATTAACGCAGGTGGAGCCGAAACATTGTTTCTCATGTCATCATCAAGATACTCCAGATTTAAAGTGTGGTATCACAATCGTATTATGGTTATAAGCAAGCCTAGGTGTAGAACCACATTACTTTTAATTGACATCCATAGGCCGGCAGAGTGGAGGCGACTATACTCTAGTTGATGATCGGGCAGTGTCCGGTTACATTCCGAATTTGCTTGTAAAAATGAAGTTTTAAAATTAATAAAGTTATATTTTTGTATTAGTTTTTCCTTTATAGGTTATTCGTTAGAAAGTTAATTATTAACAGGCGGGAGGTAATGCTTTCTCACGGAATTTCAGTAAACGAATTTCGCGATCATCTTAATATTAAATTATTTATGGCAGATTTCGTCCGTAAAATGCGAACACTTTCATACCTTTATTGACCTAGAATATTTAAAAAATAAAATGTTGAGCAATTTTTAATCTAAATCTCTAATAAGTATTTTTTGTTATCTCTTGTTCTAATAAATAATTATTAGCAATTTTTTAACAAACTTAATTTGCTCAAGATTGCATCTGACAATAGGCGATGTTAAGCTAGAGTGCTAACTGCTACCACAGAGAAATTTCTACACGCAACAGTCGCCACCGCTATGCCGGCTTGGGAAGACGAATGTACACACTTCTCTCATTGTATCAGGCTGCTTCTAAACGATCTTGAAACACTTCTAGATCACTTCGCGGACGGCTGACTGGGCTAGTTACCATCATCAGTTCAGTCTGTTTAGAAATATTTTGATATAATTATATGTTTTGAAAAAAATATATATATATTAAAGAATAAACGGTTTGATTTGAATAATTATCTACATAGTTCAAAAGATCATTCTAACAAGCATGTCGAAGTGTCAGAGACATCGCTGCCAGTTGTAATTCATTGTTCAGTATATTCAGTGTTTACACAGTAAATAGTTGAGACGCCTGCGCCTGCGCCGCTGCCGCAAGGTCATTTACCACTTGTCGTAAATACCTATTACCATATCGTACACGTTTCCTTACGATATTGTCTTTTGTATTATATACAATGCTCATTTTAAGTACATATTTATGTTTTTTTTGTACACATACTTTTTTATAATACCTTAGTATGAACCAAACTTTATGGTGGCTCGGAAGTTAGGCACAAGTCGCTGCACTGTACAAAAATTGACGTATCAGCGGGATTAGTTAATTTTGTGTTTAGGCTTCAATGGGGCTGACATCGCCACGAGTGTGAGCGCAAGCTCCCACCGAAATAAAGAATTAAAAAGAATAATTATTGTGAGCTGCATCTGTGCGAAATAGCGCCCGCAGCTAACTTTCGAGAGTTTGACGCGATCTATATGCTAAATAAATGTCGGCAGGCTGCAGTAGCCTCTGTTAACAGAGTACGTTTCTCTAGTTATAATATATCTGAGTACTTGCACGATGATCCTGAAACGCAATTAGGTCACTTCACAAGCGTTAACACTTGAAAGTGGTAGTACCATCCCGTACCTGGGACGACAGCGAATCATAGACACGGTACGGTTACTTTCGGTTGGGGTACGCAGTAATTCGTTTCTATTTAATTGTACGCGTCTATAACGATACGCTTATTGTGAGCCTAGAGTCTAGCCTGTTAATTGTATTATAGATATACACAGATTAAAGTCGGTATTAACTAACAAATGTAGTGCTTGTATCACAGGTTGTTATATTTTAATAATTATACGCATATGAAATTACGGGCAACGTATCAATATTAACCAGTAATGTATATTGAATTAATAAAAGAAATCGTTAACAGAAAATAAATGCGAGAATTATAAAATAGTTTAGTTTCACGGTGGTCTTTATGGTTCATTACGTATGTAATAGAGGCAGTTTTTGCGTGGATTGCGAGTTTAATATCAATAGATTTTACTTAGCAATAAAAATATTAATTTAATGAAAAATTGACTTTTATAATTAATGCAAATGTAAATTAATTAATTAGTTATTTAATAAACTAAGGCTGGAACCGAGCGGAGACCGGAGCGTCTCGTAATAGATTTGTCACGCACTTTGTAAATTACGCTTGCATGGCGGTGTAAGAGGGTATTTATAATATTGCCGTTCTACATTCGCATCTTCCTGTATGGTCAACGAAAAAAGCTTCACAATAAAATATTGAATATTGAATAATAATTTTCTTTTTTAATAAATTAATCCACAAAAAATTTCTATAATTTAAAATTAAAAAAAAAACAATAAAATAAACTCCTTTATATGCTGCCACTCCATTTACATGCGCCACTATCTTCAATCTTTTTTATAAAAACCAAATAGTGTTTAAACTTCAATTTATGTTCAATAAACCAATTTATTTTCTTTTATTTCAGTATTGAAGTAATGTATTGAAATGCCGAGCGCTGCTGTTTCACCCAATTCACCTCCGGCTTCATCACCAATACCACATCTCACTACCTATGAAGAAGCATTGGCTACTGTAAGTACAGATTTTTACGACGTTATAACAGTTGCACTACTAAGTTTACTACGTTACACAATTGAAGATATTTGAATACCGTTTCGTTATCCCTGGAACAGAGATACCATCTGAAGCTGGTAATGAGGGAAACTATAAGATTTAGAGAAATAAATTTCACTTTCCCTCCAAAACTTCGTTGAAACTTTACTGAAAGACTCCGCCATTTTACTAGAAATAATATAATTGAAGGAAAAATTGAAAATTGAAGACATTGCTTAAGCCTCTTGAAAAAATTACTAAACTAAAGACTAGGCTGGATAGGCAATGATCACTTTGCCCGTTATAAAACAAAAACAAAATCGGTCATCCAATTGACTACGTTCTTTATTTTTCTTTAAAAATCTGAGTAATTTAGAGATTTATAAAGCGGATCTAAGTTTATGTAAATTAAATTATCTGATACTTGAAATGCGCAACCTGTTTTATTATGAATAATTCTACATACTCAGTATTGCCTATTCAAGTTATAGTAAAATTGTGGACACTATTCGAGCTTAGTGCCAAGAATTCTGCTTACATTTGTTGCATTAATAAAATTCGCACTTTGTTTCATGTTTTTCACGTATTTTTATTCATTTACTAGACTATAATATAATTCTTTTTTTTAAGAAAATAAAATATGCATTTATACTTAGGGCTCAATTTATACATTTTTAGTTGACTATTTATATTTCTATTCCTAAACTCTACCTAACCTTATTGTTATTGATTTCTTACAGATTTTTTTTAATGTCTCTATTAAGCTAGCTCTTGTGTCATAGAGCTCACTAAGCGCCCAGAACCATGTTGTCACGTTGGTACCGGTCAGAATTTTTAGCGAGGTTTGAACACGGGTCTTATTGATCGTGTCTGTCCTCTACAGCTAGACCACGGTCACTCAAATTAAATTAAAAAATCTCCGTTTCGTGTTATTCTTTAAATTTTGCATTATTTTTTATTGTAGTTCAGAATATGACAACACTCCATCTAATGTAAAGCTAGAGTGCAGTCTATGAACAGAAACAACTGCTACTACAGATAAATCTCTACAGGCAGTCCTCTCCGCTATGCCGTCTTGAGGAGACGAGTATGCACCATCTAGATAGCCAGTCATAGATATATTCTAACATTATCTAACATATAACTAATAATAGTTTAATTCTAGCTCAGAAAGCTTATGTCAAATCAGACCTTCCTATATTTATGCTGATTCCGTTAACAGCGAATAGGATTTCAATTGTCATACATTTGCACAATTCAACATAGTATCATTTAACTGAGAGAGCTCTTGTAAATGCTAGGATTATAGGATTGAGGTCGGCTATACGCTCTGTATCGGCATTCATTGTAGTCCTGCACGCTTGTTGCATAATGGTTACTACTAACTATTATAGATACCACCTTCTATAAATATTTATTAGGCATAGTTTATGTTATTGAAAATTGTACAAGATTATCTACTTGATTTATATGCCTAGATATATTATAATTAGTTTGCTTAGTCCATTACTTATTTGGGCCTCAACCCGTATCGTCATAGATCCGTCATCGTTTGATACTGTATTTGACATAAAAAGTGTAGGCCGCTTCAAATAATTTGACGATATTGCCCTTAAGTCAAATACTGACAGAGAACCTAAATGTGGCTGTGGCCATATTTTCTCTCGCGTCACATTGGGAGCGTTATTGCACATCTAGTTGTATATATCAATGGTAGTTACCGACACTGTATATACTACATTAGTATTGCTTTATTATCCATTGTAGAAATTAGATGGATAATAAGATTTTTTTAAAAATAATTTTAATATTGTTTAATTAAGGGCAAAGGGATCATTGCCCATGGAGCCTAGTCTTCAATATAATATATTTAATGCTCTCGAAAGAAATTGCCTGGTAAGCTTCTTTCTCCAATGTTTCTAGTAAACCGGTGGAATCTTTGCTGAAGTTTTCAGTGGAATTTTACGAACATTAAATAATAATAAAGCCCTATTTTTATTACACTTTAAAATTCGAAGAAAATAAACATCTATCTCCAAACTCAATTTAGGTGCTCAATACAAAGTTTATTACTAAAGTAATCTCTCAACACTTGAAAATAACGTTTTGATTTTTTAATTTAATACCGTATAGTGAAGAGGCTGTTAAAGTTTTCGCAAACAACCTCTAATATTTTCCATAAACAATTCAAGTATTTTTTACCTTGAGAAGCGTTACTTTTGTTACCTATTTTGTCTATATTGACAAATACCATTAGAAACTTCGTCCGTAGAGATGACCTGCCTTGTGTATGTCTTTCACAAAACTTTTCACACAACACTAAAAATAATACCGTTTTATTAAATACTAGCAATCGACGTAAATAGCAAATACGTAAAATAAACTCCAATTTTCTTGCCGATTAGGTTTTTTTAAATAGTAACTCGGAATATGACCACACTCCGCCTGATGTTAAGCTAGACTGCAATCCCTGCGCAGGGTGAACTGCGGGCAGCAGTCACCTCCGCTTTGCCTGCTATTTTCAAGTTAATCCTGAAATAGGACTAGGTCACTTTATGGGTCGATTGAATTATGAAATAATTAGGACGTAAAGGAATATGAGATAAATTAGTGTGTTATGTTTTCGAAAGTTAAACGAAATTTCAAAATTGCTAATATATCTGCAAAATGTAGACACGTCACGTTTTCTTGTTAGTGACCTATTTAGTATTCATGTTCTCGAAGTGTTACAAAAATAAGTAGATGAATTAGTAACGGTAATAACGTAAAAATGACTACACAAGTACTGTGTGAGTAGAAAATATGCATTATAAGGCGGAATGGACAATTGAAACTGCATACAATGGTTTTAGTTTAGTGCACCAACTCACAGCATCCGCGCGCGGCCACTCTATTAAATACAAACTCTGAATTAATTCGAGTTAATTAAAAATAACGTGAAACTTTGTGATAGTGATTATTATTCAATTAAGTGTAATTTGTGTTTTGTAGTTTTTAAAAATTTTAATTAGTTTTGGCCTGGATATAAAGCAATGTTTATTAATTTATTAAACGGAAAAATTGTAAACAGAAACGAAGGAAAATAATTTTTTATCGTTGGCCTCTACGGCGTTAGTCTGTTGCTTGGAGGACGTAAGGCTGGTTTGATTCCCAGTCGAAATAAACATTAAATTTTTACATTAACAATAAAGCTTGGGATTTGTGTTGTCTTTATCGTGATATATAGTAGAAAGTACTTATTTGGGGTCAGGTTTTTATTATTTAATTATTTCTAATCAAAATAGATTATTAATTAAACAGACTTGAGACAATATTTATCTATGTAGTCGCCACCGTTATGCCGACTTGAAGAGACGAATGTGCACCGTTCGGGTTGACAGAATACACTCCCTATGTTATTTCCGCTCACTTTCAAATTGTTTCTGAAATACGACGGATTGTAATCAGTAAAATTCGAAAATCGCTTTGTTTTTTTTTTTAATTTGCGACATATAGTAGTGCAACGATTAACCGTGACAGTAGTCACGATTGATACCAAATACGCAAAACTGTGTCAATATTAAAAGTGCGTTATGTTTATAATTATTTTCAATTTAATTGTATGGCATCTCTATAACACTACGCTTCAATGGATAGTGGACCTTTAAAAATTACTTTGACGTACGACATCTAATTAGGCTATTAGTCAAGTTTGTTTTTCTCACGGTTAAATACAAGTTTTTACATAATTACGTCTAATAATAATATTTCTTTTGCATACAAACGATGGAAATTCCATTTGTTGCAAAAAGAGTTATGCTATTCCAGCAAACCAGTATGGGTCTAAAAAATTGGACCGAGCCCATCCTATTAACATTTTCTGGCTTGAAACACTGGCTTACTAGCCTGGCTTGCGTCATCCCGGTCGAAAATATTTTAAAGGCTGTATGATATTACGTAACAGTTCACAGGATGTTTAAAGTAGGTAAATTTCTACAATGTAAAAGTATCAGAATACCAGCTTACCTTGCGTCGTGGGAGCGCCTTTTTATGTAAATTCCTACCGATAAATGCTGAGTTTCGAAATGATGTAAACGTGGATTTGTTAACTTGAAGACGTTTGGGTAATTTCTTTGAGTAACACCACATTTATTGTCTCTGTTTTAGGCTATTACAATGTCACATGGATTTTCCTAAAAAATATAAACCAGCCGAGCTACAATAAAAAAAAAAAATGGGCCCACAATTTTTTTCGTGTTTGTCGATGATTTTTATTTCATTTTATAGAAAATTAAATCTGTATTACCAATAAAACTTCACCCGGGTTTTTGAGTAATTAGACTTTTTCTGATGCAATATTTGAGGTTATTATTATATTAAATGCTTTAATATTTGATGATGTATGTTTTTTATGTAGTTAAAAATTGTCTATTGATTGGTAAATAATATGTTCATATAATTAAAATTAGTTCATGTAAAATAAGATATTATTTTAGAATATTGTTTTGTTACCAAACTATTAGGTATCAAGTGGGCCCGAGAATGGGCATTCTCCTTTAATGTAAAAATATCGCTGTGTAACTGTGTACGCACAACTTGAGCTCACCTCCCACATTCCCAATCCAACCCATGTCCTCCGCTTTTTGCGCAAACTACTAAGCTACATAGCACAATAAACTTGTTAAGAATAAAAACAGTGAATGAATCCCGAATGTTTATTATTAAAACAAGAATTAGGACAGGAGTAACTTTACCTTGAATATTGTATCAGTTTTCCATATCAGCTGTGAGTCATATATCATCCAATGTAGACATACGATCCGTGGACATGATAACAACTCAAGCGCAACCATGTGGCTTCTATAACAAAATAGTTGTTTAGTGAATTTATTTTTTCATGGAAATCTGATATTGATCTGATACGAAATTTTGTTTGGTTTTCTTTCTTTTAAGATCCTATTTGAAGAGCGTATTTTTTAAGAAAAGAGTTTTACTTATCAGGATTTATTACACAAAAAATATTTGCTTTGTTATTTCAGACAAGTTTATTCAATAATAAACTACATAACATATTTATTTAGGCACTTTTAGCCCAGTTCGGTTACGTCATTCCCACCATAACTTAGGCATTAGTAAACAGAAATATTAAACAAAAGGTTAAAACTAAGTTATATACGTAATTATTAATAGAAACTAGAAATATGCTTTAGGTATTTATTTCTAGAGCATATTTATTTTTAAATTGTATATGCTTCTTGTATATTTATAATAAATTTTAATACGTTTGTCCCCTAATTGGTGAAACCTGACTCCTGAAGTACAGTGTATAACTAGTTCAGGAGTCAGCTTCCGTGTTCTTTGTTATTATTACTAACACTAATATAAGTTCATCTATACTAACCTGTGTGTGTAACTATAAATAGATAAATAAAGATTATTATTATAAATAAATAGGAATTACCTATTTTTAATAATTTTTAGAATAATGTTACTAAATATAGCGTTTCCTTAGATTATAAGAGAATGTTTTAAATAAATTAAAAGATTTTATGCAACTTACTATCGCGTTTTTTACGTTGATTACGAGTAGCTAAGTATCAGGGAATTTTTGATGTAGGTACGCGTTTTTTTTTTAAATAAG
Source organism: Tinea pellionella (assembly GCA_948150575.1). Lineage (NCBI taxonomy): Eukaryota > Metazoa > Arthropoda > Insecta > Lepidoptera > Tineidae > Tinea > Tinea pellionella. The sequence continues at coordinate 4,684,069 of OX411258.1, forward strand.
AAAAAAATATGTTTCAATTAAATTTAAGATGAATAAAACATTCCATCATATTTGACCATAGTAGGTCAATCATTATTAACATTACAAAAGTCAAAATATAATAGGAGAAGTCGTGGTAGAGCAGGCACAAGTGAACGGCCTTGCAACGAAGGGTCAGGCCTCGGTCAATGGGCCACTTGGTGCACACACCACAATACACTCTCGATTTTAGTTCACCTTTGTTGTGAATACAAACATCATCTCCGTTTATTTATTTTGTGAGTAAAGAATATTTTAGAAACAGGCGTCTATAACGATACGCTGCATTGGATAGTGGCTCTTATTTAGGTCTACAATTTTTTATGTGCAGAAAATATTTTTAATAATCATGTAAAACTAAATTAACATCCGTGAGAGATATAAATTTCTACTTTAAAATATAAATACCATAAAGTTATATACTAGAGGAGCAAACCTCATACATCGAACATGAAAAAAGCGTAGGCCGCTTCGAACGATTTGACAATGTTGTCGACAGTCAAATACTAACTGACAGAAGGCCTAAAAGTGACTGCGATCATCTTTTCTGTCGCGTCATATTGGGAGCGTTATTGCTTATCTAGTTGTATAAATCAATGATGAATACAGTGTATTTTCATTTAAAAAAAAACAAGTAAAATTTGAAAAAGATATAGTGGCTTTGCTTTGGATACATTACATTAGTTAGACATATGGAAACAAAGGACGTTCGATTATATTTTTTATGGTTTTAGGATTTTTTAAAATCACGTTCAAAACGAAACGTTTCAATACCAAGCATGAAATACTTAATTGTAAAAAATTGTAAAAATTAAAGTTATAACTATTGATACTTATAGATATACCTATATTATGATTGTTACTTGTTGTATATACCTAATAATAAATAAATAAATAAAAGATACATAAAATAAATAGTTTATCTATTTGGAGGCAGATTAATGATGGTTAAACATATGAAGTGTCCTAGTCACGTTTTAGGATGACCTTGAAAGTGGTAAAGTACAACCAGTGCCAGTAGTCTCCTGAAGCCGGCATAGCGGAGGCGACTGCTGCCCGTAGAGATTTATCTGTAGTAGCAGTTGTTTCCGTTCATGGACCGCACTTTAGCTTTACGTCAAGCGAAATGTTGTCATATACCGAGCTACAATTTAAAAAAAGGCAAGCCTGTCAACAATCGTCTCCTCAATCCGGCATAGCGAAGGCAGTACGATCACATACTGAACTAGTATAAAAAGGTATATGAAATAAGAGATTATAGGCAATACATCTCAATCGATCATTAGGCAATAGTTACTTGCGGGCGCCTAGGCGGTCTGATCAGGATGGGTGGCATTCGCCTCGCCTCCAAGAGCCGCCTGTCGTTCCTGCCTGTCATTACTGGATGTCAGTTGAACAAAGCCTTTAGGCCACCTTATACAATAGTTAAAATAGATGTGTATTATTATTATACTAATATATAGCTGCAATACCACTGACTCACTGACTCACTCACTCACTGACATCAATTATTTAGTACTTGCCGAGGGGGTACGGGGGTAAAATTTTCGGGGTGTATAGGGGGTGTCTAAAAAACCTCGAGAAAAATACGACTTTGACCGGAAGTCGATTCTGGACCGGAAGTGACAACGATATCTCGGAAACGGGGCGAGTCAGGGCAGTCACCCCGAAGAGAAAGTTGTAGAGAATATCATTTTATGGCGAAATAAAAAAAAAATTTTCAAAATCGGGCAAAAAAAAAATTTCAAATCGGGCAAAAAAGAACCCATACAATTTTCAGGGTGTTTAGGGACGATCTATGTGACCTCAGGAAAAATACGACTTTGACCGGAAGTGGATTCTGGACCGGAAGTGACAGCGATATCTCGGAAACGGGGCGAGTCAGGGCAGTCACCCCATAGAGAAAGTTGTAGAGAATGTCGTCTTATGGCGAAATAAAAAAAAAATTTTCAAAATCGGGCAAAAAAAAAATTCCCATACAAATCGGTCGGCCCTCGATGATATTTCCATCTCGCTCTTTTCCATCAGTTAGCGAGAGCGAGAGGTTCGGAGACTAAAGTTTTCATACGGCCGAATTTTCGGGACGAACCATCGAAACGGTTATACCTCGGTCAGTCGGACGGTGAGCGCGGCCGCGTGAACATCGAATTTGCTCTTGCTTTTTTTCGAATATTTTAAATATGTCAAGAAGTAGATACGTCAGAGTAACCATGTAAAGACCAATTTTGTTCAGTGTGACCAGCACTATTTTTTAAAATTTTTGTTTTTGTTTTTTTTTTTTATTTTTAAAAATCTTTATATCTCGAAAAGTAGATACGTTAGCGTCACCGTGTAAAGACCAATTTTGTTCAGTATGACCAGCATTACTTTTTTTTTTTTTTTTAATTTTCTAAAATCGCTATTATTAAAAAAGTACATACATTAGCGTAACCGTTTAAAGACCAATTTTGTTCAGTATGACCAGCACTATTTGTTTTTTTATTTTATTTTTGTGTTTTTTTAATTTTTTAAAATTGCCATATCTCAAAAACTACATTCGTTAGCGTAACCGTGTAAAGACTAATTTTGTTCGGTGTGACCAGCACTATTTTTTAATTTTTGTTTTTTTTTATTTTTTAAAATCGATATATCTCAGAAATTACATTCGTTAGCGTAACCGTGTAATGACCAATTTTGTTCAGTGTGACCAGCACTATTTTTTTTTTTAAATCGCTATATCTCAAAAAGTACATACGTTAGCGTAACCGTGTAAAGACCAATTCTGTTCAGTGTAGCCAGCACTATTTTTATTTAAATTTTTTTTATTTTTTAAATCACTATATCTCAAAAAGTACATACGTTAGAGTAACCATGCAAATATCAATTTTGTTCAGAAAGGTGAACTCTTTTAGATGACTTGCTAAATTTTTTTGAAAACTACCCCAAAATCTATTCGATCTAATGCGTTTTACGACAAAAAGGGCCTCCGCGGGCCGCTTGCGCCCGCGGCCTTTACCCAACAGCTAGTACTAATATATAGCTGCAATACCACTGACTGACTGACTGACTGACATCAATTATTTAGCACTTGCCGGTATGGTGGAGGGTAGCGGTTTTTTGAGTCGTATAAAGGGCATTCCAAAACCGTCGAGAAAAATACGACTTTGACCGGAAGTGGATTCTGGACCGGAAGTGGTAGCGATATCTCGGAAACGGGGCGAGTCGGGGCAGTCACCCCGTAGAGAAAGTTGTAGAGAATGTCGTCTTATGCCGAAATCAAAAAAAAAATTTTCAAAATCGGGCAAAAAAAATTTTTCCTCGATCGTATTTATATCCTTTTCCCGCCGGTACGCCAATATGAAACGGAGCATGGCGGTGGGCGTGGCCTAACAGCATCCGCGACGAGGCATTTTCGGGACGAACGATCGAAACGGCTTTACCTCGGTCAGTCGGACGGTGAGCGCGGCCGCGTGAACATCGAATTTGCTCCGCGCGGCGGGCTTTCTTTTAAATATCTCAAGAAGTAGATACGTCAGAGTAACCATGTAAAGAACAATTTTGTTCAGTGTGACCAGCACTATTTTTTTAAATTTTTGTTTTAGTTTTTTTTTTAATTTTTTAAAATCTTCATATCTCGAAAAGTAGATACGTTAGCGTCACCGTGTAAAGACCAATATTGTTCAGTATGACCAGCACTATTTTTTTTTTAATTTTTGTTTTTTTTTTTAATTTTTTAAAATCGCCATATCTCGAAAAGTTGATACGTTAGCGTCACCGTGTAAAGACCAATTTTGTTCAGTATGACCAGCACTAATTTTTTTTTGAATTTTTGTTTTTTTTTTTTAATTTTTAAAAATCGCCATATCTCAAAAAGTAGATACGTTAGCGTCACCGTGTAAAGACTAATTTTGTTCAGTATGACCAGCTCTAATTTTTTTTTTAATTTTGTTTTTTTTTTAATTTTTTAAAATCGCCATATCTCGAAAAGTAGATACGTTAGCGTCACCGTGTAAAGACCAATTTTGTTCAGTAAACGCTTTTAGATGGCGAGCTAAATATTTTCAAAACTGCCTTAAAATGTATTCGATCTAATACGTTTAACGACAAAAAGGGCCTCCGCGGGCCGCTTGCGCCCGCGGCTTTTACCCAACAGCTAGTTATTATTTATGATTTAAACACGGTCACTAACCTTTCGTTCAAAATAATTTTAAAATCCTACGCGCTTTCAGGAAAAATAAAACACAACAAAATATTAAATAAAGGAGAATGCCCATTCGCCTAAGAAAAATGGGCCCACAATTTTTTTCTCGGGTTTGTCGATGACTTTTAGTTAACTTTGTAGAAAAATAAATCTACTTCCTTATTACCAATCAGTTTAATTTTTTCAGCCGGGTTATTGAGTAATTAGATGTTTTCTGATACAATATTTGAGGTTATTATTATTTTAAATGCTTTAATAATTGAAGATATCTGTTTTTATGTAATTAAACATTGTATAGTGATTGGCAAATGATGTGTTGAGATAATTAAAATGAATTAAAAAAGAAAAAAGAAATTATTTTAGAATATTGTTTTGTTACCAAACTATTAGGTATCAAGTGGGCCCAAGAGTGGGCATTCTCCTTTTAGAACGAAAACAAAGTACTTTTGTAATTTATATTAATTTTTTTGTTAAATTTTCATCATAATTTATATAAGAATTTGTAAGTGACGAAGAGTAATTGTAAACGAATTAATATCCAAATTACATTGTGCTCACGAACGTGTTATTTATTCATAAAAAATGTAAACATTCGAACGTTGTGATGATAATCCTTACATCATAATTGACGGTTATTTCGATGATAATTCAATAAAAAAATAATAACTCTAGTATGTAACAATGTTTTTCATTGAAGGTTCAAGGTCTCATAACTTTATTTATACTCGTACACGAGTGTCGGATTACCTCGTGTTTATTATCGCGTTTTATGTATTTTCAACATCCACGTTTTTAATAAGTTTCGGTATCAATTAGTTTTTAATTTACTTCAAATAATATTTTTAATTGTCATTAGGTTTTTTTTTATGCTTAATAGGCAAACGTTTGACCGCACCCTGCCTGATGTTAAGCAGTGATGCGGTCTAAGGTGGAGCACGCTTGCCTATGAGGTACCTATTTACCCTTAATTTGAAGATGCCCGTATTGTATTGTAGCCGAGACTTGACTAGCTTGTCATCGCCTATAAGCTTCTTGGCGCGTTTCTCGATCGACTCCAATGCCGCAAGTTGGTATTTGGCAGATCCATCCCAAAGGTGAGAGCAGTACTCCATGCAGGTCCTCACTTGCGCTTTGTACAAAGTAAGGAGCTGTTTATACCTACAAAGTAGGTATTTCCCAAATGATATTTAGGAATAGTATAATCAATTCTATATTTCTAAATATTATACCGATTGCTTTTAAAAGTGGAACGTAGTAGTTTGATGACATTTGGAATTATGTAGGTAACATTTTCATTCAGTATGACCTTGAGAGCAAGACTACGCGTTTTAGTTTTTTTTTATTGTAGCTCGGCATGTGACAACACTCCGCCTGATGTAAAGTTAGAGTGCGGTCCACAACTGCTACTACAGAGAAGTTTCTACGGGCAGCAGTCGCCTCCACTATGCCGGCTTGAGGAGACGAGCATGTACCATCTACAAAAATATATTAAAATTGAAATTTAAATATGGAACTTTATGATCTATTTTGTCTTTCACTTAAGTTATGTCACTAGCGCTTCAATCAAAATCAATGTATTATCAAAATTCGAACTCCATCCGAAATATCTCAGAAATGACATAATTAAAATGAAACGCGACAGTAAAAACCATTTTTTAAAATTATATAATTTTCTTCGTAAAACACAAAAAAAATGGTAGAAATATTATTTACTTCACTATAGAACAGGGAAATTAATAATTTTAATATAGGTATTTTAAATAGCGTACACGCTTTACCTACAAGCGTGTTTCTCTCATTACTTTGTGTACATGCAGATTATTCTATGATCCCCATTGACGGTCATGATGAGAATGATAAAATCCATTGTACGTCAAATACAAGGTGATAGGCTCTCCATTTATGTTCGTCTTAATATTGTATTGAAATATGCACCCGGTTTTCTACGTCATTTCATTGTTTACTGTTATGATTGTAAGTATAATTTATTTAATTAGATAGATCGTTAAGTTTTAATTCGATAGTCAACTTTGCAAAATCCTTGAAATACCTAAGTTTTAATCTATTTTCTTAAGATTAATGAACTTCGACACTGTAGTGTTTTCTTTGTTTTTCGCGAATATATTTAACTGAATTAAAGGTTTTTCTTCGACTTACTAACTCGTTTAATTTGGTTAATTTGATCCGAGTTTTGAAAGCTTTGTATCGTTTGGTTGATCAAAATTAAAGTTACTTTTTAATGGAGAAAGCTTTTATCATACTGGAATATGAACATAGAGGTTTTTAAGTTATCGGCTTTGTAATTTGCCAATAGATGGGGCGATCATCATTTAAACACCGATAACGAGAGGAGTTTGCACTGTCAATCTGGACGGTTGCCCAAGCCGGCATAGCGGAGGCTTTTATTGCCTGTAGACATTTCTGTTGTCTGATATTTATCTTTTTATCAGGCGGAGTGTAATTATACAACGAGTTACTATAAAAATAATAATAAATAAATATATTAAAGCAGGACAATTTCTGCCGTGTTTTGCTAATAATAAATAAATATCAGAATTGATTACAAGGAGAACAAGGGTGATGTCACGAAGATTAATAAAGAACTCACCGACGACCGCATGACGCGACGCACAAATCGAATCAATGGGTTACAACAATAAGGTGTCACGCGAGCTGTTCGGCCTCGAGTGCACCGGTGCATCTGAGTGGCAGTGGACAAGGGCGATGATACGACCTCGCTCGCCACGTGCTTACTATTAAAATCACCCTTTATTTACATTATAATTGACACTCAATTTTAATCTCTGTTTCTCTATTTGTACATATCATAATCCAATGACAACTTTTTATATGAGAACGGGCGCGCATGTTTAACGACCGGAAAACTGCCTTTTATCTACTGTTTTATTCGTTCCTGATTGTGAAGGTTTAATCGGAACATTTTAATTGTTGGTGTTTAGAAAGGGCGTGCATTTTTTATCTTGATACGGTTTGACACCTACAAAAATTATAGGTAATTACAATACAATACAATTGTCATATAAATAATTAAGTGTTTTAATCTTGTGTTTGAAACAAATAAGTATTGAGTTACTGTATACAATATACACAAACGTAAAAACCTTTTAGAAACCTACTCCTCAAGTCGACATTGCGGAGGCGACTGCTGCCTGTAGAAATTTATCTGTAGTAGCAGTTGTTTCTGTTCATGGGCCGCACTCTAGCTTTACATTAGGCGGGGTGTTGTCATATGCCGAGTTACAATTTTAAAAAAGTGCTCATTTGTTTCATCAAACAGGTAGGCGGAGACGACTGCTGTCTGCATACATTTCTATGTGGTAGCAGTTGTCTCTGCTCATGGGTTTGAAAATGCATGTTTTCATTGTTTGAACTATGACTAAGGTATTTCTTTATTCATCAAATTACAAGGTTTGCAATTTACATTATAATAAACATGATTTATACATTTCACAACTCATCGCGATAATTTGATGAGACACTGTACTATGAATAAATTGCTTTTACAGTTTTTTGTCACCGTTTTGTGGCATTATTTCCCTGATTGATTTGTGACGCCAATGACTACGTATGTTATTAATATTAGTATTTAACGTTCCCGTTCCGGACCGGCAGTTCCGGAACGCGTACAGCACAAACAAACAAATATTAAGTTTTAATTAGAAGACTTAATAGGTTTGTTGTTATATGTTTATTATATTTTAAAATGTACGGATGTTAATAGTTTTTAATATATAGTAACCTGACATGTGTGAGCACACTGCGCTTTTATGAGCGGAAACGACTGCTCATATAAATAAAGTCTGCAGGCAACAGTCGCCTCTGCTATGCCGGCTTGAGGAGACGAACGTATCATGTGAACGATCTTCAATCCAATTATTTGTTCGAAATTCATTTATATGCATGTAGGAATTATGTTATAGATAAAAATCAAGTAATAAAAATTCTATACGAATCTACATTTTGATAGTTACGTTCTTGGTACTGCACGTCGTAAATAATTCGAATAATATTTCTTTTAACATATTCCTACTATTAAAAATTCTGAATGCGAAATATTTGTCATGAGTCCATTGTCCTTTAGCACGTTTTTAGTGTTAGTACTGCTTGTATTGAGAACAATGATCTTTAATACGCATGCTATAGGTATTTTAATAACTTATAACCTATTAAAAGAGTGGTAGGCAGACCGACTGATCTGAACAGAACACCCATTCAATGTAACACCCAATGTAACCTTGTCACGTTTCGGATCAGTTAAATACTAGTCAGGTATAACTAAAGGAGTTTGGATTGTCAAACTGGATGGTGCATATTTGTCTTCTTCAAACCGGCATAGCGGAGGCGACTGCTGCCTGTAGAACAAAATTAAAATGCTAGCTGTTACTCGCATATTCGCTTTTAATTCATTTTTAAATATAAAATCACTATAAAAGCACAAAAATACTTAGAAATTGTAAAAGTTTTATTGAGTACTGCTTTTTTAGGTGCTAATTGTGAACCAAATTTTATTTATTACTTTGCTATTTACTCTTCAATGCTTTGACCCCAAATTCTATGATATTTTACGTACAACACAAAAATAATAAAATTTAAAAAAAAATACCCGACCACTGATGGTTATTTAGGAATTTAAAATTAATAATAAATTCAAATCTGTAGCAGGTACTTACAGTCAATATCAAAAATATCTGAACAAATAGAATGTTAATAATTGTTACCTAAACACTTATATGGGATAAAAGTTTCATCAGATATTGAGACAAGACTAATTTTTCTTAGTTGTGTAGATCTACAAACACTCGGTTCATCTCAATATAATTAATTAGGACTATAATTTTAAAACGAATATTACAAATGACATTCTACGAAATAAGTATCTCAGATTTTGCTGTTTTTGCGCAATAACAATGTAATAGACATCAATTAATTCAAGTCATAATTAACCACGTAACCGCTTTCCATCCTATGTGTCGTTGTAAATGCAACTTTCCGCATCATTCATCACACTGCATCCTTATTTGTTAACAATTGAACATTTATGCAAAATACAGTCCTTTTACTTCCTTTGAACAGCATTTGCATACAATTTGAACGCTAACATTCCATTGATGAGTGGCTGTTGTGAAATTGACGGACTACAATTGACACCTGAAGAGTCCCAACGGAAATTGAGCTTCGCTTGTAGAATAAACATTGTGCACCTCCATTTTGTACACCAAAATTAAATGTTAATCTGAATACTTATTACTTAGTGCTAAGTAAAGATTTTCCTCAGTTGTTTACAGCAATGCCTATTGCGCGTACGCATTGTGATTACCATGGCCATTTAACGTTGTTTCCATTAAGTAAAAATCTATTGTAGAAAAAACTAAGTAAATATATTACATTTTTACTAATAAAAATGACGATGAAATACAAAAGTGTTGATGTGAAATAAATAATTTAGTGTGCAATAAAAGTGCATGTTATTTCATGGTGACAGTTTATCCTCGAAGTGAAGATGGCGCCATCAAGCGGGGGTCTAGAGTGTTATTGCAATATGTAGCAGCTATACAAAAAAATTCGGCTACAAAATATACGGTTGGTTCTGCTACTCGATACTAGATGGCGCTATACATTAAATTTATTTTATGTCATCGTTAAATACGAACAAAAAGCTTTTTCTTTTTTAATTTAATAATATGATAAGTAATGTCATTGTTTTATTCTGTTGCAGGCTGAACCTGGAGATACAATCGCAACAACAAAAGAAGGTAAGTTAAGTTTCCTTAATCTAAAATTAAGAATATAAAATATTAAAAAAAAACACAAATTTTATTTTATAAATATATTTTTTCAGAGGAATGGGTGACTAAAAAGAAGCGTGACGTCACAACAACGAGACAGATAGCGACACGAGTAAAACGCGAATTAGTTTTAGAAGATGGCAGAATTCTCACCGACACTGGACCCAAAGTTAGCACCTCTGTTAACGAGGACACGCACACCACCAATTTTCATCAGAGCGAAGTAAGTATAACTTAATATATTTTTTTAAATTTTGCCACAGTTTGGCGCCCATTACACTGTTTTCAGTGGGGCTGCAGACTGGGCTAATAACCATCATCAGTCTGCCTAGCCCTCTTTAATAGTGCCTATAGACACTGCGACCAAAGTACATATACTTGTAACATAGTTACATTAGTACCGGTCAAAATTTAGTGGGATTCAACCACGGGTCTCATCGATCGTGAGTTTACGCGTCCTACCACTAGACCACAGCCGCTCAATTGTTAATTATTTAATTATTATCGTTTTTATATCAAATAATTAACTCTATTTATTCTTTAAATCACTGCCGTCCTGGGGTAGTACTACCACTTTCGAATGTAACACCTGCAGATATAGCGAGAGGAGTGTGCACTATCAATCTAGATGGTGCATACTTGTCTCCTCAGGCCGACATAACGGAGGCGACTACTGCCCGTAGAGATTTGTCTGTAATAGCAGTTGTTTCCGTTCTTGGATCGCACTCTAGCTTTACATCAGGCGGAGAGTTGGAGCTACAATAAAAAAATAAAAGAGAAATAAAGTACCCTAAGGCTAAATGACACAAATCCAGCGATAAGTCGCTTTTACGAGTACACTTCGCTTACTTATGAATTAAATTTATTTTTCATTAGCACCGTGTACCTGAGAACCAGGAAGAACATGATCAAGTAGACGGGATTATCAACGCGCCTCAACGAGGTAATAAATATTTTATTTGCAAGCTTTTACACTCGACATGGAAAGATAAAATTTAAGATTAAATTTTTACTGACTACCAATTAGTAAGTTGTTAATGTTTGAATGCTATGATATTCTTTTTCTTTATTATAATTTTATTGTCTGTAATAAAAACTAAAATTTTAAACTCTATAACGTGATAAATTCGTTTTTTTCCAAAATATTACCTATATTTTGGAAAATATAATTTTAGATTTGTTTTACTTGCTTATTTCCATATAACTGGGTATAATGAGGAAATGAGTGTGTCCTGTCAATGGTCGGTGCACACTCGTCTCTTCAAGCCGGCGTAGAGGAAGCGACTGTTGCCTGCAGTCTCTATGGTAGCAGTTGTCTGTTCTCATGGACTGTACTCACATGCTGGACTGCTATAAAAATAGTAAATGGTGGGCTTAATACTAAAAAACTATAAAAAAACTACCAGTCACCCTCCCTATGAAAATAAAGAAATTCCATTAAAAGACATAAATAGGTAAATAATTATAATTTAACAAGAGATCCAAAATTACCTATTAGGTCTGTAAGAAGAAGTAAATATAGGTAAATAACGGATGTGAAAAATAAGTGTGCTGAACTGATTAAAATACAATTTTCAGAAGCTGTCGGATTTACTAGCGATTTTGTGGACGGAGTAGTCGCTCCAGCTGATGCTAAAATCTTGGTATCAAGTCGTGTGGTACTAAATGCAGATGGGAAAGTTCGAGAGAGTCATGATCGACGAGTACTCACACGAAATGTTACAGATAGAGTTCGGGAAACTGAAGAAAGATTTCACCTTGGCGACACAACTCATGACGTGAGTATTATAGCATAATTTATATTGCTTTCTTTGATTCTGAAAATTATTTCAAGTAAAGTAAAAACATTGCACGGCTGACCAACACGTTTTTCTATTATAATTTAATTCGACGTTTCTAAAGTTTTGTAGCCATCGTTATCACCACGACTGGTTTCCCGAATGAAAAACTATAATACATACTTCAAAATGTCAGATTTCTACAATCACTGCACTTCAACATAATATCGTGCGGAGTGCAGTCATTATGATGGACTACGATATATCTACTAATTATTTTTGCAAGCATCGGTCAAAAAGTCTGGTACGATCTTTCAATTCATCAAGGTTTGCTTTCGAAAGGCAATGTGACAAAGGATGAAACTTGTTTAAATGTAACTCACGATTAAATTATTCATTCAGACATCGTGTCCAAAATCTAAAAGGATATATTTTTTAGAATTCGTCTGTTGTAAATACTTATTCATGATCAAGTATCGCCGACTACAATATAAATTGCTCACTGAATATCTAAGTTTAATTCTGTTATTGTTGGAAATATTGCACCGTCCTATGTATTTCAATGCAATTTATCGACTACTATTTATGACGGCTTTTTGCTAATCGCGTTTTCAAAGCAAATGACTATCGCACCTATAATAATATGTGAATGGCAGGACACACCGGTCCGTCGGCGTCGTACTCCGGCTATCGGTTCTGTTTGATGAACGCTAATGGACCGATGGGAAGGGATGCACAAATATGCGACCAAGATTCTTACAGCTATTATGCAGATAAAAGTATTTAAATGTTTATCTGTTACTTATGCAATACCGAGATAAAATCTTTGATATGACACCGATAAAACTCTAAAAGCAAAACAAGGTATCAGGTGAATTGTCAATTAGCATTGCAATCGCAAAGTATTTAAGTAGTAATTTGGGCCGATACGTGATTGCAATGTGAGTTTTATTAAGAGCAGTTACGTGAGTTCCGCAGTCGTGCATCGGAGGTCGCCGCACGACCGTCGACATTTACGTCTTGTCGGCATTTACGAATATTTTAACCGGCACAATGAGAGAATCTATAAACAGTAAACACCCCCGTATTGTACTTATAAACCATTGTTAGTTAACAGGGACTACGAGAGTATTGTGAGTTATTTTCCCAGGAAAGCAACTTGTAATATATTAACGAGCTAGCGTTCAAACACAGGCACTATCGTTACTAACTTATATTTTCACGTATTCGTTTACGATATTGTACTGAAGGTATCAGAGCAAAGCGGCATGCTGAGCAACAGCGGCGCCGTGCCCTCAGCTTTTTCATATAACGAAGGGTCGCAAATGGAGCAGCGCTTTATGTAGATGAGCGTTCACATAAATCGATGAGGATTTTGAAATTATAATTTGTTCGAGGAGATAGAACGCCGCGGGCGCCGCGCCCACGCTCCTCGCAACTAGCCCCCCTTAGCGATTGCTGCGCTTTTTAAAATGTATTCTGTGGCAATGTTCAATCCATTCTCGGGAATAACATTTACTCTATGTAACTTATCTCACAGCTAACTCCAATTGTCGGGATTCTGCAGTGATTAAAAGTAGTGGTTATCGCAAACGATTTAGAAAATTAACGAGTGAAAATAAAATTATTTAAAGCTAATTAAACATCGTAACTGAAAACGATTTCGATTAAACATTCATTAAGTGTTGTTAGAATCTCCCTTGTAGATTCCCGCAGGCTCGTTCTCCGCAATTGAGCAGCCATGGCCGCTCGTTTTGCGTGTTAGAATCTCCCTTGCGAGGTGTTTATTATTTTACTTGACCTGTTTACTGGACTTTTTGCACAATTTATTTAAAAGGCTGTTGAATACCTTAAATAAAATACTCGTATATTTAAAGTACAAACGGTGACAAATCGATAGTCCTTTAAAGGCAACAAACACTCTCACACGTAGCTTACAATTTGACCGTTAAGATGTTACATGCAACTTACCCGGGTTGCGTAAAGTATACTCGTATACTTCGAATGCTGGCGACAGAAGGCCACTCTCAGACGGTCTTATTTATTTATTAAAGAGAAAAAAACTTAGAAAATAATAAATTATATTCGTAACAGAAATACGAGTATCAACTGTGGTTATCTTGGTTGGAAAACGACGTGGTTTTTTTCTTTTGGTTCTTTTAAGATATTTATTATTATTAGGTATTGTATAACCATGTTTTTTTGTTTATTCAAACAAATAACATTATAAATGTTATTTATTCAACCTATAACAAAAAAAATATAATTAATAATTGTCCCTTTTATGTGAATAAAATTAATGATTTATAATAGTAAAAATTGTATAATTTCAGAATACTAAAATCAGGTAAAAAATACTTCTCCAATTAATTTTTTATTTTATTTTAAAGTAAACAATAAATATTAGTGTAAATATAATGTAGCTGAGACCAGAAGTATAAATGCACCGACCTACATTTTACTATATCGGAGGCGTAAAGCTTGCAACATGAAAACGATCTTCCAAGTTGAATCTTGAAAGTGAACGTTTAGCTTATTTTCTGTATTTATATGCATGTATGGCGGCAGTGGTATTGTGAACGGTCGATTAGGTAAAGATTACAAAACAAATCACTTGCTTTATTACAGTATTTACTTTTATATTTGTTTTCTTTTTATAGATAAGATTTTGATTTCCCAAATTATTAATTCCCACTCAATACAATACAATACAATTGTCACGCCTTTTTCCCACAGGGATAGGCAGAGACAACGGAACGCCATTTACCACGATCCTGACCCAACACCCTCGCTTCCTTCACATCCACAATTCTCTTCATGCATGCCCGACGGTTATGGACACTAGGCAGCCCAGCTTTCATTAGGATGTCACCTATTTGATCGGAAAATACCCTTCTGGGTCTGCCTTGTTTAACGCATCCATTCACATCAGATTTATATATTCCTTTCGTCAATCTCCTTTCATTCATCCTTTCCAAGTGCCCAAACCATCGAAGCATTCCTTCGAAGAATTGCCTCGTCACTACATCATCTTTCAAACCACATCTATCGCGCACAACACTATTCCTCATTCTATCCGTTCTCGTGACTCCAATACACTCCTTAATGACCCCATTTCTACAGCGTTAATCCTAATTCTCACTCAAAACTTGTAATAATTAGTTTAATATGCATTGGGTTTTAAATAACAATTATAATTAAGGTTATTAGTAGAGTGTGCTCTGTTAACCTGGACGGTACATATTCTTGTCCTCAAGGTGACTCAAATTTAAATCATAATAATGTTAGGATCAATAATTTTCTCTTTCCAAGAATTATACATTTACTATGGTATTGCAGAAGGTTGTCGTGAAATATTTCAAATGTGTTCCTTTAGCATAGCGGATATATTTGCGGTGGAGAACAATGCCTGCGCAATTTATGTTCATGCCTTGTTTATTCTTGAAAATAATATTATCTGGAACAACTTTAGCCATAATAACGGTTAACTTAAGAGAAAATAATATAATCTAACATGCCTTGCTTAAGCAGCTAAGAATATATTTAATTTTAGTTAAATTTGAAAATACTAATCCAATCAAAAAAAATATTGCTCACAGTAACAACATGAACGTTGGTTCACTTCAAACTCGAGGAATACCTTTATAGTGCACTTATTATATTTTTCTATAATGAAATTAAATGGAACTTAAATAAAAAAAAAACTTAAATAAAAAATCAAAACTTAAAAATTAGGGGAGGTGATTACTACCTGAAAAATCTAGTATTGGGAGTTGTTTTCGTTCATGGATCGCACTCTAGCATAACATCAGGCGGAATGTTTCTTATATCTATTTTAAATATACTTAAATACGATAGGGATTGTTTATAATAATTTTATTATTAATAAAGAACTTCTCTCATTTAGTTAAGATCGGCGCGAGCTTTTTCTATTGCACAAAACCAGTTAATAATTTTATATTATTGCAGTTAAAGCTAAGTAATTTAAATAATATTTGCATATATATCAAGATAATATACATAGATATACCTAGGGTAGATAATATAGTATAGGAATTTATATTAGATCCTTAAAGCAATGTCACTGGTTAAAGCCAATGTTCATCGCTAGTAAACGATAAACACTTTATATGTAACAAGATTTTAAAGAGGTTTTCTATCTGATATCCCCTATTGGTTTCTCAAGTCGAGTACTTTTTTATTTTTTACGCAATACAAGGCTCGGCTATCTAAGCACTTTGTTCGTGAAGATGCGAGCGGTCCAGCTAGTAATTTGACCTTAAGCCGCACATTAGCAGGGAGTGGTCGACATGCTTTCAACAGGGTTGCCAATGTATGGCCACAAATGTTGTTCCTGTAACTAGAATTGCTAAAGCTTCGTAGATGCGGCACTTTTGATCTTAATTTTAGATTTTTAGAAGTCTGTGTCAAAAATATAGGTGCTATTTGTATTCTGTTACTTTCACATAATTTATTTTATATAAATTATATAACGTATCCATTCTGAAGTGAGAAATAGTTTATTAATCTTGAAATTAGTGGGAGATGAAGCCAAGGTAGCTATAACCTGGACAATAATTTAAGTTGTTTAGATAAGATCTACAAGGGCTTCGCGTTTTGCCCAGGAATTCATGTGATCCAATCTCAGATATAGGTTCTAACGTTGAGGTGCTGCTTTTCTCAATTATCTTCTTTTATTCTGTGTATGAACTGTATGAATAATGACTGGAAAAATTGGAAAACTTAAAATTACTAAAATTTTGAATTAACAACACCCGTTAAGTAACCTAGTCGCATTTGAAAGTAACTGGGTATTATTGGCACTGAGGTACTAAAGAACATAGTTACATTGATACCGGTCAACGAGATTTGAACACGGACCGCTCTAATAGTCTGCTGTTTCAACCTTGACGGTGCACATTTGTCATCAAGCCGGCATAGCGGAGGCGACTGTTTCCTGTATTCGTCTTTCTATCTTAACATCAGGCGGTGTGTGGTCAATTGTATGAAAAGTTGAATTAATCTCGGTAATAAGAATCGGAAGATTTTTTTGAGTCGTATCACCTTGACATTTTGAGACAAAAGAATTTCCTCAGTGTATGGTTTATGTAGTGCTGTTCCGATATGCGTTCACAATGAATCATTGAACTTAATTACATCTGTCAGCTTCACTGTTGGAATTATATTTATCGCCTCATTTTATTAAACTCACGTGTTGTTGTAATTTAATTGAACCAAATCAGTGTTATCTTATAAATTGTTTGAATCAATAACCTTGACCTTTTCCATTCAATTTGTTATTACACTTTTCCAATCACTAAAAATATTTAATAGTGATTTTATAGCTTATTACTTAGATTATTTTGATATTAAACTCTTTCTTAAAAAAGTACCCCAACTTGTGACCATGTCTACGGGCATCATTCACCTCTACTATGCTGTCTATTTTTTTTTTAAATCCAAGTTGATCCCGAAAACGCGAGTTTAGTTATTTAATTCATGTTTAATTCATAATGTATTTGCATGATTGTATTAGCCATATTTTATTCATAACGATTTCTTTCTTAGAGATAATGATAAACGAGGGATTCGCGTGTCATCGAACGATCATCAAATTAGTTATGATTCGAATCTTTTAAATTCGTTTAAAAGTGTTTGTTTTTACCTTCTCATGCAAATGTAAATTAAAATTTAAATAAAACGCTTTTTCATTGTCTTGAACGTGCATAATGCATCTTACCGCGTTAATTAGAATTATTCTATTAGCGTCAATACTATTGGCATTACACGTTAAACGTTAACTCGAACAAAACCTTAATTGTATTATAGTTTAATGCTGTGATTTTTAACGCGTTAATTCTCGCGCAGTTGGACGCAGCCATTAACGCTTAATGCAAGTGGAGCTGGACGATAACATAGTTAATATAACTTGGCCCTCAAGGTTAAAGACAAATAAATGAATGATTTATCCTAATGATAAAACTTTTTTGATTAATTATAAACTTCAAAAACATAAAGTTCAAGAACTAAGTACGAGATTGGAATAATAATTTAATGCGATACTGATTAAACTGTATTTAAATATTAAGTTGCAAAAGAACCGATTACGAAATTTTAAAACTCTTCTCTTGAAGCCGGCATATCGGAGGCAACTACGACCTGCAGACCTTATTATTATTATTCTTTGAAGCTTATAATTAAGCCATTGCTTGTATCACAGGCACGAATAGACCAAAACATAGTTACATTGGTACCGGTCAGAATTTAGCGAGTTTTGAACACGGGTCTCATCGATCGTGAGTTCCGTCCTTTACCACCAGACCTTGGCCGCTCTTACTACAATTAATTAATTAACTGCAATTTAAAAAACTCATTAAATGCTTCTTCTAGTTTACGAATGGTATTCTAACTAAACGAAATAAAATAATAATATTATACCTAAAACAATAGAAACGTGACTTTACATTGATACATTGTAAAACAAAAGCAATTGGAATCGTGTTATATTGTGAATTTAATTGATGGTATATTAAGTTACGAACACTAGCGGAATGGGGAATAGCGAAAACATGTAGGCAATTAGCTGTAAGTGCTGGCTTCAATTCCTTGTTCGCAAGTCCAAGGGGCGGGTGCCAGACGTTCCCGGTGGTAATGCACGGTCCGTTTGTGGCCTGCGTGCATTATTATCTATTCACAGCCGACAGATCGCAAGATATGGTCTATTTAATAATATGGCCTGTTACATGCCGACACAGACATGGACTAAGGTGTTAGGAATATAATTGAGTTCGTTATTATGTATGTGAAAATAGAAAGCAACCCCGTATTTCTTTAAGGGTCAATTGTTTGGCTTTATCATGCTCTTTCACTTCTATCTATATCATTTTAATCTATTGTATATTTATGTAGATAGAATATTTATGACGTAATTAAAATAATAGGCTGATAGATTTCTTCACAAAAAAGTAGATGAAAGAAGCGGAATTCGTGTGTAGGTATTGCAGAAGTCTCTGCTTATTCCTGTGTTAATAAAGGCGTGATAATATAGAAATATTACACAGATAGAATTAAGGGTTGGTGTATAACTGAATTAAGTAAATATTAAGTAAATTAACACGCACACAACACGCCGTTATGGGGTCCTGGTGATGAAGATTTTCTCTATTCAATCAATTCATCATAATTTTATATTTATGATGAATATTATTTTAATTACGCACCCTTACAATATCCGCAATATACTTATACACTCACCTGTACAGAGGGAACAAGAACCACGCCTATCTATAAGCGCGTTTCAAGCATTCCTTGAGAAGGTATTGTTCATAAGACAGCCGCTCCTTTGTACGCGCCCGATCTGCGTCTACGCACCACACCCGCCAATTCCAATATATTCACATCTATAAATTATATTCACAAAACTATAAACTAGGTGACATAATATACTCAACTAGTTTAATTATTTTGTGTATATAGCGGTAGGCAGACTGATGATGGTAATTTGTCCAGTCTGCCGTCCTGGGGTAGTACCACCACTTTCAAATGTAACACCCGTGAAGTGACCTTGTCGCGTTTCGGGAATAGTTTGAAAGTAGCCAGGTATAACGAGACGAGTGTGCACTGTCAATCTGGATGGTACATGCTCGTCTCCTCAAGCCGGCATAGTGGAGGCGACTGGTGCCCGGACAGGTCTCTCTGTAGTAGCAGTTGTTTCTATTCATGGACCGCACTCTAGCTTTACAGCAGGCGGAGTGTTGTCACATGCCGAGCTACAATAAAAAAAAAAATATTTCGCTTATTCCATTATTATAATATTTGGCATATAAGATTACTGAATTTTTAAGTTATGCTGAAAATTGAACAGAAGAATATAAGGCACACACAACAGCCCGAGCTTTTCAGAGGCCTGAGTGTAGGATTCATTTTTACCCACTCATTACCTAAAGTGAGTAAAGGATCGCTTTATTTGAAATTTCTTTACCTCGACCGTAATAATAATATTGTCTGATTGGCGCAAAGATCTCACTTTACGCTAGTGACGTAAGTGCGTTAACGAATTTTTGCACCCAGGCCTCAGTTCATACAAGAATCAGTGTTTATAGCAAACACAAATTCGTCATTAATTATATTCTAAATAGAAAATCATAAAGACTAATAACAATTTATAGAAATATAGGAAATCTTGCCAAATGTAAATCGAATTGTAAAGGGCCTAAAATGGTTATCAAAGGGCCCTTTTGAACAAGCATAATGGTTCTTAGAATAGTGTAAAAGGTCGATATTGTAAAATAATACGGCCTTCTTAGACCTCCGGGTTGCGTGCTCTGATCATATTATTCTTAGTTTAGACAAACGGCAGTCGTGTTAGTTTAACTTTACGATAACGATCAAGTGCGACGTTCTGTCTGTTTATTAACAACATCGCTTATTTTGTTTATTACCTCGTTTATAGAATGGTTTAGCAGTATCTATAGAAATTATTTATTAATGACTTCTCTATAGAAATATTCGGAATTGACAACCCTTGAAGTGCATACAAATATAAAATATGATCATATTTCGCCCGAGTGCGATCCATGAGCGAAAAAACTGTTACCCTGAAGAAATACATCCAGACAGAACCCCTTCCCCTCGCAAGGCCGGCTTGAAGAGACGAATCGAATATTATCAAAATTAAAACTATCAAAACAAATTTGTTCTTCGTGATTGGGAAAGCAACTCCAAACATCGCCGTATTACGGTCTTTGTAGCGCAGTAGTTGTGGCGCGTAACAAACTAACAGGGTTATATATATTCAATATGCATATATATAATACGAGCTGAACTAATACGCAAATTAATTTATTATGTAAGTATATAAATCGCAAACAGTTTATTCTTAGACAGCCTATTGCCCTAAATCGTACCTCTTTCAAGCAATTACTTTTCGCTAATATAAACGATGCCATTAATGTACGCCTACTATGTATTTAACTATCATTCAGTTATACAAGCATAGTTGTATAGGAAGATCGTCAGGTCTTCTTATAGTAGCCCGGTAAGTAATGATGGTAAGTTAGAGTGTGGTCCATGCGATACTGTGCTGACTTACAAATGGGTTGTTATTGTTAAAATATCATAAAAAACAGCAAAAATTGGTGTACCCGTAAAACCGAGGTTTAGGTTCGATTCCAAGCTTATAGGGAGTATGCGCGACAATTATTTATTTTATTAATTTTCGTTATAAATTTTAATAATAAATATATATTTTTTTAAATAAACGGAAAAATAGTGGTTTTGAGAAACAAATTATCAATTTTTAGTCGACGATTGTGCACCGAGGTAGACAGTGCACGCTCCTCTCTTCTCTGATCCCTAATATTTTCCTTCATATACGTTTCCTACATATTCTCTGAAAGTATAATAGTTACAAAACATTTTATACGAGTATATCAATCTTTATTCTATAGTATTAATTTTAACTAAATATTGATGTGGTTTTGTGTATCTACTATCTGTTACTGCCAATTAAAATGGTACAGGCAATTTAAAAAGTGAGCTCTTAGTCTACAGTATACATAACGGATAACTTTTTTTTAAAAACACGGATATAATAGATACATTACACAACTTGGCGTAAATATTGTCCTCTTAAACATAATTGTAATATAATCGCACATGCGTCTACGCATCGTGAACACAATACGAACTATATTGTTAAAGAATAAGAGAAAAAATAAAAGAAAGGTTGTTATGTCGGGTGATATCGTTGTAAGGAAAGCGGTAAGCGACAACCGTCACAGTTTCCACGACCGACGGATCGAGGTCGCTCTTCGTCGATGATTTCATTGTTTCCTTCGAGATCATTAGGTTTCGTATATTAAATTACTGAGCCGGGTTTACACTTTTAATAAGTATGAGAATGTTTATCGCGTTATTATGCTTTCTCTTAATATAGTAATTTTGTTTTAAAGAGTGGTAAACAGAGTTATTAGCCAAGTATGTTTTCTATTGCTTTAAAACGCGACTTAGTTGCAGTTCGAGTTCAGCTTGAAAGCTCCCAGTATAATGAAATAAATGTGCACGACGCACGTTCATCTTCTCAAGCCGGCATAGGGGAGGCGACTATGCAGATATTTTTAGACAACACTAGGTGAAAGGTAGTCAGATGCCAATGTATTGTAAAAAAGGTGTTTCATTATTTTTATATTGAATTTGTTCGGCCTTTAATGTTGAAGCAGGAGGTCGCTTACTCATCATTAATTACTTATAATTATTGTGAAATTTATACTAATAGATGTGCGCTAATAGAACTCCAGAGCCAAGATGTACGCGAAGATACAAAATAGGTTTAAACAACACCAAAGGACTGGTGGAACCAAATTAGGTCAAAAGTCCCTAAATAAATATGAAAATAACACCAAGAAAACTTAGGCAGCTACTTTTTCTTAGACTTAATCGGCAAATACTATTATGCTACTAGAAATAATGGATGCAATACATTAATGTGAAACCTTAAATGCTAACACGAGTAAATGAAACTTTTATTGCGCTAATTATCGCGCATTTGGACGCAGCCATTATCATTAACGCTAATGCCTACATTTAGATTTTCTTCTTGGATCAATTTCTTTGATCTCTTTCGTCAATCAATCCTAATGGTGAAAATCGAATGAAAATACTTGACTAGCAGTTTCTAAGATTAGCGTGTACAGACAGACTTATCTAGACACGGGCCAGGCCATTTTTATTATACAATTTAGTGATAATGATTTAATGAAATTAAAAGCATATATATTAGATACTTAAAACTAGTCGGGATCCCATTCCTTACCATCCCCTATGCCTAAAATAAAAAAATGGTTTCACATAAATCAATGGGTTGCCGCTGACAAAATCTGTGAATCTTCAACAATACATACCCACTAAAACTTTGAAAGTGAAAAGGATTATCGATGAGCTATCCGTAGCTTTGATTTCTACCGACTAGCTGCGAGGTTTTTCAAAAATAATTTAGTGTTCCGATATCCACCAGTGCCTATTATGTTTGTGTTTTATTAAATTACGGAATGTATGCGGAAGTGTAAAGTTTCTTTCAAAAGTGTAAAATTGTAGGTACAACGATGACACGTCTTACTTCAGATTAGATAAGAAGTAGCGACAAGCTTTTGTGTGGTACAAGTATCAAGAAACTGAGTTTGTAAATTAGAAAAAAATAGTGTATATATAATAGTGTATATAACTTTGACGATTTCGATAACGTGCTAGCTTATAGGTACGTTACATGCGTTTTATACGTACGCGTACTTGCATGACTTGCATATTTATGTGCCTGACCTTTACTAATTTTTTTAAAATTAAATATAACATTGAAATCAACTTACAAAACAAATGTTAATTCTATTAAAATTTGATCGTATTTAATTTATTTTTGTGCCAAATAATAATAAAAAATAAAAAACTAAAGTTGGTATAATAAATAATAATAATTATACATACAGTAATAAAACGCTCAAAATAAAAATTATACCACGAACAATGAATAGTACTTACTTAGTTGCAGTACCTTTAGTGTGATAACCTCAAGAGGCCGTGGGATGTTAGGAATTTGGTTCATAAAATAGTCATTGAATTTGGTCATTTTTCTTCCGGAATTATTAAGTCATCACTCGAATTAATTATTTTTTATTAATAATAATCTTTTACTTAACAGTGAAGATGAATTCTTCCGGAATAATTAAAAATCACTAGATTTATCTAAGAAATAATAATAATAATTTTAAGAATTTGCAGTAATTTTTTTTAATAATCTTACATTAGGTCAGCATGTGATTGCATTCTGCCTCATATCAGGCTAGAGGACGGGCAATCTGTAGAGCGAAAAAGGCAGGTAGCAGTCGCCTCCGCTATGTCGGCGTAATGAGATATTAAATAACAAAATAATGTCAACACAATAGCTTATTTTATTTTTATCTTAATTTTGGCATATTTAAAGTTTTTGTTTTGTTCATATTTCAACATATGAACAACATTTTATAATAATAATAATACAAAGTTATTTTTATAGGACAGGTAAAGAAACAAATAAAAGAGATTTAGTAAAACAAATTTTCTTATATAAAAAAAGAGAAAAATATCTGTAAATAGGAATGCTAGCTAGCTACTGAACTCTACTAAGTGGACCGTCTTAAAATTAATAGCTCGGCGGCATTATTCGTTTTAAAAAACAAGATAAAGTTATCAGAGCGATCCTTGGCCACATTTTTTACCTCGTGATAAATAAATCGAGTTTAATTATAAAATTGTCTCCAAATAGAATAAAAGTTGCTATCCTTGGAAATTGCTTCGCGTCCACTTGCACCTGCCAATAGCAAGATATGCACCGACAATTTATTTTTAGATACCAATTTATTTAAGGTAAAGCAAATCTACTGATAAACGATTTAGGTCTTTTTATTCTTTTATTATAATGAAATTGTAAGTATTTGCATCATGCTAATAATAAATAGTCATAAAGCTATAGTAAAGTCGCAGAATCTTAATTAAAATTCTCAGCACAGTTTTGGGGGGAAAATGAAAACATACGTTATAATTACGTTATTTGATTTAAATAATTTATATTCAATGTAAGAATGAATTAATATTTAAGTCTTTAATTTATTTATTTTATATTTATTTACCGACTGCACTCAATTTGGTTATGATATAATATATATCCTATCATAATTCAAACAAAAATAAATAGAAAATTCTTTTTACTTTATCTTTAATTTTAACAATTTTCTTAATGTATTTGATGCTGTATGTTTCCGAATCAGATAGAAGATTCCTGAACTATTTATTGCAAAAAAAGAAACTCGTATTGGTCGTTTCGAAACATATACACGGAACCGTTTGGATATGAAAAAAAAAGTCCTAAAATAATTACACATTATAAACATGTTGATCACGTGCTTAGTTAACATCCTTTAGGTACAAGTTTGGGAATTATGTGTTATCAAAAACCTGTATACCATGTTACCAAGCTTAGTGGAAGGAGATAGTGTGGCTGACGGTCGCCGGTTCAGTGGTTATCGTACCACCGCGAGAGTAGGGCCTGTTTTGTGCCCGAGCTTTCTACGTAAGACTAAACAATAAATTGTTAGTGTTGTGCTAAAACGGGTGTTGATAAGGTTGATAATTGGATTGTTGGTGTGTTAATAAAATTTGTACTGTTGTTTGTAATTTGAAGTTTATTGCTGAGTCAGGAGCTAAATTGCAGTAAGTTTTATTCCTATTACATAAAATAATTAATTAATGGTTTTGCGCTTAAAGTCTTTGTTTATTGTCAGCTGTATTTCAAACTAAAATTACATTCTAATTCATACAAAAGTTATCTGAACGCAAAAAAGAAGTCAATCTTAACCGTAATGGTTGTTTTCGTTCCAAAATCAATTAGCTTAAAACAAAAACTGGCTGGTCATTATAGGGCATTATAACTAATTTGCAAGCATGGTGATGCCATAACACCGCCGGCCGGCTAGTCCGGATGCTCGAGGAATTCTTCTCTTCTTTGCCGTGAAATTAAGCTCGCGCTAGTTCTAAGAAATCTTTGCTTCAGATAGGCTTTAATGAGGTAATTTAGTAAAAAATCATCAGTAACATAAAAATATATATTTTTTATAGCGAAGTGATAAACTATTTTGCAATGTAATGATTATTTACCTCGTTGCTTAAAAAGAAAACTTATTGGAAGATTTATTTGATTGAAACTTTAGGAAGGAATGATTCACATGTAAAGTTTTGCAAAATCAATATTTATAAGAAAGTCACGAATGCCACCACCGTAGCGGTCGCATTTTATTTTGAAAGCAATCCAGTTGCCGCGACTTACATTCTTCAATCTGGTTGGACCGGACCGGGAGCGGCTCGCGAGCCTTTTGAGGTAGGGACTCTCTTTGGACACAATATTATTAACCCTAACTAATAAAAACGTTGTTATGTTGATAATAAACCGTATTAGAATACGTTGACTTTGTTATTTATGGTATTATGTAACTAGCAAAGAAGTTAATAAATAAAGATCCGATAAAAATACCTAATCGACAATGAAATTATTCTTAATTAGTACTCATAATTTTTATTAAAATATCAATATTATTTGCCTATAGAAGAAATTTTTCTAAAAGTAACAAATATGTAGAACATAAATACATTCACGTGCACAAAAAACTGGCATCCTAAATAAATACAAATTGTAAGGTTTCGTTCTGCTAAAGTTATTGAGAATGTATGTGTAAAAGAACACGACAGGAATCACAAGTGCAAGCGTTGAAATCTTTTGGTAGACGGGTATTCGTATATCCAGATTTTATCATTTTTAACACAGAATATCACATTTTTTATCTTTACATCCTTTTTTTTAACGATTTAACGAGAAATCTATCGAAGCTGTTTACTTGAGATTTTATGGACTTATTTGATAACGTTCAATGGGTGCTTGTTGTCTTTTAAAATAATTTTACAATCGTTCAGAATACATAGGAATTTAGGTAAAGAAGGTTAGCCTAAATATCTCGTCAAATAATCTGAGAAAAATTTTAATATATATTTCTTCTCTATCTGAATTTCCATATTCTTTTAAAGTCTAAGCTTGATACAACCAAGTTTGGAGTCGGGAAGGCTCTGTCAAGATTCTGTAAGAATTAGTGGTTAGTAATACAAATTTTAAAGAAATGTACTCAATATAGAAACTTATAATGTATATTTTGAATTTCTAATCATGAAATTATCATCCCGTAACATCGAAATTTCAAAACACTAATGCACCAAGACTCTTTTTAATAAACTATTTTTTATATTTGATTGAATGTTTTTTTCTACCATTTTCATTTCTGTAGCTGCAGGTTGCTGACATTCGTTACTCGTTTAATAATGATAATGACCTATGATTCGACGTGACGGGCATCGCGGTTACGTAATTTAAAGGCAAAACCTTTAACAAGCGTTCTTTTGGAAAAAAGTGGTGAAATATCAGCGCCTCGGTTTAAAGAAATTTAAGTAATGAATGAAATAGAGTATTGCGTAATGTTTTCTACTACTGTTGCTGAAATCGACGTATAATGCATGTGCGCTGTAATGTTTGAAACCCTACATCTGTTTGAGTATACTAATCTGTCAATTGTCAACGCGCCAATCTGCTACACGGAGGTCCCGGATTTAATGCCCTGACGAAATGAATATTTATTGATATATTGTAAAATAACTAATTTATTTGAGGTCTGAGTGTTTGTTTTGTTCTTGTCCTGATATATATCCTAGTTTGGGACATTGTATATATGTTTATATATTATAAATGCGTTCAGGCATATGTGGACTAATCAATAATTAGCAAAGTATATTTATATTAAACGGGATAGAAATAAATTAAAACTCTTAATACTATTGAATCACGAGTGTTATTTGGCCTTGGATGGACAGTGGTCATCGGCCAGAGAAAGGCCGAACCTTTCTTTAATGATTATGTAAATTAAATTCAAGTTTAGAAACTACAGCGCCATTACAATTATTATGTCGATAATGAATTGCTTTCGATAACATTTGAGTTGTTAGCGTTTGATTAATGGGATATCTTTTTTTCGTTTTAGGATGGTTGTGAACTATGAACTGCAATTTTTTATAAATATTTTAACTTTTTTATGTTAATGCTTGTTTAGGTTTCAGCAGTAGAGTCGGCGTGTTGCGGAGTGGTTAGGTTATGTTAGTTATGCTGAGGTCCCGGATTCGATTTCCGGTCGAAACAAATATTCATAAAAAATAGGGTGATAGTTATTTCGGAACCGGGTGTTATTTCTTCTGGTATCAGAGCAATGCTCTTTTTTTTCAATTTATTAATTTGCACCGTTTTCCCTTATGTCTTTATTAATACTAAGTTTGATGATATGACTAAAACAATTGATAGCTACAGATGTACAAATGATATACGAGTAATGTAGAACAATACAAATTTAAAAAAAAATCTTGCAAACATATTCCATTAAGATAAAACTTGTACAGATTGGTTGTAAACCAATCATACACATAAAAAGCTATCTCAATTGACTCAATTACCGACACTATATTGCAATTTCCAATTGGTCGATAGAAATAATCATGAAAAAAAATCGCTAGCCAATTCTCGTCGGTTCACAATGACCAGTCATTTCGTACGTGTCTAATATACCTTACCTATACAAGATGATTTGATGCTAAGAAAAAATAACAAAAACATTTTTCCAGACTTGGCAAGCGGGCTATTAAATATTGAATAACCTTGGTTGGGCCTTTTTGATCAATAAGTGGAAAATTCCGAACTTATTCTTGTTGTTAGGGCTCGTTTAACTTTTATTTTATCTCTCATTCTTGTCTATCTCTGATAATCTTAGAACTGGCTGGACTGATTTTGATAGGGCTTTTGCTAGTGCTAAACAAAGAAAAAAATCTTTACGTATATTATCGGATTCGTGGAGATTTTTTTTTTAAAACTATAATAATCATTACTCGTATATTGAGCTGAACAAACTGAACTCACGATCGATGAAACCCGTGTTCGAACCTCGCTAGTTCTGACTGGTACCAATGTAACATTGTTTTATGTACTTTGGTCACTCAGTGCCTATAGGCTCTATTAAAGAGTGGTAGGCAGACTGATGGTGGTTATTAGCCAAATCTGCCGTCCTACTAGGTACTACCTACCACCACTTTCGAATGTAACGCCCTTGCCGCGTTTCGGGAGCCGTTTGAAAGTAGTCAGGTATAACAAGAGGAGTGTGCACTGGCAACTGTGTAATAAAACTCGTCTAATAAGGCCGGCATAGCGGAGGCGACTGCTGCCCGTAGAGATTTCTATGTAGTAAATCTTTTTGTGTTAAGTTTTGAGCTTTTTGCATCTCTAGGTAACGGAACGGACACGATAATCGCATAACACTAATTATAAGTATACGAAGTCGCGGGCACTAAATGATATAATACGATTAATGGTTGATTTTAAATGTAAAACTAATTGCACATAAAGTTTTACAAAACAAGTTTTTTTTCTATTTATAAATAAGCTTTGAATAATTAATAAACTATCTGATATAAAAAAAGTATATTATTTTGATACTAGTTGTTCATGTGTACTACGTATTTTATCAAGTAATAGTTTAGGCGAGGTTTACATGTTGCCAATTGTATTCGTAAATGTTACCCAAGTTTTAATGAGAGATTACCTGAAGAATTGTGTTCTACTGCGATATTTAAGCGTTAAACGTATCAATATTAGTTTAGTATGGTATTTTCAATTTAGTATACTAAATTGTAGAAACACTGACATACAAAGAAATCGGATCTTCTTCATAAATAGTTTTCATTGCTTTACTATACTGAATTATTAGATAGGTGACCCGATTTTTTTAAACATCAGTGTATTTTTTTACAATTAATGAAAGACTTCAAGATAAGACCAAATTTTATGGAAATATAGTAGTTTGAAATGTGATTTATATTTTCATGTAACCCTTCCTTTAGGTTAGTTGCAGGCGACACTGTGTAAGATGGTATCGGTTTTAATATATCGACCAGTAACTCGTGCCCTCAAGCCATCGTTTATAGGCGGTCGCCACACAATATTTTGCTCATTACTCAAGCTTAGCACTTCTAGGAAAACTACTACACTACTTTAAATTAATAATATTTTAATATTTAGATAAAACTTAACTAGTTTTTGGGTAATTAAAAATTTACTTTACTATTACTTAATTTATATATATTTTGATTTAAAATTATTGAATTATGACCAAAAAAATGAAAAACAAATGCATTGCACATTCCAAAACAAAAAAGAAAGGTTTTCGTTACGTTATGTACGTTATGTATAATATGGGCCTCTTCAAATTAAGGGTAAACAGGTACCTCATAGGCAAGCGTGCTCCATCTTAGACCGCATCACTGCTTAACATCAGGCAGGGTGCGGTCAAACGTTTGCCTATTAAGCATAAAAAAAAAAAAAAAAAGTTATTAGTACCTTAGTTTTCAGTCTACCGTCGTCTAAAACACTACCAATTAGTTTACGCCCATTTCCCTACCTATCTTCTTTCTCTACATACCACTTTCCACTACTTTTCTCAGGCATGCACAGTGCACACAGTTACGAGTACTCTCTGGTACGAGTACTACTGGTCAGACCTTTTCTTTTATTGTAGCTCAGAACAACTCTTCGCCTGATGTTAAGCTAGAGCGCGGTCCATGTACGAAAACAATTGCTACTACAAATAAACTTCCACAGTCAGCAGTCGTTGCCTTCGCTATGCCGGTTTAAGGAGATAAATGTGCACTATCCAGGTTGAAAAGGCAAACTCCTCTCGTTATACCAGGTTGCTTCCAAACTGTTTCCGGACACTTCACGGGTGTTACATTCGAAAGTGGTGGAACTATCCTAGGACGACTGACTGGGCTAATACCCATAATCAGACTGTCTACCACTTTTTTCATAATAATTTACATCAACAAGTTTTCGCTTCCGACACTGTAGTAGTTCGAGTTACTAGATACTAAATAATTGAATGAGCTTACTTGTATTTTAATTAATTAAGCTATTTTTTGTTTAACTCAAGCTGATGTCAATAGAAGTATTTATGTGTTAGTGGGCGTATGAAAGTAATAGTATTGTATTACCTTGGTAACGTAAAATATGTGGGCGAAATAAACAAAACAATAGTAAAAATTACGCAATAGAATTTGACTTGTTAACTGTAATTAATAGATTACACAAAGGTGGAAAAAGAGGAAAATATTTTAAAAGATTAATTATAATGTTAGGGCGTTACCGAACGGCCTTAAAAAGTTATATATGACAACACTTCACCTAAACTTTAGCTAGAGTGCGGTTTATGAGCAAAAGCAACTGCTAGCTCAATGAAATGCAGAAAGCTGCTGGTCCATTTGAGGTGACAAATATGAACCATCCAAGCTGTTCTCAAAACGCGACTAGGTCACTTCACCACCACTTGGTAGCGGGATGGTAGACAAAAACTCTTTTAATTAATGTAAACTGTGGTCTTTATTAAGTTTATTAAGGATAATAATAATTTTTATTTAATAAAATACATAGTTTTAGCAAATGTTGATTTAACGGGCTCACACTAGGCAATGCTTGTCTTGTGGACAAATATATGTTAAGAAAAAAATACTATGTATATATACATACCTAAAGTTTAAGCTACATAAATACGTTTAAAACTCAGATTTTAAACCACAATACACAAACAAAGAAAATCTCAAATCCGAAACAAATACTTAATTTTTCTTTTATTATATAATATTTATAACAATACGTATATATTTCGACTGAGAATCGAACTCTAACCGTATAACCTAATCACTGCACTACAAAGACTATTCGTAAGTTAAGAAATAAAGCAACTTGCTAACTGTTAATTTTAGCATATCTTATCTCATCATTGAAACAGAGGCACCGGACGAGAGAGCGGCGCGATTTAAAAACAAAAGATATTCGAGTGGCAAGCGAAGACGCTCCGCTTGATTAGTCTCCAACCATCGCGAGCGGGAGCCACAAAAGAGAAAAAATCAATGAATAAAAAAAACTAGAACAATTGTGATCCAGACAGCGATCGTGGATTGGAACAACGATAAACCTCATGTCCATTAGGTCGAAGCGGTTTGTCCACACGCTCAACCAGCTTGCATTATTACCATAATCTTGGATCTAGCAATATTATTTCTTTATAAAATATTTACATCTTTATTGACATGAAAATGTAATATTATTCCATTCATAAAGAACAGGCTAAATAAAAATTAGGAGTCTCTTCAAGTTGGCAGAACTGAGGTCACGGCTGTCTGCGGACAAATATTTCTCTGTGATAGCAGTTGTTTTTGCTCAAGAACCGCACTCTAGCTTAAGTTTAGGTGGAGTGTTGTCACATAACTTTTTCAGGCAGTTTTCGGTAACGCATTAACATTATTTTTAATTTTTTTAAATAATAATTTTATCTTTTTTTCCAACTTTATTTTGCAAAATGTATTTGTTTTGCATTTTTTATCATTATTTCAATAATTCAAAATAATAAATAATTAAGTACAGTCCATGAACGGAAACAAATGCTCTCTACAAGCAAAAGTCGCGTCCACTGCTGGCTTGAGGGGAATTTATCTGCACCATTCAGGCCACTTCACGGTTGTTACGATTGAAAATGGTGGTACTACCCCAGGACGGTAGACTGGGCTATCTATCCATCAGCAGTCTGCCTACTATCTCTATTTATTTTAAAATGCTAATAATTGTTTATTAGGCTATCGAAAGTAGTGAAGTATAGATAAAAAAATAACTAATGTACAAGTAGTATAAGAGTAATGGATTGCTAATTGAGAAATGAATAACACGAATAGTTTAGTGAAAGTCGTTACGTAATTCTCACATGTTAATAATTTAACTACACCGGATGATATATTTGTTCGAAGATGATGATTATCTTGGATATTTATTAACTTTATGATTTATTTGATGTATTGAAAAAAAAAACTTTATTATCTCGAATCTTATTTGAGTATATAATTATGATATGATATAACGGCCCCTGTTGGTCACTGTAAGTCCCGAGTTCGACGTTGTTCCCAGTCGAAACAAACGTTTATATAATATAAATCTAATATTATATAAAATTAACTTTTTCTTTGTTTGTTTGTTGCCTAGATATAAGTTTCAGAAGGTCTTAAACTTCTACCTGCTGCTATAAAAGGTAGTTATTTTCTTTCGGGTTTGTGTGTTTTGTGGGTAACACCAAAGGGTGTTCTATACATATGTGTGTTACGTATTCTAAATGTTATTATTATTATTTGTAAATGTATTTTTAACTGTTAATGTAATATCTAACTCATAAATTATTTTCGTTATTATATAAATATTAAATTTGTCAATGTAAATTATAATTAAAACGAACTATTATTAGTTCGAAAGACGGCAATATTACAAAAGTCATCTGCGGAAATGTCAAATTGGTTGCACTTCGTATTATTTTGCAACTCGCTCTTTTATTTCATTTGTTTCATTATGCTTACTTAACTTTTATATCTTTTTACATTTCTAAAACAAAGCTAGAGTCTGAGGTCAATTTTTTATCCAATGGTTACACTATTTTGAACTTACTTAACCAAAAAGCTGAGAAACGTTAATCCGTGGTTAAGTTTAACTATAGTAAAAATATACATGTGAGCGGCAACAACGGGTATGACGAATGAAGTGTGCTTTAACAATGGATAAGTACATTCGTCCCCATCACTATGCCGGTAGGAGGAGACAAATGTGCACCATTCGTTAACAATACTCACTGCCCGAGAGGTTCTTCTCGGTATACTCGTCGTATACTCGAAATGAAAATATTTATTAACATGCCCATTGTCCGGTTCTACTTGGCTTTGGAAAAGTGTATGACAGGAAGACCAAGACCACAAGAAACTCTTTAACTCGTGTTACGCTTGAAAGTGGTCGTACTACCTTCTGGTCGACATCATCTGTAATAACTATCACCATCTTGAATCAGGAATTTACTTTAATTATAATTGATTAATTACTACGGACTGCGATTTTACCTGTTTAGGTATAGATTATAATTTTATGTAAAATCAGCATTAGTAAAAGCGAATATAACACGCGAACTAACGGTCACACGCCGTTAAGTTATTGACCGACTACATAACTGTAGTCAAATATTTAACTTAAAACTAACATTCAAATTGTACGCAGAATTTTCTGCGGCGACACTATGGCTTGTGGTCTTCCGACAAATTGGTTGAAAATATGCTTACGGTATCTCAAACATCTACCGGGTAATATTTTCCCGACTCATAGACAAAACAATTGACATTTCCATTTAAAGATAATATAAAATACAGAAAATTATATGAATATAACTTTTAATGGTCAAGGTTTATTTTGCTTAAATAATTATGATCAGTGTCGTCGAAATGAAATTTGACGAGAAATATTAAATAATACTTTACTATAGGTATTTAAAAAATATAAATAGTTAACCATAGAGCACGTTAATGTCCTCGATGGAACGGGTAATCGATGTTTTTAGACAAATTGTAGGAAAGCTGGGTTTGTACAAGTAGCGAGGTCGACAGCTGAAGAGTAGCCTTTGGCGGTAGTTTGCAGGCAAGGCAATGAGGAAGCGGCGTGAATAGTATCCTGGCATCGAGTTGTCGCGCCCGCGGCACGTTGCAAAGGCTTACCTCAGACCCTCATTCCCCGGCGCACTCCGGAGTTAATCACCGTACTACAGACTGCCTACGCAGACTCTCTTTATAAATAGTTCTTACACGCTGAATTCACCACCTCGAGCGGTGTTCAAATTGGCTTCGTACACAGTTAAAGTTGCTTAATCGAAGTTATTTTACAAGGAAGGAAATCATATACAGAGTGGAACGCTTTATTATTTCGAAGATGCTTATAAACGAGAAAGTTAGCTTGAATTTGACATTTTTCATCTCCATCCTAGTACGATTCTTGAGCTGTCTCTTGGCTATTTCCAAGCTGTTTCCGAAACGCGGTTATGTCACACCTTAAAGTGGTAGTACTACACCAGGACAGCAGACTGTTCTAATAACCAGTCATAAGTCTAGCTGTGGCTATTTGAAACTCTTTTTGCTGATTTAACTTACGCTTCTGCTCCTATAGAAGTAAAATACGCAGCTCTTATTATATTTATCGTTTAAAATAAAAAAGTAAGTACCTATAGCAGTAAACCCTGCAAATGTTTCCATGAATTAAGGAAGTGGGTTTATTCCTAACTTGTTATTATGAGCAATGAAACGCCGCGTTCTAACGTTCATCCTATTACGTGAAATACAAGGGTAAGGAAATGCAAACCATTATTAAATTATTTGTTTATTTTAATAATAACATGTGTTCACTAATTGTTATTATTTTACTCTTTATATGACTCGTGGGATATAGTATAAATGTAGTGGGTAGGTAACAATTATTTTTATTTGTGTATTGCAATGCATAATCTAAGAAAATCTACAAAACGTTTTACGTCTGTCTTTGATTTCCACGTTCATTTTTTTAAATAAAAATATATCGCCAACAATTTGTTACTTACTTACCTCCGGGGTAAGCAGAAAGTACGGAGAGCTAGCGACTTCCATACATACTACTTTCGCTTCGACTACATCCATCGTTCTCATCTTGGATGCACATCTGTTGAGGGTTTTGGGATTTGGCAATATATAGAGGCGACTGTTGCCTCCAAAATTTACTATGTCGTAGCTCATGGATTGCACTCTAGCTTAGCATCAGGCGGACTACTATAAAAATCATGCACCAGGTTTTTAGTGTATAACGAAAGTGCAATGATGAAATACGCAAAGTTCTAATTTTTGTATCAACAACTAAAATAAAAATTCATATTAGACTGGTAATAAAAAATGTAAACCGACGTAAAGCGAAAGTTTAAACAATAATTTTCACTCGACCGCGCTCCATAACATTTGACACTTAGCATTGTTTTAGAACGATTACCCTCCACTTGATGCGAACCGAGTTTTAAGATGAAATAGATCTAGTTTGCTTATTACACTTCATACAATTGTTTACTTTGTTTACTTTTAAGTTTGTGAACATATTTTTAAATGAGGTTGCGACATTTTAGAGATTTATGCTTATAAGACACACTATTTTTTTTACGCGGGAAAATCCCTTTAACGGATGCCCTGGCCCTTGGGAAAGGTGCCAGGGTTATGTCGAACTCCCAAGCCTAGCGCTAGCTAGGCTAAATCCCACGTAGTTTGGGTATACGTTAGTAGACTAGACCAGACTAGAAGGTATATTAGCCCTATAGAAACTAAACTTATTCTAGTTTTGCCTTAAATCTAAGTAATTTAAGTAAATAAAATCACACACACATATTGTATTGTATTATATTGTACATCTTTTATAATTTTCTTTTTTTTTCTAATTGCGATGTAAATGTATTTTCGAAATCGATTTGGCTTCTTTCTATATACAGGGTGTATCGGGCAACGTGTAAAAAATTTTAAGAGATGACTCAGTAAGTGATTCTGAGCAGAAATTAATTTAAAAAATAAATACATTTTTTTTATCCAAATGTCCTCCTTTTCCTTGTAGAAACATATATAATTTACTACACGAACGCGTAATCGTTGTGTCGTCGGGCGGTGCATCAAACAAATGACCTTGCCTTTGATCAACGCGGACTACCTTTGCCGCCTCGCCTTTGATCTCGCGCCGACAAGCCGTGTGCCTGCCCACCTGCAACGGCGGTCCACGTCGGCCGGTTCATTTATAGACCTTTTGTTTTTGTGATAATACCATACACGAGAACTTTTATTCAGTAAATTTATTTTTTGAGGAGTGTTCAGCCCTCACTTAATATTTACCTTAATTTTTTTACACGTTGCCTGATACACCCTGTATGTAAGCTGTGATTTCTTTGAACAAATAAATAAATAAATAAATTGCTTTCATTTCATAAATTTCTTTCATAAATTATTTTCATCAAGACTGAAAACCAACTACGAAGCTCGAAACGTTTATCGCGTCGTAATAAAATAATTCAAATAAACGCGTTAGTAAGCCGCATAAAATAATTAAATAGTATAAAGCACCTAGTTACCGTAACTGTAACCCAATCTCCCAAAAATCTCGACTGGTACCAATGTAACTAACTTGTTAATTGTGTTTATAATGACTACAAAAAACGCATAAATATTTAATATAGGTGTTAACAATTTCTATTTGTTTAAAATGAACAAATAACAGTAAAAAGCAAAAGTTAATGATTTTGATGACGCTATTGTTATTTTATCAATTAAAAATAATTGGTTCTAATGCAGCATGAAAACATCAACTTAAAAATACCGTGTGACATTTAAAAACACGATAAAATAATTGATTACTCACCTTATAATAAAATTAATTTTACTAATTAATTGATTTTTAATGGTTTTAACATAAGTTTTCGTAGGCAGACTGATTATGGTTATTAGTCTGCCGTCCTGGGTGTCCAAGTGTAACCATCATGTGAAGTGACCTAGTCAACATACATTACATATACATATACATTTACTTCCTCAAGGCGGCTTAGCGGAGGTGACTGCTGTATGCAGACATTTGTCTGTGGTTGCACAGGTGTCTCTGCTCATGCTAGCGTTTCAGTTTGTTATCAAGACCACTTTTGAAATTAAACCTGCCATGATTCTGAGAGTAAAAGCTACTTATTCTTCTCAAAAAGTTCTTCGACTTTACGGGGCCTGTATTAAGGTTCAAAATTAAGTTTTTCTGTTGTTATGTGTAATAATTATTATTCAGTTGTAGTCAGTCAATGGAAAATTACACATGTCTTTTGGTTAGGTTATATACTCGTATCAAAGGCGGTGCGCCGTCATTGTACGAGTAACTTAAATGAATGGGTAGATATTTTGAGATGAAAGTGATGGTGAAAATTTTGAATGAATTTACAAGAAAAATTATTACAATAGGCAGGCTAGAGTGAATTTGTTTCGGGTAATTTCACTATGTAATAGTGGTATATATTGATAGTACTATAGTATATGTAAGATGCCTTGCTACGTCTTCGTGGTGCAGTGCACCGGGACCTTGAAGCCTTGAATAGAGCGGCCGTGGTCTAGCGGTAAGACGCGTGAACTCACGTTCGATGAGACCCATGTTCAAACCTCGCTAATTCTGACCAGTACCAATGTAACTTTGTTATATGTACTTTGGCCTATAGGCACTATTAAAGAGTGGTAGGCAGACTGATGATATTATTAGTCCAGTCTGCCGTCCTGGGGTAGTACCACCACTTTCGAATGTAACACCCGTGAAGTGACTTTGTCGCGTTTCGGGAATAGTTTGAAAGTTCGACTGCTGCCCGCACAGGTTTCTCTGTAGTAGCAGTTGTCTCCATTCATGGACAGCTTTACATCAGGCGGAGTGTTGTCACATGCCGAGCTACTATAAAAAAAAAAGCTCAAGAAGCCCCTCCGGAGCCAAAATTTAAATCTAGATACCAGCCTTATCAACTATTTATCGTTTTAAAGGACAATGCCCATTTTTGGGCCCACTTGATACCCAATTGTTTGTTAGCAAAGCAATATTCCATAATAATATCTTATTTTTACATTTATTATAATAATAACCTCAAATATTGCATCACAAAACATGTAATTACTGGTG
Source organism: Tinea pellionella (assembly GCA_948150575.1). Classification (NCBI taxonomy): domain Eukaryota; kingdom Metazoa; phylum Arthropoda; class Insecta; order Lepidoptera; family Tineidae; genus Tinea; species Tinea pellionella. Next base: position 4,722,049 of record OX411258.1, read on the forward strand.
ATAAGGAGTGTAGATTTAGTTTTCTACAAAATGAACTAAATATCATCGACAAACTCGAGGAAAAAATTGTGGGCCCATTTCTCTTAGCCGAATGGACATTGTTCTTTGATTCCATTTGATAGAAATTAAAGAAATAAATTATAGTTTATTGGCATTGACTTATTATGTACTAGACGAGAACTATATATAGTATAGTTAGTATATATAGGCAGACGTATTTGCACCTTACTCGATAAAGGGCTCCAAATTTTTTGAGCACTGGAGTCCACAACTGCCTAGCTACGCCACTGCTTAGAACTTCACCCACAGAAAACAATTTATTTAAAGCATAATAACTCGAAACGTATGTTTATATCAATTTGTTACGTAACATAAGGAATTCGAAACAATGCGTTTGCGCACAAGTTTCAATAGACAATCAGATTGTCGTCTAATTATGCAGCGTCACAATATTAAATGATCGTTAAGACAAGTTCACGGTGCCACACAATGGGGGGTGAGCAACCTTTAGCTAGGTGCATTCATTGTGATGCGCTGACGTGTGGGAATGCAACCGACTGCATTTGAAGCATCATCACGACTCAATAGCAATACACAAGATCATAATCGCCATCTCAAACTATTCAATACGTAATTGGCACTAGAGTTGTTATATGGAAGTGTTTTTTTTATTGTAGCTCGGCATGTGACAACACTCCGCCTGATGTAGAGCTAGAGTGCGGTCCATGAATGGAAACAACTGCTACTACAGAGAAATCTCTACAGGCAGCACTATGCCGGCTTGAAGAGATGAGTATGTACCATCCAGATTGACAGTGCACACTCCTCTCGTTATATCTGGCTACTTTCAAACTATTCCGCGACAAGGTCACTTCACGGGTGTTACATTCGAAAGTGGTGGTACTGCCCCAGGACGGCAGACTGGGAGAATAACCATCATCAGTCTGCCTACCACTCTTCGATAGTGCCTATAGGCACAGAGCGACCAAAGTACATATAACAAAGTTACGTTGGTACCGGCCAGGATTTAGCGAGGTTCGAACACGGGTCTCATCGATCGTGGGTTCGCGCGTCTTACCGCTAGACCACGATTGGTACCATTTATTCAATAAATTTAAAATATATGTTACATGTGGGCTGTGACTGAATAAATTCGAACTATTTCTTAACTTACAGAGTCACGTTAAAGCAAAGTTTTCGAATTGCCGTGGATTAAAATAATTAAAGTAAACGTGATAGTAAACCGCATAAAATCTTTTTATTTGGTTGTTTGAAAATATGCCATAACGAGAAGAGTGTGCACAGTCAATGATAGATGGTGCACATCGGTCCATGTTATTCTTCCGTTTTGCTGTTAATAATATAAGAACATAGATAGACGATAAGAGTGGTAGGCAGACTGGTGATGGTTAATAACCCAGTCTGTCGTCCTGGGGTAGTACCACCACTTTCGAATGTAACACCCGTGAAGTGACTATGTCGCGTTTCGGTATAACGAAAGGAGTATGCACTGTCAAGCCGGCAAAGCGGAGGTGACTGCAAAACATTATTACATACTATATAAAGTTACCTTAGTACCGGGATTTGAGATTTTAGAAATACAAAGGAAACACGATTACATCAAATCATTGTAGCTCGGCATACGATAACATGTCCGCCTGGTGTAAAGCTAGAGTGCGGTCCACAAACGGAAACAACTGCTACTATAGGGAAATCTCTACAGGCAGCAATCACCTCCACTATGCCGGCTTAACAGTGCATACTCCTCTCGTTATACCTGTTGTTCCCGAAACGCGACATAGTCACTTCGCGGGTGTTACATTCGAAAGTGGTGGTACTACCCCAGGACGGCAGACTGGGCTATTAACCATTATCAGTCTGCCTACCACTTTTATCGTCTATCTATGTTCTTATATTAATAACAGCAAAACGGAAGAATAACATGGACCGATATACAGTTAGGATAACATTTTATTTCAATACAAATGTGTTCACATTGTTCATTGAAAACCCGTGTGAAATTACATAAAAAGATATAATGTTAGTGTTCTTTATTCATTGACATAATGTTATGAAAAGTTTGTCATTAAAGAGAAATTGATATGGTTGTTAGTTATTAATGATCTGCTTTGTTAATTTAATTTATTACATTAATTATTTGCCACCATTTTTTAAGTATAGTTAAACTTGTATATTAGACAGTTAAACACCATTTTTTAGTTATATGGTTGTCTACTGGACATGTGTTGACCAGAACCTAAAGTCAAACTTCAATCTTGGATGAGGAAGATACTAATCATATTTTCTTCTCCTGTCCCCTATATGATCACTCCGACTTCTTAAAATCTATTCATAAATCTATTCCTTGCCCTACTAACATTTCTAACCTTCTCTCCACTTGTTATCATCTCCTGCTATTCTTCATTCCATCGGTAAGTTCATTATTAAACTATAGTTCTTTATTCACTCCATCTTTATTCATATGAAAAAGTCATTTTATCCCTTTTTTGTTTGTCTTTCATTTTTTGTCCCTATCTCCCATAACGTGATGCTGGCAAAATGCCTAGGGTGACTACCATTAAAAAAAAACGCCAATCGACAGATGTCACTTGATCGAAAACAAAATGTATGGGATTTCACGCTTCGTTATCGCTTGGGTTCGCCTGAAATCCCATGTTTCAGACTGAAACAATAGATATAAATATTTTCCCTTAATTATGCTACGGCTTTTTAATTACTTCACTTGAAAGTGGGGTTGTCGGTAGCCTGCAATAAATATTTTTATTCTATCCTCTATTTTGTTGAAATTAGGAAAATTAGAGAAAAAAATATTTTGCAAACGCAAATTCGAAACTTATTATGTGAAATCGCATAACCGCAAAACAAAATTCAAAGAAATAAATCATCAAGAAATTTCTATTTACATACGTCATGTTTGTTTTACTATAAATGACAGACTCCTGCTGAGCTTCCGTCGGATGTCAGTTAAAGCTTGCGAGCAGACACTGGTCATAAGATCGGGTTTTACAACATTTTCAAAGTACAGCTGTGCAGGCAGACACGGTTTGCGGTAACACGTATTCGTAATTCAGTTTAATGTATAAATCTAATTGCGTTGGCGCCGCAGATGGCAATGATGGCGCGAAATAATTGGAAAAATGGTCTTTATAAGTTATTTTTTTGCTATTGTGGGAAGGCGAATCGTTTATATTTCGAAATTTGCTAAGATTATTTCATTTATGAATTCCATTAGGGGCAATAAACTACGTCACACGAATTTGTTGACTTTTAGACCCCCCTCTCCGTTCATGTCACAGTTTGTGACGTCACATTTTTAATAGAGTTGAAAATATTTTTAAGATTTTTGATAATATTCCAAAGGACAATTTTTTCTAGAGTTTGACGATGACATTTAGTTCATTTTGTAGGAAAATACATCGATATTGCTTATTAACAAACAGTGTCAATTTTCTTACTCGGGTAATTGAGTAATTAGACTTTTTCTGATGCAATATTTGAGGTTATTATTATATTAACTGCTTTAATATTTGATGATTAACCCCACCCCTTGTCATGCACTTAGAATGCATGCACCATTTACAAACATGAAGTTCTCTATATTTTTCTCCTAACATTTGCTGTTAAATAAAAAGAAAAAAAAAAGAATAGAAAGCTAACCATACAATTTCACAAAGTTAAATCACTTAGAGCAAACGACGACCACTCAATAAGACATAAATAATAAAATATAAAATCAACATGACAATAACTAATAAAGAATATACTACATATCTGCATTTTGCGTCAAAATGTTCATTGAAAAGTCTATGTCCAACACATTTACAACCGTAACCTTCAAGATTTAAGTGTTAAATTCATCTGAAGCTGGCTGGGTAGTAAGTCTCTCGCCTCTATTCATAGTGGTATGATCGTAAAATTGTGTATAGTCCAAACTGCATATTTCATGAGTGCCTGTATTGAATGGAATGTTGAACACTCGATTGGGAATACAAATGCCATCAAACGCCATCTGATTACAAAAACCACTATAAACAACTGTGTATTTGCATTATTCTAAGAACAATACAATACAATTATTTACATTATTTTAATCATGTATTTTTAGTTTCCTTTATAACTAACTGATGCTACAACATTTAAGAGTCAATACACGAATTAAGACAAAATTCCATATAGCTTTAACTATGATGAGACCCGTGTTCAAATCTTGCTTTTTGACCGGGATTAATGTATCTATGTTTTGGTCTTTTTTGGTCTCACTTTGGTCGCTTAGTGCCGAGCTTGTTACGATACAAGCTTAGTGTAGGCAATAAAAATTTACTATCAGTTAATATACACAATTATCAAGATAATATAGTTCTTAAAATACCCACCCATAACAGCTATTGCAAAATAAATTCAGTAAAAATAGTTTTAAAAAAAATTGCTTTATTAGGATTATTATAGAGTTACAGATTTAACGGCATTTTTAATTACTTCCAAACAAAACGTTACACAATGATAGAAACACATAAAACCGCTATTTAGAAGTGGCATAAGCAATTTCCTTATAATGATTCCAGTCCACAAGACGAATGCATTTTTTTATTATCATTTACCGCACATAGATTATTCACAAGGAAATAGAACTTTATTACAATGAAATAAAGCTTAATTGAATTATACGTGAAATAAAGAGAAACGAGTGTGTGTGCATTGGACATTACCAGTCGTGGGAAAACGTCAAAGCTAATAACTTTCACGGTCCAATACGGGTAAGTTGCTCACCTTGGTCGTCCGGTGATAGATCGGACGACCAATCGAGAGATTTCTCTGATCATTTCCTTGGAATCTGGACACCAGTTGGCATACTGGTAACAACGCGGTTTTTTATTCTGGTGATATTGATATTGCAGTTTTATGCCATTACTACTACTGAAATGTGTGTTTGTGCATGATCTCTTATGAAGTTATGATAGCTTATTAGTAAAAGGAGAATGCCCATTTTTGGGCCTACTTGAATAGTTTGGCAACAAAACAATATTCTAAAATGATATCTTATTTTTCCATTAATTCATTTTAATTATATCAACACTTCATTAACGAAACTATAGACAATGTTACATTACATAAAAACAGATATAATCAATTATTAAAGCATTTAAAATTAAAATAACCTCAAATATTGCATCAGAAAACTGCTAATTACTCAAATAACTCGGGTGAAAAAATTAAAACTGATTGGTAATAAGGAAGTAGATTTATTTTTCTACAAAAATAACTAAAGATTATCGACAAACTCGAGAAAAAAATTGTGGGCATTTTTCTTAGGCACTAGTATTCCTCCTTTTTCATTTATTTAAAACGCATTTCATTTTTTTTACTATAGCTATGCCTGTTTTCAACATTTCATTCATTCATTCTAATAAAGATATTATTTGCATTTTAATTTTTTATTAAATTGTCTATACTAAACTACTACTTATACCATAAGCACTGATGAATAATATAGAAATTCTGTTTAAACGGCGTTTTAATCATAAAATCAGTAACCGGGAAAATGTCACACAAATCTCGAGTAATAATTCAAAATAGACAAACTGAAACTCGTATAACAGAAACTAATAAATTTACCTCACGTCAATACATCTCGGAAACTACAATAAATAATAGTAGGTTGTGATAAGAACTCAACACTGTCACAGAAAACATTGGAGTCTTTTGATAGTTCATCTCGACTACACCATTTCCATCATGCGCGTTTCTGTAAATGTATCGATGTACGTGTATATCTCTCAGCATTCATTTGTTTAATTACAATTTAAAACAATTTTAAAAAACTATAAATAACAAAAACAAAAAAGCGACAAACAAATGAAAAATAAAACGACGTCTATTCTAAAAATATTCAAAATATATCATAAAATGCGACGTTGCATTTCTAAAAATGAAATAAGTTAATTTCTGTTTGGACAGCGCGCGCGCGTTCCTATTTTAAATTTCCCCTTGTGTTGATACGAGTGCGATTTTAAAATATAATTCAAATAAAAGATGAAATATGTATACAAGTCCCATATAACGAAATTGCAAAAAAAAAAAACAAAAAAGCATCGATTCAAAAAATAGATGTAGTAAGATGATATTTCATTTTTAAATGTAGATAAACAATTTTAATGAATAAATTGTTGTAAATAATATTATGTATTATTTTCTTAATTAAATAGAAAATTATTGATATTATTATATTATAATGAAATCGGTGCAATATCAGTTTAATGTGTTCTTGTTATGCTATTTTAAACATGAGATTTAAAAGTAATTGAAATCGCAAGTAAATCAATTAACTATACGAGTACATTAAGCTAACAAATTGATCATACATAATTCATAATCGATTTATAGCATACAATCAATTAATATTCGTTTGACATTTGTGATCCTTAACAATTTAGTTAAGCGCAATGAACACGGATACGCCTGGCACAGATGTTAAGATTTATCATGACTCCAGAAACCATAAATAACTCGCGCAGAAGCGAAAAGCGAGGAGCGTCGAGCGGAAAGGTCAGGCGAAACTGTTCGTTCAGGTTTGTCGAGCTTCGGGATTTGTTCACAATAATATATTTTTTTTGTTTTATATGGCAGTATAACAATTTGCCAGTGTCAAAGTAAACATTTTTTGCATCAAGTTAATAATATTGTACATCACGAGTAATTCATTCATCACACTAAACAGTCAGGTCAAGTCTCAGTCAAGTCAAAAATAGTTCCAGTAAAGTGGTAGATTCTTACTGAAACTTCCTACGGAGTTTTGGAGGGAAGATGGAAACACAGGTTCTCTTCTTTTGAATTGTTTGCCTACACTCACGCACGTTTACAAACACATAATGGTTAATAATCCACCATTATTACACATTAACACACAAAGAAATACAAGTTTAGGAAAATAATTCAAAACAGATAACCTGACGTCTCAAGATGGCCGCCAAAACTCAATAGATATTTTAAACCTATTCATATTAAAGGTCCACTTGACCAAACCTAATAGTTTGGTAACAGAACAATATTCTAAAATAATATATATTTTTTAATTAATTAATTTTAATTATATCAACACATCATTTACCAATCAATAGACAATGTTTAATTACATAAAAAATAGATATAATAATAAAAATAATAATAACCTGAAATATTGCATTAAAAAAAGTCAAATTACTCATTAACCCAAGTGAAAAAATTAAAACTGAGTGGTAATGAGGAAGTAGATTCATTTTTCTACAAAATTAACTAAAAATCATCAACAAACTCGAGAAAAAAATTGTGGACCCATTTTTCTTAGGCGAAAGGGCATCCTCTTATTTGAACAAAGACAGTTTCATTGATTTTCAATAGATTATTTTAAAACTAACTTTTATTTCTCCTATTCTCTAAACTGAAACTGAAAAGTTTCAAGTTTATTACAATGTAATTTTAAGTCTTGGAACACCCGTGAAGTAGTCACTTTTCAGTGTTATTGGCCGGCATAGTAGAGGCGACTGCTGCCTATAGACACTTCTCTGTGATAGCAGTTGTTTCCGTTCATTCCAGCTTAATAGCGGTCACAGTCAAGTCTGGTAATATTAAAAAATGGAATGGAAAGGAAGCTTTTTCACGTGAATGAACTAGCCCTTAGATCTAAGGCGAGGCATCGTTGCTCAAGGCCGATTTAAACGTTAGATAGTGCTTAAGGTTGGTCTTGTATTGGTGCCGCACCCGTAACTCTAAAGCTGTGGCTATACAAGATTTCTTTCTAACACTTTTCTTTTCAACTTTAGCCAATACGAAACAGTTTCTTCAAAAGTTAGTTCCTAAAGGATATTAAAATATAATAAAATAAAAGTAAATATGTATATATAAATTAATTGCTGTTCGTTAGTTTCGCTAAAACTCGAGAACGGCTTGACTGATTTGGCTAATTTTGGTTTTGAATTATTTGTGGAATATACTAAAAACAACAATTTCACTTTTCCTTAGAAACTATTCCTTTGGTTTTGGATGTCAAACATTTGGTGTTCGGGACGCGCGTCGTTCAGAAATCAATTTAAATTTATTTTTTTTGGTTTGATTACGAATTCTTTTTGTTCCGGTTGAGTTTTGACTACATTTTTACTAAAGTTGAAACATTCTGCAATTATCATTCAGCTTTTTTATTTATTGATTCTGAGGCGTGAAGTGACATTGTCGCGTTTCGGGAGCAGTTTGAAAGTAGCCAGGTATAACGAGAATAACGTCTCCTAATTTCTCTGTAACAATCATACATTCACATTTATAATATTAGTATAGATTAACCAACTGTTTTAAAGATTATGACATAGTCTGTTGTAGTAGATACGTTAAACTAATCAAGTGTAAGATAACGCAAGTCTTGTCGTTATACAAGACTTGATCGATCGCTCATAAAAAATATACTATTACAAAATAATATTGATTAACATACTATATCATAATAATTACAATCTCTTAGGTCATGCTGATAATTTTTTTAAATTGTAGTTCGGCATATGACAACACTCCGATTGATGTAAAGCTAGAGTGCGGTCCGTTAACGGAAACAACTGCTACTACAGTTAAATTGCTTCCGCTATACTAGCTTGAAGAGACGATTGTGCATCATCCATGTAGACAGTGCACAATCCTCTCGTTATACCTGCCTACTTCCAAATTGATCCCGAAACGCGACGGTCGCTTCACGGGTGTTAGGTGTGTCTTGTTAATCTGGACGGTACACATTCGTCTCCTCGAGCCAACATAGCGGAGGCGTCTGCAGCCTATGGAAATATATCTGTAGTAGCAGTTGTTTCCGTTGATTGACCGCACTCTAACTTTACATCAAGGGGAGTCTTGTCATTAGTTGCAATAAAAAAAACCTCTTGGAAATCAATTTACTTATTTTGTTTAGAATTTTTTATTAAACCTTAGTTTAAATTAATAGTTAATATTACATATTATGTAATACATATGTATGTGTATGTATTTTATTAATATTTATATATCTTTATTAAAAATATTTTTTATATAATTTAATAATAGGTACTTCCTTTTTTTTTTATTTATTAAGCTCGCCATTGTGTACGGTACAATAAATAATAATAATTATTATTATTCCTGACTGCATCACCCGCTTTTCTCTTTTTTTACAATTTATCTAATAACAATTGGTTGTCTGGAAGAAAATGCTTTTAGTGATAAGACGGCCAACTGCAGTAAGTTATTTATGCTTTTGTAGTTTCTATATCTTTGTTAACTGCAACAAAGAATTTATTATTATTATTACAGTATTGACTTTGGTATAACGATGTACTTTCGTTGAGTTATGTTGTAAAAGGCAACAAGTGCGAAAGCTGTTGAGCTTTCTCAAGGCCGGTCGTTGTAACAATATCTCAGAGGTAATACCGAGACAACACTCCAGGGCACCGAGATCATGTTTTGCAATTGCTATTAAACTTTCTGAATAGGTGCTTAACATCCGATATTGAATGTCTGCGGTTTTAACTACGAGCCAATTGTTGATGTTTTATAAAGTAGGTGCTATTATATCATATGGGCTGATACAAGGCTTCATATCTGGGCCTTTGTTGTTATATTGTTTATTATTTTAATATTTTTTATTAAATTAATAAGTTAAGTCAAATAAAGAGCGGCCGTGGTCTAGCGGTAAGACGCGTGAACTTACGATCGAAGAAACCTGTGTTCGAACCTCGCTTAATCCTGTCCGGTACCAATGTTACTATGTCATATGTACTTTGGTCGTGCAGTTAGGCACTATCAAAAGTGGTAGGCAGACTGATGATGGTTATTAGCCCAGCCGGCCGTCCTGGGGTAGTACCACCACTTTCGAATGTAACGCCTGTGAAGTAAGCTTGTCACATTTCTGGAACAATTTGGAAGTAACCAGGTATAGCGAGAGGAGTGTACACTGTCGGCATAGCGGAGGCGACTGCTGTCTGTAGAAATTTATATGTAGTAGTAATAAAAAAAATAAAAAAATAGTTCTTTTCGTTCATTGACCGCAATCTAGTGTTACATCAGGTAAAGTGTTGTCAAGCTAAAACAAAAAAGAATACCTCGCACAATTTTTTTAATTGTATTCTTGTTGACACGTTACACGCCTCTCGTTATATCTCGTTCTACTTCCACGTCAATTGCGACTTTACAAGTGTTACACTGAAAAATGGTGATACCAGTCCCTTATCTAACCTGAGCTAATAACCATCATCAGTTTGCTTATTATTCTTTTAATTAATTCCTATTCTAATTATATTAAATTGTGTAATCCAACTGAATTTAAATGTGAACTAACAAAGTGGTTGACTGAAAAAGGTTGTTACAGCTTGAATGATTATATAAGTGATTGAATATATAATAATAATGGACATTGATGAAGATTATTTTATTATTTCTATTAGGCATATTTGTTAATATTATTATTATTATTAGTTATTTAGTAATTTGTTTATTTAGTTGTTTGTTGACATATTGATATTTAGTAATTAGTATGTGAGACTATTGTGACATTATTTAATTAAGACAACATTTCCGCACGGGTAGTTGTGGCGGCCAAATAACATTAACTTTAAGAACATTGTAACCCAGAACTTGTAAATAAATAATTTGATTTGAGCGATCAAAAAACATAATATACGTTACATTCTATTTACTTTTTCTAGCCTAGAAAGCCGGTATTGACTGCCAGAGTAGGTTCGGTTTGGTTAATGATTTCAAGTATCACTTAAAGGTTCTATCTGTCTGTAATCTTGAGAATCCAATGGAGCGTGTAGTGCGTCAAGTCGAGAAAGTCTGTCGGATCCCTGAGATAAACGACATCGGCTACGGACTTCTCTCAATGGAGAATTGCGAATTTGTCCGCGAAAGTACTCACTGGATCGCCTAAAGCGTTCGAATGCGGCACTTTTATTTTTTTGTTTAATGATGATGATCAACTTTTCAGTCTATTTAAAAAAAAAAGTTTTATGTAACAAAGGTTATATAAAAACTTTTTTCACGGTGAACATGATACGGTTAGATCAAATTTCCCTGCGTATTAAAAAAAAACATTACAGTGGGATCAACCAAGTGACCCACACAACATTCCATCGTGAAAGCTGGTGGTTATCGGTCACGTGCCTACACTTAAAACATGAAGAAAACACTGGTGAAGTGACCTAGTCGCGTTTCGGGATCAGTTTGAAAGTAACCTGACATAACCAGAGGAGTGCTGGTTCACATTCGTCTCTTTGAGTCGGCATAGCGGAGTTACCCTTACTGCCATGCCTTGATTACTCTTTGAGATTCTATTGTTTTTTCGTTAATCCCTGTATTAAGCCAGTGCTTGTATCACAGATACTGAGCGACTAAAGTACATATAACATAGTTACATTGGTACCGGTCAGAATTAAGCGAGGTTTGAACGCCGCTTTTTGACAGCAGTTGTTTTAGTTTATGAACCGCAGTCTAGCTTAACATCAGGTGGAGTGTCAATACCAAGCTACAATAAAAAAATATATTTTAATAAAAAAGTTGATAGAAAATATTGCATACAATTGGCTACAGGTTATTGTAAAATGTGTAATAATGTGTATACATTGAAAAGGCGTTAGATAGACCTTCCACACGCAATTAGCCTTTGATATATTTGTGTTTAGTGCGAAGTATTTTCTTAGATGCGGCGGGAGGATAATGAGGTTTGCATTTCTGATACAACAGTTTTAATAAGATAGCGTGTAACGCAACGTCAGGCCATGACTCACTGACTGAACACAGCCATGCTCCTTCCTACCACTATAAACATTCAACTTCTGGGAATATGTTTGAAACTGGATATCGTGCCGTTTATATTGATTGTTATTTACGGACATTTATTGCGTGATCAATGCTGTAATTAAATTATATTGTATTTGGCTCAAATGTAGTCGAGTGGAGGACCATAATGAGGAAATGTATTTGCTGGTATTGGGTTTCGGGATTTGCTCAAAAAGGAAATAGTCTTATTAATTTTTTGTTCGTGGAGAAATTCCTTTCAACGTTAGTTTAATGTAAATTATTTAAATAATTTCTATAAACAAACTTAATGGAAGTTAAAACGAACGTTTAGCGAGTTGTAGGTACGAGTATGAACAACAAAGTTGCGTTTGTAGAATTGTTCGCTTCACACCCTGTTTCTCTTTAATCCCTATCACAATTCCTTGAAACTAGCAACTAAGTGGGATAGCTTGTCGTATTTTGTTGTAACTTTATTGCCGAACGTCGGCAACGGTTAATTAAGTATTATTTTTGTTTTGTTTATATGCCAGTTAAGAATTTTAGTTACAGTGAAGATCTTTATTTAAGATACATGCTTTGCTAGCAGGTTTTTAAGGAGGATTCGCAGAATATAATTAAATAAAATGTTTCTAGATTGGATGGTGATGTAATGATGGTTAACTTAAGAACAAAACAGATTATTAAATTATGATGAAAATTTAATAGAAAAAAATAATAAACACGCACTGAGATGAGGTGGGAATCGAATACCATGTTGATTTAATAACAAAAATTTAACTATATAAAATCACAAAAATTAACAAAAATAACCACAATAATAATAATTTTTTTAAATAAATTGGTTTCTAACTAATCAATGTGAATGATTAATCAATGTATTTGTCTGTTAGATAAAAAAAGTTATCAGATTTTGCACAAAAGTTGTGCGAGATAAATGAATTGCATTTTTAGTACCAGATATTGTTACTAAAGTTTTTGTGTCGATATTTCTTCGCGTAGAGCTTTCACGACCTTGATCGCTGGAAACTCGTAAAGAGGCAAGCAGGTTGCACATGATTTATTCCCTTCGCTAGATCGTTCTGCACTGGATATTAAATTTAAACAATGCCTCCGGAATTACTGTGGATAATGAAATCTCTATACAAATAAATAAATAAAAACTTTATTTTATTACAACAACGATAATTGTTTTATTTTATTAGTCTTAAATATTCTAAAAATTGTTTAAAATGTTAATGTCCATCTTTTTAAAGTCAAGGAGATACTCGCCGCCGCCGAATCTCCATAAAACTTATACGACTATATAGATTTTGAAAATGTCAGATTGTGCAAAAACATGTAGCCGCTGTCATTGTACTCTAAATATTTGAGTCACGTTTTCGTTCTACGTGATCGTGCTTACATTCAGTGAATCTTATTACTATGAAAATTGTTACTTTGATACCGAGAAATGTCTTTCCAAAATATTTTACAACAGGTTGCTTTTTGTTGTTTAAAATTTTATTGTCAACCAATTTTATTACAATTTTTTCTGTTGCTACGAAAGCGTATGGCATGGTCGGTTTCTCCATCAGACTGATAAACTGCTAATAAAGGCAATCGAGGTGAAAGGGAGAATAGGGTAGAGAGAGAGACAGATTGAGAGAAAGAGAGAGAGATGCACGTTTACGAACACTTAATGGTTAATAATCTACCATTATTACACATTAACATTCGAAGAAACACAAGTTTAGGAAAATAATTTAAGACAAATAATCTAATGTCTCAAGATGGCCGCCAAAACTCAAGACAAAACTTCTCTTAAAAAAAAATCAAATCGGAGTGAGAATTCCGTATCTCATACAGAGGCCAAAGTTAAAAGCTAATCAACGGTTGTCACTTGATCGAATCGTCAACAAAATATATGGGATTTGACGTTTCACTGTCACCTAGATGATAACGAAACGTCAAATCCTATATATTTTGTTGACGATTCGATCAAGTGACAACCGTTGATTAGCTTTTGACATTAGCCCGGGACATTTGTTTAAACTTTAAACAAACGTTCATTTTTATATACAAAGATAACAACAATGCGATTTTATTTATATTTCTAATACAATAGTTACCTATATTAATTTAAAACTTTTTTAAATGCAACCATCATAAAGAAATGTTACATTAACGGTAATTAGTGTTTAACTACCTACCTTCACCCGACCTCAAGAGTGCTAAAATAGCGGGCGACCGTCCACGATGCCCTCTCTTAAGCCATTGACCTTACAGCGAGAATTTTTATTACTTAATACTCCACACTGTTTAAATAAATATAGCCTATCATACGGAAAATTATATAATAACGTTGAACATTTATTTTTTGTGTCGTAGTCGCTGGGGGCCTACTTTAAGGTGACGTAAAATGAAGTTTTGGTTTTATGAAGATCGAACCTCGTACTTTGTGATTTAACGAATTAATCAGTAAACATTTCACTCTATTAAAATTTCCACAACAGCGAATATACTCGTAGACGATTTCAGTCTTTAAACTATCAAGATGTTTAAAGAAAGGGAGCATCTCCGCGAACCAAAAGTTCTATACATCATTCTGAAGATGTATAAATAATTCTTTTTTATTATTGAGAGAAAAATAATTTGCGTAATTTTTTTTATTATTTGGTCTAATATCAACTACATAACATTGTTATGGTATTATTATTTGTAAAAAAAACACAAATAATCATCGAAATATTAAAAACAAGCAGTGTGAATGCAACCCTTGATATACAAGGGTTGGTGTCGCGACACGAGGTCATTCAACTCACAGCTGATCGACGGCCGAGCGGGCTTGGCTTACCGATGTTTTTATGACATTGCGGCTTCATTTATTTGAAAATATTTAAAAAACTAATTTAAAAAAAAACTAGCAATAACATTTTAGTATTGGTTTATACATGTTTAAAGCGATTGCCCGCAGTCCTTTAACACTCTATCATAAGGAGAATTATACAATATACAGTACAATAACGTTTATCATTTATTTTTTGTGTCATAGTCGCGTTCTGCGATGAATCGTGATGGGTTAATTATTTTGTATATACTTTTCACGTGTAGTGTACTAGGAAGACATTAATTCAAAATTAGTTATAGTAAACCTGCGTACAATATAGAGACTGACAGGCAATTTAAAATGTTCATGAATTCAATTTGATTGTGGACCTGTTGTGGTAATGGTAGGCAGACCGAAGATAGTTATTCACCAAAGATAAGAACACCTTAAGATAATAAAATCAAAGATAATAAATCCTTCTTGTTATTAACCCAGTCTGTCGTTCCGGGGTAGTGTAACACCAGTGAAGTTATATAGCTGGCGTAATATTGCACGGCGACTGTTGCCCCCAGATATTTTCGTTAGTTTAACATGAATCGAAGTGCGGTCATACGACTATACCGGACTACTATAAAAATGTAAATAGATACTTGCATTCATTTTAATAAGTTAGTAATAAATTTTAACAGCAGTCAATTTAGTTGTAAAATTTTATGTCATAAAATGTAAAACTACGGTCATCGTCATAGCCGTTAACATTTTGAGAATAATATTATGTAATATAGTTTAATGAGTGATGGCAGACTGATGATGGTTATTAGCTGCCGTCCTGGGCTGGGGTAGTACCACCATTTCCAAGCGGCCTAGTCGCGTTGTGGGATCCTCAAGTAATCGCATTGTTAATGAACAGTGCATATTCGTTTTCTTCTTTACAAGTCAGCTAGTACCAATATATATTTGTTTTATACATTCATTGCGCGACTTCATTGTAACCATAACCTTCAATTTGTGATATCCAATTTTAGTAATATAACTGTAATGTCAAATAGGACGGGCGCGGCGGATGGGTAAAGCTTTCAGATTGACTGTCGGCCCTAATAACCGACCGCGACGTGCGATATCTATCGCTAACTGTACTTTGATTGAAGATCTTACGAAGTTCGACGTTTAATTATTTATGAATTGAGTATACCTTTCAAAGTATTAATTTTCAAGCAAGGCACGTACATTATTGTACAGTTACGGCTGATACTGTAATTTGATTCAAAGGAAGTAATTGTTATAATTTTAATCAGTATTTTTTTCTACATTGATTTAAACAATAATAACAATTGCGTGCTAAATGTGAAGAAGAGAAAGATTGTCCCCAGACAAAAAAAAAGTTAATTTTTACGCTGTCATGAGGATTCTAGTTACATTTTCTAGCTTTATTCTATATTGTTTTATCTTTCTTTCGCAGGCCTTAGTAGCAGCGGTTACCGAAACTAAGGAAGAAGATATTCGAGATGCTCTGAAGTCGCAAACTCAACACCAACTTGCGTTGGTGCCAAGAGGTCCACGATTGATCAAAGATACAACCGCTTACAGCACGACCATCAACACAGATGACACGGTAATTTTATATTACTTTACTTTGTAGGTATTGTTAAGCAATAAATAAATAATACAAACTTTATTACCCGCGTAATAATTTTTTCAAACTTTTTTTAGGAAGAGTTACGGGCTTTACGACCAGACGGCACCATCGTGACGGAACGGAAGCATACAAAGGAACAGGAGAGATTGTGTGACGACGAACTTGATAAGGACGAGGTAATTTAATTACTTAATTGAGTTATACATAATCACGATAATAATTAAAGTGTGTGTTGTTGTTACCAGGCTCGTTCATTGAAGAGTAACGAAAGTCGGGAGGAACAAGTTGGGGGTAGAGAAAGAAGAAAGAGAGTCGATCTGGAAGCCTCGACGGACCTCATGGCGGGAGGTAGAAGAATCGCTACCCAATTACACACAAAATCCCGTACAGAGGAAGGTAAATTACGTTATTTTAATAAAATTTTAACATAATAATGAACAGTGAATTATTAAGAATATTTGTTGCAGCCGAAAGAGTTGGAGAACCAAACATGGAAGATGATTGGGACAGTCTTTCTGTGAGGATGAGAAGGCAGCGCCGACTTCGACCGAGTGGTAAGACTTCGAACTAATAGTATTACTACTCAATACTAGATGGCGCTATTTACTAATTTTTGTAGTAGTTGATCATTAAACAGATAGATGGCGCTGATTACATTTTATTATAAGATTTGGTTTTGTATTTCCCAATTTATTATATAGTAAAGAAATAAGTATGTGAAATAAATATGTTATTATTTAATTCCTAACTTATATTTAGATTATTTCATTTATGTATGTATAATACAAATAACACATGCGACCTACGTGGGTAGATCTATCCTAAACAAAAGACAATACAAAGGATCAAAGCAAATTATAGTAATTTTCATTAGAATTAACAAGCTTGGAAGGCTTACCAAGCCCTAAGGACTGAGCTCTATCATTATGTTAATAGTTTAACATTGTGACCATTTTTGTGTCAACCCGCCGACCTTGTCTTAGAGCGGTGCGCGCGACCGTTCCGTGTTTGCAATCTTCGGTATCGAGTCAACCCACAACGCCGATCATTCAAGACATAAAAGGTGATCTTCGCGAATATGCATAAATAATCAAATACCTTTATTATGTTAGGGATGTAATCACAATGTTAATTTTAGTTTATCAAGTCATATATTTTTATTAGACGCTCTTTTGCCTGGATTGCGGAAGCAACTGCTACCCGCAAACATTTTTTCATGGTAGGTCTTTGCTATTGGACCGCTGCTTTCAACTTAACATCAGGCGGAGTGCAATCACATGCCGTTACTATAATAAAAAAGTGGTTTAGGAATTATTGTACTAGTAATAAAATTACTGAATGAAAATAGTGCTAACCCTAGATTATCTTTATACCTACTAAATAGGTAACATAATACCGAGATAAATTGCGCACATATTCTATGTCGAGACGAATTACTTATTAGGTAATTTATTTATGTATTTCTTTAAAGTACTAGAACGACCATTTATAGATCTCTAGTTTTTTATATATTTTAATAATCCCTTCAAGAATTTAATTAATAATAGGATATCGGAGGACGAAAATAATTTCGAAAATTCAAATAATTAATAAAACTCAATTAAAAAATTACATTGAAATCATTATTTTTATATTGACTATAATCAGTGGCGGACTAAGGCTAAAGCGGACCCTAAGCAACATTGTAATACCGGGCTTATTTTTCAGCTTTTGCGTTTAATTTTCGGGCCCTAAAAATTACGGGCCCTAGGCATGTGCCTAGGTTGCCTAGGCCTTAGTCCGCCCATGACTATAATATACTAAACTATGTCAAAGAGATCAAAGTACCTATACCCATAGACTAGCTTTAATTCAGCGTGCCTTTTCGGCGGACATCTAATATTTCATTTGTGAAAAACTGTAAAATATCGATAAAATGCAAACGATAATCGGTAACTTTTTTGTACCGCATTGAATAATTTGTTCTTCGTGTAAAAGCCGCCCAGAGCATAGGGTTCGCCTGAAAGATAATTAGCCACGGTGTGTAAATATCTTAAAGTTAATTGGTACTAGCCAAGATTATTTTCTCAGTATCTCTCAGATCGCAGTACCTCCGCCTAAGAGCGTGCCAGTACGCTGATATCTGCGCCAAAGAGGCCGTCTAAATTACTAAATAAAAACTTGTAAATCTATAAGATGGTTTTTAAAAAAGTTGTATCACCATTTTAATAATAATAGATATAACAATTTATTAGTTTTTAATAATAAATAAACGAATTATTTACATATTAGACCAGATAATTTATATTATACTTAACATGGAGTTGCGTTTGAGATCATTACACCTACGCCATGTTTAATTAAGTGTTTCGTATTATATCTGCGCGGTAACTTTTAACGTACTTAAGTATAAATAGTTCAGAGAGTCAAGTATGAGTTTACATTTACGCTGTCACCGCGTTAAGTGAGAATTCTCCACTAACAGAACAATATTAGGTTGAAAGCGATCCTATCTGTGGAGAGTTCCCATTAAATTCAAACTTGGGCCTCAGACAGTCTGCCTGACATTTTTTTAGTTTTAAATATATATATTTTTTAAAAATTAGCCAGGTATAACGAGAGAATTGTGCACTGTCAATCTGGATGTTGCACGTACGTCTCCTTAAGCCTGCCGGCTGGCAGTGGAGGCGACTGGTGCCTGTAGTTTATGCTGTAGATATTCGAGGAGTCGGTGAACATGTAAATAAGGCCTGGCGAAGGTGACTTCTGTTAGGAAACATTTCTTTCTCGTAACAGTTGTCTTTGATGGGTCGGACTCTAGCTAGAATCTAGTGTGGGTACATACCTTAATAAAAAAGGTAAAAGGTTTCAAAAGTCGGTACTAATCGCATAATGTAACGTACCTACCTATATATGTATTTGCTTCATTATGTGTCATTCAATAGTAGGTAGTTAACTTAACATTTGCCATACAAGTCTGGTTACCAGTTAACCATTTTTGGTTATGTTACATATTTCGACCTTGAATTAATTAAATACACGATTACTTACCACTTATTCACTTTTGCCTTATTGTATTTTGAGCATAGATTCTATCTCAATGTAAAAACACACTTTTTTACAGTAGCCCGGCATATAAACTGATGATACTCTTGATGTTAAGTTAGTACAGAGTACGGTCCATGATTAATCGCCTCCGCTAGGCCGGCTTATAAAACTAGACAATAAATAGGAATAAAAATGTAGGGTGGGTCCGGGGAAAATGACTCATAAAATAATTGTTCTTTTTTTTAATGTGAATTGCATAATTTACAGTAAATAAAACTTTATACGGATATTAAATTTTATATAAATATTCACCTTTTGAAAATAAAAATAATTAGTTTCAACTCTATCACAAAAAATAGCTATTTACAGGCTTACCTTATACATTGATAATTTACCGAAACTTGGCCCAATGAAACGTCACAACGGTAACGTAAGAAGCTTAATCTGTTATAATCCTCTGAAACATCGCCTGTGGTCTAAACATTATTATCAGGCTGAAATTTGTCTATCTTATCGAAATCTTGATCTACCACTCGTTTACACATCATATTTAACAATATTCAATGGGTATTCTCATAAATTTTATTATGCTGACACAGATAAAAAGATCTACTCTTAACGTAGCATTTTTTTTAAATGTTAAAACAATAAATTAATACTCCATTAACACTCTTGTTTAAAGAAGTGAAAAATACATCATTGTAGTCAGAATAAATAAATAAACGACGATAATAAAACAACTCGCTTTATATCTCATAAAATTAAAAGTGACTTAATATAAAAAGGAACGCTTGTTTTCCAAGAAATTAAATAGCCAATTAAAGTGGAATAATATAGTTGTCAATAAAACATGAATCAGTCTTTTATTTATAGAACTTCCCCCGTGATACGTGCAGCAATTGTTTTCATACAGAAAAGAGGACACACCCGTATTCGAGAAGTATTAAAGTGGGTAATTTAGCACGATGTCCATCTGCTCGCCTCTTATGGAGAGTCATTGTGCCTACGCACATAGGATGTGACGAGGTGAGGTCGTATCCGACACGACTGGTTTAAGCTATAGTTCCGAATTGTTCGACATCCCAGTGATAAACTACTTTTAATGGCGTTTTCTTTTGTTTGTATTTAATAGTCGGCTAATCTCGAAGCGAGCCTAGTTGAGTTGTCATACACAGTCGAACTTATGACATATTATTTTCTTAGTAATATAGTGTTTTATAAACTTATTTGGTGGAGTTTTCCTTCAGATTGTTTATTCTGGATTCGGTTCGAATGGCAGTTGATTATCTATATGTTTGTTGTCCGATTCATAGCTGACTCAATGCCATTTACAAAGAACTACATTTCTATGAATATTCTAGTTTATTTTTATATATAATTATATAATATATTGCAATATTGAAACAATTAAGAAAGATGCATTAATCCAGTTATACTGGTTTCATTTATTAGTTAATTTATTGAATTGCATTTTCGTCACATATGGATGAAATTTCGACGATTTTTAATAGCCTTGAATTATATTTGTGTGCAGTTACGTCATACATGTCAACCTGTGAGCTTCGAACGTGAATGTGATGAAAGATGACTGCCCTTTTATGTAATATTTAATTCGAAAGTAATAAAATTATACCTTCCGTGTGAATCTTCATAATAATGAGACATTTATTAGAGGTTACATGTATATGCTACCTTATTATATTTTAGGAATATAAAGCTTTCCAATTTATTAATTCGAAAAACGGTTAATATACGATCTGTAAATTATAATAGGTAAAATAATAAACTAATTTAGATGACCATTCCATACCTGCCCTCAGTCGGTATTCTGCGATCTATTAGTAAAATATGTTTTCTTGTAATTTAATAATAAATTTTTTAAATACTGTAACTTTGTGAAAATCAGCGCCATCTCTCTCTCAATGAATAAATAATATGAAACATGAATAATAATACAGCCTTCAGTCGGTAATGTTTTCATTCACAGTATTGTCGAAGTAATGTTTAATGTTTGCTTAGAATTGACCTTCGACAGTTTGGTAAATTTATGGTTACCACATGTGTTTCTTGTTTCGAGCGCGAAGATACGGTGAATCGCCGGCGCACTTGGCCGAGCGAGACCCGTGCGCGCGCTCGTGCCGCCCGCTCAGTTCGATCTCTGTTTACAGATCACGACAAGGACTACGGCAAGCGGCCACTCGACATCGACGTCGAAGAAGAAACTAGGAAAAAGGAAACTTCAAAGTGGTTGGAGAGTCACTTCGGTAGCGAATCCCGTTCTTCCCATGATTCTATAGCTGAAGAGATCGGACGACGAACTGAAAACGGCTATTTTAATGTAACACTGAAAACGAAACAAGCCGACGACGAAGGCTACTACGGAAAGACGTCTTCTTCAGTTCCACCCCCTCCTGTTTACGCAGATCGGGTCCTCCGTAAAACCAAATCTTCAACACCATCGGATGACAGAGTTGCAGCTGCGACTAAAACGGGTGGATATTTCAAGGGCGTAGCAGATTGGTCTCAAAGACGTGCAAGTAAACCGAGAATGCCTGAACCGCGTAGTTCTTCTCCGTCACCTCCGGCTCTCAGAGCTCATTATGCTAGTAATGAAAGACTAAATAGTGCCTCCCCTAGACACGTGTATGGCAAACGCGACTCGCCTCAGGGGAGGTCATCGCCGATCGGACGACGTCATCCGCCTTCGCGCGACGACTCCGCCTACGTGTCTTCATCGACTATGCACAGCCCACCACGTGGTTCTCCGTTCCGACCTCTAGAGGCCGATCGATCTTTTCGAGAACCCTCCGTAGAAGAAGATTTTCGACCGCCAGTAGCACCTGAACGAAAACGACATACAAAACATCGCAATTCCGAGGAACACCGATATGAGAGTAGCTATCGCAGTTCGTCGAGGAATGAAAATTCAGGACGATCTCGGGATAGTAGAGAAGAAACAACCGAACCGCCTCCAGATTATTCCCCACCTAGAGAACGTCGTGAAAGTTCTGATAGAGACAGGACTCCGCCAAGGCGCAGAGATCGAGAGGAAAGGAAATCACATCAAAAGACTCGGTTTGCAGCAGACAGTGGTAGAAGGACATCTCCAGCACGAAAGTCGGTCGGGTCAGCTATAGGAAATTCGATTAGAAAGTTAGTAGGCAAAATACGATCTGCGTCTGCCGAACGTAAAGCCAAATGGCGTAACTCTCGATCTCCATCCCCGGAACACTCTTCGCGGACGTACAAGCAGTATGGTGGTGAATTGTCACCGCCTGCAGCCCCCACGCACCGATACTACCTTGGCGAGGATCCATTCGCACCCAGCATCTACGGCCGTGAACATAAGTACGAGGGCTCGAACGGCAGTCCACGACGAACAGCCGCTGCGGACGCTCGCGACCATCGCGAACAACAAAAGTGAGTTCATTATTTAACTTATCTAATAACGCGCTTAGATTAGATTAAAATTCTTTACGACAAAATGAAACGACCTTACAATTCTAAATTACTACTACAAACTTACACCTACACTAAAATTCTATAATGGTAAAATTTATATTTTTGATTTCAATAATCATAAAGTTTTGATGTGTGTTTAATTTTTAAACTATTTTGAGTATGAAGTTTTTTAGTGTTGATTTTATTTATTTAATATTAAATTACAAACTTTATTAATAGCCCACTGTAAATTTTAAAAATGATTTATGATTCAACACAGCTTATTTGTAGATTGTACAAATGCCAAGGGATAGAGTCGGTAATATTTCTATAAAAGGGTAAAATTACTTAAACTTGTTGTCCCTAATTAAAAATATCTCGGAAAAGGCCTTGCGTGTCACCTTGTTTGTGGTGATGAAGTTTTCCTTGCGGTTTTCAACTATAAACAGTACTATTGAATGTCACAGTATCATCGATAAGTTAAATATACATAGTTTTAACGTAACTATTGTGTGCATGTATAATATAGTTATATACTATACATACATATCTTGGATGTACTATCAAGAGAAGGGGAGCAGTCCCACCTTAAGGACTAATGTTACATGCATATTTTTATGTTTCTCTCAGCTCCTACTTTAAATATAATTTATGTTTACGTTGCTACGACAACTGACGTGTGTAGATTAATTTGTTTGATTTTTTTTTTCGTAATTCCCTCATAACATTGACAATTAAATGACGTGCAATATGTAAAAAACATATAGAAACATGGACAACAATATTGATCTCCTTTACTTATAATACAATCAGAAAGAGAAGGCAAGTGTAATATTCCGATAAACAATTTTGAAAAAAAACTGGGACTGCTCCCCTGCTCTTGATAGTACATATATTAAGTCTGAGTAAAAAAAAAATGTGCAAAGGGATTTGAATTACACGAATACCTCGCTCTCTTATTCGAAATACGGGTCAAGTGTGTTCTATAAAAAGATAGGATAGTTACACTGAATTAAAACGGAAATGCAGTTTACTATCGCATTTATTTTCATTATATTTAAATCTACTATTTGTATGGAAGCGGGACTAGGATTATTGTTGCTTTTTCCTATAGCCTAACAAAGGATACATTATAAGCAATACTTTTTTAATTCTCATCTTTGTAATTTATGATTGGCAAAACTCGAAAGTATTAAGTGCGTACACTTGACCCGCATGACCACATAAACCAAAATCTTAAATCAAACATGAGAGATTTAGATAAAATGGGACCATATTAATTACCAAGTTAGGTTTAAAGTAGTAAATTTTTAAGTATATTATAATGACGACATAATATTCACCCACGTAATGAATTATTTAAAATAGATTTTTGTATTAGGATTGTAAATGTTGTTCTATCCGAAATAAGGAATTTTATCGTTTTTAACTTTTAACATTACATATCGACGAACTAGTGCAAACATTGTGTATTATACGAGTATTACTAATACATATCTTAAGTAATAGTGTTGAGTACATATTCTAAACAAGCACTGAAACCAAATAAATGTCTGGTTAGGGTTGTCAAACGTACTATGAATTGTACTGCGAGAAATACTATATTTATATAAAAAAGCCTCTTTTTTTTTCTTTTTCCTCTTTCCATAAAATACTATATATTTTTTGAATCATACTACTCGTATATTTTTTAAAATTAATTTTGAAAAAAAATACCCGCGGAATATATGTTGGAAACTCTATGAAACGTTAAAATAAAAAATAAATAAATAACAATAATAACTAAGTATACACTACGATGCCCAGTGCTACGAGTACTTAAGACAAGGACAAGACAGTACCTACCTAGGACCAAAATGCATTAATTAATTTAGTTATACAACCCACTTAGATTACTCTTATAGAGCAAGCCTAGAGCAAGCATAGAGATAGGTAGACCCCCGTACTTTTTAAATAAATGGTGTAAATAACTGGGTGTCTGGGTATAAAATGCCTTTTTATAGATACCCAAAGCAAAATACAATTCCATTAACCACATAGGTCATAATTTTTGTCTAATAAAAACAAAACAGTTAACTGAAATTAAAAATCTTTTAACAGATATTTAAAAAAAAGGTACATATTGTTATATAGCGAGAGGATTGTGCACTGTCAATCTAGATTGTGCATACTCGTTTTTTTTAGGCCGTATAGCGGAGGCGACTGCTGCCGGTAGAGATTTATCTGTAGTAGCAGTTGTTTCCGTTCATACCGCATTCTAGCTTTAAATCCGTCGGTGTGTTGTCATATGCCAAGCAACATTTAAAAAAAACTTCGTAGTAATAAATTCAATAGGCAATAAAATCTAGTTTAATTTTTATTTCTTAAAAATCAAGGCTATAAAATTTACATTTAGGATGACTTGCTAGAGTGGTATGCTATGCTATGTTGATGCTATGATATATGCTAATCGATTTAATGGTGTTATGATTAGTGAAAAATTTGCATATTTTTTCAATGTCTATAAGATTACAACAAATTGGCTGTGTTAAAGTAAATATTTGCATATAATTAATATTCTGCATCACGCGTCATTCATTCATCACACAAAATAGTCAGGTCGAGGTCCAGTCAAGTCAAAAATAGCCTTCTATGGAGGGAAAATGAAAATGATCGTGCATCCTTTGAATCATGTACCCACACTCACACATTCATTAACACTTAAACCACCATTATTACACATTAACACTCACACAAACACAACTTTAGGTAAATAATACAACACTGAAAACCTTCATGCGAGACTATTCTTTTTTTTCTTTATAAAAAAATATATTCCATATAGTCCATGAGTGTAGACAACTGGTCGTAGATTTCTGCAGGTAACAATCGCCTCCGCTATGCCAGCTTGAAGAGACGATATTGACAGGGCACACTCCCTTCGTTATACCAGACTACAGACTACTTCCAAGCTGATCCTGAAATGCGACGAGGTAACTTCACGGGTCACTTCAAAATCTTCACACTTCAGTCTGCTTATCTCTTTAAAATTTCTAAATACCAGCCGAAATTCTTCTAGTCTTAAAGTTACGCATTGAGTTGAGGAGTGATAATGATTCATTGTTTGATAATGTTCGTAATAAACAACAGGTGTATTTAACTGTGGGAGTCAGAATGTAAATGTACTACCTGTTATAAGTATATATAATTATTAAAAACTGGTTCGATTACAGAAAAACACTTCATGGAAGTGCATTTATGGCGGTTCGATTGAGTGCGATTGATATTTTATGCATCGTTAGATACGTAACTTGAATAAATTAGTAATTGAATATTGTACACTAAGGATGGGCGACTATTGCAAAATAATTGAAATTGAATTGATTGAAAGAATCGTAAATTCGATATATTCGTTTTAACACGACAATTAACAATCCATGTACACCCACGTGCGATGCCCTAAAAACTAGGATACTAGAAAACTCAATATAACCAGAAAGAAATAGGTAACTTAAAAATATATAGCTAAATAATTTTTTGTATCTACTGGTAATCGAACTCGGGACCTCCAAGTAACAAAATGGTAACGCCACAATGACTGGACCACAGAGGTCCTAATTTATTTGATAGATTCAGTAGAACCAAATCGACTAACTATTGAATAATTCCTTGCATTCGAATGTTGGTCCAGTGAATAGCTTATCGGTATTTTACACAGGCACGTTTAACATAAAGTTATAATTAGGTACTAGATTTATACAACAGCTCACTGTTTTTTATGAAATGATATGTGATCTACAAAGTAGCGTGGGCTTTATTTAGTTGCTCATCAAGTGATCACGACAACGATCACTGGCATTTTTTACAACAAACGAAGATGTTTTTTTTGCTTTATACGCGCTATTGTTTTAAATGAACTTGTTTGTCCTTATATTGTCCGTTTATTTTTCCAGGAATCAATTTTCAAGTACACTCGGCCGACTCAGTCATTCGACAAGCCGTTTGAATCCGAATAGTGAAACGGACGAAGAGTACACGAGAAGCGCCCAAACGCTGCCTCGTAAGCTTCACGATCGAAAAGAAAAGGCAACCGAGAAACCGAGTTCCAATAAATACTGGCACCGCCTGACACCGAGCAAACGATCGAACAGTGCTGTTAACGTCTCATCAAATCACGTATCTGCGAGTCCGGATGGAAAAATAAATGGTTTCCCACCAGGACCTGCTAAACCGGCAAGGACCTACAAAGCTCTGAACAGGAGCAAGAGTTTTGCTATGGGAGCACCTGAACCTGAAACTCACCCACGTTACGTTTCAGGCATGAGTCGCAATTACTCCACCATGTATAAATCCAATCCCCATTTGAGTCGTCTGGACGAAACTCCAGAACAATTAAAAAGTCCTGGCATTGTTTCAATCATTAATCGTAGTCAAAGAGACCTCGCTGATGCTGTTTCACGAGAAACTGAGAAACGTCGTGATGGTCTTTTTGGTGCAAGATATGGAAAGACTTCGCCATTAACAAACGGACACACCAACGGTTATAATAAATCATATGATGAAACTGATAAAAAGAAAATATTCATGAAGGGATTGCGCGAAAGAGCACCAGAGTTATATCACACATTACATGCTGACGACGAATCGGATGGCAGCAGACTCTCACCACGATACGGATCACCTTCACCTTTGTATAAAGAACGAGTATCTGAAGAGAGAAAAACGGTTTATAAATCTGACTCTAATGGCATAAGAGAAACTAGTCCGTACGTATCTCGTTTGGAATCTTCACGACTGAAATCACCAGCCATACGTCGTGGCAGTAACAGTAGCGATAATTTCTCGGAGACATACAGATATACGACACGTTCAGGTGATCCGATTCGACCCAGCGTCACCGACACTGTGGAGACGGTCAGCAAAAAAATAATACCCTCAAAAGATGGCAGATCTAAAGAAATAATTGAATCCAGGGAAGTTAATTCAGTTACAAAAAGTCGCGGTTACAAGGGCGAGCCGCTTTCTAATTCGAAATACTTGGAGAATGGGTCTAGAATATCGCCTTTTGAACACAGAAATGGATCAGCTCCACTATATTCAGAAAGACGGAGCAGTAATTATAGAGTAATGGAGAAGTTGAGAGATTATTAACAAGTCTATGAACTTTCTAACATGCCATATTATTGTCCAATGAATGAAGTCAAATGCAGACTGAATTTTTAAAATGTTTTGTACTTATTAAGTCGTCAATCTAACTATTATTATATTAACATTATTGAAGTTGTAACTCTATGATGTTATATGTATTAAATATTTTGAAATAATGTAAAAAGTCAAATAGCTTTATTAATGAACTAATGTCTATTTATTAGTTAAGTGATTTAATTCCGTCCATTGTAATATAACTTTTAAAGGCCTGTACAGCCTTTGTATGTAACATAATAATAATTGTAGTCATAATTTTAAGACCGTACGTATTTTTGATAATTTTTATTTGTTCTTGAATATATTATGGTCTTATCTATCTATCTAATGACAAATGCACTAAGTTAAAGTTAAGTTTTATAATAAACAAAAATATATAAAATTAAAATGTGTTTTATACGCACTCAAGTTTTGTTTCATTATTGCAACCTAATTTATTATTTATTTATTTATTCATGGAGACTAATTTTTAGCACAATAATTAAAAGCATAAATAATAATCAATATCAAAAGAATAATACATTATTTAACAAAATAATAATAGTTGCTATAAAGACAATTGTTAAATTATAAAATAAAAAATAATAATATGTAACCCCTATCTGTAACTGTTTTATTTTCATCTGTGTATAAATAATATGCATCGATACTAATTATATTAACCAAAACAACAATATCTAATAATAATATTATGTAGTTAAGGTTTTTGCTGGTATTCATTAAGCAGTTGGCAACATTTAAAATTCCCGCCAATACTATTAACCATAGACATCAGGTGGGACGATATTACTTTTAAAGACAATGGTTGCGATCTTTTTATTCCAAAAACATTAATTTGTCAGTTCCCGTTTTTACACAATATAGTATAAAAAAATAAGTACTTCAAAGTAAATAGAAACTATATGATTTTTTAAATTGTTTATTGGATAGGAAACGATAAAACAAGATAAACCGAAAAAACTTGGCAATACTGATAGTTTATAGACAATATAGAACAATGTTTGTTATCGTTTACATCGCAGTGGGAAAATAGCACTGTTCTATTGGTTAAAATACAATATCAACGAAAAACCCGATGCCATTGAGAAAGAAATGTTGCTTTTTTCAGCGTTTCTGGTGTGTGGACGCGTTGTGTATA
The DNA here is from genome assembly GCA_948150575.1 of Tinea pellionella. Classification (NCBI taxonomy): domain Eukaryota; kingdom Metazoa; phylum Arthropoda; class Insecta; order Lepidoptera; family Tineidae; genus Tinea; species Tinea pellionella. The sequence continues at coordinate 4,751,083 of OX411258.1, forward strand.
TTGTAATTTGAAATATAATCGCACTTTTATTATAAGGGTAAGTTTTGCATTTTATAGGTTATTCGAAAGCCTATAATCTATAGCTTAATCAGGCATACTATTTCAATTTCAGAATATGTCTGGAATATCATGTGCACGCTTAGCAGAAGAAAGAAAGGCTTGGCGTAAGGATCATCCCTTTGTAAGTATCCGTGGCTATGTTTGATGTTGTGTTTGTAAATGCATTATTTTTTATTTCCTTTTGCAGGGTTTTGTCGCTCGTCCTGTTAAAAATCCTGATGGAACATTAAACTTAATGCAATGGGAATGTGCTATACCCGGAAAGAAATCGGTAAGCTCGTTTTCTATTGCGAAAGATAGTATTATAAGCTCGTAGTAATGTGAAAAATATTTATGTTTCTAAACGTGTTTTTGTTGTAAACATGCAAAATAAGTCAAAAATAGCGAGAGTAACTAATGTTTCTCTTATAACTGAATTTTACATAAAATTTGATAGGTAATTAAAAGTCATTTGTGTTTTCAAATAAAAAAGAAAAATATTAGCTTTACTCAAACCTCTAACATTACATTATAAATAAGTAACTGATAAATCTGCAAGGATACTCCTGGAGGTATGCCAGAATGTAAAGTGAATCCTGGCCTTTCTGGGAAATAATGAACAGCTGCAGTGGATCACTTTATGCGTTACACTCGAATCTATGGCTAATAAGTTATATTACTACCTAACAAGCCACGAGTGCCAGTTCTTAACTAATACTGCAAACACACTGCAAATCTTAATTATATGCATATAGGTATGGACAATTGCTCCAGGTAACGTATCCACACCTTCATTAGTGTTTCCCTCGTCAAGTCACATGCAAAGCTGTCATTTAAAGCTATGATAGGAAATTGGAACTCATTTGTTTCTACAAATAAAAGTTAAAAATATTAGTTTTACGTGTTATATTAGCTACTAGATCTAGACAAATACTAAATCAGTAGCTACTTTTACTAGCTGTTGGTCCCCGGTGCTACCCGGGCTTATCAATTTAACAGCTCTCGAAGTATGAAAAGTAAGAAAAGAATACCTCATATTTAACTTCGTTTCCATAGTAACAATAAACAAAGAACTCTGTTATCTCTAATAACATAAACATACACATGCAAACAAATTCCAAATTAAATGTATTTATCTGTAAATATAAATTATTGAAATAAGGTGATGTCAAAGACAATTGTGTTCACAGTTAAATACTCTTAATTAATAACACATTTATTTAGATAAAGATTAATATTATTATGTTGATACAACTCTGACAAATAATATAATTTGTAATAATGCATTAATTTCGACCAAATTTGATTATCATAAAAACGGTTATTGTGAGTTAATCTTAAAAGATAGACATATACCGTCGCGGACATTTTTTTAGATAATTTAAAGAAGAATAATTCTTTCATACATATTTTTTTGGGTTTCTTGGGAAGCCCTCAAAGATGAATAATATTCCCCGTTTTTTCCACATTTTCGACTGTTTCTTCGCTCCTATTAGTCGCAACGTGATGTTATATAGCCTAAAGCCTTCCTCGATAAATGATCTATCCAACACAAAAAGAATTTTTCAATTCGAACCAGTAGTTCCTGAGATTAGCGCATTCAAACAAACAAACAAAGCTTTATAATATTAGTATAGATAAGGTATCCATATATCAGAATAAAATAATTTAATAAGAAATAACCTAACATGGTTTATTTTTAAAAAATCTATATTTTTACAATTTCAGACACCTTGGGAAGGCGGACTATATAAGCTACGAATGATTTTCAAGGATGATTACCCATCCAGCCCTCCAAAATGTAAATTTGAGCCACCGCTGTTCCATCCTAATGTATATCCCTCCGGCACAGTATGTCTATCACTACTAGACGAAGACAAAGATTGGCGTCCCGCGATCACAATTAAACAAGTCCTTCTTGGAATTCAAGATCTATTGAACGAACCTAATGTTAAAGATCCTGCTCAAGCTGAAGCCTATACTATTTATTGGTATAATATTTTTTTATTGTTGCACTCTGCACTCTGCCTGATATAAACCTCCAATGCGGCCCATGAACGGAAACAACTGCTGCTACAGATAAATTTCTACAGGCAGTGGTCGTCTGCGCTATGCTGGCTTGAGGAGCCGGATGTGCACTATCCAGATTGACAGTGCACCTGGCTACTTCCAAACTGTTCCCGAAATGCAACAAGATAACTTCACGGGTGTACATTTGAAAGTGGTGGTTCTACCCCATGATGACAGACTGCTAATAACCATCATCAGTCTGCCTACCACTAAACTTTTAGGGTTAATATCTATTGGGTTAATAATAAGTTAATTTTGTGCCAGTACTGGGTTGTACCACAGTCCAGCCTGGCAATCACACTGAGGATGTTATTTGAGGTGCGAACATAGCTGAGGCACTGCAATAGTGATGCACCCTTGTCAACACTGTCTGTCCAGCTAGAGTTCAGTCCATAAACCGAGACAACTGCTATTATAGAAGAGTTTACAGGCGTCAGTCGCTTCTGCTATGCTTGCTTGATTAGACAACTGCACAGGTTAACAGGGCAAGCCGTGTACTCTGTCTACTTCTAAGTAAATTCTGAAACACAACTAGGTCACTGCTGTAACAGATAAATTTCTACAGGCAGCAGTCATCTGCGCTATGCTGGCTTGACGAGCTGGATTATACCGCTAATTGAAAGTGGTGGTACAATGCCAGAATGGTATAATGGCCTTCTCTTTCTTTTAAACATGTATCTACGTGTCAATAGTATTATAAGCAAGATCAGTAATTCTATTTTTTAAATAGAATTACTGATCTGAAAAGGAAATCTTTATAGTCACTGCTTACCCTAGAGCAGAGTTATTCCAAGTTATAGTAAGAAATACCAAAACAACGTGTCGACTACACACAAAAAAAGAACACAAGTAAAATAGATTTGGTAAAAAATGAAGTATTTTATTTTACAGACAAAAATGTTCTCTTCATTTGTGATGTCTGGGCTTGGTTCATCTTGCAAATTGTCTCCTTTTTAAGAGCTTCCATTTTTATTTATAGGACATCCTGTCAGTTCTAAAATGTACTAAATTTTTGCTCAATGTGTTTACCTTTTTTTTTCCAGCCAAAACAGATTAGAATATGAAAAACGTGTCCGAGCGCAAGCGCGTGCAATGGCGAGTACTGAATAATCGTTGTATGGTAACCGGACACATCACATGATAATGTTTTAATTTTATTTACAAATGATGTATGAAAGTGTAGCTTTAATTTTTCAAATATTAACAGTTATTTCGTATTTGATTCTGGTAATTTCTGTGAATAATAAATGTCTTGAACCATTTTTGTAGTTTTATTTGTTTACTAATATTTGTTTTGTTAAATATATAACGAGACCAGAGAAGTGTGCTGTCAAACCTGGATGGTGCACATTCATCTCCTCGATCCGGCATAGCGGGGGCGACTGCTGTCTGAAAATATTTCTCCGTAGCGGCAGTTCTTTCCGTTCGTGGACCGCGCTCTAGTCACATATCAGAGTGTCGTCATGCCAAGATATAATTTTTTTTAAAGTTACCGATCCTAATATCGAGTGCGATCCGTGAACTGAAACGACTACTGTCACAGGAATCTGCAGGCAGTAGTCGGCCCGCTATGCCGGATTTTGGAGGGGAATGTGCGCCACATCCTGGTTGACAACGTACACTCCTCTTTAGTTTACATATTTATGAAATTTTGTTATAGAAAAAATAAATAATTAAAATTATTAATTAAGAAAATAAATCTTGTACGTAATACGTTTCTTTATTTAACTAAATATAAATTATTTCTTACTTTTTATATTAATTAATTTTGTTACAAGCAAGTACTTTTTAATCTTTTTTCAAATTGAATTTTATATTTCAGTAATTATAAAAATATTTTTTATGTTAAGAAAAGAAATACTCCCGTCAGCCTGGACCCAAACCTTTTTTTCACGTCCATTAATGAGATTAGGATCTGAATAAAAAAATATTTAATATAAATTATTTAATAATTAGTAGATAGTGTATTTTTTATAATTAAATAAGTCTTTGCCAGAGAGAAATATAGTATAGTTTTAATTTATTCTATATAGTGTACGATCGCAAAGTTTAATTATAAAAAAATATTTCATATAACATTAATTTATAATAACGCCTTGCCTAGCGACTTACATGTAATCTCTGCCAGACGATTTATGAGCAGAAACTGCTATCATAGAGAAAATGTCTACAGGCAGTAGTCCTCTCCGCTATACCTGCTTGAGGTAACGTGAAAATGCATCACTTAACAGTGCATATTCCTCTCGTTATACCCGACTATACTGGGCTATTCGATCGTAAGTGTGTCCCAAATTGAAGTCGCGATTGTATTCGATGTTTCGTAATCATTCACGAATAGCGTCACGCGGCGCACGCGCTGATCTAACTAATGTATGGGTTTGACGTTTCAAGTCAAGGCGTCTCTAAAACGATGACTTCCTAAACCAGACTAATACAAAATCGATGCGATTTGACTAAAAAAGAATTTAGAAAGTATACACTTTACTAATTATACGTTTGATTATATTAAATTGAATGATTAGGAGTAGAAAGAACTTTATTTATTTCTCGATCGTTTCCTCCATGTCTCTCCAGCAGCTGCGGCTATTTGAATCAATTAAAATAGTCAAAACGAATACGATTTTATGTTTCATTTGTTTTTACATTCGCCTAAGAGCCCGCAATTGTTTTCTATATTTTGTCGATGATTTATAGTTCGTTCTGTAGGAAAATAAATCGACATTCCTTATCACCAATCAGTTTTAATTTTTTCATCCGGGTTATTGAGTAATTAGACTTTTTCTGATGCAATATTTGAGGTTATTAAATTGCTTTAAAATGCTTTAATCATTGACATTTGTTTTTTTATGTAATTAAACATTGTCTATTGATTGGTAAACAGTGTTTGGTTAATGAAAAAAAAAGATATTATTTTAGAATATTGTTTTGTTAACTAACTGTTAGATATCAAAAGTGGGCCTCAAACTGGGCAAAAACTTATTTAGTTTTTAAATAAGTTTGTACTAGAAAAAAAAAACCAAAAATAAATTATTTTGTACATTTTAATGTACAGTGTAGTATATTTAAATTACTCTTAATTCATAACTTTAGGTATTGTTTCGAGAACCTTTAACGAATAAAATTCCGATCCAATCAAAATTCGATTTCGATTGTTACATGAATAGTTATGTTTTACAATGTGTATCATTATATCTAAGAATTGATGTACGAGGAGCTGTTTGTGTCAGTGTTATTTTATTCTTAGTAAATAATACGTGTAACGTTACGATAAAATAATTTCAGTAAAACCCAGACAGAGTTCAAGACAACAAAATGGTAAGTAATTTTTTAAGTACGGTAGGTATGTTATAGTTTGCGTGAAGTTAAACTATAATGCGGTCCATGAGCGGAGACAACTGCTACTATAGATAAATGTCTGCAGACACTAGTAGCCTCCAATATGCCGGCTTGATACGTTGACAGTCTTCACATTATACTGGTTTACTCCTAAGCTGATCCTGAATAGTTTACTTTTGAAAGTGGTGGGCCTATCCCGCCCTAGGTTAGGTTAATTATAATCTCATATAAGTTAAAACGGATCAGTAATTTTCCTAATAGTAATTTAATTTATAGTATTTACTGTTTACTTACATAATTATTATAATAATTTGCATTTATCAATTATCATGATTTTCTTTATTGATTATTCTGAAATGCTATTAAGATTATAATATAGGAAGTTTACATTAATAGATAAAAGTGTAGGTCAAGTGTGAATTTTAGGCTACGTATTCACGGCGTAATATGAGCGTTCTCCACCAATAAACCACCAAATAACTTTATTAGTGCCACACATGTCAAAATAATATTGTCCGGTTCGTAGAAAGATCAAGCTTCATGATTTAAATCACTACTATCAATTAGTTCGTTTAAAATTATTATTGTCCTTAGTGTAACCAAAGATTTTAGCTTAGTCATGCTGATCATTATTTTTATTGTTATTGTATAATTCGTGTATTTATGTTTCTTTGATAGAAGTTTAAGAGTTTTTTTTATCACTGGCACAGCGACCAAAGTACACATAACATTGGTACCAGTCAGAATAATGAAGTTTAAAAATCGTTCTCTACTACTAAACCACGACCGCTCATCGTTTGTTTTCATTCCAGATTTTGATGAAGATTTTCTCTTTAATTTTATTAACAGTATGTTGTAATGCGGCAAATATATTGTACATAATACCTTTTACTTCCAAATCTCATTATATTATGCTTCGTCCTATTGGCCTCGAGTTAGCTGAAAGAGGTCATAACGTCACGGTAATAACCGCATTTAGAGAGGACGATCATGCACCTACTTATCACCAAGTAATGTCTGATGATATCAAAATATGGGAAGCGTTTGGTACGTTTTTTTACCATTAAGAAATATCTGCAAGTAGCAGTCGATATCACTATGCCGGCTTGATATGCAGAGTGCACCGTCTAGGTTCACAAGATGGACTCTTTTTATTAAAACCGCTGCTGCGAGATCTTCACTCTTTTTATTAATGCTTATTAAAATAAAGGACCAATGTACCTATGTGTAACATTAGTGCGTGCGGGATTTTAGGAGATTTGAATACGAATATGTGTAAGTAGGTATATATATGTTTTAAATTATAGGTGAATCAAGACCAAACGTATTTACAATGGTAGATGCGTCCATGGAAGAATTTCATGAAAAAATTCTATGGAACGGAGGAGCTGCGACAACCGAAATTGCTATCAAATCTAAAAAAGTTCAAGAATTTTTAAGAAAAGACAATTCTTTTGATCTAGTTATAAGTGAACAATTTTTCCAAGAAGCGTTCTTCACTTTAGCTCATAAATATAACGCCCCTTTAGTATTAGTAACGACGTACGGTAATAGTATGAGAACTAATATAATTGGTAGAAATCCTGTCCAATTATCAACGGTTCTGCACGAATTTGCAATGAATAGAAATCCAAGAAGCTTTTTTGGACGTATGTTGAATTTGTACTACAGCTTGTACGACATATTTTTTTGGAGGTTTTGGTATTTGAGCAAACAAGAAGCTTTAGTGGAAAAATATTTGAAAGATTTACTACCGTCACCTATACCTAGTTTAGTGGAGTTGCAAAAAAATGCTTCTCTCGTGTTAATGAATGCACATTTTAGTGTCGATACGCCGACTGCCTATCTACCAAATTTTATAGAGGTTGGTGGGCTACATTTAAAGGAATCAGACAATAAGTTGCCAGATGTAAGTATTGATAATAAAAAATGGAAATATTTTTTTGCTGTGGCAACAGTTGTGTTAGCATTCTGGCTTAACATCAGCATGGGAAAAGCCGAGCTAGTATAAAAAAATATCAGTTGTTAAGATGTTAATTTTAATTATAGCTGAGCCGATTTGGGTGGTCTTTGGATAGAAGAGATATTTTAAAATAGGATGACAGTTTTTTAAAGTTCCTGTATCAGGATTGTGAACAATTTTCCATTCCATTGTATTTGTAATCACAGGCTGGTTATTTTTACATATTTAAGTGTTTCGATTTATTTTCAGGATCTGAAAAAGATCTTAGATGAATCTAAAAATGGCGTAATTTATGTAAACTTCGGATCAAATGTCCAAAGTTCAGAATTACCTGAAGAAAAGAGAGATGCCTTTTTAAACGTATTCAGGCGCCTAAAAGAGACTGTAATTTGGAAATGGGAGGATTCCAGTTTGAAAAACAAACCTGATAATTTGATTATTAGAAAATGGTTACCACAAAAGGAAATTTTTGGTGAGAATTTATTCGAAAATTAAGTTGAATTTTAATAAATCATTTATCACAACTTCGACAATTTATACAAAAAATAAACTGATCTTCATAATTATAAATACTATTCTAAAACACAAATGACATAAAAACTATTATAAGATCTCCGGTAGCTGTAAATATATTATGATCAATAAAGAAAGTAAAGAGTGGCAAGCAGACTGACGATTAGCCCAGTCTGAACCGTCCTGGGTAGTACCACCACTTTCAAGTAAAAACCGTGAACTGCGTTTCGGGATCAGTTTGGAAGTAGCTCTTTAAGCCGGCAAAGCGTACGCGATTGCTGCCTGAAGATATTTCTCTATGGTAGCAGTTGATTGTACTTGCGCATCAAGCGGAGTGCTGTAATGTACCGATATATACGAGTATAATATGACCAAAATAATGAAAATTCTCTTGTCTAAATAAAAACGTAATAATATGAAAATGCTTTGTTCATAAAAGAGGTAGCTGTGGCATTTAGTGTAAACAATACCATACATACATGAATACAGAATGATGGGGTGCGCGATCAAAGGACCGATACAAAGGACAGATAATAATACCTGTGTTACTATGGTTTCATTATTATATTCCCAACTATTATAACCTTCATGCATTTTATTTATTGAGTAGCTATTGCTCGCGACTCCGTTTGCGTAGGTTAAGCCGGCTTGAGAAGACGAATTTGCACCATTCAGGTTGAAATGCATCCTGATCCCGAACTGGGATTTATTTATTATCCATTAAGTGTTCGGAATGTGCGTTAGGCATGTTTTCATATTCCTGACAAAACTCCACTGAAAGTTTTAGGAAAGAATCCACAAAAAAATGGAAAATGAAAATATTACTGGCTAGGCCGCATGAGCAATGATTGCTTTGAATAAGGCAACTACATATCACTAGCTATTTATCTACATATACATTGAATTATAGCTTGATATACCTACGTACTATATGATTACTGAATACTAGTAGATAATATTAATTAATATTGTTTATATTCACGTTAACCATGTAAATGCATGTAATCAGAGCTCAACTCAGTTCATCCAAGGGTGCCTATTGTCTCTGTCCATTGGCAGAACCATCAAAGGATCATAGAAACTAATTGTTTTGGTAATCATCGTTGTTATTACTGTAAAGCCACGTTTGACGGATCTAACAATGTTACGAATTGGGGTACTTATAGGGGAGATAGGCTAGTTAATATCGTGAATGAAATTCTATTCGTTGTTGCCTTTGAGCTATGAAATGAAATGAGTTTGTTCTGATTAATAACTTACACTGAGCCTTCCACATATCATTTCACAATTTAAAAAATATATATTCCTCGACGGAGACCCTTAGAAATTAAAATAGTTATACCTTGCAAAGTTCCTGCTCGACATACATCATTATCATTAGTAATAAAGCTTATTGCTGGGCAAAGGCCATCCTCAACCTTTTCCTTTACTTAATTAACGGAATTTCTTTCTTGCCATCTCCGTCTGATCGTATGTAGTTTGAATGCAGCGATGACTAGCCCAGTCTCTTTTCAATTTCAGATGTGAATTTATTTTATAATTGTGTTTTCAGCACATCCAAACATCAAAGTATTTATCTCTCACGGAGGATTGATAGGCACACAAGAAGCAATATTTAACGGCATCCCAATAATTGGTATGCCCATTTACTGTGATCAGTATAACAATCTCTTAAAAGTTCAAGAGGACGGTAACGGTAAAATTTTGGAGTACCACGATTTAAATGAGAGGAGTTTGGAAAGGATTCTTAAGGAAGTTCTTAATGATAATAAGTACAAAACTAAAGCGAAAGAGATTCAAGCTCGGTTTAAGGATAGACCTTTAAAACCGTTAGATACAGCTATGTTTTGGATTGAATATGTAATAAGACATAAGGGAGCAAATTTTGTTAAAAATCCTGCGTTGTCAATGAGCTGGATATCTTCGAGTATGCTAGATATTTATGCGTTTTTACTAGCAATACTATTAACTATTGTATTTATTTTTATTAAATTAATATCGTTTATAATTAAATTGTTGATTAAACAAAGGACTGTTACTCAAAAACCTGAGTTAAGATATGCGCGAAAGAAGAATGAATAATTTTTTCTGTAGGAAAATAGACTGTGCTGTCTTAGTTAAATCGAGATAAGATACAAATCATATCACATGAAATACTTAATATAATAAAACCAAATACAGTCTGATTGAAAACAGATTTCGTTAGTGTGTAAGTTCCATTGAAAGTAGAGAAGGTAAATATGTTTTGTATGTGTGTTCTGAGACAGCAGTGAATTCTAAATTAACGATTTACATCAATATAGATTATGATGTTGAGATTGTAGTTTTTTTTACCAGAAATTTCTTTTTTAATATTTAACGGTATACTTATCAACCCATTTGTTTTTGTGTGTTTTTTTTTAAAACCTTTACTCCCTCATGTGGTAGGTAGAACCTTGTAAATACTTCGATGTGTACATTACGTTATTACGTATAAGTAATAAGCAATTTGAAAGGTTGAATTAACCGTGACAGTATTTTATTGTATTTCAAAGGAGGCCACATTTGTTCTAAATAATCTGCAGTACTAATTACTAATTCTAACAATTATATTATTGGACGTACTGCTCGTACATCTGTTGACCGTTTTTATTTATTTATTATATTAAACTGATTTGTTTCTTTAATTTATTAATTTAATACATAGTGATGGTGAGTCTTATTTAAAGCTTAATTCCTATTTTACTACGGAATATAGTAAATAGTAGTGAAGCCTGTGTTGAGTCTGAAAACCAAAGTGATTAAAATCACAGAAAAATAAATAAATAAACAAAGTATCATCAAAAGTAGCATTATTATAAATAAAATTATCATAATTTAATGTAATTTTGTTTAAATTTAATTATTTTTGTCAAATTCAAATGCTGAAATATGTTATTGTTAAAATATGATGAAAATTAAACAGAATCAACGATCCGAGGTGAGGTGGGAATCGAACTTCCGTCCTCTGCTATCCTCTTGGTGTTTTTACCACTACACCGGGATTTATCATATTTTCTTGTTAGATAATAATTTAACATTAAATATTATGTCTAAGAATATATGAATTTTTTTTTAACTTCAAAAGGGAAGCAAATGGAACTCGACTTATTTGACATTTCGCCACTGCTATATTTAATTATAATTACAGTTATACCTATATATAAATTTTATTTTAGTCACCAAATCTTCACATTTTACTTATGAGTACACTAGCTGTCGCGATACATGCAGCAAATATACTTATATGCTTCCCTTACACGTCGAAGTCACATTATTTCATGCTAAGACCCATTGGTTTAGAGTTAGCCAAACGAGGTCATAATGTCACTGTTATAGCTCCTTATACGGAGGATAATTTTCCTAAAACATACTATCAAATAACAACTGAAGAAATCAAGATTTGGGATGCTGCTGGTAAGCTTGATCAAATCAAATAGTACTATGATTTTTTTGGTTAATAATGATTATAATGTCCTTGGATAACCTATGCTATGGGACCCAGGACAAGGACAACACAAATATATAAACTTACCAGACTAAAAACAAATACTTTATCATAATAAAAATATTTGTTTATATCAGGATTCGAACCCGAAACGCCAGTGTAAGACTGGCGCGCGAGTCTCTGCGCTATAGAGGATGTTTTAACACTTGTAGTCAATATCTGATCACAAACAACTTTAGTGTAAGCACTATATATTATGAGTAGTTATTATTAAGTTGACTTTGTGTCATTTCTATAATAAAATAATATAATAAATAAAACGGTATCCAAACTGGCCGATTCGAAATGCAACTGAGAAACAAATATTTAAAAATTCCTTCCAAAGAAGATGTAATTTTGAAATAAAATGTAATTTTAAATGATATTAATTTAGTGAATATTTTTTATACTGTAACAAAAATGTATTTAATTTTTACAGCTAATGAAACTTTAACAACTCAACCGAATTTTTATGAAAGCTCAGACAAATCAATGTCCGCAGCACATGCAATTATATGGAATGGTGGAATAAAGATTACAGAAAATGCTCTTAAAAGTAAAAATGTTCAGCAATTTTTGAGCAAAGATAATACTTACGATTTGGTTATAAATGAAGTTTTTGCTCAAGAAGCATTTTACGCTTTAGCCCATAAGTATAAAGCACATCATGTATTGGTTACTACGTTTGGCAACAGTATGGTAAATAATTTCCTAATGAGAAATCCAATGCAGCTAGCGACTGTCATATACGAATTAGCAGAAAACCGTAACCCGAACAGTTTTTTTGGACGATTAACAAATTTTTATTACACATTATATTACATATATTTTTGGAGCTACTGGTATTTGGAGAAGCACGAAAAACTGGTTAAAAAATATATAAAAGATTTATCTCAGCCTGTTCCCAGTCTATACGAGATTAATATGAACGCTTCTCTTGTCTTAATTAATTCACACTTTAGCTATGATTCACCTACAGCATATCTTCCTAATATCGTTGAAGTTGGTGGTTTACATATTCAAGAAATAAATAATAAAACAAAAAATTTATCTGCTGTAAGTTCATGTTATTATATTTCCTAGATCAGGGGTTCCCTAATTTATTACGCACCTCCTTTTTAAAAGACGAAAATTTCGGCGCCCCTCCTTGTCCAATTATACATATAATAATTATTTTAGGTTACTATCAGAATGTAAAGACAGGAAAAAACTCTTCAAAATCAAACTATTTCTACAGATTCTAAATAGCGACTGACGGAAGAGATAGAAAGTGAAATAACTGTATTTTTTACAGGATTTGCAGAAAATATTAGATGAAGCTAAAGATGGGATAGTGTATGTAAATTTTGGCACAAATGTTTATAGTTGTTCATTACCTGAAGAGAAAAAGAATATATTTTTGAATGTTTTTAAAAATCTAAAACAAACTGTGATTTGGAAATGGGAAGATGATTCTTTAGTAGATAAACCGAAAAATGTCATTACTCAAAAATGGTTACCACAAGTAGAAATTCTTGGTATGTGACTCTTCTTAAAAAAGATCTTAGGGAGTCAAGCAGAGATCTAAAGTCTCAAATATATTTTAAAAAATTAATAATTGCGATTAAAAACTAAATTCTATTAGCTGGGTACAAAGTACATATAATAAAGTTACATTTGCATCGACCGAAATTTTTGGGAGATTTGATCAAACACGGGGTTCTCGATTAGGAGTCCACGTATTTACCAAGTCAGTCACGATTGCTCCTAAATGTACAAAAATATCATTCGTATTACTTTTGTCTTAATTTCCCATAAAAACTGATACAGGTAAATATTTTAAAGAGAATTATAGGTTTTATGTGTGTTTTACAGCCCATCCCAATGTAAAAGTGTTCATATCTCATGGTGGATTAATAGGTACCCATGAAGCTATATTTTACGGAGTCCCTATAATAGGGATGCCAGCTTATGCTGACCAGTACAACAATCTTCTCCAAGTACAAGAAGCTGGTCATGGAAAAATCTTACTATATGAAGATTTAAATGAAATAAACTTAGATAATGTTTTAAGCGAAGTTCTCACTAACAAAAGCTTTAGAGAGAAAGCTAAAGAGGTCCAAAGTAGGTTTAAAGATCGTCCAATGAAACCGTTGGATACTGCTGTATATTGGATAGAGTATGTGCTGCGTAATAATGGTGCACATTTTCTTAAAAATCCTGCGATGAAGATGACCTGGATTGATTATTGTATGCTTGATGTTTATGCCTTCATTCTATTCTCAATAAGCGTAGTTTTAATTTTAACACTTATTTTAATTTTGTTTCTATTAAGATTATTATTAAGAAGGAAACTTAAAGAAGAATTACCTTCTATTATTAGAAAAAACAAATAAAGGTATAACGAGAAGAGTGTGCACTGTCAATCTAGATGGTACATGCTCGTCTCCTCAAGCCGGCATAGTGGACGCGACTGCTACCCGCACAGGTTTCTCTGTAGCAGCAGTTGTTTCCATTCATGGACTGCACTCTAGCTTTACATCAGACGGAGTGTTGTCACATGCCGAGCTACAATAAAAAAAAATTAAAATATGTTTGAATAATTTGGTTTTTGTATAATTTATTATTTAATTTGCGATTTTTGTAATTAAGATAATGTTACTGCATGCGGTCTATGAGTATTCGCCTCCATTATACCTGCTTTGACGAGACGAATGTGCACCCTTGATGGGTGTTACACTTGAAAGTAGTGATACTATCCTGGGATGACAGACTAGGTTTATTGTGTTAACTAAAATATAATCTTAAAAAAGGGAGTAGCTGTTTCTTCAGTCATAATAAAGTTGTTTTTTAAATGCCTAGCTTTAAAAGCTAGTGCTGAGCGACCTAAGTACATATACATCGGTCACAATTTAGCGAGATTTGAAGGCGAGTCTCATAGATTATGATGTTCATCCTTTTCCGTTAAACCACGGCCGCTCATGCGAATTAAACGTCGTATAGGTTAAGTGAGTATATTATTCGTTTTGTGTTACCTATTGAAACAGAAGCGTGTCAAGATTGTTAGAAACTCTCCACCAAGTGCTTCATTGTTCAAGTTTGCTTCTAACAGAATTTGACATTAAATTAAGAACTTCAGAATGGGTTTCAATGAAAATTTGTTTTAACATTAATTTTGTCCAAAGTTTAAGTCGTTTGTTCACAGAAAATTACACTACGGTACAGTGAATAAGGAAATGTTTCAAAGTTTTTAAATTAAAATCTCACACAGTGAGATATACAAGTAACATCAAACACAGACTTCTTTTTATTTTATAGTAGCACGGCATGATACCACATTTCGTTTCTTTCTAAAGCAGGTCTGACCAACCGAAAACGTCTCAGGGCTACTTTGTATAAAAGCGTAACTTACGGTCAGCCACATGTTACGTGCTTTTCAAAAAATGTGATACAATAAATAAATACGAGTATTATACAATTTTGATATGATGCTTTGTTTCAATTAGATTTTTTCCATTTCAAAATACATGATCATTTCGTTTGATTAAGGCGTAAATGTGTACAAAAATATCAAGTAGAATGGGAACAAAAGCCACAATGAACATTCTAGTTGGGTCGCGTGCTGTGATCAGGCTTGAGGGCCAAGTGCGAGGTAACATTTATGCTGTGATACTACAATACAATACAATACAATACAATTGTCACGCCTTTTTCCCACAGGGATAGGCAGAGACAACGGAACGCCACTTACAACGATCCCGACACAACACCCTCGCCTCCCTCACATCCACAATTCTCTTCATGCGAGCCCGGCGGTTATGGGCACTAGGCAGCCCAACAAGTAACGCGAAATCTCCCTACCAATAAGACGATGTTATTTTAACCGCCGGAGTAATAAAAAAATCAAATGAAGCCATCCTATAGGTGGAGAACTAGTACTAATAAATAATAATAATCAAACATTTGTTATTTGGTGTTTGTTATGTTTGTGTTGTCTATGTTCTTGTCCTGATACAGAATACACTTTGGGATCCGTTGTATGGAAACGACCATTTGGGGCCATTGTAGAAAAACGTATTTATTTATGATTATTAAGTAGGTGGTAATAAGTCTAATCTAAAATACCTATTATGTTTTCTTTACTTAACTAACGATATTTATATTACCGAGTGCATTTCTCATATAATATCGGTCATAATTATGTGTAACTTACGCAATATACAGAGTGTCTCAAAAATTAATAATGGTCCCATATTTGTAGGTATATCTTAATATACATCGAGTACATGACTTATCGTCCGTAGTTGATGCGGCATATTAAATATTTAAGTAATGCACTATATTCTAGTATGCATAATATTCTATTAAAAAATATGTTTCTTTGTGTGGCCCGTGTACATCTCGGAACTGCTTAATGCTTGTCCGATTTGAAGTTTTTTATTTGCGTTAAATTGCCCATTCATTTTTGGTAATTTGTTTCAACAACAAAGTTTAGTGTTTTATATGCATTTTTTACTGCTGTCTCTGAGCGGAGACGATTGTCATCACAAAGGAATGTCTGAATATCGCCTCGGCTATGAGGGCCTGAGTTGACGAATATATACAACGCCCATTGACAAGGCACACTCCTCTTGTTATATTATTACTCTATTGGGTAGGTAATGTTTTTCTCATTTGAGTACGTTCAATTTATAAGGGACGTTTGAAACACTATTTACTTCCAATATAATTTTTCATTATTACTGACAAAATATTAGGACATGCTTTTATTTGTATACGAGAATTAATGTTCCTACCTACATACGAGTACATTCAATGAATTGTTGTCGAACTGTCAGGTCAGACGCATACTGGAATTGTAATTTCTCTTTATAAACATTCGTGATTAAAATATAGTTTTTGAAGATCAAATACAAGCGAAATGGTAAGTTTTAATTTATTAAGTTATTTAATATTTAATTGTTAGAATTCTCTTTTACGTATTTTTGTCAGTTTATTTATTTAACAAAAACAGCGTAAGAAGTAAAAATTAAACTAACATTAAATAAATAAAATTTGGTTATTTTTTGGCATGAATTTGGCTAATATTTTTCTATTAAATTTTTATCATAATTTAACAAATCATAAACGAATATTTTAAATAAAGTGTTATAATAGAAATAATATGGAAATAAATTAATACTCGTAAATATACACTACTTTTCCCATTCTTCCTTAAAGTTATGAAAGCAATAGGTACCAACGAATACAATCAATGTATTTTGACAAGACTATACGCAAAACAAATGAATGTAAAATTTCAATTAACCCTTAATAATTTATAATTAAACAGAAATGTAATTTTAAATTCTTTTTAGTATGAGGTTTTTGTTTTATCTAACTCAAACGCATGGATGCAATAAATATAAAAAAAACTCTGGTGCATTGAACTTTTTATCACATGTTTATCTATATTTATAACTGACCAATCCATTGATTCCTGGTTGAAAATTCCGGTTTTGTTACGCGACCTCGACAGTGAAGGTCCGTGAGCGGTGACAACTGGAGAACTACTGAACACGGTGGCCCCGTCATTATGATGAGCCAAGAAAAGCCCAAGACAGAGAACGAAGTCTGCCTAGACGGTCAAGAAAGAATTTCGATAAGGCATATGTTTTTGAATGGCTGTAGTTTAGTGGTTAGAATATTTGATGTGCACATAGCAAAGGACTTTGGTTCGACTGTCGACACTTGTGTTCTTGTGTGTGTTGCTTTTTCTATTAATTTTCTTCGTAATTTTATTATATTAGTTTTATTTATTAATATAATTATATTTAATTAAACTATTAATACGTTTTTTTCTAGATTTTATTAAAGATTTTGGGAAGTTTATTCTTATTATTGATGTTTACGGACGCTGCAAATATTCTTTATGTAATTCCTCTTACATCAATGTCTCATTATATTATGTTGAGTCCTATTGGCTTAGAATTGGCAAGGAGAGGCCATAATGTCACAGTTATCACGGCATTTAAGGAAGAAAATCCTCCGCCTACGTATCATCAGGTCGTTTCTGATGACATCAATTTTTGGGATGCTCTTGGTATGTCGATTCTTTTTTTATAGTAGCTTGATGATAGATGGAAATAACATATTTTAGAAATTACTGCAGTCAACAATCGTTACCGCTATGCCGGCTCGACGAATGTGTATCATCATTTTAAAATTTATCCCGAAAGTGGTGGTTAACCCCCACGACGTCAGACTGAGCTATCAGTTTGCCTGCCACTTTTTATTTCTTGTCTTGATAATTAGTTATTGATAATTTCAGGTATAACAAAGCCAAATGTATTTTCAATGGTTGATTTGTCGCCTGAACAATTTCATAGAAAAATTCTATGGGAAGGTGGTCTCGGAACTACAGAAATTGCTTTAAAATCAAAAAATGTACAAGAATTTTTAAATAAAGAACATTTTTTTGATGTTGTCATAAGTGAATTATTTTTTCAAGAAGCGTTCTACACACTCGCGCATAAATACAACGCACCTTTAATATTGGTGACCACTTATGGGAACAACATGAAGAATAATTTAATATTGAGAAATCCTTGGCAAATAGCAACTGTTTTGCAAGAGCATTTAACTGTACGCAAACCAACAAGTTTATCAGGTCGAATGAAGAATTTATTTTTTTCATTGTACGATTTTCTTAATTGGAAATTGTATTATATAGAGAAACAAGAAGCACTCGCAAGGAAATATATAAAGAATCTAAAAGGGCCAATACCAAGTCTGTACGATCAGCAAAAGGATACTTCACTTGTTTTAATGAATTCCCATTTCAGTGTAGATCGTGCAAGAGCATATTTACCAAATTTTGTTGAAGTCGGTGGCCTACATTTACAGGCGTCAGTTAACAAATTACCTGATGTGAGTAAATAATAAATAAATACATAAAACAGAGCGGCCGTGGCCTAGCGGTAAGACGCGTGAACTTACGTTCGATGAGATCCGTGTTCGAATCTCGCTAATTGGTGGAGGCGACTGCTATCCGCACAGGTTTCTCTGTAGTAGCAGTTGTTTCCATTCATGGACCGCACTCTAGCTTTACATCAGGCGGAGTGTTGTCACATGTCGAGCTACAATAAAAAAAAATATCTGATCTTAAATTAGGATACCATCAGGATAAAGGACAACACAAATATAAATATCATATTAATAATAATTTAATTAATAATAATGGTTTCAATTGGGAATCGAACCCAGCGCCTCGACATTAGTCATTGGTGCAGTGTCCGACAACAAAATTATTCAAGTGATAAAATTATTGATTTGTTTAAAATATTGTTGCATACGCCGTGTATCGTTGCGTGCAGCATGATACGTGTATGTTGCGCACCGTATCCAGATAAGTATCTATCCCGAGCTCAAAGGTTTGATGTTTCAGGATCTCCAAAAAACATTGGATGACGCGAAAAATGGTGTCGTGTATGTGAACTTTGGTTCGAATGTCCAAAGTTCAGAAATGCCAATTGAAAAGAAAAATGTGTTTCTGCAAGTCTTTGGGAGACTTAATAATATTGTTATTTGGAAATGGGAGGACACTAACTTGGATAACAAACCAGATAATGTTATTGTACGAAAATGGTTACCACAGAAGGAAATTTTAGGTTAGTATTAATTACTTATGATGTATTGAATTGAATAAAATCTTAGGCTATAGAAATAATAATAAAAAAACATGTGTATTTCAGCTCATAAAAACGTGAAGCTATTTATATCACACGGAGGCTTACTTGGAATTCAAGAAGCTATATTCAACGGAGTTCCTATCCTCGGAATGCCAATTTTCGGAGATCAGTATAACAACCTTTTACAAGTAGAAGAAGATGGACATGGAAAAATATTAGAATACAATGAACTGAATGAAATTACATTAGAAAATAAATTGAATGAACTACTCGAAGATGACACTTATAGAAATAAAGCGAAAGAAATACAGATTCGTTTTAAAGATAGGCCAATGAAACCCCTAGAGACAGCTATGTTTTGGATTGAATATGTAATACGTCATAAAGGTGCTAATTTTGCGAAAAATCCTGCATTAAAAATGCATTGGATATCTTCCAGCATGATCGATGTGTATATCTGTATTTTAGTTTTAATATTCGGATCAATTGTAGTATTTGTTAAATTATGTAAAATTATACTTAAACAATTTCCTAAGAAAACTCAAAATGTGAGAACTAAAAAAAATAAGAAGAAATATAATTAATCAATGAGTATTATCTTCGGTCATTGTATTAAATGCATAATTAGCCATTAAGAAAACCGAAAGTAATCTATATTTTAAAAGTAAATATTGTGGAAACTTATTAAATTTGAAAGGGAAACAAACGGTAGGGACTCATTCATACGTAGTGTGGGTAAAAGAGTAAGTTTTACGTTCGTCGCCGTCGGCTGCTGAAATAATTAGGCAAATATTTGAACGAAACGTTGGTGTTTGAACTGGGAGCAGACTCTAGTCGTCCGCTTTTGTCCTGCGAGCGGAGGGTCGTGCTAGACGCAACCTTATGAATTCAGAATGCGTGGCTCACTGACTATTATGTGATGAGTTTCAGCTATTTTCCTTGCGTTTATAAGGTAAGTTCTTTTTGCCTGCAGTTGATGAAACTTTTGTACGAACAGAAAAAGCCTCGGCAATATATTAGATAATATCTGGATTTGAGTAGGATGATCTTCATGGCATTGTTCGTTGTTTTATCTCTAATCAAAATAAACAAGAATTCTTCTGTAATATTGAATGAAACTTTATTTCATTGCAAATAAGCATCGGTGGTTCGGTTTGAAACCTACTTCATTAAGAGTTTGCAATTAAAACTTCGAGCTTGGCGAGCGTTTGCCGAGGGATTACCTACCGACAGTTGGCAACATTTGGGGAATGAAAAGCTGTCGCCAAATATAACTGACACATCTTCCAATTACTATTTAAGGCTTTAATTATAATAATAATTTGTTCTCAATTAAGAATAAAATGTAGTGGGGAAAATGTAAATTTTGCGGACTAGTAAATGAAGTAAACCATTTTAATTGTACTTTATTGTCATGTTGTTGTCTTCCACTTTATTTTCTATTTAAATCGTTCAATAATTTGTGTAACAGTAACGAAATTGAATTTAACGAAATAAATTTTATGATATACTCGTAAAAAGCTATTTTAATAGTCGTATTATAAATAAATCCGCAGTCGACGTAAAATGGAACGAGTTGGAATAAAAACATATTTATTTCCAGAGAATGCATAATTTTTTTATCATATTACAGTGTTTATTCTTTCATGCCAAAGAGCATGTGTTGTTCTAGTATAGTTGTAGTTTTTTTTTTGTGCAGCCCCTGTATACCTATGTGTAAGTATATAAATAACCTCGGGGCAGACGGGCGCGGCGTTGCTGCAGTATAACTTTTTGTTCCTTCAGTGGACAGTTGCAATGTTGAATTTATAATTTGTTTTGCATTGTTTAATAATAGTAAACTGCCATATTGTAACAGGAGAGCTCTACATGAATCTCCACCGAATATTTTCACATTAAGTTCACGATTACGTTTGTGATTTGTATTTAAATTACAATAAGATTATAGGAGCATTTTCAATTAAATAAAGATTATTGTTATTATTGATGCAAATATTATAGCGACTATCCTCATCGTTGAGACGATTTCGCTAAGAAACTGTGGAACGACCTACTCAGCCATCGTGTTTCCTTGAAAAAACTTGAGATCTTTCAAGCGCAGTGAAGCTAATAAAGAGGTATCTTGCTAAGCCGAGTAGACGCAAAGAAGATTGCAGATCTCTGGTGGCAGGAGTCGTCTCCGTTTATAGATCGCACTCTGGTTTAACATCAGACTATGCTATTATAAAAAAACGCGTGCACTGCGTCAAATATGCGACATGCCTGTTTTTGTATTTCATTGACAATTTGTTATACTGTTAACATACCCATTGACTACGATATGTAGGTAACTTGTATTAATCAAACTTCGGAGTTGCATCCAATTATAAGCAGATTGTTCTGGTATTATCTAGTTAGATATCCAATGTAAATGATAGGTGTAGGATTAGTGCATGCCCGAAGCACTAACACTCGTAACACGAAAGTTACATTTATGTCTGCATTTGCGACTTTGTTCAACAATTTTAGTTAAAAAGCCACTTTCACTTTGTTAATATCTTTATAACAAAACATATTAACACTATGTTTAATGAGGCGCCTCGTCATAGACGCGTCACGTTTGATATATATATATATAAATATGAATTAGCTGACAAACTACGATTCCCTGTGTTATGGATAATAGATATCAGAACAAAGATAAGGACAACACAACATCTAGAACTAAAACAAATACTTCCTTGTTTTATAAATCGGGCTCGAACCCGGGACCTCAAATTTTTTTTGCTAATTTTGTCTTTCAATGGGCAAGGTATACAAAAACTAACCCATGTTAAATCGAAAACCATTTCGAGATATCACTTCAATTAGATGTATTTTTTGATTCTAAAAAAAACTTTAAAATCGCGGAGATATTTGAAACGCGATCGACCTTTCTCGGACAGTCATAAAAATTTGACAACATAGAAGACAAAGTACCAACCAACCTAACAATTATGTAAATTATAAAAGTTTTCCAGGAACACGTGTTGACTAAATTCATCTATATTATCCAAAAAATTAAGCGGCCGTGGTCCAGCGGTAGAGGACGGACCTCACGATAGATACCCACCCGTGTTCAAAACTCGTTAAGAATATACCCCCGATATCAATGTACCTATGTCTTAATACAGGCCTTAATAAAAAATAAATGTACGCGTCTATGACAAGACGCTTCAATAAATAGTAGGCTTAAGAATAAATGAGAGTTTCACCTCCAAAATAAATGCTAAAAGTTTATGTTTTTTTAAATACGCGCGGAGTAAAACAATTGTCCCAAAAAATTCAGTCATTAATATACGTCTACATTTTTGTTGGTTTTAGCAGAAGCTTGCATTAAAACGGTATGGTAATTTAACATTTGCATGTGACTTGGAAAAATCACTGGCCCATTAACAGTGTAGGTACTTGTGAGAAAGACTGCAGTAAAATTTAGTGATGGCCTGAAGACACCATTCAAGGTTTAAGTACTTCAGGCCTATCCTATCTTTTATCATGCAAATAGAGAGTGAATAATTTATTCAAGCTTCGTCCCTACAGCCTACTGGTTCTCTTCCTGGTTAAGACAAAATAGGACTTAACTTAAAAGACCTTGTTATTAATGTAATTCCGTTAACATCTTATTAATTAGTTTTAGGGCGACCTCTAGCGCTGTTAAACAGTGTTAGCTTGTTTGAACTTTTGACAAATGATTATTTTTTCTTGTTCATTGGTTCATTTAGTTCCGGCCGAAACGTTACGATTACTATAATATATTAGGATAGAAATTTTTAAAAATTAATAAAAAAAGAATAAAGCAATTATACGAGTTTTCTAGAAACACATGTCGACTAAATTATTCAAAAAATATGTAAAAAAGATAGCTGTCACCAGATACACCTCCCCAATTCTTTTTGATCGCATAAAAAATAGCCATTCGTTGGTTCTTTGTAGACTATTTCTAGTATTTCCCAGTGTTAATAGTTGAGATTAGTTGAAAATTCAATGTCGTATGCTTTGGGTTATTTAAATACTTGCATGTTTTACATAGTTAGTACGAAACTGGAACAAAGTTTTCCACGTTCACCACTTTAAGCAGTTAAGTATGTAATAACTAAACATACACTCTGGAAGCTGCTTCAACTATTTTACCCTCACAAAGTATAAATAAGTACTTAATAGTTTTATTATTAAATAATGATGAAAATTTAACAGAAAAAAAAAACAACGTGTACACGCGTAACAGCCTGAGCTGAGGTGAGATTCGAACCCACACTCTCTGCTTTGCGGACGGTTGCTCTGATCACCAACCTACACACACATCCATTTCCCTCAAGACGGCATCGAAATTCCTCTATGCTATCTTTCAATCGACAGTCCTTCTAACGTCTTCTTACCTTCTCTCATATAGACCGCAATAATACTTAATACTAAATTACATAATATGACGTCATAAAAAAAAAGAGAAATTGTGAATGACACAGAATACCAGTAGTAAACGTGCTTAATAAGTTTAATAACATCCCTTTTAAAAGAATTTACAAGAAATTAAATAAATCAGAACACTATTTTTGCCTATTAAAATTAACTAAAGAGAACAATTTTACAATTAATTGAAAAGCAATTTAAAAGTAATTGTCACTGTTGTTAATTAATTACATATTTATTTACAAAATCAACACAATTATGTTTATAGAAGAGACAACAGGAGTTTTAGGGCTGGTAATTCAATTCTTCCTTTATTATAAAACGACCTTAGTTTTCATTTTTAACTTAAAATGTACGTTAATTACATACTTAGAATATTTTAATAGTAATAAGTTAAGTAACAGATTTCTTTTTTATTTTATTTCTCACAACATCACTAAGGTGCTCTCAGTACGACGACCTTTGTTTAAAACCAGTTTTAGGTCAGATTTGAGTTACCGGCCCTAAATTGTGTAAAGTTGTTTGTTCGTTATTACAATAATACAACAACATAGCAACATCGCCCTCACAGGAATCTATGTGTGGGTGACGAGTTCTTTAAATAGATGATAACACACACAGGCGAAATACGTATAGTATGTCATAACCCAGTATTAAATACATCAACATGAAGTTAGCTACAAGTCGCCCGACAAATTCTAACGTAAACAAGTTATTGAGAGTTATATCAGTGGAATTATGATCGTAATTTGATATAAAGTTTGGAAATTTATTTATAAAGTTTGCATTTATACATGTTTTCAATTAATGTACCTAAATAATATGTTATTTCGAGTGCTTGTCTAAATATAACCTTGAAGTTGTTTGGATTCGTGAACGACTGATAGCCAGTATCACGTAAATCAAGTTAAATAATAGTTGTCCTCATTAATGTGAGTGTACCAGTGTGATATTAAAAATGGCATTAAATACTAAATTAATCTCAAATATTTTCACAAGTGTGTCAAAGAATAATACGTGTCGCAGAACTCTCAGCATAAGTAACGTTTTAAACTCGAAAACAGTTTTTAATTGGGAAGATCCTCTTAACCTAGAATCACAGTTACATGACGAGGAAAAGGCGACACATGCCGCATTTAAATCATATTGCAATGAAAAATTAATTCCTAGAATTGTTGAAGCAAACAGAAATGAAGTTTTTGACCGTGATATTTATAAAGAGATCGGTGAATTAGGTGTCTTGGGATGTACATTAAAAGGGTATGAATGCGCGGGAGTATCTTATGTTACATATGGACTGATTACTAGGGAATTAGATGCAGTCGATTCCGCATATAGGTCGGCTGTCAGCGTTCAGAGCAGTTTAGCAATGGGAGCGATATATATGTATGGTACTGAAGAACAGAAGCAAAAGTATCTTCCAAGAATGGCGAAGGGCGAGCTGGTCGGCTGCTTTGGGCTTACTGAACCGAATTTTGGCAGTGATCCTGGGTCTATGACAACTCGCGCTAAACACGATTCTTCAACAAAAACATATAAATTGTCAGGATCTAAAACATGGATAACAAATTCTCCAATAGCTGACATATTGATCATATGGGCTAAAGACGATCAAAACAAAATAAAAGGTTTCATTGTGGACCGTTCTCAAGTCAAACAAGGTTTGGATACTCCAAAAATCAATGGAAAATTCTCTTTACGTGCGTCGGCAACGGGAATGATATTGCTCGACGAAGTGGTTATACCGGAGGAGAATTTATTGCCAAACGCGACGGGTTTGAAAGGCCCTTTCGGATGTCTCAATAACGCGCGGTACGGTATCGCTTGGGGCGCACTCGGAGCAGCCGAGTCTTGTTTGCGTATTGCCCGCCAATACACTTTAGATAGGAAACAATTCGGAAGACCTCTCGCGGCCAATCAATTGATACAAAAGAAGTTAGCTGATATGGTTACCGAAATAAATGTGGGATTCCAAGCTTGCCTTCAAGTAGGACGATTGATCGATCAGGGTAAAGCTGCTCCCGAAATGATATCGCTAATTAAGAGAAATAGTTGTGGCAAAGCTTTAGAGATTGCACGAGTAGCTCGAGATATGCTCGGCGGTAACGGCGTGTCAGATGAATACCATATAATTAGACATGTAATGAATTTAGAAGCAGTGAATACATATGAGGGTACACATGATATTCATGCATTGATTTTAGGTCGAGCAATTACTGGCATTCCAGCTTTCTAAGTAATAAATTTTATTAAATTGCAAAGTTTTAATACGTATATTGATATTTATATTTGTTATTAAATGTGTAATTTTTGCAAAATTGTTTGATGTTATTCTTTATAATACTTTCCTTATATTTAATAATAATACGCTTAACAACCAGAACGAGCACCTAAAAATGTATAAAAATAACGCACTAATATAAATATTTCTCTTTTATTTTCACTTACAACACTTGTTGTTATGGAAAGACAACATCTTTTGAACATACTCATTGTGAGAAAATTTTCTTTTTCTCTTCAAATCCAATTTCATGTCGCGAGTAAAATCTTTCTTGGCGTTGAGTTAGGGATGAACCACAATATCTCGGTTGCTCAGAATATTTATTTTAATAAGACTATAATAGAATGGGGAAGGCGGCAAAGAGGGTTATGCTTGTACTCTGCCAGCTTTCAGGAATAATACAAGCGACGGCGACGTACTAATTTCGTGTTTTATAAGAGATACATAAGTACATAATAACCTAATTATTTTTCGAGAAATTAAAATTATCACTTTATACTAATTTATTGTAGCTCGGCGTGTGACAACACTTCGCCTGATGTAAAGTTAGTACAACTACAACTAATACAGATAAATATTTACAAGCAGCAGTCGCCTCCACTATGCCGGCTTGAGGAGACGAGCATTTACCATCTAGATTGACAGTGCACACTCCTCTCGTTCCACCTGGCTACTTTCAAACTATTCCCGAAACGCGACAAGGTCAGTCAAAGTCACTGTGGTTGTCTGTCAAAGTCAGTTGTGTGGCTGAGATGAAGAAGGCGTAGTGTGGATTTGCATTTGATAATCCTTATTTTTGAAGCTTCCGAAAAGCTCGATTAGTCAGAATCTACGTAACTTTATTATCTGCGAATCTGTGGACTTATGCTTAAATTATAGGTATTGTAAAAAATGTTCCACTACAAATACAGAAATATTATTAGAGTGTAATTATAATAGTCAAAGTTGCAAATAAAAATTATGAAAATGGCAAAAAAAAAAAAATTTTTAATCGCTTATCGAAAAATAAATCAACATAATTCAAACTTATTATTGGCGATAACAACATGTTAAATATTATTATACTAATATATAGCTGCAATACCACTCACTCACTCACTCACTCACTCACTCACTCACTGACATCAATTATTTAGTACTTGCCGGGGGGGTACGGGGGTGAAATTTTCGGGGTGTATAGGGGGTGTCGAAAAAACCTCGAGAAAAATACGACTTTGACCGGAAGTCGATTCTGGACCGGAAGTGACAGCGATATCTCGGAAACGGGGCGAATCGGGGCAGTCACTCCGAAGAGAAAGTTGTAGAGAATATCGTTTTATGGCGAAATCAAAAAAAAAATCATAATCGGGCAAAAAAAAAATTCATATCGGGCAAAAAAAAACCCATACAATTTTCGGGGTATTTAAGGGCGGTTAAATTTAGTTTTTTTTTTTAATTTTCTAAAATCGCTATTACTCAAAAAGTACATACGTTA
Source organism: Tinea pellionella (assembly GCA_948150575.1). Lineage (NCBI taxonomy): Eukaryota > Metazoa > Arthropoda > Insecta > Lepidoptera > Tineidae > Tinea > Tinea pellionella. The sequence continues at coordinate 4,778,338 of OX411258.1, forward strand.
GCGTAACCGTGTAAAGACCAATATTGTTCAGTATGACCAGCACTACTTTTTTTTTTAATTTTTGTTTTTTTTTTAATTTTTTAAAATCGCCATATCTCGAAAAGTAGATTTATTAAAGTAGACTCGAATAGTAGACGTTAGTGTCAACGTGTAAAGACCAATTTTTTTCAGTATGACCAGCACTATTTGTTTTTTAATTTTTTTAAATCGCCTTATCTCAAAAAGTACATACATTAGCGTAACCGTGTAAAGACCAATTTTCTTCGGTATGACCTATTTTTTTTTTTATTTTTTTTTAAATTTTTTAAAATCGCGATATCTCGAAAAGTAAATACATTAGCGTAACCGTGTAAAGACCAATTTTGTTCAGTATGACCAGCACTATTTGTTTTATTTTAATATTTTTTTTTTTTTTTTTTTTTTTTTAAATCGCCATATCTTAAAAAGTACATACATTAGCGTAACCGTGTAAAGACCAATTTTGTTCAGAAAAGTAAACACTTTTAGATGGCGAGCTAATTATTTTCAAAACTACCCTAAAATCTATTCGATCTAATACGTTTTACGACAAAAAGGGCCTCCGCGGGCCGCTTGCGCCCGCGGCCTTTACCCAACAGCTAGTACTAATATATAGCTGCAATACCACTCACTCACTCACTCACTGACTGACATCAATTATTTCGTACTTGCCGGTATGGTGGAGGGTAGCGGTTTTTTGAGTCGTATAGAGGGCGTTCCAAAACCGTCGAGAAAAATACGACTTTGACCGGAAGTCGATTCTGGACCGGAAGTGGTAGCGATATCTCGGAAACGGAAAGAGATGAGGCAAAAGTGCCGGAACAAACGTTGTAGGGAATGCCCTCTAATTTCGAAAACGATACTTTTTTTTTCAAAATTGCTCAAAAAAAATTTTTCCTCGATCGTATTTCTATCCTAACGACGCATTTTCGGGACGAACGATCGAAACGGCTTTACCTCGGTCAGTCGGACGGTGAGCGCGGCCGCGTGAACATCAAATTTGCTCCGCGCGGCAGGCTTTTTTAAAATATCTCAAGAAGTAGATACGTCAGAGTAACCATGTAAAGAACAATTTTGTTCAGTATGACCAGCACTATTTGTTTTTTTATTTTTTTTTCAATTTTTTTTAAATCGCCGTATCTCAAAAAGTACATACGTTAGCGTCACCGTGTAAAGACCAATATTGTTCAGTATGACCAGCACTACTTTTTTTTTAATTTTGTTTTTTTTTTTTTAATTTTCTAAAATCGCTATTACTCAAAAAGTACATACGTTAACGTAACCGTGTAAAGACCAATATTGTTCAGTATGACCAGCACTACTTTTTTTTAATTTTGTTTTTTTTTTTTTTGAATTTTCTAAAATCGCTATTACTCAAAAAGTACATACGTCAACGTAACCGTGTAAAGACCAATATTGTTCAGTATGACCAGCACTATTCTTTTTTTAATTTTTTTTTTCAATCTTTTAAAATCATCAAATCTCGAAAAGTAGATACGTTAGCGTCACCGTGTGAAGACCAATATAGTTCAGTATGACCAGCACTACTTTTTTTTTTAATTTTTGTTTTTTTTTTAATTTTCTAAAATCGCTATTACTCAAAAAGTACATACGTTAGCGTCACCGTGTAAAGACCAATATTGTTCAGTATGACCAGCACTACTTTTTTGTTTTATTTTTTTTTATTTTCTAAAATCGCTATTCCTCAAAAAGTACATACGTTAGCGTAACCGTGTAAAGGTCAATTTTGTTCAGAAACTTAAACGCCTTTAGATGGCGAGCTAAATATTTTCAAAACTGCCTAAAATCTATTCGATCTAATACGTTTTACGACAAAAAGGGCCTCCGCGGGCCGCTTGCGCCCGCGGTCTTTACCCAACAGCTAGTCATTATCTATAATTCCATTTAATAATAGTATTCAATTATTTATTAACGTAGCTATTTAATAAAATACAGATAATAAAACGATTTTTTAAATTACAACTAGGCACATACCCTGATATAAAGCGCGGTTCGGGAACGGAAACAACTGCTACTACAGATAAATTTCTAAAGCAGCAGTCACCACCCCCGTGCCGGCTTGAAGAGACGAATGTCCACCATCCAGATTGACAGTGCACATTTCTCTTGTTATACCAGGCTATTTCCAAAGTCACTTCACGGGTGTAACATTCGAACATGGCGGCAGACTGGACTAATAACTATCATTAGTCTGCCTACCATTCTATACACATCAAAATATTTAATTTATTTCACATAATCTCAACTAACATTTTAATTAATCTCAACTGTAACGAGATGTTATTCTGTTTTATTTCACCCGTGGAATACGTCTGCGACCTCTACGAACTTCCTTTTTCTCTATTTTATTACGTTTCTTTTTACATTAGAATAACTAGATAATAACTAATTGTTATGTAAATGCCGCGGGCGGGTGGGATATCCTTTTTAAATATTTTAACTAATAGCGTTTATCTTTTTGAACAAAGTTGGTCTTTACGCGGCTGTTAATGTTAATGTTTAAATGTATTGTAGCTCGGCATGTGACAACACTCCACCTGGTGTAAAGCTAGAGTGCGGACCATTAACGGAAACAACTGCTACTACAGATAATTTTTTACAGACAGCAGTCGCCTCCGCTATGCCGGCTTAAGGAGATGAATGTACACTATTCAGGTTGACAGTGCACATTGCTCCCGCCACATAATACACATATGTGATTATGATTAACACATTATGATTTTTCGAATTGCAATTGTAAATTAATATTTAGATAATTTAGATTTTGATGTAAATGGAGTATTTTATAGTAATAATATTTATTCTGTTGTACATAAACCAAAACAGCATATTTAATCTTTCTTATGAAACGAAAACAATTTCATTTCCTTGCGACAAGCGAATTTCCCCCACAAGCGCCTGATATAACAAACCTCAATCTCACAGCTCGTTATTTAAAATATTTATTTTAATAATACGATAAAAGGTTGGGGTGAGAAAAAAAAGAATGTTTCTTATGAAACTGTACTTTTTTATATTTTTGACGACTTTTTTTTTAAATTTAAGAGTGGCAATTATCCCCATTTGTCGCCTTAGGGTAGTATCACCATTTTTAAGAAAAAAGGAAACGGATTCGAAAATGAGAAGAATGTGCTTAAGCCGGCATATCGGAGGCCACTGCTGCCTGTCGGCATTTAACTGCCATACTGCGCTTTACACTAAAATATCTAAACGTTTTTTTTAAATGATTTTATAATTAATTTAATTTGATAATCGGAATTTTGTGCAATTTAGTACCAATGTGATTATTTATGCAGTGTACGAGTATGTACAAATAAGTTTAATTTTAATAATGAAAAAAATATTTTAAATGTTCGCAAAATATTTTATGGAAATGTAATGGAACAAAGAGCTTTGAGCTTTTGTTAAAATATGTATGCATTCATTAAATTCCACATATTGAAAAATCGGGCTACTATTCAATTATGAAATTATTTGCAGAGTGTAATCTGCCCGTTTTCAGATGAAATGTCATATCGGTGACATTTAAAATAAAATTACGATTTTTAAATAACAAGGGTAATAGTGTTTTAATTAATTTTGTTTTGAAATATTCGAAGGTTACTATGCTAATAAATATTCACAAAACCAATGTTGGAAGTGTTGCATATTGCATATTATTAATTAATTTGTCATAATGCGATCAGATAATGTATAAAAACCATTCAGGCTAGAGGTTTCATAAATTTTACTTCTTCTAAACTTTGTGATGCAGTGCATGCAGTGGTTAGCGTGGCACGGAGGCGGTCTGTTACGCTGAGGTCTCGGATTCGATTTATATTTCTATTTCAAATATTTCTTTATAAGTATTTAGGCATTTTTTTATTTTATATTTAATTAGAGGCTTCTAAGCCAGTCCAATCTTAATGATGTCTATTATTAACAAAAGGCGACTATTAACCGTTTCGGGTCTGGTCCTTGTTCTGGTTGATACCCATGTGCATAAATGCAATATTTTACCGGAACTCTTTACCGGTCACTATTAGAAGAGCAGAGTCACTGTATTGGCTATATTTAAAACAAAAATAAAAGAACACTACCTATCTATCTGTTCCCAATATTCTCTTCTCCTCAATTACGTCTTCTTTCTAAATATAAATATGATATAATCCTGTAAGTATTTAAGTATTCTGTTATTTTATATACATTCTATTTATTTAATTGTTTTTTGTGCACAACACTGCTATTATCATTCACACTATTCTCCATTCTTTATAGGTTGCCTGGAAGAAATTCAGTAATAAAGCCGCCTATTGTGTTACCTATTAATTTTGTTAAATGTATGTTTTGTTTTATATGATATATACAATAAAGAGTTCTATTATTATAATAGTGTAATGTAAAGTACTAATTGTATCAATATTGTAAGATGTGGCACCTAAAGGTGGATCATTTGCCAAAAAATTAATCAACTTCTATTAAGCATGATTTAATGATTTCCACCACTGGTCTCCCTTAAAAATATAAAAATAAATATTAGCAGAGAATAATGTTGCTTTATTTTAGGCCAGGTTTTAATGGCCAGCATTTACAGTCATGTTCTATTTAATCTCCACACTAATTCCTAATTAATATGTAAAGCTGATCATCATAATATTGTGACTAATTGTTGAATTATTGAACACTGTACGTGATGATTTAATTACCAACATTTAATATAAATTTCACTAACGCCTGTTTAAATTTATTGTCGTAGTAGAAGCAGTAGAAGTGACCAATCATTTCTTCTTTTTTTTTTTCAGGAGTTACTGTTTTGTTATGGCATTATAGCAGTTTGCCATTGTCAAAAGTTTTTATTTTTTAATATTTTTATTTAAATCAAGTTATCAATATTAAGTGTCCGTGAACGAGCGTGAGTTTGGGCAAACAATTCAAAAGGAGAGAACGTGTGTTTTCAACTTGACTGGGATTCCACCTCACTGTTTAGTGAATGCACAATAATATTAACTTGATGCAAATATCGACTTTGACACTGGCAAATTGTTATAATGACATATAAAACTGAAAAAGGATGTTTTAAAAAGCGTTAGTCATATTGTAAGGACGTAGTATATTTGATTGGAATCGCCAGTGATAGTCTCTAGCGTATAATCGAAGTGTGGCGAACATTCCTATTCCGATTGCGTTGTATTTTTCATGAAACTTTTCGCATTTCTGTTAGAAAGTAGAGCAGTTCAAAAGTTTAACGTAATTTGCATCTCGCTCGCACGGATCTGAATTACAATGAGCCATGGAAAGCAATTAATACTAGAAGTAGCTTGATTCCGGTTTTAAACTAAGTGCTCTTTTGAATTTTCATTCTAATTTACATTAAATTTTACTTAGCCGTATTAGCTTTCAGTGCCAAAATTAAGCGGTTAACTGAGTAAACACAAAAAATATGTTTAACTTTATTATTTTGAGCGAAATTTTTACAGTTTTAAACTAGAGTCGTAACTATTTTTAAACTTAACTTTTAAATTAATTATAGTATTTTTTGCTGACATTACAGTTCTGGTTGCGGTTTTATATACGTACTGACTGTTACCCACAATTTTGTATGCACATAATTAAGTATTATATTACTATTCTCGTTATATCCCTAGGTATCCCTTGATAAATAAATTAATAAAACGGCTCAAAATTTTTATTAATAAACAGGATATTAAAGGTTTAAAAAACAAATAATATGCCCTATAACCTAATTTAATAATATACTTCTATGCTAAATTTTATCAGGTTCCGTTCGCGTCTGAAACGTGAGTTGGCGACAAACAAACTTACTTTTACATCTATAATATTAGTATAGACTTTATTCATTTGTGTTTTATCCTTTCCTCGATCATACTTACACATGGTGGTTTGGGTAAAGCATTGAATTTCATCATAAGTCCACATGTCGGGTTACAGTTGAACAGCAGGGTTTCTTTGATAAAGCTAATTTTCATAAATCTTGATTGTAATCATTGTTTACAGTTAGGTACATTAAAAGGCAATAGCCCATTTCAGGCGGAACGGTAAGCGAGGCAGCCCTCTGCACACAATGAGATTGCCCCTTTTATTTTCATAATTACCATAATAAGTTGTATTTTTATGGGGTGACGAGATTCTTGCTTTCACTATAATTATAACCAACCGATGATGGTATTTGCGAAATTAAAAGACTGGTAGGAAGAGTGGTGGAACTTTCAAAGCCACGTTTTTCTTCCTTCCTACAACCTGGGATCTTTCAAGCGCAGTGTGAAGAGGCAACTGCTGTCTGCGGTTCCCCTTCTCTGATAGTCTAACATGAGGTGGAGTGCGGTCATATGACGACCTAAAAAAAGATTGATGATGGTGTGACTTTTAGTTTGGCTATCAAGTGAGCAAGTTGCGGTTCGAGATTAGTTTGGAAGTCGCCAGATATAACGAGTAAATGGATGGTGCTCATTTATCTGCACAAGCCGGCATAGCGGAGGTAACTGCTTTCTAGAGACATTCTGTGGTAGCAGTTATTTGGACATGGATCGCACTTTAGCTTAACTAATAAAAAAGTTACATTTCTAAGTAAAGTAAAAAGAATTGCATAACCGAGTGACGTGTTTGCAAAATTCTTTATTTATTAAATCGAAACATTTAAATATTCATTTGTGATTGCATACATTTATTTTTTATTGTACCATACTAGTAGTAACAACGGGGAAAAAGGTGAAATATAATATTCAGTTCTATAAAATAGGCACTTGTATGCAGCTGCAACGAAGCGTTGACAACACACACTCGCTTCAGCAGCCATGATAAATTACTGCACCAACCAAAGTGGTTACCTACGTATAAACTATAACACTTCTTGTTATACAATCTATTAAATAACAACAAGGGATTATAAATTTTAATCCTTTAATATAAGAACTAGAGCCCGAAAACACAGGAAAAGTGTTTACTTATATTTGATTAAATACACGAGTTCGTATGCAAATATTTATTGCACTGAAATGATAAGTGAGATGTAAGTGTGACGTCATAATTTTTATAGCTTATAAAACAATGCGTAAATAGAAGTCGGTCTATAAAAAGTTTTAATTGGAACAGTATGTTGCAGGCTGCTTTCATTTCGTCGTCGAATTTGATCACGTGCTAGTGCGCCGCCGAAGCACATCCACGAAGTCTCTTCGCTTCTGCAAGACTTGTTATAAAGTTATTCTTATTATCTTACTATTGGGAGCAGTTTGGAAGTAGCCAGGTATGGCAAGAGGAGTGTGCACTGTCAATCTAGATGGTGCATATTCGTCTCCTCAGACCTGCATAGCGGAAGCGACTGCTGTCCGTAGAGATTTATCTATAGCTGTTGTTTTCGTTTATGGACCTCACTCTAGCTTTACATCAGGCAGTCTAGTGTTACACATATAGCTATAAAAAATTTTTTTTTTGAAAATTTCCATTGCATCCAACAATTCTTTATTTATCCATAAAACGTTTTCTTTTTCATAAAAACGAGGGTTTAAAGAGTGGTAGGCAAACTGATGGTTATTGGTCCAGTTAAGTGCATTGTCACGTTTTGGGATGAGAGTGTACACCGTCAACCACCATCAGGTTTATTCGTCCCCTTAAACTGGCATGGCGGAGGCAATTTCTGTCTGCAGAAATTTCTCTGTGGTAGCACTTTTTTCCGTTTACATACCGAATTCTGGCTTAACATCAGGCGGTGTGTTATGAACTACAATAAAAAAATTTTTTTTCAGTAAAATATAATTATTCTTTATTCTGCATATAATAACATAAGTTACAATTAAATACGCTTGTAAAAGCAGTCCATAAATCTATCGAGGTGTTATCCGGATAACGAAAACAACAAATAACGAGGTAGGTTTCTATAAGGAACGGATGTAGCTGCTACAAGTGTAAACTCCCGCTGTGCGCCGGTGACAAATAGCTGCTGTAATGAGAGCTCGCTTCCGTGATGTGGAACAACACTAGTACACAACTACATGCCAGCATTAACAAAACATTATACATTGCTTCAATTCTAGAATAATAAACTGGGTCAAGCTGCTTTTTTATTTACAAAGCGTAAACTTAGAGAAAACTTTGCTCCGTTTCTTACCAAATTAAAGTCATACTTGAAAGAGTGGTGGGCAGACTGATGATGGTTATTAGCCTAGTCTGCCATTCTGATTTCCCGTGTGACATTGTCGCGCTTCGAGATCAGGTATATAGGCGTATGCACTGTCAACCGGAATGGTGCACATGTTTTGTCTCTTTTATTTAACATCAGTGTTACGAGTATGTCGACCTACTATTAAAATATTTGTTTGTCTGTTTACGTTCAGATTATATACGTTCGAACTATCAGTCCGTTTTGCGTTGAATATTTTGTTTATTGTGGAACATTGTGGAACGGGAACGTTAAACGCAGAAAACTAATTAGACGCATATAAAATTGCAAGTAAGAGCCAGAGTATGATGTTTTATGAATGTTACATAATTAACAATTATACGCAAAATACCCAGCATACGTCGCCTTCAGGTGCCGCGAGCCGTGGGTTTCATCTAGATATAATATTTCTTCATAAACGTGCGAGCGGTCGCATAAATTTCTAGATATACTTATTTTAAGCGTTTTAGATTTTTATTATAGGAAAATAAAGGTTATTTAGTGGAATTATTTTTTTTAGGTTGTTCTTGATATTCCTGGCTACTTTCAAACTGACTTCGAGGTCACTTTAGGTGCTGAGATAATAACTATCATCAGTGCCTACTACTCCATATAACAAGTTACTTTGGTACCAGTCACATTTTAGCGAGATTCGAACACGGGCCTCATCGATCATCACTTCACGCGTCCTACCGCTAGACCAGGGCCGCTTTTTTTACCAAATCTATAATATACATACATTCACTATAATAAAGAAGAATAGAAAAAAATATATATACAATATACATATATAAGATGGTACATGCTCGTCTCCTCAAGCAGGCATAGTGGAGGCGACTGCTTCCCGCACAGGTTTCTCTGTAGTAGCAGTTGTTTCCATTCATGGACCGCACTCTAGCTTTACATCAGGCGGAGTGTTGTCACATGCCGAAATACAATAAAAAAAAATGGTTTTGCAGATCGCTATTGATCAAACGGTCAAAAAAGAAGTTAAATGCTTTTTTTAAAGTAAAAATAAACAATTTATTAAAATCTATAGCGAACTAAAGTTAAAGGTGTAGTATACAAAACAGTGCTGGTCGTCTTCCACGTCAAGTACATCGTTAGACGAAGAGTTTCTTTTGTCTGAAGGGTTATGAAAGTTGCTTGTTATTTTCGCGCTTTTGTTAGTGACTCCGACGTAGCTGCCTTCTTTTTATTTATTCATTGTTTTTATTTTCAGAAGGCAAAAGTTTACTGCATGACCTAATAGCTTTCGATTATAATTTATATTCCAGGTTCTAATATATAATATTTAAAATAATTATTGAATTAATAATTAATCAATTGTTGGGAGAAAAAATATATTGGGAATTAAAAATAATAATAATTAAAACAGCTCCCACTATCCCGGTCCATTTTTTTTAAATTTTCATGACTACGGAAATATATTTATGATTACGAACAATCTTAGTCTAAGCATTGTAGCACTAATCTTTAAGACTGTATCATCAGATACTCCTGATTTAGGATTCTTACAACTTGCTTTAACCGCCCTCGTGAACGCTACCTATCAGTAGAGATTAGCGCCAATAATACAAACAGTTGAGAAACACAGCGGGTGCCCATTTCCGCCTGATGTAAAGCTAGAGTGCAGTTCATGAATGGAAACAACTGCTACTACAGAGAAATCTCTACAGGCAGTAGGCGCCTCCACTATGCCGGCTTGAAGAAACAAGCATGTATCAGTCAGATTGACAGTGCACACTCCTCTCGTTATATCTGGCTACTTTCAAATTATTCCTGAAACGCGACAAGGTCACTTGACGGGTGTTACATTCTTAATAGCAACAAAACAGCTAAAATAAAGTCTAATAACCCAAAAATAAAATTGTGATATATATATCTAAAATATACAATTTCACGTCAGTTTGTGAGCATTAAAGTTTTCATAGCTGAAAAGTGGAGCGAAGTGCGCGGTGTTAGGTCGTAACTGTGTCTTTGCTTAAAAATTCAATATGGCTAAGCGTACACGGACTGAGGGATATATCACATGGAAGCAATTTGGGCACCTCTCCTCCGAGCACTAAACGTTATTTATGGTAAGCCTCGGCACACTCACTGGATTGCCCACATTGAGTTTCAAAGGATTTCGCAGGTGAGCTAACAAAAAACGTGCCAAGTAATATTGCGTTTATGCCAATAAGCTTTTTAGATTTCACCGATTACACACTTACAATGATTCGGCACTTTCTTTTTATATATTCCTCTGGTATTGTTATACCAAATTCCATAGAATAGAAAATTAAAACATTAAACACGCGTAAGTGTTTTTATGTTTTAATTAAAAATTGGGAACTTATTTTATAATTAAACTCGTATATTTAAATATATTCATCAACTAAAAGCACCACTAAATGGTACAATAAACTATGTTTAATACATTTTAATTACATTACGTGCAGTCATCAAAATTGTTTCACGAGGATTGCATAGGCCTGTTTGCACTGTTTAAATCTCAATATTTAAGGTTAGAACACACACGTACACATGTACACGAACTCTGGCTTAACATCAGGCGGAGTACGGTCATATGACGTGCTAAAATAAAAAAAAAAGAACAATGCCATTTGTAATATATGAAACTCAAATTAAATGAGTTCAATCATCGGGACGCATGTCAGTAAGTCACACATTGTATGCGTCTAATATGTGGGTCATTACAATTTAGATCGAGATCCGTTTGATTCAACATCAGATTCAACTTTTGTTAAACTAAATTCTTTTTGATGGTGTGTATTTTTCAAGGGTGTACTCATTAGAAGTTTAACGAGTTGGCATATTGGGGCTTCGACTAGTAACCATAATATAGCTGCTGTTATAAACGTGATGAAGATAGTTGCTCCGGAGACCATGATCTGTGAAATTTATAATATTGTTAAGAAGAAAGAAAAGACAATAAGAAAGAAAAGATAATAAGAAATAATAAAAAAATATTTTAAAAATCTAGTGGTATTTTTTATAACTCACAATGTAATAATCAGAGAGGTATGTAGGTTGACGTTGGGCTCCAATCAATCCTCGTTGAAATAGAGAATGTAGTAGAAATCCTGAGTAAGACACTCGACCTGTCCATGCCCAACCACGCCATTCCATAAAACCTCTATATGCATCTAAAATAAATATTAAATGCACAACTTTGCTCATTACATTAAAAATAAATAATAACTAAAATACCTACTTTCATACTTAAATATGCCACCCATAATTATTATAATTACTAACAATTGAAACAAAGGTTTGTATATAGCAGCATAAATCATTCTGTAAGCAATATGTGCCCTAGGACCGTCGATATAGAAAAGTCCGCCACTCAGAATCACTGCAACACCCAACGGAAACGCTGCCCAATACATCCAACGATACTTCTGAAATAATAAATTACTATAAATAGAAAACATAAATTAATGTAATCAAAGCAAGTTTAACTAAATTTTTAACTAACTGTGACACGAGACACTGTTAATGGAATGAACTGCATCAGCTGTCATACCATTAACCCATAATCGGATTTGCCTTTAATATGTAAATCAGAATTCGAGCGTTAAACAACATCTATGTATACATACCTTGTATTTGGTGATATCTACTTCGTCTTTCTGCCATCGGTAAGCGAGAAAACCACTAGTTAACCCCAGGACATAAGTTGATAAACTCGCATGACCACTTACAAATAAGTATCTGACAGTCGGATATGTTGCATATAAATTGCGATAGTATCTAAAAAAAAGATCTAGATTATTGTCGCAAAATCCTGTAAAAATTAATGCTATTTTAACATACTCTGGACTTTGAATAAATGCAGCATCTAAATCCTGAACATAAGTTTGTATGGCTGGTATTAAGATTGAAATAGCAAAACAACAACTTAGCACAATTTTTCTAGCTTTTATTGTTTGAGCAATGATACATATCGCTAAACCAAGACAGAATAATTGCGTGTCTGCTGCTAGGTACCTAGAACAATAAACTCTCATAAAAATCTTAAATATTCATTCAAATATAATATACATGTAAAATACTTACCAAGACTGTGGAAAACAAAATGCATTATCATAAACATAATTATTTATGTACAATATATGAGTCCACCAATATTTGCGACAGGCTACTGATTCGCTGACCACTACCCTTTGCCAAAGAGGTCCATTTCCTAAATACCGCATCCAAGTGCAGACTGTTGCGATAATTAATGCGTATGTTGGAGTCAACCTAAAATATACTTAGTTTGTTTCATTAAAGTATTAGAACGCATCCAGCGTAGTGCCACAAATGCATACAGCTAATAATGGTTCTTAACACCATACTACAAAATTAGTTTCATTCTTTTATTTCCACCTCTTATGAATAAACTTTATTACAGTTTATAGTCATTGTCCTATGTCAAGTCGAGAATAAAGTCAAGTTTAAGTCACTCGTGGCAAGTAAATCTTAATTTGTTGGAAGTAAAGTAAATAGCAGTAAGACAAAATACATTAACTGTTCTGAAACTTTATTAAGATTTTGTGTAGTGTTTGAACATATTCTCGGTTCCTTTCCAAAGTTTTCGAGCAAACTATTAGGAATATTAAATGTTAAATTTTAGAAATTTGTAAAGTAATATTAATATGATATTAAAATCGTGACATTATTTGATACAAACCTCAACCATCTTGATAATAATCCTTTAGGTAATTGCGACCAAGAAATTTTTTTGTGTTTCTCTGCATATATTTCTAAATTAAACGACAGCAAAAAACTGGATATTGAAAAAAACGTAAACGTTACTAAAGTTCCATTGAGTAATAATTGTTTTCCTGGATCTTCATAAGCCTGAAATTGTTTAATTTAATTAATTAATTTCAGGCAGTATCCAAATTAATAGAAAATGTTATACTAACTGTTTCTATGTATAGAGGATTTTCAATGTACGAATATGTCATCACTAAAACTATATGGGAGAAGAACACACCAGTCATTGTCATCGACCTAAAATGAATAAATATTTTTTCTTCCCAATAAAACATAAATCAAAACAACTTAATATAAAACAATAAAAAATATATACATATTATAAAAAAAGAAATTAAAGCACTTGATGATACCTGATTCCATTGAACAATTTCAACCTTTCTAATCTGGGGTCAGGTCCAGTTCCACTTGGAGCAGTTAGTCGACTCCAATTCCGAAACACAGAGAACGAAAGCAAATAGGGATTGCCTACCAATATAAAAAATGAAGTGTTATAAAACATTTTTTACGTGACCGCACTCCACCTGATGTTAAGCCAAAGTGTGGTACGCTCATGTACCTACATGACAATGCTCCACCTAGGAGAAATCTTTGTAAGTTTAGTTAAATAAACAAAATCTACCTTTGTTTTCACTTCTTCTATAGGTATCGTAAAAGCTTCCGATAATGTTACACAAAATCAAAATAAAATAAATAACAGCTACAGTGATATCAGCGTTGTCGTATTTATTATTTTTATTGTTAGTTTCACAATTTAATATTTTAACATCTGTTACTTTCAATCGATAATCGTTCCAGATAGTATCATTTAGGTATCTCTCAAGGATTTCTTTCCGGCTCATTCTTGTATTATTTGAATTATTTATTACTTGTTGTTTGTTTGTTAAACACACACCCCTGTGTATTTGTGTGTGATTAAAATGTTTAATTGTGTAATCTGAATAATTCTGCAAAATTATAATTATTATGGCGCCAATTCTTCTATTGATTGAAATAAAAATGTATTATTAATTTTTCAATTTACGTGTATCATATCCATAAGTTCGGATGGTCTATCGGAATAAAGATCAGCATCCACTAAACAATATACAGCATCTGGCTTAAACATACATTTATCATAATTGTCCATGGAATATAGGTCTGGCATTCGTTCATATTCAGTTCCTGGAAATGTAATTACAGTGTTACACATTGTCGTTATTAGAACACGATATTATTTGCATGTATTTTCATTAAGTTATGGACTTGATTTATCGGTTCAACGGAGCATTGAATTAATTACTACCATTGAAGCATCTTTTGATTTGATATATTTTTTAAATATTTTATTTTATAGCGATGAGACAAATGGGATTAACCGAGACACACCACTTTCACATCCGTTATACTTTTATTTTTTTAGCACGTCATATGACCGTACTCCGCCTGATGTTAAGCCAGAGTGCGATCCATGAACGGAGGCGACCGCTGTCGGAGCAGGGGATTTGCAGACAGCAGTCGCGCCCGCTATGCCGGCTTGATGAGATGCCTCTTCACACTGCGCTTGAAGGGAAATTTCGCTGTTATAGGAAGGGGGAAAGACGTGACTAGGACGTTATACTTTTGTTTTAAATAAAAATAAATAAATTTAGTGTAGATTTATTATTAAAACATTTTATATTTTTCGTTCCTCAGCTACTATAAACTTATAAATTATGTTAATTAAAATATAATTTACGTCAATTATTTTTCCGAGTTATGTGAGCTAATGAATGCTTATAGGAACACCTAATTACAGCCTTCTAGCTAAATAGGTCTTGCACCAGGTCACGTCAGGTCACCTGGTAATCAGTAATTATGTTTGAAATTATACTTACTTTTTATTAGTACAGTTTTATTAGTAGCAGTAGATTTGTAGTAATATATTTTTTAAATAAATAAAATAATTATATCGACTTATTTGTCTTTGGTCTTCCACTCGACAGTCTTTTTAAAGCTAAATGTAGTTGTGGATTCATTAGACAATGTAAAAAGCCCAACTAGGCTTATTTACAATGTTTTGACAATGGAGAGAGCTATATACTAGACGTGCAAACATCATATATCTGACATGAAAAAAGCGTAGACGCCTCAAACGATTTGACAATGTTGCCGTCAAGTCAAAGATCAACTGACAGATAACATAAAAGTGACTGCGGTCATATTTTCTCTCGCGTCTTATTGGGAGCGTTATTGCACATCTACGAGTAGTTGTTGTATAATGGTTTTGACTTGATGTGCAGCGGTACCCATTTCCGCCTGAATGTGGTTCTTGAGCGAAGAAAACTGATATAACCACAGAGAACTGTCTGCATCAACAGTTGCCTCTATGCCGGCCTGAGGTGAGGAATGTGTATTTGGCTACTTTTAAGCTGATTCCTTTCTTAGTCAACCTTTACGGATGTAACATTGGAAAGAGGTGATAGCCTGGGTTCATCAGTCTGCCTACCACTCAAAGACATACAAAAGTCTTTTGAAAATATCAATTTTAATTGATTTAATTAATTGAATAGAAAACAATACAAATGAAAGTCATAAGACAAATAGTAATGAATATTGGCATTCGACTGAAATACGAAAACTTTGCAGACAGCATTAGTTAGGTAGTTTGTTAACAATCCTGTCGTTCATTATTATTCTTTTTCATTTTTCTAATATATGTATTTTTCTTTCATTAATTACAAACTACTTAATACAAAAAGTAATAATTAGCTAAAATCCTAATTAAAGCGAGTTTATTTTTAAGTGGAGAGATTTTCTTGTATGTAACTACTTTGTAAGGAAATTGTTCTAAATATATATATTGAAATCAATTAATAATAATCTACTAATTTAAAAAGTGGTAGACAGACTGAAGATGGATATTAGCCCAGTGTGCTATCCTGGTTTAGGGCCATTTCGTATCCGTGAAGTGACCGTGTCGCGTTTTGGGAATAGTGAAAGTAAAGGCAGGTATAACGAGAGGCCCGTGGCTCGCGGTCCTTTAACCGTGAGTACCAGTGTCGTATGGGAGGCACTGTTAGAGTTGCTGGTCTCCCAACGGACGCGTCCTCAGGTGGTGAATAGAGGGTCCCGGGATACCTCCCTGAGGTACCCCGGCGCGAACCAAAACCAGCAAAGTGGGGTGTCTCCTCGGGTCACACTCTGTTTTCAGAGAAGACCTGAGTAAGAGACTACCCTTCAACGCGTAAGCGGGGGCGGTAACGGAGTACCAAGCGTTATCTCCTTCGTCCCGAGCCAAGAGCGGTAATCCCGGGGTTGGACTGCCGCTCATTTACTTGGCTGGAATGGTGATTCTTCCCGATGAGGAGGGGCCTAATGGTCGCGGATGAATGCGAAAGCGTGCCCGTGACCTCACCATATGACGTAAAGGAACACCGTGGGGTTTTTAGTCGTGTATACCTGGTATTGGGGAGTACCGGAGAGTCCGACATAACCTCGTCGTCTTCCCCGAGACGGCGGGGCATCTATAAAAGATTTCCCCCACGTAAAAAGAAAGAGGTGACTGCTGCCTGTAGAAATTTATCTGTAGAAGCAGTTGTTTCAGTGTTGTCATATGCCGAGCTATATATAAATAAACTATAAAACTTAAATTTCCTACTTTTAATATCCATATTACAATTAAAGTGAAAAATTACTTACCATTAAGTTTATACAACACGGCAACGCAACTTTTCCACGATAGGAGCAATAAGAAAATTCTCAAATACATTTTTATTCTATGCATCGATAGTGTGTTTTTGTTAGGTC
This sequence comes from Tinea pellionella, assembly GCA_948150575.1. Taxonomy (NCBI): domain Eukaryota; kingdom Metazoa; phylum Arthropoda; class Insecta; order Lepidoptera; family Tineidae; genus Tinea; species Tinea pellionella. The sequence continues at coordinate 4,795,067 of OX411258.1, forward strand.
TGTCTAGCTGAGACTGAGAATAATTATCTTAATATCTGCTATATTGAAAACAATACTTACAGGGATCATAACATTGAACTGTAAACCAGTTCTATTGAACTGTTGAATTAATATAATTGAAATAATCGAAGCAACCTTACAGTACCTTTTTCCGTGGGGATAATCTTTTATAGATGCCACGTCGTCTCCTCAGGAAAGTATCCTGGGACCCTCTATCCACCACCTGAGGACCAGCAGCTCCAGCAGTGCCCCCCATATGACACTGTCACTCACAGTCGTAACCATTTTTATTCAGTTTTAACTAGACTTGGGGGCAAACCTAAAACGTATATATAAATTTTTATCACTTTTCAATTGTTCTAATTTTCCAATAGGAAGTTTTTGTATTAGTAGTAAATTCTAAAACTATGTGTTGTGCTCCTGTCAATCTGGACCGTGTACATTTGTCTCCTCAAGCAGGCATAGGGGAGGCGATTGATCGCAGATTTTCCTTTATGTTGGAGACCATATTTTGAACTTGTAATAGAGTACAGTCCAACAATGAAGATTTCTGATTCTATTTAAGTTAACAATTATGAGTAGAGCTATTTCATGTTGCAGAATGTACGTGCGGGTGTAGTGGGAGTAACAAATCGACATTGCTACATGAGCTCGCCTCTGAGATAACTAACCGACTGTTATTTTTCAAGTTTTGAGACGTATCTTGAAATTGCAAAAGGTTTCATCTCCATTTTCGTTGCATTTGCTGAGAGATTTATTTCTGTAGTTACGGATAGATATTTTAGATACTCGTTTCTCGCATTTTTTCTAAACCATCGACGAGGATTTTAAGTCGAGGTTACGTTGGCAACGAATGGATGGATAACTGTAAAAATAAAGAAAGAAAATCTTATTAAGTTGGAACATATTTTTAGATACACGATGTTCGTTTAAGCTGTTTTGTCTAGAATAATAACATTTCTTATCATAGTTGTTAAACAAAATTAAATCACAGAATTGACGAAAGAAAAATCTGTTATAGTAATAGAAATAAAATAAAAATTAATTTGTTTGAAGTTGATGCAAAGAGTAAATATCGCTGAGATCGTTTCTATGCAGCTGTTCGCTTCGTTCGTGCGGTCGCACCATTGCCGCTTTTTTCTTGCGTTCCAGTTTGTTACTTTAAACTTTAAACTGTTCGCCGAAACCCGAATAAAATACAAGACGATATTTTTCTAAATTGTAAAGCGACTGATCGGTAGCGTACGATCTGAAGATAATTACTGCTATTAGTATCTTTAATTATAGACAATTAATAGTCAAGAAGTGCCTTTCATATCACTTTCAGACGTCCGAATGAATATTTTCTACACTAACAATAATTCGACCACATTCTATTACCCAAAACAGTTATTTAATTTATATTAATTAATCCACCTTAAATCAAGAGCTCCATATTATAATAAACATAATGAAATTTATTAGACCTTTATTAATTTCGTATTTCGTGATTTATTTGAGATAAAATACTTTTTTATTACATTATGAATACAATATATGAAATATACGGATCACTCATAAAATTAAGTTATTAGGTCCATTAATTTTTCGATTTGTTATACAGCAATTATCCCAAATCAGGATTCTGATACCTACACCAACACAAGCTCACAGCATCCAAATATCTATATTTAAGCAAAAAATGTTTCGATCGGGGTCTGAACCCCGAACGTCTACACTCCACAAAATAGATAATTACGACTGCGTAAACAAACATAACAATCCCTTAAACAATTAATTATTTTGCTTTAGAAATTGTGACTTTAACAATTTATGCGGCATCCTTTAGGTACCTCACTTTGATTCTTTGTCCGGCAATAAGACAATTGTTCCTCTCACAAATAAATTAATGAACATAATATTTCTATTCAAATAAATTTGGTACCTACATTAAAATTGCTTTCATGTTTTTCACAATATCCTTCAAAACATTTACAAGAACATTAATTAGATTTCATGCTTCAACTAAATACTTGTCAAACTTAATTATGATGAGTAATATTCAATTAGTGGGAGATGTTATTAAAATTTAACAAACTAATACTCAACAGAATAGTATCATTTTATAAAGGACAAATTAGTTTGTGTTTTGGGACCAGCTTCGAACCTATTACCCGATTATATCGAGAGGAGTATATCCTGTTAAGAGAGGATGCCCATTCGTCTGCCTAAACTGGCATATAAAAAGTGTAAAACGACAGAAAACAACCGCGCGAACCAGAAGTTGTAAACATCATACTGATGAGATTCAAGTATTTCTTCTTTATTATAATTTTTTGACTTTTAATGGCCTACTATTACTACCATACTTTATTTAAAAACACAAAACATCATCGATTTATATAAAAAAAACAAGCAATGTGAATGCAAAAGTGTTGCGAAGGTCTAGTATTGTATTAGTGTTATTATAACATTGCAGCTTGCTTTTATATGAAAATTTTAAAAAAGCTTGTATTAAAAAAAGTGTCAATTACATTTTAGTATTAGTGTAACAAGTGGGTAAAGTGATAGCTGTCTTTTTACACCCAGTATATTTATCTGAAGTATGTTTGAGTGTTTCAGCTTATGGGCCGCACTCTAGTTTAACATCAGGCCGAGTATGGTCATCTCACATGTTATTAAAAAAAACTTATAAATTAATTGCAAAGTTTAAAGATCAGTTAAATTACCTATGAAATTGCCGTACTGCAGTACTGGTCATTTCGTACAAAACAGCAATTTCATGGGTAAAGACCTATTATTTGCGATTCTGTTCAAAGACGAACCACAAAACTCGGTTTTAGTGTACCAATTAATCTACAGCCTGCGACCTTCTTTAGGTTACTAGTTCATTGAGATGGGCGTTCTAAAGTTACACTACCCTCTCCTATACATTGTTTATTAATAATTTGGCTTTCAAGGAGAGATTTAGTATTATAATAATTTGCAATTTATAGTTCATTTGTTGTTTATTTCATAGACATAGAACTATGTCTACGAACTACGACATAGAACGTAACTAATAGTATACATTGTTCGTTCTTTCACTATCCAGGCTCATTTTGAAAAGTATTCCTGAACAACTTAACACATTCGAATAAGTGGAGAAATGTCATCTGAAATCTGGAAACAATTAAAGTTTTATATCCCGTTTTACTCTTTTCAAACTTGAGGAAAATTATGAATTTTGCTTCAAAGCACATTTTGTTTATATTCTTATTAGTATATTCATAAATATTGATTTTATAGTAAAAGGTTTTTTATTAAACAAGTAATATCAAATATCAAATAAAATATAGGCGCGCTTAGAAAACTCAAAATAATATACATACATTAAAATATTTAACTAAATAAATAACAAAAAATTTGAATATCGGGGAATCTGAGACATCATTATGAAAGCTGGGCTGCCCATAACCGTCGGGCGTGCATGAAGAGAATTGTGGACACGAGGAAAGCGAGTGAGTTTTGTCAAGATCGTAGTAAGTGGCGTTCCATTGTCTCTGCCTATCCCTGTGGGGAAAAGGCGTGACATAATAAAAATGAAATATCGGGCCTTGTGGATCGTAGGTACCGACTTAATCTCATACAATGATGGCAAGGAAAAGTGATAAACATTGAAATTGTTCTAGATTTTTGCATCTTGAAATTTTCACACTACGTTACATTTCTTATTTCAATATAATCGTATTCAAAATCTCAAGATCCACTGTTTTCAATCATCACTCTCAATTGCGTAGGTATAGGAAGGCGGGCACCATCTGTTCGCGCGCTCAATATTATTCCTAATCAACGAAAAGCTCTTACACAGTCGCAATAATACAAATGGAAAGCTATGAATGGAACTGTGGCCTGTTTACTCGAGTGTACTGAATGCATTACTGATTACGTAAACACTTAACTATATCATTCTATTTAATATCTAATTGTGTTTGTACTTCATAATTTTAATTATCTTTTTTGTCGTAATTTTATTAATCTAATAATAATAAAAAGATATTGGTATTAGTATATCCATATCTACTAAAGTTAATCATTGTACCTCGGTATATGACAACACTCCGCCTGATGTACGAGTAAAGCTAGAGTCGCGATGAACGGAAACATCTGCTACTACTGAGAAATATCTACAGGCAGTAATCCTCACCGCTATGCCGGCTTGAGGAGACGAATATCCAGATTGACAGTGCACACTCCTCTCGTTATACCTTTCTACCTCGTAGTTGTTTAAAATTATTTCAATAAAATACGATAATGCGATAAAATGATAGTGCCGATTTTCTATTGATTATATTGACAAGAAAAGTGATAAAAATATATTTTCCAATACTTATTACATTCTCGAATTGCCTCCCTGGTCTAAGGTCTTACGTTTGCAGCTATTTAAGTTGGTTTCTTGAATATTTCTACTGGTAAAAGTAATAATGCGTTTTTATTTATGGATTTAAAATGATAAAAAGTTCACTTGCAAAGTTGCTTGGAGAGATATTTGTTTTGTCTTGTTATTGCGGTGGAGTCTCTTGATTAACTGCCTGTCTCATCTTCATTGAATAATGTACCTAATAAAAGAATTTTCTTTAAACATTCTTTAAATTATTGCAATTTATATTCTTTAGTGGCTTCTAGTTATTCTGCAAATATTTTTATATCGGTGAGAAAATAAAACAAAATAAATGACGATAAACGATCTACATATATACTTGTAATCTCTAAGATTTTCTTTTATTTTATTGTTTTTAGATGTCTATATTACCTAAGTTAGTCCTTGTATAATAGGCACTGAGTGACCAAAGTATATACATATCAGTTACATTGGTACCGGTCAGTGAGATTTCAACACGGGTTTCATCGATCGTTCATGACCGCCTACATACATACGTAACGTGTAATAGCGCATATGTGTGGCATAACCTTAAAGATATGAACATAAATGGATTATAACCCTTTATATTAATAATCTCAAGTACAAAAACATACAATGTTAAAGCATGCATCATTAAAACGGAACTTTACCGGTAAAGGTTGGAACTTTTCACATTTCTGAAGCCACAGGAAACATGTTCGCTTTAATAGTACCCGAATATGTTACTGTGGCGAAACAAACGAATGACTATGTTTTACTGCACTTGGGCGATGAAATATTACACATCTGGAGCTACTGCTTATAACTTTTACTTTATGGCGGTCGTATTTTCTGTGAACTGATTTAGGGTTATACAGTTTTTAAGTTCATGGGCCGTGGTCTAGCGGTAAGACGCGTGAACTCAAATTCTGACCGGTACCAATCATTGTTATGTATACTTTAGTCGCTCAGTATCTGTAGGCATTATTAAAGAGTGTTAGGGAGACTGATGTTGGTTATTAGCCCAGTCTGCCGTCCTGGGGCAGTACCACCACTTTCGAATGTAACACCCGTGAAGTGACCTTGTTGCGTTTCGAGTTCAGTTTGAAAATAGCTAGGTATGCAAGAGGAGTGTGCACTAAGCGCTAACTAGCTTAATTGATTTGATTAGATGGAAGAAACCTGTGATAGCTAATTTCATATCTATTATACTCATAGTCTAAGATATCGATGCAAGATTGAGCTACATACATTTTTGCAGACCACAGTCTATGCTGGCTTGAGTTTCGCTTAACATTAGGCTGAGTGCGTTCACATGTAAATAAGAATTACTATTGCGTACGTATAGTTACAGATATAAAAGAAAATATAAAAAATGATATAAAATGGATGCACATCGCTCACCTTATCAAGAACAAGTCGATAAACTGCACGCTCTGCGAATAACAAGTAGGCATTTTCGGTAGAAAAGCCTTACGTCAGCCCCTCACATAAATTTATAATCAAGCGAGCCTCCCCCAAATGAAATTAAATTATACCTGCCACTGAAAACTTTGGCAAAACATTTACATTTTGCTCTTTAAAAAACGCCGTAATTCATCGACTCAATTTCACGATTCCAAATAAGGGGACTACATTTATAACTTCAAATGTCGACTTAATTCTGTTTATATAGAGAGTGGTAGGCAGACTGATGACGGTTATTATCACAGTCTGCCGTCCTGGTCCCAGTCTCCTGAAAAGTAGTCAGGCATAACGAGAGAAGTATGCACCTTAGATTTCGCACAATCGTCTCCTCAGGCCGGCATAGCGGAGGCGACTGCTGTCTGAAGAAATTTCTCTGTTCATAGTTGTTTCCGTTCATGAACCGCACTCTAGCTTAACATCAGGCGGAGTGTTGTCATATGCCGACCTAATAAACAATAATGATGAGGTTTGTGAATGAAAACAATTGCTACCACAGAGGAGAGTCTATATGAAATAGTCGCATCCACTATGCCGGCTTTATATGACGCTATGTGTACAGGATAATTTTTTTAACTGGGACAGTATGGGGAAATCCGAAACCACAGTAGATACAGTACTGGCCCGTTGCATGACAAATTATTTTATTAAATTTGACTAACTTCTGCTGCTCCGTTTTTTTTCTTCTAATACAATGAAATGATCCTTACATGAAACTGAGTCGAACCGTATCAGAACATTTTTTGACCAAAATGGCTAATTTTTATGGACAACTTAAGAGTGACCAGAAAAATTACTATGCCAAATTCGTTTTCTTAAAAAAAATAGTAAATAGTTCCTAAGACAGTTTCCCTGTATCTACTGTGGTTTCGGGAAATCCAAAATATCCCAGTTAAAAAATTACCCTGTATATATGTTTTATATTTTGGGTATAGCGATATAAGTCAACAGCTAGTATTAACTAAATATCTGTTTACCAGAAAAATGGTAAAATATCTCATTATCACACTAGAAGGACGGATGAATTCCATTCAAGAAACGCTTTATTAAGTTTTTAAAATTGCATCTTACATAGGATCCAAAGTATTCTTCCAGCCATCACGCTCTTTTAAAAGTTTAAATTTTAATTAAAAGACTCTTTTGCGTGCTACGAAACGACTCCAATTAAAACTATGTCTTCCAACGGGAACTAGAACATAAAAGAGTTGAGAGGTCGGCGAAAAAGCACTGGATAATTGCTCACTAAGAACTGCTTAATTGTGGCTTGTCAATTTCAAATGTAATTATTACAACTGTCTGCATTCTTTCTCATTTTTACGACTTTTTATAAAGTCTGAAATACTTTGTTAATGATGTCAAACTATCTTAACTTTATTGTTATTTTTTCATTGATATATACAACTAGATGTGCAATAACGCTCCCAATGTGACGCGAGAGAAAACATGACCGCAGTCACCTTTAGGTTCTCTGTCAGTTAGTGTTTGACTTGACGGTAACATTGTCAAATCGTTTGAGGCGGCCTACGCTTTTTTGTGTTGTTTCAGATGTATGATGTTTGCATCTCTAGTTTTTTTTCTATAGTTTCTGCCTACCCCACTGGTAAAAGGACGTGAGCTAAGTATTACATATTAGTATCAGTATTTTTTTTTTCAAATAACACATTTAAATGCGATGAATAACCTAGTAATATCGCGTTTGGAAGCAGCCAGCTATAACGAAAGCCGGCATAGCGGAGGCGATTTCTGCCCTCAGAAATTATTTCTGTTCATAAACTGCGCTCTAACTGAACTTCAGAAGGATTCTTGTCATATGCCAAGCTCCAATAAAAAAAAAATTAAACCAGTAAATGAAAGGGCTCTCGATTAAGTTCTAATGGCTATGTAAATTAGAAGTGACCGGGTATAACGAGAGGAGTATGCGCTGTCAACGTGGACTGTTTATATTCTTCTCCTCAAGCTGACGTTGCTCGCATACATCTGTGGTCTGTGGCCGTTGTCTTCAAACAGTAGTATTTACTGGGATTTATTTTATACATATATAAAGTACACCAATTATTTTAATAATTCCATATATGTATATTGTATATACCTGTACGTATATAAAAGAAAATAACGTTAGAATCACAATATCGAATGACACCCATGCAGACTGAATGAACGGCGGCTTGTTGAAAGTCTCGAAAATGAAGAATAGAAATGAAGTCTTTACCTTTGAATATATTGAATAAAATATCGTTTCTAGTTTAACTTCTTTGTAATGGAGATTGCGTCTGATGATAAGTCCTGTGTTCGTAAACGGTTTCGTTCACTGATGATGCAGATAAGCTTTCATTTAATGAAAGTTTGCCCTTGAATTGTCTTCTGTGCTTTATGGGTGCTTAGCTTCAGCTGCTAATGTTACAGATAATAAATACATTTAAATAACATCTGTTCACTTATATGAAAAAACTAATAATACCTCAGTCTACTAATACTACTAAAAACTACTAAAAAAAACTAATAATAACATTCAGTCATTTTTTATTTTATTTTAATGCCTGTACTAAATAAGTGGGCGTGGCCAAGATGTTTACGCTACGCCGCTTATACGAGACCTTTCTAGAAACTTCTACGCATGCTGTCTCTTTCGCACCCTAGGTGCACTTAACAATGTATAACATAGTTACATTGGTACTGGTCAGAAATTAGCGAGGTTTGAACACGGGTCTCGTCGATAGCGACGCTAGACCACAGTCGCTCTTCGCATTTCTTCAGACTGCTTTCGGTTCTGTCTGCGTATGGAAGTAAGCAGATGATGTGTAATAGATATTAAATGATGATATTTTTATTTTATTAAAATCTTCAGGCATAATCAAATGCTAATGGGTTTGTTATTATTAAATTGTGATGAAAATTGAATAGAAAAAAATTACGGCGTACAAACATCGAACTCAGGTCCTCCGCAATGTGCTTGGTTGTTTTGGCCACTAAGCTACTCATAGCTTACACGAACGTGTCAAGATTTTTCTATTCTATTTTTTAAATAATTGTCATTAGGAGTATTTTTTCTGTTAAATTGTCATCAGATATATAATAATTAATTAAAAAATAATTAATTATATTTCTTAAATATAGTGCATTACAAACAATGTTTATTTGCCATAAAGTTAAGTTGATTTCTACAGTTTTTTTAACAATGCCGCAGTCAGCATCTCATACGAAATTTTGCTGCACTATGAAAGCGTTACGTGATTTCGTGTAGATTTCCTCTAGATAACGAGCGCGGCTAGTGCAGTTTTGCCAAATTACTTGACATTTCCAAACTAGTAGAGAAACTTTTTCGTGTTTCAAGTGATGCATTGTGTTCATAACTGGTAACATAATGTTGGTTGTTTCTAACTATATGAATGCATTTATAGTTTGGCTTACTATCGCGTTTAATTTGATCGTTTTATATTTATTGATCGTGGTCGCGATGAATATCCTGTATATTCATTTTATTATATTTTGCTAAAAATCAAGACTTTCCTTTCATTTAACCTCAAAGAGCGCGAGATTTTAAATCAATATGATGATTTTCAATCATCATAAATAATAAATGTTGTCAATGTACCGGTAATGTATAAATACATGGAAATAAGAGACAATTTGTTAAAAATCAACACTTTTCTTTGGTTTGCCGTATATCATTACTTTCCAGAATTTGATCCTTATCAGGAACACTATCGGATGGTGCAATAATATAGTGGTTTTTTTTTCAAAATCTACAGGTTCGATTCCTGGCCGTGAAAATGGATTTATCAAAAATTTAATAATGCAGTTTTAGTTTTCATCAAAATCGGCATCGAGACTCCTTTCAGCATTTTTCGATATCTCTTATAGTTTAGAATTTGGCGATGAAAGCCCACTTGAAATATTCACCTGTATATTACATAAAATCTTTTAATTTCGTTAAAACTGATGAGAGCAGACTAATGATGGTTATTAGCCAAGTCTGCCGTCTTGTAGGCAATGAAGTGTCTATCATGAAAAATCTAGACCATTTGTCTTCTCAAACCGACATAGTAGAGGCGACTGCTGCTTGTAGAAATTGCTTAGTGGTAACAGTTGTCTCCGCTCATGGTCGCACTCTAGCTTTACACCACGTGGAGAGAGTCGATTATGTCGAGCTACAATAAAAAAATAAATTATACATAGTATATTTTTAAAACATTTGTATTATATATTTTGGGCAACTAATAATCATAAATTTTCTGGAGCACCGGGGTCCATCCTGCAATTGTCCAATTATGTTTTTATATAATGTAAATTTTATTATCTATTTATCTAAGTTTTTTTTTAGAAAAAATATCGATTTTCTTTTAACTGTTACTTTTTACTTTGTTCTAACAGCAAAGACGTAACACCCACCGTTGTATAAAGTTTAAAGTAAGAAAGTTTTGTGCAAATGCTTGTTTTACAACCTGACCAGAAGGTAAGGTGACACTCGGGTATGTCTACGCTACTTTATCTTTATGTAAAAACTTAAATTAATAATATTTATTATTGATAAGTCGCCCAGGTACACCCCCTAACAGAATTTTCGAGTTCATACACCTCACTTACACAACAAATTTTGTTTAATATGACCTATTACTTTTTTTTATTGTAGTTCGGCATATTATGACAACGCCTGGTGTTAAGCTAGAGTTCGTGAACGGAAACAACTACTATCACGGATAAATTTCAAAAGGCAGATGCTTCCACTATGCCGGCTTGTGGAGATAAATGTACCTACATAAGTCTGGTTAAAAATGCACACCTTCACCTGGCTACTTCCAAAATGATCCCGAAACGTGCCAAGGAAGTGACGGGTGTTAGATTCGAATATGGTGCGAAAAATCATCATCAGTTTTTTGTTTTTGCTTTCGAATGTGCATTATTGTTAATTTATTTATGTTTTATATCCGCGTGTATGACTCCTACGATTCAGTGTTGTGTTGCCCGACCAAAGAAAACTTAAAAACATGTCAGGCGGTGAATCTCCTTAAATTGCTAATTTAAATTTTATTCTCATGAAAATTTTTAGTACGTTTCATGCTCGTGTAGAAAATTTATGCGGAATTTGTCTAGATTTTATTTTCGAAAGTAAGTATTTATTATCATATTAAAAGTATAAAAGCTAAGTTGAATCGTTAAGTGTCTAACTTAGTAAAATTCACAAATCTTAAAAATCAATTCGCAAAAATCATTCAAATATCTAGAGAAATGTAAACGAACGTTTGAATCTACTTAAAATGGCAGCTTCTAAAGGTCCCCTACCAAATGCAAATGGAATATTCGTGTACTTGGCGATTAGGGGCACCACTTCAACTCAGTCCGGGACTTGTTACAACCCGGATAAACTGAGTTGTGCCTGGTGCGGTTTACCGACAGGTTTAATCTAACTTGTATTCTAAAATTAACAGGATTTTCATAATCAGCAGATGAATTGTGCGCGCCAATAATAATCAGCGGCTTTGTCATACAGCGAAGTAATACCAGGTTCCAGGTCCCACACAGGTCAGGTATTTGTTTTGTACTTATATTTTCTGTATAATTATAATTTATTTCACAAATATCTGAAACATATCATAAAGTTAATAAACATATAGTAAAAATTATCTATTATAAAGTGATTTTTTCTTTGTCCCCTATGCCAGTCAGATTTTATATTTTTGCCGTAGTTTGCGACGTTTATTGAGGTATGTATGAGACAGCTACTTTATACGCACATACAAAACATTTTTTTGGGATGAAATGGGATTGGGAACGTTATAATACCAACGCATACGAAGTTGCGAGCAACAGTCTTCTATTTATACAATGTATTATATAAAAATGGATGCTTGATATACATCCGTCGTTGGACATTAACAAATAGATTTCGATACCGTTTGACCGATCACCATGAAAAGTTTGCTTATAATAAAGGTTTTCATGAAATTCACTTCTCGCTACTAGATGGCGTTGCATAGCATCTTAACGCTCAACTGATGTATAATAGAGATAAATAAATATAATTAGACAGGCATGACGACGTTTGCTGGGTTTTGCTAGTGGGTAATAAATTAATAACTTTTATGGAAATACTGTAAATTCTCATATTTCTAGCATTCATATTCTGGGTAAAAATATTACAGGAAGGACGATGCAGCGCCGCGACGCTTACAGTCTTTTTATAAAATGGTCTCACAACTCTTCGTTTTTCTTTTATTTTCATCACTTTTAAGTGGAAAAAGTTAACCTACGAAAAGGAGAAATCTAATTTAGTTTTAAGTGTTCGTAAAATATTGAAGATTCCTTCCGGGTGCGGGATCGCCGTGTCTGGAGGATATTAAAAATTTCATAACACTAACTTGTGCAGAGTTAGTGCAACTTCATAGACTTTACAAGAATATGTTTCTCCGTAAATAACCCTGTTGAATAAAATACCACGGCTTTAAAATTGCACATTCACTACGAATGAGATGGAACTTGTTTATGGAGCAATTTTTTAAAGTCGTTTAAACTTCAAATGTTGATTTCGTACTTTAGGTACGATTTATACTAAATGCCAAAACTGTGTCAACATGGTAAGAATGTTATTTGAGTACGTAAAAATAATGGTTACATGGTTACATGTGGTTACATTAGTGTGTTCCCTGTCAATCTGACGAATGTGTCTTTTCAATACTGCATAGCGAAGGTGATTTCTGCCTGTAAATATTTCTCAGTAGTGGCAGAGAATCGCGGTACCCTCAATTGCACGCCCCAGCAGGTGTACCTAGGGTTTCAGAGACCCGGTACGAAATCAAATCATCTGCGGGCCTTTTTTCCCATGTTTTTGGGTCTCTCATAAGTCGTTACGATGCACTACCGTATCCCCTAGCTACGCCACTAGGTCTAAGTTAATTTTTAGTAATAGTTAATATTATAGAACAAACAGAACTATTAAATAATTATAGTTCATTCTTTTTTTTCAACTTTTATTTTAGATATTTTAATGATAAAATAATTATTAGTATATTTCTTAACGAGTTCACTACTACATATGTAGAAAGAGAAATCGATACCTATAGGTACCATTTGAATCGTTTTCAAAGAGATTTCTTTGTATAGTGGAATTGCATCCAGATAGCTTTGAGGCTTTAGACGTGTTAGTTTTTGAAAAAAAAGTAAACTAAAAAGCTGTTACATAAAAATTATTCGAAATTGAAAATTGTACTGAAAAAGTTAGTACAGAAAATAAAATAGGTACCTACATTTAATGAGTTTAAATGATCAGAAATAAAAAATATATAGTTGTCTGATAACAACTTTCTTGACTTCCTTAAAATGAAGTACAATTTAATAAATATTAAATGTACCTACAATAAGAACTTGTTCATGATAAGTACTATACGCGCCTACCACTTCAAACATGAAAAATTCACGAGTAACATCTCTAGGTAGTGTTCGAGAGCAACGGTTATACGCGTTCGGACAACCACACAACTAATTATCACAAAACTAATATTTACAAAACTGTACCTTAGATTTTATATTTGTAAGATTGAAAGTTGTTTAACACCCATGTATATCGAAGTTTGTGGAAGTGTGTACATATCGCACAGTATAGCCGGTCGTAATTCCATTAATGCCGCGAATACATCACGCTCGAGGCACCTCGCGCTCGCTCGAGTCGTTGGCGTGGATTTACTGCCTACGCTAAATGAAAGGGCTAGGTCGAGAGACGAATCTGTTACGTACTTTTGGCTCTATACGATGTGTACGAATATAAAAAAAATAGTATATACGCCTGCATTGGATGTATTTTCACAGGCGTCCTTTGAGTTTTTCTTAAAAAGATTTTGTTTAGCAAACATTCTAAATTCAAACGAGTTTTTATTAAAAAGATAATCCTTACAAATTCTTTCATTTGTCAAAGTATTGGTGCGTGGCGTATGAAACTGACAAATGCATGCAACTTGCAACTACATCCATACCAGTATAGTATGTAAAAAGGCTTTCATAGCATATCATACTTTATAATGTATTAAAATTACGATAATAAAGAGCAATTATAAAAACATAACAGTACACTACATAATAGGTGAATAATGAGTATGTACATATCTATACAATATAAATATAAATAAAATAAAATAATATATTATTAAATACTATGAGCGTTTTTTGCACTATTTCGATTGAAAGTGCTACGATATGTGACAACTGTTATAATATAAAAATGTCTGCAGGCAGCAGTCGGTTCCACTATGCCGGCTTGAAAAGTAGGTCTCTACACGAGTGAAAGTGATGATACTAAATTAATGTTAGAATTAAAGATAATAATAAACAGTTAAAAAAACGGCTAAAATATCTCAAGAACATATTGTATAATTCTCGCATTTTCCACTCTGTTAATATTTTTTACATTTCCTGCGCCCTGTAATTGGTTTAGTATGGTAATTCGCGACACGTCCACGTTTTTGTTTTTATATTTATTCTTCTGACTTTGCCGTTGTAGATTGAGTGCCTTTTGAAGTATTATTTATTCATTTAGTTGTAATTAAATTACGTATTGAATAAAAATGTGAGTATTGGCGGGTGTTTAGAGATAATATGAACAGTTTATTGATGTTTAATTATTTTATTACTAAATTATTATAAAAATTGATATTTTCTTTCGAAATATTTACTAATAATATTATAAAATGAAGTATGATATTGAAAAATAAAGTAAAAAAATTGTTTCTGGGTTTAGACGTTGTATTCTATGTATATACGTACGAGTATATCCATTACGTGTATATCCATTAACTAAATAACATACAGGGTGTAAAACGAGAGGCATCATTCCAATGAAGCAGAAGTGTAAACATCATTCTGATGAGGTACAAGTATTTCTCTTTTATTTTTTTTTTGGATCACTTTTTAAACATTTATTACCTACAAAACATTATGGTACCATTGTTAAAAAAACACCACCACCAAAATATAAAAACCATTTTTGATATATACAACTAGATGTGCAATAACGCTCCCAATGTGACGCGAGAGAAAACATGGCCACAGCCACGTTTAGGGTCTCTGTCAGTTAGTTTGCACCTCTAGTATATATTCTCTATGTCAAAAACAAACAATGTGGACGCAAAGATTGATATACAGCTGGAGTCGCGACGAAGCACTCGCGAGTTCATTCAATTCACCGCTGATACGGCCGAGCGCGCTTGTCTTATCGATGTTATTATGACATTGTTGCTTGATTTACCTAAAGCTAGAAAATCTTATAAAGTATTTGTAATATAGCACATAGTTAAAGAGAATGCCCCTGTCCTTTTACACCCAGTATAATCTAACATAATTTTTATTTTATATCTATCATCATAAGATCAAAATAAGCACGCAGAGGGGTGTCTTTAATGTGAAATCGTGTCACCCCTCTTTAGGAAACTTAATATTTGCTTCGAAACTGTTTTATCACTCGTAGGCATATAGACATTATGTATTACAATATGTAAATGTTAAAACGTCGCCAAGACTAAATGTAAAAGCAATTTTATTCATACCTTTGTCAAAATGAGATGTTACATTGAATACAGTGAGTACTCAAAGTAACGAGTGGGGTTGAGCCCCTTTCTCAATCCCCTTCATAGAAAAATTATTTGTGACACGCTTAAACCGTTTTCATATTATTATAAAAACACATTTTATTTAAGTACATTTTTTTGTGACGTGTGTTTTAAATTTTTTAAAAATCAAATCAAATCATTTATTTGTGGTAACATAAATAAATGGGATATGGGCACATACAATAGTATGCTGTCCCAGCCCGAGCCTGTAGCCGCTGCCGAGTTGTATAAATTTCTTTTTTTTTTTTGTATTTCTTAATGTATTTTCTTTTTTTTTAATATTATTTAGGATTTAGTTTTTAGTTACTTTTGTGTGTTGTTTAAGCTTTAATGCCGCTGACATCGCCACGAGTCTGAGCGCAAGTCCCAAACGAAATAAAGTATAAAAAATATATTTGTGGTACATGGTATAAAAATTGTTGAAAGAAAATAGATCTCTAGTACCTGCTCTTAAGTGTACAAATATTATTTTTAATTAAGACAATAATTTATTAATAATTAATTAGTTAATTGTGTAATAAAATCTTAATAATAATGATAAATAATATTAGCTCATGCTCTCGTCTGAACTATGGAACGCCGGAGACTTCTCTCTCTACGAGCACCACTTTAGTTTTCACTCCTCATTTAAATGTACATCTAGAAAAACTTTACAAATATTATTGATATTGCAAGTTTTTTTAAATATTTGAAATTGACTCCAAGTGCTTTTAAAAATCAACACGCATACAACAGATTACATACAAGATTTTTTATCTAATTTTCATCATAATTTAAAATAACTGCCTACTTTATGATTGTTATTATTATAAAATAAGTAAACGCTCAGGAACCTATTTATTGCAAAAGTTTTTTTTTCTTTTTGTTAAGTCAGTGTCAGTTCTTTAATCTTCTTATCCGTCCTCGTCTTTGTTTTGAAGTATTTCTCTGAGTTTGGCCTCGATAAAGGCTTTTGTGGGACCGAGGGCCAAGGGTTGATAATCTATATCAGTTTGTGTGTGGAAATAGGAGGGTTGTGAAAATATTTTTTGGGGTTTAAGTGAGATAAAATAAAATAGGTATGTATCTACTAGTAGGTGCTTATATTATATATTCTTTTTATGTTTTCGTTCGAATTATATTAGTGTGCGTGCACTCATCTCACTCTGCTTGATAATTTAAAAATTCTATTTAACGTATCCAATTTTTTAAATTTTCTTGATGTATTTTTGGAGTATTATTTCTCTTGGTTTTAGTTTTTTTTTAAATAGTAATATAATATAAATTATAATATTAATATATATAAAATAATAAAAATATTAATGTAAATATAAATATTTTGTCCCTTCGTAATAGCACTTATTTATTTGGTGTATTTAGTTGTAATTTGTGTACTTACTTACTACCTGCTATTCTGTCAAATAAAAATTATATTAAATATGGCAGACGTATAGTCATTTGTTAATATACGAGTACAAAATAAGTTTTTTAAAATTAATTATGCTTATTGATAAGCATATAGCACTTTGTGTATTTTTTAAATATTTTTTATTATTTTACTCCCACGTGGTACAAACAAGTAATAAACAAATAACGTTTTGATAAAAAAGATAAGAAAAAAATATAAACGTTTTCTACCCCGAAGGGAGGAAAACGAGTATTTCAGGTCTTGCCTAGGCTTGACCTTTCGGAGATTACCTATCATCTTGTCTCATGTGCATATGACCTAACCCTAACTGTGTGAGTGAGATAGCGCTAGCTCGCTCGCTCCCACGGAATCAGTGCCGGCTAGGTGGACGCGAGTCCCGTGGTCGCGAACGCTCCCTCAGTACCTTCCGAATCCAGTTTAAGACATTCTATAAAGTCTGTATTGACGGCTAGGAGCTTGCTCCAGGTCAAGCCTAGGCAAGACCTGAAATACTCGTTTTCCTCCCTTCGGGGTAGAAAACGTTTATATTTCAGTTCTGTGCCATCGGCTTGACCTTTCGGAGATTACCTATCATCTTGTCTCATGTGCATATGACCTAACCCTAACTGTGTGAGTGAGATAGCGCTAGCTCGCTCGCTCCCACGGAATCAGTGCCGGCTAGGTGGACGCGAGTCCCGTGGTCGCGAACGCTCCCTCAGTACGCTATTGTCTTTTGTTGAGTGTGCATGTGCGCCGATTTTATCGAATTGCGTGTGAAATTACGTGGCGTCGGGAAGGTGAGTATTTCTTTATTTAATTGTGTGAGTGATGATTACAGTGAATAAAACACGTCGGTTCCTGTAAACGAAGCTTTCGTTGGACCGAAAAGTGTTCTACAAGGCTAGCAAGTTTCCGCAGTAGAAAAGCAACATGGGAGGTGGATTCCTGGGGGGAGTTAGAATGTGATGTCTAGCTTCAGTCTTTCTCTATCAATGAGGTCCGCAACCCTACGGGTTCGGTTTATATGTCGAGCCTATGGCCGCTTTACGGCTAAGTAATGGGAGCCATCACGGCCCGTTAGACGCAGCCATCACGGCTCGTTAGCATAGCTCTAAAGCTAAATGGCCGGCCGAACGGCTCACCGGCCGCAGACGCAGCATACGACTCAGCAGCTGCAGCATATGGCACAACAGCCACAGACATAAGAGATCTGTCGAGGCCGAAACGGCTCCCCAGCCGCAACCGTAACGGGGCTCCCCAGCCGCAACCGTAACAAGGCTCCCCAGCCGCAACCGTAACGGGGCTCACCAGCCGCAGCCGTAACGGCTCACCAGCCGCGGCCGTAACGGCTCACCAGCCGCGGCCGTAACGGCTCACCAGCCGCAGCCGTAACGGCTCACCAGCCGCAAACGTAACGGCTCCTCAGCCGTAGCCGTAAAGGCTCACGTAGTCACCAGCCGCAGCCTCAACGGCTCACAAGATGCAGCTATAACGGTTCGCTAACCGCAGCCTAACGGCTCATCAGCCGCGGCCTAACGGCTCAACAGCCGCAGCCATAACGGCTCACCAACCACAGCCATAATGGCTCATCAGCTGCAACCAGATAAGCTTGTAAAACATTATCAACTGTGACTCAGTAAAAATCGTAATGGTTCGCATATTACGAAAATAAAAATATGGATAAACGAATATATCGTTTTTATATTCTGGTGACAGATTTCGCTAACTACAGAGATCATCACATTGACGTGTGAAAGGGATTGTTAGAGGAAGCGACAAGGCCAGATGAGCATATAGCACTTTGTGTATTTTTTAAATATTTTTTATTATTTTACTCCCACGTGGTACAAACAAGTAATAAACAAATAACGTTTTGATAAAAAAGATAAGAAAAAAATAGTCCCTTTCACCTCCTAATGTCCATGAACGCTCCATTTTAAGATTTCCCTCCAGAGGACGCATCGACTTTGAAGTACATCTGCGATATCTCTTGTAATGTCTCCCTTGACGTTCCTACCGAACGCGCTGACCGTAAAATTGTAAAAACTACAATAAATCTCTGCCTTGACTCTCTCTTTGCTAAGGTTTTGGAGTTTGACACGAGACGTACGTCGTTCGTCGCGAGATTTGTCTTTAAATTTGTTTGAATTACGTCGGGGAATTTCTTCACTTCACTTTGAATTAAGTTTAATGTGCTTTTCATGTTTTAGTTAGTTTTTTTTTATATATTGGGTGTTGTACTAATTACGTCATTGGAGATAAATAAATGACTGTATTTTACCTGAATTTTGCATTTTTCAGTTTTTATCGCTCTCAGTACGCTCTGAAATAGATATATTGCGCTATATATATAAGATAAATATAATTAAAGAGTGGTAGGTAGACTGATAATAGTTATTAGCCTAGACCGCCGCACGGTGGGCTGAAAAATCAAAATGTGGACTTAGGGGCTAAAAGCCATGTTTTTGAATTCTACGATAGAAAACAATATCTTTTTATACTTTGAACATTTTTGATTAAGTGCGTACTTACTGAGATAAAATGGTTTGAAGTTTGTATGAAACGTATGAAAAAATAAAAACAAAACCGTGATTTTTTTAAAGACTTCCTTTGTTAATAAGTCAAAACAACATAAAGGAATCCGTAAAATACCACACCACCCATGACGTCATCGTCATTTCTTGGAATTTTTTATAAATCAGGTAAAGTCACTAACGAATTGCAATAACAAATATTTCTTATCAACCAATCAGGATCCACCAAACATTATTATTTGACCCGTGGCCTAATTGCGCAGTGCACAGTACGTTACAGTTTGTGACAGACGCACTAGCTACCCACGTTTTCTTTATTTTTTCGATGCAGTAAAGTTTTATGTGAAAAATGTTTTGTGATTTGGTGACAAATCTTGATATTTTTGTGAAATTAATTGAAGGCGGTAATCTTAAAGACAGCAGTTTCTTGTACAGTTCTATAAATCGCAGACTACCCGCTGATTTGAGTGATGAAAATAGTGCAAAATTAAAGGCTTATTGTGCAAAATATTGCTTTAATCTAAACAGAAGATGGCAGAAATCTTACAGAAAAGAAGAAATGTTCAGGAGAGATAACGGTGAGTGGTTGCAATCAGAAATAATTTGGCCCGATTTTATAAGGCAAAGTTTCAATCGGAATAAGACCGATGAATCTACTCCTAGTACATCATTTCAATTAGTCTCCCCAGCAAAACCCTCTGCTGGTACATCGACTGATATAATAAGCACAAGAAAACCTTCCGTGAACTAGGACCTAAACAAAAAAAGAGACGTGTTGCACAGATAAACACCGCTTTGAGTTTTGATGAATTATCTTTTTCACATTGCCAACATACTTGATCATCTTCTTAAAAATCCACAAGACGTAAAAAAAGTAAAAGAATGCATTTTTGGAGAAAAACAAGAAAAAACTTCGTTTACTCCAGATGAGGCTTTAGGTTGAAGCTGCAGAAGCCAGAAACAAAGATTTTTGAAGATACCGTGAAAATCATTCCAGAAAATTTTGCAGGAAGGCAACCAACAAGGATATTTTAAATAATTTGTTAATCAGTTCAGAAATGCATGGGGCATTTCAATAAAACGATAAAATTTAAAACGTAAACATCAACCTCTTTCAGAAGAAGCTAAAGAGTTACTGATTATTACTGAAACATTTGAGGACGATACTGAAAGAGAAAATTTTCAGTTTATCAATGTGACTTGTGATAATGTGTAAAAGTTTTAATTCTGTATTTTGTTGTTATTTTCAATATCAAAACTGATTAACAAGTGATATTTGTGTACATACATATATTTTTTCACTGTTTATTTTTTTACATATTTCTTGTCACCATATTACAAAACATATCCACCTATGTAATAACTTTGATCAAATGTCTTTTTGCAAGTGGATTAGGTCTACAGGGGATACCACTTTAAAAAAAACGCGCCTAGTCTTTAACTTCTCTCGGTGGTGTGGAATAAAAGATAAAAAAATATATTTCCGCCAAAACGCAAAAAATCGCAGTTTGAGATATAGTGCATAAATAGTCAAAAAATATCTATTGTCATAAACTTTTATCATTTCCTTGAGAAAGTTTGAGAATTACGAGAAATTCTCATTTTTATGTTTGCTTCCATACAACAAAACACTTTAAAATTAAATAACTCGAAAAATACGAGTTAAATCAAAAAATTGCAATCAGTATTTTTGTGTTGTATTTGATGATATAATTCAAAAATGATAATAGTTTATGAAAATCTAAGTGTTGTTTTTTTCAAATCCCTAAGTCCACTAGCGAATTTTTACAGCCCACCGTGCGCCGTCGCGCGTCGCGTCGTCCTGGATCGGCACAACTTTCAAATGTAACGCTCGTGTGATCGAGACGCGTTTCGGTATCAGCTTAGAAGTATATAACGAGAGGAGTGTGTTCTGTCAACCTAGACGGTACACATTCGTCTCCCCAAGCCGGCATAGGGGAGGTGACTGCCTGCAAACATTTCTTTGTGATAAGCGTAGGCGGAGTATGATAACATGTCGTGCAACTAAGTAATAATAAGAAAGCGAGGGGTTTTGTTCTTATCACATCAAAGTTATTATTACAAGTACTCCATTACCTTCCGCGTTGCTAGAAATTAACCTTGTTGTGACGACGAGCTCGAACCGAAGCTGATTATCCTCATTACCATTAATTATCGCATTAGCTGTAGAACAAGGGAATGATGTGATCTTTGAACATACTTTTAACGGAGATGTAACTCCGCCGTACAAGGCAGCTTACATTAAGACATATAATTATATATACATAGTGTTTATCTTTGGGATAAGCAGACTGATGATGGTTATTAGTAACGTGACCGTTTATTCTTTCTTCAAAAACGAGATATCAATTTTCAGGAAAAACATATTTTTAACATATACAATATAGCATATATTTAGTACTATGTTTTTATATGGTTTATATAAGATAAACTTTATTAGGTACTCTAAGTAGCTCGGTCGTCGACCGTGACTTTAAAATTGGAAAACGGGACAATTCTTCGTCCTAGAATTGGTTTGGGAGGTACAGAATACCCCAAAAAGGGAAAGTCCTGTTTAAAACAGGACGTATGGTCACGTTAGTTATTAGCTTTGCCTGTCGTCCCGGGGTAGCTTTCAAGTCTAACACCCGTAAAGTGACCTTGTCGTGTTTCGGGATCAGTTTGAAAGTAGCAAGATATAACGAGTGGAATGTGCGGTATCAACTCGGATGGTGTACATTCGTCTCCTCGAGCCGGTATAGCGGAGAGGACTGCTGATTGCAAAAATGGTAGCTTAACATCAAAGAAAGAAAGAAAAACAGTAAAAAAAAATTTTTTTCATCCATAACACACAGTTCATAAGTTTTAACATTCGACTTTGATCGATATAGTTATAAGTATATAATATTTTGTTTTAATGAATAAGGCTCAATCGAAAAATATACTTCAAACCTCAAACACGCAAAAGCTTCAGAACTACGAGACTGGAATAATGTCTAGGACAGAAAAAGTTTAACGCTTTCAACCCTGGCGAGGGTAAGTGTTTTGCATTTTGGTACACGCTGCCTGAATAGCAATGTGTAAAAGGATTGGTGTTTGCCTAAACTTTTCAAGTAAATATGCCTTTAAGTTATAAACTACCTTTAATGAAGTAATTGGGTGTAAGTAATACTCATGACTTTTGTGTATTAAAATATAATTACATATTTTATAGGTACAATTTATTGTAAAAATTATTGAACGTAGGTAATTTTATTTTAAAGCAGATTTATTTTTTATGTTTATTTTTTCTGTCTACTAATGTTTGAGGTATGATGGGACTTACGTAATAGAACTAGGAAGGAAGACTATTGTTATCAAGCCAGCATAGCGGATGTGACTGCTGCCTGCATCAATTTATGTGTGAATCATAGATTTGGATTATTTACGGTTTTTTAAAATATTATCTTTTTTAAATATATTTATTTTCATTTATTTTATAAATAATTATGTCTTGATTGAACTCCACTCTAGTTGTAACATCAGACGGTACGTGCTTACATGTTGGGCTACTGTAAAAAATATTTTAAATTATCTATAGATATCTTGGAAGAAAAAAGAACTAAATTCTGGTTAGCTATATACCTATGTGTGTAAATAGAAAATGACTGAGAGGCCAGATTACCCGTGTGAGGGTAAATTTTATAAGTGGCTCTAAGTTTTCTTCTAAGATAACTAAAGCCTCCAATCCTTGGAAAAGAATTGGACTCGAAACTTTCAAATCCTATAATTTAATGTTGGGCATTTTCCGTCTCCAAAGTTTTGCTTTCAAGTTTAATTCTTTCAATGATTTTTTGCCAACTTTCAAATGGGGAGGTATTCGATTTTTTTTTCATTTCAAAATCAACTCTCACTTAAAATGGCTATTGGTTACGTTTCGCATATGAATGCGAATATATAATTTTATTTTTTGTAATTTTAAAATTGTATACTTAAAGAATCGTTAAAAAAAATAACATAGGTCTGTTAGAGTATTGATTTAAGAAGTAATCAATTAATGTAGCGGATCTGCGTATCACTATAGCTGTCATTACAAGGGCATGCTAATATCATTGTGTTTCGATGAGTCGTTATTTTAATAAAAGCTACCAAGCTGTGCTTATTTACGTAAACAATGTAAACTATAAATAATAAACAAACTAAATATCTGTCTCTGTTAATTATATTTTGATCGGTTCTTGTTATGTTAAAGGCTCTTGAAAGTGGTGGTACTTACTACCTAAAGACGGCAGATTGGGCTAATAACCATCATCGGATACCAAAGAGTGGTTTTTTCGCATAAACTTTAACTTCAAAGGAGTAAAATATTCTTAGATAGGTACTAATAAATTGAGTAGAACTGTCGAATTAAAAATTTATGGCTACAAGATAACTTTTGTCAACTCGACGCAAAATACCATTAAAGCTATAAGGCCGCTGAAGAAGTTTGTAATTTACTTGTTAATAAAGACAGCGTTTAAATTACATAATAAAATATTACAAGAGTTCGTCCGGAAAAGCCTAAGAAATAATTAAGGAAGTGTAAGGCTTTTCCATTTGCATAACAAATTTATAAAGGTCTGGCAAAAAATATTGCCGCCAAATCCTTTGACAAATCAAGCGATTTCTCTCAGTGCTCGTTTCTTTTGGTTTTCAATATTATTATTTTTAATGAAGGGTTTATAAAGGTATTAATTTAAAATGTTTACTTAATATAATAAAATATAATGTGATTAATAGATAAAAAAACGTAAAATGCGAGGCGACCATTGCCTTCTGGTTAAAGAGGTGGACTGCTCCGGAGTAGTACTACATTCATGGTATACGTTAGTCTTTTCAAGTCAGCACAGCGCAGGTGACTGCTTCTGCAGACATTCCTCTGTGGTAGTAGTTGTCGCTCAAGCAACAGACGGAGTGTAGTTATATACCGGGTCGCTATAAAAAATGTAAAAGAAGCATTTGTGATGGGTTTAGTTTCTTGAGTGTTTTGTTTTCTTAAACACTGTTAAGCAGTCTGCGCAAGAATTGTAATTTACACTATTTTTATAGTAAAAACTCAATAACATTAGATGACTTGAAAACTATAAACAATGTTATTAATACGAATTTTTAAGTAAATGTACATGAACCGTCTAAGAAAGAAGTGGGAATAATAGGAGTTCTTTGTGTTGGTAAAAATTTCAAACAAGACCCAACTTTGACATTAGCCTGTGAATTATCGCGGTCTCCTCGGTGTCATTTGTGAAGTTTAAGCTCAAAGTTTGGTACGCCCGAAGCGGCGGCGGATTCTTTGAGGAACAAGTTTGTGGCCGAAGCTGGGTGGTCGCCAAGGCTGCCTCCGATCGGGACACACTTCCACAACTTGCCTAAAATGTTATTTCAGTCTAGCGCAAAGTCTCCAACGTTTCTTATTCGTCTTTCAAAACCTTCTTAACTATGTTACTAGTTCTTTTTTTTGTAGCTTGCCATATGACAACACTCCCCCTGTGTAAAGCTAGAGTACGGTCCATGAACGGAAACAACTGCTACTACAGAGAAATCTCTACGGGCAGCAGCCGCCCCCGCTATGCCGGCCTAAGGAGACGAGTATGCACTATCTAGATCTAACTATACAGTGAACACTCCTCTCGTTATATCTGGCTACTTTCAAACTATTCCCGAAACGCGATAAGGTCACTTCACGGGTGTTACATTCGAAAGTGGTGGTACTACCCTAGGACGGCAGACTGTTTTTAAATTACCATCATCAGTTTGCCTACCACTCTTCGATGTTATTATGACATTGTGGGTTGACTTACATAAAAATCTTAAAAAATCTAATAAGAATAAAACAACTTAGCAATAACGTTTTAATATTAGTAGTGTAACATGTGGTTAAAAACATTGGAACGAAAAGCTCATGAATCACATGGAGATTACATGCGTTCGTTCTCTATACAGTTTATACCCAAACAACGACGGTAAATCACAGTGACTCGTTTGTGGTTATTTGATATTATTTTTAAAAAGTCGTGCCTCTGTTATGTCAGTCACTAAACAAGAAATTCGTCATAGCGAACGTACTTCGAATAATAAGGAGGCCACGGCGCGGCGGCACAGCGCGCTCTCTTTGCATACATTTATAATCAACAGCTACAATTGCCGAGGAATCAAATTACTCATGCCGAGGGAAAATGTTACGAGAAAATATTTCAGTTATATTGTTTTTTGAATAAATGTTATTTAAATTTCTAGAAACGATTTATGTCATAAAGTGTCATAAAACAACCGAGACTTTGTTAAAGAACAAAATAAGGTCAATGCGGTTAATAATAGTATAAGAAAACTTTGCGTCTCGGAGGTACTCCTAATCGTTAAATAAGTACATATTTTCTAATATTATTTGCGAGCATTTCTTAACAAAATTGAAATATTTTATGCGGCTTATTATCTTTTATTTTTATTATTTTTATTCTAAAGTTTCGCAACATTCGTGAGCTTTTAGTTATAGCTGTTAGTTATTGATAAAACAAACGCAATCATTCCTTAATTATACTCTATAGTAGTCTCTATAATAACGCGGTAGTAAGCCGTACATAATATATTTCTTTATAAATAACCAATACAACAAATTTTTCAATTTTTCAAAATTTCAATTTTATTTTGCACGTTGTGGCACCAAAAGGTGGATTATTTATCATATCATAAACAAACTAAACTTATTGTAAAGCATAATTTAATGTATCCTAGCGCTAGTCGCTCTCAAAATATAAATAAGTAAATACAATAAAGAAGTCAATCTGATAAAGTTTGTTAATAATTGGGAAAAATATTACTTAGCGAAAATATCGAGCAATTAATTATAAAAATGTTGAAACTTCAATTAAAAGACTTTAAATAAAGCGGAAGAAGACCAATTAAAAGTATGTCTTCGTTGAGAGCTGGTATAAGAGGCGAAGTGGATGGAAAAAACAATTGAAAGGCACTTTGAGAGGTTAATTAAGGATTTTCAAATTTCGAAATTAAAGCATTGAGTTATATTAAAAAAAAGATTTCATAAGGGTCGAGGGGTTTAGATTATCTTTTAAGCGGGATAAAAAATGTAATAAAAATTATAAATAATAATATCCTACAAGTGCCTCAAAATTACAGGATGTCCAAAAGAAAACTTACATATTTATCAAAATTAATTTAACTTTACAAAACAACAACAAAAACAAGTGAAGTGACCGAGTCGCGTTTGCAGTCACGGTGCACATTGATCTTACCAATGCTGTCATAGTGAAGGCGATCGATCTTTATTTTTTTAGGCTTTATTTAACTTGAATAAAACGATATTATGGCGTTCAATTATTGCTAAATAAAGTATAAATAAATCACGTTTAGTGTATATCTGTTTTGGTGTTTCTAGGCCATAAACACGAAGAGTGGTCAACAAACAATGTGCCTCGTGACTGTGGATGCCATTTGTTGTTACACAAAAAGCAACCCCTGGTTTCCGTGTTCGGATTTGTTTTTAGAAGAAAAACGCTTTTTCGTTATGAATGTTCGTGGATATAACTGTATTGTGTTTCGCATGACGTGATATGTTTTTGAATAGGACCGCGGTATTTGATGAGATTGTAACTACATTTTATATAGCAAAATATATTATACAATGTATATTTTGTACATTAATTAAAATAAACAAAGTTCCATTGGTAGCGGTTGAAATTTTTGGGAGATTAGAACAAGGATATTTTCGATTATGAGCCCACCGTCATCTTTATTTTAATTATTTTATTAACGTTTGTATAATGAATAATGTAATATCAAAGGCATTTTTTTAAATTAAATGCCATACGAACATTATTAAAAATTCAAGATTCCTCGCAATAAGTTTCAGATAAAACCAGACGTAATGTTCAGCAAAAGAAGAATAATTGAAAAACCAGATCTCTCATTAAAATCTCTCGCTCTCTGTCTGTCCTAAAATTAAACACCGTCATATCGCAGTCACGTCGGCCTGTTCCGACTAACAGGTTTTTAAACTAGACACTCATGTAAAGCGACAAGTCAAGTTTTCTTATGAAAAATTACCACAATAAAGTTGCTATTGTAAATTCTTTAAATGTAATGCTTAGACGATTAGACATATAAATAAACTAGTTATTTGATGTTCTGCTGGGTGGGTGTAAGTGTCGGGCTCGTCTCGCCATCAACGTCTGAATGGCGCAATCTTCTATACAGACACTTTTTTCACCTTCAACTATTAATTACCTCGGCTAATTTATACAAAACCTTTATTAATTATAAACATAAATCTTCCTCGTGAATCTATCTATTTCCTAGTGAAAACCGAATGAAAATTCCTTTAGTATTTTCTGAGATTAGCATGAACAAACAGACGCGGCAGACGATTCTGTTTTATATTATGTAATAATAGTGACGATAGACACATAGTTTTAAAATAAAATAAGAGTAATAAAAGATACTCAATAATTTATTAGTTTTTTCTGTCGCTGTATTCAGAAGTGCGTATCATCTGACATAGGCGTTTTAGATCCACCATCAAAATCATTGTCCGTCCCTTTTAAATGAAGTATTATGTAGCAAAACTGGACAGGAACTTAGTAAGTAATTGTCACAATTGTGATTTAGAATAACGAGGAAGGGGAATGACAGGCGGTTAACGTACCTCTGCCTATTTGTGTGTTATATGAACTCGTTATATGTATGTATGTGATTGTATGTTTAATAAGGATAACACATAACATATTTCTTTTTTATTGTATTATAACAATTTGCCAGTCTCAAAGTAAGTATATTTTGCAAGTTTACGCATCGTTTAATCAATTACTACACAAAATAGTCAGGTGAAGTCCCAGTCAAGTCTTTTAGTCTGTTAGTAGAAACGTATTTAACTTCGAATGGAAATTTGAAAGGAATAGGAAAGAATTTGTTTTCCTATTTTGAATAACATAATAATGCACGTTCATGAAAACTTAATAGATAATAATTCTCTATTATTTATTTACTTTTTATCATCTTATTTACAGTCGAAGAATCACAAGTTTAGGATAATTTAAGACCAATGACCGCTACCGATGCATCTTCAGTTTGATTTCAGTGCGTAAACGAACACGCTCGTGAACATACAGCCTAAATATCTATATTTATAAGTAAGTAATGTAAAAAGAAATATTAACAAATAAGGGTAGTTTTTAATGTCTCAATAGCGTGTAAAAGTTAAATTCAAGTTTTATGTAAACTTTATAGTTAATGATGTCAAATGTATTTATAATTTGAACTTATTTAAGAACTTCGATTTTAATATGAACTCTTTGAAAGTATATAATGAGTTGAAAAAGGCCGTGAACGATAACTATGATGATATCGTGTCGGTCGGATGTTTTGGCCGATATCGGTGAAAAATAAAGATTGACGAAGAGGCCTGAGCGTCTAAGGAACGTTATTATCGGTTGTCGTCGAGAGTGTCACAAGTTCTGACGTCATGCTTTTTATTGTAAGCGAATCGACTTAACCGGGAAAGCGTCCGTTTTTCGTAGACGTTTGACAGAGTACATTTTGAAATATCTGCACAAAAAAAAGTATTATTGCTGAGTGAGAAATTACAAAGAAGCGTTTAAGCGCATTTATTAATAAAACTTATTAAATTAACAGGAACAGTTTTGAAGTAGCTAGTGGTATAGCGAGAGGAGTGTGCACTGTCAGTCTGCTCGTCTCCTTAAACCAGCGTAGCGGAGGCGACTGCTGCCTGTAGAAATTTATCTGTAGTAGCAGTTGTTTCAGTTCATGGGGCACACTCTAGCTTTACATCAGTCGGGATATTGTTATATGCCGCTCACTTATTTTTTTTAAGACAGTGCAAGTGGGAAAAGGAAATGCGGTTTCACGCATTTTAATTGCGTTCCGATATTTTTATAAAAATCCTCTGTATAAATTAGTTAATTATAACTTGAAAATAAAATTAAGCATGAAAATTGAGTTTGTTGAATAATATTTGATTTGTAATTATCCACGTCCGTTCATACACAATTACAAAGTTTATCAAGGACCCTCTCTCCAATACATAGTTATAGTTAAAGTAAATATGCTTTAGCTCAAACATTAATTGGAACAGTTCGTTGCGTAGTTGGGATTTCCTTTGAAATTACTCCTTTATTAGTTAAATATTGATAAGTAAATATATTGAATTGATTATACGGAATACTATAGAAAATTAGGGCAGCAATAACTCACACAAAATGCTTTACTAACAATCGAATTCCTAACATTTGTTGGTGATTTAAATTCTGCTAAGTATCCTATCGATTTATTGACTTTCAACTTTAAACATTGTCCTGATTTTTCACACAATATTTTTTATTTACTCCACTGTCGTAGCAGTCGTTTCCACTGTGGCGGCTTGAGAAGACGATTGATTGAGCATAACTCTTGTCATTACTGATGTCGCGACGGCCTCGTAGCACGCACGAGGTCACTCAACTCACAGCTGATAGACGGCCTTAGTGATATTATTATGTATATTATGTATATTATTATGGCTTGATTTATTTGAAAATCTTTAAAAAGCTAATAATAAAAAAATACACTGGAATAACAATAATAACTATTGGTAGTGTGACACGTGATTGAAGAGAGACTGCCCGCAATCCTTTTACACCCGTATATAATAAACTTATAGTCACTGAGCGATAAAAGTAAACATAACATATTTACATTAGTCCCAGTCAGAATTTAGAGAGATTTGAACGCGACTCTTTCAACGGGCGTTGTTAACCGCTAAACCACGGCTGTTCTGAAAAAGTTGGTATAATTGAATAATAACTTAAACAAAGGTACTATTACACTCGGACTTTGGTGACTAACTATATTTGTTTCGTATATCAAACGCCATAGTTTTAGTGAAATAAATCCTCTAAGTACATAGCAGTAAAGTTAATGGCGTGCTTAGCAGACCATTCGGAACAAAGTTAGTTATATGTTTGATTTTAGAACTGCGGGCCTTTATGTACTCTCTAAACAACTGTACAAACAAAAATATTGTCCATAGATTAACTGATTTATACATCTGTAAATTTCTGTATATGTAAAAGGTTAAAGAAGTCCTGAGTAGTCCTGATTGGCTGATTGATTGATTTTTTTTGTTGTAGCTTGGAATATGACAACACTTCGCCTGATGTAAAGCTAGAGTGCGCCATGAACGGAAACAACTGCTACCACACATAAATTTCTGCAGGCAGTTATCGCTTCCGCTATGCCGGGAGGAGACGAATTTGCACCATCCAGGTTGACAATGCACACTTCTTTCGTTATACTGGATTGGCTATATCCAAGCTGATCCCAAAACGCAAATAGGTCACTTCACGGGTGTAACTTTACTTCAGGAGTGCACTTGAAAATTGTGTAACTACCCCAGGACAGCAGACTGTGTTATTAAAACGGGTTAATTACCATCACCAGTCTGCCTGCCGCCCTTAACTAAATAAAATTAAACTAAAGATGTATTAAAAATTGATAAACATCGTAATTCTAACAATAACACCGTTGCCTTTCTCGTTTTCATAAAGACATACATACGCACACATACATAATGTTGCCAGAGGAAAGAAGATAGCTTTCATCAAGTTACATTCAAACTGTTAAACTAGGACATTTCAACTTGAGTGCTGCTTACATGAAACAAGCTGCCAGCCTATTGTTAGATAAAACACAAGCTATTTAGCATGTGAGTAAAGCATTGTTTTTTATAGTAGCTCAGCATGTGATTACACTCCGCCTGATGTTAAGCTAGAAACAACTGCTTCTGCAATAGTCGCCTCAACGATGCCGGCTTGGAGAGAGACGAATGTGAACAGTTTTTAGATATAATCGTTATACCGGGCTATTTCCAAACCTGTGACCAGGTGTTATATTTGAAAATAGGGGTACGGCCCTAGGTCTACAGACAGGACTAATAACCATCATTACAGCTTCTCAACTTTTAATACATAATTTAATTTGGACTTTATTTCTTTTTTAATGTAGCTCGGCATATGACAACACTCCGCCTGATGTAAAGCTAGAGTGCGGTCCATAAATGCAAACAACTGCTACTACAGAGAAACCTGTGCGGGCAGCAGTCGCCTTCACTATTCCGGCTTGAGGAGATGAACATGTACCATCCAGATTGACATTGCACACTCCTCTCATTATATCTGGCTACCTTCAAACTATTTCCGAAACGCGATAAGGTCATTTCACAGATGTTACATTCGAAAGTGGTGATACTGCCCCAGGACGGCAGACTGGGCGAATAACCATCATCAGTCTGCCTACCACTGTTTAATAGTGCCTATAGACACTGAGCGACCCAAGTACATATAACAAAGCTAATAAAGACAGAAATATTTAATATTTAGTTGTTAATTTTTTAAATAATAATAATATAAATAAATTAAAATTAATAAATAAATAACGAACTGACAAATTGTAGTTTAAGTAACGAGATTTAAATTTCAAACGGAATTTTAATTCGCAAGGGATTTAACTGTGACAGATCTGTCTTGTTAGGATTGTAGGTCATTTAGCAGACTCAACTTCATAAAGTCTGTAATAAAATACTTTATTTTACACGTAATTTGATATTCTCTAGATTCCGCTTATATAAACGTGTTTAACTCGAGGAAACTAATTTACATGTAATGAGGCGGCAGCAGCGATATTAAATTCTGTAAAAAGGGTGTTAATGGGAAAATTTTAAATATTAAATCTCTTATAGTAGAGGGTGTAGTGTGCCATTCATCGTCCCCTAATACCGCTTACAATCCTCAACAAAGACATGAAAAATGGTGTTAGTGAGGAGGAATGAAAGCGATATCAGTGGCCCCTTATCTTTTCACAGACGTGTGTACCACTACGTAGAAATAGTCATTCTTTTCACAGAAAAAAAACACATGAAAAAAGTTAACTCGTTTGGAAAATGTGAGATTTTAAAAATGTAGTCGGTTTCTTTGTATTTTAGCTTTATGGTATTCTATTCAGTAGATGCTAACTAGAAATTTATCATGATCTAGTTTATTAATAATATTTGTTGGTTTATTGTATGTCCGGATTAGATTTTTAATGTGAAAGTTAAAGTTTCTTTGTATGTTTGTCTAACAGGAACAACATTTAGTTTAATTTGAAAAAAAAAATCGTTAATAAGCCCGTTAATTAAGGAAGGTTTGGCCCTTTTAAGTCCCTATATGGTTAAAGGCTCCCTAGGGATGGTGGAACGGAAAATGGAACACATGATACTAATCATATAAAGTTGCGGATAACAGATATTTTTGAATAAAGCAAATTTTTTTTCTCTGTGGTAGCAATCATGTGTCCGCGCTCGCTCATATATGTCATCAGTTAAAGTGTAATTTCATGCCGGATTACTATAAAAAATCGTATGTTATAATTAAGTAACTGTATAACTTATAATAGTTTATATAGTATATGACTTACGCTTTAATATTAAAATGGTTTTTGCAGCATAGCGTGTTTATTAAGACTTCAGCGTAAGGTAATATTTAGGAGTCATTACAATTTTCTCAAATAATAACGCTGACTTTAACATTAGCTTGCGTCGCGTCGGTTACACGTGAACGATGTTATTAATGATCAAACTTTAAAGTGACTCGCGGCTACACAAGACGTAAAAAAAAATCAAACCTTAATTGATATGTACACTTATATTTTTTTAAATTATTTTCCATAATATAAAGAGTGGTAAGCATACTGATGATGGTTATTAGGCTAGTCTGACGTCATGGAGTAGTACCACCACTTTGGAATGTCATTCATTATTGAACATAGCCAGGTATAGCGTGAGGATTGTTCTAGCTTCATATCAGGCGAAGTGTTGTCATATGCCGAGCTACAATAACAAAAAAGAATATTAGCAATTATTAACCAGGCTTGCACGCATATCAGCACTTTCGCTCTACGTCACGCGTCGGCATGGAACATGCGAGTGTTTAAGAAGATTAATTAAACTATTTTTTTATCAAACGTAAATAAATAAAGCTCCCCTTCGTTGTAGTAAATGAAAGAACGACACACTAAGGAATTGCTCTCATACTAATTGACGTATTGATATATCACCAGACCGTCTTCTATTCTTGTTTCTAATGAAAATGTATAAAAGAGGATTTCCTTGTTTGTATTTTTTTTTTTCAAATTAATATTATAGTAAACGCTAAATTTTATAATAAAAAAAATCTATTATAGTATAAGTATTTATGTATTGTAATATGTATTTATGTAAATGTTTATCATCCATTGTTTTTATTTTAATAATTATTTTTATTTGTTTATTTTTTTAAAATTTTAATACACATTTTATTTTCACTCTCTTGGTTTTTTTAATGAATTTGTATTGGTAGCTGCACGTTGTGGCAACAAAAAGTGTATCATTTTTCTAATAAACAATTAGATTGTTTGCTAACGCAAGAAATAATGTATCCGAACGCAGCGCTAGCCGCCCATAAATAAACAAATAAGTATTTTACTAAATGAAGTCATTAGAGCTAATTAGGTCTCAGTAGAAAAAGGTTGCGATACTGCAAGTCGGGTCTTATTTCATGAGCTGATTATAGAATTAACGTGGGAATTTGTTCATGTTTCTGCGACTATTTTCTTAGTGTTTATTTTCCTTGAACTTATTTTATCGGATGGGATGAGTTACTATTTCTATTGTAGACGACGAGTAGCTTAATAAAGATCGTCAGTATTGTAGTTAATGAAATTGAATTGGTTAGAGTGGTTAGATTAATAGCTAAGAGTGCTTTGGCAATGTCTATTAAACTGATCCGAAACTATAATAAATCTTTGGAGGAGTGCTAACTTCAAAAATACTCACAAATCATACTCTAAACAGTCTCCTCCAGTAAATAAATTGCGCCGATGTATCGCATAAAGAAAATTGGTTCGTTGCAATCTTGGTAATGCTAGAGTTGGCTGGCCAAATAAGGATAACTTGGAAGCGTTTGATTGAAGAACCTTTGTACAAATCTATGTTTACGAGTATACTATATAATTTTCTGTAACGACCATTTTCTCTTTGGAGAATATAATAGGTGCCTATATTATTATATCCTTTAATTCTTATAAGATATTTATAACATGCTATCATTTTGATTTATTATATTGATATGGTAGTTCCGTTGGAAACCATGTGGGAAAAAAGGTTGACAATTAATGTTGATAGGGTAGAGTAAGAATATAATTTTAAAAAATATATGTAGTTTGTATTCTAATTAAAATCAATAGCCATTAGTTATAATACGATGCTCTCCTCTGCTTCCTTTCCTATTTGTTTTTTATTAACATTCACTACCTGCGAATATTTTATTATATTATTTTTGTAGATAAATATTAAACTTATGATCTCTATTTTATTATATTAATTTCACGGGTTCACAGCGGTAACACAATAAATTGCACAGGAGGAAATGAGTTCGGTACGCCAGAAAGAGGAAAAAATGCTAATAAAATTTTACCTCGCCCCGTTAATCTTAACCCTCGCCTACGACATTGTCATTTTGTTCTGATTTCGGCCACGAAGATGAAATTAATATGCTGACATATTTTAACAAATATATTCTTTGTGAGAAGTAGTTTTTCATTAAACAAAAACCAGACCGTTGTATTTGTATCTATAGATATGTATAAATTATGCATAAGGCTTTCGACAATCGTAGGTTGAACTTAATCTCATTTGCAAAACTAAACTGGCTTTTTTCAGAGAGCTGGCTAGCTTTGTGCTGAGTTTCAACCGTGACTCTGAATTTTCAGTTTAATTAAATGGAAACAAGAGAATGGTGGGACTCTCTCGTCACCCTGTTCCATTGGTTAGTTTTTATACGCCTTTCCCACTGTCGCGTATTCTGATATATTAAAAAGGCTTTTCATTCAGAGGCAGATTTATAGCTGACTTCGTTTCCGCTGCTCGAAATCTATTAGCTTTCGGGGAAAAAAATAATCGAATTTTAAGCAGATATCTGCGTTTGCCTCGGTAACAACATTTTTTTTTTAAATACGGCAATCTTGTTTATCATCATTTACTGTTAGTATTTTTTTGTATTTGTATAAAATAAGGTACATTTTATTTATACTCGTAAATAACAAGGATTTATTTTATTCAAAAATGTTTCTAATGAATTCAGGATTAAAACTAAAAAAATCTCTTCTAATATTAATTTTGGCATAATATAAGCTCAGAGTGTGTGTGTAGATTTTTTTCTGTTCATTTATCATCATCAACCTTGCACTTCGCCTGAAGTTCGCTCTAGTATCGCTGAGCATAGCACAGCTTTCGTTGTACTAACTTCATAGAACGAGTGCACCGTCCAGATAGACTGATAAAATAATCGTGAAATGTTACGCTATAATGAACCTTATTGATATATTATTTGAAACACAAGTCGTATCAAAATTGCATGCGAATATTTACCCATAAGCTAAACAAAGCAATTAATTTATATTTTATGCGTACACACAGCAATATTTACAAATTAATACTACACAGCGGTACTGGTATGGATTGATGATAAACAATTAGGCCTTTCATGATATAATTATTTTGGAAATAAATTGCTATAATCTATTTCACGAGTAACTAATAGCTTCGCGCCGCGAGTAAGATATCATAAAATTGGATGACTTCTGAATATTACTTTATGCTGAATTTATTGGTGTAATCTCTCTTTATTTTCGATTAAATTACTCATTATAAGAACCACTGGCATGTGACAAAAATCGGGCTTCCTCGGTAATTCACTGTTTCTTTAGCTGATATTTAGAAGTTCTCTAGAAGTATCTAGTCTTCATTGTGATAGACTAGCTGAAGTTGCCTAAACTTATCAAGTTAACAACTCTCTAAAAAACAACTCTTCTCCCCATACTTCTCTCTATCTGTCTCGTCTTGCGCAATAACCCGTGAGAAAGAGCGAGACGGAAGTTTGATCGAAAAACGACAGGTTTGTATGGGCAATTTTATTTTGTCCGTTTTTCTTTCTTATTACGAAGATACGCGGAAGCAACTGCTGTATGCAGAAACTTATTTGTGGCAGCAGTTATTTCTGTTCATGGACGGCATTCTAGCTAAATATCAGGCAGAGTGTTGTCATATACTGTGCTACAATAAAAAAATCCAAACTCGTAAGAATATAGTGAAAACTTATATGACAGAAAGTAGATAATAAAAAAAAAATTGTTTGGTGTCAGATGCGAACATGATTTAACGAAAATAGATTCGGATTATTCTCGTCGGATTAAATTAATCAAAATAACCGCTATAGTCAATATAAGCCGCATAAAGTATTTTAATTTGCTGAAATTCTTTTTAATTAGGCAAAGACAATTTCTTGCCAATATTATTGATAAATGATAATCAATTACATCACAGAATCAATCTAGAATATACGTGTATGTTTTAATTGTAAATATATATAATACACTTATATGTGTATATACATATCGTGTTGTTAATTACCGTCACCTGACACCAGCTGTCGTACTCCCAACCTGTTAGCTAATTGACACCGGAACAGCTCGACAACGAAGGACCGAACTTACTGCAGATTTAGCCTTAGGAAATCAGGACGTCTAGTGATATTTGGCTAAGTGTAAGCGTAGGTATTTAAAGTTCAAGTTCATGTAATATAAACGTACTGAAATGTATTTATTTTAAAATTTAAGCTTAGCTTTGGATCATTGCAATATTATTAAATATTAAAGATTTAAAAATATTTTAATGCAATTTAAAGATAGAGAAAGCGTTTTTGATGGTACGTGATGTGGCAGCGCATCAAAGTAGTCCGATGATTACTGATAGAGATAACCTTTTGACATTTTTTTGTGTAGTAATGATAATATAACTACGGCGTTTCATGTAACGACCAAATACTGCAAAAATACGTTTTATGATGAAATCATATAAGGAGAAATGAGAAAATTAGAATTATTAATAGTACTTTCAAATATCTATTTTCAAATTTGAAGCTTGTTGCGTCTGTATAACCCTCGATTACCTTTTAAGGAATGACAACAATGTAAGAGGGAAAGTAGGGTCCGAAGAGACTTCATTATATTTTGCGTTCTGTTTCATTCCACCCCATCCTCCCTTGTAATGATTACCTACGTTCCTATAGCACAGGCACAGAATAATAATCCACCCAGAAGCCAAGGCCGTTATTTGAAGCCGACTATTTACGTCTAATTTGTGCAGTGTATTTTATATTAAACATACGGTAGATACAATAATAATTTCATAAAATGGTAAGAGATTTAGTTTTAGGTTTTACGTGATCATGTTTAGATTAAATTAAAATATCTTATCTATTTATTATTATTTTGATTATATTATTTTAATTCTTCCATCTTTGCATATATCATAGTCGCAACGAAACTGAGGTGTTGTTGGCCTATAAATACAACGAGTATAATGTACATATGCTACAGATCGTCGTACGCTTTATGTACGCGTACGCGCCGAATGAAGCTTGTACTCTGAGTAGATATTAAACTCGTGTGGCATGACTGTGGAATTAAAGATAAAAGTAAATGTAATAGAAGGGGAAATAAGCAAGAGATTTTCTTCTTTATTAAAATTGGGAAAAAACTTTTTTAAGTCTGAACATCGCGCTTTTCAGGACTTCATTCTGTCCAATAATAGGGGGAAATAAATTTAATAGAGATTTAATTATCTTTGAAGTGGAGTTTCATTAATTATTTAAACTTTTTTTTAAATATAAATAGTTTTTTAAAATTAATATGATAAGCAATCATTACTTATCCTACCAAATTATTACAAACACATTCCATTGGTTTGCCGTATGCAATTACTTTCCAGATTCTTTATAGTACTTCATACTATCAGATATTGCAGGTGCAATACAGTGTGTTTTATTTTTCATGTGTGTTTTACATGGGTTCGATTTCTGGCTGGAAAAATGGATTAAAAAAAGAATTTAATAATGGCAATAAACTCCTTTGCGTATTTTTCGCTATCTCATACTGTATACAAACGTTCGTTCCCTATTTTACCCTCCTAAGGATGATTTTTCAAAAACGCTGAAACACATAATTGTTTATCTCTTACCAAAGGCCTAAATGTAAATGCAATCTTTCATTCTTTGTTTCACCCCCTTCAGTCCTTCTGGATTCCTCATAGAGGGTGCAATCTAACAAATTTGACAAAGAAATTTGTCCAGCTGTTTAGGCGTGAAAATGTAACAAACAGACTTTTATTAGATATTAGTATAGAATGGATACTATAGATACGTTATTCGTAAGTTAATACATACATTAGTCGTACATGTGGGAAGTGAGGCGAATGGAAGCCGTAAAGAACTTGGTACCGCTGTTGCTTCTAATGAAACGACCTCTACGAGTACTTGAGATAATTAGGTGCAAGTTCTGGCTACAACGGTGGAACGCGCTTACGAGTTTCGAGGCAATTTGTTTTTGTTAGCTATATGCTTTGTCCTTTAGGTTTATATTACAGCCTTTGATTTTTAGTTGACTTTCTATAATTAAGTAAAAAAAATATATTCAAAACGTTCAGCCGTAGATATGGGTGATATGTTAAACCACCCCAAATATCATCAAAATCGATCCAAGTTTAAGGGGCGAAAATTGTTACGGCCTTTTGCATGAGAATTTGAAACGAGTCTTAATTAGGATAAGCATCGTATGAGCATGTAACTTTATAAAGCGGCCGTGGTCTAACAGTAAGACGCGTGAACTCACGATCGAAGAGACCCATATTCAAACCTCGCTAATTCTGACCGGTACCAATGTAGCTTTGTTATAAGTACTTTGGTCGCTTAGTGCCTGATGATGGCTATATTGGCCCAGTCTGCCGTCCTGAGGTAGTACCACCACTTTCGAATGTAACGCCCGTGAAGTGACATTGTCGCTTTTCGGGAGCAGTTTGAAAGTATAGATTATATCGAGAGAAGTGTGCACTGTCAATCTAGATGGAGCATACTCATCTCCTCAGGCCAGCACAGCGGAAGCGACTGCTGCCCGTAGGGATGTCTTCGGCGGAGTGTTGTCATATGCCGAGTTACAATAAAAAAAATCATAACTTCTTGTTATTTTATAAAATTCAAGTGTTCAGTTTGATTTTTTATTTTATTTAATAATTTCAAATTTATTTTTATTTCTGCACTTAAATCATTTGCTTAATGCATTAAGTTTGCCTTTTGCAGTTTTTGTGTTTTTTACTTTTAGTGCAATGAAGATTTTTTTAAATTATTAGTTGCAGATGTGCACCTTCTAGAGTCTTTCAGGTTCATAAATGTTTGTATGAACTTCAAACAAATATTATTGTATTTGTGGATAAAAAAAAAGAAAATAATAAGTATATATGTATTGTATATAAGTATATCGTTATTTTCAATATTATTAAAAGAAACTTAATCTTTGACTTGAAAACTAAATAAAAGAGTTTTAAAACAACGAAGTCCAAAGTTAAACCTAAATTACCTAATGACTTCAGTATAAGTTTAAAAAATATTCGTGACTTAAAATTTTACGTCTCACGCTAACACCTAATCAGTATAATAAATTACGAGTACTAAGAGAACATGCAATATTATAATAACGAATATTTTGCATACTCGATTGTTTATATATTAAATAGTATGTGCCAACCAAAATTTAGGGGGGCTACTTTCAAATTACTGAAAGGAAAGTTTCGGCCAATAATTTAGGTTATTTATACCGATTTTAATTAAAGAGTCGTAGGTAGTGAGATGACTATGTTGAAAGAATGATTTTTATATTATAGAAAAGTGTTATTTAGTCTTTGACATGAAAGTGTTGTTAGAATGGTCGGTGATCTATGATGTGTTCTTTGTCAAATATGTAGAAACGAAGTGTAATTGCCCGTTGTTAAAGAATTAAGATAATTGTATTGTTTAAGAGCAAATATGTGAAGCAAAAGGAATAAAGTTATAACCGAAGAAATAGTTTTATTTGTGTTTAATATTTCAACAGACTATTAGCCCAGTTTGCCGTTCTGGAGTAATAACACCACTTTCAAGTATAAGTGAGCTGATCCCGCTCAGAAGCAGCTAGAAACAACGAGAGGAATGTACGCTGTCAATTTGGATAGTATACATTCGTCTCCTCAAGCTGGCATAGCGAAGGCGACTGATGTCTGTAGAAAACAGTTGTTTTTATTCATGGACCGCAGTCTACTTGTTTAACAATTGACGGAATGTTCTCATACGCTAAGCTAGTGATTTGAAGCTGAAATAGTTCTTTCTGGGTAACCCGATGTTTCATTTATCATCATTAATCCGACCAAACGTAAGATTACGGTAGGCCCCCAGGTTTTTTTATTTAATCAGTGCCCGCCCTGAGTTTGTTTCGAGTCTCCAGCACCCTAAATGCCAGTTTGATATCGTACACTTACCGT
Source organism: Tinea pellionella (assembly GCA_948150575.1). NCBI lineage: Eukaryota > Metazoa > Arthropoda > Insecta > Lepidoptera > Tineidae > Tinea > Tinea pellionella. The sequence continues at coordinate 4,835,847 of OX411258.1, forward strand.
CAATTAATGTCAAAATTTAGGAATGGAAATATAATAAGAATGAAATGAACGATACACCACAAGAGTGGTAGGCAGACTGATGATGGTTATTTGTCCAGTCTGCCGTCCTGGGGTAGTACTACCACATTCGAATGTAACACCCGTAAAGTGACTTTGTCGCGTTTCGGGAATAGTTTGAAAGTAGCCAGGTAAAACGAGAGGTGTGTGCACTGTCAATCTAGGATGGTACAGGCTCGTCTCCTCAAGCCGGCATAGTGGAGGCGACTGCTACCCGCACAGGTTTCTCTGTAGTAGCAGTTGTTTCCATTCATAGACCGCACTCTAGCTTTACATCAGGCGGAGTGTTGTCACATGCCGAGCTACAATAAAAAAAAAACATTTGCCACGTGCCTTTTTTTGTTAGTCTTGAAGTTCGTTTTTCTAGCCACACGGTACAAAATAGACAGGATATATACATGCATTACACCTATTACTCTATCCATTACATTATATGTCCATGGTTTATACGAGAACTTTACAATAGTGTGAGCGTCAGGAACGGCACTCAAGAGTAAAGCAAAAGATCCAATTACAAATTCTGTGAATCTCATTCTAATGATATAATTGATTAGTGAAAATATTACGTTCAATTTGCTGTGTGGGTTAAAATATATCTACAATTAATAAATTTTATTACTTTAGAAAGAGCAAACTTAATTGTAATAAACCAGAGTTAATTACTGAAGTTAGGTTGGAATATGGATTGAAATATGAACGGGTCGCGGCAACCTTGCCTGGACATTCAAATTACCCTGGCCACCTTTTATTGTACAAGATAAATTATATTTATTATTAATTAAGAAAAACGCATTAAGTTTATTTGATATTCCATTTTAACTAACAGGTGTCTAAAAAAACTTCAAGTGGTTGATATTACGAAACCTGTAATAATAATTATACCTTACTCCATTTTTTTTCATATCTGTAAAAAAAGGATATATTAAGCTAGTGCCTATCATATAGTATCATAGACGCTGAGCAACCAAAGTAACATAGGTACATTGGTACCGACTTTTGAATCGAACCCGGGTCCCATCGATTTACACCTTCTACCGCTAGACTACGCCGCCGTCACAGTTGTTGTTTATATTTATATATGCCATCATACATAAACACGTATATTTATAAGAGGAGTGTGCACTGTCAATCTGGGTGGTACATGTCCGTCTCTTCGTGTCGGCATAGTGGAGGCGATCGCTGGACCGCACTCTAGCTTTACATCAGGCGGAATGTTGTCACATGCCGAGCTACAATAAAAAAAAAGAATAAAATCCCAAGATTACATAGCGCAGTCGCAGTAGGATTCCAACCAACGGTCCCAGAGGGAATGTGATTTCCGAGAATGGAAATTCGGTAAAATCATTAAAGAATTTTTTATTTTACTCTTACATCAAATAAATAAAACTATTCACAAAAGTTTAATCTAATTGTCTTCACATATAGCCAATTGGTAATAAAAACACACGGCTAAAATAACTTTAAAATAATGTTAGTAAGTTGTACAACTATATAAAAACAAATATAAAACCTGGAGGAAAGTAAACAAACAGAAAGAAACTTTAAAATAGTAACAAAACTAAATAAATTAAAAATGTTAACTCATTGAAATTACATAAACAGTCCCGCTAAAGACGAAGCTCACAAAGTCAGAGCAAAAGTTTCCGTAGCTGCGGTCGCTAAGCAATCAACTTTGTTGCCAGTTCCGACCCAACGTAGACTGAGCATGAATTGCGACATATCCGTTTTGTATCTAGCTATATTACATTTATATATGAACTAGTTGTTGCCCCCAACTTCGTATACGTATCAATAATATTTAGAGATCCCGTTTAGGGATTTCGCAGACAGAACGCGATCACGTGTGTAAGGGAAAAATAGGATGAAATGATTGTAACTGTCCTAATAAACGGGTTATCTAACCATTCTTATTAGTCTATTCCCTATTTTTAATTTTGTGATTCCGCAACACATACACGACAAACATATAAACATTCATTTCTATGAAACATCTAGGATACCTGAATATTACATATTATTATGTTAAAAGTCAAGACCCTACGTACACGTTGTACAATGACATTGTAATATATTAACACTGACAGATGTACGCAACGGCCTACTTAACGTGGACAACCAATAAACTAATATAATGCCTAAAATATGATCATGAAGGAAAAGGTGACAGTATAATGAAGTTATTATTTAAAAAAAAATTAATAACGTAGAGCTTGTAAAGTTGAAGTGGACGTCACTGTGAACGCAGACTGCGGATCTGCTGTTCGGTTCATTTGATTTGATATTAGATAAAGCTAGTTTGACTGACCGGACGGTAGACTACCTCCAGTGAGACGAACGCTTTGGTGTTATTTACATAATTCTAAGTAGCATTTTAAAACTGTTTCTAGAGTGGTGAGAGTGGTGGTCTTTTTGAGACTTTTAAATGAAAACAACATAGTATTATAATTAGATTATATTACATTTTTAATATATCTTGATATATTTAACAATATTTCTATTTAAAATTTTATTATTTTAAATTTAATTCAGCAGTGTAAAGCAACAGTTTCTGCAACTCTGTAAATTCAATTGAGAACGTCTATTTCCTTTGGCAATGTAGACTTAACTCGCAGCTCAATTATTGTGAAGCTTTGACTTGAAACAGGTTTCCTGATTTTGATTTTCAACTTAAACATTATTTACTAACATGTAAACTTTTAAATAATACCTTTTTTATTGTAATACGGGTGGCCGCTGTCGGTTGGTTATTTAATGTGGACTTGCTGTCTTCAATCTCAAAATTAATCTATCTACGATACAAGGTTCAATTTTTTTATTTTTTTTTTATTTTAGCACATTATATGTCTGCACTCCGCCTTATGTTAAGCTATAGTGCTTGATCCAATATGCAATGTATCAATTAAGAAGCAGACATTCTACCAAAACATCATTTAACCTGCTAATACCCTAAAACATGATCTTATGTTTGAAAAATGGTAACAAACGGGTTGGAAATTAGATATAACGTTTACGTCTCATATCACACTTGGAGCCCGTTGGCTGAGGCGGCTGAGACGTTCACACAATAAGCAGGAACATAACATAAACAAAGTCCCTCGAGGCAAACAACTTGAGCCCCTCTTAATAGAATTCTGACGCGGTGGCACCTTCCTACAGTGCAAAGATACTTTGCGTTGCTTACATAGCTTTGAGAGTTGGGAGTGTTTTTGAACCCGGACAAAGTCAGAAGAATCTTAACGTCACACAGGTTTGTGGCAGGTAAGAGAAGTCCCTCAATTGTGAAATTCGAGTTTAAAACTATTTGTCCAAAAATAACGTGTTCTCATAATTAAGTCGTGCATTATGCATTTATGTAACACCTGCTTGAAAGTAGCCACGCATATACGGGAGGTGTGTAATAAGAGAAACTAGACGGTATGTTAAACTATAGGTCCGTCAGTTATACATATTACATGTAAAGTTATAGTAGGCAATTCGTTTTATTTTTAAATATAGGTATATCTAGTATTCTGTCATATGAGTACCCTCCGTCTGATGTTAATTAAGCTAGAGTTAAGCTATGACTCCATAAGTGGAGACGAGAGAAATGTGAGAAGTCAGCAGTTGAATGGAATCAATTCGAAGCCAACTGGAAGAAACGATTATTATTAAAATTTAAAATAAAACACTAAATATAGATTTGTAAGAAGTAGGTACGTTTCCTTTATATCGAAACTTATTCGTTGAAACAACAGTACAAAAGATAACGAGGCACGGGAAGAACGGATCGCTGAACCAAAAGTAATTGATAATATAATTTAACAAGAAGGGATAATAATTCTCTGTCACCCTTCGCAATCTATCTAGACAAGAACAAATATCAGCAAATATTTCTTACAATCTAAGGCTATTGATCTCATAAATGTTTACCTCTAATGACAAATATTGTTGATTTGTGATTTGCGACACGACGACAAAAATTAGACACCTATTATTTCAATATGATCATATTGTTTTTATAAAAAGTACACTGTGTTTAAAATAAATTAAGATTTAGGTCTTTGGGAATTTGGAACACAATGCTCATGAAAATAGAGTTTTAAATTGTTCGCTAGGATGGCTCAAATGAAAGGCGAGACACATGTTTGAATCCTTATTTGAATTTTGATTTAGCACAAAAAAATCGATTCAAATATAACGCAAAAACTGTTCAGCTTTTTAAATATGTTTAAGTCAGTAATAATGCAATTCTATTGATCGTATAAATAATAAGATTGTAAAGGCACATAGAGCAATGAATAAAATATTAAAAATAAATAATAAAAACCTTACATTTAAATCTGTATTTCAGACACTTAAAATATCTCGTTGCTTTGGATTATTGCTATCATTAAAAATTAATGTTTATTAATTTTGAAATTAATATTTTATTTTCGAAAATGTTATTTCAATAATTTGAATACACCTTCATTCTAAATTAGCATGAATGATTAAAATGGCAGCTTGATATAATCAGAATCGGTGGCACGTGAAATGCGGTGGACAGATGGTAAACTCAAAGCTGCGGGCCTCTCTCTCTGTAATCGACATATTTCACACACTAAAACTTTCATGTCTATTTAACATTCTAGGTTATATTTCCATATATTTGTAACCTTCATTATCAAAACTAGGAACCTAACCACATTGAAAGTCTAATGCTCGATTTTCACAAGATACAAGTTTAGTTTATATACATTTAAATTTAGTTTAAATACTATAATTTTATAACTATTGGTTATTTAATTAAGTTTATTATATTTTTTGTAAAATTATTGTTTAAAAAATTTTATGATTTGTAACGGAGACACTCAATAATATACGTTTTATAAACACAGTTTATTTATTTATTTATTTATAACACAATTTAAATATATTTAGTAAAATACTAATTATTAATAATGAACAGTGTGGGAGAGCGATTTTAACGTTTACTTTTACGAAGACGTGAAGATCACGTTTTTATCCGGTTTACTTACTCCCGGTGGAATGTGTAATGTCCCCATAGAAAGCGTAGTATAATATAATAAATAAGTGTCTAAGTGAAGCGTAGTCCCAAAGTCTGTAACTTTCCAAATGACGCAGTCTTTGACAGTTGCACATAAAGTTGGGCATAAATAGTGTCGTACATTAACTGTGAATAATTGCTAGCTTAGCTTCTGTTGTGCGGTTGGTGTCCGTGCCCGCCCGTCACCCGGGTTGACCACAAATGCGGGTGTGTAATCGCAATGGTTGCTTTCCTTGTAAACAAACTTATGTTTCACGCCACTCTTGTTTATAACTATTCTACACATTCCGTAGTTCCTCTGTATTTTTTGTTTTTCATATTTTACATTAGCTCTATGAAAGTGTTCACATTTAGTTCACACTGCGTGTATCTGTTTGTTTGATATGCACTTCTTCTTTTACTATAGAACTTACTATTATGACATTGAATGAATATCATTCGTTTTTTTTCTCTTTTATTTGTTTTAAATTAACATCAATTCAATTACATTTTTTTTACTATTTTATTTGTATTTCTTATTTTGCTAAATATTAAAGATATAGATCTGAGTACAGATTACTCACCTAGTTCAAAGGGCTTTGTCATTTGAAACTAAAGAAGTTTCTTCATTTTCTTAATACAAAAGAGGTGCCAAGTCCCAGTCAAGTCGAAATAAGTTTTAGAAATAGTTTACTTTTAGAGGTTTCTGATTGATTTTTAGATATTTCCAATGTAAATGTTTCAAAGTAGAAAGAATTAAGTAAGGAAAAACGTACTCAACTATTATTTTATTACATAAATAGAATTCACGAAAGTGCCCTCCCTGCCTGCCTGAATTGAATTTGAAGTAAAAGGAAGTTTCTATTTTATTCGTGTTACACGAAGAAAGACAATTGAGATTCTGGTCATTGTACTATGTAATATTTATAAAAAGAAAATACTAATAAAATAATAATACCATAGAACTCAAACGTGGTGGGTAAACTCACTGGTTGGCCTAGGCCCATGAAGTGGCCTAGCTGTTTCGTGATTAACTTGAAAGTAGCGGGGTATAACGAGAGGAGTGAGCCCTGCCATTGGAAGGTGCACATTCGACTTCTGATGCCGGCATAGAGGAGGCTGTTTAACATGAGGCAGAGTGTGGTTCATGAGCCACAAAAAATGTCTGCAAGGGAGCAGCTAAATTTTTCCGTTCTATTTTTGCAAGTAGCTATATAAATGACGATGTAATAGTAATATTTTGAAAAAAAAAACATTAGCACTCTAAATTTCATAATTTAGCTTATGAAATGATGCGTTATAAATGTAACTTTACGCTTGATGTTGTTGAATTACCGGCTTAGGCTCCAGCGTACCAATCTAATACTACAATATACGGCTTCGGTAAATCTCATCTTACTTCTAAAATATATATACATACACATATATAGTAGTTAAGTGATACGTTTCCAGTAGTGAATAAAAACTTTCTAATATTGCATTGACTGGACTCGCAAAGCAATAAGTTGCAGGGAATTGTATTGAAGTAGTCCCATTATTTCAAAAATATATTACAAAGTGGAAACATGTTTCCTCTGTTCACCAGAGCTAGCAAAACGGAAGCGGCAAAATGTCGGAAATCGAGTGCTGTCTGCTTGGTTTTATTTATTTTAACGTGTTGTCGAAAACATCCGGGAAGTATTGAGTGTTATCTGAGACGCCTACTGCGGCACTTTTTCTTTCTTACTCTTATCAGGTGTGTGATCTTCCAAAGGCATAAAAAGACGCGCATTTTTTTACTCGCCTAAGTCCTCCAGACAGTTTTATCTCTAAAAGTTGCAATATACGAAAATAAATTTATATTATATTTATTTCTTACCTTTAAAGTTCTACCTGAATTAAAGAAAACATATACAATTATATATAATATTTAAATTTATTAGGTAATACAGACTTTATATAAGAAGTAAATAATATTATAACTGAAGAGAAATAAATTTACATTAATATTTCGCAACGATTTCTGAGTTATAGACAGAGCAAGTCTTTTTGCGACCATTTTCTCGATAAAAACTTTTAAACCTTACCATTGGGAGTTGGGACCTAATTGATAATGCTTTTTGTACTCCGTAATGTTTGAAAACTTTTCAAGACTCTTCTGACGACATCGTATCCCTTTTAACTATTATTACGTATTATTATTAAATTGTAACGATAACTATACAGTAAAAATAATCATTCAATTAATTTTATTATAAATATTATTAAACAAAGCCGGCGTTTTATTATGCTAAAAATTAATTTAAAAAAAAGATAATTATCCGTATTGATGTATGAGTTGCGCCAATTAGCAATGAAGTTAACTGCAAAGTGCTCTACTTGCATTAGTTGTGGTGAAAAAAGAAAAAAACCTGTAATAACCTAGAAGTTGGAATGGCTGCGGTAACGTGAAGCGCCGATGGGTAGGACTTTAGAGGAGGGTTAATAAATAAGATTATATTTTACATAATTAGAATATCGTGTTTGTGTTGATTATTTTAATAAAATAGGAAAGTGTACGCGTATAATTTGAGAATGTTGTCATATGCAGAGCTATAATAAAAAAAATGTGGGCTAACATTTTTCTTCAAATATTTATTAAAACTTTATAAATAAAGTCGCTGTGAAAGAGCGTGTCTTTAGATAGTAAAAGATTAAATAAAGAAAGAGTTTGTCCGTGTATCTTTACCTCTTGTTTACAGCTCACCTGGGAAATTAATTAAAAATAGCGTTTTGAACAAGTGGCAAACCGGGATCCATTGTTTGCAAAATGGAAAGGCTATTTTAAGGTTTATCTACAAAATACTTGTAGTTTATTGTCACTAAATATACTTGTGGCTTTAGTAGAGTTTTTGCTTTAACAATTACTAATTCTCACAAATAAATGTTTTAACCTTTTTTAAAGTGTTACAATAAAAAAAAGTTGTAGGTAGACTGATGATGGTTATTAACAAGAAATAGGCAAGTCGAGTTTCGGGATTTGCTTGGAAACCTGATACCACGAGAAGAATGTACACTGTTATTGTATGGCGCACATTTCATCAAGCCGGCATAGGGGAGGCGAGTGCTGCCTGTCTCATGCCCGCTCATGGATCGCATGTAAGGCGGAGTATGGTCACACGCCGAGCTACTATAAGAATGTATTATAGTAAAGCAAATATTTACATCTCATTAAACTTAAGGCACCTTGAAATATGTATCTTAACGTATTCAGTTCCAAATTTGTTTCGTTTTATTGCGGTCTTAAGACTTGTTAATGTGAAAATGCTCTTAAAATTTGGCTTTTTGCCACAAGACATCTTCCAAATGAACCGTTCTTTTAAACACTCGACGTAGTAATGACAACATGGAGTCCCGCAAATTGAAGATGTTCTTCCTTTTGCTCATTCTAAATAGACCTTATTTATTTATGTATTTTAAGAGGTAGAGTTGTTTTTAAAAGAATATATTATACGTTTTAATAAAAGTATGTTTTTCTTTTAATTTTATCTAGCAAATGAATTTAATAGAGTTATAAATAAATAAAACTGCTTATTATTAAATTATGAATTTTATATTGTCTTTTTTTAACATTAGCTTTGAAAAATACCTTATATATCATATATTTTTTATTATTTAAGTATTTGTTTTACGTTTAAATTAACATATTAAATATATTTATAATTGATTGCATATCAGAAAAAAAAGTACTATTATATATAGCTCCTGGTGTATAATATGCCATTAAATAAATAAATAAATGATAAAACTTGACCAGAAAAAACAACGCGCTGAGTTGAGATGGGTTCAAACTCACGCCCTCCGCTCTTTGTAATCACTAAGCTATTGGAGCTTCTCGTGAATACGTTAAAATTCCGTAATACGTAAAAAATATTCTTCTTTATCTCATTTTTTTGTTCAAATGTTATCATAATTTAATAAAAGTATGTTATACCTTTTACCTAATAAATATTTTAAATAGAGCTTTAAATAAATAAAACAGTATATAAAACCTACATAAGTTGTATTTAAAAGTCTATTTGAGCCGGCCGAGGGGTAATTTTAAACAGAGTCATGAAAACTGGAACGTTATCAAACAGCTAGAGAGATGCTCATAAATTCGAGGAGGCCTTTTTGCTGTAATGCCGTTCATATTTCTCCCGGAGCACACTGCGGGTGCCGTTCAAATAAATTACGACCATCAATAAAAATCCCAGCGATGAGATCCTGCGACTTATTTAATTTATATTCCATCAAGAGCATATTTATCAAACATCGCCTCTTTCAGCTAAGAGCTCGGAATTCAGACGTGAAAGGCATTTTTTAGAGATATGATCAACATTTTTCTCAAATATATATTTTAATAAAGAATGAGCATTCTGAGTTCAGCTAAACTTTTATAAACAGATTCATCAGAAGAGTTATCTCGAAATAAATATAAAGTTAGGACAGATGTCGATAAGCTCAAAGAAACGTGGATGAAAGTGATTTATATCGAATTCTGAATTTCACAACCTCGAAATATTCGACGGAAATGAAATGGATCCCTTTGATTTCGAAGAAGCCTTTGTTTAGTCTATTGAATCTCGTTCGAAAACAAGGAAATTGAATTCGGAACATAAATTCATTTTCACGAAACAAATAGCTGATACGGACACAATTGTTGGTTTTCTGAAAATACTTTAAATATACAAAGATCTCGCCATTTAATACAAAATAATACAATAATTACCAGTCCAAATACAGAGCATATAATGAGTGACGCAATGTCCGAAACTCTATGAAGTACACTTATTAATTTAAATGAATTTTTTACAAGTGGTCACAAACAAGCTATTTATAAAATGACTTTATTTATTTATTTAGTTACAAATGTAACTGACCTTAAAAATATAAACTTCATTTTTTGCTCATGTGCAAGCGCATCAAAACGAGAAAAACCGTATAAAATTGTAAAAAAAATTTTTTTAAACAAGCATACTTAAGTTTCAGCTTAGTTAATTAGCAATTATAATTATATGATGGTAGAATCACGAGTAAACCCTATCTGCTAATTGCTTGAGTATGGATAACTCACAGCGGTTTCCGTACAAAAGCCCTATTGACTCGCGAAATGGAGTCTGGTCTGAATATGTGTAATGAAGTGAAAAATCAATTTCACGATTAGCTTTTAATCAGATTTAATAATAAGCCTTACACATAAATTATTCTAAAACAGACGTATAATTATTATTAAATTAATACCTAGCTTTACTAGGTCGTCGAATTGAATACAGTTTGAAAGTATATAAGGAGAATTGCAAGATACACTTGTGATGACGGGGAAGGTAGCCCAAGTTACTGGACCGACCAGGCCAGAAGCTCCCCATTAGGCAAGCGAACCACCAAACAATGGGAGAGGTAAATGAGAGGAGTCTCATCCGGTATAGCGGAGACGACTACGGCCTAGCTATGATAGAAGTTTGACGTCATTATGGACTGCACTTTAGCTTAACATTTAGCCTTTAATTCTAGAAAAGTGTAGTGCATAATTTAAATAAAATAATCCTAAAAATATATACTTTAAATAAGCATAAATTGTGTGTTTTACATTATTGTAAAAGCTTTTTGCAAGGGTGAACGTGTTAAACCAATTTTATAGCATATTTTCACGAAGGAGGGCCCCAAAAGCAGGATTAATTAATTAGCTACGCCGCTCATAGTACTGATACAGCAATTAACTCGCTTGTGATTGAAAATAAAGTGCAAAATATCTGAAATTTTATGTTCAAAATAGCTATATATTTATAAATTAATTACATATTATTAACGGAACTAAATATAGTGACAATTATTAGCAAATTATATACAGTAATCGTATGCGTCTATGACGATACGCCTAAATGAATGTTTAAGTCTTAGAATATTCGTAAAAAAAATCCGTTAGAAAGCCCATCATAACTTGTTGCACGTAATTAAAGTTTGAACAATCAGTGAGTTACGAGGAAAATCGGTGTAGCATCTGGAATACACACACTGGGGGCAGGTGTTGGTATTCCAATTTCACTACACCACCGATTGTTGAAAGGATGTGCGGTACAGATTTTCATTTCCCAAACACGCCAACCACGCTCGTTCAATGATTGCCAGAGAAGGGCAAGCAATTTAAATTGCATTTTGAATTTGTAGTCACTATTCACAAATTTGCATAATATATCAATTTTTGATTTGTATAAATGATTACTTACATTTTTTACATAGTTACCACAGCACGTGACCGCTTTAAACTAGAGTGTGGTTGTTGATCACTGCCTATAAAAAATTGTCTACAGGCACCAGTCGCCCCCGCAATGACAGCTTGATGAGACGTGTGTGCAGCGTTTAGGTTGACAGACGACCCCTCTCTTTACATGTAGAAAGCTTTGTCGCTTAATGGGTGTTACATTTGAAAAACAAAATATAGCTATTTTAATGCATTATGAAATGTGCACTTCATGTGGAGAGGTATACATATAACACAAACATTTCACTTGTTTTGAGCCTTTTTCTTCTTGAAAAAGTTTCGACAAGCTTCCGACAGTGAGAGAGATTGCGAAATATTTCGGTCCCCGCGGTGTCATTTGCTAAGTTTCCAGTTTGAGTAAGGCTGAAAATCTCGAACTTGTTCACGACGAGAATATTCGAGAAGTTCTTTTTTACTCATACTTTCTAATCATAAAAATTCTCCGCCTTGTTACAGATACAATATTGTAAAGAAATATTATTGAATTTTTCGTCACATGTCGAGACACACTTTATATATTTTTTTTGTAAGTGTACAAAGTTTAATTATGGTACATATTTCATACACACACAGTTACATGTATGACGCGACATCACACACACTACATAAAATAAGTGCTTGTCTTGAAGTGTCACCAACAAGAATGAGGTGTGTATTTCTTTATTTTGCTAGCTAAGGTCGTGCATAACCATAGCCGGCCCTTCTATAGTTTATAGTTTTTCTCGGTTTTTAGTTCCTAGGACGTCAATTGTTTATTCTGGAACAGTAATTGTAGTTATAGATGTATGTGCAAATGACATTACTCACTTTAGGCGGGTAAGTTCGTAAGGGTGCGTGAAGTAGGTCCTCGGTAGCGAAACTCTGTGAGTAGGCGGCGATAAATAAGATATAATAGCCCATTCCTTGCAAAAATTATTACGAGCAAAAAAGGTCGTGAATAAGACCGTGCAATTGTAGATTTCCAAATGTGTATTACGTTTGAAAGGAATTGAAGGTAATTTTATAGAAATTGTTTAGATTACCTAGACTCTAGACACCTAGACAACTTAGTTCGAACTTACTAAAATTGAGATTTATTAAAATTAGTGGCATACAATTTTACAATTTAACAGATGTGTTTAAATTTGGATTTAAAAAAATAATTATAATTTTAAAATTAATAAATATTATTTTACAGGCATAAAAAATGAAATCTTCCTTCTCAGTAATTCTTATACGCGTTTTAATTAAAACATTGTCACAAAGTTTTACTATCAGCGTTGTTGACGGGATCACACTTTCATGTAACGTCTTCTTTCTTATTACTTGTTTAGTTCATACGATTTTTTAACGAAAACTACCAATAATTTAATTTGCTTGAAACAGTTTTTAAAGTAGTTTTACTTACCCTATGTGAAAAACCACATTTTAGTCAGTGGCGATTTTAAAGGGAGGTCCATAGCACCGTATATCATAAAGAATGCATGAAGGAAACGATAGGTGCGAAAAGGGAAAAGCTAGGTATATATGTACGAGTCGTAATAATCGATGAAGATGACCTGGCAAGTCATTGTTTTTAGTACACTAGCTCAATCTCCAGCTATATTGGACAATGCATGGTGCAAACACGTCTCCTCAAACTGTACTTCTTACCTCCAGATATATCTCTGTGGTAACATTCTACCTCAGCATCAGGCATAGTGTGATCACATGCAAAGTTCCTATAATAAAAAAAAGTATGTGGCTCTATGCACTCAAGTAATCAATTGTTCGCTTACTACGCGATGATTTCAAAGACATTCGCCTCACTAATTCAATGTAAAGCTGGTTATCGACATTATGATTGGTCGGGTTACGCTAGATGCCACTAGAGGGCGTTGTGACAGTTTTGTAGAAACAGCATTAATGTGATCGGGAACAGGGCCATTTTATCTCAGCCGTCAAATTAACTAATGTGCTTAAGTATATAAATAAGTGCATACCTCTTAAAGTGCAAAATGTAGATATGAATAAGTATGAATTAAAATAAATTAAGTGAATGAGACGGAGCATATTGAGGGAACTTATGAAGCATCCGTTTAACGTCAGCTCCGAGCGGTTGGTTCATGCTAATTAAGTGCATACAAACCCGAGCTTACAGACCAATTTAATGTGTTTCGATTCCTCTATTAATTACTTTATTATAATTACGTCATACTTTAGATAATTAATTAATTATTTGTATGGATTTTTTTTTTTCGAAATCTTTTATAATGCCAATACTAAACCTTGCATTGCTACTTCTTAAGGTACGTGGATTCGTACTTCGTTCTTCTTTGTTTATTGTTTATTTTATTACTTAAGGCCCTGAGTTCATTTTTTTAAGTTTCATAAGCTCGTCCGTATTTATTCATATAACGAGTAAAACAAATGTAAATTATAAAAATTGATGTGTTTAAATTGAATGATAGTCGATTGAGCCATTCCAAATAATTGATCAGAAAGCAAACCACAACGGATCGTTGTTTCTGCATGAGCAACAATGCAAACAAACTATGGTTTAATTAGTAAAGCGCGATGAACAGTGAACGGTTGTGTGCTCAATCGTCATTACACTGATATCAATTTGTTCCTGTTGATATGAAGCGAGATTTGTGCAAAACATGGAAACTAGATAAACTGATACTAAACCATTGTCTTTTAATATTATAATTCCCTCGTGTATGAGTCACTCGTGTGTGAAATTCACAAATTGACGGCGAAATTTCAACCCCTTGTTAAATCAAGTTATGCTTATAAAAACATCGAAAGCTGAAATAATTCGTCCCTGCGGCGCTTAAAATCCGATTCACGCAATATTTCGCGTGCATCCGTCTCGAGCTTGGAATGAGTTCGACTTGGTTTCCCGGAGGGTTGGACCCCTGACAGTTTCAACCAGTAATCCATTAAAGCCGCGGTGTAAGTCGGCCGGCAATAACATAATGCTACGTAACGTGTTGCGCTGTCAGCCCCCGTTACTCCTCAGTGCGTGCTCTGCGCTCGTTTCCATATCAAATCGAGCACACACCCCATGGTTGTTACCCTTAAAAAGGCAACATCTTCTAGAATTTGGAGCATATGTTTGTGGCAGAGAAGAAATTTTCTTGACATTTTTGTGGAGACAATTTCACGCTTAAAATACTTGCAAATTCATATATCTTTAAGAAATATTGTTCTATAATTTAGTTAGCTTTTTGTCCTCAAATATTACATTTTGTTTTTCCTTACATAAATAGGTATTTTAACTATTAAGATAACAACGTGTGTATAGAATCGTTTTTCGTTTATAGTGTTGTCAAAATAAAAAAAGTCTGTAAATGTCACGGTAGCGAGCACACCACTAACTAGATGTAGATAACGATGGATTTACAACAGGTATCTAACGAAACTTCCCCCAATCCGATGAAAAACACAAAACTTTCTCTCGTAAAGAACAAATAATTGTTTTTAGGCATATTAATATTTCTCAAACACGCAATATAATCATTAACCGGTTTGCTCGTTGTATGTACAGATTGAAATGTTTACCTGATTATAATGGAATCTCAGTATAGGTTGTTTTCTAGAATAGTCAGTCATATTTTCCCGGTTATTTGGGTTTGGGTTTTTGTGTGATTTAGTTGTTTCTTTGACACACGAATAAATACGTCGTTATGTCTACGAGAGGTCCGAAGGTATTGTCACCCTACCTCATTGAGTTTAATGTCTCGGAGTGGTCACTGAATAATAATGTATTGTCCTACTCAGTTGGGAGTGTATTTCAATGGTTAACAACTGTTACTTTTAATTTATTACCACTAAGGGAATTAACGTGTTTCCAGTATACTTTAGAAACTGAAGAAATCTAGGAGCATTTCAGGATCAGTTTGGAAGTAAGCATCCGGAGTATATTAACAATGTCACTCCGCCGCTGAGCACTCGGATTGTCTCATCAAGTCGGCATTGCGGAGACGATAGCTACTCGTGGTAGCATAATTACTACTACTACTACTACTTAGCTCACACCTTGTTCCCACTGGGGTAGGCAGAAACTATGGAGCGCCAGCGACTCCTCTCTCTACATACCACTTTCGCTTCGACCATCCATTACTCCCCTCATGCATGCACGTCGATTGAGGGTGCTCCTCGTCTGACCCTTTCTCAGCAGTTGACCGATCTGACTGAGAAAGGTCTTCCTAGGGCGCCCCCTTCCGACACTGCCATCAGCATGGTAGCATAATTAAAATGGTAAAAATATGAATATTAAATAAAATAAAATTACACGATAGAAATGCTAATATAAGTACACAAATGTACATTACGGAACTGATTTCAAACGTAAAATTTACATAGAACGTCGGTTTGTAATAAACAACGCGATTGTTGGCAACAAAGTACAATCTCAAAGGAACATAATTTTTCCCAAAAACAAACTATGGTTTTCTCGAACACTAAATGTATTCTGATATCAGTTGGTGCTCCCATAAATAAGACTTGCAAGAATGAAATAGAACGGGAGTTTGTGACAAGATATCTGGGACACGTTGTCCCTGATGCATCCGGCATCCCGTGGCGCAATGGAGGCGCCTTTCCATGCATTTACCAAGCGAATTTCTTTATTTGTCTTCTGAAACACACATAAATGATAAGTGCACATAAAATCAGAGTATGCTTTGTAAAAAATACTATTGAGTGCTGTAATAAGTTGAACGCAACTTGATAACCGAAAGAGTAGCTTAGTGGTTTAAGGCGTAGATTTATTATCAAGGGATCCGCGTTCAATTCTCGTAAAATTCCTACTTTCATCGTTCGCCATTTCGAGGTAGTATCACCTCTTTCATGTCTAATGATTAGTGATCTGACCTATCCACTTCCGGGATCAACTGGAAGCGAGAAGAATGTGCCCTGTCAATGGACGTCTGCAGACATGTACCAAGTTTAAGATCTGGAAGTGGAGGTAGAAAAAAACGTAAAATTGTTTTTATTGAAGCTCGGCATATGACAACATACCACCTGATGTAAAGCTAGAGTGCGGTACATCAACGGAAACAACTGCTACTACAGAGAAATCTGAAGAAGCAGTTGCCTCCGCTATGCCAGCCGGGGAGACGAGCATGCACCATCTAAAAAATCTAGATTGACAGTGCACACTCCTCTCGTTATACCTGGCTACTTTCAAACTGCTCTCAAAACGCGACAAATACATTTCACGGGTATTACATTTGAAAGTGGGGGGAGGTACTATCCCAGGGCGGCTGACTGGGCTAATAACCATTAGCAGTCTGCTTACCACTCTTAAATAGTGCCTATAGGCACTGAGCGACGAATAAATGTTAATTTAAACATCTTAAATACTTGTTAAGTTTAGTACCTATGTGTTAGAACTTTTACAAAGTTACATAGAGCAAGCATACAAAGGGTTGAAAACAACATACTACATAATGTAAGCTAGAGTTAATTTAAAGTTAACATTATTAATATTGTTTGAAGTAACTTACTTCTGACGATCAACCTATGATTTAAATTAATGTCTCCTCGCAAGGGTTTTAATTGCAGACGTCTAACGTGTTCTATTAATTATTACTTACTATTATATGTAGAAGTTTGAAGTAAATGTGTCAGTTATTTTCAGAATGTTCACTCCGAAGTGTCTGAAGTCATTGTGGTTTTGAAATAGATTCTGATTCTCATATTGCTTTTGATATATTATTAACCTTTGCTGTGTGGCGCAGTTGTTAGTGTGTAAATCTGTTACCTAGAGATCCCAGCTTCAATTCCCCGTCGAAATCGGCAAAATATAAGCATTTGTTTCGGGTCTGGGTCTTAATACCCATAGTACCTAATGAATAGAACTAATATTAGTTTAAAATTTAAGGAATTTAAAGGGAATATTTTCTTTAGCAACAATAGAGACAATGGTTAGGGTTTTCTTGTATTTCCTTTATTTTCATAGATCATTAGTGCCTTTAACGAACACAGTCTCGAATGGCTCAGACTCAAAAACCTTTACAAAGTACCTTCACTGAAACAAAGCTAGGAGGAAACCCTGCCAATGTCTTTGTTATCAGTAAAAAAGGAGGAAGCTTAAAGTGAGGAGAAAATCTCAAAAAGTAGCCTAAGAAACATAAATAACTGTTCGTGGACTTGGATATTTCTCAGTCAAGGAAGTTTTTATCAGACGTAAACATTAGGTACTGAACAGCTATTGTTTTATCTTCGTCCTTATTTCGTGCACGGAAAGCCTAACAAAGCATACCCATCAACATCAGACATAATTAGTATGATTTTTTACTTTCCCCCATTTATAAACGGTACTAAAAATTAATTGTTCAAAAAATTAAGACTGATAATGCTGACTACTCGTACTAGCTTGGTCTGCCGTCCTGGGATAGTACCACATCAAGTGTAACACCCATCAGGTGGAGAGTCATGCCGAGCTACCATAAAGAATATACTTCTATGTACTTTCTATATATTATTACACTACTATAAAATATTATTATTTTAATATCTATATATTAACTTGATATTTATTTCAATTATTTATATTTATAGAAATTAAATTTATACAGTCTGGTGACTTATTCGTAAAAGTTAAGTTTTAAATAAGCGATAATTGTCTACACAGATTTGCACTAACGCAAATGGAAGGATCATGTTACGAATATCAAGCTATTTTCAGCTGACTACAACCTGTTTCTAAAAAGTAAGGGACGAGAATCCATTCGGTTCAGTTCACATTTGCTGGAATGTTTTTCTGAAAATCCATTAACGACGAGGGAACGTTGAAAAACGAGAGGTAATTTAAAAAATTGTGAAAAGGGCTCCAGTTTTACAGAAGCTGCTATAAACGAAAAAATCATCCCCTTTAGTTGTACGGCTATCGGTTAAGGATTTCAAATTAAATACTTTAAAGGGTTTTTATGTTTAAGTATTTTTTATAACATTTAGCCAGCCACCCATGAAATTACTGTACGCCGAAGTTTACTTACTCGTAAACCTGGCTCCTCGAGAGACAAGCACTTCCTATAGTGCTATTTATTGCTTAGGTACTGAGATAACTTCTACATATTATAAAGTATTTTATTAGTTATAACAGAAATGTATTAAACTGAATTGTTTTCATCCAATGAAAAATTCTTTATGTATAGCGTAAATCCATCAGATTCTGTAAATATAGTTTCTCTGTGAACTTTTACAAATAGATGTGGAAATGCAGGAACTCTAACAAACAAATCTATATACACATAGTAATTTAAGTAGGAGTTTTGATTCTTAAAATGTATGTGCAAGTTTGTACGAAGACTGTTGTTATTTGCTGTGACTTTTTTGTCGTTATATTTGCCCGCTATGCGGTTACTACTACGACGTGGGCCGATGTCTGCGACCTATCAAGCCACGGCGCCGCAGTATACTCGTATGCTCCCCATACTACTTTCAGAGACATTATTGTAATAATATAATAATAGATTCCCCTTCATTGTTTGTTATATAATCGTTTACCTTGAAACGATAAAATTACGTAGCGTAAATCATAGTCGGTAGAAGTGGTTGACACTCTTTGTCCCTGTTATTTTTCTTCTTAAATACACTGCCGGACAATATTCTCTAAGGGTTGCTCATCATATTTTTTTCTCTACACTAAATATAATCTCTGATATTCTTTGTTACTTTTTACCCTTACATTTTATACATATAGCTACGATTGTTTTTTTAACAATAGACTGACATGTCACCATGTTCGTGTCAAACTACGGTCTGGTACCGTTCATTGACAAGGTACACTTTTCTCGTTATAAACAGCTACTTCTAGACTGATCCCGAAAAGTAACCAAGTGACTTCATGAATGTTACATTTGAAAGTGGTGGTATCACTACACTACTCTTTTAATAAATGCATGTAATTTTACAAAATCTCTGGAATGTGATCACCCTTCGCTTGGTAGCTAGAGTGCAGCACATGTGAAGACGACTGATGCATCGAACGGAAAGACGAGGTAAATGGACAGCGGTCAAAGAGACTTTAAAGAATGCAAAGCGATAAATATGACTTAATAATATAAACCAGATCCAAAGGTCACTAAAATGGTAAGAAGAGAATTCATATTCTTTGATTTCCCAGGTGTGCGGTAAAAGCAGATGTAACTAACTTCTTAGTCAAGGTTTTATTGCTTTTTCAGATTATATGACTTTCCTTTAATCTTAATCTGTAATTTATACCGTAGCCCACAAAGGTATCTTGTTTATTGACGTTAAAAAAGCTAATTTCAATGCTCTAGCTGAGTTAATGTTTAAAATAATTAGACAAAATTATGAATTAAGGCAATGAAGATATTCCAATATTGAAGATATTCAACAAAATTTTCTTTCTTTTTCAACAATTCCTCTTTAGTTTACGCGTTATTAAAAATGTAATCTAAAAAGAAATTGTTTCGAATTGAAACTGTTATTTAGATTTTTTAGAGATAAAAGTAAATTGCGAGAGCGATTTTTAACAAGAATAACCTCGTTCGTTAACAAAGCATATGGGGCTTGGTTAAGACTACAGAAATTAACCTTTTGTAATTCTGATTTGGTTTAGATAAAAGCGTCTTTGTTTAGTTCATAAAATGGTTTGGGCCACTTCAATAGTGATTTACTACGAGTCAAATTAAGTTAATTCATTTGACGTTTTAATTAGTTCTCGGAAAACGATTAATTAATTTTAGCTAGAACCTGAGCGTTTGGGTTTTTCATTATTAAAATTGGGAATAAATAAACTATATGGACATTTTAACACCGTATTTGCAACATCAAACGAATAGTTAATTTATGAAATGTTAATATTTGCTTTAAATTAGGCAGTGTACGCATGTACGTAGTGTACGCAACCTCTAAATTGTGGCCTACATAGTAATATATCAATTAGGTTCTCTGGCATAAGCAAATAAGGTTACCTTCATTAATCAAGTTAACAATTGATTGTCAAGCCTGCATCTTAATAAAATATCCTAAGTAAACGCAACCCAAAACAACATACATTATTCAAAACAAACATAATGTAGATATCACCCCTTGACATAATTGAAATTTATGAAATTCAAATTTTGAAATAATTTTAATTAGATATATTAATTTCCGACGTCCCATGTTATTAATAATTATTATGTAAATATTTATTTAACTGCATGAAGTCGAATTATTACATCGGGTATGCATGCACTCAGCTTTGTGTTTCAATTGAACAGACAAGCAGACTAGAAAACAGTTCACAATTGTATGTGCTCAAAAATACTAACCTATGCTAAATCGTAGATACTTAATTAGACCTATTTTTAATTTTCACTCAATAAAGCTCCAAGCTCCACTTCTGAAAAATAGCTTAATTATAAATTAGTAATAAAATATAGCTGCAATGTTACGATAAATAAAAAAAAATTGACGCAGATATTTTTTGTCATAATATTTAAAGGCATAATATTCCCGCCTCAGGATATGTGCGCGCTCATTTTTCGGTAAATTTTTCATTGTAATTTAATAATTTCCTGATATACGTTTCCATTAACTCCCCATGTCCAAGTCTGAAGCTTCAGATATTATCCTTAGACCTTACAGCAAAGATAATGTTTATATAACTATATCAACATGTTATAATGTTTAGTCTCTCACCGACAATGTGTCACGGAAAAGATCCCAGAGGACATTCGGAAACAAGATGGCTAAGACCCCGAAACCACCTGTGTCTATTTCCAATAAATAAGTACAAACTCCGACGTGCCCCATCGGAGCTGTTTATTTAGTTTATTTATAGCTCCAAAGACTCCTAAAACATAGGCCTGGGATTATTTTATTAATCAATATTACAACATATTGAATTGTAACACAAAACCTGTAACTTGGTTAGTAGAAACATTTATAATAACAATATTATATAGTTACGATTATTATTACATTTACATTTTTTTTTATTATTATATGCACAGGCTATAATTGACGAGTTTCTTGTGGCAGTTTTCTCGTCATATACCTTTCCGAAACCATGGTAGAATCTCACAATGAGCTAATAAATTGTTTTTATTTAGTTTATTTTAATTTCATATAATTAATAAGTGATTCTGTTAATTATCTTCTCAGATAATTATTTGCGAACGTGTTTTTTATATAATTAAATGTTTTTATGCGATTTATTATTGCGTTTTTTTATTAATTTAACTCGAACATTTCAAAAGCTCTGCAGCCATTTTAAGTATCGCCGCGACTTTGATAGCTATAACACTTAATTAAGTTAATAACCCTGTCTGTGTAATATTTGTAACTTTTACATAACGAATAAAATAATATTAGGTAAGTAGGTAGGCATATGTAATAAAAGGAGCTCAGTAATAAGCAACAACATATCGTGATTATACAAGAAAAATAAATCTCGCACACGTTATAACCGACCCAAATAACACAGAAGAGCGTGTTGCAGGTTCGAAAAAAATACATCAGTGAAAATTGTTTTCCGGACGGTGAGATCGAATGTTTGGGAAGATTACTTTTACGTTGATCGCCCGCAGCCGACAATTTTCTTTCTTTACGAGTCAACCGGCCGTACCAAGCGTATAGTAGAAGGTGTAAATAGTGTGCTCGCCTGTAATTGGAACTTGTACCGTTCTTACATTTGTCTTGTTTTTGTTTTACGAGTTTATTTCCGCAACTACAACGTGGGTGTACTAAATTCCCGGAATAAACCGATGTGTTATTTACCTTAGTATAATAAAGTGCTATTTCGAATAATAAATTATAATTTATATTATTATTTTTATTCTAAACTTATTTGTTTTATAGATGAACGAAGTCTACAGGCAGCAGTCACTTCCGCTATGCCGGCTTGTGTACTAACAAGGTTTACAGGCCAGAATCCAGCTCCATCTTTATACTATTTGTTATACATGATTATTTTGTAAGTAAATAAAACATCAAAGCAATTTTTTTTCTGTTCATCTTTTTTGTCTGTTAAAAAGGTAAACCTTTTTTAAAGTTCGCAAAAATGAACCACGGAACCTGCCTTTGACTCCAGATTCATACCACAGTTAAAGGCTCCGAGTGCCACGTGGCATTGAAGCACAAAATGGAAAAGCCGGAAAGGAGCCCCTAAGGGCCTACCAAGGTCTTTATGTAAATGTGCTCGGTACAAAAGGTGGAGTAATGTGAAAGTGAGATTGGGATTTCCACGGTTAACGTAAACACGGAATACAATCAGATTTCCTAAAAAATTACCAACATCAACCTAAATTTGATGCGTCTCTAGGTATTTTCAGTTTTTTATTTATTATTATTATTATTTATTATTATTATTTTTCATTATTGTGAATCGGTGCAGTCCACAAACAGAAAATTTCTTCAGGCAACAGTCGCCTCCGCTATGCCGGCTTGAAGACATGAACCTGCACCATCCAGGTTGACAGTGCACTCTCGTCTTGTTATACCTGGCTACCTTCAAACTGATCCCGAAACGCGACAACGTCAATTCACGGGTGTTACACGGGTGGTAGTATTCATTATCCTCTATGGTGGCAGCACAACTCCAGGACGGCAGACTTATTTTTTTCTTTTATTGCAGCTAGGCATGTGACAACACTCCGCCTGATGTAAAGCTTGAGTGCGGTCCATGAATGGATACAACTGCTACTACAGAGAAATCACTACAGGCAGCAGTCGCCTCCACTATGCCGGCTTGAAGAGACGAGCATGTACCATCCAGATTGACAGTGCACACTCCACTCGGCTAATAATCATTGATAGTCCGCCTATTCAAATAATTGAAGGAGTAGTGAATTATTATTTAAATGCTATTCCCATTGTTTTTTTTAGCATTAATTTTTGTGTTTCAAAGCTATTATAGAGCACTTATAGAATTTGATTATAAAGTTTTACACATTACATTCCAAAACAATTAAAATTCCATTAACAAAAATATGATTATTCTCAATAATCTTTAGTATAATTGGTCGAGTGAGTCCGAGGGTTATTTTTCTGGCCAGACTGCGCAATAAATGGAACCCATATCGACATCAGAGGGCTCCTCAGGGACCCACTCGCTGGAAACATTTCTCTATCATACATATCTTTTATTATATATAGGTACACCCAAGTCGGGGCGTATTTAAAAGACAGCTTTATGAGCATTTTCTGAAGTCTCAATAATTTTATTATATTATTGTATATATTTGTTATTGTATATATTGTATATATTATAGTATTGTATTATATTTCGATTAGTTTATGTATATTATTAGTAGTGTGTGTGTGTGTGTATGTGTATGCGTAGGTATCTGAATAGTATATAGTATTTCTAAGTTATATATAAGACTTTTTTTTTAATTATTTACTACCCAAGGTAGAACCTTTCTGCTTCCTGAAGGCTAGCTGGAAGAAAATGCCTTGCGGCATTAAGCTCGCCTTTTGTTCATGTTTAACAATAAAGTTTTAAAATAAATAAATAAATAAATACTTATTTATTTTCTTGTCTGATAATATTTATCAAATTAACAAAGCAGTAATTAATGGAAATAAGTAGTATATTTATTGTAAACCCTAAAAAGTTAAGAATCTAAGAAAATTATCGTTCATGGATCGCACTCTAGGTAACTAACTAAAAATGCATCAATTTAAAGATAATGTCAATTTTTGAGCTAACTAGATATCTAATAATTTTATAACAGTATTTAAAATATTGTCTTAGTTTTTCATTAATTCATTTATTTTAATCAAAACGTCATTTAGCAATTAATAGACAATGTTTAACAACATTAAAAAACAGATATCTTCAATTATTAAAACATTATTGAAGCAAATAAGATTTTCAGTTCTGTATCTATTTAATTTATACTATTTATTTTACTATTATTTATTATTGCTTTTGTTTATTTTATTCAGAATGTTTTATCACACCGTTCGCGTTCACCTGTCCGGGGTTCCAGCTGAAAACTAGCGCTAAGAGCTGCCTCGTGTAGCTCGTTAGCATATGCTGAGCTGGGCGCCCTTTCGTCCCTACACATTCGCGTTCAAACTTGCGATATTGTCTCATAAATGTTGTGCTGGGATGAATAAAGTTTTCTTTCTTTCAAATAATAACCTCAAATATTGCACCAGAAAAAGTCTAATTACTCAATAATGGTAAAATGGTAAGAAAATATTAAAACTTATTGGTGATAAGTAATGTAGATTTATTTTTTACAAACTTTAAAAAAAAAGTGGTCCAATTTTTCCTAAGCGAATGAGCATTCTCCTTTAATTAGTTAATTGTCTGAAGGCGCTAGTTGTCTCTGCTATGCCGATTTGTCTGCTCGAGGATCCGAGATGATAGGGCAGAATTTTTAGTTTCAACAAATAATCAATTCCTCCACCTACACCCTAAATGTATGTGTATTCATATAGGTTTTTTTTGTAGACAAGAGCCAACGAGAGGCACTCGATATCAGCGAGGTCGATAGGGTATGAAGAGCCCTTCAGTACAATTATGGCTATTTCCAAAATATTCAGAATTATTTTCATATATTTTAGGATTAATCTTTACTCTACATTTCTATTCCGGACTAACCAACAGCGCCACAGAGACCGTCAAAATTAGAGTTAAAAAAAAAAATAACTTACGCAAACCAAAGAATTCAGAAACCGGCCATAAGAAGACAGGGTAAATCTGATTTAAAATATAATATTTTTATTAAAGTACATTTTCTATGGCTAGTTTTGCTATCTATTGTCACGTAAACGTAATTTAAAACTTTATATATGTTTTTACTATGTCCCGCTTTCGAAGATAGAATCCCGCTTTTTTCACTCAAAAAGTTTCGAAATCCCGACTTAGCAAAAAAAAAAAACTGGTAACGCTGATACAAATTAAGACGCTAAATTATAATCATAGCAGAGTACTCGCCTCCGCTATGCACCACTGAGGAAGACGGTGCAGCATCAACAGCAGCACACTCCTCTTGCAAAAATAGTAATTATAATTAGTAACGATACCTAAAGTTATAAATAATCGGATAAGGAAGGTGTCGAGCCGTTTAGTTTTCACTTTAATGTGGTAGATAGCGCTCAATTTGGTCGGATTTTATAAAGCCATGCTTTATGGAGATTTATGAGTTAATTCGCTTAATTTTCTCATAACTCGGGGCAGCAAGTGCTTTCTATGTACATAAGTACAAATTTTAATCGCCTTCATAAAGCTGAGGCTTGTTTCTATTAAAATATTTTTAAATCCTGCCTATTATGATATTCCTTCCTTCGGATATTCTTTAAACAGTACTTGCGCAGAACGTTTGCATTATTTTTGTCTTAATAGAAAATCGTAAATTGGATTTTACTTAATATAAATTAATGTATTGCGTCGTTCTCTAAAAAAATCTAAATAAATAAATTAACATTCAATTCCATTAGAAAAATTAAAATAAAGTTAAAAAAAAAATACTTTCGGAGAAATATTGCACTTTGAATCAGATAACAAGAGGAGTGTGCACTGTCAATCTAGAAGGTACATGCTCGTCTGCTCAAGTCGGCATAGTGGAGGCGACTGCTGCCCGCACAGGTTTCTCTGTAGTAGCAGAAACCCATTCATGGACCGCACTCTAGCTTTACATCAGGCAGGGTGTTGTCACATTGGGGGGCTGGATGAATGCTACCGTGTACCCAACCCCTCAGCACTTAGGTGGCCATGAGGAGCACCGTGGGGTTTTAGTCGGTAGTCCTTATGCGCATACAACGTCATCTCGTATGCGCGCTGTTTGTAAGGGAACCCGACATAGCCCTGGCACCTTCCCCGAGGTGCTAGGGTATCCGTAATGGATTTCCCCACGTAAAAAAAAGGGTGTTATCACATGCCGAGCTACAATAAAAAAAATGCAGCAGGACCGTATTATCCAATATCGAAAAGAACTTTAAAATTGGTGCAATACTTACATCAAAGTAAGATAGGTATATTATACTTCCTTCTAGTACTGAGCGTCCATAAGGAAAAGCTAGACGAAGCTGCATTACTCCTAAGTTGCTTTAGGAAACTCAGTAACTTGTGGAACCAGGCTTTGTTTCCAAAGACGTTGCGACGAACTTCTCTACGTTAACTGTACGAGGTATCAACTTTGAATATTCGACGCGTCTCGGTGAAAATTAGACAAGTGTGTCAGTTTATTACTTTGAAAGTTTCGTACTACGTAAGCGAACGCGTCCATCTACTTCTATCATGAACTTGCATGTAAAAGATAAATTAATTTCTTTAGAGCATATATCTCAAAGGAGAATACCCATTCGCCTAAGAGAAATGGACTCACAATTTTTTTCTCGAGTTTGTCAATTAGTTAATTTTGGAGAAAAATAAATTTCCTTCATTATTACCAGTCAGTTTTAATTTTTTCACCCGGATTTTTGATTAATTAGATGTTTCTGATGTAATATTTGACGTTATTATTATTTTAAATGCTTTAATATATGAAGATATCTGTTTTTTATGTAATTAAACATCGTCTATTGATTGGTAAATAATGTGTTGATATAATTAAGATGAATTAATAAAAAATAAGATATTGTTACCAAATTATTAGGTATCAAGTGGGCCCAAAAATGGGCATTCTCCTTTCTTTCATCGTCAATGCCAAGCGATATTTTTTATATTATTATTTTTTTATTTTATTTAAAAAAGGCAGACATCGTTGTCTGTAAAATTTCGTTTTTCAATAACCATTGCTTAAATTTCTTTCTTCAATTATTTTTAATAAAGTGGTGGTTTCTTTTTTAAAACATTTTTTTTAATTTTAATATTTTGCCCATACTCGCTTAATATTTGCACGTTATCAAAAACACAAATTTAAAAAAAAAACTTGTATATTTTTCTATAGACTTACAGTTAGTTATCGATAACACGCCAAACCTTAAACTTAATTTATTCTTATACTCGTATTGTTCCGGTGGCAGTGATTAATAAAGTGCATTACAAACATATAGGTTAGCATTGGACGCGTCTGCGCAGCACCCATCACGCCCCGTGTCACTCTAGCGATTGTGTTTACGTTTTCGTTCAGTTAGGACGATATATTACTAGTTCTAACTGTTTTGCATTTGCAATTTACTATAGGTAAAGCATTTACTTAGAAAATTAAGCATAAAAAAGTTTCTGATTCTATTTTACGGGTCGCGTGTTATTCATCGGAGCGTAAAAATTGTCATTAAAGTTATTTTTATTCCAGAGTAAAAAGTCTTGCTATATTTTTGTGTAGAATAATTATTTGCGTAATATCGTGGACATAAAATATCTAAAAATATATCATACAAAAGCATTCCATCATAAACAATAATACAAGACAATCGTGTGATAGATAGATACATGAAATTTGCTTTAGTCTACATTGTCTGAGAGTGCATTGAGTGCCTAACTTAGTGAAGACGTGAGAGATTGCATCATGCCAAGCTAATTGACATGTGCCGTGATAAATAGAATATACGGTGCTTTAAATAGTAGTCCTTAATTAATTTTGGAAAAAATATATATATTAATTAAATATACAATAAAATACTTACCTCTTACGTAGACTGACGATGGTTTTAGCCTAGTCTGTCATCTGGATTTTACGCACACTTTCAAGTGTAATATTGGTGGGCATTCACATACCATGTTCCAAGCCGGCATAGTGGAGGCGACCGCTACCTGATACTTCTCTCTGGTAACAGTTGTTTCCGCTCATGGACCGTACTCTAGTTTAACGTCAAGCGGGATGTCGTCACATGCTGAAGGATAATGGAAAAAACTTAATAATATAATTTAATGAAGAATATAAATAAAAGACAGGAGGCGGTCGCGTCTGTCTGATCTCTCAAATCCAAACCACAAATACTAACAAATACAAATCCAGGTTACATTTCATTAAAAAAAGTATTCCTATTATAATTCTTTGTCGAACTCTCTGAAATCAAAACAATATTGTGTTTACAAGAGTTTATCTACGTTACGGTAATAAATACAAGTTTTAGGGTCGGTAACTTAATTCTGACTTAAGTCAAATGCTAAACTAAGGTCATCTGAAATAATCTAAGATAACCTTGGGCACTTTAGGAAGCTCGTAATAATATACGTTTTATATAATATCTTGAGAAAGTAGTAATTTTCGAGACAAGAAATTGTAGATACAGTAAGATTAAGGAAGAACTGAATAACCAACCCCGAGTAATTGAAGTTTATATAGTATTTATTATTATGTTGTTTTACTATAAAAACAATCTTTTCAAATTATTTTTTAAGGTATATTATACACAATTGAGGAAATAATATATTAGTAACTGTTTGGTTAACCCACCTGAAGGTAACAGTAACAGCGGCCGTGGTCTAGCGGTAAGACGCGTGAACTCACTATCGATGAGACCCGTGTTCGAACCTCACTAATTCTGGCCGGTACCAATTTAACTTAGTTATATGTACTTTGGTCGCTCAGTGCCTATATGCACTATTAAAGAGTGGTAGGCAAACTGATGATAGCTATTTGTCCAGTTGTCCCCTTGTCGCGTTTTGGGAATAGTTTGAAAGTAGCCAGGTATAACGAGAGACGTGTGCACTGTCAATCTAGATGGTACAAGCTCGTCTCCTCAAGCCGGCATAGTGGAGGCGACTGCTGCCCGCACAGAGTTCTCTGTAGTAGCAGTTATTTTCATTCATGGAGTGTTGTGTCACCTATTACCTATTTCTGTCTCGCTTAAATCGTTTACATTGGCATAAGATTGTATGGTCAACAAAAAAAGCTTCACAATATTTAATAGCATATCTCTGATCTTATTTTATTACGTTCAGTTTCCAATATAAGTTATGTGTTGATATGCGCGCACAGGCGTCTTCACTCCCATACCACACCAATTAGTACATACGCTCCTACAAACTAAGTATTAATTTCTTTTAATAAATGTTAAAATAAAATATTATAAAAAAAGTATACACTTTTTATTGAATGAAAAATGTGGAAACAGAAGTCGATTGAAAATATGAACGTTAAAATAAAGGTGGATCTTATCATCTGGTGAGAATAATAATAATGGATGCTTTCTACCTGTCATCGGTCTCCACTTCTATCTGTCATTTCATTACAAATTCGTTGACAGGCGGATCCTCCATCTATTGTGTATCGGGGAGGGTTTTATTTGGATTTTCGCATTTGTTTGTCTGCTGAATATCGAAAGCATTAATTCAAGAGTTTTTTTTTTGTATGTCGAATACAGGTCTTTGTGTTCAATTGCAATTACAGAGACATATTTTACATAGAATATTTCTTATTCATACAATTTACCGCGGTTGTTTATTCAAATATTTATTCATAAAATTTTATTTACTAGTACGATCATTACCGGAAAATTTTGCCGCTTCAAAGAATTAATTATCTGCTGGCAGCAGGCATCTCTGCTACGCCACGTCGATTTAATGCTACAATCATAGACAGGGAACAATTTTTTTCTCGTCGTGTTTCGGAATCAACTTTAGAAGTAGCCGAGTAATTACTGTTAACATTAGGACAGTGTACATTCATCGCCTTAAGCCGGCATAGCGATTATTGCCTGCAGATATTGATTTCTTTGTGGTAGAAGTTGTTTCCACTCATGGACCGCACTGTAATTTAATATCAGCCTGAGTGTGATCACTTACCAGGCTAAAACAACCAAGTAAACGAGTAAGTCACATTCGTGTTAGTTAATATTAAGAAAAGAAGAAAATCTAATTG
Organism: Tinea pellionella; assembly: GCA_948150575.1. Classification (NCBI taxonomy): domain Eukaryota; kingdom Metazoa; phylum Arthropoda; class Insecta; order Lepidoptera; family Tineidae; genus Tinea; species Tinea pellionella. Next base: position 4,865,857 of record OX411258.1, read on the forward strand.
AAAGTATTGAAAACTACTTGTATTTATATTTATATGCTGTCAAAGTGAAATTTTCTTCAAACATAAAGTCGGACATTGCATTATAGCGGAGAGAAAACACGAAAAGGAAAATTGCTACTTAGATTAGGTTAAAAGTAATTAATGAAACTTTTTTTTATTGCACAATAGTGGTTGGTTATGTTATAATGATAAAAAAACATGCGGTTTTTTAAATGCCCGCATACTTTCCATTTTAAATCATAGAGTAAGCAAAGCGGAGAATTGACAATTCGTTGACAATAAAATCTACAGAAACTTAAATAGATATAATATTAATTAATATTCATTTGTCATTTTTTAATATTATTTTTCTTTATTAAATTTACGAGTATTCGTTAATGTTTTATTATATTAATGAACGTACTTAAATACTTAAAATTTCTTATTTTTTGTGTGTTCACTATTTTGTTTTAAATATTGGGGTATCAAATTTTGTAAATTTTATAAATTTATAACATGCATATAATAATGATGAATATTATTTTTTGTTGTAAATCTACATTCTCTTAGTTTATGACGAACAAAAACGATTTATATGTACACATACTTCTGTAGTTTATTTTTGTTAAAACTATGTGTCGAATTGGATGTATTGTGTTGATTTTTACCTGTACATTTTTACATGGTAAGTACTTTTTCAAACTTATAAAATATATATTATTGTCTAAATAATGTAAACAACCATTATACTACTTGTCTAAGGAAATTTAATTCAATCCATCACATTTATCATAAAAAGACAATTTTCAATTTTTGAGTTAAAAAATAACTTGAGATATTTTAAGGGACGTATATGAGCTATATTACGTGCCTAAGAGCGCAGATTACCTTATTTCTCTAAGCATCAGATAAGTGCTATTAATAAAATGATCTTGATTTCCCATCAGACTTAAATCAGAATTAAGTTTCCAATCCTCTAGGTCTTTAAAATATTAAATAACATTAATGTTTTATTTTAAAGGTATAAGAAATTCTAAAGAAATGCAATCACCTCTGTATCTACATGGAACGTTAGGTTATATTCAAGGACTAAAACTGGGACATAATTTTGCCTTCCAATTAGCACCTTTATCAATTCATACGCCGTATTTTATAATACCAACGGAAAATCAACAACAAAGTTTTAATTTACCAAATGGACTATCCGATGAAAGTTATCAAGAAAATGGAAATATATTACAAATTATAAACCCGTACAAATTAATTGAAATTAATAATAACGATATTGGTGATGTGTCTGCAATAAGGCAACAATTAAAAAGGGAGACCAAAACGAAAACAAAAGAAGTGCAAGCAGACAAATTGCGTCAGGTTGTCACAAATTCAACTTCAAGCACCGAATCAACTCCAAAAGTAAATTTAACCACAACTACAGAGAGATCCACGACACCAAATGTCACCTTTAATAATACCACAGTTAGTGCAAATGAAACTACAACTGAGAGGCAGATGTCAACAATTCCTCTAGGGCCTTATCAAGCAGCAAAATACGACAATGATTTTATTAATCGAATTATGATAACCACGGAATCCGACAACCATCTACAAGTACAATATCTACCGCCACAAAACGATCAGAGATGGCGTAACTTCTCGACGAATAGTAACTTTTTAAAATCCACTTTAAATGGATTCAGACCCCTCGCCGGATTATATTACGACGGAATTTTACATAAAAATTTAATTAAGAAGCAAGGATGGTCTCCGTTTTTTAATTAATAACTCATTGAAAAAACGTTAAACTTGATACCGTCAAAGAGTTATATTAATTCGAGAATAATTTTAGATATAATACAACCCTATCTGCCTTCACGAAATAGTACCGCCAATTTCAAGTTTAACACAGTGTAAGAAAGAGATCAGCTTTGAAGCAGCTAACATACGCCTCCTTAATCCAGCACAGCGGAGGCGACTACTGCCTGCAGACGCTTATCTACTATAGTAGTTGTCTTCTACTATTAAAAATACATTAAATTTTGTTAGTGTAGTATTGTAATACCAGTATGTAGTCTGAAGAGAATTTGTTATTTCCGTAAAATTTTATCTGCCATCATCTTACATTTGTGACGTTGTCAGCGTCGTAAAATCCTAACAATACTGGTAACTACTGGATGGTAACACGGCTTTGAAATTGGTATTGTCAGTATGTACTCGTAAAACGAGTAGCCTTTGTATTCTAGAATTTCTAGATCATGATTCTAACAATGTTACGTGATCATCTCAATCGCGCGGTAATGAGCCCGTTTTTATTGCCACCGTAATCATTAACTGTGTGATTTGTGATATTGAAAATGTTATTTTTTCTATTATCTTATAGTATAATAATAACGGAGATAATTACATTTTGTATTTACCAATTTATTTTTCTATTTTTAATTGTTTTGGTACAATTTATTGCATGCTATGTTCTTGTACAACTAAAGTGACTCCAATTCCTCGTATTGTATGGGTTGATGTTAAACTAGAGTGCGGTCCACAAAACGGCGACAACTGCCACCCAGAGGAATGTTTACAAGCAGCAGTCGCCCCCGCTATGCTGGCCTAAGGAGACTAATGTAAGGTCCAAGTTTTTCTCCTTATACTCTAGGATTTCCTATTTCGACCATCTTTGCTAGAAATATTAGGCAGATTATGTATTTGGAGATTGTCGTAAACCGAAATACAAAAATGTTTTTCTCTACATATAAATTTGAAGAATGAAATATTATTATTGACTTTGTTGAATTGTACAACTTAGAATGTAATGTTTGGCGTGTATGTATGTACGTTTGAGAAAAGTGCAGAAATAAAAGCACACGGCGACTTCCTGCACATTTATTATTCAGCCAACGGAGTCACTCGCCATTCGCAGTTTCTTGTGTAAAATGTGTCCGGGCTCGAGTGGATTTTCTTGTAAAGTATTGTTGTTTTTAGTGGAAAAAATTGGAAATCCAGTCAAGGAAAAGGTTTGCTTCAGGAAATACTCTTCAGCTTTATTGTTTTAGAAGGAAGAATATTTTAAAGAATTAACATAAATTTTTATAAACTTAATATTTTTTGCTACTTTTAATAATTACGAAATTATTTTTATTTATGTTTATTATTACAGCATTATATTATTACATTATTTAAGCATTTGAGTGTATCCATCTAAGTATTCGGATTATAGAACGAGCAGTATTCGAAATTTGGCATCGATTCGATTTCAAAGCCCATTTCCTTAAATATAAAAACATAAGCTCATGTGTTAAGTTAACGACGCCATAACTTTGAAACTTGACAACATTGTAACTTAAAGTTATGATCATAAAACTGGTTGATCAATATTCAAAGATAGTATTTTCGTCTCACAAATACCCAGGTTGCACCCCGGAATAAAATATTAGGGGAAAGCGAACTTTAACGGTTTTACGCATTGACCCCTTTTCAAAGGTTAGAGTTTCCTTTGCACCACATCTGCATACCAATATTATGAAGAAATTCTTTGTTGATAATATAACATAGTATTAAATTATTGTTTTTATTTGTTTAATGTTTTTCTCTACATATAGAATATTGTTTATGTTTTCTCGTTATTAATTTTTTAACTGATATTTTTGTACGTAATTGGGTACAATTTCTGATGCAATATTTGAGGTTATCATTATATTAAATGCTCTAATAATTGATTATATCTGTTATTTTAATGTAATTAAACATTGTCTATAGATTGGTAAACGCGCTATGTATTGATATAATCGAAATAAATTATTGAAAAAAGAAGATAATATTTTAAAATATTGTTTTGTTAACAAACTATTAGATGTCAAGTGAACCCAAAAGTGGGTATTGTCCTTTGTAACTTTAACTTTGTAATTGTATGATCTGTCCTTAAATTTAATTTTACATTACATCTCGAATGAGTACTGTACATCATGCATTGTACGCGTCATGACATGTGGCGTAGCGTACAGTGTATACACTAGTTATTACCTTATACGAAATTAAAAGTCTTTGTTCACACTTAATTTATACAAGATGGTTTGTAAAATTTACGTTCAACTATGTTCTAATTCAAAGTGCCCGGCTATTTGCAAAGCATTCCGCTTACTCCGCTATGCACAGAATTTTACTGACCTTGTTTATTGAACGTGAGATGCATTCTTTAAAAATTCCTTAAATACTTACGAGGCTGCGGAAAATGTAATTTTCTGATTAATAAAATTACTATAGTTAGAGTATCATTAATTAAAAAAAAACGATTGCCATTGATTAAATTTTGTACCAGTTTTTTTTTGGGCACAATGCAATGGTGAGAATACCACCTTTTAACCACATGTTATTGCGTTATTGCAAGGTTTTTTTTTATTATACACTTTATTATGATTTTCCTGTAAAATCAAGCCGCAATGTTACAATAACATCGCTAAGTGTGTGTGTGTGTGTGTAACTACGGCGTCCGCTTTGCCGGCTTGTTAAAGATGCATGTTCATACTCCGCTTGAAGGATCCCATGTTATAGTAGTACCATAATATTAGGGCGTTGATATTAGACCAATTAATACAAAAAAAATACTTGGACTGATTCGGACTCATCATACATAGCTATACAATTTCTGGCTGGCAGGATTACTAGCTGTCTATAAATAAAAGTATTAAAAAGTAACTGATAACCATCGAACAATATTTTTAATATCTTTTAAGAGTGATGCAAGAAAACTGCATTGGGGAGGCATCTCATACCCGAGCAGTCTCGTATTTCACGTTTTTAAACTTTAAGAAATGGTTCGATTTCATCACCGTCAAAGGGGAATTTGCACAAAATATAGCGTACATAAGATTAGATTTAGAAAAGCTACAAAGCCGGCGTTTGTCGTAAATTTTGAGATACACTGCTTTCCTTCAGTTTACTCAAACCACAATACTTCATACCGACACCCTCGATTCCGTTATTACACATGAATTATTTTGAGGGGAGAATTTCAAGATGCTCCGTATTATTATATCTTTTCTGTTACTTATAGATATTACAAAGTCACGTTTATTTAATATTAGCTGTTGCCCGCAACTTCGCACATTTATATATTGGTATAGATTCAATATTATGTACTGAACAAATTTTCGTAAATTAATAATTTAATATTATAAAATAAAAACAATTTCCTCAAGGCGGTATAGCGGAGGCGACTGCTGCCTATGAGTTGTTAGCAGTTGTCTTCCCTCATGGATTAGGGCTGCTCTAGGGTATTAAAATTCTGATATAATCAAAACACATTTAATTAGAAAGGGATTTACAAGAAAATTAAAAAGGAACATCTCATCAAAATGAAAGCATATTTTTCGTTTACAGCCGCCGTAACATAGCTGATTTCATCGATGTTATCAGCGTAATACAAATTGAAAAGAGTCAATACCGATGAGTTCTTATAATTACTTGCTTCGTTCCCTGAGGCTCTACCGCTTCCAGGAAACATAAAATTAATTTCTCCCTGTATATCGCATAAGCAAAAACAAGCTTTCAGCGTGAGGTTTCTGGTTCATCAGTCATTTTATTAATTAATTTAACGGTTTTCGTAAAGGGATTTAACTTAAGGTTTTCTTTATAGTAGCTCGGAATATGAAAACGCTCTGCCTGATGTTAGGCTAGAATACAGTTCATGAACGGAAACAAATGATAATACAGAGAAACTATTGCAGACAGCAGTCGCCCCCGCTATACCGGCTATTAACAGTCCACTTTCCTCATATTACTTTCAGTGATCCCGAAACGCGACTAGATTACTTTACTGGTTATTCGAAGCTATGCAATGAACAGACAACCGGATGGCTCGTGGTAATTAGGGTCCTAGAATAATTCAGAACCTACTGTATCGTTCGATTTGACCCCAATGGCGTAAAAGATTGCTTATTTACGTCCAAAAAAAACTTTCATAATAAAGCTATATTTAATTCCTGTTTTTTTTTTTGACAAACTTTACAATTATTAATATTACCTTTTGGGTCCTCTTAATATCTAACAGTTTGTTAATAATTTTCTAAAATAATATCTTATTTTTTAAATAAATTTATTTTTATTATATCAACACGTAGTTTACCAATCAAAAGGCAATGTTTCATCACGTAAAAACAAATATAATCAATTATTAAAGCATTTAATATAATAATTGCATCAGAAACAGTCTAATTACTCAATAAATCGGGTAAAATAATTAAAAATGATTGGTGATAAGGAATGTAGATTTATTTTTCTACAAAATATACTGAAAATTATCGTGACACTTGAGAAAAAAAATGTGGGCCTATTTCTCTCCTCGAATGAGAATTCTCCTTTAGATATTAGGCGAGTAGGTAGGTATACACTTCAAAAATTTTGTTTGGCTTTATTAATTTTGAATATAATTTAATATTATATTTCAGGAATATCGAAGTAGATATACATTTTGTGGTTTATACTTAACATATTTTACCATAATATTACAAGTAGTTAATTAAAATTAACACCGTGCTACAAATATGTCGGAGAAGTTAACAATTTTACAACAAGAATTCAAAACCACATAAATTATGTATGTGCTTGTATGTACGCCTTACACATGTTTATAATGTTTTAATGAGTTAACACTTGCATACACTCTTTTGTCTTAAAACAATAATTTTCTTTTATTAGTGTTCAGTTGATAATTCCGTTGTATATTATTATTGTTTTAAACTAAATTAAAATTAAATATTTTGCTTAAAATTTGAGACATAAATAACATTTTAATTAGAAAGACCTGTGTTTTGTCCACCTACTTAAATCAAAACACAAGTGAAAATAATTGTAAACACATTTTTAAAACATTATTTTTGCGTAATACGGAGAAAATAGATTATTTTAAAGAAAAAAATAAGAAAAAATCTTTAAAAGCAGGTATAAAAAATAACACCAAGTTATATTGTAGATATTGAACCCCTCTATCTACAGAATACCATTGATACCAATACTTACGGGACAACCTGTATAATTTAAGAAAAAAATATTTATACAATTTTATCTACATTTTTTAAGGTCAGATGTTCTCTCGTACGCGTATAATAATTAAGTTAAACTGATAGATGGCTACATGTACCAATGTAACTATGTTATATGTACTTTGGTCGCGCGGTGCCTGTGATACAAGCATTAGCTTAGTATAATCAATAGAAAATATATACATTAAGAAATAACTAAAAAAATGTATTTACGAAGATCAACTAACTCTCTCCGCAACTACGATGGCTGCAAAACTTTCGAAACACAAGGCACAAGAATAAAGCACAATAGTAAACAGCATAAAATATTTTATTCATGCGTCAAATCTAAGAAAATACTAAACTAACTAATTAAAAATCATAAAACATAATATAATTATAGCCTACGCAAAACCTTAATAGACTTTTGTTCCAAGAGATCTGAAATAATGTTAAGGTTTATTGATTCTCATGAACTTGTAGTAGGCAGTAGGCACCTACTTTTACTAATTGGTTCTCGCTGAGAGGTTCTTTCTCGAACAACGCCATTCGAACTGCTCCTGAGTGAATTGTTCGGAAATAATTAAACGAAAGAACCTGCCTTGTACGTAATTATTCTTCTTGAAAGCTCATCTTTAATTCAGTATTGTACACCTTGTTCAATTTTAAACACTGTGATTTTACTAATTCAATTAATATAATCAGTTATATTTTCAAATAATAAATACATTTACTACATGAAGAGACGAAAGTGCAATATCCGGATTGACAGGGCACACTCTTATCATTATTTCCGGATCAACCTTCCGGAACCACTTCACGGGATACACTTGAAAACGTACCACCGTTTCACTTCAGAACGTCAGACTGGATCAATCTACTACCAAAATAATACATTAACTTAAAATATTTTTTTTATTTTTTTTATTTATTTATTATTTTCCTATGCACTTTGTTTCTATCTCTCTCATACTATTCTTCATCATCTATAGGTTGCCTGGAAGAAATTGCTGCTCAGCAATAAGGCCGCCTATTGTGCTACCTAATTTTCCATAATTGTATGTTCTGTTTTTGTTTGCACAATAAAGAGTTTTATTATTATTATTATTATTATTTACTTATGTAGCACAAATAAAGAAGTGCATATTCGTCTCCTCAAGCCGACATAGAGGAGCCGACTGCTGCCTGTAGAAATTTCGCAGTAGTAGCAGTTGTTTCCGTTCATGGACCGCACTCTAGCTCTGGATCTGGCGGAGTGTTGTCACATGCCGAGCCGCAATAAAAAAAATATCTACACTCCACCAATTCGAATTTGAATTTAGAAACTATAATAGTACTCTTATAAAACTTTCTCAAAGTAATCCGTATTTCAGCTGTCGGATGTTTTCGCCTATAAATATTGCTGACAATGCGATGTCTTGAATAGATATCGTAAGTAGGCTGTGTGACTATTCATATTTTGTCACTTGTCACGTCGGGGAATGACAATAATCCTTTCGCTCGTTATTTTCTACTATTCAACGCACTTCCTCTTTTCACCTGTTCAGTTTGGTCAATAGTATCGAAATTAGGAAATTACTTCACGCAATTAAACTTAGCACATTATACACATGTTTGTCGGCCTCTGTAGCCGTGGGGACACAGGTTCGATTCCCGGTCGAAACAAATATTTATCTGTATTGTTTATTTAATATTTTGTGATGTCCTTGATCTGTTATTTGTTATCTGATAGTACCGTCAGGGTATGTATGTATGTATAATTATGTACATAAGCACCGGTGTGTTTATGTGTACAACATTAATTTATTGTGTGCTATCACAAGTCAGGATACATACATACGATGCTTATTCTTATATTAAATTGACAGATGTCAGTTTATGGAAAAGCTTTCGTAGAGCTTTATTATATTACTACAGCGCGCGTACAATAACGTCACGGATTGTCTAATGTGTCAATTTGAGTGAATCATACGAAATCCTTAACCAAGTCTAAAGTAATTAATTACAGTGCATTTGCGATTGAAATATCGTTTCTAAATGAAGAGGTTAACGTCAAAGGATCTTTGTAGTAATAAGGCATTAGGTTTGGAATAAATTATCATAGACTAAAGTCTTGCAAGCAAAGCACGCAGTTTCTAATAGAAAATTGGCGAAGCTATTTTGGGAAGAGCTCTGAGAGCAATTAAGTTGATTACTTTTGGATCTATATATTAGAACATTTTGGTTTGTGTTTATTTTATTATTTATTCTATCTTTCTTATCTTATAGCACTTAATAAATAATGTGAAATCTTTTTCTCCTAAAAATAAACATTGTTTTTCAAAGATCTGATTGCATTTTTAATTAAATTTTTAATACAAAGGGGGACGCGAAGAAAATAAAAACGCTATCTTGAAGTTATCGTAATTTCTAAGAAATACAACGACGAGATTGATTGAAAAGAAATAAGGAGAGGATAAAGTTTCATCGTCGAATCCATCACTTCGCGGGCAATATGAGAAGTGGGAGACAATAGCGGCGTATTAGATATTCAACGAACTCACTCAAGCAGTATCTGGATAAAGTATTCGCGAAGTTTCATATAAATAAACAGCTCTGTGGGAAGGTAAACAAGTTCAACTCTCATTTCGACACTCGGTGGAGACGTATAAACTTCATGCGTTCGTCGTCTAATTAGAAAATAACTCGAGGCAATCCATTTCAATTTCCTGTTGGGGCATTTGCGTGAGTTTAAAGCGAAGTTTTGTGTATTATTTCGAAATTGTATTCCTTAGATAAATAATGATTAAGCGATTAAAGTTTGAGACGCGCTTCAAGATTTTCTTCAACGAATTTGTTTAATTTTTGTATTTCTTTTTCTGTTTTAAATTTATATTTATATTAATTATTATCGCGTTTATTTTGATTAATTTGATACGACCGTTTGTTTGGAAAGCTTCGCAGCTATCGTGATCATGGTGAGACATTTCTGTAAAGCTTTCGATAGGAACAGATGAATACAATTTTAAAAAATGCGATAAAAAGCCATATAAAATCGTTTTAATACATTTAAACTATGCTCGCGTACTATCTACGAAAACATTTATTATTTCAATATGATAAATTGTTCTAATTCCTGAAATTCCACCCGGTATCAATCTAACTTTGGCATGTAGCTCGCGGGGCAAGGCGCATAGGCAAGTAAAACCGTATTCGAACATGGTAATGGTTAGGCCACATATGGTAATGTATGAAATTGACAAATGTATGTAATTTAAAATTAAACATTGTACACCTTTGTAATAAAAGAAACTCAATAGTCAAGAAACTCAAATTTGGTTGCATATATCAAAGCGAGACTGCTCGAACACAACATAAAAGGACAGCATTCCGACCTTTCTTATTGAATTAATTTCGGTTCGGCGATCCCTTTGTCGCAGAAGTCAATCGTTTGTCGAAGTTTATCCGTTACATTCATTCGCAATCCAATGATAAAATGAACGGGAAAGAGCAACTGTTAATAAAAAAACAAAGGTACAAATTAAAAAAAATAAACTAATTTCAGAATAAAAATCTCTCTTTTATCATTAACTATTTTGAATCTTTTTTTTATAATATTCCATTATCACCACTACGTTGCAGTGCGACAACTGCTACTACAAATAAATGTCTGTATGCAGCAATCGCCTCCACTACGCTGACCTGAGGAGACGGATGTACCATTTTCAAGTGTAACGCCTGTAAGTGACCTTGTCGCATTTCGGGATCAGTTCGAAAGTATAGACAGATTTAACCAGAGGAGTGTGCTACAACCTGATAATGCTCATTCGTCTCCTTAAGTCAGCATAGTGGAGGCTCTAGCTTGACAGCGGACGGAGTGTACTGTACACATATGCCGAGTTACATTAAAAAATATATATATCATAATACATTTACATTATTTTATAAGTTGTCAACGAATATCAAAATATCGTGATGGAGGTCGTTGTGAGTAGAGGTGACAAGACAACATACGAATGAAGATATCATCAACTCAATTTTCTCGGATACCCGATACAGGTAAATTGAGCAAATTCTACAAAATATACGACACCGTACTGCAGAAACAATGTAATCATTTATTTACAAACGTAACCTTTTTTATAGAACCTCTGCATATGACTACATTCCGCCTCATATTAAACTAGACACCACAATTTCTGTAGACAGTAGTCGTCTTCGCTATACCGGCTCGAGAAGAAGAATATGAACCATTTAGATTGACAATACACCTTTCGTATAGATTTTTAAAAATTCTTTTATTTTTGAAATATAATGAAAATTGAATTTAAAAAATACCAAATTGCACCCAACAGCCAGAGGTGAGGTGGGATTCAAACCAACGCCTTCTGTTACGCACGGATGTTCTGTCTAGTAAATAATTCCTCTATTGATCATGTTGAAATTCCTTTATTCGACTTTTACTTCAATTTTCATTATAATATAATAATAAGTACCTATATTATGTTGCTCAGTGTTTGAAATCTCCTCTTTTAGCAACGCTTCCCGTAAAACGTCTGATAATTGATGTTTTAATAAATATTGAATAAAACAGTGATTGTATAATAACTATTGTTATCTATTTGAAGTAGTATGATTTGTTAGAACGAGGGTAAAATCGAAGATTTTCGTGCACAATCCCGGAAATTTCCATATCTAAATGGAAAACCGACCCCGAACAATCAATTTATCCTCCAATATCCTCGAGCGGTTTATACCACCTGTACAATAAATATTTATTTTTCTCCCCTCCATGTAATTTTTCGTTTATCCGGCTTAAAGTAGAAAAGTGTTAGAAATTCAACAAAGCTATGTAACTTTTTAATTTGAATTTGTTTTTAAAGGTCTCGTCACACGCTCACGCCACATGAGGTAAGCATACGCGGTACCATATATTATGTCAGTACATTTGAACGTTTTTACGTCTGACTATAGGGCCTGAAATTCAATTTTTTTGTTAGTAAATTAATAAGAAAACAAATGAATTATTGAGAAAACAAATGGGCAAGGTGTACACATGTTAAATCGAAAAGAATTTCGAGATATCACTTCAATTAGATTTTTTTTATTCCCGTCTGAAAAAACTTTAAAATCGCGGAGATATTTGAAAAACTGTAATGACACCCGATCGACCTTTCTACTAAAAGACTACTTTCTAAGACAGTTAGACAGAAGCATTTGTGTAGATAGAAGACAAAGTACCAAACGACAAAGTACCAGCTAAGAAAAGGCTAAAGTTCTTTTTTCTAAAATATATAGATGTAGAGCATGAGTTTCTATTGTAGTTTTTTCTATATTTTATTTTTTCTGTATATTCTATATATTCCAGTATAATTTTCTGAGGATTTTGTTAAATTTAGGTTAAGTAGTTAAAGTGCTGTCCTCTCAAATAAGCCCATGTGGGCTTTGAGAGGCACAAAATTTTTCTATAGTAAAATTGTAAAAATATAATGAATAAAAAAAAAATTGTAGATTATTTTGTTGTCTATGGTTATTACCTCACAAGTTTGTCAAATATCTTTTGTTCGTGTTTCCTTACAATAACTATGTTTTATACAAATAACTATTGCAATTTTAAAAACAAAACTATACTATAAACACGATATTTTAATTAATAAAAATTTTAAAAAGTCTAAAGTTTGTTTGTTTGTTTTTTCTTGTTTATTGGTAATAGTTTAGTTCCGGTCGAATCGTTACGATTACTATATTACAATCACAATCTTTTAAAAATTATTAAAAAAGAAACAAAGCAATCATAAAAGTTTTCCAGAGACACTTGTCGATTAAATTAATCCTTATTATCCAAGAAAAGTAAAAGTAAAAAAAAGCTGTATCCGGTATACACCTTCCCAATTACAGACTGCACTGTATTTATGTGATAGTGGAGTTAAAGAAATAAAAAACAAAATTACTGCACCCTGTATGTATTTGTGTAATATATACACAAATACATACATATAAATATGTAAATATACGTACATATATTATACCTATATGTATATCTGCATAGATAAATAAATAAAAAAATGAAAATAAATTAAAAACGCCCTAATAAATAAACTACGCATGTTTTATTTTATTTAAAAAAGGCGCATTCGAATGACAAAAGGGTTTTAAATCGATTAATCAACAAAAAATACAGAACAGCTCAGTGCTGATGCGACTGTATATCAAAAAAAAACTGGTACCAATATTACATAGAGCGGCAAAACAGAAATTTATGACCAAATTTGTGTGTGCAAATGTCGCCAAAACACACTGTGCATCGCACAATAATCACTTTAAAATGAAGAAAAATTGCCTGCGTACTGTGCAACTGTTGAGAGTACAAAATATTTCAACAAACATTTTCACTAATACTGACATAATTGGAGTACATTTGAAAATATTAAAATAATACTATATATCTTTGGCAGCACTCTAATTTATTATCAGATCGAGTATAACATGTTAAACTACTATGAAGAAAGCTAATAAAAAATACTAGATACTATCGAATTGTACGCTTTTATGACGATACGCTATATGGTAATAGTAAAGTTGCTGCCAATATAAAGTGTTACAATAGCAGAATCAAATAGGGTATGGTCTATTTCACATCTAAAATAAGCTTGAAAAATCAATTTAATACAATTCTCTTTCGCTTCGTCTTTTAGGGCCATAACCTCTTCGCAGTCAATTTAACATTAGTTATTTATTACGTCCTCAGCGTACACTTAAATGTGGTTTATTTTTATTTCAACTAGAAACTATACCTGCACTTTGAACGATAATAAATCTTTCTTTAGAGACCTTTAAGTGAGAACATTAGGTGCTAATGTACGTACTCGGGTAAATAAGATTTTCATTTCAGTTATAGCATTTGTCAATTTGCAATAAAAACTTTTATCGCCCTCGAAAACGTGATTAACATGCAGTTTTCTTTTAAGTGATTCGATTTAAAGTATTTTTTAAAGATGTATTAAATGATAATGTTTAATCTCATTAGAGGAACCGCTGTGACCTAGCGGTGAAGGCGGTGGACTCGCTATCCATCCTATCGGTACCAATGTAACCAATTTAGTAGTCGTATTTTGGCCGCTCTGTATCTGTGATAGTTACTAGTCCAGATTGACACCAATAGCATCATCACTTTCAAATGTAACACCTCAGATATGACCTAGTCGCGTTTCAGGCTAGCAGCTGCGTATAGCATTGCTAATGGATAGCGGTGCAGTCGTCTCTTTGGCTGGCATAGCGAAGGTTATAGACCGCACTCTATGAAATGTGGTATAAAATATTTAGCTAGCGAGTCAATAATGTTAATTAGAAATCATAAATTTTGTATTGTATGAAATTCATGTTAAACTCACGGAAACTATAGGCCATATAATCTTTGTTTACAATGTACGTGTAAGACGAAGTAGTTAACATTGTTAGCTTGTGCTTCACTGGTAGCTAGGACACCGCAAAAGGGGTATCAGGTAAGAGTAGTTTGGGGGAATGATGAGACTATTAATCTCGAAGGACAATGTAGTTAACGATGACCCAGTTTATCTATATTTCTCCGAGTTACCTCAACTCCCCGGTCGATTAGCTGGCTTATTTAGTGATATTCGGTATCGAATTACCTACATTAAATACGTTGGACTTATGTTTACAACTAAACTGAGTATGTTATATGTTGTTTTATATACAGACTGTCCCGAAAGTAGTGGTATCAACGGTATTCTATAGATATATAGAGGGGTTCAATATCTACAATATTATTTGGTGATTTTTTTATACCTTCTGGTTTAAAATTTATGTCATTTTTAAGAAATTATCATACGGGACACACACACAAAAACCCGAAAGGAATTTTAAAAATATATTTTGACTGGAAATCGAAATTAGGACGTCTGTGTCGTATGTTTCGCGACGACCACTGCGCCATAGAAGCCTTTAAAAGTTATGTCCGAGTACACAAGCGGGGTCCGGAGTACCTTCAATCGTAGAGCATGAAATATAAAAAAGAAATTATCGTAGGTAGATTTTTTTTGTTTGAACTACAATAAAGAGTGGTAGGCAGACTGTTTATGAATATTAGGCCCCAACGTGGTCTCATTACCTAACTGCGTTCTGGGATCACCTTAGTTCCAAGGGTATAAGGGGAGAAGTTTGCCCTGCTGATGCATTTTTTTCTGTGACATTAAACTCTGTTCATGACTGTGCAGTGTGCATTTCATCTCAACATCAGGCGGAGTGGTCACAGGACTATTTAAAAAAGAATGTCTCTGTTAGAATAAATGCGTTATAAATAGATAAAGTTTTCATTATCCGTCACAATTATATCGATAAACCCCCGTATTCCGTAAGTACAATATAAAATTTAATTTATAAAAATATGGTGAAATATTGTTGTAAAATAATTAAGTTTACAATGTATGTACTTTCTACATAATTCGGCCACAAGGTCCTTTACGCCCACGGTAAGGTTAAAACACCTTTTCCCAGTTACATTGTGGCGCTTATCCGGTCTTTTGTTATAAACGAGTAGACTACTTTTTATCCCCAAGTCGCACGAAAAATTAATCTTAAATCTGGGTCATTGTAACAATAGCTTTCACGATCCTGGGTACCCGTGTCTTTTGTTGTCCGTCGGCTCGTAAAAATGAAAGTTTTGTTTTAAAGATCATTTTTTACAGATTCATATCAACAAAACTAAGAAAGTTAGCAAATTTTTCTAATTTTCTAAGAGTATATAAGCTCTCTCACTTCTTTTTTCTAAAATTAAATATATTATTTAGTATTAAAAATTGATTTGTAAAGCATGTCATAAATAATAAAAAAACTTCACGTAAAATTTATTCGAATAAAACTATCTAATACGTATTTCCAGATATTATTTACATAAATAACAAATGAAATTCAATAAAAACTCTTCAATCTCTCTCTATTAACTCTAAAACTTTAAAAATATTGCGTATTGCGTATAACATATAACATGCGTATAATAGGTATAACACACGTATTGCCGCCTCACGTGACCATCATCAGTCTGCCTACTACTGTTAATTTAAGCCTACATTATACCATAGACACAGAACGACCAAAGTACATAAAACATAGTTACATTGGTTTTGGTCAGAATTTAGTGAGGTTTGAACACGTGTCTCATCGAATGTAAGTTCCCAGACCACGAATGTAAGCCCTAGGCCGCTTTGAAAATAAAAAAAAAATGTCACAGTCGTCGACCCGTATTTTAATACAATGATTGTAAATATAAACATGATATTACATTAGAATAACTTCTAAATAAAAAGAAAATGATATCTTATGAGATATTTTTACATTTTGTTTTTCAATACAGACAATAAACATGGAAAATTGTTTGATTTAACGAGCGCCTAAAGGCAATCACCGAGTAAATATTGTATTGCCGATCCACTTTCATAACGCTGACGCAGTTAACAAATATTATTTTATAAATAATGACGCTGTATTCCACTTTGATTAAATTCTGGTGTTGTTAAATTTAATTCATGATATATTTATTATATATTTCAATTTGTTTTGCTCATCTGTGTTTACTTACAATTATTATGAATAGGTTACGATCTACTATATTTCTATCGCTAGACCATAGCTCTCCAGGCAACAGAATTCACTTTAAGATTAAATAGGTGTTGCGAATACAACAAAAGTAAACTATTAAGCAACAAAAATGAATTTTTAAGATTTGATATAAAATATGACTTCGATATGATATTTTATTTCAAACTAAAATTATTTCTATAAATATATACGAGTATATGTATAATTGCAGCTCAACATATGACAACACTCTGCCTGATATAAAGCTAGAGTGCAGTCCATGAACGAAAATAACTGCTTTTAGAGATACATTTTTATATGCAGCATTCGCCTCCGCTATACTGGCTTGAGGATGCATACTCCCTTCGTTATACCTAGCTTTCAAACTGTTTCCGAAATGCGACAAGTTCACTTCACTGGTGTTACATTCGAAAGTGGTGGTACTATCCCAAGACGGCAGACTGGGCTAATAAACATCATCAGTCTGCCTACGACTCTTTGAAGTGATGAAAGAAATGAAAATAATATAATACGATATAACATAAAAGTTTGCAGAATTTATATTATTATTGTCATTATTGTTTTGCATTGCTGCATACATCATTCTATGTTTGCTTGAGAGACGTTTCAGGAGTTGG
This sequence comes from Tinea pellionella, assembly GCA_948150575.1. Classification (NCBI taxonomy): domain Eukaryota; kingdom Metazoa; phylum Arthropoda; class Insecta; order Lepidoptera; family Tineidae; genus Tinea; species Tinea pellionella. The sequence continues at coordinate 4,883,054 of OX411258.1, forward strand.
AAACGAATTGGATAGAGCTGTATTAGCAAATGCAAAACGTCAAACAACATATTTCTTATCGATACTTTTTTAAATTACATTAATATATCTGTTTATTTGCTTAAACTTTTAGCAATTAACCTAATTATTATACTTTAACATTTAGGAATAGTTTATTATTTTATTTTTTCAGATGCCTGTACTAAGCTAATGCTTGTATCACAGTACACATGACATAGTTATATTGGTACCTGTCAAAATTTAGCGAAGTTTGAACACGGCTCTCATCGGTCGTGAGATCTGTCCTCAACCGCTAGACCATGGTCGCTCAGAACATTACTTTATTATTAAATTATAATTGATTATTTATATGGTATAGATATTAATACCAACACAAATACCTTTATCGATATAAGCTGTAAACCGATATATTCGTTTACGATGTACCTGAAATGTAGTGGCAATCTCTACAACCAAAACCTCTGTAACCAAACCGAGACACATGTGTACCGTCATGTGACAAGTGGCGCCGACGACGACGGCGACGCCTCGGATGTTTGCCAACTTTATTTGTAAGATGCTTCAAAGATAACGACACTATTCAGCGATATCCAAAGCACGGGTGCAGCACTATTACAAGACAGATTTGCGAGACGATAACAAGGTAGAAGATATCTATGAACGCGGCGGTTGCATTTCTATTGTGCTCAAGCACATTCAATATAGATATATATGGGAATATCAAATCGCTTTCTTGAAGAACGTCCTTATTGCGATAATATTGTAAGTTGTAGAACCAGACAAGGTTTTGGGCTTTTTTATTTATATCGAGGATGAATGCGAAACCGTTCCCGCGACCTTACCATATGACGTAGAGTCGTGTATTGGGGAGTACCGGGAAGTCCTTATAACCTCGTCGTCTTTCCTAAGACAAAAAAGTAACTCTATAAAAGGTTCCCTAGAGCTTAAATGAATGCCCGTGGCTCGCGATCCGTGACAGCGTCACATGGGGGAGACTGTTGGAGTTGCTGGTCTCCCATCGGGCGCGTCCTCAGATAGAGGGTCCCGGAATACCTCCCTGAGGTACATCGGCGCGAACCAAAACCAGCAAGGTGGGGTCTTTCCTCGGGTCACAGTCTGCTTTTAGAGACCACCCTTCATCGCGTGGGCGGAGGCAGTAGCGGTTATCTCCTTCACCTCGAGCCAAGAGTGGTAGTCTCGGGGTTGGGCTGTCGCTCATTTACTTGGCTAGAACGGTGTTTCTTCCCGATGAGAAGGGGCCTAATGGCCAAGCGTCGGTGGGGTCTCGGATGAATGCGAAAATGCCCGTGACCTCACCACATGGCGTAGAGAGAGACACCGTGGCGATTTTATTCGTGTATACCCGGTATTGGGGAGTACCGGGGAATGCTACATCACCTCGTCGTCTTCCCTGAGACGGCGAGGCGTCTATGAAAGATTTCCCCCACGTAAAACGTACACATATGTCACAAACCGAGCGAATTTTAAACATAAGTCGATCAATGAGCCGGGCTAGTTTCTATTTAAAACTTAACCTTTTTTAGCAAACCGACCTTTAAATAAACACAGATTATATTCTAAATAATAATATAAAAAATGACGCTATATAAAGGGTTAAGTGAAATATATCTTAGATCATTAACAGTTAACACAGTTTTCATATGAATGTTTAAAACATATTCAAGAAATTAGCATACAAAGTTTGTTTGAAGAAATGTTTTCGCCGTAGACAAGAAACAGAAAGGCGTGAGGGTTGAAGTTATAACAGCAATTCATATGTATATTTTAGTAAAATGCATATTTCTCCCCTTATGTCATTGTCAAAATCGCGTAAGTTTCGTCGTTTAATAAAATTCACCTACATCTTGGAAGGCGTAAACAAAAGGGCTTTGTTTTGTTCCAGACATAATAAACTTTAATTATAACAATGATGTTATGCAAAGTTTATTAAACAAACCATTTTTTTTTATTGGAGCTCGGCATATCATATGACTACACACCGTCTGATGTTAAGCTAGAATGCGGTCTATGAATGGAAATGACTGCTATCACTGATAAATTTCTGCAGGCCACAGTTGCCTCCGCTATGCCGGCTTGAGGGGACAATTTTGCACCATCCAGGATTGACAGTGCACACTCTTCTTGTTACTTCCTACTCCCCCCTACTTTCAAACTGATCCCGAAACGCGACAATATTCATTCACACTTCTCTCACTATGTCGGATTGCTTTCATGTCGATCTAGCGAAAACTAGCGAGTTCTAGCGACTAGATCAATTTACGGGTGTGACACTTAAAAGTTATGATTCTACCCCGGGATAAACTGGTTCAATAATCATCATCAGTGTGTCAAAGAGATTGATTGATACTGACCGATTTTAGCTGCTAAGCCTTTCTCTAACAGCCTCTTCTGATAATCATAGCACATACTCTAGCATTGTCATTTCTAGTTAACCTACCTTTCAAAATTTTGGGTTATTTATTCACGAGTCCACGTATATATCTACTCACTCAGCCCACGGTATTTCTGAAAGTTTTTTCAGTTCATAAAAGAATACAAATCTAATTAAAGAAGTCAAAGAGATATAATTTAAGTTTAACATATCGATGAGGAAATTCTAAATCAACACATCAGTTAATCGAACTGTTCGTACTTATAAGCGTTCTAGTTTTCAACTCGAGCGAAACTTGCATCGATTTGTGGCAGTAACGCCAGACCAACTTTATTACAACTTTATTTCCGATTCACTGGCGCATTAGTGATGTGATATAGATAGATGTAGGTAGTTAATTGAGTTTATTAATAAACATTGTTGTTTATTATAATTAACCAATAATTTTCTTAGGTTTTACGCGAACATATTTGAGCATGAGTCTAAAGTTTTTAAAACGTCGAATCAAAATACCCGAAAGCCTGGAGCCTTTAGAAAATTGTCACATGCCGAGCTACAATAAAAAAAAAATAGTTGTAACAGACCTCTTAACTTCCTTTCGGGATTAAATAAATAAAAAAAGTCATCAAATAAATTGATAATACTTTAAACAATAGGCTGTGTTCATAATTGCGGACAAAACCCTCACAGAGGTGGCCGTGATCTAGCGGTAAAGAGCGGAACTCACGATCGATGAGACCCCTATTCAAATCTCGCTATATTCTGACCGGTACCATTGTAACTATAATATGTATTTTAGTCGCCTAGGATGCAAGGACAAGCTTTAGGCCTATAGCCTTAAAGAAATAGATCATAAATTATATTTGTAAAAGAGAAAAAAATTGACTAAAGATAATTTCTCTGCTAAGACCGTACGATTTATCCAAAAACGTTTTAAAGTTTAAATAATAGTACAATAATTTACCTACGTAAAGCCGTCTTAGCAGAAACATATTATTACAACGATAATTAAATTTAACATAAATTATTGAAACTATTCAAATCTAATTTCGCTAAATTCTCACCTACAACACGCACGGATCAAATGTTAATAACAATATACATAATGGATTATGGATTATATATACATTATTTATTATATTTTCCATAACAGAAACAATATAGTAAGTTGTGTTAAATATGTAGCTAAAAATAAATTATATCTTTTTATTTAATTGTAGCTCGGCATACGACAACACTCCGCTTGATGCAAAGCTACAACAATTGCTACTACAGATAAATTTCTAAAGGCACCAGTCGCCTCCGCTATGCCGGTTTGAGGAGACGAATGTGCACCATCCAGACAGTGCACAATACTCTCGTTATATAAAACAACTTCTCTTAGATATAAAGATTGGGGTTGGGTTCAACTTGGAAGTAACCAGGTATAATGAAAGAAGTGTTGAGTATGTAGTGTATAAATATATCGAGCCGGCATATAGGACGCGGCTGTACATTTCTCTTTACGGCAGTTGTTGCTTATAGCTTAAGATCAGGAAGAGTATAGTCACATGCTGAGAAATCGGATGCTTTGTTTAACGTTGTTAGGGTTGTATTAAATAATCATTTCTTGTTATAGTCTCTTGTTGCAATAATTCGACACAATTATGAACCAGGAGCTCTACCTAAAGCTCACTTTTATTTATATATAAAGTTTTATTTTTCGTTCAATCAGATTTGTACATTGTGTTATTTTGAAAATGTAAATGTAAAGCAAACTAGCACTTTACCGATTAATGTAAGAATCGTTTGATTTCCATAAACTCCATAAACTCAATTAAATTGAAAGATTTATTTTACATTTAGAATCTTATGTATCTTGATTACTTTAATTCGATGTTTAAAATTATTAAAATAAAGGTGTTTAATAAACATGTTTAATTTTAAGTAAGTTTAAAGCAGGCCCCCGCTTGTATCTACGAATCTATTAGTGTACAGTAATATAGCTTGCGGTTACCAATCCCAACCAATCCTTTGAGACTTTGTTCTATTATTCAAAGTAAATTGACCTAAATAAAGCTTCTATTATTTCAACATTTGTAGAAAGCAAGTCATTTATATTAGTTAGGAATCTGTTTAGGTAATCATGCTCAATAATAAACAATATACATTGACTCTGGTGAAAAGTTATATCATAAATATTTTATACTGGAATTTGGAATTTATTTTGTACAATCCCCAATTTTAACTTTGAGTATTCTCAAAATCCGAACAACAATAGCTGAACGAAATTATTATGCGGATTACAAATAACACAAAATTAAGTGAGTTTGTAATTTATTTCAGCCCAATGGAAACGTCCAAGATATTTCTTGGTTGTTTTGTATTCAAATAAATCCCTTTGTAAATGAAAGAGATATTGTATAATAAAGGCACCACCACCGACTCTCCGTTCGGAGCCATCGTCGTCGTGAGCTGAAAAGAAAATTCTAAATAAAAAACAGTACTAAAGCAGCATTAAATTAGCTTAATTAAAACACTCTAAAGAAAATGTAGAAATGTTACGGAGAAAACCTATTAAAAGATAATGTCGTATTATTTTAGAGTTAAGTTTTGAGGCGAGATCTTCCGACTTAACGGTAACTTTTCATCCCGCCGAACGGTGATACAAATTACAGGAGAGCCAGCAACTTAGCTCTCTTATTAACGAACTTCGCCAAATAATGGTTTGTTCGATCACAAACGAATAATTAATGCGCAGCTTCGGGGGGTTCCGTTCGATATCCACCTGTGATAAAGCAGCGAACAGTTTTCAATGGCGCAGACATTGTTGAATATTGAATAATGAGTTCAAAACTTTAACTTTAAATTGATGGATATGCTAAAGAGCGTTAAAGGAAACGTTAACGATTTTAAGGAGAGCAAATTAGCTTAGAGTGATGTAGAACGCTTCGAAAGTTCAAATTCCACTGTAGCCTGTCTACATACAGTACATTTTCAGATCTTAGTGTATCACTGAGTCTTAAAGCAATTATTTAAAAGCGTATTTCAGTAGAAAGGTCTATGTATACACTACCCTTGGACGAAGGTAAATGTTCCATGAAATTACCTCCGCATTTTGTCAGCAATGAAATTCGCTTTCCTCTGGCCAAATTTTAACGAAACAATTTTACGAAGAAATATAATATAAAATAATTTAAAACGTGCTACAAATCTTACCTCTGGCTAAATTTTTGATCCGACACTTTATTTTTATCAAACCCTTTACAATTAATGGGTACCCGCATTTTTCCTGGTTTCCTTGACTTTTTCGAATTCAAACAACCGAACGGGAATCTGAATGCCTTTGAAAAAAATTGATCATTCAAATGGATTGAAGAGTGATTTCTGAACAAATTTGATGAATATCTGTACATCTGAAGTACAAATTATTAAAGTAGATGCTGTTTCCGACGCAGCGGGTCTGCCCTTACTTATTGATGACCGTTATTTATTAGAGGGTGGTGCGTTGTTCGTTGAGTAGAAAATGTAGATGAAACCTATAGGGTTATGTTTTTACGAACACATTGATTAATTGTATAGGTATACTTAATTAACGTCATTTTATATTACATTGTTTTTATATTGTATCTTTATATCAAACCGAAAATAATTAAAACTTTATATTCAGTGCCATTACTTTCAAATTTAACACCCGTGAAGTGACCTAGTCGAAATTCGGAATCAGCTTGTAGCTAGGTTTACAAATTCGTTGTAGAAAGGAGTGTGTCCTGCCAATGTGCCAATGAATGATGCATATTCGTATTTTCAAGCCGGCATAGCGTAGACGATTGCTGCCTGCAGACATTTTCTGTGGTAGCAGTTATTTCCACTCATGGACCGCATGGCTAGATTACTAGGCGAGAAATTTGTCGATGTCTATTTTACGTTAAAAACTTAGTTTACCTTTGTTACTATAATAGGTTGTTTGACCTAGTAATCCCAGCTTAGTGGCTATTTTAAAACGGGGTTAGTCGCTTTCTAATTAGCCGTTATAGTTTTTTTAATTGTGAAAATGCTAAGGACCAGTGACTATATTACTTTTATTAAAAGCTTTTGTACGTAATAATTAGCAAGGTATAGCAACAGGAATATGCACTCAAGCCGGCATAGCGGAGGTGAGTTTCGCACTCTAGCTTAACGTTATGTTCAGTGGTGTCGCATGTCGAGCTACTGTTTAAAAAACTGATAGATGCACGCAATGATGCGCGTGGTTTGTTTTTTATTCTAAAATTAAGTGATTTATTAAATGCCTTTTCGTTAAAGGTTTTCTATTATCAATAATTGTTTCCTTTCCCGTCGTTGTGTACATGTGTTCTAGTAAATAGCATTTCACGCAACTATTTTGAACCGTTCGTAGAATGTGTTGAGAAAAGAAATATGACGCAATTTTGGTAATGCTTAGTTGTCGAGCCACAAGGGAATGAAAAATTCAGGGGGCTGGCGAACATTACTGCTCCACATTGCAAAAAGCATTTGTTCCCTTCTTGAATTTGAACTTGGAAATATTTTCTAAGAAAGTAACAAATGACGTTTACTTGTAGGTCTAAGTTTTTTTTAGTGTTCTGTCATTCTTTTTTCTCATAAAAACCTTTTGAATACGCGTAAAAGTAAACATGAATCGTTTTACAATATTTATTTCCGACATCTCGAGAAATCACACCAAAAATATGTCATAATTTAGTATTGTACAAGGAATGAATACCAAACAAATATGAGAAAATGGAAAACATAAATACAACTTTAGAGTGGAATAAAACGTTTTTTTCGCATATGAACCCTAAATTTGCATACAAAAATGGAAAACGATCCTTTGACAATCAATTTCCTGGTGTGTTGGATATGACTCGTGGTTCTATTGTTCTATTTATTCTATATCCACATTTATCTCTGTATATATGAAAGAAGAAGTAACTGACTGACTGTTTGATTCATTATCTCTCTCTCTCTCCTCGTCGGTACCTCATTGTTGAGGATCGAGACTCCTGGTGGCTCGCTCAATTAGATGTCCCCATCGGCTGCGACTGCTTGCCTGATGGAGAGCTTTATGGACCGGCATCTCCAGACAAATGGAAACCTGGTCTGTCCAGCGGCTTGGGCTTCTACCGCGCGGTCTTCTGCCATCAACCTTCCCTGTCACCACAAGCCATTCCAGATTGTCGCCATCCTTACGCGCTATGTGGCCGAAGTACTTCAGGATGCGGCGCAGGCAAAGCGATAACAGTCGCGATTGATTTTCAATGCCCAATTCCGACAGAACAGAAGCATTTGTCCGGTGAGCGGTCCAGGGAATCCTCAGCATACGGCGCCAGCACCACATTTCGAACGCGTCCACTCTCTATCTGATTCATTATCAACGTACAATTAAAATTATAACAGTTAACGATATAAACTTTTAATTAGTGTAGACTAAGAAAGAAGTTTGCAAAATTTTGATCTAGACCGGAAGTGGCCGCGATATATCGGAAACAGAACGTGTCATTAGTATTGTCAGAATAAAATGAGGCAAATCGGTCGTTTCTCAATCATACTTCCGTCTCACACTTTCTCGCGGGTTTTGCATAAGGCGAGAGCGAAAGGTATGGGGAGAAAAGTTTTCATACTTTAAGAGCTAGTAACTTAATAAGCTCAGGGCAGCGTCATATAAATAGGTGTCTAGGTACGATTGATTTTAATGTGACAAAAATAGAATATAAATAATATATCAGCACGAACTTAATTCTAGTGAAAAAGTTTATTTCAATATGCTTATACCTAACTAATAATTGCGCAGTTGAAGTTTTGCGTCCAATTAAAAAAGCGAACCACTTATGGCACATATCCTTAGCAGTAAGCAGCCCCGGATCTTGGGAAGCCGGGGCCCATGCCCCGGGCGGCAATTTTAGAGGGCGGCAAATTCAAACTAATACTCAACTCATCATTAAAGCAACTTTGACCACAGAAACGTCTAGTATTTGAAGCACATAATTTTTTTTTTGCGGGAGCATAAGCATAGGGCGGGGGCGGCATTCTTCAATTTTTGCCCCGTCTCGAATAAAATCAAGATCCGGGGCTGGCAGTAAGTATTAGTTCCGTTCTACAAATTACTCGGTACAAACTTCGTAACATTGTACGATCCATTATCTTACACCGCTGGCAAGCAATCTTAGTAATGTGGATCTCGACGGTTCTTCATAAATTCCCGTTGACCCGCCACGGGAGAGCTTAAATTGATTCTACGTGATACAGAACAAGGAACAGTATCGATTCGCTTGTCTAAACATAGACACATCAGCATATGCAACCGTGTCAGCGGTCTATGTGTGAGTATTATAAAGTAGAGATATTTCTTCTTACTGCTTCTTGGAAAATAGAAAACTTTCAAGAGCTAAAGATATTTAAAGAACGGTATTTTTATGATTTAAATTTAATTTTAATTGATTTAAAAAAAAGCATTAATAAACATGATATTTAATCTAATTTATTTGATTTTCTCACATAAAACATTTTACGCGTTATAACGTATCAAACGATCTAGTGGCATCACACTAACTGTTTACGTGCATTACACGCACATGTGTGTATACTAAATAACACCAATTTTTTTTATTGTAATTCAACATATGACAACACTCCACCTTATGTAAAGCTAGAATGCGGTGCATGAACAGAAACAACTGCAAGTCGCCTCCTCTAGCCAGCATGAGGAGACGAGTATGTACCATCTAGATTGACAGTGCACACTCCTCTCGTTATCCCTGGCTGCTTTCAAACTGTACCTGAAACGCCACAAAGTCACTTCACGAGTGTTACATTCGAAAGTGGTGGTACTACCCCAGGCCGACAAACTGCGCACTTTAATAGTGTTACCAATTTGTCTCTATTTATTAGAGTCAACAGTAGCCGTTTGTAAATAATAATGTATTATTTAACAACGAATCTAAAGTAATAGAGATCCACTCAAGCAAAATACTCAAAAGTAATATTGTTTTCGATTTACATCTAACGTTCTCCAAATTCTACAAATGGTGAAGTAGTACCTTTACCTTCCTCCACGTCGCTCGCTCAACCTCTCTACGTGATGGAGTTGTGTGACGAGAATCGGAAATGGGAATAGAATGTTTTGTGGTTATTTCGATTGAACCCTAAAAGGGTTACAGTTGAAGTTTCTACGAGAATGGTGGCGCACTGCGTACATTCCTCGGCCGAGCTGCGTTACAATTTACACAAAAGAACACGTAAGGCCAAACTGGCTTTGATTTAACGGTATTTTGATTTAAATAATAATAATAATAGTACCTACAACGCGCAAGTATTGTATACGACGTCCTATTACTTGCATCTGTCAGTTTCAATTGAATGTAATTAGACGCGTACGTCATGCAGAGTACACGGTTATGTATGTCGCCCTAAAATTATACAACATAATATTTATTCATAAATATTTAAATTCTTTCCATGAAATCAAAAATCTTTGAAGTAAATTGATATGACAGGATAATATACACATTTTATCCTGATAAAATTCGAATATCATGCTGAACGCAATAGAAAAAAGTCAGCTCAATTTTCATCTGTTAAATAATGAATAACTTAATCAATGGAGTGGCTGCTTATTTACGTTTACTGATCAAAATAAAATGGCTACAAATTACATGAGTATTGAGTGGTGTTGACACAGCAGTGGTCGGGTATTATTGATGATCATAATTTATAGTATTTGGCAGGGTTTGTTCTAAGGGGAATATGAATGGAATCAAGAGAGTGCCCCCCTTTAAATTTATGAGACAGGGCGGAACTTTTGATCGCAGCAAATTTTTCACTACTTTTATTAGAATTTTTTCTTTTAAATTTAATTCTATGTTTTATATGATGCTAGAATTAAAAGTCAAACTGCCAAATACATTCGGCTTTGCATTTCCTTCGTTTTAGAGAAAAGCAATTTTCTCAATGACTAGGTAAGTAGGTAAATACGTAATTTCATGGCACATTAATCTTCTAACAATCTGTCTACGGTTAGAAATTGCAGATCCACATTTGCATCGGTATAGCTTTATAGATTTCTTATATTTAAAATATATTTCCCATACTACAACTATATTTTATGTATAGATTAACTAAATTAGTTTGTATAAATTAGGGATTAGATGTGCCTCTAAAAAGCGGCATACGATTTTTTGTAATATAAATATTTATATAATAAATGAATAAAGAATTTTAAAAATAAGGCAATAGTTGTAAAGTATTGGAATTAAATAAATTCAAAATTCCGATTGCAATTTCCACATGAGACAGGCTGACAGGCTGGGAGGAGCTTGGCATCTGTCCGAACAACTTCACATACAAATGTCTGCGTTTCTCGCAAATGACATGACTGTAAAATTATTTTTTTGTTATATCAGTTGATATGCGTGTAATAAACATAATAAGCTTGTGATATTAATATTTTAATGTCGGTTAATGTGCTGAATTTGTTTTCATTATGATGAAAATTGATCAGAAAAGTACAACGCACACAGAACGATCTTATAATAACTTTTTTTTAGTTTATAAATTTACTGGTTCATAATTAAAATTTATTGTATGAAATAAAAACGATTTTATTACTTAGTGCTATATTTGTTATCGGACTTCCAAAAAGGAGGAGGTTACTTAACACATAGGGTTGTGATTTACATTAAAGAGCAGGCCACACGCCTACATGTCATGCGAGTTGCTCACAGTGTACGCAACTGATAGATACACGCACGCATGTCAACTGTCAGTAAGTCTGAACTCTTTATTTATATTAAATTATTAGATTCATCACGAGCTTACATTACAACGCGTACCTATGGTCTGACCTTACCCCTAAAATGACGCAGGAACATCGATACACTCAAATAAACGGGAACTATTTCTGCATACCATTTAAACATGTTCAATGTTCATGTCAATGTTAACTTTGATTAGGGTATACCTACATCTCTTTGGCAGCGACATTTCCTCCAATTGTATATTGATTTTAAGCACTTCCAATCCAATACACAAACAGTATTTCAGTAAGTATTGTTTCATCTTTTATTGATTAATTATTTGGCTGGTACCAATGTAATTATGTTAATTATGTACTTAGGTTGCTCAGTACCTATGTATGATACAAAAACTAGTTTGATACTAATAGTATTTATAGCTCGACATCTATGAACGAAAATAACTGCTACCACAGATAAATTTCTACAGGCATCAGTCCCCTTCGCTATACCGACTCGAGGAGGCGAATCTAGATTGACAGTGCACAATCCTCTCGTTATACCTTAGTATAGGCATTAAATAATAAAAGATTCCCTAGGGACGGAACGAGAACGCTAAACGTATACAAAGTTACGGGTAACAGCTAGTATGTAATATTATTTTGTCTATTATAAAATCTATGCGATATACGCGTACAGGGTCCCGCGAGCGCAGCATTCACCTCCTTGCAAGTACAACACGTTCGTGATTCTCAACAAAAGCTTGAATCCGGTGAGACTTCTTGGGATATTCATTATTCACTGTACAGACTCGCCACAGGCTTACTGTTTCTTTGTTTTGAACATGAATCGCCATATTTCTTACTTTAAAGTAAGACCTTTATATTTTTCTGTAAAACGAGTTTGTAGTAAATAGTTAATCGATCTTTTAAGAGCAAAAATACTCGAATGTGTTTTTATTTTAGTCTTTAAAAGCTTTCGTAACTATTATATGCACATAATTTCACGAATAAATCAAAAGCTATATAGGACACATATCTTATGTATGCGTACAATGACATTTGTACACGCGCATTTATAGTTCCATATATTACAACGAGCTCACATGCTGTACGTCACGGTTTGTACGCGTTACAATATGAACTCATGAAGCCTGACCATTGTGCATAAAATTACATGAACATTTTTAAATATATTTAAAAAGTAGGATAATAAAAACAAAGCTAGAATACAAAGACAAATGTTTGTGTACATTATTTTCTATATTAAAATACGTTAGCAATAAAGCAACTGACACGTACTTTTTTCCAGGTACTTTTTTTATGAAAATAAAAACATAAAAAAGTTTATTTCACGTCAGCACTACTGAAGCATGCGGTACTCTAAACTCAACTACGAAATGAGTTCTTCGCTTGGCGAAAAACATTTTATTGCTTTATTACGAGTATGGAAATAACCTCAAGAGAACGAGCTCGCGTGGTTACTGTGACCCGGTAAATGGCTCGCTGGTCACAACCTGAAGAATGTAAATCTGGGACGCGATCTAAAGCTATCACGCGAGTTAACTTCTTGTGACAGGTAATTACGACTGACTTGCTGACTCGACAATATTTGCTAAAAGATTTTGTTATTGCTACGTTAAAAACATTATCATACACTTTTAATGTTAGAATGACAATCTTTATAATATTTTTAAAACTTTCATTTTATTATATTTCTTGATTCTTGATTCTTGATTTTCCGGGCTGGTTTCCGCACGCAGACCCACTATGGGGGTCCCTGGTGCGTCCTGCCGTACTTATACAAGCCATTTTTTATTATATTTACAAAATATGTAAAGGAATCTAGTCGTGTGTGTGCCCTGTAAAACAGTGCACAATCATGTCCTCAAGTCGGCATAGCGAGGGCGACAACTAAATGTGCATGTGTAACATTTTTCCTTGGTGAAAATAGTCTGCCTTCGTGGACCGTACTCAACTAAAGAAATCAATAAACAAGGGTTGAAAAAAGATCTTTATCAAAAAGCATTAAATAAATATTTATAGAATTAAGATTGGAAAGCATTCAATAATTGTTTACCAAGTCTGTCAAATACAAAAAATTGACTAAAAGAAAAATGATTATGCGCAAAAATACGTGACGCACAGCTTAAAATGTCGGGGAGAAATTTGTTTACAGAGATCAAAAGAAAAATGTTTGGCCATTTTTCACGGTGGCAAATATAATTTGATTTTAGTTAGGGGTTGGTTGCACGACGATTTTTACTTGTCATAATTTAACATCTACTTCTTTTTTAAATTACGGGGGCGTAATTTCAACATATAATTATTCTGTAGCTTTTTTTAAACCTTTGTACCACTTATTTATGTGAATACTATGACATGTATTTAAGACAAAATAAAGTATGATTATAGTTGCTATACATATAAGAGCACATGATACAATCAGCATCACATATATGTACCTACTTACGCTTACAGTCACATGCATCTTTCAGTTTTAAACATTTTAAATTCAGTCGCCTCCGCGACAAACTATCATACCCACCCGGCTACTTTTCGATATCGAGTGTTATCCATTAATTTTGTTATCCATGGCAAATAACCATCATCAGTCTGCCAACTACTAATTTCATTTAATTTAATAATTTCATTTTAAGTCTTTTTAAAGGAGAATGCCCATTCCCCTAAGAAAAATGAGCCCACAATTTTTTTTTCGAGTTTTTCGAAGACTCTTAGTTCATTTTGTAGGTAAATAAGTCTAGATTCCTCATCACTAATCAGTTTTAATTTTTTTACCCGGATTATTGAGTAATTAGACCTTTGCTGATGCAATATTTGAGGTTATTATTATATTAAATGCTTTAATAATTAATTGGAGATGTCTGTTTTATATTGAGTTTACATTGTATATTGAATTGAATAAGATATTATTTTAGATTATTGTTTTGTTAACAATCAATTGGGCCCAAAAATGGGCCGACTCCTTTCCTAATAAAGTTAAAATCTCCGTGTTTCTCTATCGTGTCTTCAATCGTAAGGCCACGGTCGCTCTGCAGAATAATATTACACTCAAAAATCCAAATTAATTATTCATATGGAAAAATAAACGTAACTTATTACCGCATTATTATACTGCAAATTTATTATCCATCAAAGGAAAAAACTTTTGTAATAAACTTTACGAGTATACCTTAAAACTTAGGAAATTGTTGTTTGAAGTAAGCATGCCTTATTATAGTATCTTACAGCAAACAGTATACCCGTAATAAACCGCTGCATGACCTACTTCATACTATAATTTATGCATTCTTCAAACAATTGTGGATAAGGCTCTCTCTCTCTTTCTCTCTTCCTGTCGCAATATTTTGATGCAACTTGACCTTATGCACCAAAAACAAATGCAAGTATTCCAACAAAACGACTAGACTACTGCATTGTGCACAAAAGTACATTTCTTTTGTTCAAAATAAGTGACTAGAATTTACTTTTAAAACCATTGAAGTTGTAGATACAGCGAATGCCTCAGCTAGTCGAAGATCTCTAGATTTGTTAAAGCTCTATCCAAAATCTGAAGACTTTTCACGAAGTAGTATATTGTTCAGTTAGGCAGCAACCCCTTTTATTTATAGTTCTTGTTCACGATATCGCTACCGACTGGCAATTCCCACACTTTACAAACCACCATGAGGCTACTTGAACCGTGCAAATAAAAATAAAACCCTGTAATGGTGCTGTTCCACTCATTTATTTATTGCGGTACTTATGACACGTGAAAATTACTTCAATAGTCCCCTCCGCAATTAAATTTGTATCGCCTAACTATATTGTTTTAAGAGCGACCGTGGTCTAGCGATAAAACACGATCGATGAGACCCATGTTCGAACCTCGCTAATTCTAACCGGTGCCTTTGTTATATGTATAATACTTTGGTCGCCCAGTGCCTATAGGCACTATTAAAGAGTGGTAGGCGGACTAATTATGGTTACCAGTCCAGTCTGCCGTCCTGGGGTAGTACCACCACCTTCGCATGTAACACCCGTGAAGTGACCTTGTCGCGTTTCGGAAATAGTTTGAAAGTAGCCAGTTATAGCGAGAGGACCGTCAATCTAGATGGTGTATACTCGTCTCCTCAAGCCGACAGAGCGGAGGCGACTGCTGCTCGTAGATTTCTCTGTAGTAGCAGTTGTTTCCATTCATGGACCGCACTCTAGCTTAAACAAGGCAGAATGTTGTTATATGCCGAGCTACAATAAAGAAAAACATACACACATAGAGACACATACATACGCTACACACTCACTTGTTCACACACATGGGTGTACCATTCACTTATCTCTGTAAATAATTAAGTAAGCGAAATTTCACTGTTAATTATTTTAATTTTCTTACTTAAATTGGCGTATTATATTTTTTGTTGACTTCAGAAATAAATTAGAGTAATCCGGCATGTGATAGCAGTCATATCTCGTTGATAAGACTAGATTGACAGATCAAAGTGCTCTCGTTATACTTTGACTACTTCCAAGCTACCTAAACGCGATTAGGTTACACTTGAAGGTACTACTCTAGGACTGCAAAAAGGCCAATGAATTTTCTCATAGAATTTTACTAGTGAAAAGCCGATCAAAATAGAATAATATTACGGTGCTATGATGACGGTGTATTCTGACAGAGTTAGTGACACATTAAACACTATATTCGCAGATACCAATCACGTAGAGTCAGGAGGTCTACCACAGTCTTGCATAGTTTCGTTTTATGTTTAATCAGATACGATGGCGATAAACGAAACATTGGGTTACTCGGAACGAACGAATAAATTACTGTTGAGTAGAAAGTGCAATCCGAATCGAATTTTCAAAGATTTAAAGTCTAAAAGATTTGGTGGGTGTCAGTAACCTGAATTATTAGCTGAAACTTCGTTTTCGGTCATTTGTAGTAACCCCCCTGGTTCGAGGGTTGACAGGGAGGGTAGTAAAGCCTCGGGGCGAGGTTTGACAACTTTGACACTTGTCATTACGTGCATGGCATGACATTAGTAGACGATATTACTACTAATAATGACGCCGTAACATATAATTTTTGATATTTTCTATTAGAAATTTTCAATATTGTAGTCATGCAAAAAACACTGTTATTAGTTACTTCTTAAGGTATTATTTGGTTTAAAATTTACCTTTATTGTTTTATCTTTAAACGTTTTAAGTGATTTTAACAATTGTACTAATAACACGTTACTTAAAGCACGCTAAATTTAATTTGTTATTATTTTGCATTAGGCAGACTGATGATGGCTATTATCCCCGTATCCCGCTTGGGGTAGTACCACCACTCAGGTCGGCATAACGGTCTGCGGATCCCCTTCTCTGATAGCAATCAGCGGTTGTAGGAAGTAGAAAAAACGTGGCTGGGAAGTTCGTTCCACAATTTAACACTGATCGCGTACATCTGTCGGTTTTATACATTACAAACGTATGACGTCACGTATGGCATGCGCACATATAACCTGAAATTTGAACAAGATTTTAATTATAACAAAATTATTGTTGACTGTACATATCGCAAAGTGTTTGTTGTACACGAGTGTACATACAGCGGTTTCCCATTATGTAGACAACTAAGCCGTAATGAGTAATTAGATTAACAAACTCCATATACATATATACATTTACATTGTGATGAAATTATGTAGCGTGTGATGACAGCTGGTTGTTAGGTGTCATAATCTGCACGCAAAGCTGTTTGCTTTTTTTTTTATTAATCGTTACCTAGGTACCTCATTACACGTGTAAATATTTACAACATAAATAACTCATTTGTCGGGATTTGTGGTCTACCAGTATGTTATACGAAGTTAGATTCCCGGTCGATACAAATATTTATTCATATTTATTTATTTATTTTCGGGAAACCAACTTTGTTATATGTACTTTGGTCGCTCAGGCACTATTAATGAGTGGTAGGCAGACTGATGATGGTTATTTCAGTCTGCCGTCCTGAGGTAACACTTGTTACGTAATGTAACACCCGTGAAGTGACCTTGTCGCGTTTCGGGAATAGTTTGAAAGTAGCCAGGTATAACGAGGTGAGTGTGCACTGTCAATCTAGATGGTAGATGCTACCCGCACAGGTTTCTCTGTAGTAGCAGTTGTTTACATTCATGGACTACACTCTGGCTTTACAGCTATCCGCTAGTTGTCACATGTCGAGCTACAATAAATAATTCAAACATATAAAACTGACAGTCACTTAACAGTTACCACTGGTTATAAATATTTTTATTATATCCTGTATTTTTATAGTAGCTCGGTATATGATAACGCTCTGCTTGATGTTGAGTTAGCAACGGGTACATAAACAGAAACAACTGCTGGCTATAACAGAGAAATTTCTGCCGACAGAAGTCGCCCTCGCTATGTTGGCTTTAGGAGACGAATGTGTATCATTGTGACGGGGCACACTCCTCTTAGCCAACTGGCTTCTTCGAAGCTGATCCTAAAACGTAACTAAGTCACTTCACGACGACAGACTAGGATAAAAACTATCATCAAATATTATTTATTTAAAACATTTTTTAAACACTACTTTGCAACTAAATCCCGCTAATTAATATCAGTGAGGGTAGGTACAATCACATCAGCTGTCAGTGTTAGACCCTTCACCAACATGCAAATACTTCTCGACGCGTTTCACCACTCCACGTGGCATCCTCAGGAGATGTGTAATCCCTTCGACTTCGTACCGTCGATTGACCTACCCTCACTAATATTGTGTGATGTTGGAAGGAGGGGGAAATTACAAGAGGTACAGACTCTTCCATGGTTTATTGTCGACTGTGGGCAACGTAGCGGCGCGCAACGATCCAACGCACGCTACTACGTCACAATTAATTAGATGGGATTTTTTTAATGCTTAATAAGCAAGCGTTTACCACAAACAGCCTGGTGCTAAGCAGTGATGCGGTCTAAGGTGGAGCACGCTTGCCTATGAGGTACCTATTCACCTTAGATTTGAAGAGACCCATGTTGTACTTTTCGGGAAACACTTTTTTGTTGTTAGTTGCTGTTAAGCACAAAATTAATAATTTGCATTAATTGTAAGGTTTACTGGATAAAATGAATAAAAGACATGTATAATGTATCACTCTCATAGATTAAAAATCATAGAATAATAGTAGTAGATAGACAACTACTTATGAAACTATCTTATGTCACTAACAGTTGCAAAGTAGTGTTTAAAAAATATTATGAATTTCCGCAAACTAACGCCTAATACTATTAAACATATTATTTATTTATTTATATAAATAGTAATAATAAATATCGCTACGAGGTCATTGACTTACCTGATCTGATTTACCTTCAATATTGATTTAAGCAATTTCTGGTGATTACGTAGGTACTCCGGACCCAAATAAATACAATTTTTAACAGTCAGCTTTCAATAATTAATTATTCGATTGAATCGTATGTTTTATTCGAATACTATATTTTTGGTACAATAAAGACTGTCGTACGTAAATAATTTATTATAATACCCACCAATTTTTAGGCTATTTTTGTCCCCTACACGATTGTTTGTGCTGTTTCCGGGGAGATATTTATTACGCCACGCCATCGCCACTGTGACGTGATTGCTGAAACATATATTTGGAAACGATTTACAAAAAAAATGGACGTCAATAAATAAAAAAAAGACGTGACTTGACTTATCATCTAGACATCCTGTGTTTACGTTTGAGGTCTCGTGGTTCACGAAATTTGCGGGTAACGGCAGTCCATACTCTGTAGTTTCTATGTAGAATTGATATCGACGGCTTTTCCAGCAAAAAAACATCTAACGAGAAGTCCAACGTTTTCTTGCCAATATTTATTGATTTTGAAAATAAGACGCTGTATTTTACTCGCATATTGAACTATTTTTAGAATTGCGATATTCATTTGTTTTTGTAAAAAAAAAACATTAGTATTTATAGAATTGTGTTCCAGTGTGAGTTTTTTTTTTTTTTTTTTTTCAAAATTCGACCTACGTGTATAATCACATGGCATTGAAATTTGGACACGTCACAATTTGTTTATTATATTTTTAGATTATGTTAATTTTTTTTTTTCAAAATTCAAATTCCAATAGTGACACGACTTTGACCTTCGACGTGTCGCGTTTGCGTTCCATTTTTAGAAAGTTCATAATTAACTTCTTTCTTGTTAATTTTTTGTTCATATTATTTGTATTTCATTTACTTCACCTAATATAGCTAATAATATTTAAATTAAACAGCGTAAGAACAATTTCAATGCAATATACTGTTGGTTAAGTGTGCTTCTTGTTTGCGTAATTATAGATAATCCATTTAAAAAAAATAGAGTCCTTAGGGAGCTGGACGCTCTAGTGAGCACGAGCCCTAACTACAAATCAATGTTGAATTCGAATGAGCCTTCACTTATCAGACCACAGAGCGCTTACTCGACGACGCCGACGTTCCTTTTCACTCGAAATTCTGTTAGTTAAAGGCGAAAAAGATTTATCACCAGATTTTGTGAAAAGCTAGCAGCAAATAAATGTAACACATCGAGACGTGAGAAAAAATGAAAAGCGCAAACGTAATCGAATAAAGGAAACGAATCGAATATAAAAACAGCTCAGTGAGTAATTCAAGTGCAGGGTCTCCACTACTTATTTTACCATTTTGCCGGAACGGTGAAAATCGAGTTCCCAGTTGCAACGTCAGCAATATTGCTCGGTCCACGTTCCTCTTGTATTATGAAGTCCTATTTTCTGTGACATTTTTCGTTTCAACGCTACGATTGGATTTCTGAATGTGTAAATTCGATAAAGCATTTGGAGAACACGAGTCAGTTTAGTTTATTAGATATTTCCTTCAAAACGTAATAACATTTCTTTTTCTGTGAGTTTATTTTATATTTTTGTGTCATATGCCTATGTTGCTAAGAAGAATAATGACGTAGATAATATAATATGTGAGTGGAGTATTATTAATATGCATTACATTTTCCTCATCGCTTGGGGTGAGTGAGCGGGGATCTAAGCCGATTTACTGTGATTTTGAAAGGGTGTAGCGACATAGCACAAATTATATTTATCATTTTAGAATCATTCTTTTTCCTTCTTTTTACAAGACCGTAAAGATAGAACGAAGCTTTAATAATTATAACTTTAATTTATTTTTAAAGTGCGCGATATGATATTTAATTGTTATTTGAACCAGGAGCTGTGTGCATCATGCTGATGCGGTACGTTGGTACCGATAAATTAATATAATTTTTTTTTCATTTAAAAAATATTGCATTTTTTTATATATATATTTATCTAGTTATACTCTTGCTACTTCCAACGTTTCAGCCTAATCCCAAATAAATATTTAAAAAAAGGAAAACAAGAATAAAACAAAGAAAATCGAACTAAAACCCGGATCTACTTGAACTAATGCGAACCAGGAGATGTTTGTAGAGTTTTTCTGCAATTTAATGAAACGCTGTTGCCTTCACAGAGCGACATTGTTTGAAAAATATGTGTGGGGATATGAGCGAGGGTTGTTGCGAAAGGTAATAGCACGGCAGCAGGTACGCGGTGTCATCAGTGGTAAATGCAACGAGGAAATTCCTCGGCGGACACACGTGCGCGCTTTCTTATCTTAGCACATAAAATACTGTGGATGGAACCCGTAATATTTAATAAACAAGAATTTAAATATTATTTACAATTTATTTATTTTCTCATCCCTTTAGTCTCTCGCATTAGCTTCATATAGGCATTATTAAAAAACAATAGATGGTGTATAAAAAGTTGGATAAAAATTATAATAATATGTATTATTTATATTTATTATAAAAAATGTTTTTAAACTTTAATTCCAATTTTTAGTACTAATTTCGCAAATAAAAAATTGCTTGTTTTATTTTTGATGATTTTATATTAGAGTGTCCGTGGTATAGCGGTCGAAGGGTCGAAGCGCACACACAATCGATGAGACCCGTGTTTTAATCGATACCAACTTTGGGCGCTCGGTGCGTAGATCTAAGCACTGACCTATGCATTAAAAAAATATAATACAATATCTACTCCATACACTTCGAAAGCCTCCTGAATGCACCGGTCGCAGGTAATATATTTGGAATTTTCCAGAGCTATGAAAACGTTACGTGATCTCGAGTGAGATTTTCGTTTGTAGAGCGGGCCAAAACATTCCTATTTACTTCAATGGTCAGCTTGTACCCATAGCATCAGTATTTTAACATGAACGCGCCCATTTTCTTAATGCATTTTTATCGTAAAAGTATTCGTTTCTATACATTCTATGTTCTCCTAATATCGTTGCAATTGGTTGGTTTTATTACTAAGCTGGAAATTGTATGGCACATTAGTACAAACCGACATATTTGGAAAATTTGAACACAGGGGCAATCGATTAGAAGCCCACGTGTTTTTATTACCTCGGCCACGGTCACCCTCGAGTCAGATGTAATCTCTAATACATAGATTCGATCTAAAATTAATCTTAAAATAAATCATAACCTAAGGTAATATGAAACGCCTTTTGGTGATAAATTTAATTAAAAACATTAATAATATTAAGATTAATATGCTAAAAGACTCCTCAAGTCAGCTCTAAACTTCGTAATGAATACCTGAATATCATGACAACGAAATTTATTAGCTATTTAAGTCACCCTAATGTATTTATTCCGTGGTTATATAATAAAAGAAAAATAACAATAATATGAAAAGTAGCTTCACTTACTGTTAATGCACAAGTCAAAGTAACGTTTAATCTTTTAATATTTTGTGTCATAAAACGGTGGCTGAAAGGGGGGTTTCTTTAAAGAAATTAAGTAAATTCTATGAATGAGCAGTACCGTTCTGCGTAAAGTGGCTTTAATGGTTGTAATTTCCTTGATATATTGGTCAATTTAAATTTAAATGACACTTATAAAATACCTACAATATAAAATAATGAAGCGTTTCTTCGGGCACATTTTCAGTAAGTAATATAAGTGATTCAATTTAATTACTCATTAACAAATTCGAATGGGACAATTAACTTTGTTGATTATTTTATTATTCATCAGATACGAAGTTTAAATCATAATAAATAAAATTCAAGAATCAATGTTGATTACCATAAAACCCGAGAGAGTTCATCTGTAATCCATAAAAATATTCTCGGATTCGAGAGAAGAATTTCAGACGTGATATTCCAAAGTCTAGAAAATATACAACAATGTCTTTTTTTTTTGTAATCTGACTTTTTTTCACTATTATAATTAAGGGGATAATGGTATGATTTGCCCTTCCATGTGTTCTCCCAGTCTTTTAACCTTGGATTCTTCAAGCGGGACGCCTTCTCAGACCGACTTAGTAGTGGCGACTGGAACCACCTTGTAAGCGGTTCTCCTGTCATCTATACATATGAACCTCCACTGTGCTTCTAGCCAGTCGAGGTCACATATCGTGTCATCATAAAAAGTAACATGCCCCTGATCGTGATATATAGTGTCGATAACCAGCTTTTAGTGAGACGTTACTTTGCGGAAATCCATAACCAAAATTATTTTTAACACTACTTTGCAACTAATTTCCGCTAAACAATGTTAGTGAGGATAGGTAAATGCAACACGCAAAAACCTCTCGACGCGTTTCGCCACTCCACGTGGCATTCTTAGGAGACGTGTGGTCGCTTCGACTTCGCTGCGACGACTCGAGCGATCTCCTGACAGCTAATTTAACTGTGTATCTACCCTCACTAACATTGATTAGCGGAAATTAGTTGCAAAGTAGTGTTTAAAAATAATTGAGGTGAATGTCACTGAAATCATTGCGTAGTAATCGAACAACCAGGACAGCGTACATCCGTCAAGCTGGCATAGCGAAGCCGACTGGTGCTTGCTGCCTGCAGATATCTTGATATAGAAAACATCTTACCATTATAGTGTAATTTTTCTGTAACTTAATAGTAATATTTAAAACAATAAAGTATTAATAGTGACATTGTAAATTTACCTCATGGGTAACAATCTTAGTTGAGGCTATATTAACAAAGTTAGTGGCCAATACAATTCCCAGAGTTACAAAGTTAGACGAGCAGTCATCCATGAACTGAATGCAGCTAAATTTACTAAACTTTCTTATAGATCAAAAGATACATTACTATGTTGCGATATATTGGAGTAAATGCTTTCAAAATATTCTTTAGAGCGAATTCTCGTCTATTTTTACACTTTAAAGTAGTATGTAGACTGATGATGGTTAAGAATATACTCTTGAAGTTCAGAATCAGTTCAATGGTAGCCGGGTTGAATCAAGGGACGGTGCACATTCATCTCCTCAGACGGCATAGTGAGGGCGACTGCTGTCTGTAGACATTTAAAGGTGGTAACAGCAGTCTCTACTGATATAATAATTAAAGTAGGATACTTCCTCTAAGGTATTTTATTTTTTTATTATAGTCACGTTGCTGAATAGATGTACGTCTATTCAGTAATCCATTCTGCCTATCCCAGTATTCGGAATTACGTAACTATATTATACAAATCGTAGAAAAATTCATGATTAGAAATAATATTACAAAAGCGAATAAAAAATACAGCTGTAAGAAGGAACGATAAAGAAATGAAACATAATGCCTTGTTAAATATTAATAGGATTTAGTGAAGCGAGGTCGTAACGAATAACTACAATATCAAAGAGACGACTTCATAATTTTTACAGGAATAGCCTTTGCCAAGACATATTATTATATTATAAATACTCGCGGTGAATAGTAGGTTATACACAGTCTGCTCTTGGAATAGTATAATACTACCACTTTAAAAGTGCAATTTTACGCGACTTGGCCGCGTTTCGGAATTAGTTTAAAAGTATCCGGTTATACCGAGAGAAGTGTGCGTTGTCAATCTGGATGGCACATTTGTCCCCTCAAGCCGGTATAGTGGAGTCGACTTACTGTATAAAAATAGTAAGAAACTGCACAAAAAATAATTTTATTCTGTCCCTGTGGTTAGTTAGGTCCCGAGTTCGATTCCCGATCGAAACAAATATTTATTAATATGTAATAACCTCACTAATTCAATGTGAAACCGGAAGCTGGTTATCGACACTATGATTGGTCGACCGAACTATGTTTAGATTACTCTAAATGCCACTAGAAGGCGTTGTGAGGGTATCTATATTTTTTTAATTATTTTTTCTCTTCTTTTCTCTTTTTCTCTTCTCTTTTCTCTTTGAGTTCTCCCATTCTGGGAAAGCAAAGGTGATCGCGACCAGTGCGAATCACGGAATATTATCTCAGCCATCAAATTAAATTCTTGTCCTTAAATTCTTGTTTATGGCCTGAATGTTTGTTTATTATTATTCGTGGCTTAATTAATAAAAAAATAAAATAAGTACAATATAATATCGTTAAGATGGGGTATTATATTATGGGTATTAGAGATGGGGTAATATAGTACCACCACTTTCGAATGCAACACCCGTAAAGTGACCTTGTCGCGTTTCGGCAATAGTTTAAAAGTAGTCACGTATAACGAGAGAAGTATGCACTGTCAATCTAGATGTAGCCGGTATAGTGGAGGCGACTGCTGCCCGTAGTGGTTTCTCCGTAGTAGCAGTTGTTTCCACTTATGGACCGCACTCTAGCGGTCACATCAGGCGGAGTGTTGTCACATGCCGAGCTACAATTAAAACAAAAATATTTTGAATCGTGGCTACTAAAATTAATAATATTTGCGCAAATACGAGCGATTATATTATGCAAAGTTGACATTAAAATTCCAAATGTGTCATAGCGGAAGATTACAAGTTCGCCTTCGTGCTCATTATGCATTTACCAACATTTGCATGACAAACGACTATTGCGGTCTCGGCTTCTTTGACGTTCGGACTACTTTCTTGGGGACCGTACTACTCCTTTGATGCCATTTTATTTTCAAACCGAATATCCATAACGCGTCAAAAGTTATGAGCGACGTCGACGCCTTCGTGTCGTATTGCCAAACAAAATAACTACTTTCTATTGGACATAAAATTGTTGTAGTTTCTGTATAAATAAGTAGCACTTTATTTGACCCTCACCTGTCCTCGTACTCGTATAACTCTTTGAGTACCTACAGTTAGCAATCGACCTGAATAACAAAATATTTAACATCGTCTCTCCTAGCCGGCATAGCGGAAACGACTAGTGCCAGCAGACATCTTTCAAACAACAGCGACCGCAGCAGTTTATTATTTTTATTTTATTGTGGCTTGGCATATAACACTTCACCCAATGTAAAGCTAGAGTGCGGTCCATGAACGAAAACAACTGCTACTACAGAGAAATCTCTATGGGCCGTCGCCTCCACTATGCCAGCTTAAGAAGACGAGCCTGTACCATCAAGATTGACAATGCATACTCCTCTCGTTATACCTGGCTACTTTCAAACTATCTATCTACTATACTACTATAAAATTATATTAAAGAAAAAATCTAATATCATTTAATATAAAATTTAGATCAAAAGAAAAAGTTTTTCTGGAGAAAATAAAGCTAGAAGCTTAATCGTGTTAATTAACCTAATCAGAGTTACTCTTACATATATAAAATACGTGTATTCAGACATTCATTGAAACATAAGGTTTTATTCATAAAAAGTGCGACGCACGTCTCTTTTGCTAATTAGTTTCACTCCATACATTAAACCTATTTCGTAATTAGGAAACTCCGACCTACTCGTATCTCGAGCCCCCGCAATAGCTTTATCCCGTATCTAGTTGAATTTGTTCTCTAATTTTACTGTTTTAACTAGGTTGTTTATTTTCATTAAAATATTACTACATATTTTATGTAATATTTTATAGTAAGCCGGCATATGGAGAAGAAGATATGTGAAGAAGAGACCGTACCGTAGAGTACCGTCAAGGTTGACACATTCCTTTAACGCGAACAGGTCACTTTACAGGTCTATTAAAGGAGAATGCCCATTTTTGGGCCCACTTGATACCCAATGGTTTGGTAACAGAACAATATTCTCAAATAATATTTTGTTTTTTCATTATTTCATATTAATTATATCAACACATCCATAAAAACATTACATAAAAAACAGGTATCTTCAATTATTAAAACATTTAAAATAATAATAACCTCAAATATTGCATCAGAAAACACCTAATTACTCAATAACTTGGGTGAAAAAAATTAAAACTGATCGGTGATAAGGAATGTAGATTTATTTATCTACAAAATTAACTAAAAATCATCGACAAACTCAAGAAAAAAATTGTGGGCCCATTTTTCTTAGACGAATGGGCATTCTCCTTTTTTGTAGTATATAGGTAATTTATTAAATACTAAGTCCTCTGTCTACACTTTTTTTTATACAGGTTCTGTTATAGTATATTATAAGGAAGTTTTAAATAAGAAATGAATTTGTAGTAGAATATAATTTAAAGACATATCAAAGTAAATCGATTCTGTAAACCAACCATCTATGGCATCAAATCGCAATCAAGCACCGCAACGGGTGCGGGTGTACGCAACGGGGGGCCATATTCTTATTTTTATTAACACGAGTGCAACAATAACAAAATAATATTATACTTATTGCATATTTATTTATCAGAAGTATAGATTTAAAACTAAATAATCTAATTTAGCCAATTATAATGAATGCAATCTTTACATTTTCGATTTAAATCCGAGTTGAAACCCTTCACGAATAGAGCAGCTGATCTGAATTCGATGTACGTTCTTCTTCTCCGGTATTCGTGTAATATATAGGCCTTCTATGTACGGATCATCCATATAGATAGACGGAAAAGCCTTGATAATATCTGAATCTACATTCTTCACCATTCTCTAAATAAAAACTTGTATGCAATAGGACGATTTATCAAAAAAAAACTGACCCTTGCTCGTTCTTGACCCAGAAAGAAGCGTAATTTAAACACCGAATTAAATATATAATGTAGTTGAAGAAAAATAGGGTTGTGTTTAAGAAAAAAAAAATTAAAATAATACCGAAAAGTTTATAAAATTCCCAAGAGTTATTATTACTTAAATAAGAAGTTGTACAAAATACAGCTTTGGATAACTTTCTTATATTTTTTTTTGTAAATAATTGTAAAAAAGTAATCACATTGTTTAAGATAAACATTGATACTTATTTAACTTGAATTTAAATATTAAAATTAAATTAAAACATTACATTGTAATCATGTTCAAAGTTCAAAGTAATGTTGATTTATACTTATTATTTATATCAATTATTTAAATAATCAAATGTATATATTTTACAATAATTAATTTAATAATCGTTAAAAATATGTATGCGTTTTATTATAATATTTTAATAAGTGATATTGATATAAATAAGGAAAATAAATCCCTTATAACAAACCTGTAATAATATGAATTGAATAAATAAATATGATTTATTATTATATATTATATAATAAATATATTTTTGTTACTATCGCAATATCGAATTTATTTGAGCCTATGATATGTTTTTATATTTATTTCCTGTATTTCGCAAGACCATTTTCCGGTTCCAATATCGGTGAAATTAGTTGATGAATAAAATATTAACTGCCAAAAAAATATAGCTACCATACAATTCACATAAAAAAAGAAGTTTAATACGACACGCGGTTAAAAATGGTACAATTTTCTAAAAATTATTTATGTAATTTTTGACATGTCAAGTAACGCAATTCCTGTAAAATTCCGACGTCTTTGACAAATTAATATTTTCACAGCCGTTATAACTGTAGCATTTATTACCTCTTGCTATTTCTTCGAGCAAATATCGCGGTCGGTGGTGTAGAAATGAAGTTGCTACAAAGTTGATCGCCTCGCTGAGCCGCAAGAGCAAAACTTTTCCAAGACAACCCCTGCCTGGAATCCGCTCGCTCGCTGATTTGCCGAAAAACGACATGTTTATTTCGAATATGAGTTTAGATTCACTTTATCGCCTTTCTTATGTTTTGTAATAAACATTTTAATTTATATTTATATTTATTTATTTACATGACACAATAAATGTGACGCCCCGCTAACACGTAGTTATCTTTAAAATTTTATTAATTATCAACATTTATTATCATGTAATAATTTTATTTTTGAAAAAATCATAAAAAACTTGAAAGCTTTCAACAAAATAGTCGAATGAAAATTTTAAATAGCCGTCTATTAAACAGACTTATATTGAAATTTTATTTAATTTATGGACAACTTTTAAACTGTAGTAATTTTTGGGAAATTGTTTAAGGGAAAAAGGAAATTTATCTTTCTCTTAATTAGCAAAGTTATACGGACGAAGGCGCTACGGTAGGGAATCCAGGACCAATAAATCAAGGTGTTATTCCGTTTTCGTGAAAGTCAAAGAATAATCGTTTTGCACCTGCAAACTTTTTTATATAGCTTTTCTATTATACCTATAATCATAATCATGCTTGCAAAATAATTCTTAATATATTTAAAAAAGAAAACAATAAAAATTAAAGGAGAATGCCCATTCGCCTAAGAAAAATATTTTGCGATGATTTTTAGTTCATTTTTAGTCGGGTTATTTTTTGTTTGTTTTTTTTTTATATTGACGCGACATGTGACGTTGACTGGCCTGGTGGTAAGCACAGTGGAGGTCCATGAGCGCCGACGACTGGAGTACCGCGGTACACGGTGACCCCAGTCGCTTATTTATTAAGCCCAGTTATTAAGTAATCACGCTTTTTTTGATGTAATATTTAAGGTAATTATTATATTAAATGCACTAATAAATTGATGATATCTGTTTTTATGTAATAAAACATGAGAGTGAATTAATGAAAAAAAAAAATTGTTTCTCGGCATATGATGACACTCCGCCTGTTGTAATGCTAGAGTGCGGCCCATGTAAGGAAACAACTACTACTACTACGGAAAATCTACGGGCGGCAGTCGCCTTCGCTATGTGGTGCTACTACTTCAAGACGGCAGATTGAGCTATTAACCATCATCAGTCTGTCTATCACTCTTTAATAGTGCCTATAGGCACTGAGCGACAAAAGTACATAAAACTTACATTAGTACCGGTCAGAATTTGGCGAGGTTCGAACACGGGTCTCATCGATCGTGAGTTCTCGCTCTTACCGCTAGACCACGGCCGCTCTATTTTACTTACTATCCTTTATATCTAGATATATAAATAAATAAATTGTATGATTTAACCCACATAATAGCAATAAAACCCATTGAACAAAATACAAAGTAATCAATTTCATAGTTAGGACGGACTCTCACAGTTCAATGCTTGCCATTATGTAATTAGAGACCGGAGTGACCCCCATGGTTTAACGGATTACTGGTTAGAACTGTCAAGGGTCGAACCCTCAAGCATTTGAGGGGTGTGTTTTGAAGTACTTGAGAAATACGTGAGAAACGAGAACACCTTAGGAGTCAGGGTATGTTGCATTCACAGGATGCTCCGACTGCATTCCATTTCCAGGTAATTAATTATGACTCAGTTCGTATTATACAACTATTAATTATTTAACACAGCCTGTAGCTAGCTTAGCTGTTTAGTTCGCAGATGCTATTAATTTTACATTTACACTCAAGTGACGTCGAAATTGTTCGTAACAAATTAAAGTTCTTTTCCTTCGCATTTTAGATTAATATCACATTCCGCCTTATAATAAGCTAGAGTGCAATTCGAAGATAATTGTATGCAGGTAAGAGACGAATTCGCACCGTTGACAATATACACTCTTCTTTCTTCTTCTAAGCTGATTACGAAACGCGACTAGGTCACGAATGCTACAAAACTGATTTGCTAATCGGGATAGTCCACATTCGACTCCCCTGGCCTGCATAGCGGAGACAACTGCTGCCTGGAGAAATTTATCTGTAGTAGTAGTAGTTGCTTCCGTTATTGGACCACACTCTAGCTTATCACCAGGCAGAGTATGGTCATATGCCGAGCAAATCTTTGTCATTAAATAGCCCTAGTTATTATCTAACTATCTCATAGTAATGTGGTTTCTGACCACAGAATATAGAGTAAACATTGTGGTCGAAGTGTATTGTGTAGTTGTTAATACGTGACTCATAAATATGTACTGTATTTTTATTCCCAACATTCGGTTACTAAGTTACAGTTTTATTATTATGGATAAAGTTTTGTTACCAAATAAAAATTTACATAGCTTTTAAACTTTACAACCACGTTTGCCAGTAAATACGAGAATGTAACTAGATCATAGAGGCTTCTGATCAACGACTCATGTGCCCTAACTGTTTAGTACAATTCAATATTACTCGATGAAATAAATAATGACAATTACGTGGCACGTGATTGTAGTACCGTCTGCATAAAAAATATTTCTTAGTTTTTTATCCATACTTGTGTGCATTACGCCTTGTTCCTAGACAGAAAGGAACAGGATTAATTGAATAAGTGCACATATTTATTATTCTGAAATTCAACTTTTTTTTGCTGTCTATGTGTCTTAGACGGCAAATATTCTGCAATCGAGACACAAATATATTTTTTCATAAATGGCAAAGAAAGTTTTTTTTTTTGAGTAAAACTCATATTTCAGTTTAAACATATTCAATCCTTTTAAATTAAGAACACCATTTACACAGTGACAACAACAACGTTCTGCCAAAATTTGTAGTGAAAGGATCGGCAAGAAGTAATTGGGGTGGAATAGATAATTATCATGCCCATTGGGGTTTGAGCCCTCACCGTCCCCACAGTGGCAGCTAATGTTAATAATTGAAATTGTGATACTCACTAGGATTTGCTCATTCCCCCTTTCAAGGGCGTCCATTGGGAATTCTAAGTGTGAAATAGTGGTCCCGTGTCGGCATGAGGTACAAATTAAGGCTTTATTTCTTTCAACGTGTGAAAAAATTTGTTAACAAAGTCATTTTGTTTGTTAATTGAACATTTAACATTGTTTCCGTGAATTAAAAATAGATAATCGGTTATTATCAATATACGAGTTGTGTCAATTAGTAACGAACGCAATTGTAAAGTAGAACTTACTAGTGTTAATTGTGGTAAATAATTAAAAACAATATTTGCAGCAGTTAAAAGGAATGCCGATAGAAAGGCACTCATAAAATAGAGGAATTAGGATAAAATAGAGGCGTAAAGCGCCAATTGCCGAGTGTTTAGAAGTCAGAATGTCTTTGCGCGTTGCAGAGAATGTAGGTTCAAATCCTACCTCATCCCAAATTGTTGTGTGCATGTTGATTTTTTTAATTAAATTTTCATTATAATTTAACAATAGAAATAATATTGTCACGTTTACATGTGTTTCAGGATTTGGGAAGTCCACTTTAAAGAGTGAAGATAGAAATATATTTAGAAATGTAAAACATAAGCCTATATTTTTATGACGTCAAATGATGATATGCACTCTAATGCATTATGTTTTATTTATTTATTTTTTTATTTGTTCCTAATAATAAACTGATATCATCATTTGACATCATAAAAATATAGGCTGAAGTTTTTTCGCGTTTCAATCGATATGCTTGAGATTGGCCTATTCCTAGGACACTCTGTATGTCGAAATATATATGTAGTCTATGTGAACTAGTTCAAAGAATTTTATAAAAAAGAACGCATACGTCACGCATTGTATGTGGGCATGTGGTTTGAACATAAAGTTACGCAACAAGGGCACATTTCACCAACAATAAATCTTACTTTAACTATACCACATTCATTAAAATTTCTTCCAACGTGCGTGCGATAACCTCCCGAAATACCTCTGCGACCGAAAACTTCGACTTATCTCCTCACGTAGTCGGTCGTTACGCTGAAATTATGGCTGTGGTTAAACACATGCTACATTTAGTCTAAACTTCATGTTACACTCCACTAACTTCCAACTGCCTACTGAGAAGATCGAGGTAGATACATTTGGAATATGGGATCAAACAAAAAGCTATGAGTTAATGGAACTCCGATATCAGTACGCTGTATAAAGTAAATAACGTTCACCGGGAATTTTGTCAAGGAAAACAGTATTTCGTTTACTCCGTTATTACGTTCTTCGTATATATATATATACTCGTATATACATAAACTAGCGTGTTTAACCTTTTGTTTTCAGTACAATATCTAAATCAGTACAGATCAGCTAAAAGTGGGTAAATTAATTATTTTTCTTTTGGTGACCACATTCCGCGTGATGTTAAACTTAGAGTTTTTGTTACTTCCCTAGCAGTCCCCTCCTCCATGCCGGATCAAGCCACTATGGGTATCATCCATTAACAGGGCACACTTCTTTCGTTTCCAATGACTTCGTTTAAAATATTAAATAATAATATCATTATTATAAATAATGTCTCAAATTAATTTTAACAACCAAGCTGAAATTATACAGACTGGTATATTTCAAGCCTGTAATTATCGAAATACATAATACGAGAAACATTTTACAATATGAATTCATATTTCATATCAAACAGAATTAATTGTGCATTCAATCATATTATTCCACATTGAATTATTGAGAAAAAAAAACTCTTACATTTTAGTAATTTCCTCCCATTATCTCCTCTTATCCCACCATCCCTTCATCTCTTATAGTTCACCTTTCAGAATAGATCACCAGAATTCTTAAATGACATTTCATTTACACTTATACTCCAATCTCTTATACTCAAACTCTCTGCCTATCCCGGGAAATAGGCGTGGCAATTGTATTGTGTAATAAACTGCAAATACCGAAACTGTATTTTTTCGCAGTAGCCTCCGCTATGCCGGCTTAATGAGGTGAACGTGCACCGTCCAAGAAGCAGACTTCTAATCTTGAAATTCGTGCGGGTTAGCCGGACGAGCCCGTGGCACGCGTCTTTAAGTGGTGGGGGAAAAAAAACTCTTTTCACGGGTTTAATAAATAAATTATACGCGTGTGTACGCGTCAATGACGATACGCTTAAATGAATAGCGGCGCTTACTCGGCAATATGTTAATTCACGTTCTTTGTTAATCCATTTTATTATCTAAAACGAATAATATACAATTATTTGTATTTTTCTTCCCCCAAACAATTTGTTTATGTGTACTTAGAACTATAAAAACGATGAGGCACTTTACTTGATTGGATTGGACAGAATATCCACAAATAATGTATTAATTATTGATTTATTTTCGTACAAAAAAGCTGCCTTTCAATATGAAAGAGTATAAAACAAATTAAACAAGCAAAATGAACTGAAACAGGTGCATAGAGAAGAGCATGTGAGAAAATTGATTGTAGAGGATCCTTTTCCATTTAGATATGGAAATTTTAGAATTGTATACGAGACCAATGTTTCTCATTGCCAACAAATCACGCCAATGACTCGGGCGCCTTTTTTCCTACCTTCGGGATGTTTAGATTTACATTTTCTATTATTCCTGCATGCTATCTCAGAGTTTTGTTTGTGTCAGTACGTATCTTAAAATAGAAGTTTTAAATTAAAATAAAATTAAACAAAATATAATTTTAATTAACTTTCACATATTTTTCCATATCTTGTGCGTGAGTAGGGGTCGAACCCACGTTATGCGTAAACGTCCTGGCCTCTATCTCCATCCAATGTTTATAGCCAATTTGAGAAATAAAAACATAAGATAACATATTTATTAAGTGATGGAATTATGAGTGATTCTTCTAAACGTGTTTATTGATGAAAGTACAGAACGGTCTATTTCATCATGCTGAAGTTGCTAAGGTAACTGCTGCAGACAGAGTAGTAGCAGGTAGGTCCACTCGTGGACTGCGCTCTACTTTTATGTTAGTTGAAGTGCAGTCACATGTCAGTCTACTATAAAAACAATATACTATCCCCTTGTGAGTAATATAGGTATACAGATTTTAATATACAAAAACGAAAAGATTATTGAGTGAAATATACTATAGAAAAGTATTTACAGGTTATTTACAAACCTAATTATGTTTAACTTAAATTTTTAACTGTTTATATTTTATTTTTATGTAGCTTTATTTATTATAGTCACGAGTAATAAAAATTGTTTAGTGAACTGGTCGCGTGTCTCAGGTTAGCGTGCAACAACATCTGCGGTTGTTGTAAAATTCACCAATAATCGACTAACCGAAGCTTTTGCTGCAACTATGAAGGAATTCCTAATCAGAAAATACCGTTAAAGATTATAAAGTGGACTCACCGCACGAAATGTCTTCAAATTAATGACTTTCCTTTCAAATTAAATGTCTAGTGTTTAGAAGTCAGAATGTCTTTGCGCGTTGCAGAGAATGTAGGTTCAAATCCTACCTCATCCCAAATTGTTGTGTGCATGTTGATTTTTTTAATTAAATTTTCATTATAATTTAACAATAGAAATAATATTGTCACGTTTACATGTGTTTCAGGATTTGGGAAGTCCACTTTAAAGAGTGAAGATAGAAATATATTTAGAAATGTAAAACATAAGCCTATATTTTTATGACGTCAAATGATGATATGCACTCTAATGCATTATGTTTTATTTATTTATTTTTTTATTTGTTCCTAATAATAAACTGATATCATCATTTGACATCATAAAAATATAGGCTGAAGTTTTTTCGCGTTTCAATCGATATGCTTGAGATTGGCCTATTCCTAGGACACTCTGTATGTCGAAATATATATGTAGTCTATGTGAACTAGTTCAAAGAATTTTATAAAAAAGAACGCATACGTCACGCATTGTATGTGGGCATGTGGTTTGAACATAAAGTTACGCAACAAGGGCACATTTCACCAACAATAAATCTTACTTTAACTATACCACATTCATTAAAATTTCTTCCAACGTGCGTGCGATAACCTCCCGAAATACCTCTGCGACCGAAAACTTCGACTTATCTCCTCACGTAGTCGGTCGTTACGCTGAAATTATGGCTGTGGTTAAACACATGCTACATTTAGTCTAAACTTCATGTTACACTCCACTAACTTCCAACTGCCTACTGAGAAGATCGAGGTAGATACATTTGGAATATGGGATCAAACAAAAAGCTATGAGTTAATGGAACTCCGATATCAGTACGCTGTATAAAGTAAATAACGTTCACCGGGAATTTTGTCAAGGAAAACAGTATTTCGTTTACTCCGTTATTACGTTCTTCGTATATATATATATACTCGTATATACATAAACTAGCGTGTTTAACCTTTTGTTTTCAGTACAATATCTAAATCAGTACAGATCAGCTAAAAGTGGGTAAATTAATTATTTTTCTTTTGGTGACCACATTCCGCGTGATGTTAAACTTAGAGTTTTTGTTACTTCCCTAGCAGTCCCCTCCTCCATGCCGGATCAAGCCACTATGGGTATCATCCATTAACAGGGCACACTTCTTTCGTTTCCAATGACTTCGTTTAAAATATTAAATAATAATATCATTATTATAAATAATGTCTCAAATTAATTTTAACAACCAAGCTGAAATTATACAGACTGGTATATTTCAAGCCTGTAATTATCGAAATACATAATACGAGAAACATTTTACAATATGAATTCATATTTCATATCAAACAGAATTAATTGTGCATTCAATCATATTATTCCACATTGAATTATTGAGAAAAAAAAACTCTTACATTTTAGTAATTTCCTCCCATTATCTCCTCTTATCCCACCATCCCTTCATCTCTTATAGTTCACCTTTCAGAATAGATCACCAGAATTCTTAAATGACATTTCATTTACACTTATACTCCAATCTCTTATACTCAAACTCTCTGCCTATCCCGGGAAATAGGCGTGGCAATTGTATTGTGTAATAAACTGCAAATACCGAAACTGTATTTTTTCGCAGTAGCCTCCGCTATGCCGGCTTAATGAGGTGAACGTGCACCGTCCAAGAAGCAGACTTCTAATCTTGAAATTCGTGCGGGTTAGCCGGACGAGCCCGTGGCACGCGTCTTTAAGTGGTGGGGGAAAAAAAACTCTTTTCACGGGTTTAATAAATAAATTATACGCGTGTGTACGCGTCAATGACGATACGCTTAAATGAATAGCGGCGCTTACTCGGCAATATGTTAATTCACGTTCTTTGTTAATCCATTTTATTATCTAAAACGAATAATATACAATTATTTGTATTTTTCTTCCCCCAAACAATTTGTTTATGTGTACTTAGAACTATAAAAACGATGAGGCACTTTACTTGATTGGATTGGACAGAATATCCACAAATAATGTATTAATTATTGATTTATTTTCGTACAAAAAAGCTGCCTTTCAATATGAAAGAGTATAAAACAAATTAAACAAGCAAAATGAACTGAAACAGGTGCATAGAGAAGAGCATGTGAGAAAATTGATTGTAGAGGATCCTTTTCCATTTAGATATGGAAATTTTAGAATTGTATACGAGACCAATGTTTCTCATTGCCAACAAATCACGCCAATGACTCGGGCGCCTTTTTTCCTACCTTCGGGATGTTTAGATTTACATTTTCTATTATTCCTGCATGCTATCTCAGAGTTTTGTTTGTGTCAGTACGTATCTTAAAATAGAAGTTTTAAATTAAAATAAAATTAAACAAAATATAATTTTAATTAACTTTCACATATTTTTCCATATCTTGTGCGTGAGTAGGGGTCGAACCCACGTTATGCGTAAACGTCCTGGCCTCTATCTCCATCCAATGTTTATAGCCAATTTGAGAAATAAAAACATAAGATAACATATTTATTAAGTGATGGAATTATGAGTGATTCTTCTAAACGTGTTTATTGATGAAAGTACAGAACGGTCTATTTCATCATGCTGAAGTTGCTAAGGTAACTGCTGCAGACAGAGTAGTAGCAGGTAGGTCCACTCGTGGACTGCGCTCTACTTTTATGTTAGTTGAAGTGCAGTCACATGTCAGTCTACTATAAAAACAATATACTATCCCCTTGTGAGTAATATAGGTATACAGATTTTAATATACAAAAACGAAAAGATTATTGAGTGAAATATACTATAGAAAAGTATTTACAGGTTATTTACAAACCTAATTATGTTTAACTTAAATTTTTAACTGTTTATATTTTATTTTTATGTAGCTTTATTTATTATAGTCACGAGTAATAAAAATTGTTTAGTGAACTGGTCGCGTGTCTCAGGTTAGCGTGCAACAACATCTGCGGTTGTTGTAAAATTCACCAATAATCGACTAACCGAAGCTTTTGCTGCAACTATGAAGGAATTCCTAATCAGAAAATACCGTTAAAGATTATAAAGTGGACTCACCGCACGAAATGTCTTCAAATTAATGACTTTCCTTTCAAATTAAATGTCTAGCTTTTTTATTAATTAATTCATTTGTTTTAAAATGTCAAAAGATCAGAATGATTTTTTATAATAATACTTTTAAAACGAAGATTCGTTTTAAACTTTTAATAAACTAGCTGTTGCCAGCAACTTGCAATGTATATAGTTAATAATATGCGTTTATACTTCCCGCTTCGTTACCTTTGATAGAGATAAATAGCTGTACCTCTTCAATAAAAAAGCTACGCTAACACAAAACATTGTGGATATTCGTCTCCTTAAGCCGGCATAGCGAAAATTTCTCATTTTATTTTCTTATATTTTATGATCTTTTACTCGTATAATTTATGATTATTCTCATATATTATGTTTTAACTAAAAAGTTTCACCGCGACCATGATGGCTGCAAAGCTTTTAAAACGCCCGCATCTGACTAAATAAATCAAAATAAACGTGACAGTAAGTCGCAAAAAATCCTTTGAACTTCTTAATTATAAAAAAAACTATTAAATAGTTTCTTATATTATCATTGTCTACAATTAAAATTTTAAATAATTTTACAAATTAAACGAATTAAATTCTCAATTTTCAATAATTTTCATATTTCAAGGCACCGTTCCGCGTTTACTGTTGTTGCCGAAGTTTTAGCCCCTCCAAGCTTTAATTAGTCTGTCAGATAATTTAGTTAGCGCGAGCTTGTTACTTCGCTGAAGTGGACAGGGTAATGCAGGCTGAGCCTATAATCTGATTATTCGCTGAGACAAATACAAATTAGCTATATTACCTGTTCTCTCCTAGACGAATTATCATGCAGATTTCCTTAATAAATATTATAATTATTTAATTAAGTTATTTTGTTAAACCAGTTCTGCCAACTGCGTGTTTCATTTGAACAAACGTGATCGTAAGACAAGAGTTTCCAATGGACAATCTAGTATTCTACTTGTAACCCAAAAATCTTAACCTGTATCAATAGATATTTGTTATTAACTAAGCTATATTATTAAGAATATTTTATCATGACACAAATTATGTTAACCTCTTTTATAATGTAAAAAGAAAAAAAATACAAATGATTTTAATAATAAAAAAGATAGTAATATATTTTATTTTCTACTCGATCATTTTAATGAGATCCGATAAGATTTTCTGGCGTTGTACGTGACCGTATTTTACCTTTACCTTTCCAACCCGGACGTGATCGATGAGACTCTTTCTTTTTCAGCTACAAAGTCAATTTTAAAATTTAATAACGATTGATAGCAAATACTTTTTTTAAATAATAAAATAGATACGCATGTGAC
Organism: Tinea pellionella; assembly: GCA_948150575.1. Classification (NCBI taxonomy): domain Eukaryota; kingdom Metazoa; phylum Arthropoda; class Insecta; order Lepidoptera; family Tineidae; genus Tinea; species Tinea pellionella. The sequence goes on from OX411258.1 coordinate 4,921,741, forward strand.
CATACTCCGCCTTATGACAGAGTTACAGTCCATCAGCGGAGGAACGACTGCAAACAAAATAATATAAAATTTGATACACTTACTAACTTTTTTTGAACAAAAGATATACATATATTTGCTTCAGATAGACCTTTTTTATTGTAGCTACTATGAATACCATTCCACTCCTGATGTGAAGCTGGAGTGCGGTCTATGAACGAAAACAACTGTTACTACTGATAAACTACATGCAGCAGTCGCCTCCACTGTACTGACTTGAGGAGACGAATGTGCACCATCCAGATTGACAGTGTACTTTCGTTATACTTGGCTACTTCCAAACAGATCCCGAAACGAGACAAGGTCACTTTATTTTATTGTAAACTCTGAAGTTTTTTTTTATTAATGTGGAGGAAAAGGCGTGACAATTGTATTGTATTGTGGAGGAAAACGCGATATATAGTTATTTTAACATATTTAAAGGGGCCTTAGGGATGGAATGGGAATTACAACACTAAAATTGAGGGTAAATATGTACCTCATAGGTAAGCGTGCTTCACCTTAGATCGCATCACTGCTTAACATCAAGGTGGTTGTCTTGTCTATTAGGAATTTAAAAACAAACTAATAATAGACATACAAAGTTGCGGTCAACAGCTCGTTCAATTTAATAATTCACTTTACGTTTTTATTAATAATAATAAAAATCATTTTAAAAAAGTATAATTACAAAAATGACTGAAATTGAAAGAAAAAAAGCGTTCTTTTTAAAAACGTTTTTATTTTTCCTTTTACCGGAAAGATAATTACAGACTTTTAAAAATCTTACACTATAATTTATTTACAAATTGATATTACTTTAATTTTACTTCCATTAAATTATTATTATACATGACATTGGTTAACTTAAATATACAGTTCTTGAACACTTAATTATTTTTACATACTATATCACATTTTGTCATTTTTAATATCTATAATATTTCATCTACAATGGATTAATGTTAATTTAGGACAATGAATTATTAATAAATAAAATAAGTGATTTTTAATTACAAACTTTTATACAATATTTAATCAATTTATCCTAAACTTAAGGTGCGGTTTATACAAATTTGTCTAATATTGTGGTATTAATACATACAAACAATACTTCTAAACAAAATAAATAATAATAATATCAAAAAGTTGATTTTTTTTTACTTTCAAAATATCAACCTCAAAAAAAAAACGATTAAAAGTTTTGAGCAAAATTATAATTTATATGCCTACATATATAATTAATTTAATAAATGGTATCTTAAATTATTTGCGTTATTTAAATAAAACATTTTATGCTGATTACTAAAAAAAAAAACAATAAACAATTATATTATAACCTTCATTTTGATTATTTTCATTTCCGAAGACCTCTTGGCGAAACGTTGCCTCGAATTAAAATAATCAAATTTAATGTAAATTAGGCCGCATACATCGGCACGGTAGCTACTAAGATGCCAAGTGGCCTTTGACCTCTGGGCGCAAAAAACATAATACAATTACTTTAATCTTAAAATCGTATTGTCAAGCATTTTATATACAGTTAGATATGTGACTTTATTAAGCAAATAAATAGTTGTATTTAATTATTGTATCTAAGATACTTCATAAAATTCATAGTCTTGTTTAAAAGCTTAACTTGTTAAATTCTGTTTGTAGTGAGATTATAAAGAAACGAAATACAATTAATTATTAATTAACTAGTATGTAAAATTGTAGTTAAAGTTAACACACTTAACACACTTTCTCGTTATCAGATAAAAATGGCGTTTCAAATGGAGGCACTTTGGCCCAAATCAGTCTTTGTTCTATTTTATATTGTTCAAAAATAAAACACACACCATTTCACACACAACCATTTCAATTTAATTCATTTGTGAAACAACATGTCCTTGGATTCCATACAAGTATGTATCTACACCGTTGTTTCCAGTTGTTCTGGAGTGTGTCAACAGAAACCGTCCTTGAGATCGGGATATCCGAGATCAGGCATACCTCTTCTAGAACCGTTACCTCTAGAGTTGTCAACACGGACGCTTCTAGCCCCTCGACCTAAACTAGCGTATCTGGTGTCAGCTAACTTATCACGTTGAGCCACTTCGTCGTAGTATCTTGCATCATTTATTCCCGCACAATACTTCTGGCTTAAGCTATACTTATCTATAGTAGCATACTTTTGAACGGTGGCATATTGTCGTGATGGCTCTGGTACTCCATTTGTTTTAGCTCTATCGTACGGACGCTCCTCGGGTTGTAAAGATCCATCTAATCTCGCTTTGAATTCTTTGTCTTTCCTTTTACGTCTTTTACACACACAGAGAACAATCAAGATAGCACATACGAGTAGCACTCCACCAGATACTGCAGCTAGATAGGGAATTGTAAATATTATTCTAATGGAACAATTGGAATCTTCTTCGTCGTATCCTGATGGGCAGTGTGGACTACCATCACACCACAAAACGACAGGGATGCACGCGTTCAATTCAGGACAGCTATAACAATAACCAAAATATGAGAATATTCGCACGTTACTATTTTTATGCTATTCTAAACTAAGTTGTTATAACTTACCTATAGGGACAGTCAACTGGCATAGATCCTAATAGCGGCGTAGATTCCGTTGCATCATTATCATAGGAAGGTTTTTTCATGACTTCTATCCATTTTATTGAATAATCAGCCAGTTCGTGCTGAAGAAAATCAACCACAAAACTACGTGCGTGCGGACGTAGTGTGGATTCTAAAGGAACTTGTGCTGATTTCCATCCAGGCGAGAATAATTCAATTGAACTTGTGCCGTCAGGACATATTTCGAGTGGTTTCAATGTGTCACGAGCCTCATATATGAATAAGCGATTAGGTGTGGGACAGAATGGGGATGTCGACCTAATCTCATATCCTGGCACTTTGAAATATAAATAACGGCCCTGAGTAGGTGTCACCTCATCACCGCCCGGTTCTACCAACCACGGTCTATGAACACAGGCAACTTCAGCTCTGACACTTTCTGAAATTACGTTCCTGTCACCCATAACGTCACTATTAAAAGTTTCGTGCCTTTTATCAAAAAGTCTAATTTCCCCGCTGCTTCCTCTCAATCGCCTCTTACCCCAACCATTTGAACAAACTGTTTCATCGCCCGGTCCACTCGAAACAAACTTGTATTCTCCTTCAAAAGCAAAGTCGTCGTAATCTTCTGTGATATTCATCATTGTGACGGTAAAGTTTATTTCCACAACAGGTGCAGTCAGTGTATGGATTGTTAAAGGTTCAGAACGGTTTGTACATAAACAATCTCTTCTAATAGGAACTCCTTCCCATGGATATTCAGTGATCATAACTTGAGCGAAACCTTCTCCCCCAACAGTTCGTTTTAATGGTCTATCACATTTCCACCGCCCTGTTCTTGAGTCTTTGTGTGTACTACAGCGTTTGTTACCAAAGTAAGTGCTCGTAAAAGTCAATTGCACTCTTTCACCTTGTTTTGCTTCAAATCTGTAATAATTCGAAGAAGTCAAAGTCGTATATTTTTCTCATAAAATCGTCCAAATATTATTCTTTATTTACCTCAATAAACATGTTAAATTCTGAGCGCCACCCCTTCCGTAGTAGAATATAGCGCGAGGTGCTTGAAATCTGCCGGAATATGTTTGTACGGAGCGAAACACTCGATCACAGGCGGAGTGGGAATCGGCCAACGGTTGTCCTTGTTCACTAACGTCAACGAATTCGTAGCGAAGCAAGAACGAAACTGGATAAAGTGCTGACCCTTGCCTTAACTCCTGCAACAAGGTATACGCTACGTATTTCCGTTTTATGACTAACCTACATTCGTACAAAATACAACTCTTATTAGATATGTATGGTAGCATAGTGTAGTAAAACTTCAAATATTTAGTTAGGAACTTGCTTCAGTCGTCCCCTCTGTAGAATTTAATTTTGAATAATAAAGCAGTTCCCAACTTGTGACTTTAACTACTTGCTTAAGGCTCGTTCCCTATATTAACTTTCGCTTCAGTATATACTTGTTTAGAATTATAATTAGTATGCTATCAGTGGATAACTTGTTTATAAGTTAGGTTTATTTATAAACTAAAAAATCTTATTATTTTATAGTAGAAAGTATCTAATTTTAAAACAAGGAACGAACGCATTCCATCACGAGTACCTATTCCGCTTAAAACGGAGCCAGTCCGCACGTGCCATCTGCATTATTCACAGTGGCAAATGCGATGCCCTGTACTATGTGAGCACGTGACTTATCTACTCTGTTCGCGATGAATGTACCACTACAGAAAAATGCAACCAACACTGAGCATACAACCGCCACTCTATGCATACGTGACGAATGACGTACCACCGAGTAAATTGGATCTGAATTAAATACTGTGTTGACCCTATCGTTGCTAACTTCTAACGGAAAGTATGCCAACTTTGCGATTGCTTAAACAAAGTTGGCGAGGTCGTCTCGACGCAGAAGTAAGCAAAGTAATTCTCTTTGCTAAAAACGGTCGAAGGATCTCTATGGTAAGCAGTTATTTAAATTTCGTCGGCAAAGGTAAGCTTAATTTAATTATGTATTACATACGAGGTTATAATTAAAAGCTAATTAAAATATACATTACATTTTCATTATTGTCGTGCTTACCTGGAGAATAGTCAGTGCCGGACCGGTAGTGATGTAGCTCTCGGATGGCGCACAGGGACGAGTGGCTCTCGTAGCGTTAGACAGAAGTGCATGATCACACAAACGAGGCGACTCTTCCCGACAAAATGATCCCAAAAGACCATTATTCACAACACCAGATATTTCGATCTATTCAAAAGAACATTACAATGATAGTATGATATGAAATAGGTATTTAATTAAGGCAAATACGATGTGAATTATTCATACGAGAGTTTCACGATATTAGCAACAAATTGCAATCAGGTGTCTACTGTGGAACAACGTAAGCTAATGCAGTGTATTTAATATTAATAGCTTTATGGCAGCACACATGACTGCCTATTTACATCACAAATTTGAATGAAACACCGCATTGCTGCATCAGCTACTACATTACTACGTAAAAGTACTCAGACACATTAAAGAAAATTAATGTTTTACTCTCGACGTCAAGTAGGGGAGGTACCAGTAGTTGGCAAAGTGAAATGGCACGAATAAAAGCGGTGAGAACGCTATCCAATTTTATATCGCTTCTATATTTGTATCTGAACATTAATTCTTCCGCAGTGCGAAAGTTTCCTGTTTTTACGGCTGTGCTTTTGCACATTTTCAAGAAGCTAACTTGCGTACAACTTCACAATATAAGAAGAGCTTTAGCAAAGAAACTATTTAGCTTAACATTTCAAAGTTGTAGCGGCAACATAGTATGGAAACTAGTACACAAAGAAATAAACATTCCAGCACCATATTTTTCCTACCCTCTTAAATATTTATAAAGAGTGGTAGGCAGACTGATAATGATTACTCGTCCAGTGCACCGTCCCGGGTCAGGGCAGTAATGCCACTTTCAAGAGTAGTAGCGGTTTATAAGGATTTTTATACATTTTTAATGTCATATAATTACTTGTAATTACATACCTTTCCATCTAAATCAGCATCTGGTGCAGCTCCATCCCAAATACTAAGTTGCGATGAACAATCTTTTTGTTGATCAAAACCAGCTGGTTCAGTTCCAGCCGAATGATATTTTACAAATGACACCCAAACAATTTCATTTGGTCGTCCCTAAAAAATATGACGTGTTATCGGATTTTATTTAATTTTTAATTACATTAATAAATATACTGGACTATACTACAACACAGAAGAAAACAAATAATTTATTTATTACATATCACAGTCTGGATGTTAAATATATTTGTATTGTTCTTGTAGATATATCCATAGTACAGGGTATCCTATCTTATCCTATTTATATTTAGGTAAATATAATAAATATTTACATCTGAATTTCAAAGAACAGAATCTCATAAAGTACAAAAGCACAAATTCAATTTAGAGGAAACTTACTTGAAAATAATATACACATGACGTGTTTGGTGGTAAGGAGTGTCGAGGGTTTCGTAGAACTCCACTCGTTTTATCTGACGAGCGAAGAACAAAGCGACATCTACCGTCAGCCCGTACATAGGAATGGGAGTCCTTATCCACATACAACACCTATCATTAAAAAAAAGAAATGTGATTATCAAAAACAATTGAAACATATCTCTCTGTTTAATATGTGTAAATTGTTACTAAAAAAATATTCTACTATCTCCCCAACATATGTATCGTAAACACTAAGGACTTATTTTCATTGGTCGATAACTCGGTCGATATACAGCAGAAATCTATCGCACCTCGCATGCGGGCACTGTTGACCAATGTAAAAGCCGTGAAGTTTCCAAGCGAATGTAAAAGCCGTGACAGAGATCCAATTTCTTCATATCCGCACCATGGATTTGTTTCGCTGTCGTACCATATTCCTCTATCAAGTTAATATCTTGAAACTATTCCTTTATTAATATTCGAAGTCGTAAAATGTAGGAGCAAGAATATTTCGTGGAATATTTATTTAATGTAAAAATTAAAAATCTTACTTGAACTTCTAATTCAAATCCAGGCAAATAACTTAATGGGACCGGATGAAATGGATTATCGTATGGAGATGTATGAAATTCTAATAGCATATTAGGTCCTCGACTAATGATGTCCGGAACAGCATCCCCACCGCACAATCGAACTAAGACAGGCGAATCTCTCGTACCCCCATCCCAAACGGTTAAATAATCCTGCACTACATTGCATTGATCCCAAATCCTACAAAGGAAATATTCATTATATAAAAGCTGCGAGCTGCAGTATGTAAATAGGAATATAAATTACATGAATTCTTACTTCAGAACTCGTTGACTGCGATCATATTTAACTATCTGATCTTTGATATGTATTTTGTGACTGTTTGTTTGTCTGACTGCTAATAAAACATGTTTGTCGGCTGGTATCTAAAAAAAAAAGTAAATTTAAAGTTAAATTTAAAATCCTAACGAGATTCGCTTTATGTAAAATAAATTAGTACCTTATTATGTTCAATGCGGTATGTGCAAGTGGCATTACGTGGGTAAACTCCAGGAAAGTTAGGCGATTGTATGCGGCAAGCACGCAGGTCGCAATCACTCAAGATGCGGTCACAATACGTGCCTAACACCCGCTCCCCGCGCCAAGCTCCCACGGTTGCGTTACCGTACCGCAACCGCGCTTCGCTACGTCTTAGAAACTTGTACGCCAACTTGAAGTCGAAATTGTAGCCTACTCCCTGCGAATTCGGTTGCGTACATTAAGTTTAATGTACATAATATGAATTGTTACAACTTGAACGACATAACAAGTTGAAGTGCTTTACGGATTGTGTTAATATGTAGAATTACAATAGAATTCGGAATAAACATAAAATATATTTACATATTACATACAAAATGAATTATTAAGAGCGGTTTTGTTCTAAAATTACTCACTTTATATCCGATTCTTAGAGCTTTGTTTACATAGGCCATGTGAATAAAATTAATATCCTGACATAATAATAACGTTTATTAAATTAGTGACTAGGCAGGTAGTAGATAATAGTAATTAATGTAATTGCGAGATAAACCTCCGCTCAAGGGTTAAACCTCGGGAGAACGCGTAGGCACCCCATATTCGTTGCTTAATTAATTGATCGAAAGTTCAACCCTTGGTGCACATAATACGGCTGCTAACAGCAGATAAAGGAAAGGCAGCGAACCGTTAAAAGCGGGCTGATGTGAAATATTAGTCAAGTCACAAGCGAAAACACGACGTAGTTAGTTACGTCATGTCAGTTAAACAAAGGGCTGACTTAGTGAGAGGCTCATAATGAAGATAAATACCTTTGTTAATTTTATTCGGATAAACTCTAAGTGATAGGTATGTGAAACGTATGTGTGGAGCTTTTACATGAGAATTATATCAAATGAAAATGTGCGAAAGCGAAATGTTTATTTTAACTTGTTCGAGCGAAAATTTAGTACACAATTATATCTGTTTAGTGTTTAAATAGAAAATAAATGCTGTGTTTCTATTGTATTAGATACATTAAGTTTTTTATACTATTTTTTTTATTGTAGCTCGGCATATGATAACACTCCACCTGATGTAAAGCTAGAGTGCGGTCCATGAACGAAAACAACTGCTACTACAGAGAAATCTCTAAATTCGACATGTGACTTTTTTCGCTGATGTTAAGCTAGAATGCTTTGTGCGCCATTCGTTGACAGGGCATATTCCACTCGTTATGCCTCTGGAGCGCGACACACTTGATGTTACATTTATTATTAATATTTAACGAAATTATTTTACCTGTTGGCTTAATCTATCCAATCTTAATGTCATATTTATTGAGTTTGATTCACTGAAATATACTGTGTAGCCCCATGCTGATCCGCACCATTGTCCTGTTGGTGGTGATGGACTCTGTTCTACTATTGTCATATGACCATCGGGACACCCGTCAGATGTAAATGACACAAATTTCCCAACAGTAAATGTATCGAAGGTCAGCTAAAAATGTTTAAAATTATAAAATAAACAGATTAAGTTAAGAAGCTGCAAATTCACTTGTAGATAAGTCAGATAAATCGAGAAAGTAGTTAAAATCATAGATATAGGAAACATAGTAGATGGGGTGAGTTATGAAAACCAAGTAAAGCATTTTTTTATTGTAGCTCGGCATATGACAACACTCCGCCTGATGTAAAGCTAAGTGTGGTCCATGAACGGAAACAACTGCTACTACACAGAAATCTCTATAGACAGCAGTCACCTCCGCTATACCGGTTTGAGAAGATGAATATGCACCATTTAGATTGACAGTGCACACACCTCTCGTTATACTTGGCTACTTTCAAACTGTTCCCGAAACGCGACATAGTCACTTCACGGGTGTTACATTCGAAATTCGTTTATGTATTTTTGTACCCATAGTTTAAACGATTGAAATTCTAGTTCTATCATTAACAAAAAATACTAATAAACGCACACATTAAAAGGGTCTTGCAACATAATAATAATAAAAAGCCCCTATACAAAATGTAGCAACAAGGACACTTTAATCTGATTAAATTTAATCGAGGACAAGCGCATAAGTAGGGTGGATAAATATGTAAATTCGCTATACCTGAATGATATCTCCGTAATTGCCTCCGAGAGCGGTAAAATTTAGATAGCATATGAATGGTAAATGTTCCTCTCTGGGCCTCCTTACTTCGAGTTCATATGTTCTACCCACATCCCCCATGTACGTTCTATTACACGCTACAATTAAAATTAAACAATATTATTTTTTATTTTAGATATATATAGATAAATTTCTACAGGCTGCAGTCGCCTCCGCTATGCTGGCCTGAAGAGACGAATCAAGGTAGACAGTACACACTCCTCTCGTTATACCTGGCTACTTCCATACAAATAACATTGATACCGGTCAGAATTTTGCAAGGTTCGAACACGGGTCTCATCGATCGTGAGTTCATGCGTCTTACCGCTAGAACACAGCTGCTCTTAGTTTTTTTTGTTATTAATGTTAATTTATTAGCAATGATAAAAATAATTTAGAAATACATATGTAACTTTTTAAATATTATTTTAAAATGCAAATTTTCCCACTTCTGTATATACCAACTAAGCGACGTTACTCCTGCGTTTTAACGCGTTAATTAGTACAATAATAATGAATTAGGTTAAGGTAGCCAAGACTTTGTTCTATTAACGTCAATACTATTGGAATTCCACGTTCAATACTAGCGCAAGAAAAAGCTTCGATGTAGCTATATTTTTAACGTGCTAATTATCACGCATTTGGAATCAGCCAAAAGCGCTAACGAGTGAAAACGTAGCTTATCAACATCAATAGCGTCTTAATTTTTTAATGTAAAATATTTTACAGAACCGAAAAAGATAGTTTCTTTAATATAATTATATCAACTTAATAATTTTCACACTTCTCAGGTGCTCGTTCGTGCATCCTTCAGGCGTTCGCTTCATTGAATCTCCACGATACTATTAGTATATTTAGTAAAAAGCTTTATAATAAAACGCTCTTATTAAAATTTAAATTATGAATTATTAATTAAATATTACCATTTCACGTCGGGCTTTTACAAGATTTACCTATCTTAGGTACGAGGCCGTCGTAACACCAGACGTATATCTTCATTGCTTGTTTTTTTGTTCTTTTTTTTAAATGCCTAGTGTTTGTATCACAGGCAGTGAGCGACCAAAGAACACGGGTCCCATCAATCGTGAGGTCCGTCCTCTATTTCTAGACCACCGCCGCTCAAATCAATTTCAAGTGTTTGAACAAATAATAGTGTCATAGTAGTTGATTTTTAAACCAATAAATGTCAAAACAAGTTGCAAAAAATAGTACTTGCACAGAATCAGTATGATGTATTGTATTATATATAATTTTTGTCTGGTTCACGAGATTGTTTTATATGTTTTTACATCTTAAATAACAATACAAATAAAACAGAGAAATAACGTTTTTAATTTGAACATAATACTAGAATGAATTTGTATCCCGTGGATCGCGATTGACAGTGTCATGTGAAGGACTGTTGGAGTTGCTGGTCTCCCATCGGGCACGTCCTCAGGTTCTCTTTTCAGTGACGATTCTTGAAAAGGTACCGAAACGCCCCAATGGAAATTTTAAATTCAATTGTTTGTCTGTAAGCCGTATACTATTCGAAAACGTCGTATTTATGTTTAATGCGATCAAAATATAGTATATGAAAAATATCCTCACTACCTGCATTGTTAATCCTTTCAACATAAAAAAATAAGGAAATGAGAAGGAAAAAGATCTGAATAAAACGTTCCATACAATAGGAGCGGGCGTATTTTCACAATCTTTTTCAAAAACGCCTTTTGTCTGTTCTGACAGTACATTACAGAACATAAGTGTTCACTTCGCAGCTGAATCTGAATTATTTAGATTTTTTTTCACATATGGTATTGTTTTAACAAAATGAATTATGTTAAAGTATTCTTGTGAGCTTTGTTTACCTTTCTTGTTTCAGATCTCTTTGTTAGTTTAAGTTTGAGCTACTTACCTACTACAAAATAATACAAGCTAATAATTAAGGTTAGAAAACAGTATACACGTACATGACATTTTAGAGACAAAATGGCACGCTTCTCAGTAATTATGATTCTTTCATAGTTTCTCTGTACCTATGCCACGCATTGTACGTACTATTACGGAGCTGAACATTATTGTGTTTTTATAGTGACTCAGCATATGTTAAAAGCTAGATTACGGTCCATGACCATAGTGCATGCAGCTTGTTGAAATGAGTGTGCATCGTCCACGTCTTCTTATACTCGACCAATGCCAATTTAATCACGAAACACGATTAAACCACTTGCAGTGATGGTACTGCGGGACAGCAGAGATGATAATAATCATCAGTCTTCCTACCACTCTCCTAATAGATGGCTATTGACAAAGTTATGTTGGTACCGGGCGGAATTTTGAGTTATGATGCCCTCAAGAGATACCTACAATCGTGAGGCTCAGGCCGCTCGTTTTATGAAAAAGCAAGCTTTTTAAAACATAATTAGAAGTGTAAATTAAATAACTTATGGTCACCTCTCATTGCTCATATATTTCGCGATAAAAAATGAACGGTTTACGAGCGCAGGTTTTCCAGCGATAACTTTACAGCGGTTTTATACAACAGTAAAAGTTTGCCTCATAGCAGCATCACATAAATTTATTTAAAGTGAGCCCGTATTCGAACAACTCGATATTTCTTCCAACTAATGAACTTTTTTAATCTACATACTTTAGCATACTTTTTAAATTTATACTCTCCTATCTCTTAATACCCCAAATAATTAGGTTTTTATACGTAATTCATCATTTTATATACCTAAAAAAGAATCGGCTTAAACATTTTATTGGAAGACCACTAGAATTCTAGTCAGAACATAAAATTAACAAACAGAAATAAAAGCTTTTTCCACTTTTTCTACTAAACACGACAGCAAGGTAATTACGACGCCTCGCCTAGACACCATTAAACTTTCAATTTTTCTCTGTACTAAACGAGAACAAAGCATTTACTCGTCAATATGGCAGAACCCATTATTTGTTTAAAATAAAAATTTAACTGCACAATGAATTTTACGTGGCTCACTCCATACTCTACTCTGTGAAGAACTCGTTTCATCGCGACCTCGACAGCTGCAATGCTTTCGAAACGACGGATAAAATTAATCAAAATTAACGCGATAGTTATTTTTCAAACTGTAGTCCCACCATCATGAAGTTAAATAGCTTTGGAACTATCACGTGAAGTGGGTACGTAGGCTAAAATGCAGCTGGTGTTCGTCGACACACAAGGACTTGTGTTTGTTTTGTTAATTATGTGCAAACTACAAATATGTAGCGTTACACTGACAGTCGGTGTTTTAGAAATTCATATCTAAAATGTAGATGGTATTATTTTCATTTGTTTATATTAGAAATTTGTGAGATATTCTACATTAAAATAGTTCTTTCTATTCATCTTTTTATGTGCATAGTACATTGTGAGATTTTACTATACAATTCATTTTTGTTTCAAATAAAGAAAAATAAGCAACACTAGCAGACGGTGCCGAGCTTATTATGTTAACAACTCCTGAAGTATGAAACTTTTCTTCCCGTAGCCCTCGCTCTCTCGACTTATGCAATAACTCGTGAGAAAGAAGTAGAAATATGATCGAGAAATCCCTATGCTGATTGAAGGAGGCGAATCCGTCACCATGCAGATTTATTTTAGTATTTAATATATTCAAGCCGGCATAGTGGAGATGACTGTTGTCTGCAGATATTTCTGTGCGGTAGCAGCTGTTAGCATTGTAGGTTACAATAAGTGTGGTGTCATGCTGGACTACTAAAAAAAACACGAATCATTAAACTCGACACCTTATTAAACCGGACGTGGCTTTTTTGTTAATTGTAGCTGTATTTTGGGATAATAGCCTTCTACGGGGTAACGTTAAAAGCGAACGCTCGTTTTCTGGCAGCACTGTAATTAAAGAAGGTTTATCGTGTGAACGTGGAAATTGTGTAAGGCTTTGGTGTCAAGGAGCGAAAGGGTACACATGCATAAATATTTAATTTGCATATACTTTCGATTCATATACCGAACATAACGCACTCCCTACATAACGTCTAATTTTTTTTTAAATTGTAGCTCGGCATGTGACAACACTCCGCCTGATGTAAAGATAGAGTGCGGTCAATGAATGGAAACTACTGCTACTACAGAGAAACCTGTGCGGGTAGCAGTCGCCTCCACTATGAGGAGACGAGCATGTACCATCTTAGATTGACAGTGCACACTCCTCTCGTTATACCTGGCTACTTTCAAACTATTCCCGAAACGCGACAAGGTCACTTCACGGGTGTTACATTCGAAAGTGGTGGTACTACCCCAGGTCGGCAGACTGGGCTAATAACCAACATCAGTCTGCTTACCACTCTTTAATAGTGCCTATATAGGCACTGAGCGACCAAAGTACATATAACAAAGTTACATCGGTACCGTTACTTTTTATTATATTTTCTCATTAATATATGCAGTACATATATTTATTTTTTAATTTTAATGTATCCTTTTTGATATTTATTGGTCCAATATAAACTACATAAGATATTGCTAAAAAAAATACAAAACATTCTTAAAATATGAAAAACAAGCAATCTGTATGCAACGATTAATAAACGACTGTGGTCGCGACGGTCTCGCGTAAGAGTCGAGCGCGATTGTATAAAGGATGCTACGCGTCTATTTCGCCTTGATAAAGACAAATATTATATGAAAATTTATAAAAGCTAATTTATATTAAAAAACAAGACCGTTTTCGTATTGGTAGTGGTTAAAAAAATTGCTATCTATCTTTTTACATATTTTTTTTACTAACTTTTACATGGCCTGGCATATGAACACATCTACCTAATGTTAAGCCAGGCCTATGTAAAGAAACAACACAGACATAAAGTAGCATCACTCGCCTCCGTTATGCCGGTTTGTGAGAATGCATTCATTTAATTGGCTCCTTCCTAACTGACCCCGAAACGCGAAACACGGGTGCTACACTTGAAAGTGGTGGTATTGACTGATGGCAAATTTGGAATAACATTCAAAAATTATACTGATTTAATATTGAGAAAATTAATTATAGATGCATTTAAAGGCGTGTGTGCAGTTTAAATGCAAGAAAATGACATCGTCAATGAGTTTGTTCTCCCTCAGGAGACGAGAAATTGTGGAAACCGAGTGTAATCTAGTTCTTTCAATCTCCTTTGTGGAGACATCTTTGAGATCTTTTGTGTAAGACAATTATCGTCCCGGACGTTTCTAGCATAAAAACGTATTCCAAGATAGAATTGAATAAAGCCACTTTGTAAACACAAAGCGAAGGAAAACGATTTTGTTTGATCCTACAAAATTAGTTTTTTTTTTTTGCATACTTATTTAATTATAATATAATTTTTAATATTTGATGTCCTCAAAATTCCGACACCAGCATTTAATATCTTGTCTAATTACATTTTAACAGGAAAGAAAAGAGAGGTACTTAAATAATAACATATCTGTTAAGCCCTGCTATCACTGGAGGCGCACTGGAGAATGAAAAATGAAATTAAAATAATCCAGGATTTTTTTTTCTGAAATGATTTTTTTTACTAAGTCTTGTACAAAAATGTTTTAACTTAAAAATGCGAGGTTTAGTATCGCTTTATTGTCGTGCGATTTCGATACGTCACGGTCAAATAAAAAAAAAAACTTAAACGCGATAGTAAGTTACAAAAATGTTATATTTTACTTTATATTATATTTTGGATTTTTTTTACACTGAAATTTGAAAACGTAACATCCTCCTAGAGACATATAAGACGTCATGCTTTGCCCTAATTCATAAACATTGAAAGTTATAACTTGGCTAGGTTTCCGCAAACGTCCAAAGAATGAATATTACATAAACCGTGCGCACAGCCAAAACTCTGTAGTTAGGTCTCGTCAACTGGAAATGACATCCGAAACGTGACTACATCACTAATTTTTTACGAAGCACTTATAACATTATTTTAGTATATAAAACATGTTTTATAATTCTATTTAACTTTAAAAACTTGGGTTTGACTAAAGCTTGTATCTCTGCATTAGAAATTTATTTTTACACAAGGGATCACGAGCCAGCATCTGTACCTAATCAGCAACGTCTGATTATTAATAATAAACATTACAAATAAATATTTGTTTTAACCAGGAATCGAACCCGAACCGCGCACAAATGTCATCAAAACAATATTATATTTAGAGTAAAAGGCTGTATTAGGTATATTACAAATACACACAAATTAGCTTTCCTAACAACATATTTAAATGCATTTAACGCCTAAATATTAATAAAAGAAATATTTGTTAAAGCAGCCCGCGCGTTTGTGCTGTGTCGGTCTGAACACTCAAATTAAAATACAACGTTTGTAACTGACATTGCAAGAGAGTCGGTCAGCGCACGACCGTCTCTGCCTTTTTCCTTATGACAGCCGCTTACGATGAGGATATTAAAATTGTGTTTAAACGACCCAGAAAGTCCTCTTTTTAAAATTTTTATTCACTTTATTATATATTGTATTTTACTTAAATATAGCAGACCATGACGATTAATAATCCAGTTTTCATACGAGCGTAGTACTGTCACTTTCAACTGTAACTAACGTTAGTAACCTAATCGCGTTTCAGGATTATAACATAGCTCGCCTCGCCCTGGCAGGCAGCATAGTGGAAGCGGTGGCCTGTGCCCATGGATTGCACTGTTATTTAAATAAGATTGGTATAAAATGAAAGTGGTACTTACGACTACAAAATTTAGGCTCATCGCTCTTATCGCCGCAATCATCTTCACCGTTACAGTATTTATCCAAAGAAATACACTGACCAGTATCACATAAGAGTTCACTTAACCTACATGGAATGCCGTTAGGACTGTCTCTTTTGAACTTTACTTTATCCAGTGATAACATTTCCGAAGAGGGCTCAACCCCCTCATCGGCTACGAAATCCTCATTCAAGTCGTGAGGACTACAAAGCTTTAACGATAGCAACACTATTATAAGAAGTAAAGTTCGGCTCTTGAAAACATCTTTGGCATCGGTTAGGAGACACATTTTTGTGCGTCTCTCTATAGGATTAGTTGCGTTTGTCACAACATTTTTATTTTTATTGTAACAATTTCTCCTTTTACATCTGCAACAAAGAAAAATAATATTATTCTATTAAGTAGTATTAGAGATCGACGGACTTATGTTAGATGAAACTTCTTCTTGTTAACCAACTACAAAGAACCACGGACTTATACCAAGAATTGAATGAATAAAATTCATTTTATATTTTCTCTGAACTCATTTGATTTAGCAGAAAATTTATCAACGAGTGCTACGACGTAGCATTGTGAATTGCACTAGCTTTCTGAATATTTATTTCAGTTTATTTGTTCGTATTTAGACCTCAAATTCTTAAGGTAAATTTATATAATTTTAAAATTTCGTTTTTAATTTTTTTTTCAATTCCATCTACAATAATTTCTGTTTAATACTATGTTTTTTCAGTCTACGCAGATTAACCTTAATCCGTATATAACCAAAAACAACTTGCAATCGTAAATCACAGCTAATATTCGCAAAGCTGCAAATACATATATTAAATTTCTTTATCTAGGCACAATCTAGCCACTTACAGGTGCGCACTGTTATTTATGGTCTCGACACATGGCGGCAAAGGGGTGGGGGTGAATGTATTGCCCTACTTACTGTGTAGGTTGCTACGACCTAAGATTTGTATGTACCCTCTAAAATGTCACAATTTATATTGATATTCTTATAATCAGACGACATATGTGTTATACGAGTACGTATTAGAGAAAAAGGCTACCCGTATTTTAGATATTTTATTGTTACGCCTGTGTTTCTGAAACTTATATTTAACTTGGTATGCGTGATTATACGCATTGTTATTTTTCACTTTATCGTTCCTGTTCCGGTTCTATTTCTATATAACTTATTTAGGAAAACTAATTGGTTTTCTACGGGTAACTACCCGTCTACTGTACTTCAGTAAAGCGTACGCGACAAATAAGCAAACATTCATTTTTATATATTAGACTTATGATACGTCGTAAGTTTATCATAAGCAAGCACTTTTACAACTTTTCAATAAGCAGCTGTCACTATGTCGACGTCTTTTGAAAACTATCGTTAAACATGAAGAACTTGATTCTAGCACTTTTTATTTGCATTACCTAGCACTATATACCTTGATCTCTTTTCGTTCCTTTCGTCATCAGATTATCCAGGCCTTAATGCCTTATGTCACTTATAAATGTCATCCAAAAAAAGACAAACATTCAAACATCCGTATATTCTGAAATATAATATCGACTAAACTTAATTTTTTTTTTATTGTAGCTCGGCATGTGACAACTTGAGGAGACGAGCATGTACCATCTAAGATTGACAGTGCACACTCCTCTCGTTATACCTGGCTACTTTCAAACTATTCCCGAAACGCGACAAAGTCACTTCACGGGTGTTACATTCGAAAATGGTGGTACTACCCCAGGACGGCAGACTGGGCAAATAACCATCATCAGTCTGCCTACCACTCTTTAATAGTGCCTATAGGCACTGACCGACCAAAGTACATATAACAAAGTTGCATTGGTACCGGTCAGAATTAGCGAGGTTCGAACACGGGTCTCATCGATTATGAGTTCACGCGTCTTACCGCTAGATCACGGCCGCTCTTTTTTATTTGTATTGCTACAAGCTAAAAGTTAAACCAGGGTAGATATTTTATGTAACAAATTCTATACAAAATTACATAATTCAACAGTAAATAATAACGCAATACAATTATATTCTTTAGAATTTAATAACATTGAAACATTTAAATCATTAATTTTATTTAACATAATTCTTTTGAATGCGAAAGCGCGCCGTTAGCCGTTTTATTCTTATTCAGTCTCTCATAACACGAATACGAATTTTCCCTGAATACTTGTAATCCGCTCTCCCTCTACATTCAAATGCAAATTTTGTAAATTCCCTCATTTCAATCCTTCCACGAAATCAAGAATTCTGATCGAAAATCCTAATTCAGGGAGATACTTGAAAGATCTTTCGAAGACATATTTTCCCTTACTTTTTCCAGGCTCTTTATCTTTGTAACCGTTCGTAAAAAAACTAACTTTATCTAAGTAATTTAAAATAAATAATTAAAAAGTAAATAACTCCATTGTTCTAAAACTTTATTCGTTCAAAAACAGTCTTGCCCACAACCCAGTCTGCCGCAACTTTCAAGTATAGCGTGAAGTAACCTAGTTGCATTTCGGGATCAATTTAGAAGTAACCAGGTATAAGAAGTGTGCACTGTCTGATAAATATTTGTGTCCTTAAGCCGGCATAGTAGAGGCGACTGCTGCCTGTAGCAATTTCTCCGTGATATCTTCGTTCTCATGGAACGCGCCCTTGCTTAACATCGGGCGGAGTGTTAAAAAATATAGGACATTACAAGAAAAAAATAAAATATTTTATATTATGATTGCTAATTTGTAATAATGATGGATTATTATCTATTAAGTGTTCGTGAACGTGCGTAATTGTGGACAAATTATTCAAGGCAAAATGTACGTTTTTATTTTCCCTCCATTTCGTTGGAACTTTTAGCAAATACTTATTTTTTACTAATTTTGTAATGTATGAATGTAATGTGATTAGATTACTTTGACACTGGATAATTGATGAATTAATAAAATAAATTTCATTTTATAAACTGTTACACTCTTCCTTTTTATCTTTGTTCTATTGTGTGCACTGAACATTTGAGTCTATCATAGTTCAGTGAACTACCAAATGTCTGTATACCAAATTGAATAAATTATATGTTTTAACTGCTTACAAAGACCACTAGAAAACTTTTTCTCGCTCATTCAAATACCATAACACGAAGCGCCCGCCGTCTGTAAAATGTAACATTTCAGAAGTCACCACAACTGTGACACTGCAACATGCAAATGAGCGTAAAAGCAAATTTGTGTTACCAAATGCAGATCGTTTACAAAGGGTTAAAATTTGCAATTCTATTTATAAAGTGCAGATAATATATTGAATATGCGACTTTACTGCATCAATTTGATGACGTCAATACGATTTAATATCGTTGTGGTGTGAAACTTCAAAAGCTACACTTATTAACAATTATAATTTCTTTTAAATGCCTATACTAAGCACATGTATCTATCGTCTCATCAAGCCGGCATAGCGGAGACGACTGCTGTCTTTGGAAATTTTTCTGTAGTAGCAATTGTTTCCGTTCATGGAACGCAGTTGTCATATACCGAGGCACAATACAAAAGAAGAGATAATTTTTGGTACTGGCCAGAATTTAGAAAGATTTGAACACTGGTCTTATCGGTCGCTCTTAAACAAGTACAAAAAATAGAA
Organism: Tinea pellionella; assembly: GCA_948150575.1. Lineage (NCBI taxonomy): Eukaryota > Metazoa > Arthropoda > Insecta > Lepidoptera > Tineidae > Tinea > Tinea pellionella. The sequence continues at coordinate 4,941,330 of OX411258.1, forward strand.
TATAAAATAAAACATTGCCTATTTATTTTGTTAATTCAAAGGTTAATAAAATCATTCCTAAGGCAAATGAAGTTGCAAGACACGACATAAAGGAACAAGATAATTCCCCAGACAGTGATTAATTAATGAGTAAATAAGCGCTGATAATGATCAAGAGCAAAAAAGAGGCGGCCACAAGACGGTCGCGACGGAAACTCAGTCGGTGACAAATGGATATGGCCTAGGAAAAAATAATTGAGTCATTTAAATGCCGCCTTCCACGTCTAAAGCTAAACAAATGGAGCTTTCGTTCTTTCAAGTTTTTAGTGCAATTTAAATTCTAAACAGCGACTGCTTTTTGCGTTTATTCACCATACTTCAATAACTGAAAAATATCTTCCTACATTATATATATATCTTATTATTTACTATTTCATTCCGTAAATTTTCCAAATAAATAATTAAATTCCATTTTACTTTTGTTTCATTTACAATGTGCACTAAAATTACTTCACGCATCCACCCAAATGTTAACCGGGAAAAAATGCCTTAATACATTAAGTATTCCTTTTGCAATTTTTATATTTTGTAATATATATTTTTTTTATTGTGCAATAAATTATTTCTATTATTATTAATGTGTCCCTTGCCTGTGCGGTTTATAATATTATATATTTTATAATATAATAAATAAATTATACGCAGGATAAAACTACGTTTTACTAATTAAAAATATTTAATTCACAAGAGACTATGTTTGCATATAGAAGGAAACGTTGCACCGACGACACACACTGTTTTATTTAAGAACAAACGCACTAATTATAAATGAGCTTGTTTGATAGTTGTTGACAAAACAAAAGGAAAGCTTTACCCGTTTTTGGCGCGAATTCAAAACTCTGATATAATAAAATAAAAACTTATTTGAACTAAAAGTTTTATAATGTTGTTTTTGAGTTAAGAAACTAACAGCATCGAGAAACCGCAGGAGTATTAAGCGCCCCGCTCGCAATAATGTTACTCGTAGTAATTTTTAAATAACATTTTAAATATTACATACAAGACTACATGCTTAAATTAACCTATAACTAGCTACCTAGTTTAAGAGACAAAAAGAACAATTAAGCATCCTCATGAAATTAATAGTCGTTTATTAAATAATTTTGTTCGCAGGTGACCTCTACATTTCCTATGTCGGCAAAATAATAGTTTTGCCCAAGAAAGTGTATCCGTGCAGGGCGGTACCTAATTAATTATATCCTCTTATACGGAATTATTCCCCGACTGAAACAAACCGGGTTCACTGTATATTAATGTGCGACATTATTCAGAAACGTCGCAGATGAGACTCGGTAACTTGGCTGCATATGAACCTCTTTTCAAAACATTAATATTATTTACTATTGTCTATTTATCCGACTAATTTTATAAAAAAAAGGAACACATTATTTTGCAAGCTCTAAAACCCTAATTTGAATGACAATTTATTTAATGGTAGTCCTGCATGTAACTGGTATTAAATTAAAGGGGTAAGCAACAGTCGCCTCATCTATGCCGGCTTAAGGAGAGGAATGTGCACCGAACAAGTTAACAGTGCGCTCTTCTCGTTATACCCGGCTACTTGAAAGCTGATCCCGAATCGAGACGAAGTCCCTTCGCGGGTGTTACATTTGAAAGCGGTGGTACCACATCAACAATATAAGTTGCAATATATTTCTGCAAACCTTAAGGGAAATATGCGGCAACTATAATAAATAAAATATCTTATTTATCTACGTTCTTGAGTAAACAACTTGTCCGTGAGTAATTTTCTCAGAATTATAGATTACACAACGCTTTATCAATAAGTGATATATTGCTTTTCTTACGTCCTTTACTCACAAATAACTATATTTATTGCATGAGAGTATTAAATCTGTAAATGGAACTTTTGTTTTATCAATATCTAATAAAAGTGAATGTTCGTTTGTTTATTTGTCGCGTAAACCTTCCGAACGCCTCCCGTTTTTTTTTTTTAAATAAGGTTTTGACTTTTTTGTTATTAACGTGAACGAAATCAAGAGCTATTTTATTCCTATATGTTCCGTGGTGTAAAGCGGAAACACTAAACGCTATTACACATATTTCGAAATATAATAAGCCGAAATAGTTGCGCAAAAACGCAGTACGTCCTGCGCTGCGTTTATGCGCGTCAAGGAATCCCTACCTCTAGTTTAAAAAAAAACAAGCATAATGTCCGTCGAATATGTTGATGCCTTTGTAGAGGTTCTCCGTTATATTGTGTGTACGGAACCGCCATCATTGTGTTTTCAACCGTTTGTTTCCTACAACTGGTAGTTAGGAATATTTATAGTCCCAACTTGTAGTTTAATGGGCGGTTTCTAACCATTTTTGTTATCCCCCTCTCAGAACATGTCCAATTATAAAACGTTTCAATAGACCTACATGTTTTTCTTATACATTTATTTAATAAATAAATAAATCAGAAACCGATTAACTTTACGTTTTAATTTAGACTAGGAAATATTGTTGCTCGCAACTTCATATGAATTCCTGTTCCATTCCGTTTTATAATTTCCGTTCCGTGTTTTATTCACTTTAATAAAAACAAAATAGTTAGTCATCCGACGGAAAAATATATTTTTTTAATTGCACTGGTGCCTAGTTCTGGGACACAATCGGAACAAACAAACAAACAACACTAGCTTTATAACAAATCAATTTAGATCAATTGAAGTATTTAGAAAAGAACACAGTAATCAGTTATGGCAAGCATTTTGCCATGTGGTTTCGAAGATTTCGTCTCACTAAGGTCCGCTTCAAATTTAACGGTTTCATATAATAATAAACGCTCGGAAAACGCCGTATGTGTGTATGCTATTAAAATTTATATCTACCTAAATAACAGCTACCCATGTCAACACATCCCGAACTTAAAAATCCATTTCGTAGACACTAAATAATACTTAGTCCCTAAACCTATTTAGAGAAGGTATATCAACCTAAATAAGAGGGCACAATATGTTATAGATATACGGCTCGGTTGCGGACAGAAATCTCTCTATAATGGATCCCACGCGGGCCCTTATTTTCAGCATACAAGCTATAAACCAAAATGTTTTCCCACAATGACTCTCCCATTTCGGATTATTGACATAGATAATGTACCCCGTGAAGACTACGCAACACCACGCGATGGGAACATAACCCAGGGGATGATTTCTAAAACAGAGACTTGAAAGTATGATAAGATTAAATTTTATTTATTTATTTTTAACGTCTGTACTAAGCTAGTGCTTGTATCACAGGCACTTAGCAAGCAAAGTATATATAGCATAGTTACATTGGTACCAGTTAGAATTTGCCGAGGTTTGAACACGGGTGTCATCGATCGTGAGGTCTGTTCTCAAAATCAAAATCAAAATATTTATTTTCCTTCTTGCCAAATGTTCTGCAAGAACCCCGTTGGGGCACTGAAAAAAACTTATAGATATACATTATTATTACTACTTATTATTATATAAAAATTCACTTTAATTATAAAAACTATTCTTCACTAAAAATGTCTTTAAAATAGTAATAAACTTATTTTAATTTGACTCTTCTTTTATATGTCCAGGCTTTTGTAAATTTTTACAGCCATGACATATGGCCCCGAACTGAACATTGATAAATTTGACTGTGGTGTCGCTAATTTGTTTTTATTTCTTAAGTTTCTGTTATGTGTGTTTTCTACCGCTAGACCACCTCCAAGATATTATATGTATATATTAAGATGGGTAGTTATCAAGAGCGAAGAAAATGCTAGAAAATTTCATGTTCAGAAAGCATGTCGTAAAAGATACAGGCGACGGAAGGCTTAGAAAATAGAGAGATTCTTTTTAAAACACCGGATTCTATGAGTTTTAATCGGATAGATAGAATTTATGTTATTATTTATGTTATTTAAAAATAAAAATTATAAAACAGATATGAAACCTTTTTCAGTTTTTTTTTTGTACAAATAAGATGTTTATTTTCTTTAAAAAATTGCGAAATGTCGCCGTAAACCCTTTTGTTTTTTTTTCCCGACCCTACTCAAAAGGCAGACACATAGTTTGTTTCTAAGTTCGGATAGAATAAGCTTTCTAGTAGTTTTTGAAATGTTCTTGTATTATATAGAGACATCTATCTCATCCTTTATTGGTATAGAGGGTGTTTTTATTTATCCAGAGACGGGACACCATGTGGTGTTGTAAAAACAAACTGAGGGTACAATCCCCTTAATCCAGAAAACACAGACGCGCTTAAAAGCCCCTTCAACCATTTGCATAAGTTGGCGCTTGCCGGACAGCAAATCAGTCAAATTGCTTCACTCAAGGTTCTTTGTTTCATTAATACGAATATAATAGCTGTCAGGTTATATTTATTGTTTTTATATTATTATAATTTTTTTCGTCGTCCGGCGTGTGAGTATGCCAGCTTAATAGGATCATCAGTTTAACTACCATTTTATCATCATATAAATATAATATTGTTTAGATTTCATTTAATCTATAATAAACCTTGTCCGTATAAAACATTGTTAATGTTTCAAAGAGCTTCTTTATTCAATACAATAGCATCGTCTACTTAGTGTTCATCTAATCTCGTTTAAGCTGATACAAAGTAAGCACCTCTAACACAGTCACCATTTCAGTGAGATAATTGCTCGCTGGGAAACACCGAGTCCGTAGATTAGCCTTCCCGGACCGCTGTCGCCAGAACATAAGTCTTAATACGTGGATTTATTTGGGAAAACTACGAAACGGTAATAAATTTGTGCGCTAAACGAAGGTATGAGCATGTGTGTTAATTGGATTAATGAGGGGGTTCAAAATTATGTGGTTCTTTTTAATATAAACGTAGAGTGGTAGGCATAGTGATGTTGGATTACCATAAACGATTTGACAATGTTGCGGTCAAGTCAAATACTAACTGACAGAGAACCTAAAGGTGACTGCGGTCACCTTTTCTCTCGCGTCACATTGGGAGCGATATTGCAATCTAGTTGTATACATCAATGGTAAAAAGAGTCTAGATTGAATGTGAAAATTGTGTGTAATATACCAAAAATAATAGAATTCAATATTGAGTATTCATTGTCATCAACAATCTATTTAAAATTCAAATAAACTTTTAACCATCCTCTCCCCAATTCATGCCATTTGATCACAGTTTTGATTAGAGAGGGGGAATTCTATTCATAAAATACGAAGGGTTTATTTTGTACGGTCAAATGATCGATAGTAATTAGTCCCAAGCGTATTCCTTTCGGCGGCGTAACTTGCTGAATTGTGATATTTTTGTAACATATGTAGTATGCATGAACCACGCACACTACGTCATTTTACTTATCAATATTGCATTACAATTATTATTCTAATATACATTGTGTGTGTGTGTGTGCGTGTGTGTAACGTCCGTCCATGGCATATTTAGGTAATAATAACAATGTAATAACCTCCTATTTATTTTAATATATAAAAATTAATATTGTATTTTTGTCTAAACTCCGCGTACATTTTTTTTTATTGTAGCACGGCATGTGTCAACACTGCGCCTGATGTAAAGCTAGAGTGCGGTCCATGAATGGAAACAATTGCTACTACAGAGAAATTATACCGCTTATATCGCTTATACCGCTACTGCTGCTAGAGTGGAATCCATAGCGGAGACAACTGAGAGACAACCCGGACGATGGATTGACAGGGATCCTTATGCTATTGTAGTCTAATTTCGCACAAGATATTTAAATATTATGCGCAAAAAAATTGGGAAGGCGGAGAGAAGGGTAAGTATCTAATACGTGCATCCGACTCCTTGTCTTATTTAACAAAATCTATAAGTAAGATTCTTCTTCTTGGTGCTTGGTGCTCTAAGATGCTTCTATCGCGTTTATTTTGTTTATCCACGACCACAATGCCAAACTTTTCGGATCAAAATTAATGAAAATAAACAGGCCAGTAAGTGAATATAATATTTTAATTCAAAACCTAATAAAAGTAAATCAATAAGTTTAAATTTAATATCAATACACGCAAATATATTAAATGTTCAACAACTTAAAATAAACAAAACATTATTTAAAACAAACCCAAAACAAACTTCCAATATTTAAGTGAAGTACCAATAATAAATCACTTCTAACTACAGCTATTAGACTTTACCGTTCGCAGACTAATCTTCTTATAATGAAACAAAATATTTCCTCGCACGCTTACAGAATTAGGCCCTGTTTCAAATTGATTTCTGAAGGTCTGGATTTGGGTTTACATCCAAGTAGATCCATTTACTAAAGCGTATTTTATTATTCTGCGTAGTAACTAATAGCAAAACTTCCAAGTTTTGCGAACGTTTAGATTTTATTTAGGATATTCAATTAAAACCTTAGCTTTAATGTACTAATAAATTGCGGTATTTGCGCCGGATTATGTTATTAAACATGTAATATTATATGTGATTATATTATTATTGAATATATGATTTTAAAACATTTGTAAAACACATTATATTGTTATTAATAAATAAAATAAGAATATTATCTTCCATCGATGAAAAGACGTATTAAATATTTAGGGTATAATAATAATATAGATTTACGTATATATACTTATATAATTTATTTTAAATTTAAAAGCAGTCGTGGTCAAGCGGTATATTATGCGGACAAGACTATCCGAGTTCAAATCTCGCTAATTTCTTACTAGTACCAATGTAACTATATTAAAGCATGTTGTATGTACTTTAGTCGCTAATGTATAGGCAGGTAAAAATTAGAATATCAGTAGCCGAAAAAAAATGTTTAAACCCATCTTCTTTTAAAACCTTTGTCTATCCTAACGTGTAGAAATACTGCGAAAGAAATAATTATTATTTAAAAAAAAGCGCAAAACCTAATGAAACATTTACTTGTTAGTGCGGTCATAAAGAACACCCAACATTTTAATTACGGGGTAAATAGGGGAGTGGTAACCGCCCAAATCTGTGCACAACATGTTGCACAAATAAAAAAGTATAATTTCTAAAGAGTCTAAAGGGTTTTATTTTAAAGTAAATTCTTAATTTATTCTGTAGATATTTTCCCGTTTTTTGTCAATACTGTCATAGGTTATCCTCCATTCATTATCGAATCAAGATTATTATCAAAAAGTTGCGGTATCTAATTAAACCATTTAATAATTTTAATGTAATTTTCCTATCATAGTCAAAGACGTTACTTCTTATACTCGTGTGGGTTTTACAAGCTAATCATAATTTAATTTTTTTTTTTTTATATTAATAATTTTTGGCATTTAGAGTACTAGATTATCATGAAAATTGAAATAAACACGCACTTCCTTTATTATTTTACATTATGAGTTTGAAAATATTCTACTTTTATCGTAATGCAATAATAAATAAAAACGAACCATCTCTTGTCGCGGTCACGTAGCTTGCTGGACGACTAATTTATCTTTATAAGTTGTTTTTTTTAACATAGTAACTAATAATATAACTCTATATAATATCTCTGTTTTCTTCTTTAATTAACATATATTTCCATTACATAATTTCGCACCGTCTTCAGTTATGCATGAGAAATTATCCTTTTGCCTTTAATCTGAGCGGACGTAGTCTAGCGATAAGACGCGTGAACTCACGTTCGATGATATCCGTGTTCGAACCTCACTAATTCTGACCGGTGCCAATGTAACTTTGATATATAGGGTCGCTCAGTGCCTATAAGCACTATTAAAGAGTGGTAGGCATACTGATGATGGTTATTTGCCCAGTCTGTCGTCCTGACCACCACTTTCGAATGTAACATCCGTGAAGTGACCTTGTCGAGTTTCGGGAGCAGTTTGAAAGTAGCCAAGTATAATGAAAGGAGTGTGCACCGTCAATCTAGATGGTGCATACTCGTCTCCTCAGACCGGCACAGCGAAGACGACTGCTGCCTGTGGAAATTTATCTGTAGTAGCAGTTGTTTTCGTTCATGGACCGCACTCTAGCTTTACATCAGACGAAGTGTTGTCATATGCCGAGTTACAATAAAAAAAAAGAAAAAACAACACAAATATCTTTATATTTGTGTAAAATGATCTAATAGCGTTTTGGATTCAGTCTGAAAGTAGTCAGGTATAACGAGAGATAACACAGCGAACCCGGATGGTACACATTCGTCTGCATAGTCGGCATAGAAGACCTTCAGACCTTTCTCTGTGATGCCGCGTTCACTCTAGCTTAACATCTAGATATTCCGAGATATTATAAAAAAATAATAATGAATTAAATAAAATAAAACCCATATTTTGTTGAGATTCCAAAATATTGTAGTCTTTATGGGATTGTATGTAGTAATCGAAGTCGTAATCGCGTGTTTATATGCAAATCTCAATGGACACGACGCAATTCCACGTTTTTAATTGCTTTACGAATGGGGCTCTCTCATAACAATCCAAAATTATAACTTTATTAATAGCTGGCTCTGTTCGAATAATGGAAAAGGTTGGCGAACATTACGAGGTGGGCGTTTGCTTTCTAAAATACATTATTTATTCGGTATAGATTTTAAGTTACTTTAATTATTTCTCTAAGCAACCATAGTACTTAGTACATTCAGGTCGTCCCCGAACTAATAGTTCAGAAAACAGCTGTAATACGTAGGCTAGGCAGTACGTTTATCTACTTTACTGCGTGATTAGTTCTTACAATGTCTTTCAATGAATAAGCGCCGCCGTGGTCTGGCGGTAGAGGACGGAGCCCACGATAGATGAGGACCGTGTTCAAACCTCGCTAAATTCTGACCGGTACCAATGTTATATGCACTTTGTTCACTATTACCTGTAAGCACTTACAAGCACGTACACTTAGTACAAGCATTTAAATTAAAAAAAAAATACTGAAAGAAATATTGTTTTAAAATTATGTCGAAGAAAAATTTTAAACTTTTTTATTGCTTCATTGGACTAAATATAACAACGTACATGTGCTAACAAATGATATCTATACTAAATTACTAAAATTACTAAAATCTCAATATTTTTTCTCAATATTTGATGAAAATTTTAAGAGCGGCCGTGGTCTAGCGGTAAGACGCGTGAAATCACGATCGATAAGACCCGTGTTCTAACCTCGCTAATTCTGACCGGTACCAATGTAACTTTGTTATATGTACTTTGGTCGCTCAGTGCCTATAGGCACTATTAAAGAGTGGTAGGTAGACTGATGATGGTTATTTCTCCAGTCTGCTGTCCTGGGAAGTACCACCACTTTCGAATGTAACACCCGTGAAGTGACTTTGTCCCGTTTCGGGTATAGTTTGAAAGTAGCCAGGTATAACGAGAGGAGTGTGCACTGTCAATCTAGGACATATAGAGGCGACTGCTACCCGCACAGGTTTCTCTATAGTAGCAGTTGTTTCCATTCTTGGAGCGCACTCTAGCTTTACATCAGGCGGAGTGTTGTCACATGCCGAGCTACGATAAGAAATAAAGAAAAAAATGTAAAAACGCTCCTATAAATTAGTAATTTGCACTTACGCCTTGAGTGAGTGCAAAAATATATCCATTTTATTATTTGTACAAGATCATATTTCTAAGTTTACTGTAGAAGTACGTAATCGAGAATCTAATATCCTAATGCAAGTTGGCTAAGCGCAAAACCAACAAGCGCATCACTCACATAATTCTTGTACTTGAAATTGAATTTGAGTGGAGTAAGTTTACAAAGCGGTGCGCATTGCACGTCTGACATTTGTCGACAATGTGCGAGCTCACGGAAGCATGCGGCGTGAAGAGTCAGCGTCATCCGACCACGATATTGGTCTCCGGATCATGTGAAAATACCTTTATGTGAAATGGAATACTGAATTCCAATTTCAAAGTTACATATTGTATATTAGCTGTTATAGACGACTTTGTACGTATGAAGCATTGTTTTAAACTTGCATATATTGAACCGAATTAAATTCCACTCAAAAACATTAGTAAAAATAAATTATTATTAACCTTTAAGTATGGACATGGGGTCTCATAGACCTTTCGTACTTTTCGATTTTCGAGAATCATATACTTCCCGCGCTCCCCTGTGATCGAGCGTCTATATAGCTTCGAATTTAGCCACCTAGTGCTTGATTCGAAAGAAAGTTTTATCATATAGTGAGAGTTACAAGTAAGTTATATCAATCCAAAGTTTGGACGGAGTCTGTGAGACCCCATGTCCATGTTAGTGTTAAGAAAAAAAAATTGAGTTGATCGACCAAGGTCCAGCGGTAGAGGACGGACCACACGATCAAGGAGGCCCGTGTTCGAACCTCGCTAAATTCTAACCGATACCAATGTAACTAACTATGTTTGTACTTCGGACGCACGGTGCCTGTGATACAAGCACTAGTAAAATACAAGCATTTAAAAAAATTAAGATTCTTTCATTATACAAAAAAAGAACTTATTAGGGTACGAGTTGTTATGGACTTGGGTTCGTAACGGATAACCTTCTTGTTCCATTGTACTTATGTAACTTTGTTATGTGTACTTTGGTCTCTAAAGGCCTACAATACAAGCTTAGTGCCCATAAGCTAAATCTACTGATCCGCCTCTAAGGGTAATAATGGATGAAAAAGGGGTAAATTCATCCACTTTCTGCACAATTTACTACAATTTCTCTGGAAGTTAATTAATAAAATGAAAGGAGGAGTAATCAGAAATTATAATAAAAAATAATGCTAGTTTAGGTATTATAAAATTATGATGAACATTTTATAGGTAAAAAAGTGACACGTCAATCTAACAGTTGGAAGGATTACTGATGGCGCCAATGATGGAATTTTCATCATAACTTAATAAAAACAAATTTGTTCTTTTTTACTGTAGCTCGGCATATGACAATACTCCGCCTGATATAAAGCTAGAGTGCGGTCCATGAATGGAAACAACTGCTACTACAGAGAGATCTGTGCGGGCAGCAGTCGCCTCTACTATGCCGGTTTGCGGAGACGAGCATGTACCATCTAGATTGACAATGCGCACTCCTCTCGTTATATCTAGCTACTTTCAAACTATACCCGAAACGGAACAAGGTCGCTTTACGGGTGTTACCATCATCAGTCTGCCTACCACTCTTAATAGTGCCTACAGGCACTGAGCGACTAAAGTAGATATAACATAATTACATTGGTGCCGGTCAGAATTAGCGAGGTTCGAACACGGGTCTCATCGATCGTGAGTTCACGCGTCTTACCGCTAGACCACGGCCACATTACGGCATTTCATTTAAAAAGTCCCAAAAATGTATAAAAAACGATAATATTTGTAGTGCTAAAACAATGTACGGATGAAGGCCACCTGTATATTTGATTGACTTTTTTTTAGTTTCAACATCATAACATTCCCTGAGTACGATGACATTTTATGATAACAATAGAGTTTCGCTCGTACAGGCGTACCACATCAGACAATAGGGCCGGTCATTCATGCGCTTACAAAGGAGCCATTCCATATTGCCTTATACAAGGACCGATACAGCGATGTTCAGATTTGTGTTGAACAACTTGTTCAAATGTAACTCACGTCATTTGTGTTGCTTTATACGTTTATTTAATGTTTCTAAGGACCCTGTTTCCCTAACTAGGACAACCTGTAGGGTCGGTGCCTACTTTAAGGTGACGTAGAAATTTCGATAAAATTTGAGGTCTTCCTGCTACTCGATTCAAATTTCCGAAAAATGAAATTTCATTCTTTTAAAGTATTTATTTTCTCTTTTAAAGTATTCTGTGTGTAAAATGTGTCCCTCCATGCTCGCAAAGAACCAAACGCGAACCCTTTGACGCGGGCAAAAAACCGACACTGATCAGGGAACGGTGCGAAGCGCGGCCACGAAGGCTCGTGTGATCGCGGTCGTTTGCAGCGCGAGTGTAGAACACGCTTCTCACCGACCGAATAGCCGAACTGCTTCAACACACATCCCTAATTTTTCTCCTATTTTGGTAAAAGTAATTCCTCTTAATTATTACTGAATCACGGATAATTTATTTCATATAATAATATCCCAGTATCATGTTTGAATAGCTCAACTACTCACACGGACGACGCGGAAATGAAAAACGTAACTCGATTATATCATGCGAAATTAACACGTCCAATGTAGTTCGAGCGATAAACTATAATAATGTCAGCTAATACCATGCAGTCAGATAGACCGAGAACCGTATTACGATCAAACCTTAGGTACCTCAATCTTAAAACACCCACCGAAGGGTTAGGTTGACATCGTAGAGGACGATATGCAATCGGGTAAAGTGAAGAAGATTAAGTGTTTCTACTTAATCTTGAGAACCCTTCCCTATCTTGATATCACTAGGATTTCGAACCCGTGACAGGTGTAGCATAACCATCTACAATACGTATTATACTATAGGTATACAGAAACATCGTAGTTATTATTATTATTTTTTAATTTAATAAAGAAATTAATTAATTAAGGTATATCAATAATATTAATAACCGTTTATTTGCCTAGATACATTGTATATCAAAATAAATATATAGTTGTTACCAGAAATGGTATGTTCCACCAATTATTTCGGAGTGCAAATGATAATTATTTTTATTCAATGAATGTATGTCATTTATTATTAAGAATTTAAAATTTTATCATATTTTTAATAACTTAAATATTACTAAACTCGAAGTTTATGTTCTAAAAATTCTTTACAACATACTATACAGGCTGAATTCTTGAACAGGACTTGCATGGCCAAATCTGAAACTATAACCGACAGTGAAAAATACTCAAAGAAATTTCGAGGCCGACTTTGATGAAAACTAAAGCTGCATCTAAACGAATAATGCAGCCAGTAATCGAGACAATTAATTTAAAAAATAAAACACACACTGTATTATTGCACCATCTCAATAAGGTTCAAATTCTGGAAAGTAATAACATACGGCAAAATATTTATTGTATATGCATATTAGTATAACCTATGTATACTTTTTTCTATTCAATTATTCTCTTTCTATTTAATTGGAATATTATACGTAATACAGAATCGTTTTTTGGACCAATCGTATTATATTTACATTGGTATCGGTAGAGATTTTTGGCAGTTTCAACACGCTGTTTAAACTAACACTTTAAGATACAGCATATAAATAAAATCATAATAAATAATTAATTAAGTAAAAGTATAATAATATTTTCAATAAATTTCCTGTCAATAACAGTGACTCGCTTCGATTAAAATATTGCTTTAAGCTGTCACTCGGTTGTATCGTTATCAAAATTTCTTAATTAATATTATTCATTCAACTTGATATAATTGTCTTCGTCTTTGTAAAACAGAAAATTAAAACATACTACGTTAGTTTTATTAAAATTATTATTCTTACCGCGTTTTGAACGGACGCCATCTGCAATAAAAATAAAAAATATTTTTATTCACTTTGAAACTAATTTCACACAGAGCACATTCGTCTCGTTAAGCCGGCATAGCGTAGGCAACTGCTGCACTCTAGATTAACATCAGAAGGGTGCTGTCAGATACCGAGATACAAATAAAAATACACATTTAATAAGTTTTTTAATCAATTTTTGCCGGCATGTTAAGCTAGAGTGCGGTCAATGAGCGGAAACAATTGCCACCATAGATATTAGACAACAGTCGCCTCCGCTATTCCGGTTTGAAGAAACAAACATGCGCCATCGAGGTTAATAGTGCGCACTCTTCTAACAATAGATCTAACTGGAATTTTAAGCTACGGTTATTACACTTGAAAGTGATGGTACTACCCCAGGCCGGTAAACAGGGCTAATAGCGATAATCACTTTTGTTGTAAAATGTAATTAATAAAATTAAATATAAGTACCTCTAATACTGTATTTAGAACAATACACGTCCCACACACGTAATTAGTGAACACTCTGATATTAATTACTTCCCACAATCACAGCTAAGTCACACTACCTATACAAACTTAATGTCTTAAATAAACCACTAAATCTAATTTAAATTATAAATAGCTTACCGACATATTATTATTACTAATTATCGGTTCGCTAATAAATATATGAAAAATACGAGATTAAAGTTATTTTCAGTTCACAGAAACCATCGGTTATTAGTTAGTAACGTTAAAATTATAAGAAAACATCAAATCGTCATTAGCTATACAATTCGATGATAACAAAGACCGCCTTCTGTTCGCACAAACTTTCATATTCTTCACACAAAGACTACTTATCTTCACGGCTAATAAAAATGAGAAAAAGCACGTCTAGGGGTGCTATTGTCCGATATGCTGCACTCGCGGACGAGAGTGGCTCGCACCCCGTAGATGCGTCGTAGCAGCGTTTCGTACCGCTCACTACTAGCGCAGGCTACGGCGACCCGGCCACCACGCACACAGACGCGACCGAGCTCGCGCAGAAATCTGTACACGAGTGGCGACTCACACAAGCGAGACGGTTACAAGACTCCCACAAGAGTAAACGGGAAAGTAACATTTTTGGGGTTGTAAATGATGTACACAGTAATGGTGATTTACACACACAAGCAGGCGCGGGCGACGCAGAAGTTCAGTTTTGGCCATACACATAGAGGCGATTTAAACTTGTAATCCCTAACGATGATTTGAATTTGAGGGATTATGTTGATCCTCAGTTGGAGTGTGGCTTTTAAACCACTAACTAACATGGCCGACGCACATTATATAGGTATGTACTTGTATGTATTTATTTAATTACGGAATGTAAGTGTTTTCATTAATTGTACTATAAAGTAATATAATAATCTCAGTTTGATTTATAATAAAATTACAATCAAAATTAAATAAAATATTTAATTTTTAAATTGAGTGAATAATTTGTTAAAAACATCTGTGGCTGTGAGGAAGGATCGTCTATGGACCTAGTTTTACGGCAAATCCACTGTATTGTCAAAGTTCACTCAAACAAAATCTCTGATAACCGACTCGAGTGAAAACTTTTCAATGAAGATGTCGCAATTAATTTTCGATAAAATTTAGCTCGTTAACAACTTATATTAACAACATTTTGGAGAGACTCAAATTGAAATATTGCGAAGTTTTTCCATTAAGATTTTAATTTTTATAATAATTGAATCCAATTTATTTAACCGTAAAATCCCATTTTACAGTATTCCGATATTTCAGCTGATAATAACAGCAAAATGTCTGTCGCCTCCGCTATAGCTGGCATAGCGAGGAGACGGATACATCGTGCATCGTCTGGGTATAGCTATAGATTTTTCATAATTACAAGAATATTATATTAATATTACTGGCGACTGAAATTAATTAAAGAAACGAAATTATATCGTGCAACGCTTATAATAATAGATCTGTATCCATTATTCACGTTCTACTTAGTTTTCCAAACAGAATTGACAGCACAGAGCTTTACTAACTTTAATATCACATAATCTGCTGAAAGTGTATAATTTTACTAGTAGTCGACTCGCGGCGTCATACGTGAAGATACAACATTATTATACCAATATTTAAAATTAATTTCCTCCCATTATCAAGGGTGTATCATCAGATACTCCTAACTCTACGGCCACATCAAATGGCATCTAAATCGTCAGGCATCCAAACATATTACGAGTATTCTTGAATATATTAATTAACAGAATTAATTGTACTAATAAAACATTACGATGTCAAGAGATTGGTCATTAGTCAGGTCACTATTGAAAATAACAAAATTATTGAAATATTTTTTGTATATTAAGGGCCTCTGTGGCGGAGTGGTTCTAAAGGGTTGTTACGCAAAAGTTCTTGTTTCGTCGATTTCATATTTATTAATATTTTAAAAAAGTATTTTCGTTTCGAGTCTTGGTGTTATATATCTGTTTTGTCCTTATCCTGATATCTATAAATTATTTATTTAAAGGTAGAAAAAAAGAAAACAGTATCTATAGGTATTGTTATAGTTATATAAAATATTCGCGCCAAAGTTATAATCTTCCATTAAAATTCAAAACAAGTTTAAATTATCGACTTAAATTTGTAATTCAAGTAAACGGGCTAAGATAAAGAAAACAGAAGAGAGTTTACATTAAATCCTTTTAAAGAAAGACTGATTCAATTTTCCCTCCAACTTTTTTATTATAATTTCGCGTAGGCTCCTTGTTGCAAATTAATTTTCTTATCATTTCTTTAAAAGGATAAAGCTTGTATTAATAACATTTAATTATTCAATTAAAAATATTAATCGACTATTATTTTTATAATAGATTTACTACTATATGCAGAATCATGAATAACTAATAAAACAATAAAATATGATAGAATATTGGAAACAATAACTCGATTCAAGTTTTATGTCACATAAATTGGATTCATGTGTTTTTTATTGCTCAAACTCAAATGTTACAGCATGAAATGTATTGGAAATGATAGGATTTGATAGCAATGTAATATCAGCAAATGACATCGTAATCCTCTACCAGTTCCTATATTGAGTTTCTACGCCAACTATTGACTTCTTCGATGGCCCATTACCGGACAATCATTCTTTCAACGTGGCACTTACTGTCCGAGCTCTGCACGAAAACGGCAAAATGTATAAAACAGTTAAAACTGCGTTCGTACGAAGAATAGCTCGATCACTGGACCTTTATGCCACAGAGAGTCGTTCGCTTAAGATATTGCGGACTATGGACGGAAGGGCCTTTGAGATTTTCTACTCACGAAAATTCCATTTAATCGTATTTCCTTCTTTGTGGAACGAGCGAGCGTCTTTAGTGATTTCGGTATGTCTCTCGGATTTCAGCTCAAAATTATTTCTAATTCCAATGAGTCTCGACTCGTAAATATTAATTTATTTTTACATTTTTTTAATTTTAGATCAAAGAGAGAAAAATTCTTTTCATAAGTTAAATATTTAAGAAGCTATAAACATTTAATAAATCTTTTAAGCAATTCTCAAATACACTCGAAGGTTACAATTTCATTTGTTCAAACGAAACAAAATATATAGAAAAGATGATTGTTTAGGCAAGCGGTTTTCCAATAGGTATTCGAGAGAGCTCTAACAATTATCGTAAAAGGAAATTCAGTGGAAAATTCCCCTACATTGTTATATCTATTGTATCCTTTCATAGGTCAACTGTGCCGTAATGTATTAAGGATGAACTGAATATCTTATCTGTTATTCGTCTTCGTTGTTATGGTGAATGAGATGCGCCCAGATTGAATATGGTAACGATATTGGATCTTCATCAACATAATAACCTCTGGTAATGTATAAGTGGGTGAGGAGCCATTGTTATAACCTTGTTCGCAGTTCGTTGAGATAAAGAAATAAGATCCATATAGATTATCTGATTTGATATATTTGTGTGTGCGTGGCTGAATGTATGAGTAATATTGCGAAAACGTTCTGGCCTTTATTGTATTATTATCCTCATTGTTTTGTAAACGTAAACATTTTTAACGTTCATAAAATATGTATTTTGATGATAATGGCACTTTTCTTTGTGAATTGTAGTTTGTCTGTAAGTTTTGGAAGTAGAAATAGGTCACCAAATGTTCACGAATTGCATATTGTTTAGCCTCATAAACTATGATAAACAGTTGAATAACCAATTTCCAAGAACACAATTCCTAATTCTCAAGTTATCGTTTAGCTCGGTTGCTAGACGAACTTACTCCACGATGTTTCTTGCAAAACATAATAAATCTTTCTTACTGTCATTGAAATTTAGCGTGCGCCAGGGAGATGCGCCTCACAATACGAGTTCCCTTCAATAAATCATTTAGGCACAAGTATTTGCTTATTTACAAAAGATGCCAATAAAAACAAGTAGCAATTCGCGAGGCGGTCGTAATTCATACTTATTTTTTTAGAAAAATACTAAATTTACAATGAGCTTTAAAATTATTATAAATTCGGGACAAGCTTTGAAATAGATACGTATTGTTAAGCCGGCATAGCAGAGGTGACTAATGCTTACAGAGTTTCTCTATGATAGCAGTTATCTTAAACTGGCATCGTTCATTTAATAAAAAGTGAAAAAAGAACGGTTCTTTTTTGGTATAGAAAACTAATTAAATAAAACACAAAACAATGTCCAATATTATTTAGTAGTTCAATAAAACCATATATTGCTTTTAAATTAAATAATTGCCACGAATCAGAAAAACTGTTGAAACAAAAATAGTAACCAATTGCATTGAATGAAAATCTGGGTGCACCGTAAATTGTCAATTAACAGCTTTGTGAAGTAAAGACTGCCTGCCAGTGTGCCCTGAAAACACTACCGACTTTGTGGAAAATAAAATACAACCATCACTGAAAACACAAATCATTTTTATTTTTATTTTATTATTAAAGCTATTATAAAGTCTTTACATTTTACATTCACTCACTTAAATTACCACAAAGCTTTATTTTATGTTTTCACATTATTGTTTTTTATAATAGGTAGAATGAAGATAAAAAAATATATAAAAGTCAAGCCACATGTACTGCTTTTTTAGTTTTATTTTAACACGTCATATGACCGCACTCTGCCTGATGTTAAGCTCAGCTCGCTCAGCCTGCGATCCATGAACGGAGGCGACTGCGGTCAGAGAAGGGGATTCGCAGTCAGCAGTCGCATCCGCTATGTCGGCTTTGTGAAATGCCTCTTAACACTACGCTTGAAGGATCCCATGTTATAGGAAGGAGGAAAGACGTGGCTGGGAAGGTCGTTCCACAATTTGATGGTACTGCCCGAACCTTTTAGTTTGCTAGGCTAATTTCACTTGACAACAATTGTTAAACAGATTTTTTATAAGCGTGTGCTCTCCGCCCGTTACAGTGCGGTCAAATGCGGTTCGTAGGGGGTAAAAAAATTCATACCACATGTCTACAGATAGCAATTGCCTCCATTTTGCAGGCTTGAAAAGATAAAATATTTATTAATATATATTAATATTTTTATAATATTTTTATTAACTTATCATACATTTCCAATTATTACAATTACTTACCAAAAGTGGGTTAAGAGCGGCCGTGGTCTAGCGATACAGGGCATGAAATCACAATCGATGAGACCCGTATTCAAATATCGCTAAAGGAGAACGCCCATTTTTGGGCCCACGTGATACCTAATATTTTGGTAACAAAACAATATTCTTAAATAATATCTTATTTTTTAATTAATTTTTTCATTTTAATTATATCAACACATCATTTACCAATCAATAGACAATGTTTAATTACATAAAAAGTAGATATCTTCAATTAAAGCTTTAAAAATAATAATAATAACCTCAAATATTGCATCAAAAACATCTAATTACTCTATAACCCGGGTCAAAAAATTAAAACTGATAATAAGGAAGTAGATTCATTTTTTTACAAAATTAACTAAAAATTAACGACAAACTCGAGATAAAAATTGTGGGCCCATTTGTCTCAGGCGAATGGGGATTCTCTTTTGGCCAATATAATATCAATGTAACTATGTTATATATACTTTGTACGCTCTGTGCCTATGATACAAGGAAGCTCAGTATAATCATTTTAAAAAAATAGGTCTTCGTTTTCACAACCCCTGATATGCCGGTGAACTTTAACAGTTAAAATTCAATGTTTTATCCGCTTATCATTTTGTGGATCAACATTTGCATAGAGGCTGTACAATCAATTCACACAATAATATGTAGCCGGTATGAATTAATTCTGTACGAGATTGAGCGATTTGCATATTTATGAGGTTTTGATGGCTTCTTCACGCATCCACACACATCATCTTAGCTAGAACGACGACCTTGCTAACCAAATTACCTGGATATGTCTGCATATTCTCGCTATGAGACAATAAAATTATAATCGTCTTCATATGATGACGACACAATACAAATTTTCACATCTCTAATGGAAGATTTTTTTATTGTAGCTCGACATATGACAGGACTTTGCCTGATGTAAAGCTAGACTGCTACAGATAAATTTCTACAGACATCAGTCGCCTATTTTTTAATTTCATAATAAAAACAGTTTAGTTCTCTTCAACATTCGTTCTGTCGAAATAAAAAGCTAAAAACAAAAGGCAATAACTAACACAGGCGTTAAATACCTATTGGTCTGAAACTTTATATACCATTAAGCGAAGTCATCGTTGAAAAACGAAAAAAGGTACTCGTCGTTGCCCTTTCCATTAACAGCCGTCGTTCTGTGCGGGCTTGAAGCCGACCTCCGGGGCCCCCAATAAATCAATCTACAGGACCAGTCGACACTGCGAAACTACAACGTCGGAATGAAAGAGTTGGTAACCCTGCACACGACCGGCTATAAATTCTCTAATAATTTTGTTATAAGCATTATATTATTTTACTACATTAATTATTTTTTTGTGGAGGTATTTTTGTTTGATGTTGATTTCACATTTATTGTTTTGTTCGTTCTACATTAAGGTATTATGGAACACAATTCTGTATAAATTCAGCTATGTTAATGAGTATGCTTGCAATTATTTTAGTTTTATTTACTTTTTTTTGTTGAGGTATTTATGTTTGATATGCTTAGTGTTATACTGTCAAGCCTATTACTGGATATATACTATTTATTCTTTTAGTTATAGTTTTTGTTACGCTGTTGACTAATAAAGTAAATAAATAAAACAATAAAAAAAAGTTACATTAAACGTACAATATAATATTTCTAAAAAGTACGAGTAGATACGTATTTGTGTTTTCCTTACCCGGTATGCCGATACTCGGGTATGCTGGATATACATATAGTTTGAATTTAAGGTATTGTATAAGGTATATTATTATTATAGCATGGTGTACTGCGCGGGCTTTATACATTCTCCGCTTCTACAAACATTAGTGCCCTGCTCACGTGGCTGGACACTTGCAGTTCCCCATTCTAACCAATCACCGGCCGAGTTTGGGACGAGAATACGTTAAACTGAAAAATCCTTCGTACAACTGATATTCAATTTCAAGCAACATTCCCGTAAGGTACATAACGAGTGAACCTCTTGTGTAGTTTATGGCCCGGAATCTAGGACATACGTTAAAATTAAATTGTTTCCTCTCTAATATCTTATCCGTACCGCTTTCTGGAATGGTATTATTAACTGTAATATTGTGTCTATTTTAGTACAGGATTTATTAAAGTTCAGGCCACATATATCCAGCTAGCAGTGTGTGAGCTGCTAACTATAAATTAGTGTTAATTTTTTTATTGTATCTCAGCATATGGCAACACTCTGCCCGATGTTAAGCTAGAGTGCGAAGCATAAACAGAAACAATTGCTACTACATATAAATTTCTACAGGCACCAGTCGCCTTCGCTATGCCTGCCGACCTGAGGAGACGAATGTGCACATGCAAGTTCAGACTTAGTATTGGCAACTAAAAAGAAATTATTTACATATTTTTAGCGCCATCTGATCCTCACGTATTCCTATTACTTATAAATATTATATCAAACATTTTCAGTTGTAGCCTCACTTTTTAAGTGTCAGAGAAATCTCAGAGTGGCAAGAGAAAAGCTACCAAACAGATGTGAACAAAGATGAAAAAAGTTTTAGAAATTGGAAATGGAAGATGATTACTGTACAGTGAATGGAGTTGCGCCGCTTTTTATGAAGTCTTCCTTTGTACAGATACCCAAATGTTTCCCTTTCAAACTTTTAACACAACTTTATTCCCCAACTCAGAAAATTGTTATTTGCGAATATTTTGCAAAGTTTAATTGTCAATGAACTTTTCAATTTATTAGAAAACGAATCGATATTACTCTATTTCGCAATATTTTATCGTAAATCAAAATTTAATTTATACATTTATGTAGTGAACGTATTTAGGTTATGAAATTCAAACGACAAGTTTAATTTCCGTATTTACGGAAAGTTTAATTTGTAACAAGAGATTTTAAATAAAATATTTCTATAGATTATATTTCATTTAATTAAGTTCGTCTCTTTTATGCTTAAAGATTAATAGGCTGATAATAAACCCATTCTGTTGTTGTACTACCCGTTGTTTCGGAATCGAAGTCGCATTAGAAGTCATGAGAAGTGTACACTGTCAATCTGAATGATGCGCATCTCGGGATCAGCTTAGAAGTAGCCAGAAGTCATGAGAAGTGTGCACTGCTAATTTTATTTATCTCCTAAGCTGGAATTTCTCTGTGGTAACAGTTGTCTTCACGAGCCTAACATTCGGCGGAGTTGCGTACTTTTTTGTTAGGTTGTTTAACACAAGTAACTCCGAAAATAGGCTCACAAGTCGTTGAGAAGCTGAGTGACATTAATCCTATTAATCCGACATGATTACGCGCACTGAATATTCATAGATCCTTGATGACATTCTTCAGTAGGCTCGGAAACTCGCTGATAACGAAAGTTTGTAAGCAATTTCGCGCCACTATTACTATTTACGTAATAAGCGAAATATTATCTTTTAATCAAATGTAACACGGTTAGTTGCCTACGTATTTTAAGAATACGACGTAACGATTTTGTTACCTACGAGTAATAACACGGTTTATCCCACTTAGACATAGTATTGATTGCTCCAATCTCATGTTCCCTACATCATAAAAATATTTTACACTAGTTCTATAACAATTTGTTTTTCGGACACGGATAACAAAACGAATTTCTGCGGCCGTGGTCTAGCGGTAGAGAACGGACCATACGATCGATGAGGCTGACCCGTTTTCAAATTACGCTAATTTCTGACCGGTACCAATGTATCATAAATTGTTTCCTCAGTACCTATAACACAATTACTTGTACAGACAATTAAAAGAAAAATACAATAATTAATAATAATAAAAAAATTTAATATAAAAGCAGCTAGTTTCCACAACTTTAGTTCAAAATAAAACAAATAAATATATAAATAGAGCGGCCGTGGTCTAGCGGTAAGACGCGTGAACTCACGGTCGATGAGACCCGTGTTCGTACCTCGCTAATTCTGACCAGTACCAATGTAACTTTGGTCGCTCAGTGCCTTTAGGCACTATTAAAGAGTGGTAGGCAGACTGATGATGGTTATTTGTCCAGTCTGCCGTCCTGGGGTAGTACCACCACTTTCGAATGTAACACCCTTCGACCTTGTTGGGTTTCGGGAATACTTTGAAAGTAGCCTGGTATAACGAGAGTCAATCTAGATGATGCATGCTCGTTTCCTCAAGTAGGCATAGTGGAGACGACTACTGCCCGCACAGGTTTCACTGTAGTAGCAGTTGTTTCCATTCATGGACTGCACTCTAGCTTTACAACCGCGCGGCGGAGTGTTGTCACATACATACATACAATGAACTGATTACAAATTAGGATACCCTGTGCTATGGGTTTTTAGGTGCCCTGTGCTTGTGGATCTGATTCTAATACCTAGATTCAAAAGATTTTTATAGTATCATATTTATAATATAGGGTGACATATTCTGCTGCAAGAATAAAGCTTTTAATAACAATATATAAATATTTGTTTCTAACAGCAATCCAAGTTACGACCTCCGCGACAGCTCTGTACTCACGCACAGATCAGAGTGGACATCATGAAGACATGATACTAATTGCAGTTTCCCTAACTACCCTTAGAAATATTTGAGGCGCGATAATTATCCATTTACAAACGAATATAATAGATGGTAAATGAAAGAGACTAAACAAAATTAGGCAGACTTCAAATTTAAGTTAATGTTATTTAAAAAAAGTAAATGAGTTTTGGCGGGTTTTTTGAAAGGAGACGAGACTAGGCGAGTGTGCACTGTCAATCTGGACGGTGCACACTCGTCTTATCAAGCCGCCATAGTGGAGGCGACTCCTGCCTGAAGATATCTGTAATAGCGATCATGTTGTCATATTATGCCAGATACAATAAAAAAAAGAAAAAAAGAACTCCTGAAAGTTTTATTTAGTAAAGATTCCACTAAAGAAACTAATTAACTAATTAAAGAAAACCTATAGACTTGGTAGTACAAAAGAAAAACGTAGAAATATTACTCAAGACTAGGTAGACCCTATGGGCAATAATCCTTTAGCCTTTAATAAAACAACAACATAAAAGTAAATTAAATGAATAAAGATATCCATTCCATAGTATACATTAATGGTTAGGCCTACTAAAGCTATCTTTTCACGCTTGATGAGTTGCTTAGTCACTAACATCTTATTTTTTATCAACTTCAATATAAAAAATCTTACTGCGTCATATTTTTCTATTAATCTCCTTCAAATGTAATAAACAAACCTATATTTTTCTTTACGATAAGGTAACGAAAACGTCGAAAATTTAACCTCGTAATTATGTTTTTGTGATGCTAATTTTTATATTATTTAGTTAATTATTTATTTATTTATTTTATTTTGGCAACAAACAGTCATCAAAAAAAAATTGTTTACAAAATAAAAGAATTACATGCTAAGTAGACCAATAGTGCCGAGAAAGTATTAACAATAATGAATAAAAATTTAATGCAAGTCCGACAACGGTAAATCAAAGAGAAAAAATATATATAAAAAAATAAAGAAACACAAAATAAACAAACACAAGAAAAACAAAAACAAAAATTAAAAAAAATAACTTATAAGTATAGACATAAATTGCTTGCTTAATTGACATACTTATTGCTTAAAGAGTATAAGTATACAAAATAGGATTTAATACATATACAGTATACACGTATACAAAATAATTGCTTGTCGCTGAAATGTTTCTATAATGTGCAAGAGTTTTTAGATTATAAGTATTGACATTAGATCCAGTAAATAAAATAAATAGATTTCATAGATTTGACATACTCGTAATAATAGTAAAATTATTGACGAGTTTCTTATGGCTGTCTTCTCGTCATATGCCTTTCCGAAGCCAAAAGTAGATTCTGACGATGAACAAGTGCATGCCAAGTCCATGCCTACGTTAACGTTAATTAATAAAGGATTTTCATTTCAAATAATAATTTAATTCTTAATTGACATACTTATTTAAATGTCATATTAATACATATATAATAAAAAAATCATTGTAATTTAATAATATCGTTAATATACAATAATATACATACTATGTTTATATAACATTTTGCATGGCGCAATTATTTGGTCGATTTGAGGAGATTATTTAGACGCTCCTGGTAGACAGGAGAAGCTCATATCTTACACGCCTACTTTCAAGCTAAACGCCAAAACGGGTGTTACACTAAAATGCAGTTTCTTTTTTTTATTGTAGCTCGGCATATGACACCACCCCGCCTAATGTAAAGCTAGAGTACAACAGTCCATGAACGGAAACAACTGCTACTACAGAGAAATCTTTACGGACAGCGGTCGCCTCCGCTATGGCGGTCTGAGGAGACGAATATACACCATCTAGATTGACAGTGCACTCTTCCCTACCCAGCTACTTTCAAACTGCTCCGAAAAAGCGACAAGGTCACTTCACGGTGGAAAGTCTGAGTTAAATCTGTCTGCACAATTTCCAATCTCTTCAACTACTCCTTTTTTATTACAAAGCTGCACAGAGTTCTATTATAATAACAGGTATTAATTTGTACGGGCGATGATTCCGTTGAAAGCCAGCTTAATATTGTTATGTTGGTTCGGGTGAGGTGAGGGGCAGAGAGGTCGCTGTCAAATTTCATGCGCTAAAGCTCCAATGGCCTTTCGTACTCGATGTTGGGCAGGTACAGTGTGCAAAATAACATATTTAGATTTATATTTTTTAATTAACAAGGGTTTTGTTGAAATTTGTTATTTAAAGCGCTAATTTACTTTGGATTTACACAATTATTTCGGGTCTACATTCGAGTTCTCACACTTTGTTAATATTTTATCAAATTAGTCATATTCAAAATTAATAAAACAATAAGAAAATTAAACTAATTGATATCGATTTATCGAAATTAATATCGATGTTACTTTATTTACACTAGTTGGTTAATATTATCTGCACGTCCATATATACTCGTAATCATATAAGCAATTTAGTCAAAAAGGGCAAACTTCATTAGTAATTTTGTACGTGAGTGTACCAAACGCATTCAACTGTCGACCAGAGGCCATCGGTGGTCCGTTTTATCTTTACCATACAGCGCCTGATAAGAAGCTTACTATTTGAGTGCTATAAGAGTTGACGTCCCTACGCCTTACAAACAAAATTCGCCTTTAAAACATGGAATATAGAGGTCAAATTAGATATTATAATTTGTAAAATAATATGGACAGTAGCCAGGTGGAAAACAACTATGGGAGCGTATTATGCATAACGTAACTTAGAGGTTTTTGTGATATCTACGTGCATAAAGGCAATAAGAACTGGACGTGCTCTAAAGCTTTGCAACTTTGACTTTATTTGTTTCTAAATATTACTTTTCTTATATATTTAGTATAGCTAATTTGTAAATAATAGATTTACAATTCTAAACCAATATGATGATAGTTATTAAGACAATCAGCCGTCCTGGAGTAGAACCGCTACTTTCACATCCGTCAAGTAGCCGAGTATAACTTGAATAATCCATAGCGATGGCAACTGCTGCCTGGGGACATTTATCTATGGCATCATTGTTTCCGCCAGTGAACCATACTCTAACTTAACACGAGGCAAAATGTAGTCACAAGCAAGGCTTGTATCACTAACTAGATAATATAAAATTAAATAATTTTAAAAAATAAAAGCAATTCGAGATTAGCTTGAAAGTAGTCATGTAGCGGAGCGGCCGTGGTGTAGCGGTAAGACGCGTGAATTCACGATCGATAAGACCCGTGTTCGAACCTCGCTAATTCTGACTGGTGCCAATGTAAGTTTATTATATGTACTTTAGTCGCTCAGTACCTATGGGCACTATTAAAGAATGGTAGGTAGACTGATGGTGGTTATTAGCCCAGTCTGCCATCCTGGGGTAGTACCACCACTTTCGAATGTAACACCCGTGAAGTAACCTTGTCGCGTTTCAGGAGCAGTTTGAAAGTAGCGAGGTATAGGGAGAAGAGCACTGTCAATCTAGATGGTGCATACTCGTCTCCTCGGGCCTGCATAGCGGAGGCGACTACTGCCCGTAGAGATTTCTCTGTAGTAGCCGTTGTTGCCGTTCATGGACCACACTCTAGCTTTACATCAACAAGATAGAATATAGTGTGATAGAGTGCGCGCATTCATCTCCTCAAGCCGGTATAGCAGAGGCGATAGCTGCCTGCAGAGAATTCTTTGTGGTAGCAGTTCTCTTGTCCTATGGACCACAATCTAACTCAACATCAGGCGGAGTAGACATATGCCCAGCTACTATAAAATAATCGTTTTCATTTTGTTGTCTTGATTTTTTTTAAAAGTTGTTCTACATCTTTTCATTAGATCTTTAGGAGAAGCAGTATATACTATGTGTAGATTTATATTGTGCTTTACAATTTTGAGTGACTTGCGAGCGAATGCTTTTAGTCTGTAAGTTCTTAGGAAATATTTAGTTAGCGTGCTATGAAACGTAACGGAAATTTCATACTTTACTTGACGTATTTTAATTAAATGAAATAATTTATCAAGGAAATAAAGTCAAAGAACTGACTTTGTAAAGAAAATCGTTTTTTAATAGAAATCCGGCCATGTTCGAAATGAAGTGAGTCTACACTACCATCCTGAGCGATGGAGTCTTTTCTTAATAAGCCGTCATAGCGGATGCGACTGATGCCTTTTACTGTAAATTTCTCGGTGGTAGCAGTTTCAAGAGAAGTTTCATTTTATTTTACTTCACCTCACTTCGCGTCCCTTCATTTCGCGTCACTTCATTTCACTTACCTTAATTTAATTTCATTCCGTTCCATTACGATTCTATTTCATATTATTTCATTTCACGTCATTTTACTTCACTTCACTTCGCGTCACTTCATTTCACTTTTTTTTTTATTTTGGCACGACATGTGACCTCGACTGGTCTGATGGTAAACGCAGTGGAGGTCCATGAGCATTGACGACTAGAGAACCGCTCGCACGGGGGCTCCAGTCGCCACCACTATGCCGGCCTGTGAAGGTGCTTTTTCACGCTCCGCTTGAAGGATCCAAGGTGAAAGGATTGGGAGAATACATCACTTACCTTAATTAATTTTTTTTTTATTGTAGCTCGGCATGTGACAACACTCCGCCTGATGTAAAGCTAGAGTGTGGTCCATGAATGGAAACAACTGCTACTACAGAGAAATCTCTACAGGCAGCAGTCACCTCCACTATGCCGGCTTGAAGAGACGAACATGCACCATCCAGATTGACAGTGCACACTCCTCTCGTTCCATCTGGCCACTTTCAAACTAATCCCGTAACGCGACAAGGTCACTTCACGGGTGTTACATTCGAAAGTGGTGGTACTGCCCCAGGACGGCAGAGTGAGTCATCAGTCTGCCTACCACTTCCTCAATTTTAATCTAAAAATTTCAATCCGTTCCGTTTCATTCCATTTCATTTCATACAAATCGGTTTACTATCTTTACGTCCATATTTATAAAAGAGGGCGTGCACACTCCTATTAGTTCAGGCGATTCAGGCGATAGTGTTGTAGAGCCAGCCGTGAACTTACAGTACTAGAAGTATGTATCCAATTACAATATCTAGGCAACCCTAAAAAGTTAATATTTTCTTTAGAGAACGTCCCTACTTGATACAAACTCATCTTCCTGTAAAAACTTTTTTTGCTTCTATATTGTTATGTTAATGCCTTTGAAAGTCAGAAATACGAAAATATACAGCAAAGGGCGACAGTATAAAAATGTTGGAATGTTTTCTTTTAACTGCAGTTTTAATTTTCTCTTTATAACTTCTGGGAGACGAGTGTTATTATGCATGTTTTTTGAAATTCTCGTCTACAATGAAAAATATTTTTGTATAGTACATACAATGATTATTTGTACAAACAAATATTTATAACACGTATAAGGATAATGATAAAAAATAATACTACACTAGTCTCATTAGGTCGGCATAGCGTAAGCTACTGCTGCCAGAAAACACTTTCTTTGTGGTATATGTTTCACTGCACTCTGAACGCTACTATAGTATTTTTTTTTGTAGTAACTTGAAATATTACCACCACTAGCTAAGCCAGAGTTCGATCCATGAGTGGAAATAACTGAAACTGTCCCGAAACGCGACTAGATCACTCCACGTTGTACTTCACTATTCTTTATTTGGTTAAATATAAGATGATGTTTTAATAATAATTAAATTTGTTTAAAAAATGGTGGCCTTTAAACAAGATATACTTAACGTATAAATCTGTATTAGCAGCTCCGGGGAAAAAGTGTCGGCCCTCGATCTAGCTTAAATAGCATTATACGCCGATGCTTACAATTTGTTAATTTATCTTGTCCCATTACTTACAAACCTTGTTTAACATTTATTAGATTAACTTAAATAATAGACGAGAATTTTGCTTAAAAACATCCCTATGATAATCTATGAAGACTAAATATTAGGACTATAAAATCTTAATACCCTAAGTAGGTTAGCAGGCAGCAGTCGCCTCCACTATGTCTCCCTGAGAAGACAAATGTATTTTATACCTGGCTACTTCCTAACTGATCCTGAAACTCTTTAATTAATGCCTATATTATGCAATAGGCACTGAGCGATTAATTATTTATTTCAGGTAAGGAAGTATTATAGACTGGACGTGTAAGTAAGTATTTATTTCAGGACGGGTTCGTGTTGTCCTTGTCCTGATGCCCATAGTACAGGGTATCCTAGATTGGGATCAGAACATTGTAATTATGTACATATAATGAGTGTATTTATTATAATTATGTGTCTATAATGATAACTAAACAAATTAAAACTTATTTAAATTAATAATTTTTATACAAAAAGAAAAACAAATAAAATAAAATACCCAAGTGAAAAGCAAAAGTATAAATTAATTAAAAACAAAAACAAACAGCACGCACCGTAAATGAAATTATATGGAGTTGCGAGTTTAATATCTGTGCCCAGCGTTTTATTCAATCTAACTTTTGGTACAAAATGGTCTACGTAACATCGCGTTATTAGCTCATTAATGAGCCTCAGGAAACTCGCACTGGGCGTATTAAAAACTCCTAAGGGAACCCACGCCCGAACAATTACAACAAATATACGAAATAAGCATCCAACTGTCTCATCTTGTTAATTGAGACTTGCAAACAATGCGATACTTTATTTATAGATTGTACTGTATTGTTCTTCTAGCTTTTGGCATTTCCTTTAATATCATTATTAGTTCCTAAACGGCACATGTCTACCTTTTAAATAAATGTAATTAATATTTAAAAACAAAAGTTAATTAATCAAAGTTAGGGTTGGCACTATTAATTTATTTATAGTAACACTGCATGTGACTACAGTCTACTTAATGTTAAGCTAGAATGCGACAACTGTTAGCACACATAAATTTCTGCAAGCAGCAGTCGTCTCCGCTATGCATACCGGCTTGGAGAGACGAAAGTGCACCGTCCAGATACTTCCAAGCTGATCTTGAAACGTAACTGAACTACAACTGTTCATTAATGGGTCGCCTTTTAAAGCCCATTTTCATTGATTTTTTTACGTAATAGTTCTCTTTTATTTCAATGAAGCTGGTAAAGGCGTTTGGCTAGAAGACTATTACCATTTTCATGAATGTTACGCGATAGGCCCCCAGAACGACAGACTAAGTCATCATCATTCTACCTAACACTCTTTAAACTTTTTCGTTTTAAAATTATAGCGAACTTAGTATATCTTATATAACATATTATAACTATACACGCTCAAAAGTTATTAAATTATCTAAAATCTCCAATCAAGGTTTAATATTATTACTATTGTTCCAGCTTCCAGCGATATGTGTTAACGAGGGGTGCGTGACCACACGTTCTACACGGCACGTCGCGTTCCCAGATTAGTTCGCAGAGCTAACAGCCAAGTAACTTCCACAATTTAATATCGACACAAAACTTTTGCGAAGCGGATCACAAAGCTCGGGCCAGGTGCTACGATTCACATGCTTCTTGTCTATTTGGATTTGATAATTAAATCTTAGTTTTAATCAATCACGAAAAGTATGACAAAAGAGGAGTGTGCATTATCAAACCTGGTTGGTTAATTTTGTCTCCTCAATCCGGCATAGTGAAAGTGACTGATTCCTGCAGAAATTTCTTTGTGGTAGTAGTTCTTTCCGTTCATGAAATGCACTCAATATTAACATCAATACATTGCATAGTAAATCTATATCTATGTCTTAGTTACATCAGAGCCTCAAGAGCGTCGCCAGCTGATGGCCTATGGGGGGATAGGGGGACTTGATATGGAGGATGAGAAAAGTATAAATTGTAGGCAAAGTACATGAAGCTTTACACTTGTAGTACAAGCCTTACATCAACAGCGGTACAGAGTCCAACGTGTAAAACTACACGAGCTCTTGACTGTACAATAAATAAATTTACATTTGACAGCAGTTGCCCCTCCCTGCCCCACCCTTGGCGACACCCTCGCAGAGCCTTATTATCACTTCCCATTAACGAAGCAATATAACTCAGAATCAATATTAATGCAATAGCCACTTTCCTAACCCGAACTGGAGAATACGTCACTAAGAAGCAGTGTAGAGGAAAATTACAAGATCTCATGGAGTTCTTTTAAGTCGAATCTTAACGCACCATTAGGAGCAGATTGCGTGAACGAAATGTTGGTTATTTGCTTAATGTTCCTGTAAAGAAACGATTTGTTTTTACCGCATTACACTTGCTTGCTTTAGTTGAATGGAACTTTTGTACAAGAAAGATAGTGTCGGTCAGGGTTGATTTGCCACTTCCTCTTCGCTCGAATTAAGTTGTCAGACGCTCCTTTTACTTCGTTACTGCAATTATACGTTCATTTGTGTTAAGTGCATCCCTGTTCATATAATATTAATTATCATTATAAGATTTACATATGCGCCATACATGTGTGTATAATGCAATAACATTTACACTGTACGACGTGACGTATAATATTTACATACATTTCCATTATGGGTATCAATCAGGACAGGAATAACACCCAAACCTAAAACTACTATCATTAACTTTTTTTTCTCCTAATATTATAATTATAACACGTTAATAGATAATAATAAAAAAACATTACCAATGTTTAGTTATACGATTAGTTTATCTATTTAGAATGAGAATCTACCCAGGTTCTCCGCGAAGACTGGTGCCACAAAGGCAGATGTTCATATACTTTGCAAAACCAATCTGTTCTGTTCTGTATTCGAGAGACAATTGTTATTGTTTTAGATATTCAATTCAGGAATCTATAATAATGTTGATGCTGAAGGTAATTTAATCATCCGCGTGGTCCCGAGACGTGCCCCCAAGCCAGCTGCAGTCACGCGCCCGCCTTATCTCGACAGGTTCAACGGCCGCAGTAAAATTTCCACCTCGCCTCTAGAAGATTACAGTACCAGAGAATAACGACACAGCCCGTTGTATGCAGGTGGTTAAATTTAGGAAAATTTGTTTACTTTAGTAGCCTTAAACGAGGGTGTTACCTCAGCTTGATTGCTTCAATTAAATTAAAGACCAAAACAGTACAAAATCTATATATATAATTTTTTTCTATTTATTCACTTTTCACGCCTGAAATCGCTGAACAAATTTCGATAAAATTTTGCAAAGATTTCATATTGTAGAAGGACATAGGCTACGTTTTGTTTTTAAAAAACTGAGGAGATGTAAAAGGGGTGTAAATGAAATATTACGGCGTTTTTTAAAATCGTCAATCAAGAAGGTAAACAAGGGGATAAAAAACAAAACATTAAGTAGTAATTATACGCGTACGCTGTTAGCTAATTATTAATATTAGAAATCCATTTAAGGTCATCCATATGAAATATATTTCATTTGAACGCTATTTAATTATTAGATCATTTTAATAAATTATGTTTCTTCTTTTTTTTCAATTATAATTATTTATGTGTTTTTATTTCACAAAGGATCCCATTATAATAAGAATGTCTACAAAAACAAAAAAAAAAACAAGGCCAGGAACAACAAAATGAAGAGATATTACAGTTTCTTGGAATATAATTAATTCAAGAATCACAGCTTTAAGTTCGTTCTTCAATTTAAATAATACAATCTTAGATTCTCCGGGAAAATATTTAATGTTTCTAGATTGGATAGCTATTCAAAGTGCCCGAGACAAGTCGTAACTTAAGCATTCCTTTGCCTCAACAGTTGTCACTTCTTCTACAAACCAACTCGATGTTAAAGCTAACAAGATTATCTTTTGTCTTAAAATGCAAAATGCCACTTTGGTTGTTAGACGCTCTTTTGTTGAACACCTTTATGATCAGAGCGGTCGTGGTCAAGCGGTAAGACGCGTGGACTCAAGATCGATGAGACCCGTGTTCGAACCTCGTTACCAATGTAACTTTGTTATATGTACTTTGGTCGCTCAGTGCCTATAGGCACTACTAAAGAGTAGTAGGCAGACTGATGATGATTATTTGTCCTGTCTGCCATCCTGGGGTAGTACCACCACTTTCGAATGTAACACCCGTGAAGTGATCTTGTCGCGTTTCGGAAATAGTTTGAAAGTAACCAGGTATAACGAGAGGAGATTGCACTGTCAATCTAGATGGTACATGCTCATCTCCTCAAGCCGGCATAGTGGAGGCGACTGCTGCTTGCACAGGTTTCTCTGTAGTAGCAGTTGTTTCCATTCATGGACCGCACTCTAGCTTTACATCAGGCGGAGTGTTGTCACATGCTGACCTACATTTTTAAAAAAAGGCCAATTATATGTACAGGGTCGTACGGACCTTGTAATGTAAAAAATCCTATAAAGGTATTCATTAGGATCCATGAGACCAAGCTGTGCTGTCTTTGGTCTGCTCCATTCGAAAAGAGATTAGTGCCTTGCAGTTTAGCAGGCATTGGAAAACCGCTCGACTACAACATAGCACGTCTCGCGTTTTACGTAGGACATTAAGTTTCGTGGCATGTTTTTAAACAATATACAATAGACTTTTCATGATGTACCTACTTACCTTAGCTTGGATGATCGGAACGAACCGAGCATCTTGGGTATCCACGTCTAATTTAGGGGTGAACGTATGATAACTATGTACATGAAGGGAAGAGAGTAGCGTGTTCGTATTTTTTTGTATTTTTTTGTTTTGTTTTATATGGCATTATAATAATTTGCCAGTGTCAAAGTAAACATTTTTGCATCAAGTTAATCATATTGTACATCAGGAGTTCATTACACTAAACAGTCAAGTCAAGTCTCAGTCAAGTCAAAAATTGCTCCAGTAAAGTGGTAGAATCTTTACTGAAACTTCCTACGGAGTTTTGGAGGCAAAATGGAAACACAAGTTCTCTTCTTTTGAATTGTTTGCCCACACTCACGCACGTTCACGAACAATTAATGGTGAATAATCCACCATTATTACACATTAACACTCGAAGAAACACAAGTTTAGGAAAATCATTCAAGACAGATACTTGTCGTCTCAAGATGGCCGCCAAAATTATTTTTTTTTAGTGTGACGTTTAGTTGGACGATGACATAAGCTGTTAGAACTGGTACAGCTTGGTCTTATAGTCACCCCCTTGCATGTAGCTTTCTTTGCTCGTCATTGAATAAAAACATTTACAGGACATGCACTCGTAATGAAGAATACCATGAGAAAAGTTACTTTGTATACACGCCAACTTTAGCAGTGCGATTGACGCGTCGGAATAACTGATTATGTTCACTACATACCCGCCTTTATCCTGCC
The DNA here is from genome assembly GCA_948150575.1 of Tinea pellionella. Taxonomy (NCBI): domain Eukaryota; kingdom Metazoa; phylum Arthropoda; class Insecta; order Lepidoptera; family Tineidae; genus Tinea; species Tinea pellionella. Next base: position 4,976,053 of record OX411258.1, read on the forward strand.
GTCGCTTGTAAGGCTTTTGTGTAGCTCACAAGGGAAAACTTACTTGACGCGTATTGTATATCAATATCCATATCGTATATTCTCGCATCCTTTATTCCTAAAAGAACCAATCCTTATATACATTTTTACATTCTTATCTACCTACCTATATAACCTACCTATGTATATATATTAAAACTTGTTTGCCGTAAATAAATTTACATTTCATGCCCTAGATAACTAAGTTGTTTATCGTATTTTATTCTCAGTCAGTACGAGCATTTATCACATAAAATGACAACACTGTGTCCTCTTCAAACATAAGGTGTCTATTTACAATATATGGTACAGACTATAAATTTATACTTCTTTGCAGGAAAACGGTCGTTCAGACCCAAACATTATTTCTTACAATACAAGTGACCTTTTTGACCTTGTGACTTACCTGTTCATTTTTAGTGTCAAGAATTTTAGTAGTTCTTAAGCTGAATAAGGAAAATAAGAAGATACTGAAAGTTTCGTAAATGTAACAATAATAAAATGTATTTTTATAAAAAAAAAAACTTAAACCTGGTGAGTTATTTCAAAGAAAACTTAATCCTTGTTAACCCTAGTTTTAATTTAATTTATTTTTTTATTGTAGCTTAGCATATGACAACACTTCGCCTGATGTAAAACTAGAGTGCGGTCTATGAACAGAAACAACTGCTAGTACAGAGAAATCTCTACAAGCAGCAGTCCCCTCCGCTACGCCGGCTTGAGGAAATAAGCATGCACCATTTCGAATAATATAGATTGACAGTGCACACTCCTCTCTCTCTATACCTAGCTACTTTCAAACTGCTCTCGAAACGCTACAAAATCACTTCACGGGTGTTACATTCGAAAGTGGTGGTATTACACCAGGATGCCAGACTGGACTAATAACCATTATCAGTTTGCCTACCACTTTTTGTGCCTATAGTTACTAAGTGACTAAAGTACATATAACAAAGTTACATTGGTACCGGTCAGAATTTAGCTAGGTTCGAACACGGGTCGTGAGTTCACGCGTCTCACCGCTAGGAATTCTCTATTTTTATCTAGCTATCTAATTTTATCCATTATTCTTATTTATATAACATAACGTTAATTAAGAGTGAGAAGTAAATTTCAGGTAAGTAGACTAATGATGGTTCAAGCCCAGTCTGCGGTCCCGGGGTCCCATGTGTAACGCCCACGAAGAACCCTAATCTCGTCTTGGGATTAGCTTGAAAGTAGCCGAGTATAATGAAAGGAGTTTTCCCTGTCAGCCTACATGGTGCACTTGCTCATCCAGGAGCATCGTACGTATTTTCCGAGCCCGCCCTTCAAGCGTACTAACACCTCAATAACCTAGCGCGCTGTAAAGCTTACTTTGATGGCTAACTTACATACAAACTTTTTTTAAATTCACTATTTTACTAGAGATAATATTAATGTATGGGGTTATGCGATGTTTTTTGAGCTTTGGTTTATAAGAGTTCAGGACCCACCTGAATGTAACCTGTAACTTAAACGTAGAAAAAAATAATTATCTGATTAATAACTAATAATAATAATTAATAGAACAATAATTCTGATATCTGAAGGTCAGGAAGTTGTGCCATGGCTACTTGCCTATTCTTGCATATCGACGAGACAACTGCTTAAGGATATTCTCCATACTCCAGTGCCGGATTTAAGCATAGGCAACATAGGCAGTTGCCTATGGCCCACCACCACACCACAAAAAAAAAATTAAATCGATAAAGGCTCAGTAGAAACAAAAAAATACTGAGTTTTGTTTTAAATTTTGTGTTAGCCAACTTATTTAGTTGCTCTCTTCTTTACCTTGACCTTAATAGAAACTTTCAACAGTTAACCACAAACGATTTGAGGGCCTCCACAACATGAGCCGCCGAAGTCTAAATCTAAAATATGATGTCACTTAAAAAAATAGATCAGGTATAGAAATCAGGTCAGGATTTTGGGTTTCACTACGAACATTTTTAATTTCTCGAGCTGAAATTACTGTGTTAGTGGCGCGAACACGATTGTCCACTTCGTTATAATAATGTTCGACGTGAACCAAAACAGTTTCGACACTTTAGCGGTTTATGTTCACCACGATAAACACAACAAAGGCACAATATTACTCTACTTCTGAAATATTATTTTTAAAGATATTTTTTTAAATAATTATAAGTAACAAATTAATCCTTTATAGATCTCATGTTCATAAAATGAAATTGAGGTGAACACACAAGAACACTGTGATAGAAGTTCTGAAAACATCTTAAACGCTGTTTAAATAGCGGTATCATGGTGAGTTTGTTCTTGGTACTTCACACGTCTTCAAATGGCACTACTTGAGTCCCGATCTCTTTCAATTAACTGAAGCACACTCCACGTTACGTGTTGGGAACATATATGTACCTCTCTATACAATACGTACATTATATTAGATTCAAGTATTCAATATGTTTCTAAATACAAAACATTAATATCATTTACATTCATTAATTTTGCTGAGTTCTTTTAGTAACAAAATTTATTTTAAAATCTCTCAATTATAAAATAGTAAAAAAGAAGTAAAAAATCAGTAGACTATGTACATATATAAATTAAATAACGACTGAAGTGGAAATTCAATTAGACATTTATCGACGCTTGGTTAACCACGCTTTTCTTGGGACAGCAGCGGGAGGTACGAAATGGCTCGTGCGTACCTTTCGCCAGACGATCACGTACAACACACAAAAAGTACATATTGTATGAGTCTTTCAGATAAAGAACGCGTCCAGCTTTTTAAACTTTTAAAATTTCTTTACTAGAAAAAAAAATATTTTTCTTCTGATAACGCTATTTTTGAAGAGCACGTGTCACATTTTCGCTTAATATTATATTTTATGTCCTTAGGGACCCGTGACGTCATGCGTGAAAATTTTACGCAGTGCCAGGAATGCAGTTCAATCACCAAGACCAAATTTTGTCGACTTAAGAACTTAATGAAAGCATCCTTCCTCCTGATCTAATCAATAGTGAAATATGTAATAGTGAAAACGAAGACACTCAGGTTTTTAAATAATTTTATGTAAAAATGAATGTAGACAATTGGCAACAATATGCATTTAAATTAGCGCGTTCAGACTGACAAGTTTGCGACTTTATTTATACTATGTAGTTTTATTGTAGTGTAGTAATATTGATCAAGGTAGTATTATTTAAAATGTTATTCATAACATTAACTAACATATTGATGAATCAATATACATTTAAGACCCACAATAATTCAAATGAAACAAACCGTAAAAAGTAAAATTTGCCGACGCGACATCCTCTCGAATACCACAGTCTGAGTGAGAAATCAATTTGTTCCAGCCTTTTCATTTATGCGATTCCACCGTTTCCATTTATTCGAACGCAAATTGGAAAGGGACTGAGTGAGTTGTCAGCTGCGGCTTATGCACTGCCGTTTCGACTTAGCAATGAACTTGTTCGATACGTTTCCTTAGCTTTTACTACAAGACCCTCGTCTGTTTCGATACTCGGGGAGCAAAGGACGAAACAAACGAATAGCAAAATTTGTGGCCAATTATCTTTATATCAGATTATTTTATAAAAAAAAATGCGTAATAGAGGGTAATAAATAGACGAAGTGGTTTTCGTTGGTTGATTGGTGAAACATTCTACCGCTTTACTAAAAATAATTGAAAAGAAAAATTACTACGATAGGCTAAGAAAATAATATAAAATATTACTGAAGACTAGACCGACCAGACTGAACAAATGGACATTTAAACACCACAGACAAATGTTTTGTTGGTAATTAAATTCATTCTGTAATGGAATTAACTGGAGTATCGATAAAATACTAAAATATAGTTTAGTAATATTTTAATAAAAGATTTTGTGATTACAAAAGCAATAAACAAATTCTATAAACGTATAGTGAATATTTCCGTTATGCAAAATATTTCAACGATGCTTTATTTTATAAAAACAGATATTTTACTATGTGAATAATCCCGATGAATTGCCTATATATGCATATAAAATCAGCAACTACACGGCTAATCGAAAACAGTAATGAATCAAAGGCCGGTCTGTGCAGCGCAGACAGCTTTTGATGCTTTTTTTTATTTTAGATCTACGCTCTCGTTAGTTCTCCCATTGGAACTGAAATAATCAAGTTATTCCATTTTATTATTATATTTTTTCGACAGCAAAATAAATTTATTTATGTTCTATTTTGTATTCTATTTATTTTACGCCGTTGATTATATCACCTAAATATAAAACCAAGAAATTATCCAAAGGAAGTAAATCTCGGGGAGATAACAAATTCTTCTGAATGGAACCATTTCCTTATTTTTTAAAACAAGAACTGCATTCATAAATTTATGACAAGTCCCTTATCTGAGCTGGGAATCGAAACAGCTCAAATGAAAACCAAAAAAATCCCTATATTTTTATGATACTCATCGGTAGTCTACGGCAAAGCTTTCAAGTTAAGTCAATTTATTTAAATGTTTGGTTTATCAGTGTTATTTATTTTTTAATTTATAAAATTGTAAATATTTGTATAAAATTTATTTTAACAAAAATGTTTGGCATGTAACTACAAATTGGTGACGTTGTTGTTATTATAATGCAATTTAAAAAAGCACAATTTGCTGAATTGGAAATTGAACCTTTATACGTCCTCTGACTTGCGCACGGATGCGAAGACCACTAAGCTAATCGAACCTAGTACGCGAGCAAACAGTATTCGGCGTTTAGGGTTTCCATTCCCATTTTGCCCCTTCCTTTCACTCGTTCCTTAATAAACGCCAAAAAGGATTTTTTCAAATTAAACTAAAAGTTCTGGGGACGTATATGGGATGCTGACAAACAAACGTTGTTTGTAAACCATAATGAGTTTATGTTAGGTTATGAATATGTGAATTGATCTTAAACTGATGTTACTAGATGTTTAATAATGAGTAAAATATTCCTTATATGTTCAAAGCTTAGATTTTCTAAGCAAAAAAAAAAACGACGCCAACATGCCCTTATTCAGACAACGTTCTCCCCTTTCACAGTTTTTGTGAGACATTCCCGTGACACCTCATTTATAATTCTGCTTAATCCAAGTGAGTGAGTTCTTACCGACTGAATTTGTAATGTAAAGATTAATGATACACAAGAAATTCCTAAAAGCATTTTACATCTTTTACTCCTCTTTCTCACTTATTCTTATCGTTGCGTTTCTATGACAGGTTAGCATATCTAAATAGATTATTAGCATAATGTTGTGGGAAAGAACGCGGCAAATTTAAAAAAATCTTCTTATACTAACGGGTAACGTCCAAAAAAATTAACCTACTCGAAAACTATTTCGCCTCGACTGCTGTCTTTAAATCTGTAGTAGCAGTTGTTTCCGTTCATGGACCGCACTGCTTAACATCAAGCGGAATGTTGGCATATGATGAGCTACAATTAAAAAAATTGCGGTTAAAACCCCAGTAATATGACGTGGATTCGATTTAACCCGAACTAAAGTGAAGTGTTGATTTTTTTGTTTAATATAATAATTAAGACAGAATATATTTAACATTGATATTTCAGTTTTCTTTAAGAATAAGTTTCAATGTCTAATTCCGAAAAAACACAAAACATTTGAAAGTAGGTAAATTAAATTGTAGAAGTTTTGATTGAAAAAGTTGTACCCTGTTCATATTTCTATAGAATGAGGTTCTTATTTTACTAACATTATTACAATTGCTTTCAAGATTTAGTTCCGAATGTATCTTGAATTTATTTTGCACGAAATTGCATTTAAATTTAATTAATTTTAATATGGCAAAGTTGTTAATATTTTTTATTTTTTAAAATTTATTTTATTGTAGTTACAAGTGCGAGTAAAGTTTTTTATTTCCTTTGATAAGTGGAAACAATTGTTACCACAGAGAAATGTCTGAAATGTCGCCTCCGCTATGCTTGCTTAAGAAGCATACATCATCCATTGGCTAGGCGCACTAAACACCTCTCCTTATACCTGGCTTTGGTGGGATAAATACCATCATTAATCTACCTACCACTCATTTGTTTACCTACATAATTATAATATATTTTTGTTAAATAAAAAATGTACTAAGTAAATTTTTTACCTTATATTTTACCTCAAATTATTTTGTATCAATTTAACACTTTAATGATTGGTCCTTTGACAACACAACAGAATGAGCCGAATTTTATTGTAAGTGTTAAAAAAGTTTTTTATCAGATGATTTATTGGAACGACTTTCAATAATCCGAGGCCATAGCCTTCACGAGCGTTAAATTTCAATGAAGTTAGAAAAGATTTATTATGGGTACGGAGAAACGGCTTCCCGAAACTTTACCCTTAGTAAGAAATCGATAACTTCAGACATATTGATACATACTTTTGTTTCTTCAGACTTTAAAGAAGTTATTTAAGTAGATGGAAATAAGTAGGTAAAAATTTATATTTAATATCAAAACACAATATGACTGGGTACAAATAACATTGTAGCTTGGCATATGAAAATACTCCATCTGATGTAAAGCCAGAGTGCAGTCCATGAGTAGAAACAACTAATAATATAGAGAAATCTCTACGGCAGCAGTCGCCTCCGCTATGCCGGCCTGAGGAGACGAGTATGCACCATCTAGAATGACAGTGCATACTCCTCTCGCTATACTTGGCTACTTTCAAACTGCTCCCGAAACAAGGTCACTTCACGGGTGTTACATTCAAAACGACAGACTGGGCTAATAACCATCATCAGTCTGCCACCACTCTTTAATAGTGCCTATAGGCATTGAGCAACCAAAGGACATATAACAAAGTTACATTGGTCCCGGTTAGAATTAGCGAGTTTCGAACAAGGGTCTCATCGATCGTGAATTCACGTGTCTTACCACTAGACCACAGCCGCTCTTTTAATAGAACATTACGGTCTATTTTCATAATATTGAATAAAGCGATTAATATTTAGTTATATCCAGCAGTCCATCGTCCATCCGACGTCAAATCAGCCGTCCTATTGGCTTCCCTTCTGAAAGTGATTAATTCATACTGTATTTTTTTTGTAGTAAGTCTATATGACCACATATGGTGTGTAAACTAGAAAGCGGTCCATGAACGGAGACAAACAGGCAGCAGTCGCTTTCGCTATACCGACTTGAGGAAATGAATTTGCATCGTCCATTTTGACGGTACACACTCCCCTCGTTATACCTGGCTACTACCAACCCGATTCCAAATCGAATTTAAGTCACTTTAAAGGTCTTACACACTGTACCAGTACAATAGACTGGACTAATTAAGTACTAATTAAGCACCCGTTAAATTATAGTTTAAAAAATTAACAATAGTCTATGTTTCAGCTTCCTTCAAACTAAATCCAGCTTTCGCCATAGCAAGAATCTCTTCCCGTTGCCAACCTAATGTATTACAACAAACGATGCTAGTTAATGACATTTTTTAATAAGTGCAATTAGTCCCATTCGTGTCATTGTGGAAATAAATGTAATTCAAAACGATAAAAGAGTTAAATATGATTTCCATGTGGTGTATCCATTACACAGACAATACAGCTGTGGTCACATTTAATCCGTTTAACTATATAACACCCGGAAAGTTATCTCTTGGCAAATATGGAAGCAAAATCAGACCCGGCTTAATGAGTCCGAAATAACGAACAGCATGCGGTTCATTTATTTGCAGATTTGCTTTTTTTGGAAAACAACACGCGAAATAGTGCATCGTTACTGAACAATTATTTATATAAATAGACACTAGAATATTATTTAAATACAATAAAATTAGTCGCATATATACTCTATTCCCACTACTATATAATATTCCCACTAAGGTAGACAGAAACAGTGGAGCGCCAGCAACCACTTTCGCTTCGGCAACATTCATTACATCGACGCATCCACGTCGATTGAAGGTACTCTTCACCTGACTCTTTCTGAGCAGTTGACCAATCTGGCCGAGAAATATTTTCCTAGGGCGCCCCCTTCCGACACATCCATCCACTTTCGCACAATAAATATTAATCTCGTCTCATCCATCCTTTCCAAATAAGCCAACCACCTCATCACACTCCTTTCCAGTTAACCTACCTGGTAAAATTTTCGTTAAATGTAAATTATTTATTTTTATGTCGTTTAGACATTTTCAAAAATAGTCACATTAACCTGAGATCTATTTTAAAAATATTTAAAATTAAAAAAGAAAACAATGGTTGAGTATCAATCATAATATCGGCTTAATCTCGCGCGTTCCCATTTTACCCAAACTTGCCGCAACCGCAACCCTTTTGATATGATTTTATATATCAAAGTTTATTTCGAATTGAGGTAGGCGTGACTTCACGTGAAAATATAGTTATTAATCAGGTTTTTGAGTCGTTTCAGAGTACTTATTTATATATTGTCACAGTAACGGGTATAGTTGAACTTACCACCAGAACCTTTTCTCGACATCTCATCGCTAACGATCAAAGGAAACTCTAGCGACACCTTTTAGTGAGAAATCTTGTCTTCCGTAAGATTGAAGACGACTTGAACGTCAATAAGTTGTACCTTTATCATAGTTCTGTACCCTATTTACTCGAAATATATAACTTGCTCTTTTCTCTTGTAAATATTTTGTCTTAATTGCATTACAGCTCATTTATTTATTCTTTATATTTTTATTAATATTATTGACCATAATTATAATAAGTATTGCAATTTGAATGAAATAAAAAAAAACTTTTTTCTGTTTGAAAATTCTTACTTAATTAGTAAATATACATGGTTCGTATCGTATCCACCTTCGTATTCGAATCTCACAAAAAATCTGGATCCGTACCAATGTAACTTTGTCACTTAAATATAATTACACTAAATGCTACTATAGGCATTCAATAATAATATTTTTATCTGATAGTTAAAAAAACATCATTCTATTGCAATAATAAATAATAGAAACATATTTAATCTCTCAAAAGCTTTTATTTTACTTTTATTTGAATAACATTTTATTTTTACACAAAGGATAAATTCATTTTTGCACTTCATAAAAGATATAAATGTGTTTTATCTTAGAACATTTTAAAAACGTAAACATCCAGGACTTATTGGGAGCTCTTCACTTGATTCGAAATAGATTGCAGCAGCTTTAGGTATTGAAGAGCGCAAACATAGCTTAACTGGCGAACACAGCCTTTTCATCTTGATCCCGCTGCTTTTCTAATTCCATTTCTCATACTGCGGGTACTTCTTCAATTCTTTATTTCCCTCGTTCATTCCATTTCAGCTTAGACTTATATTATAAAACATAATTCATTTTTAAAACTAAATTTAATCCCACTATCCATAGACAATTTAATAGAAAAGTTACTGCATTTCATATATGCACAGTCGACGCTGACACAGTTCCAGTATTTGCTTTCAATCGTGACGCACCCAAATCGAGGTATAATGGACCTATCATATCTGCCTATTTTATTTAGCCTAAAATATATTTTTGTTTAAATCAATTCAATTTTCACGTTTACTTTAATAAAGGTTTTTATATTAGCTTGACAACGATCACACTCCACCTGATGTTAGGCTAAAATGGACAGAAATGTCCGCAGGCAGCAATCGCCTCCGCTTTGAGGAGACGTACGTGTACCATCCAGGTTGATGGTGCCCACACCTCTCTATGTGTGATTTCGAAGCGACTAGATCATTTCACGGCATAGCGGTCAGGTAGATACATAATTTAATATTTGACAGATATATGCCTGAAATCGACTACTCAAAATCGATTGAAACGTAGCTGCAGAAATTTCAATTTCCGAACAGTGAAAGCTTTCTTATTTAAGATAGGCGATGTCGTAACTTATACGAGCTCGTATTATTTTAATACTTGTCCGTAGTATTTTATGGCATATCATTCACTTAAGTGTCAGAATAAAAATTATATAAATCCCTGCTTGGGACCGCTTCACGTATCTTTATGACCATCAACACTCGCCATTATCATTTAAATTACACATATATTTTATACATGATACTTGACAAGTGCTTAGGTCTTATTCTCGGACTGCTGGCCTTCAAATAAAACATAATAAAACGCCGTGTACAGACACTATGTGTATGTAAAAAATATGCAATTTTTTTTTATTTTATCCCACTTTTTTATAATTACTCTGCCTAATATAAAGCTAGAGTGCGCTCCATGAACAACTGTCACTACAGATAGAACTCCACAGGCAGACGCCTCCGCTATACCGGCCTGGAAAGTCAACCAGTGTACACTCCTTTCATTATACCTGCCAGCTTGTACACTATTCTCTATATACTAAAGGACGGCAGACTGGGCTAATAACCATCATCAAACTACCTACCATTCTTTAACATTGGTACCGCTTATAATTTAGCGAAATTTGAACGCGGGTCTCATCGACCGTGAGTTCACGCGTCTTACCGCTAGACTTTTATTCTGCATAAAAAATATTTGCTAATTAATGTCCACTCGGAAAATCGACTGAATTGTACCAAGCACTCTCTGATACTCTTCTGATTGGCTCAATGATTCTGTCAACGTGTCCTATATTCTGTGTCCACGTCAAAACCCCGAGTGGATTAAGTATATTTCTCCAATTCATATTAAAGTGCTATATTCCAGTAAATGTGTGAAATTCAATCTTGCTTTGAGATTCAATACTATGATTTCCCATAGTATAATTTGTATATATGCTTATTATGGATATCAGGACAAGGACAACACAAACATATAACACCAAGACCATTTTGTTATATAGTTGTTTTTTTATTGTTTCTCAACATATGACAACACTCCGCCTGATGTAAAGCTAGTACGGTCCATGAACGGAAACAACTGCTACTACATAAATTTACAGGCAACAGTCACCTCCGCTATGCTGGCTTGAGGAGACGAATTGACAGTGCACGCACCGCTCGCTGTACCTGGATACTTCCAAACTGTTCCAAAAACGTAACAAGGTCGGGACAGCTAACTGAGCAAAATAACTATCATTAGTCTGCCTATCCCTGTGGGAAAAAGGCGTGACAATTGTATTGTATTGTAGTCTGCCTACCACTCTTTATGAATAAATATACAAAATATTTTTTGTTCTATTCCGAATAAATAAATATTTTCTTATATATTTTCTCAAATATAGATTAGATCTTGCGTGAACATAATTAATGATTAATGAACTACATACCTAATTGTTTTATTTGCTTTATTTTCTCTTAATATAAAGATATAAAGAAAACTAAATACTTTCTTAAAACAAAAAGCTTTTTATTTTTAGCATGTACATTAGGATTTTTGTTTTAATAAGATTTAATTAATTAATTAGTAGATTGATAAAAGATACTAAAAGATTATTTTTAGGAGAGATACTGAAGCAATGTTATTATTTCAGAAAATTAATGCGTATTTCTTTATATTCACAAATATATTATTTTTTAAAGTTTTTTTTTTATTGTAGCTCGGCAACACTCCGCCTGATGTAAAGCTAGAGTGCGGTCCATGAATGGAAACAACTGCTACTACAGAGATATCTCTACATGCAGCAGTCACCTTCACTATGCTGGCTTGAAGAGACGAGCATGTACCATCCAGATTGACAGTGCACACTCCTCTCGTTATACCTGGCTACTTTCAAACTATTCCCGAAACGCGACAAGGTCACTTCACGAGTGTTACATTCGAAAGTGGTGGTACTACCCCAGGACGGCAGACTAGACTAATAACCATCATCAGTCTGTCTACCACTCTTTAATAGTGCCTATGGCACTGAGCGACCAAAGTACATATAACAAAGTTACATTGGTACCGGTCAGAATTTAGCGAGGTTCGAACACGGGTCTCATCGATCGTGAGTTCATGCGTCTTACTAGACGCTAGACCAAGGCCGCTTTAAATTATATCATTATGACAGTATCAAATATATATATATATATATATATATCATTGTCTCTACTTATTACCCCGGTAGCAAAGCTGAGCGCAATCACAAATAGTCCTTAAGAGCTGGATATACGCCGTTGACCTTGCTCGTCCCGTACTGATTTAATGGGCGACAGAGGTTGCTCAGGTGATTGTATGCCGATTTCTGTAAAAAAAAAATTGGTATTGTCCGATGTCATGATGAAAATAAAAAACCTAGCTATTAATAGTTTAGAAGAAAAATGGTTTTATATTTCTAAAACAGGGGGTTACTTTGCATGAATATTAATAAATAAACTTTTTTTTATTTTAAATGAAGAGGACATTTTATATGGTGTAGCATATATTTTTCTAACATATATTTTTTAAAGATAATTTCGTTTTAATCCCCTTCAGTTCTAACGCAGTTTACATATATCCCAGCCTTAAGGTAAACACAGCATATTTTTAAAACTAAAGCGTTGATACATTTTTTCAACCAACATTTATTTTCTCTACTATACTTACAAATGTATCCGCGTAGAGCACAAAGAAAAACAAAAGAAAGTAACAAAACGTTTGCTTTGTTACGCAGCAACTACGAGAAGAACACCATTAAAACTTACCTCCTCTAACGTCGAGAGAAGATTACATTAAACTTTAAAATGAATCTACATTCCTCAAATCAATATTAAGTTGAAGTATGCTCAAATTACTTCCACGTGTGAGATTTAATTTAATTAACAAACCAATTATGTACTCTAAAATATTCGTTCTAAAAACGTAAAATAAATAATTACTTTAGCTATTTGTAATAAAATAAGTAGCCGTGATATAATCGAATTTGTAAGCTTTGAGTCTAATTAAAATAATTATAAGATTTTCAGTGGTCTGAATAAGACGTATTTTATTTAAATTGCATTTATACGAGTACATTTTTAAATAATTCCTGCCTTCATTTCTATGGGAGTACGTTGAGATTTTATGTTTTAATAATAAATATAATTTTTTGAATAATATTTTTTATTAAAGATGTAATGCACACTCAGGTATAGCGGAGGCGACTACTAGTAGATATTTCTTTGTAGCAGCAATCACATGCTGTTATATTATAAGAAAAAGGTCAATTCATAAAAATGGCCGGTATTCAGGTAATGGATGTAGCCGCAGCGCTACACGTATTCTATCTAATCTTTATAGGTGGTGGATAATGCAGCTTGTAGTCTCCTCGCCGAGTGAAGGTATTATGCGACAGTGGCGCTCACAACGACGACCACTCAGGTTACCTCGTTGCATATTCATACATACGGAGTAAGTAGATCTTCTACGTAATACACTTGTGTTGCTACGTCTTCGCAAATTAACTTAAGACATTTCTTTGTTTATACAAAGAATAAATATTACTAAAATAAAAATATTTAAAAAAATAAATAAACAGACTGAATTCGTCTATTTTAGGTCAAGTGACGCGGAATCACAGTCACTATACCAATAAAAAAAGAGAGAAAATTCTTATAAGAAAATAAATCTTGACTTTTTTTTGCTGACGGGAATTTTTTTTCTAGCGACGAAAAACGAAATTTCGTGAGCTCTGTAGTAGATCACGAGGACCAGCTTGAAAGTAGCCGGTGAATTTAACATGGTCGCTGTAATCTCACAACAGCATGGTCGAAGCGACTATGATAGCCAACAGGCATTTAGTTGTGGTAACAGTGGACAGTCAGGCGAAGAGCTGCTCTCTGAAACAAACATTTTCACTTAAGAAAAGTAATCGTATTATTATACTTCAGCCATTGTTCTTACACTAATTTTATTAAGTATTGTTTTGTTTTAGCAAATAATAATAATTATTACAATCGTTAACATAGAGATAATCTCTCATAAGCCTACACACAGCCTCCCTCCCACCATACCACTAATCAATTCCGCTCATCATGCAGCGCTCACAAAAAAAAGCAAAATATTTTACACTGAAATTCTAGAGCGATATTTAGCTTTTCAATATTCACGTATTCATGTTTTAATGAAATAAAAATAATAAAAAATTCTCTGCTAAAAATATATTGGAAATATCGCAAATTTTAATCGATTTTAGATGGTATAAAAAAATTGTTACAAAAAACTGCACTACACGCTCACCTTTTCTGGCCAATCCAGCAGAGCGAGAGCGTCTACCAGCTAACGTTTATATCATTCCTAATTGTATATATGTATATCAACGCTTTTCTTTAGTTTGCCCTATATCATTACTTCCCAGAATTTGATTCTCATTAGCAACACTATCAAATGGTGCAATAATAGTGTGTGTTATTTTCCTAAATCAATGGGTTCGATTCCCGACCGGGAAAATGGATTTTTCAAAAATGTAATGAAGTTTTTAAGTTTTCATCCATATCATCCTCGGGACTCTTTTCAGCATTTCTCGCTATCTCTTATTGTTTAGGATTTAGCCATGAAAGCTCACTTGAAAAATTCAGCCCGTATAGAGCTAGTAATATAGAAACATATCGTTTCAGGTGTATCGAACGCTAATGGACCGATCACTGGTATAATCTAGTTGGTGTCAAATCAGGGATCGAGGCACTTTTTCTTCTTAATCCCTTCATTAGCGCATGTCTGCCTGCTTTAAGCTATCCCATTAGTCGTTAGAGTTTGTATTAAGGATGCAACATACGATAACTTATCACTAATCGATATTGATTCTTGAGTGCCTGAGATTTTTGCAGCATCATGACTTAGATTAAAGTTCCAATTATTATTATATTCAAACTTAATGTTCTTGTAAAAGACAAACTGAATAAATTTAAAGATCTTTGCATCTAGATTAATGGTTTTAAACTTTATTTCTCCTAAGAATTTTAACAAATTCATTTATAACAAGAATATTATTAACTAAATATAAACATAAATTTTGAAACGTAAACTCTAAATTAACAATTATGTTAATTTTTGTTAATTAATTATTTCAATATAATCTATAATAAATATCTAAAAAATATTTTAAATATAATTCTTTTTATCTGGCCTATTTGCATCCAATAATGTACCTGGTAATAAAAACATATATTAAAAAAGACAGTACAGCCGCCGCGAGCCATCATCCTGAATTTCATTATTTATTCCACCAAGTAGTACCTTCTAAATATATTGAGGCATGATATTAGTAATTCAATAGAGAAAGTGAATGTCAAATAAAAAAATAATTGAGTTGTACAACAAGCCGTTAAGCCAGTGAGACAAGGGCTATTACTACACTGTCTCGGACACGAAACTAATGTAGAATTGAAGTTAAGCTTCAGTGGGTTTTAGAGATAGCAGGCGACGAAGTCAAGCCCCTAATCTCACTAGAAATATCTAGTATCTAATAAATAGAAAATGCCGTCCACTTTTCCTCGTAAACAAAACCATTTAACTACATACAATCAGACCTTAACGGACCAGTACCAGAAAGGGGTAAGCAATACGATTAGATTAATAAGTTTGTTGTTTGTTTTTTCTTATTAGAATTGTTATTAAAAGAGTCACTCTCAGAGACACTCTTCTTTTAATACTTTATGGGAAATGTATTGTTATATTTTTTTATTATTATCTGATAATATTTTCAATGTACTCTACACATTTATGCTTACACCAACAAAAGCTCGCTTATATAGGTTTTATTATTATTCTGTATCCGTCCTAATTACATTTCAGGGTTAGCCACTTCGAATAATCGAGTATAACATAGGCTACTGCTTTATGAGTAAATCTACATACTCGTATTTTTCAGCAGTAACAATTGGAGACAACAACTCTCAACTGCACTGCAATATGATATAAATTAGTAAACAATATAACTACGATAGAAACGCCAATTGCAATCTTCTGCGCTTATAATATCGTACTCTTACAAAATGTTACAAGTTTAAAATACCATTGAAGGATATAACTGCATTTTAAAGCAGATTGCAGAAATTATTCCCTGCGCGGCGATTTGAAAATCAGAATATATTCGTATGTAGACTATTCTTATACTTCACTGACTTACAATATTTACTATAAAATAAAATCAAAGATATAGTAAATATAAATAAATTATAAGAATAAGTAAATATTTGAACTAAAATTTTTTTTTATTAGGGTTAATTAAAATATTTCATATTAATTTTAAATTGAATTTGTTACGCCAACAGTCTAGAATTAGCCTCCAGTTTGCTGCATGCGTCACACATTAATCTATGCGCGGGATGCTTCCTTCTCGAACTGTCCAGCAAATTCCACATCGCACGCGACACTTGACAGCGTAAAACCCGTCCCTAAAGCCGCTTTGAGTTTGTTGTTAAAAGGATTAAAACCTGCTGGAAATTTGTGAAAGCCATAAAACTTAATTTCGATACTATTTCTTTTATAATAATTAGAATTTTAAGTTATATAAATATTGTATGTATTTTCTTATGATTTCCGCGAACGTGTTTTAGATTTTATACGGACTTTTTTTTGATTATTTTATCCTAAATCGCTTTGGCAGCCATTGTGTTCACAGCGACTTTTGATCTAGTTTTTGTTTTTTTATCTGGCTGTCTTTTAATAACAGAGAAAATATTTTTCCATGTCTGTAAGAAAAATAAATTAAGTATATTAAAAAAGTATTCCTTAAATATTTGTATGTAACATAAAATGACGTTATCACCAAATGTGTTTTGGTTACAAGCGTTTTTAGATTTTTTCGTTTTCCACAAAAGTATTTCCATTTTGCTTCATTTCATATATTGGCGACATTTCCGACAGCAACTTTTTCATTTTTCATGTTACGCCCCTACATCGACGAAGCCGCTATTGTGCGATAAAAATGATAATAACCTACATCTGCAACAAATGAAAACTTTTTGTTTTCATAATATTACTTTATATTTACACGTTGACATAATTAATTGACTTAACCGAGTTTTTAACCGACTTCCAAAAAGGAGGAGGTTATATGTTCGTCGCGTATGTTTTTTTTTTTATGTATGTTCATCGATTTTTTGAAAACGGCTGGACCGATTTCAATGATTCAAATTGTATTGTGTTAAGCTGCATCCCATAGTGGTCCCATTTATTTTTCTAAGATGCACAGTGTTGCCGTTTTTTAGTAAAGCGGAAAAAAAAGTCAGTTTGTAAAATTTTTTTGCTCCGATTTACTTGAAATTTGACATACATACTTTACAAAATAAATAATGAAACACGTGTTTCAGTATTTCTTGAAATTCAATCCCTAAGGGGGTGAAATGGGGCAAAATGGGTTGAATTTTTTTTAGTCAGAATTACTTGGGCATACATACTTTACAACCTAAATAATGAAAACATGTTTCAGTATTTCTTGAAATTCAACCCCTAAGGGGGTGAAATGGGGCAAAATGAGTTGAATTTTTTTAAATCGGAATTACTTTTTTATTGTATTATTAAGTATTAAAGAGTGGTAGGCAGACTGATGATGGTTATTTGTCCAGTCTGCCGTCCTGGGGTAGTACCACCACTTTCGAATGTAACACCCGTGAAGCGACCTTGTCGCGTTTCGGGAATAGTTTGAAAGTAGCCAGGTGTAAAAGAGAGGAGTGTGCACTGTCAATCTAGATGGTACATACTCGTCTCCTCAAGCCGGCATAGTGGAGGCGACTGCAGCCCGTAGAGATTTCTCTGTGGTAGCAGTTGTTTCCATTCATGGACCGCACTCTAGCTTTACATCAGGCGGAGTGTTGTCACATGTCGAGCTACAATAAAAAAAAAATAAAAAAAAAAAACTTTAAATTTGGCATACATTCTTTACAACATAAATAATGAAAACATGTTTCAGCATTTCTGGAAATTCAACCCCTAAGTGGGTGAAATGGGGCAAAATGGGTTGAATTTTTTTTTAGTCAGAATTAATTGAAATTTGGCATACATACTTTACAACATAAATAATGAAAACATGTTTCAGCATTTCTGGAAAGTCAACCCCTAAGGGGGTGAAATGGGGGAAAATGGGTTGAATTTTTTTTAGTCAGAATTACTTGAAATTTGGCATACATACTTTACAACATAATGAAACACGTGTTGCAGCGTTTTTTGAAATGTAACCCCTAAAGAGATGAAACGGTTTACCCCGTTGGTTGAATTTTTTAAAATCAGATTTACCCGAAACAGCAGAATTGCTTTACCACGTTAATAATGAAACTTGCGTTTCAACCCCGAAGGGGGTGAAACGGCGTGATAATAATAAATATTTTTAGTGACAAAATCATAATAAATAATGCTCTATAATGTAATATAAACAATTGACATGCGTTTCACCCCGAAGGGGGTGAAACGGGTTAAAATGTGTTGAATTTTTTTTGTCAGATTTACTTAATTTTAAGTATATTTGCTCTACACACAACATAAACAACGAAACGTGTATTTCAGCTTTTCTCGAAATTTAATCCGAAATGGGGTGAAATTGTACGAGTTTCTTTTTGCTAGATTAATTTCATTTGAACTACGATTAGTATTTGTACGTTTAATAGGGAGTTTTTGCTGTTTTTGGTCCGCTACCCTAAAAATGGAAAAATAAAAAACCTTTTCAAAAAAAAAGTTGAACCGACTTCAATAAACACTAAAAGCACTCAAAAGTGAAAAATAATTTATAACAAGAGTATCTACACACAAAGTAATAAACATAAACACTAATAGGTGTTTATTATGTACAAATTAACTGTCTACATACCTGCCATATTTTTGGAGTAGGTGCCAAGCTATACCAATTTAAAATTTCAGAATAGGAATTACACTTGGATATCTTCCTAGATATCAAGTATATCTATGAACGTATGCTTGGCACCTACTCCAAAAATGTGGTAGGTATGTAGACAGTTAATTTGTACATAATAAACACCTATTAGTGTTTATGTTTATTACTTTGTGTGTAGATACTCTTGTTATAAATTATTTTTCACTTTTGAGTGCTTTTAGTGTTTATTGAAGTCGGTTCAACTTTTTTTTTGAAAAGGTTTTTTTTTTATATATAATAGGTAGAGCAGGTTCGGACTAATATTTAGTCTGTTGTTATGCTAGAGTGCGATCTGTTTGCGGAGATGAACTGCTGTTACAAGCAAATGTTTGCAGGTAGCGGTGGCCTACGACGCGACGTGCCGGTTTAAAGACCACTGGCCTGATTAACAGAGTTCACACCTCCGAAGAAACATTTGAATTTAATTATAAATAATATTGTATAAAAGTTGTTAAATTTAATCTTTTATATACTGTAACACTATTTTGTTGGACAACTTTTGGTACCAAGAAATTCCCAATTCAACTTCTAAACTTATCTTTCAAGAGCACCTGTTAAACTTTACGTATTCTCGTTGATACTCTTCAAACTTGAAGAAGTGGCGTTTTGCGCAAATGTGTACCTATTCCGAGTACACTCACGGCTCACTCGCGTTAGTTCGCACAAAGTTGCTACGAGTAATTCCTATGCGCTAGATGATAACTTCGTCAGAACGTTGGATTCGAACTATCTGACAAAGTTAATATAGGTATTACATTAACACACGTTACCACTTACATAATGATTTCCAATATTATAGAAAAAATATTATGCACTATTCATAAACTCTCTGAGAGGTTTTTTTATTATGTCTCGGAATATGACAACGCTAGTGTAGTCCAAACAACTGCTACCACAGAGTTTTTGCAGAGAGCATTCATCTCCGCTTTGCCGGCATGGTGAGACCCTGATCCAGATTAACAGTCTCCAGCCAGCCAGTAGCCAGTTATACCTGGCTACTTCCGAAACTCATCCCGAAATGCGTCTAGGTCACTTCAAGTATGTTACTCTTGAAAGTGGTGGTGGGCCAGAACGGCATACTGGGCTAATAACCATTATTAGTCTATCTACCACTCTTAAAAGTAGCAGAATATAATAAATAAAAGCTAAAAGGATTTTTTCAGTCGCCATTTTTGGTCATTTCCCCAAGGTGACTCAAACTTGTCGTATGTTATAAAACAACATTTGCCTAAATGTATTCAAATACTATTTTACTGATTTTAGTACTAATGACAAGACGAGTTTGCGGTGAAATTTCATTATAACTTTAAATATAATGCGTATATTATGTTACATATGAAACTCTAGACTAACATATATTGAAATCTATGTTGTTAGCTTTTTACATGTACGCTAGCGTTGTATGCGTACACAATACTTATACACCTATAATTACGCCCATTATTTAAATAAAAATAGAAAACTAATGGCTCGTATAGGTTTCCAGCTGTAATTTTTGACACAGTTATACTCGCTAACTTTTACACGTCTAAAAAAATATTTTAAAAAGTTGTCTCTGGTTATTTTATTTTTCCATGTTCTTTGGCTCTCAACCATTGTAAATCTTTTGTAATCTATAATTATTTTAGTGTACTTTATATTGTATTGTATCCAAGAACTATATTGTATTATTAGTTTATTGCATATTTGTGGTATCAATTAATGGCTCTTAGGACTTAGATGTATATATTTATATAAAGTTATGTTTAATATAAAGCTGTTCGATGCCCTAATAAATAAAATAAATAATAAAAAAATTGATAAAGTGAGCTATAAATCATTATTTGATGCAGTTTTTCTCAGTGAATTATTTTATTGAAATATTTTATATTATTTTCAGCGCCTGGTTTTTTTGAAATTCATTATCTATGAAACGTAATGTTAACATAATAGACTTTTTGGCGTGTTTACGCTCTATCAAGGAAGCAATCGTATTCTCAAGGTGATTGGGAGAAATAGACCACTAAAATTTAAATATTAGTCGAACGGTCTACTACCTCTTAAAATTAGGAAAGAATTGAACTACTAGACGCCATTGTTGGAAAATTAACACTTTTTACCTAATATGGCCTTTTTTATTTATTTATTCATATCATAATAATACAGTAATAGTTGAAACCACAGATCAGAACTAGATTATTCCCCTAGACGTATGTACACATCATGATTCACGCAATAATACAAATTATAATATAGTAAGTTGTATTGTCTATGAATTACAAATGTCAAAAGTTTGTTACTGTTTTGTTTATAAGTATTATGTTCGTTTTTCTATCTGTATTGTGACTCTGAAATACAACCTTTTGACGGCAAGACGAAGTTTCTTTTACTCCGATCTATTTACCTTACCTACTCAAAATAGGCAAGTTCCCACAATATTTGTATTAGAACAAAATAACAGTTATCTAAGACTCAAAATAAATATATGGTTTTCTATTTCTATTATTTGGAATATTTTGTTTCAGTTCCGTAAGTGTCATTGGCACTCAAGTGTTTGTCTAGAGAATCGTTTGTCGATCCTTATAATATGAGACCCCATACAGTAATACTATAGCTCGCACCGCAAGTAACCGAGGTACTTTACCATATAGGGTAATATGAATCTGTAGTCGGCATTACGAAAATACTTATTTTTTTATGACGAACTCAAATATAATAATAATAATAATAATAATAAATTCTTTATTGCAGTTAACAGAGTTATAGAAATACAAAATCATAAATAACTTACTGCAATTGCCGGTCTTATCACTAAAAGCAATTTCTTCCAGACAACCAATTGATATTAAATAAATTGTAAGGAAAAGAGAAAAACGGGTGATGCAGTCATATTAGTTGTCTTTATAGAATTATTTAAAAAACATGCAACCAGGATCTGAGCTGAAGTGGAGGTCAAAAGGAGAATGCCCATTTGCCTAAGAAAAATGGGCTCACTTTTTCTCGAGTTCGGCGATGATTTTTAGTAAATATTGTTTTGTTAACAAAGTATTAGATATCAAGTAGGCCCAAGAATGGGCACTGTCCTTTATATGCGGACAACGTCTAATATAATTAACGCACACCCTCTTGCATTCCACTGTGTGAGGAATGATGCTTTACTTTTACATACTTTATCTAAAAAAAACTTTATTATTATTACACACATAAGAGTGGTAGGCAGACTGATGATGGTTATTTGTCCAGTCTGCCGTCCTGGGGTAGTACCACCACTTTCGAATGTAACACCCGTGAAGTGACTTTGTCGCGTTTCGGAAATAGTTTGAAGGTAGCCAGGTATAACGAGAGGAGTGTGCAGTGTCAATCTAAGATAGTACATGCGCGTCTCCTTAAGCCGGCATAGTGGAGGCGACGGGTACATAGTACGGGTAGCGTACAGGTTTCTCTGTAGTAGCAGTTGTTTCCATTCATGGACCGCAGTCTAGCTTTACATCAGGCGGAGTGTAGTCACATGCCAAGCTACAATAAAAAAAATGTTTATTACGTCATACATTTTCGTCAAATATAGACTTCTTTTTTGCGTAGGTACCTATGTCAAGATAGAAATAGGAGGAAGAGCGCTCCAGACCACTCGAGGGGGTCTCATTATTCGCAAGCACGGACCCTTTGTATGTCGAAAATAAGGTTCTTTAACGAAACTCACACATAATATGTACGTAAAAAATTGAACATCAAAATAATGATCCACTTTAGTACAGAGTACGCATCCCAATATGGACCGTGAAGATGATTGTCATCTCGAATGAATTGGTAAACATAAACAAGATTTTAATAAAATAAAAAGAGACGCATCCACAAACAATTATTGGCAGCCGATTCGATTCTTAGTCGAAACGAATTTTAAAAAAAATTTAGTCTGGGTATGATATACAATATTGTCACAGTCGTCTCATCAAGCCGGCATAGCGCAGGCGACTGCTGCCTGTACTTTATCTGTAGTAGCAATTGTTTCCGTTCATGGACCAGCGCAGTGAGCTCTTGCGCACTAGACCGTGTAACAATAAAAAGATATAAAAAATAATTTAGGTTTAAGGAATTGTATGTTTTTTTTTAATTGTAGCTCGGCATGTGACAACAGTCCGCCTGGTGTAAAGCTAGACTGCGGTCCATAAATGGAAACAACTACTACTACAGAGAAATCCCTACGAGCAGCAGTCGTCTCCACTATGCCGGCTTGAGGAGACGAGCATGTACCATCTAGAATAGATTGATAGTGCACACTCCTCTCGTTATACCTGGCTATTTTCAAACTATTCCCGAAACGAGACAATATCACTTCACGGGTGTATTGCATTAAGGTCTTGCTCCAAAAAAATATTTGTAACTTTTATCAAAGTTGTTTAGCTGTTAGAACACACCAATTTGCGTCGAGCGGTAAACCATACAGGGGAGAATGTAGTTACACGTATGTCTAGAGAATTGTGATGAGGCGAAACAATAGCGACACGACAGACTACAACTCTAAACAAGGAAGTACTACCACGAGTTACTAAATCATTCCAACTGTGTAGGAAATCACTCAACTGTCTACCGTCATGTGAAATGGGTTAGAAATATGCTCATGTTGTTGTGAAAACTCACAATGGTGTTTGCGAACATTTTTCGCTCAAAAGCGGTTTCGAGTGCGAATATCAATTTGTATAACATGATATGGGCTCTGTGGAATTTCAATATACATGTTTAATATTTATTTCTATCAATAATATTTGAATAATAATAATAAATTTAATTACAGATGTTCTCACACACTTGGTCAGGCCTATGGGACCGGATTTATAATAATTTTAATTATCCGCTTATATTTATAATTTATTTCTTAATTTCTACATTTTTACATTATTAAAAAAACTAACGGATTATGTTTTTTTTATAGACAATAATATTGAGTTACTTGTGGTCATCTTGACGGGGCTTTAACAAAGCTAAATGTAGAGTTTGCAATGTTTGGTTTAATTTTGTTGAAAAAGTACCTAACTTCGCACACACTAGTTGACTATAATTATTAATTATTATAATCTTTTTATTGTAGCTCGGCATGTGACAACACTCCGCCTGATGTAAAGCTAGAGTGCGGTCCATGAATGGTAACTTAGTTGGTAATGTAATGAAATAGTAACATGAATGGTAAAAAAAATGGGAAAGGTTTTTTGCCTTACTTAATATAATTTTAGAGAGGTGGGCAGACTGATAATAGTTGTTAAACTAGGGCAGTACTATACGTAAGTACTTTGAATTGTAATGCCCGTGAGGTGACCTGTAGCGTTTTGAGATTAACTACATAGCTATGTAATACAAAGTACTTCATCTCTTCAAGCCGGCATAGCAAAGGTGAATCCAGAATTTACAAAATTACTTGATAATATCTTTAATATATTTTAAACACACAGTTTTGTACGCCTCTAATATTTAATATCAATATCTATCTATAGTTTCATAATAATATAAGTCTATACTCTATAGTCATTGTTCAGAGTCCATTCTTACTATTTCAAACTTCAAATTACTTCAAAAAAGCTTTAGCAAAAACAACAGCGGCTAAATACGTGGCTAGTTCGGAACCATTTCTATCTAAACGACTGTAGACTAGATCCTCTCACAAAGGATACGCAGACTCCCAGAAATCCCATCTCACCCTAACTAGAATGCAGTTTAATCAGCTTCATTCTTTCCCCTTATCTTCTCCCTTTTTGTTAGCCTAAAACTCTCTGTAGATTAAGCGAACTTTAGATACAGTTTTCAAAGTGCTGGAAAATTTTAAGAAAACAATTATAATGTTACCAGCCATATTTTTTAAAGCAAATGCAATCCCTCCGCTGTGCCGACTTGATGAGAAGACGTGAGTATGCTGTTGACAGGTTGGTTTTATTTATTTATTTATTTCGGAGAAAATACAGCGACAGGCAGAAGAAGAAATAAAGAAGAGTTAGAACATAAAATACAATAGATTTACCCGCCACCAAATAAATTTCCCACTATTTCAATCCACAAACATATAATACCTTTTTAATTTTGTGTAAATTTAAAGTATAAAGTGTCAACATCAAAATAACAATATAAAATATCAGTACAATAAAAAAATGGACTATTCAGTTAGTTTGAGTATCAATTTTCACATCTACATTTTATTGCATAAATTCTGATTACAAAAGCCTACGTTATTCATATTTTGGCACGTGACAGATATCAAATTGTACCACTTATCCGTACATATAGGGCTGGTGTGAGTAGCTATACATACCTACCTATTTTGAATGAAGCTCTAGGAGGAATGAAAGAATGGATGAGAGGAGATTAACTAAACATATGATGGTAGTTTTGAAAGGGGGCGCCTAAAAACCTTTTTTCAGCCAAATTGGTCAACTGCTCAGAAAGGGAGTAATGGATTTGGTTGAGGCAAAAGTGATCGCTGGGCTATGCAGAAGAAAAGAAAGATAGCGCTAACTTGTTTTTTAGACATTGTTATCAGCTCATGTATGAGAAGAGTTTTAGAAGTTGCTGGTTATCTATAATTTCTGCTTACTCCAGTAGAGTCAACACAATCAAATAAGTAAGGCTAGGTTCAGGAGACGACAATTAGATTTATCGCTACAGAACTAATTAACACGGATTTTCGTTAACGTCTATAATGAAGGATTTTGCTGAATTAACTTCGTATGAACATGTTACAGAAACAACATTAAAGAAAATTGGCATAAAGCTGGGTAATTTAAATAGCTAGTGCTTGTATCGTAAACATCATGGATAACGGTCGGTGAGATTCGAACATGGATATCATTGATCGTAAATTCACCTGCTAGACCACAGCCGATTATTACATTTACATATACATATACATTATAATATAACTTGAATTACTGGCCCTTGTTTGTGTGTAGGTGTAACAAACACGATCAAAAAAAAAACATTATCCTTGTCGTCAGATTTAAGAAGATTAATAAAGTACAGTATTTTATTGCTTGATAACCCCTCTAACCTCAGAATTAAGTGATTATAGTTTATCTCTAGTTATTCCAGCGTAACAAACAAACTAATTTTAACCCTAATCTTTATCGTTAGCTATAAATTATATTCAGTTTCATGATGACCGTTTAACCCCGAGCGATAAGACAGTTTATAAGTTATTGATTTTGTTTGTAAAATTAAAGAAATAAAACAGTATCGTCTTAAGGGCCAATCACATTGACCATACGATTGCTCTGACCTGAAAAACGCGTAAACACATATTATTTTCATATTACACTAAATATATATTGAATTAAAAAAAAATGCCCTAAATCATGATTTTGCAAATATAATGAATGTAAAAGAAAATTTTTGTCGATGAGTGTTGACCAAGCAAAACTGCAAAAAAAATTAGTTTGAAGTTCATTTTGCGATTTTTTTTTTCATATTTATGTAATATATTTTTTTAAAAACCAAGCTTTACTGTATCCTGTAGATCAATATATAATTTTTTTAAAGTCAAAATGTGCGCTGGCAGCAATAACCGCCTTAATCATCGTCTTGTTATTTAAAATCTTCTTCGTCGTAACCATATACGTAACTAGAGTCACAAAATAATTATCTTAAGCAAAATTCTCAAGTTGTAAAGTAAGAATGTTTTATTTGGCACAAACAAATATGATCATATAAATTTTATAACCGCACAGTTCAGAGCAAGCCTGTGTGAGTGCTTACATTTCTAATTTTAATGTTCAGCCGAAATTTATGACGAGAACATGTGTTACCATATAGAGAAATCGAGCAATAAATGTTGTATTTGAAATATTATAATTGCATAAAATTTTCAAACTCCATATTTTCATAGATATACAAGTTTATTAATGAGCATAAATTTTAAATAACTTATTATTAACATAATTTTAGTGCAATCTTTTTTTTATTGAAGCTCGGCATGTGACAACACTCCGCCTGGTGTAAAGCTAGAGTGCGGTCCATGAATGGAAACATAAAAAAAAAAAACAGGAGATGGAAACAGTCACGTGAAGCGTCAATGGCTGCATAGCTTAGTGGCTAGGGCGTGTTTATGTGCGCAAAGTGCAGGGCGTGAGTTTGATTCCCATAGCAGTGTGCACGTAACTTTTTTTTCATGTTTCATTAAATTTAGTAATATTACTCTAGTTTTGTATAAACGTTGTCTCCTCAAACCATATGAGAAGCGACTTCTGTCTACAGATATTTATTTCTGTGGTAGTACGGTGTCGAACTACTATGAGACATAGGGCACCCTGATGATGAGGAGAAGTTGTTCATGAATAAATATAGTTTTTTAAAATGTGAAAAAATGCACCGAGATAGTGGGAAATAATTTAAAACACGTAGTGCTCGTAGATTCATAATATCATAAAATCTATTATAAGTATTATTTTAATACAATATAGTAAGCTGCGAGCTGTTTGCATATTTGAATGCACCAATCTCAGGAAATAATAATCCGATTTGAAAAAGTCGTTTCAGCTTTTTTATTAACTTTGATAAAATCGCGCAGATTAGCTATTTTATTTCAATAAAAAGTCTCCCATACGGGTAGAACTGAAACGACAAACGCATAATATAAATTATGCATATAGGAAGTTGCGAGCAACAGCTAGTCTGAAGAGCGATAGAACTGATAGGCAGACTGACTACGGTTATTAGCCCACTCTGCGGTCTTGGGGTAGGTTAAAACCGTCAAGTTTAGTGACCTAATAAGAAATTTCTCTATAGTAGCAGTATAGCAGCCAGGTATAGCGAGAGGAGTGTGCACTGTCAATCTAGATGGTACATGCTCGTCTCCTCGAGCCGGTATAGTGGAGGCGACTACTGCCCGCACAGGTTTCTCTGTAGTAGTAGTTATTTCCATTCATGTCATGGACCGCACTCTAGCCTTACATCAGGCGGAGTATTGTCATATGCCAAGCTCCAATACAAGACAAAGTTTAGATTAGAGTTCAGTGCCTATAGGCACTATTAAAGTGTACTAGGCAGACTGATGATGATTACTTTGCCAAGTCTGCCGTCCTGGGGCAGTACCACCACTTTCAAATGTAACACCCGTGAACTGAACTTGCCGCGTTTCGGGAATAGTTTGAAAGTAGCCAGGTATAGCGAGAGGACTGTGCACTGTCAATCAAGATGGTGCATACTTGTCTCCTTAAGCCGGCATAGCGGAGGCGACTACTGCCTGTAGAGATTTCTCTGTAGTAGCAGTTGTTTCAACGCACTCTAGCTTTACATTACGCGAGGTTTTGTCATATACCGAGCTACAATATAAGACAAAAAGTTTAGATATAATGGATATGTGAATACAATCTCATACGTTAGGATAGACCAAGATGTTTCGGCGGAGACATTCGTTCTTGTATACCTAATATAATATTTCATA
Source organism: Tinea pellionella (assembly GCA_948150575.1). Lineage (NCBI taxonomy): Eukaryota > Metazoa > Arthropoda > Insecta > Lepidoptera > Tineidae > Tinea > Tinea pellionella. The sequence goes on from OX411258.1 coordinate 5,004,148, forward strand.
TCGTTTTACATAAACGTATCCGTGACTTGGAGATAGAAACGCCTAGGGACTTACAAGAAAACTGAGCTCTATAGAATATTACATATTGTACCTTAGTATTGTATATAAAATGTAGGTTCATACATGTGCCTGCATACTCAGATCTTTATTCCCTTATGAAATAATTAGGGATGTGTTACTGTCTTAATATCAAGATTAAATAAATAAATAAATAATTTATCTAGATGGTACATGCTCGTCTCCTCAAGCCGTCATAGTGGAGGCGACTGCTGCACGCACGGGTTTCTCTGTAGTAGCAGTTGTTTCCATTCATAGACCGCACTCTAGCTTTACATCAGGCGGAATGTTGTCACATGTCGAGCTACAATAAAAAAGTAAAATAAAAAATAGCATGATGTTGCTATAAAAACAGTATGTGAGAACAATTTATCAAATTTTTTCATCAATTCATTTGCGTATTATGTTGAGAAGCTTTAATAGTTATTTCTTATGACTAGCGTCCGCTATATTATAAATATTCGTTCACCTATATTTACTTTTTTTAAATTGTAGATCGACATATGACAACACTCCGCCTAATGTAAAGCTAGAGTGCCTGATGTAAAGTCCATGAACGAAAACAACTGCTACTAGTAACGGCAGCAGTCGCCTCCGCTATGCCGGCCTGAAGAGACTAGTATGCACGAGTATCTAGATTGACAGTGTGCGTCTATTAAGAAGAATTTATTTCTTCAAGTTATTGCAATTTATTGCATCAAGTATCACTCTTAAAACAAATTTCTGGTTTACTATGTGGCAATTGCGATTCGGTCGGCATTTAAAAAGCTTTTAATTTAGACAATTTTTTGCTCTAACCTTTAAGGAGATTTTAATTTTGTTTTTTGTGAGAATTTAGTAAAGATTAAACACAGGTCTTATGTGAGGTCGTCCTCTAGCGCTAGACCACGGCCGCTCTGAATCGGTTTCAGACTGCTTCCCGCGTCATAGCATTTGTGTCGTATACTGCAAGCACACACACCGAGAGAGAATCTCAACATTAATATTTACTAATTTTATAACAGATAAATGGAGCTATAAAAAAAAACTCCATCACTGTAAACCACCACCCTTTAAAACATCCCATCAAATTGGTCACAAAACTCACAAATCATAGGTAGTAAAATTATTTACGCGCATATAACGTTAGATATTACCATTTGAACTGAACCGTGTTTATCGCTCATCCAGCACATTGCTAAATTATGGCACAATACTGAAATACAGACGAATAATTTATGCATTCACAACAAAACTCCCAATCGGGTCCACATAATATAATTACAATGACATTGTGTTTATTAGCGCTTTACGGGAGTAACCCGTGATCGACGTTTAATTGATTTATTAATTTAACTCATAAATGAACATATTCATCTTTAAAAATATTTTTATATAAATATATGTATTTTAAAAAAATTAAATTAAAAGTTTACACATTCAAATGCTGAATTTGTTATTATTAAATTATGACGAAAACTGGTCAGAAAAAACACGCATTACTCAAAGCTACACACCTATCGAAATTCCTCTATACACGTATATATCGGCAGTCCTTTCAACTGCTGGGTTGACTCCACATTTTTTCACTACAATTAACTTTGTAGTGAAGTTCATTGCTAATCGATACAACTTGTGTATTATTATTTTTTTTTTATCAAACTCTGGTATATTAAAATGTTGAATACCTAAGTACAAATTATAATTTGGTATCTAGAGAGACCCTTGAAAGATTCGAACACGATTCTCACAAGCGAGTCGTCTATACTCTATACCCACTCAGCCACAGCCAGCAATAGAATTATCATAATTATGTTTACCTTTTTGAATAATTCAAACGTGTTTTAATGAAAGGCATTATCGGAGTTTCCTATAGTATGGTCAGCATAATAAAAGATAACAAAACCATAAATGCAAAACGAAAATCCGATGTGAAAAGTGTTGAGTGCAAATGAACCAATTTAAAATTTATATGCCTTAAATTATTCGCTTTGTGGCTTCATTTGGTAAATTACATAAATGTTTATTAGTGCTAAATGAGATGAAAATAGAAATTGTTTTCAGGGATCGCGGTAAGTGTTCATTTTTTAAACAAAAATTATAATTATAATTCAACTTTAAGAAGATTAATACATTCTTATTAATAAGTTAAGGAATGATCAATGAATGCAAAGCTGACTAGCCACAGTTCTATTTTACACAAACTTCAATTTGCTCAAAGTTTGCATCCTCAGCAGTCTGTTCCTTGATTTGCAGAATCTTATATGAATATCAGAATTGGCACAAATTTACTACGTCAACAGTTCTAATATTCTAACAATTCAAGTTTAATTTCATAAGAAAATCAATATAAACCTACAATACCCCGACTACATTACTATGAGTATCAGTATCAATACGACACCCAGACCCACAACAAATGCTCTTTTTTTTAATAATATCATAATAGTAAATAAATATTTCTTTCGACTGGGAATCAAACCTCTGCGCAACAGATTGACGTGTGGCGTGCTAATCACTCTGCCAACTACAGATGCCGTTAAAGGTGACAGTAAGGGTGGTTTGCACCAGAAGGTCGGTTAAAGTAACTTAAACTATTACACTTACGGCGGCAACGATCGTTAAACGTTTTCATTTACTCCACACGCGTTGTAATATCGAGTAAATTCATATTGGTGGCTGATCTCGAAAAATAATAAAAAAACATATTTGGCTTCTTTCCATACATTTGACATTAGCAACATTGGGTTGACGATTACTTCAACTTTAACCAAGCCAAGATTCACTGGTTACGGTTAAGGTTAAAGTCACCGTCAAAAATGACAGGCGCGACGAGCGATGGTGCAACTCATGTGGAGTAAATATACACCATAAAGTAAACGTAAAAGTAATAGTTAAAGTTACTTTAACCGGCCTTCTGGTGCAAACCACCCTAAATTAGATAAATATTTATTTATTATAATTTATATATTAATATAAATACTTTATTAAACTGTATTCTCCGAAAGTAGAATCAGCAAAAAAAAAAAAGATTGGTACAGTTTTATTACTTACCTAATACGTAAGTAGACCAAATAGTTTGTTAAATGAAATTGAATCATTTTCTGTAATGGCATCGTAAACGAGTACTTACAATATTGATTTTTGAAATAAAATAGATATTAATCATGCTAGGGAACCAGACACGTGACATGTGCTTCTGTCAGTTTCAGACATGCGTACGTTAAGCATGTCATGCGTATACTCGTATATGGGTCTCTCTGACCTTAAGTGTTTTATTTGTGAAACCATAATAGTAAACTTATAGAAATAATTTGTACCTTAAAGGTACTATTCATAGAGGCGCCCGTCATAGACGCCTACAATTGGTACAATTGATAGACAATAATTAATTGATGATGTTCCGATTCTGCTTTATTTTATTGAATAAACTTTAATTATAAATCTATTATTTATTTACCCACAAGTTTAGCTAGATAACTTTGTAAATACTTACCCCCAGACTATCTGAGTAATCCAATTTATTATTGTTATCGGAATTCGCCCTAAAGCAGGAATTCTGTCAAATTATCTAAAAGCAACGCAATGGTTAAAGGAAGAAACAAATTTGTCATTCGCAAAGGTCCTTTGTTTTCTAGAAATAATATTGCGATTCAATTAATTGGTTCTAATATTTTACTGGTACCGTTTGTTCTTAGTCAAAAATGTTGGTATTCTTCATTTAATTAAATGTTTTATTGTACGTGATTCTACCAACAAAACAAAACAGCGAGATTTCATTTAGAATATTTAATTATTTTTATGGAAATAAACAATGAAGAAATAAATCTTATACTTAATGAGTATAGCAGAAAAGCCACTATCTATATCTTTATACAGGATGTAAAAATACAATTAGCAATCCCGCAAACAAAAAGTTCTATGCAACATACCGATGTGGATTCATCTCACAGCTGATAGACGGCCGAGCGCTTACCTTAGCGATGTTATTATCACATTATCACAAAATCTAATAATAATAACGATACCTTAACATACCGTTCACATATTTATGTATCACATATCACGTAGGTTTTTAAAATATCCACTTTGTTGTAACTCACCACTAGATGGCACTGCAGCACGTTAACATCTAACCGTTCAGTCTATACAGTATACACAGAGGTAAATAAATATCTGCTGGGTTTTGCTAGTTAGATATAACCGTTATAACCACAGAACAGAAAATACAAGTTGTTGTATTCTCTGTTCTGTGGTTATAACAAATACACGTTGACATCCGAAATACACGGAGCCAGTTTTGCAAGCCATGCCAGTAAGCTAGTAAACTATAAGCTAGTACAGAACTAGCTTCATCCATTGGCCAGTAAGCTAGTAAGCCAGTGACTCTAGCCAAGATAGTTTAATAAGATAGCAAGCCGTATTGGCTTGCTGGACTGGCTTGAAAAATTAGTTTCCTGTAAAGGTTTGGCACTCTTCCCTGCGCGCATTATTCATGTACTCTCAAGTTGGCTATTACGATGGTTTTTCTATTAAAACATTTTAAATAAAGAGCATTATTTTACTTAAAATTGTGCAAACTTATGACATAAACACGCCTACGCGATTCGACTTTTCACAAGTTACACAATAAAAGGAGAATAAACCTTTATTTTTTATTTTATGCTTCTTGTTTCAAACTTAAGTGTTTATGAACTCCGAACTTTTACATTATATTTTAGACGTTAACTCCATATTTTAAAACGAATTTTAAAAATTAATACATTTTGTGATTTTTATTTTTATTTTTATTGCATTGCATCTTATGGAGAGTATTACAATAATCATTTTCAGAAAGTTTTTTTCGATTTTTTTTAAATTTATTTCGTGTAGATACTTGAATTTAGAGCGGTCGTGGTCTAGCGGTAGAGAACGGACCTCACAATCCATGAGACCCGTGTTCAAACCTCGCTAAATTCTGACCGGTACCAATGTAATCTGCATGTATCTGTGAATGTATCTATTGTTTATTTTTTTATTCAATATTCATCATAATTTAATATTACAATGCATTGTACTGTAGAAAAATGAGGCCAGTCAAACAAACATAGCTAAGTAATGCAAATAAAAATAAAGTTTATTTGCGTATGGTTTTTTAATAGCAGAAAATTGAATAAAAAAATCTGAAAATAAAAACTCTTATAGCTTCCAATTTGGACGCACGCTTGTCGAAAACGGTTGATACTTTTTCGTTGTATATCCGAAAAACATAAAAAGAAGTTGTAAATCGATGACCGAATTGGCCGTGGTCCAGCCCGCACACTCTTACCAATACAGAGCATTACAAAAATCTGTTGTAACGCCATTTGGCACCAGGGATGACCGGGGAAAGTCGCGTACCCATGATATTTAAATTTTATTTATCTTGTTTTCGCCTGAACTTACTTTATTCACTTATTCCATTTCATTTTTGTTTTAGATATTGGAAAAGTATGTCAAGCTATTATAATACGTGAAACATTTTAGGAAATGATTATTTTTTGTTTATTTCCAATAAATATTTTAAGAGTAGTGGGTAGACTGATGATGATTAATAACCCAGTCTGCTTTCCTGGGGTAGTACCACCACTTTCAAGTGTAACACCCCTGAAGGTTAACGAGAGGGATGTGCACTGTCAACATGGAAGGTGCACATTTATCTCCTCAAGCCGGCATAGCGGTGGCTACTGCGGTCTGCAGAATTTTTTCTGTAGTAGCAGTTATTCCGTTCATGGACCGCAATCTAGGTTAACATCAGACGGAGTGTTGTCGTATTATGCAGAGCTAGAATAAAAATACACGTGCTTTGAGTCAGCTTAGCCGATTATTATTCGTAACATTTTTGCAAACGTTCACACACATATAACCAGAGCGCTTACGTCGAGATTTCCAATACCTCCCTGTAGATATTGGAAGTGGATTGAGATATTTGCTATTCGTTTATGGAAGGTATTCATTCAAAAGCAACGTTTGTGTGCCAATCTGGAATCATACATCGTGCTAGAATGAGATGCTCAAAGATGTAAAGGCCTATGTTAACGATTTAATAAACGAGAGACCGTAGACAATGTTACGTTCAAATGTGTAACGGAGCAGAATGGATCGTTTTCATTGCAGCATTTGTCATATTACCACAGCCCATATCTCACTGACATGTTTCTCTTCTATACATTATATAAATGCGAAAACCTTCGTCTCGCTGTTTGTTCACGAATCAGAACGCATCGACGAAAAGAAAAATATTCCTTTTATTTAGAAAAAAACGTTCACCAATTTATACTTGGAATTCAAATATTCTTTTTCATTGTGTGTATTCATTATATAAAGCATATTTTACACTCATCTATTTTTAAAATTAACGAACATTCCATCTTTTAATCAAAAGTATACAGCTTTCTGCTGACAGAAACGCAAGCTCATTAGCGACTCGTCTTTTGAAATGAAAAACCGTAACTCTTTCAAATAGAAAAACCCCTAACTATGATACTATCTATGGATATCAAGACAAAGACAACACCCTGATAGAAATATTTATTTTGACCGGGCGTCGAACCTGGGAAGTGTAACAAAATGTGCGCGCTATAGATACAGGCTAAGTAATATAATATGTAGGTATTTAATTAAATCTAGCTCTCTCGTAAGATAAACCTCTTACAGTGAGTAGAAGATGTCGTTCATTTGTAAACAGCAGTCCTGCGGCATAGAAGCGAGTTAGTTCAACATGTCCGGGCATGCACCGAATCGTTAATTATTCAGCGTCCCCGACACCTGAACGTGCTCTAACCAATAAAACAGTGACAATTGTTTTTCCTACTTTACGACGTCGTATTTTGGATTTCATTAGTCCTTTACAAACAACTTTTAATCCCATTCAGGAACAAAATTGCAAAATTAAATTTCCGTCAAGCACAAACACAATTTAACGTTTATTAAAAAGCCTTCAGATTGAAGTTTTAAAATGTTAGCTTTTTATTACCTACCGTTGTTAATATGTATTTAAATTTTAACTGTACATTTTGTTAGCTGTGAAATTTGGCAAATGACGCGTTACATAAAGTACAGCGAAATTGTTATAAGTTATGCAATTTTTTTACACGTCATTAGCTTCAGGCCTCGCGACAGGAAATTCAGTACTCAGTATTCGCTCCTTGCAGCGTCTGCAGAAGCTATAAAACTTTTTATATAACTCATCTTGTACGATTATATAAATTAAGACTCACTATCCCCACTAGAGCGTGAAATTTGATAGACATTTAAATATAAGTATTGCGCAATTTGTGTTGAAACATTTTTATATATTTTCTATTAATTGAAGATTGAAAAATTTTCTACAATCGACTATAGAATGATAAAAGATATAATATGTTATTATAATAGATATGTTATTTTAATTTTGGAATATTGTGAAAGCAAAAAATATTTAAAGCTAAGGTCAGTTTTGGTTTCGCCTTATCGTAAATGTAAGAATATCGTGTCGGTATATTACGAGCTCGTAAAAACTTCTAAATGACAGCTAAGTATCTGAAAGCCGACTTTTACACTGACAATAATTCTATTAAGCTTATTTCGAAACTCTTGTTTCGAGCCAAAACGTTTACTTTACTACCAACAAAGTTTTACAAATAAACTGACAACTCCTATCTTTAAAAAAAATATATAGTTTTGAAATAATTCTTAGATACAAACTATTATTTCAAAACTATTACTAGTGAATACTGTAATTAAATTATGATGAAAATTTAACAGGAAAAAAACACTGTTCATCTTTTAAGTATTATACTTTAATCATGCTAATAATTCTAGATCATACATAATTTTATCTTATTTAAAGTTTTAAAAAAATCATTCTAGGCCTTGTAAAGTTTTGCTTAGTTGCGGAAAATTCATAGATCCGGGGATGTTATTTGAAAGTGAATAATTGATGTCTAAAATACATTATTAGTGTTATATGAACCGTTTTATTGTTACTCGCATGTTATCAGCCCCATATATTTTATGGGACACGTTAGTTAGACATTGGCGCACAAACACTAACCCATTGATCTATGGATTGACGACACAGACGCGACACGGGTTTATCCTCTATTGTATGATACAAATAATCCTATGTACACATTTTATTATGAATATTGTGTTATTAGATAAGCGTCTACAAATTTCTATTATGATGACATTTTCCTTATATTATTAGTATTTACCTCTTCTTCTGTAGTTTTATTTTTCTTACATGTTTTTACAAACAAAAAACAACGTGTAAAAATGTGTTTTGCGAAACTTCTAGTCGTTTCCGCTATCCCTTTGCAGTTTTCCACTTCCGAGTACAACTTTAGTTAAGGCAGTGTACCTACTTTTATCTCGATGGCTCCTCTCGTCATCCAAGGTGCATCATCAAGTACTACAAGTACGGGAACATACTCTCGGATTAGCAGGTTTGGCGTGATTGAAATATATACGATATATTAAATTAATATACGAAAGTTCTTTTTTTTTTAGTAAATGTACATAATAAAAGTATATATTTTAAAACATGTAAAAGATTAATAAAGCGGGCATTAATTTAAGACCACATTTATAATTATCGCTCGGTTAAATCTTTATGTAATTTTTCAAGTTATTTACACCACCCAAATAAGTAGTCATTTTTTTTTCTTTTCATACATACATAATAAAGATGATTAATGAATATTTTGGGTCGTACAGAATGACATATGACATTTACATGACATTTTTATGGAGATTCATCACCACAATATGTGTATCATACTTTCTAAACACAAAAGAATTGTCACTGAAAAAACCTGCTTGTACAAAAACAATTTGTATGCACGGACAAATGTTTTCCTGATTCATTGGTTATTTTAAATATAAAGAAAAAAACATTTACATTTATTTTCATTATAACAGAAATATATAAGAAAAAAACCTCGAACATAAGCCAAATACGAAATTCATACAAAACAAAGAAAATGAACAAAACAAACCGCTGAGCAAATTCAAAGGATAAAGCAGAAACAATAATACCTGAACCATTCTGGTGATATAATTCTCGAATTGTATTGAAGATCTGGCAACGTACTTATTCTTGAATCAATTACAATTCGAAATTAAGTTATTAACTATTTCAAAATACTTTTGAAACTTTTCAAACTATATAGAGTAACTTGTAATCGGATGTAAATAAAAAATATTAAATATAAATTATAAAAATCAGGAGGTTAGTAAAATAGTAAATAATATTATTTCGAAATTCAATCGGGTTCATATCAATCAAGAATAAGGCACCAGATCGTAATAGAAACTCATGGTCAGCATTGCTTATAGAAAGTCATTCAATCAATCTGGACAAAGGATATAGGAGCATACAGTTGAGGTCTGCTTCTTCCTCGTTAATCTTAATCTCCAATCTCGTGCAGATTATTCAGCCTTAGAGAATCATGTGTACCGACACATCAATAAATAACTATTACAGATACAACTGCACAATAATTTTGATAACAAATGTTTTTTTCTAAGCATCTACTAGCAGAAACGTCATCAGCGCGTTCATTTAAAAGAAGAAGTGACGTAGTAGCGTGCGTTGCATCGTAGCTCCGCTACATTGTTGCCGCTACGTCGACATTAAACCATGGAAGAGTCAGTACGTCTTGTAATTTCCCCCTCCTTCCAACATCACAGAATTTAATATACTTATACGAGATACAGTCGCTCATTAGCTCGGGTATCAAAGCCATTTATATGGCACAAAATATAAGTATAAGTAGCGGCAGTCTAGCGATAGAGAACGGATCTCACGATCGTCGAGATCCGTGTTCAAACCTCGCTAAATTCTGACCATATTTGTTATAAGTAGGGGTCCAAAGACACGGTTGAAGCTAGTGTTCATTACACTAGTGGTGAGCAAATTTTCAACTATGTTATATGTACTTTGGTACCTGTACCTGCGATATAGGCATTAAAAATAAATTCTAAAAAAAATACTATTATACAATATTATTACCCTTCTTAAAATTGATGTCCGTTTTCACCAATTAACCCTCGTGTTAATAGATGTTTCTTTAGCTAAGTGGGATTCTTAACTAGATCTTAAATGTTTTTTAATTGAAATTTGTTTTACTCGTACGTGTCACTCAAACGATTTGGAGATGAGAATATTTTAAGCATACGCAATTTAGGTTCATAATTAATATTAAATATTTCTAGAAAGGTTTGGATGTTACTTAAAATATAGGGATTATTCAATGACATTTATTTGACATTAGAGGCCAAAGTACACATAACAAAGTTAGGTTGATAGCGGCAGAAGGTTCGAGAGATTAGTTAAAGCCACGTTGTTCTAAATAATAAAATAACAGTTGACAGTCTCAAAAAAAAGTTTTTCTAACAGTAGAAGTTTTCTGTAGAAGCTTTTGGCAGCCCTATTAAACCACTTCGTGAGTTTCAATAAAGAAGAGCTGGCTGCTCGACAGCAATTTAATCAGCTTTGTTCTTTCTAAATAAGCTACATTATTCGCTGTACGGTTAACGGGCGCGCTATTACGTTCCCTTTACTACGAGCTTTGTGTTCTCTAACATTAAATATGTTGTAAGATACCTACGTTCCATTCGTCTCGCTGTTTTTCAGCGATGCGCGATGTGGTTTTTAAATTAATTCCTGTCTGTGTTCTGATGTGTATTTCTTTGGTTGTTATTTATTCATACTATTATTATTGTGTTTTATATTTTAATATTTTTTCCACTTTTTTTTTATTTACAGTTTTTTTCTTTATTTACTTATATTGTGTAGACTCTTTTATGCGCCTTTTCTAATTATTTAATAATTACCCAAACCAATCTGTCTCATGGTCGAAACTTATACAGTTCTCCTTTGCCTCTAAATATTATATAAACTGAGCGGATGCCTGTCCCCTCCGCTATGCCGGCTTGAGAAGGCGAATGTGCACCATCTATTGGACATCATCCTCTCATTATTCCGAACCCCGACTAGGCCAATTCACGGGAGTTTTAATTGATTGAAAGTGGTGGTACTACCCCAGGATAGCAGACTAGGCTAATGATCATCATCTAGACTGACCTATTATAAAACACAAATTTTGCGTCAAGAACAATCACAATTCTAAGAATAGAAGCAAAATATTTTGACGTTGTTTATGTGGATTAGAAACGGACGGAGCGACGTTTATTCGAAAAGCAATCAAATAAAAGTCGATAGCTGAACCCGGCACGTAGTATCCGCACTAAGGTTCGTTAAGAACTCACTGCAGTTGCATCGCACGCCCGAATCACCGGATGCCATGAATATTAGGAAGCATTCGAACAGCACCTGTACGAACAACTTGCCAACTTCCAAAGTTTACTTTAAGTATTAGGAATTTCCGACAGACGAACGCGGTGACGTGATTTTCGTGAATTATATTTTGTCAAACTTACGGACATTGATACTTATCGATATTTATTATTACACACACCCACACAATCATTAAATTATAAAGAATAAAGTATTCACAAAAACATCCAATATAATTATAGACTATACTGGTCAGCGTTGCCAGACGTCCCGATTTTGGCGGGACGTCCTGATTTTGAAATCAAAATTAAATGTCCCGCTTCTCGGACTTGTGTGTGTATTGTGACGTCGGATGAGTATAAAGCTTACTGTAAACTGTGTAAAAAGAGTTACAATTTGTAACTCACTCTTCAGACTATTATTTGAACCACCACATTTTTCTAACGGACACATTCCCCATACATTTTGATATAACTATCGTTTACCGTCTGTCAAATTTGTATGGTTATAACGGTTTGTTACGCAAACCGAAGAATTCAAAAACCGTCCATAAGAAGATTCAACTACCTAACGATAGGGTAAATCTGATTTAAAATATCATATTTTTATTAAAGTACATTTTCTATGGCTATTTTTGCTATCTCTTGTCACGTAAACGTAATTTTAAACTCAAATAAAAGATACATATTTAAACACTTCTGATTATATATGTTTTTGACTATGCTTCCGCTTCCCGCTTCCGAAAAAAGAATCCCGCTTTTATCACTCAAAAAGTTCGGAAGTCCCGACTTGGCAAAAAACTTGGTAACGCTGATACCGGTACAAAGAGTGGTAGGCAGACGGACCATGGTTATTAGCACAGTCTGCCGTTCCGAGATAGCACTTTCAAGTATAACTAGTCAAGTTTTGAGATCAACTTTGAAGCACCGTCAACTTTCACATTCATCTTATTTTTTTAAGTAATAATAATAATTCTTTATTGCACAAATAAAAATTGTTGCGAGCTTAATGCCATTAGGTTCAAGATGTAATTTATGGTTGCAGTTAGATCCGCCCATAGACCGCATTCCAGCTTAACATGAGATAGACGTCATCAGATAGATTACGTTTCCTTAAGCCGCCATAGGGGAGACGACTACTACCTGTAGACAGATGTTATGCTAGCAGTTGTTTCCGCTCAATGACCGCATTCTACCTTAACATCAGGAATAGTGTGGAAAAAAAAGTTTTTTTATTGTACCTCGGTATGTGACAACAATCCGCCTAATGTAAAGCTAGAGTGCGGTCCATGAATGGAAACAACTGCTACTACAGAGAAACCTGTGCGGGCAGCAGTCGCCTCCACCACATCGGCTCGAGGAGACGACCATGTACCATCTAGATTGACAGTGCACACTCCTCTCGCTGTACCTGGCTACTTTCAAACTATTCCCGAAACGCGATTCACATTCGTAACACATTCAAAAATGGTGGTACTATCCCAGGACGGCAGACTGGACAAATAGCCATCATCAGTCTGCCTACCACTCTTAAACGTATTATCTTGTATTTGAAAGCTAGATAACTAGAAGAGTAGTTTAAGAGTAATTAAAAGCGTGCAGTAAATCCTTTGAGGTGACCAAAAACTTCTAACAACGTGACCTACGTACGCATTATTTGGAAAGATTTTCTTTTCCAAGTGAAATTGGACAACTTCAGTAGACCCTAATTTCCCACAGTCCTTGCACGTATTAGGACGGAATTACTCCGAAGTAAGCTTACAAATAATATATGATAGTATTACTCAAAGAAAACGACTACAAAACATACTTGGGAAACTCTATTGGAAGTTTTGCAACGAAATCCCTTTTTAATACTCTCTCCAATCACATCTTCTCGTTCACTAAATCTCCTTTTTAATACTATATATTTACTATTTTTTGTGCTTATACCAAAGTTATTGTGTGACCAGAGAATATAATTAAATACTCATAAAAAATTCGTCTATCCGTCTATTTAGAGTATAGCGAAATGAGTGTGTACTATCAACCTGAATGGTGCACATTCGTCTCTTCGAGCCGGCATAGCGGAGGCGAAGGCTACTTGCAAAAAATTCTCTGTGATGGCAGTTGTTTCCGTTCATGGACCGCACTCTAGCTTAATTTCAGACGGAGGTTATGTTATATGTATATAACTAAAAATCTAGTATCTATATTCTAATTACCTAATCTGACTATATTCATCTAGCTCTCTGTATACTCACAGAAAAAATATACTATTTTAATTGCCTCTAAACTATTTGTCGAGTAAAAAATACACTAGGAACGTGAAAACCCCATTGAGATATCGATTCCATCATATGATGAAGTTTTTAATAAAACCATGTAGATTTTGTACCATGCAGACCCTTTGATTTTAGAAAAAAAAGTTGATGAGCATGCAATCAAGCATTCTAGACGGCCGATTAGCTTAGCTTAGAATTAGAAGAGGTTATTCAAACATGATGTTTTTTGAACATCTGCCTCTATCTGATCTTTAATTATTTTCTTATACTATTATTCTTCAAGTTGTATTTTTGTTTTTTACTGTAGCTCCGCATATGACAACACGCCGCCTCTTGTTATACTAAAGTGCGGTCCAAGAACAGAAACAATTTTTACAGGCAACAGTTGCCTCCACTATACCGCTAAGACGAATGTGCATCATCCAGATTGACAGTGCATACCAAGCTACTTCCAAACTGATCACAAAACGCGACAAAGTCACTTCACGAGTGTTACATTCGAAAGTGGTGATACTATTCCAGGATGGTAAACTGGGCTAAGAACCATCGACAGTCTGCCTACCATTCTTCTCAGTAATTGTTTAATAATGATGAATCCATTACTTTTTCGGTAACAAACTAACAGCAAAGCTGGCGGGACTTTTGATAATAGTTAACCAAGGTCGCAGGAGCATGGAACCGCTCCTTTATTTCTAGCCAATTATGAATGTAAATTGTAGACACATTTCTATTGGTCTTGTCTTGGTCTTGGTCAATGACCAAGCGACCTGGGAATGAGTTAGTTGAAAAGCATAAAAATAGTACTTAAGGTGATGCAAATAACCTTTTGCTGATTGTACGCATGTACTGTGATCGTAGGTAAACAAAAACAATAGAACGTGTGTTTTAATTTTCCTTTTAATATCGATAAAATCCCTAATCCAGCAAAAATTATTAAGTGTGACAATAATAATTGTTGTTCCTACCTCGGGACATTATTTGCCGGCTGTTATACGGAAAACCCAATATTCATGAACGCATATTCCGCGAATTTTCACATTATTGTCGTGCCGAAACCTCAATTCAAAATGAATGTAAATTATTCTACGAAGTAAAATATTCAATATTCCTGTTAATTGTTAACAAATGTTAGTTAATTTTAATGATTTTTATTTATTACATACGTATTATAGTTTTATGTATAAATGTACAGGTGAATTTTTCATGTGGGCTTCTATGGTCAATTTCTAAACTATAAGAAATAGCGAAAAATATTGAAAGGAGTCTCGAGGTCGATTTTGATGAAAACTACAATTGCATTATTAGATTTTTGAAAAATATTATTGTACCATCCGATAGTGTCGCTAATAAGGATCAAATTCTACAAAGTAATGATATACGGCAAACCAAAGGAAAGCGTTGATTTTCTCTCTAGGTCACCTGTATTCCGCAAGGCCTTCCAGTTCCTTCTGCATCCTTCCAGGCTCCAAGTACTTTCTAGAGGCTCAAGTATGATAATATTAATAGTTATAAAATTTTATATGAAGCCATCATTTCCTATAAAAATTCAAACCAAAAAATCATAAGCTATCTAAAAACTGTAAAGATAAAGTAAGGTTAAAAAATATAGGGGTCGACGCAGCCACCCCGTCAACAGTATCAATAAATCATGGACTAACCCCCCTCTTTGCCCGTACTACCCCCCACAGCCTGATGGCCGACGAAAATTCGCAAAAACAGCCGAAATCTGTCGAGACCCACCCTTGTAATCGCTAGATAATGGGCGCGGATTGAAAAATCATCCCGGTATATATTATGGGTAGCTCAGGCCTCAGATACAATGTTCTTTTTTCATATGTCGAAAAAAAATTTGCTTCTTAAAATTAATAATAAATATACTTATCTATATATGACTATGTATGGTACATATTGCTTGACTAAAATCAAGATCATCTATTTTTATAGAGTCAACCTGCGACTTCGCACACAAAAATACGTATCACAAACACAATTTCATTCAAAAGTCACTCCCACTATATCAGCGAAAATTAATCGCCTGATCATCCAGGTAACCACGTGAACATAAAGTGTGAATCCAAAACAGTATCCAAATCAGTTTGTAAATGAGTTACAGAGCTCCAAACATTTTTTTTATTGTAGCTCGATATATTCATGAACGGAAACAACTGCTACTACAGAGAAATCTCTACGGGTAGCAGTCATCTCCGCTATGCCGGCTTAAGGAGATGAGTATATACTATTTAGATTGACAGTGCACACTCCTCTCGTTATACCTGGCTACTTTCAAACTGCTCACTTCACGGGTGTTACATTCGTAAGTGGTGGTACTGCACCAAGACGGCAGACTGGGCAAATAACCATCATCAGTCTGCCTACCACTCTTTAATAGTGCCTATAAGCACTGAGCGACCAAATTAAATATAACAAAGTTACATTGGTACCGCGTCTTACTGCTAGACCACAGCCGCTCTAAATTGGTATCGTTTTGTTTATAGTATCAAAATTTGTT
The DNA here is from genome assembly GCA_948150575.1 of Tinea pellionella. Lineage (NCBI taxonomy): Eukaryota > Metazoa > Arthropoda > Insecta > Lepidoptera > Tineidae > Tinea > Tinea pellionella. The sequence continues at coordinate 5,020,258 of OX411258.1, forward strand.
ACAATAATGTATAAGAAATACACAATATTATGTAAAATGCTTGCAAGATAAATAGGTTTAAGTGACGTTATCGATTAAATGCCAGCTTTTAGAGTCGTGTGTCTAAGGTGTATTTGAGATAAGTGCACACAGGTCAGCAGTCATAGCATGGATGCCATAATCAATCTATACCAATACACTATAATTATAGCATTTTAACACCCTTTCACTCCAAGTCTCCTATCCCATTGTACCATTTACTGCGAGATTTTTTTTATTGTAGCTCGGCATGTGACAACACTCCGCCTGATGTAAAGCTAGCGTGCGGTCCATGAATTGAAACAACTGCTACTACAGAGAAATCTCTACGAGCTGCAGTCGCCTCCACTATGCCGGCTTGAGGAGACGAGCATGTACCATCTTAGATTGACAGTGCGCACTCCTCTCGCTATACCTGGCTACTTTCAAACTATTCCCGAAACGCGACAAGGTCACTTCACGTGTGTTACATTCGAAAGTGATGGTACTACTCCAGGACGGCAGACTGGACAAATTACCATCATCAGTCTGCCTACCACTCAGATAAATACTAATAAACTATATCTCTTTTATTACTAATGTCTTACTAGTAGCGATCGATCGATGAGACCCGTGTTCAAACCTCTCTAAACTCTGACCGGTACTAATGTAACTATGTCATATGTACTTTGGTCGCTCTAGAAGCACTAGCTTAATACATGCATTTTACAAGAGGAATGTGCACTGTCAACGAAATTTTTCTGTAATAACAGTTGTTTCTGGTCATAGAGCGTACTCTAGCTACTGAGCTACCATAAAAAAAATACAATGCCACTGTCGAATTTTAGACGATGTAATCTTTTTCATAGAATTTCATCCATTAAAACAATGCCCACGCACACACGGCATGCATTAAATCTTGTAAAAAATAGTAAATGCTATAATGCCGGTCACCATGCTAAACGTGCAGGTAAGCACGGCCGTCGTGGTCAGCCGGCAGGATCATCTGTCAGGCTTCGTGCAGACAGCTCTCAAATTGAGGCTCACCCGGCTCTAATACAGAGCTTAGATCCTAGGGTCATATGGTAGAACGTAGAATCTACAATATTCTAGAGCATATGTTTATTTTGAGTTTATTTTTAATGCAACAAGGTTTATTTTGATAATAAAAATTTGTAGTGCTAGAAATTGCAATTGGTTTGGAAACACAAACGATACGTTATTATTAAACTGCCTAATATCAATTTAAATATCTAATATCAAAAATATGCTTTGATTTAAACAAACAAGAAGTATCCCATTAAAACGAGAATAATGGACGGTTGCGAAAGTGACCGCTATCTGCAGATGGTAGCCGTTCTCCCTGCTCAAGGAACACACATTAGCTTCAAATCAGGCAGAGTATGGTCATATCCATATCCAAAACAAACGAAAAACGTAATAGAGTATGTAATATTGTACATTACCGTTGCAGTCCGTAATTAAAGCACAAATTCAATATTAACGTCCAAAATGAACTAACATCAGAGCAACCCGGCTGCGTTATGGTATAGTATGTATGCCTTCTATAAAGCCTGTTTACATATTGGATTTAATTTGCATAAATAGTCAAATACGCGGCCAGGCCCAAAGTAAACCATTCTAAATTCGATGGGCGGAAAGTTGTATCTCTGCAAACATGGACATTTGGAGCAGCGAATGCGACCTGAATTAATATTTGACCGCCTTGTTTGTTTGCAGCCTGAAGTTGTGCCTTCATTTGGCGTCTGTGCGACCGCTATCACTGCTCCCAAATTTTCTATGAACTCTCATTTAACAAATAAGTTACGCCGGTTAATTAATTTTATACACATCCGAGATCACGTCCCTGGGAATTATAACATTAAACCCTGTTTGACAAAAATGTCAAGGTCAAATGACAAAGGGATTTAAATTATTCAATCACAAAAAGGGATGAAGCCTGAAACAACTTTAGGGTTGTGATTTTACTTTGACAAAAGTCTTGACATTTCTTTTCTGCGTCTACAGAATAAATGTATCCATATAAAAAGGCACTTAAATTTTCAATAAACCGTTCATAATTTATTTGATACTTTTGGGAATATTATAAAAGATGTCATTTTATATACATGTAAAAGTTAAAAGGTTTAAAAAAGCCTTCGTTATTTAGATTTATACGAAAGTAATATATTTTCTATTTATACGAATATAAATCGTGTTTATAATAAAATATTACTGTAAATGATTCTAAAGTTCTATGTATAAACAAAGAAAAAAGTGTTGTAATATTAACATTTTTCTTTTAAATTATGTACAGTTTCAAGGTGTAATTGATGATGCAGGAAAAGTCTAAAGTAGAACAACCCCAACATTAAATATTTCATTTTAGAGAACTTTTTATTACAGTCACCGAACGTGCCCGCGATAAACGGGATAAACGTGACTAGAGAGTCTTGCTTAGATCGCTATTCCCTACCTAACTACCTACTACACTATTCCAGAACCTCTCCATACGATTGCATACTAAGCTCGTTATGTTACTGGATTTGTTTTACAAACAATATTTAATTTGAGTATTTACAAGTTTTAAATAAAATAAATATAAAAAATAGAAGTTTTAACGAATTTTAGCAGATAAGATTTTAAACTTGTATTCATTATATCATATCCATTAAAAAATGTTTACTAATAACAATTGAAGAAAAATGTGTGACCTGGTTGATATTGCACACTTTTCTTGTTATACCCGACTACTTCCAAGTTGATTCCGAAACGCTACTAGGTCATTTTTACTCGAGAACACTTTATACTTAGAGATGGTAGAACGTGCTAATAACCGTCATCAGTCCACCTCCCACGCTTAACTAAGCCCCTGCTTAGTAATAAAAACGTATACAAAATATACCTACCGTATATTATGTATCTATAAACAATTTGAAAAGAATTCATAACAGAATAAATAAATTAAATCTTCATTTGCCGCATAAATAAATTCGGTAGAATTAATTTAGTTATTATAAAATCTGGAAAATATAAGCTTTTCCATAGTAAAATGGTCTTCCGAGTTCGTAGCAATATGCCTACAAATATTTAGAGCGAACGAAGGACTTTAGGTCTCGTGAACTTCGCTAATCGGATTCTACAAATTGACTTCGCAATAATTTGCAATATCTACTCTTAATCAAAAAAAAACGTAATTTAACAATTTATACTAACTTTAATTAAATTTTATAAAATTGAATTTTGTAATTAAAATTTGTAATACATAAATTTTTCAGCCTATATTACCTCACATACTTTTACATGAATACTTATCTAACACTTTACAAATATGTTATTTTTTTAAATTTCCAAAAAATTTAAAGTTCTTTTCTAATGCTGACGGGAATTACATTTATTTGTGTATCTTGATTTGAAACATTAGATTGAAAATGGCAGGCCTCGCTTACATAATATCGCTATCGTATATTGTCTGTATGAATAACAAAAAGAAAATTCCACCACAATAATGTTTAATAAAAAATATGTTCTTTTATAATTTAGTTTAATTAATGTTGCCCACCAACGTCGAAAAATTTGACACAAATTACGGATTTAAAAAAAAAAAACCGACTCAGTGACGTCAATCTCGCTCTTTACGTACGTATACTTTATTATACAGGGTGAATTTTTCAAGTGGGCTTTCATGGCCAAATCCTAAACTATAAGAGATATCGAAAAATGCTGAAAGGAGTCTCGATGCCGATTTTGATGAAAACTAAAACTGCATTATTAGATTTTTGATAAATCCATTTTCCCGGCCAGGAATCAAACCTGTTGATTTTGAAGAAAAAAAAACACTCTGTATTATTGCACCATCTGATAGTGTTCCTGATAAGGATCAAATTCTGGGAAGTAATGATATACGGCAAACCAAAGAAAAGTGTTGATTTTTAACAAATTGTCTCTTATTTCCATGTATTTATACATTACCGGTACATTGATTGAAAATCATCATAATGATTTAAAATCTCGCGCTCTTCGAGATTAAATGAAAGGAAAGTCTTGATTTATAGCAAAATCCTGTTTTTTTAACATTAAGTAATTAAATCTTAATTAATCAATTGTTCAAAATGATAGCCATTATTTTCAATACATAGTTGAACTCGACGCCTCAAGGAGTGTACTGCATTCCACATCACAAGGTTATTGATTCCATTCAGAATATTCCCTAACGCTAATTTTAAGTCGTCAATTTCATTATACGTACATTTGTAAATTTCGTTTATGACATGCCCCCAGAGAAAATAATTTAAAGGTGTTAGATCTGGCGGTTATGGCTTTTAACCTCGAAGAGCGCGAGATTTTAAATCAAAACATAATAAATGTAGTAGGTAATGTATAAATACATGGAAATAAGAGACAATTTGTTAAAAATCAACACTTTTCTTTGGTTTTCCGTATATCATTACTTCCCAGAATTTGATCCTTATCAGGAACACTATCAGATGATGCAATAATACAGCGTGTTTTTTTTTCTTCAAAATCAACAGGTTCGATTCCTGGCCGGGAAAATGGATTTATCAAAAATCTAATAATGCAGTTTTAGTTTTCATCAAAATCGGCATCGAGACTCCTTTCAGCATTTTTCGATATCTCTTATAGTTTAGGATTTGCCCATGAAAGCCCACTTGAAAAATTCACCCTGTATATTATAAAAATCTTTAAAGAAATTGTATTAATTTTCCAAAGCTAAGTATAGCAGTGCTTAGAGGTCGATGATTGAGGGGCGAATAGTCAATAAATCATTGCCGTTTCGGCTAAGCGACATCAACATCGCTCGTTAGCCGCGCCTCCTTCCAACCGCCAACCGATAACATACAAAAACAGGAAAAACGTGACAGAAAAAATCACTGTGACCACATTACTTAAGCTAAGAGGGCGGGCAATTTTCTAATAGATTTTAAGTAACGAAAATATAAATAGATAATTCATATTTTCTTATAGGTTTTGCGCGTATACATTTTAACTAAAGATTTTATGCGGGTTACTATCGCGTTTATTTTGATTAATTTGATCTCCGACGGTTCGAAAGCTTTGCAACCATCGTGACCACGGAGAGTTTCTAGTAATTCGCTTAAAATAGTTTTTTACACTAGAAATATAATTCTATCCTAGTACATTTTAGTAATATTACGTGCGAGTCGTTGTCTCGAAGCGCACTAACACCGAAACTCTATAACTAATTCTATTATGTTTGTCAAAGTAGGTTTTATTTTAAAAATAATTTCAATTATCTAACAAAATACCTTTTAAAAGGTTTATTTTTTTAAGATTTTGAGGAAAGAGGAAAATAAATAACCCAACGTAAATGGAGATAAAGCGAGAACAAATACTTACCCATCCCTGTCCACAACAAATCGTTTGAAAGCTCCTTCCTGCAATCTAATAGATTGTATCTAATGGTACAAAATATTTTACTCTGAACGCTGCAAAAGTAGTCATTTTTCATTTCTACGCGCAACTACAAATTTTAACAAAATATTTAAAATAAATTATACATACAATTTTTTACAGGTTTAGTGGAAATAGCAATATTTTTTCATTTTTCATAGGCTAGCTAGCAGTCGATCCAAAATATCGTACTTTAAAATATAATACAAAGTGATTCGGAGACAAGCATCTCAAAATCCGTATATTCTAGAACTTGATATCATTAATATTTTCGGTGATTAAAATCTACACAATACAAAGTTACATTTTAACCGGCCGAGATTTTTGGGAAATTCGAACACAGAATTATCAATTGCGAGCACACGTCTCTACCGATTCGCCCACGATCTCTCTCCGGTCAATTATAGAGGCAGTAATCACAATAGTAAAAGCATTATGGTATCAAACTTTTATCGATATTTCAATGTTTCTAAACTTCTATCGTAAGGCAACACTTCGCTGCGCTTTTCCACACTTAAAGCGGGCCTCGACCCTCTCGAACTTGGAGAAATTTCAACTTCACATCTATTTATCATTTCTTGTCGAGTTAATAATAAAAGCTTTTAGTCTATTGAAATATTAAAATATGAATACATAAATTATATTATTTTACCGTTAATTAAACATCTACCCGATTTGTTTTTCGAGATGATACTGCATTTTAATAGAAGTTAAAATACGGTCCATAAGCGAGAACTGCTATGTAACCATACGCCGACATGAGGAGATGAAAATGCACCATCCGAGCTGACAGTGCACACTCTTCCAAGGCTACTTCCAAACTGATCTCTTTAAGGTCATGACCATTCACTGAAAATACTATCAAACTATATAAAAATGTATAATAACATAGTGCTTACCTTAGTGAAGTCGAGTAAATGAGTATAAAATAGACTGTCCAATGTCTATAACGTCGTCTAGTATTTGCAGCTTCGTTTAGAATCTCTCACAATACCAATTTTCACCTTTGTTTTGTGAAACACAATCTGGAACACGCTAGGGAGGTCGACCCGCCCATTTTAACCTTATAGCAAAAAAAGGCAGCTATATTCTTTTCTATAAAATTTTTGTCACTAACCGTAATTTAGGTTTAATAAGCTCCGGTAAAAGATTTTTATTTATTAATAATATTTAATTCTCGAATATACGGATGTTTGGATGTTCGTCTCCCAATCACTTTATATTTAAGGATACAACATTTCGGGTCAGATTCGGGTCAGCCTATAATAATTATTATAAATTGATGCTCTGAAAAGATAGTAAATATTGCAAATAGCTTTCGTGGAAATTCTCACAAAACGTTAACGGTGCGTTTCGGAATCAAGATATCATGCTCTCGCCCCTCTTCCCTAGAGATTTAAGATGGCTCAGCGTCCCGTTGCTCTCGCAAAATATCCGAAATAGCCATCAAATTGCTCGGAGCCGTTTCCGTCATTTCGTGCGCGTCATTTCCTCCGGTATTCCTTGCATTCGACTTTCACCTAGAATCGGCACTAGCCGCTCATCAAATGATTCCGCTTCAGAGATTCTTCCTCGAGGGGTCACTTACTTTTCACTCCTCATTAGTTCACTTCTATTTTTATTGAACTTTTATAAATAATGACATCATTTATGTACATTTATATATGTATTATGTATATTAAAATATGTACATTAGATTTGTTTTTTAGATAAGTTTGTGTGTTTCCATGTGAAATGTTTTTAGTTGGATCCATTTGTTTTCGGTTGCTCGACCAAAATTTACATAGACCTAATAAAACATAGATAATATTTTTCGCGATATGTTTCCGGATCATTGCGCTGCCAGCAAATAAGTTTCCATCAAACTAAATTCGTTCTATCACATAAAATAACAGTCGACCCGAGCAAGTTTGAATTGTTTTACATAAAATTGATTTCGTCCCTATCTGAACGACATAAATTTCACGGCACGCAACATATTTCAGCTAGCTCATCGCGACAGAGACCATCGGGGACCGCCTGTTTTCACGGAAAACATGACCAGCACACGAGGTATATAAATGTAGCTATTTTTTCACAGTAAATTATTTAAACAAAACTACATTAATAAACACTTTTATTATGTTAAGTTGTTATCTCCTCAAAGACTAATTCCATTTTTTTCTTCAAAATGTTTGAAAGTTAAGTATTTTTAACTTTCTGAACTTTCTGTATTGAATGTTAGATATTTCATGTCACTGGTAGTTTTATCATTTTGCTTTGAAGATTTTGAAGTTATAAATAGATAAATCAATGATTAAAAAATAATATGAGTGGTAAGTATGTATTTAATACACATAAAATATATATAAATGCTAAATTGATAACCTTCCAAAGCATAATCTACTTTTCAAGCACCATAACATGTCAATCATTCACCAGCATAATATTCCATGGCGTAACATGAAAATCTTGACGTTTAGAAATTTAGACAGCCTGAAAGGCAATGGGGGAGGGCGAACGGGCTCTAAGCGGTGTCCGTCAGATGATCCGATCGCAGCCGGGGCTGGCTGATTGATGAAGCCGATTAGTGATGGGTAACCTACCTCTGAATAATTGTCGACATTTTTTGTGCAAAACCTTCCGACCGTAATAGAACTTTTACAAAGATAAATGTATACGAAAGATGGTCGATAAATTAATTTTCGTTTTTTTTTTAATTCGATAATTTTTTTTGATAGATACTCAGCTAATTAATAATAACGCTATTTCGGTACAAATAAAGAAAAACAAAAACAAATTTTAGTCGATAAAAATATAAGTGTCTAATATTTACAGCAAAATCTATTGTTTAAATGTACCCTTAAAATTGCAACTCACGTCTGCTACCTTCGTTTAAGAGTTGAAATAATTTCAGCTTCACGCTTTATTTATTTTTCATAATGGAACATGAAATGGCATTTCTGTTTCGATGTTGTATCTTCGGTAAATGGAACAAAAACATTGCAAATGTACGTTAGGGAAATTTTATTAATTATTATTTTCGGACACAACTTTGATATGATATCCACCCTTTTTCTGTCAGCCGAGGTAGACAGGCGTAAAGAAAATATGCTTTTATTTTTATTGGTCTTAGCTTAGTAATAATAATCCTTTATATTTGTTTCCGATATCGCCGACAATCAACGAACGACATATCGTTCACCGATATTTACCTAGGTAGGAAGTCGATAAATTACTCGTGTCGTCTCCACAACAACCGATAATATCGTCCATTCGACATTTGTATCTTTCCATTAATCGTTATTTCTGTATCGTTAATTAATCGGTGAGGTGGACAAACGCGCTCCTACATCAGTCACCAATATCGGTCCAAATCCTCCAAAAAAAGCTGATCTCGAAAGTCTTACACTTAACGGCAGACTTGGCTAAAATAACCATCTAATCATCAATCAGTTTACCACTATTTCAATATTTACAAAAACACTACAGTATTTAAAAACCAAAACTAAAATAAAACTTAAATAATTGTAAATAGAACTTCAAATTGATTTATCTAGTTGTAAAAGATATACAGATAGATCTATATTGCTTTAGAAAACTATAAACTAGCACTTCCTGCACTATCACTAGTAGTAAGTCGATAATAAATTGCCTAGTAAGTTGCGCTCAACTACACCAACTAGCAATATAGACTAGTAACTTTACAGACATACAACTTTATTTATTTTAATAATAATATGATAAAACTTAGATTAAACTTTCTACGTTATAAATAAAATTCATTTTTACAGCCCATTGAATAGTATCGTTACTTTCAAATGTAACACCTGTAAAGTTTCATAATCAGCTTAGAAAGAGAAGGTACGTCGTCCACATTGCACATTGTCCCTTCAAGCCGACATCGAGTCGATTGCTACCTGCAGAAATTTATCTGTGGTAACAGTTGACTTTATTCATAAACCCGACGCTAGCTTAAGATCAGGCGAACACATAATAGACTAATAAAAAAAAGACTAATAAAATTAAATATTATACTCATATTATAAGTGCTAACTTTAAAAACATAATATAAATTAATTTCTTTTTACTATTTTCCCAATCTGTATCGTTTACTAGTCCATGTAAGAATAAAAGGTTGGCTGTGCTCGGGCGGGCAGACCCAGCTTCCGTCGGAAGTGCCGTGTCTTTGCTCGCGCCTTCACCATCCGGGCAGCACCGTAACCTAAGAGCTTGTAGAATGAAATATATAAACTGATTTTATTTATGTTTATTATTTATTAAGTAATTGAAATAGGGTTAAAATTAAATATATATTTAATATGTAAAGGTTGATACATGAATTTTTTAAAATTATAATTACTACTACCTACTAGGGGTAGGCAGGGATTATGGCGTTTCAACTTTCTTCTCTACATGCCACCTTTCTCCTCACCACATCTTTTATTTTTCTTAGAAATACACGTCGAAAGAGGGTGCTAATCAGCAGACCTCATCTAGCCCTTTCTGATTAGAATTAACAAACAAAATTATTCGAATGCAAGATAATATTACTTAAAACGTATCAACCCTAACTATTCGTTAATACGACGTACACACTTACTCGTTCTCTTGCCATAACTCTAGCCAACCACATTCTAAATACAGCTTGTTCTGTAGCATTGTCAAATTAGTAAGTTTCTACAGCCAAAATCCTTATAGCTACAGAAATCTCTGAAAACAAAGTACAAATATGCTGATGATGATTATAATATATGTATATAAAAATATAGAGATGTTTGAATATTATTCTTCAATCGTAAATAGTTTAAGGAACTGCAACTGTAGCGCTTAATAATACAACCTTAAGTTGGTAACCAGGAATACATTACGAAAATAAAAAAAAAACTTTACCAGTATAGTGGAAGCTACTTTAAATTATGATGTCTGCTAAGTAGTTATTAATAAATATTTAAAGAAATTGTGATAAATGTGAATGATATTAAACAGGATGTTTGAAAAAAGCTCCATCATTTTCCCTGTGTCCTGCCGAAGACACATCTGATTGATGACAGTTAACGACAAGCCTACAACATAACAACATTGTTTGGTAAATTACCAAACTATCGATCCATTAGGAAACGCCAATAACACAAATATTATTAGATATTTCTTAGACACAAGTAAATTAAGCAATACAAGAAAATGGAACAATAAATATACAAATTAAATGTCATAAATCATCAGAAAACAAAGCAGATTTTTTTGAAATAAAATAAGGTAATGCAATTTATGTTAATAGCAACATTAGGCAGGCGTAAATTTTATTACATTATAAATAAAAAGAAAATGTCAAACACAAGTCACATTAATTTTATTTTGGAAACAATTCCAGTTATGGCGTAATAACGAACAGCCTGTGAACCTTTCATTAAATGAATAATATTTCGACTGTCATTTCTTTTTGTCGTCATTACTATTAATGAAATTTTTCTCATTTGATATACGATGGAAAAAGAACGTTGTTTTTTTTTTCATCATATGTTTTAAACGTAATTGAAATGTAACAAACTTATTTTTGTCTTTATTTTATTACAATAAAATAATATGTCAGTCACAGTAAATATTTGCATCTAGTTAATATTGTGCATTTCAAATCAAAGTAGACTTCAGTAGTTGAATATTTCTTTAATAAAGCGATAAGAAAACACACGATCTTTTATACGCATTTATTAAAACGTATTGAAAAATGTCCTTCTCTCTTTCTATTTTTAACCGACTTCAAAAGGAGGAGGTTATCAATTCGTCGTGTATTTTTTTTGTGGCATATCTGAAGGCGATGCATGCATTTGAAACATGTTTTATGATTGGTACTGTACCTAGATTCAAACAATGCGGAGTTTCATATTTGGTTGGCACCGACTTCAGAAATATGCTAAATAAAATGTAGACAATTAATTTATAAATAGATAATAAGCATCTATTCATGTTTATGCTTATTAAATTGTGTGTAGATACTCTCAATTAAAATTGTTTTTTACTTTTTAGTGATTTTAGTGTTTTAATTAGAAGTCGGTTCAATTTTTTTCAGATATGTTTTTATATTTGTTGTTGATACATTTCACTCATTCACTTATTATAATACTTATTTAACTTTGTGTGTAATTCTTTTCCTTTAGTAATCTGCAATTTTTGAGTCAACACAAATAGCTTGTTACTAAAAATAAATTTACAAGTTAAACAGTTAATTATATCTACGTATCCAGATACCCGCAAAAACTCTTTTATAATATTGTATAACCAGAATCAAATATCAATGTGTACGGTAAAGTGACACTTACTACTAAGCTTCTTATTGTTAAGTAGGAAGCTCCCAACCCAAAAAACTTCGAAACCTTCTACTTTTCTTTATCATGCCAGGGACAGGCGTTACTTTTCCCAGAAAAGTACTTTTATAATCATCCCCACGTACACTTCTGAAGAAAGGTCTTCTTTGCGTATAAATCTAGTTACGTACTATTTTTTTTATTACACTATACTTAAAACACTCATCCAAAGTGTACCGCTCCAGAAACCTCTTTTTTATTATAGCTCGGCATATGACAACACTTTGCCTAATGTTAAGTTAGAGTGCGGTCCACGAACGAAAACAACTGTTACTGTTACAGCAGTCGCTCCCGCTATGCCGGCCTGAGGGGTCGAATGCGCACCACTGAGATTGACAGTGCATACTTCTCTCGTTATACCTGGCTACTTCCATACATACATATAGCATAACAGCGCATTTCACGTGATGTTAAAGTAAACTAGGGTCTAGAGCGGAGACCACTGCTAACACATCTCTCGTCTCCGTTATGCCGGCGTGCTGTGACGCAATACTCGTCATCATATAATCATCGAGGTTCCAGTCTAAGGCTAATTAATTCAGAAATATGACTAGCCCTCTTCACGGGGAGACACACGCTGAAAATAAAATTAATATCAATTTTCATAAAATAATTAATTTTGTAGAGTTAAAATGGAACGTTTCATCTTAATCAATCTCAATTGTAGGTACCTAGATATCAACTTAAATAATAAAGCCGTTTTTCAATCAAATTCGCTCAAAAAGCCTACTCGGTTTTAATTTCATCATGTCAGAATGAAAGTTGGGAGCTTTATTCTTATTCAACGTTTTCAAATTGTTTTAAAAATATTTTTAAAATTTAACTTCAGCAATCGATAATCAATAAGTACCAATCTAATGTACATATTGTCCCTTAGTACCAATGAGCTTTTCACTAATTTAGGGCATGTACAAAAAAAATCCCAAAGGATACTCAGAGAAATGTGTTTTTTTTTAAATACAAATAATTATACGGGCTACTTATTACCCCTTAATATAAATATATTACTCCATTCTAATTACGAAGTCCCATTTGATACTTCTGACAAAAAATACATTACAAAATAAACAGATTTTGTTTAATTAATATTAATTTTATTTATTATTATTTTATTAATATTTTAAACGGAAGGGCACTGTGCTCGGCAACACAGTCTTCAGACTAGCGCTGGGGACAGAGCAATTTATAATTGTTACAATTTATTGTGTTCCGAAATAAAGCTTTTATTATTTTATAGTTATCAGTTGTGCCAAATTGAGATCGAAAGCAGTTAATTATGCAAAAAAAAAAAATAGTTAAAACTTTATTATATTTAGTATTAAAATAATAAAGTTATAAAAAAATCTTTCTTATTGCGAAGACTTAAGCACCATTATTAAGTTTTAAAACAAGACGTGGTAGCAAATTCTAGAATACTTCAAGTTTAAACTTTCAATTGTTATTTGCAATTTTTAAGTCCCCTTAAGTTATATGCAGAGAACATAGGATTCAAAAACTGAGGCGCAGTTAAGTATTTCTTAACTCAAAAGTTTGTCTCCTCCTTGTGAAGTTATAATGCACCTTTAGTCGAAGTTTGGAAAATGTGAAGACATTTTCATAACCTTAAAGCTTATTGGAATTCGTCGTCTGCAATATGATTATTATGTACCAAGTTTTACTTGATAACTTTCTATATTATGTCTGGAGGTGATTGGCTATTATACTTAGAAACTTGGACTTACTATAATTTTTTTTTTTGTTTAAGTAAATATTTTTGCATCAAGTCAAAAATTGTTCCAGTAAAGTGGTAGAATCTTTACTGAAACTTCCTAGTGAGTTTTGGAGGGAAAATGAAAACACAGGTTCTCTTCACTTGAATTGTTTGCCCACACTCACGCACATTCACGAACACTTAATAGTTAATAATCCACCATAATTACAGTACATAATTCAAAACAGATAACCTGACGTCTCAAGATGGTCGCCAAAACTCGAGTGAATTCAATTATTTGGAAAAATATAAAGGTATGTACGCTAAACTATGAACTAAGTACCTGCCTATGAATAAACACTAATAACCTTTTTGTTTATTATTGCGTTAGATACTTAGCCCAATTATTACAAAAATATATATGTATATTATAGGAACTAAAATTTTTTTTTATTGTAGCTCGGCATGTGACAATACTCCGTCTGATGTAAAGCTAAAGTGCGGTCCGTGAATGGAAACAACTGCTTCTACAGGGAAACCTGTGCGGTCAGCAGTCGTCCACTACGCCGACTTGAGGAGACGAGCATGTACCATCTAGATTAACAGTGCATGCTCCTCTCGCTATACCTGGCTACTTTCAAACTATTCCTGAAACGCGACAAGCTCACTTCACGGGTGTTACATTCGAAAGTGGTGGTACTACCCCAGGACGGCAGACTGGACTAATAACTATCATTAGTCTGCCTACCACTCTTTAATAGTGCCTACAGGCACTGAGCGACCAGAGTACATATAACAAAGTTACATTGGTACTGGTCAGAATTAGCAAGGTTCGAACACGGGTCTCATCGTTCGTGAGTTCACGCGTCTTACCGCTAGACCACGGCCGCTTTCATGGTGGTGAGCTTCATAATAGTATAATTACTTCAGCTATATTTGGTGAATATTATATTGGTGAGAATCCATGCGAAGATGATCGATAGCCGGAGACACAGGTATGACGAACATAGCTGATAGTCATCAATCAACAGTTTATTTACTAACAAGACTAACTTTCGAGGTTATTTAGAACGCAAAAATACAAAATCCGAGAAACATATTATATAATTTTATAAAGCATCTAAGAATTAATTGAAAGTTTATAAAATAATCTTAACCAATTATTTACTAATAGCACACCCACCTATTATGCGCAGTCCGGGTTCACTTCTCACTCCAAACAACTTAAAACAAAATAAATATCAAAATATGTTTTATTAAATAACTGATTTTAATTTCATAATACCAAAAAATGGGCAAAATATAGTCGTAGTGGCAATGACCTTCTTATTTGCTTGTCTCAACGTTTCATTTATTTTTAAATCATTTATAACTTTTTTCCTTTTTTTCACTCTTCGCTTCTTTACACGAGTTACAGATTTTGTATTATTTTGTACATTAGTTCTTACTTTATTTTGAACTGTGATATTTTTATTATTTCTTCTAAAATTGTTATTTGTATCTATATTTCTCCAAAAATGTCGAAAACCATATCTATCAATAAAAAATTCTTCGTCTAAGTTATTTTGTCTTCTTATAGAAGTTGATTTAGCAACTTTATGAATTGTAGGATTTAATATCTTGTAAGTATCGCCATAAAAAACTACTGACCCGATTTCTTGAAAATCAGTATGTGGGTCGATTTGCGATAAACAAACCTGAAAATATCGTATTTAATTATTTCTATTTAGTTTTTAATGAAATACACTCTCTACAAACAGTGAAAAACCTAATGACTGCTGTGTTTTTTATTTAGTTCTCAACTTATTTAAATTACGAGTACTTTTATTGGCTGTTGGACGCATGATATATATATTTTTTTTTTTGTTTAAGTGTGATAAATAAATTAGGTAATAAAAAAATTTGTTTTAAAAAAATTATATAGGCACTAATTTATAACAATAATTATTACCTTTTATGTCTTTATGTACATACGATACCCTGACCTCTAACCAGGAGACCCAGTACCATTATAAGTGTCAGCTACGACAACAGAACCTAATAACCCCCATACCCAAAAACAAATATTTTTTTAAAAAAACATTCGCTCAACCGGGAATCGAACCAAGGCTAAAGAAGCCGACCAATTCCCCACAGAGACCGCCAAGCTAGATAACGCGAAAATCTCACCTTTAAATGTAGTAAGCCAAAAACAATTATTCCAAACAACATTATAATAATGTACCTATCAAAGGAAACAAAAATAACTAAAATTAATTAGCGTAACACAAAATTAATTTTCTTTGTTACAGAATATTACTGTTTATTCCTAATCTAATAATGAGACTGAGATTCTATAACTACACTTCATTTCAATCAATATCACTCACAATGTAAACTATTATAATATAAACTCATTAAATAAAAAAAAACATGAAAAAATGACGAAGATAATAATAAATATTTAAAAAAAGTTAAATGAATTAGATAGACGTGGATTCGCAGGTTTTTTCCATTGTAGCTAAACTATGACAACATTCCGCTTCATGTTAACCTCAGTCTTAGAGTAATAGACAGACTGAGGATGGTTATTAGCCCAGTCTGCCGTCTTGCGGTAGTACTACCACTTTCGAATGTAACACCAGTCAGGTATAACAAGAGGAGTGTGCGCTTCCAATCTGGATGGTACAAAGTAAAAACCAGCATAGCGGAAGCGACTGTTGCCTGTAGAAAATTCCAACACCATTCATAGTCCACAGTAGTCCACACATCAGGCGGAGTGTTGTCAACTACAATAATAATAAAAAAATAACAATAAAAAATTTATTGGTTATTAAATAATATTATACAAAGTTTCAAAGCAAATTTTAATGATTGTAAACCTTTGTGTTACATAGATAATAGATGATAGTTATATTTTGTAACGTTAATTAAAGGCGACTGCCAGCTCAAGAAGGCGCGTCTCACACGAGATCGGAGTGGCAGCCTCTGATACATGCTACAGCCAACCCACTAACTTTAATTACATATAACGTATCTAGACGACAAAACGGGATAAATTTAAATTAAATTATCCCTATATGTAGGAAATCTGTTTTATTTACAATGTTTTTTTTTTGTAGATTTTCTTTGTTTCTTATTTTACATAAAGGTTTTTATTTCTATAATTAATAACCTAAATTCAATTACAATTAATTATTTAATGCCAGTTTATCTTGTATACTTTCCTTAAGTAGCGTTCAAAAAAAACGTAATAGTAAACGGCATAAAATCTTTTAATTTATTTGAAACAAGAATATATTTTTTTATTTATTTTGTTGTCGGTATACAACAACACTCCGCCTGATGTAAAACTAGAGTGCGGTCTATGAATGGAAACAACTTTCACCACAAATCTCTACAGGCTACAGTCGCCTCCACTATGCAGGCCGGGTGTAGGTTCATAGTACATTCTCCTCTCGTTATTACTAATTATTATTTTATGATCAGCCCACATAAGCGAGTAATGTGCCCACATAAGCATGTGAGAGTTCACATGCTTGCCATACATCATGCTTTAATTTCGTGATACCTATATATCAATTAATATCTAATTCAATAAGCTGGCCGGCATAACCAAAGTCTCTCTTATAGACCGCAGTCTTCCTTAAAATCAGACAGAATACGGATTAACATACTCATAGACATAGAGATATATACTGGAGGTGCAAACTTCATACCACAGACATAAAAAAAACCATAGGCCGCTTTAAACGATTTGACAATATTGCTGTCAAGTCGAATATTAACTGACAAAGAACCTAAACGTGGCTGTGGTCATATTATCTCTCGCATCACATTGGGAGCGTTATTGCACATCTAGTTGTATATATTAATGCTCATAGAATTATATGAAATTATTTTATTAAGCTTATTTTATTTAGCGCCTGGCTATTTCCCGTCAAATCTTAATTAATCGTTTGCTCCTTTTCTAAAACCGTCTATTGTTGATACCGACAAAGGTAAATTGTAAATGATTTTCACTGGGTCAGGGGGCGATTCGCACGGATTGGATTCCGTTCGAAACGTGCAAGTTGACCGCTTGTTAAAATAATAAACATTATTTTAGTAATCGATTCGCACGAATGTGATAACATATATTTACGTGGGAATCGACTCAATCAGAAATACATAGTACCAGTCTTCCAAGTAGGTATTTCAGAAATGGGAAAATAATATAATAATATCTAAGTTTTAGTAAAAAAAAAGGTTAAAAGAGTGGTGGGCAGACTGATGGTTATTTCTTCAGTCTGCCTGGGGTAGTACCACCACTTTCGAATGTTACTCCCGTGAAGTGACCCAGTCGTGTTTCGGGAGCGGTTTGAAAATAGTCAGGAGAGAGGAGTGTACATTGTCAATTTAGATGTTGCATTCTCGTCTGCTCAAGCCAGCGTAGTGGAGGCGACTGCTACCCGCACAGGCTTCTCTATAGTAGCAGTTGTTTCCGATCATGGACCGCACTGTCATATGATGAGCTGCAATAAAAAAAACAATAGTGTGTAATTTTATCAATTTTTATGTTATGGTTATGTTATAAATTCTGTCCGGTGCAATCTCCAATTCAGTAGTTGAAAGTGCAAATGCAAAATGGGTGGGCTGTCACCAAGCGACAGATAAATCACTTGTGCGACGATTTATAATGTCTCCAAGATAGATTCAATTATTACTCTGACATTAATAGCATTTGCAGATTCTCGATATCGATGTAGGTGACTCTACTTCTACCAATTGACATGTATCTATAATTATTATGTGCTATGTATTTTGTATGCGTGAAATTAATATTTTGCGACACACTTGGGACACGATGGGTTCCTCATACAAACTTTCATCCTCTATTTCACCCCTTAAGGGATTATGTTACCAAACACGCTGAAACACGTAACTCTTTATGTATTTTTTACCAAAAGTCTAATTATGAATTAATCTGAAGATGAATTCTCCATGCAAATGTCCACCCGCTTCAGTTTTCTTTTTTCTTTGTGCTTCCCCAAAATGAAATTTCACTTCCTTGTGAAATTTTATTGAAATCGGATCGAAATAAATAACTAAAAAGAATTAAAATTTGTGGATAACTTTAATTGTTAATTCACATAACTGCGTTTAATTAATTATTTAGTAGATATTATATTCCCAATATTTAGCAATTAACTTTTTTTGTACAAAAAGAAACATACAGCACCATCTATTGGAATTTCTGTGAAACATTTAGGATGGGTCCACCCTGGGGGGTTATGCAGGCGGCCCAAAACGAACCTTCGTCTGACGTTAACGCTAGCGTTTTGTTAAATTGGTATGCAGGCCACTATCGTTAGCGATGGTCACGTGACCTACCTTCGTCTATCGTTTCTAGTCTCGTTTTCGCGCGCGGTAAAGCGGTAAAAACGATAGTAAACCATAAATTGGTATGCACGACACCCATTTTGACAATTAAAGTGACTCGTACTATCGTTTTTACCATCGTTTCTGAGACGACAGCGAATTGTGCGTGTTTGGTGTTCGTTTAATATTTTTAAAACTTTGCAAAATTGAATTTTGTGCAAAAAGTGAAGGAATTCCATTGTTAATAAAAATCTAAAGTACGTAGTGTGTGTTATAGAAAGAATTTTCTTGTGAAAACTTATTCTTATTAGTATCAAATAGGTATCACATATTACAAGTAAAGTAGGTGCTCCTCGAGTACTTTTTGCTGCCTATAGGGCAGAAAGGAGTCGCCAAAGGAGAAATACAATGGTTCGTAGGCGAAAGGAGCGGAAGATACTTCTAAAAGTTATGCCTGACGAGTAGTTCCTACACAGAGTTACGGAGGAAGAATTCTTCCTATTGTGCGAGGAGAGTAGACGGCACACCAGATTAAGAGATAGTACAACTGTAAGTTTGCATACTTGTTATTATATTTACATAAACATTTGCATGCTCTCGTTGGTTAAATGGGCAAACTAATTACATAACCTATAAATAATAAACCATTTTCAATACAGGTCTTAACAGTTCTGGCATTCCATAGAATGGATTCATACCAAAAGCTAGTAGGTGATGCTTGTTTGATGGATCAAGTAAGTGTTAGCCGGTGCATAAGAGGGGTCACCAATGCCTAAAATGAGCCTGCGTTTGCGGATACAGTGTTTTCGACAACTCCGGGAGCTCATTGAGATATACAAAAGGGGTTGGTAAGTTTAATTTCATCCATTACTATTATGATTTTGTATATTCACATTGGGTCTATGAAACAATATCATTGTCTCATGGTAAGGTTGTCAGATGTGTTGAGAAAAGAAACTGGACTAAATTTGAAATTTGGCATCCCCGGTGTGCTGGGTGCAATTAGATGTACTCACATTGATATAATAAACCCCTCAGGAAGAGGCATCATGTTTTAATAGAAAAGGCAAACAATCAATAAATGTACTAATAGTAATAATTTCTAGATTTTTTACTATGGCATGTGGCCTGATGATAGGAACTGTAGTGCCCCAGTCGCCATCACTGTGCCGGCCCAAAGATATGACTGGAGCTATAGAGAGTGCAACTTGGTCACAATAAGGGATTAATCCGACACATCTAACAAAGCTATGGTGTGGTTGATCTTGAACATTAAAAAAAATAAAAATACTTATGAACATAACTTTACATCTTATAACAAATAAGTTTTCCCCAGCAACTAAGTTTTGTGGTGGAGTTAACAAACTTATTACAATATATTTGTAGAAAAACTTGGTAATATTGTTGTCTTGAGTTGGAACCCTCAACCTTCAACCCTAAAAAGTGGTGGTACGAGTTACAGATTATTAACTGAAGAATAACATTATATTTCTCAAACTAACAGGGCATTGTATAATTGTTTCAGGAGATAGCGGATATTCTCAACGAAGCTACCCCCATATGCATGACCCCCATGCTACTCCTGCCCAAATTGTACCCCAATTATTAAAAAAAAAACGAATCTAAATAAATTACCGTAAACTAATTTCCTTGTTTTATTTCCATTGTCATTGAGTTTTTTTTTATTGTAGTTCGGCATGTAACAACATTTCGCCTGATGTAAAGCTAGAGTGCGGTGCATGAATGGAAACAACTGCTACTACAGAGAAACCTGTGCGGGCAGCAGTCGCCTCCACTATGCCGGCTTGAGGAGACGAGCATGTACCATCTAGATTGACAGTGCACACTCCTCTCGCTATACCTGGCTACTTTCCAACTATTCCCGAAACGCGACAAGGTCACTTCATGGGTGTTACATTCGAAAATGGCGGTACTACCCCAGGACGGCAGATAGGACAAATAACCATCATCAGTCTGCCTACCTCTCTTTAATAGATATAAATAAAAAGCAAAAAAGTAAAGGTAATTATATTTATTTATAAATTAACTAACATACTTATGCCACAAAAAATGTAATCTGCTGCTGTAGATTGGCATTGTCATTTTTATTTTATTATTTAAAAAATATAAAATTACAATGTAATCTTGTGTAACAGAAGGGTGGCCAGGATAACAATAAAATTGCTTGTACATTTTCGCTTTGTAATTTACTGCAGATATCTTATAACACTTGTAATTAACATGGCCTTGCACAGCTTGAAGTGAAGAGTCAGTTCGTGGACTTCACGTTCCAGCATGCTTCTGAGTGTGTCCTTGCGGAACTTTTGACGCGATTCGTCCACGCTGTTGCACGCACATACGTGACTGTCTCTTCCGCCCCCGTGCAACCTTTACACAGAGGACTCTTAGTATGAACCTCCCATCACAGTTGTGGTTTCAAAAATGGGAAAAATATTGGCCATACCCATATCTATAGGCGATTTCTAAAGACTATTACTAAACCCTCAATGCCGCCGCTGGGACAGGGTTTTGTAGACGACTAATCTTTATAGTTATCGTTATAGGATCTTGAGGCAAGGACCGTTGTCGCCTGCAGTTTCTTCTGTAATTAATAAATATATTAAGTTATACTATATTTTTAAAGTAAAGCCTATTAATTCAGATCAATGTGATTTTCACTATTCAGGTAGATAGTGCGGCCGTGGTCTAGCGGTAAGACGCGTGAACTCACAATCGATAAGTCCCGTATTCGAACCTCGCTAAATTCTGACCAATGTAACTGAAATGACACCTGCGAAATGACCTTATTGCATTTCGGGAACAGTGTAAAAGTAGCCAGGTATAACGAGAGGAGTGTGCACTGTCACTCGTAAATGGTGCATACTCTTCTCCTCTGGACGACATAGTGAAGGTGACTGCTGCCCTCTATTTCTCTAAAGTAGCAGTTATTTCCACTCATGGACCGCACTCATAGCTTTTCAACAGTTAAGCGTCTGAGGTACAATAAAAAAAAGATATTTAACATTAATAAAAGTAATATTGTACCAACCGGGTCTCTTCTTGTACTGTATTTCACGCTGCAGGCCATGTGGCTAACCCAGAAGAACCAGCAGCATCTGAGATGACATTAACTGAGACTAAAGCTGGTTCTGAAGCAGGTGTCAGTATCATCAGTGTCTAACCAGACAAAATTGATGTCGTGCAAATCCTGTGGCATTTCCTGATCTTGCAGCACGAGCACCTCTATCTGCTCAGGCTCCTCGGCTACATTGTCCTTGTCCTGAAATTTTAGAAAGATTAAGTTTCTCAAATTATAAGCTTCTTATGTGCCTCCCATATAAAATGTTCCGTTCGTTCCAGAACTTGTTAGTAAGCACTATGCAAAATAAGCAATTACATTTAAACAAAACATTAAGAAGAAAAGATGATCATTCAAACTCTAAATTAAGGAATTTGTTTTATTTACAAAATCTTTTACATGTTTTTATAATTTTTAAATATACATACATAATTATGCTGCATGCAATACATTGTTATTGACATGAATAACATGCCTAGGAAGACACGTTAAATATTGAAATTACTGATTAAATTGATGATTCGTAGAAAAAAACATGCAAACAAAATAAAATGCAACAGAACAAGCTTTCTTGTATACTCACTTTCATCCACTTCTCTCCCGGCTTCCTTGGTCCTCCTTCTCGCTCAAGGGCGTGCACGAGCTCCAGCCACAAGTGCTGCCGCCTCCGACGCCCTTGAAAGCTCGCTAGTTACCACAAAGTACGTAGGTACCAAAGTTAATATGTCCCCGTTTCTTTAAAAACACACAATGTTAGAAATTGTATTGTTAAACAGAAGTTTGTACGAGTATTTCACAATATACTTACGTTTCCATAAACTCCACTAATTTTGCAAGCTGTTCTTGCGATACACTCATATTTAACAAAAATATTTCGAAATATATAACACTATAAACACCAAATAATTTTCCGTTATTTGTTAAGTGTCAAAAATAATGACAGCGCTCACGTTTAAAAAAATAAAAATTGTCTATTAAAAACGGTACCAAATTACATCACTAACTTTTACCCATCGTTTGGGACGATTGTGATTTTGGTGCGTCCTGCATACCAAAAAAAACGAAGGTTAAAACGATCCTGCGTTAACGCAAGCGTTTGTCAGTGAGAAAACGATGGTTGCTTGCATAACCCCCCTGAACGGCCAACAATAACACCAAGACAGCAGCGCCATCTTATGGTGAATACACTTTTACTTTGCCATTAACTCCTAATAGATGTCGCCTACAAAATAAACGTTTATTTCTTTCGATTTAAAGTTATTGAATAAAGTTATATCTACAATTTTAGGATGAAAATTAAACTAAAGTATATAAATTTTCATTATAATTTAATAATAAAAGTATATTTTAAACGATGAGATTAACACTAACAAAATGACTAGAAAAGCAAAAATGAATGTAGGTTATTAAATCGCTTATTAAAAAAAAATCAATATAAATGGTCTTAAATACAAACATAAACATTTTAGTAAAATAAATTATCGTACACTGCTGACGTAAACCCTAATAATTAATACAATAACCGCTCTAGATTAGAAATTCCTTTAAAATCATCATTCTTTATAAACAATTATTTTCATATGAAATTCATAAAAAAAATTTGATCAAAGGGTAACTTTCTATACAGGGTGTGACAGGGCTTGTGTCATCCCCGCGTACCAAACGTTACATACATGATTCTGATAAGTAATTCTTTTTTTATTTTAGAGATCTATTTTATTGTTTGCGTCATTTGACATTAATTAATTCAATATCAATACATAACATTATGGTACCATTATTTGTTTGAAAAAAATGCAAGGATTGATATGCAGCTGGTGTCGCGACAGCTGGTTGAGGTCATTCAACTCACAGCTGATTGACTACCAAGCGCGCGGAAAAAAAACCTGGCAATAGCATTTTAGTATTGGTAGTGCAACACGTAGTTAAAGGGATTGCTCGCAGACCCTTAACACCCCATATATCACCGTGCGTATACGCAACAGAAGTACTCAGAAGCTTCTCTATCAAACTTTGATAAATCCTTATCTCCTCGTTGCGTTAAATTCCTTATATTCCTTTTTTCTATAAAATAACATTATCTCCAAAAGTTTTTTTATCTTTCAAATAAGTTGCTTATACAAAAATGTCTGTTTAGCGTTTATTACTGTTTATACATCATAATATGAAGGCCTGTCTATTTATATAAAGACGATACGATTGAACTTGGTCCGGCCGCACCACGGATTTGGGTCACTGTTGTACCTACTGTATTCGAACCTGTGGACAATTCTATTGGTTGAGAGTACGCGCGTTACTCTATCGCGGCGTAAATGTAAACTTGTACTTAGGCCTCTGCTACGTGATGCGGGCTGGACCAACTATAATCGTTTACTAGCGACGAAACCCCCGGCGTTGCTCGGGTCAAAATACATCGCATGTTTAATGGTATAAAAAATATTTAAGGATCCGTTTTTAAAGTAGATATTGTAGATTTCTATCTTAGATATTGAGAGACTTATTTGACCATTAAACATACGGTTTTTATAGAGTTAATCAAATCAAATTAATTAACTAATTAACGAATTGAAAATAAGAAATACTCTAGTAAATGTGGAAACAGAAATTTGTAGAACTTTCTAGAATGTATTCTCCCAATCCTTGGATCCTTCAAGCGGAGCGTGAAAAAGCACCTTCTCAGGCCGGCATAGTGGTGGCGACTGGAGCCACCGTGCGAGCGGTTCTCTAGTCGTCAATGCTCATGGACCTCCACTGCGTTTACCATCAGACCAGTCGAGGTCACATGTCGTGCCAAAATAAAAAAAAAACATTCTATATCGATTTTAGCAGCTATACACATTTTTAATGTTTGTAGATAATTCTAGAAGTTTTTAGAACTTTCTAGAACATTTCATGTCGATTTTAACAGTAGAGCTCATTTTGGAACTTTCTAGACCATTCCAGAAATTTGTAGAACTTTCTAGAACATTTCATATCGATTTTAGCAGCTATACACATTTTTATAGAACTTTCTAGAACATTCTATATCGATTTTGGCAGCTATACACATTTTTAATGTTTGTAGATCATTCTAGAAGTTTTTAGAACTTTCTGGGACATTTCATATCGATTTTAACGGTAGAGTTCATTTTGGAACTTTCTCGGACATTCTGTATCGATTTTAGCAGTTGATAACGTTTTGGAACTTTCTAGATCATTCTTGAAACTTTTATAGATTATTTTTTAAAAATTTAGAACTCTATACTTAGTACTCAACATCTCATAAGTTAGAAAAAGACAGACTTAGTACTCAAAATGTCATATGTTAGAAAGAGACAGATATACATTTTTTAAGATTTTCGCCTCCCACAACCACCCTCTTGCACCCACCGCGACCAAACTCCCTTACTTTCACCAGGAGACCGAGGGGTATCTACCACCCCAACGGGAAGCAGATTGGAGTTGGTGATCATGGAGAAAACCCTGTATTTACGTACTAACATTAGCATTTTATATAAGTATTTAGATTTAGATTAACACCTAAACAAAACCATAGTGTTCAGAAAAGACTCGTCAAATCGTAACTGGACATTGGCTAGAATTTCGAGTTAGATATGTTTTGTTATCGGGAAGTACTTAATTGTTTTTAAAGTTATTGCAATTCACTTTTATGATAATTTGTTCCCCAATATTGTTGTAACAAAAGACCGGAAAAAAAGAAGTAGAAAGTTTTTGTCTGGAGCAAGAAATCTTTTATTTGGACAAAAACAATAGGTATTATACTAATAATTGCAAGATGTCTTTAAGAATCCCACACGACATGATGATAAATGCATTTCACATGTTTCTACATTTGAAGGTTTGAAAAATCTATTCAAATTGCTAACACTTGTTCCACTTGAACTCCCTATAAATCCTTCTCAGAGATCGTTTGACATAATTCTTATAAAATATTAGCTTTTTTGTCAACCTTTTAACTTTTTTTTTTTAAATTTCAAGCTTGGGTTTTTTTCTTTTATTCGGGTCATCAACGCACGGTAAAATTCTCAGAATTTTTTTTTTTTATAATTATTTTCACTTTAATTTTTACAAGTGTTTACGGCAATATAGAAGAAATCCAAGGTAGTTTTCCTGTAGCTTTAAAGTGATGCCAATCATACATAAATCTTCCAACAACGAGCAATATTAGAAACACAAGAACTAAATTGACTATATCTACCATACTTATTGGCATCACATTTTCTGGTCCGCAGACATAACCAAGAGATATTGTGCTTATCTGGAACGAGATTAGAGGAATAAACATTTAAGCTGATAACTTAAATTAATAATAATTATGTAGTTTTTAATGATAAACAAATGTGGGAACTGTTTCGAGAACGGCCGTGACCTAGCGGTTGAGGGCGTTTTTCGTTTATGAGAGGGTGTATTCACTGTCAATGTCAGGAAGCGACTGGTGTCTACAGACATTCTCTGCGGTAGCAGTAGAGACAACTGTTTCTTCTGCTTTTTCTCATGGCCGCACTCTAGCTTAAGATCAGGCGAAGTTCTGGTTTACTATACACGAAAAATGGAGTTTTCAAAGACAAACGAAAGATAAGAGGGTACAACAATCGCATTGTGGTTAACCAACCTGTGCCAATGAAGTGACAGAACCATCTGTCTTAGAGCATCTAATATCGGGCAAATCTAGAATAACTCTTTTATATTTTAACAATAACGCTTGAAACCTCGGCGTATAATGACAATCACAACGCCAAGGATTGTTGCCGAGGAACACATGCATTATATTGTTATTGCTCTGAAATGCTTTATCGAATGCGTACACTGGAATCTGTAAAGTTGCATTTTATTAATATTGTTTTATACCCAAATAATAATGTATAAATGAGCGGCCGGGGTAAAGCGGTAAAAGGCATCAACCCATAGATACATGAGGGCGAAGTCTGGGTTTACAATATTATTGTGACCGCCGAGATAAAAAAAAAACAAATGAACCGAACACATTGGTGGAGAAATCTCACTTTTTTTATTATTGTAGCTCGGCATGTGATAACACTCCGCCTAGAGCTAGAGTGCGGTCCATGAATGGAAACAACTGCTATTACAGAGAAACCTGTGCGGGCAGCAGTCGCCTCCACTATGCCGGCTTGAGAAGACGAGCATGTACCATCTAAAATTGACAGTGCACACTCCTCTCGTTATATCTGGCTACTTTCAAACTATACCCGAAAGGTCACTTCACGGGTGTTACATTCGCAAGTGGTGGTACTGCCCCAGGACAGCAGACTGGACAAATAACCATCATAAGTCTGCCTACCACTCTTTAATAATGCCAATAGGCACTGAGCGTCCAAAGTACATATAACAAGGTTACATTGGTACCGGTCAGAATTAGCGAAGTTCGAACACGGGTCTCATCGATCGTGAGTTCACGCGTCTTACCGCTAGACCACGGCCGCTCTTAACGCTGTGAGGACGTAATCTAAACTCGTACTCAGGGCCTCAGAGGTCTCGTTCGCATCATTCCCCGATCGATGTCGGTTTTGTCAAAGGTTTAGTTGATTGTAGGAATACATTTTTCGCGCCGAGTTCACGGCACTCACCGTTGAGAGCCGTGTTCAAATCCTGCTGACCGGTACCAATGTAACTATTAGTCTTTACTAGTACTAGGCATTGGTACTAACCAAAGATACAAGTACTGGTTTATTATAGGCATAATATATATATAGTACCTGTCTTATTAAATTTCCTCTTAGACTAAGAACTCTGAACGAAGAAAACCATTCGGAGGCTTCGAGCTCCTTAACACTGGGTATGCTATTATTATCTAGATACAAATCAGCAATTTTTTTGTATTGAAGGTTTTGCAATATCGATCTTACTGAATTAATCTGAAAATTATAAAATAAATATAATTAGTGATCTAGTAATACTGCTCGTGAAGTTATACTCCGCCTGATGTAAAGTCAGAGTGCGGTCCATGAATAAAAACAACTGCTACTACAAAGAAATCTTTACAGGCATCAGCGCCTCCGCTATGCCGGCATACTCCTCTCGTTGTACCTGACTACGCGGGTACACTTGAAAGTGGTGGTACCACCTGCCCCAGGACGGCAGAACTAAAACCACCACTAACAGTCTGTCTGCCAATCTTTAACTTGATGATGGGTTCCCTATACAAATCATTGACTGTTTCATCTGCATCATTTTCATTTTTTGAGTCAAAATGTTACCAATGTCCTTTCTTTCCAAAGGAGAATGCCCATTCACCTAAAAGAAATGGGCCCACAATTTTTTTCTCGAGTTTGTCGATGATTTTTAGTTTATTTTGTAGAAAAATAAATCTACATTCCTTATCACCAATCAATTTTAATTTTTTCACCCGATTTATTGAGTAATTAGACTTTTTCTGATGCATTACTTGAGGTTATTATTATATTATTATAATTGATGATATGTTTTTTATGTAATTAAACATTGTCTATTGATTTGTAAACAATGTTTTTATATAATTGAAATAAATTAGTTAAAAAATAAAATATTATTTTAGAATATTCTTTGGTTAACAAACGATTAGATATCAAGTGGGATCAAAAATGGGCATTATCGCCTATACCATGGTGAATGCTCCGAAGAGCTCTTTAATCTAATACCTGTCTCATCCTTTCACAACCGTAACACCCGCACTGGGAGGGGGAAGCATTCACACTATGTCGACCGACCGACTAACCTAACAAAACGGTTCGGCGCGTCCTTTTTGTGTCGCACAATTGACAAGTGGAATGCTTTGCCCTCCCATGTATTCTCCCAATCCTTTCACCTTGGATCCTTCAAGCGGAGCGTGAAAAAGCACCTTCTCAGGCCGGCATAGTGGTGGCGACTGGAGCCACCGTGCGAGCGGTTCTCTAGTCGTCAATGCTCATGGACCTCCACTGCGTTTACCATCAGACCAGTCGAGGTCACATGTCGTGCCAAAATAAAATAATAAAAAAAAATTTGTAACAAACATACAGATATAAATTCACATTTATAATATTAGTATGCTTTGTTTTGAAACACGCGTCATATTTTAAAGATTGCTTTAAATATATTTTTGGCTTCATAGCCATTTCTTTTTTTTTTGTAACAAACAATTCCTAGAAGTGGGTCACTCTTATTCAGCATTCGAAGAATATTTTTTTCATTGAGTTGCATATCAAGCAAACTCTACTCATATTAAGCAAATTAATCATTCTTTGTTTGTAGAAATGAGTCACCGATTCCACTTACAAAACAAAAAAAAGAAATAATCATTTCATTTTAAAAGTGAACAGTGATTTATTTATAGTAGCCCATACTAACCATACACGTTAAACTAGAGGGCGACCTCAAGAAATATCTACAGGCAGCAGTCGCCTCCGCTATGCCGGCTTAATGAGATAAATGTAAACCAAATCTCATAGTCGACATTTTTTAAGAACTGCTGTTACATTAGTATTAACACTCGTGAAGTATAACGAGAAAAGTGTGCACTGTCAACCTGGATGGTGTACGTTCGTCTCCCCAAGCCAGGATAGCGGAGGCAACTGCTGCCTGTGGCATTTTTCTGAGCGCCAAGTATGAGATTGCATTTACGCCGTGAAAGCGTAAGGCAAATCTCTTCACCAATGGAATCGCTTCATTCATTCGCTAGCAGTTGTTTTTGTTCATGGACCGCACTTTAGCTTAACATCGAGCGGATTGCCATATGCCAAGGTACAATAAAAAAACTTACCTTATTCCCTTCAAGTTTAAGCGTAGTAGTGTTTGGAGGTAAATTGATCGGTGGTGATGATAGATTCCTATTAGAACAATCAACTGTTATTAGCGGTATTATATCACCAACACGATTTGATACAACATGTGTCATTGCACACGAACATGGCGCAGGACATTTTGCTCGTACCATCTAAAAAAAAACGTATTTTAAATCGTTCATAATCGATGGGAATAGGAACCACGTTCGGAACAACAGGGTATCCCAAATAATCAACAAAAAGAAAGCATTTATCGATGTTATTCCATTTTTATTTATTTTTTTGCTGATTGTACTTATATGAAGTTATTTATCTCATTTCTCGTGCGTACTGCGAAACATGGGTTTCTTCAAATTGAAGGTGAATAGGTGCTCCACCTTAGACCGCATCACTGCTTAACACCAGGCAGGGTGTGGTCAAACGCTTGCATATTAAGCATAAAAACATCTGTCAAGTGAAGTTAGCTGCAAATCCATTGTTTATTACATATTACAATTAAATTTTGACTACCATTATGCAAGACGATAAAAGCATGCTGTGTACTCTATCCACTAGGGATAATGGTTTAGTTCTATTTACTTTGCTTTTATTTTATATTGTATGCATGTAGCGACCATTCTCCGTTGGAGCACCAATATTAAATAAATAAATAAATAAATCCAGTTCTATTCTTAGTTGGCTCGCAAAGTAAGCGAATTTTTACGATTCCATTCAGAGAGAGCAGAAGTCAGTCATAAGAATTCTAAATATTTTATAATAGAACTTACAACAAATTACAGATGTCTCGTTTTTAATTTTTAATTTAATATCATGGGAATAGTTGTAAGAGAGGGAGGCTGTTGAAGCGCTTTTCTTTACCAATAGGGATCTCCAATCAATGTGTGAATATGAATTTTCTATCTCTCTTACGTCCATTTGCACCAAATGGCCCGTTAAAGTTATTTTAACTATTACTTTTACGTTGACGTAATCGTTAAACGTTTACATTTACTCCACACGCGTTACACCATCGTCAAGCTCGTCATTTTTGACGCTAACTTTAACGCTAACCGTAACCAGCCAATCTTAGCCGGTTAAAGTTAAAGTAATCATCGCCAACATCAAATGTATGAAAAGAAGCCAAATATGTTTTTCTATTATTTTTTCGGGATCAGCCACCCTTTTAACGATAACAATATGAATTTACACGATATTGCAACACGTGTGGAGTAAATGTAAACGTTTAACGGTTACGTCTCGGTAAAATGTAATAGTTAAAATAACTTTAATGGGCCTTTCAGTACAAATGGCCTTTTATTAAAACAAAAACACGACTTCCTGTACAATTCTGAGTCCGAATTCCTGTTCACTCGAATTCGAATGTTTATATATTTTTTATGAATTAACCATCTACATAAAAAAGACCCTGAGAATAATAACCACCGCATATTACACGGTATTATTACCTTCGATATGGTTAATTTTAAACAATAACCAAATTGTTTAAATCAAATAAGAACAATGAATTCATTTACATATTTAGTAAGTAGCCCATTGAAACGTCAAATAGCATAAATATAACAAAGAGACCTTTATTTTTTCTAGCTTATTTTTTATACGAGTAATAATGCAATACCTCTATTAATGTATAGTATTTTTTTATAGTAGCTCGACGTATGACAACACTCCGTCTGATGTAAGGCTAGAGAGTGCGGTCCATGAACAGAACAACTGCTACTATAGAGAAATCTCCATGGACAGAAGTCGCCTCCGTTATGCCGGCCTGAGGTGACGAGTATGTACCATCTAGATTGACAGTGCACAACTCTTCTCGCTATACCTTACTACTTTCAAACTACTCCCGATCAGTCAGTAGTGATAGCTCACAAAAATATTATCGGGGATTACTCACTCTCTACAATACAATACGTCACGCCTTTTTCTTTGCTTTGTTCGTTGATCGTTGAATATAACACAATGTATATATAGCTAATAATATTTTAATATTGTGGTAGATCCCATATACATATCACCACAAATAGCAGATTTCTACTTCCTTCCTCGAAAAGGCAGTGACATAATTTTGAATCCAAAAATTCCAAATCCTAACAATTTTAACAGTCTCCAAGTTTTTAATTTTAAACGAGAACAGAAGATTTTTTGTATTCGGCTCTTCGCACATCTGCAACTAATGAACAAAGAAAAACGCACTACTGAGTGACCATTTATTTAGATTTTTTGTAAGAGCTTTTATTTTCACACGTGGCATGTTTAGTGCAATTGTTTTCTGAGTATAATTTATTAATTTTAACGTAGAGTACCTACTTCTAAGAAAGAATTTTAGACCCCGACATTGTCACGGATAATATTATGTTTCTGTCTATTTTTCTATTATTATGAGGGAAGCGAGAGAGTTGTATGAGGATCGTGGTAAGTGGTGTTCCGTTGTCTTTGCCTATTCCACAATTCATGAAAATATTAGTTTTTTTTATTAAATTATTATGAAAATTGGAAATGTCTAAAATACCCACAGTACAGGTAATAATAATTATAACACAGGTCTGCAAAAAAAGATGTTTGAATTGTTCTAAAAAAGTGAAGGGTCTTTTTCGAAGTAATTTTTCATGTAGAATCCGAATTTTATCAATTTCATTATTCTCAAAATTCACATGAAACTGCAAACTTCAAAACGGAATATCTCAATGCAGGAATAAGATATTTTAACAAACTCAACGGCATTTAAAAGAACAAAACTAACACTTTAAGGTGCTATTGGTTGTTTTTTAGAAGAAAGAATATCGCGATGCTTCATAACCTCACATATAGACAAAAATCGCGATTTTTGCTCTTTTAGGTTAGGATATCTCAAAATCCTGACGTGATAGAGCAATTTGGCGATTCAGATTCTATATGTAAAATTACTTCGAAAATGACCCTTCACTTTCTTGGAACAAAACCATGTTGACCTGTGAATACGTGTATTTATTTACATTAAATTATCAGATACCTACCTTTCTTACGATCATTTGACAACTAATTAGAAACAAATAACTGCCCTATTTATATACACAAATATATTCAAAGATAGCAATATTAGGTAATTCCCAACACGTTTAATTAACAAATTATTTACCTAATTATTTTAAAATGAGTCATTACTAATGATGTATTCTAAAGCAACTTGTGCATATAACATTAAAAATAGATTAGTGCTAATTAGGTGAAAGTTTAATGACAGGACATTATTTCTAAATATTGAACGTTTTAATTTTTTTCGCAATCAAAAATTTGAATTAATTTAGTAAAAAAGCACTTTATGAACTCTTTTCTATTACATTTAGCTTCCGAAAGACGTCTGGCAAAAATAATACAAAAATTTTGTTATTCACATTTATAACTAATAACTGAGGTTTAAAAATCGAATAAGAAATCACCCATTGACAGGGCACACTCCTCTCATTATTTTAGGATGTCAAAAAGAACCCCATTTGTATACCTTTATAATATCCATAACTCTATGTAAAGGTTTACCACGATAAAGCTGCTGGTGACACATTAATTGTTTGTAATCTGTTATACGTTTTCTCGTAGTCCCATTCTCCCTTTCCATTGCTAGCCAATCTAAGCCTCCATCGCTACAATCCCACTTGTTTTCTATAAAAAAAAAACACTTTTGAGTTGTTTAACACCTCTCGCTTGAAAGATAATATTAACCACTTTGTGACAACACTAAAAAGGGCAAGTGTTAACGGCAGACACGAACTCTTTTTATAGAGCTAGAAATCCACAAGTAGACATAACTGCCTCAGAGAAGCGCCTGCAGGCAGCTGTTGCTTTCCCTATGCTGGCTTGAGGAGACATTGACAGTGAACACTTCTCTCGTCATACCCAGCTATTTCAAAGCCGTTCCCGAAACGTATCTAGGTCACTTGATGGTTGATGTTGCACTTGAAAGTGGTGGTGTTAGCCCAGGACGGCGGACTGAGCTAGAAACCATCATCACCACTCTTAAAAATTTTATAAGATTTTAATTCAAAAATTTCTGCATATAGTAGTAATCTTTTTTTATGAATTTATTTAATATATTATTATTATACTAATATATTTAATATATTATTATTATATTATATACAGCTCGATTACCACTCACTGACTGACTCACTGACATATATAATGAAGCACTTGCCGGGGGGTCAGAGGGGTGATTCTTTTTGGGGCGTGTAGAGGGCGGTCCCGCGACCCCAGGAAAACCTCGACTTTGACCGGAAGCGGACTCCGGACCGGAAGCGATACCGATATCTCGGAAACGAAACGAGGTAGGGCACAAGTGCCGGAACAAAAGTCGTAGGAAATGCCCTCTAATTTCGAAATCGACACCTTTTTTTTCAAAATTGCCCAAAAAATCATTTTTCCTCGATCGTATCGACATCCTTTTCCCGCCCGTACGCCGATCTGAAACGGAGCACGGCGCTTGGGCGTGGCCTGGCGAGCCCCGCGGCGCGTGCGTTCGGACATCGGCGTAGGGGCGACCCGATTCTCGCTACGTTGCTCGTCGGGGTCCGCGTTGCTATTTACAGTCCGCTCAGAGCGCGCAATGAAAATATCGAGTGCGGTGTCCGGACGAAAATATCTGCTACCATGGTAGGGGCCTCCGATGCTTGGTATAGATTGTTAGTTGTGTCGGCCGTCGCGTGACGTAGGCGGCGTCGTACGCCTCGCGGTGCATTTATTTTTATTTATTTCTACTAATATGTCGTGTGATAGTGTCAGTGTCATTTTGTGAGGTTTTTACGTGTATTACATTTTCAATGTGAAATATACGAGTGTTTTCTTTTATGATATACCCTAAATATACGTATAAACATGTACCAAAGCAAATAAACGCCTAAAGAAAAAAAGAAAGCAAACCTGCCGAGGACGCTGATCTTAACAAACATTACAACATTATTTTGTACAAAAATAAACATTAAACTGTCTTAAAAAATAACAATAATAATAATAAAAACAAGATAAGTAAAAAGAGAAAAAATAATAATATTAAAATAAAAACAACTATAAATAAAAAATAAAAACAACCAATAAATTCATTTTTATAATTTATTCGTTAATTATTAGGACACGGGATGAGTAAGTCATGAACATTTTTAGTGTACCAAAGCAAATAAATACCTAAAGAAAGAAATAAAGCAAACTTGCCAAGGAAAACTAAGTCTTATGCTCCGGAGTCAAAATATGGTAATTTTAGCTTTTTGTTATGGGAATTCTATAGGGAGGCCATAAGGAGAACAGGTTTTTGTTAACAATGACAAAAACACAGTAATTATAGTACCCAATGAGGACAGGTATTCATTAACAATGACAAAAACAGCATGAACATTTGAATATATTCCATTTTATTATATTTATTGAATTAAAGCAACTTGTATGTGCACTATATAGGTAAACAATTAAAAATCACATACAGTTACACTCACTAAATAGACTACCTACATCATAACAGAAAAAAAAAACAATAAACATAGGTAATCTTGAATTTTACACCATTAAACATTTATCAGTACTTTGAGCTTTATAATCTCCGTTTTTCATTAAACTTTGTAATATATCTGTATTTCTCAATTTCTGTTGTGTTTTAATTCAACTCCTAAAACAAAAAGAATTGTGTAAAAACACAAAAACATAAAATAAAAGGTAGGTAGGTATTGTGACCATAGTTAGTTGTTGTTATGTTCCCATACATAAGTAGTATTGCCATTTATTTGGTGCAATGTTTTCTGTTTTAATTCATCCTCTGAAATAAATTGAACTGAAAAACATAACTACTATAATAATTATATATTTATAGAATTAGGTTATACTTTTTACCAACAAAAATATTTTTTTAAATATAAGGCACCAATCTTAGGCCACCAGCCTAATCACATTAAATTTAGGTAGGTACTTAAAATAAAATAAAACAAACTAAAATAACAAATTAAACACTTGAGTAATATGCTAAATAATCCTCATCTAACTTTAAATAATATTAAGAATTAAGAAAACATAAACAAAGATTGGCTTCATTAACAAACAAAAATGGCGGAAATTAGACATGACAGTCTTTATAAACACTTATGACAAAACGTTAGTATTTATGTCGTAAAATGATTAATATAATATATTTACAGAAAATAAAGTAATTTTATATTATGTAGTCGTATTTTTAAATAGATTAATATTGATGATAAAATGAGAATTCTCCACCAATAGGATCGCTTCATTTGAATTTTTAATGCCGCGAAAAGGTAAATGCATACTCAAACCTAAACACGAAAGCATATCATGTAAATGTCGTAACCCGATTCATTTTAACAATTTTATTTATTTAATTTAATATAATAGCTTATTGTATAAAGAACTTGTTAAATACGTCATATTTGTTAAAATAATTTATTTTTATATTATTGTAATAAATTGATTTAGCTGTGGCATGAAGTACCTTTATAATACTCTGTGGTCGAGGGTTTTTTTTGTCAAATTCGAGGTTAAGGTATAGCGATGTAGTGAAATTGCATTTATTACGAAAATTATGAAGTATTTATATTATGTGAGAGTCTAATGTGTAAGAAGAAATGTATTTTTAATAATCTATCTATATTGATATGGAATTTTACGACGGTATTTCGAGGTGGAAGTGCTCATACGCATATAAAGGTGAGTATTGTTTTTAAATTAATTGATATCATATTCGACATAATTATCTATTCTACCTGTTTCAAAGACTGACTCAAGTGTTAACGTAAAGCATGGTAATTTAGTAAACACAGAAATCCGTAAAGTAAAACGGGTTTTTGCTGCCTGTGATAGGTACACACAGTCGGCCGCTTTACCTGAAGCAATTCATAGTAGGGCTTGAATTATGAAATAACATTTCTTTTTTAGAATATCAATAGTTTGTATATAGTATATATAGTAGTATATAGAGTTGTGAAAGATTGACTTTCAAGGATCGACATTCTATGTCCAGCCTTCGTTTTTCTTTGTTTATAACGAGTTGTTAAAGCAGTTCTTGCACTTGACATGAGACCTGCTTAATATTCACTGAACCCAGCACCACTCAGTTGTTGGCTCTATAACAGGGCAATGTCTGCGCAACAAACTCTTATTTACTTTCAATGTTACAGACATCCCCCTATGTAAATGATATATGGAAGCTCACACATGTGTTCTTGGAGTACATGTCAGAAATTCCTCTGCATGATAAGGACACTTCCGGAGGTGTGAAAGGAATGTATCAAGTGGCTGCGGTGATCTTCATTTTACAAGATTTGTCAAACAGAATGTACTCTGTACTCTTTTTATTTAGCTTCAATTTCTTTTACTAGGATACCTACTATAATATATGTACATACAGTTGCATTGGTTTGATAATTGTGCCAAAATTAAATAATATTATAAAAAAGGCAATACTTCATGCTGTATTCATACAGTCTTCACATATCTATCTACAAACAAGTGTCCTCAATACGATGTAAATGTATGAAGTACTATACACCCTTCTCTTTGTCGAGGCGTAAGACACAAGATGAGGTCTATTATTATTTTTAGGTTACCGAATCATGATAATTATATAACTAATTTTATGTGTTTTAGCCATTGTAATTGTTTTAATAAATACATTATTGTTAATAAGTAAATTGTTTTATTATAATGATTCCTTTTACGTGTACGAAAATCCCCTCAAGAAGGCCCATTGTCGCGACGGTCGATTTTGGTTCCAAGCGGGGAGGATAGATGGAGTTTAATTCGATGATAAGGGTGGGCTCAAACACGAGTAAAGCGCCATCTATCAAATATTGAATGCACTACCTTGATTGGTAGATTATATTATGTCATCTTTTAATTGCATACTATTTTATTAAAATACTTTTATTGTTATTCAATTAAGTGTATTATATTTAAATTAAAACTAACAACCGATGACACGGCATTCTTCATTCATCTGACACTTCCCTTCGCGTTCCAGTTCTTCCTATGTGTAGCCTACGCTCACACGTTCCAGTTTTATATAACAGAGACAAAGACAAATACTATAAGACGTACATACAGTTGGATAGGCTTGATAATTGCGCCAAAATTAAATAATATTTTAAAAAAGGTAACACTCCATGCTGTATTTTGTCTTCACATATCTATCTACAAATAAGTGTCCTCAATACAATGTAAATGTAGAAAGTACTATATAATTTTACACCCTTGTCTCTGTCGAGGGGTAAGCAGAAACTTTTCTAAAATTACTGTATCTTGAAAAGTAGAAGAGTTAGCGCGTTCGTATAAAAGGCGATTTTGTTCAATATGATAAGCACTATAATTTTTTGTTATTTATTTATTTATTTATTTTTATTTTTTTAAGAAACCTATATCTCGGAAAGTAGAAGAGTTAGCGCGTTCGTGTAAAAGGTGATTTTATTTAGTATGATGAGCACTATTATTTTTATTTTTCTTAAGAAACGGATATATCTCGAAAAGTAGTTGAGTTAGCGCGATCATGTACAGAGTGATTTTGGTCATTATGATGAGTACTATAAATTTTTAGTATAATTGTTATATCTCGTGTAAGTTCTAAACCCTTTTTTCCGAAAAGTACCCAAAAAAAAGTTTGTCCAGAAGCCCGAAACGGTCACGAATTCGCCCTCCGCGGGCCGCTTGCGCCCGCGGGAACACCCAAATCGCTAGTTATACTAATATATAGCTGCAATACCACTCACTCACTCACTGACTGACATCAATTATTTCGTACTTGCCGGTATAGTGGAGGGTAGCAGTTTTTTGGGTCGTATAGAGGACGTCCCAAAACCGTCGAGAAAAATACGACTTTGACCGGAAGTCGATTCTGGACCGGAAGTGACAGCGATATCTCGGAAACGGGGCGAGTCGGGGCAGTCACCCCGTAGAGAAAGTTGTAGAGAATGTCGTCTTATGCCGAAATCAAAAAAAAAATTTTCAAAATCGGGCAAAAAAAATTTTTCCTCGATCGTATTTATATCCTTTTCCCGCCGGTACGCCAATATGAAACGGAGCATGGCGGTGGGCGTGGCCTAACAGCATCCGCGACGAGGCATTTTCGGGACGAACGATCGAAACGGCTTTACCTCGGTCAGTCGGACGGTGAGCGCGGCCGCGTGAACATCGAATTTGCTCCGCGCGGCGGGCTTTCTTTTAAATATCTCAAGAAGTAGATACGTCAGAGTAACCATGTAAAGAACAATTTTGTTCAGTGTGACCAGCACTATTTTTTTAAATTTTTGTTTTAGTTTTTTTTTTAATTTTTTAAAATCTTCATATCTCGAAAAGTAGATACGTTAGCGTCACCGTGTAAAGACCAATATTGTTCAGTATGACCAGCACTATTTTTTTTTTTTTAATTTTTGTTTTTTTTTTAATTTTTTAAAATCGCCATATCTCGAAAAGTAGATACGTTAGCGTCACCGTGTAAAGACCAATATTGTTCAGTATGACCAGCACTAATTTTTTTTAAACTTTTGTTTTTTTTTTAATTTTTTAAAATTGCCATATCTCGAAAAGTTGATACGTTAGCGTCACCGTGTAAAGACCAATTTTGTTCAGTGTGACCAGCACTTTTTTTTTTAAATTTTTGTTTTTTTTTTTTTATTTTTTAAAATCTTCATATCTCGAAAAGTAGATACGTTAGCGTCACCGTGTAAAGATCAATATTGTTCAGTATGACCAGCACTATTTGCTTTTTTTTTTTTAATTTTCTAAAATAGCTATTACTCAAAAAGTACATACGTTAGCGTCACCGTGTAAAGACCAATATTGTTCAGTATGACCAGCACTACTTTTTTTAATTTTTTTTTTTAATTTTTTAAAATCGCCATATCTCGAAAAGTAGATACGTTAGCGTCACCGTGTAAAGACCAATTTTGTTCAGTATGACCAGCACTAATTTTTTTTTAAATTTTGTTTTTTTTTTAAATTTTTTAAAA
Organism: Tinea pellionella; assembly: GCA_948150575.1. Classification (NCBI taxonomy): domain Eukaryota; kingdom Metazoa; phylum Arthropoda; class Insecta; order Lepidoptera; family Tineidae; genus Tinea; species Tinea pellionella. The sequence continues at coordinate 5,059,863 of OX411258.1, forward strand.
TCGCCATATCTCGAAAAGTAGATACGTTAGCGTCACCGTGTAAAGACCAATTTTGTTCAGAAACGTAAACGCTTTTAGATGGCGAGCTAAATATTTTCAAAACTGCCTAAAATCTATTCGATCTAATACGTTTTACGACAAAAAGGGCCTCCGCGGGCCGCTTGCGCCCGCGGCTTTTACCCAACAGCTAGTACTAATATATAGCTGCAATACCACTGACTCACTCACTGATCTATTGACATCAATTATTTCGTACTTGCCGATATAGTGGAGGGTAGCGGTTTTTTGAGTCGTATAGAGGGCGTTCCAAAACCGTCGAGAAAAATACGACTTTGACCGGAAGTCGATTCTGGACCGGAAGTGGTAGCGATATCTCGGAAACGGGGCGAGTCGGGGCAGTCACCCCGTAGAGAAAGTTGTAGAGAATGTCGTCTTATGCCGAAATCAAAAAAAAAATTTTCAAAATCGGGCAAAAAAAATTTTTCCTCGATCGTATTTATATCCTTTTCCCGCCGGTACGCCAATATGAAACGGAGCATGGCGGTGGGCGTGGCCTAACAGCATCCGCGACGAGGCATTTTCGGGACGAACGATCGAAACGGCTTTACCTCGGTCAGTCGGACGATGAGCGCGGCCGCGTGAACATCGAATTTGCTCCGCGCGGCGGGCTTTCTTTTAAATATCTCAAGAAGTAGATACGTCAGAGTAACCATGTAAAGAACAATTTTGTTCAGTGTGACCAGCACTATTTTTTTAAATTTTTGTTTTAGTTTTTTTTTTAATTTTTTAAAATCTTCATATCTCGAAAAGTAGATACGTTAGCGTCACCGTGTAAAGACCAATATTGTTCAGTATGACCAGCACTATTTTTTTTTAAATTTTTGTTTTTTTTTTTAATTTTTTAAAATCGCCATATCTCGAAAAGTTGATACGTTAGCGTCACCGTGTAAAGACCAATTTTGTTCAGTATGACCAGCACTTTTTTTTTTAAATTTTTGTTTTTTTTTTTAATTTTTTAAAATCTTCATATCTCGAAAAGTAGATACGTTAGCGTCACCGTGTAAAGATCAATATTGTTCAGTATGACCAGCACTATTTGCTTTTTTTTTTTTTAATTTTCTAAAATAGCTATTACTCAAAAAGTACATACGTTAGCGTCACCGTGTAAAGACCAATATTGTTCAGTATGACCAGCACTACTTTTTTTTTAATTTTTTTTTTTTTTAATTTTTTAAAATCGCCATATTTCGAAAAGTAGATACGTTAGCGTCACCGTGTAAAGACCAATTTTGTTCAGTATGACCAGCACTAATTTTTTTTTAAATTTTGTTTTTTTTTTAAATTTTTTAAAATCGCCATATCTCGAAAAGTAGATACGTTAGCGTCACCGTGTAAAGACCAATTTTGTTCAGAAACGTAAACGCTTTTAGATGGCGAGCTAAATATTTTCAAAACTGCCTAAAATCTATTCGATCTAATACGTTTTACGACAAAAAGGGCCTCCGCGGGCCGCTTGCGCCCGCGGCTTTTACCCAACAGCTAGTACTAATATATAGCTGCAATACCACTCACTCACTCACTGACATATATTATTTCGCACTTGCCGGTATAGTGGAGGGTAGCGGTTTTTTGAGTCGTATAGAGGGCGTCCCAAAACCGTCGAGAAAAATACGACTTTGACCGGAAGTCGATTCTGGACCGGAAGTGGTAGCGATATCTCGGAAACGGGGCGAGTCGGGGCAGTCACCCCGTAGAGAAAGTTGTAGAGAATGCCCTCTAATTTCGAAAACGATACTTTTTTTTTCAAAATTGCTCAAAAAAAATTTTTCCTCGATCGTATTTATATCCTTTTCCCGCCGGTACGCCAATATGAAACGGAGCATGGCAGTGGGCGTGGCCTAACAGCACCCGCGTCGATCGCTCGTCGGGGCTCGCGCTCTCTATGTTCCGCCCGTTCAGAGCGCGCAATGAAAATATAACGACGCATTTTCGGGACGAACGATCGAAACGGCTTTACCTCGGTCAGTCGGACGGTGAGCGCAGCCGCGTGAACATCAAGTTTGCTCCGCGCGGCAGGCTTTTTTAAAATATCTCAAGAAGTAGATACGTCAGAGTAACCATGTAAAGAACAATTTTGTTCAGTATGACCAGCACTATTTGTTTTTTTATTTTTTTTTCAATTTTTTTTAAATCGCCGTATCTCAAAAAGTACATACGTTAGCGTCACCGTGTAAAGACCAATATTGTTCAGTATGACCAGCACTATTTTTTTTTTAATTTTTGTTTTTTTTTTAATTTTCTAAAATAGCTATTACTCAAAAAGTACATACGTTAGCGTCACCGTGTAAAGACCAATATTGTTCAGTATGACCAGCACTACTTTTTTTTTAATTTTTATTTTTTTAATTTTTTAAAATCGCCATATCTCGAAAAGTAGATACGTTAGCGTCACCGTGTAAAGACCAATTTTGTTCAGTATGACCAGCACTAATTTTTTTTTAAATTTTGTTTTTTTTAAAATTTTTTAAAATCGCCATATCTCGAAAAGTAGATACGTTAGCGTCACCGTGTAAAGACCAATTTTGTTCAGAAACGTAAACGCTTTTAGATGGCGAGCTAAATATTTTCAAAACTGCCTAAAATCTATTCGATCTAATACGTTTTACGACAAAAAGGGCCTCCGCGGGCCGCTTGCGCCCGCGGCTTTTACCCAACAGCTAGTTACTTATATATAATTTATTACTACGTACCACTTAAATAAACATCATTCAGGTTAGGTGGATTGCGTAATAATCGAGCTCTCATGTGCCTTAAGACATTGTTTCGTAGATCCAATTCATGGAGATGTTGCATCTGTCCTATAAGATCTGGTGGTATTTCCCATAATGACATTAAACCGCGAAACAACAGTTTCTGAAAGAAATAGAGCAATTCAATGTGACTAAAACTAGTACTTAAGGTAAATATAAATCAGGTTACAGGGCGAGATGATAAAATGTAAAAATGATAAAATGGCTTGGATTGAAATAAAGGGGACCCATTTTTAATAACTTTTATCAGAATAGTAGCGGTCTATCGGTTGAAGGCCAACAATCATGAGACCGGTGTAGAATCTCTCTAAATTTTGGCTGGTACCAAAAGTTATGCATATTTTGAACGCTCAGTGCCTATACCAATATTATGATGAATTAAAAGAGTGTTAGGCAGACTGATGATAATTATTAGCTCAGTCTAGTACGACAGCTTTCAAGTGAATATGAATAGATAGAACATAATGCGACCTTAAAATAATATAATTAAGAAACGGAACCTTAAAAAATTATATAAAAAAAAATTAATCACCTCAATTTTGCTATTAGACGAAAAATGACCTTTGAAAGCATTTAAATGAGTGCTGTTGATAATTTCTAACTGCAAAAGTTGAGGAAAATATTGTTCTAATCTCCCTATGTTAAGACATTGGCCAGGCCATCTAAATATTGTTAATTGACTTATTTCATCACTGCAAATATAATTAAGATAAGATTTTAAATTAACGTGGGACACATTGAAGCCAGCACAATGGAGACAACTGCTGTCTGCAGATATTTCTCTGCGATAGGAGTTATTTCCGCTGGACCTCACTTTAGCTTCAATTCAGCCGGACTGTGATCTCATGCCAAGCTACTATAAATATTAATAAATGAAATACTTTTTTATTAAATCCCTTACCTTTAAAAATATATATTTTTTACCATTTCAAATAAAATAGTTAGGTACATACTGAACACCTTTAATCCAATCGTTAGAAAAACCGCCGTCGCAGAGTAAATGTTGATTTTTAAAATAACATTTCGCTGTTGCAGTAAATTCAGCAAGTACACATGGTTTGGTGTACTCATTGACGTTACGTCTTTTGAGTTGAGAAGCTGATGAAACCACCATTGTACATATCAAAAGATATATTCTTATAACTGGAAATAAATTATAAATCATTTATTGTCAACGGTTGGGTTAGTTCCAAAGCCTTCCAAAGAAAACTTGAACACATTGTTTACGGAATGTTTGTTTTTCATATTTTTTTATCATATTAAAATACTGAATTTGTTATTATTAAATTGTAATGAAAGTTGACATAGCAAGCACACATAGCCTAAGCTCTACGCACGGATGACGGACACATGGCGATTTACATGATCACTTTCTGTTTCGTCATTGTTTCCATCGGCAGTACTTGCTGTTGGTTTGACATCGTATTAAAGGGTTTTTTTTTTTTCACCACAATATCATACGACGTAGCGGGCAGTTTGAAGATACGTGAGTATAAATAAGCATTGTATTGTAAAAAAATTTGTTATTATAATCTAACAAAGAACAAAAGCAAACTAATTAAGAACTCGACACCGTAATAACGTCACTGTTAATATTTTACCATTAAAATGTAATAGGAGTAGGTAAGTGTAATATTATAATAATATTGAAATTCTTTGTTCTCAACGTATCTGCGTAATAAGGTCACCATTTCATAATAACTTTAAAAACTGTAACATATTGCGCAACACATTCTGCTGTTCAACAAGCTCTTTTTTGGCCGTTTGAACATCGACCAATACAAATTAGTTCACAATTAAAGGTGAATGCTTAGAAAAATTTACCCACGATTTTTCTTTCGTTCGTCGATGATTTTTAAAGTAAGACCAACAAAACGAGATAAAGAACAAACTTTCAGGGGTTCAAAACTTTTCGTTTTTTTTGAAGAAATTATAAATCAATCAATCAACAAAAAAACTAACTGCAACGGATTAATAACAATAAAAAAACTAAATAAACACGGACGCGAAAAATTATGTATTACTTCGGATATTCGCAATCTAAACAGAAATGAATTTGTTAACAAAATGCCAGCATAATCGCTATCGTAATGTAACTTAGTAACGGTCATATTGTTTACGTATTTTATCTCGTCTTATTGGCCTTACTTTAGTTAATTTTCTAGAAAAACATTCCTAATTTTCAATCAGTTTTTTTTACCCGGGTTATTGAGTAATTAGACTTTTACTGGTGCAATATTTGAGGTTATTATTTTTGTGTAATTAAACATTGTCTATTGATTGGTAACGATGTGTTGATATAATTAAAATATATTAATGAAAATATTGTTTTGTTAAGAAACTTTAGATATCAAGTAAGCCCAAAAATGGGCATTGTGTGAAACAAATAAAAAATAACATTAATAATTCGCTTAATTAATATTAGTTCTTTTTTATTGTAGCTCGGCATGTGCCAAAACGTCGCCTGATGTAATGAGTGCGGTCGTTTAAGCTGTTAGAAGCGTAAGACACATTGGTCAATGTATAAGTATAAAAGTTAAAGCGAAAATAGCACTTGTATTAGTGATGTAGCTAACCTTTTGCCTGTAGTACAGTCTGGATAAACTTAACAAACCTATTGAAATATTAACTATCGTTACGTTCGTGACTTTAATATTGATAAGAGACAGCGTTGCCAGCGTCCCAATTTTAAAATCAAAATTTAATTTCACGCGCGGGACAGGCTCAGTCCCGTTTCTCGGACTAGTGTGTATTGTGACGTCGGATGAGTATAAAGCTTACTGTAAACTGTAAAAAGAGTTACAATTTGTAAATCACTCCTCAGACTATTATTTGAAACACCACATTTTTCTAACGGACACATTCTCCTTACATTTTGATATAACTATCGTTTACGATCTGTCAAATTTGTATGGTTATAACGGTCTGTTACGCAAACCGAAGAATTCAGAAACCGGCCATAAGAAGACTCAACTGCCTAATGATAGGGTAAATCTGATTTAAAATATCATATATTTATTAAAGTACATTTTCTATGGCTATTTTTGCTATCTATTGTCACGTAAACGTAATTTAAAACTCAAATAAAATACACATATTTAAACACTTCTGATTATATATGTTTTTACTATGTCCCGCTTTCGAAGAATCCAACTTTTTTCACTCAAAAAGTTCCGAAATCCCGACTTGGCAAAAAACATCTGGTAACGCTGATAAGAGATCATATTTAAAATGACCTTGAAAAAAACAACTTAACACTACGCCGCTAAATGGTTGTGTTACGATTTGAAGAAACCCGGAGACAAACCCTATCTGGCTTACCATAAATAGAATATTTATTTACAAATTAAACTTACAAATATAGAAATTCTTATTTGTACTTTAAAATTAATATACAAATATTTTGCTCTTCTCTGGTATTTCTTTATTATTATTTTAACACGTCATATGACCGTACTCCGCCTGATGTTAAGCCAGAGTGCGATCCATGAACGGAGGCGACTGCTGTCAGAGCAGGGGATCTGCAGACAGCAGTCGCGCCCGCTATGCCGGCTTGGTGAGATGCCTCTTCACACTGCGCTTGAAGGATCCCATGTTATAGGAAGGTGGAAAGACGTGACTGGGAAGGTCGTTCCACAATTTAATGAAACGACAGAAGAAGGATTGCCCGAACCTTTTCCTTTTCCTTTCTCGGCGAAGAGTTTTGCCAGTAAATCGGCTTTTTCCTTCGCCGATCCATCTGGACGTTCCAGCGGTGGCAGTGACGTTTTTTCTTGTTGATTTCTTAGGTATTTGACTTTGCAAAGTGACAAACTAACTTTTTCTAGGATTTTTATAAAGTTTTCGTTATTATTTTGAAATCTCTACGCTAACTGTGCCCTATTTTTCTCCATTTCAATTATATTTATAATTCTTTGCAATTACACTACAATTCGATGTCTGCGCCCCTTGATGGGGTAAGTACGCGTAGATGCAACTTTTCTTGCACATCGCCAACGTCTTTATTTGTTAGAGATTGGTGAAAAATGCAGATTCAGAGATTATCAAGCCTTTTCCGTCTACCTATATGGGCGATTTGTACGGGCGTGAAACAAGCGGAATATGGTATATGCATAGATGCTCACGCTCGACTGTGCAGCACAGCTCGCAGCGGAGATCAATGTTTAATCTATGGGTAGATAGATAGATTATTATGAGCTATATAACAATATTTTTATATACTTTTTAGGTAATAAAGCCGGTAATAAAAGATCTATCTTGGAGTTGTATTTAAAAATTTAAAGAAGAGTTTAAAAAATAACGGTTTCATCCCTTTTTTTATTACAGTTTGTAACAAAAAAGGGACGCACAATGAAAAGTTCTCGTAAAGGACTTTTTTTATGAATTATAGACGCAAGTTTAACCTCAGGTCAATATTTATCTAAATTAATGTAGTATTTTACGAATTGCTTGCTTCTAGATATTATTTTTATTTATCTTTTAAATATTTACAGAAATATTTAAAAAAAAAATATTACGAATTTTTAAAAATAAATCATCCAAGGATAAAACACGCAGCAAGTTTAAAAAACCTTTAAAAGTGCAGTACTATCAATCACTTTTTATGAAAACGATATTATTTTGGTTTAAGTAGTAGGTTCTTTTTATTTGTCTATATTTCAATTTTTTTGTTTTTGCTTGTTTATTTTTGTTCTTATTATTATTGTTTTATTATTTTTATTTTCTCTTTGCTTTTCTGTTGTCGGACTTGCATTTAATTTTTATTCATTATTGCTAGTACTTTCTCGGCACTATTGGTCTACTTAGCATGTAATTCTTTAATTTTGTAAACTGATTTTTCTGATGACTGTTTGTTGCCAAAATAAAATAAACATTATTTAATGACAATACGCAATCCGCATTCATTTAAGCGATAAAACAAATACCTATCTACTAATATAAATTACTAAATCTTAAAAAAATGTTTTTCAATTTTAAACGTTGACTTACCCGACATTTTTATCATTTATTTAAATTTGAAAATAATATATACAAAGTATGAAAAAAACTATTTAGAGCGATCGTCGTTGACGCGAGCAGTGTCGTTACGAAACTGAATAACTTAACTGAAACTTACTGAAAAAGGTTCAACATATTTGCTCAATCTCTTCTCAACAACATGCTACAATATAATAATAATATATTTGTTGTAATTTATGTACTCATATAATATTCTAGTTCCTAATTTATTTATTATGATCATTATTAACTAATAAGAGATAAATGTATTTCCATTCTTAGTTCACGCCTTGTCGCTACCGGGGTAGGCAGAAAGCTTGGAATACTCATTTTCATTACACTCGCTCAATTTCACACTTCACACCAAATTACGAAAGAATAATAAATGCATTTTTTATGACTACTAAGCCAGTGCGTGTATCACAGGCACTGACCGGCCAAAGTACATTAGTTACATTGGTACTGTGACAAGGAATCTTACCTAGCCTAATATTTATCCTAACCAACCCTCTACCCCCTTATGAACTTCCGCCCGCCTATGTGGAAATCCATCCCTTAATAATATAAATAATAGGTTTAAATATGATTGGCCAATGATTTGTGATCGTTATCGTCTAGTTTAAAGTGGTAGGACTCTACGTTGTGAATTGTCTAATTTAATACGGACCATTACGTTGTGTTATTTTTAATATTAGAATTCATTGTTAATAAATCATAGAAAGAAACATAGAAAGCTCAGTTTAAGTGTTTACCTGAAAATTTACACATAAAAGAGAAAATTTAAGGAAATAATGAATCGAGAAGAAAACATGCAACTTAGCTTTGTTTTGCTACCTCGTACTCAGCTCGCTCGCGGATATTCTTGATCGTGACGCGCGGATATTCTCGATCGACGCGCGACGGTTGCACTCGCGAATCTAATACGCACGGTTTACGCGAATTTATACGGTTCGATTACAAAATAATATACGAGTAAATGAATTAAATATCAGCCTCCCTACAATCAACACCTGTCGAGTGAAATGAGAATAATATAGAATAAAATATGGAGCAAGAATGGAGCCTCCCTTCCAACCTACAGCTCCACCACCTTAGCCTGTTTGAAGGTGAGGACGACCTTCGGCTAGGTCCGACAGAATCCAGCGCAAGACCTAAGCTAAACAGGAGAACGAGCGGTTAGCCTAGTGGCTAAGTTTAAGGGCCCTACATTCTGAAAAAGAGAAAGCTGAAAACAAAATACCTGTATGGTAGAAAGAAAGCTGTGGAGAAAAATCCTGTTTGGAAATAAAATTCGTGGAAATAATGTAGAATAAATATGTTGATAAATAAAATAGTCATTGACTATATTGTATCGATGAAGTTTTGTAGAATAAAGTTGCTGAAATAAAAATATGTAGTCACAGACTACTGAAGAATTCGTTGAGGAAATGCTGTGAAAGAAACCTGAAAAACCTAGAACAATGTGGAGGGGACCTGAAAACCCTAGGCTAGAATGCGAGGCTGATATTGAGAATACCTAACATCCTAACAAATACGTACGCGACGGCCTACTTACGATAATTCTGCTCGTCCGAAGCACTGAACACTAACTCTAAACGCGAACGCACTATCCGCGACAACCCGTAGTTGATCAACTAATCGAATCAACGATCGAAGGAAGGAGCTGTTGCTCTCTTCAAAACCAGCAGAGCCCGAGAGTCCTGATCCTAATCCTGAATTTAAAAAGAAATCTCTCCTCTCACAAATATTGCTTTATGTATATTTTTTTCATAGACCAAGTGCAACCCATAAATTTTAACACAGAGTGACAGCATTTTGTTGTTTTGGTAAGAAACTTTAGACCCAGCACACACACAGGGTAGAAGATATTTATAAAAATATTTTAGATTATTATTAAATTATTATTTAATTAAAGTAAACCTTTGAATTATATATTGGAATAACATTTAAAAGAAATATTAGATTTTTAATATATTTAAAATTCAGTGATTTCCACATTTGAAAATAATTATTAAAAATATTATTTACGAGTATTGCAATATATCTTCGTCACTAAAATCTGTATTAAAAGATTTTTAAACTATATTTTATTATTAACCTTTTGAGTTTCATTCAAATAAAATAAAATAGTAACTCGCTACCTGTGAGTGCACGGCTTTATTTCCAATTTGAAATCTTCAATTGGTCACACTAGCACTCCAAATGCTTCATTCCATGATTTCACAATAAATTACATAATTTATTATGTAAAAGTTCTTAGAATTATTTTTAACTAAAAACAACCCTCAAAATCTAAGTAAATTAGGGTTCGGTAAGCTACATTTAATAAAATATTTTAATTCTCAATATTGATGTGACAACAAGGTTGTTACAGAATGTAATTTATTATGTAAAAGTTCTTAGAATTATTTTTTTTTTTAACTAAAAACAACCCTCAAAATCTAAGTAAATTAGGGTTCGGTAAGCTACATTTAATAAAATATTTTAATTCTCAATATTGATGTGACAACAAGGTTGTTACAGTACCGGTCAGAATTTAAGGAGGTTTGAACACGGGTCTCATCGCTCGTGAGGTCCCTCTTTTGCCACTAGTTTAAAGATAAAATTAAATTTAAAAAATTATTGTAAACAATTTTGGTGGGATTATGATGTAGATATAGATAGATGTCGCGGTCTTGAATTATTTTACTAGACTTGAATTTTTTCGATTGTTACATAATATGTAATAATTACTATGGATATTATCCATTATATCCATCCAATTTACCAAGCGAATAATTAAAACAAAAGTTTTTATTTTTCCTCCAAAATTCCGCTGAAATATGAAATATGAAAGACTACACAAAATAATTATAAAAACTAGACTACAAGGGCAATGACCCTTTGCAGTTTGCCTTAAAAAAAACAACAAGTACATTATAAAAATAAAAACAAATCATCAATTTGTTTAAATGGTGACTAATTAAGCCTTGTGTGTATTTTAACGCAGGAATCGGCATATTTGAAAAAATGCAAAGGCGTACGATGTCAAGCGCAAAGCCGAAAACAAAACTCTGGTTCACCAATTAACAAGCGTAAACACAACAGTATAAGCCGGCTCGCCACGCGGTGCGGTTGTGACGTCGAAAAGCTCGTCATTCGAGTTAGTGTATTGGTGATATTATACAAGTGCAGTTTTTAAAAATTGTGTGTTAATCATAATTACTTACCTAATACGAACACGCGGTTTGGTTCTGTGATGCAGGTTAGTTTTCTTTTGTTTTGAGTTTGTTACCTGCTAATATTAAAAGGCCCTATCACCTATAGGGCTGCCAATCACCTTGAACAGACGATTGTTCCGTAAGCACGCTAAAAAACCCTTTTAATTTCACATTCACGCATAATTATATTGAATTAAAATTAATAATAAAAAACCATGCCCTATATCATGATTTTTTTTTTTTTTTTTTATTGTAGCTCGACATGTGACAACACTCCGCCTGGTGTAAAGCTAGAGTGCGGTCCATGAATGGAAACAACTGCTACCACAGAGAAATCTCTACGGGCTGCAGTCGCCTCCACTATGCCGGCTTGAGGAGACGAGCATGTACCATCTAGATTGACAGTGCACACTCCTCTCTTATACCTGGCAACTTTTTGCAAATGATGTAAAAGAAAATTTTATTCGATTCGAGTTTCATCGAGCAAAACTGAATCAATGTTTCTTCTCATGTTTATGAGACATACGAGTACGTCTATGGGATTTTTTTTTAAAGTTTTATATGCCATTATAACAATTTGCCAGTGTCAAAGTAAATATTTTGCAGTTAATAATATTGTGCATCACGAGTCATTCATTCATCATACTAAACAGTCAGATCAAGTCTCAGTCAAGTCAAAAATTGCTTCAGTAAAGTAGTAGAAGCTTTACTGAAACTTCCTACGGAGTTTTGGAGGGAGAATGAAACCAAACGTTCTCTTTTGAATTGTTTGCCCACACACACGTTCACGAACACTTAATGGTTAATAATCCAACATTATTACACATTAACACTCGAAGAAACACAAGTTTGGGAAAATAATTCAAGATAGATAACCTAATGTCTCAAGATGGCCGCCAAAACTCCTGGGATCTTTTTTGCATTTTACAATTATCTCGCGATGATTTGACAGTAGAGGGGAGCTCATAGACTATACATATAGACATTATAAGTAGGAGAGCTCGCTCTTTCCTGTTTCTGATAGTTTGTGGCCCTGGCGGCCATATTGTGTTGTTTATTCTGAACCATATAAAAATACATATACAGGGTGTATCGGGCAACGTGTAAAAAATTTCAAGAAATGTCTCAGTAAGTGATTCTGAGCAGAAATTAATTAAAAAAAAAAAATACTTTTTTTTATCCAAATGTCCACCTTTTCCTTGTAGAAACATACATAATTTACTACACGAACGCGTAATCGTTGTGTCGTCGGGCGGTGCATCAAACAAATGACCTTGCCTTGATCAACGCCGACAACCTTTGCCGCCTCGCCTTTGATCTCGCGCTGACAAGCCGTGTGTCGGCCAACCGGCAGCGGTGTTCCACGTCGGTCGGTCCATTTATAGACCTTTTGTTTTTATGATAATACCATACACGAGAACTTTTATTTAGTAAATTTACTTTTTGAGGGATGTCCATCCCTCACTTAATATTTACCTTAATTTTTTTACACGTTGCCTGATACACCCATAAAATAACAAAAAATATATTTATGAATCTTGATGCCTACCGACATTTTAGGGCCGTTTGCACACGAAGGACCGTTAAAGTTACTTTAACTATTACTTTTATGCGACGAACGTAACCGTTGTTAAATGTTTACATTTATTCCACACGCGTTGCAATATCGTGTAAATTCATATTGTTATCGTTAAAAGGGTGGTTGATCCCAAAAAAATAATAAAAAAACATATTTGGCTTCTTTTCTTACATTTGACGTTAGTAACATTGGTTTGACGATTACTTTAACCGGCCAAGATTCGCTGGTTACGGTTAGCGTGTAGAGTAAATTTTTAAAGTTTAACGGTTACATCGCCGTCAAAGTAATAGTTAAAGTAACTTTAACGGCCCTTTTGGTGCAAATGGACCTAAGCTAGAGTGCAGTCAATGAACAGGAACAACAGCAACCACAGAGAAATATTAGTAAGCAGCAGTCCCCTTTGAACCCCTCTATCTGTGAAATAGCATTGATACCACTATTTACGGGACACCCTGTATAAAAATTAGCTGCGGATATTTGCGGTTTTCGAAATTACTGGAAAAATGTGATAAAAATCAGAAAACGGAAAACCATTATCTTTTAGGTTTTAAATGTGAACTATTTTTATCAATATTTTTGGTATATTGTTTAAATTAATGTTAATTATTCACTGATAACAGGGGTATATAAAGAGCATACAATATTAATTTTACTATAACAAATTTGTAGTGGCTATTAAACAGACGTTTAATTGTTACATATTAAGTACTTAAGTTACTTCGAAAACTTTTTAAAATGTCTACGTTCAAATGTTCTAAACGCGAATTATTACTTTCCTATTTTCTATATTACTTAAATAGGTAAGATTTAAGTTTTTTTCTTTTATATTGATTTTAAAATAGGCTAATAAGCATAGAGATATATACTAGAGGTGCAAACTTTATACATCTGACATAGAAAAAGCGTTATCATTATTACTTTACATTTGTTAAAAAAATTACCACAATTTCTTAAGAAATGAAAAAGTTATTGCTTTTTAATCCGAAACAGACCTTTATTTTATATAGTGCGGTGCCGCCCGGCGTGTTAAACCATATAAAAATAATATAATTGCAAATAAGGAATAAGTATAAACGGTATCTAACATACAAACGTAACAGTCAAAGTAACTTTAACCGGTCTATTGGTGCAATTGGACCCAAACATTATGGGTCACTAGTACCAGTTACCTATTATGAGAGAAAGAAAAAAACGGGTGTTGCAATTTAGGAAATTAATAAATAAAATAAATATTTTTTTCTTTTATTTAGGTATATAAATAAATATAATATATAAATAAATAGAATAATATCACGAAAATCAGTCCACAAACGGCTTACAAGCAAAAAATAGCTTACAATAAAGGAGCTGGCATAGAAGAAACAATATCTGCAATAAAACCATAAACGTCAAAGACAATCACTTCTTACAGATTATTGAACATCCTTCCGTGACATTAATAGTTTCATTATAATTTTTGCCTCTAGAATGGCGTAACAAGAGATAAATTGTTATAAATAAACAACTAGATTAGCAATCTGACTCCCAAAGTAAAAGGAGAGACAAACCCCAACGGCAGTAGCTTATTTGTCAGCTTTGAGAAATTCACATAAAACATTTTCTTTTATTTTTCATTCATAGGTGGTGTGCAATACTAAACCGAATGATATGACGTTACAAATCAACTGAGCCATGCAGAAACAATCATTTATTCAAACAAATAACATGATGATTTTTGGGAGTGAAGCAAATAATCGTAAGTATTGTGAATAAATGATATCTATCTATCTTTTCTGATTTACATTGCAAATACCTACTAATTTAATTGTTTTTCTTATTATAGACCAAGAGGAAGAAGAAGAACATGATATTCGAACGGAGAAAATAAAGGAAAAAATAAAATCATTATTTAAACCAACATCACTAGATAATAAAGAAGGTATATTTTAATTAAAGGGCTCTTGTGGCTATGCGTGGTAACGAACTCAAAATAAGTCTGGCGAAAAACACGAATACAAAATGGTTATTAGTGCAACATGCGTATTTCCGAATACTTCTTCAGGTCAACATAGCATTCGGACCAGAACGAGTATCCTAAACAGAACACAATCCTATCTTCACCTCAACACGGTGAGTCTGTTGTGCTGTAGGATACGTAGCTCGTATTTACAATTTGTCTACCCTAAAGTTTCTTTAGCACAGCGCCATACAAGTGGTGACACGAAGAAGCGTTCGGAAATACGCGTACAGACAAACCAAGCCGCAAGAAGCATCCGTATAAAATATGATAACACATAAATAATAAGTAAAATACTGAATTATAAAACCACTATTTTTCAGATGAAAATATATTTTTATCGGATTGCGACGAACCATTAACCTCAAAGATTATATTCGACGGAGACGACGACAGTGATGATGAGGAAACAGAGGATATTATTGAAATAGTTAACATTGAATTGGATTTAAATAACGATAATTCAACGAACCCTACAGTCGCAGATTCAACTTTAAATAAATTAAAGGAAGATGAAGACAGCAATGATTTTGATATAAAAGTGTCGAGCAACGAACACCATGAATACTTTATCAATATTGAGTACAATACAACCTCTTTAAATATAAAATCTGTTAATGACGACGAGTATTTGGAATTCGTCAAAGAGGAAAAGTTTACGAAGAAGGAGGAAAAGTTTACGACAAAGGACACTCAAAAAGAACCAAAAATAGATACGATAATAAATATAAAATCTGTTAATGACGACGAGTATTTGGAATTCGTCAAAGAGGAAAAGTTTACGAAGAAGGAGGAAAAGTTTACGACAAAGGACACTCAAAAAGAACCAAAAATAGATACGATAAAGAATAATTTAAATGAAAATAGAAATAATAATATTCATGATAAAAATATAAAAGATAACCAAAAAATTGAGTACGACAAAAGTTTATCTCAAATAAAAACCCAAAGTGCAGATGTATACAAAAAGCCTGTAAATGATACTTCTAATATAAACAAGATTGATTTTGTGGATTCTCGTCGAAAAAAAATACCTGACGAATGGTTTCATTCTGATGTAACCAATCAAAATACAAAAATCAATAATTATTTTGTGAATACAACAGAGAATATAATCAATAAACATAACATTATACCGTTTACGAAAACTAACATTCCAAATGAATCAATACAAGACAATATTAAACTAAATAACACTTCTCAATTACCTATAAAGGAAAATAACAAATGCTTAAACAAAACTGAACAAATGTTATTAGAAAATACAAAAACTAATAAAGGAAATGTACCTAAAAAAGATAACCGTAGAGTTAATACCAACTATACTATTGATGAATATAGAGAAATACAGAAAATAAAACGAAAGCTGTTGACGGCAACAAATA
Source organism: Tinea pellionella (assembly GCA_948150575.1). Classification (NCBI taxonomy): domain Eukaryota; kingdom Metazoa; phylum Arthropoda; class Insecta; order Lepidoptera; family Tineidae; genus Tinea; species Tinea pellionella. The sequence continues at coordinate 5,075,831 of OX411258.1, forward strand.
ATTATAAAGAACAGGAAATTTTAAGAAAAAGACATATTAATAATAATCATATTTTCACTAATCATTCTAAAACACCCAGAGTAGATTTCAATCCGAATTATTCTCCTAATATTACAGAGAGACGCATCTTTGCACCAAACACTCTGAGCCAAATACATAATGACCCCTTCTCCAATGAAGTGTTACATATGCTCCGTAAACTATCCGAAAATTTATTAATGATATTTTTAGAAGTTCACAAGTATATGTCTAAAATGGAAGAATCTCAGAAACACCTAAATAATGTTGAAATGATAAAAACAGCTACAATTCTTCTGGAAGAAACCAAAAAATATTATTTAAAACTTTCAACCATTATAATAAAAGCTTATGTCTATCCTCTAAAAGATGATTATGAATTCAAATACTATTTATTCACAATGACATCGGCTATGTCAAATTATAACAAATTATTTCCTGCGTTTCCTATTTCATTATATTGGATGGTATGGAATGATTTAATTAGGCAAGTTAACTATTCGAATCCTGTTTTAAATTTACAAGAAAGGCATTTATTGAATGTGCATTCAAAACAGCAATTTACATTCGCTTTTAATGCTGCAGCAATCGTTAACTTACCCCAAAACTTAGATGTACAAAATTATGGCTATGAAACTGAGCGAAGAAATTTACATTCACATACTTTAAGATATTATTTAAATCGGCCGCCTCTTCCGATGAATCACCGCTGTAACTTCAGTAATATATATACACCTGTAAGACCACCACCGCCACCATATAACGGATACAATCCAATTTAGTACTAAGTACTCGTAGTTCTTGAGTCATCTATTCTTTCTTCTTGTTTTCTTATATAGGTATTTTCAGAAGATTGTAACTTCAATTGACTATGTATGTGTTCCTATATATTATAATTATAATGTTATAATGTTAAGTATATATTATAATGTTTGTTAAAAATGTGGTTTTTATTTTTCAATTACTTAATGGGCTTAGTGGCGGCGCTACACGGCCTTGGGGGTTAAAAAAAATTAGTTATCAAGCTGAATTATTATAAATACGACATTGCGTTGAATTAATTTTCGACCGGTATTATGGAGGCCTTTCACTGCAAGCGAAGCAAAACGGACTGAGCCGAGTACAAAGAGTCGCAGAATTTTGAGAATGTTCAACTCACAAGACTAATTTGATGAGATGTGATTCCATTTTAAAGGAGCGGTACTGCCTGAGCGAATTAAAAGGAATTGCGTCGTCTGACACTTTGAAGAAGACTACAAACACATCTTGGTGCGCCTTCCACTGCGGGTTCCATAATGACTCCGTTAAGCTCGCATTACAGCTGGCAATGGGAGGCCAAAATCGCTTTCTGTGAAACTCTTTCTTGGTGGAAGGTTTTATTTTACTCGGTTCCGCTCAGCTATTTCCCAATCATTACCCTTTCTTGGTAGAAAAATGTCATTAACATTAGATCTAAGATTTGACACAAGCCGGGTGGAGCGTAAAATTAAGAACGACATAAAAACATTTCTGAAAAAAATTGAACAGACTTCTAAATAAAACGCAAATCACTAAAAAGTAAAAAAATAATTTTAATTGAGAGTACCTACACACAATTTAATAAGCATAAACAAGAATATATGCTTATTATTTACAAATTAATTGTCCACATTTTATTTAGCATATATCTAAAGTCGGTGCATGCATTTGGAACATGTTTTATGATTGGCAATGTACCTAGATTCAAACAATGCGGAGTTTCATATTAGGTTGGCACTAGGGAATGCAATCCCGACTCGAGATCGCAAATTCGAGATCCCGCGGGATTAGAAATATCAATCCTGCGGGATCCCGGAATTTTCGGGATCTCGTCAAGTTTTAAGAAAATGTAAAGTTCGGATGACTGAAAACGATGAAAACTCAAACAAATGAACCAATAAATTTTTTTCTGCAATAAGCCTTATTAGACAATGCTTTTATCTCGTTCACGCTAAAACAACTTATACTGTTGGTATCTCTCTCACTCATTCGTAAGCGTTCATTGCATTATTTACATTTCCTTTCGGTTGATCAACGTCTTCGGTGCTCGGCATGTGACAACACTCCGCCTGATGTAAAACTAGAGTGCGGTCCATGAACGGAAACAACTGCTACTACAGAGAAAGCAGGCAGCAGTCGCATCCACACACCGGCTTGAGGGTCTCCTCATGCTCGTCTGAGCATGTACCATCTAGATTGACAGTACACACTCCTCTCGTTATGCCTGGCTACTTTGAAACTATTCCCGAAACGCGACAAGGTCACTTCACGGGTGTTACATTTAAAAGTGGTGGTACCGTACCCCAGGACGGCAGACTGGGCTAATAACCATCATCAGTCTCCCTACCACTCTTTAATAGTGCCTATAGGCACTGAGCGACCAAAGTACAAATAACTCCTTTCAAAACGGAACGTTTTTGTTTACAAACAGTTGATGGATTTAACTGGTTTCGCTCAAAACGAAAAACGGTTAACTCGTTGACAGTAGAAAAACGGTTGATAAAAACAGTTCGTTGAATCAACGCCCATCCCTAGCGCACCGTTTGCGCCCCGAGTAGATGTGTGTAGCGTTGCTGACCACTGCAGCACTACCGCCCAATCCCGTCAATCTCGAACGGGATCTCGTCATATTATGCTTCGGGATTGATCCCGAAAAATTACACGAGATCTCGCGAGATCGGGATCCCGCGAGATCGGGATTGCATTCCCTAGTTGGCACCGACTTCAGATATATGCTAAATAAAATGCAGACAATTAATTTGTAAATAATAAGCATCTATTCTTGTTTATGCTTATTAAATTGTGTGTAGGTACTTTCAATTAAAATTATTTTTTACTTTTTAGTGATTTGTGTTTTATTTAGAAGTCGGTTCAATTTTTTTCAGAAATGTTTTTATTTTGTAATTTTTAGTTGTAACTGTAGATTGATTGTATGGATAACATTCTAAACGCGCTGTTCAAATAAAATGTGATGAGTAGCGGGCTTATAGACAGACACTCTCGAGTCCTATCCGATAAAAAATGAATCATTAAAATCAATCGAATCATGCCCTAATTTTCCACCCTTGGAGATGAAATATTTTATTTCTTAAATGGGACCAATCCCGAGACATACTTTATTAAACAAAAAAGAATCATCAAAATCGGTTCACTAATGGCGACATATCCCCTAATTTTCCACCCTTAAAGGTGGAATATTTTATTCCTTAAATGAAACCAATCCCGAGACGTACTTTATCAAACAAAAAAAGAATCATCAAAATCGGTTCACAAACGGCGAAACATCCCCTAATTTTCCACCCTTAAAGGTGGAATATTTTATTTCTTAAATGGGACCAATCCCGAGACGTACTTTATCAAACAAAAAAAGAATCATCAAAATCGGTTCACTAATGGCAAAATATCCCCAAATTTTCCACCCTTAAAGATGGAATATTTTCTTCAAATTTAAAATTGACCAATCACGAGACATACTTTATCCAACAAAAAAAAAATCATCGAAATCGGTTCACAAACGGCGAAACATCCCCTAATTTTCCACCCTTAGAGATGGAATATTTTCTTCAAATTGAAACGGGACCAATGCGGACATATACTCTATCCAACAAAAACAGAATCATCAAAATCGGTCCACAAACGGCGGAGATGAGTGAACATCGCCACAAAAAAAAAATACACGACGAATAGATAACCTCCTCCTTTTGAAGTCGGTTAAAAACAAAAAAAAAATATCAAATCGGTTCACAAACGGCGAAACATCCCTAATTTTCCACCGTTAAAGATGGAATATTTTCTTCAAATTTAAAATTGACCAATCACGAGACATACTTTATCCAACAAAAAAAAATCATCGAAATCGGTTCACAAACGGCGAAACATCCCCTAATTTTCCACCCTTAGAGATGGAATATTTTCTTCAAATTGAAACGGGACCAATGCGGACATAGGTATACTCTATCCAACAAAAACAGAATCATCAAAATCGGTCCACAAACGGCGGAGATATAAGTGAACATCTCCACAAAAAAAAAAAATACACGACGAATAGATAACCTCCTCCTTTTGAAGTCGGTTAATAAAAAATAGGTAAATGTGCGATGAAAATGTGATTTACGACTCTAAATACACAAAACAAGCAGCATTAAGTTGCACATAGTCACGTAAGTATATCGTTTTAACGTCCATATCATTGTAAATAACTAATATAACAATAAAAAAAACAGAGGTTATTTTATAAATTAATCGTTGTCAGTAAAGCAGGGCTCTATTTTCCCGTTATTCTGAATTAATTAAATCATTTAACACCACTGTTAGAATTCGCATCGCATGCCGATCTAAAGATTTATTTAAATTAATTATTTTTTTCTATAAAAAATACCATTTTGTCTTTAATTTCTTCTGATATTAAACTATTCATTGTATTTTAACTGATAAAAAATAATGTCTCTAGAAAGAAATTAATAAAAAAAACTCATTCTTTATATCTTTTTTTTTTTGTTGGGAAAATTTTCAACGCTGTTGGCAACACTAAAATTGTTTGATGGGTTGTCCCTCAAGGAGGATTGTTTAATTATCCTTGGTTGTGCTATTTTGTTGCTCGATATATAGGGTTTCTTTCTAGTTATTAATATTTTATATCTATGAACAATACGTCAACATTTAAAGGGCAATAAACATTTATTGGTTTTAAAAACCCGCTTTCTGAATTGCCCAAATTGGTTATACGTCGAGATGGATTTACCAGATGCTAAGAAATGCGTTCTTTTGTTTCCTATAATAATAATAGTCGGAGATGAGCAACAAAAAATGCAACTACCTACTTTCGAAAAGCTGCTCTACATATTAAGATTCAATATACAAAGAAGCTCATAAAAATTCCGAGGAAATATGACCAGCAGAAAAAAATGTTTTTCGGTATTATATTGACTTTTATAGTTTTCAAGATGTTCGAATTTGAGATAACATATTTTTCTCCGTCTGCTCTCCTCATAAAAACAAAGAAATTGACACAGCTTGCAATGTAAAATACCTACTTAACCGAAGATATTTTAAATCCTAATGAACCACGAGTATTATTACATTACAGTGAAGATATTTAGAATTTCAAAATTAAGTAGGTACCTTCGGGAGCTGAGGAAGAAAAAAAACGAAAGTAATTTAAAAACATTTTTATTAATAAAAATCTGTTGTAAAAAATACTATCACTAGACACAGAAGTCATGTCTTTAGTAAAATTTCAATAAACTAATAATCCTATTTATTTATAACCTAATATTAATTAATTTATCGTGATTCTTGACTGAGAAAAATTATTAACTAAAGTACCTATATGTCGGCGCACGAAAAATATGTCATCCGTTCAATGAATTACGCAAGAATTGCATCACACCAACCTACCCTCGTTAAAAAAGAATCGTCGCTCGAACAACGCAGCTGCGGCTAGCAGGTGTTACAACGCAGCTGCAGTTTGCAGGTGTTACAACGCAGCTGCATCTTGCAGGTGTTGTAACGCAGCTGCGGCTTGCAGGTGTTGCGAAAAGATTAAATCAAAACAGGCAGTAAGTAGTATATAAGCAAGAGGCCCGGAGAAGCGGATCATTCTCGCAACGGCGTTTGAATGGGCTTCAATAATTTCAATTTGATTAATTTTTAGTTTGATTTTAACGTAGATCACACGTGTAATTTAAAGTAACAAGTTTCATGTGATATTACAGTAATTACAAACAATTATAAAATTAAACGAGTTTGAAGATAAAGTCGTTTTAATGGAGGATAATAGCTCGCAAGAGGTCAACGACCATCCGTCATCTCCAATATTACAGCAAACTCCTGAAATTTCTGATATATATTTATTTACATACTATGTACAGTTATTCTTACGAAGTTATTCCGACTTAAGAGTGGTTTGCACCAGAAGGCCGGTTAAAGTAACTTTAACATTCATAATACTCCACACGCGTTGCAATATCGTGTAAATTGATATTATTAGCGTTAAAAGGATGGCTGATCACGAAAAATAATAGATAAACATATTTGGCTTCTTTTCATATATTTGACGTTAGCAACATTGGTTTGACGATTACTTTAACTTTAACCAAGCCAAGATTCGCTGGTTAAGGTTAAAGGAACCGTCAAAAATGACAGGTGCGACGATGGTGCAACTCGTGTGGAGTAAATATACACTACGAGTATAATGTAAACGTAACGGTTAAAGTAAACGTAAAAGTAATAGTTAAAGTTACTTGAATCGGCCTTCTGGTGCAAACCACCCTTAGGAAGTTCTGTTCAGCTGATTTTTTTTTTGCACCTATCTTTCCACTCCCAATAACCCCCTTTCCGTACTCATGCCGAGATAGATTTTATATTTTATCTTGCTAAGAGTGCAGCGTAGATCTAAAACCCCTAAAAGAAACAGACGTGGGGAAGGCGATGAGTTAGAAGTGTAAGATAAAGTTCGACAAAAAAAAAATCAGCCAAGCAGTCTGGTGCTCTGGCGAAGTGAGGCAGAATTTTATTACACTAATTATCTAGGATACATAGAGGTAACTAAATCTACAAACTTTAACGAACGGTTAAATTTATGTAATATCAAACACAATAAATATTTCACTTCATTTGATTTCGATTTAGATCCATTTTATTGGATCACGAAAAGTTTCTAGAGAACTTAAAAGAAATTATTTACAAATGTACACTTAATTTTGTGATATTTAAAAAATGGATCAAAATCAATAATCGACAACTTATTTACAATTTTAAGATCAGTCTCTTATTTGAAAAGTAAAAATTAAAAAAGAATTAAGTAAAGGATAGGCTAGAGAAGAATCCTTAGTGAAGTTCCAACAATATCTAATTAAACTGATAATGAACAATTATTAATGTGTAATTTGTGACTCGTTTTATAATAATATTATTCTTCTTTCAGTAATTTATCGTAATGTTAAACCAGCTAGATTTATATCCTAAATCTTTTGAATATGTAAGATTTTCATAATTTTTTGTGTATGCACTATTAAAAATAACACGTTTTTATTGGCTAACCTGCCCAAAACACAATTTAAAGGGTTCTAGCGAATATAGTCAAAGCAGTTAAAACAGTCTGGAAAGTTTAGCTTGTGGATCTGTAGTGTATTTTTTTAAAGATTGCGTGTTTAACGATGACTATAACGCATGTTGACAGAATATTTGACGGAATCTAAAAGCTATACATATATTCACAAGCTTTAAAGAATACAGTGAAAATTCTCTGAATTACGAATACAGTAAATATTGTATTAACAATGGCTTAGATTATCAATAATTATTTAAGTCATACTTTATAGAAATCAAATTTTGAAAAATAATAGCTGCACTTTTTTTTACATAAATGTGCAAATCATTTTGAACATAATGTAATTATTTTAAAAAGTATCACTTTATTTACTTGTGTAATATAAAAAAATAGAGAAGTGGGAGAAGACGAAAAATAAGCTTATCACCAAATAATGCTGAACAGAAAAAGAAGATATAGAAATTAGAGGCAAAGCGTCCGATTAAATAAATAATTGTTACTTTATGAAATAACTATAGTGCACCCAAGATTGAGTTAGACAGACCTAACAGGGTTGAAAATGTCTAATCTTAATCAATAGACAAAAAGCTTATACTAAAAAAATATTTTAAAACTAATTTATAATTGGTTGTCACAAAAATGTTTTTATAATATAAATGAATCTTAGAATTTAAATACTGACGTAATAATAATTGCATAATTTTAAAAAAATTATGTGCACGAATTTAATGGCATTTTCGGCAAAAATAATATTAATCTTTTCGTGCATCGCTTAAATATATTAAAATTTCAGCATAATTTATTATTCTGAGATAAAGTTTATTTAACTCCGTTATGGAATTGGGGAGGTGTATATGGTGACAGCTATCTTTTTTACATATTTTTTAGATAATATAGATTAATTTAGTCGACACGTGTTTCTGGAAAACTTTTGTAATTGCTTTGTTCATTTTTTATTAATTTTTAAAAATTGCGATCGTAATATAGCAAACCTGAGGATTCGTACGGAACTAAACCATTGCCAACGAACAAAAAAAAAATCGTTTGTCAAAAGTTCAAACAAACTTTTGATTTTTAAAACTTCCTGTTAATTAAAACATCATGTTTATAGTGTAGTTTTGTTTTAAAAATTACAATATTTATTCGTATAAAACACTGTTATTGTTAGGAAACACAAACAAAAGATATTTGACAAACTTGTGAGGCGACAACCATAGACAACAAAATAATCTACAAAACTGTTAAGTTGGTACTTTGTATTCTATCTTGTCAAACTGTACGAAAGTCGAAGTGAAGGGTCGAAGACGGTCATTACAGTTTTTCAAATATCTCTGCGATTTTTAAGTATTTTCAGACGGGAATCAAAAAATTCTTCTAATTGAAGTAATATCTCGAAATGGTTTTCGATTCACCATGGGTTAGCTTTTTTGGACCTTGCCCATTCGTCTTCGTAGAGCAGAGATTCTCAACCTTTTTTTTGTTGCGGCACACTTTTAACGATTTCAAAATTTAGCGGCACACAAACAAAAAGATAAGTTTAAAAATTATTTACTTACCTATAAAACACAGCGTAAAATAGTTTATGGTGATATTTTAATTGAGCGAAATAAAATAATATGTACTGCAAAAATAACAGTACGTGTATTAAGAGATTAATTACAAATTAATCATAAGAATATTTGTAATACGATATTTTCTTTTTAAATCATATTATTAAATAATATTAACATAATTATATATCTAAAATTTGGCGGCACAATTTTATAATTTCGCGGCACACAAGTGCCGCGGCACAGTGGTTGAGAATCACTGTCGTAGAGTATTTGTGGTCTTGATAGAGGTCCCTTAGGGTCGTTTGCACCAGAAAGCCGGTTAAAATAACTTTATCTATTACTTTTACCGTTAAACGTTTATCACGCGTTGCCATATCGTATAAATTCATATTGTTATCGTTAAAAGGGTGGCTGATCTCGAAAAAATATAGAAAACATATTTGGCTTATTGCCATACATTTGACGTTAGCAACATTGGTTTGATGATTACTTTAACTTTAACCAGCCAAGATTCACTGGTTACGGTTAAGGTTAAAGTAACCGTCAAAAATGACAGGCGCGACGATGATAGTGCGTCTCGTGTGGAGTAAATGTAAAAGTAATAGTTAAAATTACTTTAACCGGCCTTCTGGTGCAAACGACTCTAATTTGTCCGGCAGTGCTTATATTTCCGTATTTTCTGTATGCAACTGTTAATTGTCTCGGGGCGGCCAGAAGCCAGCACAGAAAATACAGTCAGATTTGTTATATACATATTATATTTATATGCATACGAAATTACGGTCAGTAATTAATACATATACTGCACGAAAATATTATGAATAATTTCCCGAGCTACAATAAAAGAAAAAGTAATTAATTTATTAACACTTTTTTTCTTCGGACCCTCTGTCATCTCTGCCTTAGATTAAAACAAAGAGAAAGACACATTACGTACGACAAAAAAAAATAGGCCCAGTAAACTAGGTCTAACTGACATACTTTGACACACGTATGTAAACCAGTGACAGCATTCTGTATCCCTCGCGTCGCAACGTCTTTTTATCTTTGTCTCCTGTGGGTGACTGCGTTGTGTCTGGTTCGCTTAACAACAGAATGTAGGTACCGCATCTTCTTTTTGTGTTAATCTAATCTGTCTGCCCCATTCTACACTTAGTAATGCGACTTCTGTCAAAAATACACACAGATATGGTAAATATTAATCCGAGTTTTATGTTCAAAAAATAACAGTGATAAATTATTCATTATCATCAAAGCATTAATATTTTTTTCCTTAAATATAACTATTTCGCAAGCACAATATTCCTTTCACATTTAACCTCGTTGTTTTATAATTAGTTATAAGGCACTATGTTTACATTTAAACTCACTGCCCGTAGACATTTTGTAAGATAACGATAACACCTTGTTATTTGATTACAGGCATCGTATTTCGATCTTGATCACTTATCGCTGTAGGTATCGCAAGTCTCAAATATTGAAAGAATATCGGCAGTCTCATACCTACTTCATGTGCGATTCTAAGAATTTTCTTTTGTACAAATACAGGGTGTATCAGGCAACGTGTAAAAAAATTAAGGTAAATATTAAGTGAGGGATGAACACCCCTCAAAAAATAAATTTACTAAATAAAAGTTCTCGTGTATAGTATTATCACAAAAACAAAATGTCTATAAATGGACCTGCCGACGTGGACCGCCGTTGCAGGTGGGCCGGCACTTTTAGAGTCACATTCTAAAATAGTTTACTGCATCCGAGTCAGGAAAGTTGGTGTACTTACTTGTACTTGGTGTACTTACAGGCTCGTATGTTAGAGAGTATGAATTTCAGAGACATAGGTGAGGCGATCGTTTCAGAGAATCAAGGTAAGCAGCTTTTTAATGCATAATGTGTTAAGAGATGATGATCAAAATCATAAACAAATATATCTAGGTAGTAGTCAACATAACTTCCAGAAACTTTAAAATACTATTTTAATGGTACGACAATACACCATGACAAGGCAGGTAGTATAAGACCATTTAACATCCTAGAAAGTCCACTCGACGCGTTCAGAGTAAATGCAAAAACGAATATAAAACTAACATGCCACTAGTCGTTATGCAAATTCATTCGCTGTATCAACAGCTCGCCAGTGCTGGAACAAGTTACCACTGACAATAACACAAGCCTTTTCAATTGGAAGCTTTAATAGCATGCTCACCAAATACTTTCTCCTAAATAAGAACTAATGTTAATTATTTTTCTTTTTCCCTAATTTATATTGTGTATATTATATTTTAATTACTTATTTGTCAATATTTTTTTCATTGCACTGTAGATATCTCCGCTCACACCAACAAAGGTTAGCAAGTTGACAATGCCAAATGCATTGAGCTCGCCTATGTACTATTGTGCAATAAAGTGTTTTTTTTTAATTATTATTATTATTTATTATAAAAATGGTCCAAAAAAAAAACGGTTTCATTAAATTTTAATTAAAATCGTATCACGTTAAAAATAATGGTATATTGAGTATGGATTCTGATACCACCAAGGTGTGAGATAAGTGATACTACTCAAGTTTCACATAACGGTATAATATAATTTCAGAGGAATTAACTAAATGCGTAATCTTCCGAAGTTTTTGTAATTTGTAATTTTATAGAAAACCAGGGTACTTGTAAGTTGTTTATTTTATTTTTGTGCAAATGTTGTAATATGTAAGAGTTGTTAAAATGTAATATCAAAACGTGTGCTGCCATCTAGCGCCAACGTTTGTAGTTATTGTAATAAACGTCAGATTGATCAACTTTCCTACATGGCGTTTCATTTATTAATTAGTACAAAAAAATTGGTGATTAGTGGTCTTGGTGGTAGATTGGTGAAGTGAAAGGTCAGATTCAGATAAGTTTGCATATAAAGTAAATTACTCAGCCAGCACGTTAATAAAGACATACATACCGTCTCATAAAGAAGTATATAAACCAAGACTGTAAAATATGTCTATTCCAGCCCTAAATTAAACTTATTCGAGACGTCCCGAAAACTAAGTGAGATCGAGATGCCTATATCAAAAAATATAATTTAAGCTGTACAACAAAATGCCATAGTCGTCCCTGTAAACAGTGAGTGGCACCTTTAATAAGAAAAACTGGGCAGTGACGGGGAACGAGCCCGCAACCTTTTCGGCAATAACCTAACAATACATGAATATAATATAACAAAGAAGAATGCCCATTCACCTAAGAAAAATGGGCCCACAATTTTTTTCTCGAGTTTGTCTGTTTTTATGTAATTAAACATATATAAACAATAAATAGTGTGTTGATATAATTAAAATGAATTAATAAAAAAATTAGATATTATTTTAAAATATTGTTTTATGTACTATATTGTATTAGGTACCAAGTGGGCCCGAAAATGGGCGTTTTCCTTTGATGTATTTTTATTACAATTAGATTGTGACATAATGCCTTAATGTAAAATAGTCTAAAATCATTTAAGGCTAAAGCACACATAGGGCGTGTGCAGGTTGGACATGGGTCGGGACAGGAGTACAGCCGTTTCAATTCTTTGTATTTACATAAACGACAGTATAGGGAACAAGGAATTAAACCCAACGTACTCCCGTAGGTATGTGATTTGGCCTTTAACATCATCTTTCACAAAACACAAACTTTATTTATTACTTATAATAAAGCTAACATTAACTTTGGAAATCTAGTTCGCAGACCAAGAACAAATAAGGTAATATTGGCCCAGATTTATATTATTATGTACATTAATTATATTTTGTTGTTGAAAATGTAGTGTGAGATACATGATTAACTAGCGCCATCTACTGTTAACCAACAGAGTTACTACGTACGCTACTCATCAATAATTTTATATTAATTTTAGATAAAAATAATTCAGGGGGTGAAGTTATCAACGTTTTTATATCAATAGCTTATAAATTTCACTGACCCCACTCGAATAAGTGCCAAAGATTCTGTAAAGATGACAAGGGATCTTGTCAAGATGATGTCATGGGATTGATTAGAATACCTTTGAATCCCACTGCAGATCCAAGTGAAACCAACTGTCACTCTAATTATTTAGATTCAACATCCATGTTCCCTTTCAAGTTAAGAGTGTTAAAAAATGTATTTACTCTCAAGTCGGAGAATCTTCAGATATTTCTTCACCAAAACAATATTTATTTGTAGGATTTCGATAAGCATTTTCATGCAGTACACTATGTGAACTAGTCCTGCACATTGCTATGCAGAGCTCGTAATCATCAGACAATGATCGGAATAATACATTATCGTTTGTTGATAGCTTTGATAGAACTGCTTTCAGCATACTTCTCTGAAAACAAGTAAACAGTATAAGGGTATATTATTTTATTTTACACAAGTGAATTCTATCTCATTATAAATTTATTCACTCGTTGCCTAGTGGCAACAATATGTACAAAATATTTTTTAATAACTAATTTAAATATAACAACGGTGTTGTATGTTTCAAATAAAATACAGGGTGAATCTTTCAAATAGGGTGGGCTTTCATGATCTAATCTAGCGTTGCCAGTCGTCCTAATTTTGGCGGGACGTTCCGATTTTTAAATTAAAATTAAATATCTCGCGCGGGACAGGCTCAGTCCCCCTTCACGGACTTGTGTATTGCGACGTCAGATAAGTATAAAACTTACTATAAACTGTGTAAAAAGAGTTACAATTTGTAACTCACTTCTTTTTTGTAATTCATTCAACGAATTTGTAATTCATTTATTAATAGTTCATTTTTAAATCCAGCCAGCATAATGGAGGGTACTACTTTCTGCAGATATTGGTAGCAGATGTTAGTATATGGACCGCACTCTAGCTCAGGCAAACTGTGGTGCCACGCTAGGCTACTAATATAAAAAAACTATGGCAATGTTTATGAATCTTATTGAAACAGACTGATTGGTTAGTCTAATTGTTAGCAAATAATAATAAAAAAAAAAAATTATAATTCGTACTTTACTTGGCTCCAGGCAACAGGAAACACAATTTTCATAGATAACACAACAATGGTTTTTATCACATGTTTCACAAGTATAGCGTTTAGACTTCTCTGATTCAACATCGCAACATCCGCTCCTTGTTACTTCCGATCTGACACATACATATCCTGGTGAAAACAAAAAAAAACAAATTAAAGGAGAATGCCCATTCTTGGGCCCATTTGATACCTAATAATTTGGTAACAAAACAATATTCTAAAATAATATCTTATTTTTTATTAATTCATTTAAATTATGTCAACACATCATTTACTAATGAATAGACAATGTTTAATTGTATAAAAACAGTTATAATTAAAGCATTTAAAAATAATAATAACCTTAAATATTGCATCAGAAAACATCTAATTACTCAATAATCCGGGTGAAAAAATTAAAACTGATTGGCAATAAAGAAGTAGATTTATTTTTCTACAAAATTAACTAAAAATCATCAACAAACTTACTCCTCGGAAAAAAATATTATAATTTTAATTATTTTCCTTTCTATAGCTCATCATTTCAGCCTAATGAAATGTCTATTGCAACTGCACTTATGTGTGGTAGGCAGACTGATGATGGTTATTAGCCCAGTCTGCCGTCTTTGCACCACTGTTAAATGCAACACCTGTCGAGTGAGCTTGTCATGTTTCTGGAATGGTTTGAAAGTAGATGGTGCATATTCATCTCCTCAAACCGGCATAGCAGAACCGACGGCTACCTGTAGAGACTTCTCTGTAGTAACAGATGTTTCCATTCATAGACCGCACTCTAAACCACTAGCTTTACATTAGGCGGAGTGTTGTCATATGCCGAGCTCAAATTTAAAAAAAAAACTTAATTGAAATTATGTTTACTCTACATATTCACCTCTATCATCAACAATGAGTAATCTCCCTTGTACAGAATTTCTGCATGAAAATTCAACTGTATCATTATGTTCCTGAAGGGTTCTCCAAACAAACGGTTTCCGTTCGACAAATGAATCTTGATAACTAGATTTATCTGGAATCCCCTGTAATTAAAAGCTTAATATTTTAAAAATAAATAGTATACCTTATATTTGATATAAACGCAAGATTTTACAGATTTTTATTGTTATAAATTGGTTATTACTATTACAAAAGTACATTGTTTAAATTATTTTAAGATACTATCAAAAGAATACAAGGTGAAAGGTTAACGAACTAATACGCTGTTTCTAGGAATAGGAATTTCTATGTAAAAATTAAGACATATTTTAAACAGAACGATAGAGGAATATTTAATCTGTTGAAACAATTAATTAAAAAATTGTAATACTAACTGGTTTTAAAAGATTAACCACACAATACGTGAGAGAAGATACAAAAATCAGTCCCAAAACAAAGCGCCGCCGAATAAAACGCACCAATGCGGCATACCACATTTTGTGCCCCTAACTATCATTTATCTCATACTGCACATTTTTTTACAATTCATCATGATAAAAATATTTTCAAATTGGACCTCATAATTAATAAAACATGAAATCCCTGTGTGAAAATACTCGCTATTGACAGCTGCTGTCATAGAGAAACGTCAAACCACCGTCAAATTATTAGTGATGCGCGCCGCTCCATTAACATTCAATTAAATTGTTTTGACATTCTCGTACCTACATCACTATTTACACCATTACGCCACTTTCTACAAGAGTAGGTAGACTACTTATAAGTCGCAGATATAAATAAATACTGACCGGAACATTGTATTAATCGATATGTTGTTATTTTTATGGCTTATAGTACATAAACATCTACTTAGTTAAATAACTTAATAATGTGTCCCGTAACTTTTAAACTAAAGAAATCATCTGGAGTCTACCTCTTAATAGGTATATGAAATCTCATAACTATCATTGCCTATTGTTTTCCCTAGTTTCCCAATTAGGCACAGTGACACCTAGTTAAGGTTGATTTGCTACATAATAATCTGCTTCAATGATTATCATGTAATGGTCGATTACGCTCACATGGTGTAGCATTGAAAAATTTGAGAGATACGCGGCCCGCAGTTTGTGCCAGACGTCCAACGAGATCTGCCGTCAACCATGATCACGTAAGTAATCCTTCGTAATTTAAATAAATATAAAATATAAGTAAATTTTTATATCAAATTTATAAGAATTTTATATATTGTTAATAACTTATCTATTTTTAAAAAAATTGCCTCTTATTAATTAATAATAACTCGTACCTAGCTGAAAAAAATTACAATTTTATGCAACCTGAATGTCAAAGGTTAAATAGATTATCTTTTATTTATTCAGCTTTTTACTTTTTAAAATAGTTTATTCACAGATATTTGATATAAATTAAAATAAACAAATACACGTACCTAGCTAGCTATATACATGAAGGATCTCAATTAATTTAAAACTTAATTAAATTTGACCGCAAAGGATAGCGGAAATTTATCAATATAGCAAAAAAAATGTGCAATGAGTTACGGTCACCGAATAATTAGAAAGTTACTTAAGTACTATGTCTTTTACGTAATGTTAATAATGAAAACATTATGTCAATGTTATAGATTCATGCTTTAGTTTAATAAGATTTTTAGTACATCCTTTACTTTTATAGAACTCGACTAGCGATTTGGGTGTTCCCGCGGGCGCAAGCGGCCCGCGGAGGGCGAATTCGTGACCGTTTCGGGCTTCTGGACAAACTTTTTTTTGGGTACTTTTCGGAAAAAAGGGTTTAGAACTTACACGAGATATAACAATTATACTAAAAATTTATAGTACTCATCATAATGACCAAAATCACTCTGTACATGATCGCGCTAACTCAACTACTTTTCGAGATATATCCGTTTCTTAAGAAAAATAAAAATAATAGTGCTCATCATACTAAATAAAATCACCTTTTACACGAACGCGCTAACTCTTCTACTTTCCGAGATATAGGTTTCTTAAAAAAATAAAAATAAATAAATAAATAAATAACAAAAAATTATAGTGCTTATCATATTGAACAAAATCGCCTTTTATACGAACGCGCTAACTCTTCTACTTTTCAAGATACAGTAATTTTAGAAAAGTTTCTGCTTACCCCTCGACAGAGACAAGGGTGTAAAATTATATAGTACTTTCTACATTTACATTGTATTGAGGACACTTATTTGTAGATAGATATGTGAAGACAAAATACAG
Organism: Tinea pellionella; assembly: GCA_948150575.1. Classification (NCBI taxonomy): domain Eukaryota; kingdom Metazoa; phylum Arthropoda; class Insecta; order Lepidoptera; family Tineidae; genus Tinea; species Tinea pellionella. Next base: position 5,092,660 of record OX411258.1, read on the forward strand.
CATGGAGTGTTACCTTTTTTAAAATATTATTTAATTTTGGCGCAATTATCAAGCCTATCCAACTGTATGTACGTCTTATAGTATTTGTCTTTGTCTCTGTTATATAAAACTGGAACGTGTGAGCGTAGGCTACACATAGGAAGAACTGGAACGCGAAGGGAAGTGTCAGATGAATGAAGAATGCCGTGTCATCGGTTGTTAGTTTTAATTTAAATATAATACACTTAATTGAATAACAATAAAAGTATTTTAATAAAATAGTATGCAATTAAAAGATGACATAATATAATCTACCAATCAAGGTAGTGCATTCAATATTTGATAGATGGCGCTTTACTCGTGTTTGAGCCCACCCTTATCATCGAATTAAACTCCATCTATCCTCCCCGCTTGGAACCAAAATCGACCGTCGCGACAATGGGCCTTCTTGAGGGGATTTTCGTACACGTAAAAGGAATCATTATAATAAAACAATTTACTTATTAACAATAATGTATTTATTAAAACAATTACAATGGCTAAAACACATAAAATTAGTTATATAATTATCATGATTCGGTAACCTAAAAATAATAATAGACCTCATCTTGTGTCTTACGCCTCGACAAAGAGAAGGGTGTATAGTACTTCATACATTTACATCGTATTGAGGACACTTGTTTGTAGATAGATATGTGAAGACTGTATGAATACAGCATGAAGTATTGCCTTTTTTATAATATTATTTAATTTTGGCACAATTATCAAACCAATGCAACTGTATGTACATATATTATAGTAGGTATCCTAGTAAAAGAAATTGAAGCTAAATAAAAAGAGTACAGAGTACATTCTGTTTGACAAATCTTGTAAAATGAAGATCACCGCAGCCACTTGATACATTCCTTTCACACCTCCGGAAGTGTCCTTATCATGCAGAGGAATTTCTGACATGTACTCCAAGAACACATGTGTGAGCTTCCATATATCATTTACATAGGGGGATGTCTGTAACATTGAAAGTAAATAAGAGTTTGTTGCGCAGACATTGCCCTGTTATAGAGCCAACAACTGAGTGGTGCTGGGTTCAGTGAATATTAAGCAGGTCTCATGTCAAGTGCAAGAACTGCTTTAACAACTCGTTATAAACAAAGAAAAACGAAGGCTGGACATAGAATGTCGATCCTTGAAAGTCAATCTTTCACAACTCTATATACTACTATATATACTATATACAAACTATTGATATTCTAAAAAAGAAATGTTATTTCATAATTCAAGCCCTACTATGAATTGCTTCAGGTAAAGCGGCCGACTGTGTGTACCTATCACAGGCAGCAAAAACCCGTTTTACTTTACGGATTTCTGTGTTTACTAAATTACCATGCTTTACGTTAACACTTGAGTCAGTCTTTGAAACAGGTAGAATAGATAATTATGTCGAATATGATATCAATTAATTTAAAAACAATACTCACCTTTATATGCGTATGAGCACTTCCACCTCGAAATACCGTCGTAAAATTCCATATCAATATAGATAGATTATTAAAAATACATTTCTTCTTACACATTAGACTCTCACATAATATAAATACTTCATAATTTTCGTAATAAATGCAATTTCACTACATCGCTATACCTTAACCTCGAATTTGACAAAAAAAACCCTCGACCACAGAGTATTATAAAGGTACTTCATGCCACAGCTAAATCAATTTATTACAATAATATAAAAATAAATTATTTTAACAAATATGACGTATTTAACAAGTTCTTTATACAATAAGCTATTATATTAAATTAAATAAATAAAATTGTTAAAATGAATCGGGTTACGACATTTACATGATATGCTTTCGTGTTTAGGTTTGAGTATGCATTTACCTTTTCGCGGCATTAAAAATTCAAATGAAGCGATCCTATTGGTGGAGAATTCTCATTTTATCATCAATATTAATCTATTTAAAAATACGACTACATAATATAAAATTACTTTATTTTCTGTAAATATATTATATTAATCATTTTACGACATAAATACTAACGTTTTGTCATAAGTGTTTATAAAGACTGTCATGTCTAATTTCCGCCATTTTTGTTTGTTAATGAAGCCAATCTTTGTTTATGTTTTCTTAATTCTTAATATTATTTAAAGTTAGATGAGGATTATTTAGCATATTACTCAAGTGTTTAATTTGTTATTTTAGTTTGTTTTATTTTATTTTAAGTACCTACCTAAATTTAATGTGATTAGGCTGGTGGCCTAAGATTGGTGCCTTATATTTAAAAAAATATTTTTGTTGGTAAAAAGTATAACCTAATTCTATAAATATATAATTATTATAGTAGTTATGTTTTTCAGTTCAATTTATTTCAGAGGATGAATTAAAACAGAAAACATTGCACCAAATAAATGGCAATACTACTTATGTATGGGAACATAACAACAACTAACTATGGTCACAATACCTACCTACCTTTTATTTTATGTTTTTGTGTTTTTACACAATTCTTTTTGTTTTAGGAGTTGAATTAAAACACAACAGAAATTGAGAAATACAGATATATTACAAAGTTTAATGAAAAACGGAGATTATAAAGCTCAAAGTACTGATAAATGTTTAATGGTGTAAAATTCAAGATTACCTATGTTTATTGTTTTTTTTTTCTGTTATGATGTAGGTAGTCTATTTAGTGAGTGTAACTGTATGTGATTTTTAATTGTTTACCTATATAGTGCACATACAAGTTGCTTTAATTCAATAAATATAATAAAATGGAATATATTCAAATGTTCATGCTGTTTTTGTCATTGTTAATGAATACCTGTCCTCATTGGGTACTATAATTACTGTGTTTTTGTCATTGTTAACAAAAACCTGTTCTCCTTATGGCCTCCCTATAGAATTCCCATAACAAAAAGCTAAAATTACCATATTTTGACTCCGGAGCATAAGACTTAGTTTTCCTTGGCAAGTTTGCTTTATTTCTTTCTTTAGGTATTTATTTGCTTTGGTACACTAAAAATGTTCATGACTTACTCATCCCGTGTCCTAATAATTAACGAATAAATTATAAAAATGAATTTATTGGTTGTTTTTATTTTTTATTTATAGTTGTTTTTATTTTAATATTATTATTTTTTCTCTTTTTACTTATCTTGTTTTTATTATTATTATTGTTATTTTTTAAGACAGTTTAATGTTTATTTTTGTACAAAATAATGTTGTAATGTTTGTTAAGATCAGCGTCCTCGGCAGGTTTGCTTTCTTTTTTTCTTTAGGCGTTTATTTGCTTTGGTACATGTTTATACGTATATTTAGGGTATATCATAAAAGAAAACACTCGTATATTTCACATTGAAAATGTAATACACGTAAAAACCTCACAAAATGACACTGACACTATCACACGACATATTAGTAGAAATAAATAAAAATAAATGCACCGCGAGGCGTACGACGCCGCCTACGTCACGCGACGGCCGACACAACTAACAATCTATACCAAGCATCGGAGGCCCCTACCATGGTAGCAGATATTTTCGTCCGGACACCGCACTCGATATTTTCATTGCGCGCTCTGAGCGGACTGTAAATAGCAACGCGGACCCCGACGAGCAACGTAGCGAGAATCGGGTCGCCCCTACGCCGATGTCCGAACGCACGCGCCGCGGGGCTCGCCAGGCCACGCCCAAGCGCCGTGCTCCGTTTCAGATCGGCGTACGGGCGGGAAAAGGATGTCGATACGATCGAGGAAAAATGATTTTTTGGGCAATTTTGAAAAAAAAGGTGTCGATTTCGAAATTAGAGGGCATTTCCTACGACTTTTGTTCCGGCACTTGTGCCCTACCTCGTTTCGTTTCCGAGATATCGGTATCGCTTCCGGTCCGGAGTCCGCTTCCGGTCAAAGTCGAGGTTTTCCTGGGGTCGCGGGACCGCCCTCTACACGCCCCAAAAAGAATCACCCCTCTGACCCCCCGGCAAGTGCTTCATTATATATGTCAGTGAGTCAGTCAGTGAGTGGTAATCGAGCTGTATATAATATAATAACTAGCGATTTGGGTGTTCCCGCGGGCGCAAGCGGCCCGCGGAGGGCTAATTCGTGACCGTTTCGGGCTTCTGGAGAAACTTTTTTTGGGTACTTTTCGGAAAAAGAACAGCCTCGACCAAAAAGCGCTCATCATACCGAACAAAATTGCTTTTTATACGATCGCGCTAACTCATCAACTTATCGAGATATAGCCGTTTATTTGCGACGGTTACGTCACGCGACGATATACATAACTATATAAAACAATCTATATCTAAGCACCGGCGGCCCCTGGTACGGTCGGTGTATTTTCATTGCGCGCTCTGAACGAGCGGAACATAGTCAGCGCGAGCCCTGGCGAGCGATCGACGCGGACGCCGTTAGGCCACGCCCAAGCGCCATGCTCCGTTTCATATTGGCGTACCGGCGGGAAAAGGATGTAAATACGATCGAGGAAAAAAATTTTTTGGGCAATTTTGAAAATAAAGGTGTCGATTTCGAAATTAGAGGGCATTCCCTACGACTTTTGTTCCGGCACTTTGGCCCCATCTCGTTCCGTTTCCGAGATATCGACGTCACTTCCGGTCCAGAGTCCAATTCCGGTCAAAGTCGAGGTTTTCCCGGGGTCGCGGGAGCGCCCTCTACACGCCCCAAAAAGAATCACCCCTCTGACCCCCCGGCAAGTGCTTCATTATATATGTCAGTGAGTCAGTCAGTGAGTGGTAATCGAGCTGTATATAATATAATTTTAAAAGTGTATTTCAATAAATTCTTTCTTATTAGTCTAACTCAAACGTTACTCAAAGAAGTTTTTGTTGAAAAAATTAGGCAGAAGTCTTGTAAGCAGTAGGCTCTGTATGCGTCTAGGATATACCAGTCCCCTTTGATAGCCCATTTATTCATTAGATTTTTTTTAGATGGATAGTAGAGATTAAACCGCGGGGCAATATTATCCCCATAAAAATTTCCCTAAGATGAAACTACTCTTTTTTTTTTCTTTGAGTAAAAGTAAAGCCGGAGTGCGGTCCATGAACGGAAACAACTGCTACTACAGATTTTTTACAGACAGCAGTCGCATCCACTATGCCGGATTGAGGAGACGAATGTGCACCATGTTTGACAGTGCACACTCCTCTCGTTATGTCTGACTACTTCCAAACTGTTCCCGAAACATGACATCACTCGGTGTAACAGTCGAAAGTGGTGGTACTACCCCAGGACGGCAGACTGGGCTGATCACTACCATGCCTAACACTTTAAAATATAAATGTCATTGAAAACTTGCATTATATGCATAACAATAATAATATAGTTTTACTGCACGTTTTAAAACACTTATCAGTTATTCTCTTTGCTTATCTCTTGACGGGTTTATAAAGACTAGTAAACTACGACCCTAAATATAATTTTAAGCAAATATTACTAAATAATTATATACTTATTATAATAATAAACAATTTTAAAAAACTCGTCCAAGATAATCTGGAAATAAGTGTAGGTCTGATTTCAGGATTTGTGACGTACGTTTACGTAAATTTGATTTTATACACGTATATATATTTTTTATATTAAACATAACTTTTTGTATCTATTTAAGGCAATAACAATACAAATATGTATAATATATTTAAAAAAGAACTAATAAAAATTAAATCCGGTTAAAAATAGAAAAAATCGTGTTGTTAAAATATTGATATTTATTCATTTGTGCAGATAAATTTATTCAATGATAGATAGATAGGGTTACCACGTCTACCATCTTAGAAAATTAAAATCTCTCCGCTCGCGGAATTATTCAGAAATTATCGATACTCCCCGAAATCAAACGACCGCGACCGTGTTTTCATATTAATTTCGATACATCGATATAAAATTATAGTTAATATGTTAGTCAATTTTGAAATGTAAGATTTGCTTCAATTCTAAGCCTGATATTTTGAAATCTGTATGTTCAAATGTAAAACACAAGCTCTAAATAAAATCGATAAGATTTTACTTCGGATGGTTCTCCCGTGCTTAAACGTTTAAAAAGTGGCAACCCTACGGATACCTATTATTAGTAATTAAATGAAAACAAAAAATACAGAGGAGTCATTAATCTTAATTTTAGTTTTATTTTGGTTATTCAGCTTAATATATACCTTTTTTACGTGGGGAAATCCCTGTTACGGATGCAAGGGATGGTGAAGGTTATGTCGGACTCTCTTTAGCTTAGCATTGCATTGGAACTTAATACATAGGTACCAACTTATTTCAGTGTTATTCAATTTAAACATATCTCATCTATGAAAGACGACGTGGATTTTCAGATTTACTTTTTATAAATATATTTTTAATTCTTCACTTTGTTTTCAAGCAAGGGTATAACGAGATTAACGTGCCTTGTCAATTGATGGCGCACATTCGTCTCCTCAAGTCGGCATAGTAGAGGGAACTGTTGCCTGCAACGCTGTGGTAGCTTATGGACCACATTCTGGCTGAACACAATAACAGCATGCGGAGTGTGATAAAACAAAAAATATACTTGACCTTTATTCAAGTAGTACTTCGGAAATGTCTTCAAATATATATAATATACTTTTTGTCTCTCCATGTTTACCTATGGTATTACATAGGCAGTAATGAAATTAAAACAGTGGTAGGCAGAATTATGATTAGCGGTTCCAATGAAAGTAGCCGAGTACAACAACTTCGACGACTTCAAGACGGTTCACATTTCTTACACTGCCTGCAGACATTTCAACTGTAGTATGACTTCAGTACACGTTGGGCCAAGATTTTGCCTTTGCCCAATGTCATAGCTCAATAGTATACAATTCCTACAAACGGTAAAAAACGCGCGAATAGACGCTGCCGTTCGCCGTCCGACTGCTATACGAAAAAACAAACATAAGTTGTTATGACTACATCATTGATTAATTAATTATAAGCATGGAAATATAAAATAATAAACACATGTTGTAGGTATCTAATTATACTTATCGGAAAGAAGCTAAACCTAACTTTATGCGTGCCTTATCCTAACTTAATTCACGGGCTATTTATATTAATGATAAATAATATTTAAAAAATAACAGTGCACCAATAATACAAAAAATAAGGTTTAAATAAAGAAATATAAATAAGTATAGGTATCTGGTATATATACAGTCCTAGTTGTCACTTGATCGAATAGAAATCCAAATATATGGGATTTGACGTTTCACTCTCACCTAAGTGATAACGAAACTTAAATCCCATATATTTTGTTATGCCATATATGTTATGTTATAGCCCCAAGGTTATGTCATAAACAGCATGCATACGAGACGATGTTGTATGCGCACGTGGTCTACCGACGGTGTTCCTCATGGTCGCCAAAGTGCTGAGGGCTTGGGTACACGGTAGCATTCATCCAACACCCCAGCCGTGACAGGCCTGATGATGTGGCTCATTATGTAAACAATCCCCTGGGTTCGGTAAATGAAATGAAATGAAATGAAATGCTTAAAAACCACCAAAGGTGTGTACAGGATACCTAAGGTCGAGCAAACTGATTTGGGACTCTGGGACCCATCAAATTAGCTTGGTATTTAAACTCATCTAAGTTGAAAATCGCGTGGCCTAAGACACTGACAAATCTAAGTCGAATTGCAGTAAAATTTTCACATTGCCATTGCCTAGGGTTATCAGATGGACCGAGTGAAAAGTGACATTTCAGTATTAAAAAAAGCGGATACGGGACGTATTGAACCCAACCATTGCCCATCAATACTATAAAGTACTCTATAGACATTGCTATGAAAAATGTTTGACAGGTGGATCACGAATTATCTAGCTCGACTATATACGTGTACCTAACAATAACCTGTACTATTAACAATGTAGGCGTACAAAAACTGAGGAGACGTGCTATGCCAATCAGGCTAGATGATTATATAACAAAAGGATAAAATTCCACATTAGGTACCTAGTAATGATGTATAAGAGGAGTGTGCACTGTCAACCCGGATTGTACACATTCATCTCCTCGAGTCGCCAACTGCCTACACCTTTTTCTCTGTGGCTGCAGTTGTTTCTGTTCATGGACCACACTCTAGCTTAACAACAGGCGAAGTGTCTATAAAAAAAAGTTTAATATTTCACGATTAGAACATGCAGCGTATATAAGTACAATGTGGGAACAATGTATCAAACACGGCCTTGTAACCATCATTATTGTGTCGTTGTCAACCCACTTATTCTAATGTATCTGCGGTTCGTTGGTCGACATAGTTATGAATACCTTTTAAGTACACAATATACTTGTGAACACTTGTGATTGTGACTGTACAATAACTTTGTCTTTCACTTAAAAGGAGAATGCTCATTTTTGAGACCCCTTCATACCTAATAGTTTGGTAACAAAACAATACTCTAAAATAATATCTTCTTTTTTTATTAATTCATTTTAATTATATCAAACACATACATCATTTAACAATCAATAGACAATGTCTAATAACATAAAAAACAGATATCTTCAATTATTATTAAAGCATTTAAAATAATAATAACCATCATTATTTTGCATCAGAAAACATCGAATTACCCGAGTGAAAAATTAAAACTGATTAGTAATAAGGAAGTGGATTTATTTTTCTACAAAATTAACTAAAAATCATCAACAGAGTCGAGAAAAAATATGCGAATGGGCATTCTCCTTTCTCGTCACTCTTTCAAGATTTTAAAAGAAGTATTAACATTTTGTTTCTTCATAATAGTTAAGTATTCAGTAGAATATTTTCTGTTCTATTTTCATTTTAAAAAATGTTAATGAACTCCTCACCAAAGTAGATTTAAGACCCAGAGGAATTTCGACACGGTCACGTAAAGCGTGTACTTTGTGGTCAGAACATCCGGGCGCTTATAGCAGAGTCTTATTTTAAAAAAATACCGATTATAATAATTATTATTATTAGATTATTTTTTTCTTATACCACTGACCAAATAATAAAGCTGTCAATTAAATTTGTCAAAATTGATGGATTCGATTTCGTAAATAAATAAATTTTTGGTATGAAAAAGAGGAAGACGAATAAAAATTTAATACGAGTTTGTTTTACATCTGATAATAATATGCCTTTACATTGCTTGAAATAATAACATCGGTAAAACATATTTTTATTAAGTATTTTAACAAAATTAATAACTTAGTATTTTTATGTAGTTTAATTATAATATCAAATACGAATAAAATAAATTTACTATGTTATGAAAAATGGTTTTAAAAAATTATGATACAGGAGGTGTAATAAGCGGCGAGCGTGCGCGCTGTTGGGTGCGGCGATTGCGGTGGCGTTGGTGGCGGCGCTAGTGGCGGTGCTGGTGGTGCGGCCTTGGCGACAAGAACGTGCCCGCTACCGGCGCGCTGCTGTCGCCGCCAGTGGTTACGAATGCGCTGGAATTGGAAGGTTAGTTTGACTGACTTCAGATACAAATAAAAACAAAATTACAGGCTAGCTATTAGAATACAGGAGGAGGACAGACCTTAAAACTTTGAGGTACTTCCAGCGGATAATTATTGGATTAAATCAGTCCCAGTTAGAGTTCAAACGCAGTACCAAAGGTTTTCAGACACTTAAAACTAATTTTAAAATCACTTTTAATACATAATTACATTCAATTGTCGGAATCCTTCCACCCGTTACGAATAGGTTAGGTTAGATTTAGGTTTGTATGCAGAAATCCTTCCACCCATTACGAATATGCAAGAGCTGAGCAAAGCGAGGCCATTGCCACGCAGATTTCTTGCACCCATTACAAATAGGTTAGTTACACATAGGTTTGTAATAAAATTGAGTGTTGCTTTTGATGAAAGTGGTACCAAACTGAAGCTCTAACTGTGTTTGATTTAACGCAATAATTATTTACTCGAATTTCTAAGGTCTCCAGATAAAATCGTAACCAAATTACATATCCCATTTACAATAATAGTAAGGCAAAAATAAAAATTAAAAGTTTTAATATGTATTTACAGATGACAATAACTACAATAGTAACAATAAATTAAATATAACTTATTGACGTCAAAATTGTAGTTATTACATTACGATTATTTATTTCTTCATTTAAACAGTTTATTAAATATTACATATTAAGTATTGTATAGACATATTGAATCATTTATTATCTGTTAGATCTTATCGAGCAATCTGTCGGTTTCTTTTTTGAAAAATATTCCATTTTCATAAACATTTAAATTTATACAATATTTAGAAATTACTTCGATTAGATTATGATAGATAGATGAGATAGGTTACCTTAATTTGGATGATTTTATTATTTTTTCATTTAACTATGAGATTTAAGTTATGTTAATTTAAATTTTATTTTAGGTCTATCCTTGAGAAGAACGGCTCTGCGGTCGATGCAGCTATTGCAACATTATTTTGTGAAGGAATCGCTTGTGCACAATGCATGGGTCTAGGGGGCGGCTTTCTAGCGACGGTGTACGACGCGACGACACAGCGAGTATCGGTTCTCAACTCTCGAGAGCGAGCACCAGCCAAAGCGACCGAGACAATGTTCGCCAACGCATCGTCGTCCGTCGGCGGCCTGGCCGTAGCCGTCCCCGGAGAGTTGAGAGGCTATGGGGAACTGCACCGCAAGTACGGACGACTGGATTGGGCAGAAATCGTCAAACCGACAGCAGACCTTTGTCGCCGAGGCCATCGGGTCAATTCTTACATGGCGCGAGCCCTCAAGTCATACAGCAGTATGATCAAGGACGAGCCGTCGATGAGGTTCGAAATGTTTTTTAATTTTGGACATTATGTCATGAACATATGACACAAATCAATGTATTCCTAGGGAACTGTACGTGAACCCCGCGACCGACGAGGTGTGGAACGAAGGCGATCTAATCACAGAGCCAACCTTGGCCGAAACATTGGACATCATCGCCGTGGAGGGCCCGGAGGCGATGCACAACGGCAGCCTTACTTCCAGACTCGTAGAAGACATCGCGAAATTCGGAGGCATCATTACAGAAGACGACATGAGGAATTACATGTAAAATTTTTAAATCATCTAAGTTTATACTGGTAAAGGATGGATTATATTTCATTTAAATAATATGTTACAGGGTAGAATGGCAGGAGCCTATCGAGGTGCCGCTGATAGACAACCAAACGCTTTACTCGTCCCCCCTGCCCGGGTCCGGCTCGGTTCTAGCATTTATTTTGAACATGCTTTACGGTTGGATCGGCCAAGGGTCAGACGTACCCGTTGGTTCCAATCTCTATTGGCATCGAATCGTGGAAACCTTCAAGTTCGCGTACGCCAAGAGAACAGGACTCGGGGACAAACACCGGACCAATCTTACTTACAGCATGGATGAGGTAAGATAATGAAACTTCCATGACAAATGATGTTTCGCGCTAACATTGAAAAAATATAAATTGTCCGTGGTTGATTATAATCGTATCTTTTTGTCGACTGTTTCAACTGTTTCTTTTTTATCTTTATGATATAACGCATTATACAAGAGCAAGGTTAAATAAAGTGGTTCCTAATTTGTACATCATTATTTACTTGATGTTAGGAAAATAACTCAAGTTTCGATTACAACTTACTGTTAAGGAACGCTAAAACAATATATTATATCCTTGCAATTAACAATAATTAAGTTGTCCAGCTCATTTGCCTAAAACTTAAAACAGCATGCCTTTCAAATTGAAATTGCTTTGTCGCGTCTTAGCTCGACGTAACTGATTCATTCGAGTATCTCAAAACAATATTTTGTTTATAATCAATGAGTTCATTCATTTTAATTTATTATTTTCTTATTCTAATTTAAAACAAGCTTCTAATCTAAACGTATTAAAATAACGTTTCTAATAAATGAACAGCCACACCACTCGTTAAGTGACCTTGTCACGTTTCAGTTTGGAAGTAGGTATAGCGAGAGGAGTGTGCACTGTCAATCTGGATGGTGCATATTCGTCTTTTCAAGCCTCAATTGAAATTAAATAAAAAATGTTTTATCATAGTTAGAGGAACTTTAAAAGATAAACTAAATAAAATTATAAAAAAAAACTTTGATAATAATCTACTAAAGTAGTTTCTGACGATAATATATCCATAATTGAGGCAAATGACGCTATTATTATCCAGTTAGAACGCAATCTCTCGACACCATCTTGGGCTAGATCCTTCAGAGATTTGGTTAACGATGAACACACGTACAATGATTGGCGACATTATGGTGCTTTATTTGGTGGTGCAGATGACCATGGTACAGCTCATGTAATCGTGGTAGCTCCTGACGGAAGTGTTGTATCAGCCACCAGCACTATTAATTTCATGTAAGTTTAATTTAAGTAAGAAAAATCATTTATTTATAATTTTTTTTTTATACTCTGTTTTTTTTTTTATTGTGGCTAGAGATGTGAATACACTGCGTCTGATGTTAAGCTAGAGTGCTAGAGTGCGAGAGATATGTCTATAGAGAGAACTGGCTCTGCTATGTCGACTCGAAGATACAAAATGTGCATAATCATTTGGGTATCATACCACTCTTTTCATTAATGCCCAAAATTGGTACCGGCCAGAATTTTGCGAGATTTGACCTCTACATCTTCAACAGGCCACAAAATTATAACTGTTACAGTAAGATATAATTTTCAGATGGGGTTCTCAAATCCGTTCAACATCACTCGGTATAATGTTAAATAACGAAATGGATGATTTTGCAACAAATCGAGTCAACGTATATGGAATGCCACCATCACCAGCTAATTTTATAAAGCCTGGACTTCAACCATTAAGTTCTATGGCGCCTAGCATTGTGTTAAAGAAGAGTAAAGATGAAGGACAGCCTCCTATTCCAACTTTAGTTCTTGGTGCTGCTGGTGGAACGAAGATTACGACGCAAGTTGCTCTTGTAAGTGTTTTAAATTTTATTATAAGTGTTTATTAATCAAGGCACCGGCATTAAATTACAATTTAGATAACTTAATATTAATAAAATAATAAAAACAAACTAAAATAACAAATTAAGTAACAAACTAAATAATCCTCAATTTCTTGTTCGCCTTGTTTCCACTGGGATAGGCAGAGCGCCAGCGACTCCTCTCTCTACATACCACTTTCGCTTCGACCACATCCATTACTCCCCTCATGCATGCATGCACGTCGGTTGAGGGTGCTCCTGATCTGACCCTTTCGCAGCAGTTGACCAATCTGACTGAGAAAGGTCTTCCTAGGACGCCTCCTTCCGACACTGCCGTCCACTTTCGCACAATAAATATTTTTAGTTAATCTCCTTTCATCCATCCTTTCCAAATGACCGAACCACTTTAGCATACTCCTTTCCCCTCTGGTCACAATACTGTCCTTTAGCTTGCAGCGATTTCTTATCAAACTGTTTGAGATTCGTTCGCTCAAGAATATTCACACATACTTCTTAGCGATCGCATTTCTATCGTTTATTCAACTTTAATTATTTCTCTGCCAAACCCAGCTCTATTTCAATTTTCAAAAGATAATAAATTTTCACTACACGTTGGTTTAACCTCGGCCAACTTTGACGCGTGGATGAATGGTCGGCTTTCGTTGATGCGGTCAGCCGAAGTTGATGACCAAGGTGAGCGCCTGAACTAATGAAGGCTGGGGTAGCACGCGTCTGAATGCGGCTGGACACAGACGGATTGCTAGGTTTGCCATTCGGCAGAGGCAGCGTGTAGGCATTATTTTATTTACTTCTTAATAATTTTCAGACAGTTACAAAAGCCATATTCGAGGGTGAACGATTGGAAGAAGTGATACCATTGCCTAGGTTACATCATCAACTACTGCCAATGGAGGTACAAATCGAAGCAGATTTTGATCCCGTAAGTTCTTTTTCTTACTCTATTATACATACTCTATTATCTAAATCTAATATATAAAATCTGGTAGAATATAATGCCCATAATGAGATGGAAACAAAAATAGAAAGATACGTTATGTACGAATAAAAAGTGGACCCCACAAACTAGGTCTAACTGACATACTTACTAGTGACAGCATTGTATCTCCCTCGCGTTACAGTCTTTTTATCTTTGTCTTCTGTGCATGATGAGTATAGGTACTGTAACTGTGTGGGTGACTGCGTGTAGCTGTGTGTCTTCCTCTTTTTTGTATTTAAGTGTCCATAGAGGATAGTGAACACTAGGATGCACTACCCTTGAAAACTTAATAGAGCGAATATTTGTTTATGAATTATTATTTTGTAAACCATGTCTAGTTGTCAACAAACAATTATTTGATCCATGAACAATGATAACAAAGGCCTTATATTTATTTTGAGATAAAACTATAGTAGGTACTTGAAATAATGAAAACGATATCTCAAATAAACAATATTTAAAAAAATGTTATGAGAAAATTAAAAAAAAAACACCGGTAGCTCTTTCGGAATAAAGGCTACCACCAACTAAGCGTAGTTAGACGTCTTAATTTTTATGTAACATTACGCTGTACTCGTACACTACCTAATCATTTTATTTGGACTTCTTGCCATATAGGATGACACTAATAATAATAGCGGAAGAGGCGATGTAAATTTCCATACTTTACAGGCATGTCACAGGTCTAAAATGATTGCGTAACTTCTACAAAGATGTGAATTTAATATACCGTAAAATAGTAATTTAAAACCTCATCTCAGATTTATAATAGATTCATTTGATTGCCAAGCGCGTGAACTTTACTGAATTTCATCAAAAAAATAAAACTAGCAATTTAACCTCGAGTTCTCGGTTACCTTACTGTTAGTTATGCAACATGAACAATGACATTCGCCAACATAATAACGGAGTAAATATAATGGCAATTGCTTTCCTCTTGCCTTGAATGGACAACGATGATTTAATACAAATAAACATCAGGCATTTTTTATGCAAATTACTTCATAAAATAGATGGAAAACGTATGAACAATGAACCAATGATCTCATAAACTTTAGGTATAATGAGTATATGACTTAAGTTAATCAATATTATTTTGAGACGATACTAATTTCATAAATATTATTTATTCTGCGCCCGAACCGCGAACCAATCTTCGACTCTCGGACAGATTCGTTTCGAGTACATTTTATTAGCAGAATTTAAAAATAATTGCCTAAAAATCATTGATAATATACAACTAGATGGGCAATGACGCTTCCAATGTGAGGCGAGAGAAAATATGGCCACAGCCACATTTAGGTTCTCTGTCAGTTGATATTTGACTTGACGCAAGCCGAGATTGACATTGTCAAATCGTTTGAAACAGCCTACACCTTTTTCATGTCAAATGTATGAGGTTTGCTCCTCTAGTATACGAGTATATGTCTCAATGCTAAAAATAAATAGATTTTTCACCAACGAAATAATTCCTCTAAGAACTAACAATCCTGCCGTGGTGTTGCCAACAAAACATGTTCTAAGCAAACCTGTTCGAATGGAATCGTCCTTGCCCCCCAGTACGTGAAACGTAATGTTTACATTTCACGAGCTGATATAAAAGATCCGTACACAAAGTTTTAATTTAAAAGTACTATACAAACCGAGGTATACGTTTGCAAACATAAGTAATTATTGTTATCGCAACAATGTACGTACCTTAGCAGTTTATGGACGGAATATTTCTTACAAATAAATAACAATAAAAAGCTATAAATTTTATTTTATAGAGATTTATGAATGATTTATTTTGTTTTAGGAAATCGTCGAATCACTTATTGCTCGTGGTCATAATGTTAGTAGATTATCACCGACGGCAGGCTTTGCTGCATTTATTGGCGCACAACTAGATGGAGAGGGTTATTGGGTACCTGTAACGGATAAGCGGCGTCCAGGCAGCGTCGATGGTCTCAACTAGAATCGATATTTGTAAGAATATCTGGAAGCGTGTCTGAACATTTAGAAAAGAAAAAATCTCAATAAAGATTACGAATTTAAATAGGTAGTATACAATAGATGACAATGAAAAGATTGTGAAATACAATTTTGCCAGGTAGCTATTTATCTATAATATATGTACTTAACAATTAGTATTTACCAAAGTATTATACGTAGGAATTAAAATTATCAAGACTTAGGAAAAATATTTATTCCTTTTTAAAATATATTTTTAAACAAAGATGACTTTACAGATTCTTGTTTGAAAAAATATTCCTTAAAATTTTAGTTGTTATACAATATTTTATGACTTTTTAATGAAGAAATGTTTCATTTCTTTCAATACTATAAATTATTATTTATAGATATAAAAACGCCATGCACGTCATACATTCCTAAATTGTATTTTATAAGATAAATATGCTGTGATTTTGAGTTTGTTATTTTGTTAAATAAATATTTTATTTTAACTATTCAGTGTTTTAATTTATCTTGCCAGTCCGATTTGAATGTTTTTGAATCGCTAGACACGGAACGGGAACGCTAAACGTTGCGGGCAACATTGACAAATAAAACAAACAATTTACTAGGTCATTTAATTTAATCTCATTTGATATGATCATTTGGCTAAGAAAATGGGCATAATATAAAATAATTACAATGGGCAATTATGCTCTCCTTATCGCCAGGATAATAGTTACAAAACTGTTAATAATATACGCATAACTTATTCCAATTGACTAGGACAATTTTGAAACACTAGAATAATTTTTATAGGCTTCATTATGAACAAATTTATTTAAATTGGGACTTAATTAAGCCCATTGATACGAGTATAATTTGATAGAAAAATTATTCTGTGTTAACCGTTTTGATACATTTCAATCACTGCAGCACGAACCATCATTCTATCCAACCCAACACCACAGCAGTAAGAGAAATATTTTGTTTGGGTGTTTTAAAAAAATCAAAACTTATTAATTTTAGACAATTATTCTTGATAATATTTTTTAACGAAATATTTTCTTACAATTCTGCTGTGGTGTTGCCAACAAAATGTGCTCGAAGCAGATCTAGGGTGCAATTCCCAATTGTAATAAATCTAAAACGCATAGATTCATTTATACGAATATCTTAGCAAACAGGAAATAGTTTTCTTAAAAGCGTTATATTTTTGTTTTATTCTAACTTCAAAAATTTTTTTAAATTCATATTTATAAGTTGAAGATATTGGTTTATAGTCTACAAAATTTAACCAAAATCCTTGTTTTAATTTAAAGTTGTTAAAAATTACCGTTAAACTTACGATAACACAAAAACATAATGCTTTTGAGGCTCATAGAAATGAGAAAAGTGATGGAATTGAATCTATACGTTCTAAATCTACTACATTCGAGAATTGCCCCCTATTCGAAATTCTTGTATGCCATTTTAGACAAAACTGCCCAAAATATATTTATATCATGTCTTTAAATTAACTACAATACACCGCTTATACATTTTTAAAAAATCATACTTTTAATGAAGTGTTCTATTTATGGGATAGCCCTATAACGTATTTAATTTTTTTTTTTAATATGAAATTTAGGTTACACAAAAATAAAGACTTAAGTATACAATTGTATAATAAATAGGCGATTTTTAGTCAACATAATACACTAATTATAGACACACAATATTTTGGAAATACAAAAGAAAAAAACTTGATTTATATAATCATAGGCCCTTAGAAAAAACTGTTTGAATAAATAAGGACCTAGGCCATACCTTTCTTACACTACAAAAGAAATAAATACAATAATTAATCTTCAAATTAAATAAATTATTGAAAATTCACCGACAAAAGGAATAAAATCCGACAGAAAAAAGATCAAAACTACTCGACCTCTGTCCTTTGTAAACACTTAGAATTAGAAGAAGACAGCAAATATAGTCATACTAATTTAAATATCATTTTCTTCTCAAGTTATCAAAAGGAGATTCTTGGAACGTCAAAATAGCGTCGTTCTTGTAAAAATAATGGCAGTGGATACGGTTCATTTAATAAATAATATATAACACAAATATTAAGACCTGGTTTCGGTTTTACATTTACAAAGATAAATTACATACAAGTGACTTAACTAGGCAGTGGACGATGGAGTATTCTAGAACGGATATTAAGACTTACCTTGTACGATCGGCTCCTCGACCTCGGCTGTAGTGTAGATATAGCTTTATAGTAGATTTTCAGACACAAGTTAGTTCTTAAAAATCTATTACGCGCAATTTCATGAATTATGGACATAAAAGTGTAAAAGGATCCATCAATGGAATGGACCACCTACCTCCTGGAACCTACATCTATTCCTGAAAAACTCACGCACTTCTTTCAGCCTTACCGACCGACTAAGAATCCAGTACACTGTAAGATTTTGCACCTAAGCTGTATCGAACCATCTAATTCCTCCGAAACCCGGACTATCGTTAAGTATAGCCTTTAAAGTGCAAAATAAGGTTTAAAATCGCCGACTTTTACTAACTAATCCAATGACAATGTTTTTATTACATTAAAAGTATTAATTATCACTGGTATTGATTAAATATGTGGAAATAGCCTGTGCACTGTCAATTTGAATGGTGCATATTCGTCTCCTCAGGCCGGTATAGCGGAAATGACTGCTGCCTGTAGAAATTTATCTGTAGTAGCAGTTGTCGCAGACCGCACTCTAGCTTTACATCAGGCGGATCGTCAAATGCCAAGCTACAATTTAAAAAAATCAATAATTCCATAGTGCTGTTTGTAAATCAAGTCTATAACCTATGCACGAATATTGCATCGCTATCGAGTAAATTAATAAGAATTTATAGTTCCACTAGCAGCCGATCGTGGCGCTGTTCCAGTTATTATTCTAGAACGTACGAAAGAAGTCTATTAGATAGGTATTTGTGCCTAAACTTACGGATTTTACATTAATTTATTGTGTAATTTAGAAGTGCCCGAAAAGGTAAAAAAAAACCTTATATTTTTAACAATTAAAAAAATAGTAGAATTATCTGTATTTAGGCCTCAAATCTACAGACATTTTCAAATATTTTTTGTTTACAATTACAATTTTTAATTCACACCAAACTACATTATAATTATATGAATACAAAAGTTAATCATAACATTAAATATTAAGCTAATATTGTAACTTTCGTGAAAAATGCTTCAAATGGAACCTAGTAGCAAAATGTCCATAGCATCTCCCTCCTCGAGCCGGCATAGCGGAGGTGACTGCTGCCTGTAGAAATTTATCTGTAATAGCAATTGTTTCCGTTCATGGACGGCACTCTAGCTTAATAACAGACGTAGTGCTGGCCAATGCCAAGCTACACTAAAAAAATCATATGTAACGACCGTTTACAAAGGTGACCAAATTCCCAATTAACATATAGGCCATAAAGCGAAACGGCTAGAAACATGTCAAAATGTTAATTTTGCTACTAAGCCATTTTTTAAGTTAAAAAAAAAACAATATTCTTCCCATTGATATATACAACTAGATGTGCAATGACGCTCCCAATGTGAGGCGAGAGAAAATATGGCCACAGCCACATTTAGGTTCTCTGTCAGTTGGTATTTGACTTGACGTAAGCCGAGATTGACATTGTCAAATCGTTTGAAACGGCCTACGCCTTTTTCATGTCAAATGTATGAGGTTTGCTCCTCTAGTATATATCTCAATGATTCTCCCAAAATATAAAGGCTGATTATTAGTGTACGTAACACCCATGAAATTACTCCGCCCACTCGTCTCCTCAAGACAGTATAGCGGAGGCGCTACTTCGTGTAGACACTGGTCTGTGGGTGCAATTGTCGGTCTACGGTAAAAAAACAACATATTTTTTACCTCACAATAAAATTTAAAATATGTCATCGTTAAGTATTGCATTTAATTTTTTTTTTATCTAAAACATCAAACCATTCTCCACGAAAGATACGGAATTAAATATTTAAAAAATATATATAAATAAATATACAATCTTCTTCGAATAAAAAACGACAAAATAATCCCATTCAATTCCAAATAATAAGCACATTTTATTTTATTATACAAAAATTAAAGGTATTTTGAGAGATTCTGAAAAAAATATGCAAAATTTATAATAAAAAAATATATAAGATCAAATCAATTTCATGAATATCACAATTATTAGTTTATTTCAATTTCATTACGTGTGATACGTTAATATAGTACATTTTTTACATGCCTTATAGTGTAAACAATATTGTATAGTACAAACCAAATTATCCTACACTCCGCCTGATGTAAATCTAGAGTGCGGCCCATGAACGGCAACCGGCGCGGGCGTGAATTAAAAAAAAAGGCGGGCGGCGTGTTCACAACGGGCCCTGTGTACAAGATCACAGCGGCTTCAATTGGGATCATTACTGCCATTTTATCACGTTAGATGGCGCATCGTCGCCATGGCCATCGAAAACTGTCACTTCCATATATTTTCTAACCTATCAATCCGTAAATTTCAAGTTTCTCGAAAAATGCCTTTATGTGCTGTGCCTGGATGTACCACTTCTGGTGTACATTTATTTTCCAAAGATCCCACATTAAAAAAAAAGTGGGAAAAAGCTATACGTCGGAAAAATTTTGTTGCGACACAACATAGTAGGTTATGCCGGAATCATTTCCAAGAATCTGACTATGTAGGAGTGTCGGCATATACAGGTGAGTTGCTAAAGTATATATTTCAGTCAATTACAAATACATCATACAGGTAGTTAGTTTTAATGTTATCTTGCCATAGAGATACACCATTAGTAAACTAAATAACGAAAATTGTTCAACGTGGTAGTTTGAAACTAGAATAATTCTCCAAGGGCGAGGACTGTACGACATTGTTACGGGTTTAAAATTGAAGCCAGAGGATGCGGTCGGCGTAGCCTCATGGATGTCCGATGACGCAAAGATGCAAGGGATTATCGTAACAAGAGTGGATCCAACCAAGAAGCAGCAGCAGCAGAAAGAAGCCAAATATGTTTTTCTATAATTTTTTCGGGATCGGACACCCTTTTAACGATAACAATATGAATTTACACAATATTACAACGCGTGTGGAGTAAATGTAAACGTTTAACGGTCGTCGTCGCCGTAAAAGTAATAAAATTTCCTTAGCTTATGACAAAGCATCGACAGTGAGCGTCCATCTTCTCCAACAAAAGTTCTTCATGATGGAATTCAGACAACAGTCAGATAGTACTTTTTGTTCAAACTGGAAGAAATTAAACTAAAATTGAGGCAGGCGAGTGAAGAGATATCCGATTAGAACGTAAGCTTGTGCTGAAATTGTTGTCGCCTCCGCTACGCAGACTTTAAGAGATGAATGTACACCAGCGCTATACCTGGTTACTTCTAAACTTTCGAATCAGTTTGTAAGTAGTCAGGAGTGTGCACTGTCAATCTGGATGGTGAACATTCTCCTCAAGCCGATATG
Source organism: Tinea pellionella (assembly GCA_948150575.1). NCBI lineage: Eukaryota > Metazoa > Arthropoda > Insecta > Lepidoptera > Tineidae > Tinea > Tinea pellionella. Next base: position 5,114,037 of record OX411258.1, read on the forward strand.
CCAGTGAAGACTGCTACTTGTAGAAATTTATATGTAGTGACAATTGTTTCCGTTCATGGACCGCACTCTAGCTTAACATTAGATGAAATATTATCATATACGAGCTACAAGTTAAAAAAATCTGAACTTCGGCAATGCGCTTAGGCAAGCCCTTTTCTCTCGAGTGCCGAGTTAACTTCTACAAGTATATCGATTAACACTATAAGACAATTTTTTAAAAATATTGAGTTACATACTACGAAACTTTCCAACTAGTATAGTATTTAAATAGTATAAGTTTACAAGAACATGCGCGATTATTATCGTAAAAAGTATGATGAATAGATTTACAAGGAAAAAAAAATTATTAAACTTTATTTATCAATGACAAATATAGTGTCAGTTCTGCGATGTAACTTAATCATTGCTAGTTCATTGGTTTCTTTTTACACTATATTAAAACCGCACATATTCTTTTAATAATAAGTCAGCTGCCTATTTCTGACTAGGTCCATCATTTTGGTAAGCGCTTTGACCAAATCCGACCAAGTTTTCTGTCAACCGAGCCAAGAAAAATTGTACTCTATAACAACAGCGTTAAAGTTGTTACTTATTCGCTGCGAGTTCACAAAAAAAATAGTCATACTAACAGAACAGTCATTAAGGCGCCTATACCTAAAAAATAATAAAAATATTAATTTAATTATTTTAAATTAATATTTTTATTCACTTAACATTTTATTACTCGACGAGAATAAAAGACGTAAAAGAGTCCAATTTCAATTGAAAATTAGCCGCATGATTATCACAAATCACTTTGAAATCCATTAAAACTACACTTGTACTTAATACTTACTACACTAAAATGTGCAACACTACGTTTTATTTCTGCTTTAAAAACACCAGTTTAAAGTTTTATTTTGTCTTGAGCGAGCGGTCTTCAGTCAATGTGGGTCGCCTGCCCGACTTGCCTCATATTGGCACACAATCACGCGCACATATCAACACTAATCTCACATTATATACAAACAAAAAAGGCTTCCACAATAAATAATAAAAGCAATAAATTAAAAACACTCTTTGGAACGGTGTCGAGGTACAAATGTTATTCCTAATACATCTTCTTTATTATTATTGGCAAATAACTAGAGCACGAATGAGCTCTAGTTTATTAATGCACACAATATCACGTGACTAATATGACACATAGTTTATATTGATTGAGAATGGTAGGCAGACTGAAGATGGTTATTAACCCAATCGGCCGTCCTGGGGTAATACCAGCTTTTTGAAGCGTAACACCTGTGAAATGAGTCCGTTGTACACTCCACACTGTCAACTTAAACGGTGTACATTGGTGTCCTTAATGCCTGCAGACATCTCTGTGGACGACACCGCAGTGACCACACTGAGTTTTTTAAAATAAAGTTTAAAATAAACCTAATCATACCAGAACATGATTTATCTTCAGTGTCATATTATTCCAGAGGCGGCTCTAGCCCTTATGGCGCCCGTGTGCAACCAGTACCATGGCGCCCTCTAGTAGGAGCGGGGTGAAAATGGAATACTTAGTTATATTTTCAAACGGAAATTCGGGTGCAAATAGTGCAATTTTGAATGATGTCGGGAAATGAGTAGTGTCTTTGGAGGTGTCGCATTAGATTAGAGGGTGCTCGGCGCCCCCTTGGACCCGGCGCCCGTGTGCGCCGCACACCCTGCACTATAGGTAAAGCCGCCTCTGTATTATTCGCGTACAATTGCCAATAAGAATACAGTACAAATACAGTTGCCAATTTTAGTAATTAAAAGCGAACACCTAATACAACTTAAAAACTAAATAGGTCAAATATTTTTACAAGTAAAAAAAATATGCCTAAATGGCAATATAATAAATACCTAATAAAATTAAAGCTACCGCCTGCTACATAAAAATATGACATTCAATTTCGAGATTCAAATTAGAACTGAGAATAAAATAAATTACACTAAAAAAAACTGTGGAATTTTAACAATAATTATGGCACCAAAACAAAAAGTTTAATACGGTATTAATAACTTCCTCAAATTACTAAACGATGACTTCTACTCACCTAAAAAAAAACAACGTACAAGGTTCACATTTCTATGACAATTTTCACAAAAATATCGAGATTACTTCGCATATCTATTTTCAGTTACTCTTAGATTTCTAAATAAAACAAAACGTAAACAAGATATTTAAAATCTGTTATATCAAGAAATCGTATAGCCTAAAAAAGAGACTACTAGAAAAGACCGTTAGTAATTTGAAGAAGTGTTCAGAGCATTATATGAGAGCAGCGTTATAAGGGTTCATGTTAGACCCAGCGTGCGCGCGGCGTGGCGCTGGCGAGGCGAGTCGCGCGGTGCTCACGGCACCAGGTCGGGCAGGCGCCCGCGGCCCTAGGGGCGGGGGACACTTTCCATCTGAACCACCTGCAAGACAAACCGAAAAAAGTTATCTGTCATAAATGTTAAGCAAAATCTTCAACAACAAGCCCATAGTAGGTCTAATTGAAGGATTTTAAAAAAAATTAAATAAACTGATTATCAGTTACTTTTTATAAATTTTTGGCATATGAATGGCGTGACAATTGTATTGTATTGAATTAATTTAAATGCTAGATTTGTTTTACTATCGTTCCTCGGTTCATATACGTGTTATTTTTTTCTATTATATTTTTCATCACATTTTTTAAATTTATTTTAACTCGCCATACGACCGCACTCCGCCTGATGTTAAGCTAGAGTGCGATCCATGAACGAAGGCGACTATTAATACATTTAAAATCAAATCGAATTGCAAGGCAAAATACTCGCCTTAATAAAAAATATTCAATACAATACAAAAAATATTTAATAAAAGATAAATGTAAAATCGAGTACGAAAGCTAAAAAAAACGACATAAAACGTTTTTTTTTTTCATATTTTGTTAGCGTCGTAATAAAATAGTAAAACTTACTTTACGCTCCTTATAATAGAGCTCCTCGCTTTCCTTGTCGCACAGTAACAACACAACAGCACCGAATAGGAATATAGCGGCACCCCAACCAACACCGTATGCCCAACCGAATTCCCATACAGATCTATTACCTGAAAATAAAACGTTTATTTAAATAATAAATAATTATTTATGACGTTCTGAAATTAAATTCACTTATGATACGGTCAAACGTATGCCTATTAAGCATTAAAAAAAAAAAAACAAAAAAAAACTTACCGAGATTCAATTCAGCGGCGAAACACACTGGATAGATGACGAGCGCTATTAAGATGCACATCACTAGAAAAGTAAAACTTATTACGTATGCATCAAAACGATATGTAGAAATTATTACATAAAAATCGTACTAACAAGCTAATGCCATCGCGAGAACCGCGAACCTGTAGTATCTAAACTTAGTGCGGTGATCAGTCGAGCGAAGTCCCAGTCCAGTGAGGAGGGCGCCGCATACATCCGCTGCTAGTGTTGCGACACACAACCCGGCAGCAGCTCTGAAATTTGTATTTCGTTGTAATGATAAAAACTCCAACTGCATCGTGGTAAAAAGTCCCAGTTGGAAGGGCTACCGATTAAAACGTAGAATCATATCGTATTTTGCGTTATTATTGTGTAATTATTTGTATTTATTATATTATGTTTTTACATAAAAAGCGGCGTGCGCATAAATTTGAATCACGATCTAGCTTCAGCTTATTCACCATCTATCTTTTCTTTTCTTTAGTTTTAATGAAATGAAATAAACTTTATTGCGTGAAACATGGTGTTAGTAAACATGGTGTTGTTAAATGGGTTACAATTTGTTCACATGTTTCGCCACATTTAGCGGCATGTAAAACTTTCGATAAACCTAATGCATATCAACCATAATGTCTATGATCTGTTTTGTACACCAATAAAAATAATAAAATAAATAAATAATAGAGGTATTTCGACAAGATCACGTAAAGCGTCAGCGGCTGTGTAGTTTAGTAGTCAGGACGCGCAAAGCTCCTCTTTGCTCCGAGGTACGAGGATTCAACCCTCGCCTCAGGTGTTTCTTTTTTCTATACAATTTTCATTATAATTTAAGCTATATACAGCAGCAGTAAGTTACAGACAACGACTCACTTAATGTAGGAGGAGGCTCTTGCGGCATAGCAGCCCGGTTGAGCAGTTATATCAAAAGGCAGCGGTCTAGGTGCATCAGGATCAATGCAATGCATGAAAAGCCCTTGTCGCCATCCAGCCGCCATCAGCCAATCTGCAGATGCGAGTCCCAACACCATCAGGACGACTACTAGAAGTCCACAAATCAAAGCTATAACCTATAAAGAGAAAAAGGAAGATGTTAATAAATAAAGATATGATATTATATTTATCAATATAATTAATAATAAGTTGTTTTAACTCCTTATCACCAAAAATACAGATACTGCAGTCTTGCTGTAAATTGGAGGGAAAACAAACTGAAAAATATAGAAGTGGTATAATAATAGATGGTACAATGGTAGGGAGACTGATGACAGTTATTAGTCGAATCCGCAGTCAAGTGTATCTCCCGTGAAGTGACCTAGTCGCATGTCGGGATCAGCTTAAACGTAGATAGATGGCGCGTGAATATTCGCCTCTTCATGTCGGCGTAACGGAGGGTATTTTTGCCTGCACACATTTCTCTGTTCCGCTCATGAATCGCAATTGAGCTTAACATCAGACGGCGATCACATGGCGATCTATTTAAAAAAAAAGTAAATATTTAAAACATTCGTAGAGATCAGTAAATTTTTAATAATTCTTCAATTAATACCAAATTAAACTTCGTAAAACAAAATCATATATCACATACAAGACTGTCGTACATAACAATGAACAATTTCGAAGCAAAGTTCTAAGTTAACATAAAAATTATTGTTTTTCTTATGTGAGTGAAAATGGAGCAAGAAATTCTCGTTTTCAAAAACAAAAAGAATAATTTTCCGGAAGACGTGGTGTATGAAGCATATCATTCATCACGCCTCGCGGCAAAAATAATGAGCTGAGAGCTACTACGACTCACTACTTGAATCAAAACATAAGGGAGACTTTCTTTATCAGTACTGTGAAAAACAAAGCGTTAGTTTCATAATTACATAATAAACCATAAATTGTTTAAATTTTACTTAATTCTATTAATTTTTTTAAAACTATACGTAAAATTTGTGAACCAAAAACAATATGTTACCAATATAATTCAGTCCAGTGCCAAAACAATTTTAAATACTCGAATTCATAACAAATTCTTAGCGGTGTGTGGGTGATCGGAAAAATTAGGGTAAATTAGGAAAAATTAAATAGTCTGCGCAAAAGATCCGGAAGGGGGGCGCTACTTTTTACTACGCAGTAATCTTGATTTTTCTTAATATTTATTATTATATTATACTTATTATTTACTCTAAATTTTCCGACTATCCATATACGGGTAAAAAAAATGTTTGTTATAAGAAACAGTTGTAAATATCACATGTGTATGTTAACATTCCAAGTGTCACCAACGTTCAGACGAGTGTAGACGAGACGTAGGAAAGAAATGAGGGAGGGGTGTAGAAACAACCATCGATCGCGACGCCTCCCCTCTGACGACGACCGTCGACGTACACCCGGGGTTCTAGCCAACCTATCAGCTTATAATAAGAACTCTGTTATTCGTTAATAATACTACATAGACTTAACTACGTCGACCTACTAAATAATTCCACATTATATACGGAAAAATATTTATATACATTTTTTGATAATAAAGATCATTATTTCTTTAGTATTGTGGCATTAACTATCGTATGTTTTGTATTTATATAACATGTTTTATTTACTTACTAAATGTAGGTATGTATAACGATAATGCTAAAAAAACCAGTGCTGTCGTGTTAATCAAGCTATTTCAAATATTATAAAAGGGGAACTTCAGTAGGGGGCTTCAAGTATACCTTGAGACAATGTAGGTAGTCTCAGACGGTGCTCGAACCCTTCGTCTAGCCCCCTTCTCCCGGTTGAGACTTCCGGAATAAAGAATGGTACTTTTTGCTCGCCGCACGTCGCATTTAACAAATTTCAACAATAAACACTTTAGAAAATTTGTTATAAAGTTTCAAAATAAAAACTTTGCTCAACGTCTATTTATTAATAAAATCGTTTTGGGGGAAAAGGTTTCTTTTATAAATGGATCCGAGCTTGAATTGTTTTTCATTTCGTCTACATACTACGACATAGTATACCAAAGAAGAACAAGTCTAACGCGTTGTAAAGATGATAACTCGTCTGAAAGAAACCACAAACTACTACATTTTGTAGAGCTAATAATTATAAATAATAAAAAAGTGATCAACTTAATACAAAAGTTTCTAAAACAAAGTGGCTACCCGGATCCCAATGTCGTTGACATCAATCACACGACCAATGAGGTATTCAATTAGGCCGGAAGCTGTCCTAAAGGAGGATTATGCTTATTTCTGTAATGTATGATCAATAAACAGTCCGTGTTCACCCACGTGCGTCCAACTGGATAGTAGATGTACGATAATATTTCCAATAATAATAATAACTTTATTTAAAATAATAGCTTTTACAAATTTTGTTTAGTGGTAGATATCACACTCGGGTCTGTCCTGTGGGATCTAGTAACAGTTGATTCACACCTTTAAGAGTTCGCGCACTAGATTATGTAATTACTTATTTACTAAAATGTAATTAAAATATGGGAGGGGAGGTATGTGAAATACGATTACACAAATAAATATCTAGTTAAATTAATGTGTTAAAATGTCTACAATTAACTTTATATCAGCTAAGCTTTGTATGTTATATCTAGAACAGCAATAAATATCTCCGAGAAATTTTAATAGGACATCCAACGAATTTCGAATTTCAAGTAGTAGAAATTCAGGATATTAATCTCCACTATATAGCATAGCGGCGCGGCGGTGGTCTAGCTTTAAGACGCGTGAACTCACGATCGATGTGACCCGTGTTCGAACCTCGCTAAATTCTGACCGATACCAATGTAACTATGTTATACGTACTTTGGTCGCTCAGTGCCTATAGGCACTATTAAAAAGTGGTAGGGCAGACTGATGATTGCTATTAGCCCAGTCTGTCGCCCTGGGGTAGTACCGCCACTTTCGAATGTAACACACCTAAAGTGACTTTGTAGCGAGAGGAGTGTGCACTATCAATTTAAATAGTGCATACTCGTCTCCTCAGACCGGCATAGCGGAGACGACTGCTGCCCGTAGAGATTTATCCGTAGTAGCAGTTGTTTCCATTCTAACTTTACATCAGGCGGAGTGTTGTTATATGCCGAGCTACAATAAAGAAAAGTAAAAGCGGCTGCTTACAAAAATTTATCTGTGGTAACAGTTGTTTCCGTTCATGGACCGCACTCTAGCTTAATTAACATCAGGGAATACGCACAAGTTTCAAGGATACAAGCACCAATATTAGATAAAAATCTTGATAGACTGACGGATCAACCAACTTCAATAATTACGTTAGTCCCAAAGCTAATATTTATTTAACTTCTGTTACAATGGCTACTTCTCCTTTGGGACTTGGAAGATCGGATACGTACTTGGTACATAGAGGAAAGTTTGAGAATAATATGAACCACTATTATTTAGTAATTAAAAAAGTAATTTTTCATATTAAAATAACTTCGTAATTAAATATGTATTAATTGGTGTAATTTTAAACTTTGTTAAAGAGAAAAAAAGACGTAAAGAATCTATTTTTGTGTAGCGACAAAATTAAACATGACAACCCCTAGGTTGCAATGTCATTACTGGGAAGGCCAACCCTGACCCACTTTCAAATTCAGAGGGGTGTTCAATTGTACAGTAAATTATACTTAGATACGTTTAGTTTACACTGACTCTTTGGGCATTATATTCCATGTTATAAACGATTAACTTCTTTAATTAGTTGAAAGATCGTACGCATTAATTTATAGGTTAACAGGACAATACCAATTTTTAAACCACTTAATATCTAATAGTTTCTTAACAAAACAATATTCTAAATTAACATATTATTATTTCATTAATTTATTTCATTTATATCAACACATCGTTTACCAATCAATAGACAATGTTTCATTGCATAAAAACATATAATGGTGTACCAGGATTGAAAAAATAATAATTAATGTGATTTTCATATGGCAATATCAGTTGTCAACTGTCATATCAAAATAAGAGATTTGTTATCGTAGGCCGAGATTTTGTGATTTCTTCTGATAGTCGAAAAAGCCATATAAGCCATTTTTATTATCCCTATTTGCTATGAGATTGTGATAGTCCTATATCGTCAATTATCAAAGCATTTATTATAATAATAATCTCAAATATTGCATCAGATAAAATCTAATTACTCAATAACTCCGGTAAAATAATTAAAACTGATTGGTAATGTAATGGATAAGAAATGAGTATTTCTTTTTTTACATAATGATCTAAAAATCATCGACAAACTCGAGAAAAAAATTGTGGGCCCATTTCTCTTAGACGGATAGGCATTCTCCTTTACATGGAACTTTACCGACACTACCTAAAAAAATTTCGTGTTCCATTTTCATCGGGTACAGAACACGTATGAAACTGGTGACACAGATACAGTTATTTTTTCCTCCTACCTCCATTTGTAACGTGAAAGTATAGTTAGTTACATACTGAAAATAAAATAAACGAATATGACAAAGCTGTCGTCGACACTGGGATATATTTTTCTTTAAATGCCTGTACTAAACTAACGCTTGAATCACAAGCGTATGTAAGTACATATAACATAGTTACATTGGTACCGGTTAGAATTTTAGGGAGCTTTGAACACGGATCTCATCGATCGTGAGGTCCGCTTTACACCGCTAGACCACGGCCGTACATTCATGCGGAGAATTGTTTAAAACATTCAATTTACTATCTTACAGAATCTCTTTAAAGAGTGGTAGGCAGACTGATGATGGTTATTAGCCCAGTCTGCCGTTCTGGGGAAGTACCACCACTTTCGAATGTAACACCCGTGAAGTGACTTTGTCGCGTTTTGGGAATAGTTTGAAAGTAGCCAGGTATAGCGAGAGGAGTGTGCGCTTAGATGGTACATGCTCGTCTCCTCAAGCCGGCATAGTGGAGGCGACTGCTGCCCGGACAGGTTTCTCTGTAGTAGCAGTTGTTTCCATCAATGGACCGCACTCTAGCTTTACATCAGGCGGAGTGTTGTCACATGCCGAGCTACAATTTAAAAAAAAATCTAAAACTTTAGTGCAAAATTATTTTTAAAAAAACAACTCTGCATCCTGCAAATGAATATTTAACCTTTTGTAGGATTACACAGTCGCTAGTTTTATTCGTAGCATTTTTTCCCGAGCTTTGCGTAACATGTGACCTAATTCGTGTAGGGGAAAATTTTACGTAGTTCGGCTATCGTTGACCCCCATAAACTCAAAAGGAAAATCATTCTGTTTTTTTTTAGCTCGGCATATGACAATACTCCGCTTGATACAAAGCTAGAGTGCGATGCATGAACGGAAACAATTGCTACTACAGATAAATTTCTGCAGCAGCAGTCGCCTCCGCTATGCCGGCTTGAGGAGGCGAAAGTGCACTATCAAGATAGACAGCGCGCACTCTTTTCGAGTTATACCGGGCTACTCTCAAACTGTTCCCGAAACGCGACAAAGTCACTTGTATCAGTGGTCTGCCTACCACTCTTTATTAGAGCCTATAGGCACTGAACGACCAAAGTTCATATAACATAGCTACATTGGTATCGGTGAGAATTTAGCGAGGTTCGAAAACGGGCCTCATCGATCGTGAGTTCACGCATCTTACCGCTAGACTACGGCCGCTCTAAGTTGTTGATTATGTTAATATTAACTTCACCCCATTTTTAACATTTAAGACTGTTGTAGGCATGATGGCATTATAGTTTTCTGAAAAGTTTTAAATCTTAGGCACCTGTGCAATTTGGTTGGCCGGCATCTCGTCTTCTGTTGCGAACTGCGGCGGCGGTGGCAGCACCGGGGGCGGGAGGGCGCGCGGGTGTGAATGGAGCCCCCCCGCGGAACGCCCCGCGCGCCCCTGCATGCGCTCGCTACCGAAGAGCCACGGCAAAATGTTCCACCACCGACCTCAATACATTAACCGCCACACAACACTTACTAAAACACTACTATACACCAGGAAATTTCAGACAGTGCATCACAATTTTCTAAGCCTCGGAAGAAAGCGAAAGTTATTTCTAAAATTTGTTGGAACTCCGTTCAACTCCTATAGAGCAAAGGACAAAATAATATTATGATTACCATAAAATTCTTCTCTACCCGATTAATAATATAAAATCCCACAGTGTCATGACTTTACATTTACTTTTCTAGCACACCTCACAGGTAGAATGAAAATATAAAACAACAATTTCGCAAATGAAACCCGCACTTAATCAACCTAAGTTAAAACAAATAGACAATTAGAGTGGGCAGAGATTTAACTCGTAAATTACTTAGAGCGACTTAATTAAGGAAACCCCAGAAGGATATGGCGCGATAAAGTTGACCAAATTGCGTACTAAATCAGTATTATTAATGTGTTGTACTAAAGAAGCTAACCCTAGAGATAAGAAATGACAGGACATAAACAGCATCTAATGTATCAGATGAAGAGGGTCGACGTGTACATTCATCATAGGTGCGAACGACCACCCTTCCACCCACCCAGGTTCAAATACTCACATACCCCGAACTAGGTCAGGAGCTCGTCAAAGGTACGTTTCATGTGTGGTTGTGTTGGACTGAACTGTTCAGTGCTCACGTCACTGCCACAATAAACAAATGAAAGCATTTCTGAGGGTACCTACTATATTTCTAATATGACATACGCACGCAAAACCAATAAAATACGGCAATATACGAAGTTACAAAAATTGTTATAACTATGTTTGGAAAATTACTTAAATGCTAAACAATGGAATGCTGGGCCTAAAATTAGATAGCCATTTCCTAGAGTATTAGAAAAACAAATAGCTATAATCTAACTGCAGTTGGAATTTCTTTAGTAAAGAATAATAACGATCTTTAAATAGTCGGTAATTGATTGTAGAAAGTTGAACTTCTGGTGCACGGCCCGGGCGCTACAATTGCAACTGAAAATGCTTTGCAACCAAAAAGTTTACCATAAATTGTAAAGTTCGTCTGAAAGCAACGGAAACATGGATTAACTTTGTCGTTGCTTTTATTGCAAATTTGTAGCAAGTTCTAACCCCATATGAGGTAATTTACTATTTATTATATTGTTAAATGTGACTTTTAACTATGAAATGTTTTTATTTCATACTCTTACTACAAAATTTCCCAACTTTAATTATGAAAGTCAACAAACAAGAAATGGCATAGCTTCCGATGTAATTAATGCAAACGAAAACGTTATTTTAGTGATCATTAGTCGCGAGAATGACATGGCAAGAGTTTAACCTTAATTTAAAATAGTAATTTAATTTAAATTATTTATTCAAAGTAGCTGAATGATTGAGATTGTAAAGTAATATAAACGAAGATTTACAAGATGTTATCTAGAATTTTAAGGAAGGTATCAAGAGATTTTTGAATTTTAACGACTAACAGATGCTTTGAACTGAAGCTTTGAAAAAAGTATGTATGTATATTGTATAGGTATGTAGTCTTTGAGAAACGCGTAATATTGAAGAGTAACTGGTGTTAGTGGCGGATTAGGTAGACAGTGCCCTATGCTGCTAGCAGCACCTCACCGTGGTGCCTTTTATTAGAAAAATACTTTTAAGAGCTGGAAATACGCCGTTGACCTCGCTTGATTGACCTTGCTCGTCCCGGACTGATTTATTGGGCGATAGAGGGGTTGCTCACGCGATTGTGTGTCGATGTAAAAAAAAAATTTGACAAGTTATTTGAGAAATATAAACCGAAGATTCCCTAGGTATTGTATTATCTAATATCATGAATAAAAAAAACTAGCTATTAATAGTTTAGCATGAATATTAATTATATTTAAAACTTTGTTTTTTTTTTAAATGAAGAGAACATGTATTGTACAGTGTAGATTAACATATATATTTTTTAAGATAATTTCGTTACGGGATATGTAGAAAAAAGGTTTTAATCCCCATCAGTTCCAGCGCAGTTCACATAATATATCACAGCCTTAATATCGAAATGCGATGCCATAGTCGCTTGATTGCTAACATTCTAACTTTTATTTTTTAGAAATGTCTAGCTAAGATATTACGCATTAAAAAATTTTTAATTTCAATATTCTGCGGACGTTCCTGAAGGATAATCCACGGTTCGCTAGCTCAGTAATCTAGCCTATTATTTCAAAATATAAAGAAAGCGAACCACGCCACTAATAACCTAGAAAACTACAGCGAAAGTCATCAACATTGCATTATGTGGGAAAAAGTATATCTTTTTATTCAGCTATTCACATAATGATAAAATTATTTCCCATGACGTTCTATTTAATTGTTTTTAACAAACGACATGGAAGTTATAGAAAAGATTAGTGGGTATAACCACCCGTACCGAGTTGCTTATGGGTACACACAAAATCACCTTTCATATTGACGTCGATATTTAAAATATAATTACAGAATAATCTCCAAAACATGAGTAATATAATTTTATTGATATTCTCTAAGAAAACGTAATTAATTAATGATTAATTAATAAAACAGATTACGTAAGTTTAATGATCATTAACACCTAGTGCGAATTTATAATGAGGTCAGTATTTTTCCGAGCGACCAATTTACTTCATGTTTTTCAGATTTGCGCATTGGTCCGCGCCGGGCTCTCTCGTCCCTATCCAAAATCAACTTCACTGTGAATTCTAAATTAATGTTGTGTATTTACAAACCAATATTGTTTCAATTTTAAATCAAAAACAATATATATTTTTAAAAGAAACAGAAAGGGAAAGGTATTGAAAACTAGGAGGGAGCACGGTACGGAGGCAAATTCGACGATGGGGCGGGCGGACCGTGCGACGCAGCGCCAGACGCGAAACTGCCGCCCGCCCTGTGCCGTCCCCGCCTTACCGCGTTGCCTCCGCCCGCACTAACAAAACACAGATTACCAAGACACATTTATTAGCCCAAAATACTACAGATGTCGATTGTTCCTCACCACGCGATAACAACCTGGCAGGCTAGCGATCATTAAATGTCATTTGAACACAGTACTACGTTTAATCATACTTAAATATAAAAGTCCAGAATATCACACCTGCGTGATCTGCAACCGGGGTTGGTATGTTTGTCGTCGTAAAGGTGACCGTCGACGAGGACGTGCTTGTGAACTACACCAGGATCCCAACGCTTGAAATCGACGAGAGCACGATGTTTTTGTTGGAAACCACTTGCTTCTATCCCTGGAGCCGAACGCTGAATTCATACGATCTCCCGGCTTCGGCATTTCGTATACTATTTTTGGACTATCGACAGTTTCGGCTCCCGGTATCACTCGACTTTTAGCACCAGATATTGCTCTTTTTATACCATTAAATGCTTGTCGAACTGAATTCTTCTCTTCTTTCTTTTTTTCTAACGTGGGCTCATCGATAACAGCTGTTAGGCGTCCTGCGCCCATTTGGTCGTCGCCCGTTTTCGTTTTTATAAATATATTTCGCACTTTATCCATAATCGTAGGCGGAGCGTCTGTATTCGTACCGACACTGCAGAATCCTTCACGTGAAATGTCTCCAACAGGAGATTCCGGTACAAAATGCTGCGATGGTAATGTGGAAACGCGCCATGGCGGCGGCTCCTCTTGCAAATATGCGATTTGGAGTGTACTTATAGTAATGGGTGCTCTAGGGCCGTTAATTGGTGGCCAGAGTTCTCTCGTAGGTGGAACCGATGACGGTCTATCGCCAAGCATCCTTCGCGCTAGTTCGCCTGGTTGCCAAAGGTAGCTGGCCGTAAGATTGCCGTGCGTCGTCATTGCTTGAAGTATCAAAACTGACAACAATGCACTAATCCAATACAGAGGATCAATGCATTTGTAGGGCTTCAGGCGAATTATGTGCCAATCCTTTGTAATAGGATATTAAACAATATGTTACTTAACTTTAAATTATTGAGCATTGCGATCAATTTTGTTGATAGTCAGTCAAAATGTAGTTTAACAAAAAATCAGGCAATGGCACATAAAAAAAAAATACTTCTAATAAAAATGAATAATCCACAAAATGACAAAGGTATTTTATTATCAAATTAATGAAAATTAAATAGAAATTAAACATATGCGTGTTGGTTTTTTTTGTATAATTTTCATTATAATTAAATAAAAATGATTAAAAAAACATTTTGTTCATCATCATCCATTCAATTTATAATAAATAATAACTTAAAATAGAGATAATAAAAATATGAACTCACCTTCAATGGTCTTGTTATTGTCACAGTTTCAATCATCGTTGTAGATGCCATATTAAATCTGTAACAAAAAACTTTTATTTTTAAAATATTTAAGCCTATTTCCAATACTTATTAGCTCTAGGAAAATGGGAGAATACTTTGTTATTTGTAATTAAAAATAATAATTTGCGGTTTGAAGCATAGAGATATATACTAGAGGAGCAAACCTCATACAGCGAACATGAAAAAATGCGTAAGCGGTTTAAAACGGTTTGACAATGTTGTCGACAGTGAAATACTAACTGACAGACTACCTAAAGGTTACTCTGATCATCTTTTCTCTCCCGTCACATTGGGAGTGTTATTGCATATCTAGTTGTATATATCAATAGTTTAAAGTCAATAAAATCTCAGCTTAAACAACAAACAACATAAGAAGAGCGCCCGTGGTCTAGTGGTTGAAGGCATGGAAACCTGTGTTTAAAATTTAGAATAGAATATATCTTTTATTTGTCATAAGTACAGATGTTTTTAGATATGTACAGGGTGAGGTGACAAAAGGGAAATCAGCTCAGCATGTGCTCTGGCAAATGTCAGAGCGCTGATTTACAAAAATTCTTACAGATACCAATGTTACTTGTTGCTTTGGCCACCCAGGGTCTCAGTTTTTACGGAGTGGTAGGTAGACTGATAATGGTTATTAGCCTAGTCCCGTTTCATGTATAACATCCGTGAGCATCCCGCGTTTTAGGATCAGCTTGGACGTAGTTCTTATACCTAGGTACAACCTCCTTGAGTCAGTATAACGGTGGCGATTTTGCATGCAGAAATTTATCTGTGGTAGCAGTTGTTTCCGTTCCTGAACCACACTCTAAAAATACACATAGCTATATTTTAATTTAAATAACATATAATGTGACAATTTATAATATAAATGATGAATCATTTTTGTCATTGACACAATTAACAAAGGATAACATTATTAATTTGGATAACTACAAAGGTCACTAAGTTAACGAAGCATAAAATAACTTACAACTATGTTAATCTATAGTAAAAATCACTGTGCAACTCATTGTTTACATGTTTAGAGAAATGTCAATAAAGTTGATGCTTTCACGGAAAAAAGTTTAAAAAAACTTACCCAAAAAAATATACTGCTCTAAATAACACTAATCAAGAATCCACTTCATAAAATAAATATATTATACAGCTAAACCGGCTATGTTCGAGTAATAATATTTGATTTCAGTAATAAAAATATAAAAACGACGCGGACCGCCGCCTAGTCAAAAGGTAGCACTCTCTAAATAGTACTGCCAGAAGCATATTTCTGACACATCTTATTTTCGTTCTAATTATTCATGTGAAAATATCGAATAATAATTGGTATTTATAATTTTCGTATAACAGTATCCAAAACCTATAAATCTTCTTAAATAAGCACTCATGAACAAGTTATAATTTCGTCTATGCAGGTTGAGGATAAATTAAAAAACAATCTGGTAAAACTATGATGACAGCATCTTTTCTGTACCACAAACCATAGACTAAGTTATAATGTATAAATATTAAATTCCGCACTGACAGCAATTATTTTTTTTGTTTTAGGTATTTTCTAAAAAAATATTTAGTCGATAATTGTTTCACACAACAAACACTCTTTTCGACAAAATACTTTTTTTTATAATTGATTTTTTTTTAAATTATGATAGGTATATAGTAGTCATCGAAATTACTTGTAAAAATACTCTTATTATTAACGCCTGTAGTACATAAAAATGTAATCGTGTCGTATTTAAATTCGATAAAAGAATAACAATAAAGCAATTGATAGTGTAATTGATTATGTTAATTTTTATTTATTTTGTCTATGGTTAGAACGCCTGCCGCTGCCGTTCTGCCGGCGACTGAATGTAAATGTGCTTGGCGGGAATTGTTTTACTTTGTTTGTATCGCAAATAAAAATGGCAGGGATTAACTCCTTATCTATAAGAGGCATTCGAAGTTTTGGTCCTGATAATGGAGATGAGCAGAAGATTACATTTGAAAAGCCACTTACTTTGATCTTAGGTCAAAATGGTTGCGGTAAAACCACCATCATTGAATGTTTGCGATATGCAATCACGGGTCAAATGCCTCCTGGGAGTCGGAACGAGTGCTTTGTTCATGATGCTAAGGTCAACAGATCCACTGAGGTTATGGCACAAGTTAAATTGAAGGTATAGTATGTCTGGTATAGCATACAATAGTCATTTATACATGATCACTTAGGCTTGCATAAACTAAGAAAAATGTAATAAATTAGTGCCCAAACACTTAATTTAAGAGTGGTAGGCGGACTGATTATTATTTGTCCACTCTGTAGTTCCACCACTTTCAAGTGCAACACCTTTGAAGTAACCTAGACGCGTTTCTGATAAGCGTTGAAAAGGGTCAAGTGTAATGTTAATCTGAACATTACTTATCCACCTGTTCACGCAGTTGAGTCTGCTAATGGACCTCACTCCAACCTTAATATTAGTTGGACACTATAACACTGCTATAATCAAATACAATACAAGTAAGGTGTATTTTTTAGATGGAAAATGCGAAGGAAGATGTACTAGAAGTGTCACGGTCAATGCGTGTTACAGCTCTTGCTAAGAAAACCAAGTTCCAAACATTGGATTCATTTCTATCTGTTGTCGATGAAAATGGAAAGATTAAAGATATATCCTCGAGATGTGCAGACTTGGATTCTGTTCTACATGAACAACTGGGTAAAAATAAATAAAAAATCAATTAATTATCAAGAAAATTTTAAGAGTGGTAGGCAGACATGATGGTTATTCGTCCAATCCCCTGTCCTTGGGTAGTACCACCACTTTCGAATGTAACACCTGTGAAGTGACCTTGTTGTGTTTCAGGAGCAGTTTGAAAGTAGCCAGGTATAATGAGAGGTGTGTGCATAGATGGTGCATACTTGTCCTCCTCACGCAGGCATAGTGGAGGCGACTGCTGCTCGTAGAGATTTTCTCTGTAGTAGAGATTGTTTCTGTTCATGGACCGCACTCTAGCTTTACATTGGATGGAGTGTTATCATATGCAGAGTTAAAAGACTAATTTGAATGATCTTTTGCAGGAGTTTCGAAAGCTATAATAAACTCGGTAATATTTTGCCATCAAGAAGATTCTGAATGGCCTTTAGATGAAGGCAAGAAGGTTAAGGAGAGATTTGATGAAATATTTGATGCTGATAAATATTCCGACTGCTTTGATCGTCTCAAGAAAATAAGGAAGGAATATGAAGTTACTATAAAGTTACTAGGTAATAATTGTTATATGTACTTTGGTCGCTCAGTGCCTATAGGCACTATTAAAGAGTGGTAGGCAGACTGATGATGGTTATTTGTCCAGTCTGTCGTCCTGGGGCAGTACCACCACTTTCGAATGTAACACTCGTGAAGTGACCTTGTCGCGTTTCGGGGATAGTTTGAAAGTAGCCAGGTATAAGAGAGGAGTGTGCACTGTCAATCTAGATGGTACATGCTCGTCTCCTCAAGCCGGCATAGTGGAGGCGACTGCAGCCCGTAGAGATTTCTCTGTGGTAGCA
Source organism: Tinea pellionella (assembly GCA_948150575.1). Lineage (NCBI taxonomy): Eukaryota > Metazoa > Arthropoda > Insecta > Lepidoptera > Tineidae > Tinea > Tinea pellionella. The sequence continues at coordinate 5,132,019 of OX411258.1, forward strand.
GTTGTTTCCATTCATGGACCGCACTCTAGCTTTACATCAGGCGGAGTGTTGTCACATGTCGACCTACAATAAAAAAAATATATATATTTAATGCATAAAGGAGAATGCTCATTTTTGGACCCACATACCTAATTGTATGGTAACAAAACAATATTCTGAAATAATATCTTATTTTTTATAAATTTTGGGCCCATTTCTCTTAGGCGAATGGGCATTTCCTTTTTTATGTACATTTATTTATTTATTTAAATAACCCTATAAATTTTACTCTGCCTATCCTTTAGCATTATTATACCTTTTACAGATCAAAAAGTAGCTCATTTACAAGAAAAGAAAACTGAACTTGACAAAAAAAAGTTACACATGGTCAACACCGAAACAAAGATGTCCGAAGCTGAGATAAAAATTGGTGAATTGACTGCTGAGCTAAAACCTGTTGAAGAGAAGTTACAGGCAATTGAATTATTGCAGAAAAACCTCATCGCCTGTGAATCAAAGAAGGAGAAGTATAAGACTCGGTAATCTATTTTATATTAATTCTACATTACAAGAGCAGCTGTGGTCTAGCGGCAGAAGGTGTGGAGTGTATGTATAATAATCAGTGTAACCATGTTATATGTACTTCGGTCGCAGTAAAAATAAAAACAAACAGTATTTGCTTATTAAATTATGAGCTGAGATTCAGACCCACTCCCTCTCCTTTCCGCATAGATACTCCAACCACTAAGCACTAAGCGCTTCATGCGACCATATCGTAATTCATCCATTTATTCAGCAGGCCTTTCACTGCTGTGTTGACATAACATATTGAGTTTTTAGCCTATTCTGTGAAAATTAAAAGTAAATGTCGAACTTCTGTACAAATTAAATAGATTACACTAATATTAATAAAATGAACGTGTGCTAATGGAGGGATAAGTTAACGGTGACGATCACGCTTTAACCCAGTTTACTCCCCGACCTTTGACCGATTAACCCATACGAACATGACAGTCCATTTCACTATTTATAATTAAAACAATATGTTCGGGCGCCAATTTATGTTTAGGCAAACATAAAGAATTTTTTTTTTCCAATCGTTTATTGATTTAAGAATACAATTACAACGTCTTGTGTTGGAGTCATGGTAGGCGACGGACAAATGGATACTGACTGCGGTGCGTCGTAGAACCGCGGCTGGAATATGCTCGGTGACAGCGTAGGAGGCGCCTCTGCCAATGAAGCGCTAGCGCATTCTGCGTTAGCGGGAGATTCAAACACAATATTAAAAATGTAATGTGGCTTTGGGTTTAACAAGTAATATAATTTATTTTTCTTTGTGTAGATTGGAACATGCTAAATGTCAAGAAGAAGAGTTACGAAAAGTTATCAAAAAAGTGTTTGATGGCACTGTTGATGAATTGAAACAGAATATTGGTAAGTGTCAAGGATATATGCAATATATTAATTATATTTTATGAGATTTTACTTACATCAAAGGTAAACAAAGCCATCTGAAAATCTGTAGGTAGATTAATTCAATGATATCAATAAATAGATAAACTGGCTATTCACTAGCTCTTTTTTGTCTATTATTGTTACATGTATATTATTGTTATAATGGGTCTGTAATTTTCACATTGTTATAGTTTAAATATATATTTTTTTAATAAGTTTTAAAACCAACTATAAATATTATTAATTATTATATGTTGATGGCAACTATTCTTGCGATGGTACATCAGTTATTATCTTTTAGAATAAGTTATAGTATAAGTTTAATGTTGCTGTTGGTGTACCTAATTTGTATAAATAAATAAATATTCAAGTATACCAAAGTGTGCAAATTCTGCAGTACGCTACCAACATGAAACTATATTTGAATTTTACGTAGTTTAAAAAAAATTAGCCCTAATAAAAGGTTAAAAATTGATTTATGTATGATTTTAGTAAACTACAACGCAATAGCGAATACAAAGCAGAAGGAGCTCACACAATCGAAAGGCAAAATCCATACATTCAACCGCGAAGAAGAGAAGACAGTAACAGACATGTCTTCTAATGAAGTGAAATTCAACAAATTAATGCTATTGGAGAGTCAACAACAAGATAAAATCGATAAACGCAATCAACTTATTGTTGAAGCTGGGAAATTAGCTGGTAAAAATATGCACTATTCTTTACTTGTCTTACATCTATCATGATAGCAAATACCAAGTCAAAACAACACTAACAAAATGGCTGGCATCCCAAAATTATACAGATGTTCAAAAAGTATTATTGGTGGTTCAATAAATTTTATGTAATTATAATTAGGTATTTATATTTGTAGCACATTTATTCATATTGTATATTTGTAATTGTATGTTTGTCCCCAAATTGGTGAAACCTGACTCCTGAAGTACAGTGTATAACTAGTTCAGGAGTCAGTATATCCATGTTCTTTTGTTATTATTACTAACTCTAATATAAGTTCATCTATACTAACCTGTGTGTGTAACTTTAAATAGATAAATAAAGATTATTATTATTATTAAAACTTGAGAGTGGTGCTGGTTTAGCTGTAGGAGTGAATTTACGAACAATGTGAAGCAAATTTTTTTTTAGTTGAATATTAAATAATATTCTCTACAACCTTTGTTCTGGAACTTAGGCCTAGCTCGTTCCGTTCCAGAGATATTGTGTTCTGGATGGAACCGATTTTCGGATTTATCTACAACCTCATTGATGGCTAGTTTTTTTTTACTTACTCATAAACAATTTTCTAGAAATTGCAATAGACCCGATAGAAAACAGTGGAGATACAGAAAAAGGTATAACAAGCATTACGGACAAGATAACTCAACTTAAAACACAATTGAAGGAACTTAAAGTAGCAGCTGATTCTGAAGAGAAAAACCTTCAAATCCAAGTGAATGAATGTAGAGATGCCTTGGTGAGACATTTTAAATTTTTTGTTTTTATTGTAACTCGGCATATGACAACACTCCGCTTGATGTCAAAAGCTAGAGTGCAGCTCATGAACGGAAACAATTGCTACGATAAAAAAAAATACAGGCGGTAGTCGGCTTCACTATGCCGACCTAAGGAGATGAATGTGCACCATCTGGCTACTTCCAAACTGATTCCGAAATGTGATAATGTCACTTCACGGATGTTACATTCGAAAGTGGTAGTACTACTCCAGCACGACAGAACTGGAATAATAACCAGCATCAGTCTGCCTACCACTCTTTGATTGCCAATTTATGTATTTTAACAAGTTTTGATTTTTATATATAACCATGAAGTTACCTGTATTTTGTGATTTTCTGTGTATAAAGCCATGCTAGTCTGGCTATATTCACCTTGTCCCATCAAGCTAGCATGGGGGAGGTGACTCTTGCTAGCAAGCATTTTTCTGTGGCTATGATCACACCAGCATACAAATCTATTTTGTAATTGTAACTTAATAATAATAATTTTGATTTTGACTTTAATTTTGATTTTAATTTTTTTTTTTTACTAGTTTATTATGTAAGTTGTGGCACCTAAAGGTGGATCATTCGCCATAAGATTGGTCAACTTATGTTAGGCATGATATAATGATTCCCACCACTGGTCGCCCTTAAAAATATAAAAATAATAATAATTTAAATTTCAGTCTGGGCATAAACAAAAAATAGTAGGTAAGGAGAGCGAAATTCAAGGTGTACGCAAAGATATGATGAAGATCGAGAGAGCAATATCTGATGCCACAGACTCTAAGCAGAAACTTGATATGTTGCAAGAGAAACTTAATACTGCTCAAACGTGAGTATTTAGGCAAGCGTTCATGGAGGCATTAGTATTTAATAATTATAAATTGTAAAATGTGGCTAAGTGGTTGATGGGTTCAGTGGCGGGTGGAGTTATTAATGCTCCATTCTGTCAGGCTGGCAGGCAGAATTTTACGGAGTTTATTCCCGGATTTATATAAAAAAAAAGTGTTTGGCGCGCTTTTGCCCGGGAAGGTTGAGGTGTTTTTTTATCCCTTTCCTTAATTAGTTTAGTGGTTATTATTGTGTAAAATTGGTGTTATTTTGCGTAATTTTATGCTGCGCATGTGAGTAATTGTGAAAACATTAAAATTCACTCTATATGAGGCAACAGAAGCGGTTTTTTTTTGTGTTTATCCCACGCCGTGAAAACGCTCATATTGTGACGTGACCGGGTGAATTGCCGCCAAATAATCCAAGAAAGCGTCAAATTGTAAAACACCATTGCAATTTGATGTAAAAACTTCAAGAATTTACTACAAATGAGATATATATTATATTACTGAAGACATGGCTGTATGGGCTTTGTTCCCTTTGCCTTCCCAGAATGGGAGAATTAACAAAAAAAAAGTGTTTTATTCTCGCCCATAGCACAAGGAATCTCAGTTTAGAGTTAGGCTATTGTATGTTTTTATTTATTCATGTCATGTCATGGTGTTAAGATGCTTAGAGAATAGTTTCATAATATTATTAGTTACTTCTATAACGTAATTAACATTTCCTTAATATGATATTAATGTAACTTTTAGTGATTACCAAACTCTTGAAAGTGAAATGAACACTGAGGAAGTACAAAAACAGATCAACGATGATGAAAAATTATTGGAACAATATGAGCAGGAAATTGATGAGCTGAGTCAAAAGGTATACCTCATTCTTTTAAGTAGAACAGTATGTAATTATTATCAGGGTGAACAATGACTTCGTGGACATATTCGTCTCTTCAAATCGGCATAGGGGAGGTGACTTGGCTGTAGAAATTTATCTGTAGTAACAGTTGTTTCTTTTGGACCGCTCTCTAGCTTTACATCAGGCGGAGTGTTGTCATATGCCAAACTAAAAATTAAAAACGTTGGTACCAAAGACACCAAATTATTCTAATCTCCTGCTGAGGCGTTCCAGAGAGGCACAGAGAGTTTTCTTTAAAATATTAAGTACAACCAGCAATAGGTTAGCTTATCATGTTAAGGACTATTTACGCTCGGACGTTGATCAGTGGAAATCGGTTTACATCCCTGGAAATAAAAGCGGGCGTTTCTTATGCTCCTAATGCTGACATCTCAGATGTTTATTTTCTACAATGATTTGCAGACAGTATCTATTTTCAGCACAAAAATATTGCTCGTTTTGTGATATTAATAATTTTATAATAAATTAATTCCAGATATCAAAACTTCAAAAACAATCAGCTAAACTCAAAGAGAGAGATCTGATAAGTGAGTCTTTGAAAGAAAAGGAGAAACAATTCAACTTAATTAGCAATAAACATAAGACGGCGTTAACTGAACTACTTGGTGAGATGCCTGAGAAAAACTTTGCTGTTACTGTCAATAAATTTGAAATCAATGTACGGAAAGAGGTGGACGCTTTGAAAAAGAAAATAAAGGAGGTGCAACGCGAAGTAAGTCAAAGGACAATGCCCATATTTGGTTCCCTGTAATATCTATCTAATAGTTTGTTAACAAAACAATATACCAAAATAATATTTTATTTTTTATCCATTAATTTATTTCGTCCGTCATTTACCAATCAATAGATAGTGTTTAATTTCATAAAAAACAGTTATCACCAATTAATAAAGCATTATAGCTAAGGGCGTCGCCAGCCGATGGCCTAGGGGGGGCAAGTTGATATGGAGGATGAGAAATGTATGAATTGTAGGTAAAATCGAGAGCACATGAAGCTTTTCACTTGTAGTACAACGGCGATTGTAATAACAGCGGTGCAGAGTCTAACGTGTAAACCTACACGAGCTGTACAATAAATAAAACTTGTAAATAAGTTATTTATTAGAAAAATAGAATAAAAATAATTTGGGAGTTTGAATTTTAATAGGTGTTTTTTTTTTTAAATTACCAGATTTTAATATTATAGTGGTTTTAGGACTTTGGTTGCTTTACATTTGACAACTTTTTTAGATTCTCTAAGGGGGGAGAGGGGGGGGGGGGCAACTGCCCCTCCCTGCCCCCCTTGGCGACGCCCTTGATTATAGCGTATAAGAACTAACGTGCGTCTGCAAATCCGGATTAAAGTGCACATAAAAATGTAAAAGATTTATCAATGGATCTTAGTGGATTCATTATACAAACTTATACCATATAATACTGACACTTATTAGAAGGGAATAACAATTGTTATTATATTAGGTGACAACATTAGAAGCTGATAGGAAACATACCCGTTTATCACTGAAATCAAGTCGTGATGAATTAACATTGGCTGAGGACAAAATGAGAGAAGCTTGCGGTAACCTCACATACGAAGCTGCAGTCACTAAGTATTCTACATCAACAGAAAAATTGCAGGTTTGTTTATGTTATTTTGTCTGTACCTAGAGTAGGGTGATATTATTTTTATATCTTACTTTGTTAATTTACTGGTTTTAAACACAAACCAAGGCAAATATCCAGTGCTCGGGCGCACATACAACGTGTTTTCTGCTTTCTCTACTTTTTATTGATAGCAATGGGGAAGATCCAAATAATGACAGCTATGTTTTTTTATTTATATTTTTCTTAATTTAGTCGACATATTTTGTTTATTAATTTTTAGAATTGCGATTGTAAACTTTAAAAATTACTTTGTTTGACAACAAACAACATAATAAATATTTCTCCAGAGAGATATACATATACTAGAGGTGCGAACTTCATACATCTGACATAAAAAAAGCGTAGGCCGCTTCAAACGACTAACTGACAGAGAGCCTAAACGTGGCTGTGGTCATCTTTTCTCTCGCGTCACATTGGGAGCGTTATTGCACATCTAGTTGTATATATCAATGCAATTGTCTAAATAAAAAAAAATATAGTTCTAACAGGAAACAATAAATACAATTTCGGTGTAGATTTTATTATTATATTTTTGTATCTTTTGTAGGAAGAACAAAATTTACTGCGTTCTACTTTATTTATATTTCGCAAATACAAACAACAACTAGACGAGAACAAATGCTGTCCTTTATGTAATAGAGAATTTGAAGGCGAATCAGATGTAAGTTTTTATTTATGATTAAGATTGAAATTGTTGCTTTATATATAATAACGAGAGGCAGCTGGCATAGCGGAGGCGATCCTTCAAGGATCCTTCAAGCGGAGTGTGAAAAAGCACCTTCTCAGGCCGGCATAGTAACTGGAGCCACCGTGTTAGCGGTTGCTCATTGATCTCTGCTGCGCTTACCATCAGGCCAGTCGAGGTCTCATGTCGTGTCAAAATAAAAATATATGCCGAACTACGATTACAAAAAAAAAGGTTTAACACCTGTGAAGTAGGTCAACTCTGATGTAGCCAAGTATAATGAGATGAGTGTGCATATTAGTCTCCTTGACCCAGCACAGCGGATATGACTGCAGACATTTCTCTATGGTAGCAGTTATTTTCAATCAATAATTTAAATTAATAATTTTAGGTAACAGATCTGATATCTGATCTCACAACAAAAGTAATGGACGTGCCGTCAAAGTTGGAGAAAGTGACGGAAGAATTGAAAACTATTTCGATAAAGAAAGATGATCTATTGGGTTATAGATCGCTAAATGACAAAATTAATAAACTTAAGGATACTAATATACCTGAATTTGAGAATACAATTGCTAAATTGGATAAGGTAAAAGATATACAGGACTTTCATTTATTTATTTATTTATTTAAAACTTAATGTAGCACGCACACAGGCGAACTTAATGCTAAATAGCATTCTCTTCCAGCTAACCTCTGTGTTTATGTCAGATGTGTGCGAGGAGAGGAGCAGTATTTACTTATTAGGAACAAATTCACGACTTTACCTACACATAAATTAATTGTGTGTAATGTAATGCAATTGTATTTGTTTAAAAACCTGCTTCTCTTCACTCACATCTGTCCTAAACACGGAGGTTAGCTGGAAGAGAATGCTAATTAGCATTAAGTTCGCCTGTGTGCACGCTACACTAAGCTTTAAATAATAAAATAAGCAATTATACTACGTAGAAAAAAACGAACAATATAAGAAATTTAATAAATTATCTGTTATCTGTAGCAATTAGAGGAGGCCACAGAATCGCTCGATGAACTGAATATGTCACTGGTAGAACCAGAGCGGAAACTGCAAGCCGCTAAACAACTAGCTGGTGACATGCCACTATTGGACCGATATTCTCATGAAATAATATCTACTACTAAAAATGTAAGTCATGTGTTTTATAACAATTATGGTAGAAGTTTTTTTTTAATTCACAGTAACTGTTATAGATCCACAGAAGAACCAAGAAATTCACCTCATGATTATTTTCTTAGTGGGTTCTTATAGCTTTGTGGAACATAAAATTAATTTGGTAGTTTATGATAAGCAATGGAATAGGTATTAAAAACAGAAGAATAGTGGACCACTGACAGACTCTTCTTAGAATAAAGCTCAAACCGCACTTGTTATATTTGTCGGGACTCAACTCGACAGACTAAACAGCATTAAAATTATTTTGTTATTTATTAAAAATTTTCAGCTTGACGCTATAAAAGGGAAATGTGCAGAATTTGAATGTGACATAAGTTTAGATGATGCGACAGTAAAACAAGCAGATTTGAAGGAAAAGAAGGGAACTTTAAGAACTAAATTGAAGGCCAACCAAACGGCACTCAATAAACACACCAAGAAACTTCAAACTATGGCTTCGAAGATGAATAAAATTAAGGAGGAATTACTTAATGCAGAGAAAAAGGTATTTGAAACTTAAGAAATTTCGCTTTTTGGGACTGGTGTTGTAGGCGCTGGTTTGATTTTTCTGACAACACTGATGTTAAGCTAGAGTGCAGTCCATGAATGGCTATAACCACAGAAATTTCTGTTTTTAACATTAAAATTAAAGTACACAACTAGTTAAGTTATTATCGATTTATTAGGCGCAAGAAATAGTAAACCTTCAAGATAAACTCAAAGAGTTGGAGGAGAATCGTGAAAAATACGTAGCAAGCTTGCAAGAGTTGCAGAATGGAACAGGTTCACTTGATGCAGCGCTCAAAGAGAAGGAGAGTATTAAATCCGCAGCTGTTGGCAAGCACAGGTAATTTTATATTCTGTTAGCAGAACCCGGCAGACGTTGTTCTGCCTGTGTATATCAGTTCATGTGTATCAGCATAATGGTGTTGAAGTCTATGCACATACGTTATATTTTTTTATCATGCATAGTTTTTACAGAACCATGTAGGGTAGATTAGTAGGATAGATAGGTAGATTACTACGATCTACGATCAATTATGACTGCTATTGATTTGCATCTAATTACAGTTATGCCTCCTAGGACTATGTACTTTTACAAATTAAGATATTTTTTCATTATACAGGGCTGCTATAGAAGACAAACGTACATTCCTAACAAAAATAGAAAACGCATTTGATAAAATTAAAACTATCAGCAAAGAAATAAAACAGCATCTCGATAAAAATATACCGAATGAAATGGAGAAAATAAAACAGGACAACACAAGACTGAAGGATAAGAAAATGCAAACAATGAAAGATCGGGATGAATTAACGAAACGAATTGAGACGTTAAAAGATGAGCTTGCTAAACAAGATGTAAGTATGAAAATAATGCTCTTATAAAAGTTTTGGGCTTTGGGCAGGGAGGTTAAGGAATTAGCCTTCTCTCTTTTAGGGTGGTTTGCACTAGAAGGCGGGTTAAAGTAACTTTAAGTATTACTTTTACGGCGACGACGACTGTTAAACGTTTACATTTACTCCACACGCGTTGCAATATCGTGTAAATTCATATTGTTATCGTTAAAAGGGTGATTGATCTCGAAAAATAATAGAAAACATATTTGGCTTCTTTTCATACATTTAACGTTAGCTACATTGGTTTGACGATTACTTTAACCAACTAGTTCGCTGGTTACGGTTAAGGTTAAAGTAACCGTCAAAAAGACAGGCGCGACGATGGTGCAACTCGTGTGGAGTAAATGTAAACCATAATGTAAACGTAACGGTTAAAGTAAACCTTGGGCAAACGACCCTTAGACTTCTTTCCATTAACACATCTCTTGTCTCACATTTATAAAGGCTGGTGTCCACTAGAAACGAAACAAGACATCGAATCTATTTAATGCCACAATTTAATAACACTGAATTGCCATTCGTAATACGATTTAATTTGCCGCGACGTACTTACTTCCTAGTGGACGCTAGCTATAACTCTTTTCATAATAGGTTTGATCTCTAATAAAGAATGGACTAGTTATAATGAATACAAAGGGCTTAACTTTGATCAACAGTATTATATGTATATGAATATTTCTTCCAGATATACAAAAGAGATTTGGACGATAATTTAAAGTTACGCAACGCACAAACAGAAGCATCAAGCTGCGAGAAAGAGATAACGAGTATAGATGAAAAAATGTCAGGAATGAGTATAGACACGATATCGGAGAAAGATCCTCTCATTAGACGCCAAACAGAAATACTAACAGAGAGAGCTACTATTCAAGGACAGTACAAAAGTTATAAGGTTAGTGACTGATTTTATTTTAAAAGTTAGGTCTGTTAGCAGAGACAAGCAAGGTATAACCCCTTTCTGTACAGTTGACCAATATGGCTGAGGTCTTTCCAGGACACCTTCCGACACCTATCCACTTTCGCACGATAAATCTGTTCCTTTCAGCATCCACAAACTCGCAATGATACCCCAATATGAGTTTATTTTGTTAAGTAACTTTGAAATTGAAATTTATTTTATAGGAAGTGTTAACATTGATCAAACAAGATTTGGGTCGGACAGAGAACAAGAATCTAGAAAAAGAATTCAGGGAGAAATTCTATGAGTACCACGTCACTAAGGCACTCGATAAAGATATTAAAGACTATTCGTTCGCCATGGAGAAATGTTTGATGCAGTTTCATAAAGAAAAAATGGAGAATATTAATCTTATTATACGGTAAGAGATGCTTCTGTGGACAGCTGAAGGAATAATAGTTCATTTCGCTCAAAATAGTTTTGACATTATTTTTTAAACACTGCTACTACTAAGTCGTCGTCGGAGCGAAGTCGAAGCGACCACACGTCTCCTGCGAATGCCACGTAGAGAGGCGAAACTCGTCGAGAGGTTTTGCATGTGTACCTACCCTCACTAACATTGATGAGCGGAAATTAGTTGCAAAGTAGTGTTTAATAAATAATTTGGTTATAGATTTCCGCAAAGTAACGCCTAATACTATTAAACAAAATAGTTTTCGAGTTTATTTATTTTCAGCGAGCTCTGGAGAAAGATATATCGTGGCAATGATATTGATTATATTGAAATTAAAACTGATAGCACTTTTACAAACGAATCAGACCGCAGAAAATATGATTATAAGTAAGTTATTTTAATTAACATACTTTGTAACCTTTTTGCAGCATACGTACAATTTCAGACCTTTGGAAGGTAAAACAAGACGTCTGTTAGCTTAAAAATAGTTTCGTTTTAACACCCATATCTATCGTTATTTTAGAGTGGTCCAGTCCAAGAATGGAGTAGAAATAGATATGCGTGGTCGGTGCAGCGCTGGTCAGAAAGTATTGGCCTGTCTTATCATAAGATTGGCGCTTGCTGAAACATTTAGTTCCAGGTATTTTTTTTTTTTTTATTGTAGCTCGACATGTGACAACACTCCGCCTGATGTAAAACTAGAGTGCGGTCCATGAATGGAAACAACTGCTACCACAGAATCTCTACGGGCTGCAGTCGCCTCCACTATGCCGGCTTGAGGAGACGAGCATGTACCATCTAGATTGACGGTGCACACTCCTCTCTTATATTCAATTTTAATTTGCTAAGGAAGATATATTTTTTAAAATATTTTAACCACGTTTTTAATTGACCTTGAAGGTAAATTGAAAATAAAAGATCTGTATTTTGTTTAGATTCGGTATCTTGGCGCTTGATGAACCAACAACCAACCTGGATCAAGATAATATCAAAAGTCTGTGCAGCACGCTCGGCGATATTGTAAAAGAAAGAATGAGTGAGAAGAATTTCATGTTTATAATAATTACACATGACAGAGAATTTATTGAGTCGTTGGGAAACATTGACAAAGTAACGCATTTCTATGAGGTTTCGAGAAATGATGATGGAAAATCAAGAATAAAGAAAATAAGATTTGTCTAAAATTATTCCGTTTATTATTGTCGTTGTAAGCGTCCGTTGTGAATTTGTATGTCTAAATTCTAAAAGCTATGTCTTGTTCAATTTTTTTATACTAGACAATATATTTAATTTTAATACTTTTATGCGTTTTTTATTTAACTATATTAACTGTAACACCCAGAGGCGGCTCTAGCCCTCGTGGCGCCCGTGTGCAACCAATACCATGGCGCCTTCTAGTAGGAGCAGGGTGAAAATGGAATACTTAGTTATATTTTCAAACGGAAATTCGGGTACAAATAGTGCAATTTTAAATGATGTCGGGAAATGAGTAGTGTCTTTAGAGGTGTCGCATTAGATTAGAGGGTGCTCGGCGCCCCCTTAGACCCGGCGCCCGTGTGCGCCGCACCCTCTGCACTATAGGTAAAACCGCCTCTGGTAACACCCATTTGAATACAGTAAGAGATTTAATTTTAAGCAGGCAAGGTGGTGTCTCGAGCTATACTTTTTCTTTCGGTACAATCTCTTACATGAAAATTGACAAAAACGACTCATTTTACTCGCCAAAAAAATTACTACCTATGCTCAAATCGTTTTCGTAAAAAATATTCTTAAGACAGTTTCAGTATATCTCCTGTAGTTTCGGATTTATTTATTAGTCTTATAGGGTTTTACTAAATGAAAAACAAGCCTGAGGAAGACGATAAAAATTATAAAACATTCGTCATAAAAATAAATATATTTATTATATACCAGTAATAAAATTCAAAGGTTCACAAATCTCTACTTGGTTAATGTATAATATTTTACTATCTTGCAACACTGACAATGTTACTCCAAGCTGTTCTGCTACAAGATTAGATGGAAACAATTGCGACAAACATTTAACTATAAATGGCATAAAATCATCTGCAAAACAAGAACAAAATGTTACAAAGTGTTGTTTTTCAAAATCCGAGAATGTCTGATGTTCTCTTTGATAGAAAGATAAAAGTTGTCCTACAACACTATCAAACGACTTCCTTAACCCATTATAAACTTCTTTCACAATATTTAATGGCGCAGTAACTCTTAAAGAGTTAAATATTGTCAATAAAGCGTTACAGTACTCTGCTAAAGGATAGAAATCTAATAGACTTTCCGGTGGACCAGTTGAAGCTGCAGTATTTGCAGGTCTGACGTTTTTAAGATTAAGCACTTTGTATGAACGCATTTGTGTCTCAAATTGGTTGTTCGCCTTCTCAAAACTAGTGTTAAAGTATGTAACAGTATTGTTTCTGAATAAGGGTGTCAATGCGCATCTCATATCAGCTCCAACTCTACCAAACGACAGACATAGGTACATGCATTGGTTGAATAAAGATTCAAAACCAGATTCATCTTCTTTTGATATATCTTGATTTAACATTTTTGTGAGCACCTCAATCTGAAACAAATTTTACTTTTTACCAAGTAGAAATAGGACAAGATTAAATCCACAAAGTCATTGACTACCCGAGCAGACCTCAACATCACAACTATCATGAATTTAGCATAAAACTATGACATAGATGACAGTTTTCGTCGGCTTTTAAGCTGTGTGTAGTGCATGTGAAGAGAAAAACGTCAGCAGTCGCCTCCATTATGCCGGCTTTGCGAGTTTAGTTTGCAGTATACAAGCATAATAAGTAATTTTCTTATTATTTTTATTTGATGACACATGTGGCCTTGACTGGTCTGATGGTAAGCACAGTGGAGGTCCATGAGCACTGACGACTAGAGAACCGCTTACACGGTGGCTCCAGTTGCCATTAGAATGCCAACCTGAGAAAGAGATTACTAACTTTAAGTTTCAACCAGCATGAAAGTGCACTAGTTCCACTTAGCTCATCATCCCTCGCCTTGGAGTCCTGTGAATCTGATAGAAATATTGACTTGTGTTGTGTCAATACATTGAACAAATGGATACGGTGTAACTCAACTATTCTTCTCAATAGGCGTTCTGATGCTGAAAATATATGCAATGTAGTTTAGTAAAATTAAAAAATAAAGTTTTTTTTATTGCAGCTCGGCACACTCTGCCTGATATAAAGCTAGAGCGCAGTCCATGAACGGAAAGAACTGCTACTACAGAGAAATCTTCGCTTCTCCTATGCCGGCCTGAGTAGATGAGTATGCACCATCTGGATTGACAGTGCACACTCCTCTCGCTATACCTGGCTACTTTCAAACTGCTCCCGAAACGCGACAAGGTCACTTCACGTAACGCACAGTCTGCCTACCACTCTTTAATTATGCCTATAGGCACTGAGCGACTAAAGTACATATAACAAAGTTATATTGGTACCGGTCAGAATTTAGTGAGGCTTCAACACGGGTCTCATCAATCGTGAGTTCACGCGTCTTACCACTAGACCAAGGCTGCTTATAAGTTAACTATAAAATTATAATAATCAATCTCCAATGAAGGTTATTCGCAAACAAGCACACAATAAATAGAGTCCAATTGATAGTAAGCCTTAATGGCATGAAAACAAATAGAAAAACTAAATGGCACTCATATCTAACTTATGGCACTTACACTCAGTATTTTTAGCCTCCTCCAAAGCATTCTCGAACCAAGCATTTCTTGCTTTAAGAAAATGTAAATGCAATCCGTCACTGGTGCTTGTAGTTTTATTTGTTGTACTATATTGCAACCCACCACTCATGTCATCTTCGGTTGATTTGTAAACTGTATTCGCGCGTCTTAGGTAACCTAGTATCTGCAAATAAGCGAATTTTTGCAATTAGATTCGACGAGATTAATGGTCGCCAACCATTACAAAGATTTTGAGACAAATCACGCAAAACCATTCATACATACCTGTAAACATTGTGGTAACGGCAAATCATATCGGAGTTGATTAAACAAATGATACAGTGTCTCAAACCATAATGTCATTATTTCTGATGTTGTATTCTGAAATATTAACAATAATAATAAAGCATTTTACTATAGGTATCATGTACTAACCACATATATATTACTGTATTATTGCTACAGGAGCAAACCTCATATATCGGACATGAAAAAAGCATAATTGGCTTCAAATGATTTAACAATGTTGCTACAGTCATCTTTTCTCTTGCGTCACATTCGGAGCGTTATTGCTTACCTAGTTTTATATATCAATGGTACTACCACAAACAAAACCCAAAAACAAAAGAAACCAGTACTTTTTTACAATATTATATTTTTATATTAGCATTTTCAAATGTCAGTTTTGTTATTGTTAAATTAAGATAAAAATTTAACAGAAACAAAAGCGTCGCACACATTCAGTTCAATAAGGCAGGAATCAAAACCACATGCTCCACTATGCGCACGGATTTCCTGACCATTACACAGCCATTGGCGCTTCACGTGACTGCGTCAAAATTATCTTTCAATTGGCCTACCCTTTTAACTGCAGTTAAAGGCATTGCTAATGGGCGTAACTCTTTGCTTTTTATTTATTTTTTCTTTCGCGCGCCCATAACCGTTGGGCGTGAAAGAAGAGAATTATGGATGTGAGGGAAGCAAGGGTGTTGTGTCAGGATCGTGGTAAGTGGCGTTCCGTTGTCTCTGCCTATCCTTGTGGGGAAGAAGGCGTGACAATTGTATTGTATTATTTTTCTCTTTTCTGTTAAATCTTTATTCATTGTCAATCAAATCCAGGACAACAAATAAACAATTTTGCCTATGCGATCAAGTTGTTGAATGATTAACTTGTGGTGGCCAAAACTTACTTGAATTATAGGAATGTCCTTATATCTCTTTGATAAATTTCTAACAAACGTAAATATATCTAGTGCGCTCTCATAATCTTCTGTGTTCAGAGCTTCTCGCATTAAAGATGGTAACTCCAATAGTTGCAGTAGTTTATCACTTTGATGTTTTATATTACTATAGCGACTGTAAAAAAATAAACAATTATAACTAAAAATTGCCAAAAAGTAGATTTGGTCCTAAAGGAAGCCTAAAAAAATACACAAAAAAAACCTGGATTACACTAATTACACTAATTGTCTATTAATGTCTATATATTTAAAACAATCTAATAAACTATAAAGTAATAAAATTTAAATTTAGTAAAAAAAATATACATAAAATTTTAAACTCAAAATCAATGGAAATCAGATTCATGGACACTATGAAACCTACAAGATACCATACCAAGACAAAAGCGATGTAGAGAGAGAGTGAGAAGTCACTGCTCTCACTTAATAGGCTATGTCTACTTTGGTAGAGATGATAAATAAATAATACCTCTTTTCTTTAACAATATTGCCAGCCATTTGAGAGAAACTTTCACATTCTTTTATAAAACACGGCATAGTCTCAACAAAATTTGATAATGATTCCTTTGATCTTCCTAAATCCTTCATTATTGTCCGAGATATGTCCGCAGTCTCCACAAACGTTTTATAATTAGTGAATGCTAATTCCTGTGTTTGTTCTGTTATCAATTTCATATCCTCATTAAGTCGTTCTGGCTCTTTACAAATATCATCCCATCTCATTGAGCCGAGTTTTTTTACATAGTCTGTGATATCAAAAAAATTTTCATGGTTTTCTAAAACATAAATAATTAAATGTATAAAGATATTAAAATCAATTAGATTTTGAGCAGCCATGATCTAGCGGCGAGACGCATGGACTCACGTTCGATGTGACCCTTGTTTGAACCTCGTTAAATTCTAACCAGTAACTTATACTATACTACAGTTATATGTACTTTGGTCTCTCAATGCCCATAAGCACCATTAAAGAATGGTAGGCAGACTGATGATAGCGAGAGGAGTCAATCTAGATGGTGTATACTCGTCTTCTCAGGCCGGCATAGTGAAGGCAACTGCTGCTCGTAGAGATTTCTCTGTAGTAGCAGTTCATGGGCCACACTCTAGCTTTCAATCAGACGGAGCGTTGTGTTACTAGCCCAGTCTGCCGTCTTGTATATGTCACATTTAAATGTCCAACACCTGTAAAACAGATATGATTGCTTACCTGCTTCAGGAAGAATCAACTGACAAAGTTCCTTGAATTCGGTCATATTTTCGCAGGGCGCTTTATTTAAGTAGGCAAATTATACGGATAAAAGAAATTGACAAAATTAAAATAATAATAACGAAGAATAAGTCTTTTCCCGGGTCAAAATTCTATGAAAATAAACATTCATAGGTTACCAATATTACCGATCAACAACATATCAATTATCATTTTTGGCAACTTAGTTATGCTTGTCGTGAAATTAGTAAACCACAAAATAAAAACTTTCTTTTTATGTTTTTCCCAAAAATACAACGAAAATTACCAATGCGAAACACCAATCCACAGACAACGAACCTGCCAAAACAACCGTGGACAATATACAATAGGTCGAAACATCAAACAACTTGAAAAAAAAAACTATTCTAAACTAACGTGAATATTATATAAACAACTATAATATTGAAGAAGGAATAATATTATTTATACATGCTATTTTTATATATGGGATAATAAACTTTATATGAAATTATGAAAGGGAGGTTGATAACTTTGCGACCACTGCCATAACTTACCTTTTTCATTTTATTTTTTGATTCGTCGATAGAAGAATTGAAGCGTAGACTTGGGATTTTGATATATATAACCAAACATTAAGAAATAGTTATTTTTATACTAAAAATCTCGTGTTTATAATAGATAATTTTTTATACTAAACTTTTATGTAATATTAAAATTACATTATTTTGGATCTACGTCTGATGTTTTCGTTTTCATCCATCTTGTACCAGCGATTGCGTCATGTAAACGTATAGATATATGATATTGCGTCCTTCATTATACGAATCGGTGAGTTTTCTATCTACAGGCATATTTTCCTTTCAGAAATATATTTAATTTTAGGTGAATTTTATATGTATACTTTTTGAATCTTAACCTTATAGTTTGACAAGAATAACCTACAATAAGCATTTCTTTCTCTTGACACTTTTCATTTCGTGTTTCCGTCTATAAAATTAGACATTTATTGTTTTGGGTTTTTCATTAATCTAAAGTGTTTTTAGTATTAATATTATCAACTTATAATTGTGTACAAAATTACGCCGTTAAATAAGGTTATGTTGATGTTTGTTTACAAAATGATTCTAGTCATATAGAATATGTATGGTGCTAGCGTGAACTGTAAACTTGATTTATAAAACTTTAATACTCATTGCAATTGTATTAATTTATTAAATATGTTATTATTATTCACTCAGAATTATTATTAAAAGTAAATGTATAATTGTAGAACCATTAGTGTTATATCCATACTGTAAATCAAGGTCAATGAACAATAAACACATTTTTTTACAGTATGAAAATGGTTTAGATATATAGAAATACAATAGCAGCATGGAGGAAACGTTTGGCCTTTGGGAGGATGATAGAGTAAGTGATAAAAAAATAAGTAATAAAAACAAATCTTCTCTTAAAACAATCTTTTTCTACCTTTGAAGCTAATTTGATAGTTCCTACTACTTTTTAGCTTTCATATCTAGTTAACTAGTATTAAAATATTGTTATACCACATTATGTCACTAAAATTATTGGTTTTTTAGCATGGCTCTGCTGGTGAAGTGGTTATTGGTCTTGATACATCCCATACTAGTGCCTACCATGCTTTGGTTTGTATTTTTTTTATTGCTTCATATATTATAATCATTTAACAATGGAAAAATCCCTTTGATACTTAAATTTTACAGTCAGTATAATCCCTACATAGTAAAGACGGCGGCTTGCGGAAATTTCTTTATGGTAGCAGTTGTTTCAATTTATGAACCAGAACCACATTCTAGCTTGTGGTGCGTTGTATTATGCTTATCTCAATGATTTGTACTCTCATTTGTTATACAGGGTGCGGATAACATGATAGCTGTAACAGATCAAATAGCGGCGGAAAACTTGATGTTTTTGTCACAAGATGTTGTCTACACTGAAGCGGCAACATTGGACAATGAGGAATTTGTCACAGAGGAAATAATTACTGATGACTGGACACCAGGTGGACAAGAACGGTAAAGTATAATTCTGTATACACATGTAATAAGTTGCATAGCAATCCATTTAACTATATGTTACATTAAATGAAAATCGTGGTCTCAACAAAAAAGTGCCGCTTCAAAATGTATTTATTTAGCTCTGTGTAATTAATTATATTTGAAAGTTAAACCACTGACTAAATTAAAAGAAAAGGTGTGACAATTGTATTGTATTGTAAATTAAAAGACTTCATGCAGTTTACTATAATGTATATATTAAAATACTATTAACTAGCTGTTACCCGCAAATTCCTGTACATATATTACGTAGAGACCAGACATGAATGACATTTCTCTGCTTCAAAGTAAACAAATAAAGAATACTTGTGTGTATTTGGATGATATTATACAGAACTCGGCGAATCCGCGTATCTGTTACCAGCTTTATGCATTTAGTGTTCCTTATCTTTAAAGAACCTTTTAAACTTGTTAGAAGTTTGGGCGTAGCAGTCATGGCGGGGGTGAATGCTTCTGCAACAGTTGTCTCTGTTTATAGAGAGCACTCTAACTTAGCAAGATGCGAAGAGTTTCAATTATGTAATAAGTTTTTTTATTTTAGGGTTGAAGTTCCTTTAGAGCATTTAACAAATCCTGTGCTAGATCTTAAGCAAGAAAATGATATTGATGTACCTCTGCCCACTGTTCAGGTAAAGTTAAAGCCAAAGGTCAATACCCATTTTTAAGCCCACTTGATATCTATTGCACCAAAAGGCCTGTTAAAATTACTTTGACTGTTACATTTTACCGTGACGCAACTATCAAACGTTTACATTCACACCACGCGCGTTGCAATATCGTGTAAATTCATATTATTATCTTTAAAATGGTGGCTGATAAAAATAATAGAAAAACATATTTGGCTTCTTTTCTCACATTTAAATCTAGTGAAAAAAATGGCCTATTTCTCTTAAGTAAATGGGCATTCTCTTTTACATTTAATAATTTATAGTTTCTTTTCTGTAATCAAGAATGAATTCATAAAACGTGACAGACTGAATTAATTCACAGGACGAATACACGGCAATGCGTCCATTCCCATGCGACTTCTGTTCTCGGAGATTCCGTAAGAAAACAGCACTTATGAACCATATGGTTGCTCATCAAAAGGACAGACCTCATGCGTGTAATCTTTGCGGTGTTCGATATACACGCAGATCTGATCTTATGACACATTTCAAAGTACATGCCTTTGTTCCAGACGATGGACAATATGGTGAGATTTTTTTATAGTAGCTCAGCGTAGTACAGCACTTCACCCAATGTTAGAATGTAGTCCATGAGACACAACTACTATCTCAGAGACATGTTTGAAAATGAGATGAGCGTGAGAAATTGAGGATATGTGCATCATCCAGGTGCACACTCCTCTCGTTATACTCTGCTACTTCAAACTATCAGCAAATGAAACATGCTCAAAATTAGCATACTTTGTGCTACTACAGAGCATGTTGTGTAAAGAAATTGTATGTCATATTAAGGTGCCCTTGATTGACTCAGTGAATGAACTATAAACCATAAAATTATATTTATTGAATAAATAAATTAATTTCTGTATAATTTTAGGTGATGAGCCACTTGATAATGATCAAAGTTTCGTCAAACAAAAGAAGAAACGTGGCAGACGGAGAAAACAACCGGAATTCGACCATAAACCTGAACCAGAACCCGAAGAAGAGGATGTAAGAAATTTCATTTAATTGAGTAATAGCAAATACATTGGTCAACCCACTGTGAAGAGTCGGGCGAGTCGTAGCCTCTACCGACATATGTCATGGATAAACATTTTATCTTTACTAAATACCACTGAATATTACAAAATACTAGAATGCACAGACGACGTTCTGCCTATGCCCTTAACGAAATGACAAAAATTTGTTATGCCATGCATCTGAATTTACTTGTCTTGTCTCAGTATGAACTTGAATATTCCTCATTGCCTTGAATAAAATAACAATATAAAAAGAAAGTAATATTACTTCTTCTTTTGTTAAATGGCCTCAAATGTCATAACAACGACAATTCTGCCAAAGTAGTAAGTTCTTAATGTTTTTGCATCAAATTGCAATGGTGTTTTACAATTTGGCGGCAATTCATCCGGTCACGTCACAGTATGAGCGTTTTCGCAGCGTGGGATAACCACAAAAAAACCGCTTCCATTGCCAGATATAGAGTGAATTTTAATGTTTCCACAATATAACACCAATTTTACACAATAATAACCACTAAACTAATTAAGGAAAGGGATAAAAAACACCTTAATCTTCCCGGGCAAAAGCGCGCCAAACACTCAACTAATATTACAGGATGACGGCTGGGAGAATATGACATCAGCGCGAACGCAACAATGGTCACGTCATACTCGGGAACTTCCTAAAACGCCCCCTTCACCCGCTTCTCCGGCTTCACCTGACACTACTCCATCTGTGTCTCCTCCTCCACCAGTTGATCCTAGGAAACCATTTGTATGCAGTCATTGTGGGGTTGGATTTGCCAGAGAGAAAGCACTCAAGTCACATTCTAGGGTAAGAATCTTCGTCTCATTTGTTTTATGCCTGTATTATAGTTTCATCTTA
Organism: Tinea pellionella; assembly: GCA_948150575.1. Lineage (NCBI taxonomy): Eukaryota > Metazoa > Arthropoda > Insecta > Lepidoptera > Tineidae > Tinea > Tinea pellionella. Next base: position 5,153,761 of record OX411258.1, read on the forward strand.
TCCGCGAGTAACATTATAAGAAAGTTACATTGATACAACTGCAGAGTTTTGAACAATGATATTTTGGTCCAGGATTTTCACTCACCGGTCTATTTATAGTCAGACTTTATTTAGTGTTTTTATGGTAACTTTATGAAGACCATACTGGAGTGTGCAACTATTAACAACGTCTACCTATTAATTTGTTATCAAATCCATACACATTTTTTGTATGATAGAATTCTTGGGTCTTAACTGTTGACGTATATGTTTAGATACATGGTGGTGATTCCCCGTTAGAATGCAATGCTTGCGGTGAACTATGTTGGTCGAGGGAGGCGTTAACATCACATACACGATTACGTCATCCGCATTTACCAAAGCCGACGCTCAGACGTCAACCGTCATATACTGAAGATAATTCAGGTATTTCACTTTATTTTTTTTATTACAGTAAAGTCCTCTTGATAAAAATAAAACATAACGAGAAGTATGCTCATTGCTCACTGTAACGTCTGTCAATATTTTATAATTCTTCGAATGCAAATTGTATGCAGAGACCGGTGTGAATTTGGTATTGATACCAATAAAATACCGTTTATTAAAATAATTTATGAAAAAAATTTGATAATATTTCAGAATATTGTTTTGTTAACAAATATCAAATAGGCCCGAAAATGGGCATTGTCCTTTAGAGAAATCATTGACAATCCCTTCTTACTATAATGGACCTGTAATACGTAGAAAAATCCATTTTTTGTAATTAATTTTTTATTATAAATATAAAGAATAAATCATTGGTTGTTTTCTAATAGGTGATGATATGGATTTCACACTATCGCCTACGCATCAGGATAGTGAGAGTGATATGTATATTTATGAGAAAATAAGAGGTCCAGATGCCGAGCTGCAATGTCAAGATTGTGGTGTTGCTTTCCAAAGAGCCGATTTGCTGAAGAGGCATGTCAATGCTGCTCACAGGTTAGTTTTTTGAATTTTTCATTAAAAAAGCAATGAGTTTTAAGGTTTTTTTTAAAGTCAATTTTATTTTGTGATGCTGTGTCTGTCATTGTTGAATATGTTTACTTTAAAATGAAAGAAAAAAGTATCCTAATTACCTTATATTGGTATTGGACATAGTGGAGGCGATATCTGTGGTCAGGCGGCTTAACATCAGACGGAGTGTTGTCATATACCAAGCTACTATTAGAAATAATATCTAGAGAAAAAAATATGAGAGAATGGTTGTTGATGTGTATCGCGTTGTGCAGCCACAAGCGCAGTGTGGGCGCCGCATGCAACGTGTGCGACGTGTGCGGGGAGACCTGCGCAGACGCATTGCAACTGCTCGCACACGCAGAGGGACACGCACGCACCCCGCACAGGTACTCTCAACACACTTACCGTCAACACTGTCTTTAATCCACTCACATCTGCACTTTGCTATTTCATAATATTGAAAAGTTGTTGAAATGATAGAACTCAATATGGCTTTGCATCAAAATATCATATGATCATAAACATTTCAATGACATGCTGTTAATGTATAAATTTCTATAACATTTCTTCTGTATTGCAGATATAAGAAAAGTAATCGTGGCAAACATGGTCCTACTTCAAGTTCGCGGCAGTTTCCGTGTAAAGAATGCGGTAAGGCAGTATCATCACTATTTTACGTTTATTTATGTGTACAAAGACAAGTTGAAATGTTTTTATTGTTTTTTTTTAGGCAAAGTATTTGGATCCCGTAGCTCTCAACAGATCCACGTGCGAATTCATACCGGTGAGCGACCTTACGCGTGTAGATTCTGCTGGAAGGCGTTCGCTGATGGTGGCACGTTGAGGAAACACGAACGAATACATACTGGTATGCTTATTTTCTCCATCGGTTATTTATGAAAGGCCAGGAACACTCTTAATGTTGTAGTATTAAATTGTATGTAGTGAACTTTGTCTGTGAAGAACTCTGGTGTTAATTGATTTTACACATTATTTCAACACGTGCAAAGTTGAAAATGGTTAGGCAGTGAAAAATTATCTGTGCCTCGTCGGATGTCCACTGCGCCGATTCTTAGAGATCAGAAGACAATTATGTGTATAAGGAGAATGCTTAATTAAAAAAGAAATGGGCCCACAATTTTTTTCTCAAGCTTTTGTTCATTTTGTAGCAAAATTGCTTATCTTCTATCTACATTCCTTATCACTAATCAGCTTTACTTGTTTTACTCTGGTTGTTGAGTAATTATACTTTTTCTGATGCAGGGTTTGAGGTTACTACTATATTAAATGCTTCAATATTCAATTATTGTATTATTGGTAACCGATGTGTTGTTATAATTGAAATAAATTAATGAGAAAAATAAGACATATCAAGTGGACCCAAAAATTAGCATTCACCTTTAAAGAGAACTCGATTATGCTTTTAATAATGTAATATAAGAGTTTTGGTGGTCATCTTGAGACTAGCGTGTTATCTGTCTTGAATTATTTTCCCAAACTTATGTTTCTTCGAGTGTCAATGTGTAATAATGGTGGATTATTAACCATTAAGTGTTCGTGAACGTGCGTGAGTGTGGGCAAACAATTCAAAAGAAGAGAACGTGTGTTTTCATTTTCCCTCCAAAACTCTGTAGGAAGTTTCAGTAAAGATTCTACCACCTGACCTGACTGTTTAGTGTGATGAATGAATGACTCGTGATGCACAATATTATTAACTTGATGCAAAATATTTACTGACAAATTGTAATAATGCCATATACACCTAAAAAAATAATAATAATAATTTATGTATAATACAGGTGAAAAACCATACGCATGTGCCGTGTGTCCTCGTGCCTTCAATCAACGTGTAGTGCTACGGGAACATGTACGGTCGCATCATTCTGCGCCTGACTATAGGATAGCTAATGGTAAGATATTGTGTGCGTATCTAGAAATTACCGAAACGCCAAGAGCGCTACAGTCTTGTCGAATCAATGCGTTTTACACATGCTATCAGAAAGTAATGTCACCTCTTTGCAACATGTTTAGGTGGTCCGGCATTCATTTGTGCTGTATGCGGCCGAGCGCTGCACACGAGTACGGAATTAGTTCATCATTTAATACAACATTGCGACGCTAATACTGCCATGAAAAGACAACCTCAGGTATGGTTTTATTGTAATAAAATATTCACGCGTAAATTCCGGTTAATAATGTAGTTAAACTATTAATAAATAAATGAATTAGATCTTATGTGTGTATTGGGGGTATACATCCAATGGGGCTGGCATAAGCCATAAAAATTTACTTAAATCTCCGATTATAGCTCGGGTCCTCTATTCATTGGAGCGTGTCGAATACAATATACAATTTGATAAATAAATTCGCATAACAAAATGCGCAAAATGTGCATTTTTTTAATGTAGTAATTTACTTGCGTGTGCACTGTCAATCAAAATGGTACATGCTCGTCTCCTCAAACCGGCATAGTGGAGGCGACTGCTGGCCGCACAGGTTTCTCTGTAGTAGCAGTTGTTTCCATACATGGACCGCATTCTAGCTGTACATCAGGCGGAGTGTTGTCACATACCGATAATAAAAAAACTTCAGTAAGCTAGTGCTTGTATCGCAGGCATCGAGCTACCAAAGTATGTATAACATTGTTACTGGTCAGAATTTAGCAAGGTTCGAATACGGGTCTCATCAATCGTGAAGTTCGTGCTCTACCGCTAGACCACGTCCGCTCATACATTCATTTCCTCAAGTCGGCATAGCGAAGGCAGTCGTTTACAAAATATAACCATAGTGAACATTAATTATCCTAATTTTCTTTTATGAAGAATTTGAAACAAAAATATCACTTTAAAACAGACTGGACCGCGCAAATACAAGCGGCGGAAAGTTCAGTACAAACAGGATTCGTCGCCCGGCACTTGGAGAGAACGCAGCTCAACACCAGTCTCACCAAAACCACGGAGGCGTATGAAGGCAGCCGCCACTGTTTCGAGACCTAAAATGATACACACGGAAGACCCGAGAGCTAGAAATAAACAGGTATAAATAACATTAAAATTAAAACAAAAAACAATGGCAAACTCCCATACAATATTTTGCTTACATAAGTTTTTGGCGTCTTCAAATAAAAAAAATATCTAAAATATAGAGCTTGAATTTCTGAAGAACTTTACTTCAAGTTCTACAGGTAAAAGAAACCATAATTTAAAGATATTTCAATTTAAACTTTTGGAGGTTATGTCTTGTGAATGCAGAAATTTCGAGCGGAAATATTAAAAATTACGTAAAAACGCACAAACTACCGATGTTCCTGAACAAACTGCTAATTAAATTGCAGTTCAATGTTTAAAATAATAAATTAGAATACTGGAAACGTGCTGTATAGGCTTTGTTCCTTTGCCTTCTCGGAATGGGAGTACAACCCAACTAAACTAAAAATCCTTATATTATTTATTTACCATTGATTATTAATTATGTCAGAACGTGTTATTTTTCCATACGGTGTTGTCATACTTTACCTACGCTATAGACCATATACAGGGTGAATTTTTCAAGTGGGCTTTCATGGCGAAATCTTAAACTATAAGAGATATCGAAAAATGCTGAAAGGAGTCTCGATGCCGATTTTGATGAAAACTAAAACTGCATTATTAGATTTTTGATAAATCCATTTTCCCGGCCAGGAATCGAACCTGTTGATTTTGAAAAAAAATAAACACTCAGTATTATTGCACCATCCGATAGTGTTCCTGATAAGGATCAAATTCTGGAAAGTAATGATATACGGCAAACCAAAGAAAAGTGTTGATTTTTAACAAATTGTCTCTTATTTCCATGTATTTATACATTACCTACTACATCTATTATGTTTTGATTGAAAATCTCGCGCTCTTCGAGGTTAAAAGCCATGATTAAAAAAATTAATAAAAACAATTGAAACATAGGAAAAACAATAAATTAATTTTTAAGGTCCTGTGCCGTGGCCGGCTAGGTCGGCAGATCTAACACCTTTAGATTATTTTCTCTGGGGGCATGTCAAAAATGAAATTTACAAATAAATGTACGTACAATGAAATTGATGACTTAAAACTAGCGTTAGGGAAATTCTGAACGGAATCAATAACCTTGTGATGTGGAATGCAGTACACTCCTTGAGGCGTCGAGTTCAGATATGTATTGAAAATAATGGCTATCATTTTGAACAATTGATTAATTAAGATTTAATTACTTAATGTTAAAAAAATCATTATTTTGCTAAAAATCAAGACTTTCCTTTCATTTAACCTCGAAGAGCGCGAGATTTTAAATCAATATGATGATTCATAAATAAAGAAATTTCATTTCATTTCATTTTCAATCATGATAAATAATAAATGTTGTCAATGTACCGGTAATGTATAAATACATGGAAATAAGAGACAATTTGTTAAAAATCAACACTTTTCTTTGGTTTGCCGTATATCATTACTTCCCAGAATTTGATCCTTATCAGGAACACTATCGGATGGTGCAATAATACAGTGTTTATTTTTTTTCAAAATCAACAGGTTCGATTCCTGGCCGGGAAAATAGATTTATTAAAAATCTAATAATGTAGTTTTAGTTTTTATCAAAATCGGCATCGAGACTCCTTTCAGCATTTTTCGATATCTCTTATAGTTTAGGATTTGGCCATGAAAGCCCACTTGAAAAATTCACCCTGTATAAATATAATATAATTTGAAAAAATCTAAAAAATATATATTATAAATAACTGGAAATCTTTTGTAGACGCGTGAGAATTCAATCAGCAATTATTTCGCCATTGTCTTTTGTGATTCAGTAAACTTTTTTTTTTAATTAACCATTGGGAATTAATTGTTATAGCTCCGACCGCGTCGTCCGCCGCGTCACCCGGCCGATGATTTACGTGCTATACAACCGCATCTATCACCCTCTCCACCGTTGCCGCCTTCTCCTCTGCCACAGTCTTCCCCATCGCCACCGTCTTCCCCCGTTCCCGGAATTCAGGTTATTGTTAAAAAGGAGTTGGAAGAAGAATATTATAAGTGTGAAATGTGTGATCTCGAATTCACAAAACGGGATGATTTATTAGTACATGTGCCAATACATATATGATAATTACTAATTATTGAGTAATCAATGCCCTCTGTTTAGTATATACAAAGATACTTAGGAAAATTAACTATTTTATTTATTTTTAATCGCAGTTTTCGATTGAGAAACTACGCCTTTTCAAATTCCTACTCGTACTGAATGAGCTTCATAAATCTAGAAGAGAAAAGATAAAAATATTAATTTTATTGTTGAAATTTTATTTATAAAAATAAAGTTTGTTTTTATGTTCGTTGTATTTGTAAATACATAATGTTCTTTGTTGATATTATTATAGTATTTGTGATTTTATTATTCTTTTTAAGTTTACTTTAAACTAGTATTCTTATGGTGTACAGTACGTGGGATATGGACGTTAATAGTTAAAGAAATGTTTTAAAACTAAGCTTCAAGCGTCCAAGTTTCTTTGTGAAATAAGTACTGTAAAACTTTAATCGTCGCGTGTTAATGTCGTGGTTCAATATTGGCAGTAAATCATGTATATTATAATTTTTAAATTGTACCAGTTAAGGGTTTCACTTTATTTGAGAATTTAGGAAATATTGCTGCGTTTAGTATCTGAAAATGTTATACATATAATAAGCGAAAGGTCTGCGTAAACATTGTATACAATTTTATAATAAATTACTGTTCATGCTTGGAGATATAACGATAGGAGTGTGCTCTGTCAATAGATGGTGCGCGTTCGTCTTCTCAAGCCGGCGGCATAGCGGAGTGTGGTCCATGAACGGAAACAATTGCTACTACAGAGAAATCTCTAAGGACAGCAGTCGCCTCCGCTATGCCGGCCTGAGGAGGTATATTTCTCGGTAGTATTATCAATGGGATAGCACTCGTGAATGATGGTTATTACCACTCAGCTATCCCATACTTCACTACTGAGAAATGTATCTCCTCAAGCCGGCATAGCGGACGCGACTGCTGTCTGCAGATCCCCTTCTCTGACAGCATGCAGCATCCATGAACGGCACGGATCGCACTCTAGAGCTAAACATCAGTGCGGTCATATGACGTAGTCAAATAAAATAAAAACATGTCTATCGTGGTTTATAAAATTGTTTGCAATGTTCGTCTCGTGTACAGGGTAATCATATTTTTAATCATTATGTGCCTCTAGTTATTAAATCTCGAGTCAATTATAAATGTAAAAGTTTTAATCAGCCTGTATTCATATAGTGAAATTAAGTCAAATATATTCGTGGATTTTGACTTGATTTGACATTATTAATTTTAATTCTTAAAAGAGCAAAGATCGCTCGGGTACACAAATACTAACATTTTTTTATTAATTTCAATAATAAAATGATTTCTTTCGAACCTGATACCTTAGCGTGAAATGCTAGTACGCTAACAACTCCACAGAGACAATCTATCTGTAAACCGCATGCATTTAACTTTGCTAGGCTAAATAAAGGTGAATGCCCATTGGCCTAAGAAAAATTGGCCCACAATTTTTTTCTCAAGTTTGTCGATGATTTTAGTTAATTTTATAGAAAAATAAATCTACTTCCGTATTACCAATCACTTTTTTCACCCGGGTTATTGAGTAATTCGATGTTTTTTGATGCAATATTTGAGGTTATTATTATATTAATAATTGATGATATCTGTTTTTTATGTAATCAAAAATTGTCTATTGAATGGTATACAAGTTATTAGGTATCAAGTGGGCCTAAAAATGGCCATCGTCATTTATATTTTTATTGCATATTCTGTGTAAAAATTAATTATTTATGCTAGTGCCATATTATTAGAGGCATTTTGAATAAATATCGAGATATATAAAAACGAGGAATAAAAAAATATCTGTGAGGCATTTAATATTAATTAATACAAACTTATTTAGCTGTCATAGTTAGATGTCATAATGTTACTATGCAAAGACGCATGCGAGATTTTGTATATGATGAATAATAAAGAGGATTACAGATAGTCTAGCTTTGGTTTTGCCACAGATTGTCATATTTTTCTCAATACTATAAGCTGCCTTAGCATGACACTATGGGAATAAGTTGAAACTTCAGCATTAACTTCGCCTCACCTCATAGGTTCGCATTTACATGCTCTGTGCCCGCGAATCAGACGCACTAATAATCTGATATTTTTAATTTCTATTTGAAACCACAGTAGGGTTCAGTGTGACCTACAAAAATAAAAGTAAACTTAGATGCTGTATCTAGCCTTTTTATAATTGGACGGTTTAACTGGTCCTGGTAAATATAATTTTGCTATTTTATTAAGTTGATCGTATTGCTTTTTTGGATTTTATATTGTAAAATTAAAATAAGTTTGGTGGTGATTTTATGTCATAATCATTTTATCTTACCTTAGACTTACCAAAGTTTGTACTGAAGTTTGCTAATGAATATATGACTATGAAGGTTTCCTGATACTTTGCTATCTAAACTACTAGCTAAAGCAATATGTTAAAATTGTGTTTTTATAATTTATGCTTTTGGCAACACATTGAAGTTATTTTTATCTCGGTATTGCTATGTAAGCAATGGTATTTCTAAATAGATAATCTAGCCGTTTCTGTTAGATCTGACTTTTATTACAAAATGATAGGCACGAAAAAGACCTAAGATACTTTTAAAATCCAAATCCTATGTAATAGGATATTTAATCAAATTCCGGTTTACAAAGACTTACCTACTATAAGGTAGTGATTCTACAGCAATAATTTTAAGTAGGATAAAATAAATAGCATAGTGAAATATGTTTAATTATTTTTAGTTATTTTGCACTCGTGTGGTTTAGGGGGAGAAATTCTTGAAAGTAGTAATTTGCTTTTTGTTATTGTATTATCATAGTTGTTAAAATAAAAGTTGCTTTAAATTATTTAAACAATTATGTTTTAATAATACAATAACATAGCACAGACTATACCTTTTAAGTCTGCTTACTATATTCAAGAATTGAGGGCCAGGTCTTCCAGATGGATACTGTCGCACTATCAACAATAAAATTAGTTGTATAAATATTCAAAACTAGCATGTATATACATTGTTATGACAACGATATGGTGTAATCTAAATATGTATAATATTATGTAGTGTTAAGAAATAAATATTAAAATGCATTTATTATTTTTTATTCTTGTGTTCTTCCTAATAAACAACCATATGTTTTCGGAGACCGGACACCGAGCTGCCTTGCGTTTGTGTCGCTGCACGATTTTTACCTTTTCGCTGCCATGGTATACGTATAGTGCGCGTTATCTTGCATTATCCCAATTTTGAAATAACGCTTTGACGTTGGCAGATTGTTACAATGCCATAACCCATGCTAAAAAATAATAGTTTTGTAGTTTTTGGCGGGAGCGTTTAACGGCCATTCGCGCAGAAACGTTGAGCCACTTCTTTCGTTTATAAATTGTTTGCAGTGATTCATATTGTATAGAAGTAGTATTAATTTATATAATGATGAGCTGTGATAGTGGACAACTTGTAAAAACATAAATATTCGCTCCATATGCAGCGAGCAGTAATTTTTTGTGGCATCCCACGCTGTGAAATGTTTCTGTGCCAAATATTGTCAAACACCCCAACAAAGCATCGAATTGTACCTGCAATTCGATGTACAAAAGAAAAAAGTATAATGTTTAAATGTACAAATCAAATTGGCCTTTATAAATTTAAAAAAGTTTTTGGCGGACATTTGCTGGACATTTGTAGGCATGTCAACATCACTTGTGTCATTTTCCTAAACTTGCGTTTGTTGAGTGTGTGATAATGGTGTATTATTAATCATTAAGTGTTCGTAATAGTGCATGAGTGTGGGGTTTCTTTGAGTGTTTAATAATAGTGGAATGGCAACCGTTAAGTGTTCAAGAGCGTGCGTGAGTGTGGGCAAACACGTTCATTTCCTATCCAAAACTTCGTTGGAAGTTTTAACACGTATTCTACCACTTTACTGAATCTACTATTTAATGTGATGAACGAATGGTTCGTGCTGCACAACTGTGCTGCTTGACCTGTCTGGGCGCTTGAATTCTATTGTATTATATTCCAGGAATACAGTTTTCTTTCAACCTTTTTAAAGTTTCAACAAATATGCGAAAATTATTGGGTTAACATTATCTAATTACCTGAACATTGAGAAAAGCACATAATATTATAGAGCAACTATGTAAATCATTGCAAATGTCTGTAATGTGAGATACAACACTTTTAGTGGCACTTATGATTATTTCTAAAACTAAACGGCTTATGAGGTATCTATATATTTAATTCTATATTATAATCTAGTCTAAGTTTTAATTATAAATTCAAACATTATATCACCGTTCCAGATGAACAATGACGTAACTGTACTTAGGGGTTGGAAATTAGTAAACCCTAATCCCTGGTAAATTAAAGTAAAGTATATATTCTTCATTCTCCCAAAATACCGTTATTTTTTGTCACTTACACCCTTTTCAATTATATGTTTTATACAACAGCAAATTGTTTTTTTTTACTCTCCTGTAAAATTGGAGTTCTTCTGGAACGCCGAAATGTGCTTTACTAAGTTCTTTTTTCTGAATCGCCAGGTTTCACAATGAAATCATACATTGTGTGTTCTAATATGTTGGTATTAATTGCTTTCTCCATAACAATTTATTTTAAAATAAGTTTTTTAATGATTTTTTTTTTTTTATTGTAGCTCGACATGTGACAACACTCCGCCTGATGTAAAGCTAGAGTGCGGTCCATGAATGGAAACAACTGCTACCACAGAGAAATCTCTGCGGGCTGCAGTCGCCTCCACTATACCGGCTCGAGGAGACGAGCATGTATGCATTCTAGATTGACAGTGCACACTCCTCTCTTATACCTGGCTACTTTCAAACTATTCCCGAAACGCGACAAGGTCACTTCACGGGTGTTACATTCGAAAGTGGTGGTACTGCCCCAGGACGACAGACTGGACAAATAACCATCATCAGTCTGCCTACCACTCTTAGATTTTTTAGACCATTGATTTAAAGTATGAGGCGTCTAGTCCAGTCCAGTTTTTTGTTTTAGGGATATATAGAAAATAAAGAGAACTGTCTGCAGACCACAATATCTCAGCTTGGGAAGATTCCTCTCGTCATACAGGACTGTTTATGGGTGTATACAAACAATAAAGAATTATAGCACTCTAGCACTATTTTTTTTTTCAATTAAATCCTTACATAGAATGTGTATAATTATTGTCTAAATAAATTGTATGTAATTTCATGGTGGTGGTGTTTGAATTGGTAAATTAGTTGTAAACTTTGGAATTTAAATAAATTAATCTTGTTAATTTAGATGTTGACCCACTTGCCTATGTTCAAAGTGTTGTTAAAGAAAAGAGAAAACGTGGCAGACCGATAAAAAAAAGGCCTGGCAGGCGTAGGAAATATCCAGAAACTGACCCTAAGCGGCGTTACCAAAAAAAGAAGTAAGAAATTTTATTTTATTTTGTAATAGGTAAATAGATTAATCAATGTAATGTAATGTGTCAAAAATTGTGCATTATTAAATAAATCATTTAGTAAGCTTTCAGTAATATTTTTTTTAGATGGTGAAGTAGAGGTATCTTTATCGAAAAAAAGGGAAGGAATCAGTTTTTCATAGTTTTATACTGGAGGCAAAACCTCATACATCGGACAAATACTAACTGACAAAAAACCTAAAAGTGACTGTGGTCATCTTTTCTCTCCCGTCACATTAGGAACGTTATTGCTGTATATATCAATGGTTTTATCTTCTAATATAATTTTCACATGTTAAATAGAGGTTACATTATGTTATACTCTAAGAACAACTCAATAAAGATTTCCAATCTGTATTCTTGTTTTATTTAAGGCAAAGGAGATGTTATTAATCTGTAAATGTACTGTAAATTGTTTACAAGTTTTTTAATTTTTTTTTTTGTTTTAGACATAAAAAAGTGTCCGCAGGCGTCAGTCACCTTCACCATGCCACGATTTGAGATGAATATGCACTTTGTTATATGAAAGTGGCGGCATTACTCTGCTTACCAATATTTTTAATTACTATGAATCATTCTTGCAGATACAATTTATACTGTAGAAAATGGCGGTTAGGGTGACCGTTGTTGAATATTGATTGAAAACAGAATTTTCAATACTATAATGGCGAAATTTCCATACAGCTGCTACTTCAAGGGTGTGGCGCGAACTGGGCGCTCGATTTTTAATAAATATAGAATATTTTCAACTTCCTGTGTATTATAAAAAAAAAAAATTAATTATAACTTTTTTTTTTAATTAAATGCTTACACTACACAGCTTGTGTTTTTTAGTCATTATTATTATCGTGTAGTAAATTAAATTTATTAACTTAGTAAATTAGCTGTAAACAGTGCAATTGATTAAATAAATGTAATTCTGTTAATTTAGATGTTGACCCACTTGCCTATGTTCGAAGTGTCGTTAAAGTAAAAAATAAAGGTGGCAGACCAATAAAAAAAAGGCCTGGCAGACGAAAAAATCCAAACATTGACCCTAAACAGCGTAGACGGGAACGTAGAGAGGAAGTAAGGATTTTATTTAAATTTTTTTTATTGTAGCTGGGCATGTGCAACACTCCGCCTGATGTAAAGCTAGAGTGCGGTCTATGAATGGAAACAACTGCTACTACAGAGAAATCTCTACGGGCAGCAGTCGCCTCCACTATGCCGGCTTGAGGAGACGAGCATGTACCATCTGGATTGACAATGCATACTCTTCTCGTTATACCTGGCTACTTTCAAACTATTCCTGAATGCGACAAGGCCACTCACGGGCGTTACATACATATATGGTGTCCGTCCGTACATAAGGTTGAAGGTACCTTTCGCCAGAGCTTTTACAAATTTTAATTTAAAACCTGTGAAGTGACTATGTTGCGTTTCGGGAACAGTTTAGATGTAGCCAGGTATAGTGAGAGGGATGTGCACATTCGAGCTGGCATAGCGGAGGCGATTGCAGCTTATAGAAAAGAGAATGATCATTCTCTTTTCTCTGTAGTAGCATTTGTTTAGCTACGATATAAAAAAAAATATGATTACAGAAAAGTATTTTGGCGAAGATGACATCCGCGCGAACACAACAATGGTCACGTCCTAAAACACCACCTCTGGCTCTATCTGCATCTCCTCCACCAATTGATCCTAGAAAACCATATATTTGTAGTTGTTGTGGAGTCGGATTTGCAAGAGAGAAAGCACTCGAGACCCATTCTAGGGTAAGAATCTCTTTGTTGTTTGCATCTACTATTTTAACTTAACGAATAAATAAATATTTACCCATAAAATTGCCGTTCTGTAGTGGTGGAAATTTTCTACAAAACAGTAATTTCATGGGTAAAGACTATAGAAATAATTTTTAATTTTGAATTAAAGGATAATGCCCATTTATGGGCCCACTTGATATCTAATAGTTTGTTAATAAAACAATATTCTAGCATATTTTTTCCATTAATTTAATTCAATTATATCAATACATCATTTACCAATCAATAGACAATGTTTAATTACATAAAAACATATCAATTATTAAAGCATTTAATATAATAATAAAATATGGCGACAGAAAAATTCTAATTACTCAGTAACCGGATAAAAAAAAAATAAATGGAATGGTGATAAGGAATGTAGATTTATTTTTCAATAAAGTGTATTTTATACTAAAAATCATTGACAAACTTAAGAAAAAGTTGTGGGCCCATTCTCTGAGGTGAATAGACATTCTCCTTTGTTCTGTGATAATCATGATTTTTATGACTGAGTATTCTGCGACTTGAGTATGAGTTTATTTACGCTGGTGACAGCTCACGGCGTAAAGTGAATCATCGTCACCAATAGGATCGTTTCATTTCATTTCTTTCCTCAGGCCGGCATAGTGATGGCGACTGGAGCCACCGTGCGAGCGGTTCTCTAGTCGTCAATGCTCATGGACCTCCACTGCGTTTACCATCAGACCAGTCGAGGTCATATGTGCTAAAATTAAAAAAAAAATTAAAAAAATGTAACACCCGTGAAGTGACCTTGTCGCGTTTCGAGAGCAGTTTGAAAGTAGCCAGGTATAACGAGAGGAGTGTGCACTGTTGGGGCACTGAGGCGACTGTTGTCCGTAGAGATTTCTCTGTAGTAGCAGTTGTTTCCGTTCATGAACCGCACTCTAGCTTTACATCAGGCGGGGTGTCGTCATTTGCCGAGCTACAATAAAAAAAAATTACCTCCGAGGCAAATATTGTCTGATTGGTAGAGAGGTCACTTTACGCGGTGATATCGTAAATGTAAACTCATATTTGACTCTCTGTTTTCATGTTTGTTTAGGTACATGGTAGTCATTCTCAGTTACAATGTTATGCTTGTGGTAAATTATGTTGGTCGAGGGAGGCGTTAGCGTCACATGTACGATTACGTCATCCTGGTTTGCCGAAGTCACCATTCAAACGCCAACTGACAGTTGCCGAAAATGATTCAGGTATTTAGTGACTATAGTAAAGTATTCTTTATAAATAAAACATATTACTACGTGAGTCAACTACGAATTTATACTGGACTTGCAACTAACTTCACTAGTCAAATAAGTACAAAAAATTGGAATAAATCCGATCGCCATCAATTCATAATAATCACATTTTTACACACATGGGAGTTTTTTTACTGCATTTTAAATTTTTTAAGGCATTTTTAATTATTCGTTTTTTAATCTATTCCATTTTTTTTGCTGGTGGTACTTATTTAAAAGCTGCAAACTTGCATTGCAGTGCGTTCTTAAATGGCTCACATAGTCAAACTTTATGGCTGCGGGTGCTATTTCGCGCAAGTATAATCAAGTTTACAGTAATAAAATTAATAAAAGTAATAAAATAAAATTACTCAATAACCCGGGGGAAAAAATTTAAATACAAAATGCACTAAAAATTATCAACAAACAATAGAAAAAAATAGTGGGCCCATTTCTCTTAGGCGAATGGGCATTCTCCTTTGTCATAAATTATGTGAATAATAATTTAAAAAAACAATTCCGATTTTTGTTATGACATTGCATTTGATGCACTCAGTACGTTAAAGTCCTGTGCAAACGCAGACACTCAGGTTTTTGAATAATTTTATGGCAAAGTGAATGTAGACAATTGGCAACAATATGCATTTAAGGGTTAAGACTGTCAATCTAGATGGTACATGCTCGTCTCCTCAAGCCGGCATAGTGGAGGCGACTGCAGCTCGTAGAGATTTCTCTGTGGTAGCAGTTGTTTCCATTCATGGACCGCACTCTAGCTTTACATCAGGCAGAGTGTTGTCACATGTCGAGCTACAATAAAAAAAAAAAAAAAAAGACTAAATGATTGTTTGTTTGAAATAGGTGCCAAATTGGAGTTCTCACTGGCACCTATACAGCAGGGTTGTACGACTGATACCAATATTTATGAGAAAATAACGACTCCGGGTGCCAAACAGCAATGTCGAGAGTGTGGTGTCGTTTTCCAAAGAGCTGATTTGCTGAAGAAACATCTTCATATTACTCATGGGTCAGTTACTTGAATTACACATACTTAAAATTATACTAACAGGAAAATATTGTAACGAGACGTAGGCAGACTCAAGGGCGTCGCCAAGGGGGGGCAGGGAAGGGCAGCTGCCCGCCCCCCCTAGAGATTCTAAAAAAGTTGTTAAATGTAAATTTATTTATTATTTACAGTCAAGAGCTTGTGTAGCTTTACACGTTAGACTCTGTACCGTTGTTATTAAATCGCCGTAGTTGTAAGGCTCGTCCTACAAGTGAAAAGCTTCATGTACTTTACCTACAATTCATACTTTTCTCATCCCAAGGTCATCGGCTGGCGACGCTCTTGGGCAGACTGATGATTGTTATTAGTCCAGTCTGCCATCCTGGGGTAGTATCACCACACAAGTAACACTCGTAAAGTGGCCTTGTCGCGTTTCGGGTGCAGTTTGAAAGTATACTCGTCTCCTAAGGCCGGCATAGCAGAGCGGAATGAGGTCATAATTATGATGTTTCGATTCGTTTCAGTCTGTATTTCGTTTCTTAACGTGTTGTCGTGTAACATTAGGTGGAATGTTCTTATATGCCTTCTACTATTGTATTAATTGCTATAACGTTTCTTTTGTATTTCAGATATGTAATAAATAACACTGATGAAAATAGTTCGCCGCAGTTTCCTTGTAAAGAATGCGGTAAGCCTACTTCATAACTATTTTTCTATTATTTATTCATATAGAAATAAGTTACATAAGCGGCCGTGGTCTAGCGGTAAGACGCTTGAACTCACGATCGATGAGACCCGTGTTCGAACCTCACTAATTCTGATCGGTACCAACGTAACTTTGTTATATGTACTTTGGTCGCTCAGTGCCTATAGGCACTATTAAAGAGTGTTAGGCAGAGTGATGATGGTTATTTGTCCAGTCTGCCGTCCTGGGGCAGTACCGCCACTTTCGAATGTAACACCCGTGAAGTGACCTTGTCGCGTTTCGGGAATAGTTTGAAAGTAGCCAGGTATAACGAGAGGAATGTGCACTGTCAATCTAGATAGTACATGCTCGTCTCCTCAAGCCGGCATAGTGGAGACGACTGCTGTCCGTAGGAATTCCTCTGTAGTAGGAGTTGTTTCCATTCATGGACCGCACTCTAGCTTTACACCAGGCGGAGTGTAGTTACGTGCCGAGCTTCAATGATAAATACATGGTTAAGATGCCTTTATTATATTTTTCAGGTGAGGTATTTAAATCGCGTAGCTCTCAACAAGACCATGCGCGAATTCATAAGGTTGAGCCTGACACGTGTAGATTCTGCTGGAAGACATTCCCTGATGGTGTGTCGTTAATGAAACATGAAAGAACACATACTGGTATACTGTGTTTGCTATAAGATTAATCAATTACTCTAGTAAATTACATTAGTCTCTATTTATGGATACGTTCAGGAGGCCAAGTACGCGTTTACATTCACGATGTCACGACGTAGAGTGAAATTTCTCCATCAATCAGACAATATTGTTCTGACCGCCGAGATAAAGAATTCTATTATTGGAAAGCTCTCACTTTACACCGTGACGGCGTAAATGTAAACTCGTACTTAGGCCTCTGTTGTGCGAAAATAGTGTCCATAGTGTAACCATTCTTTGTATTTTTAATATTTCTATGTAAAAGTAAAAAATATCGCACGGCGCAACGCTGCCAAACCAATATAGACTCTGCATGCGTTGATATAATGTTGAAACTCAATTATATTACAGTGAAGCCGTACGCATGCGCCGTGTGTTCTCGGACCTTCAGTCGACGTGGTGTGCTACAGAAACATCTGTGGATATATCATGCTGCACCCGCCTGGATAGCTAATGGTAAGATTTTATATGTAGCATACAAATCACGAAAAGTTTTTTTAAATAGCCTGATGTAAAGCTAGAGTGCGGTCCGTGTATGGAAACAACTGCTACTACAGAGAAATCTCTATAGGCAGCAGTCACCTCCACTATGCCGGCTTGAAGAGACGAGCATGCACCATCCAGATTGTCAGTGCACACTCCTCTCGTTCTATCTGGCTACTTTCAAACTATTCCCGAAGTGTCTGCAGTACACTTGCTTGCTAAAATCAAAAACGGGACGCGGCATGTTGCAGTTCTTTTTGTCTTCGTTGTGCTCTCATTGTTGAAAATCACGACTCCAATCGGCTCGCTTAACAAGATGCTTAGTGCAGGACTATATGTACCGGCATCTCTAGTGATCACCTCTAGTTACTGGACTGAACTTTGACTTCTCCCGCACGACACAAACTTCCCGAAGTTGTTGGCATAGAAGCGGCAAATGACGGTCGCTGTTGATTTTCAATACCAAGTTCCAATAAACGTTTGCCCGTCCATTCTCTGTCTATCCGTGACTTAATTATTCATATTTCAACGCCAGCGTTGTACCGACATATTAAAACTCTTCTACGGTGTTGTAAGGAGCCTTTAATAAACTGCGTCACACGAATTCCTTATTTCTTTTTTTTTTTGAAGTCCTTGTTACATTTGTAAGACTCCCCCTCCATAGTATGACGTCACATTTCTAAAATAATATCTTATTTTTTCCTTAATTTATTTCAATTATATCAATACATTATTAAGCAATTAATACACAATGTTTACTTACATAAAAAACAGATATTATCAATTATTAAAGCATTTAATATAATTATAACTTCAAATATTGCACCAGAAAAAATCTTAAGTACTCAATAACCCGGGTAAAAAATTAAAACTGCTTAATTAAATGGTATGTAGATCTCTCTCTCTCTCTCTCTCACTTCTCTCTCTCTCGTGAATAATGTATGGATTGATTCGTCGTAAGAATATATTTATTGAACTCGATTGTGAAACTGTTGCATGTTGCTGTCCAATACAGGCATGTGCAAATATAAACGACAATATTACGTGCGCGCGCATTGATTTTTTTATTATTATTTATATTTTAATTTTTTTATTTATTTAAATATTAATGTTTAGATTCTCCAGCATTCGTTTGTACTGTATGCGGCCAAACGCTACCCACGAGCACAGAATTGGTTCATCATTTAGTACAACATTGCACCGCCAATAGTGCTAAGCAAAAACAATCTCAGGTATGATATTTTATTATAATAAGAAGTGTTTCGCGCGTAATTTGAAAGAGTTGTAAGCAGTCTAGATGATTATCAGTCCAGTTTGACGTCCTGGTGCAGTACCACCACTTTCAAAACTAATACATGTCGGAATCAGTTGAGAAATGGCCGGGAACTCTGACCTGTCGACCTGAATAGTGCACGCAGACCTCATCTCTCATGAATCCGACGCGATTGCAGCCTGCATATTTTTTTCTGCCATACTGTACCTTAACGTCTGTACCACTGCACTTCGCCATTTGCATTTACTTTTAATTATCTGAATAAGTCAATGTCACCATTTCGTTTAAATTAATCTTTGGTAATAATTGTTCTAGCTTGATCTGGATCATCCGCCGCCGCACCCGGACGATGACTTACATGCGATGCAACCGCATCTATCTCCCTCTCCCCCGTTGCCACCTTCTCCTTCGCCACAGTCTTCCCCATCACCACAACCTTCCTTATCACCACTATTTGTCCCCGTTCCCGAAATGCAGGTTATTGTTAAAAACGAGTTGAAAGAAGAATAAATAAGTAATCTTCCTTTTTTATATTAATATTTGTATCTTTTAAATTATTTTTAACTATGTATGCTGTATTGTTCTTTTTTGATTTTAGTATTTGTGATTTGATTATTTATTATAATTTTTTAATTATTATAATACTTTTTCGCTTGTTATTTGTATAATCACTATAATAAACTAGGCAAAGATTATAAGTAATCACACTGTATGTAATAGTATATGTTAAAATATACGATTACTACAATCAATAATATAATCGATGTCTCTAAACTTTATGGTTGGTGTCTCCGCCCTTGTTCTGTTGTCTTTGATTCCTGTCAGAAATTCGTGTGTGCTCGATAAGTTTTATTTTATGTGAAATATATTAAATCTTAATTAATCTTTCGTTTCATTAATATTCAACAGGTTATGGGCCCAGTCCCGCCTACTGTTATTGTTAATGTAACGATTCAAATATTTATTTCACTTAATAAAAACGTAAGCGTCGTAAAACATGTCAATGGCAATGCCGACGTTTGAAGACGGTGTTAAAAGCGGGTCCTGTGCAATGCATCTGGGATCCACGGGTGCCACTTTCGAAAAATTGAAAGGCGTTTCTAACTGGAATAATTGGAAATTCCAAATGAAAATGCTTTTGATTGTCGACGGCCTATGGGGCTGCGTGGATGGCACCGATAACAACGAGCAGCGTGTACAACGTGCGTTGGCGCGTATTTGTTTAAGTATAGATGTATGCTGCATACAATACGTTCGCAATGCGAAGAATGCCAAAGAAGCGTGGGATAAATTGGCAGAAATTTTTGAAGACAAAGGTCTGTGTAGAAGAGTATTATTATTAAGGAAGTTACATCATTCCAATTTCTCCGATCATAGTTGTATGATAAATTATATAAATGCAACTATGGAGACTGTACAAATGTTGGCAGACATTGGCCGCACCATTGAGGATGAGGAGGTAGCGGAGCTTCTTCTTAGCGGTTTACCAAAGGAATATGACACACTAGTGTCCAACTTGGAAACTGCAACTTTGACAGATCGAAAGCTGACTAGCGAGCTTGTAAGAGCTCGGCTGTTACAAGAAGAATCGAGGCGAAGTCAAGGTGAATGTGTTAGTGATGTGGCCTATGTGGCAAAAAGTGTTAAAAAGTGCAGTTATTGCAACAAAGTGGGTCATAAAAGAGAAAAATGTTTCAAACTCAAACGTAAGAATAGAGACGATAAGTGTGATAAAACAAAATCATTATTAGCAACAGCATTTGCCACAATGTTTACCGCAAATGACTGGATTGTAGACTCAGGTTGTACTGCACATATGTGCAATAATATAAATAGTTTTGTGGAGTTACAAGAATGTGCCAACACTGTCATAGCAGCAAATAATGAAAAATTGCAATGCAAAGGCATCGGAAAAATAAGTTTAACTGTAAATAATGATACCTTCAATGTCACAGAGGTGATGTATGTACCCGGACTATCAGCAAATTTGCTTTCAGTGAGTAAAATGACTGCAAAGGGTTTAAATGTAAAATTTAACAACAATGTATGTAAAATTTTCGATGAAAAGGGTACATGCATCATTTCAGCCAATAGTGTTAATGGTGTATATATGTTGAAAAATGTTGTGTGTGATTCAGCTTCTCAACAGGTTCAACAAGATTGTGACGTTACAGCTGCAGCTATTCAGGAACAATTCATTGAGGAGTCGTCACAATGTGTTAATGCTGTTCAATGTAATAAGTTATCAATGGAATTGTGGCATAAGCGATTAGCTCACCTCAGTTCTCAAGGTATGTATGTTCTAAGAGATGGTCAGGCAGCTGGGATTTCGTTTGATGATAACAGAAATGCTCTTAATGAATGCATTGCTTGTGTTAAGGGTAAGCAGACTATAAAATCTTTTCCTAAAGGTCAAGCGAAGCGTGCTAGTGAAGTTTTGCAATTAATTCACTCCGATGTGTGTGGACCGATGTCTGAGACAACATGGGGCAATGCCCGTTATCTTTTAACATTCACGGATGATTATTCTAGGAAGTCTTTTGGCTATTTATTGATAAATAAATCTGAGGTTATGTCTGTTTTTATCAATTTTAAAGCGATGGTTGAGAAACAGACAAATGCCCTCATAAAATGCCTTCGCTCCGACAATGGTATGGAGTATTGTAACAGTAAGTTTAGTAATTACTTGAAAAGTCATGGAATAGTTCATCAGACTACTACGCCTTACAGCCCGCAACAAAATGGAGTTGCAGAGCGTCTTAATAGAACAATAATTGAGAAAGCTCGTTGTATGCTTCATGAATCTGGGTTAAGTAAACGTTATTGGGGAGAAGCCGTCATGACAGCCATTTATATTAAAAATAGAAGTCCAACTTCCGGATTAACTGGTAGTCGGATACCAGAAAATGTATGGACCGGATCGACTGTAGACATAAGTAATCTCAGAGTGTTTGGCTGTGAAGCATATTATCTCCTTCCGAGCCAAAATAGAACAAAGTTTGATTCAAAGTCGAAAAGGTGCATTTTTGTCGGGTATTGTGAAAACAGTAAAGGATACAGGCTCATTGACCCCCAATATCCTAAGAAATTAATCAAGTCTCGTAATGTTATATTTTTAGAAAATAAATATGTTAATTTAGATAATAAAAACAATGAAGTTTGCAATGACAACACTTCATGTATTGATTCTAGTTCTAATACTAATCCTATCTCATGTATTGATTTTAGTTCACCTCAATTGTCAAGCCCTTCATGTTCTATAAGCCAAGATGCAGAAAACCGAAATGGTGATGATGTGTCGCCTAATATCCCTACTATGTCAGGTATTCGTTCTACTAGAAACATTTTGCCTAAAAGGTATGAAGATTACGAAATTACTTTTTTATCTCATAGTTTTATATATGATGAGCCAAAATCTTATGAGGAAGCAATGTCTAGTACCTCTAAGGATGAGTGGCAATTGGCAATGAATCAAGAATATAACTCTCTTATAAATAATAATGTTTGGACACTCGTAGACAGGCCTGAAAATAAAAATATAATTAAGTGTAAGTGGGTATATAAGGTTAAATGTGACATTGAAGGTAAAATTGATAAGTATAAAGCTAGGCTAGTTGCACGTGGGTTTACACAAAAACAAGGTATTGATTATGATGATACTTTCTCACCGGTGGTGAGACACTCCACAATGAGGATGTTGTTTTCATTAGCCAATGAGATGAATATGGAAATGCGTCATTTTGATGTAACTACAGCTTTCCTGTATGGTCAACTTACTGAAGAACTTTACATGGAACAACCGTTAGGTTTTCAGCCTGATAAAAACAAAGTATGTTTATTAAATAAAAGTATCTATGGTCTGAAACAAGCCAGTAGAGTTTGGAATAACAAAGTACATGAACTGTTGGTGAGCTGTAATTACATGCAAAGTAAATGTGAACCTTGTGTGTATATAAAGAGAAATGATTCTGAACTTAATATAATTGCATTATATGTTGATGATTTTTATGTTTTTTCTAATAATAAAAGTGAGTGTAATAATTTGTTTTTGTTGTTACAGAAAAGCTTTGAAATTAAAGACTTAGGTCCTATTAAGAACTGTCTAGGTCTAGAAATTATTAGAAATAGGTCTCAGGGATTGATTGTTCTGAAACAGACAAATTATATTCATCGACTGTTAAAACGTTTTGGTATGATGGATGCCAAAGTTTCAATAACACCAATGGAAGTAGGGTGTAGGTTTGAAGAGTGTGATGAAGATAGTTTGTCTGATAATTATAAGTATAGAGAGCTGTTAGGATGTCTAATGTATCTGTCAGTCTGTACACGACCAGATATATCCTTTGCAGTGAGCCGTCTGAGTCAACACAATAATAATTATAATAAAACTCATTGGCTAGCCGCTAAGAGAATATTAAGATATCTGAAAGGTACTATGGACTACGGATTATCTTTTACAAAGAGTGACAACTTTAATATCACAGCTTATACTGATGCCGATTGGGCAAATGATTGCGACAGGAAGTCTTATACTGGATTTATAATTAAAATTGGTAATAATACAGTAAACTGGGAAGCGCGTAAGCAGAGGTGCGTCGCTTTGTCTAGCACTGAAGCTGAATATATTGCTATCAGTGATGTATCTAAAGAAGTGTGTTTTGTTAAAAATCTCTTATTTGAGTTGATTAAAAGTGATGTTAAAAGTGTTATTTTTAATGATAATCAAAGTGCTCAAAAATTGTTACTTGTAAAGGAATATTGTCATAGAAAAACAAAGCATATTGATTTAAGATATCACTATGTTAAACATTTGATTAAAAATAATGTTGTAGAAGTTCAATATTTGAGTACAAATGATATGGTAGCAGATGTATTAACTAAGCCTTTGTGTTCAATGAAACATATAGGTTTTCTTGAGAAATTAAATTTAATTAAAATGTAACATAAAGTTTAAGGGAGGGTGTTAAAATATACGATTACTACAATCAATAATATAATCGATGTCTCTAAACTTTATGGTTGGTGTCTCCGCCCTTGTTCTGTTGTCTTTGATTCCTGTCAGAAATTCGTGTGTGCTCGATAAGTTTTATTTTATGTGAAATATATTAAATCTTAATTAATCTTTCGTTTCATTAATATTCAACAGTATAAAGAAAATAAAGAGTTGAACAAAATCTTGTCCTTGTGTGATATTACAAATAGATGTTATAACTCGTGTCTCAAATATTTCTCTCAAACCCACCAGGCTGCTGCACACGTAATGTAACAATAATTATATAGGTACTAGAATAAATAATAAGTAGTATTGATTATTTCTATAAATAAATATGAGAATTCGAACTTAAAAGTATGTGCTGTAAACATAATTAAGGAATAAACATTTTAAAAAATTGATTTAAGTGTTTGACTTTTGACAATGCAATGGATAATTTGTATGCATTACAAAGCCGTGTCCGTGTATGGATTGGCGTTTGGTTCGTGCACTGAAATCTGAGGAATCGTGTACGAATTAACAGGGCACTATCTGACTGTGATTGGACATGTCCAAAAGTGTCGGATAAGGAGGTGTACAGTCTACGTGCCTCTTTTATCTATTCATGGACAGTTGCATGAAAGGAATCGTGGTTTTAGAATGAATGATTTGGTGATATGATATGATTTTCGGTCCATGAGTTATGGGAAACTGTAACTCAATAATGAAAATATTCTCATTTCCATAATCAAACCGAAATTCTGAATTCACTTCACTGCATCTATTTTTGACTTGACAAGAACTTGATTTGACTGTTTATGTCGAGTTGAGCCCCAGAGAATGTATGACATCACCGACGCTCCAGTGAATTGATGAATGAATGAATCCGTGATGCAAATTGCATATTCATTTATGCATATTATATTAAAGAAAAATATTTATTTGAACACAAGCATATGTTATAACCAAATATGAAAGTGTTTGATTGGTGGAAGTACCAAAAGTAAAAAGCAGAAACAAAAGTTGTTTATGTGAATATTATTATACCAGCTTGATGCGTTCGTTAAAGTCGTTTTTAAAATACCCATTAAACCCAAAGGGTTGCTTTTACCAATTCTCTTTTACTCCCAACAAGTACAACAAACCCACCGCTCTTTGCATTTTCAAGAAATATTTTTTGTAAACTGGCTTAGTAATCTCTAAAAGTTTAAAAATAATAATAATTCCAACAGCATTGGGTGTGCGTTTGTCTGTAGACATATTTTCTATATTTACTGCATTACAAATATATGTACAACAGTTATAGATATAAACTGAAAATCATGATTTACTTTAAGGGAAATTCATAAAACGCGCCATAAGAGCTACTTTTGTACGCAATGTCATTCATTTTTTAATTTGCAACCCACGCGTAGGACGTTAGCGCGTAATGATTGTTTAAATAACGTAATTTGTAATTTACGCGTAATTATAAAGTGGAATAATATAATAATAAAGTATTTATATATAAGATAAAAGTTTCAAAATTAGCCCCTATGGTGCATATTATTCGTGATATGTTTTTTTCTCATGGTATTAAGTACATATTTTTTTCAGCTGACTTTGTTTTTGATGAGTTGTCAAAACCCTACGCCGGAGTGATAGCGTCAAAATCTGAAATGTGTTGAAATTTCATAGAAGGGAGATCTTAGAACTTAGTTTATCGTAATTAGTGTCCACATAATTAGAATGTTTTGTATACTAATAAGCCAGATGTGAAAGGTGCTTTTTTGGATGGGACTGTTACGACATAATTATTTGAATACCAATTTATGTTGTGTTTGTTAATATAATTTATTCAAAACGGCGGGAAGAAACAATATGCGGCGAGCCCGCGACTCTTATCCTTATCAGCCCCTACCCAGGGCAGCTACGGACGATGCTGTTGAACATGAGAATGAACGAATAGC
The DNA here is from genome assembly GCA_948150575.1 of Tinea pellionella. Lineage (NCBI taxonomy): Eukaryota > Metazoa > Arthropoda > Insecta > Lepidoptera > Tineidae > Tinea > Tinea pellionella. The sequence continues at coordinate 5,179,402 of OX411258.1, forward strand.
CGAAGAACTCAGTGGAAAAATTCATACACTAAAACATATGTCAATAGAAATTGGCAACGAAGTACGATATCAAGACAAAATATTAAGAGGACTCGATGACGATGTGGACAGAAGCTCAGGTTTCCTTGGCAAAACTATGGGGCGAGTGTTGAAGCTTGGCAAGGGAAATCATAACTACTACATTGTTTATCTCTTTCTCTTTTCAATTTTTGTCTTCTTCCTGCTTTATATTGTGCTGAAATTTAGGTGATCTTTTCCTATCCATTCATTATTGTATTTAAGTTATCTGTGTAATTCCATTTATACTGTTAAAATATCAAAAACTATAAAAAAATAAATAAGATATTAAAATATAAATTTTATTTTATTTTTATATTTAGTGATTACAACTTAATTGACTCTGTATAATTCCTTCAATGTGTTACAGTAATTGTCACCTACATGGTTTTTATTTATAGAAATAAACATTGAACAAGGTTTTTCAAGTTTCTTGGCACAACTTTGCAAAGTGTCAATTAGGAGTGCTATTAATCCACAAGCTTGATGTAACTTTTCTTTAGAACAATATTCATCGACTCCTTCTATAAGTATTGTAGAAGGAATACTTTGCCAATCCAGCAGTATGGCAATAGTTTCAAGTAACGTTTTCAAACTTTTTGTATACATGAATCTTATCATCTTCATATAATGTCTACTTGTAGAATTTATATCTTCTGGAAGTTCCCTTATTTCTTCTGGTAAAATATACAGAACTCTTCCATCTTTAGCTGAATTCAAAGCTCTTTTAAACATGTATTTTCGATTTTCTGTCTGATTTTCACAAGAATATGCTACATTAATTTCCATTGCTTTGCATCTCCTGTTTGTTTGCTCACTTAAATAACATTTTGTATATACATACTTTAATGTGAAGATTTTGAGTTATTCCTCAAAATATTTCTATAGCCTCTCCGCGAGACACAATCATCACATTCGAGTTTCATAAAGTACACTGTTTTTGCGGTCACATTTGCAATTTTCAGCCATGGCCACAGACTAAACCAATATGGATAACATAGATTAGCAACTCAATTTAAATATGGCTAATTCACTATTAGCGCCACCTGCCGTTCTGGGATAGAAGTTAATTGGCCATGGTCGCACATCCGCGCAACATAGACGTAAACGGGTTGGGTTACTCACGCTAGAGCATTTAGTAAATTAAACAACTATAACTTTTGGAGCAATACTATATTTACATATCTGAGAAGCTTTACAATGTTTATAAAGCAACTTTGACACCAGCAGACAATCCTGTCTTAATTATTATTAAACCTTAATTTAAACAGTCTTACGGATATTTACATTTTATTATAATAATCTAATTAAACTAAGTCAAATTACAGAGTTACTGTATAATTCAAAGCCTATCTAGACTTACTATGATAATATTTTAAGTCAATAATAACTAATCATACGTCGATATTATCTTCGGAAAACAGCAACAATATATTTCTGGTCAGATATTAAAACCATTAATGATTTTTACATAATTCATCTGATACGACTATTAATTTATTCTTCACGTGACTGAGTCAGGCTCACACAGCTTACTATTGATAGCCATTATTATTTTGTCCGAAATGCGAAAAAGGAATTATTTGAAGGCATCAGGAATTCAAGTTCTAAGTCAAGGAATTAGGCATCAAGCGCCTCGTTTCCCCCTATACCTCATTTGGAGAATCAAAGAGTAAATAAACAAAGAATAGTTCTGCTTTGAACTTTAATGTTTCTCTAATCACCTGCAAGCATGTTTTATCTAAAATGAAAGTGATAGATAAGTCGACAGAATTCTAGAGATTCTCCTATTCTCCTAAACGAAATTTATGTTTATTCGAATGTAAATGTGTAATTATGGTGGATTATTATAACGTAAACGTGCAACGAAACATTATTATTTAAAATAAAGCGTATGTAAAGATTCCACCACTTTACTAGAAATAATAGGAGAATATACTTAAAAACGACGTTTTTCGAATACTAATAACACCTTTTCTTATATTTTTCAAACAATAATAAACGCTATCACGTAAAGCAACATAACATTAATGAGGTTTTTGTATGATTATCTATTCAGATAAATTAAAAGCATCACAACTAGAATATTTTAAGAATGAAAGTGAAAAGAACTTGTGCACGAATTAATTTCGCATTACTTAAAAATATATATATTTTCTCTAAATGAGGTATAAGTATATTCTAAAAATATAACATTAAATACAACTAAAGATACACGAACACAAAAAAATAAAACATGCAAGTTAATAAACAAATGAAAGTTTACCATCAGAGTGTGGGCAATAAATATCCTCAATTGTATTTTATTTAGCATCATTTGTTCATTAATACAATCGTAATAAAAAGTATTACTAAAATTTATACAGCATAAAAATCGTAAAGCCGTCGCCAAAATTGTAACGGTGGTATATTACTTAAGGAAAAAAAAAACACGTCACACATTCACTCCTGTGGATTATTCTCAGTTATTGAATCAAATTGTTCTTTATCTAACTCTGTCATTGTGAAACTACCGTCGGGTAATAATAGAACTACTCTACGCGTTCCACCTGAAACAAAACAATACTTATAAACATTTAAGAGAAAACAAAAAAACAACACAAAATGCACCCAAGTACGCATTGCGCACGGAAGATGCTTTGAGGGCGAAGTACATTACATTTTCGCTGAAAAATGTTATTTTAACAGCGGAACGAAGGTTAGGTAATTTCAAATGGAGCAATGTAATTGGTGGATCCTATTGACTTCACTTTACACCGTGACTTTCTTTATAAGAAACAAAAACATGATGACTTTAATTAATTATTTTAAAAAATAATCTTAAGCACCAATATAAAAATATTGAAGTTATAGTTTTACCTGGCGATGGTACGTCAGAATGCACGAGTTGTGCAATAACTTGTGTGGCTTCCTCTCCGGGCTCACCCTCCACTTGCACAGTTACTTGTTGCAATGGTCCAGAGCCCTCGCCAGGTAACAGTTGAGCCAACTGACTCGAATCCAAAGTTAGTACCTCCTGCAAAATATAAGAGAAATTTATGCATTATTTATACTAGTTATACTAGGGTTGCCATCTCTAAAATTTGGCAACCAGGACAAGACGCGTGAAAACCCCGGATTTAAGAGCCCAGAACCCGAACATCGCAACAGATTTTTTTAAACATAGTCAATGTAATAAAAAACAGGGGGACGATGAATTTAGCAAGTCGGTTCGTCGCGATCGGTAGATCGCGGCGTGCGGGCACAGCGCCTGTGTCGCTGGCGGTCCAAGACTTTAAATTTTTAAACCCGGGCTACAAATGAAGCCCCGCCCGGACGGTCCCTGGATGCCCTCTAAACTAGGACAAATCCGGGGAAACCCAGACTGATGGCAACCCTAAAATAAAATAAACTTAATAAAATACAACAAGCATTATCTCTACTCATTTAAAAGCAAAAAACGAATTTTATATAGCAGCAGGAGAAAAGCAAAATAGCAGCAAAATAACATCCAAATCCTACTTAAATGAAATTATTAAATCAGCCCCTGCCTATTGGATTCGCTCCTGGTACAATTCCTGAACATACTGTGTGCAAATATTTAAGCCAAGAATCTTACGCCAGTCCAATCAAACATACCTGTGAATCATCTCTCGTGACATACATAACTCCATCACCCTCACCATCACCAGCCCCCTCCACATCTTCAACACCTTCAGCTGGTATTAATACTGTTTCACCATCCTCGTTTTCTCCCGTTACCTGGAATACACATATATTATGAATTAAACTAATATTTAACTAATTCTAAAGTATTATCACAGGGACAAGCGATAACAAAGTTACATCAGTACTGGTCAGAATTAGCGAGGTTCGAACACGGGCCTCATCAATCGTGAGTTCACGCGTCTTAACGCTAGACCACGGCCGCTCTATATATTCTACATAAAACCATTATATCGGGTGGATATCGGAACCCACAGTTTACATTTTAAAAAAATTACCTGATACAATACTCCATCTTCTCCACGTATCATAATAGGATGTGCATCCGAATGTAACAAGCTGACCTCCTCTCCATCATCAACACCACCCTCTAATAATTGTTTCACTGCTTCTACTTTAACTTCAGTCTAAAATAATAATTGTTTGGTTTATTTTTGGTATTTTGCCTAAAAACTTTTTCTGTCTGTTTTCACCCAAACTTTCAGTCAAAATTATCAAGACAAAACGACCAGAGTAAACAGAATTGACTTTTTCTGTTTAATTGGAAAATGTTGATGCATTTTTGCATGTTTTGGTAAATTAAGTTTCTACTTGGAAACTGCTTATGCTACTCCCAAATTTTCATAACAATGAAGTGATGAAACTTATTGAACAAAACTATACATACGTAATATAATTAACTATAAAAATTGTCTAAAATTATAGTAAAATAAGAATAAACAAATATTTTCGATACTTACCCCATCTTCATCAGTTAGCATAGGTAATGAGGGCTGAGCGTCTCCTTGTACTAGCATACCTGTCGTACCTCCTGGTGACATCTCCACCTGCCAACAGACAGTATTTGTAAAAGAGGGTGTTTGTGGAGTTTTGACGGCTATCTTCAGACATCAGGTTATCTGTTTTGAATTATTTTCCCAAACTAGTGTTTCTTCGAGTGTCAATGTGTAATAATGCGTGAGTGTGGGCAAACAATTCAAAAGAAGAGAACCTGTGTTTCCATTTTCCCTCCAAAACTCCATAGGAAGTTTCAGTAATGATTCTACAACTTTACTGAAGAAATTTTTGACTTTACTAAGACTTGACCTAACTGTTTAGTGTGATGAATGAATGACTCGTGATGCACAATATTATTAACTTGATGCAAAAAATATTTACTTTGACACTGTCAAATTGTTATAATGCCATATAAAAAAAAAGAAAAAAAAGAGGGTGTTTACATTTACACTGTCACGGCAAAAAGCGAGAATTCTTCACCACTTCATTTGTTTTTTTTTATCTGCGGGCGGTTCAAATAATATTGTCTGATTTTAAATTATATTTACGATTATTTATCAGGACCAACATAACAATATTATAATAAGCAGCAGTGGTGTTACCTTCATGAGCATAGTAGTGTGCTGAGGTGGTGTTTGTGGCGGTGGCGGCGGCGAGGGCGTTGGTGGTGGGGTGGGCTCTCCTTCAGCCCGCGCGAGTCTCCGTCCCGTGAGTGGGCAGAGTGTGAGTTCGCGATCTGGGCTTGGGGATGGTATTGGACCCAAGTCACGGGGGAACGGGTCTTCAATGCCATCCGACGTGTCAGACTCGCCCTCCGACTGCAATGTGCAATTATAACCATATAATAATTTTTTACACTGTTTTTTGACATTAATTTGCCAAGACCTCGATAAATTCGTCACTACGGTTTATCCATAGCGAATGCCGAAAGTATGTGTTCTTGAAATGTTTGGTTTGTCTTCCTCTAAGCGGATTTAAACCAAATAAACATGTTCGCACAAAACCACTAAACACGCATCACACGACTCAATAATCATTTTACCTGCGTTGTAATTACCTCAAAATCTAACGAGAATGATGGATTCTTCTCTCGCAATCTGATTATATTACCACTGGCTGTAGTAATAGAGTAACCGGCTGATGACGACCCACCTCTCCCTCGACCACGGCCAGATGTTACGTTGCGACGAAGTAAACTGTTTTCGTTGTGCTAAATGCACAAAAAAATGTAAATTTAACAAATTAAAAAAAGAAACATGGACAAGTTTTTTTTTTTAAATTTTAGTTCGGCATATCACCGCACTCTGCCCCATGTTAAGCTAGAGTGATCCATGAACGGAGGCTTTATTTGTAGGAAGGAAAGACGCGGCTGCGAAGGGGCCGCCCGAACCTTATTGTCCGCGATGCATTCGATAGTTTAGAAAAATAATTGAAGAATGGCAACCTACTACATCCACTCTGGTCACAACAACGCCGAATCATCATATTTAAGAAAAAACCTACCAAACCAAGTTTTTTATTAAGTATTGTCACAGGAGATTTCCCTGGTGAACCGCCTGATCTTTGTATTGTTCTCTGAATGATTTTCTGGCCGGATGGTGTAATAATAGTTTTCTCTGTAACATGTTCGCCGGCACTGCTGGCTTTTCTGGCCTATAAATATAAATAAAAAAAGTTGAACCTAACCAAATTTTTATTTTTAATAGACAGGCATTACACCTAATATAAAGCCGTGCTGTCACAAAGAAATGTCTGCTGGCCACGGGTGACTCCGCCGTATCAGATACTTTCAAGTGACTTGTGGTGTGGTACTGCTCCAGCATAACAAACCTGGCTAATAACTATCACCACTGTTAAAAATTACTCAAGTAAATGAATATAACAAATATACCTGTTTAGCTGCCATTATTTGTTTTCTGATAGCATCCTGATCAATACTAGCTCCAGGTTTACCAGGCGAATCTATTTTAATTATACCAGAACTCTTTGACATTATGTAAACACCTAAAAAATAAATATTACTGAAACTTCTCTTTTCATTTTTTTAATTAGGAAAATTGATTTTGTTTATTAAGAAACTTACCACTAGACAAGTTAGGTATTTGTTTGGGATCAACTTTAATAACTCCCTTGATATTAGGCATTCCTTTGCCCGTCAATCCTAATTTTTTAACCAACTCAGGATCAATATTGCTCTTAGGCGACGTCTGTCCATTTAATGGTTTCCTTTCTACTTTACTAGATTTCATTGCAACGTCTTCTACAATAATAAAAAATATATAACAAATTATTAAAAACTAAAGTTAATTTAATTATTATTTTTTTCATTATATTATACTGTTTTTCGTCGAACATGGATGTCTAGGAAATGTAGACCAATTAACACAGTTCAAGATTTTTAGCTTGCACTTTAGAAAACTCAAAGATTCAGAAGACAATTCTGAATTATAACCGCTAGAGGGCGCAATATTTTTTGAAAATAGCATCATATAAACCTCCAGATCCAGCAGATTCTGAATAATCCTCATCATCACTGGACATCTCCTTCTTTAACTTCTTAACAGAAGAAGTCTCGTCATCGGTAGCACCACACCATGCTTTCACTTGATCAAGAGCTTTCGCTTTACTAGAACGCTGCAGACGTCTGAAAACGATTATATATTTCAGAAAGGCTTCCATCGGCATATCGTCGCGATTTGAAACTGTGTGTGGTTTTATTTGATTGATTTCATTATTATTTTATTGTAGCCCGGCATATGACAAGACTCCGCCTGATGCAAAGCTGTGCGGTCCATGAACGGAAACATAAACTTACCCAGTAGGTGTGTACGTCGGTGTTTCTTTCTTTGGTTTCAGCAATTGGCTCACAGGTGTGCTCACTTGTTTCACCTTGAAAATTATATATTTTAAAGATTTATTTATACTTAGCCTGTTTTCACCAACATCCTATATAACCACTCAAATCAATATGTGTTGTGTATTGGAGAATATCAAGCTTCAATAGTTATTTAAAAATTATTGGTAAAAACTGTTACTAATTTTATTTGATTTAATGCAACCTTTATTATATAAAGTTCTTGCTTACCTCGATGGGAAACAAGCATGAGTTTAAGCATATAAGTATTAATAAATACCTTGACAGGTTGTTGACCTCCTTGCTGTTCCATCTGAGCTCTCAGCGCCTTAAGTTCCTTCTGTCTCGCCAATTGTTTTTCAAATGCCTCCAAAAGATTCTTACATGTTGAAAGATTTTCTATTGGCTCCCATGTATTCTGTTCACTGTAAATTATATTTATTTTTTAGCATTTTTATGTGAACTGATATATCGGGCCGGTAATTTAATCTTTCCTAAATTATAAGACGACCATGGAACACCATTTATGACTCAAGAGTATGTGCGTGCTAAAGTAATAAATATACCTTTGTTTACAACTTAAAGCTAATTGAACTACCGGCCCCTGGGACTACTAATTAGTTCTTTGTTTTCATCATACAGTAAGCGTGCTGGTCTCAAAGGCAAATCAGATTAAAAAGAGGAAGTTACTAATTCATCATGCTAAAGAAACTGGTAGTGAAAGGGTCTCTATGGTCAATTGCTACCTTAACCGATTGCCTGAGTTACTGTTATGTGGAAAGGTGGCTTACATTCCTTAGTCTCTGCTTATCCCAGAGTTTGAGATCATGTATGCGTGTCTCTTGTTTTTATTGTAGCTTGCCAACTGATGTAAAGCTAGAATACGATCCATGAGGGGAAACAACTGCTACTACAGATAAATTTCTACATGCAGCACACGCCTCTGCTATGCCGGCTTGAGGAGACCATCTAGATCGACAGTGCACACTCCTCTCATTATACCTGCTTTCTTTCTCATCTTTGATCAAATAATAAATGATCTATATTAATTTAAAATTGACTCACTGTGGATATCCTTCCCATTTGAGCAAGAATTCATATTGCTTCTTCCTTGGGTTGAATCTCTTAGCTAAAATCTTTTCAACAATAAATTCTCCGCTTTCCGTTACATTTTCACCATCTGTGCGCTCAGTCCTTCTCGCTACCCTCTCCTCTGGCGGGACGCGTTCTTGTGCGTTGCGCACTGATTCGTCAGTCTGTGGCCGATGAAAAAAATATCAATTATTATTCCCTACTGAAAGACATGAGAGGCAAAAGACTGTAATTATTAAAATTACATAAGTTTTTTTTGTAGCTCGGCATGTGACAACACTCCGCCTGATGTAAAGCTACAGTGCGGTCCATGAACGGAAACAAGTGCTACTACAGAGAAATCTGTGCGGGCAGTAGTCACCTCCACTATAATTTATATAAATAAACACTAAGACATCCTCTATTGACACAAATTTATGATATAGTACATTATTAAATTATTTTGAAACAAACAAACACCTTAGGTAGTTGTATTACCTTAAGTTTATTAAAAGCTTGTGTAGCGACCTTCTTTGGAATATTAGGTTTCTTCATTGGACTGCTAAAGTCACTTTCCTCTCCACCATCTGTGTCATCCTGAATAAGAGAAGATTGCACAATGGTTACAACATAACACTAGATAAAAACTACAGATCTCAATATAACTTGATGTAATATAGTCATAAATACATCAAGATTGACAGCAAATACTATAGCATGTGTGGTAATAACAATAATAAACTTAGTTGTTTTTTTATAGTGTTAAAATGAATAGAAATCTTGAACGAAGATCAAACAATAGTTCAAATAAGAACGACTAAAGCGATAAGAAGAAATATCTTACAACTTTGTGCTTTCTCGGCCTTCCTCTCTTCCTTTCAGTTGTACCAGGTAGTTGTACAGGCACTTGTTGATCATCAGTTTTCAGTTCAGTCTGTAAAAACAACTTTAATGTAGTTTATGAAACATAATGACATAACTGTAGTATTTTTCGTACACATATACTGACAAATGATTTTAAGGGGTGTTTTTTGTATATTTTGTGTGATGATCAAGTAACTGAAACACATGACGGCTGAAATTCAACAGTTCTGTAAGGTCTAAAAGGACTCAAGCAATTATTTTAAGTTAACTAGAGCACAAATCAGGTATACTAGTTAATTAATTTATTAGTTAGGGGTAAATTATAATAATTTAATAAGAAAAATATTAGGAAAATAATTTACTACTCTAGCATGGGAGAACTTGGAGATGGACAAAACATTAGTCCCTGCTGTGATCCATGCAGTACGATGAGGCATCGGCATTCTACACCATTGTTGATATAACTTCCATGAGTTGTTATGACTCATATCACTCCCCTCGGGTGCTGATGAGCATTTCCAGAGGAGAAAAGCCCATATCTGAGCTTCCCTTTCATTCTGAAATATAAATTAATTTATAATAATACATCTAAAATCGATAAACAAGTATTTCTTAGTAACTAAGAATTAGATGCATGGAAAGCTCTACCTAGTTCACAAGTGAATAAAGGTGCAACTATTCAATCGATCAACAACGGTTGATCGACCAATGAATGCATCCACTCTTCTGTCGTTTTAGTGAAAATAATGGGAATAAATAAGTGTAAGCTACTAATATGTTATTATCGGTAAACAGAGCTGTCAAGCCATAGAGATATACTAGAGGTGCAAACTTCATACATCTGACATTAAAAAAGCCGTAGGCCGCTTTAAACGATTCAACGATCAAATCAAATACTAACTGGGAGAGAGCCTAAACATGGCTGTAGCCTCTCTCGCTGTATATCAATGTGTCAAATAAAAACAATTGATGTATGTATAACTCACAATATCCTTTATAGGAGAATCCCCAGTACAACCATCCTCCTTGTGCTTTTCAAAATCCTTTATAAAATGAAATACAGCATTACATCCGCCACAGACTAGGACATCCAATACTGCCATTTCTTTATAAGCCTCTGTGAATAACAACAACTTTATTTCTATTGGATCCAAACAAAAACCTAGTTAAATTTTTAGTTAACAAACCTTTTAACGCCGTTGGATTTTTAGTAATTTCATCAGGATTACCAACAGGTACTTCTGCCATTACAACATCCTCTGTTTCTTCAGTGGCACTCATCTCTAGCCTAATTAGGAACAGACAAATATAATAACCTCAAAAACAGGCCGGCGATTCCCGCCAAATTATATCACCAGCAGACTGCTCATATTGTTGCCTCATTACGCGAATTGATAACGGTAATCCGTAATGCTATGCAATATTTACTTTAAATACATACCTAAACGCTAACCTTATTAAAACTTGTTAGCATACTTTAAACAACAATAAATTAAGTTTTAATATAGGTATTGCAAGTATAAACCTTTCGTCGCATACAAGGACGCCTCGTCCACAATCCTCTGAATCCACACATTGCATTATTTATTTTTAAAAAATTACGTATATCGCAATTTTAATATTTCAAAACATATTTTTGAATTGACACTCACCTCAAATATCAAATAGGTATTTTTCGTAATTGAAAACCTTCGTTCGCGAAATGGAACAAATCCACACGACAAAAATCAAAATTGAAATGAGCCTAAAAAACAGCGTTGCCGACAAAGCCAAGTCGATTACTTTGTGTTAGTCGACAGCATTTGATTTTAATGCAAGAATTTTATTACGGACCAATAGAATGCACGTATAAGTTTATTTCGACCAATCATAAAGCTGTCTATGTTATAACATAAAATAACAAGATATAACGCACTTACTGTGGCAATGTTGACGCCTCATTTCGCCGTCATAGAATTTTAGCCGTCACTTTTTGCCGACTTTAATAAAGATAGAAATATAACTGAAATAAAAATTGCGCCAAGCGACAGCAACTTAAAACTAAATTAGTTGAAGTCTTTGCCAAAGATGCCTGCGGATATGATTTTCCCTATGCGGCAATATTTCCTTTTTTGCATTACACAATAATATTAGGTAACCTAATATTAATTTTGCCCTAGGTTTTGATCTAATCGTCTAAAAAAAAATTAAAAAGATTAACTTGAATAAAGGGCGTTACTCCGTTAGTGCGTCCTCAAAAGACGAGCGAATATCATAAGCACTGTCTATTTATTTTTATCTTAGCTCACGCCTAGGAACCGGGGTAGGCAGAAACTATTTTGCGTCAGTGACTTCATTTTACATACTGCTTTCACCTCGCCACATTCATCTGACCCTTGAATTAGTCAATGGTTAAGTTGGCAATCGACCAATCTTACTGAGAGAGGCCTACCTAGGTAACGTTGGGTGGCCCCTTCAGACACTGCTATCTGCTTTAATAAATCTGTTTCTCCTTTCATCCAGCCTTTTAAAATCATAGTAATGATTTCTTATCAGCGTTGCTTGGGATTCCCTCGCTTAAGGACACTACACATTATATATACTTCAGAGACTCTTCTTATCTTTCTATATTCCTATCACATAATGCGCTTCTCTCGCTATGCGATATTAGATAGGATACCATGCCACTGCAGCTCACACTCTGAGAACCACATATTCGCACCATACTCATTGCATCGAACGGATTTTAGTAGATATTCTTTGTACTTTTTTATTTACGTGGGGGAAATCTTTCATAGAAGTCTCGCCGTCTCGGCGACGACGACAACCGGGACTACCGCTCTTGGCTTGGGACGAAGGAGATAAAGGTCGCTACTTCGCTACCGTCACCGCCCACGCGATAAAGGATGGTCTCTCAGGTCTTCAAGGAGGTATCCCAGGACTCTCTATCCACCACCTGAGGACGCGCCCGATGGGAGACCAGCAACTCCAAGAGTGCCCCCCATATGACTCTGTCACTCACGATTAAAGGACCGCGGACCACGGGGTCTCACGTCCACCTATCTGCATCACAGTCAGTTGTTGATGTGATACGGATTGCCGATACGAAACGCTTAAATCCGCATAATCAAAACAAAAACCTTTGCTGTTTCATTTTCCTTCAGAAACCCCGTTGTTTGTATTTTTACGACTAAACTTTTATTTCAAGTTTTCATATTAAGGGCCATAACATTTTTCGAAATTTGAATTTTGATGATATTTGGAGTGGTTTAACAAATCACCGATGTCTGTACATTTTGCTTTTAAAAAAATTGATACAAAAATGAATACAAAAGAATATTGCTTCCTAAAATTCACCATGAATAATTTATCTCATCTTTAAATAATTTCCCTAAAGTTCTTCGGTTATACATTGATTATTCTCTCGCTAATTAAATAAGGTGACAATCATGAAAATTGATTAAAGTTTAAAGGTGTTTTAAAGTTTAAAAATCAACGCGCCTCTCGACTAAATTATTCTTATATGTTGACTGCACCACTTTATTTTTCGGGAGTGTCCTTCTCTCACACATAATATGCGACGTGTGAAAGCATATTATTAAATCCCGTCAGATTAAACGCTTCTCTTAACGGATTCCACCGAAGATTACTGAAGCTGTGTTGAACACTTGCTGAACTATAGATATAGTAACAACAGTATAACTGTGGCAAACTTCTATAAATCCTATAATGCTGAAAAGTAGGTAATAAATTTGTATAATGTATCTAAATCCCCTTCCTCCCTTTTTATAAACAAGGAACATCATACTCTGTGCGTAGGCCTAGTGTGGCACTACCGGCTGCCCGTACCAATTTCACGGTGATAATCTAGGTGTACCCAATATCGTTGAAAAATTTCTCCTTTTTTTTTAATTATTGAGAAAAACCTTTTTAATATTTCCCCAAAATAAGGGAAACATTATGTTTGTATCTATATGGTTTGTGGTAACACCAAATATAAAGAAATGTCAAATGTTCTTGGAATGCTCCGTTCTGTGACTCCACTTTCTGATTAAGGTTTTTAAAGTTATTAGCTATTATTTACCGTTATTTTTGTGATATATGTATTTAAACGATATATTATGTGAAAGGTTTATTACACTTCAACATTGTAATAACACTAGGGTACACACGCAATACTCAAGAGATTTGTCCTATTCCCGTCTCGGATACAGTGCATTTCGTTTTGTTTGACTCTTAATTATGAACGTTTTCGTTCTTATAATATAGGTATTAAATATAAATATTTTTGAGCAATGGCTGACGACGAGCAAGACGCAAAGGAATATCGGTGGGAGACCGGTTATGAAAAGACTTGGTAAGTCGTAAAACCAATTTCAGTTTGTTCCATAGCAATAAAGTGTAGATTTTAATAATTGTACTAAAGGGAAGCGATAAAGGAAGATAAAGATGGCCTGGTGGCGGGATTGGTTGCGGAGTTTGCCCAAAAAGCGGCTAAGAAGGCTGTTCAGCAAAAACGTGGACCAGTCAGACTTGGCATGATGCGACACTTATTGGTTGCTATAGATTGTTCCGAGGCTATGACTTCACAAGATTTGAAACCAACACGATTTATATGTACCTTAAAGGTAATTTTCATCTTTAATTAATAAATTTCATGTACCTACTTAAATCTCAAAGTTAATAAAATATATTTCTATGCCTATAGTTATTAGAGAAATTTGTAGAAGAATTCTTTGACCAGAATCCACTGAGCCAACTTGGTATTGTCCTCATGAAGAACAAAAGAGCTGAAAAAATTACAGAATTATCCGGTAGTATTAGAAAACACATTAAAGCTGTGCAGGGGTATGATTTATGAACTTTTTATATTTAATATATTAGAGAGGATTTTTGTGTATATCTTTTGTTCTCTTATCATTTCAGACTATCTAACTTAGCTTTAACAGGAGAGCCATCATTACAAAATACATTAGAACTAACAAGTCGAGTTCTAAGACTTCTCCCTGGACATGCATCCCGAGAATTATTGATATTATTTGGTTCACTAACCACATGTGATCCAGGTGATATTAACACAACAATACAATCAATGAAGGCTGATGGAATTAGATGCTCAGTTATTGGTCTGGCTGCTGAAGTTCGGATATGTAAGAAATTGTGTCAGGATACTGGAGGGAATTATGGGGTATGCTTCTATCTTGTTATTATTGATGTATTGAGCGTTTAACCTCCAGATCATTTTATTTTACTTATTATTACACTGTCTCTTTAATTTCAAGTTTGCCTGGTTATACTTTTGTTGTAGCTCGGCATATGGCAACACTCCTGATGTATGTACATCTCGAGTGCGGTCCATGAATGTTAAACTTCTACAGGCAGCAGTTGCCTCTGCTATGCCAGCCTGAGGACGGGGGTGTGCACCATACAGAGACAGTGCACACTCCTCTCATTATACCTGGCTACTTTCAAACTGTGCCTCAAACGAACAAGTGGGATACTACCTCAGGATGGCAGATTGAGCTAATGTAATAACATTATGCAATTTTCAGGTAGTGTTGGATGATGTTCATTATAGATCTTTGTTACTTGAATGTACTGCACCACCAGCTCGTTCTCGTACACTTGATGCAGGTCTCATCAAGATGGGGTTCCCACACTCGACGCCGGATGAAGACAAAACAGATAATGCTGATCCACCTATCACTATTTGCATGTGGTTAGTGTAATATTTTTTATAACGAGAGGAGTGTACGCTGTCAATCTGGATGGTACATGCTCATCTCCTCAAGCCGGCATAGTAGAGACGACTGCTGCCCGCACAGGTTTATCTTAGTAGCAGTTGTTTCCATTCATGGACCGCACTCTAACTTTACATCAGGCAGAGTGTTGTCACATGCCGAGCTACAATAATAAAGAAAAACTTTATACATATTTAAGATTTAATTAAACTTATTATTTTAGTCATTTAGAGGAAGGCGAGTCAGGTGGTGTTGGAGGTGAAGGTCACCTCTGTCCGCAGTGTCGCAGTAAATATTGCGAATTACCAGCTCAGTGCCGTACCTGTGGATTAACACTCGCATCTGCACCACATCTTGCTAGGTAAACTGCTTCCACATGAAAAAAAAAAAACTTGAAAGTAGTGGTACTGCCCCAGGATGGCAGACTGAACCAACCATCATTAATCAACCTACCACTCTTTAATGCCTATGTTTCCATAGGTACTGAGCGACCAAAGTACATATAACAGATCAGAATTTAGCAACATATGAACACGGGTCTCATTTGATTGTGACTTTACGCGTTCTGCCACTAGATCATGGCTGTTTTAATTTGTTTTTGTTAATTAATATTGATGTTGTAGCTAAATAATTAAACAAGTTTTTGATCTTTGCCATTCTTGTTTATGCAGTATGCTTGTTTTTTGCAGATCATATCATCACTTATTCCCTGTTGAGCCATATGAAGAGGTACCTAATGAAAAGCAAGCTCAGTATTGTTTTGCATGTATAAGACAATTTACTGATCTCGATAAAAATGTATGTGTTTGCATTTTTTAAATTTTTAATTTAAGAAAATGTTTTGAAAAGAATTTTTTCTTTCAGATTTATCGCTGTGGAAGATGCGCAGAGTTTTATTGTTGGGAATGTGAATCTGCTGTTTCTGGTACATTACATTTGTGTCCTGGATGTGCCTGCAAGCCTCATCTGTATTTAAGATTACCGCGATGACATTCAACTGCAGCGGGGAAGACAGGAAACATTGGAAAGCGCGGGTAAGATGCGCGGTAACGAGGGCGCCAAACAATACAGAAGAAATAAATAAAAAAGAAACAATATAATTAATTCTGGCATTTTTATTAATATTTTCTCTATTACAAAGCACCGCCATTGTATTAATGTCACTTGAATCACAGATAATCTCTATATAAATATAATAACCCTCCATATATACGATTGCAATAATATAAATTCATTAATTGTTACTGGCTACCCCTTTACGAAATGTAAGGCGTAGTTATACAGATAGTTTTGACAGATTTAAACCGATCTATAACTTTGTAATGACCGCAGAATTGTAAAATATGTTTATAATAATCTAAGTACATTTTATAATTATTTAGGTAAGTAGATAGGTAATATAACTTGAGATGTCTGGAATGAAAGTAATTATAATGTATTATAGAAAATGCTTATTATTATAATAATAACAAAGTACAAATATAACATTTACAAATAACTATCACTAAGTTTACACCTACTATTTTGTTACTATTCGATTGGCAAATTACACCAAAAATGGACGATTTTTTCCTTACAAATTGTTCATAAATTCAATTCGCAAATTCGACAATCCTTTATAGATTTTAAAAGGTTCCTATTTATGATTCAAAAAACCATTTATTATCTACACACGTGAATTTTTCAAGTGGGCAAATTTTTCATGGCCAATTCTTAAATTATAAGAGATAGTGAAAAATTCTGAATGGATCTCGAGGTCGGTTTTGATGAAAATAAAACTGGATCATTAGATTTTTTAATCTATCTTGAATAAAATCTTTAATTCAGTTAAACATGTTCGCGTAAAACCTAATAAGATAAGTTTAGGTTAATAGAAACAAAATAGTTTTTGTTAAAAATCAACGCTTTTGCTTTAATTTGCCATATATCATTACTTTACAGAATTTGATCCTTATTATCGACACTATTGGATAGTGCAATAATACAATGTGCTTTATTTTTCAAAATCAAAATCGATTTTTGGCTGAGAAATGAATTTTTTAAAAATCAAATGATGCAGTTTTAGTTTTCATCTAAATCGACCTCGAGACTCCTTTCAGCATTTCAGATTTATAGTTTCAGTTGGCTATGAAAGTCTACTTGAAAAATTACAGAAAGAAGTAAAGATAAAAAAAACTTAAATGCGAATCAATAATAAAGTTGTACCAAATAAACGTAGAATAAATTAGATCCTCTGAGCAAAGTAAGAACTCTCCTCCAATAGGAACGCTTGATTTGTTTTTTTTTTTACATCGGGCGGTCATAATAATGTTGCCTGGAGAATATCACTTTACGGCGTGACATCGTAAATGTAAACTTATACTTGGCCCTCGGTAGTCAGTATAAATCAGTATAAATTCAACTATCGGGTACGATACTTTCGAAATATACGGGAATCTCGTGGTAGGAAGCAGTCGTAAATAATATAGGACAGGTGTGGCAAATATTTAAGGAAAGTTCTTCAGTAATAAAATGGTGATATGACGTTATTTCCACTTTATTTTTATTGTTATTTTTATATTTTAGGCAATCCCTTCCAATATATCATACTCGTAAATGCTAAGACTAGAGTCTACTTTCAAGTTTCCATATTTAACATTAGGCGACTCTTAAATCTCGATGAATTTTGATACAAAATGGGGTGGATATTACCGATATCTAGGTCTGTACGTTTTTATTCTTTTGAAATTTATTATAGAAAAGAAATTATCGCTACGTAAGCCTGTTTCTTACAACGTGTTTTACGTGTTTTAACAAGAAAATGGATGGTTCAACTGTTTATGATGTGATGTGTCGAAGCAGTAGAGTCAATGACTTTTATTCTACGTTTATTTGACAGGAACTATAGTTTATTTTGATTTATTTTTATCTTTACTCTACAAAAACACCGTTACATCCAAAATATATTTATTCTAAAACTTTAACAAGTAGTTTAATTTATATTTTGTCAATAATTATCACAGCACAAAAGAAAAGGAAATGTATCAGTATATTATAAATATTTTAAGCTTGGAAACTCGATTTTTCACTTCCGGTTTAGATTTAGAAAAGTTCAAACAGCCTGACTATCTAAAGCCTTATTTCGAGTAATCCATAAAACGTTAGATTTCTGATAATACTGTTCAATTTGCAACAAAGACCTACCCTTCGTTTCCGGCAATAATAAAAACAGTACCACTGTGGCGATCGCTGCAGACGTGCCGAATATGGCGAACACACCCGCCATACCGACTTCATCGGCCATAATCGGGTATAACTTTGTGAAGCCGAAGAGCACAGCGTTAAATATGCAAAAAATATAGCCACCACACAGACCCCTTACTTTGGTCGGTAACAATTCACCTATCATTAGACCGGGGAGTAAGAAAAACCCTAAAGTATTAAATGCTACATAACTTAGGAGCAAGATGGGTGGAGTGAGGCCTTCTCCTTGACCTCGACTGAGGATACCAGCCATGGCTAATGTGGTGACCGCCGTACCAGCTCCTGAGATCAAAACTAAAGAACGCCGTGTCATTCTTAGGAGAAGTATGCAAGCTAGAACTGTTATACCTAGACGTACGATTGCTGATGCGTTCGCTGCAGCCTGAAAATAGTAAACAAATATTTAATAACTTTGTCCTTATGTTACGTACGAGTCTAAAAAATATTCTAAACTACAGGATATAAAGTTGGGCTTGGTTATTTTTTCATAATTATGTTCTGTAAATATGAAAGAAAAGTCGTGAAGTGAGCTATAAATCGATCTCATGCAGTTTTTGTTTGTGAAAACTCATCGAATTATTTATTAAATCATTATATTCGCATACCAAGACCTAGTGGTTATTGTCTTTTTTATAGGTATTATGTTAACATAATACCGTAATGTGAAATATGAAAACAATTTTTTGGATGTTAACGTGTTGTCAAGATAAGGTAGAAGCGATTGTGTATGCTCGAGGGCTCAATATAGTACGGTAAGTATGTGTTCAATGGCATGAGGGATGTACTATTAACGATATTTTCTGGGTATCGATATAGGCTGGATGTTTAAGTGCCTATATCTATAACGTATTTAAAATATAATTTAAACAAACTTACATGAGGATCCATTGATCCGCCAGCTGCTTTAAGTATGTCGACCGCATAAAAAATAACAACATAACTTCCAGAAAGTATTTGTAAAATATTAAATGTATTAATTAGGAGCAATGGTTTTAAAACGGATGGTCTGGCGATTGTTGCGAAGAACTTTAGTTGCTCTTCTCCGTTAGCTTTCTCCTTTTCTCGTGCTGAAATTAATTCGTGGAGTTCTCTTTGGGCCTGTAATTAATATTTACGATATTAAGAGACATAGAATTAAAAAATTGTAGGCAGACTAATGATGGTTATTAATTAGCCCAGTCTGCTCTCTTGGGGTAGCACCATTACTATTTTCAAATAGTAAACCCGTGAAGTGGCTGGCCAAATCACGTTTCAGGAACATGCCGGAAAAGCCAGCAATTTGACATTTTGTTCAAAATTTGAAAAATATTGTAAATATCAAAAATAAGCTATGATCGGTACCTAGTTTTTTTTTTAAGTAAAATACTATAACGTGACGAGTTACTGTAATTAATTTTTTGGGTTCAAAATGTGGAAAGACCTCGCACGTAAGTACATTTTAAGTTTGCCTAATGCTCCACTCACCAGAATTAGCGTTAGAGTTAATGGCTGGGTCTTGCTTAGCGCGTTGAAAGTACTTTAATGATTTTATTCGAGTTAACATTTATGCCAATATTATTGACATTCATAACGCGTTAAAGTTTTGGCCACTTGGGTTTTGGTTAAGATGCAGTTGGAGACGTAGCATAAAGCTGCCTACCTAATATAAGGTCAAACTAAAATACGCTAAATGAAATAATAAATAAATGAAAATGCCCATTTTTGGGCCCACTTGATGTCTAATAATTTGTTAACAAAACAATATAACAACAAATAATATCTTAGTTTTTCATTAATTTATTTCAATTATATTAACACATCGTTTACCAATCAATATACAATGTTAATTACATAAAAAAATGATATAACTAATTATTAAAGCATTTAATACAATAATTGCATCAGAAAAAGTCTAATTACTGAATAACCTGGGTGAAAAAATTAAAACTGATTGGTGATAAAAAATAAAAAAATGTGGGCCCCTTTCTCTTAGGCGAATGGTCATTCTCCTTTGCGGTTATTTATTGATAGCACATTAATCAGATTAATTCCTTTTACCCCATAAAATATTCAATGTCACTCGTTAATCAAAATATCGTTACTTTGGCCCATAAAAAATAATAATATCCACTCTGTGGAAGACATAATTGAAGTAGATACTTATAGTACAGAAATAAAAAGCTAGATAATATAGCACGCGACCTCACGCTTAATAGTTTTACCTACCCACGTCTTCTTTCAATTGCTATTTGAAAAGAAAATAAATAATACACATGTTTATTCAAATCAATCATTTTTTGTTGTTTGTATAATGAATTAAATTAAACATTCGTCTTTTACTCGAAGTATCCTGCCTACTTTATATTGAGTTAATTTTATTATAATCAGAGCAATTTTTAAGTGTTTTCATTTTCCCTCCAAAACTCCGTAGGAAGTTTTTGTAAGGATTCCACTGTGACAGAGGCAATTTTTGACTTGACTGGGATTCGACCTGACTGTTTAGTGTGATTAAAATTAATTATCTTGATGCAAAATTTACCTTGACGCAGGCAAATCAAGATAATTAATTTTAATAATATTATATAGAAATCAGCTTGCTATATAAATGTTTGCAGACATCGAACCAACACTATGCCACACCAGATGTTGGTGTTACACTTGAAAGTGGTGGTGGTATTACTTAGGACGGCAGACTGGGTTAATAATACCTTTCACCAGTCTGCCTACCACAATTATTTAAATCTTAAATAATGAAAATAAAATAATGTAGTAAACTTACAATTTCTGGATGCCCACGTAAGCGTGCAAAAGCGGCTGAAGCGTCATGAAATCGTCCCCTTCTCGCAAGCCAAGTAGGACTTTCGGGTGAAAAACATAACACTAATAATGCTAAAGCTGGTAGAACTGTGCATAAATGAGCTACTGAACGCCATGGTAGACTGCCGCCTGTGAATTATTTAATTACCTAAATTATTTATTGAAAAATTTTCGAAGTCTTTTCAAAAATTAAAGGGTTAGTTTTTTACTATATTAATAAATTATTTTTATGATTAAACATTTAACAATAAAGAACAAAATTATGGTTATCTATTAATGCGTTTATATCAGTTTAATTCTTATTACATATGAACCAATTAAATATTGTACAAAATACGTCTATTTACGTAATAAATTATATATTATTAAAACATAATTACCTAAAGCATAAACGTATAACACGCCTAAGGAATATGCTACGAATGGAGTGCCTATTAATAAACCACGTAATCGAGGTTCTGAGATTTCTCCTAAATATACCTGAAAATAAAAAAAAAACCGTTGGAACCTTGAAACTTACGATGTATGATTTCATATTATATAACTAGTAACTAGTATTATATAAAGCTCGATTACCACTGACTGACTGAGTCACTCACTGATATTAATTATGGAGCACTTGGGGGGGTTGGAGAGATGATTTTTTTTGGGTTGTATAGGCCCTCTTCTATACATGCGACCCCAGGAAAACCTCTATTTTGACCGGAATTGGACTCTGGACCGGAAGTGGTGGCGATATCTCGGAAACGAAACGAGATAGGGCGGAACTGCCGGATCAAAGGTTGTAGGAAATGCCCTCTAATTTCGAAATCTATAATTTGTTTTTTCAAAAAAAAAGTTTATTTTCATATCTACCCGAAAAAAAACTCTTTCACCGCCGTGAAGCGCGCCCAAAAAACTAGTTATAACATACAAGTGAATACAATGTCCAGAGGGCCAAGTATCCTAATTCTAAAAGAATAAGAAGATATTATTTTAGAATATTGTTTTGTTACCAAACTAAGTATCAAGTGGACCCAAAAATGGGCATTCTCCTTTAGTGAGATTTGAACACGGGTGTCATCCATCGTGAGATCCGTCCTCTACCGCTAGACCACGGCCGAAACATTTATAATTATAAAATGAAAATAAATATTCCGACCGGGAATTGAACCCGGTGGTTTCGCGTAAAAAGAAATCTTTGACTCGCCTGCGATGGAGCAGCCATAAGACCAACGGCAAATCCACAAATGATTCTTCCGAGCAACAATAATGCATGTTGACCAGCTGTACCTATTAAAATCCATCCCAACACTAATGGCAATGTTGATACTTGAAGAGTTCTTCTTCTACCAATAGCTTCCATTACGGGTCCAGATATCATTGAACCTAGAGGTGTAGCCGCTGAATGTATGCTAGCTGTGAACAAAGGAAGCTACTTTTAAAACACCACACACGTATCAAAAAATGTAATAATTAAGAGATAAATCTAGGTATCAAAACACCCGTGAAGTAGGCTTGTCGCGTTTCGGGAAGTTTGGAAGTAGAAGGAACAGGTATAACGAGAGGAGTGTACAATAAAAAAAGGGAAGCTACTTACACACACAATACAGTCAACAGACTAGTACAAGGTCCAGTGTTCAAGCGAAGTGGCCGTGGTCTAGCGGTAAGACGCGTGAACTCACGATCGAGGACTCGTGTTCGAACCTTGCTAATTCTGACCGGTACCAATGTAACTTTGTTATATGTACTTTGGTCGCTCAGTGCCTATAGGCACTATTAAAGAGTGGTAAGCAGACTAATGATGGTTATTACTCCAGTCTGCCGTCCTGGGGTAGTACCACCACTTTCGAATGTAACATTCGTGAAGTGACCTTGACGCATTTCGGGAATAGTTTGAAAGTAGCCAGGTATAATCTCGTGCACTGTCAATCTGGTTGGTACATGCTCGTCTCTTCAAGCCGACATAGTGGAGGCGACTGCTGCTTTATCATTAAGTTTGTTTTTTGTTATTATAAACACAGGCTATAATTGACGAGTTTCTTATGGCTGTCTTCTCGTCATATCGAACAAGTGCATGCCAAGTCCATGCCTACGTTAATAAAGGATTTTCATTTCATTTCATTTCTGCCTGCAGAGATTTCTCTGTGGTAGCAGTTGTATCCATTCATGGACCGCACTCTAGCTTTACATCAGGCGAAATGTTGTCACATGCCGAGCTACAATAAAAAAAAGAATTTGTGTAATTGTAAATATATATTTTAAATAAAATTTTATTTAATTTAACAATAGAAGAAATTTATTAGTACGTATTATTCCAGAGTGAGAGATGTGATCAACTGGTTGGGCATTTGAAAAGGATAGATGAAGGAAGATTTGCACGGCAATACGGCAAACAACCTACCACAATCTGCCTACCACTCTTAAAATTATTTATAGTTAACCAAATTATTGTAAAAAAAAACGTTTTAAGCTTGTTCATTTTTTTAAAACTACCACTTAATTACTGACATCTTTAAATTTAAAATCCGTGACCGTTACAAATTTGCGAGAAATATGTGACCATAACTAATTTGAGAAACAATTAACTACATTACATGCAATTCATAATAACAAGTAAATGGAAAAAATACAATATATTCTGAAGATATTTCAAAACCACATCCTAATTTACAAAGGAATTTTACGACAATAAATGAAAAAAAATTATTTATTTGTTTTCCGCGCGACTACATTTAATTTTATGTCTATGCCATTTACTATAGTCTGTGATTCAAGTTATTCTGAAACGCGACTGGGACACTATGGATTTCACTTAGATCCAATTGCACCATATGACTTAACTATTATTTTCATGTTAAAGTAATAGGTAAAATTTAAATTGTTGCTTCAAAAAAATCCCGTCAGTTTTGACGTTTACTTTAACGCTAACCGTAACCAGCGAATTTTGGCTGATCAAAGTTAAAGTAATAGTTAAACCAATATCACTAACGTCAAGTGTATGAAAAGAAGCCAAATATGTTTTTTTTTATTATTTTTTCGGAAATGTACTCCTAATTACATCAGCCACCCTTTTATCGATAACGATATGAATTTACACGATGATGGTGTAACGCGTGTGGAGTAAATGTAAACGTATCTAACCGTTACAGTAATCGTAAAATGTTACAGTCAAAGTAACTTTAACGGGTCTTTTGGTGCAATTGGACCTTAAAAGTGAAATATACAGCAGGACGGTAGACTGGGCTAACGTATACTGGACATCTATTTCTATCATTATTTTATATTATGGAATTTACGGATCAGTAGTTTTTAGTACTGTTGAATACTCAGAATGATGATATTTCGAATTTCCATAGATATTGTATTAAGCATCTGAGTTTTCCTCATGCGATGTAAAATTCGCTAGTCCGATCGTTATTAGCGTAGCTAGGTATAATACGAGATAGATGTACTTACTAGTTAATACCTAGCTAAAATAAATAGAAAACGAAGTATATAAACATGAAATTAAAAGACATATATTGATGTCATTATTTTCCTTTCAATTTCCTTCCATTGTGAATGTGATGCTTAGTTATACACACACTGTATGTATTCACACATGCTGTAAATTAATATTTTCCGCTATACTATAAAATTCTGTTAGTTATTATGGTCGTACCTATTTTTTTAAATTGTAGTTCGACATATGACAACACTTCGCCTGATGTAAAGCTAGAGTGCAGTCCATGAACGGAAACAACTGCTACCACAGAGAAATTTCTACAGGCTATGTAGGAGACGATTGTCCACCACCCAGACTGACAGTGCACACTGCTCTCGCTATACGATTACGTGGCTACTTCCCGAAACGCGACAAAGTCAGGTGTTGGTTACATTCGAAAAATATCTATGTATTTGTATTATAGTTAGTTTAAAAAAATTAGATTTATAGAAACTTTCATAGTTCCTATTCGTTTGTTCATAGTGAATATATACGAGTAGATATGATATTTTGTTGTTTTTCCTTAATCGAAAAACTATGTAGATTATTTAGCGTCGCGTTCGTTGTCAGGAAAACAAACTAATCTCACAACTTTATTGCTTTTTTAATAAGTTTTATGTTGTGGTGAAAAGTAAACACCATTTCAAAGTCAATTTATTTAAAATCTATGAATAAATTATACTTTATAAATAAAAAAATAATGTTTGTTTGTTTGTCTCGTATACGTTTAATGATTCACTAGTCGGATTTAAAAATATATTTTTTTAAAAGAAGGTTTTGATTTATTTTGAATAGTAGTTTTTTTAGGAAAAAACCTTAAATTATAAATTAACAAATAAAGTTAAATTATATGAATAAATGAAATATGTTACCTATCCAAGAACCCATATCATCATCAATCCTCATAGTCGTGTTTTCTTCACGCAGTTGTGGCAATGCCACAGCGGAGAAGCCTATGGGATGACCAGCACCCGCTGCCAAAACTAATACAGCACATGTTGCTAGACACTGGAGGAAAAAAATGTTTTTATTAATAATAAAATATTGAAATTGGCTTCTGGAGCCGCCTTCAAATTTAAGAAACAATCTTATTTCCAATTTTATCTACACTGAGAAAATAATATTTCTATTTAATTGTATTTAAAGTCCGGGAGCTGTAAACTATGCATTTTGAAAGAATTCGGTAAATGGACCGCACTCTGGTCATATGTTAGGCTACTAAGTATAATATTTTTAAATTATATTGAAAAGAAAAAAAGAAAAATTAAACATTTTATTTTCATCTTTTATTCGCGAAAAACTTGCTTTTTTTCCTTTTTTTTTACTTTAATATAAGGAATAAATGAATAAATAATTCATATTAAATAGTAGAGAGTAATAGTAGATAACGAGTAGTAGTTAGGTCCACACGGGTGTGGAGGTCATCAGATTTTGTAAGGAGAAGGTCGCATCGCCTACATCAGAACCTTAACCGCCATGCAATATTTATTGAAATTAAATTATAAATATACAAACATAAGAAGTAAGAGGCTAAATTTTCTTATAACATATTAAATTATGATGAAAATTGAATAGAAAAAAAACTATACGCATTTAGGAAAGTGTAAAGTTCAGGTTGATAGTGTTAATTGTCGTGAAAGACTGAGTAATATAAATATAGCGTTATCCCAGCAGTTGCTCGTGGAAAAATCGAGGAATGTCGACGCGGTCACGTAAAGCGCAAGGGTTTTGTAGCTTAGTGGTCAAAAGTAGAATGCCCATTTTTGGGCCCACTTGATGCCTAATAGTTTGGTAACAAAACAACAAACAAACAAAATAATTTTTTATTTTTTATTAATTAGTTTTAATTATAATAACACATCATTTACCGATCAATAGACAATGTTTAATTACACAAAAAAACAGATATCATCAATTATTAAAGCATTTAAAATAATAATAACCTCAAATATTGCATCAGAAATCATCTAATTACTCAATAACCCGGGTGAATAAATTAAAACTGATTGGTGATAAGGAATATAGATTTATTTCTTTACAAAATGAACCAAAAATCATCGACAAGCTATAGAAAAAAATTGTGGGCCCATATCTCTTAGGCGAATGGGCATTCTCCTTTCCGTGCTCAGCTCAGGCTCTGTGCGTGTTGTTTTTTGTTTTCAATTTTATATTAAATTTTTCCCATAATTTAATATAGATTATTTTTAAATTCACATAACAAAACGGTTTATTTTATTTCAATAGGATGACATTGAATTTCGCGATTCATAGCGTGTACGACAAAAGACGATTTGTGTGTCACGACAACCATGACAACAAATTATGCAATAACCACAATAAATTATATATTCTGTCGACGTATTTGGCTTATCATTCTAAGCTTAAATAGAATATGAGTGGAAAAAATTGTAAATAATATGTTAGCTTGTATTTTTTTATAGTCCGGCCGGTAACCGGCATGTGACTACATTCCGCTTGTTGTTAGGCTAGAGTGCGGCCACGAGGAGAGACAGTAATCGCCTCTGCTAATTCGTTTCTAGGAGTCGAA
The DNA here is from genome assembly GCA_948150575.1 of Tinea pellionella. Classification (NCBI taxonomy): domain Eukaryota; kingdom Metazoa; phylum Arthropoda; class Insecta; order Lepidoptera; family Tineidae; genus Tinea; species Tinea pellionella. Next base: position 5,206,503 of record OX411258.1, read on the forward strand.
TGTGCATTGTCCAGATAGATAAACGCCGTATTCGATTTACCTAATAATCTATGCCAGTACCTACCAATGTAAACAATTTTAGCTCCAACTAGAACCGAAACCCGAACCCCGACAGCAAAATACGAAATAAAAATAATTATGAAAGAATTATACTATTCTTGTGAAAATTAGTTCCACTAGATGTAGATGTAAGTTTTCCAAATAATAAAATATTATAATTTTGTTTTAACTATCTTTTAGAATATTTTTTATAGTATAATGAATAAAGGAAGAGTCATGCTGAAGTTTGAATTATAAACTTTTTGTGATCAACAAAAAGTAATACAAAGTCCAAGATAGACGGATCATCTTGTATAAATTATAATTTTTGATTAACAGGATTTAGTTTTTGTTTGCGGTTACAACGTTACTTATTAAGATTAATGAACCGAAGTATATGCTTTGTGCTTTGTGCTTTGATGCGGGTTTGTTACGGTCAATTAACAATCAATACGGTCAATTTTGATCTTCATTGCGGTTAATCAATGCTTTGTTCTTAGATAGCAAAGTCACTTATAAAGGACATTCTCGGTTAAAAAATAAAATTTTATTCAGTAATCTTATCGTAATACAATGTAAGGCGTTTATTTATTTATTTCTTAACATTTCCTGTATGCAAGAAGCGTGCATATGGTGCATGACAATTTCAACGTAGTCTGATCATATCATATGAAGAACTATGGAATTATGAAGCTATCCCAACAGTCAATCTTTAGTCAATCCCATCCGGACAAGACTTTAATAAATCTACACCCCGGTAATCCGTAACTACACGTTTAAATAGTTTAAATAATTAAAAAATATATCGATTTATTGAAAGTAACAAAGTAATCATAATTTGTCAGATTATAGCTGTCTGTATTCTGACTCTATGTACTTAGGTATATAGGTATATAGATCGATTTTAGCGACTTCATTATCAGAAGAAAACATTCGGCTACATTCAATACAAAATAAATAATTGAATAGGCCTCTGAAAGTAACGTAAATACTTGAAGTGGACATTTGAAGTGGATAGACGTCAAAGGTATTTTTATACCTACACAAGTCTGAGCGCTATTAGGTTGATTAAAATTAATAACTTATGAGTGTACACCTCTACACAAATTAATTGCACCAATTAAAGTGATTGTATCCATTATTTATGTTCGCAGTACAATAAGTCTTAATATTTCTAATTGATCAATTGAGATGTGCTTTCTGAAATGCATTTTAATGCAGTGTTACTTGTGCACGTCGCTCGCTATTTATTAGCTGACTAATGTATTTTATTACATGTTGTTGTATGGTATAATGATACCTTTGTCCCTCCTACCGCGGAGCCTCCAAGCTTTCATGGAATTTTCGCCTCATCTTTGTTAAAGCCACTTCTGCTTGAGGGTCTAACTTTGCTGAACAGATTCAGATGAGACCTTCGAGCAACTCCGAGCGTGCGCTGAGATCTATGTTGGTTTAAGTTACGCCGTAACAGGGTAAATGTAAACCTATATTTACCCTGTGACCAATATTCTTTTTTATAATGTAAAGCTAGAGTGCGGTCCAATACAATGAAAGGTTTCATAGGTCTTCTTTCACACGGTAATAGACTGGCGAAGATAAAAACTGTTTAGTGTTAAACGTTTAATAAAAACAAACTTACTTGATTAAAAACTCCTTTCATAGAAGAATACTTCTCCCCTTTAACATACGGTGGTAAAGTCGCTGTTGAACTAATGCTACGTAAAAAGTTTTGCAATGCTTCATAGTCATTCTTCTTCTTGTTCTCTTTCTCAGTGATCTGAGCCTTCTGTGGCTCAACAAGCATTGCCTCGTTAGCGCCATCACTAAAAACAATAATTAATATATAACCTGGCATGTCCAAACTAAAGTGCAGTCCACGAGCGAAGACAACTACTTCCACAGATTTATCTGCAGGCAGCAGCCACCTCCGCAATATTTGTTTCTTATTTTAGCATCACATATAACCGCACTCTACCTGATGTTAAGCTAGAGTGCGATCTATTAACGGAGGCGATAGCTGTTAGAGAAGGAGATCTGCAGACCGCTATGCCTGCTTGATGAGATGCCTCTTCACACTGCGCTTGAAGGATCCCTTGTTATAGGAAGAAGGAAAGACACTCCCTCGCTAAATATAATCTCTTTATATTTAATCAATATTATTTATTACAATTTAAAATAGTAATATAATAATTAATACGGAAAAAATATTTTTTAAATAAATAAATACATATAATCTGACCCCAACCGAGGATACCCAGTAATATGGGTATCCTAGGTCAAGGCCAACAGAAATATATTGAATTCAATTTTTGCGTAATCTCATATGATCGAGGTCATACTAGTGTTCGTAGTAGTTCGCAATAACCATACGAGTACCCAGAGAATATTTTCACGTCAAGTCTATATTTCATCGAAGAGTTAAGTATACAATATATCATACCTACACAACCTATCGTCTGTGACATATTAATTTATTAAATATTTAAGTTATATCTAATAATATTATTTTATTATTTGTTATACCTATTAAATTATGATGAAAATTGAACAGCGCGCACTTAACCTGGGTTCAGAATCGAATCCAATTCCACAGCTGCGGTTTTCAACAATATGCCAATAAATTGCAAAAAAAATAAAATAAACATAGATCTACCTATTATTTAATTAATATGTATATCAAAACGCATATGGGTTCCGGAAACAACACTCCGGTTTGAAAATATTTTACGTTAGATAGTGCCGTTGCGTTGTGTGTGAAATTTTACCTTTACAAAAGGTTCTCAAGAATTGGAATGGTAACGCATACGAAGTCGCGGGCAGCATCTAGTATTTATATTTTATATAGTATATATATTTTTTTAATTGTCAGCTTTATTAAACGAGTTTGTAAATTATAAATATAACGAAACTGCCATGTCATGCAATGTGGTCAAATGAAAAAGTTAACATTTTATTTGAAAAGTTATTAATGATACCTGCAAAAAAAAAACATGTTAATATATTATAAACAGCGATTGTGAAAAAAAAATTATAAACACATTTATTTAGTAATTTATAACCTAATTGATTCAAGAGTTAATTTTTTCTAAGGTTACCGATTTGTGGTAATGAAGCGAAGTAAGTTAATATTTTTATGTCCCAAAAATAAATTGTAATTAATCTAATTTAGGCGACTATTACAATAAGTTATGAATCCATATCCATAAAAATAACAATCAGGTTTTTTATTAGATGAATTAAACATAATGTACGATCATATTTTGTAGGTTACGTAATATTATGTATACTTTTACTATGCAATATTGTGAAATTGTGCCTAATCATTGCGAACAAATAAACGTAATATTTATTAATTATTGACTTAAAAAACAATACTTGCTCTCTGTGTTATCTGTGACCCACGGACCGTTTAATTAAAATAAAACATGTTTATAATTTATATTAAATTCCTATAATAATAAGCCCGCGAATTGTACGCGAAAATACGAAGAACACGCGTCATGCATTTCAAAATTTTGTCCACATTATCCCGGTCTTTAGTTCAAGTACATATATTTTTTTGTTATACATTTTTCATATAAATATTTGTCAACAGTTTTAATTCGTTTTAAAAATATTTTTGTCTAGAATTCTTGCTAGACTTGCTAGACCCTAACAGAACCAGCATTTTAATTTGATTAAATAGGTAATAATACTAATTTATTATCCTAATCCACCTGCAGATTAAGTTTGTCCTTTTACAGGGTGGTAGCGTTTTCCACTACATATTATGGCTTGTAAACGCCATAAACTTTTTTAATCATTATCAGGTTCAGAATTTTGCGCTAAATGTTATGCAAAATTTACTTTGCAGTCGTTCACGGTGCGGTGCGAGAGTGGAGCGCATTTTATATGAAATTCATAAACGTATTGAAACACTGCGGAAATCTCAGATAATAGTCATGAACTGCATTGTCAATGTGGCCGGCCTCTGTTTGTCAACTTAGGTTATCTATGCAGTAATGTTGCAATGACCATTAAAGTCATTTATAGGCATTTATATTGACATTCGAAAATTATAATTAATAAGATTTTTCCTGATTAAGGCGAAATACAATTTCCTTTATATCTAATATTAAGTTTGTAGATATAAATAGTATTTTAGTATAATAATATATATTAAATTGTTTAAAGAGGACTGGAAATATTAAACATGATTAAAGTTTCTTTTAAAGTTTATATATATTCATCTTACTTTTCTTTACTTAAAAATTTAATTTAGAAATCTTAAACGGTAATTCTTGGTTATTTAAAATTGTACTAAAAATCGAGCTCCTTTTCCAACGACAAAATCGACATTTTAAGACCCCTATCAAGCCGGTTGGCCCTGGGTCCGTGCTCTTATCGAAAGAACTGGATCGAACAAGGTATACCGTTTACTTAACACAGACATAATAATTCGAAGATTAGTAAGTATTACGTTCGAGTGTGATAAGAGGTCATTTTATTAACCCTTATGTGAGTGACAAATAAAACACCTTAATCAGAGTGACGAGGTACCCGGGTACCTTCATACAGTTTATACGTAATATAAACAATTATGATCTGCTTTTACGTTACACATACTTTGAATATTATTAATTTAGTTGAGTTAAACAGTTGACGATCTGCGGCGATCAAAGCGGAGGAGGGGTGGAGTGTGGTACATGGTTATTGGTGCGCATGAAACATTGAATTTGGACTATGTTCATTTCAAATTTGAATAAAATCTACAAGCCTCGTGAATGTATTACCGTTGACGATCAGCTATATGGATATCGTGGACAGGCTCGCTTTACTCAATACATGCCATCGAAACCTGAAAAGTATGGCATGAAAATATTTTGGGCTTGTGATGCAAATAATTCCTACCCCCATAAATAGACAAATATATACAGGAAAGTCAAGTGACGGCAATCGTCAAACAAATGTTGGAGAATGCACTGTATTAGATCTCGTGGCTAATGTCACCAGTTATTGAAAGTAATAAGGAAACTGTCAAGCCAGAAATATTTTTTTATTATAATAAAACCAAAAGTGGACAACATGGATAAGCTGTTAGCAGAATATACCGTAAAACGCAGAACGAATCGGTGGCATTTAGCACTTTTTTACAATATCATTGACATTGCAGCTTTGGCAGCATATATCATTTACATGGAACATAGCTCACAGTTTGTCTCAACTGTTATCTCGTAGAAAGTTTTTAAAATCATTGAGTCTACAACTGTGTAGTAAAAATATAGAACAAAGATCAAAAAATTTCATTGCGACATCAAAATTACATGTGAGATCTGCAATGCAGGACGTACTTGGCCAAGAACTAAGGCTTTCGATTTCTTCTGGATCTACAACTTCTATAAGTCAGACTAGACGAGATTCTACAGGGCGTGTTGCAGTCGTCGGAAGCTGCTACATATGCAGAGAACTCAAACGCAAGCAAAGAAAAACACGAAAAGCTTGCACTGACTGCAGAAAACCAACTTGTGATGAACATGCAGTAACTCGTCTAACTGCTTCGAGAGCTGTGCTAATTCTGTATAAACAAAGAATTTGTCATTTTTATAGAAATAAAACATTTTAACAAATGATAAATATTTCGTTTTTGTACGAAATTATAAATACTTTTTTCATAGTCATACAAAACACAAAGAGGTACCCGGGTACCTCGTCACTCTATTGTGAGTTTCAAATATGTTTTGGTTTCCACAAAACATTATAAATAGTTGACTGGGATAAAACATTAAAAAATATATAATTTATAAATAGTTAGGAGCTCTCAGGAAATCACAGCTACCTAGAGGATGTAAAACATACTTTTTTTTAAATTTGAAAACGCTAAAGGTACCCGGGTACCTCGTCACTCACATAAGGGTTAACGGACAATGTATTTGATAGGGTTAAAGTACAAAGAAATACTTACTTTAAATCACGGTATTTCAAACGCCGTCGATAAGATAAAAAATATCCGAGTATTAGTAGAACCATTGTTCATTAAAGAAAAACACAAATCTTTTATGTTAATATGGAATAGTAAAAACAATATTTTTAGACCTCTGTGGAGGTACATTAGTTTATAATGCAAGAAATAAGTGTAAATTGTCGAATAATTCGTAAAAATTAAATGTATCGAGTAAATAATTCGATTTAATTTCTTTTGTAAATTTTAAAACACTATTAATTTATTACTCACTACAAAATAACTATTTCTTGCTTGTTATATGAAGACAGTCGATACTCAAGTGCAGTTACAATGCTGACTGCAGGATAGTTATCAAAATGAACTTTGGCACTATGAAACCTTGTACGTGGGAATACAATCTCAGGAAGGGTGAAGAGGAAATTTTAATTAGCCTTTAGGTTTATGATCGTAAAGTTCATTTTTCAATAATCTTTAAATTAAATACCTACTTCTTAAATTATAGAATGAGGAAGTGTAAAATTATGAAAATGATACTAAATTTATGAAAATGATACTAAATTAAAGAAAATGTAATTTTATATTTATCCAATGACCTTTTTAAATCCTAATACATCATCTCGCATCTGAGTTTAAGTTCACATTTACGCCCTCATGGAGTCAAGTGAAGACTCTCACCAATAGAATCGCTTCCTTCGAAAATTTTTAACCTCCGCAGTCAAAACAATCATCTCCGATTGGGGAAGAAAACTCACTTTACGCCGTGAAAGCGTAAATGTAAACCCTCCGATAAAGTCATGTTTTGCTATAATAGTTCCTTATAGAGAAATAATTTTATAATCTTATAAGTAGTGAAGGGTATTTTATTTTAGCATTTTTTTTTTCATTCTAACGAAAGCCGGCTTTAAGTGTAAGTTGTATTGTGGATAGATTGTGGATAACATTATTTGTGATATAAAAACACAGGTATAAAGTCCGCAGACAAAATCGTTGATATCTGGTATGAAACTATATATCGCTTTATGATGTATATAGATATGTCTAAGCGCTTACAAAGTATGCTTGACAGATAACACTCATATACGAGGAAATGTGATTTTACTTGTAATGGAGATATTTAGTAATTTCTCGATAAGACTAGATTAGGATTTAAAATTACATTTTTTAAATTGAAATTTGTAACTAAGTGCAGACTTAGTCTTATCTAGTCCACTAATCCAATTTGTTTTTTTTTAAATTGTAGCTCGGCACTTGATGTTAGAATGCGGCTCATGATAGGAAACAATTGCTACAACAGGGAAATTTCTGCAGACAGCAGTCGGGCCCGTTATGTCGGCCTAAGGAAACGAATGTGCACAATGATGGTTATTTGTCCAGTCTGCCGTCCTGGGGTGGTACCACCACTTTCGAATGTAACACCCGTGAAGTGACCTTGTCGCGTTTCGGGGATAGTAGTAGATTTGAAAGTAGCCAGGTATAACAAGAGGAGTTTGCACTATCAATCTAGATAGTACATGCTCGTCTCCTCAGGCCGGTATAGTGGAGGCTACTGCGGTCCGCACAGGTTTCTCTCTATAGGAGCAGTTGTTGCCATTTATGGACCGCACTCTGGCTTGGCAGGCGGAGTGTTGTCACATGCCGAGCTACAATAAAAGAAAAATCTATTGCATAATTAAAATCAGCTTATTTGCTAAAAGGATTAAATACGACTTATCTAATTCGGCGCGCACTTAGCCCAACGGAAGAGGCGCTAATTCCTTCCTTCTTTCATTCGAAGCGACTTTCCTTCTGCAATCCTTGCCTCAAACGTGACTTGAGTAACTTTCTTGAGATCTTTAAGATGCCGGCATTAGATTTCTTTATTTGTCACAACACCACATAGGATGCTATCCGTATAACATTTGTACCTATGACACCTAACAACTCTTGGCAGACAGCTCGGCCGAGTGTTAACTGTGTTTTTTTAATTGTAGCTCGGCATATGACAACACTCCATGAACGGAAACAACTACTACTACAAAGAAATCTCTACGGGCAGCAGTCGCCTCCGCTATGCCGGCCCGAGGTGACGAGTATCTAGATTGACGGTGCACACTCCTCTCGCTATACCTGGTTACTTTCAAACTGCCCCGAAACACGACAAGACTACTTCACGGGTGTTACATTCGAAATCGGTGGTACTACCCCAGGACGGCAGACTGGGCTAATAGCCAGCATCAGTCTATCTACCGCTTTTTAAAAAAGGTTTCAAACCTTATCAGGTAAAGTATGAGTTTACATTTACACTGTCACGACGTTAAGTGAGATTACCAATCAGACAATCATATTTAGGCCGCGGAGGTTGAGTAATTTCAAATGAAGCGATCCTATTGGTGTAGAGACCTCACTTTACGCCGTGACACCGTAAATACACTCGAACTCAGGCCTGTATTAAAAAAATGTAATTATTTGTTTTGTAATTAATTGTAAAAAAAATGTATATCATATATTCTCGCAAATCATCGTGAACCTAATTTATATTCGTAGTTATTCGTTAACACATGCCTAATACAGTAGTGACACTAGTGACGCGACACATGTGTTTTTCTAAAGATAATGATATGATAAGTAAATAAAGCAATCGGTCAATTATTATTAGTTGTTTTTGTCGGCGAATATTAAAAGTATCATTCTAGGTATAATAAACGTTCATTTTACACGTTTATTTATCGATTTATACCTATTTAACAAAATTATATTTTTTTAATGTGTGAGAAATTACTTAGACGTCCTTATTAGAAATATAAACAACAATGTTGAATAAACCAAATGAAAAAAACCTTTATATTGAAATAAACCTTTTTTGCGATTAGAACACCTTAAGTTATAAACAATGGGTTTTTGTTTTGATAACTTACCTCAAAGTTTTATCTTTCATCACTGGTTATTCTTATGCAAACACCGATTCGATGATATTCGCGATTTTTGCCGTACGCAATATTTATTAAAAAACAAACTTTCACTTATGCAATGATTTTAGAGGCGAGTTTAATTCACGACCGTGTTCTAAATCCCCTTGGCCAATATATTATGAGGCCTTTAATTAATTAAAATACTCATGTTTCAATAGATATTCGATCAACAGAGCGTCCGTCGGCCGCCGCGTCGAACGAGCCTGACTGCGATACCGTACGTAGTAGTTGAACAGCTGGCGAGTGCCGTTTGCCGCGTTAAGTTAGAGCGAGCTAGACAGTATTACCATCATCACGCAATCTTGTGACGTCACCAATCAATGGACTACACCGACCTTGAACTGTCGTAGATAAAGATTAAAGGATTTAAGCCGTGAAACAATAATTGCATTCTACGTGAAATGCAATTGTCACCACCCAACCGTGAAGTGGCATGCAGCAAAGATTTGAAAATTAAAATATTCTTTATTATTTTCACAGTATGGATTGAAATTGCGTGTGCATTGTTTGTTGCGATAGTTCTGGCAGTTAACGATAACGTAAATATTATTTCATGTTTCATTTCGTTTTTACAAGTTCAAGGTTTAACATTAAGGTCCAAAGTTTCATATTATACCTATTCAGAGTTCTTTAAATATCAAAATCAACGAAATGCGGATACTACAGAATAATTTTCGCTTATTAAGTATGACGTTTTGTCACATTTTAAAGACAAAAAGATTGCAGCAAAGTCCTTGTACAAGTTAATTTTATAATTAATGCTAACATATTTATTCTACGACAGCAGAATTAGACATTGCCCTCAAAACCTAAGATTTAAAAAAAATGTTTCGTAAACTGGGTCAAGCCTGAGCTGCAGCTGATAATCCCAGCCCCCTTGTATCTCTTTTCTAAGGTCCATTTGCACTAAAAGGCCCGTTAAAGTTACTTTGTTACATTTTACCGTGATGTAACCGTTAAACGTTTACATTTACTCTACACGCGTTGCAATATCGTGTAAATTCATATTGTTATGGTTAAAAAGGTGGCTGATCCCGAAAAAATAATAGAAAAACATATTTGGCTTCTTTTCATACATTTGACGTTAGTGACATTGGTTTAACGATTACGCTGGTGGATAATGCTCGACAATGGTGCAACGCGTGTGGAGTAAATGTAAACATTTAACGGTTACGTCGCCGTAAAAGTAATAGTTAAGGTGACTTATACGGGCCTTTTGGTGCAAATGGACCTAAACATCGAGATTTATTAATTTAACCATTTTCAAATATATTAATTTGGCGCTCGGAGCACGCAACCCGTCTTAAAAATCCCGGTTTGAACATATTTACTAAATTAACTAAATACTTACCCCACTCGTGATAAATGCTGATCGATACTCAAAATATTAACTATTGTTAACTAAAACTATTGTTTTAAACATCTAAAAAAGTTCAGTAAAGTTCAGGAACTCATAAAAAATATTGTATGAATTGAATTTGACAGCAAGTCGGTCGTATTTCTTACTTACTCCATATGAATTTACAGCGTAGTTAACTATAAGCAAATATCCCTGAATAATTTATTTACAAAATTAATACGCATAGAAATATGATAACAAGAATAACATGATGTATTCACGTTTTACGATTAAGATATAAAACAAAAATATCAAACTTCACCCACTTTATAATAATTTAATTAGCGAGGTTTTTTTTAACAATACATTGTAAATCGAAGTGCCACTGACCGGAGATAGGATCAATATTTTTATTATTAAATTTTAAATACATTCAAAAAAATCTTATCTTTTCTAAGTCAATAATTTTTTTCTTAATTATTATTATTTCATTTTTTATATATATTTTTATTATTTAAAAGTTTGCTTGTTATTTTTTTTTTACATTTTTTTTACCTTAGTTAAGTAAACAAAGAGCGGGGCACCCTGAGATATGGGTTTTAAGCCTAGGGGCCTTGTTTTTAAATCCATTTGTAATAATTTGGCAATAAAGTTTTTTTTTTATTTTATCATTAATTTCGATTTGATCAAGTCCACGACACGTGACATTCATTAATCACACAAACGATAGGTCGAGTCCCAGTCAAAGAAAAAACAGCTTCAATAAAGTGGTGAAATACTTACTCAAACAGTTTTTGGAGGGAAAATGAAAACAGACGTTCTTTTATTTCAAACCATTTACCTACCTCCATTCACGTACGTTATTAGGGATATGTTATATTGTTTATTATTATTATTTTCTGAATTTCTTGTGGCAATTTTCTTGTCATTCGCCTTTCTGAAGTCTGATGGTGAGCAAGTATATCTATGCTAATAAAATATCTTAATTTAATTTCATCAATCTGCTGATAATTATAAAGTATTGACTTTCGTTTATTCATGAGTGTACATTCTATGCGACACTATGAAACATTAGAAAACACTAAATCCATGTACATTGACTCAAGTTATTCCTTGATATGAAATGAAATCAACATCGATATTTGTTGACATTGCAAATGTGAATCATATATCTCCTTGGCAGTGATTGTAAACGTGTTAACTTATTGAAACCATATTTATAGAGCGGCTATCGTTTTACTAAACTTTGTTAGGACTTAAGGTTCCTTAATGGAGATGAGTCCAGTGTAATAGTCATCATTGGCATCCAAATCAGGATTAAGTAAGTAGGTAACCTCATCAAAAATTTATTTTAATGTTTTTTTTAAAGATTACGGGAGCATTGCGCCATGCTGCAGTATTATTTCATTTTTTCAGGAGGGCAACGCAAGTTTTAGTTTTATTATAAAAATAAAAGAGCGTAATGTAATTAGAATTTTGTTTACTTTTATTTACCCGGTCAGGGTTGGTAATTATACACAATAAACGATAGCCCAGTTTTCAAATCTTCTATAAATCGCTACCAGTACCAATGCGTATACTAATAGATGACAAGGAATTTTACTATACATAAATGAAGGTAAATATACCTACTAATATTAATAATATGCCTATAGATAGTGGCCAACAATGTGATAATTAAAAAGACCGTATGACTCCACCGTTACAGTCCGAAAACATATATCCAATAAACAAATGCACCCAATGTGTGTCACCCGATTAGGTAAACTATAAAAAAGAATCGTCGGTACTTCCGTTCACAGTAACCAGAATTAACCACCAAAGACACACGCATTTATTAATTACGACTAAATATGGACGCAAAAATAATTTGTACACTTTTCCTCATTGCATTCAGTATTTTAATATCTGCCCTTCCTCTGGAGAAGCAACCGAGTGCTTTATTAAATAAAGCTGAAGACCAATCTCAGGAGATGATGGAGACAGCTGAAGGTCATCATCCGTTCCTACCGAGATTTGCATTGAAAAGAATAAAGGAAAGGAGGCAAAATATAAACAGGGGAGGATACTATCAGAGAAGGTACGACTTCAGAGGACAAAAGCCCCCGTGTAAACGACCTTACAGATATTATTGAAAAGTTTGTGTTAATACATTTTAAAAAGGTTAGATCAACCTGACCGCAACAATAGGAAGGAAAAACTTTATTTGTAAAACCATTTTAAAATGCACCAAATAAACACGAATTTATGAGTAATGGCCAAGTAAATAATAACGGATTCCTTTCTTCGACCCAGATCGTTTAGAATATAATACGTGACAATCAACATTTTCAAGTTAACTTCTTTGAAATAACGTCCAGTGAACACCCAATAATAGTGAAGCCGAAAAATAAACATGAATAAATATTTTATGTTTTTATTTATAACATTCGGCGCGAGTGCAAAAGGGCTTCCGCTTGGAGATTTACAAGAAAATATAAATTCAAATATACAAGATACTGGATTCATCGAAATAGATGATAATATATCTTCTGACAAGATTGTGTCAAGTGAAGTACCTTTGTCAATTGGTGACACAGATATAACAAGGGAGGTCATATTAGATAAAGAGTATGACACAGCTGAAATCAATAATCCGTATGTTACCGACTCTCATGACGACAACTCCGAAATGTTGCCACTAAATATTCCAATCAAGGATGAGATAATGGAAACTGCACCAAATAGTAGTATTGCTGCTGCATTCAACATTCGTAAGAGGAAAAAACATTATAACATCAATAAATTCGCTGAAAGAAGCTACTATGCTAGAAATCCTTACAGAAGATTTAGTTATTATCCACGAATGTACAGCTATTATCCAGCTCTCTATGGGTATAGGAAATCTTGCCAATAATCTAAAACATTTTGCATCTGTAAATTTTAAAAAAATATTTGGCATAGGTATGCTAAATTTATTATTATTAAATTATGATAAAAATTAAATAGAAAATTAGTTGCGGTGATAAAAACGAGCAGTTTGTAAGATAGATTAGACGAATTTCGATACGATTACGTGAAGCGTCAATGGGTGTGTAGTTTTGTGGTTAGAGTACCCGTGCGCATAACGGAGTTATCCTCTTACTGAGGATGTAGGTTCGAACTTGGATCCTCATTTCAGCTCAGGCCGTTGTGTGCGTGTTGGTTTTTCTTTCTATATTTTCATCATAATTTAATACTAACATTTTGTATTTTTACATTTAAGTAAGCAATAATACTCAATTTTACAAAATTTGTTTATCGGAAGTTTCCCATTGTAGTTAAGTAGATAGGTAGGTAGGTATACTAAGAGTATTCTCGAAAATTTTTAGCTGCGTAACTCAAATTTTTATATCAATAAAGTACATATTTTGTTGTTTTTGTTTACAGTTTATCACATTTTTTTACGACAAACAAATTTATTTTGCGCACAAATATATCATAAGTGGGAGGTATATTTTAACAGTGGTAGGCAGTGATGGTTATTACTCCAGTCTGCCGTCATCTGACCACTATTTTCAAGTGTAATACCCGTAGAGTGACCTAATCGCAAAGAGGACTGTGCACTAATCAACCTGACAGACATTTTTTTGTGGTAGCAGTTGTTTTTCATAGACCGCACTCTAGCTTAACATCAGGCGGTGTGCGGTCATATGTCGAACGACTATAAAAAATATACCGAAGGAGCTTAAATGGTTTCTAAAAATATCTCTTATAAATAGTTGAGCAATATATAGAATTTCAATAATAGCGCAGTACTTTTTCTGGAAGTGTGATTCAGAAAAATAAAATGTTAACATATAGATTCTAAATAATAAACAAATAAATAACTCTCTGGATATAAAAGCAATAGTTACTGAGAAAACATTATATTTATAATCGACATAACCATAATATACACACGTGTTATTTTGCTAAAATCATTTAAAAATGGTCAAAATATTCTTCACCATCGTAAGCGCAGTTACTATAACTAATTTTGCATCGGCTATGATAATCCAGAGCACGGAAGTGAGTAGTAATTTGAAAGATAGAACGGTGCATGATGAAAATTTAGACCAAGCACAACAATTTTACAACCAAGATGATCTAAAAGGAACTAATAATGAAGCAGTGGAAGCGGTCTACGAAGGAGAACCAGGTATTATAAAAAAAGATTCAAATGATGCAACACGTAGTGATGTCTACACCAATGGAAGACCCGAGATGATGGATACAGCTGCAGCGAGTGCAATATTTCCAATTCGACTCAGACGACATTATTACCACGGGCGTAGACATTACAACCCGTACAGATTCGTTCCTTATTACGCATATTATAGACCAAGGTTCTGGTTCTTCTAACACAAAAATATACATAATGAAGTGGTTTACATAAAAGGCGTTGAAATAAGCTGGTCGTCGTTTTATGGGTTAAAGAAGAGATAAATTTAGGAGAGTGAAAAGAAAGATGAGTATCATTTTAGAAAGCTTTATTAAATAAAGAAATCAAGGATTGCGCCGGACACAGCTATAGATCTACAAGGAGTTAGTTATATTGGAATAATAAAAACAACCATTTTTATAACTTATAAATTAATAACATAATTTATTAAAATTTAATTGAAAAACTTATTTAAACTTATTCAATGGCAAAAATCTATGTTTTTATACTTAATTATAATAATTTATTTTCAATGAATAAAAATAGCCAATGATTAACAAAATTGTCTTTTTATTTAAATTGACATCTAAATTCCTAAATAATAGGTCGCGTCCAACTTTATGACGTCTCGGAAGTTAACTGCGAGCGCTTCTTCGCGCAGGTACAGTCAAGTTCACAGTAATAAAATTAGGAATTAATTTTAAACATGAACATATAAAACGAACCTGCGGGAGCGTGCCCTTCCCTCTCACCTCCATCGTGCCCCGCTGATATCTCAGTTTGTGTACTGCGCAGCGACCTGTGCCTAACTTCGGAGCCGCCATAAAGTTTAATTCGTACTATAAGCTGATTGATGTTCGCACTGATTGTTGTACAAACAACCATCACAATATAGTTATCGCCACCGTCCTGAAGGCATGGGCGAAAATAGATCCCTACTATTGCGCATGCGTACACTCGCATACAAAAGTGCAAATTTAGTGTACAAAAGCGAAAATATTAGATTGTCTCATATGAGTATTATGATTATTCTAATATAAAAGGTACATATTTTTGGCAATTTTATTTAACTTACAAAAAAATAAATAATCCGGCAACTTCGCAATGACAATTTGTATATTTATATTTTAATGCGTCTGTCTAATTGTTAAATTATTATAGTTTCATTATATAAGTTTGTGCTCGAGTGTACTTAAGGGATCAGAGACATGAGGTACGGAAAGCGAACCAATCATAGAGACCGTGCTCGTCTTAACCCCCTTCCCTCTCCCAAACAAATCTAAAATGTTTGCCGTATTCAAGACTGTCTTAATGTCAGTTGTAGACCAAGAGCTAAGTAAGTTTAGCTTGGTTCTTGGTCTGCAACTGGTCTTAGATTCATATACCTATCCTCTATACCCACACCTTATCAAGTGCTTTAAACGTTGTAAAACAGACATACCCTATACTTAAAATAAATATTAAATTACAATTCGTAACATCTAAATTGATTTCTGGTAGAATATGTAGCGCCACACGTAGTAGGTGACGTAACACGCAATCGCTTTCGATAAATGAGCGTAGGTCACTGTTGTGACGTCACAGACAACCAGGAGTTGACGTAGAAACTAGGAACACAAAGGTCCAATAGCCGAAGACATCACGCAGAACAGTCCGCAGCGAAAAGATGACGTACGCTGATTGGTCGAAAGCCATTGCGGGTTACGCCACCTACTATCTGTGGCGCTACAAATATAAGTATAATACACATAAATTAGTTATAATAAAATGATTACATAAAATTCCAGAATATAAATAAGTTGCGATAGCTAATGGCAATCTAGCTGCAACTATGTTAGATTTTATAATTAAATTTTTACATAATAATAAATCTAACATTGGTGTATATTTAATAATTAAAAAAAAAGAAATCATGTAAGTAATAGATTATTTATGATACAATAAGAAATTCATACAAATCGTAGTAGTTTTAATAATAACAACATGACAGTATCTCGGTGGTATATGCCAGTGGATTATTTGCCAGGTCCCACCAAGGCTTCATCCATGAGTTCGTCATCAGTGATACAGGGTGAGTTTGAGTGTGGAGAGGGAACAATGAGTGGCGATGGAGCAGGACTCTTGGACAATTGTAAAGCCAATGCAGGTGATGCGGGAAACACAGGCCTCACGGCTACCAATCCGGACACTTTACTACCAGCAGGCGCAGAAAAGTCCAATAACATTTCAGCGGCTTCTTGTGGTGTCGTGGCTCCACTTCTCGCCACAGTGCCGCTTGTGGGTGGTTTCATACAGGCTTCTGTACTTTTTCTTTCGTCAGTGGTCACTTTAGGAGCAGAAAATACTTTCACAATATCTGTCTTAAAATCCAACGGCATAACTGGATATGGTCCTGCATAACTTTGTTCGCCTTTTTGATCATCTTTAGTTAAATTTTCGCCCTTAGATATATTCTCAGTCTTAGAAAATTGATCTAAAGGACGATCTACAGTATCCATTTTAGGATTTTGAAGAGTTTTAGGACTCAAGGAACCCATGTTCATGAGAGGCTTTGGAACATTCAGTGGATATGCGTTCTTTTGCATAGATTCAGGGCTAGTTCTCGCATTTGGGTTAAGAGGAAAACCATATTTACTTTGGTCCATATTTCTCGAAAAGTCATTAACTAACGAACGACTGTCATATTGAGGTACAGGATTATTTTTGTCAGGAGTATTTTGGCTTTTCAATTTTGGTATTTGAAATTTACTTGTATCTAATGGTTTAATAAGGCTCTCAACAATAAAGTTGGCATCCTTCGCAGCTGTTTTGTAGCTGCGATCTCCGTCAACTTCATCCCGACTACCACTTGGACTCGAGTGACGCTCAGATTTTGCTGAAAAAATTGATTTTTCAGAATTACTCCCCATTACTTTACGTGCCTTCTCCCTTTCTCTCATGATCTTCGTAATGTCTGTGCTGCTACTTTTAGGAGAACCAGAACCTGATTTCGATGCTGATTTAGATAAATTCATTCCAGTCAAACCAGAACTCGAAGATTTTGAATAAGGCACTTTTGACGCGTTAGGATTTCCTGGTGGCCCTGGGGAATCAGAAATGCTTCCGCTTGCTTTAGATGAGTTATTACTGGGTGTGGCGGACTTCGAGGACTGCATTGCTTGTGTTTTCTTAGAGGCCGGGCCGCTGATCACGCCAGGTTTTAGTCCTGTGTGAGTTTTTGGTGAGCCCTGACTTTGCGGCGTCAATTGTGGTGAAGATTGTTTGGAACTCGAAATGGTATTACTATAGTTTACCTTTGAAGCGCTGAATTCTTTAGTTCTTGTTTTATTTATGGTTATCTTCATTCCGTCTGAACTAGGTTTCACCATATACTCGTTTTTATTTTCTATCACTTTACTACTGTTAGATGTGGAGTTTTTTGGATCAGTAAATTTGTTAACGCTGCTGGTTGAACTACTTTTGGCCACGCCAAGATCAGTGTCAGATCCACAATGCTGTGCGGACTTCAGTTTATCTATAACTGCGCTCAATGAACCCTTCCTATTACGCGCTTGACTCGGTGCATTTGATTTGTTAACTTCAACATTCGGTGGGGAGATTAAGGGTTCAGTTACAGGTACATCGCTAGGAACAGGCAATATTTCAAGTTGCTTGAGTTTAATAGCTGGGTTTTTTAACTTCGGGCTGCTTCTTCCAGAACTGCTAGAGAAATTTAAGCTGGAATGTTTTTTCTCCTTGTCCCTTGAAGTAGAAGATTGTGATCCATAAGATTCTTTGGAAGTTTTACTGGTTTTCGATAGGTCATAACCTGTCGTACTAGATTTTCCTGAAGGAGAATTGCTTGCTGCCGATTTTAGCGCGGACATACTCGGTTTACCAGATCCTGAAGAACTATGCTTAGGCGAGGAAATACTGTGGTTTTTTGGACTCGAATAACCAGATAAATGTTTTGGACTGTTTTGTACTGGAGAATGGCGGGGACTATTGTGATGGCTAGACGTGCCAGAGGGTTTGCCCAGACTTTTTACTGTATTCGGGCTTGGCGATTTTGTGACAGACACAGACCTACCATGCGTAGGACTAGGACTAAATTTTCGTAACAATGTATTTGGAGATGTCGATCTCATTGGTGATCCATCTGTGGGTTTAATACTCACAGAAACAGGTTTCGTTAGTGGATCTTGTTTAGGTGGCACCTTTTCTGGTGGACCCATTGAGTCATCACGTCTTCGTTTCTTTTTCTTTTCTTTGCTTTTCTCCTCACCTGACTTACTTGATCTTCTATCAGATCTCATACGCTCTTCCATGCTTTTTGCCTGAGATGATGTGATTGGAGTTATTGTTATAGAGCTAGGCAAAGAAGCGGGTGGAGTAGTCGAAATTGGTATGATTTCAAAGCTTGGTCTGCGATCTAAACCGAGCATGGACGACAGATTGGATCCTGGAGCAGACGCACTTGCAGAGCTGATCGGAGTAATACTAACAGATGAAGGCATATAAGATTTTCCTTCAGTCAGATCTAGCAGTAAAGAGGCTGTGCTCTTACTTGATTCCTTGCTTTTCAGCTTTTGCCGTTTGTGTTCAGATTTCTGAAAAGAATTCCTGCAACAAAAAGTATTTGAATTAATTTGTTGTAATTTTATGTAGCATAATAATATAGTAAACTTTATATTACCTGATCATATCACTGATGTCTCCGTCATTTGACGTGTCTGCATCGGAAAAAACTCTGTTTTCTAGACTACCGAGCGCATCACTCGTATCCATGCCCGATAGCTCCATATCTGATGTCAATTCATTCTGAGATAATAACGAGCGTCGATCGACATCGTCATTTGTGGAATTACTATTCATGGTGTTGTCATCATCATTGACAAATGCGTCAGAATTTGACGTGTCACTGTCACTATCAATAGTTTCACCTAGGCTTTTGCCTTTCTTCTGATTCCATGGGTCAGATTCTGATTTCCTTTTGCGTGACTTGACTTCTTGCTTGATTTCAGAGTCAGCAGAATCTTGACACAGCATAGAAAGATGGTGTTGATTCTCCGACATGTATGCACCTGAAAACATTACCTCAGTTGTAGCTATTCACATAATATTGTTAACCAATAAAATTTTCTTAATTTACCTTGATGCGAATGGCTTAGATTGTTGGGATAAATAGCCCTGTGATTTGTATTTGGTTCTTGTTTTATATCGGGGCCTCCTGGGTCGAGGCCCCCCAAGCCTAAGCTAAAATTTGAAGAGTCCAAACCAGAATATCCACCATTCATGTGTCTTGTAGCAGATTCACGCTCCCATATTCGCACCAGCGACCTGTTGACCAAAGTAATACCACATCATGAGAATCAGTTATTCTATAATCTATACTATATGATAAAACATCTCTCACATTGTTATTACTGGGCTTTGTACGAATATCAAGCTAGAGTGTGATCCATGAACAAAACAACCGCAACCATGTAGAAATGTCTGCAGGCAGCAGTCACCTCCGCTATGGCTGGCTGGCTGGGTGTGTACTGTCAATTTAGATGGTGCATACTCAGGCCGGCATAGCGGAGGCGACTGCTGCCCATAGAAATTTCTCTCATAGTAGCTGTTGTTTTCGTTCATGGATCACACTCTAGCTTTACATCAGGCGGAGTGTTGTCATATGTGGAGCTTCAATAGAAAAACAAAAAAAAGTGGCAAACATCATTAAACATAACATTGTAAAGTATACCTTAACATAATGGGAATGGAATGCGTCTTCTGCAGTACCCTCGTAATATAATCATCAATATGATCAGGCACAGGAGTGGAGAGTGTATGCAATGATGCACGTGGTGCTCCGGGCTCAGTCAGTAGTAGTTCCACAGTGGCCATGCTCTCGTCTCCGGGATGCTCCAGTGATATGCTTATATGTTGCCAGGACAGAGCGCTAACTTCAAATATGAGCACAGACTCTATATCTACCACTGGAATAAAAAATATAGAAGATTAACATTATCATATCAGAGAACTAGTGAAGAATTATTGGGCTAAATTGAATCAAAGCCAATCAACAGTTGTTACTTGATCAAATCGTAAACAAAATGTATGGGATTTGATATTTTGTTATCGATTCGATCAAGGTGGCGATCAAAGTGACTTTTAACTTTAGGCCATTGTTGCTAATTTAAAAAAAAGAAAAAATAAGCAACATGGTCTGGTACAAGACGTTATGCTTCAAATGTTTTGTTCTCTTTTATTTTTCAATGCTGCAGCTCAGATAAAAATAAAGGGTTGGGTATGAAAATACCATAACATAAACGAATTTCTAAAATGTATACTGAAGAAGGTCTGAGGACAACGTTTCTTTGTTTGTCCCATTACTATGACTGGAACTAAACATTTTTTTTATTGTAGCTCGGGATGTGACAACACTCCGCCTGATGTAAAGCTAGAGTGCGGTCCATGAATGGAAACAACTGCTACTAAAGAGGAATTCCTACAGGCAGCAGTCGTCTCCACTATGCCAACTTGAGGAGACGAGCATGTACTCCTCTCGTTATACCTGGCTACTTTCAAACTATTCCCGAAACGCGACAAGGTCACTTCACAGGTGTTACATTCGAAAGTGGTAGTGCTACCCCAGGACGGCAGACTGGACAAATACCCATCATCAGTCTGCCAACCACGTATATTGTGCATTAAATCAACTGTTTATTGAAGATGTTACTACTTTTTCGAACTTGCCAGGAATAACGAGATAAGTGTGCACTGTCAACCTGTATGACGACTGCTATTTAAACCGGCCACAATTTGTCGTCTGTCTGGGTGCTATCACGCCATTTCATACTCATTTAATACTCTCAACCCACGACTAGTTTTTTTGTTGTTCTAATAGGCAAAAAGTGGTACAATACTCAAGCAAACATATTTTTAAAATTAGTTACTCACTACTTTTGGTTTGCAGTCGAACACAGCTCGATATAAGTGCATTGAAAAGAGCTTGTTGTCTTAAGCACGATAACAATTGTGGTACATGAGAGGGGTGCGTAAAAGGTACACTGCTCACTAAACAACCTTCAAGGCCTTGCGTCTCACATAAGAAATAACATTGCATTTGATCTGGAAGACTCTGAAAGAAAACAAGTAAAGAACAATTACAAAGTCGGCATAGCGGACGCGACTGCTGTCTGCAGATCTCCTTCTCTGATAGCAGTCGCCTCCGTTCATGGATCACACTCTAGCTTAACATCTGGCGAAGTGCGGTCATATGACGAGCTAAATAATCATTAAAAAAACCGATTATAATCAAATAAAAAGTCTTAAAGATGCTTTATGCAGATTTTTTAAACTACATGATTTGGAATTGATGCAAGAATCCTATAGGCACTATTAAAGAGTGGTAGGCAGACTGATGATGGTTATTTGTCCAATCTGTCGTCCTGGGGCAGTACCACCACTTTCGAATGTAACACCCGTGAAGTGACCTTGTCGCGTTTCGGGGATAGTTTGAAAGTAGCCAGGTATAAGAGAGGAGTGTGCACTGTCAATCTAGATGGTACATGCTCGTCTCCTCGAGCCGGCATAGTGGAGGCGACTGCAGCCCGTAGAGATTTCTCTGTGGTAGCAGTTGTTTCCATTCATGGACCGCACTCCAGCTTTACATCAGGCGGAGTGTTGTCACATGTCGAGCTACAATAAAAAATAAAAAAAAAAGTTAGATTTGAATAGATGAAAATAAACGCGACCACGTCGCTTCATCTGGACAGCGGCAGACTGGGCTAATAACTATCATCAGTCCAACTACCACTCTTTAATTCAATGTCTATATGGAACATTGGTATTGGTCAGAATTAAGTGAGATTTGAACACGGGTCTCATCGATTGTGACTTTACCGCTACACTACCATGGCAACTCCTCAAATCTAAATCTGTTCAAAAGGAAACTGTATTATTTTTAGAGTGTTCGGATTATTTAGGACATATAAAAAATTTACTTACCACATACATTCCTCTACTAAAATTAAGTTCCACAGTCTTTCCAGGTGTAATCTTATTGTACGCTTGCTGCGCGACCAGACTGAGAATAGGTTTGGCATTGCCCCAATCTCCACCACATTCTACCTGAAATTTTATGAGAAAATAATTAATTTAATTAATATTTTTATAATAGCTCAATGGCACATGGCTACACTCCGCCTGACACTAGAGCATGGTTCATTAGCAAATACAACTGTAAATAGTGTGCAAATCTAAAAAAAGTTCCTCAAGCCTAATTTTTTTTCATTCTAGTCGCCCACCAAACTGGTGAGACCTGGGGCTGACCTCGTGGTGATCAACCACAAGGATTAAAAAAGCCCCTCAAGCCTAAGTGGTAGGCAGACTGATGGTGGTTATTTGTCCAGTCTGCCGTCCTGGGGCAGTACTACAATTTCGAATGTAACACCCGTGAAGTGACCTTGTCGCGTTTCGGGAATAGTTTGAAAGTAGCCAGATATAACGAGAGGAGTGTGCACTGTCAATCTGGATGGTACATGCTCGTCTCTTCAAGCCGGCATAGCGGAGGCGACTCCTGCCTGTAGAGATTTATCTGTAGTAGCAGTTGTTTCCATTCATGGACCGCACTCTAGCACTTTAAATCAGGCGGAGTGTTGTAACATGCCGAGCTACGATAAAAAAGTGGTCACGTTTCCACAAACAAGTGACATCCGGGACAGTCTGCCACTGATAGCAAAGGCCTATACTCCTCTGCAGTAATAGTTCATGAACCATACTTCAGCTTAAAATCAGGACCGCTGACACATGCCAGACTACTGTAAAAAGTAAAAATTTTACTTACTTCTGTTGTGGCATTCATTAGCTTAGCCAATCCTGAGCATAGTGGTGTTGGTTGTGACAGTTTGAGAGTGAAACATGCTGGGAGCATCATACTGTTTTGAAGACCAAGTGGAGCATATACTGGTCCATTAGATCTGGGGTAAAGATAATATAAAATCAGATTTTATGTTTTTATATATATTGTAGATTCCTCTGAGGCCTTCTCAGCAATTGAGCAGCCATGGCCGCTCGTTGCGCGTGAGAAAATATATACTTACAAATACTTATAAAATATATACTTTTATATCAGTTTCTGATATATTAAGTAACTACTTTAAATTTTTTTGTCATATGATATTTTATAGCATATATATGCGATATGCCCAGTAAGCGATTTAATATTGATATTGTATTGCCGTGTATAGATTTAAAATATCAAGATATTGTATGGTGTAGATACACAAAAATATCAATACGTATCTGGCACCGTTCCTGCCTAGGGTCACCTTACGCTCTTTGCATCGCGGCTCTCTGACTGTAAATTAGTCTAAACTTATATATTTTTTAAATTATAGTCCTCAACTCACCCTTTCCCAGTTCTAGGTCCAATAGAAATAATAGGAGAAACTTGTAACTTATTAGCCATAGAGCCTTCTAGTAAGACCGTTGCTGATTGTCCCAATGGTGTGTGAGAAGGAGCAACCAAGGAAGCCAGTCCAGTAGCAACAGCCGGTTTTCCCGTTGACAGTAACTCCATGCTCAATGGTTGGAGCCCCCTTTCCTTGTCAAGAAGCTCGTAGGGCGATACAAAATACGTTAAACGCATGGCGTGACCTAAATTATTAATTAATTAATTAATCATTATATTGCATAAGATACAGAAAATTATCTATTATTAATATAATTTTTTTATTGTAGCTCGGCATGTGACAACACTCTGGCTGATGTAAAGCTAGAGTGCGGTCCATGAATGGAAACAACTGCTACTACAGAGAAACCTGTGCAGGTAGCAGTCGCCTCCACTATGCCGGCTTGAGGAGACGAGCATGTACCATCTTAGATTGACAGTACACACTCCTCTCGTTATACCAGGCTACTTTCAAACTATTCCCGAAACGCGACAAGGTCACTTCACGGGTGTTACATTCGAAAGTGGTGGTACTACCCCAGGACAGACAAATAACCATCATCAGTCTTCCTACCACTCTTTAAAGTTTAAAAATTATTGTTTATATATCATTAAAGATTTAAATTGGAGGATTTAAAGCAGACTAATGATGGTTATTAGCTCAGTCTGTCGTCCACCACTTTCGAATGTAACACCCATGAAACGACTATATCGCGTTTCGGGGACAGTTTGGAATGTGCATTGTCGACCTGGATGGAGCACATTTGTTTCTTCAGGCCGGCATAATGAAGCGACTACTGCATGTAGAGATTTTCCTGTGATGTCTGTTTATGGACTACACTCTAGCTTAACATTAGGCAAAGTGTTATCATATTGCAAGCTACATTTAAAAAAATCTATTCACTTGCCACTAACGGTGGCTTACTTACTTTACTTTTTAAAATTATAATTAAATATAAACATTCTAGCTTAACATCAAGTAGAGGTCATTAGCCAGATTACTACAAAATGAATACATACCCCCTCTACGTTTTTGCAAGAATCCGATCGGACTTTTATGAACCTGAGCCCAGGGATCTTTAATATAACTTTGTAATTGTCCGAGAGTACATAAATCTGCTTCTAAACTTTGTAACGCACTAAACGCCTTGCATTTAACCTAAAAACATAATATAAACAACTTGATCATATAAAACACATATTGTTTTGGAACAATTAGAAATTCAGATATGTTATTAAATATAATACCTATTTAAGTAGTTACAAATACCTTTTTCTCAGCATTTAATTGATAAACAGCAGTCAGACCTTCAAGTTGAGCAGTAAAATCAGCAAAATCACCACGAGATATGCAAGATACTAATTCTTCACAACTCTGCTGCTCTATCTGTAATTTTAGATGCCATTATGACACTGATAAAAGCTGCTTTAACTTAGGGAAGCTAATTATCATATGAAGGATTGTATAAAATAATTAAATTTACATTATTACAGATGCTTTATGCAGATTATGCATTACAGATCTTGCCTTATTAATAAAAAAAAGCTGCTTCTAGATTTGCAATTCAAGTCTATTGCAGTCTATGCAATAAAATGTTCAAAATATATAAAACAACCATTTGTAAAGATGACCAAATCGTAAAATTCCTATAAAGTAAACCACATGTAACCCATAAAGTGACCTAAATTGTACAGTGATGTAACTGTGTCGCATTTCGGGATCAGTTTGGAAGTTGTCAGGTATAACGATAGGAGTGTGCACTGTCAATCTGGTTGGTGCACATTCGTTTTCTCGAGCTGGCATAGTGGAAGTAACTGCTACCTGTTAAAATTTCTCAGAAGTAGCGTTTGTTTCCATTCATGGATCATAATATAATTAATAATTATTATTATTTCTTTATTTACTTATATTATCTGTCTGAGTCTGATTTTATTTTTCTTTTATTTCTAGTTTTGTACGAAATATTTTAAAGGTTTTTATTGTTTTGTTTGTTATTTTTGATTTGTTTTATTTTACTTCAATTTGTAATTAAGCTAAGTTGAATTTATGAAATAAATTATTATTATTATTAAATAGAAAAAAAAACTTTCGCTTTGATAGCATCCATTATTTTATTTATTATGTAAGTAACCACAACAGGCCACAGTTAGTTAAAACATACAATAGTGTCAATAATATTAGTTATAGAATTAGACTGTGACCTAAAGCATTTCTTTAAAATTTTGTTAATGACATAATGGACATATACATAGCTTATTCTAAATTAAAAACAGAACATGACATTAGTAGACAGATAATATTCATCCCTTGTAATAATAATAATTTTAAAAAAACACTTCATCAAGTTTCACATGCAACCCCAGCAGGTCATTCTTAACTATATTATTAAAAAATACATTACCTTTCCCTCATGATGTATTTTAATATCTTTAACTGTCCCAGAAGTTTCTACTAATATTTCTAAATAAAACATATCAGATGATATGAACATATTCAGGCCCGAAGTTCCAACGACAAATTTTAACCTGTGAAAAACATTTATGTTTTAGTATTTGTTTCCTCTTTTTAGAGTAATTTCCATGGCCTCACTATGTACAATATGATTACCTTTATTGCTTTTAACATAAAGAAAGAAGTAATTAATAAAAGAGAATTTCGGTTACGATTTTATCTGGAGACCTTAGAAATTCGAGTAAATAATTATTGCGTTAAATCAGACACAGTTAAAGCTTCAATTTGGTACCACTTTCATCTTAAGCAACACTCAATTTTAATACAAACCTAAATGTAACTAATCTATTCGTAATGGGTACAAGCATATCAGCATGGCAATAATGGATACAAACCTAAACCTAACCTACCCTATTCGTAACGGGTGGAAGGATTTCTGCATACAAACCTAAATCTAACTTAACCTAACATAATCGTAACGGGCGGAAGGATTCTGACAAATAAATGTAATTATGTATTAAAAGTGATTTTAAAATTAGTTTCAAGTGTCTGAGAACCTTTGGTACCGCATTTGAACTCTTACTAGGACTGATTTAATACAATAATTATCCACTGGAAGTATTTAAATGTTTTAAGGTCTGTCCTCTAATAGCTAGCCAGAATTTCTCCTACCCAAACATAACACGCTATTATTAAGATATTACTTACCCAAGTTGTCGGGATAAGCATTCAAGCCTTTCTATAAGGCTTTGTAGAGAGCTAACTTTGATACAATGCTGTAAACTATCTAAACACTTCTGCAGGATCATCTTATCGGCACTGTCTACTGCCCAACGTTTATCCTGAAAGTATTTGCATACATTATTGATTTCCAATATGCAATTCTCATCTCATTCAAGTCTAACTAAAGTATTGAAACTTACGAGCATAGTCATCCGTACAGCTTTGGATGTCTCAGCTAAATTTTTATATTGAGATGTTTTAGACCTCAGTTTCTCCATGAGAATTTCCTTTTGTAGCTCCTTAGACTTGTCTACAAGCCCATTGGTTTGAGCCACGGCGGCTAATTTGATATCAGTCATCTTGATAAACTTATTAAAACATAAACCACAAATATAACTTAACTAATAACAAATATAACTAAAGAAAATAACTATTTAAGGAGTGCATTGATAACACGAATAAAAATTTCATTTAATAAATAATCTGTATTAATTAATTGATAGAACACATTGTACGTAATTACTATTAAATAAAATTAGTAAAAAACAGTAACAAAAAAAATTCGACTTTAAAATTATATTCTTATTATTGCATACAGCGACCTGTCAACTTCACGCGATGCCATTTCTCGATTGCAATTTACACAACAAAATTTAAAAGCGAGTGTCACCAAAACGAAATTCTGTTAATTTGTTTTCTAATCATAGAAAAATTACTTTATGTCAACGACATATGTCACATTTTTGTGTGTAAGAATGCAAAAAGATATATCTGTTTCATTATTTGCGTGCTCTTTAATTTAGTAGTATAAATGCCACATTTGGTCGCGTTCAATTTATTAAATAGAAGCGTTCATTTTATAAATGAGACTAAACTTTTTATGTCCATTTGCACCATATGACTTAACTATTACTGTCACGTTAAAGTAATAGTTAAAGTTAAAATTGGTTTGCTTCAAAAAAAATCTGTCACATTTGACGATTACTTTAACCTTAACCGTTACTGGCGAATTTCGGCCGGTCAAAGTTTAAGTAATAGTTAAATCAATGTCGCTAACGTGAAATCTTTGAAAAGCCGCTCTTGTTTGTATTGAGAGAATTCATTTACACCAGCAACCCTTTTAACTATGACAAATTAATTTACACGATGGTGCAACGCGCGTGGAGTAAAAGTAAAGGTAACTGTCAAAGTTAGGGTGGTTTGCACCAGAGATGGCCGGTTAAAGTAACTTTGACTGTTACTTTAACTTTAACTTTGACAGTAACCTTTACTTTTACTCCACGCGCGTTGCACCATCGTGTAAATTAATTCGTTATAGTTAAAAGGGTTGCTGGTGTAAATGAATTCTCTCAATACAAACAAGAGCGGCTTTTCAAAGATTTCACGTTAGCGACATTGATTTAACTATTACTTTAACTTTGACCGGCCGAAATTCGCCAGTAACGGTTAAGGTTAAAGTAATCGTCAAATGTGACAGATTTTTTTTGAAGCAAACCAATTTTAACTTTAACCATTACTTTAACTTGACAGTAATAGTTAAGTCATATGGTGCAAATGGACATTAAAGTTAAAGTAACAGTCAAAGCTACTTTAACCGGCCATCTCTGGTGCAAACCACCCTTAAAGATATATTTTTATCAAAATAATGTTAAACTGCATAATTATAACTACTAACAAAACATTATTTTTTTAAATTGTAGCTTGACAAATGACAACACTACGCTTGATGTTAAGCAACAGTAGTTCCATGAACGAATGTAACCATCACAGAGAAACTTCAGCAGGCAGCAGAAGACGCGCCTAGATGCCTTTGCTATGTCGGCTTGAGAAGACGAACGTGCACCATCCATGACTACAGTGCCTCACGTTATACTTACTTCTTTCTACTTCAAAATTACTGTAATTTATTTTTAGGTTCATATTAATTCAAAATTGTGGGATCAAATCTAATCTAAATGTTGATTTGATAATTGATAGCACAGACCTTCTCTAGTAGTAGACCTCTGTCAGAAATCCTTGTGCGAAGTTGCCTCGCATTGCATATTAAATGGTTGATTATGCAAGACGCTTTTATTGTAAAGTCTTTGTGTATTTTCACATATTTAAAGTATAGTAAGTAAGATAATAGAAGCGCAATGAAATTAATTATTTACTTGGTTTCTAAGTAGAAAAAACAGTGCACAATCCAGCTAATTAGATATGCCGATGATTAAAGCTAAAGGGCGGTCCATGGACAGAAAGAACTGCTACTCAGAGCAGCAATCGCCTCTGCTATATCCACTTGAGATTCGCATTATCTAGATTCTAGATTAACAGTGCGCATCTAGATATAACATAGTATATATATAACTAATATAGATATAACACAAAGTTATACCGTTATAGTACCGCAGAACAGTAGACTGAACCATCATTAGTCTGCCTACCCTCCTAGGAGATAAAGAGTTATCCAAAGCAAAAAGCATTTTAAAAACAGCAGTAGTTTCGGAACGCTTATGGGACATTTAATTTATTAATTTTTGGTTTGTTGGTTTTTTTTTAATGGGTCGTCTCTTGCATAATCGCTTCGCCAGTGTAGTGGTTGGAAATTTAATTTTTTTCTGTGGTTATATAAAAATGAAAACGTAAATAATCATTCTAACAAGAATTTATGATCAATTAAGTATTACAGAAGTTAAATGATCTTATGAATATGCATTAGTAGCATAGTTGACCTCGAGAAACTCTAATTATTCCTCACCCAACAGGGTCATCCGGTTCAGACGACAACAATATTTTATACAAATTTAATTAAATCTTGGTACCTACAGAATACAATAAATAAATATCACATGATCCCTTATTCGGATCCATGATTCCCTTAGCCTTACATACCAAAAAAGTTTTGTATATTTTGTTAGATTTTTTTAATAGTTCGGTTTAATTGTTATAACTCTCAGTTAAAACTGAACACGTGTAGCCCGCTAGTTAGAATATAAATGATGGGAGTCACATTTTGCAGTCACAGAGAATATCCGGCTTATACGCTTTTACATAATTGTTCCATTTCTTCTCGACTTCTAGATCTTTCCAAAATATTTGAACGTTGGCTGCCTCTGTGTAACTTACTTCACAGGTTACACTTGAAGTGGTCTGCCTAATATTAAATTCTTGTGAATATAAAATCTACCGACCTCCATTAGATTATAAAAATATCAAAACGTAAACGTAATACTGTTCACAGAGTTCACTCCATTTGGTAATTAAACTCATCAACTTAATCACATAGGAGTGAATCAAATGTGATTACATGGATAGAGCCGAATTAAGCAATGCTTATGGTAACTATAAACCTAACTTACCTACGAGGATTTTATATAAAAAAGAAAAAATAATTATAAAAATGATGTAAAACAATTCGTTTGTCATTTTATTTCAGTTTATAATTTGTTTTGTTAATTAACTTCTCTATTTATAATGGCTTCACTTTTTTAAAACAAATTCACAGTAAAATATAAAATTATATTTATCATTACATTTTGATTAAACAATAGATCTTTGTTCGGAATGTCCATTTATTTATTTGATTTATTGAACTTGTTTGATGTAGGTCGGCCTGTAAAACATATTAAAAATTCATTTTAATTTTGATACATTATATTTATGATGGCTTCTGTGGTTGTCTGTTACTCAGAGGTCCCAGGTTCAACTCTCGGTCGAAACAAATAATTATGTTTTTTTTTTAAATAGCTTGATATGTAATCCGTTGTAACCACAACTGCAGATATAGCGGATACAGCTAAGGTGGTACTACCACTTTCGAATGTAACACCCGTGAAGTGACTTTGTCGCGTTTCGGGAATAGTTTGAAAGTAGCCAGGTATAACGAGAGGAGTGTGCACTGTCAATCTAAGATGGTACATGTTCGTCTCCTCAAGCCGAGCTACAATAAAAAAAAACTACCCTAAGACGACAGGCTGGGTGTTACAATTTTTATTGTTTTTTTTTCTTCTGGTACCTAGTTTGAAGCCATAGTATTGTATGTATGATACAGTTGACTTATAAAATTAGAAATATGTAATTAAAACAATATACAAACGCTTAATTGTTATTCCCAATCGGCATTTTGTAGTTATCAACAGTATTTAATTGTTTCAGATCTTCTTGCACTTGCTTATTTTCTCTATAATTACAATATAACATTTAAGGCCGGTAATTCAATACTTTCTTAAGGCCTAGTTTACATTTTTCCAGACCAGGACTACAATTGGAATAATTTAAATCGGCACTGGATTCAGTGAGTGATTGACTGGATACGGCTCAAATACGGCCGGCAATCTAGCGCCGCGCGTTCGTTCTTTAGCGTGTACAAATAGTAATTATATATAAATGTCTATAATGTGTAAATAAATGACTGGAATCATGTAAACTAGTAAAGGCGACTTAAGTCTGCAATTCTTGACTTAACTTGCTTTCTTAGGATATTTTAAAAGATATATTTTTAGCTGTGTAAGCTTCCTTAAGAACCTTATATTATTAGGCAGTAAGGCGAACTTAATTTACCACCTGACTTAAGTGACAAGGAGTTATCGACTCTACATTATTGTATAAATATTTACCTCGAATTTGCCGCCATTTGATGTAGCCAAGGGTTTATTATACCCCTTCTAGTTGCCATGCTTTCCATATTATTCGCCTGTTGATCTAATTTTCAGAGAAAATAAACACAATTTAAAGCTAAAAAAAGTAAGGGAGGTAGGTAAGGAGGTAGGAACCATTGAGGTACATAAGATGTCTGCTAGTTTTAAAGTTATGATATAAAAAAAAATAAAGGACATCTCCTCAATCCGGCATGGCGGAGGCGACTACTCTTTGCAGATATTTCTCTATCGTAGCATTTTAGCCGAAATATAAAAAAATTAGGGTTAGACAGAATTTTGGAAATTAATAGCTTAATTAGTTAGGTAATATCTTTAGACTTTGATAATAATTAGGATACCAATATGAATTGAGCTTACTTCTGCGAGTTGCGTCGAGCGAGTAATCATTGTCGTTAAAATTGAAACGCCTCCACTGATCCTAAAACATTAAAATTGTTACAAGTTTATTTTTTAATTTTAATCTTTTTAAATTTTATTAAAATTCATTGTATTTTTACCTGATTGCTACGGGCATCGCATGTCACAACCAACACCACGAGTGCGATCGTCAACCCCCTTAACAGAATCATTATTGCCTATAAAAATCTGGAAAAAATGTCTCCTCAAAATAGTTACAATTTTAAAACCTAACAAACACGCTCTATATACCGTCATAATACTTTGATTTTGTCAAGTAATTTCTGGTTTTTTTATTTTTTATAGGCATACCAGTCCCACCACCACTTTCAAGTGAAGTGGCATAGTCGCGTTTCGGGATCAGCCGGATATAGCAACGTCAAGTTCTCAAGCCGAACGTACAAGAAAAAAAAAATACTAACCTAATTTTAGAATTGGCGGATGTTCTGAGTTCCGAGGTTCTTCTGTTTATAGAGGTGGATGAATATCTACGTTTAAATCAAGACTTTATATATTAAAATTTTTATCAATTTTACAGACTATGGTTGGTAATAACGTTGAAATTAAAATATGTTAAAATGAATAAATAAGATTAAAGTTATTTGATTATGATGATTGATTTTAATATACGCTTTTTATTGTGTTTTTTGCGTTTAATATTTATTTATTTATTTTTAGATAAAATAAAACACCATTTATACATTTATGTGAGGTGCGTGAGTTCAGTTTTTTTTTACATTTACTAAGTTTATAGTTAATTAATTTTATTTTATCTAAAATATCCGATACGCTTCTGCAAGGAAGACGAGCGCTATAAAGTTGTTGAACTTAGACAATAGAATTCAAAGGAAAAGAAAAAGAAGTAACTCACCAAAAAATACGACTCTTTTATGGATAAACCGGCTCGCAAGATTGTACTTGGGGTAGCTTTTCAATTAGTTCTTGACCTTTTTTTCGAATCAACGAATCTGACCCCTGTGGGTTGTTGCGATTTTTATTCATTTGCATTTTGTACGCAACGTTTTCAGAGCGGTGTTTAGGATCCACAAATGGAGACACTGTTGCCACAGGCAGCAGTCACCTCCGCTATGCCGGCTTGAGAAAAATATGCATCGCCAAGCTACTTTCAAGATGATCCCGAAACAACTACTAACCATCATCAGTCAATAAATTAATTTTAAATAAATACAACAAGAAATATCTATATTTAATAGGTATTAGTAATAAAACGAAATGAAATTATTTCAAACAAAAATTACATTATCCCATTACATTTGTTCACATGTGAAATGTTATCAATTTGGGTAAACTGAGACGCGCGCAACGTGCAGAATTCGATAAACGTTTTTATACCCATTACTTATTGAAATGTTGTTAACTTAGGGCCTGTAATATACGTAAGTTCACTGAATTTACTTCAATATTACTTATAGAGCTCATGCCCTACAGAACATTTATTTATTTATTTTTATTTATATTCTTTATTGTACGAGTAACAAAAGGCGGACTTAAAGCTTAAAGGTGGCTTTATCTACCAGTCGAACATTAGGTGAGTGGGAAGCGCTAAAGAGGGAGGATTATTTAAATATAATAGATACATAAATAAAATATACAATATCAGGATACATTTGCTATTTTTGTTATTCGTTTAAATATGGTAGGCAGTTATTATGGTTATTAGGCCAGTCTGTCGTCCTGTAAGAGGGTAGTGGCACCACTTTCAAATATATCACCCATTAATTAACCTAGTGTCTATCAGCTTGGAAGTAGCCAGGAATGTACCCTATCGAAGGACTGTTAAAAAAATATTATCATTAAAATTATCAAAAATAATTCAGTCAAGTCCTTTGGATTGGATTCGAAGTCTGATCTTAATAGATTATCTAACAACAGCTGCTTTTAAAATCATCAATCATCTCACTAAATAATTGAACTGACTTAGGTTATATAATTAGGTTTTATAATTCAAAGTATTGTTATATGAATAATTTTAATCAAATTGAGGTAATTTTACTTAGGTAATAACATAAATTAACGCTTTTGGGTAGACCCGCATCTGTGTTCGAGATATTCGTCCGACATAACATGATTTATTACCACGTGCGAAATAATAATCTATGTATACTAATATTATAAATTTGAAAGTGCGTTTGTTTGCCCCGCAATCACACTAGAACGGATCGGATCTTGAAGAAAATTTAACATAAATATAGATTTTAAATAGAATAAATTATACGATATTTTTAAAGAGATAGCTCTGTTATTGAGGAAAGGTTTACAGCTATTAAAATCAGTGGCGTAGCTAGCGTGCGCGAAACCCAAAAATGTTTACTTTTTTGCGTTCGGGTGTCACCCCAATTTTACTCGAGAACTGCAAAAAAAACCTCAAGCCTAAGTGGTCAAGTTTACAGGGTCGGCTGTAATTCCCAAATGGGACCTCAAACAGACCCTAGCTACGCCACTGTCAAAATGTACCCTAGGGATGGAACAAAACGTTATACACATACAAAGATGCTGATAACAGCTAATATAAATCATTAATACATTGTTTGAAAGGGAAAAGTGTGTCACGCATTTTGAAGACATAACAGACACGCGTAACCATATTACTCTAAGGCATAAACACAGAAGGAAATTTTTGCTTTGACTGGAACTCGACCGTAATTTTTCGTGTTATGATTTTCTTTATACAAATATTTACTTTGACATTGGTAAATTCCCTAAACCTACTAGAATAGCTAATTAATAAAGTATCACAGTGGCTCCCAAACTTTTTTAATTCAGGACGCACTTACAAGTTTGATAGTTTTACAAGTTAGTAGGTGTAGAGTTTGTGCACACTTTGGGAACCCCTGATGTGTATTTATTTTTTACTTATTACTTTAGAGACTGCGAGACCTAACTTTGACGGAAGTAAGACAAGTTTAAATGAGTTTGTACTACTAACAAAGTTTTCAAACTGCAGCTGTGTTTGATTGAACTTTAAATACAAGTTTACATCGAAGCAAACGTTCAATTAATTGAGAGAAAGTAAAGTAATGATCTAAGTATAGAATTACGTTATTACTTTTCGAATAAGTTATTAAAATAATAAGCTTTTAGTACCTAATCAAGATAGTTGTGTTCAATTACTATTATTTTATTGGGTTCTGCCTAACATATGATCGATCTATTGATGCCAATGTCAGAGTGCGATACATGAGGGAAAACAACTGCTACTGCAGGAAAAAAGTATGCAGGTAGCTGTTAATTGGAGTTAATCTACTATTATTACACATTAACTCTGAAGAAACACAAGAACGATAACATCTATGTATGGGTTTGGCTGCTGAAACTCCATGTTGCCCTAAAAGAGTAGATATAAAAATAAAACAAACGTAATTAGTAGGTACATTGAAAGTTTTAATAAAACTTAATAATGTTTAACATCCATCTAAAGAGTATAATTTATTGAGTAATATCTTTATACAATAATACTGTTTAAGTTAAGATAAACGTTAAAGATAAAACCTCTCCCTTAAAAATCTATGAATATTATTTTCAATTCTATTTTTAAATACAATACATACCTAATATTTAATTTTTTTAAATTACGCATGAGTTTAATTCACTTAACATTACAAGACGGAGATAGATAAATAATTAAAAAGGTACTTTTGTACTAATGTTTGAATATGAACACAAAGTTCTAAAAAAATAAACGATAAAAAAGCAATTATATAAAATAAGCGCACTACTTTTTATAATTTAACAATAATAATCTTAATCATTTCAAAATTGCACTGTTTTTCGAGTATCTTAAAGATCGGGAGAAAATTTACAAAATTCTTGGAACAAGAGGATAGCTGTCAATTGAGCGTTTTGATCCGATGGGGAAATGTGATAGATCAATTTCGTCCATGGGGTATTCTGCTGGATTTCGCTTCTTGTCGAAGTAGGACCTGAATAATATAAATAATATTTATTAAGCATTTCAAACCGATAGTTCTTTTATTTCCGTTTTAATCTTCAAGAATCTCCTATTTTAACTTGTTTGAACTTAATAAAAAAAAAGAGTTGCTTACTATGTTTATGTTTTTTTTTTGTATTCGCGACCCAGCGGGCTTAATTTCAGCTTTCGAAACATCAGATTAAAATACTAAACTGCATTACAGCTTACTAGCTGTAACTACTGAACTATTACTAAATTATAACAAATAAATAACATCAAAAGTGCAAAATTAGTGTTTGTTTTAACAATGAACTCGATGGGGCTGGTGTGCCTTGTAGGCAAAAGTGAGCTCATAGATTTAAAGATATTTAAACTAAATATGTATGTCAGTATTTGCCAGCTCCAATTTAGGTAAATAATGTGATGACTTACTCTCCATGTCCAATGGAATTGGGCCCCATCATGTGCACGAATCGTTTAACAGCATAAGGGAACGGCATGTTTGTATGGTCGATCTCATCGAAATTGCGCTTCTTCACGAAGTTGTCTAAACCCGAACTATGGAAATAATAACTTATTAAGTATTCTATAATAATAATAGTAAGTAATTAGCCTATCCCATTTTAATTAGCGTTTAAAGGCTACGGCAAAGAAAAAAATGCCCATATAACTCGATAATATTCATATAGGAAGGTTTAGCCGAGTTAAATTGGTATAGATGTCCGAATCTCCGAGAAATCTTGGCTGGTATCAATGTAATTTTTGTTGTTATTATTATTATTATATGTAATTTGGTCCTTCGGTCGATATATGAGCATTATACTAGTTTTTCTTCTACATTCTACAAAAAGGGCAATCATTTTTTAGTATAAGAATCACATTATTTGTATTTGAAAAATTACAAATTACAAACTATGATAAAAACATTATTTTAGAGAGCTATTTTAGTATTTAATTCAAATAAAATTAATTTAAAAACATATAGAAATTATTTACCTCAACTTAATTTAATTTAACAATTATATTCTTAATTTGTATAAAAGAGGATGGTAGAAATTAATTAATATTCAGGTAATATGATTCGTGGCTTCAAAAGCTCTACTATGTAATTTAAATGGGTTTGCGGAGAGTAATTATTATTTGCCCCTTACTACATTATTATCTCTATATATTTTTTGGAAAGTAATTAGTTCACATTTTGTGAAATTTATTACGTCTGCGTTTTTCCAATTGATTTTAAATGATTAAACGAAATCACGTGACCACAATAATTCAAAGGCTTTTATACGTATAAAAGTTCTCCCTAGGGCCGAGACTGGAGTCTGGAACGTTAACGGTTAAACGCATATTAATCATACGCACACAAAGCTACGGACAGCAGCTTTGACTTCTTATAATGTAGTCTAAAACATACAGAGACATTCGCTTTCTTATGTAAATATTAAAACACAAGTCAAGGGAAATATTCTTTAAACTTCATTGTCGTGAGTCAATATTAAGCGAAGTTTTACTTTATAACTGAATTCTTTAAATTGCTTTATTTGTTTAATAAAACAACTTTTCTTGTTCCATAAGTTTTCAGTCAACGAATATTAAAAAACAAAAAACAAAATGTATGTGGATATTGTAGAAAATTATTTGGAAAAACAAATTCATTCATTTGGAAAATATCTTACCGATCAATCTCGTCGAAATTTCTCTTGGGAAGACCATCACCGAAGTATCCACCGAATTCCATAGGACTTAAGGGCCACAATTCTCTTTTTAGACCGAAAGGACTGAAAATATTTATCAAATAAATAAAAACAGAAGTAATAACGAAGAATACATGCGTTTGTGCGTGATTAATATGATGTTGTCGATCACGATCAATTGTATACCATGTAGGTTTTTTATAGTAGTCCTGTATATAAATAAATATAACTATACTGCGTGTCAGTGCCGGATTTAAGTATAGGCAACATAGGCAGTTGCCTATAGGCCGCCACCACACCATAAAAAAAAATCGATAAAGGCTCTGTAGAAACAAAAAAATACTGAGTTTTGTTTTAAATTTTGAGTTAGCCAACTTATTTAGCTGCTCTCTTCTTTGCCTTGACCTTAATAGAAACTTTCAACAGTTAACCACAAACGATTTGAGGGCCTCCACAACATGCTCTGCCTATGGACCGCCGAAGTCTAAAATCCGGCGCTGCTGCGTAATGTTAAGCTAGAGTGTGACTGCTATCACATAAATATCTGTAGACTAAGTCGCCTCCGCTATGACGATCATGTTAGTTTAAATTTAATTACTTGATTGGTTTAATATAACCAACGGAATATAAAAGTTATATGTTTAGTATTGATATGTGCAGTAAACATGATTTTATGCATCACAGCGGGGTACACGTAACTACTATGGTAATCTGCCCCCCGCCTAGGTGAATTTAAAAGTGAAAGCTTATTCTTATCATGCTATTACGATAGCTGGGAGGGTGGGTGCGGGGGTAGTACATCCCATGTGCCACCAGATTGAAGATAACACCTTATCATGAAAAAAATAAATCCATCATGAGAACCTACGCTAAAACTACGCCATTGGTCTAGAGCGGCCGTGGTCTAGCGGTAGTGGACGGATCTAACGATCGGTGAGACCCGTGTTCAAACCTCATTAAATTCTGACCGGTACCAATGTACCTAACTATGTTATATGTACTTTGGAAGCTCAGTACTTGTGATACAAGGACCAGCTTAGTATATGCTTTAAAAAGGAAAAAGTACCTAATCTAAGTATTAAAAAGTAGCAAAATTCTAAAATATAAAAAAATACCTGTTATATTCGATAGGTCTAGGTACCATATAAGGAACCCATGGACGTCTTGACTCGCGCACTTGTCTCACCAGGTTACCTCCTCCCAATGAATCCAGATTTCTAGTTTTGTGACCTGTGATTTTGTTTTCAGGCAAATACTTGAAATATTCAAATTTTAATAAAAAAGAGCAAATAAATACCTTACCTTTTTTTGTGAAAATAAAAATAAAATTAAGAAATAATGACACAAATTGTTGGTATGCAGTTTATTTATTTAATGTAGACGCGTGTAAGAAATAAATAAAATTATCACATTTTAATAACATTAAAAAATACTTGATTGGTAAAATAATTTGTAATTTTTATTTGCGTTTGTTTCTACACAAGATTCCCACCACCAAGAGAATCTAGTTCCCTAACAAAGTTCCCGCCGCCCAAAGAATCTAAATTGCGTACGAAGTTACCGCCACCGATCGAATCCAAGGTTCTCTTTACTAGGTTGGGCCCTCCAATTTGGTCCAAGTTTCTCTTAACAAAGTGACCACCTCCGATAGAATCTAAATTTCTAACAAAATTGCCTCCTCCGATCGAATCAATAAACCTTTTTCCAATCATATTTCCTCCTATACCATCCAGGGTTCTACCAACCATTCCGCCTCCGATTCCATGTAAGTTTCTACCAATTAGAGATCCACCTCCAATTCCACCAAGATTCCTTCCTATTAAACCGCCCCCTCCAATCCCATCAAGGTTTCTTCCTATTAAACCGCCCCCTCCGATTCCATCAAGGTTTCTTCCCAATAAACCACCTCCAATTCCATCCAAGTTTCTACCGAAACCATCATATACACTATTTGATTTTTTTAGCAATTCTTCATTTCTCATAATATACCTTAATATACTTCTTAATTCCCCGTTCGTGATACCTGTAAACAGTATTGGCTTTTCTTAGATTATCTGCTATTTTAATTCGCACGTTTTAGACTAATTACAATGTGCAAAAAATTGTAAATTAGTGAATGTACTCACCTTTTGCAATGTTCTCAGATTGCAGTTTTATGTGCACTTATAATATTACAAATCGTGCTTACCCGCCACCATTAATTGTGATTTTAGTGCATCTGTACATTTATAGTAAATGCCTAGACCTCAATTATAGTCCTAGAATAACTTCTAGGTAATCAAAAGACATTGAAAGACTTGTATATCCAACGTAAACTAATTTAAGTTATCCGTTGTTTGAAGCCTTTAAAACTAATAATTCTTGTGTAAGTAAAACATTATTGGTCTAAGCATTATTACCATATATTGTGATAGCTCACGTGCTAAGATTGTTAAAACATTTATTATAGTGCATCTGACGTTAGTGTTAATTTTCTCGTTCTTAGAGAATTATTTATTATGATATTATTTCTTTTCGTTTTCTCGAACATTTACAATAGGGAAGCTTCAGTTAATGATAGCTTAGTCTTTTTTAATTATTAATTTAGTCGAACGTGTTTCTGGAAAACATTTGTAATTGCTTTGTTTTCCTTTCATTAATTAAAGATTTTTTTTCAGGCGGTAATTGAAAATACGTCTCATAGGAATGATTTCTCGAAATGGTTTTTTATTATTAATTTTTTCGGACCTTCCCTATTATAAAATGTTTAAGATATCAATCATAATATAGAACATGATTTTAATTTGAAGTAATTAATATTGTTTCACGTTAGTGAATTTGGGCATCCCCTTATTAAGTGACATTAGTGAAATTTTGCGAGTTAGTTTTAAGGTATATCTTTATGTATATTGCAAATATATTGCTTACCGGCAGAGTCGAATCTGTCACCAGAATTGTGTTCACTAACACTGCCATCCTCCTGAAAAACTCATAACTTTAAATGCCTGCAATGTACCTATAGTTTATTTAGAATCTAAATCGAAAGTAAGGAAAGTACTTAAAATAATATTATTAATATAAAAAAAAACAAAAAAAAAGAGGGCAGAAAATTGGCAGGTTTTAGAGGAAAACCACAAAAAATATGGAAAGCGGTCAAAATCAATAACGACAATGTTATTTGTTTTTCCTATATTATTATTTGTTTTGAAATAATTCTATAAAGACAGAAAAAAATAATTGTAAATCATTACTTATATAAAAATACTTTTACTGTGAAAAGAAAAGATTTGTAAACATAATTGGCTTACATTCCTGATTGGAAGCTTAAGTTATACATTTTGACAACAATAACTCAACAACAACTACGATATAACAATAAATCAACATTCTTACAAATATTTGAATATAATTTATAACATTATTGTATTTATTTAAAATACTTAATTTACAGTGAGCCTTAGACAAATGTGAGCAAGAAAAAGCTGAAATTATAAATAAATAATGATAAGTATATTTACCTGATGCGGATCAGCTCTGCAGGTCACGATCAGAGCCACGGCTATAATCGCCAACGAGCCACTCACCAAGCGAATCATCTTTGCCTACAACAATTTTTAATATTTACACAAAATCCTTCCTAAACCTTTAAAACATAAGTTCTATATTCCTACGAACAATAAATGTCGTTTCAAACGCAATAGAAATAAAAAGCGTATATTTTTGTTTGTAAATCCTATTTTATATACAATAACTTCTTGTTTTGTTGTCACTTACAATGGAAAACGGATATTGTTATGACAGCTGTTTAAGAGATATAAAAGCCAAAGTATTCAACCAAGACTTGCCAATCTAAATGGTGCACATTGGTCTTCTCAAGCCGGCATAGCGGAGGCGACTCTCGCCTGTAGAAATTTGTCTGTAGTAGCAATTTTTTCCGTTCATGGGCCCCACTTTAGCTTTACATCAGGCGGAGTGTTGTCATATGAAGAGCTACAATAAGTCTCGTCATAGACGCGTACAATTTATAACAAAAACTGCGGTAATATTTATATCGTTTAATTTGTTAAAGCTTCAATTATTTAGTGGTCTTAATTTATAATTTTTTAAGGTGCGTTTACACCGACATTTTGCAACATTAAGTATCTTTTGCGACCACTTGTTGCTATTAGTTGAATGTTATTCAACGTGTCCATACTGCCAATAAGAAAAAGTAACATTCAGCAACAAGTTTGAGAATATATGCGTGCTTATTCATGCCTTATTGAGATAACATTGAGCTACATTCTATGTATAACAAGGAAGAAATATGTTCTTTTTATTTTTGATTTACAAAAATTGAGCACCATGAAATATATTATCCATTAACATTTGCAAACGTTCCTACACAAAAACTAGCTACAGTTCAGGGTAAAGAAATAGTTTCATATTGCTACGAAAGTGCTACGGCCGTAGTATTTCTATTAACTCCGTCTTCAAGGCGTCATATTTAACTTTGTAGTGTAGACAGACTACTCACTAATACTTACTACTTAGTACTTATTAATCTCCTATATTTCCCAATCACCTTGAGCACACGATTACTTTGACCTTGACAGTGCGTAAACAAGCAAAAATAAAACAATTACTTTCACGTTACAAATAAAAATAAGAAAATAACCAGGCTCTAGATCAGTGATTCTCAACCACTGTGCCGCGGCACTTTTGTGTGCCGCAAAATTCTAAAAGTGTGCCGCCAAATTTTAGATAATATAATTATGTTAATATTATTAAATAATATGATTTAAAGAAAAAAAAAATTGCATTACAAGTATTCTTATTATTAACTTGTAATTAATCCCTTAATTTTTTTTTATTGTACTGTACTGTTATTTTTGTAGTACATATTATTTTATTTCGCACATTTAAAATTATTACCATAAACAATTTTACCTATAACACAAGGTAAGTAAATAATTTTTAAACTTATCTTTCTGCCGCCAAATTTTTAAATCGTAA
Source organism: Tinea pellionella (assembly GCA_948150575.1). Lineage (NCBI taxonomy): Eukaryota > Metazoa > Arthropoda > Insecta > Lepidoptera > Tineidae > Tinea > Tinea pellionella. Next base: position 5,249,160 of record OX411258.1, read on the forward strand.
AAAGTGTGCCGCATTAAAAAAAGGTTGAGAACCACTGCTCTAGATCATGATTTTATGATATATGATGTAAACAAATATATGTAATACGGGAAAACTGCATCAAAAATTTTATAATTTCATTATAAGGTTGGGGAAAAGAAATCCATTATTTTTGCGTGAAATTAATGACTTTATTTAACATGTTTCGGATTGTCCGATTTGGGTCAAATATGAACCGTTTTGTTGTATAATTTGTTGCCATTTTAAAGGTAGCTTCATAATGCCTCTCTCACAGAAGTCTTGGTCTTACAGCCATTTACCGAAAAAATAATGGATTTCTTTTTCCCCAACCCAATATTTATAGGACATATAATTTAAAAAAAATAACCGAGCCCTGTATTTTAATATATAATAAATATTTTTTTAGTTTCGTAAGTGTTATAGTTGAGTAAAAGTGTTTTAAAAAGTATGTACTACGATTATTTATATTGTTACTTAAAAGTGATTTAGTTTAAAACTCGTGACCCAGCATAAGTAGTTTTAACAAGGTATAGAGTATATAAGTATAGAGAAATAATTTACAAACCCAACTTTGCATAAATTCAAGGCTAAGTTAGTCCTAATTGGTGAAAAATAACAGTAAATACCTAGACTAATTTTTATAATTATATAAATGTTTTACAGTTTTGTACGTTTTAAACATATCAATAAAGTCTAAATTCGCATTCACAGTCTCATTTCAATAGGCAAAATTAGTATATTATATAAATTACGTTTATTGAGGAATATTTTTGGAAATGAATTATTTCAGTTGGAATAAATTATTTTTAAAAATAGATTAAGCTGTTTATAAGTCCTGAGTTATTAACGTTGGTTTGAGAGAAAAACAATTTGGAGGAATCCAAACCAAAGTTAATTTTGACCAAAATTGTTCTGTGGATATAAAATATAATCCAAATTTTAAATTAAAAGTTTTTTGTTTTTTTTTATTATACTTTATTTAAAATGTGCTAAAAAGGCAACTTTAAAAAAAAATCTCGACGTCGATTACCACGATTGTGTTAGAAGAGCTTTTAGTAATGGAATATATTAGTATGGCATCAGTGTCCCGTCGGGGTAGACACATTTCAAGTGCATTTGAATATTAAATGGATCTTGATATATAAATACGTTATAAAATAAGTTCAAAGTATTTTATCAACGTTAAATCTTAAAAGTAGTTTTTTTATTAAATTTTATAACCCGTTAAGTGAACTAGCGACGTATCGGAATTGTTGAGAATATAGATCGCTCATATCTCATCAAGCCGGTATAGCGGAGGCTACTGCCACTTTTCAGTTGTAACGGTTGCCTTCGTTGATGGACTGCACTGCACTATTTTTAACATCGGACGGAATAAATTCAAAAACACTGTATTAATTATAAGCCATATCTCGTAGCCCCTATACAAGCGAGAAACAAAAATAATTTTGTTACCACAAGCTTCTTTTTACACAATAAATTCTTACACGCGTATTCTTCATGACTTTTAAGCAGCAGGATAACGAGTAAATTATTATTATGTACAACATTACGCTAACGGTATTCCATTTACCTACATCTTCGTATTTCGGAAAGAAAACCTAAACTAACAACTCGAAAAATTGTAGCTGAAAGTTATTTTTTAATATCCTTAAGTTTTGTAACAAATTTCTTTTAGCGTGTAGAAATATCGAAACTATTTACGAAGAATGAAGAAAGAAAATAAATGTTGTATTTTGAAAATATTTGAATAATTCTTGTTAGCCAAGTAAAGTATCCAATAAAGAATTCCTTTGGATTTCCCAATAGATTTAAACACTACAAAACGCACAATGTTATAAAAATAACTAATTCTTTATCTAAAATATTCTAAAGTAAGAAAAAATATTTAATAATGAGGTCATAAAAATCACGCCATAAAAATGTAATAAAAATATTATTAAATTGTAAAAACGCCGCAATTATTTTGATTACCGCGAACAAAGCAATTTTAAAACTTATTATTTAACTTACTTATAAACTGAATTACTTTTTACGACTGAAAACCTATTGTTTTCATTAAATAAATAAACGTGAAAACTAAATTAACATGAACTATAAGTTAGACTGACAGAAAAGGTTATTTTAAAATTTTAATTTAGCACAAAAATAATACAAGCCAATGTTTAAATTATAAAATAAGCAATATTATAAAATATATTTTATGCAAATGTAGTTTCGTACCTTAGTAAATGTGTGTCCCGCAGCTTCTGTTTGAGAGACGGCTGTGGAGGGTGTGTTGTGATATGAGGATGTTGTATTCTAGCCCGCGTTTATATACCAGTGCTTCAGGGACTGCGCCCGCCCTCGCGTTGGGCGGCGTGCGTCGAAAGCTCAATTTGTCATGACTATCAAAAAGTTATGATTTTTATGTTTTCAAACTGATAATTATTGTCTCAAATTTGTTTCAGCTTTATTAAATCAAAATGTTAAAGTTCCCTTAATAAAGATATTTTTTAAATATTCTAATTAAGGATTTTCAGCAGTGGTGTTAAGTAATAGAGTTTTGAACGTACGAGTATATGATTTTTGTAGAAGATTACCTTCAACTTGACTTTATATTAATGCTTTAGTCTCACTCTGGTAAAATATTCTATTCACTATGCCGGTTTACAACTTAAGTATTAGAATCTCCTTTTTTATACCTTTATTAATCATAGATTTTTTTAAAAAGTAGATTGATATAAAAAAAGCGTAATTTGTTCCCGTATGATATTGAAATGTTGATTAAATAAAAGAACTGTACTATAACGAGTCATATTCAGATCTTAGTAATTGCCCGTTGATTGTAGATAATTAAAGCTTATTGATTTTTTTACTATTAAGAATAAATGCATGTTTCTATGCAAAACAATATCTAGTTAGATTCTAATGAAAACTCTTGTTCATCTAATACAGGATTTTTCAATGTTAGTTTGCTTATTTCCGTATTGCTTTTAATGTTGGAAAAATATAGTTCACAATTTTTATTTTAGAGATTAATTTGCTGTAAAGTATGTTGCAGTGTTATTTTAGTACAGTTTTTTTTATTCGAGGAAGGCAAAGGGAATAGAGCCCATATAGCGATGTTTTGAGTATTATAAGTACTTTTTTGTACATCGAATTGCAATTTGTTTTTGTTCAGAAACATCAATACTTACGAATGTGCAAGTTACAAAATATTTTTAATTTGATCAAAATATTTTTTATATTATTGTTTTTCCTTCATTAAAGGCAAAGCAATTTCCAGGAGTCAATGCAACGCTTAGCGTCAGTTTTCTTTCATAAAACTTCTAGCGTAATTTTGGAGGGAAACTCAAAATTCTTCTATTTTTAATCATGCGTTACACATTCTCCACTTTACAATTGTTCTGTTATATCTTTCTATTGGCAGTTCTTCCAACTGCTGCTTCCAACGTCACATATAGCTCTACTTTGCAATTGATGTAATTTTTGTTGTGTGCGTATTAATTTTTTAGGCATTTGAAATGATTCCGAAAAATTCCAATAATAAAATATATACTATAACGTCTCAGATCACGTAGGTACGTTATGTAGTTTATATAAGAAATTGAATTTAGTTCGTGAGTGGTCGTCGACTTCAGTTAACAATTAGGTTAGACATTGAAAGACTTACTTTTACCGTTAGTATAGTCGCAATTTAAAAACTCTTCTTACTGAACTGTTACCAAATAATTAAATAAAAGGAAGTCGTAATTTTTTCAACCGAAAACATATTTTTTCGACCTAAAATGTAAAACAGTAACAAAAGTTTTTATATGAAAATTAAACTTCTGCATGAGAAAAATATTTGAATGTTCTAAAAAATTTTAATTACAACTGCAATCTACAATTTATGGTTATCTTGGTATTATTATAACCTATTGTTTGGATAGGTATGTGGCAGATATTTAAGGGGGTTTGTGGAATTCTGTATTTATAACTATTCTATATGTAGTAGTTATGTATACAGCTAGCATAAATATATACGTAAATTATAATGATTCAAAAATAGGACAAGGAAATTTCAACGCAGTCACGTAAACCGAAAATGATCGAGTAGCACTGCAGAGGACCTGGGTTCGATCTCCAACAGGCCGTTGTTTACGTGATAATTTTTTCTATTTTTTTTCATCATATTTTAGTATTTTTGTTATATTTTATTTATTTATTATTTAGTAGTAGCATTTAATATGTCAAAAATTAAAAATAAAGTCGATTTTATTATATGAGCGGCCGTAGTTTAACGGTAGATCGATGGGACCCGCTAAACTTCGCTAAATTCTGACCGGTACCAATGTAACAATGTTATATGTACTTGTGGTTGTTTAGTGCTTATACTAGTTTATTCTTAAGTAATAATAAAAAAATAAATATTCCTAAAATGTGTTTGCATGAGTGGATAACAGTCGATGAGATGTATGTATGTACAATTACTATACTAACAATGGCAGAGTCAGAAGGACGAAGGCGTTAGATTATATATGTGTAAAATTATTGTCTTTAATATTCAAAAGAATTAAGAGAACATCAGCCTGTATATTTGTCACTCATTAAGCAATGACGCGCTAACAATTAAGCACAGTGTGAAATTATTAGAGAGAAAGAACGCTATCTCCGCAATAAAGATATAAACAGCGTGTTCTGAATAATAAAGTGTCTAGAATAAATGGTAAATGTTTTCAAAATACCCGCCATTGACCGCTTATGATGAAAATTAAGAAATAAATGTAAAAGTAAATTAGATACGTGACAAATTATATATTTTTAAACAAATCAGTAGGCGAAGAACAATTAGAGCTTAGTTAAACTTGAATAATATTTAAAATTGTTGTTATAGTAGTTCAGCAGTCTGATACGACAGAGAAATGCCTGTAGGCAGCAGTCGCCTCCGCTATGTCTGCTAATGTGCATATTCATTGATCATCCAGCTTGGAAGTAGTCAGATATGACGAGAGGAGTCTGCGACGTAGCGAAGGCAACTTTTATGGTAGCAGTTGTTGTGAAGTATAATGATAGACAAATTAATAGAAAGTAAACCGAAAGTTCTCTAATCAAAATAGTGGTACGAATAAGTAGATATGAGATAATATTGACAATTCCTCTCTGGCCGAGTCTCAGCTCCTCGCTCCCGCCACCTGAATGCAAAGCTTAGGTAAATATTATCTAAAGTCCACGAAGAGGACTAACAGGAAAGAACCCTTCTAGAGCATGGACGCTATGATTTTAATTCAATTTAAAATTAACCTGACTTTAAACTATTATTATTAAACTAGAATGTTATGAGTTACAGGTTAAGGACTACACAAACGTATGTAGTAATATTATTTATGTTATTTTTGTTGGAAGATTTTTTTAGATTCCTCATCAAACAATTTTAACTATAAGTATTTCATTTGTTTATGTTGGTAATTGCTAATATTCCCTAAATAATTGTCCAGATTTTAAAAGTTGTCAACATTGCCAATTTAGACGATGGCATCTATAATAAACTAGTTGTTGTCCGCAACTTCATGCGCGTAGAATTAACATTATGCCTTTATCTGTCTTTTTGCCAAATTTCGTCGCGGTTTAGGCGTAAAAAAGTAACAATCAGACAGATTTACTTTCCCAAATTTGTTATTAGTATAGATATAGGCGACAAGGCAACATAATTACTTTTTTCACATATTTGCGTGTGAATAATAGCTGTTAATTAAAATATGAAATACATTCATGACCTTTAATTAAGCCGTAATTCATTAAGCTCGGCTTTCTCTAGAATTTTTACATTCAATATGGGTTTTAATTATAGTTTCTTTTTTGCGATAAGTAAATCAAATCAAATTGTCAATTATTTTTTATTAGGATAACGTAAATACTTTTGTTATTTTTGGTATTTTAAATGCTAGATTTATTTTATTATTAAATTATTGTGAGAATTGAATAGAAAAAATCCACACTGAAATGAGATGGGATTCGAACCCACATCCTCCAATGTGCGCATGAAAGATATAACTACACAGCCATACTACTACACCTTAAGTTTTGGTCTTAAGGAAGTCGGATGCGTGAATCTAATTTTTTTAGTAAAACGGTTTTGATCTAGAGTTGAGATATGTAACATAGAATCCAGTTCAAACCAGATAAGTCGAATTTTGTAAATTCCTAATCTAGGTTGATGACGTTAGTTTTTGCAAAATACAAATACAACAAAGTCGTCATAATGACGTGCATAATTTAAAAACATCAATGTAAACTCTATACAAAGATTGGAAACATTTTATCGTGAAACGCTCACCTAAACGAGATTTCAACGCTATAAAACGCGCGTATCAAACTTAATAGAGTGGCCGTTCTGATTTGTGACCATCGTATTATCTAGAGTGCACTTGAAAATTAATAACCATTGTATTCTACAGTCACATATAAAGCTACACTCTGTTTAATGCCTTACTACTATAGTAATAAGGTTTATAAGAGATTTTATATTTATTACTTATATCGAGATAATGGTGTTTGAGGTATTGCCGATGTTATGCCATTGTGTATTGCTACTGAATAATAAGTTGGTTTACGTCAAAGCTCACTCTATCCAATTAACTACGAAAATTGTTACAATGTTGTAATATAATTTTCATTAGATAAAAGACCCAAAGACAAAAGTTGATATGTCCAATGTTCATACAAACAATTGATTAGCAAAACTATTCAATACTTATTGACGGTTTTTTCGTATTAGAATAATTTAAATTACTTTTGATTTTTTTTATTGTGACGTCAACGATGTGTACACATTTTGTCTGAATTTTTTAATGGCTGTCGTAGATTCATAGCGCGGCACCGTAGTAGATAGATCATTACGATTAGTAGAAAACATTGTAACTTGGTCATTTATGCAGTAAATTCATTAATACGAGTCTAATACGAACAAAGATTACATTTTGGTAGGTAATTTTAAATGATTCCCAACCAACTATAATAGTTTTCCTTAATACTTTTTGTTTAATTTACTTTTTTTCTATGAAAGGTTTATAAGCCAATAAATATATTTTGTATTTATTTGTCGGTCTTTTTTAACTATATTTTCATTGTCTGGAGTGACCTCCCCTAATGTGTATCATTTGTTGGAGAGTGTGTGTGTATTGTATTACAGACTTTTTTCTATTCAATTTTCGTCATAATTTATTAATTGTAAATCGTGCGAGTATGATTGAAAGTTGCATAAGGAAGAATAGTCAATCCTCGAATTGATATTGAGTGAAAAATTGAAATAGGTACGAGTAAGTAAGTTATAAAATATTGGAACCGTAGTTTTTTTTTTATTGTAGCTCGACATGTGACAACACTCCACCTGATGTAAAGCTAGAGTGCGGTCGATGAATGGAAACAACTGCTACCTCAGAGAAATCTCTACGGGCTGCAGTCGCCTCCACTATGCCGGCTTGAGGAGTCGAGCATGTACCATCTAGATTGACAGTGCACACTCATCTCTTATACCTGGCTACTTTCAAACTATTCCCGAAACGCGACATTTTTTATTTATTTATATAGAAACGTTTATTATTTAGTTGGTAGTTTATTATTATTAAATCAATTATTATGTTTCGTGTTATTGGGATATGAGATAGATTGGTGAAATTAAAAAAGTTGAATAATGAATTACTTTTCCTTGAAGGTGTCAAAACATCGTGTCTTCTTCCAATTTTGTAGGGATTGTAGAATTCAAAACGAGAAAGAAAGTTTTGGAATATTTTTCCACATAATCACTTGGCCGAGAATTTAATCGAATTATTTTTATTTTTTATATATCAAAGAAATTATCTTGGAGATTAGTTGTGAGGTTTACAGTAGCTGTTTAAAAAAAATAAATTGCATTCTGACCAAATCTAGGAAAAATAAATAAGAAATGTGTGGTAAACACAACAGTGACCACAGATCCAGCTTGAGAAGACGAATATGCATCTTAAAGGTTGACACTGCACACTCGTCTCTTTATAACCGGCTACTTCCAAGCTGATCCCGAAACGTGACTAAATTACTTTATGGGTGTTACCACAGATTTCGAATGTACTCATTTAGGTACTTAATGGAAAATGTGAATGGTAAATGCCGGAGTAGGGACGGCAGACTCGGCGCATGTCCACCAATACTCCTAAACTAGAATAAAAAAACATGCGTAAGTATTTTTTTTAGATATAATATTCAGTAGCTTTTACAGACCAGTATCAACAATGTAAACGTGTAAATAAAGTAAGGTCATGTTGACTCAAATTAGAAAAATGTGCACGTTTTAAAAATACATCAAAACCTATCAGAGAAACATGACAGGGGCCGGGGAGTGGCAAAATTACGTCTTTACATTGGCATCCTTGTTACCTTTGATGTTCTGACGAGTTTTCTTTTTCTACATTTTTGACGTTTTATTTTATACTAAGGTTTTATTTTACGTTGCTTTGTGAGGCGTGAAACAAAAGGGGTAGGGATGCATGAGAATTAAAGAACATATACTACCTAGTGTATATGTATAACAAAAGTTGTATTATTGTGGGGTCAAGTAGATGCTTGGTTAAAATAAAGAATGGAAAGGATGCACTTCTTTTTGTATCACGCTTACAATATACACATTTTAATCATCGCATATGCCTGTAAGGGCAACAAAAAAAAAGGTTATATATATAAGAATAATGGTTTTAGTTAAATATTAAAGTGTTGTTTAAGTTTCTATATTTATGCGTCCAATAAAGTTTGGACAAATAAAAAGAAAATAAAAAACACCTCATTTTTTATTTGACCAAATAATAGGTTTTGTATATTATGTTGACAAAATTGTAATTTTGTATAAAGAGTATCCCTAGATTATTGGAAAATCTATGAATACAGTTACTCTTATCTTTTCCACTTATACTGTCCATTCACCGTAAAATACATTTGCAAACATCCTCAATGCGTAATAAAATATAATTTTTCGTCAGAATTTTTATCTTACAAAAGCGCAAAACTCATTTAATTAGGAAGGTAATGTAATAAAATATAAATTAATGTTGATTTACTAATTAACCGAATAAATATTGTCGTCCCAATTTAAAAAAAATAATCTTTTATTGACCTCGTTTTACGGAGAAGACTACTTGTGATTACACGATTAAAACCTCCACGGCGTCCCTCTCTACGTCATATGGGATTTAATGGGATCACGGGCACGCTTTCGCATTCATCTGCGACCCCACTGACGCTTGCCCTCCACCTCCACCTAAACTCCACGCTCCACCTAAAGAAACACTATTCCAGCCAAGTAAATGAGTGGCAGCGGCAGGGAATACCGCTCTTGGCCCGGGCGAAGAACTCAAAATGATGGGTGGTCTTTCACTCGGAGGAGATGCTCTATCGCTGGTTTTGGTTCGCGCCGTAGAACCTCAGAGAAAGACGTACACTACGGAAGACCAGTAACTCCAGCTGTCGCCATTACCAGTGGAAATAAGTAAAATAACTCTAACTTAAAACAAAATTTATTTGATGACTAAAACATACCGTCATTTTATCCAATTCAATTCATTTTATTTCAGTAAATACACAGTAAATACAAATAATAAGTACAATAATATTCATGTCTTGTCGCGTTTCGGGAATAGTTTGAAAGTAGCCAGATAGAACGAGAGGAGTGTGCACTGTCAATCTGGATGGTGCATGCTCGTCTCTTCAGGCCGGCATAGTGGAGGTGGCTGCTGCCTGTAGAGATTTCTCTGTAGTAGCAGTTGTTTCCATTCATGGACCTACATGCCGAGCTACAATAAAAAAAAATGTCAATAGCAGCTACACATGAGCATTGTCAAATTCACTAATTAAACAAATACATTAATTTTAAGCAATTTATGATAGCTGCATTTTATTATGAGCATTGTCCGCTTACTAACTAGAACTAGAAGTATATGTATATTTTTAAATTGTATAGCAGTAGGCTTCAAGAGCTATCTATTACAAAATTATCAGCTACGTTTAAATTGTAATGAAATGAAATGAAAATCCTTTATTAACGTAGGCATGGACTTGGCATGCACTTGTTCATCGTCAGAATCTACTTTTGGCTTCGGAAAGGCATATGACGAGAAGACAGCCATAAGAAACTCGTCAATTATAGCCTGTGTTTATAATAACATAAAAAAAACTGAATTATAAATCCAGAAAAAAAATATATATATAATAATAGTTGTAACTAATTTGACAAACATAACTAAACCACAATATGGGGCTCCAAAATGTAGAAAATTATACATTAATATCTTTGCAACCCACGATTCAACAACAAAGGTACCAACACACAGACATTTAATAGAAAAAAAAAAAATTTTTGAAAATGAAAAACCATGCAGACGAACAGTAAGGAGAGAAGCATGCCACACGGGAGTAGACCGCCCCCACCGCAGCACCCGGTCACGAGTATCACACCCTGTAGTATACCTTATTCATAATATTTAGAAATGAGAAATCTACGAAACTACTAAACTAAAATAAATTAATGGTTTACTGGTATAAAATATAATAAATAGTAATAATAAAATGGTAGACATACTGATGATTATTATTAGCTCAACTTCTAGTCTAGTTTCGAGATTAATTTGAAAGTAGCTGGTTACATTTCAGCTGGCTGCTCTATCAACTTGGATGGTGCACATTTCTCTCTTCAAATCGGCATAGCGGAGGCGACTCTGTGGTGGCAGTTGTCTCTGTAGTCTAGCTTAAAATCAGGTAGAATGCGGTCTAGTATTATCAATCATTTATTACTAAAAAGCAAATACAATTTTTGTGTTCTAACATAGATACCACTAAATTGCCTCGAGGATTTGGGGCTCGTATGAGAAGGCGACTCAATTATAGTTTTTATTAAATATTTTCTTTGTCTTGTCTTTTATGTTGTACCTTGAGGGTCTTTGGGTAATGAAATCTTGAATTGTAGAAGTACTATTAAGTATATTGCTATCATGTTTACGGCCTGAAAGATATCATTAAATTAATTTATTATATAAAAAAATATATTTTGTTTAACAACTTCTTCATTATCATTATTACGAAGAGCGGTAGGCAGACGGATGGCAGCCTTGTCTGCGGACTAGTGTAACACCCATGAAGTGAGTCGTGTTTCGGGGTAGTTTGGAAGTAGCTAAATATAACGAGAGGAGTGAGCACATTCTCCTTAAGCCGGAATAGCGGAGGCAACTGCTGTCTGCAGAAAGTGATGTCTGTTCATGGACAGCACTCTAGCGGAGTGTTGCCATATTTTTTTTTTTATTGTAGTTCGACATGTGACAACACTCCGCATGATGTAAAGCTAGAGTGCGGTCCATGAATGGAAACAACTGCTACCACAGAGAAATCTCTACGGGCTGCAGTCGCCTCCACTATGCCGGCTTGAGGAGACGAGCATGTACCATCTAGATTGACAGTGCACACTCCTCTCTTATACCTGGCTACTTTCAAACTATTCTCGAAACGCGACAAGGTCACTTTACGGGTGTTACATTCGAAAGTGGTGGTACTACCCAGGACGGCAAACTGGACAAATAACCATCATCAGTCTGCCTACCACTCTTTTCTCATATATCAAGTTATAATTATTAATCTAAAAGATTTAATGCATCTTAAAGCGCGTTTTATTCATGACAAAACGTTTGCTCAGTGCTTATACATGATACCTATATGAAAATGTAATCAGTCATCCCATTTCTCCCTCACGGGAAAATATAATATATTCATACATTTTTATTTTATTTCTTGTTTCAATGTTTTTAAATTCATTTCAAAATTGTGTTTGTACATAATTAATTTGTTTTAGATACATACAGACGTGAGTAATTCCCTGTTGACATACGCGTACCCTTTGAGGCTAACAATAGCTGGGTTCATTTCAATTGCTTGAATAAAGTGGTCGATCTGTAATAAATGTTTCTACATTTATTTTGCGTTTGTTTTAATACATTCGCTCTATGAGCTTTTAACAAAATAAATAAATTGCCTGTTTTACAAAATTAATAAACTTGTTCTAGTATTAGTCTAAAGGAGAATGCCCATTTTTGGGCCCACTTGATACCTAATAGTTTGGTGACAAAACAATATTCTAAAATAATATCTTATTTTTTATTAATTCATTTTAATTATATCAACACCTCCTTTACCAATCAATAGTCAGTGTTTAATTACATAAAAAAACAGATATCTTCAATTATTAAAAATAATAATAACCTCAAATATTGCTTCAAAAAACATCTAATGACTCAATAACCCGGGTGAAAAAATTAAAACTGATTGATAATAAGGAAGTTGATTTATTTTTCTACAAAATAACTTAAATTCATCGACAAACTTCGAGAAAAAAATTGTGGGCTCATTTTTCTTAGGCGAATGGGCATCCTTTATAACAAAACATCAATCGGTGTAGTCGGGTAACTAGAGCGGGCCACACACGCTCGGCTCCAACCGACGACAGCTATAACTGCACAGTCAAGACCGAGCGTGTGAAGCGCGCTTTAGGGTGGTTTGCACCAGAAGGCCGGTTAAAGTAACTTTAACTATTACTTTTACGGCGACAACGGCCGTTAAATGTTTGCATTTACTCCACACGCGTTGCAATATCGTGTAAATTCATATTGTTATCGTTAAAAGGGTGGCTGATCCCGAAAAAAATAATAGAAAAACATATCTGGCTTCTTTTCATGCATTTGACGTTAGTAACATTGGTCTGACGATTACTTTATCTTTAACCAGCCAAGATTCGCTGGTTACGGTTAAGGTTAAAGTAAGCGTCAAAAATGACAGGCGCGACGATGGTGCAACTCGTGTGGACTAAATATAAACCATAATGTAGACATAACGGTTAAAGTAAACGTAAAAGTAATAGTTAAAGTTACTTTAACCGGCCTTCTGGTGCAAACCACCCTTAGTCTGTTTTAGTTAGTCTGCACTGAGAATGAAGAATGTGCTGCTAGACAGCTCTTTTAAATGGGCCCATTGTTTTGATGCTTCTAATATTTTGTTCTTCAGTAGAAACACTATTGAAACAGTATACAAACCTCCTTTTGTGTAGGTCTATCAACGTTCAACACGTCAATAGAGAGTAATGTATCTTGTACTCCGGCTGCCACCTGTAAATTAAATATTTCCGTTGAAAACTTAAACTTGCATTACTTTTTTAATATATAAAAATTAACATTTCTTTGTTTATATGTCCTTTTTTGTATCAACGTAGGGCTATTTTGGAAATTAATGCATATAGCCCAGTCTACCCTTCTGGGGTAGTACTACCACTGTTCGCCCATGAAGTGAACCTAAACACTGAAATCAGCTTGGAAGTATTCGTCGGGTGTAACGAGAGGAATGTACACTGTCAACCTAGATGGTGCCTATACCGCTCTTCTAGTCGGCATAGCGGAAGGCAGTTTTGCCTGCAGACATTCTTCTGTAGTATCAGTTGTCTCCTCTCTCATGAACCGTGTCGAGTTATTATGAAAATTTATTTTATTTTTTTTTTTTCAATTTTTTTTTTAATTTCACGTATATTATTATTAAATAAATATGAAACCTTTAAAGTAGTTTGGTGAGAACAATCGGCAAAAATAAATAGAAGACTCGAGCAATAAGCTGTGTCAACGAAAAGTCCCATTTCCTTGAAGCTGAAGCCAAAACCGTGATCAACAATTTCTGATAATGCACCATAGACTGCGATTGTTATGTTGGCAAACCTGTAGAAAGTAATAATTTATTCCAAAATAATAAGAATAAATTATCCGACCCTAAACTAGGGTATCGTGTACTTAATTAGACAACACAAACATTTACCTTTAGCTAAAGATCCAGGTCCGAAAAACGTATTAAATTTGATGAATATTAAAATGTTAAAAATTTAATAAAATTTACAAATATTTGTTTCGACCGGGAATCGTATCTAGGCGCTAACGACCAGTGACCACTGCGCCACAGACGTCGACAAATAGTTACAGTTAATATAAAATTATAATTTAAAAAATCAAGAATTTACACTCTATTTTAAATGTTATTTCGGTTTAAACTGTTTAAAAATTAGCTTAAAATAACCAGGCGTCTTTTTTAAATCGATTTTTTACACAGTCTTTTCGTCCTGATATTTTTAATGTCATTATTAATTTAGTCACCAACAAATTATCTTACATGAATAAGCAATATGTAGAATAAGTTCTCGCGTACGCATTTCCCAAACTTTGTAATAGTTCGGAGAGATTCAGCCAGAGGAAACGATATCGTGATATTAATATCGCCGAACATTCTAATTTGACATCCTGGAAATTTAAGAGAAATTTGTTATGTGAATACGTATAGAAAACTAATCTTTAAATATATAGGTCATAAAGATTATATTGCTTTGATACAATGTATAAGATTAAGTTTAATTTTGTTCCGCGCAACTTTTTAATAAGATGTCTCGTTGTAGACACGATTGATAGCAAGCTTAGTTCCGATCTAAGGTTAGTTATACTAAGGGTGGTTTACACCAGAAGGCCAGTTAAAGTAACTTTAACTATTACTTTTACGGCGACGACGACCGTTAAGCGTTTACATTTACTCCACACGCGTGGCAATATCGTGTAAATTCATATTGTTATCGTTAAAAGGGTGGCTGTTCTCGAAAAATAATAGAAAAACATGTTTGGCTTCTTTTCATACATTTGACGTTAGCAACATTGGTTTGTCGATTACTTTAACTTTAACCAAGCCAAGATTCGCTGGTTACGGTTAAGGTTAAAGTAACCGTCAAAAATTACAGGCGCGACGATGCAGCGATGGTATCGAGTAAATATACACTATAATAATGTAAACGTAACGGTTAAAGTAAACATAAAAGTAATTGTCAAAGTTACTTTAACCGGCCTTCTGGTGCAAACGATGGTTACTATATATTTTTGTTTATGGTACGGTATACCTCGGCATATGACAACACTCCGCTGTTAAGCTGTACTGAAGTACGGTCCATGAACGGAAACAATTTCTATAGTTAAATCTGGCTAAGTACTTCCAAACTGATCCCGTCACTTCACGAATGTTACATCCAAGGACAGCAGACGGGGCTAATAACCATTATTTTTATTTTATTTCTTTATTGCTACTTACTCTAGCGAAACTCTCGGAAAGACTTTGAGAAGCGATTTTAATAGCTTTGCAATTAATATACCATAGAGCGCAGTTCATGTTAATCATAACTATGATGTGGTAATAAGCAACAGTATGGCGGAAAAGGAATCCTTCCAATAGTGCACACAGACTTAGTAAAAAGCATACAGCTAGTAGTAGACACCCAACACTTATTACAACAATTAAAGTCTTCAAATTGGGAAATTGTAAATTTTGACCAGTTACTCGGTAATAGCGAACCTAAAAAAAAATATTGTGTTAAATATAAACGTCTTTTGTTTTTTTTATTGTAGCTCGGCATATGACAACTCTCCGCCTGATGTAAAGCTAGAGTGCGGTCCATGAACGGAAACAAGTGCTACTACAGAGAAATCTCTACGGGCAGTTTAGTGCACAGTCCTCTCGCTATACCTGGCTGATTTCAAACTGCTCCCGAAACGCAACAAGGTCACTTCACGAGTGTTACATTCGAAGGTGGTGGTACTACTCGTACAAAATAAAAGAATTCAATTTTAATAAGTATTTGTATATAGTAGCTCGTGTGACCACACTTCGACTAATTTTACTGATTACCTGCTACTAGATTCACTCCACTATCCCGGCTTAAGAATACGAATCCAGGTTTACAGTATACTCAACTTATAGCTAACGTGACCATATATTTAACGGGACATTAAGTTATTTTAGGCAATAATAATCCCCTAAAATCCATAAATAATAAAACAACAAGTGTTTTTACCTATTTTTTATATTAAAAACCTCAAAATAAAATTTGCATATATTTTTTACTACTCTACCGAACGCCCGGTTCTCTGAAAACGGGACAATTCTACATCCCGAATGTTTCTTCGGGGACAACGGGACGAAGTAACCAAAAACGGAACAGTCCCGTTCAAAGTGGAACGTATAATCACATTTGACTTCAAAGCTGAACCTATGAACCCAAATCCGGTCACTCCATGGTTTTCAGAATTCGTTTGGAAGTATAATAAGTATAATATTTATACTCTAAGAGAAATCTGCCTTATCAATTTAGAGCGGCCGTGGTTAGCGGTAAGACTCACAATCGATGAGACCCGTGTTCGAACCTCGCTAATTCTGACCGGTACCAATGTAACTTTGTTATATGTGCTTTGGTCGCTCAGTGCCTATAGGCACTATTAAAGAGTGGTAGGCAGACTGATGATGGTTATTTGTCCAATCTGTCGTCCTGGGGTAGCACCACCACTTTCGATTGTAACACCCGTGAAGTGACCTTGTCGCGTTTCGGGAATATTTTGAAAGTAGTCAGGTATAAAAGAGGAGTGTGCACTGTCAATCTAGATGGTACATGCTCGTCTCCACAAGCCGGCATAGTAGAGGCGACTGCTGCCCGTAGAGATTTCTCTGTAGTAGCAGTTGTTTCCATTCATGGACCGCACTCTAACTTTACATCAGGCGGAGTGTTGTCAATGTGAGCTACAATAAAAAAAATCATGGTGCACATTCGTCTTCTCAAGCCGGCATAGTGCTGTGGTAACAGTTGTTTCCGCTAGAGTTTGATCACATGCGGAGCTACTATGAAAAACCTACCTGAAACTTTCCCCAATTAGTTTTATAAATAGCAACTTGGTGTGCGACTCCCCATCCGACAAATGGGATCCAGAAATGTGGTACAAGAAACACAACGAATAATATGGCGTAAATGTAATCGTCGAATCTTTTAATAGAGCTCAATATTATTATACGTTCGTATCCAACCGCCAAAACCATGACCGTGGCCGCTATGTAAAAACAAATAGCGTAAATTGTTGCACTCGACTTCCAACTAAAGGTTATTGTTCCTGTTAAATCAATTTTTTAATTATTATTATTATTTTTATTGTAGCTCGGCATGTGACAACACTCCGCCTGTTGTAAAGCTAGAGTGCGGTCCATGAATGGAAACAACTGCTACTACAGAGAAACCTGTGCGGGCAGCAGTCGCCTCCACTGTGCCAGCTTGAGGAGACGAGCATGTACCATCTAGATTGACAGTGCACACTCCTCTCGCACTTTCAAACTATTTCCGAAACGCGATAAAGTCACTTCACGGCTGTTACATTCGAAAGTGGTGGTACTACCCCAGGACGGCAGACTGGACTGATAACATCATCAGTCTGCTACCACTCAAGTAGTTTATTTTATTTTTATATTTATTACATTTTGTTTTAACAAAAGCATATCACCACATGACGACTGCTGTCACGGAAATAGATCTAAAACAGCAGTCGTGTCCGCTATGCCGACTACTTTTCTAAAAATCTATACTAAGTTAGTGCTTGTATCATGGACACTGAGTGACCAAAGTACATATTGGTACCGGTCAGCGAGATTTGAACACGGGCCTCATCGATCGTGAGTGCCTACTAGACCACGGCCTCTCTAACTAAAGTTGGCTTCCTGATAGCGCCGTGCTGTGGTATATAAAGTATATTTATGCACAAAAGAGTATCTCACATACTTACGTCATTTAAAACATAAAAAGCTGACTGTAGGTAACTAAAATTCTTACCAGGTCTAGATCTAGTGATAGGCATAACAGCTAAAGCTCTAAATAAGACCAACAGGAGTTTGTGATCTCTGTAAAACTGATCATGTATCTCGCAAGTATCTCCATCTTGAGACGATAACATGTCTCGAGCTTCTTGCTCCTGTTTAAATAAAAAAAAAACATATATTTTTAAAATATTTGTAATAGGGTTACACATTTTTAATCGCCAAACAGCAATTATTTGGATTTCGAAAGCTCTGCAGTCATCGTGGTCGCAGCGGGTTTAAATTAAAGGCGATAAAACATTTTCATTTGTGTTTAAATTGTAAACGCTACTCACATAATCTCTTTGTGTTTTCTCATAAACAATATTCGGTTGTTTAACTTGTTTCATATCATCCCTTAACAAGGAATTGTTTAAAGCCTCTTCAAACATATAATCCGGTATCATTTTTACTAACCACCTCAACCCTTTTCTAAATGAAGAATGATTGTTCCGCACTTGACGTTATCGAGTACAAAACGTATATTGTTTATTAAATTTTAAACTAAATTATGGTTCGCTCTTGCATACGAATGTCACGGTCTTTACACTTTTGATTAATTACTTCATTAGGTTACGTTTCGGAGTTATACTATATAACCTTTCCTTAATATTTTTGTTCTACTACTTTCTAATTAAATGCGACCGAATTCTTTCTTATTCTATAAACGTGAGTTTAAAATCAACAACTTCTTATAATTACGAGCAGAACTGGGTGGAATTAGTAGTATAAAGTACTAATGTGACGAAACCCGCAACGGAACAAAAAAGCTCAAGCCTGATTTTTTTCTTTTGCCAAAGACGCCGAGCCCTTGTCACCAAGCTGGGGCTTTGCCACTGGTTATGCTATGATTTTCTTTACCAATATGTAACCTTTTAAGTAGCAGGATTTATGGCCAAAACCTTCCTGAATAAACGAGCAATCGAACGCGATATCTTTTTCAAATCAGACTTTCTCTACCACGCGACATTGGCAGTAGTTCCCTCTCGACGTTTGAAGGGAGATTGCCATGCAACCCAAATAAGAAGAAGAAGAAATCAGACTTCAAAGTTCCAGAACGCATTACACAAAACATTTTTTTTATAAAAGAGAACCACGCTTAATTCGGAAGTCAGACATTGTTTTCTACGGAACAGTAAGGTCACGTGAATTATTAACAGAACTTGACCCTGTAGATTTTAACATTGAAGGGACAAAAACGTATTACTATTGGAGTTTCTATAAATTAGGGTCTCGTTACTTAAGTTTTTATGAAGATCTTTGTAGAAATGTTAGAAATGGAAATTAAATAATTACTTTTTAAACTGGTTTTAAGAAAAAAAAGGAGGGAAACAAAAAATAAAACTCAATAAATTGTGATCACATATATAAATATATTATATAATAGGTATTCGTAATACAAAATTATCACAGCTTATTTTACCATTTGTTACAATGTGCAGAACTTTTATGAATAAATAAATAATACTTCATTTTAATTTTGATAAATCGACATAATAGATTATTATTTACATTAATTTTAGTAAATATTTAATATAAGTACCAACTTACTAAGATGAAAAACGAGTCTCCTCAAGCAGGCATAGTTGAGGCGACTATAGAAATTAATCCATGGTAGCAGCTGTTTCCGTTCATGGACCGCACTCTAGCTTAACATAAGGCGGAGTATGGACATATGCCGAGCTACAATAAAAAACTGAACAGAAATAAAATATGTGCCGTCAACCATCAATTGGAAGTACTGTCGATGGACACAGTGGTCCTTTGACCGTGATATGGGGGAGTAGCTGGTCTCCCATCGAGCGCGTCCTCAGGTGGTGGATGAAGGGTCCCGGGATACCTTTCTGTGATGTCCCGGTGCGAACCAAAACCAGCACGGGTCACACTCTGCTTTCAGAGAAGACCTGAGTGAGAAACCACCTTTCATCGCGTGGGCGGAAGCGGTAGCCGAGTATAGCGGGCCGTTATCTCTTTCGCCCCGAGCCAAGAGCTGGAGCCGAGATTTTCTCTACGTAAAAAAATATATTTCGCGTAAGTGCTGTGAGGATGTAGGTTCGATCCTCACCTTCGCGATTTCTTTGTTTACTTTTCAACATAACCTAACAAAGCCCAGCACAATACAACCAACATATCCTTATATCTAAATACTATTTAATACTTTTAAAATTTATGATGATTTTAGTTTAGCAAGTTGCGCCATGATTTCTTTGTCCGCGTCCGTCGTAGATGCTCCAATTTTGCCTCGAGATACTGATGGAGCATCTGCCATCTAAAAAATAAACATATTAATTAAATTTATAGTGTAAGTAACATTATAACAAATTGTAAAATCTACTTCTGATCTAGGTGTTAAGTGTTTCCGCTGTCCTTGTCTTGTATGTTTTTTTACAATAAAATATCAGAGTTTTTATTCACAGCAACAAAATAATAACAAGATAGACTTACTTTAACTAATTTTAAAAGTTTAATTTTAAATTATTTATAATGATTTTTTTTATTACATTTTTGTCTAGTCTAGGGCTGTTAGTCTAACCTTTACAGGAAAATATATCGATTTGCTACAGATTGATGTGTCAACGCTTAACTAAATAGATCAAGAAAAAGCGTAGCGTCTCGGGTCTCGGGCCGGCATAGTGACGGCGACAGGCGGCCACTGTTTATTGCGGTTTTACAGTCATTGGCACCCATAGACCTCCACCAGTCACATATCACGTCAATTAAAAAATCCTAGTTCTAAATTTATCAGAAACAAGTAAAGCTAACCTTTCCACTAATTTCAATACCAATCTCGTCTAATACTTGTTTGACAACACCTTCAGTTTCTTCCTCATCACCAGACTCACACATTATGTCGTCCAAAGTATCATTAACTGAAATAAAAGAATACTGCATTAACCAACTTGAATTAGAGGTACAGAGCATTGCACCACAGGTAAACAGCTAACTGCACCACAATAAGAGTCATTTTCGCTTGTTTTTTTTATAAGATCAACTGCTTAAACATCGGCTAATAGAAATCTGGCATCTTTACTGCACTTATTAAGTTAGCATACCTAATTAGTTAAAAATTAAATGGGTGTCTCAGCTCCTACAGCTAAAACAATTGCACATTTTGTTGGCAACACCACATCAGAACTTTGTTGGTGTAATATTAATAATATTAAGGTGTTAAGTGTATTAAGACGTAATTGAGAATAATGTTTAAAAAAGCATCTTCTCAGGCCAGCATAGTAATGGCGTAAATGACCTCCACTGTGTCAGGCCAGTCGAGAAGAAAAAAAAGCATAATTGTTATTATTATTATTTTTATTATTTTTTTTTTTATTATTATTTTTAATACTATTTTTTCTGCTGTGGTGTTGCCAACAAAATGTCAAAGCAAACGCCTCAAAGCTTTGTTTGTGATCACTCCTATGGTTTAGCTATACATGAACTGTGCACACCAATTAACTTTTCATTGGGGCACGTATTGTTGATATGGAAAGCTTTCACACTATTATGCCCATAGTCAACTGACATTCGCTCTCTATGTATGAATATATGTCATTAAAAAAAAACTTAAGAACTCACTCATTTCATCAGTCATATCCATTTTAGCATTTGCATGTTTAAAGGCCTCCATGTCTTTAGCAATTTGATGTGGATTCATAACAGTGTTCATATTCTTCATGGTCTTAGCCGTAGTGCCCATTGCGCCCGCAATAGCTATGTTTGCGCCCATTGTCTTGTTTGTTATTTGAATATTTGATATCTGTAAGTTTAATTGAATATGTGAAGCTACTATTAATTAAAAAAAGGTGGACAGATTTATGGTGGTCATAACCCAGTCTGCCGTGCAGTGGCAGATCAGTGACCATCTTCCAATTCTTTAACATCATCCTTATTTTATCAACCTAACATGACTTCGCTATATAAGGGAAACCTGTATTCCAGTATAACAAAAGCTTATGTCAAAATAACTAAAATACAAATTCACAATAGAGGTTATCATTACATTATGCTTAAAGGGGAATACCCATTCGTCTAAGCAAAATGGGCCCACAATTTTTTCTCGAGTTTATCAATGATTTTTAGTTAATTTTGTAGAAAAATAAACCTACATTCCTTATCACCAATCAGTTTTATTTTTTTTCACCCAGGTTATTGAGTAATTACTTAAACTTTTTCTGATGCAATATTTAAGGTTATTATTATATTAAATGCTTTAATAATTGATAATATTTATTTTTATTTTATTAAACATTGTCTATTGATTGGTGAATGAAGTGTTGATGTATTTGAAATAAATTAATGAAAAAACAAGATATTATTTTAGAATATTGTTTTGTTAACTATTAGACATCAAGTGGACCCAAAAATGGGCATTATCCTTTGGCCGCAGCTTTAAGTAGCCAGGTAAATCGTAAGAAATGTGCACTTTCAACTTTAACGGTAGACATTTGTCTCCTCGAGCAGGTATCGCAGAGGCAACCGCTTACTGCTGACATATCTCTGCAGTAGAAATCAGTTTCGTTCATGGACCCAACTCCAGCGTAACATCTGGCAGAGTGTCGTCTAATGTTGAATGCTCCTAAGTAAATATTATGTCACACAAACCTTACTGTTAGCTGAATAAATCCGATTTTTTTGTTTTCGTAGCTGAACTAATTCTTTGGCCAATATTTTGCAACTGTCATTCTTTCCCTCTTTAGCCAATTTTTTTATTTCCATTTCCTAAAATGATAAGTGAGATTTAGCTTTGAAAACTATCGCGTTTCGGGAATAGTTTTAAAGTAGCCAGTGAGAGGAATGTGCACTGTCAATCTAAGATGGTAGATGCTCGTCTCCTCAAGCCGGCATAGTGGAGGCGACTGCTACCTGCACAGGTTTCTCTGTAGTAGCAGTTGTTTCCATTCATGGACCGCACTCTAGCTTTACATCAGGCGGAATGTTGTCACATGCCGAGCTACCATAAAAAAAAAAAAGAAAATTATAATTGATCCTGAATGCTATCAATAGTAATTATTGTAGGTATTTAAGTTTTGTTGGCGAACTGTAATTATTATAGTATATTGACTTCTATTGAAAGTTTATATAGCCAAGACGTTTACTTTCACTTACTTTATCTGTATAAGTGACTATTTTCTGGTTTAGCAATTATTCTAATGGTTATGCTAATTGGAAATTTATTTACCAAACCTTTTTTCAAACATTTATTTACAATTATTTATTTATTTATTTATTTATACAAATTAGGTACACCAACAGCGAGTACATTGAACTTATACTATAACTTATTCTAAAAGATAATAACTGATGTACCAGCCAATTACTGGTGTACACAACGTTCGCAAGAAAAGTTGCCATCAACATATAACAATTAATAATATTTATAATTGGTTATAAAACTTATTAAAAAATATATTTAAACTATAACAATATGAAAATTACAGACCCATTATGACAATAATATGCATGTAACAATAATTGACAAAAAAGAACTAGTGGGGAACCAAAACTAACCAAAATGTTTGGAAAGTATACTTTTGAAATGAGTGACATTATTAAAAAATATATCAAGTTCGGGGAGTTCTGCATTGAGCTCATTGTAGCAGGAACACATTCTAGAAATAGGAGCGTGACGACCGACATTAGTTTTGCAAGCGGGGGGACTAAATATTTTGGTTATGGGCTTTCTGGGGAAATTGCGCCAAGGTACCGAGAGTGACAATGACGAAAGGATATACTCGCAATTAGTGCGACCATTCACACAATTATGTAAAAACATCATATCGTGCTGCTTGCGCCGGTTACTTAGTGATTGCATTTCGAAAAATTTGAGACGCTGATTATAGGGACATCTGTGGGAAATACCATGTGACGAGAACGCTATATGTCTGGTGAATGCACGTTGAATAGACTCCAGGCGTTGAGAGTATTTAGCATAACCAGGATTCCAGGCTACAGTCGCGAATTCAGTAATAGAGTACTATCTTGGTTTTAGTGCTGAATGACTTCGAATTTCTTTTTATGAATCCAAGCATTTGGGCCGACTTCTTAACAATGTTGTCAATATGCGAGGTAAATTTTAACCTGTTATCCATAACTACACCGAGATCTCGAACTTGAGGCAATTCCTGTAAGGGTTGACCGTTCATACTGTACCCGGAAGGAAAAGGCTTCCTTTTCCTGCAATACCTGACAAAAGAGCATTTGGCTGCTTTCATTATCATACGATTAGATAGACACCATTGATCAATTCGCTCAATATCATTCTGAACCATTACCACGTCAGTTTGGGACTCAATAACCCTGAATATTTTTAAATCGTCGGCAAATAAGGAGTATTTGCAGTTTTTAATGCTGTTGACTATATCATTAATATACATGGTAAAAAGTAACGGTCCTAAGTGAGAGCCCTGCGGCACACCTGATACTGGTGCATAAGGTCGAGATTCAAACCCGCTGACAACTACGTGCTGCGTCCTTCCATATAAATATGATTTAAGCCACAAGAGAAGAGAACCGCCAATACCATAATTCATAAGCTTATTTAGCAATAGTTTGTGATCGACCCTATCAAATGCGCTGTCAAAGTCGGTGTACACTACGTCAACTTGGCCTCCCTTGTCTACCTCCGCCGATATGTCCGATATAAAACTGACTAGATTAGTTTGAACTGAGCAACCCGTTCTGAAACCATGCTGGTGCGGTGAGATGTAATGCTCGAGATGGCGAGAAATCAGAGGATATAGCAAGGACTCGAACAATTTTGCTGGGCAAGACAAGAGTGCGATCGGCCTGTAGTTTCCAACGTCACTCGCATCGCCTTTCTTGTAAATAGGCACAATTTTAGCCTTTTTCCATTCATTAGGAAACGTTCCTGAAGTTAAAGAGTGATTAAAAATTAGAGATAAGGGCAAGGCGAGTACTTCGGCTGCATTTTTAAAAAAGACGGCGGGGACGTTATCCGGACCTGCTCCTTTATTGGCATCAAGTCTTTGTAACTTTTTGAAGACTTCCCGTTCTGAAAACCTGATGTTACTTAGATATACCGAATTGAGGTCATCGCATCGGGAAGGGCTTAAAGTAGGACATTGACTGCTCGCCGAGTACACAGAGGAGAATTTAGTAGCGAATAAGTTAGCAATGTCCAACCCATTGTCTGCAGCCACACCATCGAGACTCATGCTAGATGGAAACCCCCGAACCGAATCCACGCGTTTATTTTTAATATATCTCCAGAACGCTTTACTATTAGTGGCGATGGATTTTTCAATGTTAAGTTTATATTTATGATAGCAAGTGTTTAAAAGTCCATGGCACCTATCGCGGAGAACTTCATATTCGAATTTATCACGGGGATTTTTGTACCTGGCGTAGGTTAGTCTTTTCTTGTCTTTTTCGCGAAGTAATCGGATCAGTGCTTTCGTGAACCATACAGGGTGCAAACTTTTATAGAAGACAATGCTATCATTATCATACCATCAAAGTAATAATAAGAAAAGTAATAATAAAGTACCAGTTTCTTTTCCTCGCGTTCTAGGGCAGCCTTGTCCCTATCCAAATTTCTTGCTGCCCGACGTAACTCGCGATCATTATCTCGCTGTTGTTCTGTTGAAAGACGATATTTTTAT
Source organism: Tinea pellionella (assembly GCA_948150575.1). Classification (NCBI taxonomy): domain Eukaryota; kingdom Metazoa; phylum Arthropoda; class Insecta; order Lepidoptera; family Tineidae; genus Tinea; species Tinea pellionella. The sequence goes on from OX411258.1 coordinate 5,274,485, forward strand.
TGTTACTACTACGGCTATAGTTGTATAGAATATACCAGAAATACGATATTTGAAATAAGACCTTTTTAAGTGCACAAACGTGTCTTTAAAATATGTTTATAGTTTAAGTACAAATACAAACCTTTAACCGTCGGTGTCTTCTTAAAGAAATTCATTTCACAAAGTAATTAGAACTGTCTATAAGAAATTAAACAAAAAAACCGAAATCGGAAATACACAGAGACGGATTAAGGATGACTAATTTATAGTCGTTTATTTAGTCAACTTACTAATGTGAAAAAAACCCGTGAAAGGAATGACACTAATGACAATATGTAATAAAGTCCAACAAAATTAAAAATAATCTTTCATAAGATAATTTAAAGTACAACACGCCTTTTTAATTTAGATGGATTTTCAACATTAGTATTATCAGAGAAAAGTGACACTATATTTTTTTTTTTGTTAATTCTCCCATGCTGGAAAGGCAAAGGGAACAAAGTCCATACAGCCTTAATATAATTTTTTTATGAACGGAAAAGGCAAAAACTGTGGAATTTAGGTATTCGTTCTTACTATAGGCAAAACACAAAAGTATTTTCATTAAATAATCTAGTAATTCCCGCCTTTTACTTCTAACTCGACATTCAAGCAAGTCCCAAAGCAGTGGTCCCGCAATCTTAACGCTCACGAGCTGTGGGGAAAAATATATCCTGTGGCTGCAGATGGTATAAGAATTATTTAGTAAATAGAGTAAATAAACAATATGTAATGAAATAAAACCAAAAAATAAAATCTGTAAAAGTATATTTTCGACAGCAAATCGCACGTATCTTATTCAAGTCACTTCATTTTTATTGCATGTTACAAAAATTCATTATTTAATATTATTTATAAAACACATTGATCACAAAAAAATATTGTTCCAATATTTAAAAAAACGTATTATTATTTACAACACAATAAAAAAAAAACAGAGTACTAAAAGAAAAATCTAGCCATTGGGGACTTGATACTGGTTAATAGACGTAGCTCCAATTTGAGCTCTTGTTTACGAAAGTCCATCTTCACCATTGTTAAGGCCAGTATTTGCAAATAGTGCATAATTCAACTAAAATGCGGCAAATTGGTATAATCCTATTGTTTATACACAAAACACTTATATTCAATAGAAAAAATAGACCGCTTAATATTATCGTCTAACGTGGGTACAAATTAAAATTAACACTGAGAAATAAAGGCTTCTAAAATATATTTAAAACGACAAACTATGTACCTAATTGAGTGCATTTAAAAAAACTATATTTTGATTATTTATAAAGATCCCGCTCCGTTGCGAACTGTTTTAAGAGGGCTTTACAATTGTTGACACTTTGAGCAGAGTGTAAAGGGCATTACCATGACCATTTAGGCATGTACGGTTTGAATTCCCATTTATCAGGTAACCCTTCATGTGGTAAGCTATTAAATGGACTCTCGGACCAATCAAAAGGTGGTGTCCCATCTTCTTCTTCTTCCATATATTGTTTTATCAAATCTCTCATTTCCATTCCGTTTATAGTTGGTTCGTCGTTAAATTTGTCGGTGTATATGGGAGCTATGTTTCCTTTGTTTATAGATAGGTTTGTTGCGTTTGTTTGTGTGTATGGTGGTCCTGATATTGCTGCGAAGATTGAAGGTCCATCTGCCACACCTGGAAAGAATTATAAAAAACACATATTAATGTTTTGTATCTTAAACTGTTTTTATATTACACAAGTTTTAATATTTTAGCGTCTTTATACCTCTGTACTGTATAGTCAGTAGCAGAGAAAAAAAAGGAAAAAAATGCATGTACAAAAATTAAATAAACATAATTAAAATTACGGGCCCTAGGCACGTGTCTAGGTTGCCTAGGCCTTAGTCCTAGTGTATAGTTTATCGTTTTGAAAAAGAACTTAATGCCCCGAAATTTTAATAAATTATGCACATCAAGTAACATAGTAATGGTCGGGGCAAAGTGTAAATAAATACATCTCATTTCCGAAAATATAGTAGATAAACTTACCAATTGCAATTTTTGTATCAATAACTCCAAAAGATACGTTGGATTCTATATCCCATCTAACTCCTAATACGGACCAATATTTTTCATTAATATAATTCGTCAAATTTTCCTCATTAGTGTCGGATTTATTTGTATTCGTAGAAAAGTTAGTTTGACGCATTAATTTGAATATACTATCTTTTGTAGTCGCATTTACGTGTCCTAGTTTAAAAATGTTAGCACGAGGCGATTCTGTCTCGGAAAATATTTTACCGTATAATTCTTCCATATGTTTAATATGTGTTAAGTTGGCAATATCCTGAAAATAAATTAATATAAAATTTAAAAAATTGACAACTTTAGACTCAATTTGTTTTTGTCTGCTTATTATTCCCTAAATACGATGTATATTAATTTTTAATTATATACAATATTCTCCCCCAACCCGAGTATAAACCAATATTCTTAAATAAACAATAAATATTATTCACATTTTCATTTTACATTTTCAAAATTACATATTTAACCACAAAAGCGAGTAGAATTTAAATAGAAATATTTTTTAAAAAATACCCACATACCTAATAACCCATTTTAAAATGAGGTAAATTAAAATATGAACAAAATAGTCTGAAACTTACTTTAAAGAATGGTAAACCATAAGTGGCCCAATATCCTTGTTCATAGAAGACATCAGATAAATCAGCAGAATGTGTGCGACAAGGTACTTGTTCTATTAACCACAAAAGTCCTTTCACGTGAGCGTTATAATTGATTCTGTGTACAACAGTATGTTTTATATCACTGAAATTTAATATTATATTTTTTAATGCTTGTATTAAGCTAATAACATAGTTGCATTGTTATCGGTCAGAATTTTGTGAGATTTGAACACGGGTCTCATCGATCATGAGGTCCGTCCTCTACAGCTAGACATGACCGCCCAATTAAGTTCTTTAGATTTTGTGTGATTTTTTTTATAGCCAAAGCTCTTACGGTCGATATTTGACATAACTCTTTCTTACATTTGTAGTGAATTAGATTTTTAAGAAAAAAATAAGACTCATAGTATGTTGTGGTTTAAATCAAAGCCCGGCGACGTCAAAAGCTTCGCAACCATCGTGGTTAAAGGCGTCTCAAACGAAAGTAATCAAAATAATGGCGATAATAATTTAAAAAATATTATACATATACTCGTAGTTAAGATTAAGCTGTACTTACTTATTTTTACCACTAATTGAAACTTCAGTAACTATATCATCTTTAGTGAATTTCTGCATTTTTTCTGGTTTAGTTGTCAATTTATTCAGTGCATTAAAGTCAGCGACAAGCCATTGTTTAGATGCAGTACCCGAGTTGCTGTTCGCTAGTATATGACCCCAAGAACTCACATTGGTTGCTAAATGATTTGCGGCTGTTATGCGCGGACCAACTGGTAGCTAAACGAAGAAAAAATGTTTTTATTTGAGGGCTATTAAATTCTGTTTACCTAAATACTTAGTTTCCCTAAGATGCAACTTGATAGAAAAATCTGGTCATCTAACATACCAAGCGGTAACCAAGACTTATTTAGCATTAATATAAATTTTACTGGTATAACTATTAAAAGATGTCGTGATATAAACAAATTTTATTTGCTGGACATTTGGTGTTATTTCGACAAGCACGACTTTATAACTATCGCAGTAGATCTTTTTTGATATATTTTATTTCTAACTAGGTACTAAGAGTAATTGATTTGTAGTCTGCAGTCATGTTGAAATAGACCACCAGTTGGAGCTATACCCGAAATGTAGGGTAAATAAAATATGCTAATAAATATAAATCAAGATCTGTCTAGTAGTATTTTTCCTAAGTTACAAATAAAGTTGTCATAATTTGAGGAATAGATTATTTTCTTCGTTCTACAAATAGAATGCTTTCTTTAATAACTGATAGAGGATTTAAACGTGCTATTTAAAATAAAACTTACCCTTTCAGTAATATTGACATCTTTCCAGAGTTTACTATTGTAATTATTTAATGGTGTCCCAGTAATAGCAAGTTTGTGATCTTTACCAGACACTATATAGAATTCATCTTGACTCGTTATGGAGCCTGGATATCCAGAAAATTCGACAGAATTACCAAGAATTGGTAGAGCGTCTTCCGCTGATGTTTGATGATAATTGAATTTGTATCTTTTTAAAATACGGGTCATTGATGAATAACTAAAAAATTATAACAATTTAAATACACATTATATCCTACGTAATAAATTGTATGTATTTCCTCATGCCGGCATAGCGGATGCGACTGCTGCCTGCAGAAATTTCTCTGTTTCTCTAGCTTAACACCAGACGAAGTGTTGTCATATGACAAGTTACAATAAAAAAAATTAAAACGTACCTTCCAGCAGCATTATGTGCTACAAAAAGCTTCTTCGTGATCTTCCCATCATCGGATTCCTCATCGACTAATTTAAGAAAAGCACTGGAGAGAGTGGGTAAGTTGGCCAGTTCATTGTCTTCGAGTGTGATATTCAGTTTATGTTGATATTCTTTTACATCATTTAACGCGTTCAACCAGTACAGGTCAGATATATCAGTGTCATACTCGTTCATACTACGTTCAACACCATGTTTCCAGCCTGTGTAAACTCCACGCATTTGGGTGTAATACAGGAATACCTATTCAAAATTAAAAAAAAGATTAAGCCCAGCACTAAGCCGAAGCCCAGACTGATTGATGGTTCATACATACCTGATGCCAGAAAGGGTCAGTCGCCTGATGTTGACTAGCATAAGTCTTCCAATTGTTAACGGACTTCTCCAAAGCGTCATGAAGCTTATCGCAGTTTTTCTCCTGCTCTTCACAAATGGATCTAATGGTATTGCCCAGGTGAGCGTGAATTGGGTACCAAGTTAATGCCCCTTCCACTATGCCGGCCGCATAAGCTTGTACTTCATCAGGATATGAACCATCTGTTTCTATTTCTAAGACCGACCAACTGTAAGAAAAAACATTTCGATTTTTTAATTTGAAGTTTGAACATTTTAGTTGGGTAGTACGACACTCGTTTGAAGTGTGGTCAAATACCAAGCTACTATAAAAAAACTTAGTTGAATATACCCGATTTATATATTTTTTATATAGCAATAATAAAGTTCTTGATTTTCATTACTGCCTTTCATAGGGTTTACGCGAAAATGTTTTAACTAAATTAAAAGATTTTATGCGATTTATTATGGCGTTTATTTTGATTATTATATCCGAGTGACTTGGAAATGCATCTGTTGCTATACGTTGCATTAAAACAAAATTACTAGAATAATTACTAACCCAGTAGTTTCAATATTCATCCTAAAATATGCTCTAGCAACGCCCCTCTGAATTTCAGCAAGTTCATTACTTTGTCCCCAATAGTCAATACTATATCCAGTTTTCTTTGAATAAAATACTGTTGCAGTAAATGTACCATCTTCTTGGATTCTGTAAAAGAAACAAATATTACATTTTAAATATGTATTTTTACAAAGAAAATCGTTTTATAAATATTAATCGAAATGACCGGTTTTATTTTAATATCTAAATAACTTTTATTTAATTTCATAAAATGTATCAAAGTAGCATTAATCAGTTTACTAAATCTAATAAAATATATGTCTTAATGTGTCCAGGCTAGTATTTCAATCTTTCCTTGATTTTAAGACCGCCCAGCTACGCCCAGAGCGTAGCTCGCCTATGATGCATGTTATTCATGTTTAATGCAATGTTGTAATCTGAATCGGGCAAGAACTTACGGTAAGCACTTAGCTTAGTCCTCTGACAAAGTAACAGTTAATTTTTACTTATGTTTTCAGGGATATGTTTCATTTCAAAAGAGTTTATCGCGTTTAAAGAAGGATTGATTTACCTGCCCTAAACCTAATAATATAAAGGTTTAGATATAAAACTATTTATATTACGATATTAAATACGTATTTCTATATTTATACATTCAAATATACCTATTATGAACTTTGAATCGAAGCCAAGACATGATACACTTTACAAAAACAACACATCCTATCATCGTCATAAAATCATGTTCAATTTCAAGTACAAGTTCACAAGAATTCATTCAATGCAATAATAATAAAATTGATTTATTATTTTCATTCTATTTTAAGAAGTATTGAGTATTTTATATAGAGTTTTTATTTATAAAACATTAATAGAGCCCGGACGATTCTTTTTCTTTAATTTTTGCCCTCGCGTATTCAGATCCATGTCATAGGAAAAAAACAAATTCGGGGAAAATTGGGTTCAGTGCTTGTACGTTGCACGGAGGTCTTGGGTTCAATTTCCGGGCGAGACAAATATGATACTATTGAAAAAAAAAGGAAATGTCAGTTTGAAGGGTTATGTTTGTGTTGTCCTTGTCCTGATACCCATAGCTCGGGTATCTTAGTTTAGGTTTAGGACATTATTATGCATATGGATTTATTAGTTATGTAAATAAAGTAAAGCAATAAACTCACCTATCAATTTGGCCAACAAAGAGCGCCAAAATAGCCAATATTCCTAAAAATCCTAGAATGTATGAACTAATCTTCGTTTGGAGCCACGAAGCGCCGACTACTTTCAACATTTTGCTCATAAAATAGCAGACAATACAAGAAACAAACTAAAACACTATTCTATTAAAGATATACAAATAAATATTATATTATAAAATATAGAAAATGTTTAGGACTTTAATAATAATGAAGTGACAGAATGTGTAGATGATCTTCTCCAAGGGCTGAGGGACCATCGAAAACGTTAAAACTGTTTAGTCTTATGATATTTGCTTGGGGTTCGAACCCCGGACGTAACGTCTAAGGGATATTATAAGACGCCTCTCTCTCTGCTACGGTCGCAGACTGCATTGAAGCCGTTTAATGCGTAGATTTCAATTTATTATTATTTTCTTTAAACCCTGAAACAATGGAGATATATTGTTAGAAATATATTAAACCTATAAGTTAACACTACAAAGAAAGTAAATATATTAAATTAACCAAACAATACCTGAATTATAAAACATTTTAAAAAAGAATAAACAAATATGGTAACGAATAAAAACGTATATTTCTACAGTACGTACGGCCAAAAAGAACTCACAATTTCACATATATTAACATTTTATGATTAAAAATAAACACAAAACCGTAAACGTTAACTTATCGTTAACATATCGTCCTTTCCCAACTAACACATAATTTTAACTAAACTGAAACCAGCCGTAAAGCGTCACAACCACAAATACTTAAGAATAACTTTATCATACAATAAATACTACTAGATATAAATTATTTGTTATGACTTTAGTGGCAAGATTTTGTATTTACATGACATGCCGGTATTAGCGTATATAACATATAAATAACTAGCTGTTGCCCGCAACCATTAAATTAACTATTAAACTATACGATTTCAACCTTTTAAGTTGAACGGAGTATATTGAAATTTAAAAAAAAGGGGAGAAAAATATATTCTCTAGACATGATAAACATGATATATAATACAAGATAAATAACCGTATTCTATATAAATCTATCCTAGCCCATAATGTATCTTCCTCTATGATCAAGATCCATTCTGGGACATTTCTCGAATGTAGCAGAGTCAAAAGTAAACGTATAGAAGATAGTACAACATAACGCTTTTGAGAAAAAGTTAAATTTGATAGAAATGGTTCTCTATTGCCTCCTAGGGGTTTAAGTTCCACATTACACAAAAATATTATTTTAAACACATTTTATAAATTTACCTTTTTTAAATAAATTTCACTATAGGTAAACAAATAAATGTAACACAAAAACAGCACTACAAAACGTGTATGAATAGTTCTAAAGTCCTTCCTAGACTACGGAAATGCTACCTATGACGATATGATATTAATTTCTTTTCAGGTAAACTATGAAAATTTGGTAAATAACCATAATTTATATTACTGAGAAATCTATTTGTTTATTATAACGAATCTATACTATATAAATAAAGTACATGAATCCTAATGAAATATATTTGAATTTTAATAAAACGACCTATCCATCCGGCATAAATACAAAGTTGCTGGCAATAGTTAGTTAATATATTTGGGTTTTTGAAGAAACTTAAAAACAATCAAGCATTTAAAGAGTGGTAGGCAGACTGATGATTATTATCATCCACCACTTTTCAATTTTTAAGTGTAAATGTCTGCAGTTCCTTTGTGGTAGCAGTTGTTTCCGTTCATGGACCGCACTCTAGCTTAATATCAGGCGTGTTGTCATCATTATGCCGAGCTAATAAAAAATATAGTCATATTTTATAATCACCTCATATTACTTAGGTAATCAAGTAGGCATGTGCTATGTATAAAATGACTTTTACCTATGAGAATTCTGAATCGAACAATGAAATTATACAGACAAAGTTTGTAGAAACACCCTGCACAATGGCTTATTCAAGAACATGATTGTTTTACTAAATATACTTCTTACGCGTGTTACCTATGAAATGAAAATGTTTTTAGCATGGATATGGGCTTAGCACGAACTTACTCCTCGTCAGACCACAGCGCATGAACACGCAAAAAAATATTATTTTTAATATTATTATTATAAATATTATTATTAATAATACGCTTAATATTATTGGAATTAAAAACAAAAAAACATGCTCTTGATAGTTCAAGATCTTGCAAATAAAAACAAACTTTATTTGATGAGTTTTCACTAGGCAAAACTGCATCAAAAATTATTTTAGAACTCATGCTACTTTTTTTGTCATGTTTATGAAACATAATTAAGAAAAATAAAAGAGCAGGCAAAGCTTTATATCCTGTACTTTGGTATATATATTTTTTTAGACTCGCGTTATACTTTAGTTGCTGAGTAAAACATTTTTATAAAACGCTGGCAACATTAACTTTAATCACAGTTACAATTCTAAATATTTAACTAACGTTTCAGTTGTTGAAAGAACCACAATATCGTATTATATTTAATACAAATTATTGAAAAACAATATGTATTTAATAAACACCGCTTACACCCTTAGCGATCACTGAAAAACTGGCATTGATTTGATGGTACCCCGTGCGGTTACCTCTGAAGTGATAAACATTGGGTGCAAGCCAAGTTCTTTAGCTTTGATTCTCCATGGTCTACTGTTGTTTACTCTTTTTGATAATATACAGAAATCATAAATTACTAAATGATAATCAAAGAGTGGTAGGCAGAGTGATGATGGTTATCGGTCCAGTCGGCAGTGTGTTATTAGGGGTAGTTTGCACCAGAAGGCCGGTTAAAGTGACTTTAACTATTACTTTTACGACGACGACGACCGTTAAACGTTTACATTTACTCCACACGCATATCGTGTAAATTCATATTGTTATCGTTAAAAGGGTGGCTGAACTTGAAAAATTTCATACATTTCACGTTAGCAACATTGGTTTGACGATTACTTTAACTTTAACTTTAACCCATCCCAGATTCGCTGGTTACGGTTAAGGTAATCGTCAAAAATGACAGGCGCGACGATGGTGCAACTCGTGTGGTGTAAATATACACCATAATTAAAGTAAACGTAAAAGTAATAGTTAAAGTTACTTTAACCGGCCTTCTGGTGCAAACGACCCTAAGTTATAACTTTGTCAATGTTTTTCTTTCAACCTTATCTGGCAACCCAAGGTATAACAAGGGGAGTGTGCTCCGTCAACCAGAATGATACTTGAATTCCGTTCGCAATATGAATTTAATTACGACTGCCAAGTTTTAATTGCGACTAAATAAAATTTTATTTAGTAAAATGCACTTAGTAACAAACACTACATTGTAAAAATACGTCCATTTAATTTGCAATAATCAGTTATTTTTTTATTACTTGCTTTGCATTTACAGGCGCCATTAGTAACAGACAGTGCCTAGACATTTTTCTTTTTCGTTTGTCATCAATTATACTAGAGAGAGATATATACATATACTAGAGGAGCAAACTTCATACATCTGACATAAAAAGAGCGTAGGCCGCTTCAAACGATTTGACAATGTTGCCGTCAAGTCTATACTAATTGATAGGTAACTTTTTAGGTAAAGGTGACTGCAGTCATCTTTTCTCTCGCGTCACATTGGGAGCGTTATTGCACATCTAGTCGTATATATCAATGGCTTTTATACATTAATATATCTCTATGTTTTTACAACGTAATTAACTTACAAAATAATAAGAGGTAGACAGAACTGTAGAGCGCTGTTAATAAGTGAAGATAACTGCAACGAGGAAAAGATGTCTGTAGAGGTAATGGTCACCTCCGCTATGGTGGCTTAAGGAGACGAACCAGGGTACAACCCATATCGTGGTACTCTCCTTTCGTTATACCCGGTCACTTCCAAGCGTTTGGTAAAAATCTTCAATTTATATTGCAATGTAAGAATTTAAATGATAATCTTTCAAATTCAAATATACTCGTATATCTACTTACATAAGATATTTATTATTTACGACTATTTTCAGTTATCTACCAAAGCAATAAAGTAAATAGACTTACGAATGCTCACTCGAGTTTTTTCCATTCAAAACATCATCATAGGAATCTTTCCATAAACCAAACTAAAACCCGGAATCGAGAATGTTTATATGAACTTGAATTTTATTTTTATTAATATTTCATATTCGCTAAAGGATGTCCGTCTGGATTGATAAACATTTCCAAAGTAAACGAATAAAGATATCGAGCAATACATTTAGATTTATGATGATGCCGTGTAATGTACTATATTTATATGATTGAATATTATATGTTGCCCGTCATATTCTCTAAACTATACGTATATTTAATATTATCCGTTTCATCTAGGAAACCTTTTATTAAAATAAAAAAGCTGTTTCATTCGCGTTAATAAAAAAAAAAATAATCTAATGTAAAAAAGAATTTTTCAAGTGCTTACGGGACGGGGTTTATTATCACAGGCGGATCCAACTTGATAGAAAAATATTTGCAAATTACTGTATAGATAAAACAAAGTACTGGCGAGGGCTGGTTTTATTTGTTTATTTAACAATTTAATGTATGAACACAGGTGAACTTAATGCTAATTAGAATTTCTTCTATCTATCCTTGCGCCAAAACAAATGTGAGCGAGGTATATAGAAAAAAATATATTGTAGCTCGGCATACGACAACACTCCGCCTGAGGTAAAGCTAGAGTTCGGTCTATGAACGAAAACAACTACTACTATAGATACGGATGGCAGCCGTATTATACAGCCGAGACGAGTGTGCACCAGTCAGATTGACAGTGCATACTCCTCTTGTTATACCTAACTACTTTCAAACTGTTCCCGAAACGCGACAATGTCACTTCACGGGTATTACATTCGAAAGCGGTGATACTACCTCAGGGCGGCGCGCCGGACTGGGCTATCCATCATCAGTCTGTCTACCGCTCAATATACATAAATAAATATAATAAATAATAAAATGTATTAATAAGTTATAATAAAATAAACGGACATAACGTCTGGTGATGTTAAGAGCCTTTCAATAGAAATGAGAATAATAGGTTTTTAATGGTAAGCCTATTATCCCAAAGGGCAACCAAACAGAAGCATAAATCATCAAGCTACAAAGAAAACCCCCGAAATATTACTTATTAAAAGTAACATTTAAAAAAATACGCTTTATTTCAACAGCTAAACCATTTTCAATTTCAAAAGGGAACGTACGCCACCGTTTTTTTTATAGTTGCTCGTCATATGACTTGATATGACCGCACTCCGTCTGATATAAATAAATTGCAGTCTATAGCGGAGACGAATACACTCCTCCCATTATATCCGGTTACTCCCAAGCTGCTCCCAAAACTCTACTAATAAGAATAATACGTGTATTCTGCGTTAACACGATTTTATTTTTTATTGTAGCTCGATATATGACAGCACTCCGTCTGATGCAAAGCTAGAGTGCGGTCCACGAACGGAAACAACTGCTACTACAGAAATCTCTACAGGCAGCAATCGCTTCCGCTATCCCAGCCTGGGGAGACGAGTATGAATCATCTAGATTGACAGTGCTACTTTCAAACTGCTCCCGAAACGCGACAAGGTCACTTCACGGGTGCTACATTCGAAAGTAGTGGTACTACCCCAAGGGCGCCAGACTGAGCTAGTAACCAACAGCCTACCAACCACTCTTTAACAGTGTCTATAGGCATTGAGCGACCAAAATACATATAACAAAGTTACATTGGTACGGGAGTATTAGTGAAGTTCGAACATGGGCCTCATTGATCGTGAGTTTACACTTCTTACCGCTAGACCACGGCCGAACAAAAGTCTTCTCCATTTGTCATTTAATTATTTAAATCGTGACGCGCTTATGACGAAACGACTCGATACATATTTGCATTTATAATTAGTACTCTTATTTATCGATTCATCAAAATGTCTGCAAACAGACTGTTCTACTTTGTTTTGCTTGAACAGTCTACACTAAAAAATGAAAATAATAATTACATGACTGTATGGGTTTTAATCCCTTTGCCTTCCCAGAATATGAATAATTAAATTGCTTTATCAATTATTTAATTGATCTAATATTCACTTTATATTGCTAAATAAATAATATGGATGAATTATGGATAAAACATCCATAAGTTTTTCGCCAATATTTTTTTAACATTTTGTCAAACTTTATGTTGTATTTTATTAAATAACATAATTATATAATACATAAACATGAGAGGAAAAAAACAAACGATTCAAAGTTTGTCCGTGTTCATGAACACTTATTAATGGTTAATAATTCACCATTTACTCGAAGAAACACAAGTTTAGGAAAAAAATAAATTAAGACCGATATCCAACTGATTCAGATGGCCGCCAAAACAACAATATTTAATAAAATTAATGCAAATTTTGACAATGGCAAATTGTTACAATGCCAGAACAAAAAAGAAACTTGGAGGTCGTTTCAGTAGTTTCTTTAAAGGTATTGCAATTTAAAAAAATGTATCTGTAAAAGGAATTATATTAATCATTGCGGTGAGAGTTTGAATCAAGATCACGTCTAGATTAGGGTCATTGTCCATGGAGGCACCTTTATTATTTTGCGTCGGTTTATTATGTCTCAAGAGCCAAAGGGGAATACTCTCGCGTCTGCTCTGTTAACATTCCTCTCCGGCATAGCAAAGGTGCCTGAAAGCTTTTCTTTGTGGTAGCAAATGACCGCATTCAACATCAGACGGTCGTATTTGCGGTAATTTGCGACTCTACTTAATATTTGTTTATTATTATTATTAATTATTAGTAATAATTAAATACTTTGTATGTATTCTATCCTTAGAGAACATTTTATAGAGACAAATGTCTGTATTTGTAAAGCCTTTCTTACCATGCAAAGTTATTTCCAATCGAATTAGTTTTTCCTGAGATTCAAACAAGTAAAATCCTACATCTTTAAAAAGTATAAAATTCTAAAATACGTGCATACTCTATTTGTTGTTCACGTCACCTATACCTTCTTTGAATAATAACGATTGTGTGACTCCTTAACCACGTAAGGGCGACAGGTAGTCACGTACCGGACATTCAAAACATTCATTTGTACATTATTTAATATTAAACTAGTTTTTGTTGCTCGGAAATATACCAACAAAGCTCTTGGAAAAATACCATAATGATATAGGGTTGTCAGAGTTCACTAAAGTTTCTAAGAAATATGTTAAACATAGAAGCACGTCTTTAATTTATTACATTATTATTCTTATTTCCTTTTATTTCTTATTTATTATATTTCATATTTAAGATTAACCCTTAATTACTCGCATGGGGTATATTATACCCCACGAAACATTGGAAACGCTATTTTTAATGTTGAGGGTAACATAGAGTTCTCAGTAGCTGCTTAAATACGGGGTAGGTATATACACGTATTACCCCACGCGAGCGTTTGTGTAACTTTTAGTATTAGAGTAAATAAGTATGGGAATTTTCCTTGTCTCTATGTCGTATTTGTTAAAATGATATCTATCAGACACGGTGAATTAATTTGGCGCCCACCCGTATTTATATCTAATATAGATATATCAAAAAAAACGGAATAGATAACGTCTGATTAAATATAGTAGTAGAATAGAATGAAACGTAAATCACTTTTCAATAATCTAATAATACTAAAATCGATCGAATAATATCGATTTTGTACAAGCAAAATATGTGTTATTTTATTTACTAACTCACATTCATAATCACCAGTTTTTAGTAGCTTCGTAATATTCCTGCTACCAGTTAGCTCACGCCCTTGCCTCTGTGCCGATACTGTGGAGCAGCAGGGAAGGTAAATCTGGTGACAGCTGTCTTTTATACATGTTTTTTTGGGTAATATACATTAATTTAGTCGACACGTGTTCCTGGAAAACTTTTATAATTGTTTTTACTGTTCTTTTTTATTAATTTTTAAAAATTGCGATTGTAATATAGTAATCGTAACGTTTCGGACGGAACTAAACCATTGGCAGTAAACATAAAAACTAAATTCCTTGTCAAATTATTCGATCAAACTTTCAATTTTAAAAGATTTATTGTAATTAAAACATGGTGTTATAACACTGCAGCGGTTATTTGTATTAAATACTGTTATCGTAAGGAAACACAAAAAGATATTGGCAAATTTGTTATATAACAACCATAGACACTAAAAATATCTATAAAATTGTTAGGCTATACACCCTCTTTTTCTACACCAATGTCAATTGTCCGTCCGAAAAAGGTCGTTCGCGTGTCATTACAGTTTTTCAAATATCTTCGCGATTTTAAAGTTTTTTCAGACGAGAATCAAAGGATACATCTAAAAGAAGAACAGTAGACAAATAATTGTAATTTAATAATAAACGAAGCTGAGAATGAAATAAAATAGTGTACCGAGTTGGGAATTAACCCCTAAATTAAATTTAAACTAAAGACTCCAAAAAAATCATATTTAAATTCAATTTGATTACTTTAGTTCTATATTGGCATCGTACTAATGACGACAACCGCTCCACTTATTGTCACATGTCTTCCATCAGACGGACACTATCTATACCATCACAGACACGACCACTCGCTCTAAGATAATAATTAACTATTATATAATATACACATGTATCTAGGTAGAAATTTATAAATATTTTTTTTTTACGATTTACACATTCCATTCTATTTACCTCGACATTACGAAACATAGATTTCCGTTTCATTTATAGGTTTTTTTTCTACGTTCTCAAGAAGTTGGTAACCTCTACGACGTTAAGGACTTTCAACTGGTTGGATCCAATGTGACCGGGTTCGAACCCGATAGACCGGAAATACCTGTCTACCACGAGGGAAGCCACTATTGTACTGCTATTATAAACCTCGTATTATGAATTAAAGTTGAAAGCTTTAGATTTTGTATTCAAGAACGTATAAATACACAGAACATTTTAATATTACGAGTAGGTACGTGTTTTATTAGTTGATTATTATCTTTCTATATTCTATCTGTAAATATTCACTGTAGTTGTTGTAGCAACTCTAAATAAAAAAATACATGTTTATATAATATAGATTTTTACAATTAATATTATTTATTAATCATTATTAATGATTAATATAATCAATACAATGGGGTCTAGAGCATTTTCGCATCACATATTTAGTTCGGAGCTTTGGCGCAAATGCTCTTAACTAGCCCTCAAAGCAAGTTTAAAAAAAGCTCGTGAAACTACGGTTTTATTCTTGAAGTTTATTTATTTTGAATCAATGTTATTCTAGAAGAATAAAGTCGTATATTGCATGTATTTTATTTGCGTTTTAAAGTGACCTACCTATACATTAAAGCCCGATAACGGAGTGAATGCACTCCAGCAATGAATGGGTTCATTTTGCTCGTTCATAAAGGTCATTGACGTTTATTTTACCCGTCTCGTATGGGATGCAGTTGTATTATTTTTAATTATTTTGTGATCAACAAATCTAGCGCATGACCGAACAAATACAAATAAATATAGTTCAATGCAAGTTCTTTTTAGTTTATGACTAGTGAAAAGGCATTGAACCTACATTAGTTTCAAAATAAAATAATATACTTACAGCGTCAGTGGTGTCCCCACAAACACTTAGCAATAGCGTTCTCAACCCATCGGGAAAGAAGTCCGCAACTACGGCTCAACGGTCAACGACTTAGACCGCGATTTATCTGTAACAAACATTACAATTATTATAAAAATAAAATAAAAAAACTAAATAATTATTATCGTTTCCTTTATTTGAAAAAGTATTGTGAATAATTTATTTAGTTCAAACTACAGAATAAGGAATAAAAACTATGTGCTGATAATCCCAGTCATGCACAGTGGGATCATCTTTTAGAAATGTGCCTAGGGCAAGAGTTTTCTAAATGTGTGCTAACGAAAAATCTACCTAAAAATTATCATTTTGCATCGCATTTATTTAATTTTCTTCGTGATAAAAAAAACATTTCACTTGGGGCTGACATTGCCACGATTGGGAGCATAGGCCAAAAAAGATATATATTTCAATGAATGGGTTCTAATTGATATAAATTGTTGTTTACTGCATCATAGTAGTTGCACAATTAATTATAATTGTTAATGTTGAAATATAAGTACTTATTGATAGAGCTATCCTTCCTTGTAAACAGACTTCAGTGTCAACCCACTTATAGTCGCTAGAACGTAATTGTTTTTTTTATATACAATTAATTGAAACGTTGAACAAATAAAATAATTACAATAAAACGGAGAAACGTCGGAGTATTATGAACAAAATATCGTTATTTAACCCATTGTTTTATTAATATTTTAATCCGAACGATTTATTTTTAGTTACTCTGCATGTGACTACACTCCGCCTGATGTTAAGCTGTTAAGTTAATGTGCAACTGCTACCAAAGATAAGTACTTGCAGGCAGCAGTCGCTTCTGCTATGCCGTGTTGGAGAGACGAATGTGCACCGTCCAGGTTGAGAGGGCACACTTCTCTCGTTATACAATGGCGATCCCGAAACGACACGGATGCTACGCTTATATAATTCCTAAGACAAATTTTGTTTTATTTACTGTCTCTATTGTATTTTTCAATGATTTTATGGCAACAGTATTGATTGTTATTTCGTCGTTATGTGCGAAATAATTTCAAGGAGTTTAGCATTGTTAATAAAAAACATCGGCGACCTCACACTGCGACAATAAACGAGGCCGTTAAAATGACGTTCATGCGTGTGTAAATAAACGAGTGTCATCTGGTATACGACTTTATAATTATTGTTTTTTTAATTAGGGCTGGACACATGATATTTACTGGGATATGTACACACGTCTGAAGCTAAAAGTTTTCCGTCCAAGTTCAACCATCTACTAAGAAGCTTTGGCGGGCGTCTGTTATATGTTAGGTGTTAAGTTAGATGTTAGGTTAAGTTAAACAATTGCCACTACAGAGAAATCTCTACGGGAAGCAGTCGCCTCCGCTATGCCGGCCTGAGGTATGCACCATCTAGAGTGACAGTGCACACTCCTCTAGCTATACCTGGCTACTTTCAAACTGGTCCCGAAACGTGACAAGGTCACTTCACAGGTGTTACATTTAAAAGTGGTGGTACTGCCCCAGGACGGCAGACTGTCTGCATCATCAGTCTGCCTACCACTCTTTATCTTTCATTCATTTCTTGGTAATGGTATGTAATGGCTTGATAAAAGTAAGGGGAAATGGTTAACTAAGTTTGGGACAAATGTTTCAATTTTCCCACTAAACCTCCGCTGAAAGGACCCTAAGATTCCGTCATTTACTATAAATATATTATAAATACAAGTAAAATTAAAAAAATATTAATGAAAACTGCATAAATTGATCCACATACCTCTAAGTTAAAAAAAGTTTACGCTACATGTACCTACACTAGAGCGCTTTTCTAATCAAACATTGATCACTATCATGTTGTCAATAAGGACAAAAGAAGATTGAAAGGACAATGTCCATTTTAGGCCGCTTGATATCTAATACTATGTTAACAAAACAATATTCTAAAATAATATGTTATTTTTTCTATATTTTATTATATGAACACATTGTTTAACATTCAATGTTTAATTTCATAAAAAAAGTTATCATTAATTATAATTTAATATAATAAAAACCTCAAATATTGCATCAGAAAAAGTCTAACTACTCAATAACCCGAGTAAAAAAAAAATAAAACTGATTTATGATAAGGAATGTAGATTTATTTTCCTACAAAATGAACGAAAATCATAAAGAAAAAATTGTGGGCCCAATTCTCCAAGGCGAATGGGCATTCTTCTTTAAACTGCCAATTAAAGAGTCGAAGAAGACAAAACATAATATCATTATAGAAGCGACAGACGCGACCGATATGCTATCGTCTTACTAATTAATATTGCCATAATTATTGTTTTTATAATAGTCTATAAAAGATGCATGTACATGCCATTATGAGTCCAAAGATCATATTTTGGTCGTCGTGTTCTTAATTGGACAATGCGGTAGGTCTTGATCTAATTCAATTTACATAATTTACTATCCAGCTTAATGGACACTCTAATTACACGCTTTTAATATTCCTATATTATAAACTTTATTGTGCGATTCATTTTTTATTACAAATGTTTAGTAGCTCGGCGTGTGATCATAGCGGTCATGAGACGACGAGTACTACAAAGAAGTTCTGCGTGCAGCAGTCGTCTCCGCTATGCCGCCTTGGGGAAATAATAGTAATAAAATGTACACTCCTCTCGTTATTCCTGGCTACCAGCAAATGTCTAGGCACTGGATACACTAGGTGGCACTACCCCGCTTCTGTTGGGCTAATAGCCATAATCAGTCTGCCTACCACTTTTTTTTGAGAAGACTGCTTTAATTACCGTTTAGTGTCTCGTTTAATTTAAAATAATGGCATCAAAAGATAAAATAAACAACATTTTAAAATGTTGTGACCCACATCGGATCGTATGCTGAAGTCAAAATTAATCAAACAAATTTACATGTGACCGGGTCGTTATTCAGCCAATACGGCGATGTCGTAATCAGCAAAACTTTTATCCAATCTCACTCATATATTGTCTGGTTTATTTGATGTCAAGAGATAAGCGGAGGACGCGCGTAGCAACCACTACAACGATAAAGATGTAAATGTAACACTACGTCATTCTAACAAAACTTTAAAATCTGCACTAAATAATTTAACATAAGTCCATACCACGATACTCCGTGTTAGGTAGGGCTATAAGGACAACACAAACAAATAACATCCAGACCCATATTCGAAGATCGTTTATTAGAATTCATCCGGATCAGTCACACACTTGACCCGTTTTTTAAACTTATACAAGTAGCACTCACATGACTGTTTTAATGATAATAAGCAAATGTACGCAACGTCATACTTAATTTACAATAACAAAAGAATACAGTATCACTAAACAAACACGTGACAAAGGCAACAAGATTTTTCGTAAACCACATAGATAAAACTTCCAAGATAGGTTTAAAAACCTGAAAAGTTTATTCAAACAAAAATCTTTAATATTAATTACCTTAAGGTTTATTTTCGTTTTAAAAATATTATAATCTTGCTTTCTAGTTTATATACCTTTATAGTAAGTACCTATAGTGGAAATATACCTTTAAAAATTATTTAAAATTAATAAATGAAATAAAAAATTAAAGACTAGGCATATGTTCGCCTACAATAAAACAACGTTTTTAAAACAATTATTATATATTAATGTTATCGCCAATATTAACCTCATTGATTTAAAACGTATACGCATTTACAAGCGATAGGAGTTTGTCTCTCTAGTTAGATAAACATTCAGACTTAACCCTAAATGCATGATTTTTTGTTTTGAATTAAAAAATTAAAATCGTATATTATAGGAAATTTGTCACAGATTACGTAAAATTTAGGTTTAGGTAGTAGGTATGTATACTTTTGGCAACAATATGCATTTAAGGGTTAAATAATATAAATGTAATACACATTTTTTAGGTAAATAATGTATATTCGAGATGTATGAGCCAATTATAATTAATTTATATAGTATCTAAATGTAATACAATATCACCGGATATTTCAATATTTTCACAATTTCACAGTGTTTATTTATGAAATGCACGTGCTGTTCAAAGCTATTGATCACGCAGTGGCACGTGAATTTTATCAGTGTATATGTTTGAAATGCATGCATAATCTCCTGCATTTACTATTTTATTATCAACATATAATTAAGATTTATTAACATTTAAATATTATCTTTAAATGTAAGAATAGATTTTTACGTTCCAGAGAGATGGGGGGCGCGACGGTAAGGGAAACAGGAACGCTAAACTCATAATAATACGCATATAAAGTTATTATTATTTCTTAATTTAATTCTTAATTATTGGACTATTTTCGTATTATTGCGTTAGCGTTAATATTGTCTAGACTCTTAGAATATGGTACTTAGAGAGTTGCTCTTTTTTTGTTGCAAATAATTTCTTACAATTTTATTTTGCCGACTACTTAACGTGAAAAAATGTTGAAACTCGTAGGAAAATTATTGATTTTTCTATTCTTAAAACATGAAAAAGAATGGAATAGAATCAAATATTAAATTATACAAGGTGTCCCAAAACTCAACGATAAGCGGGCACCAGAGGGTGGTCCAGCTCATGACTACTCGAGAAAAAAATATAAGAAAAAATAATCTCCTATTTTTAAAAAAATACAACAAAAAATTAAAATCTTTTGAAAATTGACACCTCTTATGATATTTTTAACTACCATGACCACAATTTTCCAAATATTTATAATTTTTTTTTTGTATCGGAAACCTAAGTAGCGCTGCTATCCACCACAACCCTTAAAAATCCCAGATTACCTGTAGTTTTTACACAAAAATCAATCAAAACTACTTTTTATTTTAAAATTTCAAAAGATTTTTACTTACAGTCCATTTTAACACATCGTTGTGTAAAAAAAAAGTATGGACACTACTATGGCAAGTTTTTTTAAAAATTGACGCAAGTATCCAGGATTCTAAAATGGTATAATACTCTAGGAAAACTGGCCACAAAAAAAAAACCATGCGTGTAGTACTAAACAAGAACCAACTTTCACAAATCGTTGTTTGTTGTTAGTAAACACTTTTACCTACCAAAAATTGTTTTTTTTTCTTGTTAAAAAATATTGAATGCAACAAAACAAATGGTACAACAAATTACATTTATTTTTTACCGGATACATTTCGGGGAGTGTGCGCAAGAGCTACACAACCTGGTTCTACCGTCCCCTTTCTTCTATCGGACGTCCAGGCGGAGAGGTACCATCCATTTATGGTTCAAGTCCCTAAAGTGCGTACGAGGCGTTTCGACAACACGTTCCTCGTACGTACTGCGAAACTGTGAAACTCTCTCCCGGTGTCTGTGTTTCCCGACACGTACAACATAGGTCTCTTCAAATCGAAGGTGAACAGGTACCTCATAGGCAGGCGTGCTCCACTTTATACCGCATCACTGCTTAACACCAGGCAGGGTGTGGTCAAACGCTTGCTTATTAAGCATTAAAAAAATTAATTTATAATTTTATTAATATTACAGCAAATATTCGAATTATTCGCTACCGGCAATAATACAGGCACAACATCGTCTTAAAAAAGATCGTTTTATTTGTCGTGCATATCTTCTACCATTGATATGTTCCGCAGCCTGAGTAGTTTTTTGGCGAAGCTCGTCCAATGTTGCAATTGATTTTGAGTAGACCCTGTCTTTGAGACAACCCCAATAGAAAAAGTTCAGAGATAGGATATGACCAAGTCGCCCAATCCAAAGCCCTGGATACTCTTGATTTAAGTATTCTCGCACAGGACGGGCATAGTGAGCAGGGCAACCATCATTTTGAAACCACATGTTTTGTAAATCTATTATGGGCACGTCTTCCAATAATTCTGGCAAGTCATTTTGTAAAAAGTTTAAATAACTATTGCCATCTAAGTTTCCTTCTAACTCAAGGGGCCCTATTGTTATTCAACAACGAATATCTACTATTTAACTTCTAAATTTTATTGCCTACGCACGTTTTCATGCAAATTCCAAGAAGTTGCAACAAAAAACCAATTTTTGGTAGGTAAAAGCGTTTATTATCAACAAACAACGATTTATGAAAGTTGGTTCTTGTTTAGAAATAGTACGCATGTTTTTTTTTTGTGGCCAGTTTTCCTAGAGTATTGTACCATTTTAGAATCTTGGTTAGTTGCGTCAATTTTTAAAATAACTTGCCATAGTAGTGTCCATACTTTTTTTTTACACAACTATGTGTTAAAATGGACTGTAAGTAAAAATCTTTTGAAATTTTAAAGTAAAAAGTAGTTATGATTGATTTTTGTGTAAAAACTACAGGTAATCTGGGATTTTTAAGGGTTGTGGTGGATAGCAGTGCTACTTAGGTTGCCGATACAAAAAAAAAATTATAAATATTTGGAAAATTGTGGTCATGGTAGTTAAAAATATCATAAGAGTTGTCAATTTTCGAAAGATTTTAATTTTTTGTTGTATTTTTTTAAAAATAGGAGATTATTTTTTCTCATATTTTTTTCTCGAGTAGTCATGAGCAGGACCACCCTCTGGTGCCCGCTTATCGTTGAGTTTTGGGACACCTTGTATAAGTATCTACTAATTTATTAAATCAAACATGTGTACTTAACAACATGTACAATGGAAGTTGTTTTATGCACAAATTCAACATTTTATTATATTCCAACAAAAGTATAATCGACAATAAAATCTCTATTCAATATAAAATACGGTCTAAGACACTTAACGAAGCTCAAATATGTACACCTCTAAAAATATCATAACAAAGTTACTTTTTAAGATAAGAATTCTAGAAGAGAATAATTTAAGGCAGATGTTTGTTTGAATGTTTCAAACATCGGCTCCTCGTCATGCATTATAGATATGCAAGTATCTAGTTTGTCATCCCATTATCAGCATATCACAAGGCCACTTTCAACGGAAAATCTGTGTACTAAGAATTCTCACATCCTAAATGATATTTTTTCATAAAGCAAATAGGTAATTTATTAAACAAAGATAATAAATTTTGTTGTAATTACTTGTTTGTGTTTCACAAGACTTGGTTACTTAATGATAGAGTTTGTTATGAGGACTTTCTTTTTTAAAAAGTATTTTAAAACTGTTTTATCTTTAACTATATTTTTGAATGATCTTATAAGGAAAAAATTTGCTACAAATAAAAAGTTATTGCGCAATGTTTGATAACAAAATCCGGAAGAAAACTAATGAAAGGTTTTTAATTAAAAATGTAAATTACCTTTTTTAAATTAATTAAATTAAGAAAATAAATTACAAATGAAAGGATTTTATGCGGTTTACTATTACACTTATTTTCGTCAATTCGAAAGCTTTGTAGTCAAACGCAGCTTTCAAAACCGCGTCAGAATCAGAATAAACGCGTTAGTAAGACAGTAATGGGCACTTTCACTTGAGGTGTGTCTGGACGATATCCTTTAAATAATGATTATTCTGGTTACAATCGACCCGCAATGGACGCGGACCATCGCTAATGCAAGAGACCGTTTATCATCTATGAGTTAATAATAATAAAACGTTTATTCGTAGTAATTAGGTTTTTTTACAATTATAGCTTCACACCAATAAACCACAATGGTTTGACTTGGAAGTTGTTGAGGGCGACGCTAATGGTATACTAATAGTTGTATCCATATTGCGTACCATAAAATAAAAAAAAAGACCCAAAAATTACCATTCATAAAAAATTACTTTTTATATAATATGTTTAAAGTCAGTCCTTTATTTAGAGGAGTAGGTAGAGCTAGAGATTATGACTTTATCGTGTAGCAGGATGCAGGAAAAAGCTTCGTTTAGGTTTCAATAAATTTAAAATAAATGCATTAATTAATTCAGATTTTTTCAAATGAACGAATTTTAAATAATTATCAAATATGACTCAAGGTGAATCATAAACCACAAATATCATGATGATTTTAATTATACTAATTACAAAATAATTATATTCTACGAAATTAGTTTAAATTAGTATCTACCTATCTGACCACTTCTTATAATAAAAATGCGTGTGGTTAGATGTTTAATTTTAACTACCACGTGTTTCCTTAATAGAATAGAGTTTTAGTTAAACTTGACAAACTATGTAGACATTTTTTTTATCTAATACCAAATAACCTCGTGTCCCCGTTAACAAATGCTTCGGCCGATTGTGAGCTCTTTTTGGGCCCTACACGAATCGCTTTTTTGTGATCAAATTCCACAACAACCAAACAATAGTTTGCATTTTAAAATATTGTATCTAGTTGAGAACTACAGTTACGCTAATTGTGCTTCAAACAAGAGAAAGTGGAGTGGCGCCTAACATATTGGAGTATAGAGTTAAATTACACTTTGTATGATAATAAATGTATGCTTATTCAAGGAAATATCAGCACAGTGTTTATATTTAGTTTGGGAAACCCCAATAAGGAAAATTGTGCAATAGATTTTTAAGGGGTAAAAATAAAATTGAAAACATTACTTACGTGTGCATTGATTTTCTCTCGACCTAAACGATGACTTTTAGCGTCGTGATACCAATGGGGCTACATTGGAAACAACACTGGAATAAGCTTTCACGTGAACTACAATAAGACTGTTCAACACGACCGCACTTGGTTGCATCGATTTCACGAGTGACAGATGTATAAGTGAGGTCGATGTGACACACTGAAGAATCGTCACCAGGCTGCGCCCGCGCCGATATTGCTTTACGCAACTATAGATGATATTTTTTGCCTTCCAAGATTTCAATTTAATTAAAATTTTCCTACTGAATATTGTAATAAATTATGGTACACACTTTATTAATCATTAATAATTTTAATTAAGTACATAGTTTATTTTTTTGTTAGTATTACAGAAATTTGCAATAGATTTTTAGTGATATTGTTCAGTTGTTTAATTAAAATATAAAAATATAAATAATAAAGTAGAAATTATAAAAATAATAAAAGTAAAGCGCCATCTACTAAAAGAAGTTCAAACTACGTTAACATGAATGACAGTGTAAAATTCTTTCTGTAATACTAGTTACACGCTTTTACGATAGGTGTTTCTAGTGTACACATACTGATTACGCGTGAACACTACTAGATGGCGCCACTGTTGTTTAAGAACGTCGGGTGGTTTGGCTAATACCGCTAGCTATAACCCTCGACAAGAGCTCCGGAAGGCATACTTACCTGGCGTGGGGGATACCGTGATCAAGTAGGCGGTTCCCCCAGGGCGAGGCTTGCCATTGCACTGCGGTAAAGCTGACCCCTGTGATTACCCCTAATGTGGGTAACTCGGGCGCGTAATTTTTGGTAGTGGAGACTGCGTCCGCGCTGTCTCCCTCAAATGTTCCTCTTATCCTCGTCGTATCGTGGTATGTTAGATGGGTGTCTCGTTACCATGGAATACGCGAGGGTTTTGCATGCTGGTACTTTTGACTACATTAGTACAGACCTGATTGCTTCGTTCCTGGATCAGTAAGCTGGTCACTGTCTCGAAGATTCTTCTATCGTAACTCTGTTTAATTAAATAAAACATTAATAATGAGTAAGTAAGTACCTTCGCCTCACTACTGACCGGCTATAAATAAATCAACATCCAAAATCTTGATTTTATTATTAGATTAAGTCTGATATTTATTTTCTTCATACTTCAAGATTACCTAAATCTTCATGGCTTTATATTTTAGCAGACTTGTTTATATTGAAATTTTAAAATAATATTCCGGAAGAATTCTATAAATAATTTAATCGTAATGTTAGATACGATTGAAGGCAACTGATAGATTTGTTAGAAGCTCATTGAGGGCTGCAGTATTAATGTAGCAAGGCTAAAGGGTCTTTAGTCCTTCTATATTCATACAGTTATAATATTATTTTAAAAATACTACAAAGTTTATATAATTCCCATTCCAGGTCAAAATAATGTCTAAAATGTATCATAAATCATGTCTATAAAAATAAATCGTGCTCGTAAACAATATTTAAATGAATAATATTAAATTAGTAATTGGTCTATTCAACATAGAAGAAAATAATGCCCAAATATCGACGACACGTGCAAAAATCACCGCGTTTTGATTGTACACGTGAACTTCGGTTACGTCAGCACATTTATATAAAAAAATAACTAGAAAAGTTCAATTAAAATTCGAAAACAATCTGGTGGAGGTAAGTACCAGAAATATATGCCTAACTCACACTATGTCCCTTGTAAAATATACTCTAAGGTTGTAAATTAAATCATTGTTTATTTAAAATATACATGTAAATATGAAAAAAAAATGTTTAATAATGATTGTCCAGAAGGACAACCAGCTTGTTAAATAAATTTTAAAATATCTTCGTGAGGTAACGCTGCGTAAACCAGTCCCAGCGAGATGGAGTAGCACTTTTTCAGGACAGACCGGCTTCCTCGCGTGGACGGGGCGGTGGCAAACGTTCGTTGTGAAGAGCTTTAGTTCGGGGTTGGGCTGCCGCTCATTTATTGAGCTGGAACGGTGTTTCTTCATGATGAGGTGGGACCTAACGACCAAGCGTCGCGTCGTCGGTAGCGTCGCGGATGAACGCGAAAGCGTGCCCATGACTTCACCATATAGAGAGTCACCATGGGGATTTTAGTCATGTACCTCGTCGTCTTCCTCGAGACATGGGGTATCTATTATATGTATAAAAGAATTCGTTGCGTGAAAACGGATTTTTAATATTTTATTTGTTACTTTTTATTCTTACTTCGTGTGAAATTTTTATAATTTGTTAATAAGTACTCGTATTTTATTGGACGCTGACGAGCAAGGTAAAATATAAAATGTTAACTATTAGAAAATACTATATTATTTGCATTATTATTGTGAAACTTAATTTGCTGCCCATGCCCAAATAGACCACCGTAAAACCCCATTCTTTATATTCAAGTAGTACCTACAACGTACTTACTAATGTCATTTAAATCAGAGGTCGCGTCGTCCTAAACAGTTTGTGAATTGGAGTCTCAAAGTTTAACATAATGTAGGTACGTATTAATATTGTGGATTTAAAAAAAAAAACAAATGAATTGATTTTTATTACATATTTTTTTATTTGTAATATGAAGGAACGTTCTACGTTGCGTCTTCAAGGTTGGTTGGTACATATGAACTTGATAATAAAAAATAAGTTACCAATTAGGTACATGCACTGTTACTAAGTAAAATAATATTTTAAAAAAAAACGAGTCTCTTCAAAGGAAAAAACCTGTAACAAAAAAATTTAATTATAGAGTATTTAATTTTTTTTATTGTAACTCGGCATATGACACACTCCTCCTGAGGTAAAGCTAGAGTGCGGTTTATGAACGGAAACAACTGCTACTACAGGCGGCAGTTGCTACTCCGCTATACCGGCTTGAGGGGACGAATATGTATCATCCAAATTGACAGTGCACAATCCTGTCGTTATATATTATCTACGAGATTTACGTCCAAGATAAAAGTCCTTAGAAATAATTTTTAAGACTGACATTAAGCGGTTGCTAACCTAACTGGTGGGGTAATACTACCAATTTCAAGTGTAACCCAATTTGAATTGACCTAGACGCGTTTCGGGATCAGCATGAAAGTAGCCAAGTATAACGAGACTAGTGTGCACTGTCTGTGCACTTTCGTCGCTTCACGCTGGCATAACCGAGGCGACTGCTACTTATATAGACATTTGTCTATGGGCCGTTGAACGTCAGGCAGTGTCCAACTCACTATAAAAAACGAGGCTAAATTATAGAATCATTACTTTTATTATAAAAAAATACTTTCGATGTTTTTGTTCCAAAATATAAGTTTATTAATTGCATAAATTTTAAATAAATTTATAAATTTGCATAAATTCGTGCCAGACAAGAATAGTGGTTGAATCAGTATAATTGTGAAGGCTAATTTGTTTTTATTGTGAACCTATTCGAATCTAATAGTGATGTACAATTGTACGTTGTACGATTTTTTTTATTTTAGCACGTCATATGACCGCACTCCGCCTGATGTTATGCTAGAGTGCGATCCATGAACGGAGGCGGCTGCTGTCAGAGAAAGGGACCTGCAGACAGCAGGCGCGTCCGCTATGCATGCCGGCTTGATAAGATGCCTTTCTATTAGTTACAAATTAGCGACTTTTAATAATAATCTAGCACGAATTTATACACTCGAATTAAATCGAAATTACTTACTTCAAAAACACAAAAAAACATAAAGAAAAAAACTCAAAGAGGATTATTAAAAGGACAATATTTGTAGGTATGAGCACGTGTCCCGGTTGCTCCACAACGTGGACATGTGTATGCCTTTAAAACCGGGCAGACTACACGTCCTCGACGATCCTTCAAAGTGTGGCATGAGTACCATGATTCCGATTCGCCGTTGGTTTTACAAAATCTGCATTCCTGGAATATACAACATAAAACTTCTTAGAGGCGTACCGGGATCAGGGGCTAAAGGATAAAGCCAATCGATAATTGTCACTCGATCGAAGAGAAAACAAAATGTCCCATACATTTGACGTTTGTTATCACTTGGGTGACAGTGAAACGTCAAATCCCATATATTTTGTTTTCGATTCGATTCGTTTTGACTTTAGCCCCAGTTTGGAAGTAGCCAGGTATAACGAGAAGAGCGTGCATTGTCAACCTAGATCATCTCAAGCTATAGCGGAGGCGATTTATCTATAATTGTTAATTTTTAGTTTAACATCTTACGAAGTATTGAAAGTCTGTAAATAAATATGAAATAATAATAAAAAATATACATTGTTATTTAAATAATAAAAAAACTGTATAAATAGTTAATTTAATAAATAAACAAAACCTAACACAATTTATGTTATATATACCTACTCGCATTTATCTTTTTTTTTGCAAATTACTTTAGACCATCTAATATTAAGAAGGAAGTTAACCCTGAACGACTAAGTAATATAATATTTAATATATAAACTAGCGGTTATTTATGATAATGAACTGCGAAGGTTGTTCATTGAATCAACAAAAATCACACATTACTTGCGTTTATTACAAAATATATTAGTACGACTACTTAGCTCATGTCTATGTCCCTACATAAAAAAAAACTTTCATTTACAACGTTCAGCATTTCTTACGTCAATATGTAAGGGACACCAAAATATACAGATACAAAACCCTCACAATTTTAAAACTGTTTATAACGTCAAAAATACTGTAAAAACTATATAATAAAATATTTTATCGAACTAAGACAAATAAATAATTAAAAAAAAAAAACATAATTACGACAAAAAATATATTGAAGACAAGGCTATGCCTAATTATAATAACAAATGAGACATTACTGAAAACGTGGGTGTATGGATTTTGTTCCCTTTGCCTTTCCAGAGTGTAAAGTTTAAAATATGTTC
Organism: Tinea pellionella; assembly: GCA_948150575.1. Classification (NCBI taxonomy): domain Eukaryota; kingdom Metazoa; phylum Arthropoda; class Insecta; order Lepidoptera; family Tineidae; genus Tinea; species Tinea pellionella. The sequence continues at coordinate 5,304,001 of OX411258.1, forward strand.
ACGCAAACCCTAGAATAAACTTTTTTTTAATTAACATTGACGTTTATTAGAAAACTTTTTAACTATATATAACTGTATAAACATTGGTGCAAATATACTAACACAATAATCATAATAAACGTGTCGATTGTTTTAAATACATATTTAGTATTTGTTAATCCAAGGTTAACGAGTCATTTGGTATATTTAACAATGCACTAAAACCTAATGCATTTGTGAAATGTTTATTCATAACAATCGTTCATGTAGTTAAATATAGATACATTTTACAGGTACAACCAGCAAAAGTTGCATCACCGACTAATTGTGAATAAAGACTATTTGTGCTTGTTCTATTCAACAAGCTCATTCTCGCTTGGATCAATACAAAGATAATATAACCTCCACCTTAGACCAATAAAAATCGGTTTATAATGACAATGCCCATTTTTAGACCCGCTTGATATCTAATAGATTAGTTTGTTAACAAAACAATATTCCAAAATATTTTATCCAAATAATTTTCGATTTTTTTTTTTCAATTATATTAAAAACAGATATTATTAAAGCTATTTATATAATAATAACCTTAAATGTTACATTAGAAAAAGTCTAATTTCCTACTCAATAATTAAGGTAAAAAAATTAAAACTGATTGGTGATAAAGAATGTAAATTTATTTTCATATCAAATGAACTAAAAATCATCGATAAACTCAGAAAAAAAATTATGGGCCCGTCTCTATAAGAGGCTAAAACAACAAGTGTTCTAAAGTGTTGCAGCGCCTGCTTTGCTGATAGTACATGCATAAACACTAAAATAAAGGTAAACAGAGGAACTAATTACAAGGCGTTAATATGCGGTTCGGAACTACCAATCCTATTTGAAAAGGAAGGATTAATGTTTTTGGTTCTCAAAATAAAATGTTCTCTAGTGATGTTGTTCCATGTTTAGTGGGTTGCTAAACGCTTAATACATAATGTTATGAGCAACAGTTAGTAAGAAACAAAATGTAACCTACCGATTGTTGTCTAACAGCAATTCTTTGTTGTCTTAACGTGTACACAAGTTTTAGAAGTAATTCTAATTGTTCTGGCGTTAACATTTGTAGTGCACGATAATGTTCAGATGACAACATATTCATAGTGCTGTGCCATGCTTCGTTCTCTGAAAAAATACGTTTTATGTTTTATAAAGTGACCTAGTCGCGTTTCAGGATCATTCGGAAATGACGTTCGTCGCGACATTCGTCTCCTCAAGCCGGTGTAGGGGAAGGGACTGCTTTTTTATCTGTAATAATAATTATTTCCGTTCATGGACCACACTCTAGCTTTACATCAGGCGGAGTGTTGTCATATGTGGAGTTACAATTTTTAAAAAATATATCAGCAATTCGATGACGTCATACACAGTAATAGGCTAAAAGACAAGACAAAACGGGGTAGATAAAATTATTGTGTCGTGGCTATAATTGTGAACCAGAGAATCTTCGGTCGATTCCAATGCAATGTTGTATTCTGTATGGACTTTGGACGATGAGTACAGTCGAGAACGATAATGTATGACCTACCTATCAAACATAGCAATGTTACAGTCTTTAAGCTTTCTGATTACATTACGTCTGTTAGTGTATTTTGACATTTGCCGCAGAAGCGAGATATGTCTGGTTCCAATATGTCAAACGCATCGTTTTCCCTCCGAACAGTTTTTAATAAAATCGTCACACAAAATATTACAAAAATAATTTTATTTTCTTTATTAAGAAAATAATAATTATTAAAATAGTTAGAAATCGGTACGTACGTATTTGATTACATTTATTGCTTTAAATCAACATTTTATTGATGGATTACGGATGCTAATAACAGATCGTTGATTAAAGAGAACCCGCAGTTACCTAGATATTATAAAATGCTTGGCGATTTTTGAAAAACTTACCATAATATGAGGATGTAGGCAAACCGTCCATAGATTCATTACTACTCGTACCATCAGTTTTATTTTCAGGTTTTTTGTCACTTTCAGGAGTACCAGGTTGTTCTTGCGGCGATTCTAAAAGAATATTAAAAATATTTAAAAAAATATTAATTTACATTTTATTTCATAATAAAATTATTTTTCCATAACTTAATTTAAAAAATGCATATATACAAACATATATATTTTAAAATAATATGTCAGGCATCCACATATATAGGAGGATATCCACCTGTATCGGCCACTGCAGAGCTGTTTGTCGCGATTTTAATAAAAAAAATATAATAATAAAATAATGAACACTACCTACCCAAAGGCAACTAACAAAATTCATATACTTTTTATAACTTCTTGTCTTGTATTTTAATGCGAATAAACCTTTTCCCCGACTCAATGACCCCGACCCAGCACATTATCTCCCAAATGCCTACCTACTACACTATTTGACGCATGAAAAATTATATAATAATCACTGAAATATTATTATTACCTTGAGTTTCTGCCGCGGTTACCTCCCGTTCACTTTCAGGCTTGATTTCTTCATTGTCCTTTCCTAAATCAACACCCTGAAATTTGAAGTTTTTCGAATTTATAAAAAATATTAATTTCGCTGTTACTGTCTTATAAAGTTACAAATACCTGGAATAACCATGTTAGTATGAAATCTGTTTCATTATCCATTACATCCATGATTAATTAATAAATCAACTCAAAGCTCAGCTCGAAACTTAAAGATTGTGTTAAAATGTATGTTACAAAAAAATTTAAACTAATAATTTACCCTCAACTAACATTTTATTATTTTTTATAAAATATTCAACCAAAAATGGAAAGTTCAAGAGTATACGATATACAGCCTAGTTTTGAAAACCGTTTTTTTTTAAATCCACTTGCAACACGACGTATTAGATTCTGAATTGCAAATTTTTCAAGTTATTTGTGGAAATTTTATTCTCAACGGCCAGTTGTAAACTCAACGTCCTTCTAAAACTTCCTGTTTATTTATTATCTAACAATTCATCTTTTTGACTTCATTACATAACAATTTCCTATTTTAGAAAAATTTATACTTAATTTTTAAATTATTAATTTTAAAATTTAAATTTATACTTTTCGTGAATATACGGCAGGTCTGGAATTAAAGCAAATATCTTACACTAACTTCGTATGTGTTTAACGGTCCGATTCGATCTTTAGGGACCCATTAAAATACAGTAAAATCTGACCCTTTGTGGCGCAGTGGTAAGTGCGATAATATTTCATGCAGTTTTCAGTATATGGTTTCGGTAAAACGACCCGTGAAATGAAAGCTTGTATAGAATTTACTAATCCTGAGCAAAGCTGTGAACATCAGTTAGTAATAATAATACTAATAAATTATTTATTGCAGTTAACAAAGATATAGAAAATTCAAAGGCATAAATAACTGACTGCAATTGGCAGTCTTATCACTAAAAAGCAATTTCTTCCAGATAACCAATTGTTGTTAGATAAATTGTAAGGAAAAGAGAACAGCGGGTAATGCAGTTAGGAAGTACCTATTATTAAATATTTATAAATAATAATATAATAGTAAAATGCTATTAGTACTTAACATAATAAAAAATAAATGTAGAAATGCACATAATAATCAGTGGCAAACGAGTATCACAGTCATACAACGACTGATAAACCGATAAGAATTGTTAACAACACTTTATTATATGCCTGCGTTGTTAATTAATTATTTACTTATTATTTTATTAATTATTATTAATAGGTCACTACTCGAAAATAGTGATTTTTTGTTAGTTCGTCGTTTAAGTCAGTGTCATGGGTTGCGTAGATTGTAATGCTAAAATTACATTAAATTGGTAAGAATAAAATGTATAAATTATATTTATTTTTACTGTGAAAATGCATAATAGCAACCCCGTGAATCATACGGATACTTGGTACAAGCATTCGTTTTTATTTTTGAGATAAGAGTACATTGATTACATTGGTCTAATATCACATGCATAACATTATGGTACAATTATTTGTTAAAAAACACATCATCATCGTTGAAATATCAAAAACGTAGTGTAGGATAGTGGTAGCAGGCGTGAATTTATTTAGTTTGAATTTAGCTTTATTAAGAGTGGTAGGCAGACTGATGATGGTTATTTGTCCAGTCTGTCGTCCTGGGGCAGTACCACCACTTTCGAATGTAACACCCGTGAAGTGACCTTGTCGCGTTTCGGGGATAGTTTGAAAGTAGCCAGGTATAAGAGAGGAGTGTGCACTGTCAATTTAGATGGTACATGCTCGTCTCCTCAAGCCGGCATAGTGGAGGCGACTGCAGCCCGTAGAGATTTCTCTGTGGTAGCAGTTGTTTCCATTCATGGACCGCACTCTAGCTTTACATCAGGCGGAGTGTTGTCACATGTCGAGCTACAATAAAAAAAAAAAATTCTTTAACTAATAATATTATTACTTAAATGATTAACAGTATTGTCAGTTTTCTTTATTTTATTTGTTATTATTTTTTATTGTTATTTTTTAGTTTTTTGTGTTTTTTTGAGTTTGATTTAAGTTGTTTAAAATATTTTTTTTTGTGTTAATTTTTAGTTTTTCTTTGTACAACTACTTATTACATATATTGTAAACCCTATCATTGGCCTTATTACGAGTATTACAAATTAAGCTTTTTTTTGTTATACTCTAGGTTTACGCTGTTAGCTTTAAAAACAAATAAATAAACAAGCAATGTAAATGCAACGATTAATAAACGGTCGGTGTCACGGACGCCTCGCTATTTAGTCGAGCGAGTTTGTGTTAGCGATGGCACGCGTCCGTTGCAGCTTAGTAAAAATAAATATTTAAAGAGTGGTAGGCAGACTGATAATTATTTGCCCAGTCTGCCGTCCTGGGGTAGTACCACCACTTTCGAATGTAACACTCTTGTCGCAGCAGTTTCAAAGTAGCCAGGTATAGCGAGAGGAGTGTGCACTGTCATTCTCATACTCGTCTCTTTAGGCCGGCATAGTGGAGGCGACTTTCTCTATAGTAGCAGTTGTTTCCACTCATGGACCGCACTCTAGCTTTACATCAGGCTGAGTGTTGTCATGCAGCCGAGCTACAATAAAAAAAACGTAACGTTTTATGTCTTTTTACTATACAGGATATAACCAGGCAAATGACCACACTCCATAACGGCTACTGCAAAGAAATGTCTACAGGTAAGTCACCTCCGGTATGCCGACACGAGTTGACGAATGAACTAGGTTGATCATGCACGTGTCATTATATATGTATTTTTATAATCTTCGTCATGAATAAATATGGAAATTGTTTATTAAAAAGTAATTTATCAAAGAAATGATACCTAGATAAACTATGAACCTAATTCAACTGTAAACAGTTCAATTTAATAATTATCACTAATTTTAATCAGCTTACCTATTCACATAAGAATTAGGTTAAAAGATAGATAGAGTATTTATTTTTGCTAAATATGTCATGAAAGGATATCTGGCGGGCAACCTCTGATCTGATATAAATTGATTTTTTATAGTAGCCTATCACAACACCGCCTGATGTGAGCTGGAGTACGGTCCATGAACGGAAACAACTATTAACACAGATAAATCTCCGCAGACCACAGTCGCCTCCGCTATGCCGGCTTAAGGTTATGGATGTGCGCCATCCAATTATTAACCCAGTTAAATTAAATTATAGTCCACTACCTCTATGATTGTCGCTATCCATGACCTTTATTTTACCATTAACTCGGCCATTTCCTTATGTTTTATTGCAACATTTAAATATCTTAATCTGTCCCACTCGCAACATTTAATTCAATTCTTATAAATAGGTCGTACGACTACTGGGGGCAAACGCGTCGTATTTATTTTAAATACAACAACAACGATTGTCATATTTTAAATAACATTTATAAATTACGCTTTTATTCCCAAATTAGACTAAGCAGAACAATAATAATTGTAACAACATGTCTGTCAGTCTACTAGAGACGAATCGTACCTTATTACCATTCGTAATAAGTTAGAAATTCGCTCGTTGAGCGATGCCTGATGCGATTCGATTCGTCGCGGTTCTGCAACTTCCTAATGGACGCAGTTTTATAGTAAATACTGGCAGAGTTTTTTACGCATCGACTCGGCGAGCTCAACGGAAGACAACCATAATACAGTTCCAACAACTTAACTATGAACAGAGGCCTGAGTACGAATTTACATTTACGCCGGAATTATATCTCTCCACCAATAGGATCGCTTTATTTGATTTTTTATTACATCGGCGGCAAAATATCGTCAGATTGGTGAAGAGTACGCTGTTTAGTGAGTTTACACTGTCACGGCGTAAATATAAACTCGTACTCAGCCTTCAGAAAGGTGTCATCAACGACGTTGTCATTTCAGTGTGTTAATTAACTTCAATGTGCACAAAAATCGGGAAAGTTGAAACAAATAATGTAGTAATAATTAGTAAAAACACCCGAAAGTGGGTAGTTGTTTAACATTGGACACTCAGCTCGTTTCCCCTTGGTTCATGTCTAGTCTAGTCCTTGCACTACTGAATCTTGGATTTTTTTTAGCATTTAAGGAGAATGTCACGTGAACGCTTATTTTTCGTACTTGAATCGATAACTTCGATTCGGAGGGTTATAAGTCGGCACGTGTAAAAATAATTGTTTATTACCATTAAAGAAATGGTAAACAAAATTGATGATACGCCTTTTAAAGAAAACACTTTCAATATAATAAACTTTTACGTAGGTGGAAAATAATATTGTTTTTAAGTACAGTGCTATAAACTAAAGCACAGACATCGGTTTTTTTTATAGAATGTTTCACGCAATAGATAAAGATAAAACTTATGTGTATGTACTTGTATCTTATGACATTTTTTTCGAAGCTTATACTTTATTATCGTTACTGTACTGTGTGTGATAAATAACTTTAATAACCGGTCCAATTTTTCCCATGCACTTGTCTGTGCAAACTGGACTGCGCAGTCAAGACGGAGCGTGTAGCCGAAGCTTTAAAGAACGACCCTGACCTAACTTTGGGGACATAATCCAGACGTCCTTGTATTCGAAGCCCAGTAACAGCCCGGGAATTTTACGGACATGTCCGAATAGAACTTTGTATTATTATTATTATATTAAAAGGTAAAAAAGCTACGGTCGTATGAATTTGAAAGGGGCTTTTATATTGTAGAATTATTTAATATCTTCTACACGCAGTATTTTTCATATTACTTATTATGTTATATATTCATATTTTACTTATTATACTTTATAATTTTCTTTAATAAAAGTTGGATTCTCTCAGGGATGGGTAATCCTTATAAAATCATGACACACGAAGTTTGTATAATTTACCAATAATCCCAAAACTGTATTGTGAAATAGTGATATTATTTGTTAATACTTATTTTAAACGGCTTAAAAATATATAAAATATTATAATTTATATGAAATCATGATTTTCCCGTTTTTTTAACAATAATGAGGTATTTGTCAACAAACTCTTTAATCTTCCGCAAATAATCTTAGCAGATTAAAAACGAGGAAGTAATTTAGGAAAAAAAAATTCAGTAGGCGATGTTGTTATTTTAAAAATATATATTTTTAATTTAAGCAATTTTGTTATTATTATTATTAACTTTTGGCATAATAAAATGGTGGATTTATTCATTAATAATGAAAATTTAAGAGAAAAATCTACGTTAAACAACATTAGTCGACATAACATACCTTGGTACCGGTCAGAACTTAGCAAAATTTGAACACGGGTCTCATCGGTCGTGAGTTCACGCGTCCTACCGCTGCGTGAGACCACGACCGCTCTAATAGCTGCTGGGTTAACATCACTTATTACTAAGGGTTTTCATTTTGATTTTCTTTCATTGTGGAATTGTAAAATTTTGACAAAGTATTCTATTATTTAGTTCATCAAGTATTATATACTCATATATGTTTACGAACTCTTAACCATCCATCCATTATCCACTTCTTTCTTTTTTTTTATTTCTTTGTGGAAGAAATTATTTCCGTCTATGGACTGCATTTTAGCTTAACTTTAGGTGGAGTATTGTTATATGCCGAGTAACAATAAAAAAAAATAGATGTCCGCGAAAACGCGGCCGCCGACCCGTGTTCGAACCTCGCTAAAGACCGGTACCAATGTAACTTTATTATATGTACTTTGGTCGCTCAGTGCCTATAGACACTATTAAAGAGTGGTAGGCAGACTGGTGATGGTAATTTATCCAGTCTGCCGTCCTGGGGTAGTACCACCACTTTCGAATGTAACACCCGTGAAGTGACCTTGTCGCGTTTCGGGAATAGTTTGAAAGTAGCCAGGTATAGCGAGAGGAGTGTGCGCTGTCAATCTGGATGGTACATGCTCATCTCCTCAAGCCGGCATAGTGGAGGCGACTGCTGCCCGCACAGGTTTCTCTGTAGTAGCAGTTGTTTCCATTCATAGACCGCACTCTAGCCTTAATCAGGCGGAGTGTTGTCACATGCCGAGCTTCAATAAAAAAAGACATGCGCTTCTTCTACGCACACGTAAAAACAAATGTGAATTAAAATTAAAAACTATTACCGTATAACTAAGTAGATACTTACCGTTAAAAATCATAATCTACTCAAGTTGTAATTTTAATTTTCCCACATTATTTAACACAGTAACCGTAGTAAGATAACAAATGTAAAGAAACGTTTATAGCATATTAATTAGTTATATAATAAATAACAATAGTACACAGCGCGAAATGACCTACCCTGGCGCTTGTAAGGAAGAACGTATCTTACAAATTCTAGTAAATTACTTATTGAAACTTTTCACCGCAATTTTTAATTTAAATAAAATTAAATAATCGTTTTGGCGGACGTTTGGTGATAGCTGGTTGTTAGTCTTGAACTATATTCTTGAACTTTTGAGTACTAAATACTGGTGGTGGATGATGATTTTCTATTTTTGTCTTATCGTTTAATAAAATTATTAGTTGTTAGTTTCCCAGAAATAAATAAATACATTATTTTAATTGGTAAATAATTCAAAACAGAAGAAAATATTCCACCTCTTTATTAAAGCTATTTTTGGTCTGACTGGGACTCGACCGATGTGAGTTTTGTTTGATGCAGGTCCGGAACACATACGAGACAAACAAACAAAGAAACATTAATTTTTATATACCTATAAAGATTTCAAAGGTTGATAACCTTTAACTGTTAAACAGAAATTAATGTAATACGAGCATTTGATAAAACAAACTTGTTTTATATCACTCACGTTACCTACCTCGAAGTGTCGAAAAGAAAAATGTCACAAGCGACGTGTAACTTTACAGAAGAACTAAAAAACTGTAGCTATTGTCGTTTACGCCCTTTACAAACGAAATGAGAGTAATGTATTACATTACAATGCATACAAAGTTATGCATTTGAGAGTGGGGAGACACGTGAACTGCAGCGTGATGCCAGATACTCGTATAAAAGTACGCGGCACAAACATGCATTGCATTCTTTAAAAACGTCATTTTTTTAATACGTAATTTTTCATGTGTGTCGTTTGAGGTAAAGAAAAATGCAATCATAATTTTGATTACGTAAAAAGGTACTTACTTACGTAGGTAGCCACGTAGTTTTCTAATCGGTATGTAACTACAATCTGCTGGAAATATATGCATGTAATAGTCGCCTCTGCTATGTCTGTCGGCTTGCGGATACGAATTTGCGCAATACATGTTCCTCTCGTTATACCCGGCTACTAAAGTAACCCATGTCCTTCCCTGGGATGTAATCTATTCCCTTGTCTTTTATCGAAATCTTCAGTGGTTTAAACGTAAAAATGTAAAAAGTCAACAAACAGAATTACTTTCACATTTTTATTTTAGTATAGATTAGATATAGATACATTAAACATATATTTTTTCTTATTGTAGCTCGGCATATGATGCGTCTGATGTAAAGCTAGTGTGCGGTCCATGAACAACTGCTACTACAAAATTTCTACAAGCAGCAATTGCCTCCGCTATAGACAAATGTGCACCATGCTAAGACTGCGCCAGCGTTAATACATGTACATTGTACATACATGTATCTATATTTGCATGTAGCTTGATTATAATAAAAGTAATTTTATTAAAGCTTTATTTCTAAAAATGTTATAGTCAATATTGAATAAATTATTACATTTTTATTAATATACTTGACTTGATATACGAGTAATGGGTAGATACTCATTGGACGTAATCCAAACAGCATGGACTGCCGCCAATGTAAAGGCAATCCGAATTATAATAAAACCTAATGTAAGCTTGTCTCTCAGTATTTTAATCAAAATTAGCCTTTAATGTTAACTATATAAAGTAGTGAATTGAGTGAATGAAAAATCGTTTTATCAAGTTATACGAAGTTACATTCTACCAAGAAAGGGTAATCGATGAGCGGGAAATGGCTGTACAGAATGAAGTAAAATAGTTTTGCCGTCCACTAAGAAAGAGTTTGACAGCAAGCGGTTTTTTGTCTTCCACTACGAGCGGGCTCAACGGAGTCCACTCCGCTAGCAGTGGAAAGCGGCCCCTATATTTCCCTTTCACCCACACACTACACGTACTATAAACAATGGTATCAATGTTATGGACATGTAAAGTGCAGAATACACTAGCTAATTGCCAAAGTAACTGATTCAAATATGTAGTAATCCGCATAATGTTAAGGGCCCTAATGCTGACAATCATCTTGATCATACGATTAAGCCAAGCTCTAGATCACGATTTTGTAAATGTAACTTAATATTCTGTAGTTTAATATATATTTTCCAGTTGCACCACATAATTTAACCCATAAGTAACTTATCACTTTTGACGCTTACTTTAATCGTAACCAGCGAATTTTGGCTGGTCAAAATTAAAGTAATCGTTAAACCAATGTCACTAACGTCAACTGTATGAAAAGAAGCCAAATATGTTTTCTTATAATTTTTTCGGGAAACTCCTAGTGAGGAGTTGTAGATGTAGTGACATCAGCTACCCCTTTTATCGATAACGATATGAATTTGCAATGGTGCAACGCGTGTGGAGTAAACGTAAATGTAATCGTAAAATGTAACAGTCAAAGTTTGGTACAGCAAAGGCATTTTGGTACAACAGGGCCTTATAGTAACTGAGTAAAACTTCTTCAAAAAAAGTACTTTGCCAATATTAACAACCTTAAACTAGAGCGCGGTCCATGAACGGAAACAACTGCTACGCTATGCCGGCTTGAGAAGAAAAATATGCACCATCCAGGTTGACAGTACACACTTGTTATATTGTCTGACTACTTCCACTAGTCTGAATTAATAGCCTAATAAAATCTAGTGTGTTCTGTACCTCATGAGAGCAGGATGAACTCAGTATTACGCATTTAGCAACATTGTTGCATGCAAGTTAAACATTCCAGTATAGATATTATACACATTTATTTATGTCTAATAGTATGACTTCTGGGAAAAAGTTTAATACAACTTTAGTAATTTATATTTATTATATTACACTAGCATTTGCCAATTAAAGAGTAAATAAAGTATAAATAAAATATTACTAACAAATATGTTTATTTACAACAATTTTAAATATAAAAACGGTTATAGTGGGTTTATAATATTAAAAGACAGGTATAATTATACTTTCGTGTAGAATTCGTTATTTGCAACAATTCTTTAGAACTTAATTTTGGAAAACCTCTAGCAATTTAGACTAACTACATAAGCAAAGAAAGCACACGCGAGACAGTTTCGCCGACTATTAATTATATTCAATATAATTTACAGAACTTCCTTATTGCGTTATGGTCTCCTCAACCACCATAACAGGGGCAACTGTTGAATTTTATCTGTAGTAACAGTTGTTTCCATTCATGAACCGCCCTCTAACTTTACATCACGCGTAGTGTTGTCATATGTCGAGCTATAATAGAAAGAAAAACAACAAACAAACAAATCATAATTGTTTTTCTCTCTTTTTGGGCAATGGGCCACGCGCCGCACGACCTTGAAGTGTCGGGATATTTCGCTGTAATAGTGGTGCTGTAAATTGATATATTATATTTAGTCACTATTATTATTTATTTAAGTAAACAGGTTGTCAGTAATTTAGTAAACATGTTGGTACGCATTCTTTTGGAAGATATTCGTCTTTAAATCAATACTCTAGACTAGTCTAGACTTACATTTCCATTGCTAGCAGTCGTCTTCGCGTATAAAAGGCACTTTAGATCAACATCAGGCTGACTACTTATTCGTATATTAGCTGAGAAAATGACTAACGTGAAGAAGTACATAGGTAGATAAGTTTATTATTTATGATCTAAATAAAGTCCTATCCTTGAATAAACAAAGATATATTATATTATCAACAGGAACACTAGGACGGCCATTGTTATTAAACCCATATCACATAACTACTTCTATAGGTACACACAATCCAACATAACATCAAAACAGGTTACCTATAATATCATCTTTAAAAGTAAGAAGAAACAATATGAAACTTGTTTGCCATTCTCAAGGTATTTGGGTTTGAGGGGCTCGGTCAAGATTCATTAAAGTTACACGGTCTTTTTTTCTGCGTCAATCATACAAAGGGCGGTGTATAGATTTGTGAACCTACGCAGTTACCTAGCAACCGCCCGGGAAGCGATCAAATGCACACAAGCATGACTACTAGCTTTACAAGCAAATTCCAACTGTATTCTAACGGCACAGAGTGTTAAATTGAAATGCCGCAATACGTGACATTGAATTTTTAGCGTTAAGGGGGACTACACACTTTTCATTTATCTGCGCAGTTGACTGTCCTTGGTCGGAAATAACTGTACAAATCAGTACATTTATTGAAACTGAAAGTGTGTATTGCCAGGTCTGTGCAGGTCGTTTACAAAAAAAACTTCTTAACCTCAACTGCGCTCGAGCTTGCTAGCTAGCAACTAAGCTCAACACAGCTTATCGCTCAGACAAAACGTGACACATGATAAACATAGAGAAACGGCAGGTGTGTATCTCCCTTAAGAAGCTGCTATTCTCAGCTTTGTGGGTATTCAAATGAATACAGTCTTTAACTGTAATGAAATAAAGTTAATAATTCTGTGATGGAGTGTAAATGCATGAGAATAAATACGAATGCAGTAAACAAATTACATCACGTTGAATTTTGAAGGATTTTCAATTGTTTATTTTATACTAAATTAATATAACCTATAAGTATATGAGTTAATTGTACAAGGAAAAAAGAACATTAGTTAGTTGTAAATCAATTTTCTTAATCTGCTGTAATCTTTGAATGAACAATTTGAATGACCTATAACCACTGATAAAGTATCACAGCTGCGATAACATCTTTAACTCAGAGTTAATTTTGCACAAAACTCCGAGGCCATCTAAATTCTATCGGGGAAAGGGGACATCTGAATAAACATTGGATTATATCAAACGAGATAAAGAACAAAGATATTTAAATGATTTAGAATTATATCGTTCTGTCTTTCTATTTGATTATAGTAGATATTGAATTTATTTATTGGGTTAGTATCAGTTAGGTACTTGTCATTATTAATTAGTAGATATTTATTTCATTTAAAATCGTGTAAAATAAAGATATACTTTTACGAAATATCAATTACAAATAGTGTTGCGAACGTTTTTCCCATGGATAATAATTGTATTATCGTAATTTTTAAAATAATTGTGAACTACTTTTAATTCGTATTTATATAAAATACCTACCTATTGGTTAGCTTTATTTTTATTTATTTAATAAGTAAATACAAGAGTTGGTTCTTCAGTTGTTCTTTAGTGTAATATCAGTCAAAACTAGTAGAAAAGAAAATTATAGGAATTAATTTATTTAAGTCTACAACATTTGAGAATTGGAGGCCAGTTTTGTAAATAGCCAATGTGCCCTCAACTTCGACGGTGCTCATTCTCAAACATAGAGGAGACGACCAGCAGACATATTTCATCTCTAGTTTCTATAAAAAACAATCTTCTATATAGAAATAATTTGTTTGTCTAATAAAACGCGCAATTTCATTTGTATTAATGCCAAAGCCTTTTTTGTTTTCTGGCTGCTCCCTATCTCTCTAGAGACAGTTTTAATGGTATTAGACTTCCTTTTGTAAATACAATGCTACGAATTTACCATCTACGAGATCAAGAAATAAAAAATCAGCATAGTGAGTGGCTGCTGCTTTATCCGGATAAAGTTATTTTTTCTAGCATAGAGACTGACAAATGAAGTTTGTCTTTGCTCTCATTTGCCGATATACTAATTTCCAATATATTCAATATTAGCATTTTTTGAAAAAGTAGAGGAAAAACTGTTATTGTATTTTTTTAATAACAACGTTTGATTGCCTTGTCAATATCAAAACCAACATAAATACAACATGTAATATTCACATCACAATATTATATCCAAGCGTTTTATGAAAAATATTTTACTTGTTTTCGTTCGAGCTGAAAATCACTCTTGCCACAGCTGCAGCGCTGGTCGAAGAGACAAGCGGGATCCCTTTATGCAAGGGATAAAATAAGACTTTTAATATTATTTTTCAACTGCGGGTATTCCATATTGATTACTTTCGTCTAAGAAATTTCAGATGCGTTCCGTTGTCATAATAACAAGGAATTAAACTCCCGCTCTATGTGCGATCAAAAATTAATATAAAACAGTAGATAATAAATTGCAATCAGACATCTAATTCTGATAAAATTAAATAATAATATTGATAGATTCAGGTAGGTATATAATTTAATAAATATGAACAATAATAATTAATTTGTTCGTTGTCTTAATAAAACATTCCAATCACGTTAAAAGCCACGTGACAACTTGTAATGACATTGTTTATGTAAAGATTATATTATTAATCAATATAAACTTTTAATGCAATCTCACAGAACTGACCTTGCACAAAAGATTTACGAATATAAAAATTATTTGGGCGAATATCTGTTTTTTACGTAACATTGACGAATTGATAAGATACGAGTAAGTAGATACTATTTTATTTAATAGTGAGTTTGTAACTTAACTGAAATACTCAACTCACGCCTAGGTCCATACCGGGGTAGGCAGAGACAGAATTTAATGAATTAACTTTCTATAAAAAAATATAATATTTATACTAATTTTCTATTGTAACTAGTTACTTAGTTAATATTATAAATTTTTTACAAATTATGTAAGGGTATATTATAAGGGTTGGAGTAATTTAACTATTATTTGGTAGTGTTTTGTTTTTATTTACAAATACATTTATTTAAAAAAATACACGAAGAATTGATAACCTTCTTTTGAAGTCGGTTAAAAAGTAAAATATTCACACCTATATATTTTTCTTATGCTCGCTGACTAGTAGGTAAAACATATAATCGATTATTTTATTGTTAATTTTTATTTTAATAAAAAAATTATATGTCTATAATAAATAATTTTAATAAATTTTATTATTAAATTATGATGAAAATTGAACCTTTTAACGATAACAATATGAGTTTACACGATATTGCAACGCGTCTGGAGTAAATGTAAACGTTTAACGGTCGTCGTCGCCGTAAAAGTAATAGTTAAAGCTACTTTAACCGGCCTTCTGGTGCAAACGATCCTAAATCGATAATTCTGTCTGGAGGATCCTATCGTTGGCAGGCGTTTCTATTCCATAAATACGAAATTTATTTTGATAAGAGTTAACTTTAAATATTAATAGCTTGATAGCAATATTTCTTTATTTAGAAAAGACAGGATAGCGCGCTAGGAATAACTTCTGATGATTATTAGCTAGTCTTCCAGTCTTTCAAGTGAGAATTTAACTAACTTTCAAGAGAAATTAACCGTAAAGTGAAGAGGTCGAGTTTCGGGAAGACCGAATCTGTAGCCGAGTATATAATGAAAGGATTGGGTACGATAGCGTAGGTGACTGCTGCCTGCATGCATTACTCTGGGGTGGCAGTTGTCTCCGCTCATGGACCACACTACATCCCGCCTGGTGGACGCCTGGAATAGTTGAAATAAACTAAAGAGTTAATTATTATAATAACGCACTGTTCATAGACCATATCAACACTAATAATAAACAAATAATAATTTATTATCAACCCAATTTATTTTTAGTTTGATGTACTCGTAGGTGGTATACCTTATCTGTAAACTTTGCTTTTGTAGCTTTAAAGCATAAAACGAGGGGCAACAAAGCTTATCTCAAATCGATTGCAGATCTGGGACACTTGTATTTTGTAACAGTGACGTCACATTTGGTAATCTGTCAGTCAGTAGGGCGTTTACTGAGTCATTACGTAACATGACCTCGTGCAATGTCATTGCCCCACGGAACAAAGTCACCTTTACAATATCTACAATAATGCTCTTCCCCCCACTACCCGATGACTGTAGAACTCCTCCCGCGAACGTACAGCTACATTCATTTCGTATCGCATATTTTTAATACATTCCGTTGCTTCCACTCGCGATAAAAGTTTGTCAAACGTTAGACATAAAAATAAACTAGACAGACTACCTACTTCTTGAAACCTAAGAGCTACTTATATCTAAATAGCACATTGAAAAGATAACAATGAAAAATACGATACCATCCATTAGTATTATAAGGATGTCTAGAACATCAGGCATTGTTCTACAGAATAACTGACACCCTTTATGAGAAAACCTAACTTTTTTATAGTAGCTCGGCATGTGACCATACTCCGACTGAAGTTAAACTAGAGTGCGATTCATAAACGGATACAACTGCTTGAAACATCTGCAGCAGTGGCGTATAGGTGCACTGCACCAAGGCCGGGGCCCGCCGGATTGATCACCGGATCGTTGTTCGTTAGTCGGCAGAACTAAATAAAAGCTAGATTTAATAATTAAACATTTTTAGCAGAACTGCTATTTCAATTTAGTCTGCTTAGCTACGCCACTGCTCTGCAGGCAGCAGTACCCTCAGATCTATGCCCACTCCTCTGACTATACCCGATTACTTATAAAGTTCCGAAACGTGACTTAGGTCACTTCACGGTTGTTACATTTGAAAGTCAACCACTTCAAGTGTCCAAGTCAAGCACTACCAGATTAGGCTATTGATACTTGAATCAATCTGCCTACCACTCTTTGCAATGAAATGAAATGAAATGAAATGAAAATGAAATGAAATGAAAATGAAATGAAATGAAATGAAATGAAATGAAATGAAATGAAATGAAATGAAATGAAATGAAATGAAATGAAATGAAATGAAATGAAAATGAAATGAAATGAAAATGAAATGAAATGAAAATGAAATGAAATGAAAATGAAATGAAAATGAAATGAAAATGAAATGAAATGAAAATGAAATGAAATGAAAATGAAATGAAAAATCTTTATTGCATGAAACATGGTAAAAGGGTCTTAAATAACAATTTGTCCACATGTTCCGCCACATTTTGCGGCATGCAAAATTTTATACAAACATAATATAGTATGTATATTAACAATATTATATTTAAATTACTATGTCAATTAAGAATTAAATTATTATTATTACCAGTATGTCAAATCTATGAATTTGATGAAATTTTTGAATTGAATATTTTGAGAAATATTTGAGAAAATTGAAACGAAATATTATATTAATATAAATATTAAATTGTTAGCATATAATAAAGATGTTAGTGCTAATTAAAACCTACCATAACTCGTTTAATAATGACCTCACTGACACAGCAATTCGTCAAGGTATTTTGTTATGCGGCAAAGTGTTGAAGTGAGGTATCCACAAATGGAGGGCACCTTGAAGCGCTGTCGTTGACCGTGGTCAGGAAGAAACGGCCGTGACCCTAGCCGAAATATGACGGGGCGTCGTCGGTGCCGCATGCCTCCCCGCCTAAACTTTACCTACCGGGTACGAGCCGGTGAATGCACGATTCATTGCCGGGAACCGTCTGATTACAAAATATATTAATAGAGTATGGCGTTAGTCTACAACTCGACGCATACGTTGTTTTTATTGCTACGTGCGTCGTGTCCGTAGAGGTGTAGCTAAAAACAATATATTTATATAACATATTTACAATGTCTGGTGCGTCTTCAATCTTCATACATATTATTATCTTGAACTAACTTTTAAACAAAATGTTTAGATAAAGTTACTCGCTGTTTTTATTGTCATTTCCTTTTGGTTTCTCATAGGAGCCATGATCAAAAATTAATTCTCTTTGGCTAAAAGGAATGTCGTTATAGTTAGTAACTTTAAGGACCCTACTGCTGCTAAATCACCTTGACCGTACAATTGCCCCGACCTTGACAACGCAAACACACAAAAAACCCCTATTATTTAAAAAAATATATTAAAAAAACCTACTCTAGATCATGATGTTGCAAATATAATAATATAAAAGAAATTTTTATTCGATAAGTTTTTTCCAAGCAAAACTGGTTAAAAAATTGATTTAGAGTTCACTTAACGATTTTTTCCTCATATTTATAAGAGACAATTAACAAAAAGAAAAAAACAGACAAAACTTTATATCCTGTAGTTTAACATATATTTTTTTTTGGACTGAGTGAAACATTTTCAAAAAAATGTGCTAGCAACATTAACTGCCTTAAAAATGGGTTTATAACAAAAACTAAAATAAACAAGCTGATTATAAAACGCGTGAGTTTACTTGCGTACTCGTAGGTATATATAATAATCATCAGTGTTTATTCTTTGAGCGTAGAATAATTAATTATACCAATTGAGATAGTGAATGCAACATTGTGTGCATGAGTGGGTAATTTAATTATTGTCGACGCAGTACATTAGTCGGATAAAGTAAACAGCGTCAACGTGACATAGATAAATACTTCAACACTATGTAACTATTTATTTATAAACTATCGACATTCGATTCGATATACTTTTTGGGGTAGGTAGGTACTTACTAATGTTGCCAATTTAATAATATTATCTCCATTTCGTGTCAAATAAAAACCAGGATTTCTTCTTTTACTCTCTTTATTTATCATACAGCGATTAATATCGATAAGTTAGTTACTCTTGAACCAACGATGACACATATAAAATAACGACATGTATATTTTGCACACACTTATAAAATAATTATACTCTTAAATCTATACTCAAAAACAAGATCATAATTAATTTCAATCGTCCAAAGATAATTGCGATTATTTCATTTAATAAAAAACGTCACAACCCTAATTATAATTATTTTCATTCATGTAGGCAAAGATTACACCTAATTGATTTCGAAATATTCGGAAACGTGAGATAAATCTCAATCTTTTAATACCGCTCGTACTTCTGGGTACAAAAATAGACTCATTAGATTTAATTAAATTTCTCCTTATTAGTATAAAAGAAAACTTACCTACTTAAATATATGTAGGTACCCAAAATGTTAGAAAGTGGATAAACATTATTAATATATTTTTTTGGTAAAACATGAACACTTGTATATTTTTTATTACATAATTGTTGCTCATTTCGAAAAATAATAATAATTTCAAGTCCGTGGTGGTTAAGAGATCTCGATAAAACCCAAGTTTCTGCCAGTTTCTTTTACAACGAAATTAAAAAAATAAAGTGCTTTATTTATAATTATATTTTAGATTATATACTGGCTGGAATATTATTATATCAAATGCTCAAAATATAGATTAAAATTGGACGCATTCATTGGCAATATACAAAATTTGAAGCAATTAAAAAATATATCGCCTAATGTATTTTTAAAATGATGAAAATTTAACATAAAGTGGCACATAAAACTTGTATGACTTAAGAAAAAAATATATAGAAAAATACTATAAAATATAAACAGTTAACTACGTGAAAAAAAATGCAATCAATAGCACACAGAATGATCTTATCTATAACTATACAATAAGTAAATAAAAGACAATTATAACTTAATAATTAACATTTTGCAAATAAGCCGAAAAATACATTATGATACAATTTTAAATTTTGTAAATAGTAAAAAAAAATACACCAAAGACAAAATAAAATACTTTATTATTTTGTTTGTGTCCTTGACCGAAACATTTAAAAAAAAACATTAGGTTTATGAATAAGTATTACATAAGGTACAGATAAGAACAGCTTTAAATAAAAGGTCATTATTTTCTTAGTTTAGGAATGACGGCTTCCTCAGTCGAAGAGTTGTTTCATACAAAATTTGACACTTTATGCTCAGTCATATGTCGATATCTACCATTACTAGTTCGTTAGCAATACCCTGCTTTTGTATAAAACAAGACTACATCATTCATCGACTCACAAATCAGTACAATTTAGTGCCATTATAAATCACTTTGGATATAGAATTATAGATATTAAGCATATTTATAATACACGCTAATCTAGGCATTTACATATAAGGGATAAGGCTGAAGAGTATATTTAAAGTTGATTCTCAAATACATAACTAATGTATTTTATTATTCAATACTATTTTGATATATTAGACGTGTGAGCAATCAAAATAGTTTGAAATAAAGAATATGGCAAGACATGGCCTGTACGTATACAGCTTCCAAATAAAGTAAAACTCGGCTATTATGTTGTTACATAATTAATATCCCATTAACGACGGAAAAATAAAATTCTAATTGGAAAATTATCTCTCTAGTAAACGAAAATTTATTTCGAAATAATTTCTGGAGCCGCTAGAAACGATTAGAATAATCTATAAAATATTGTAACTATTTACAACACACAAATAAGCCGAAGCGTTTAAAAATAATAAGTATAATATAATGGCAATTAATTAATAACGATTGTCTGACTATCTCCTAACATACTATTTAAAGCTACAAAAAAAAAAAAACAGAGACCAACAAGGAAACTTTACGAAACCCTAAAAATATTCGAATCAAATTGTATTTTAAGTGGAAAAAATATCTACAATAAGTGAAATATGAGCTAATTCCAGGCTGTTTATAAATTCTCTTTCTACCGTTTTTCTATTTTAGGAAAAAATCAATAACAAAAACCGATCACGAATACGTTTGATACGATCACTGAAATCTCAAATCTACCGTCCTACTATAGTGAACTTTGAATATTTTTTAACAGGGCTGTTTCACTATCATGGATTCGGATGACGTAAAATCTAGTGGTAAAATCAAATGAACCACGAAAAAAATTTACCATTGCAGCGTTCTATAGCGCAGTGGTTATCGCACGGTAATAAAAAAGGTATTTCGAGTCTGGGTGTAAGTATAGGGTCATGGCATTGTATGTATGTAATATTTAACAGTAATATGTCATGAAGTTTGACAAAGAAAACGAAATGCCCTTTAAAATATCGGAGGGAACTAAAGAAAGGACCTAAGCTCCCTATCTGACGCAACATGAACCACGAATTCAATTACAAAACGCAAATACAAAAGCGGTCTTGCAAAGGTAATTTCTACAGATTGTATATACAATTAAAAATTGTTTTTTGGACAATAGAAAAAGTAGTTTTAAATTTAAATTTTGAATATTACTTTTAATATTTACGTTTATTAGGCATATTGTTTTTCCTTTCCATAAATTATTTCCATTGGCACTTGTTTCAATAATTAATAAATAACATATAATACGTAAGACAGATGGTAAACTAGCTTGCCGTTATTTTTACTGTATGTAATCAATGTATGTTAACAAAACTTTATTTTTATTGTAGCTCGGCATGTGACATCACTTCGCCTGATGTAAAGCTAGAGTGCAGTCCATGAATGGAAGAAACTGCTAC
The DNA here is from genome assembly GCA_948150575.1 of Tinea pellionella. Classification (NCBI taxonomy): domain Eukaryota; kingdom Metazoa; phylum Arthropoda; class Insecta; order Lepidoptera; family Tineidae; genus Tinea; species Tinea pellionella. Next base: position 5,325,726 of record OX411258.1, read on the forward strand.
TACAGAGAAACCTGTGCGGGCAGCAGTCGCCTCCACTATGCCGGCTTGAGGAGACGAGCATGTACCATCTAGATTGACAGTGCACACTCCTCTCGTCATACCTGGCTACTTTCAAACTATTCCCGAAACACTGACGGCAGACTGGACAAATAACCATCATCAGTCTGCCTATCACTCTTAAAAACGTGATACCGCTTAAGTATTTTATATCGTAAGTTCATGCTGAACAAAAAGCTATAATCAACAAAGGATTTCTCTAGTAGCTAAGGTTCAATGCCCTTTGAATCAAAATGCTGCCCTACAAAAAGGAAATGCCCAGACAACTTAAATAGAACAAAGTGATAAATTTTGAAATTCTGTTTTTATTATTAGGGCGTCAATAGATAGAATTTAGGGATTAATTTTATTAAAGTCGCATATCCGTAAAAATACTTAAATATATTAAATTACACTACACAGCCAGCTGTTAATAAATTAATGACTATTTTAAAAATACAATGGCGTGATCAATATAATTCCTATTCTCATTATTTCTATTTCTCAAATTAAACCACAGCTATAATGTTATAAGTTCATTGTACCTAAAACGAATATTATGTTTGCCAAATCATTAAATATATTTGTCAATAATGTGGCAATATAACAACTAAATTCAAACATAACTCGTGATCAGCAAACAAGAATATCTTTTCTGCTGAGCAATTTCATTCAATAATACCCTACTTACAATAATACCCTAAAGCAGTCAATAATGAACAATTAATTTGAACTTATAAATAAAATAAACAAATGTTTTACCAATTTGCCATTGCCAGTGTCATCCTGACCTATTACTAGTTAGCAACCCATAAATTAATAACCAAAGCTCCATTCTGAAACACAACACTTAAGTAAACATAGTAATTAATATGATCAGAGGAAGTAGACAGTAATAACTAAAGTGCATTGTACTTCTTTGATTCCTGCACATCACTTTCACAGTTCTTTCTCTTCCTAGAAATATCAAATTTGATCCCTGAATCAGCCAATACAGTTTCACTTTTTTTAATAGCAGTTATTATGTTATCTTTTGATGGTGGAACAATTTTTATAGGGTTTACAGTTTCATTGTGCGAGGGTTCAACTAAATGCATGACGATGCGCTCCAGACGATGCGGCTGCTCCACTGGAATATCATTCAAAGGTTTCCCAATTTGATTCTGCTTAACGTTCACTATCATTGAATACTTGAGTTTCATTTCTTCTAACATCTGTTTCCCATATTCCTCACCGATGACACTGTTGATGCAAACAAAACTTTGGACCTGTTTAGTTTGTGGATCAATTTCCAAGAAACCTCTAGTTCTCATGTACAAGAAATCACCTGTACGTGACATCAGTCTATAAAATGACTCTCCAAATTCCTTACTCTGATCATACATTTGGCGCAGAACGCATATCACCCAACGCACGTCATCTTTGTGCATATAGAAGAACGCAGATGTCCCCGTCACTTCTTCTGTCATATAGCCCGCCACGAGTGATATGCTTTGATCCACCTGAACTATACGACCGTCCATGAGGTGCCTGGTCCAATACTCAGAGTAAGCCGTGGGCGGCGTGATCCTTGGAGGCAACGCATTGGTCACAACTCTCACCATGCCTATGAACACGTAATCATTTCCACTTGATAAAAATGTTCTAGTTTTACGTACTCTTTGACGTCTAATTATTTGTTCATCTTGCACAGTACAGGACGTGGCATGGTCCGCCTTCCTCATAGAACCATCAATACGACACTGCTCGTATCTGGGAGGGTCAGATCTCGATCCAGACCTGATAATTCTCACCATAAAATCATGTCTCGCTTCAAATAATTTGACAGACTCGTGTCCGGTGTGCAGTTCTGGTGGGTAAATATGTTGGCGGAGCGTTTCAACATCATCTGGATGTATATACTCATAAATGTTTTGGCCTAACAAGTCAATGTAACAATGTCCTAACTTATCTTGGACATTAGGTGAGACATTCGAAATTCGACCTCTGCATGTGATAGTTATTATGAAACCGCCTAGCATTTCTAAAAACCCTAACATTTTTGACCAAGATTCATGTTGATGATCACATTTAATAGTATCACCAAAAACATGATGGTTTCGTAGTTCATTAGCAGCGAGCCGCAACACACTAGTCTTATCAATTTTTCGAGGCGAGTTCGTAGCGGACGGTAGAAGGGACACTAACTCACTAATTAATAAATTGTATTGACTGCGACGTTTCTTTTCCGCTCTAATACGAGATTCACGATCACTGGCTTTCGGCGTCGGCGTATCCTTGCTCGAATCGGAGGAGTCTCCACACGCCACCGGTTCGTAAGTATGAGGCACAGACACGGTCACACCATATTCTAAGAGAGGCGGTGGGCCCACCTGACCGCATAATTGCATTTGCAGCCCGTGCCCCAGCGACGTGTCGCCCAGGGAATTCATAATAAATTCACAAGTTTCAAGTTCGTCACAAGAAGCCATGCCTCACATTCCTAAAATAACATCCGTTGTTTATGTTGTATGGTCACAAACAGTTTGTTTTACACTGCCGCCACTTTGTGACGATTTAAAATATTTAAATTTGCTTAAATTAGCATATTGAAACCGAGCGCCCACTACATATGAAAAATATTAACAATAACATTTGATAACGAGCCCCCGATTATCTACCACAACAAGGACAACAAAATAACGACTGAGAAAAAACACCAGACACAGAGGTTGACAGCAAAATATTGTTTATGGACAGAGCGAAGAATGAACGAGAAAAAGAATCTATGAATTTCGTTCAAGTTATTTCATACGTTCATTTTGTTTTCATTCATTTATCAGGAAGTGTCAAAAAGTTGTATTATCAACGTATTATGTTAACACCTTTGAATTAATACGTTAAATAGCTTATAAACAAATATGATTTGTTTAGTTAAATAATTTTAAAGAAATAGTACGTTTATCAATATTTATTGTAAATGAAGTGTATCTAAAACTGCATTGCGATGAACCTTTGTGAAATAATAAGAGTTCAATAAAAGATAATATAGTTAAACCGGTTTATAATGTACATTCTTTGTGATAATAATGTTATGGATTGAAACAGGGAAAACCAAACTTGACAAAACGAGTAAACAAGTTCAATTAAAAATGAATTGCTTTTTTAAACTTGTTGTTTTATACTATTTTATAAGTTTATCCGCGACTGGTAAGTGTAATTGTTAAATGAAATATAATAAACAACAAAAATTAGCAATATATTTGCTATACATATATATTTTTATAATATAATGTCTAATTAGTTTCTTATATGAACTTTAATATAATTCATGATGTAAAAACTTTATAGCGAGTGTTTTTTATGCATACAAATAAGAAAATATAAATTAATAATAGAAATGATTTCATTCATATATTGCATATTAAAAGATATGTTGTTTTTAGTTGATGAAGACTGTGATAAAGACTCCACTTGTATTCTGGCTACATCTTGTAGTGTTGCCCTCAGGTCAGTGATAAGATATTTCATATTAAATTTTTCTTTTATATTCTTAACATATATTTTATATCTATTAATGTATTACTTTCGTTTGATCCATTTTTTATTCTGTAGGGCTCAAAGTTGAAATAGCATATGTCACTGCCTTAAATTATAAAAATAAACCTAATTTATCATATTCTTATGTGAATATTAACAAAATAAATTAGCACTCTAACTGAACTCGATCATATTAAAATATCTACATCACAAACATTAATTAATATGTTGAATCTAACATTTTTAAATGTAAAAAAAACTTTATTTTAATAATATGTTTATAATTTATTTATAAATCCTACATTTATATGTATTGTTTCTTCTTTTTTCAGAAAAATAAAAGAAAATGGTCACCATCATTTTAAGAGATGTGGTTTTGATGGCGTAACCGAGATAGTATGTTGTCCAAAGAGTGAAAATAAATTTGGTAAAACATTATTTATTCTTATAATAAGTATTTCAGTTTTAAGAGATATAATTAATGCAACTTGCACACTGATCCATAACACAGAGATACATGCTTTGATTTTCTAGTTAAACAAATATTATTTTATAAAATTAAGTATTTGTTTCTATCTATTCTATAGCCTTTGTTTTGACAAAATCAATGTTCAACCCCTAATTTACTTTTATTTAATTTTTCAAGGTTCAACATTATCTCCTATGACAACAGTCCAAGTTCAACCAGCCTCTAAGCTCAGGAGAGTGGCAGATATAGGTAATTATAGTCTTTGTCTTATAAGAAAGATTAAAAAATAAATAAATACAAACATACATTGATACTAATACAATAATAATAATTTAAAAAAAACTCATGCAATTTTTGCAATTTTTACATATTCAGATGTTGGGGTTATTAAATTATAATAAAAATTAAATAGTAAAACAATATTTGTGGTAATGCATTGCACTGGCTTACTTCATATTTCTAAAAATGTAAATTAGGATGTTATAACTAAAAAACATTGCAAACATTTTTTTCTATGAAACCTGCCCCTGGCCTAGGACAACCTATATCCTGGATATTAATCATTAAAATTTATAAGTATTTTTTACCTTACCTAAATGTCTATGTCTTTCAGAATGCGAAAAGATAGTGAATACAACCACACCACCCCTCAACCAGCATATACTAGGTGGTGAAGAAGCTTCTCTTGGGGAATTCCCCCACATGGTAATCAAACTTATATAATAAGCTATGAAGGTTATGAATATTGGTCTATGACTTTAAAACATTGCCTATTTTGCACAAGGACTTGTTTTTAAATGCTTTAAGGCTTTATAAATTATGAGTAATAGTAAATATTTTGTATGTAACTTTTCGCAGACAGAAGATGTATTCAGGCATTCCACGTTCGCGCTCTGGGCTCTTTGTATTGTATTATTTAGGTTCACATGCCTACACTGCAGACATTTTGATCATGTAGACAAGCCACCGCCACTCAAACGCAGTCTTCCTGTCTGTAAAATCATTTAGGGTTGTTTGCACCAGAAGGCCCGTTAAAGTTACTTTAACTGTTACATTTACATTTACTCCACACGCGTTGCAATATCATGTAAATTCATATTGTTATCGGTAAAAGGGTAGCTGATCCCGAAAAAATAATAGAAAAGCATATTTTGCTTCATTTCATTTAATAGTTAAAGTTACTTTAACAGGCCTTCTGGTGCAAACAACCCTTAATCTATGTCACCTATGATAATCATAATAATCATTGATGATATGATATCCAAATGAGTAGAGGCTCATATTTATTATTTTATTTCATATTTATTTAGCTTATTTGTGGGTCTTTTCTTTTTAGGTTGCCATAGGATACAATGTGGAAAATGTTTGGGAGTTCAAATGCGGCGGGTCGTTGGTGTCTGACAGATATGTTGTGACTGCAGCTCATTGCATTGAACATATAGATCAGTTAGTTTGATTTTAGTTTTTTTAGTAGTCTGGCATGTGATTGCAGGCGTACTTTGTCTGATGTGACGCAGTAGAGAATCATGCATGTGTTATTCAGTTATAACATATCGAGAGAAGTGTGTCCAATCAATGGATGGTGCACATTTGTCAACGCAAGCCGGCGGCATAGTGTAGCAACTGCTACTGAATATTTCCCTATGGCAGCAGTTGTTTAATATCAGGCAATGTGTCACATGTTGAATTACATTGAGAAAAAGCAGCCAATAATTTACGCTTTTATGTTTTTCAAGTAAATAATTTTAAATTTACATTTAATTGACCTCTTTTCTGATAAGGATAGAACCAGAAATGGTACGCGTCGGTGTAACTGTACTAGGAGATCAAAAATGGCATGACGAGACTGACTTTAGGATAGAGAAAATCAAGACACACCCAGACTACACACCTAGAGAAAAATATAATGATCTGGCATTGATAAGGTAAATTAATAATACTGCTGTAACTCTTAGCAGGTTTCCGATTGCAGAACCTCAGCTTGGTTATCTTTAGCTTAGCTATTCTTAGCTTGGCTATCCTTAGCTTGGCTATCCTTAGCTTAGCTAGAACGTTAGCTATCCTACAACGGTATCGATATTGGTAAAAAATTTTGAGCTAACCAAACATGTAACTGCACATATCCTAACATTAGAGGTGTATGCTGGAGAAATTCTATAAATAAACTAATATTTGTATATGGTGTTTAATTTTATTAATAATGAATTCAGATTAAGTAAACCTGTAGAATCAACAAACAATGCACACCCCATATGTCTCTACACGGGAAAGGAAGACCCAGATATATCGCTCACCATAACTGGGTGGGGCGTTACAAATACTAAACGTATGTTTTGTTTTTAACTATTTATTAATTTTTTATTTGTGTTAGTTTTTAGTTTATATACACATAAAATGCTTTAAGGCCAGTAATTCTATATTTCCTTAATTAAAACAAAACTAATATTAGCTTAATTGTCTAAGGTCGACTTAGATGGAGTTTATTTCACACAGCAACACAATGGCGGACATCATTACCACCCCCTAGATTAAACATCTAAAATTGAAAATTTATCTTCAGTTTACAACAGCAAGAGTAACATATTGATGAAAGCTAACGTGACATTGTACAATCGTACGGAATGTGGACAATCATATACAAATCTGAGGACACTACCCCGTGGTTTGGTTTCGCAACAACTCTGCGCTGGCGACCGTCAGGGAATTAGTGATACCTGTCAGGTTAGTTATGTATTCAATTCAGCATTTATTTTTGGGATAAATATTTCCTTGATAGATTTTGCTAAAATATTTTTATAACAAATTTTTGCACAGATATAGTAGGATGTCAGATTGCAGGCCACTAATATTAAATGTAATGCTATAGATAGGTATATAATTCATATTTTTTTCCCACAGGGTGATTCTGGGGGACCATTACAAGGATTTACAGGCTTAGATGGTCAATATAGACTGATTGGAATAACATCATTCGGTCGGGCATGCGGTGTCTATCCCGGGGTCTACACAAGAATCTCACAATATCTGGACTGGATTGAGAGTGTTGTGTGGTCTTAACACTATTAAAAGATTTATTAAGATCAGTAAAAATGCATTTTTTTTTATACCAGTACGCTAGTGTTTATATCACAGGCGCTGAATGACCAAAGTACATATAAGATAGATGTACATTGGTCGATCGTGAGGTTTGTCATCTGGCCGCTCAATTTATAAAACCTGTAGAAATCCACAATTATTTTTTTTAAATAATGCCGCCAATAACAATTATGCGTCGTCCGCATATATTTTATATAATAAAAATGAATAATGTGTGCGTTAGTTCCACTTTTTGTCACTAGGCCAGCTAAGTTTGTTTAACTCCAATTTTTATTTTATTTAATTGTCTGGCGTAATGTGCGTAACTGCTGGTGAGTCGGTTAACAAGAGCACTTTGACTAATAACAAACGTACAATGTACGAGGCCAAAAAAATATGTTTATTTTTAACTTCAAGACCTTTCAGCTGGAATTATTTTCCTAAACTTTTGTTTCTTCGAGTGCTAATATGTAATAATGGTGAATAAGCGGGTGTGGGGAGGGTTAGCCATTAGTGTGTGCAAATAATTCAAAATAGGAAAACGTGTGTAAACATTTTCTCTCCAAAGATTCTATCACTTTACTAAAGTTATTTGCTTTTTGCTTGGGACTCGACCTCGTGATGAATGATTTGTAAAACTAGCTTGATGCAAAAAAAATTACTTTGACACTGGCAGATTGTTATAATGTCGTGGCTATAACTCTTGAAAACGATGTGTTAAACACGGTGTTTACAATATTACGGGTTTTGTTTCACGTGTGTCGTGTAACTTTTTATGAAAAATGGAAGAAGTAGAAAGTAATGACGATAAAGATGTTACCGGTCCAATTGACAATGCTTGGTCAATGAAAATTCCAAAGTTTACCCCGGAAGATAACCCACATGGACTTATAGACGAAAGTAAATTTGCTACATTATTTCCCAAATACCGTGAGCAATACCTCAAAGAGTGTTGGCCTTTAGTACAAAAGGTATTAAAGGATCACAATATAATTGCGGAGTTGGATCTAATTGAAGGAAGCCTGTGTGTAAAAACTACAAGAAAGACATGGGATCCATATATTATCATAAAAGCAAGAGACATGATGAAGTTACTGTCTAGGAGTGTGCCATTTGAACAAGCCGTTAGAGTTCTCGATGATGAAATAGGTTGCGATATTATTAAAATCAATTCATTCGTTCGGAAACAAGAGACATTTATAAAACGCAGGCAAAGATTGATAGGACCTAATGGAGTTACATTAAAATCTATAGAATTACTTACAGAATGTTATGTGTTAGTGCAGGGAAACACTGTATCAGCGGTAGGCCCATACAAAGGCCTTGTGCAAGTGAGGCGAATTATAGAGGATACTATGAAAAATATACACCCCATGTACAATATTAAGACGTTAATGATAAAAAGAGAATTAATGAAAGATCCTAAACTTAAAAATGAGAACTGGGATAGATTTTTACCTAAATTCAAAGCTAAAAATGTTCAGAGAAAGGTTTCTAAGAAAAAGACAAAGAAACCGTACACTCCATTCCCGCCTCCACAGCCAGAGAGCAAGATAGATAAGGAACTAGCGACTGGAGAATACTTCCTTAAATCAGATCAGAAGAGAACCAAGCATCGTCACGAGAAAGAAGAGAAACAAGCATTAGTTAAAAAAGCCAGAAATGCAGAACGACAGAAGGCTTATATACCACCACAAGAGAAAACTCCCGAATCATCGACATCAAACACTAATCTAGACATTTCAAAACTAAAAGCAAAAATGAAGAAATATTCTAAAGAACACAAGGATTTAAAAAAGAAAACAACATAATTATAATATTTGTTTATTAAAATATATTATTTATCCACAGATAATATTATTTTTCTTTATTTTTTTATTTTTAATAATTTCAAATCAGGTACTTTAACGTTTTTTGCAATAAATTCTTTATTAGACATAAACGGCTGTAGAATTTCAGGTATAAATATCTTCCCCTTGGGATTTTGATAAGTTTCTAATAATGCTATTAAAGTTCTTGGCACTGCACAAGCCGTTCCATTCAATGTATGTGCAAAGTCTTTTTTTCTTCCATCATCAAATTTTATATGAAGTCTTCGTGATTGGTAATCTGTGCAGTTACTACAGCTAGATATCTCTCCAAATGTCTGTCTTCCTGGTAACCATGCTTCTATATCATATTTTCTATGAAGAAAATACAATTATATTTAACGGGTTTAAAGTGTGGCAAATAGAAGTTGGTTGGCAGTCTGGTAGTGGGGTAGCACCACTTTTAAATATAAAATTCTGTGAAGTGACCTTGTGTTTCAGGGTCAGTTTGAAGTAGCCACATATCATTGTAAAAGGAATGCACTGTCAATCTGGATGGTGGACATTCCTCTCAAGCCACTACAGTGGAGGTGATTATTGACATGTATTGCTTTGATGAATGTACAAAAACCAATAACTTAAATTGACAATGATTATAGACTAATGATTCTTAGGGCTGTCAATTCAATTCTTAACAAATCTAAACACCTGTATGCTGGAGCACCGAGTTCATGTGGAGGCATATCTAGGACTCTCATATAAAGCCCTAATGGAGTAAACAATTCCTCTTGAACTTGTCTTATATATTCTAACATTTCTTCAGATTGTTCTGGCGTTGTAACGGCAAACATCTCAACTTTTGTAAACTGATGTACCCTGTAACATTAGGTAAGAATTTTTGAATCGGATTATCTCAGAGAGCCGAGTATAAGTTTATTTTTACGCTGTCACGGCGTGAAGTGAGAACTCTCTGCCAATCAGACTATTTCAACCACAGAGGTAATAAAAATTTGTGGAGAGATTTTACTTTATGCTGTGGCATCGTAGATGAAACCACATACACAGGGCCGCTGAAAATATTTACATAAAATGTTATGTTTAATAGTATCAGACGTTACTTTGCGAAAATCCATAACCAAAATAATTTTTTAAACACTACTTTGCAACAAATTTCCGCCAATCAATGTTAGTGAAAGTAGGTACACAGTCACATCAGCTGTCAATGTTAGACCCTTCACCAAGATGCAAAAACATCTCGACGCATTTCGCCACTCCACGTGGCATACTCAGGAGACGTGTGGCAGCTTCAACTTTGCTCCGACGACTGATAAAATGTTTATTTATTTCTTATTGATTTATAAAACATGTACCTATAAATACCTCGTTCCTCTATTAAATTTGAAGTTTCGGCTCTATAACATCGACTCACAGCAGCCATCTTTACTGGTAAAGCGTTCACATCGTGAACAGAATTCATTAGAAGTCCAGCAAGAGACATCTCTGCTGTACCAGATAAACATAGATCAGCTCCATGATGAACTGGATCTAATGAGTATATCTGTAAATAATATATGTCAATTTTTACATCACAAATTATGTGAATTAGTAACTATTGGATTCTGCCTACCCTCATGCATACTTTTATTTCTTTTTTATTTTAGCATGTCATATGACCGCACTCCGCTTGATGTTAAGCTAAAGTGCGGTCCATGAACTGAGTCAACTGCTGTCAGAGAAGGGGATCTGCAGACAGCAGTCGGGTCCGCTATGCCGGCTTGATGAGATGCCTTTTTACACTGCACTTGAAGGAACCCATGTAGGAAGGAGGAAAGACATGGCTGGGAAGGTCATTCTATTCCGTTTATGGCATTATAGATCGGATCAAACTTTATGGAGTCTCAGAAGTTAACTGCGGGCGCTACAGTCAAGTTTATAATAACAAAATTAAGAGTTAATTTTAAATATGAATAGGACATATAAATGCGGGCGGGTAGCACAGGGCTGTGCCCTTTCCTCTCACCTTCATTGAGCCCTGCTAATATCTCAATTTGTGTGCTGTGCAGCGACTTGTGCCTAACTTTAGAGCCGCCATAAAGTTTGGTTCGTACTGTACAATAATTTTCCAATATCGAAACAAATATGTGGACAAATATAATTTATTTTTCACCCCACAAAACAGATAGAGTCCCAGGTAAGTCAAAAATATCAGTTCACTCAAGTGTTGGAATCTTTACTAAAACTTCAAAAACAAGAGTTTTAGAGCGAGAAAAACATTAGTAAATCCTATTTATACACATTCACACACATTGACAAATATTTCATAAATTTACATTATTACACATTATCACTCGAACAAACACAACTTCAAATAATTCAGGATCTTAAATTCCCAATAGACATATAATATTATTTTGTAACAAAGTTTAAACAAACCTGAGTTCTATCGTTGTTAACCGTCATTCCACAACTTTCTAAAACATCACTAGGTAGTATATCTGGTACTGACACCAATTTAAAATTCCTTTTAAGAAGATTAGTTACTGCATACCTAATCAAAGCTTCTTCCAGCTCAGCTAATTCGCCCATAAAGTAATAACTTTTATGACCACAAGTGTAACCTAATTTATCTGTCCTCATAATATTCAATAAACGTGTTATTTCACTAAATTGTAAAGCTTTATTATCACCAAAGTCACGTTTTTCATTTATCATCTTCAAAACTTGAGGTTCATTGTCATATTTTAGAACTGAAGGGTGAGTCCTATTCGGCAATTTCAGTAATTCTTTATGTAATAGTTCATTTTGAGCAACGAAAGATTCCTTCGATTTAGTAGCTGCAGTCAAGGAATTATAAGCTTCAATTACTTTATTAATATCGCCAACACCTTTTCTTTTACTAATGTTTAGTCTTATTTCTGAAATGTTCTCCGTATTACAATAATAACCTATATCGAACTCTGGAAGAGATACCGAATACGATCTTCGCGTACACAGTCTAAAGAATTGTATCGGAATATTTATAGGTTTAGTTGTAATCATTTTATCACGTTCTATCACTAGCTATCATTAGATGAACTGTTTTCCACCTGAAGACTGAAAAATCGGTCAATAATGAAAACCTCAAAATTGTTTATATAATTGAATTTGACATTTGACTGACCGTGTTGTCATTACTGTCAGTCAACAAGGTCATATCAGTAATTTTTATCAGTCTTCGTTCCATAGCTGTTGGATATTTGACAAAAAAAACTTTCAAACAATTTTGACTTTCGCCATTTCGCGCCATTTGTAATGACAGAGTGTGTTTCGAGTGTTGATGTTTATAACAGTTTTTTGAGAATATTTTGTGGTTTTCTACGTTAATAATGCCTGTTTCGGTAAAAAAGAAGGACATCTGTGAAAGTCCGAAAATTTCACATAATGAAAATGGCAAGGAAAAGGAAAAGGAGACGAATAATTGTGCTGATAGTGTTTCACCACAAAGGTTAGCCCTTTTGCCGCCGATTTGTACATCTTAATAGGATAGGCGGTTATGATCAAATCTTAAAATATTTCAGGATATTAAGAAGATCCAATCGGCATTTAAATGGAAATGGGACCCCTGCGCAGAAAAGAGCCAGAAGCCCAAATTCAAGTTTTGATATTACGCCAGTGAGTACCTACGTTTTGAGTATAAGTCATACTCATTACAATGTTATAACTTTTTGTTTTTTAATATTACAGAAGAAACTTAAGCTCGATATTCAAGAAAATGAGGACAGAGATAAAAGTATAAAATTGGATACGGGAAATGATGATACAAAACAGGAAGAGAGTTATGAAGATGTTAAACTCGTGGATAGTAGTTCTAAGGACAATATTAATATTAGCCAAAATAATGATAAATCCTTGGTAAAGGATATTGACTTAAATATGAATGAAAATGACTCCATAACAAATGGAAACGGCACAGCCCAATCTAACCAAGAAGAAGTTAATGACATGAAACAGGAAAAAAATAATGATAAATGCAAAATTTGCCAACAAATTTTAAATAATTCTGATATTATATATTATCAAGGACACCCGCAGGATGCTGTTGAAGAATTTGTTGCTTTAATTAATGATAAATTAGTGCTAGCTTCAGGTACTATTCAGTTTACATGATCCATTGCTTGTATCACAGGCGCTGAAGTATGGCGTTAGAAGTTGGTAGTTTTTTGAGTCTAACACGAGAAACGATATCAGTATTAAAAAAAAATTAATTAACATTTTAAATCTTGAATTTGTTTATTATTACATATTGAACTCGGCCTGAGGTCCAAGCTGAGGTGGGGATCGAACCCACGACCTCTGCACATACACAGGTTCCCCTTCAAAACGCATAAATCTTTCGCCTTTTACATTACATAGATGGCGGTATTTGGCTACTAAGCTACACTGTCATTGGTGCTTTACGTGACCGTATCAATGTTTTTTTTTTTTTTTATTGTAGCTCGACATGTGACAACACTCCGCCTGATGTAAAGCTAGAGTGCGGTCCATGAATGGAAACAACTGCTACCACAGAGAAATCTCTACGGGCTGCAGTCGCCTCCACTATGCCGGCTCGAGGAGACGAGCATGCACCATCTAGATTGACAGTGCACACTCCTCTCTTATACCTGGCTACTTTCAAACTATTCCCGAAACGTGACAAGGTCACTTCACGGGTGTTACATTCGAAAGTGGTGGTACTACCCCAGGACGACAGACTGGACAAATAACCATCATCAGTCTGCCTACCACTCTTTAATAGTGCCTATAGGCACTGAGCGACCAAAGTACATATAACAAAGTTACATTGGTACCGGTCTTTAGCGAGGTTCGAACACGGGTCTCATTGATCGTGAGTTTACGCGTCTTACCGCTAGACCACGGCCGCCGCTCTTTGAAATGTTCCTCTATTCTATTTTTCTATTAGATTTTTTTTCTATTCAATTTTGATCATGATTTAATAATAATAATAATAAAATGTTACAGGTGAAGAAGGTGATATCACAGAGAGACCACAAACAAACATAACTGGATTTTCAATCTTTGATAAAGAAGGCCATTTATGCGCTATAGATAGTGGACTTATAGAGAATGATGTAAGGTTATACATGTCTGGTTACCTCAAATCTATCTGTTGTGACTCACCTGATATTGATGAGGATTCAGTCCCTGTTAAAGATGTCGGCCCTATTGTGGAATGGTATGCATTTTTACAATTATACAAATAAATTTTAAAGACTGGTAGGCAGTCTGATGATGGTTATTAGCCCAGTCTGCTGTCCTGGAGTAGTACCACTACTTTCGAATGTAACGCCTGTAAAGTGACCTTGTTGCGTTTCGGGAATAGTTTGAAAGTAGTCTGGTATTACGAGAGGAGTGTGCATTGTCAATCTAGAGGCATATTTGTCTCCTCAAGCCGGCATAGCGGAAGCCACTGCTGCCTGTAGAAATTTCTCTGTAGTAGCAGTTGTTTTCGTTCATTAACCGCACTCTAGCTTTATATTAGGTAGTGTTGCTATATGCCGAGCTACAAAAATAAAATTGGTATCTAATATATAAGTTTATATAGTTTGTGGCTGTGTGCAAACCCTGTACTTTTGATATAATGTTTCAGGTACATACATGGCTTTGATGGTGGTATGAAGAATTGTATTACTCTATCCACTGAATTTGGTGAATATAACTTAATGAAACCAAGCGAAGATTATACACCACTTATGAACAGTTTATATGAAAAGATTTGTATCAGTAAAGTTGTTGTGGAGTATTTAGAGGAAAACTATTATTTATCACCAACTTATGAGGACTTGTTAGATGTTATAAGAGAAACGAAGATTCCTGAATTAGAAGATTTAAAAATGACTGAAGAAATGTTGCATAAACATGCAGAGTTTATTTGTGATCAAGTAGAAAGCTTGGAGGTCGAAGATGATGAAGAACCGTTAATTACTTTACCTTGTATTAAAGAATTAATCAAGTTAATGGGAATCAAATTCAGTAGGCACAGGATTAGAACGAAAATAAACTATAGAAAGATTGATAAGAAGTCGTGGACCAAAGCTACGACCACACCGTTAGTGAGGAAAACCTTTGAAAGCTTTTTCTCTGACCAACTGGACAAAGCCAATAAGGACTTGGTGCTGAGAAGAAAAAGATGCGGAGTTTGTGAAGCATGCCAATTGCCGGACTGTGGTGAATGTAATGCTTGTCGCGCTATGGCCAAGTTTGGGGGTCACGGTCGTACAAAGAAAGCATGCGTGCGGCGCAATTGTGCTCACATGTCTGTCGAACAAGCTGAGGATTCTGAACCAGAAGATGATGAAGAATACAGAGAAATGATAGAGAAAAAGGAGCAAGATAAGTTAGATGAGGCCGTGCCTGTAAAGTTAACTATTGCTCGTTCTAGAAAGATAATCTGGGTGGGAGAGCCGGTCAAAACTGATATTACAAAAATTTATTATGACAAAGTCGAGATAGATGGAGTAGAATATGCAAATGGAGATTACATAATAGTTGAAACATCACTTCCTAATATTCCAGCTTTAGTGACGAGAATTGTTTATATGTGGAAGGAAAAAACAAACAACTCTGGGTATTTCCATGGAGAGGTATTCATAAGAGCTTCAGACACAATTTTAGGTGAAGTGGGTGATCCCAGAGAAGTATATTTGGCAGACAGATGTTGTCATGGTGCCCCACTCTCTTCTATTTTGAGAAAAGCTCATGTAGAAAAGAAGGTAACTCCTAAAGATTGGTTCCGCCTAGGAGGAAAAGAAGTTGAAGATGATCACTTAGAAGATGATGGAAAAACATACTTCTACAAGAACTACTATGACAGATTTTTAGCACGTTTTGAAGATTTGCCTGATGATCCAGTGTGCCCAAATGATCTTAGAAAACATAGATATTGTCCATCCTGTGAACGTAAAACCAAACGAGACTCCAAAAATATACCCAAAGTAATAGATAAACTTACACAAAAATCTGATATTGTAAGCGAATCAAACAGATCTGAATGGACAGCTGTAAGGTGGAGGGACTTTGATTACAGGAAAGGCTGTGGAGTGTTTCTCAAACCTGGTACTTTTAAGTTTAAATCAATGTTACCTACCAATCCTACATCCAAACTTGAAAAAGTTGATGAGAGTATTTATACAGAATATTACAGAAAAAGTGACAATAACTTACGTGGATCTAACATTGACACTGGAGAACCATTTTGTCTGGGATATGTAGCTGCTGTGACTGCTAAAGGGGATGGTCCATTAATTAGTCCGCAAGACATTTATTTAAAGGTCAATGTATTATACAGACCGGAAAATACAATGAATAGATTTCCCCAATATGAAGACCTTAACTTAGTATATTGGAGTGAAGAAATAAGAGAGATTCCTTTCTCAGTAGTGACGGGATATTGTCATATTTTCTATGAGAAAAACATTCCTGAGCAAGAAGCGTTATCTGAATGGTTGGAAAGAGATCCTTGTAAGTTTTATTTCAAAGAAGCTTATGATAAATCTTCTGGGAAGATGTTGTCTTGTGTACCGAATGACGCCACGATGGTGGGCAGATCTGATAAATTTAAAGACAAAGGCAAGGGTAAGGGAAAAGGCAAAAGCAGTTCTGCAATAAACACAGCAGTTGAAGACGTAAAGGTGAGGCCGCTTAGAACTCTAGATGTTTTTGCTGGTTGTGGAGGACTCTCATATGGATTGCACCAATCTGGTATAGCAGAATGCAAATGGGCTATAGAAAATTTGGAAGCTGCAGCACATGCTTATTCGCTCAATAACAAAAGTTGCACCGTATTTACTGAAGATTGTAATGCTCTGTTGCGTGAAGTACTCAATGGAGCATCGTGTGCCAAAGGAGGTTTAATGTTACCGATGCAGGGTGAAGTTGAATTGTTATGCGGAGGTCCTCCTTGTCAAGGGTTTTCAGGAATGAATAGATTCAATTCCAGAGAATATTCCAATTTCAAAAACTCCTTAGTTGCATCCTATTTGTCCTATTGCGATTATTACAGACCGAAATATTTTATCCTAGAAAATGTGAGGAATTTTGTGGCATTCAAAAAAGGAATGGTACTGAAATTAACGCTCCGTGCGCTGTTAGATATGGGTTATCAGTGCACGTTCGGTATATTACAAGCTGGTAATTATGGAGTGCCTCAAACTCGTAGACGACTTATAATTTTGGCGGCAGCGCCTGGATACAAACTACCTTTATATCCTGAACCCACACACGTGTTCAGTAGACGTGCTTGTTCACTCACAGCTACTATAGATGGTAAGAGATTTGTTAGTAATATTCAATGGGATGATTCTGCGCCTCGGAGAACATGTACCATCAGTGATGCAATGAGTGATTTACCTGAAATTGCAAATGGCGCTAATAAGATAGAGATGGAATACGGGTCTTTGCCTCAAAGTCACTTTCAGAGACTTGTTAGAAGTAGAGATGAAAGCGCAAAATTACGTGATCATATTTGCAAGAACATGGCTTCTTTGGTTCAAGCGAGAATGCGCCGTATTCCCACTACACCAGGATCAGATTGGCGTGATTTACCAAACATATCAGTTACATTACCCGACGGCACTAAATGCAAGGTAACTCTAAAAGATTAAAATGTAACTTTTATATTTGCGAATTTTTATAACATCTCGTTTGTAGGTTCTCCAATACCGACATCACGACAAGAAGAATGGCCTTTCATCTACAGGTGCTCTTCGAGGAGTCTGTGCCTGTGCGTCTGGTGGCCAATGTGATCCTGCCGATAAACAAGAACAAACACTTATACCCTGGTGCTTGCCTCATACTGGAAATCGTCATAACCACTGGGCAGGACTTTATGGTAAATTGTGTTCAAATCGAATTTCCTTAACTTTGTTACTACTAGAACTTGCTAATTAATAGATATTTTATAGGTCGTATAGCATGGGATGGTTACTTCAGTACAACAGTAACAGATCCTGAACCAATGGGCAAACAAGGCCGTATTCTACATCCAGAACAGCACCGTGTTGTATCTGTGAGAGAATGTGCCCGATCACAAGGTTTTCGAGACAGCTATGTATTTGCTGGATCTATACAAGACAAACATAGACAGGTAATTGAAATATTTAAACATCTACAGAAATACGCGCGTCGAAAATTATAACATTTTGCCTCAAATTAATTAATTAATCGTTTCGTATAATAGATTCTTGATAGCTTACTGAGATTATTGGGTATTTGGAGCTAGGCCTATCGATTTTAACCAACTTCAAAAGGAGGAGGTTATCAATTCGTCGTATTTTTTTAGTAATCAGTCATGGGGTCATACCACCACTTTCAAATGTAACACCCGTCGCATTTCAGAAACAGTTTAAAAGTAGCCAGGAGTGTGCACTGTCAATCTAGATGGCGCGTACTCTCCTCCTTAAGCCGGCATAGCGGAGGCGACTGCTGCCCATAGGTTTCTCTTATAATAGCAGTTGTTTCTGTTCATTTACCGCACTCAACTTTACATCAGGCGGAATGTTGTCATATGCAGAGCTAAAAAAAATCGGTTCTCCGAAAAATGTATTCATGGTACATCCTAACAGTGGCTAAATTATTTTTAGGTTGGGAATGCTGTTCCGCCGCCTTTGGGTGCCGCTTTAGGACGAGAAATCAAAAAAGCTTTTTTAGCTAGTATTAAATAAACCTATTTTTTATAAACCATTTAATGTGAATTTGTGGATATTACTACGCCATAATTGTGTAAGATTGAATGAATGTGCCTTATATTTTTAATAAAGTAAAAAATTAATATGCTTTTGTGATTTTATTGAACCAAAAATACAATTATAATTAAGAGTTATCATAGAAAAGTTTAATTTAATACGTTCTTAGTTTTCCGCTTAATATTTTTAACTAGCAAACTTAATTGTGCGTCTTCTTTCGATTTCTTAGGTTGCACTTCATTAAGAGGTACTTCTGGTGGTCTCCGCTTTAATTTCTCTTGTATTAGCCTCTCCATATTTTTAGTTTTCTTAAAATTAGGATCTGTTGGGTCTATATTATAAAGATGTGAGTTATATAAAGCCGAAAATCTTTCGTCATCCAAATCTACATTGAAGTCGTCAACCTGTTTTTGTTCCTGCATTTTTGCTTTCAATTTCTTTTTTCTCTTAGATTTCCTAGTGTCACTTTCTGCCTCTTGAATTTTCTTTAAACTAAAGTGTGCTTTACCGTCGTTTTCATCATCTAGCAATAGTTCTAACTCCGCCTTCTTCCTTTCTTTTTCCTCGTCACTTATTTCTTCGGGAACTTTGTTCTTTCCTTTGCTTTTAGATTTTTTAAATTCAGGCTTATTAAATTCTTCAGCAAAGTAAGGATCATTTAAATCTACATCTGATGGTACATCATCAGACGAGCTGTCTTCTTCAGATCCTTTATTTTCCACAAATTTATTCTTTCTTTCCAATTTCTTTTGTTTCTTTTTCTCTTTCTTCTTTTCTATTATCTTCTCAAATGGTGTGAGGTTCTTCTCTTCTGAAACTTAAATTAGTTGTTTTCAGCTAACCCCTTAGACGTTTTTATAATTAAATTGAAAAACATACCTTTAAGCTTCTGTTTAACTAATTCTTCTGCTTTATCCTTAACACCGATTCCCCAGGTTATTTCCATCTCCATATCTTTATTTTTCGTTTTTTCTTCTTTCTCTTCTATATCCTTAAGTAAGTTCTTATATTTTAAAATGGGATCCTCTTCATCATCCAATTGGTCTTCATTTTTCATGTTTCCTGCTTCATCATCTAAAAGATATATTTTTGTTAATATTCAAATCATAGATTTAATACTAATAATAACAATGGACAGTCAACTACCTGATTCCTCATCAGAACTCGAAGCCAAATATTCTTTTAAATCTAAATCATCAATTTTACCCTGTAGTGCCGACTTTATGGCTTCAGAACGATTAGGATTGGTAACATCCCAAGTAAGATCAACTTTAACCTGTTGTAATGCTGTATTAGTGAACAGGCGCGGTTTATAACGCGTCATATCTGGAAGCTTCGAACACATTTCGCGCGGTTCCTGTATAATTAAATCAAATAAGTAATTATTTATCCAAAATCAGCATAAAATTGAACAATTCTTTATGAAAATTTTTTTGTTATAAATGGAATGGAATGGTATACCTGATCAAAAGTAGCATCATCTGGGATGAACCTAAGGTCCAGTTTTGTTGCACTACTCTCGTATTCTAAGCCATCGCATTCACTATACAGTTTGTCAGCAGTAGCAACGGAATCACAAACAACTACAGCATAAAAATACTTCAAACGATTCAATTGGTAACGACGCAGTTTTTCTCTGTGATATGTAGAACCTGAAATTACATTAACACTGCTATCATTAACAGTCGCTTCTGCTATGCCGGATTGAGAAGCTTGCCAGTGCACATTCCTCTCTACTTCAAAGTATCCCAAACACGAGTGGTGGTGGGAGGAGTGCTAGCATTCATGAGTGAGGTAAGATGAGATTGCTTATGTGAGAAAGAAAGGTCCCACCATGAACCCATTTAAGAGTTATGCACTAGGTTCAAAAGCAAAAAAGCTCTTGACCAGGGAGGGATACAAGAACGATGAAAAAAAAAAGGTAAACAATATCAGCCCCATAGGAAAAAAGTCCTATCTACGCCTATAGTGTCAGCTTGAAGTTACAGGTAATACTAACCACATTGCCAACTCACCTTCTTCATTGCCATTATCATTATCAGACAAATCATCAACCTTTTTGTCAGTCAACTCAATAGGCCCTCGTAACTCCTCTTCCTCCATTCTTTGTAAACCATACTCTGAAGGATATATCTGAGTACAAGAATTCGTTTTAATATTCACAGAAAAACTATAAACTATTCATAATTTTTATGCAGTGATTGATGAATATAGAGATATAACTAGCTACAGCTGTGGCTGCAACTTATCCTATCATTTCCTTTTTATTTTTAACCGACTTCAAAAGGAGGAGGTTATCAATTCGTCGTGTATTTTTTTTTATAAAATTAAATAAAGTGTAAGTATAGTGTTATTGAGATTTATAGAGTGATATAAGACTGTATGATTCCTGATTTCTGGGTTGTAGCGAGTCCTGGATTATGCTATGGCTACCATACCTGTAATGACGGCAATGACTCTAGCTATTCAAGATAATTATTAAATACATTACTACTTTTTAATTTAGTATTAAACATAACTTACAGTAACACTATGTATAACACCACCGGCAGGAAGAAAGGAGCTCAACAGAACCATGATGTCCGTTGCTTTTATATTATCCCAATCCAAATTGCAGATTGCCAATCTAATAAATAAAACACAATTAAATGGGCACATTTATGACAGTCCGAACCTTTCACAGACATAGCCATTAAGAAAATTATAATTCAAATCAGATCAATGCATTTATTGTAATTAGGGTTACTTTTACATTATTAAATTATGTTGAAAATTAAAAAAAATCTGTCTGCCTAAAGCAACAGCCTGAGTGAGGTGGCAATTGAATCTATGTCCTCCACTTTGTGCACAAAACCTTTATACACTAAACTACAGATGTTGGCGCTTCACGTGCCCACATTAATTTAATTTGTTCTATCTTTCTACATCGAAAAAAAAAACTAAATATAAGTTGAAACAATTTGTAGAGGGATTATTATTCATTATCAATCATAGACAATAATTGTTAAGTAAAAGTGTTTGTTAAAAATTGATTAATAAAAACTAAGGCATTCTTTATTAACATTAACAGTAAAATACAAAGCAGCACATCAATAAATTTACCTCTTAGTTGAATCATTAGTTGTAGCTGCATCAGCATCTAATTCACCCCATTCATGTTCTAAGTCACTCTCCTCTTCAAGTTCACTGCTCTCCTCATCAGAAGAACTGTCAGTTTGGAGTAACCCTGAAAGTTACAACATTTAGGAGTTTCCGGACAAAAATCCTATAAAAGCATGAAAGCGAGTGATGCATGACATGCAGTGAGAACATGACAAGGAGTATGAGTTCTGAACTATCACAGAAATTGATTATTTAATATTTATTTTTATTAATTAATTAATTAATAAAAACACTTTACAATAAATTTAGATTTATTACAAAATTATGATTAAAATTGAATGCACACAAAACTGGCACTTATGGCTCTGATCACAAGCCAGAATTAATATAAATAACTCTACTGTACCTTCACCACGAGCGTAATCAATATCCAAATCATGTAATTTATCTTTTGTTTTCATATCTAACTTCCCCCTCACTAATTTATCGTTTTTAAGCTTGAGTGATGCCGTTTCTTCATCATTAGCAGACTGATCCTCCTCATCATCAGATGGTGGACGTCTAACATACCGTCCCTGTGATGTATCTGCATCTTCAGCTTCTTCAATTTTACTTACTTCTTCATCCTCAGAACTAGATTCCTCTGATTCTAGATCGTAATATTTCCTTAAATTCTCTGTGGACGTGTCGTTTACAGGTCTCCCTCTTTTGTCTATCGTATATTTAACTTTAAATTTATCATCTTTGAACATAGATTGAAAACGTTTATCAATCTTAACTTTACGCTCATGTTTGGGAATTTGTTTATAACGAGGATCATTCAAATACTTTGTGAATCGACTGTCTTTCAATATATTACTCATTATTTAGATTTAACAATAACAAGTGCTTATAATTAAAAACATAACCTTTTAAACAACTTTAAAAATATTTCATAAAAATCCTGCAGAAGAAAACGTGCAGAAAGTCACATGGATTTGACAGTCGCGATTTTTCAGGCGATGGCCATGGTATTGTCTATGGCCAAGTTATTCCGTATTAATCGCAAACACGACCTAATGTGATAGTATTGTTATAAAAAATAACAATACAGAATTTAATTAAAAAATAATGTCAACTTTTATGTATTATGCAAAAAAAGTCTAATAACAGTTTCATTTCTTTTATAATCTTTTTTTTTTAATTAATAATTTTAAACAAAAATTGGCAGTGTATAGTAAGAATCGGAATAAAGAGGTGTACATAATTTTCATTTGATTGATTGGCGCGTTTGACAATTTAATTTTTATAGTGTTCGATACTATGGGATAGCGATTTTTATTAACATTTCAGTACTTTCAGTTGTAATTATACAAATTCTAAATTATTGTATAAATTGTGTTATTTTACCGAAAATAAATTATGAACAGCATAGGTGAAGAATGTACACAATTGAAAAAAAAATACGATGACTGTTTTAATACATGGTTTTCTGATAAATTCCTAAGAGGAGATCACGATGATTCCGTTTGTGCTGGAATATTCAAGGTTTACCAAGAATGTGTTAAGGTTGAGTATTGTTATTATATCACTTTCGTTTGCCCTCACAATTTGTTAACCTCTCACAAATAATGTAACTTTATCTAATAATAATGAGTAAACATGTGTATAAAGTCTTGAAATTCATATGAACGCACCATTTTCAGAATGCAATGAAGGAGCAAAATATAGATTTTAAGGAAAT
Source organism: Tinea pellionella (assembly GCA_948150575.1). Lineage (NCBI taxonomy): Eukaryota > Metazoa > Arthropoda > Insecta > Lepidoptera > Tineidae > Tinea > Tinea pellionella. Next base: position 5,349,180 of record OX411258.1, read on the forward strand.
AGACAAAGATATACTCGGAACTGATAAAGAAAATAAGGTTCCACCAAAGGCGAATGGCAGTTGACACGCACTTACATTAATGTGCATTTTGAACCCCAGTATTTGCTGGAGTTTATTCAACACTAGTGCAATCGATACTCAAGTGAATAGCAAAATAACTAATGACCCGGAACGCAATAAACTCTTGAACAATGCAATTATTAAATGATTAAATTAAAAAAAAAAACGAAATTATATTTACAATATTTTTGGTCATTTGTTTATATCTAGATTGTGGCAATTCACACCTATATAATACATACATACAATTGTCACGCCTATATAATATGTTGCATAATTTTAATTTATTATTGCTAGTCTATTGCATTAAGTATGTTGTCAGTTTATAAAATGTGAAGCAATTTTTATTTTGTCCTATTTAGTTATGTAGATTAATAAATTATTCCACCCTTTTTTTGTTTTGATTATTTATTTGTTTACCACAAAATGCAATTTGTTTAATAGTAACTTTTAATTCTTCAACATGACTATCATAAATTATCTTGAATTATGTAGAAGTTGGTCTCATAACTATGTTAATGCAAAAGCCAACACCTGAGCGTCCATACAATTTTGTCTTATAACGTTTGAAACAGCAAATTTATGTTGAAATTAAGTAATTTTATAACTTTCTCAACTAGTTTTAATTAGTTTATTATCACAAATCACCAATATGAAATGCTTAAAATATGCTCAGAAAGTTATAAAATTATTTAATTTCAACATAAATCTGCTATGTTTCAAACAATGTTGTAAAACAAAATGTATGGATGCTCAGGCGTTGGCTTTCACGTTAAGAAAGAAACAAAAACTATTATTTTTATTATTAATTTATTTAAAATACTTTCAACTTAATTATTTATCTTTGACTAGTATCCCTTGGTCTGTATGCAATGCCTCTGCTCTTCATGTCTCTTATAACAACAGCTGGTAATCTACCAGATACTGAGATTGCATAAACACCTCTGCAAAATCTACCTGAAAATAGTTTTAAATCAATTATAAATTGCATATTTCTGGTATATTCAAATGCCAGGGTTTATTTATTTGTTTTAAAGCCAACAGCGTAATCCTAGAGTATAACAAAAAAAGCTTAATTTGTAATAATAAGGCTAATGATAGGCGGTATATGTGATAAGTAGTTGTATAAAGAAAACCTTGGAAAGAAAAACTAAAAATTGACACAAAAATAAACCACAAAATGAATAAAATAAAATTTAAATATAACTCAGATCAAATTAATAACTCAAAAACAGTAAGTACTATCAAAACTAAAAAATAACAATAAAAAATAAATAAAATAAAGAAAACTGACAACACTGTTAATCATTCAAGTAATAATATTGTTATTGGGTTATTATTAAATTTATTTTTTCTTCTACTTATTATCTGCGATCAGTCTATTGACTATAATCAGATCTTTTGTGTGATGTAGTGGCGTTTCGAGTGTCAGTGGGTTTGTTATTGCCACTGGACCTGGACCTCTATCTAGGGAGCACGTGGGCTCGCTTCAGTCTCTTCATTGGTCTGACCGTGGTTAGTTGGTTGGCGAGTGGGTTCGGATTTAAATTATGAAGAATATTTATGTCTTAATGGAAAACAGTTAAAGGAACTAAATGTGCGATAACAACTGTCTATTACAATATTTGTCTATGATTAAACAAAGACAGGACCTGCATGTATAGCAACTATCAAATAAAAATTCAATAATGTTACAATTTGCATTAAAAGATTCATTCCCCAATCTCAAAGACCTAGCATGTATGCAATCTCGAATTTGTTCACTTTTATCCCTTTTATTCTCGTTTTTACCAAATCTTACTTATTTAATTGTTAGTAATTCAATAGTGCTAGATATTTCATTATCCGAAGTTGACAAGAATTTAAAAAAATATTTCAATAATAATAACTTACTTATACGCTGCCATTTGCAAACCCAGCTGTCTTCTGGACTCATTACTGCTATCATGCTGAAAATATATTTTAAAAAAATGTAATCACAGGCAAGAAATCATTGTGTCACCGATAACAACTATCTATATACTAAATACTTATATACTACATACCACAATTTAATACCATAACAGAAAAATTAAGGTCTTACCCATCAAAGTTATTGCTAGTACAGTCGTAAACATTGTCTTTATTATTTTTCATCCGTAGAAATTCGTCGCAATTATCACATCCATCATATTCAAACTGTTCGAAGGTCTGCAATATGTATTTGATAGAAATTAATTAGTACAAGCTGTTACCCATAACTTCGTAAGTCCGAAACCTTCCTCAATAAAGAACTATCTAAAGCAAAAAGAAAAGAAAGCAGGGGCATAGTTCCGGAACGCATACGGGATAAAGAAACATTTTTATATTAGATATCATAGGCACAAAAACTGTGGTTAGTCTACATTACCTTAACAAGAGAACACACTAAGCAGGCGCGTAGTCCGCGTAAATCTTTTGGCACAGTCTCCAAAGCCATTATAGAAACTATGTGAGATTCTGTACTGGAACGATACTTTTTGAAACAATACAAAAATTATGTATCACAAACAACATAACCTACAACGTCGCTTGACAGCACAGCTTGACAGTTAAAAACCAATAGACAAAGTCAATGTACAAATGTCAGTTTTACAAGAGGCCTGGGCAGTTTTTTGGCGGCTATCTTGAGACGTCAGGTTGTCTGTTTTGAATTATTTTCCTAAACTTGTGTTTCTTCGAGTGTTAATGTGTAATAATGGTGGATTATTAACCATTAAGTGTTCGTGAACGTGCGAGAGTGTGGGTAAACAATTCAAAAGAAGAGAACATGTATTTATATTTTTCCTCCAAAACTCCTTAGGAAGTTTCAGTAGATTCTACCACTTTACTGGAACAATTTTTGACTTGACTGAAATTTGACCTGACTGTTTGGTGTGATGAATGAATGACTCGTGATGCACAATGTTATTAACTTGATGCAAAAATATTTACTTTGCCACTGGCAAATTGTTAAACCGCCATATAAAAAAAAAAGAGGCCTGGGACCTAAGTCAAAAGCACAATTAAAGTTTTCACTTTAACAAATCGAAAATTATCGATTCGATCAAGTGACGACCTTCTTTGGCTTTTGACTTGAGTCTCTGAGTAATTTTATTAAATAAAATCCTAATATCCTATAAGATTGTTTTATATCTAAAATTACCTTAAAACACACATAACAAAATTAAAACCTTTTTAATTTCCGAACGACATCTTTGATTTTATAGCATTGATATAAAAATCACAGAAAAAGATTATCCAAAGACTGCATTTGGATTTGTTCGATTTGTTTGTGGACTCGGCTTTGTTCTGAGAGAAAAAAACATACCTATAAAATTCTATTATATGATTATAATTAATTAATTCTGTTGATGCCTTATGTAACTTCGTCATATGCCATTTGTCTATGGCGATGTTTAAAAACTAACGGTTTGTCTTTCCCAGGGTCCCTCGTTGCAGCATCTTCACGCCCTTCGTCTTCATCTTTGTTCTAGTTCTTGTCCTACGTCATTTTCTTCTCTAAGAACTTGCTACTCGGTCGTTTCATGGCTGACCCTTTCCCCTCTCACTTCAATGTATTTTCCTCTCCGTTTAGATGCAGCCATTTGTCGCTAGAGCGAAGTCTCATTCCAATCTAGCTTCAAATTCACTCTTGCCTTTTCTTGGTTTATTGGATTGTCTGTTCCTCCCTTTCATTCATATTGAAAAAATCCTAGTGGGTTATTAGCGACTCTCTCACAGACAAAAAAAAAAATAAATCCGCACCTACCCAATTTTTTTATGTGAGAATAAATGCTTTTCACAATACGTTTACACCAACCTAATTAGATAACTCGCACGATGAATGTTACGAAATACCAAAAAAGTCCCGTTGTCGAACATGACCCTACAAAAGTTCCACTCGAATACCGAAACCCATATCATCACAAACCATGGTCTGTGTCACAAACAAATACGACTTATTATTTCGTCTAGTTAACTACAAATTGATTTTTCTAACATTAACTACGCATCAATCTGTTTATCTAGGACTAACTGCGCAATATAATCATAACAAGCAGATGAAACATCTGCCGTGATGTTCCACGTCATGGTGGCGAGCCCTCTGACCTTTATGCGGCCATTCACAGCTTCAAACTTATCACGCAGGAGGTTTATTGATACGTTACAGCGTAGCGTAATTGTTAATACAAATAACTACTATCTACAGAGACAAACTATCTATAATATTCTATAAGGCTACCAAAGTGCCAACTTTCCTACAAAGAAATGCCTGTGAGTTGACGGTGTATATTCCCTATGTTATACCCTACTACGTCACACGTGTGTTAAACGTGGTAGGCCATAGGGCGGCAGATTGGGCGAATGTCTACATCATCAGTCTAGGGTAGTATTTAAAATAAAAACATCTTTTTTTGATGTCAATGATAAGATAAGATAAAATAATGTCAAATTAAAAATCATGCTTTATTGAGGACGTAAATATTTTTGAACATTAATGAAACGGAAGATATGTTGAATTTTATTTTCAGACTTGTAGACTTTCAGAATTATTTGAAAAAACCTACAAAAATATTTTATCTATAACTGCAATAACTACTTTTATACTCGTATTGTAGACGCTTGAGAATTTAATTAGCAATTATTTTGCCATTGTTCTTTCATGAGACGCTTTTTATGATAGACAGTAAAGGCAAATGCAGCTCCTCCATACATTAATATGGTTAGCAGCTTTAATCTGCTGTCCTGCCTGATAAGTTTTATCTAATTTATGTTTATTTATTTAAGTTTCTTAAAAAGTCTTTAAATTTTTTGTTATTTTGTTTTGAAGTTTTTTCTATATATACTTTTTTTTTTAACAAGGCCTGGCATTCTCTAGGTTGCATGATATCGTCACAAAAGGCGGCGCTTTTATTAAATATTAATATTACACTGAAATATTTATTATCGTTTTTCATTAAGTATTCGATTTTTAAAAAATCTCAACACAAAATTATTGTCTATATTTAGTTATAGCTCTGGAAATGTGTTGGAATTAATTCATTGAACTTTGGCATTTGCAAGAATTTAGAATATAACAGCAAAACATGATATCATGGAGGCCCTAGCTACCAGAGGCCCGCCACCTAAAATCATGCCTGAACTATTTGCTGTAAATTCTTACATATTATGAAATATTCATTGTTATGATGGTGAAGAAATGACGTTTATAGATGTTTTTTCATGTTTTGATTTTATTATACAATAATCGGCATTGAAATAACCATATAGTTTTAAATCATCCTTAATCTAGCCATACTAATTAAATAAATGCAAAAGTATCCCCTAATCATGCTCAAACGGGATAATTATTTACTTAAATACGTTATTTTTTCAAATTTTGTGTTAGTTACTTTTACGGCTATTTTCATTCAGTTAAAAGATGAAACATTAACGCTAAACACAAAATATTAATTATACCATTATATAATAAATTAAAACATGAAAAAAGTGAATGCCGCATTTTAAACAATTTCACAGTGTTGCCAACGTCGTTGAAAATATTCCCCATCATCATCAATTGTCACGCTTTTTTTTTCATATTTTAAAAAGTTATTTGTAAGTATATAGGATGAAGAATTAAACGTTTTTATTGCACATTTGCCAATTTTGTCTTAATTTTATGAGCCACTCGACTTAGTCAATACTAATTTATATACATAATACTTATTAATAAATACTCGTTTTGATTGGACATCTAACCCTAAGGACCTCTGCGCAGACTGGAAGGCGCGCTAACAAGTCCATCACAGGGACCGACTGACTACTTAGAAGTTATAATATTTCCAAGACGATCATAAAAATTCAGATTTCTTTGTTTTTTAAATATAATTGGATTTGAAAACTATAGATCAGTTATAATATATATTCGAGATAAAATAAAGACTATTTAAAATATACATATTTGAAGAATTTTAATTAGAAAATTCGATGCATTTTCATGGATTGTTCATCCATTGATAGATAATGATTTTTTCAATCATTTTAGATTTGTTTCGAAATAAGATCGCTATGACATGTTGAAACCAACCGTTTCAACAATACAAAAAGTTACGAAGTAGAAGATAAAAAGTCCTAATTTTTCTAAATAATCCTAAAGTTCACTTTTTCCGAATTAATAGCTTAAAATACTATGAACATAAATACTTATCCTATTTTTCTTTAACTTTCTTAACTTACATATTTTTTAAATGATATACTTAGTATAGATATATTTAGTGAATATAAACTATTTATATTAGTTTAAAACTAGGATGGGTGCCTTTTGGTAAAATAAGTAATACACAGATACCTACAAATGATATTTTAATTATCTATAAGGTTCATTCATTCGCGGCTTCAAAGCAATTTTAAGAGAATGCTGTTAACTCGTGTTATGTTTGTTCTATAAAGAAAAATGCGATTAGAAAGAAACTGAGCCTTTAAAAAATAATAAAAAACATATATTTTATAGCTCGAAGGAAAGGATTTACTGCGTGGAAGTTTATGGGCAATCTTTGAAAAAGCAATAACTACTTACGACTTATATACTGCTCTATATAGCTGTTTCTATGGATTCTAAAGGAGAATGCCCATTCGCCTAAGAGAAATGGGCCCACAATTTTTTTCTCGAGTTTCGCGATCATTTTTAGTTCATGTTGTAGGAAAATAGATCTACATTCCTTATCACCAATTAGTTTTAATTTTTTCATCCAAGTTTTGGAGTAATTAGACTGTTTCTGTTACAATATTTGAGTTTATTATTGTATTAAAAGCTTTAATAATTGATTATATATATTTTTATGTAACTAAACATCGTGTATTGATTGGAAAACGATGTTTTGATATAAATAAAATAAATTAATAGAAAAATAAGGTATTGTTTTAGAATATTGACTTGTTAACAAACTAGTAGGTATCAAGTGGGCCCAAACATGGGCATTATCCTTTAGTATCATTAAGTCTCATATAGACGAATACATCCCAAATCCATATTAAAATACGGTCATGGCTATCCTTAATTTCAAAAATGGTAAATTTTTTGTGTCGTGTTTCAGTCACGGCATCACACTGTTTAGTCTTTTAGAGAATTCGTGGTGGATGCTATGGACTCGTTCTTGAGTAGGAGCTAATCTTTGCATTAGGAATTTGGTAATAAATAATATAATTTTATATATCTTCATTCGAGGAATGTTTGCAGGCAACAGTATCCTTCGTCTGCTGTTTGAGGAGCAAAATGTAACCTAACCAGCTTTCTCATTATACCCGAAAGTAGTGGTACTGCTACAGGAATCATCCATTCATTTAATGACATTTTATTATTATAATTTCTTTAGACTAAGTATTATTTTACTTATTTTATAATTGATTGTGTACAAAATGCCGGCGAGCGCGGTGCTTCGCCGTATGAAATGTATTGTATAGCATAACCGTTGAGTGAGGAAGCTATTGATATAAGCTAATTAATGATTTTATATGACAAAGCCCTTTTTAACGTACTAACTCTGAAGGGTAAAATTCCCTTATTTATCTGCTCTTGTATTTAACAAGTAATTCATTTCAACTTTCTTATTTACTCTTTTCGGGCATAAAAGCGTGAATATTTTTCGTGAATTTGACGGCTTCGGTGATGCACACCAGCCTGTTACCCGAGATTGATTCCCGAACATAACATTTTTTATTTATTTTAAAAAAGTAAGGTTTCAGGGTCATTATACAGGGTATCCCATGGTACTGTATAATTATGTACACATTATTTATAATACATGTAAAAATGTAAATAAGTATTTACATATACTTTTCCAGAAGCGACGACTTGGACGTGGTCAATCATTAGAAAAGAAATCGATTGAAGTTGATCCAGTTGGATGCACCGTATGCGAGCCAGGCAGGTGTATGCGGTCGCCGCGCTGTCTGCGATCGATTACAACACGTGTTGGTAGTGTGTTACAAAAGCTCACATATTATATTACTATACATTGTATGATGTTGCTAAGTGAATCCCCGTTTAGGACCATTATTTAGAAACACTCTTCATAAAATACCTAACTAATAAAATTAAAAGATAATATAAAGGTATAAGAGTCAAACCAAACTTAGACGTCGCGACAACAGTTTTACGAGGCCGCCTTCGGCGGTAACCTCAGCTTTGCGAGGCCTCTTTCCTTTTTCAGTTCAATAAATTAGCCTATTTAGCATGCCGCTATTAATTCAGCTTTTCAAATTGTTAAACTCGTTTGCGAGGCCTCCTCAGACGCGAGGCTGAACCTGGATGTCGTCGATGACCTCAGTTTTGCGAGGCCTCTTTCATTTCCAATTTGACTAGGAAATGAAAGGACTCTTATTTTAGCTCGGCATGCCGCTATTAAGCTGACGTCTAGCGCTGCCACTAATGAATAGTGGTAGGCGGGCTGATGATGATTATCATCTACTAGTGACCTAGTAGCGTTTCGGGATCAGTTTGGAAGCAGCCGATTATCATAAGAGGAATATGTACAGTCAGCAGGCATAGCGACATCTCTCTGTGTTTTGCAGTTGTTTTTACTCGTAGAACGTTAGACTGTAAATAGAGTGGTCACATGTCGATCTTAGCTCACGCCTGTGTTTCTACCGGGGTACGCAGAAACACTAGAGCGGCAACAGAAAAAAACAACTTTTCTGCAATTCCAACAGATTGATTGATACTTATACTTACTTACAGTTGCACATTAATTAACTTTTAACGGAAACTAAAATATATTGATTAATTAGTTCATATGCGTTGAATAAATCTGTGATCATGTTTGACCGTACAAGTTATCAATTGTTATAATTTTATGAGAGACCGCACGCGCCGTCATATTACTAATTAGTGTTTAAATATTGATATAATTATATAAAGTTGTTAATGAAATACGGGTTTTAATTGGTTCAAACTGAAGTGATAAATAATTATCAGGAGCATTGATATATACAACTAGATAATCAATAACGCTCTCAAATGTGACGGGAGATAAAAGATGACTGCAGTCACTTAGGTTTTTTTTAATGTTTAATAGGCAAGCGTTTGACCACACCCTGCTTGGTGTTAAGCAGCGGTGCGGTCTAAGGTTGGGCACGCTTGCCTACGAGGTACCTATTTACTTTCAATTTGAAGAGACTCATGTTGTACGTGTCGGTAAACACAGACACCGGGAGGGAGTTCCACAGCTTCGCAGTACACGAGGACCGTGTTGTCAAAACGTCTCGTACGCACTTTAGGAACTTGGACCATAAATTGATGGTACCTCTCAGGGTGCCTGGACGTACTGGACTAGACTGTACATAGAGATATACTAGAGGTGCAAACTTTATACATAAACGTGGCTGTGGCCATGATTTCTCTCGCGTCATATGGGGAGCGTTATTGCACATCTAGTTGTATATATCTGTATGAATTTATCTATACACCATTTTTTCACAAAAATTCTTGAAGCCTTGTTGCTTAAATTCTGCGAGGCGCCCTCAGGCGCGATGCCGCGGACGCGCCGCTACTGACGCATAGCGCCGCCACTGAATTATAAATCTGTCTGGATAATATATTTAGGAAAATAATTCGCTCTTAAATTTTGCAAGTGGTGCCCGCCAAAACTTTTTCTTTCAAAACTGTAATTTGTTTTGTTTTTTATTAATATATCCGTATGTGTGTGTGTGTGTTTTTTTAAATCATAATCAATGGTTCCGATTCCTGGTTGGGAAAACGGAAGACTCCTTCAAAAATCGAGACTCCTTTGAAAATTTTTCGCCAACTTAAAAAAACTAAAATTAACCCTGTACCTACATATTATTGTATATAATAATTTTTGTTTTTATTACGGAAGTAGATAATATGTAAATGATTTAGAAATCTATAGGATAAGTTGCATCATACTATACGACCATTTATTATAAGTACTTACTACTGCGTCGCGTCGCGGTCGCTGCCCTAATTATAGTTTTGGCCTTAAACTTGATAATCTATGTTTACTATGACACAATACGTACCTACTATAACACTACTATACTATCAAGGCAGTGAGTATATTAATGGAATTGAAGTTTTTAACACTAAGCCAAATTAAAATATTAAAAAACAAAATAAATGTCAGTTTTGAAAGAGGAAGTTTTGGCGGGCAACTGGGTATTAATGTATTAATTCAAGATCGAATTATTTTCCTAAACTTATTATCTAGGGCAAATGATCCTAAATAGAGGAACTTGTGTATAGTCAAATTAATATTATTTAGTTGATGAAAATGTCCTAAAATACAGCGACGAAAGTTAAATGTAAACAGACTCGTTAACTGTCTACACTCGATCCAAATTGTATTTTAATCTTCACACAATTTTCTGTGCCAAATGGCTTGTCTGGCAGATGAGACTGCGCGTGTTTGTATGCGTACGCGCAGGGTTGCACGACGCCCTACGCACTGTCTGCTGTTAACATAATTGTCTACCTATAATGCAACGCGCGGGCTATTTCTATTTAGTTTCATGTTACCTTTATTGCTTTTGATATTTATTGATTTGATGCATGCAAATGTGCATAATTAAAAAATAATAAATTAATAATATGTTACGAAGATTAGGTAAATGCATTTTGTGTGCATGAAACATCATTGCAATTTTAAATCTTGGCATAGGAATTGATTGAAATATTTTCACCGCCATTATGAATTTTATTACCATATTACAGGAATCATTTATTCATTTTACGAACATTTTAATGATTAATTATTCATTTGTTTTTAGTACACAATTCTAGGTATTAGGTAATTTGGTCAAATAAACCCTGGTGTAAAATGAGTTTTTTTATTTATAAAAATATCGATATTTCGTGTAATATTTTTGTAATTGAATTACACGTCCTTTATTGGATGCAAATGGACAACAAAATTATAAAAATTAACGCTCTTTATTAAATATTAATTAATAAACGTTAGAAGATATTATGAAACTCTTCTCGCTGTTAATGGTTCATAGAACGGTTATAAGAGAAACATAAAAAGGTACCATGTTATTACTTAGTGAGTATATTTTAATTATTTTTCCGGATTATCACCCGGGCGTAGGTAGGTAGGGGAAGCAGGGGCATTGCAAACTCATTGCGTACATATTTGCACTGTGTACAAAAGTACAAATATAAAGACCTTAAAACTAGGGGAGCAACAAGATGGCTCCAAAGCCAGCTCCATCCATGCAGATAGATAATCGAATACAATCTGTATTATTTTCATAACACATATTTGTCAGTTTAGCGTAACTGGTCCATCCAATAAGCCCTTATTTCTGCGAAATAAACGTTTAAATTCCCAGTTTTAGCCGTTTACTCGTTTTATTAGTCATGCTGTGTTTTTATTTTTATGAGTGAGGTTTTTGTCACGTAATAGTTAGGTGTTGTTTGTACGAAAAATCCTAAAAATACTTTAGACAAATGAGTTGGGGGCCTCTGGTTACAAACACTGTATTCATTGTTTTAACTGTAATGTTTATAAGAATGAAAGATAGTGCGAAAGTAACTTTGTTTTTTTTTCGGAAATTACATGGTTTATAGTTCTATATCTGGTATTCGCTAGACCAAACCTGAATGTCGGCGACATTAGTTTTACGAGGCCCCCCCAGGCGCGAGGCCGAACCTGGACGTCGTCGGTGACCTCAGCTTTGTGAGACCTCTTTCGGCATAGTCGCGTCCGACGCCTAGCGCCGCGACTGCGCACTAAGTACAGCTCAAAAAAGAGTGTAGGGTAGGTCCTCAAGACGGCATTGCGGAGGCGACTGCCACAGAGTACTTTATAATACTAGCTTAACATCAACCGGACAAAATACTATAATAAAAGTCTTGGAACGAAGGCCAAGTAAAAAAGTGCCTAGATTTTAAAATGTATAAGAAATTACTTGTATTTACGATGTGTTATAATATATCTAGGTACTTTACGGGCAACTCCTAAATTACTTTAATTTTTAAATTACTATTATTTCCCCTAGTTTTCTAAACTTGGACATTGCATATTAGCCATTAGATATTTAGTCAAAATATATATTTGTATCAAATTACTTATATTCATTTATACATTCATCATACAAAATAGTCAAGTTGAATTTCAGTCAAGTGCAAATTTTTGTATCTATTTAAAATAGGGAATTTAACAAAAATACCGAACATAGTTTTAAGCCAATTATGAGTTTACATTTACGCTGTCATGGCGTAACTCACTTTACGCCGTGAAAATATAAATGTAAACTCATACTCAGACCTCAGATGTCCGGCAAAACTCCAAACGATCCTTTATTTAATTTTTAATAAGACCTAGGATTATCGTTATTTTTTTTAAGGTCTTTGTAATAAGCCGAGTAAAGTAAAACGTACCCAAGATTAAGATTGAAGGTAGGTGAGATTTGTTTTTATATTAACAAAAGTGGGCTTGGCAATTATTAATTTATTAAATATTATTATTAGGCATTTTATATTGATAATGAGCATTATATTATTTATTTTCTACGACAGTCTTGTTTATCGCATTTACAATGAAAACAAAAATATTGTACCGTTTTTTTTTGTACCCATAAAATGTCTAGAATTTTCTTTATTCTATTATGTAAAATGATTAACAATAAAGTTCATTTTATGTGCACTAAAATGATTTAAATGATGCAACATATTATTGTACGAACGTCATCGTTAACGGTCACCCAACCCAACGTCTAGGGGTGGCGTGATGATTGTTATACTATGATTGTTGTTAATATAGTTTACTACCATTGTTATGTTTAAATTTAAAAAAAGTTTAACGGATATCTAACTAAAAATTTAAAAATAAGTTGTTTAATTTTCGCTGTTGAATTTCACGGTTAATTGAAAATTTTCAGTTTGAACTGAACCCTATTGTTTAATTAATTGAAAGCTCTTGAGTGATAAAAACCGCGATGTGTCATCATTAGTGATTTATAAGTAAAACATAATAAACAATTGCGGTAGGTATATTTGTTGCGTACGTGCGTATGTCAAGATAGTGATGCCCGAGTACATGTTCATTCATGTCATTTTAATCACAATAACATTGTGATAAATTTTGTATCGTATCGTAGCGAAGATTGTGGAAAAGCGTTCGTCGTGAACGGCGGGCGGCGCGGTGGCGGGCCTCCAAGTATCTTTATAAAAGGCCGGCAGCTCCCGGTGTCGACATTCACGCACGTACAGCGGTCGGAATAGGCTCGACGATTTTCCCATATTATACGAGTTTCCCCGAATTCTATTGTGAAAAGATCGACATTACGTTTTCTAGAAAGCATAATCAGTTCAAAGAAATGGCGCGACAAGGCTTGTTGGTACTGTTGGCGTTATGCGCTTTCACCGCGGCCATGGTGCCGAGGCAGAGGGTGAGTTTTTCTTCAATATTTTTAGTAGATTATTCTAGATAATTAGAATAATTAAGTGATATCTAAATTTTTTTCTTGTTTTGTTTAATATCGTAGAATAATTCTAATTGGACTTATACGAAACTTTTAATAATTAATATAACTTAAATGTCCTTGTTTTTATAAAAGGTGTTGTTTTATAAATGTCGTATTTTTTCAAAATGCATAATAATTTAGAAATTCGGTAACAAATTATCATCATAAAAGGGATATAATAAGGAAATGCTCTTTTTGCCTGGAATTGCGTTATTGTTTGCATATTATCGAGGGATCCCAACACTCTATGAACTGATGATCGACACTAACAGGGAAGCTTATCTCAGTCTTCTATCCTGGAGTGGTACTACCACACTCAAATGTAACACCCGTGAAGTGACTTAGTCGCATTTCGGAACAGTTTGGAAGTAACCAGACATTTGGTAGCAGTTAGGTACTTCCGCTCATGGACTGCACTTTAAAATCCAGCTGGAGATGTCCATGAGCCTATGAAACCACCGATAGATGTCTGCATGCAGCAGTCACCTCCGCTATGCCGGTTTGAAGTGTGACGTTCAGGTTAATGCAAACTTTTCTCGTTATTTCACTATTAGTAAAAACTTGTTGCAAATTATACAAAATTGGAGGTCTAATTTTTAATAAATTACTAGCCTAAAATTTCAAAGTCCCACGCCCACAAAACGGTCAGTGGCCTCTATTTTCACATGTGTATCCTGTTTACAATTTACGTCAATTGCGTCATTACTATATATTTACTATTCCGATGTAGTACGGTTAGTCATTAGCTAGATCATTCATTCATCTTTGAATAAACTCGACCCACGTGTATCCTTATGCTACACATGTTCAAGATTTAAATTTAATCTATCAGCTAATAGAGGCAAGAAATTATTTTATTATGAAAATTTATGTAGGTCTTGATTACGCTTTAATTTGTACTTTATTAATTATTAGTCTACATTAAAATAATTAATTAGATAGTTAAATAACTCATAATTTTACGTATGTAGGGTATTTACAAAATTAAAACAAATTTTCATAGAAAATATCCTATGTAAAATTCCGTATCTATTTTTAGTATAGGATCGTTCCTTTTATTACGTGTTTTAATAGCCACGTGAAGAAGCGGGACGAGTCGGGATAAAATCATACCATACAATGCACCAATGGCACGAGGCGTGCCCTACACGCGCCACCATTTCGATTATTTGTACGTCCGGCGCGGGTCGGGCTCCGGAGGCATGTTTCTCGGAAGTGTCCCGGGTTTCTCCCCTTAAAACATTTTTTTATTATTCTATAGATTGTTACGTGTTTATAATGTTAACAAATGACTGCAGATAGTCAAAGTAAAATTATTTATGTTAAATTACATATCTATCATAATAGGTGCATGTATGTAATCTACCTATATGTAGGTATTTCTCCTCCTCTGTGGATAGTAGACTTTAATTTACGTAATTTAATAATAATAACATACGTAAAGTGTGGATCTGTTATTTTGACTGTCAAGGCCAAGAAAGCAGCAAACTTAAACACAGCTTTGCTTTTTAAGTTCGCTGAAAGAAATAAAGCGATCCTAATTCTGAAGAATACTTGCATTAGGCGGCGAGTACGTTAAGTAAGATCTACTTTAGAAGTACTTACTGATCCCATTTTTTATTAGACAATAGTCGTATAGGTGCTTATGATATTATTTATTTAAGTATGTAGGTACTAGATTGGAGTTATGTTATTATATTATGTTGTTTATATATATTAATTACTATTAATAATTATTATTCGATATTGTAAAAGCGACCGTGGTCTAGCGGTAAGACGCGTGAACTCACGATCGATGAAACCCCTGTTCGAACCTCGCTAATCTGACCGGTACCAATGTAACTTTTTTATATGTAGTTTGGTCGCTCAGTGCCTATAGGCACTATTAAAGAGTGGTAGACTGATGATGATGGTTATTTGCCCAGTCTGCCTTTCTGGGGTAGTATCACCACTTTCGAAAGAAACACCACCCGTGAAGTATGACCTTGTCGCGTTTCGGGAGCAGTTTGAAAAAAGCCAGGTGTATTGAGAGGAGTGCGCACTGTCAATCTAGATGGTGCATACTCGTCTTCTCAAGCCGGCATAGCGGAGGTGACTGCTGTCTGTAGAAATTTCTCTGTAATAGCAGTTGTTCATGAACCGCCCTCTAGCTTTACATAAGGCGAAGTGTTGTCATCTGCCGAGCTAGAATAATAAAAAAAAACGATTAATCAATCTCTAGTTATGATTATCATTGACGAATCTATTTGACGCAAATACTCGTTATTATTATTTAATTACGTAATTTAATACGAGTACTTATAAAATGTAATTTCTGTATGACAAAATAAAGAGATAATCTTTCGACTAGTACTTACTTATATGTACAAAGTTATTCGTGTCGTAAATTATAAATTGTATATTACGTCAAATAAATTGCATTTAGGGTCATCAGTTTATCTTCAGCAATAAAAACATTCATTCAACACCAGCTATTTAATATAAATTTAATTTATCTCGAGTACTATGCACAGATTATGTCCACCCACAGTGCTTAGAATTATAGTATTTTTAACTAATTTAATTCTATTAAATCTGTATAAATAGATATCAAAATAGTTTTAATTAAACAAAAAACAATAAATTCTAGGCATTATTTAAAGTATGTTAATTTAACTAGAAATAATCTAATCTCATGCTTCGGCTCTTTTGCGCGGGTTAATTTTTTTTCTGTTCAGTTTTCGTCATAATCTAATAATAAATAAATTCAGCATTTTAATATGCCAAAAAATAATAAAAATATATTGTAATTTCGAAATTAGTTCTTGATTATTTGAAATATATTATTTCAATATATTCAATATAATAAAAAGAGATATTTAATTGGCAAATGCGTTTATTAAAAATGATTTCGTTATTTTGCATCCACATTAAAGATACTTTTTATGGAGAAACATTTTGCAATTTAGGGTGGTTTGCACCAGAGATGGCCGGTTAAAGTAACTTTGACTGTTACTTTAACTTTAACTTTGACAGTTACCTTTACTTTTACTCCACGCGCGTTGCACCATCGTGTAAATTAATTCGTTATAGTTAAAAGGGTCGCTGGTGTAAATGAATTCTCTCAATACAAACAAGAGCGGCTTTTCAAAGATTTGACGTTAGCGACATTGATTTAACTATTACTTTAACTTTGACCGGCCGAAATTCGCCAGTAACGGTTAAGGTTAAAGTAATCGTCAAATGTGACAGATTTTTTTTGAAGCAAACCAATTTTAACTTTAACCATTACTTTAACTTGACAGTAATAGTTAAGTCATATGGTGCAAATGGACATTAACATAACTTTCTATAACATTTGATTTACGTCGACACGTACGACTGTTTTTTTTTAAATATTTGAACTCCATAAAATACGCCGTTCCACGAAAAGTGATTTTGTTGTGGATGCAGACTTAAAGGCATGAGCGTTTTCGTTTTTTTTTCCTATAGGCAACTCTTGCCTTTATTGTCTTGAGAAGACGAATGTGCACTGTCCAGGTACGGTTGACAGGGCACGCTCCTCTCGTTATGTTCTACTACGTTAATTAGTTATGACAAAAAAAAAATTAAATAATATTTCTTTTTTTTGCAGAGGTCTCTTCCAGATGACGATACGGGTACTACAAGCAGCACTGAACCTAATGTAGATATATGTGACAGACAGACACCATGCGCCTGGTCTGTCTATACCAGATTTACGAGAATACATGATTTTAATATTACAACTCAGTAAGTAATCTATATTAGTCTATAAGTTATCAGCATCTATTTATTATTATTTAGCGTTTCTGGTTTAAATCTATTCATTAGAAAATGCTACAGAATTCGGTTTAAGTATACTCAATGAAAAGGTTTTTTTAGTGTCTTATAATTCTTACATTAGTACCAGTTAGAATACCGCTAAACTACGGCCGCTCATTCTTTATCAACTTTAACGAAAATTCTTAACTAAATAACTCAGATAGAAATTTCTTTCGAGTGCGTTCTATGATGAACGCGGATCGACAGACGCTCGGCTCTTTTCTAATGGACACAGTTTCAAAATAGCAGAGGATTTTTTTCGATTCGACTTTATTCGATTCGATTCAGCCATAATACGGTCTCATTTTTATAAACAAAGACAAAAGAAAGTTGATATATTTTTTATTATTTATGTATGTTATGATATATTAATTATACATTCATCTTGTTTCAGTTGCAGATGTAGTCCCGGAACTACGTGTAAATATTTTGACGATGATATTTCGATATCTGCTTATGTGTACCGCTGCCAACCCCTCAGTTAGCCGCTAAACATTTAGTTTACATAATAATTACATTAAATTCATCATAATTAATTTTAACGATACAAAAATGTTATAATATTTGTCAAATTACTTGGTTTCTTTTTTTAATTTCTACCATACTCTTATTTCTTTGATTTCTTAAATGCTATTTACTTTTTTTTTCTTTCTATAAACAAAACCAAGTAATTTAACAAATAACGCAATTATAATTCGATGTGTCATCATAATTTATTCAGTATTACTAAACAGTTTTCCTTCTTTATCATGAGCTCGTTAAGGCTTGGAGCCAAATGTAACTAGCCTATACCGTTGAACTTTGTCTTAAGCGAGTTTAATTTAAAATTATCTAAATTAACACACGCACGATTCAATTCTGAGAAGTGATCTGCGAATTGGATGTAGTAAAGTTGGATGTTGCAGGAGAACGTTATGCACATCAAGTTTAATGTACTTATTGCAGAATTAATTTAATATTAGTTATGTATTGTGACGTATTGAATATTAATAAGAAATAATAATTTTGATACAAATTCATAATAGAATAAAAATATGGTAATAATATTAATAGTAGATGTACCTATGCACGTCTTTTAAAAGTTCCTATAATTTAATTTTTATAAACTAAATAATAGTATTAGTAAAGAAGAATGACGTATGTAGTTTTTCTATGAATATTTAGACAATGGATTTTTTTTATGATATAAATAAATGATTTTGAATTGTAATGTCTTTATTATATTCCCAAAATATCTCTTGAAACAATTTCATGAATCGTGATAATATTTGTTTTAGCTAACAGAGATACAATTATCTCACTATTATTAGGTCCACTCCAGGGAGATGTCACTAAAGGCTGTTTATGTACAAATATATTTTTTTTCTTACATGGTGGCAGAAGGGGGTCCAGTTTGTTCTTACGTGGGAAAAGTAAGCAAAAATTACAATTTCAGAATTCACGTATTTAAAAAACACAGTGTTCATTTTTGCAATTTTAACCTTGCGTAAGATTAAGGTGGAGGGAGGAGGGGCTCATCTAGGTCTATTTTTTCTTACGTAGGGTGGACAGAGGGTTAGAAATTGTCTTACGTAATAAATAAACAGCTCCTAAGTTTTTAGACACTACTAAAAGAAATTGTTGAAAAATATGTCCTTTTTTTATTGTAGCTCGACATGTGACAACACTCCTGACGTAAAGCTAGAGTGCGGTCCATGAATGGAAACAACTGCTACTACAGAGAAACCTGTGCGGGCGGTAGTCGCCTCCACTATGCCGGCTTGAGGAGACGAGCATGTAGATTGACAGTGCACACTCGTCCCGCTATACCTGACTACTTTCAAAAGGCTATCTTCTACCCCCAGAGCCCCCGATTACGGTGCAGTGGTATCGTAAGGGGCGAGAAAAGACACAAAGAAATAGCAAGCAAAAAGCAAACCAGAAATTAATATCCTCCTTGTCAAAGTCAGTTAAAGTTAATGACATAAAATATGCCTTAGTAATTCCTCGAAATTCTCTTCACTGGAAACATTCCTATACACCTTCATAAAATACACATCTACGCTATTTATTTGTATTAAACTAATTACTAAAAACTCAACTGAAACATTGCTTGAGAACATGTGTTCGCTGTTTTTATTTCGCCTCGGCTATGCCGGCTTGAGGAGTCAAATGTGCCCTCCCTCTCGTTATGCCTGGTTGCCTTCAAACTGATTTCGAAATGCAACTAGGTCACGTCACAGGTGCTACGCTTTAAGTGGTGTAACCGCCTCAAGATGACAGACTGGACCACCATCAGTCTGCCTATCACATAGATAATAGCTTTAGTCCACATAGATAATACCTTTATTATTGTCAAAAAATACATTGAACAATAAATATATGGACAGGTGGAATATAATGATTTATTAAAGGATTTACAGCTTACATTGAGGGTAAGTTTATTTAAAAATAACATATTTTATTACCATTTTGTAGGTCATTAATTACCCGTAAATGATATAATATATAATAGACATTTTTAGATAGTAATTTTTTAGGTTGTCTATTTTTTTTTTTATAGTTAGTGTGCCCGTCTGTAGTTTGCAATTAAATTTCATAATTCGTACTTTTAGTGTTTAATGCAAAAAGTCCTGTCTTGTCCTTCAGAAAACTGTTTATTACATATTATTTTTGTTGTAGGTAATTAAAAAAAATTGTCGTTTATTTAGCAAGAATAATAGGTTTTTTTTTTCATATTGAGGGTAGTTTTAAGTTAAATTTTATGTATAAAACACGGTCACGTAGCGCGTCTTTCCTTACTTTGCTTTGTTATCGCATGAGGCTGTTGTAGAATTTGAAAGAAAAAAATGGATTCACCAACTACTGCGCCAAAAATAGAACCGACTGTACCTAAACTTGTAAGTACAATTTTTTTTAATAACAAAAATAAAATAATAAGGATTTCTGTTGCTGAAAATTCCAATACGATATGAGTATTCTATATATTTTTGGTTACATTTTAATCAAATATAAAGTACCTACTTATTTAGATAATTTTTTGTTGTTTTAAAGTTTTTCGCGACAATATGACAGATATTATGAGTGAAGATTAGCGAAAAGGGAACGTTTTTTCATTTATTTTATAAACTAATAAAATCCAATAGTAATCTAATGTTCTTTAATTTTTCCTTTCAAGATCTTAAAAGTGCCAACAGAAGTCCCGCCGACAACGACATCTGACATGCCGACATCACCCGAGCTCCAATATCCACACATGGGGTCTGGTGGCAATCCTTCAGTGAATAAGCTACTGTCTATGTTTTCGCAGCATGATCCCTTTCCTGCAGATCCAGGTATGTAATTTTAATTATTATGGCTAACGTTCACTACGCTCGCCGAATCGAATCGAAGCACAAAAAATTGCTTACCTATATTATACTTGCAATGAAACCAGTAAGCTAACAAAC
The DNA here is from genome assembly GCA_948150575.1 of Tinea pellionella. Lineage (NCBI taxonomy): Eukaryota > Metazoa > Arthropoda > Insecta > Lepidoptera > Tineidae > Tinea > Tinea pellionella. Next base: position 5,369,957 of record OX411258.1, read on the forward strand.
TAGTACTTCTGGCTACGTTCTTGTAGAACTAGCTTCATTCCTGTTGTAGGAAGTTAGTAAGCCAGTGTCTCGAACCAGGAAAGTTTAGTAGGTAGGGATTCTGGCTCGCTGGACTGACTTGAAATACTGGGTGCATGTATCTCGGACGTTAAGAATTGAATCGAATCGGATGCGAATTCAAGCGAATTTCAGAGTTTTTACGTGACATTACGATGCGATTCGTTTCTTCTCTAGTGGCCTTTTCAGGGCATTAGATGTAATAGTTATTTCATATGTCAAAATTATATTTATTAATTATTCATAAATGTTTTATTTTAGCGCCAACAGACTCGTTGTATGAGTTTAGAATGAACGGATCTGAATCTTTGTTCGAAGATGGCGACCCTGCCCAATATATTGGTAAGTAAAGATTTTTATTTATAATAATATTTTAAAATAATCTATGATTATATGACAACAAAACAATAGATTATTTTTATACGTAATTTGTAATGCGTAATAGTTAAATGCCAATTAAAAGTAGGTACCTACACAAAAACATTTCTATTAAGATGGAACGAGAATTTTAATTAACATGAATTTGAAGTAATTTAATTTGATAGTATCAATGAACTTCTCAATTATGTTGTCATATTTTTCGAAATAAATATAGAAATATTCTATACAATAGTTTTTTTTATTTTTTATTATTAGATTTGTTTTATTATTAAATTATGACGAAACAATATTCCATCAAAAAATCACACGAAAGGAGGATTTTCTTCACGACCGAAGCACCAATGTTATTTGCTGTTATTTTCTTGTTTGTTTTTAAAAAATATGTTCTTTAATAACGTCGTTTAACAATTAGCAGTCACTAATGTTAATATGGAGTCATATACATATTTATTTTATTTAAATTAATAATTAGTATTTGTCGCGTTTCGGGAATAGTTTGAAAGTAGCCAGGTATAGCGAGAGGAGTGTGCACTGTCAATTTAGATGGTACATTCTCGTCTCCTCAAGCCGACATAGTGCATCCGACTGCTGCCCGCACAGGTTTCTCTGTAGTAGCAGTTGTATCCATTCATGGACCGCACTCTAGCTTTACATCAGGCGGAGTGTTGTCACATGCCGAGCTACAATAAAAAAAATTAATATAATACTTTTAAATAATATATTTAAACATTTTTAGAATCTGCCAACACTGGGAGATTGTATCCAACCCCGTCTGATTCTGAACAGGCGTTTGAATATATTGTTAAAGGTAATTATTTTGGAACAGTTTTTTTTTTAAATTATTTATGACAATATTGTATATTTGATTTATATATTTTTTAAGAATATTTGGTGCCTTTGATATAATGTGGACATTTATTAAAAGAGCGGTAGGCAGATTGCCATTGACGGTTTTTTTTTGTTATTAATTTTAAGTATCAGCGTGCCCTGGGAAGGTGCTAGGGTTATGTCAGACTCTCCAGCTTAGCTCTGGTATACCGACCAGAACCCCAGGTGTTTCATACCACACATAGTGGACGGAATCTGGGCAACAAAGTTACATTGGTAGCGGGCGAAATTTTGTGAGATTTGAACGCGGGTCTCTCGATCGCGACGGTCGCATTTATGGTTTTATTAGTTAGGGTATAATTTTAAACAGATATATTTTCAGGGATCACCATGGCGTCGCACTTCGCGTCCATGTTGACTGATGAACAAATGACAGTATTAAAATCAATCCGTCCAGCATTGTTGACTGAGTTGTTCCATGATATAACTAAGGCTAGACGTGATAGACGTGTGCGACGTGGAATGCTCATTGTAAGAATATCTATTTTTTATTACATTAGCAAATTTGTTCTAGGTTTAATATCTTAATTTTTCTTATTCTTATTCAGTAAATACTTATTAGGGAGTTGTATGCAGACTAATGATGGTTACTAGCGTATAATGTCAGGTATAATGAGATAAGTGTGTACCGTCTCCTCAAGCCGGCATAGTGGAGGTGACTGCAGCCTGGAGAAATTGTTATGTGCTAGTAGTCGTCTCCGTGCTTAACTAGCTTAGGTGGGGACTGGAACGCTCACCACGGCGCCATTGAAGTCTGTCGCGTCGAATTAAATAAAAAAAAGACCTATTAATGTATTTATATTATACAGGAATGTGCGTTCTGCAAAAACAACGGGGAAAGCGAAGAGCGTTATACCTCGCACGCACTGAAAGACTACAGCGGTCGTGTCACCTGCCCGGTGCTCCGTGCTTTCCGTTGTCCACGCTGTGGCGCTACGGGTGAAAGAGCTCACACTATCAAGTATTGTCCAGAAAATGAGACAGGTAAATAAAGTTTTACTGTATATTTCATAAAAATAAGTGTTTCTTTGTTTGCGTAAGTGAGGGAAATATAATATATATAAAATTAGAGTTAGAGTGCGGTCGGAAACAACTGCTACCACTGATAAATTGATACAGGCAGCAGTCGCCTCCGCTATGCCGGCCTGAGGAGACGAGTATGCACCATCTAGATTGACAGTGCCACACTTCGCTCGCTATACCTAGCTACTTTTAAACTGTTCCCGAAACGCGACAAGGTCACTTCACGGGTGTTACATTCGAAAGTGCTAATACTACCCCAGGACGGCAGACTGGGCTAATAACCATCATCAGTCTGCCAACCACTGTTTAATAGTGTCTATTGGCACTGAGCGACCGAAGTTACATTGGTACCGGTCAGAATTAGCGAGGTTCGAACACGGGTCTCAGCGATCGTGAGTTCACGCGTCTTAGCGCTAGACCTCGGCCGTGTCAAAGTATGTCAGTTAGACCTAGTTTGCAGGGTCCACTTTTGATCGTACAAACGTATCTTTCCCTCTTTGTTTTAATCTAAGGCCGAGTTACTATAAAAAAAGAACAAATAGGGTTTTAAATAATCGTAATTCTAGATCGATTTGGAAGCACCAGTGCTCGCCGTCGCATGTTTACTGGATCTATGGTTCGTTTGCCAACGAATACCGCACCAAATACACCACCGGTGTCACCAACGGCATCTTTTAATAGTATATGGTTAAATTATAATGGATCGATTTAAAAATGACAACTAAAGTAAGATAATCTGACTAGGTATTTTGTTTAATTGGTTAATGAGACAAGATAATTAGGCAAGCTACAAATACAGGCTTTATTGCTCAATTGATGACGGATTTGGATTTTGTTTTTTTTTTAAATATCTATTGGTTGTGGGTTATATATACATGTGTATTATATGGGTTTAATTTCTTTTTTTATTATTTAAATAAATTGAAAATCTTAAGTTTTTCTTTTGTTTATATTACGTATTGTTGTATTTCTGTTTTATTTTTTTAGAAGTTTTCTTAAGTATCTTATCTAGGGAGTTCTCTAGTTAGTTATTGGAAGCAGTTTTAATTTAGTTTTAAAACTGTCTTCTGTTTTCATTGTAAACTTGATTTTAAGATAACTCCCTGCTAGTTCAAACTCCTGTAAAGCTACGCTGGACGTAGTTTATATGAGACAATATTCTAGGCTATAAGATTACTTTTTTTTACTTTTCGCCCATAAATTACTATTGAAAATGAAAATTTTATTAAATGTTTTGATAAATCAACAAAGTCAAAGAAATAATATATTGTTTTATCAATAGATTGTAAAAATTAATTGAAATATATTTTTTAAGTGTTTTTGGCGCATTTGGTGTTAGGCTTTAAAATTCGAATCACTCATTTTATTCAATAATTATGAATTTCAGTTTTGTTTTAATCGTATTTGTTTTTAAAAAATTTTTTGCTTAATTCGTTTTTTTATGTTACCCAATGGTAGCAATAATTAAATAAAATAAAAAAAGAACAATTATTTTCTTGCTTTGTATGCATAATATAATTCATAAATTTTCAAACATTAATAATTTCCGTTTTTATAAATTTCATTTTCAATAATCTTTTTTTTTTGTCTAAATTCTAAATTTTATAGGTAATAATAAATTTGGTTAATCGTGTTTGGACTATTTTTTGTTTAATAATAATAAAAGTGCAAATAAAATTATACTGTTTCATTTCAAAGCTGCGATGGCAACACCTCCTTTGCTTTTTATCTCCTTTTTGATGGCATTTAAAAAAAAAAGATATTGCCAATGTCAAAGTGAAGTTTTTTTATTGTAGCTCGGCGTGTGACAACACTCCGCCTGATGTAAAGCTAGAGTGCGGTCCATGAATGGAAACAACTGCTACTACTTATATTTACTTTGACATTTGCAGTTGCTTATTTTATTATAATGCCATAATATTATATTTCAAAAAAGTTTATATCCTAGTAACAGTTAATCAATAATAACCATTATGGTTATTATCCCAGCCTACCGATCAGAGATGAACCTGTGTATCCTTGGAAGTAAACGGGTGTGAAGAAAGTCAATGAGTGCACTGGACGACGCGCATCTCAGACCGCACTTAATGTTAACGACAAGAAGAAATAAAAGACAAACTTGGCAACAGACATTTATTTATGAGATAAAAAACATTGAGTCAACTATTTTAAAATATTTGCGTTACTTACATTTAAATACATTTTGATAAAAGTAGCTAGATTAGTTATTAGACCAGTCTGATGTTCCAGTGTAACACCCGTAAAGTATGAACTGGACCTGAACGTGTAGCTAATAAGCTGTTTAATAAAGTAGGCGGGGACGATTGCTTTTTTCTTATTGTAGCTCGGCATGTGACAACACTCCGCCTGATGTAAAGCTAGAGTGCGGTCCATGAATGGAAACAACTGCTACTACAGAGAAACCGTGCGGGTAGCAGTCGCCTCCACTATGCCGGCTTGAGGAGACGAGCATGTACCATCTTAGATTGACAGTGCACACTCCTCTCGTTATACCTGGCTACCTTCAAACTATTCCCGAAACGCGACAAGGTCACTTCACAGGTGTTACATTCGAAAGTGGTGGTGGTACTACCCCAGGACGGCAGACTGGACAAATAACCATCATCAGTCTGCCTACCACTCGTTAGGTTTTTCTTCCAGACATTTATGTGGTAGCAGCTCACCGACCGCTTTCTAGCTTAAAATCTGCTATAAAATATACAAGTTGGCAGTTTTGGCAATATCTATCTATCGTGACGAATCGATGACGAGACGCCTTCGGATAGTGACCTTGAGAATTGCATTTCTTCTTCGAATATTGAAAAAAAAATTGTATAGAAATTTTTGCATATTAATCTTACTATATTTAATTTTAAATCAATTATTTTAACATGTAAAATGTCATAAGATTTTTATATAACATTATCAAATTGATAAATAAATTAATGTATAAAGTTAATAATAGGCACTGGAATAATTAGGAAAGGACATTGCCTATTTTTGGGTCCCTTCGATATCTAATAGTTTGTTAACAAAACAATGTTCTCAAATAATATCTTTTTTTTTTCATAAATTTTTCAATAGACAATGTTTAATTGTATAAAAACAGATATCATCAATTATTAAAGCATTTAATATAATAATAACCTCAAATATTACATCAAAAAAAGTCTAATAACTTAATAATCCGGGTAAAAAACAAAAATTGATTGGTAATAGTAAAATCAACGACAAACTCGAGAAAAAAAATTGTGGACCCATTTCTTTTAGGCGAATAGACATTCTCCTTTAGAATTTCGAACGGAATGAAATAATCGGTGAGTGGCGAAAACAGAATCACAGTATAAAGTGGTTGCGAGATGACCCATTGCAATTATTATGTATATTTCAATAGTAGCTCGGCATGTGACTACGTTCCGCTCGGTGTTAAACTAGAGTGCGATTAACAAGCGGAAACAATTGATATCACACAGAGATGTCTTGCTAACAGCACTCGCCTCCGCTATGCCGGCTTGAGGAGACAAGCCAAATTATTACATAAAAAGATTTTTTTAAATTGCAATGAATCGTCTTCGGAACCGATACTATTAAAAAAAAAACGTATTTAGTGTATGATGATTTAGTAACAACTTTTTTTTTTAATTCTAAATAATTCTTAAAGAATGTTTAATATAGCCAAAATAACTAATAAACGTGTAAAAAATTATTGGCAAGCAATAACTTATAGCTAAAGAGTAAAAACTTATAAAAAAATATACAAAAAATAATAATTTTAGAGATTCATGGAATTCAGTTTAATTATTTAATTAGTAAATTAATTATAAAAAGTGTTCATCATAGATAAATTAAATATATATATATATATCATGGAATGTAAAATAAAAAATAATGTAAAAGTATATAAATTTAAAATGTATTATAAAAATGAAAACACTAATATAACATCGATATTAATAAATTGATTAAATTTTGATAAATAGTAAAATATCTTTGGCTTTATAAATTAGGAGATAACCAAGTTTTTTTTTTTAATATTTCCACCTTTAGATCAAAACTGTATAACTCAATAATAAAAAAAAACACTGACAAATCGAAAATAAATATTCGATCATTACATAAAAAATATGGAATCTCATCAAAAAAACTTTTATAAGATACTTTTAATATGGGTCAAGTTTATTGTTTTACAAAATGATAATTAGAGATCCAAAAAATGCGGTCAAGTTATCACGTTATCCCATTATGTAGGCACGATTTTTGAGTTGTGACAGTTTTGGCTTTAGGGTACGATATGTGGATAATTTGGCATATTTTTAGCACAAGGGGATAAGATTTAACCATAGGCACGAGTTTTTACTTAAAAAAAAGAAGAAATAAACGTAGCATTAATAGAAATTAATGTACTTTTGAAAACTTTTACTAAATTAAAATATGTATTTTATGTGGCAAACTAACTATGAATTTTTTTTATTAATTTGAAAGCTGTGCAAGTGACTATGATTGTCACTGCGAGTAAGTAGTAAGTCACATAAAACTTTTAATTAATTTATTAAATAAAAAAAAATATCTTGATTAAAAAAAAAAGTCAATTTATGTGGTGGTGGTGTCGTAAATTATCGATATTTTTAAATACCCATCGATTAAACGGTCAAAAAGTTACTTATACATTTAATACATTTAAAAAACTGGATTTATAAAAAGAGTTTATTTGCATTTGCATTCTATAAAAAATCAGTTCGAATTCTTGGCGGGTACAAAAAAAAATATAGAAAACTTTTAAAGTAAAATTTAACGTGTAGTGATGTCTAAGCGTTCAATTAATGTATTAATTGATTGTTTTTCGTGTAAACGGGTTAACAATCGATTTTGAATTTTATCATGTTCTTGGCTACAGATAAACAATTTTTTAATGTGACACAATGTGTCATTTATGTGACAAACTAATCTGACCCGCTGAAAGGCGTCGCTGTCATCAAATAACAGTCTGGTTTACGACAGGCTTTGCCTCCCGATGTGTTCTCCCAACTTTGGAAACTTCAGGCAGAGCGTGAAAAAGCATCTTTTTCAGACCGGTTCTCCAGTCGTCAGTGCTAATGGACCTCCATTGTGCTTACCACCAGACCAGTTCCGCTTTTCACCACCAGGCCAGATAAGTTTGTATAGGTGTAATAGAATGCAAATTTATTTATATCTACACGCATAATGCCGTAACGATCTCAATAAACCATATTGAGTTTACCACAGCCATAAATCTTCTAAGAAAATTGTCAATTTTTTTCATTCGACTGTTGGTTCACCTGAAAATATGAAAAACATTTTATTAACATAAAAATAAAAGGTTTTGGGTATTTATGTGACTACTAGGCTAGGATACCCTGTGCTATGGGTATCAGAACAAGTACAAAATACCCAGACCCAAAACATTAATTAAATTATATTGTTTTTAATTTTTTGGAATCGAAGCCCATACCTCCGTGTAACAGACTGGTGTTCAACCACTGCTCCATAGAGAGCAAATTATAACTATAGTGTGCCCTGCTGCGGCCGAACTGTTGCACACAGGCAGACTGATGATGGTTATTAGACCAGTCTGCCGTCCTGGGGTAGTACCTTGTCACGTTTAGAGTTTAGTTTGGAAGTTCCCAGGTATAACGAAAGGAGTGTGCACTGTCAATCTGGATGGTGCACATTCGTCTCCTCAAGCCGGCATAGCGGAAGTTTTTTTTTATTGTAGCTCGGCATGTGACAATACTCCGCCTGATGTAAAGCTAGAGTGCGGTCCATGAATGGAAACAACTGCTACTACAGAGAAACCTCCACTATACCGGCTTGAGGAGACGAGCATGTACCATCTTAGATTGACAGTGCAGACTCCTCTCGTTATACCTGGCTACTTTCAAACTATTCGCGAAACGCGACAAAGTCACTTCACGGGTGTTACTACCCCAGGACGGCAGACTGGACTAATAACCATCATCAGTCTGTCTACCAAAGAGTGCCTATAGTGACTGTTGCCTGTAAAAAAATGTCTGTAGTAGCAGTTGTTTCATGTTCATGGACTGCACACTAGCTTAGCATCAGGGGGAGTGTTGTCATTTGCCGAGCTACAATAAAAAAAGATATAAATAAATATAGGTTGACCGAAATCTTATGGCAAATAGGGGTTATAAAATTCGTAGTGGGCAACACCAGGGAAATTGGATTGAAAAAACGCTGATTATTTTTTTACATCTATTGAATATTTATCAATGACTAATTAGTTAATTTTAGTTCGCTGTTTGTAGACGTGCGTTTGGTTCCCGACAACAAACGAGAAATTCTCCATATTCGTTTTTTTTTTCTATAAGTCTAACAGTTCGGTGGTCGTACACACTATGACACCCATTATTTGTAGTCATGATTATACACACATCGTATGTATATAATTTGTTTCGCTAATAAATTTAAATGTTTGAAATTAAATATACCACAGTTGGTTTCAAATCACAAAATCTCAGCCAACGATAACAAACCTCTTATTCTTTTCTTTCTTTTTGTTTTATATGACGTTATAACAATTTGCCAGTGTCAAAGTAAATATTTTTGCATCAAGTTAATAACACTGTGCATCACGAGTCATTCATTCATCACACCAAACAGTCAGATCAAGTCACAGTCATGTCAAAAATTATTCCAGTAAAGTGGTAGAATCTTTACTGAAACTTCCTACGGAGGAGGAGGGAAAATGGAAACACAGGTTCTCTTCTTTTGAATTGTTTGCCCACACTCACGCACGTTCACGAACACTTAATGGTTAATAATCCACCATTATTACACATTAACACTCGAAGAAACACAAGTTTAGGAAAATAATTCAAAACAGATAACCTGACGTCTCAAGATGGCCGCCAAAACTCAAAAACCTTTTATTTTGATATGACAGTTGACAACTGGTATTGCCATATGAAAAAAACATTAATTATTATTTTTTCAACGCTAGGATTTCCTGATACACCTATACATACCTTCATTATTGTTCGGCGGTCGATTCCGTTGTAACCTCTCAGGATGCGAGTGCGCAAGTTGTGTATAATCACGGAACACCTCGTTGTAAGTATCGTCGTTTGATGACATCTCAGAGTCCTTCATTTCATCGTTCAATTTGGTGAGACGTAATCTGCATTTAAATGTATTTTTTATCATAAACATCTGCTATCACAGAGAAATATTTGCAGGTAAGAGTCGCCTCCGCTATACCGGCTTTAGGCTACGAATGTGCAGTGTGCATTAACAGGACACCCCACGGGGTGGTGGTACTACACTAGGACTGCAGATTAAGCTAAGAATCATAACTCACAAAATAATCGAACGATGTTATTTTCTTTATAGGGGCCGTGGTCTAGTGGTAAGATGCGTGAATTCACGATTGATGAGTCCCGTGTTCGAACCTCGCTAAAGACCGGTACCAATGTAACCTTGTTATATGTAGTTTGGTCGCGCAGTGTCTATAAGCACTATTAAAGAGTGGTAGGCAGACTGATGATGGTTATTAGCCCAGTCTACGACAGACAGACAGACTGGGGTAGTATCACCACTTTCGAATGTAACACCCGTGAAGTGACCTCGTCGCGTTTCGGGAGCAGTTTGAAAGGAGCCAGGTATAGAGAGAGGAGTGCGCACTGTCGGTGCATACTCGTCTCCTCAGGTCGGCATAGCGGAGGCGACTGCCACCCGTAGAAATTTCTCTGTGGTAGCAGTTGTTGTAAATGTAAGGTCGTACTCAGGCCGCTAATACTATAAATAATTGAATATAATAAGGTGACAAATATTTATTAATACTTACAATGTAACAATGTCAGCATTTGCATGACTGACAGCTATGTCTAGCGGTGTTCTACCTTCGTTGTCAGCGATTGATTGGTCAGCACGATAGCGCAGTAAAAGACAGACCTGCAGTGTTTAATTCGTGTTATAATTTAATGTAAAGGCGAGCCCAACAAAGCCGTAAAGCACCAAAGTCCGTAAAATAAAAAAAAAATAAAAAAACGTGGCTGTATGAGCTATGTAAGGGAACAATAAAAGTAAATATAACTAAACAATCTCAAATTCATATGGCTAATGGCGACCGTGGTCTAGCGGTAAGACGCGTGAACTCACGATCGATGAGACCCGCGTTCGAACCTCGCTAAATTCTGACCGGTATTAATGTAACTTTGTTATATGTACTCTGGTCGCTCAGTGCCTATATGCACTATTAAAGAGTGGTAGGCAGGCTGATAATGGTTATTAGTTCAGTCTGCCGTCCTGTGGCAGTACCACCACTTTCGAATGTAACACCCGTGAAGTGACCTTGTCGCGTTTCGGGAATAGTTTGAAAGTAGCTAAGTATAACGAGAGGAGTGTGCACTATCAATCTGGATGGTACATGTTCGTCTCTTCAAGCCGGCATAGTGGAGGCGACTGCTGCCTGAAGAGATCTCTCTGTGGTAGCAGTTGTATCCATTCATGGACCGCACTCTAGTTTTACATCAGGCGGAGTGTTGTCACATGCCGAGCTACAATACAAAAAAAAACCTCTTTAAAAATTCAAAAAATCGCGCGGACATCTATACGAAAATAATTCTATAGACATCAGGTTAAGAAACCTTGATCTAGGGTGCATCATGAGGTACTCTGTAGTCTTCTAACATTTGATGACGGCTTACCTGTGCCGTATGACCACCTTCTGTAGCAAGATGCAACGGAGTATTTCCATCTTCATCTCGCACATTCAGTTTACTGCCGTTTACAAGTAAATAGGAACACGCCATTACGGAACCCTGAAATGTTTTTTATATATTAATTTTAAAGTTTGTGACGTAGGCGAGTGGTTATTTACCCACTCTGGTAGATTCTGGGGTAGTACCACCACTAACAAATGTAATAACTATGAAATATCCATATCGCATCTCCGCCAATCAGACAATATTATTCTGACCACGTGAAGGTATGACAGTGTAATTGTAAACTTCATACTTGGCTCTCTGCTTGAAAGTAGTGAGATATATAACGAGAGGAGTGTGCACTGTCAAACTAGATGGTGCACATTCGTCTCCTAAAGCCGGCATAGGGGAGGCGACTGCTGCATGTAAGATTTCTCTGTAGTAGCAGTTGTTTCCGTTCATGGACCACACTCTAGCTTTACATCAGGCGAAGTGTTGTCATATGAAAGTGTGGTTGAAGCCCGAGCCGATGGACAGACCAGGTTTCCATTTGTCTGGAGATGCCGGTCCATAAAGCTCTCCATCAGGTAAGCAGTCGCAGCCGATGGAGACATCTAATTGAGCGAGCCACCAGTAGTCACGATTCTCAACAATGAGGGACCGACTAGGAGAGAGAGAGAGAGAGATATGTATATGTATATATAGTATATAGCAGTATGCACTGTCAACGTATATGTAATAATAAACATAATACATATAAAAAAAAGACACAAATACTTAGTGTTTCTATAAATAATAACATTACAGCCTCCGATACGATAATTGTACATTGAAAATATTGTTACGTGCACCTAGGGTGCGAAAGAGATAGCATGTGTCGAAGTTTCCAGAAAGTTCTCGTATAAGCGGCGTAGCGTAAACAACTTGGCCACGCCCACAAAAGTGGCGTGACCTGTGACCTTGTTTACATTATAATTAGTAAACAACTTCGACGAGATCTTTCTAGAAACTTCCTCCTGTTTGGGTATAAATACCGACACCTGAGTGTCCCATATAATAGTCCTATTCTGGATGCGATACAAGCAACACCTGCGATAACAAGCGATACTGAACAGCGACTGAAGGCTATCCAGCGACTATCGTACCACTCCTGCTTCTACGTTATTGTGTGTCGTATGCAATAAATCGGTGTGAAGTCCGAAGTCGTGTATTATTTATTTTGTAGCCCCCCCCACGAACGTAACAATTGGTGTCAGAAGTGGGATACACGATGATGTTCACATCGGCAGAGAAGCACGAGAGGATTGGCACGAGAATCCGGGACGCGAGCGAGTCTGCGGGTTCGATGGAGACTGCATCCAGTGGTGAAGCAGTTACGTGTGGAAGTCTACCTGTTGCGCGTGGACTGATACCCTCCGGTTTAGAAGGGTGCGGGGGAAGTTCAGATGACTACAGATTATTTAAAGCTGTCCTGGAGGAGATACAAAAACTCTCCTTGCGACATCACGAGGCTGTTGATCGGTTGGAGAACCTTCTTAATGGAATCTTTAAACCAGTCCAGAAGAAGGTTCGGGAAGACGATGTCTCAAAGACCAACGAGTGCATCTCTCAGCTGGAGCTTGACGACATGGAGGTCAACCAAAGCATTGTTGCGACTGAGTCCACGGTAGAGTGCGGCGAAACTCATGAGAAAGCTGTTGTACCTGCGAGTAGTCCACAGGTAGAGGTTCCATCAAATGAGGTCGAGCAAAGCATTGTTGCAAATGAGTCCTGGGTAGAGTGCGGCGAAATTGAGAAAGCTGTTGTACCTGCGAGCAGTTCACAAGAAAATGTTCCGCCGTTTGGCGGTACGACATCGTGGCATGAGTTTCGCCAGCAGTTCCAGGCCGTTATCACTGTGAACGGCTGGAGTAGTGAGCAGAGCCTGACAGCGCTCACTGTAGCTTTGCGAGGAGAGGCTCTCGCGATACTAGAAGCTCTGCCAAGTGGACGCAGCGTTGAGGCACTCCTGGAGGCTTTAGAGTTGAAATTCGGAGACAAGCACCCGAAAGATGGGTTCCGCAAGAGAACACAAGACCGCGACGTGGGATTGCAGCAGCGGGCCCTACAAACTAGAAAAAGAGTCCGTGAAGCCTGCCCGTCTGCTGACACACAACTTAAGTATGTCGTCAATGGGATCCGAGATCCAAAGGTACGGTCACTGCTACAACTACGGCGCCATACTCTGCTGAAAGAGGTTCTCGCGAGTATGCTTAAAGTTGAAGCCGTGCGACAGAGTCATTTACACGGAGTGCGAAAGATTGTAGCGAAAAGAGCACCAAGGTTGCTAATGAAGAAAGGTCCGCATAGAGAAGTACGAATCGATGACGTAACCTACCGTATTCGGAAGAGCTCTGGAAACCTGATGGAATGTGGAACCCTTGGCGGAACGTCAAGGGTTAAACAGTGCTCGGGACGAGCACGTCTTAGGAGGGGGCAATGTTACGTGCACCTAGGGTGCGAAAGAGATAGCATGTGTCGAAGTTTCCAGAAAGTTCTCGTATAAGCGGCGTAGCGTAAACAACTTGGCCACGCCCACAAAAGTGGCGTGACCTGTGACCTTGTTTACATTATAATTAGTAAACAACTTCGACGAGATCTTTCTAGAAACTTCCTCCTGTTTGGGTATAAATACCGACACCTGAGTGTCCCATATAATAGTCCTATTCTGGATGCGATACAAGCAACACCTGCGATAACAAGCGATACTGAACAGCGACTGAAGGCTATCCAGCGACTATCGTACCACTCCTGCTTCTACGTTATTGTGTGTCGTATGCAATAAATCGGTGTGAAGTCCGAAGTCGTGTATTATTTATTTTGTAGCCCCCCCCACGAACGTAACAATATTAATACACTTACACTGAGTACTGCAGCATGTAAAGGTGTTCTATTTCCGTGCGCAGGTGACGCCATATTCACATCTGCTCGTCCAGCCAACGCTGCCAACATAACGGGGAGATTGTGTGCCTCTGCCGCTCTATACAATACTGCTTGAGGAGTTAACGATGATATATCTTCTAATACTGAAAAATAAATATTAAATATATACGTATTTCAATAAAGTACCCCGATTCCACTATGATACCCTGTACCTTGGGTATCATGACAAGAACAACACAGATATACAGTTTTTTTAAATTGTAGCTCAACATATGATAACACTCCACCTGTTGTAAATTTAGAGTACAGTCCATGAAGGGAAACAATTGCTGGCACAGAGAAATCACTACAGGCAGCCGGCGCCTCCGCTATGCCGGCTTGATGAGATAAAAGTGCGCACATTTGACAGTACATACTCCTCTCGCTAGATTTGGTTACTTCCAAATTGATTCCGAAACAGGACATAGTCAATTCACGGGTGTTACAGTCGAAAGTGGTGGTACTACCCCAGGACGGCAGACTGGACTAATAACCATCATCAGTCTGCCAACTACTATGAAAAAGACATGAAGCAATAACATAAACAAGAAGTTGTAGACATCATAAGGATGCGGAGTATTGTAGTTTTTTTTTAATTATTAATAATAAATACAACTTAATTTAAACCTATTTAGACAGCTATTGAGCGGCCCTGGTCTAGCGGTAGAAGACGGGGCTCGCGATCGATGGGACCTATGTTCAAACCTCGTTAAACTCTGACCGGAACCAATGTTATATGTACTTTGATATAAGCACTAGGTTAGTACGGGCAATAAAAAAAGACATACCAACACTATCGCCATCTTCTCCCTCAGTAGAATCCTGGTCACTTGGCAGACAGAGGTCAACACGACGTTCATCGCTCAACAACTGCTTGCCTATTATCAACACTGGACTGCTGTCTGATGATTGCTCCGTGCTTTCTGAAGCTGAGTAAAATTTAATATTAATAACATTGTTGCATGTACAGAGGCCATGGTCTAGCCGCTAGACTCTAGCGGCGAGCGACGGATCTCACGGTTGATAAGATTGCTGTTGAAGTTGATAAGCACCACATGACTAAACTATTACTTTCACGTTAAAGTAATGGTTCAAATTGGGTTGCTTCAAAAAAAATCCTGTCAGTTTTGACGCTTACTTTAACGCTAAACGTAACCAGCGAATTTTGGCTGGTCAAAATTAAAGTAATAGTTAAACCAATGTCACTAACGTAAACTGTATGAAATTTTTTTCGGGAATGTACTCCTAATTACATCAGCCACCCTTTTATCGATAACGATATAAATTTACATGATGGTGCAACGCGTGTGGAGCAAATGCAAACGTAACCGTTAAAGTCATCGTAAAATGTAACAGTCAAAGTAACTTTAATGGGTCTTTTGGTGCAATTGGACCTCTATGGTTGTTTAGTGCTGGGTTAGCTGATATACATTAAGGGCTATTTTAGCTTGTACTTCTCCAAACGCTCATAATGAGGTACTCAACATTTTTTTTTAAGTGTTGAAGATGGTTCATGGAAAGGATGGATGAAAGGAGATTAACTTAAAAGATTTATTGCAAGAAAGTAGATAGCAGTGTCGGAAGGGAGCGCCCTAGGAAGACCTTCCTCAGCCAGATTGGTCAACTGCTCAGAAAGGGTCAGGTGAGGAGCACCCTCAACCGACACGCATGAGAGGAGTAATGGATGTTGTCAAAGCGAAAATGGTACGTAGAGAGAGGAGTCGTTAGGGCTCCATAGTTTCTGCCTACCCCAGTGAGAACAGGGCATTACTTAGAATTTTCTAATTATATAAAATAAACTAAAAAACGTACTACTTGTATTGCTGTTTGCATCACTTTTTTCATCAGCTATGGTCTCTGGCACAACAGGGGCAGCTCGTATTCTGAAACGTATTTTATTATAATCGAGAAGTTTTTTTATTTTTATTTGGCACGAAATGTGACCTCGACTGGTCTGATAGTAAACGCAGTGGAGATCCATGAGCATTGACGACTAGAGAACCGCTCGCACGGTGGCTCCAGTCGCCACCACTATGCCGGCCTGAGAAGATTCAAATAATGACGACTACATTTTTTTTAAATATATTTTTAGATAGTATAGATAAATTTAGTCGACACTGTTTCTATATTTGCTTTTTGTTTTGTTTTATATGGCATTATAACAATTTGCCAGTGTCAAAGTAAATATTTTTTGCATCAAGTTAATATTATGCATCACGAGTCATTCATTCATCACACTAAAGAGTCACAGGCAAGTCAAAAATTGCTCCAGTAAAGTGGTAGAATCTTTACTGAAACTTCCTACGGAGTTTTGGAGGGAAACTGGAAACACAGGTTATCTTCTTTTGAATTGTTTGCCCACACTCACGCACGTTCACGAACACTTAATGGTTAATAATCCACCATACTTACACATTAACACTCGAAGAAACACAAGTTTAGGAAAATAATTCAAGACAGATAACCTGACGTTTCAAGATGGCCGTCAAAACTCCTATATTTGCTTCGTTATTTTGACAAGTGTGAGATAGCGTTGTGTTTTATTAATGTTTATAGCAAAGAAAATAGTAAAAATACCTGCGCCTAGCCCTTCTAACAGACCAACGTCTGCCATTTTTTAACGGAGACTCCGGAGCATTATCCACCCCATCAACATCGTTCAGCACATCTTTCACAAATAACAGAGACACATATTTTGAACGTATCCAATTTTCACGAATGGACCTAGAAAATAAATTAACAATAATAATAAAATCTTCAGATTAGGTTACCCTGTGCCCTGAAGACCAGTGCATTTCCATTGTTCATCCACTAATTATAATTTTACAATACAATACAATTGTCACGCCTTTCACGACGTGACGCGCGAATTTTAAAAATTAATGGAGAGGTTAAGGCTTAGTAGACCGATAACCATCATCAGTCTGCCTACCACTCTTTAATAGTCACAGATGTCGCTCAGTGCCTATAGGCACTATTAAAGAGTGGTAGACAGATTGATGATGGTTACTCGCCCAGTCTGCCGTCCTGGGGTAGTACCACCACTTTCGAATGTAACACCTGTGAAGTGACCTTGTCGCGTTTCGGGAGCAGTTAGAAAGTAGCCAGGTCTTAGCGCGAGGAGCTTACTCGTCTCCTCAAGCATAGCGGAGGCTACTGTTGCTCGTAGAGACATTCTCTATGGTATCCGGCTTTACATTGTCATATGCCAAGCTACAATAAAAATCTCGCCGGGCCGTACAATTTAATATGGTAATAAAGTGAAAGTATTTTTTTACCATAATGTATTAATATCTATAAAATGTAATTTGTACATACGTTTCACAATCAGGAGTCGCTCTAACAACCGCAGTGCCTTCAGTGTTAGCCTCATATATCTTATTTACAATATTATTACCAAGTTCAGCCATGACCTAAATAAAAAACATTATTACAAATCACGTAGTGAACTGGATAGTCCTTAAGCCGGTATAGCGGATGTGATTGCTCTGCCGAAATTTCTTTAATGTTGCAAATGTTTTCGTTCACGGACCGCACTCTAGCTTTACATCAGGCAGAGTGTTGTCATATGCCGAGCTACCATAAAAAAAAAACGAAATCACCTTAATAATATCAGGTTCCCAATCATCTAAAGTAAGTGATCTCACTTTACTATGATGTACGCCGAGTGATCTGTGTATGCCGGAACATTCTGCAGAATATAAATTAATACATTATTATACCTATACGTATAAGGCCCTAGCATCAGTTTACATTTACGCCCCGTGACAACTATCCATTAATCAGGCGATGTTATTTTGACCGCTAATCTAAAAAAAAAAACAAATAAAGAGATCCTATTGGTGGAGGGATATCACGTTACGGCGTAAATAAGAATGCCCATTCGCCTAAGAAAAATGGACCCACAATTTTTCTCTAGTATTCCTAGTACTTCCTTATTACCAATCAGTTTGAATTGTTTCACCCGGGTTATTGAGTAATTAGATGTTTTCCGATGCTGAATATTTGAGGTTATTGTTATTTTAAATGCTTTAATAATTGAAGATTCCTATTTTTTATGTAATTAAACATTGTCTATTGATTGGTAAACAATATGTTGATATAATTAAAATGAACAGTCGCCCCTGCTATGCCGGCCTGAGGAGACGAGGATGCATCATCTAGATTTACAGTGCACACTTGTCTCGCTATACTTGGCTTCTTTCAAAATTTTCAAGGTTATCAAAATATTACTACTAGTAAATTCATAATACTGTTATTTTTAAATCATTACCGAAAGTAACGATAAAAATACCGATATTATATAACGTTACCACGTTATCGACGCTAAACTAGTTCTAAGAGAGATAATAAAATTGTTCATAAATATTTACCGGTATATTTTGGTAACGTTACGTGTAACGATATTTTTAGGTATCGATATCAGTTATTTCAGTTCCTAATTTAAATATACACAGTTACACACCTATACAGAGCGTAATCCCCAAATTGATGCTAGCCCAACGTGGATTCGGGCTACGGCAATCACAACAGAAATTATTGCCAGGAATGTTTATTAATTGCTCCCATATTCTGTAAATAAAACACATGTAATGTATTAGGCAAAGCGACTGTGGCCTAGCGGTTGAAGATGGACCTCACGATTGATGAGACCTCGCTAAATTCTGACCGGTACCAATGTAACTATGTTATATGTACTTTGGTCGCTCGTTGCCTGTTATACAAACACTATCAAAGTACAGCTATTTAAAAAAAAGTCCTAAAAATCATTGAGATATTATACTAGAGGCGCAAACCCCATACATTTGACATGAAAAAGCCGTAGGCCGTTTTAAAACGATTTGACAATGTCAATCTTAGTGTTGCCGGTATAGTTAAAAATTTTCCACACACAATTTTTTTTTTCTTTAGTTATTTTTATTCAGTGTCGATTATATTATATCTAGAGGCATGCATTTTCAGCTAAATAAAATAAAGTTCAATGTTTTAATTGTTTAATATAAGTTGAAATTATTCTTTCTTAAAAATAAAATATTTCTTTTTTTATATTATAATACGGGTTATGGGAAACGATGTTTTACTAGCAACACTAAATGTAAAAAATATCCCTAATTTTATTTGTTTTTTTGTTGTTTAAGGACAATATAGATGTTGAAAGGATATATTTACGTGTGAAACGTAATCCCGCTTTTTTTGTTGTGCATTTGGGATCGAGAATTGCACGTTTTCACCAAATATTTGCCCATTATGAGTTTATATACGTCCTGTCAAATACCAACTGACAGAAAGCTTAATTATGGCTGTGGGCAGATCTTCACTCGCCTCACGTTGGGAGCGTTATTGCGCCTCTAGTATATATCTCAATGCTAAAAATATTGTTATATGTAGGAAGGTAGGCAGACTGATGATGGTTATTAGCCCAGTCTGCCGTTCTGAGGTAGTAGTACCACCACTTTCGAATGTAACACCCGTGAAGTGACCTTGTCGCGTTTCGGGAATAGTTTGAAAGTAGCCAGGTATAGCGAGAGGAGTGTGTACTGTCAATCTAGATGGTGCGTGCTATCACAATTTAATAGTGGCTATAGGCACTGAGCGACCAAAGTACATATAACAAAGTTACATTGGTACCGGAAAGAATTAGCGAGGTTCGAACACGGGTCTCATCGACCCGACATCGGCCGCTCTATAATTTCTCTATGCCAGTCTAAGCTCAGACCTATATAAAAAAATAACTATTGGATGTCTAACAGTTTTTTGGCTGTCAAATTAAAATAAATTAATTGTAAAAGTGAAGTCTGGACTTTTGTACCTAACTTTCCTTACACCACTGTTGGGTGGATTTGACTTCGCATGAGTATGTGTATCATTTTGCATCAATGGCGGCGTGTCATGGTTTTCACGTTGTATAGCTGATCGTATGCCATTCTGCAGCGCCAATATCCACTTGTTGAGCATATCCTCCGAATCAGCTTGTAGCATGTGACTCCTGGGATTATAATTAACTGTAAATACTTTACAACGCCATCTAACGGTAAGTCAGTAAAACATCAATTTTCTACACGTGTGAAAGCCAACACCTGAGCGTCTATACATTTTGTTTTACAACATTGTTTGAAACATAGCAAATTTATGTTGAAATTAAGTAATTTTACAACTTTCTCAGCACTAATTATTATCGCAAATCACTATAATAAACAAATAGCTACGGCACAGAATATGCATTTTAAACATTTTATATTGGTTATATTTCACAAGCATTATATATATATTGAGCCATAGCTATTTGTTTATTATAGTGATTTGCAATAATAATTAGTGCTGAGAAAGTTGTAAAATTATTCAATTTCAACATAAATCTGCTGTTACAAATAATGTTGTAAAATAAAATGTATGGACGCTCAGGTGTTGGCTTTCACGTTAAAGTTTAAACCGCACTATAGCGGAGCGGTGCGTTGTAGCAACTGACAGGGACTGACTGAGATTTTGCCTCTAAGCCGCCTGTCAGCCAAATATTTACTGGGATTGAACTTAGCCGCGTCGCTATGGTGCGGTTTCGGTCATACAAATTAATAAAAACCGCACCGCTTTAATGCGGTATGAGCAACATTCTTTCAAACGTAACAAATGTGAAAGTGTGTTTACAAGGGCGTAGCCAGGATTCTGTTAAGGCTGGGGCAAGCTAAGAAAAACTAAGAATGCATAGGTGCATTCCAACCATCCAGTTTAACATGTACCCTTCTAGGGAAGGGCAGCTGCCCCACCCTGCCCGTACTTCGCTACGCCCTTGTGTGTTTAAGGATTAACTTATAGACACAATTAACATACAAAGTCGGCATAGTGGAACCAACTGCTCCTAGTTGGCATTTCACTCTGACAGCAGTTGTCGCATAAGAGTAAGGTACTAACTTGGAAGGTGAAAGTACTTCAAAACAGAATCTTCTTTCTCCGTCTAAAACTGGTTTAACAGTACAAAGGCGCAGGTCTTCCTCCATTACAGTAACACTCAATTCACCTGTACGTTTTCTAAAACAAATAATAATAAAAAATCTATTGTTATTATTTATTAATACAAATGTAAATAAATATTTTAGTTGTATTTTTTGTAGATTTACTGTTTACTAAATTTATTTTTGCTCACGTTTTCTTAATGGATTGATTTTTTAAATTAACAAAAAAATAACTGAAAGGGTCTGAAGTAAGGGATGGAAGTTTGTATGAGGAATGTATCTCAAGTTATGAAAATTAATATTTAGACTTTTGGTAAGAAACGTATGAATGCAAAAGGAACGTTAAACGCATTATATACATTAGACTTACATGCATATGAAGTTAGGGGCAACAGCTAGTTATAATTTTTTTTAATTGTAGCTCGGTATATGACAACACGCCTGATGTTAAGCTAGAGTGCAGTCCATGAACGGAAACAACCGCTACGGTCTGACTGATCTCTACAGGCAGCAGTCTCTCCCACTATGCCGGCCTGAGGAGAGGAATGTGCACAGTGAACACTCCTCTCGTTATTCCGAAGTCATGATAGAGTCTGACCATGCATTTCATTTCATTACCTATATTCAAGTCGATTATCAAACAAATAGAACCATCTCCTGTTCCATGTTTTAAATGCATTCGATGTTCTTTTAAAGAGATATCCTTGCATTCTCGGTGCGTTCTTCAAAGTGGGTGCTCCTAACAGTGTCGTGTTTCCATCACCATCATGTACCACCTCACAACTTGGTAATACAGTATCATTACTATTAACAATGGTATGGCGATTCTCCATTTCTTTATCTAACGCCTTAGTTTCGATGCGCATTCTTGAGATCTGAAATATATTTTTAAATATATTGTCATTGATATAATTGATTGATATAATAATTGAAATAATTCATAAATCTGATGTGATTTTTAGAGCGGCAGTAATAGGCCTGACGATCGATGAGACCCGTGTTCGAATCTCGCTAAATTCTATCATTATATCTATCGCTAAATACCAATATTATCAGCAGTTACGTGCACAAAATGAAAAAACGTATCGTCATGTACTGAGTTACTATAAGAAATGTATTTCCAAATAGAAATAAGTAATAACACACCTCATCAGCAGTACACTTCAAAAAAGGTTCCAAATCTTCAGACAAATCAGCACCTTGATGATAATACGTACAATTCGCCTGAACATATGAAACCAGCTGGAAAAAAACAAGAAAAATATTTATGGCAACACTCAAAACAAAGCAGCGAAGTCGACGCATTATTTTATGATAAATAAATGAATAAATTAATTTTATTTGAATAATAATTGTACACACTCGATTAACAATTATGATAATCATTTTTATTTCATACATAATTCATTAGTCATCGCTTTTGTATCGTTATGGCGTTGTTTACGTCGATAATACGATATAAGATAAAAAACAGTCTAAAAACTGGGTACATGCCCATGGTCACTCTATCCGCTCCCTCTGAGAGATAGCCTTTTTTAAATAAATTTTCATTGGGGGCAATTGATATTGAAATAAGTAATAAAAAAATAATTGAATAAATTATTAACTTTTTTGAAAAATAATTGTTTTTTTTTGTGGCCAAATTTTCATCACTGCGAGGTCAAAATATGCCACTATATGGCCAATTGGCCACAAGCTTCTTGCTTAAAAAATGGCACGGCTTAGGCAAATACTTTTCACATATTATGTCAAAATTCAATGTTGCTTCTGCGTCAATGTGTACTCTTACTCTACTTGTCTTTTTATTTCCCGTTGTACCTTAATCCATATGTATATAATTGCGCATCTTTAAAGAACAAATCCTGATTTAGATATTTATAGGAAAATAATACAGTCACAATTTGTATAGGAAATACACACTAAATATACCTACTTAGGGATTATATAAATTATTATGTTTGATAGGTAACAGCGACTTAATATAGATTTCTTTAATTATTTTACATACATATTGTTTTATTAAAAAAAAAAACTATCTTCTAAGCTCGGTAAAAACGGCGTAGGTAAAAACTATAGTGTGCTAACGTCTTCTTTCTCTACACACCACTTTCGTTGGTCTATGTATTTTGCGTGCCTGTCGAAGGCGCTCCTGATCCTTTCTGAGCCGTTGCCCGAGCGCCTCACACAGGTAGTAAGAGATTATTATTATTTTTTATATTTTTTTTAAGGGCGACCAGTGGTGGAAATCATTAAATCATGCTTAATAGTACTTGATTAATTTTTTGGCAAATGATCCACCTTTATAGATAGATAGATGGCATAGATAGATGGCACATCTTACGCAATAAAGTATAGAGAAAAAAAAAAGCGGCCGTGGTCTAGCGGTAAGACGCGTGAACTCACAATCGATGAGATCCGTGTTCGAACCTCGCTAATTCTGACCGGTACCAATGTAACTTTGTTATATGTACTTTGGTCGCTCAGTGTCTATAGGCACTATTAAAGAGTGGTAGGCAGACTGATGATGGCTATTTCTCCAGTCTGCCGTCCTGGGGTAGTACCACCACTTTCGAATGTAACACCCGTGAAGTGACTTTGTCGCGTTTCGGGAATAGTTTGAAAGTAGTCAGGTATAACGAGAGGAGTGTGCACTGTCAATCTTAGATGGTACATGCTCGTCTCCTCAAGCCGGCATAGTGGAGGCGACTGCTGCTCGCACAGGTTTCTCTGTAGTAGCAGTTGTTTCCATTCATGGACCGCACTCAGCTTTACATCAGGCGGAGTGTTGTCACATGCCGAGCTACAATAAAAAAAAAATTAAAAACAAACTTAAAATTAAAATCAAAATTAAAATCAATGTAAGAGATAAAAGTCAACACGAGGTAGAGCCGGCGACCACCTTAGACCTAAATATGCCAAGCGAGTCGCCGAACATATCCACACCAAGCTCGTTATACTCTTTCGTCAGCCTCGATAGTGATAGATTATAAGTTAAAATAAAAATCATACCCGCCAACGAAATGTTTTTCTTTCTTAGAAGTGGAACAATGTATGTCACGTCATCGACAAAACAAAAACAATCACTTCAAACTTATGATATAGGTCTAAATAATACGAATGTTATCGAATATAAAATACACTTTTAAAAATGTCAGGTTAGTCATAAGAAATGAACTCGACTGAGCTAGAACTCATTGAAGCGTTAACATTGAGTTAGTGACACACCACGACATATTTTTACTTATGCAATAATTAAGTAATCACAAGACGTCTTGCGCTAACGTATTGTCGCAAAAAACTGATTGTATACCTGAATTTTATCAATGAGTTACGATAGATTAGATAACCGTTTATCAAAATAGGTTCTGAGAAAATGTGTGTACCTTCAGTGTAAAGTTTACCATTTTATTGCACGAAGGCGAATAATTTACCTTTGACTTAACCTAGGCCCAGAAGGGTCTGATGCTGATTAACCTCCGCCTGATATAAAGCTTGAGTGCAGTCCAACTGCTACTATAGAGGAATCTCTACGGGCAGAAGTAGCCTCCGCTATGCCGGCCTGAGGAGAAAAGTATGGTGCATACTCTAGAGTAGTAGATTCTAGAGTGACAATGCACACACCTCTCGCTATACCAGGATACTTTCAAACTGCTCCCGAAACGCGACAAGGTCACTTCACAGGTGTTACATTCGAAAGTTGTGGTACTACCCTAGGATGGCAGACTGGGCTACTAACTATCATCAGTCTGCATACCACTCTTTAATAGTGCCTATAGGCACTGAGCGACCAAAGCTACATTGGTACCGGTCAGAATTTAGCGAGGTTCGAACACGGGACTCATCGATCGTGAGTTCACGCGTCTTACCGCTAGACCACGGCCGCTCTCTATACTACTATGAAAACAATATGCATTATACTGTTACTTTCAAGCTGATATGTCAAATCGACACTGCAGACTCAGTAGTCACGGCAGATTGGCCTAATAACCATATTCAAAAGTGCTGAATTTATCTTAATTATTAAAACGCAAAAAATTATTAAGAATAAATCATTATAACGTTGCCTTTAACCTATACTTGTATATGCATTGAAGAGGAACTCGGCCATATCTACCTTTTAATTAATCGTAGAACTTATTGCTCAAGCCAACGATTAATTTATTAACATCGAATAGAAGTAATCAATTAGAATAATTATTCGTTTTTCAGGTATTCAAACTGCGTCGCGTGTGAATCAAACATAAAAGCAGTTAACATAAAAGAGTACCAACAATGTTAACTAGGGATATCTCTACATGAGCGGTAAAAAGAAATTTTCCGAATGCTCTCTCATTTAGATTATAATTAATAGAAGAAAATAGAGTACGAGTTCTTTTTGTCACGGCATGTGACAACACTTCGCCTGATGTAAAGCTAGAGTGCGGTCCATGAATGGATACAACTGCTACCACAGAGAAATCTCTACAGGCAGCAGTCGTCTCCACTATCCCGGCTTGAGACGAGCACGTAACATCCAGATTGACAGTGCACACTCTTCTCGTTATACCTCGCGACAAGGTCATTTCACAGGTGTTATATTCGAAAGTGGTGGTACTACGCCAGTAGCAGACTAAGGCTAGAGCGGGCCCTAGGCAACACTGTAATTCCGGGCCTATTTTTCAGCCATAATACATACTTTGCGTTTGGTAGTTTGGTTTTAAAGCATATAGTATGTAATTCTATTTAATTATCGAAATCCAAGAAGAAAAAAGAGGGGAAAAAATGCATGTACAAAAATTAAATAAACATAATTAAAATTACGGACCCTAGGCAGGAAGGAAATTATTAAACGTGCTATTCTTTTATTTTTTTAAATTATGATGAAAATTGAATATTAGAAAAAAAATCAACAGGCATACAACATCATGTAGAACCGCAGAACTTCTGCTACACGAGCTGTTGTTCGGCCACTAAACTACACATTCATTGGCGCTTTACGTGACCGTGTCAGAATTTCTTCTTCTATATTTTGTTTAGTTTTTGACGAAACCAGAAATAACTTTTAAAAGCTATTATATAGTAACTATATAGTAAGGCATTGTCCGACAATCCCACGCAATTACGAATAAGTCATCTAATTACCGTCACGTATACATCACATGTGTAAACCGACGCATACGCACGTCGTTGATTATTAAAACAAGTGTTTCTTTATCAAATTACTTTCAAAACAAATGTTATTGTTTATTAATAAATATTATTCTATTACGAGTAGCAGGGATTTAAAAAAAAATTAAATACATAATTTTTTGTATTTATTTTTACTTTTAATCTATGACATATATTTTTAATACACAAAATCATATGACCGAAAATAAAAAACCGCACCGCGCCCGTGCCGCACCGCTTTCGTAGTGGCAACGCCCGTAGTGCGGTTTAACTTTAACAATATTACATTTTAGTTTATTTTATTCCATCTTAATTGTATCTTAAAGTACACTTACCTGCTACACTTTTTTTTTAATTAATAAAAAATAAATAAAAACTTACAGTATCGAGTATTTCATGACGCTTTCTCGCTTGAAGCATCGTTATTTTATGGACATGGTCGAGTGCTGTGTGACGGAAGCACGAACGCGTCGCCAATAACAGATTCATTACCTCCTCAACATCTCCTGACTTGTGCCTTGATACCTGATGATTTTTTTTTTTAAATTTTAGCTCGTCATATGTATATACGACGTCTATACATCTCGTATACGTCATACGTCATCACGCACTCGCGTCTAATGTTAAGCTAGAGTGCGGAGTGCGGACAGAAGCGATCGCTGTCAAAGAAGGAATACGCAGACAGCACTCGCGTCCGCTATGCCGGCTTTATGAGAATATACATACATATCTTGTATACAAATTATTATTAGCTTAATTACCTGAGAATTACGATTTAATGCCAGATCTAAATCATTTGAGATTTTTTCGAAATGTATTTTGCTCTCTTTAACTCCTTTAAAGTCTCTGTAAAAGACATTATTCATTAAAATGTTACCCAATAAATAAAATTAAAAACATCTAGATTAGCAACACATCCCACGCACCACCGCTAGCGATAGGATCATTTTACTTGAATTTTTTTAAACTAGACCGCCAAAATATAATTATCTGATTGGTGAAGAGATCTCACTTTACGTCGTGAGAACGTAAATGGTAAATCCTATTTTTTTTAACAGATTGTAGTAAATTTTTCAGAATTACCTATAAAAAATGTAGTATGGTTAAAAAAAACGATTTATAAACTACTTGAGCTCTTTTAATTGTCATAAAATGATTTTACAATTCCATAATTCATATCATCAATTCAATCATCAATTAATTAATATGAATCAATTCATATCTGTGATATCAATTAATGGCTCTTAGATGTGTATATGTATTTATATAAATTTATGTTTAATATAAAGCTATTTGATGCCCTAATAAATAAAATAAATAAATAATATAGCTCAGGAAAGGTTGTATCAGTAATAAACAGATTTTTTTTATTTCCTAGTGCCCATAACCGTAGGGCGTGCATGAAGAGAATTGTGGATGTGAAGGAAGTGAGTGTGTTGTGTCAGGATCGTGGTAAGTGGCGTTCCGTTGTCTCTGCCTATCCCTGTGGGAAAAAGGCGTGTCAATTGTATTGTATTTTTTATTTCCGCCTGATGTAAAGCTAGAGTGCGGCCCGTAATCGGAAACAACGGCTACTACAGAGAAATCTCTACGGGCAGCAGTCGCCTCCTCTATGCCGGCTTCTCGAGACGAGTATGCGCCATCCTTTCGCTATACCCTTCAAACTGTTCCCGAAACGCGAGATAGTCACTTCATGAGTGTTACATTCAAAAGTGGCGGTACTACCCCAGGACGGCAGACTGGGCAAATAATAAGGTATAATATTATATATTAAAGTATGGTTGACAACTCAATACAAAACATCTATGTATCGTCGCTTTTGTACTAAAAAAAGAAATATAAACAAAAACTTCTACACATTTTAGCCTAATTAACTTGTACTAGGAAACGATTTTGTTTAATTTAGTACTCGAGCAATATAAATGTGTAACAAGAGTGCTTACTAATATCAATGAGTCATAGATTCATGTTATAAAACACGATGTAGGTACCTAGGTACGATAGTGATGTGAAAACATGTGAAATTAGAGCAATCATTTTTTGTTCGCCATAAAATATATACCAAGATACAAAGAGCATTCTCTTGTAGATGCAGTGCCGGATTAGCCACGTAGCAAGAGTGGTAAATGCTACGGGCCCCGCGAATTTGGGGGCCCCGCGCTCCAACGCCTGTCTGACCGTAATATAAAAATATTAATTTAAATAGGAGCGTTAAATGCCTTAAACGTGAAGCGCCTTAGGCTATGCTTCACTTCCACTTATTTAATATCCTAAACTTAAGAACCTAAAGCAAACCAAGGGCCCCTTGACAGAATTTGATACATGCCCCGCGCTGGCTTAATCCGGCACTGTGTAGATGGGAATAGAACATTTGTAGTAGATACCGCCGGCTTGAGAAGACGAATGTGCACATTAGAGCGACCGTGGTCTAGCGGTTAGACGCGTGAATTCACGATCGATGAGACCCGCGTTCGAACCTCGCTAAATTCTGACCGGTACCAATCTGACTTTGTTATATGTACTCTGGTCGCTCAGTGCCTATAGGCACTATTAAAGAGTGGTAGGCAGACTGATGATAGTTATTTGTCCAGTCTGCTGTCCTGGGGCAGTACCACCCCTCTGAATGTAACACTGGTGAAGTGACCTTGTCGCGTTGTAGTTAGGTATAACGAAAAGAGCGTTAATCTATATGGTATATGCTCGTCTTCTCAAGCCGGCATAGTGGAGGCGACTGCTGCCCGCACAGGTTTCTCTGTAGTAGCAGTTGTTCCGCACTTGGACCGCACTCTAGCTTTACATCAGGTGGGAGTGTTGTCACATGCCGAGCTACAATAAAAAAAAACGTAAAGACTAAACCATAAATACCCGTAATAATCTTGTATAAATACGTTACGATTGAATATAGAGATCCGGCGTAAAATGTTTATCATGTTAAGATAAATATTTGATGTTAGAGTACAAAATGATAATGACCTATAATGTAAATATTATTCTTTGCTTTATAGTTATAGGCAACAGAAATAAATGAAATCGAAAAGATGAACAAAGAACTGACGTAAACCGCCTCCTTAGCAAAACATCTAATTAATATAAATGAAAACTAAAATTTAAAAGTTTATTGTGTTTATAAGCGAAAGATAAGTGGTCCAGTGGTAGAGAACAGACCTCACGACCGATGAGACCAGTGTTCAAATCTCGCTAAATACAATACAATTGTCACGCCTTTTTTTCCCACAGGGATAGGCAGAGACAACGGAACACCACTTACCACAATCCTGACACAACACCCTCGCTTCCCTCGCCAAATGTAACTATGTTATAAGTACTTTGGTCACTCAGTGCCTGTGATACAAGCGCTAGCTTAGTAAAGGTGTTTAAAATAATAAAAGCTCAGCTGCAAGTGGCAATTTTTTTAAATTGTAATTCAGCATGCGACAACACTCCACCTGATATAAAGCTAGAGTGCGGTCCATGAATGGAAACAACTGCTACTACAGAGAAACATGTATGGGCAGCAGTCGCCTCCACTATGCCGGCTTAAGGAGACGAACATGTACCGTCCAGATTGACAGTGCAATTGAAGAGGATTGAAAATAAAATTAAGTAATGTAGGTACCTATTTCAAAATAAAAGTTATAGTAGGTACAAAAGAGGAGACCAGAGTGGACAGTAGCCCTGAGTTGTAAAATAATTTGTGCATATATGTACCTACAAACTTAATATGTCAATAAAAAACGCGATAATTGCCGAATTATCTTCAAAGTCATAAATAAATAAATGAACATTGAGCAGACATAAATAAATTACGACTATCTTGATAATAATTACATATAATTTAGTGTAATTTGTAAAATAAAATACACTTTTTAATTAAAAAAATATTGGGATCATTTTGGTAGTAGCCAATCATATCGGGAGAAGTGTGCACTAGTAACCCGGATGGTGCAAATTTGCCTCCTCAACCCAACATAGCAGAGGCAACTGCCTGCAGAAATTTCTCTGTGGCATCAGTTGTTTGCATGAACCGCACTCTAATGCTGCAGAAAGAATCGCCGCCACAGACAAATTTCTACAGTCTGGTTTGAGGAGACAAATAAGTACCATTCACTGACAGGTCTCTCAGAGGTGTTACATTTAAAAGTGGTGGTATTACCCCACAACGGTAGACTAGGCTAATAGCCATCATCAGTATTTTACTGTTTAACATAAAATCTTCTTTTTTTCTCCCTATCTACAATCAGTCAGTCCGACTATAAGCAGATCTGTGGTGTGGTAATGGACGAGTTGAGGAGGAGGGGCCCTTGCTTCTTAATGCCGGCTTCTAGTGGACTGGCTAAATTGTGATAGCTCAAACGCTTCAGTGTTTTTGTTGTAATCGTCTTATTGAGCTGCCTGGCCAACTCGTTTATATGGTTTTTGTACTTTTGGGCATAAAATAAGTAAGTAACTTACACTCTAATTAATGCAGTGAGATTCTTAAGAACAGTCCTTGATGCTTGATCTAAGAGTATTGAATGAAATTTATTCATTTCCTGTATTGAATGTATTATTTTATTAAGTGTGTCCGCTACTTGAGGATCATCATTAAAATGGCTACTTAAATCCCATAGTGCATTCGCAAAAGACCTAAAAACATAATGTTATCAAATTAAAATTAATCAAAATTAACATGAAACTAAAACTAATTTATTGAGTTTGGTTAGATTACAATAAAAGGCACAGCACCATTGTGTTAGATAAATTGCATTAAGACATATAGGGTTCTGACTCTTCTGCATTTCAGATCGACGAAACTAGTTTCAAGATTTTACCCGAAACTTTAATATTTTGTTTGATTTTACATAATAATAGATTATAATTTATACAATAAATTAACTCCTAAAAGTTGACCTAATTTTAGGAATCTTCACCGAATACACTAGTTAACAAATTACTATGAATATATATATTTGGATACACCATATAGTTAAACATAAGCTATGTAACTTACCCCCTTTGAGACATATACGCCTTTCCGGTCTCAACCATACTAGAACATGATTTTAGCACTTTGTCTAGTTTTTGTTCTAATGTATCTATATTAGATTCTTCGGTCTCCAATTGCTCCCTAAAATGGAATAATCATTTACAAACTGCAATATAATAATTTAGTATAACTAGCACGTAAACATTTCACTTTCTGACTATGTACGGTGTAAATAACTTTCATTCTTGTCGAATTGTTACCTAAATTTTGGTGAATCCCTAAGGCATTCATCGAAATCTATTGAAGGCTTCATAGCTAACACAGTTATTTACTTATTCATTTGTAATATTTTTTGTTATAATTAATTATTCCACTTTTTTACAACAAAACGGAACATTTCCTTTATGTCCCACACACACGTCAAAACACCTTGTTGTTGCACGTCAAACTAACTGTCATTCAACACTAGTAAAGTATTCCATTATTTCTCAAATATTTTATCGATAATCAATTAAATCATACTGATTGAATGATGACAGTCAGTTATTTCAATCACCACTCACCAGTTGTTTACAATATTTCGTGCGTCGTTATGCGCTTTCCATTTTTGTAATTTAAATGTTAAATCTATTAATTATTCACTTAAAAATTACGGTGCATTTAATGCCCATTAAGAACTATGTCTGACAAGAATTCTGATAATGTTAATGGTGTTAAACGTTCGTTAAAAGATAATCACATTCTCACTGTGCTAATATGCTCCATATCCATTCCACTGTCAATGTCCTTATGGATAATTAACCTCATATATTCAAGGTTAAAAAGCTCTGAAGGTTTTGATGGTAAGCATCATGCATACATATGCATGCAAAATCTTACTTGTATTCACATGTAAATATTATTTAAATGACTTGGAATTGCATTAACTTGTGTTTTTTGCATTGATATATACAACTAGATAAGCAATAACGCTCCCAATGTGATGCGAGAGAAAAGATTACTGCAGTCACTTTTAGGCTTTCTGTCAGTATTTGACTTGACGGCAAATCGTCTGAAGCTTTTTTCATGTCCGTTGTATGAAGTTTGCTCATCTTGTATATATCTCTATGGTTTTTTTGCATGTTGCATGATTATCTTATATGCATTTAATTTTCTTACAGAACCAATAGTAATATCACCGGCGAGATGGCTATCATCTGTTTTTATTCCTATCATGATAGCAGTGTATGGATACAGAAAGAAGAGTATCAATCTCAGTGGAGCATTGTTAGGTTTTATAGTCGGATTTGTTTGTACTTTGAGTAGTTACTGTTTCCTCGGTTGCCTCTTTACATTCTTCTTAAGTTCATCTAAGGCGACAAAGTTTAAATCACATTTGAAGAAGAAATTTGAAGAAGATTTTAAAGAAGGTTTGTATTTTATTATTTAAATAAAAGCATATTTTTGTAATGTGTATCAAAAACCATTATGGGACTAAGTCAAAAGCCAATTGACAGTTGTCCCTTGATTGAATTGAAAACAAAATATATGGGATTAGACATTTCACTGTCACCGAAGTGACAACAAAACGTCAAATCCCATACATTTCAATTCGATCAAGTGACAATTGTTGTTTAGTTTTGACTTAGCCCCAATGTATGGGTAGAGGAAGGTAGGAGAAATTAAGAATTGAAAAAGTTTTCTATTTTAATTTTGTTTTTAATGTAAATTTACAGGCGGCCAAAGAAACTGGGTACAAGTTCTGTGTAGTGGTGGTATGGTAGTACAACTTGGTATATTATATTTATTAGATGTTGGAAGTATGGAGAGACCTATCAATTTTGATAAAGATTATAGAGCATCATGGTTATCGATGGGCGTTTTAGGTAAGGTTTATTTTATCAGTTATAAAAATTACAAGAAAATAAATTTATATTGATATTAAAATATATATGTGCATATATTTAATAGAATATGCTATCTACACAAATATTAATAATAAAAATCTACTTTCAGGTGTATTTGCATGTAGTAACGGAGACACTTGGGCTTCAGAATTGGGCACAGTTCTCTCAAAAGGAGATCCATTGCTTATAACAACATGGAAAAAAGTTCCTAAAGGCACAAATGGTGGTGTCTCCCTAGTGGGCACAATTTGTAGTACTCTCGGAGGCCTGGTTGTAGGCATTACTCATTATATAACTAATATATATTTTTCTGATGCTTCAATGTTGGCTTATGCACCACCGCAATGGCCTATTATAGTTTTTGGTGCATTTGCCGGTTTCCTGGGAAGCCTTATTGATTCCTTTATGGGGGCTACTTTGCAATATTCAGGTATACAATTATTTTTATTTAAAATCTCTATAACAATAGTTAAAAACAAGTTATTAAAACTTATTAATAATTTTCAGGTATCGACAAGAACGGCAAGATAGTCTCTCATTCCAGTCTATCAGTTAAACACATCAGCGGCAGAAATATTCTAGATAATCACAGTGTGAATTTAATGACAACTGTTATTATGGGAATATTGTTACCTACCCTGAGTAAAACATTTTGGCCATGACATTATTAATCAATTGAAAAAGTTGTAGTGAGACTGATAATAGTTATTAGAACAGTCTACCGTCCTAGGGTATAAGAGGAGTGTCCCTGTGAACCTAGATGATGCATTCCTTGCGATTACTGTCTGCAGACATTCTCTGTAGTGGTAGTTGTTTTAAGAACAAAAATATATAGTATCATTAAACAAAGTCTAGGTTTCAGTTTTGTTTGGTTTACACAGAGATATAGACTAGAGATGCAAACTTCATACATCTATACATAATAAAACCGTAGGCCGATTTTACAATGTTGCCGTCAAGTCAAATAATAACTGATAGAGAACCAAAACATGGCTGTTACATTAGGAGCGTTATTGCACATCTAGTTGTATATTTCAATAGGTTTAGATATTTTACTTTGACGAGCGATTTTAACATATTTTGGGTCAACTTTTATCCGAAATCAAGACTTTGTTTAACAAATTCATACTTTCGAATGTCTATTTTTTTATAATAAATATTTTTAAAGATTTCCGAGGTGAGCAATGTACTTATTAGATAAATAAACTATACTTAGTTATTTATGATTTATTGAAAAAATGTCATCAAAGTGAGATCTTGTATTCGTGTTGTTTTTTAAATACATGTTTTCTCAGTTTCTAGCCATAATAGTGTATGACTTGGAAGATCTTAAGTTTACCTAAAATTGACATTCTAATGCTTTTACTTAAATTATTTATAATGTTTACTATGTTTGGTATTTGTGGCTTAAATAAAAATGAATATTTTAATAAAGTTTAATTTTATACATTTCTTATGTTTTTTATTGGTTAGCGCTTCAAAATTAAAATATGAAATATTTAGAAAGCCGCATCGGTTTTACATCGATATATTGCAGTGTTGATTTGAATTGTTTTGGATACATCACTATTTCATTCAAGCATCAGTCAAATAGAGTTTGACAATTCTTTGTTGTCTTTTTATGCGACTAGAAGTTGTGTGACTCATGTTTTTATTCTATTAATTTAATAAAACTCTCGCTAGAGAGTTATGTTCCTTGCTCTTAATATAAAAAATATTGCATTTATAAGTAGTAGATTCCTGTGTAAATATTAGAATAAGTGAATGACCAAAAAAGTTTGATTAAGTAATGTTCACGTTAGACTAATTTCGTCATGGCCTCCTCATCACAATCTCTTGAAGAAAGTCCAATTATTAATGAAGATATAGAATTCGATGTTACAAGCAGCCGAAGAAACCTTGTATCAAATGAACCAGGTAGGAATGTGCATTTCAGTCACTGCGATCGTATCTATTCCACGAGTATAATAAGATTTTTTTCAAGCTCGACCTCCGTTTTTACGTCGTTGTCTAGTAATTCCGCACCCGCACTTCCTATTTGTAAAAAAAAAACAATATTTGAGGCAGATTAATTAAACTGAAGAGCTAGAGCAGAACAAGCAAAATTTAATTCGAAGTTAATTATGATAGTAAAAGACTCGAATAAATTTGCTTAACCTAATTCTTTGTTGTATAATTCTGTTACAATTGAAATTTAATTTGACTATAATGAAGGAAATAATCTCAAGTAATATTTTAACATTTTAAAGTGAGTAGATAAGCTTGTATTTATAAAAGTAATATAAAAATTTATATTGCAGTAGAGGAAACTACAGGATGGATCAAGAGTCGGACGGTTTTAGGGATTATGGGCTTTCTTGGCTTTGCAAATGTTTATGCTATGAGAGTGAACTTATCTGTAGCTATAGTGGCAATGGTTAATGCAACTGCACCTGTGATAACCAATGAAACAATTGATGTATGTCCATCACCCATACCAACCAATGATACTATACCTCCTGTAAGTAAATTATATGCACATATGTTTGAGTGTCAGGTTGTAGCTGGGTAACCAGAGGAGTGTGCACTGTCAACCTGGTCAGTGCCCGTTCTTCTCCAGCGCGGCATAGTGGAGTTTAATGCTGTTTGCAAGCTTTCCACAGTTGTCTTCACTCTTGGACTGCACTTTAACTTAACATTAAGAGTGTGGTGATGTGTTAAACCACAATAGGGTTCATTTAAGTATTACGTAAACAGCATTTTAGTAATTTTAACCCCTCCCTCTCCTTGTCAGCCAAAGTAAACAAAGCTCTTACACCTCCCATGATTACATAAACGTGAATAGCGTGCACGGTAATTCCCCTCAGTTCTTTCTAGTTGAGTTGCCTTGTGTTGAAGTCAGACTTTTTCGTAAAAAACTTTATAAATAAATATTGCCGATACACCCCCTATTCTCCATCCTACCTACACCCCACTCCCCCTCACCCTTTGGTGTGTATGTAATACTTGAATGGCCTCAAAGTGAAATACACATTGACATGGAGCTTGAAACAAATGCCTATCTGTTTTTTTTAAATAAATGTTTGCACTTTGCTAAAATGAAATATTATTAAGGTTGACAATATGAATTACAGAAAGCAGGGGAATTTAATTGGACTCCGGCACAACAGAGTATAATTTTAGGGTCATTTTTCTATGGATATGTTTTGACACAAGTAAGTTGAACATTGTGACTGATCAACTCATTAATTTTAATAATTAGGTAATAAAATAAAAAAAAACTGAAAATAATATTTTGGTAAAAAGAAAATAAAAAAAAAAACTCAGTGCCACAAATATCTTAAAGCTTAGAATAGACTTGATTTTTTTTGATTTTTAATTTAAAAAAAGATAAACTAGATCCTAACCAAACACTAACCTAACCTATATTTTAATACTTCTTCCGGTATAAGTTAGCTTTCATAGACATTGAAAGACCTACTTAGTGGCCTATGGGTATAACGAAATTACATTGGTGTGGGCAGAGCTTCAAAATTGCCATAAAAAAAATCAGTAAAAACTAAATAAAATAAAATAAAAATTCCCTATTGTAACTCCTTCTAAATTTTCCACCTTATTATAGGTACCAGGTGGTAGACTAGCAGAATTATTTGGTGGCAAATTAGTGTATGGAATAGGTGTCCTATTAACAGCAATATTTACATTGTTAAGTCCTGTAGCAGCGTACACAAATTATGAGTTTTTCATTGCTGTACGTGCATTGGAAGGTTTGGGTGAAGGTGTAACTTACCCAGCAATGCACGCAATGTTGGCGAGGTGGATACCTCCGTTGGAGAGGTCTAAATTTGCAGCATATGTTTATGCCGGTGAGTCTTTTATAATTTTGACCAGATATTGTTACAGTAGTCCACACTTATGCTATATTACGCCTGATGTAAAGCTAAAGTGTGGTCCATGAACGGAAACAACTGCTACTACAGATAAATGTCTACTAGCAGCAGTCACCTTCGCTATGTAGGCTTGAGGAGAGGAATGTGCACCACCCAGATTGACAGTGCACACTTCTCTCGTTATACCTTTTACACACACACAGATTAAATAAAACGATACATGTTTATTTCTTTTGATTATGCACAATATCTAGCGGCATGGAAATAAACGACTGCTCCTAATGGAGCGTCAGTTATCTATTATGACACTTGTTTTTCTCCGTAGGTTCAAACTTTGGCACGATTATATCTCTACCAATATCTGGTTGGTTATGTACATTGGACTTTGGGGGTGGTTGGCCGTTGTGTTTCTACATATTTGGCGGTCTGGGCGTTGTTTGGTTCATATTATGGATGTTGCTAGTTTATGATTCGCCACAAAAACATCCAAGAATATGCCCAAAAGAGATAGAGTACATTACGAGTACAACTGGACCTCCGGTATGTTATGTTCTTCTATTACAACTGGTAACAAAGTAGCGCAATTAGAAATCGTATAGATTTAATTTTTACTCAGATTCTTGCTTGATTTAGGGTTCGCTTCACGTGTGTTCTAGTTATTTGCCAGCATATTTTAGTTTGATTTAAAAATATATTATTATTATTTTTTGTATTAATATAATATATTAAAATAAATTATCTCATAGCGTGAAATATTATCATTTATGTGAGATTGTTAGATAAGATAAAAGTAAATGCATTTGTTTTTTTTTATTTGTCATCATATTAAATTACGTCTTAATTCTATCTTTATAAATAATACCAATAATTCTGCACACGTCATTTGGGATTGAAGGCGTGAAGTTTCAATATGCAACAAATATAATTAAAACGGTCAAAGTTTATATTCTAGAATCTAATTTGATTTATGTACAATATTATCGTTAGGTTATAATGTAGGTTTTTGTTTATGATTCATACGAGATGACCTCGACCAGATGTTACTGTAAAATATTGCTGGTATCATTCGCTGGTGTGGAAATAAATAGTCATGTATGTTTTATTTTTATTAGTTCGCATTACTTATTAATTAAACCGACTTTTATTCGAATTATAATTAGTGTAGGTCCCGTTCCATATTTTTCTTTATCCCACCCAGTGCCGAATTAAGCCAGCGCGGGGCCTGTAGCAAATTCTGTCAAGGGGTCCTTGGTTTACTTTGGTTCTCAAGTTTAGGATATTAAATAAGTGGAAGTGAAGCATAGCCTAAGGCGCTTCACGTTTAAGGCATTTAACGTTCCCATTTAAATGAATATTTTTATATTACGGTCAGACAGGCGTTGGAGCGCGGGGCCCGTAGCATTTGCTACTCTTGCTACGTGGCTAATCCGGCACTGATCCCACCCCTAAACAAGTGAAAATAGGGGTACAGTTATCGGCTTAGTTTAAATAATCAGGTGGATGATGTTATTCTACCTTATACCAGATCTGGCCAAACAAAATGTTCTCGAGAGCGTCTTTGTATGTGCGTAACTTTTGAGCTGCGCTTTAGGTAAATGTGTACAAAAATTCAAGTAGAATGGAATCAAAACTCATGATAATTATCACCAGACCGTATAATTTCACGTGACGGGTCGCGTGTTGGTCGGGCCTACCTTATATGAAACGATTTTTTTGTATTTGTAAAATTACCTATCGAAATACTCTCAGTTTTGGATATTTGATTCGATACTGTGGTCAGTTTATCATAGCATTTTAGACATGTTATATTATTAAATTGTGGAAAAATTATATGCTTTGTTTAATGAGTTGCTTTGTTTAGAATACCAGTTTATCTTGATTTGTGATTTTTTTTAATACAGTTTAGTTCTAGGGCTGCCATATTTATCTCCATAGTGATGGAACGGTAATATTTATTCCTATTAGATTCCCAAGGAACGGATTTAATACTAATCATGTTAGTAATACGAAGTTGTGGGCAACATGTGGTTATCTATGTAAAAATTTTTATGGTTATTCTTTTGTTTATTTGTAGGATGATGATAAACCGAAAATGTCAATTCCGTGGTTGAAGTTTTTAACATGTGTACCATTATGGGCAATATTAATAACGCAGTGCGGTCAGGCGTGGCAGTTCTACACACAACTGACAGAGTTACCCACTTACATGAGCAATATATTGCATTATGATATTGTCGCGGTATGTATGTATGTGTTTAACAAAAGAAAAACGAGTTTTGGAAAGGAAAAATATTAAAGGACAATGCCCAGTTTTGACCCCACTTTTTTCATTAATTATCAATTAATAGCCATTGTTTAATTACATAAAAACAGATATCATTAATTTTTAAAGCATTTAAAAACTCAAATTACTTAATAATCCTGATAAAAAATTAAAACTGATTAGTGATAATGAGTAATTATTCTATAATATTCTATATTCTACAAAATGAAATTACGGGCCCAATTTTCTTAGGCAAATCTCTTTTTTTATTTTTTTTTATTTAACGTATATTTTAATCGACGACTACCACTTTGTGTACACATTTTGTACATGATCGGTTATTTTTTTAAATTGTGTTTTTTACATTAAAATGCTGAATTTGTAATTAATGCTGAGTTGAGGTGGGAATCGAATTCACATCCTCTGCTTTCCTCATGGATGCTTACTTGATTCTATCTTTTCACCGGCATCCCTTCCAATTTCTGTTTTTCTGATCAATTTTCCTTTTGAAATTAATTTGTATTGATTTGAATTCATGTTTTTCCTTCAGAATGCTCGGTTATCCGCTCTGCCTTACCTTACTGCATGGTTAATGGGTATCGTGATTAGTATATTCGCTGATTGGTTATTAGCAAGAGGTTATATATCTAGATTAAATAGTATGAAGTTTTGGAATACAGTTGGTAAGTTTTTGCACTTTTTCAACATATATAAATTTAGCTTGACATATAACAACACTCTGCCCGATGTTAAGCTAGAGTGCGGTCCATGAACGGAAACAACTGCTGCTATAGATAACTTTCTAGAGGCAGCAGTCGCCTCCGCTATGCCGGATAGATGAGACGGGTGTTCTGCTCCTACATTTTTGTTTTGTTTTAGCATCGGTGATACCATCCCTTGGTTTATTGGGTATAGCTTGGGCTGGCTGTGATCGTACCGCTGTTATGCTGTTACTTACTATTACGGGAGCGTTTGGTGGTGCCGTTTATGCTGGTGAGATTGTACTATTAATCTAGAATTTTGTTTGGAACAATTTAATTATGCTATACTAGTTGTTGAAAAGTTAGTGGTGCACTTGGATGGGAGAGCATACATATTTCTTTATATAAAAAAAGAGATAAAACTGCATTTAAATACTTTTCAAAGTCGCTTGCGTTAGCTCGGAAAATGGTGCTAAAAATTTTGTGCGGAAAAACATAGTAACTTGTCATTTGGCATAATTAATATTTTTGACGAACTTGTAATTATTGTATGTGTTTTTTTAGGTAATCAAATGAATCATATTGACTTATCGCCACAATTTGCTGGCACAATGTATGGAATAACAAATGCCGCTAGCAACATTTGTGGTTTTATGGCTCCATATGTTATAGGACAAATTATTTCGTCTGATCAGGTAATTATTTCACGAATAAATGCACAACACAGTGTGAAAGCAGCCTAAGATAATTTTTGAACTTATCCTAAAGTGACCAATTTACAATCCTGCATTGCAGTCCATCAAGCAGGACAAGTACAGCTCAGACTGTACTGCAAATAGTGATCAGAGCATCCTGGCAACCCGCATTGCTTTGCCGGGCATCATGCAGGTTTGCAAACCCGTTCATTATCTGATATCTATCAGAATCCTGCGCGGCGCGGTGGACTGCTATGCAGGATGAATTGAATGCGTGTGCAGCCTTCCGTCGTGTCAAGTTTTGTCCCGAGTTCCAGACAGCCCCGGTTCAAGTTAATCTATAATATTTTTTTTCAGCAAACACTTGGACAGTGGCGTGAAGTCTTCTACTTAGCAGCAGCAATAAATCTCGCATCAAATTTGTTCTATTTAGCATTCGCTAGTACATCTGAACAGGATTGGTCAAGAGAGGATCCTGACTCAGCGGCAATATCCGCCCCAGCCGATAGTGTCGTTTTCTCAGATTCATAGTTATCAGCAACTCCTGCACGGAGTTACTGGCACGTCACTACGTTGTGATGTACTGACAATTTAGATGTAATATTGATTATTACATATAGTTAGTTATATTATTGCATATCACAAAAAGTTTAAAATCGTTTCGACAAAGGACAATGCCCATTCTTGGGCCCACTTGATATCTAATAGTTTGTTGACAAAACATTATTCTAAAATAATATCTTATTTTTTCATTAATTTATTTCAATTATATCAACACATCGTTTACCAATTAATAGACAATGTTTAATTACATAAAAAACAGATATTATCAATTATTAAAGCATTTAATATAATAATAATCTCAAATATGCACCAAAAAAGTCTAATTACTCAATAACTTGGGTGAAAAAATTAACACTGATTAGTGTTGATTTCTTTTTCTACAAAATGAACTAAAAATTATTGACAACTTCAGAAACAAAATGTGGGCCCATTTTTCTTAAACGAAAGGCCATTCTCCTTTAGTTTAATTTAAATTTAATATTATTAAATATTTCGAAGTGATTTTATACTTTTGTGTTTTGTGTAAATGATTCCATTTTAAAATTGACATTTATCAAGCAATTTAAAATTGGAATATAGTGATGTAAATGTTTTCTCAATGTAAAATATCGATACTTATTTTTTGCAATATTACGGACTGATATTTATTATAAATGTGCTCGGAACAATAATCATATTCATATCATTTTATTATATAAAGGATGTTTTTAAGCCTGATAGAGCTTGAAATTTTAATTAAAATAAAATTTAATAATTTTTTTTTATTATTCGTAAAATTATTCGATAGAAATGCAATTGAATTCGCTCGCTCACTCGTTTGACGGTTACCTACAGCTTTCGTAAGTGCTATCGATGAAAAAAAAATCATTATATAATTATAAGCAATATTTACGAGTGAAATATGTGTAAAAGTGCCAATGAAAATTTTAAGAAGCGTAAAATGTTTTAAATTGAAAAACAAAAAGTTAGAAAATTAAAATTATATTATAGATATAAATCATGCTGTGATTAACACAAAGTAATTTTATAATTAATAAAAAAATATCCTCAAATATAATTATATTTATTTTTAGATAATTATTGACAATTTAATTGTGTATTTTTAGAATTAATTGTGTCAATTCTTTGTTTTGTTCTAAATGAAATATTTTTCTATTAAAGTTATATAAATAAATTAATAAATAAATGTACAGATTGTCCCAAGATTATGGGTATAATTCTGACACACCCTAATAATGTTTTCTTAGAATTTCCCATATTAGATACATTAATATAAATATATTAATATAAATATATTTTCGAATTATTATAATTGCAATTTTTTGACTTAAATATAAACACGTCCGAAATAATGTAATATGTAATTTAACACACGACCCATTTTTTATAATTAAAGGTGCTAGCTAGTACTTATAAAGGTGAAGATATATAAAAAATCTCTTATTTTATTTGAAGAAAAAATAAATTCGTAATTTTCATTCCAGTATTTAGATATATTGTTTTTAGTAATTTTTTTTTGTCTATTAATTATTATTTTTATATTTTAAGCTACACAAAGCAGTTTTTTTTTTGACGGTCATGAGCGATGATTTAACAGTATTTTTTTTAAGTCTGCCGTTTTCACTATAGTTAAACAGTTAGCATTCACACACCCGTCGCATTTCGGAATCAGCCCCCTAATCCCGAACGAATTGTCGAATATCGAGCTAATTTGCAGCGCGAACTTTTCTTGGCAACACCACACCAGGAATGTCAGAGAGATACTTCTTAAATTTGTTGTTATATTAAGAATATTCGCGACCACGATGAGAGCAACACTATCAAAGCATCGCGTCTGGTCTTATTATTCAAACAACGCAATTATTAGCTACATAAAATCTTTTAATACAATACATATTAAGAAAAATTGAACTTGTAGATTTCTAACACAATTTTTTAAATATTATATGCAACCAGTAGTGGTATTGGTGTCACCCAAGAGCTAAAAAAGCTCGTCATGGTATCCTAACTGGTGAAGACCCGAGGTGGAAATTGTAGTGTTCACTACCACATTATGTGTTGTGGTCTTGCCAACAGAATGCGCTTGAAGCAAATCTGTTCGAAAATCAAGACTATTCGTGCATTGTCAACTAGGATGATGCACAGTCGTCTTTTCAAACCGGCACAGCGGAGGGAAACGCTGCCTGGAGATGTTTCTCAGTAGTAGTTGCCTTCGCTCTAGATTAGCATCAGGAAGTCTGTCGCCACCACAGACAAATTAACCTAAAGTTGTATTTTCTGTGGTCGCCACATACCTGAAGGACTAGTATGAAAATAGCGTATGGTTGTTCCTACATGAAATTTAATATACACATATTTGTAAATCTAAGGCAGTACTATTTTGAGTTTAAAAAAATGTGATAAAATCATAGCTAAGTTAACTTTTTGTTGTTATTGCTCAAAAAACAAAAAGTTTTGATCTGCAAAAATATTGTTACCTAATATTATATTATATATTTTTTGTGTAGTTATTAATTTTATGTTGACATTATTGTTTATCC
Source organism: Tinea pellionella (assembly GCA_948150575.1). Taxonomy (NCBI): domain Eukaryota; kingdom Metazoa; phylum Arthropoda; class Insecta; order Lepidoptera; family Tineidae; genus Tinea; species Tinea pellionella. The sequence continues at coordinate 5,413,527 of OX411258.1, forward strand.
TAATTATGAATAAATATATATTTTAAGTACATTAATTTTTTTATTACCTACGATTTTGTAAATGTCGGACAAAAGTATCAAGATTATGTTTTCCTATCACTTTGTCTTTTCTAGTGCCCAAGATATATTCTTAACATGTAATGGGGAACGATACGAATACGAAACTTGAAGGGATGCCAAGCGTAACAAGGGGGAAAGAACAAACTATGAAAATGACACTAAAACTAATTAATATACACTGATTTCGCATCGAATAAGCGTCAGATTACTACGTCCAAGCTGATCCCGAAAGTGTAAAAAGTGTTGGGATGGTAAACTGCTAATAACCATCCATGGGCGGACTAAGGCCTAGGCACGTACCTAGGGCCAGTAATTTTTGGGGCCCGTAAATTAGGTTTTTACGAAACGCAAAGTATGTATCATGACTGAAAAATAGGCCCGGAATTACAATGTTTCCTAGGGCCCGCTTTTGCCATAGTCCGCCATTGTAACCATCGCATTAAAGTTTGTTTATTATTTTATATAGGGCCTCGTAAAAAAAAAAACAAGTTAGCTGTAATACCTACTTAGCGTCTGCTTTATTTTTCATATCTCAGTTTAAAAAAGGCTCAGTTGACTGGAATATTAAAGGAGTGTCACAAAGCTCGAACTGAACGTTTGGTCTAGCTCCGTCACTGAATTTTAATATTACCCAATATTACAATATGGGAATCAGCTTGTATAAACGTTTCGCCACTGATAGGTTGTATATCTTGTTTTCCTGACCACCAAAAAGTGTTGTTTAACGTAGGTAGTAAAGATAATTATTTATTTACAAAAATAAACACCGAGTAAAAGGAGCCATGCGCGAGCCATTATGCCTCGAGGCCGTGTCATAATAACACCGTCGTTTTCATGTTCTTTTTTGCGGCCGTACACCTAAAACATGCCACCAAATTATAACCTTCGAGAAAATAAGGGACCAAACGAAATTCGCTCCTGCAATCTTTACACTATCAGTAAAGAATTACGCCTGCGGTTCTTGTTTGTAATCACGGGGTCCAGTTGCCGCGCGTGAAAACTAATATTTGTTTTCGCCGGAGAAGACATTTCGGCGGGAACGGTCGCACTTGCCGCCATAACGAGGTGTCAGTGATCTATAATTATGATAGCACTCAAGTCGCAATAAAAAACCGCAGCTGCGACAGCATTCGGAGAGCGGGAGATTTGTTTAATTAGATTCAAAAGAGGCCGATCGTTAGATTATAAATTGGAAGGTCTTGCAAATTTTTATTTTTATTGCTTTTAACACTATAATAATTATAATAAAACTAAAGAACACCCAAACAGTGTGACAGATGCGGTATGGCGATAACCGTGCTGCATCTGTTAAAGGAATGTACTGGACTTGATGGAGTCAGGAAAAAGTGTAATGTGCCTGAGGACGTGTTTGAGTGAAGAACACTCTGACCACGTCTTGAACTACTTGAAACACATTGGTCTATATAATAGCATCTAGTTTTAATATTTGTTATTATTATTGTTATATTGTTAGTATATAAGTAATTATTGTATGTTGCTAATGACCTAGACGTTAAAGCAACTTTAAATAAAAAAATATAATAAATTAAATTATGATAAAAATTAAACAAATAAAATCATCGCGCACCATCCTATCACCATCAAGATCCACCCTAAACGCGGTGGAAAAAAAAACCCACACGAGACTTTGCACATGGATGTTCTGAAAATGCACAACCATTGGCGCTTCATGTGACTACGTTGAACATGTCCACATTCCTTTGTTCAATCTATCGTCACACAGTTCCGATAGCTAGAATTCACTGCTAGTGGACGCAACCGTATATTAATTTATCAATTATTTTTATTAATTTCTGTTTATGTTCATTACAGTTAACTTGGATTGACTTGGAGCAGCTATCGTCTAGGGGTAGAGAACTGAACTCTTGTTAAATTCTAACTAGTAGGTAACTACTACTTGGACGCGGACGAATGCGAAAGCACACCCGCATCTCTGCCATCTGGCGATCGAGAGGAGCACCGTGAGGTTTTAGTTGGTAGGTACATCTCGCGTGCGTGCCATACAGTATTATGTATGCGCGCTTGCCCCAGGGCGTCCGACATACCCCTGGTACTATCCCAATAGTGCCAGGAAGTCCGTAATGGAGTTCCTTACGTAAAAAAAAAGCTAACTACTTTTTGATCGCTCTATGCTTATGATACAAGCACTAACTAAGTAGGTACTTATAGACATATAAAAAATGACGTATCTTAAAGTAGGTACTCAAAAAAGACTAAAGTTATTTTAGGATCGCAATTTTGAACGAAAGAAGGAATATTCGCCTATACCTATAACTAAAATATACATTTCCGTAACTGCAAATAATTGTGCAACTGCAAATGACTGCAATTAAACTTTCTAAAATATTGCCTTTGAAGTTTAAAAAAAAATCGTAAAAAAATAATTTTTCAATATTAACGAACCCTTGCAATTAACAATGACATTGTACTCTCGCAAACCATGTTTGCTAATATTAGGGTTATGCTACAAAACATTGAATAAGTTGTACTTACATTGCAGTTTATTAACTATCCACTTCTTTCGTGTACAAACAAAAATAGCAATGTATTGCAAAATTGTACTTATTGTTCTAAAACAAAGCTCGTAACCGCTTCTTTGTCGGTTCAACCCGTCAATTATTCTTTCGAAGGACGAATAAGTTTGTGGCGAAAAAAGTTTATGATCCATGAACTGCACACGGCGAGAACTACAAAACTGTAAACAATTGTTTATTGCTATTGGGTGGTTTAACAAAACGTTTCATTTTAAAACTATCTTTTGAACCATAAAGTTTGTACCTAACTGTAGAAGTTTTTTAAAAATATTTATTTGGTTAGGTGATTATGGTTATTATATAATTACTTGTCTAATATACGATAATAAAAAATAATGTTTGTATAATATGTTTCTCCCGTATACGTTCTAAAAATATTCGCTTGATCAGTCTGATTTGAAAAAGTATTTTTGCGTTAGATAGCTCGTTTATTGAAGTAGATTTAGCTAGACAAAAGGTTATGTTTCCTTAGTGTTGGAACGAAAGCGGAAACGACAAAGGCATAGTACAAATTATAAGCGTGCGAAGTTGCGGGCAATAGTTACTATAAAATTATTGTGAATTCTAATATTAATTTTTAACATTTATACGAAAATATCGGATAATATAAATAAAGTAACTAAATAATAACGTACGTGGTAGGAAAATAATAAAGCACCTAATTTAAATAAATCTCAAACTGTTACGGTAGCCATAAATTGTGTCCAAGACGTGACGAAATAAATTTGTGACTTCTTTTCATAATCCTTCTACGAAATTCCGAGTTAACATATTGTTTGGTTTGACTACCACCACTTTCTGGCCACTGGAACTAATTAACGCTCACGTCTTTCTTTCTTCGTAGAAATGTTTTTAAAATAATGATAATAAGCGTAGCCCTTTTACAAAGCTTTCTATATACCTTTAAAATTTTATTTAAAGACATTCTTTACAAGTTTGTGACTAAAATTCTAATTCTAATGATAAGTTGTCAAACTCACATTGTATCAGAAAGAGTAGATAGGTACAAAATTAATTAAAAAATAAGTATCTAGTTTTTCGTTCGCGTAAAACAATAATAACAAATATATTATTTCAAATAAGGCCCTATTAATATTTACAATGATACATGAATACAAAAAGCGGTAAAGTTGAGAATGAAAGGAAAAAAAATTGGTCCATTTTTTAAAGAAATTTTGCCCTATTTCAATGCCATAAAAATATTGTGTAAAAGGAATTTTTTAAACGTTTGCGGTACATTTTTACTGTTTTGGAAAATAATGGGTGTATGTTATAAAAATTGCTCTATTTTTCCATTGTCAGTGTAACCGTTAATTGTAACAGTTTAATTTTTTTAAACTATTTCCTAGTATTTTAAAATTGTAACGGTCGGTGGTTTTTTTTTTTCAGACTCGCCTTCTGCTTTGTGAAATGTTTTATAGTAGGCATCGTGACATTCAAGAATCTTGACTTAAATCACAAAAACTTTATCGTTCCTTTGTCACTTTTTAATTAAGTTAAAAATTTCCACTTTGCAGCTTATTTTCCTGCTATATTTATCGAAAAACACAATAATATAACGCCTCTATTATATTTTATAGTGCGACGATTTAAAATGACAGTGCAACGCATTCTATTTCTCCTGAAGTTAAAAAATTATAGGACGATAAAATGTTATTCAAAATTACCTTTAATTTTCTTTTCAAATTATAATAATTGAACAAAACAAAGGCATACTACTCAGTTAATCATAATTAGGTCAATATAAATTAGAGGTCATAGAAATCATTTGTTAGATATAAAATCAATCGCAATTATTAAACATGCGATTGTTCAATTGATCTTGTACTACGAACGTGTTTAAGGAATTGCAATGAATTCGCGCTTTGTATGTGTTTTTAAAAGTTTTAAATTTTGGTAAACAACTAGCTTAACATCAAGCGAAGTGTTGTCATTGTGCCGATGCGATAAAATAAATAAATAAATAAAAAACAATAAAAGTGGTGACAGCCGTGAAGTGATCTTGTCGCGTTTCGGTAACAATTGGGAAGTAGCCAGATATAACGAGAGAAGTGTGCACTGTTAATCTGGATGGTGCACATTCGTCTTCTCAAACCGGCATAGCGGAGGCTGTTAGAAATTTATCTGTAGCAATAGTTGTTTTCATTCATGGGCCGATGCTAGCTTTACATCTGGCGGAGTGTTGTCATATGCCGAGTTACAATAAAAAAAAACTCTTAACTTATTTACAATTTTTCAGGTCACTTCACGGGTGTTACATTCGAAAGTGATGGTACTACCCCAGGACGGCAGACTGGGTTAATAACCAGTGCATACCACTCTTTAATAGTGCCTATAGTAACTGAGCGACGTAGTTACATTGGTGCTGGTCAGAATTTAGCGAGGTTCGAACACGGGTCTTATCGATCGCGAGTCTTGCCGCTAGACCACCGCCGCTCAATATATCCAAAATAACATCTTAGTATGTACTTGTTATGTTTTAATTATTTATTATTTGTTACAGAAAATACTTATAATTCTAATACTAATATCAACTACTTACGGTCGAGAGACGAGAGAGAAGTTTACAGGCTCCACAAATACAGGTAACGGTGTAGATCCAGCGGATAGAAGAGTCATCTTGATATTGCTATCACAAATTAATGGCATGCAACAGATTTCCGATTTCGGTTCGGGCACTCCTGTTGCGGGTATTAATTAGAAAATAAATGTATTTAAAAAAGATTTTTGCTTCTTTTATTTTAAGATTTATTTATTTTATACATAGATATTAATATTTAAAAAAAAAAACAAAATTATGAGTACAGGCCAGCTGGAAGAAAATGCCTTGCGGCATTAAGCTCGCCTTTTGTTGAATAACAATAAAGTTTTTAAATAAATAAATAAAAATAAATACATTGTCCATTGAGTTGTCGTGGTCTAGCGTTAGACAAACCTTACTATCGATGAGACCAGTGTTCAAATCTCACTAAATTCAGACCTATACCAATGTAACAATGTTATCTTATTATGTACTTTGGTCGCTTAATGTATGTGATACAAACACTAGCTTAGTACAGACATAAAAAAGTAAGTATATTGTAGTAAGTAAATCGGCATATGACAACACTGAGATAGAGTACGGTCTATGAACGGAAACAACTGCTACCACAAGGAAATGTTTGAAGGTAGCAGTCGCCTCCGCTATGCCGGCTTGAGATAATTATTGTGAACCATCCTCTCGTTATCTCAAAACGGCAGTCTACGCTGTTATAATAAGTGGTTAGTCTGCTTGCCATTGTTTAAGTACCTCTTTATACAAATATGTACGTGTTTCGCGGCTTCACCTTTGAAGTGGATAGAAGAACAGATTTATATGCGGTGTCAATACTATACATTAGGTGTGCCGAGTGACGTCAGCGGAGACGGCGACACTCCATTTCAATAATAATAATGTATGACACGCGAAAGGACGCACAGCCTCTCGTCTTATACTGTCACCATAATATTTAGTTACAATTTTAGGACAAGTAGAGACAAAAAGGAATTTCTACATGGTGTGTAAATTCGAAGTTAGAGCCGGCATCCGTGCGCTTAAAGCGTTCCATCTCCACCGCACGAGGCTGTGGTGTGAACTGGTGTGCACTTTTTCTGTTCAAAAATCCATCAAAAACCGCCGCAACACATTTATTTATTTGAATATGCTGAAACTTGATAAAAAAATCATTTTACCAACTTTATAGTAGATGAAAGGATTATTCGATACGGTTAAAATAAAACTCACAGTTTTAAAAAATTAACTAGTAATTATTCATTTACTACTAATCATTTAATTAAAGTTTTATTTACTTCTTAGAAATATAAATAAAACACGATAAAAATTTAATTATTAAGTCCATTGAAAAAATATATTTATGGTCACACGGTCCTTCGTTCAGCAGTAGGCGCGTGCCTCGCAGCATTCGTAGCCAGTGGGTATCTATCCAACCATAAGCTACGCACTTTAGTCGCGCGACAGACGGCGTGTGGGGTGCACGCGTTTAGAAGCTAAATTACAGGTCGCGTACGTAATGAAGTGAGAGACAGATAGTGACGTGAATTTTGTGAACTTTTTTATTAAATAAACCAAAATGGTGACTGGTATTGCAAGCGGTGCTACTGTTCAAGGTGCTTCAAATCCTGCGGTGGTGAACACTATGCAGCCTCCGGGAGTTCAGGAGAAGAAGGCTGATAGTAGAAGGGTAAGTTTTTCAAGAAAATATGTTTAAAAAAAACTTGAAAATTAAACAAAAACTTAGCTTAATATTTAACTATTTATTTATTTTATTATTATTTTAATATACAGGAAATAAAATATTAATTTTAAATTTATGAAAACTGAAAAAGGAAATCCATTTGGTTACTACATATTTCGTAACCATGTTTTTTTACTAACTTGTCATTGAGCAAGTAATATGTCACGTAAAAGGCACGTTGTGTGGGGCGGTCCGCGACCACACACTTAACACCCGCGCTCACTCACGCCCTTTTTAGCGGTAGCCCGCAAATTCCGCAAATAATCACCTCACGAGCGAACACGTCGTGACACTACGTCGCATCTAATTTTAAAAGTACACTTAAACCTTTTGTGTTTAATACGTGGTAATAATAATAATACTTAAGAGTTGCATTCTCATGTCACGAGTTGATTTAAACGATGTCATGGTTAAAAACAAATCTACATTAAATAACATCTTGAAAATGATGTAATTCCCATAATAATTCAACTTCTTCTCACTAATTTCTAATGAACATATTCTTATACTAATTATAGTACGCCCGTTTGTATATAAAATATCAAAAGGAAAATATTTTCACGGAAATTAGGAAATCTTAAACTTTTTTCATAAAAAAGAGGCCAATTATTTTCCGGAATTTGTTATTGAATTGCAGTTCTCTTTTTTCTTGGAAAATAAATTATAAATAAATAAATACACAATAATTATTACCTACCAATTAATTTATTTTTTGTACGGATTATTGAATAATTTGATTGAGTTTTTCTGATACAATATTTGAGATTACTTTTTATGTAATTAAACATTGGCAATTGATTGGTAAACGATGTTGATAATTTGATATACAATTATTATTCATGAAAATTATTAGACATTAAACGAGAAAAGAAAAAACATAAAAAATTGCCGTCGGACATACCTACTCACATATGAATCATAAACGCGGGAGGATTACACAGGCTAGACCTCTTCATATGAATCAGCATGTTGCCCCGAAGGAATCAACTTTTAAATACTTATATTATTATGACAAGTACGAACTTACATTATTAGAAAATAATTTGTAGATAACTAAAATTTTGTAATTTATTACGTTTTTGCGATGCTTTTTTAAATAATTTATTCAGTAATATATAACAACAAAGATCATTTAGAAATCCTTTTAAAAGATTGTATTGTGTGATTTTCAATTAAATAAAAACAAAACCCGTCTTTTATCTCCTAAAGCATAGGAGATTGTCGGTGTAGGCGCGCCAACAGACGACGCGGGCGAGGCGCGGGCGTGTGGGTCGACCGAACGCCTAATTGCCGTGAGAACACCGCAGCTAGATGACACCAATCTGATGTAAAACCACGCTCACCGTTTGTGTTGTTTTTAAAACAATAGACTCATTTCTGTATTAAACTTTACAGATTAGAAATCAATTACCCGCTCTTATTATTCTGTTTATCTTTATAAACTACATTATTAACATGACTTCTAACCATATAGTCAATTAGAGGGCAAATCCTATACATCGCATATAAAAAAGGCGTTTAAGACAAATTAAGTCTTCGTGTTTATCAAATTTTATTTAGTTTGTTAATGTTTTGTTTTTAACCTGTTTTTAATGGATTTAGAAAATATTCCCGCTTATTGGACTTGCGAATCCATTTTGTCATTGTCCCACTCTTCTTTTCCACACAATCGCTTATCTCGTTATATTTTAAAAATGGTACACAGATAGGCATGTATATTCTATAAACTTCTAGAAAAATTTAGTACTCATTTTTTTTTTCATTCTATTGGTGACGTTAATGGTGTAAGGTGATTATCATAAACAGATGCTTTTGTTTCTATTAAGACTACATTGACCTATGTTTCTATGAAACACTTAACATTTACAATGAGGCTGGATACCTAACAATAGAATAATACTGGAGGCCTTTGGTTATCTTTGGTTTGTAAAAATGATCTAAATAGATGGAAATAGAGTAGAAAGACTCGACTTTAGACGCCTAGTGCTACAATCTATTAATTATTTATTACTTATTTTGTTTTCCTTTGGTAAGATGCTTTTTTTCTCATAAAATAAAATAAACTGCGTCTCCACAAAAACAAATCCACCTTATTTACGGGTTTTGTTTGCCTTATGGAATTTAGTATCGTCAATACTTATTTAACAACAAATTTTACGGAGAACTATGGCTATGGCTTTGTTAGTGTTAGGGCCTTCTTATTACACAGAACGATAGCTAGCTTTACTGATTGTGGTAGGTATATTAGCGGCTTGGAAACATGAAACGTTGTTACTAGCGGCGTATATCACGACAATCTTTTATGTTTGTTTGGTTCTGGTCATGGACTATCCGTCATCATGATAAGATCGGTCTGATATACGCGTGTAAGTACAATAGCGTGATATTATTAATGCTTTAATACGAATATGTCGCGTGTAAACGCACCCATGCTTTTGACACTGCCTTCTAGTTGTAAAATATGTATACAATACCTATACTACACATAATTTTTAAAAAGTTATTAAAAATACATCATTTTATAATTTGAGTGAGATTTTGAAAATAAAAAGTTATAGTCGGTAGGTAATAAGGTAATATTTATATAACGATCATGTTGTTACAAATTACAAGAACATTGAGCAATGAAGAATTTTCATCTTAATATTTTTCTTATCTTAAACTGGACGTAAAAAAATTAAGATAAGCATGAGTTGCATAATGTAGGTACTCCGTGATTTTCCCTCTTACAACAAAGTGAGATAATTTCAACATACAAGACACTTCACACGTAGATGTACTTCAGAAATAACATAATGTTTTAATAGTAGAAATTTATCTTGTCTGATAAATAATATTTATAACAGTGTGTGTTGGTAAGCGCGTGCCGGAAGCTCGGTCCGCACCCACGCGTTGGCACGCGACGCCCTCGCCTGCAGACGTCCGCGGCCGCCCCACGCGACTGCCAAACGTACATACTCCAAAGACGTTGGCGCATCATCCGCGACTATTGCGCATGAATTCCACAGACATTTTTACAAAGTGCAGACTTTCTACATTCATTTATTAGAAACATAAAATAACTAGTTTTTTGGGCGCGCTTCGCGGCGCTGAAAAAGTTTTTTTCGGGTAGTTTTGAAAAAAAATTTTTTTTTGAAAAAACAAATTATGGATTTCGATATTAGAGGACATTCCCTACAACCTTTGTTTTGGGAGTTCGGCCCCATCTCGTTCCGTTTCCGAGATATAGGCATCACTTCCGGTCCAGAGTCCACTTCCGGTCAAAGTCGAGGTTTTCCCGGGGTCGCGGGAGCGCCCTCTATACACCCCAAAAAGAATCATCTCGCTAACCCCCCGGCAAGTGCTTCATAATATATGTCAGTCAGTGAGTCAGTCAGTCAGTGGTAATCGAGCTGTATATAATATAACTAGTTTTTTGGGCGCGCTTCGCGGCGCTGAAAAAGTTTTTTTCGAGTAGTTTTAAAAAAAAAATTTTTTTTGAAAAAACAAATTATGGATTTCGATATTAGAGGGCATTCCCTACGACTTTTGTTCCGACACTTCGGCCCTATCTCGTACCGTTTCCGAGATATCGACGTCGCTTCCGGTCCAGAGTCCGCTTCCGGTCAAAGTCGAGGTTTTCCCGGGGTCGCGGGAGCGCCCTCTACACGCCCCAAAAAGAATCACCCCTCTAACCCCCCGGCAAGGGCTTCATAATATATGTCAGTCAGTGAGTCAGTCAGTCAGTGGTAATCGAGCTGTATATAATATAACTAGTTTTTTGGGCGCGCTTCGCGGCGCTGAAAAAGTTTTTTTTCGGGTAGTTTTAAAAAAAAATTTTTTTGAAAAAACAAATTATGGATTTTGATATTAGAGAGCATTCCCTACGACTTTTGTTCCGGCACTTGTGCCCTACCTCGTTCCGTTTCCGAGATATCGGCATCGCTTCCGGTCCAGAGTCCGCTTCCGGTCAAAGTCGAGGTTTTCCTGGGGTCGCGGGAACGCCCTCTACACGCCCCAAAAAGAATCACCCCTCTAACCCCCCGGCAAGTGCTTCATAATATATGTCAGTCAGTCAGTGAGTGAGTGGTAATCGAGCTGTATATAATATAACTAGTTTTTTGGGCGCGCTTCGCGGCGCTGAAAAAGTTTTTTTCGGGTAGTTTTGAAAAAAAAAATTTTTTTGAAAAAACAAATTATGGATTTCGATATTAGAGGGCATTCCCTACGACTTTTGTTCCGGCACTCGTGCCCTATCTCGTTCCGTTTCCGAGATATCGGCGTCGCTTCCGGTCCAGAGTCCGCTTCCGGTCAAAGTCGAGGTTTTCCCGAGGTCCCGGGACCGCCCTCTACACGCCCCAAAAAGAATCACTCCTCTGACCCCCCGGCAAGTGCTTCATAATATATGTCAGTCAGTCAGTCAGTGAGTGAGTGGTAATCGAGCTGTATATAATATAACTAGTTTTTTGGGCGCGCTTCGCGGCGCGGAAAAAGTTTTTTTCGAGTAGTTTTGAAAAAAAAAATTTTTTTGAAAAAACAAATTATGGATTTCGATATTAGAGGGCATTCCCTACGACTTTTGTTCCGGCACTTGTGCCCTATCTCGTTCCGTTTCCGAGATATCGGCATCGCTTCCGGTCCACAGTCCACTTCCGGTCAAAGTCGAGGTTTTCCTGGGGTCGCGGGAACGCCCTCTACACGCCCCAAAAAGAATCATCTCTCTAACCCCCCGGCAAGTGCTTCATAATATATGTCAGTCAGTGAGTGAGTCAGTGGTAATCGAGCTGTATATAATATAACTAGTTTTTTGGGCGCGCTTCGCGGCGCTGAAAAAGTTTTTTGCGGGTAGTTTTGAAAAAAAAATTTTTTTGAAAAAACAAATTATGGATTTCGATATTAGAGGGCATTTCCTACGATTTTTGTTCCGGCACTTGTGCCCTATCTTGTTCCGTTTCCGAGATATCGGCATCGCTTCTGGTCCAAAGTCCACTTCCGGTCAAAGTCGAGGTTTTCCTGGGGTCGCGGGAACGCCCTCTACACGTCCCAAAAAGAATCATCTCTCTAACCCCCCGACAAGTGCTTTATAATATATGTCAGTCAGTCAGTGAGTCAGTGGTAATCGAGCTTTATATAATATGATATAAATAAGTTATATGCAAAGTATAAATTAATATTATCATTGATAGACAGTTGTGACTAATGATGTTTGTTATCATGAAAGTCCATATTAAAGTGACGACATCGCACTGCCACCTGTTGCGGACGTGCTGCGGACGAAGTGTCTCGACTACATCAAACTGCTCACGTATACGAATCATGATTAGATAAATCAACATTACAACAAAAAATCAATCATGTTTAATTGAATTTCACTTATCCGCTAAGCCTAATTATTGTAAACGTAACGAGTTTGGGAAACTCCAAGATTTTAACGCTCTACAACTACACAGAGAACTCTTATATAAACTTTATCTGTTCAATTTTCATTAGAATTGAATAATAAAATATTTATTTCGGGCTTTTCAGGTTCAGGCATTGTCTTGATTATACTTTCTGAATTACTTTTTCTTAAAAAATCTTGTCGAAACAAAGTGCCTAATACATAAAATAATTACTACAATAAAGTATTTTCATTACTAATTTCATAAATGACTAATAATGAGATGATTACGTTATGTACGAGTTTATACGTACGTTAAATGATCGTTTCAAAATGGGCTTTCGAAGTGGGCCGGTATCCATGTAATCAGTTCTAGCAGACACGCGTGGGGGCGACTGGTCATTAATTCCTATATGTATAACTATTGTGAGCTATGTATAGAGATATATTGCTGGGCGCGCGCCAGGCGGGGAAAATAGACGCGCATCGTCTGTGCTCACCGGGAAAACGACCGCCCGGGAAATGAATCGACACGATCAGAGACGCCTAAGCAACCAACTACAGACTGTTCATCCTCAATATATCTAGATATGACATTGGTAACCTATATTTTTAAAATATGTTATTTTCTATAATACAAAATACTCGAATTAAAAAAAAAGTTCATTGGTTACAAAAGGAAACGTAGTTCAAAAACTTACCCATACCGTTGTTTATTTAACTTTTTCGAAGTGTTATGGTTAGTCACGAGTGTTCATTAATCAATTACATGGAATGGCAGTTATTTGGTCGCTTATCTATTTAGACATGGCACAACTGGCATATCGCCACGTGTAGTTTTCGGGCACGTGCCGCCCCCGCTGCTTGCGTGCTCGATTTGTTGGCGCTCGGATTTCACTATATTTGTGTTATGAATAACAAAATATGAATTCCTAGAGACGGTACTAATACTTTTATTTAAAAGTGACGCCTCATAATAAATTAATTTAAAATTAAATATAAATCACTCAAAAAAGCTTTTCACTGCCATGGTTGATGGTGATATTTTCATACATAACGTTTCTTCTATTCACCATGACGTCTGGGCTTATTCTTGGTAAATTTTGTCCATAAAACAGACAGCAAGCAGCTCTCTGTTGCCGGTCTCGGTCATCGATGCATTAATATAAATTTGGATCATAAATATTATTTTTTATTTAATAAAAATGATGTTTATTTGTGATTGTAAGTGTCCGAATTCCCATGTTCAGTTACCTGTTGACTCTTCATGTTTATTGATACCGTACATATTTTATTATTCAATAAAAAGATCGGCTGACGATTCAATATCGCGGTAGATTCACAATTTATTGCTTTGTTTTGCTTCAAATGTAATACTGTGGGTAAAGTTTCATGATGAGCGTTTATAGCATCAGATTACCTTTCTTAAATATTTATTACTTTATTATTTATCTTCGCTATATCTGATGGATAATATTATCTGGATAACTTATCGGAAAGATCGTGAGTTCGATATATTAATTTTCAAAGTAATTTATTATTCAATGGCATGCAAATGACTGCGAGATTTATGGTGACTGCGGATGATAAAAAATCATACTCTATACGTATTATTAAAGAGTGGTAGACAGACTGATGATGGTTATTAGGGCAGTCTGTCGTATCACCACTTTCACGTGGAACTTACGTGAAGTGACCTTGTCGCATTTCAGGAACAGTTTGGAAGGAGCCAGGTATGACGAGAGTGTGCACTGTTAATCTGAATGGTGCACATTCGTCTCTTCAAGCCGGCAATGCGGAGGCGACTGATATCTGTAGAAGTTTATCTTATGCCGAACTACAATTATAATCAGAATCGATCAAAACTTTGTCACAGTTCAAATAACTAACGCAACTTTTTAAGCTGAAAAAGAATCTTTTCATACACTACAAATTACTGACGTACATCACGACATTGTTAGCGTAAATGATGAGACAAACAGAATAATAGCGACTTGTCACGTTGGGGCTGTCATCTGCGCAAGAGTCGTACGCGTGACATCCAGTCACGGCGCCTGCGCACGAACACAATAGATCAGTCTATCATTGGTGACCTTCACCTTGAAAGCGCCGCTAGAATTATATACATTGTCCACTTTAAAGTTTCGACATTTTACGTGTACTGATGAAGAGTTTTATTTGAGAATGTCATCACTTTAAAGTGCTTCTGTGGTACGCGTTGTGGTTACGGTTAATTGATTTAAAATGCTATTGTTTAAGTTTTGAAAACTCTGTATTATAATATTTAAATAAATTAATAATATTAAAACATCTAGTTCATGTGGTTTATTTGTTTGTCAGTTTAAAATGCCCGCATCCTCGTTTTTGCACTTTGAATGAAGTAATTGTAATTGTAAATTGTTTTGTTATAGAGTAACAAGCCGATAATGGAGAAGCGTCGGCGCGCGCGCATCAACAATTGTCTCAACGAACTCAAAGCGCTGATACTTGATGCCATGAAAAAAGACGTAAGCGCCTTTGTAATTTTTTTATCTCTGTCACGTTTTAATCGAGTTACTTGTAGATCCTAGAACCTATCTATTTATATTTTTCTCTTAGCTTTGTTTTTGCAAGGATATTAGCATAACTTGATAATAATAACTACTAGTTTTATTACTGTTTTCTTTTTACAGTAGTCCAGTATGTGTTAAGCCATAGTACAAGTCCATGAAAAAAAAAAATGAAAAAAGTTTATTCCGTTTTAAAGTTAATGCGCAAAATGAGGGGAAACAATTGCTACTACAGATAAACTTCAGGCACACGATAGTTCTCTATGCCGGCTTTAGAAGGCAAATGTTCACTGTACATTGGGTACACACTCCACGCATCTGGGTCACTTCACGGGTACTAAACTACTAATTCAGGACAGCAACCTCGGCTAATAACCATCAACAGTCTGCCTACCACACTTAAATTTATATTTAAAGAGAATAATTTTGTTACAGCCCGCAAGACATTCGAAATTAGAAAAAGCTGATATCTTAGAAATGACAGTTAAACATTTGGAGTCGCTTCGATCAGAAAGAGGGAATTCACCTGATAGATTCCGCGCTGGTTACCGTCATTGTACCGCTGAAGTATCTAGATTTCCAGGCCTTGATCCTGGATTAAGACGGAGACTTTTAAAACATTTAGACACGTGTGTGAGTAACCCACCAAGACCATCCTCAGTGCCTACTCCACCAGCAGAACCCGAAGACGTGCAAAACACACAACCGCATTCAACTATTTTTATTTCCGGTGAGTTCAGTTAAAAGAAAAGAATAAGCAGACTAAACAAGTCCAGGTCCAGCCGTCCATGCATTACGGACGCTGCTGATGCTGGATTACGGATGCTGATCCTTCTGATTAGTAAAATATTTATTGATACATACCCTAGATCTTAAGTAGTCTTTAGTAGACGGAAAACTAATGTAGATATTATTTGTTATAGCTGGACCAGGTTCAGGTGTAAGATTGGTACCAACCCGACTTTCAAACGGTGACATAGCCTTAGTTCTTCCAGCCGGCGTGAGTGCAAGTGCACTTGGGACGGTACCTTCTCTAGTCCCGCTATCACCGAGGGCTACTTCCTCATCGTCCTCGAGTTCAGAACCACGGTGTTTTTCTCCAGAAAGTTCGGGATGGGGAAGTCCTCCACCTGCGAACGATGACTCTGTTCCGCTTGCTTTAGTTACCAGAAGACAGGAAAGTGAGGATAAACCCTGGAGGCCATGGTGACAAAGATGTGTAAAGCTTTTAATTTTAATTATACACTTTAATACACAGAACTAAGAACTATAATTTCTAAAGTCATTCGTTTTGTTCATGTTTTGTTGTAAATTAAAAGATTTAATTCGGCGTTTATTTAATCGGATGTTCCTAAAGCTTTGCAGCCGTTGCGTCATGTTCACGCTGCGATTCTTTTGTCTTTATAGTAAGTCGCACAAATTTTTAATTTAGTTAAGAATGATATTATTAAGTGACAAAATTTTATATTATGATGTAACTTTGTTCCGATTTTAATTATGGTAACGAGAAATTTAATAAGGACTGTGATAATAATAATTAATTAGTTTAGAATTGATTTTATCTATATTTTGTGTTAGTGTGTTTTCTTCTAAGAAAATGCTTGGATGTTCAATACGAAAGTTAGCTTGAAAACCAATTTTTCTGAGCGTCCAATAATTTCTTACAGTCTAAAAATAAAGTTAGGTTTTGTTAGATTATTTTTAAGTTCCTAGTATGAGAGTTTTCATATTATTTTTATTCGTAAATATTTTAAGAACATTTGGCCAGTATCTTTGTGATATTTTTATTGTTACAATACAAAATGGCCATTTATTATTTAAAAATATTTAAGATTTAGTTTATTTTATTTTTAAAAAGTATATAGTATAATACTTAATTTTGTACATTTTTGATTAATGACATCTGAGGCAGTATTTTTTGGTTTATTTTTTATAAGAAATTTCTTTTAATATTGTGTAGGTATTGCTTTTTTGTATTAAGTGCCATTCTAAGTTTTGTTGTGTTTAGGCAATATTATAACAGTTAAATAAAGAATTCTATGTGCCTTATACAACAAAATCGTTTAGTCTTCCATTAAAGAAAGTAAATTATTAATTGTAAAGATCTTCGCTTACAGCACGTTGGATTGGATGTGGGATGAAGTCTTTATGTAGTATATTACTTAATTATTACTTTTTAATTTTCAGTATTTAGCGTATAAAAAATATAAAGTACTAATCTTAAAAATCACCTATTTTTTGTTATAAAAAATATATTATTTTGGAATTAAGCAAATGCTCAATGTATATTTATTATAATTAGAAAAGAAATGTAAATTTATGTCTTCCTTAAAAGTTACCGACATTTTTAAAACCTAATTAGTTAAGCCTTAGTTACTCATAAAGCGCTTTTATTCATTTAATTATTTGTAATTTTGTTTATATATTTTAGTGAAGTGATATTATTATTTAAGTATGTAAAATTATATGACAAAATGTACGTAAAATAAAAGATTTTATGATTATTACTTTTATTTTATTTCATTACCAACAATTAGAAGGGTTTGAAGATGTCCAATCTCACATAATAATGGCAACCGTGATGGCAGGTGCGACTTTTTTCAACATGAAGACATTAAAATTTCGGCGTCTAATTATATGCTTTTGCGGGAAAATGCGGGTGGCCAACGCTTATTCGTCAATCAAAACCTTTATTACCCGTCCCACAACCTAAAGTCGGCCTCAGACATGGGTCTGACAAAGCTGTCCACGAAGGTGTTTTGACATTATTTTCTACGTTTACATATTTAAACTGTATCCAACGTTGTTATCTAGTACGAGATGCCAAAGAATGTTTTTTTTTGTTTTTTTTTTTTAAATTAGTTTATTAAGTATTATATTTATCAGACAGACGTAAAGCATAATGAAATATCCGTATCCAGTTATATTATAATAAAAATACTATTTGGAAAATACTATGTATTTAGATAGTAGTAAAATTCATCACATTAAAAATATATAAAACAAAATTATTGAAGTTAATAATTATACATGTCTGAACCCGGCATTACAAAGGCGAGGCGATCCAAATAGAGGGCTATTGAAGGGAATTATTGTCGTGGTCTCGTAATTGCTTATAATCAATGAGTTGTCATTTAATTGTGGTACCAACCGATGCATTCATTTCTGCTGGGTGGTATTCCTCACATTCGTACGGAATGAGTGATATAGAGCTGTTTGAAGATTTATTGAACTGCCACATAATTGTACAGTACATATATTTACTTCTTTCATATTACTAGCGATTGGTTTATTACAATTTATGTAAAATAGAAAGTGGGTTTAAAATATATATAAAAAATTTAAGTGCATCTCAATAAAAAAAAATAAGTATAAAATTTTCGACAATATGTTTATTAAATAGAATAGATATTAAATAGAATATTAAATAGATATATAGAATAGAATTACTTTTCATTGTAGATTTTATTTATTTATTTCAATTGACTTTAACGAATAACATTATAAAAAATTATAGAACAATGTGTTTTTGCTTTGGATTCGATACCAGGCTCATACAAGGGATTTAACAAAAATCTATAATTAAAATAAAATGTTTTCTATCTACATATTTTAATAAGCAGGAACTGGATTCCTCATAATTTTGAGTTGAGACACACTGTATTTAAAAGCTTTACATATAAAAGTCAAGTTGGTATGTTATATATAATTGTTTATATAAAACAATTAAATTAATTACGTATACAATTATATTAATAGTACAATAAAAGCAATGTTAAACAAATCTGACGTTAATTGAGCGCAGAATCTTTAGTACCTTTAAATTAGTTTAAATTGTATATTTGATTATTATGTGAACATGTTTAATATTCATGAGTTGATGCGTATTATACATGTTCGGCTCTCTAACGACTTAAGGTAATTGAAAAATATTAATTTTACCCAAAAATATTGCAACATCTGCAGTACCACCCACGTTGGGATGTATTCGCAACTTCGCTTGGAGTTTGGACGTCCAGGGAATAAATTAACAAATACTTTACATGTAGCTTGTATCTCTAGAGGAGAATGGTCATTTTTGGGCCCACTTGATACCTAATAGTTTGGTAACAAAACAATATTCTAAAGTAATATCTTATTTTTTTATTAATTTATTTTAATTACGTCAACACATCATTTACCAATCAATATACGATGTTTAATTACATTAAAGCATTTAATATAATAATAACCCCAAATATTGCATCAGAAAACATCTAATTACTCAATAACTCATGTGAAAAAATTAAAACTGATCGATAATAAGGAATGTAGATACAAAATTAACTAAAAATCATCGATAAACTCGAGAAAAAAATCATGGGCCCAATTCACTTAGGCGAATGGGCATTCTTCTTTGGTAGCGTGATTTTTAAACAAGAAATATCAATTAAATTTTTATCTGCGAACTAATAAGATGTATATTTTTATTTCTTTATATAGCTTAGTTACAATAAAAATTCCGGTATAGCGGAGGTGACTGTTATCTGTAAACACTTCTTTGTGGCAGCAGTTATCGCAACCAAAAAACATTGTTAAAAGTTTGATCTATAATTGGATAACAGCATCTCTGTAGAAATCGAGATCTGGTCTCGGTATTCGATCGTATACACTTCATTACCATGTCGTTCAACTTATACAATAGCATTGAGCATTGGGTTGCATATAAATTGAGGTTGTCAAGAGATGGAAGCTCATTCTGTACGAGTGAGTGACGGCTACTCGTTATGGTAAGGTCGCGACCGCTTCAGTCTTTGGATTTCTTTTGCCGCTCATATCATTCTCCTGGTGTCCAATTAATCAGTGTTTTGACGCATGTCGTTCTGTAATGAGACCGAATACACCTCCTGAATATAGATTTGTAAATTACAATATTACTTTTAAAGACTGAGATGGTTTAAGGCACTTACTATTTTATTGTATTTTGGCACCAAATTCGTTGATAATTTAAAGAAAAAAATAGGAATAATTCATTGAGATATATACTAGAGGCGCAATAACGCTCCCAACGTGAGGCGAGTGAAGATCTGCCCACAGCCATAATTAAGCTTTCTGTCAGTTGGTATTTGACAGGACGTATATAAACTCATAATGGGCAAATATGTGGTGAAAACGTGCAATTCTCGATCCCAAATGCACAACAAAAAAAGCGGGATTATGTTTCACACGTAAATAGATCCTTTCAACATCTATATTGTCCTTAAACAACCAAAAAACAGATAAAATTAGGGATATTTTTTACATTTAGTGTTGCTAGTAAAACATCGTTTCCCATAACCCGTATTATAATATAAAAAAAAGAAATATTTTATTTTTAAGAAAGAATAATTTCAACTTATATTAAACAATTAAAACATTGAACTTTATTTTATTTAGCTAAAAATGCATGCCTCTAGATATATTATAATCGACACTAAATAAAAATATCTAAAGAAAAAAAAAATTAGTGTGTGGAAAATTTTTAACTATACCGGCAACACTAAGATTGACATTGTCAAATCGTTTAAAACGGCCTACGGCTTTTTCATGTCAAATGTATGGGATTTGCGCCTCTAGTTATATATCTCAATGGAATAATTGGTTTTTTTATTTTATTTTATTATTATTAATATTGGTAATTTTTTTTTATTGTAGCTAGGCATGTGACAATACTCCGCCTGATGTAAAGCTAGAGTGCGAACCATGAACGGAAACAATTCCTATCACAGATAAATTTTTAAAGGCAGTAGTCGCCTCCGCTATGCCGGCTTGAGGAGACGAATGTGTACCATCCATATTGACAGTGCAATCCTCTCGTTACACCTGGCTACTTTCAAACTGATTCCGAAACGAAAGTTTAAAGTTGTTTATACACTTATGAAATATTTAGCGTATAACCAAATAATTAAAGTATCTGACTAAATTCCTATAAATACCTATTTAACGTACCTTACACACCTTAATATTTTCTAATGTTAAACTAAAAGAAATAGTTTTCTAAGGTATTCATTTAAGGTTTTCTGAAATTACTATTAGGTGGTCTATTTAGTGTGAAAGGTGGTCTTGTTTTTGTATATAGACCTCCATGACTGCTAAGCCAACATGACAATGCGAGATAGGTGGTCGATAGCTGGACAGAATCTAAATTAAGTTGCGGTATTTCCACATTTAGAATTTTGTTTTAAGCACTTTACTTGGAAATAGTGAAAAGGTATTAAATACATCAACTCTTTTTATTTAATATGTAGGTACATACTTCTATACAATTTCCCGTTTTATATTTATTTGCAATCAGCTATTCAACTGTTGTGGGTTACATAAAAAAACCTGAAAATCTTTATTAATAAACTGGCTATCTAACGCAAAAAGGAAAAAGAAGGTTATTAGTAACTTATCTACGTGAAATGTATACCTATATCTATGTTAAAGGACCATGCCCATTTTTGGCCACAAAACAATATTCTAAAATAAATCTTATTTATTAACTAAATCTTATTAACTATGAAAAGAAGTGCACAAAAAAGATCAAAAAAAGACATTTAAACGATTAACTCGAGGCAATCATAAATGTTTGTAAAACATAATAAAACATGAAAACGAATAATTGGTGTAATTTAATGAAGTCATCTAATACGTACATACATGAAAAACGAATACAGCTGGGTGGCCCGAAATTGAGTGCTTTTAATAATGGCAATTTGAGTCAATCCTAATTGACTACCCCAGGCTGTATTCAAAGCCAACTAATAATTTAGAAATAAAACGTCAAAATTCAAATTTTAATGCGGGGAATTTTGGCGGCCATCTGGAGACATTAGGTTATTTGTCGTGAATTATTTTCCTAAACTTGTGTTTCTTTGAGTGTTAATGTGTAACGATGGTGGATTATAATTATTAACCATGTCTATTAAGTATTTGTAAACGTGCATGAGTGTGGGCAAACAATTTAAAAGAAGAGAACGTTTGTTTTCAATTTTCCTCCAAAACTCCGTAGCTGCCACTTTTAAAATCAATCCAATAATTTATTTACAAGTTAAGGGGTTACAATTTTGCCGCCACAAATATCCATTTGGGTGCGTAAATTTTGTCTTAATTAGATGCAGTATATCTTAGATAATAATTACAAAATATCACTGGGGAGGTGTCTCTGGTGACAGCTATCTTTTTTACATATTTTTTAGATAATATAGATTAATTTAGTCGACACGTGTTTCTGGAAAACTTTTGTAATTGCTTTGTTCTTTTTTTATTAATTTTTAAAAATTGCGATCGTAATATTGGCAAACCTGAGGATTCGTTCGGAACTAAACCATTGCCAATGAACAAAAAAAAAATCGTTTGTCAAAAGTTCAAACAAAACTTTTCATTTTTAAAAGTTCCTGTTAATTAAAACATCGTGTTTATAGTGTAGTTTTGTTTTAAAAATTACAATAGTTATTCGTATAAAACACTGTTATTGTTAGGAAACACAAACAAAAGATATTTGACAAACTTGTGAGGCGACAACCATAGACAACATAATAATCTACAAAACTGTTAGGTTGGTACTTTGCATTCTATCTTGTCAAACGGTACGAAATTCGAAGTAAAAGGTCGAAGACGGTCATTACAGTTTTTCAAATATCTCCTCGATTTTTAAGTATTTTCAGACGAGAATCAAAAAATTCTTCTAATTGAAGTGATATCTCGAAATGGTTTTCGATTCACCATGGGTTAGTTTTTTTGGACCTTGCCCAAATTTTATAATAACTGATAATAATAATACTAATAACAACTAATAATATTTTTAACAAATGTACCTAATAGAAATAGTAAAATAATCTTCATCTATTTACATTATTCAATCACTTATTTCAACGATCATTCAAGCTGTAAAAATCTTTTTCAGTCAACCACTTTGTTTTTTTTTTAATTTAAGTTCAATTGGATTACACAATTTAATACTGTCAGGTAATTTATAATATATTTATATACACATGTTATGTACGCTTTTTTGTATCTATATGGGGTGGCTAATGTAGTTTATTCATATGCTCTTGTCGAATGGGTCTACTATGACAATCTCTATAATTTTTAAAGTGGTTTGGGTTTTTCTTTACAAATAGACAGACGTCTTTAATGTACATACAGGATGTATTATTGTATAATTTTTAAACAATCAACTGTCGTGATAACATGCTCTATCAATGGCACACAAACATCTCTTCCCTAATTTGAAGAGCATTTCCAGATCGGTAGAGTTTACCATATTAAAATATTGAAATTCCATAACTCAGTACGGAGGCTAGTTATCCATTATATGCTAGCTTCGGTTGACACAGTCTACTTTAGTCAGCTTAAGCTTTTGCCAATTCATATAAACATGTAATATCCAGTTAGACCCAAAAATTTAACTGATTCCACCTCCTCCACATGATAACCTTCATACCTAACTTTAAGTACAAAAGGTTTAGATATATATGAAATAAACTGGATAATTTTTTTTAAAGATTAATATTTAGATTATTGTGTTTCAAGCAACTCACAACATTTGTCATAGCTTCATTTATGTCTGATTCAAAAAGTTTTTTGCTTCTACATTTTACCGTTATTGTTTGTGGTTTACTTGACAATTTTACTAAAGCTACTTCTGTGATTAATTAATGATATGTGATGCAAATATTTACATTGACAACATATGAGTATTTATATTATCCCCAATTTTTTTTATAAATAAATAGATAATAACTTAGGTACAATTTCGGCAGTTCACGAACAATATTTTGTTTACAATTTTTTTTTTAAATTTTAATGGAAGTTATATTAACGATAACTACTTAGAAAAGTTATCGATAAGATAAATATGGTAAGTAGTAAACGACGTTAGACTATTAAAAAAGGTTTCTTTATCTAAATATTATTGCTGCTAAAAGCCTATTTTTGGGTTTGTTTAACGCCAAGCCGCTGATTCTTGGTGGTCGTCGGTGGCTGTTTACATGAGGATCACGTGTATTTAAAAAAAAAAGAGTTAGCAAAAAAATGTTTGTTCGCCACCACCCACCAGGATCAGAATTTTTGTGACTTGCAAACATTGAAATCTATATGTTTAACTATATTTGTTCCTTTGCTATGAATCATCCTTTTCCAGAAGTCTCACGGATAAGGAATTTGTGATTTAAATAACTTTATTTTTCATTTTAGCAAAACTATTTTTACAATGAAACAATGTTATCTTCTGAAATATATATGGTTTTATGGCTACTTCTTTCAACTGACTGAAAATAGTTCGCTGATCACGCCGGCATATCAGAAACAGCCGACTGCGGACTGGGTCAAGCGCTAAATTACACATAAAAAATAATGTAAATATAAAAACTAATGAAACATAATAAGTTATTCGATCAGCAATAAGACGATCACAGAAACAACGCAATCAAACATAGCATCAGTTAATTTAATTAGGTATTTTTAAAACTTAATTAAAGGCGAGGATTCTTTGTCGATTTGTGGCGGTCTTGGTATGGGCGATCGATTGCTACCAGTGTGTTTTTTGCTGCAAGTTGGCAAGCCATTCATTATTTTCAATTATGGTTAACTTCGGTCCCGTCGCCTGATCAGAATTGTCCAGATCCCCTTCAAATTAATTGTACTGATTATCCAATTGAATTCTGTGTAATTGAGTTTTTGTTCAAAGCGTTATTAACGCCACTGATAATTGTTTAATTGCTTCGCATTGAGAAGATTTTACTGCATTTGTTTTCTATTTTATTTTTCTTTGTCGTCGGCTTTGTCATGGCAAAACTTATTCAATATTTAAAATTTTATCTGTAACTTGGAAATAATTGAAGTTGAATTAAAAACATTTCAAGCGAACACATCGTATAAATTAGCGAACGAATAAATCTTATTTATAAACTACAAATAAAATAAAACGTAGTTATATTAAAAATTTCCTATTACCTAGAAATTGCAATTTTAATAACCCCATTATCTTTTGTATGAAAAAACTGGCAGTCGGCCGCACTGAGTTTGCGTAGGCTTACGACAAAATCTTCCCAGACGACATTTTGATGCTTAATTACCGTGAGGCTTAATGTGCTTTTAAACAACTTGTGAGGAATTTTATCGTCGACGACGGCGACGGGCACTGCGCATGGCGGCGTACCCTGGTATACTTCAAACATACTAACGCAAAAATTATAAGTTTATTGTCAATTTTATTACAATAACAATATTACTAAAATTATACATTGTTTTTACTTTTTTTAGTATATATTCTGTGATTCATTGTGGTTAGGAAAACTATGACATTTTCACGCATTGAAGCAACATTGTGTAGTAAATAGGTAACCGCAGAATTACATTTGCTATTGTAAAAATTACATAAACATGTACCTACCGTTTTTTTAAACTTTTGTTGAGTTTGACAATTTAAAATGAAATCGAAAAATTCAGTTTTTTTATATAATATATATATAGTAGTCAGTTTGGCATAGACTATAGTCCGCTTGTTGACAGTGCACACTATTCTCATTATACCGAGTTAATCCCGAAACATAACTAGATTAGATGCTTCACGGGCGTTACATTTGAATACTTTCTTTCTACCTATACCCGAGGGCGACAGACTGGCCTAATAATCAGTCTGTCTATCATTCTTCTTTAGATTCAATTTTAATTAAACATAACTTTACTTCAAATGTAAATAGAAATTATTTATTTTATTAAACTTAGTAATTAATGTCATACCTAATATTAAGTTTATGTTGTGTTTTATGGACCGTATTTATAACATTAACATATATCCTAGAGCAATTACATTTTTTACGATTAAAACCTTGGAAGGGCTATCATAATAAAACAATAAAATTACAATTTATTAAAAGCCCAATGCGCATTTTCTTCGCAATATTTCACCTAAAATTTATTGCAATTTTTGAAGTATTTTTTTATAACGGTTCATATAATATACTTACTGTAATCATAAAAACAAAAATTCCTTGTAATTTTATTACCCAATATTGCACAAAAACATTTCCTTAAATCGTACACCTGCTTAAATTCGACGTAGTCGATGATAAAATCTAAAACGATTCGCGAAATAACCCTTTATCGCTCAGTTAATTAGTGAAAAATATACAAATATTTGTCTCGTCCATAACGCGCGACTCTGACGATCTTAATTGGGGTTTTAAGAGGGGTTTACGCCGTCGTTCGCTCGCTTGTTTAATGAAAATTGCGATGACGATTAAAAAGGTGATTTAGGACGCACCCAGCGCGATAAAAAATATACCTCTTTTTATAAATGATGCAGGTTTTTACATAATTTTATGTACGCTATAGTTTTTTCTTTTTTCATAGTAGTGCGGCATGTCCGGAGCTAAGAGGGCGAAGATGACTATCCATGTTGACAAGGGATACTTTTCTCGTTATACTCTGCTACATCCAAGCCGATTCAGAAACGCGATTAGGTCGCATACACTAGAAAATGGTGTCCCAAAATGGCAGACTACAATAAGCATTATAAATCCTTAATTATTTATATATTATCTATAATTCATAAAAAATAATAAAGGTTATAATTTTCCTTGTAAACAATCCTGTAATCCATAAATTGTAACGTCTCTTAATGAAATATAATTATGTCGATTTGTTCTTTATAATGTGTACATTATAGTGGTAATATTAGTTTTACCATGTATAACCGGAGTTATGAGAAATGATCAATAATGGTAATAACCTGAAAAAAAAACCTGAAAAAACCTGGTGCAATATTTAGTAGTGGGTGTAGTAGAATTGTATAATATATTCTAAGCTAAAATTAATTTTATTATGTACGTACGTCTTATAATATATATGGAGTCATTATATATATTTATGGAGATTTCTGCAATTTTTCGTGTAAGAAACAAAAATAAATTTAATATATTAATAATCATAAAATATTTATATATTAGGCATGGAAATGTAAGCGTAAAATTGAATACAATGCAGTTTTGCAAGAATATTAAATGCATATAAAATTGGTGTTAAATTGTGGTAAATCCTATGTAATTGTTCGAAATCTGACCTTAATTTTATATTTATAACACAATATTATATCTATATCATACCATCTAGGTATGTATTATACTATAATAAGTATATTATTTCAATATTATATTATACAAAAAACGAATTATCCGATTTCGGGTCGGTATTGTATGTGAGACGTATATAGGTTTGTAAGTTCCTCGGCCTTGATACACATATCATATTATAATATAATAATTGTTAATTTGTCTGCATATATAGAAATGTATCAAAACATTATCTTTAGCAAAACAAAAAAGGAACAATTTAGGCACATGCGGGTCCCAATTGGCGAGTTTCCTTTTCTGGAGCCCCCTTGGTGACAATCAGTCACGACTCCATTGCTACAAAATACAAGTATGTCCGACGCTTTATTTGGAAAAAATATGTATATAAAAACTTAAAATAACTTGGTTTCAATTGGAACGTTAACATTACTATGTCAATAAAATATATTATACAATAATATTTCAATTATTATTTATAAATGAATCGTTTAAAATATAATGTCAAAGCAGTTTAGCATAATTTATTTTATATCAGACATCAGAGTTGAGTGATAAATTCTACTAAATTGACATCCTATTATTCAGAAGTAATTACGTGCTTCTACAACAATATTAAATATAATTATCATCAATCAATTGATAGGTATCCATCATATTTTTATCGTATATTAAAAAGAAAGTCTAGGTAGTGGCTGTGACCTCGTTCACATCTGCCAGGGCTCCGATACGGGCGCGTAGGTGCTAGTTACTTACCCTCAAGGTGGTTAGGACCGCTTCGTGACTTACCGGAGCCGACAACCGCCAAGAATAAGAAATAAACGTCCACGTCATGCGAGCGGCCGCTTTAAAAATGTTAAAATAAATAAAATGCACACGTCGGGGCTTATCTCGTACTTGCACATTGAAAGAGCACTATAGGCTTGTCGCACACTATGATATATAGCTTGCAACAGTTTGGCTTTTGCAATGCGATCTTGAGAATAAAACATTTATTTACATAGGTAAGTATACAATCACATATACCCAAGAGTAGAATGTTAGAATTCCACTTTATTACGGAATCTAACAAGACTAACTACCAAATATTATTTAGGCGATTATGACCAATATATACTATAAAATAATTTAATAAAGTAATAAAAAATTATGGTATTTGTAATATGTAGTGTGCGCTGAGGTTGCATGGCGTGTGCCCGCGGCAGGTGCGCCGGCGCAGGCGACTGGTTCGCGCCACTGCGAATATTCTCCATCTATTTATTCCATGATGCGACTATCCACCAGGGTTACCAATAAAAAGATAAAACGGTGGATAACATAAATAATTCCAACAATAAAAATAATATAAAATAATTTATTTCTTGTTAACAATTTGAGAGAAGCGATTGTATAAGGCAGCAGTGTCCTCCGCTATGCCGGCTTGAGCAGACGAATGTGCGCTGTCCATTGACATGATACACACTTGTAATTATAAAAAAATAAGTTCTACTTAGTAATAAATTATAGAGCTTTTACATATCTAAAAGCTGCAAATATCTTTAGAAATAAATTATTTAAAGTGCATTTTATCCTGAATAATGTTAACATTTGGTACATGGTAATGTGCTCGCCCACCATACTATTTTACGCACTTACTGATTGATATTGCAACAGTGCATTTAATGGCAAAGGATTATACCAAGATGAACACATCTCATAACCAGTTATCGACCACAACCGCTATTATCATCTATGTAACTTTTATTTTATGATCAGGTAAGAAATTCAATTCTAATGGGGAAATATGGAAAAGAAAAGTGGAAGGCAGACTGATGATGGTTTTTAGTCCAGTCTACAGTCTTAGCGTAGTACCATCACTTTCGAATGTAACACTCGTGACTTTGTCGCGTTTCGGGAGCTGTTTGAAAGTAACCAAGTATAGCGAGAGCGTGAGGAGTACGTTCTTCTTTTGTTAAATGGCCTTATATGTCATAATAACGACAATTCTGCCAATGTCGAGTAGTTCTTGATGTTTGTGCATCAAATTGCGGTGTTTTACAATTTGACGCTTTCTTGGAGTATTTGGCGGCACTTCACCCGGTCACGTCACAATATGAAGGTTTTCACGGCGTGGGATAACCACAAAAAAAAAACCGCTTCCGTTGCCTCATATAGAGTGAATTTTAATGTCCACAATTACTCACATGCGCAGCATAAAATTACGCAAAATAACACCAATTTTACACAATAATAACCACTAAACTAATTAAGGAAAGGGATAAAAAAACACCTCAACCTTCCTGGGAAAAAGAGCGGCAAACACTCGAGGAGTACGTAGATGAGAGATGGTGCATATTCGTCTTCTCAAGCGGGCGGTAACTGTTGCCTGTAGTGGCAGTTGTTTTCGTTCTAGCACTCTAGCTTAACATCAGGCGGAGTGTTGTCATATGTCGAGATACAATAAAATAAAAAAAGAGATATTGCCGATTATACGTAAGCGAAAAAAAACTATTTGTTCCCGAGTTTTCTCGTTGTCACATTTGATTCACGGTTGAAGTGAGTGAGTAAGTGGTAAATACAGAATGACTTGCAGCTTGGCCACAATGCGAACGCATGCACTTTGATGCGATATAAAATGCATGTCATTGTACAGAAAACCAAGAAAAAATAAAATGTATTTTAATGCGGGAACATGACAGTGTTACAAACTGAGGTAGGTACGCTGTATAGCTTCATTTGTATTCTAAAGTTCGGCATAGCGGAGGTGACTATTGCCTGCAGTCATCTGTTTATAGTACTTTTGTCATAAAAGTGCATATTATATATTAATTGATTTATTTTTTCTCGTTTTATTTCTTATATCAGAGTTCGTAAACATATGTATGGTACACATTTGTCTTCTCAAGCCGGCATAGCGGGGGCGAATATATCTGTAGTAGCAGTTGTTTCCGTTCATGAACCGTACTCTAGTTTTACATTAGGCGGAGTGTTGTCATGTGCCGTGCTACAATAAAAAAATAGATAAAGATTAATGAAGTTAATGATTTTGTTATACTTGTATTAGCTAGATTATGTGAAATAAAATCGTAATTACGCAGGAAAAGAACCAAAAACAAGTTGCCGTTACATTTAAAAATGTATAAAATGCATACATCACCGGAGGGTGTCTTTTTCTTGTCTTAAATTTAAATTATTGGTCCAGTTGAGATGATATTATCGTTTTGATACATAAACGCTTATTTTTACCGTTATTTTACAAAGATTCATATCGTAAAACTCATTGGTTACATTAAATTATAAGATACACTTTTAATAAATGACCTTAACCTTTTTAGAATTGTAGGCAGACGAATGATAGCATTAGTCCTGTCTGCCGCTGCCGTATCGAGGTACTTTCAAGTGCAACACCTGAAAAGTAACCTAGTAGAAAATAGAAGCAATCAGGTATTGACGAGAGGAGTGTACACTGTCAACCATATTTCATCTGTGGTAGCAGCTAGGCGAGAGAACATGGACCGAACTCTAGCTTAAATTCAGGCGGAGTGCGGGCTACTACGACTTGACCTTGAACTTCACCTTGCTGTAATCTTAATTCTAATGTAATTTTTATTTTTTGACATAAATATTTACGCGTAAAAATGGGTAGTTACGGAGCGGAACTAACATAGATAAAAGACCTTACTAATCCATATTACATGTAAATAAGAATAAATATGTAATTATTGTTTTTACTATAAAAACCTTAATGCGTATCAAGCCAAGAACAACACAAGCACCTAATTTTGTTCAAAACTGCTAACTTAACTAACCTAACTGCTAACAGACGATCGAACTCCATTCCCATATACCCAGTACCGTTTTCCACACGTTTGAATATGACATGACAGCGAACCAAATCCGCGATCGCAGTCTGACCAAGATTTATTGTCAGTTACGGCTTTGAAATGGGACTATTAACTACATGTGATTAAAGTAAAATACAAAAAATCCAGTATAAAATACAACACACGCTTCCAATGAAATATACCCGCTTCGTACTCTGTAGAAAGGTTGCTCACGGTACTCTTGGAAAAAATCTCGTTTACTTAATTAAGTGAAGCATAAATTCGTGACTAGTATTGTGGGAGATTCAACAAAACTCTTCACTGATAACTACTTTATTTGGACGCCCCGAGCTTTTAAATGTCGGATTTATAAATTGTATTTTTAAGGAAAATACTTACTTCAATTAATTTGTAGTTTAAATATATCATTCGAAAATAATGAGATATATGTAAATGTTATATCTACCTACAGATATATTCCTTCCCAATAGGAGATTGGTACACGCACAAGTGAGAGGGTACTACAACTTCAAGGAGACATCGTGCGATGTTCCTCTCAAAGCAAACGTTGTTCCAAGTCAGCAATCAATTTAAAATTATGTTAATACATGTTTCCAAGCATTAACTGCTAGTAATTTGTGCATTTTGTGTCGCAATGTTTGCTTTAAAACTCGCTTTCGTGTTACATATTCATGCTGAAAGTTAATTTGTGTTAATTGACGCTTAAAAATATATTGAAATAAAGAGGTTCTGGAATAAAACATATAATAAGATACAGAATCTCTAAAAATAAATATATAATGTACAATTATTTTTTATAGTACTTCACCTGATGTTAAAACTTAAACTTTAATATACGCAATTAACATAGAAATGGCTGAAGATGGTGCTTCCACTAGCATATGAAGACGAGCGTTCAAGTGGACAATTTGACAGGATAAACTCTTTCTCCTCGTTCTACCCGGCCACTCCCAAGCTGATCCTCAAACACGACATCACTTTAGGAGTATTGACTTGAAAATGGCTGTATTACTCCGACTTGGCAGATATGGACTAATAACTATCACTATGCACCTGCCTGTCTCTTAAAATCTGAAAAGATTATAATAATTCCAAACAAGCCAACTTCACAACTCAAATTCTTACACAAGGGGTAAAATTTGCGTCGATAAAAAACACTAAACCTGTTATTCTATAATTCGAGTGAGCTTCGCTTCCATAATAACCGTAATAACGACGTTACAGCGTCCATAAGTCACATAGTATTTCTTGCTATAACGACCTGCTCTTGTGAAAAATATTATGATAAATGTGAATCAATATTGTTTAAGATTTACGATGGTTATCACCTCGATTCTGTGGTGGTTATCACGTATTTATGATAAGAATATGTTTGATATTACAACAAATACATATTTAACCGATAGTGAGATAACAATGCTAGTTTTTAACATCTAAACAACAGTTCTTCGATACTATTCTTCATCAAATACATAAAAATTCATTATAACTACACATTCTACTCGTATAACGCATCTAGGTTAGTTATTGGAAAAACTTGAAGTTTTTAACAAATACAGCGCTTTTAGCGTACGAGTTATTTTGTTTTTAATTTTGACCAACAATTCTATACAAATTGCCCCTTGCACTCAGAGTCGGAACTAAGGTCAAGACTTGGACGATTTTTACATGTTTTAAGCGTAGCAAAATTTACAGCTTCAAAAGCATACCTGCAAAATCATTTTATGTGTTTCATAGAGTTTTATACATTAAAACGTGCACGCACGCTGTACGCCACGCATTGTACGCGTTATGTGGAACTGGACGTAATCGTCTTCCATACATAGTGATATTCACACAGAGCGTGACTGACCGCAGAGTACTTGTCTGTCTGGTTGGCTGACACATCGGTTACGCCTTTCTGAATCATGCCGACAATTTAAGAACATTTCAAGTCGTAGAGAGGCTTACAACTTGCCGCATAAGCTTTGGAAAGTTCTTCCGGGAAATATCTTTGAGAAAACAGATTAATTAATCATTCTATACTAAAACACGGCAACTATGCCCAAAAACCCCTTGTTGAATTATTATATAGTTTTTTTGTTCAATACAAAGTTATCATCGCCCATGCGGCCTAGTGTTCACTTTTCAGTATTGCCAAATTTTCAGTTTTATTTTTGAACTGTTTTAGTAGAGGATTCTTTACTAAACCTTTCAGCTGAGTTTTGGTGGACAAATGAAATGGCACTTTTGAATCATTTCCACGTCCACGAAAATTTAAAGAATGGACCTACCAAAACTTATTTGTTGCAAATCTTTAAACAAAGTACCTAACTAAATTAAAAATATAAAAAACAAAAAATAATCGATTTTTTATTTTAAATAAAATTATTATAAACGTAAAAGGTAACGATACTAACACGGAAATGAAATGTGCAGACCCTGTCGCCTTCACGCGATAAACGCCCACATGCATAATAGGCTCCCTTTAATTGTATACTTTCGCCATATATTGCGTTTTAAATCAAGTTAATGCTTTTAATATCAAACATCGACAGACAATTCGTAAAAGCAAATTAACGATGATAAGTCCTGTCAAAGTAGCTTTAAGAACTGTCCAATCATTACTTTGAAAATAAACAGGGTATTTACAACTTTAACTCATTACATATAAGGGCTATTTTAGTTATCGTTTTGTTTTGCTGTTAGCTTTGTATGTCAGTAGTTAGGACATACGGTTCATGTGAAAAGGTTTTAACACCTTCTTATCGTAATATCGCATCAGTTACGGACGTCTACAACTTGGGAACACGCAACCACCAATAAATGCAACTACATAGGTACCTTCACCTACCTTCATTATAATGCAGGTATATCTTTAGAAAGTTTATACGTATTTTATGTTTTATTACTGACTTTTATTACCGTACTCATTACTGCTATTTTGGCAGTTATATAGTACCTATAGATACTAAGTTAGTGCATATTTCATAGGCACTGAGGGACCAAAGTACATGTAACAATACACTAGACATACAATACAATAAATAAAAAGGATAAGACTAATACAAAAAAAATGTAACAAAAAAAGTCTCTGACAACCTTGTAAGTCAGTGGATATGAAGTAGGGGGGGAGGAAATAGAAGAAAAACAAATGAAAAATAGACGTGATAAAGAGTGGTAGGCAGATTGATGATCCTTGTTCGTCCAATCTGCCACCCGGGGTTGTACCAACATTTTAAGTGTAACACCCGTGAAATGACCTAATCGCGTTTAAAGGTAATCAGGTAGAACGAGAAGAGTGTGCATTGACAGCCTAGAATCTAGACACAGCCGGGAAAGCGGAGGCTACTGCATGACACTTCGTTTTATGTTAAGACCATGTGTAAGTTCATGATCTATAGAGAAATGCACACTCTCCTTTCGGTATACTCGACTAGTTAACCAAATTCATTTTTCATAAAGGGACACATCACTGACATGTTAAAAATGCCTATACTTATTGTTGGAATAATTTACTCATATATTATAAAAGTATACAATGTATACAGACATCCTAATTCCACATAATTTCAATGTAATGCAATCGCAGAGCGCAATGCAATTTTCCATCCGCCTATTTCGTTTGCAAATGTACACTATAATTTGTTATAGCTACTGAATTACGTTTTTATGATGCATCTCTGATTGATGAACACAGTTTCCTAGAATAATCTATAATATAAAATGTAATTGAAATAGTTATACTTTCAATTCCAGTTTTCTCATTACAATCCGCTTGTATATTACCTATCTGTCGTAGAATATTCTCTATCATAATCAATCATGTACGAATAGATGCAATAGTTACTCGTTTGAATGTTTACCAGATAGTAATATGATACTAAAACCTATTCAAGACGTGACAGATGAAATACGGCACAAATTTCGAAAAATATCGGATTCTGTACACGTCATTTAATACGATGGAACCGCCGGCATAGTACACTACCTATAATTTATGCGTGGTCGTGCACACCGCGCCTACCGCTTGGCTCTCCGTGGGTGAATCGTGACAGGCACAATCGTCCGAGAATTAGACGTTTGCCGCGAAATGTACAAGAGATTGCAAAGTACAACATCATGTGATATTACAAGCTTCTGTTACTACGTTTAGAGCACATTATTGCATTTGCTATCTGTATACGCTTTTGTGAAAATTAAAATACCTACTACCATGTTTATTAGGAAAATTACTAATTGTATTAAATACGAGTATTTAGTCATTAATTTATTTTATGTGTAACACCCGTAAAATGACCTGGTTGCGTTTTGGGATTGACTTGGAAGTAGTAGAGTATTGTGTATTGTGAACGTCGGTGGCGCATATTCGTCTCCTCAAGCCAGCCCCCTCATAGTGAAAGCGGATGCCTTCGCTTTAGCGAATCAGGAGAAGTATGGTCACATGCCGATACATAGAATCAACTATAATTATCTCAAAATTGCACCTAGATAGAAGTAGTTAAAGTCATTTATGCAACTTGTGTTCTATGCGTGCTGCAAATAGGTGAAGCGTTCACCATATAACCTTGGACAATTGTGAGCGTCATCACGTGCTTACTTACCTGCATAATAAACCACTACCATTAATTCTTCTATTAACTAAACGCGGATATCATTTGAACACCTATACTAAAAGTTAACAGTAACATAGATTTCAACTTATGCCAAATTATGGGTGACAATTAATAACGAATGTATGTAAATAGATGTATGTGTCAGTTAGAGGTTAGACCTCTGCCCCCGGGGCTGACGTCGCGTGGCGAGGCGCGGGCGGCGCGTGCCTGGGAACCCGCGGCGCGCGCGCGTTCTCACGGCCCCGATGACCTCCACATCTCCTCTCACCTCACTTTCCCTCCTCCTCACCGCGGACCTCCGTCTGAGTTGTGCCGCAACCTTTCCCAGTACTTAGAGAGATAGTGCCTTTAACCTTTTTCAGTTTAGTCCGTCCACAATTTGAGGTTTCGCTCCATTTTGTAAGATGTTCTAATATTATGTAAATATAAACATTATTCTTCTCATTATTATACATGATTATTAATATCCTCGTAATTTTTGTTTAAACAGGCAACAAATCGTAAATTACTGACAAATTGTATACAAAAAATTACCAGATAATCTTAATTCATATTGTTACTTCGTATTATATTTATTAGTTAAGATAAGCTGCAATCTCCTCAAGTATTGCGTCTCTCCATTTATGTGGCTTTTGCCGCTTCCTAATGATGCCTCGAGTCGAAATCTCAGCCGCCTATAGTAAGCCTGTTATTGCAGATTATGTCTACAGCGTCAGTGCCTTTCGCTAAATAATGATCCAGCTTTTTATCGTCATACCTACCTACCTAAATATATTTTCTTTTAAAAAGAAGCGCAGTTTTTTTTTTCAGTTAACGTTAATTTTAATACAATACCTACATCAGCAAATACTTTGGAGTAATTAACATCTCATTGTTCGATCGCTGACCTTTTTTGTCCTAGTTTTTCTATTCTTTAGCTTATAATATATCGTATCGTCATGTCCACCCTAACTGTGGCTGACTAAGGTTAATTACTAAAGGTAATTAAGCAAATTATAGGTAGGTGAAGGTAGGTACCACTACCGCTTTATCACTTAATTACTCGTACAGAAACTGTTTAGAACTGTTTTATATCTAATAGTTTTTTTTAATATTGCAGTTGCAAGTTTTCCAAATAAAAAGAAATAAGATTTCTAATTAAATATAAATAAATCCTAGTAAAAATCAAGCGCCGGGTAACAATAAAGAATGGCAGACAACGGAATGGTTATTAGCTACCGTTCTGGGATACCTACTACTACTTTTTCAGGATCAGAGAGAAGAGAAGGCTTTGACTACATTCATCTCCTCCACCCGGTATAGTGAGGGTGACTGCTATTTGCAGATATTTCTCTCTGCATAACACAAAAACATATTTTTAAACAAATATTAATAAAGTTTCGCGTAGATATAGATATACGTCATACATGAGCCAAAAAAAACTGTAATTTAATCTGAACAAGTATCGATATTCGTTTACAAGTCACGTTTAAGTAACTACAGTGAAATTTACGGTAGATATCTTGAATCGGTAAAGTCGTATTTTAAGATTTTAAGTGGAATAACATGAGACCCATCATTACAAAAAAAACAGTAGATGTATCACCACTAATAACTTTTTTTATATATGACGTTTCATTAAAGCAGACGATAATGTCCAATCTTCCGTCCTGTGGTATTAATTACCACTTTACTTTCAAATGTAACTTTGTGTTTATGAGAAATAGTTAAGTATTGTTTAACGTTGTCGAAAGGTATGCAGTCAGCAATCACCTCCGCTATGCTCACAAATATAATAATTTAGCCTGCATGAAAATAATTTATCCGAAAATCAGTTTTTATCACAAATTATGGCGATCTCAAAAGCACTTAACTTGACTCATCATAACGATTTATATTAATAACCCTAAATGAGATGTGTTTTATGAAGATTTTGTTCGGTAATTTGAGATATTTTATTTGGTTATCGCATATAAATTGAATAGAAGCGTGCTCAGTTACTTCGTAGTGATTTAGTTTAATTAAATTAAAAAGAAAAAGTTTAATATAAATGCATTTTATTATTTTCATTTATTGTTATTATGTCGTTACATTCTATTTTTTATTGGGAATAGTCTGTGTAATAATAAGCTGTGAGCCACTGTCTAGTTCTGTAACAATTTTTTAATTGTCTGTACTAAAGTTACTGCTTGTAACAAGTTACAATGGTACCGGTAAGAATTTAGTGAAGTTTGAACATGGGTCTCATTGATCGTGAGATTCGTCGTCTACCGCTAGACCACGACCGCTCTATTTACTCTCTTATATGTTTTATGTTGACTGTGGCCTGTTGTATTTACTTACTAAATAAATAAATAATTTTATTGCGGAATGCTTATCTTTTCTAGCTAGCCCGGCGTATGACACCGCCTGATGTTAAGCTAGAGTGTGGTCCAGACTGTTACCACAGAGACGTCTGAGATGCAGGCAACAATCGGTCATGGCGGATTGAGGTCTCAAATTAACATTAACAATGTGTGCAACATTGCAGCCGCAGTCGCAGAGAGATGACTGACATTTCTTTTTTTTTTGTTTTGTTTTAATTTTAACCTTTTTATTAGCCTCCATAAACTATGTTAAATGCAGTATAATTTCATTAGAATGTCGGTCATCATAATAACATGAAAGAAGGCTTCATAATCCCGAAAAGGAATGCACTACGTTTGTTCCCACGGCACATCCTGAGTATTCCCGAGGCGTGTATTATCCTCATAATGGTTACAAGAAACTCAACAGCACCTAACTTTTTTGTTGACCATCCACACTGAAACAATCTTCGCGAAACAATCCTTACTTTTTTATAAACGTATTTGTACCTTATGCTTTCAATAATAAGGTATATATTTGTTTCAATAAAAATTATGCAACTTTACGCAGCTCAAAAATAACACTAAAACATTTCTTGTTTTCATTCCCCATTATGAAATTTTACGCTATAAAATTGAAACTTCCATAAAGTGGCTTATTAAATAAAATACTGTTGATCAGAATTCGCTCATAAAGATAGACTAACTTCGCATGCATATAAAGAATGATACTCGTTTGACGTTCCTGTTCCCGTTCCGTTCCGCCCCGTTAGAAAGGACAATGCCCATTTTTAACCCCCTTAATATCTTTCTTAACAGTTTCTTAGAAAACAATTGCATCATGAAAAGTCAAATTACTCAATTACCCGGGTAAGAAACTTAAAACTAGTGAAGATTAATGTGGATTAATTTTCTTATAAAATGAACTAAAAATCATCGGCAATTTCGAGGAAAAAGTGGGCCGATTTATTTTAGGCGAATAGGCATTCTCCTTTTAGTATAAAGATTCCAACACTTTACTTATACCTATACTGAAGCAAATGGTATTTGTTATTTGAATTGAGTGAGACATAGAACAAAGATGGACAGGACTTGTCTACGAAATGAAGATGTGTGATGCATAATAATGAACTTGATTAAAATCTTTAACACTAGCAAATTGTTATAATGCCATTTTTTAAATATTATTGATTGTTTATTTTGTTATTGATTTTTGTTAACTATTTTTTTTTCTACTTTAAATTTGAAACAAGCTGTGATTGTGTTTAATAAATATCATGGCACATAGAGACCATAATCAATTGATACCTTATTTAATGAACAGTAGTAGTATTTTATAAGCGGCCGTAGTCTAGCGGTAAGACGCGTGAACTCACGATAAATGAGACCCGCGTTCCCACCTCGCTAATTCTGACCAGTACCAATGTAACTTTGTTATATGTACTTTGGTCGCTCAGTGCCTATAGGCACTATTTAAGAGTGGTAGGCATCAGTCTGCCTGGTCATTTGAAATGGTAATTTGTCCAGTCTGCCGTCCTGGGGTAGTACCACCACTTTCGAATGTAACACCCGTGAAGTGATCTTGTCGCGTTTCGGGTATAGGTTGAAAGTAGCCAGGTGTAACGAGAGGAGTGTACACTGTCAATCTAGATGGTACATGCTTGTGGAGGCGACTGCTGCCTGCACAGGTTTCTCTGCAGTAGCAGTTGTTTCCATTCATCGACCGCATTCTAGCTTTACATCAGGCGGAGTGTTGTCACATGCCGAGA
Organism: Tinea pellionella; assembly: GCA_948150575.1. NCBI lineage: Eukaryota > Metazoa > Arthropoda > Insecta > Lepidoptera > Tineidae > Tinea > Tinea pellionella. Next base: position 5,452,910 of record OX411258.1, read on the forward strand.
TGTAGTTTATTAGTCGATAAAACTATGAATACTTTAAATAGATCAAGTGATCCTGATCAGGGCATTCGGAGGTGCGTTGTTTCATTATCTTAGCCACCAAATCAAATAATTCCCTCAAATAAATAACGCAATGTTGACATAGGTATAATTTTTTGCAACAGATCATGTGGCTATAAGCGGTACCACACCCATACATAACGTCGGTAGTTTAGATAAGCGGGTAAGGTGATCTCGAGGCTGCATCTTATTCAGTCGACGGGTATGCAAGTATTCCTTTGTAAGGTTTATTCGATGTAATCGCACTTCTTTACTGCACCGACGCGCGACGTGCCGCTCCTCAGAATACTGAGAAAGTTCTTAGTATATCTACACTATGCACATTGCACATATATGTATTATATTATATATAGTTTTTAAATTAATAAACGTATTAAAACATACAAATGTCCGTTTCCAATGAGATTTTTATATAGAGACAAAAATAATACAGAATTAAAACGCCCACTCGGAAATCGAATCCGGGCCCTCTGCTAAACAGCATATTTTAATCCGTTTATATTGTATAAAAAATAATATAAATTTGTGGTAAAAATACATAGTTAAAGGGTAAATAAACACTGTTAAGCGTGACAGAAAAAAACGGCAAAACATATTTTTGAACGTCTCCGTCAGAGGTTGCGAAAGCCACGCGCCTTTCTGCAGTTAGCAAAATAAACAAAAACCAGAAAGGCCTTAAATTGCTCGAGCATTAACAAAAACACGCTCAGGTAGCTTATTCGAGGCCTAATCGACTAAATTCATCCTTTCAAGTCACCTCTGTCTCGAAAAACTCGTAAACGCAATGACGGGGTCGAAACAGAAGGTTGAAGAAAAAAAAACACTTGAAAAGAATAAGATATAGGTGTGGATGGATTTGAAATATTTAAAAAATACTCGTAAATATTTAAAAACAGTTCTCGTAGGTGGTAGTCGATTAAAATAAATCAAATATGGATACAACAATTATGTCGCTGATATTAAACTGTCATATAAAAATAACACGTTACTGAGAACTGAGGCATGAATGTAAGATTAAAACAAGGAAATGTACCAATACATGGAGTAGGTCTTTTTAATTTTGGCCGCCCGTATACAATGTATCAGCGGACCTCATACGAAAATGAATAACACGTCTTAAATGAATACAAAATATATTTTATCATACATCAGCCGGAGCGTCCAATAAAGTAATCATCGAATGGCACGACCAATTACGTCGCCTGCAGACCAATGTTGTTGGCGTACGAAAATTAAATTTTAATTGACGATCGGAGCACAGTTTACGCACGACGCATGCGGTAGCTCACGGCATTTATGCAAAATAGAATTTAATTTAATTTGTGCTTTCAAAAGGTGACTCGACAACCATTTCTGGATAATGTTATTACCATCTTAATGGTTTATTTCCATTAAAACTATTTCAATTCAATTTGCACACTATAATTTATTTAAATTTGCTTAAACAAGATAAAATAAAATCGACGACGTCCGAAGACAAGATAAACTGCGTGAAACGCTGTTAAAATGGTAAAGAGTATGCAAATGCTAGTTTCCAAAGAGTTCCTTTTACGACAATGATTGACTTATAAATAGGGATGCAGAAGGTGCATGCTGTGCAGAATCATACGTAGCACACGTACAGACTGTATCATTCACAATTACTCATAGCAGATTTTAAAAACTTGCGACACGTCTCGCTTTTTTACCTAAAAAGGCACAGCACGTTCAAAGAAGGCTGGTTCTGAGGCAATTTGTTTCGGATTGTGTGGTGCGGATGAATGGAGACCGCGGGCTTGTAAGAAATTCTGCGACTCGCATACTGATTAGGGTCCCACCGGGCGTCCAATTATTTCACTCGGCACCTGATCTATTGTATCGTATTAACCTTTTCCATATTATATCAAATTAAATCTTCTTTCATTGAAATACTCGTTAAATCCTAATTATTGAAAGACATCTACATATAACAAGATTAAAATGTCATTGCTCACATAATATTCTATGGACAGCGAAATGAAAATTTAATAAACATTTTTTAATATTTAATGAATTCGCTCATTTACAAATTTGTTCAATTTCCAATAAATAACTAATAAAAATAAATTAATAATAAAAACTAAATCACGGCACCAGATGCCACGCGCCGCTATTTTCAGACCCACTTTTCATTTATCATTATAAAAAGTAATATAACAAAACAATTACATACATCAAAAATGAATTATGAAATCAATTAACAAAATCTGTGTCGGTTATTAAAGAAATTAAAAAGAAGCCGACGCTAATTAATTAATATTTAAAAATTTTATAAAATAATAGGCAGAGATAACCGATTAAAAGGGGTGTATAATTTAGTCTTATTGGCCATTGAGATTGTTTTATCCTAAGAGAAATAATAATATACGAGTATGAGCGGCCACTTTCTGAAATCGATTAAGTACGACATGATTAAAGAGTAAAACCTTGCTATATTGTATTTTAAGCAAAAAATAACGAACGTGTCTACGTTTTATAATAAACCATTATTTTTAATATTAACTTGTCCATTAAATTATTGATTAAGGATTTATTTTTTCGAATTTTACCGAATTTATACGGAGTGTAACCAAAACATACTCATAGCAACAAAAGGACCGAATAACTTTTGAATTACTGAACATCGCTGAAGAACAAGGGTTGAGATGAAGATTGTAGCCCCCGGTCTCCCTGCCAATGGTGATCCACTCCTTAATTACATCTGTATATTACATGGAAGCTGCTACATTTAAAAGAATTAAACAACGTATTAAACAAATAATTAAGAAAAATGTATAAATGAAATAGAGAAGGCACTGATACCTGTAATACAGTCAGTGGACATATAATCTAGCTTGACAAAACAGCTTTTTTTTCAATAATGTAATAGTTCTACAGTTATTAACTAAGTGTGTTTATTCTGGAAATGCTATCGAGTGTCTAAAAATCGATTTGTTAATAAACACGCCCATTGGGTCGATTTAATTAACAAAATCAATAATCGAATCTCAAAGTTGGTTTAATTGATTGTCTTGATATGCGAAATGTTATCGGTGAGCGTGCATCGACGCATGCGCACGTAATGTAAATAAATTGATTGATTTTATTTTTCAATTTCAAATTCTTATAAACGAGATTTGATGACAAGATTTTATAAATAAAATGACTTAAATAAATTTTGACTTTCATTTATTTTATTTATTTTTATGATGTAAATAAGAAAAAAACTAATCTTCAAGTGTTTGGACGTACAGTTTAGTAATCTGTTAAAAAAGTAGAATGAACTTTTTAAAAATCTTTTTTATTTTATTTATACTTTTTTATTATATTTACAATAATATATGTTGCAGTCACGTGGTCGCTGCGAATTTTTTCTTATTTTTACTTCGTGTTTAAAAATAAGGTTTATTTAGATGGTACTTTAAAATCTTAACAATACTGATTCATAAAAAATAATATGTATGTTGCCGTATGATGCCAGAGTGCGGTCGAAGAACGAAAACAACCACAGAGAAATATTTGCTGCATCAGTCGCCGCCGCTATGCCGGTTTAAGGAGGTGAATTTACACCACCTTGACAGTGCTTGTAGGAGACACGGTTATTTCCTAACGGATTCTGAAATGCGAATGCTGGGCAGTGAATTGGGCTAATAAATATTATTAGTCTGCCTACCCCCTTTTAAATAATGTCTATATTTATACCACAGGAACTACATATTATAATAAAGTTACAATGCATCGGTGCCGGCGCTTACTTTTGTGAGATTAGAACACAGGACACTCATATCGTCTTCCAGGCTCTCTGCCGCTAGCCCATAGCCGCTCTAAGCCTCAATTCTAATGTAATATATCACTAAACTTAATCAGCGTTGTCGTAATTATTCTACATAAGGAAGTAAGCAATTGTTTCATAAATACCTTCAACAGAAATAGTAGCAAAAGTAGATAGTCATTAAAAACACATCAGGTTCAAATAAATTATTTTATTAAATGTCGATTCACACCTCTGTCCCCGCCTCGTGAAGTTCCTAATTGAGGGTATACTGCGGTTAGTTGCCTTGGCCGTTTTATTATTAAAATATATTTTAAAATATTTTTAAACACTACTTTGTAACTGATTTCCGCTAGTCAATGTTAGTGAGTTACTAACATTGACTAGCGGAAATTAGTTGAAAAGTAATGTATTAAAATAATTTGGGTATGGATTTCCGCAAAGTAACGCCTAATACTATTAAACATATATTTTAAAATATTTGTAAACGTATAAATTATTACATAAACCTATAATTATCATTTTCATTTGGAGATTTTTTTTATTTTTTATTTAACTTTGTCTCTAAGTATTTTTATTGCTTATTATTTAATTGGTAATGGTAATTTTGGGCGCTGCTCCGAAATATTATTAGATCACTTCACAATACTACTCCAGGACTGGCACATTGACATTGGACTCCTCTTCGAACTCTTCTACCCTTAGGTACAATTAAAGAAAATCGTTCTTTTGTTTATATATTTTACTATGCATTAATCTCACAAACGATGTGGTCCGTGTTCCAAATATCGCTTGAATTACGTGTATATACTTTGGTTGTTCAGCCTATGATATAAGCACTAACTGAGTATACAGGTTAAAAACCAGTAAGTTAAACATATATATAGCTAAATGTAGGAGGTATTTTACCGAGTTCTAAAGAAAAGAACCCGATAAACAATAAACTAAAAACTTTACAAGCTTTCTTAACTATAAAAGCAGCTATTACGATCTTAAGCAAAATTATACGAGGAGAAAATTAATTAAGTTCAATTACACGGCTATTATAGGCTCGTTATGATAGAACTAATTAGTTGTTAATGTTGTAAGCAATCTATATTAAAATACTCGATAGTGTCGATTCAACAACATGAGCCATTTCATTACAATTTCCTTAAAACTTTACATTACAACAAACAACGTTTAGGCCTATTATATACTATTCACACAATTTCTTTATAAAGTATCTCGATCTTGTCCAAAGCGGATACACCTGATGTCTGCAGGCAGCAGTCCCCTCCGCTATGCCTTAATTCTTGTCTTAATTATTGAAAAACGAGGAGGTAATAAGGTTTCATTTCTCCATACACTCACAGTTTTTATAAGCAATGATGTCAAGTTATTTTTGGACTTATGATATTCCTTTCGACGCAGACTTTCAAATGTTGTTAGAATCATTAAATAACGAAGGCCCTAATAGGAATATTTACAATAAAAAATATATATGCATCGAGTCAATATTTGCAAACACCTCAACACAATTCCAACAAAAGAAAGAATTTTAAAAACTCATAAATTCTAGATAAAGCTTTTAAATGTAGATCTCAATAATTTAATATCGACTTCTACAAAAGTCATCTGCATAACAATTTATCGGTTGAATATTAATTAAAGTATAATTTTATTGTCGACAGATTGATATGTTTATGGCACTATAGCCATTACAAAAATATATGTTGGAGCTTTCTTTTTGTGACGAGGATTAATGCGAGAAACACGTACCACTCTCACGGTATGCCATATATACATCGCTTTACTCTTTGATCTTTGCCGATTTTTAATATAACTTATGTAATACGGATTTAAAAAGTTTATAAATCTATTAATTAATACTAAAACTTAGTTGTATACCCTAGGGTTAGGTTAAGATTGATCTAAGTTATAATGAAATTTTCTAATCACTTTGTAATCGAGAAGCCAATTCGATAAATTTTTCCAGTCGAATAAATACTAGTGGCGAAGCATTCATCAAACCTTTTCGGCTTTCCCTTTAATTAATTGTTATTATTATTCAATAATAGTTTTTCTATTACTATAAAATATTGTTTTGTGTATCAAACTTCAAGGCACAGTTAACGAAACGGGAATTGGAAAACGGAATGAAACAAGAATGGACATTTTTATACCCATAAAAGGTTCCCTATGAATTGTTAGACTTATAAAACCTAATTATATGCATAGGAAGTTGCGTGTAACAGCTAATCGATAATAAAATAAAAACATAGCAGATAAGAAGTCGGAGAGCATCTAGAGTAGGTAATGTAAAAACAGAAAAGAGTGGGAATTGTCCTGAGGCGAGGATCTCGGCACGCTGTACTGGCGCGTGGGCGACGCGAGAGCGGTCGGCGGCGGCTACTGATGAGCGCAGGCGCACGCTGATCGTGATCATAACCCCTCCCCCGAACGTCCTCGCCATTAGTAACACCATGAATAGATATTAGATGTATACAACGACTAATTTCATCCTAACTCCTTTAAAATAAGTTTAGGTAGCTACATATCTTTTGATCATACCTAACTGTTATTAGAGGAGATTGAAAACTTCATTTTTATTTATTTTTACAAAATTATATATTTTTACAAAAATAATCTAATAATATTTTCTCCCAATCTCTTTGCATAATACATGGTAACACTACATCAAGATGAACAAAAAGTCGTTCGAGATTTAAAAAATAAACGCGAAACAAATGCTCGGCGTCTAACTGACCACGGCCTCGCACGACACGACCTTTGTCGAGGACGGACTTGTTGGGCACTCTATTTGGATACATTTTTTTTAAACAAATCTCTTCTTATTAGTTATAGTTTTATTTGGGGACTGCTTATTATGATATAGTAATTGCTACTAAAACGATAAATGTGTAGGCTTTCAGTTTTAGTAATTTAGCCAGTCATTACCACTCCTGCGCGCTTCTCTTAATATCTCAAATACATCTTCTCACAATAAACACATGTCTGACAGAATCATCATTCATCATAAACTTTACTTTTACAACCTTACTCCTAACTGTTTATTTGAAACTATTTTATAAAGATTTAAAAATTATATTGTTTTCTTTTAAATTCGATCTTTAAAAGAATAAAATACTGAATCGTTGCTGTATGGGCTTTGTTCCCTTTGCCTTTATAGAATACGAGAAAATAACTTTACGTTAGTCCCCGAAGGTGACTCCTGAAATACAGTGTATAACTAATACAGGAGTCAGAGTATCCTAGTTCTTTATTATTATTACTAACATTAATATTAGTTCATCTATATTAACCTGTGTGTGAAACTTTAAATTGATAAATAAGGATTATTATTATATTATTAACTAAAAAAAACAAATCCATAGAAAAGATGTAAGAACTAAGAATATGTTGATAGTAAGGATGTAGTAAGGTCGCTAGATTCTTAATCTTAATTGCAATGCTTTATTACCTTTATGAGACGTCTTACGGCCTATTCCTCGCTTTTTGACGTACGAGGATTATCTGACATCGAAAACATAAATATATTACGTAAAAATAACAAAAAGTAAGTATCTAAGTCGTTTTGTTAATGTAACCTCATTAGTGACTGGCGGTCAACTCACGGTACAAAATAAACAGGGAGGGACACACGATTATTCACTAGTACGCGTACCAACAGCGGCAACACGCGTACTGTTGCGTACATGTAGTAATTGCTCTCTATCTCTATTAAAAATGAAAAGATAATACAAAACTATAACACGTTAACGCAAGTTGAACGTAAAATGTTATTGATACTTATTTCTTATTATTACCTTTTTTAAGGCCGTCACGGACGCTTAGCACGCCACAGATTGCGTGGTACTTAGACCTTAGTCCAATTAGAATAGCAAATTCATGGATGTATGCATAAATCATACATACGCCATCATAAACGAAACTAAGTGCTTAATCTATATAAAATTGCTGCGTAAGAACAAACGAGTATTTTATTGACCTACTTAAATTATTTGAATTTAATTTAAGAGACCACCTTCTCCTGACTTATGTGTGAGTTTAATCGAGCCAAGAACAGCTTAGGTCTGTAATCTGACAATATAACAATGGTACATTGACTTGTCGCCTTTAATACTGCTCAGCCATCTCCTTGCACTTCAATGCGGTGGTCTTCATCAGATTTAAATATTTATTAATGCGATATCTCTTTAGTCTCCTCAAGCCGGCATAGCGGAGGCACTCAACGTCACAGTTATAAAAAATTAGATATTTGGCTATTTATTATAGATATTTATTATAAATACTAAAATTAATTATATTGGAATATATCCACGCAACTTACAAAAAACCTTCACCAAGTATTATTAATAGGTAATGTAAAGTTAAAAATAATAAGGTACACTCACTAAAGAGAGCAAAGGCAGCATAGTGAAGGGGCGTGGCAACTCTAATATGACAGCTCCATAATCATAAACTTTGAAAATAACTATTATTAACTAAATAATGAGTCAAAAGTCAATAATTAAAGTGGTACTAAAGAGTTCATATGTCAAACTTAGTTCCATTTAGCTATGACTTAATTACGGACTTAAACTAATTACTTTTCAAATTATGTTATTACGCTTAATGAATGTACGTACGCGGTCAAGTTTATGGCGCTCGGCTTCACAAAGATGCACCTGAGTATTTTTCAAAATTGATTATAGGGATCTTAAGTTGCTTTTAAAAGTTCAACAACATTGTTATTTCAAATAAAAATATGATGAATACCGAAAGAAATATTAAATTAATAGGTGTAATATAAATAAGTAGTAAAAAGTTAGGACACAAATTTTTGCATTTTCTTTTGTTTTATTATTATCTAATATGAATTTTCTAAACTTATAGCGTGCTATATTTGCTAACTCCTTTTCATGTTATTTGGTTTTTCATACTATTATCATCATGGTTTATTTGTTTTCTCGGTTTTTACATATCATATCATCTTCTACATATCACCAGTTTGTGGGGCATACTCCACACTCCACTCACCACCCTCTCCATCTCTTCTCTCATCTCCATCTCCACCCACTCTTCATCCTTCACCTCATTATCATTTTTATACATCTTTTGTAAATTCTTTATTAAATTCTTAAACTACACTCACAATCTTTTCATTTTGCTATCGCTGCACAATAAACTAGTAGAAACCAAAGTACGTTATTAGTACCGACCAATGTGTATAGGAGATTGGAACATAGAGATCGTCGATTGCCTGTAATCGTTGTTTTATTTAAGGCAAAGGGATCATTGCCCATGCAGCCTAGTCTTCAGTAATATTTCACTTTTAACTGTAACACCCTTTCGTGATCATTTCGGAATCATCTTGAAAATAGGCAGGTATGACGAGAGGGATTTGCACTATCAACCTGGATGGTGCACATTCGCCATCTTGAGTCGACATAGCGGAGGCTACTGTTGCCTGCACTCTAGTTAACATCAGGCGGAAAATGGTCACATGATTGATATAATAAAATTAGTAAATATAATTCCCATCAATATATTTCATAAGTTTATCTGTAGAAATGGTCGGTTAGTGGGCACCATGCTCGGGCAGCGTGACAGATTCGATTTGTCCATTGGCCGGCAGCACTAAGCATTTCGTTACGCAGAGGCCGGTAGCATAAAAATTAAAGACGTATTGTCAGATTAACAATTAATATCTACTTTAAACTTTTGTTATTGACGTTGAATTTAATTATTTATGTATGTTTCCTCGTGTAAATATAAATTTTATTACACACGTATTTATTTATTTTGTACTGCTGTATAGCTAATTAAACCTACTTTTAACATGATATAAGAAAAATATGGGTTGTAGCGGGCGCGCCCTGCTATGCGTTGGTCCCGGCTTCAACTCCCAATCAAAATAAATTATTTGATATGATATTATGTATTAAAAACAAAATTGTTTTAGGTCTCGATGACACGTATGTTTGTGTTATCCTTGTCCCGATGCCCATGGTGCAGGGCATCCGAATTTGGGGTCAAGACATTGTATTCATATTTTAAAAAGTTATTGTCATATATTATTATTTTTAAATTTTTGCGAACATGTTTTAAATGAATAAAAGATTTTGAGGCTTTATGAGGCCTTACTATCGCGTTTATTTTGATTAATTTGATCCGAGCGACGTTTCGAAAGCTTATTAACTGCTTATTAAATATAGGAATACATTTTAAACCAAAGAACAATAAAAACTGAAATACCGACCCTCAATATTCTATCTATCAGTGTCATCAATTCAATTAACAGAAGAACAATAGAATAGCCGCGATGCCGCCGGTTGTCCGGTGCGGAGTTAACTGCCACTAACACTTTAATACAGGAAGTTGCTAAACTTTAAGATAATTGAAATGTGTATAACATGATACATGGTGAGAGTTACAATTGTTAATAGGCGAAATTTTAGATTGGCCGTGGCCTAACGGCTGAAGACGTGGATTCGCTTTCAAGAGACCTGCGTTAAAATGTCGCAAACTTCCGGCCGGTCACTTATAACTTTGTTATATATTTTATTTATTTATTTAATTTTTTATTTTTTTTTATACTACAGTTTATTGGTTTATTGTGTAAGATGTGGCACCTAAAGGTGGATCATTCGCCATAGGATTGGTGTACTTAACAGAAGCATGATATAATGATTCCCACCACTGGTCGCCCTTAAAACATAAAAATAAAAAAAATATGTACTTTGGTCGTTTTAATTAAAAGAGTGGTAGGCAGACTTTGCAGTCTCAGAATAGTGTAGGTATAACAAGTAACCGCTTACAAGTGTTAATATCCGTGAAGTCAGCAAGTAGTGTGTGTAATACAATAAATAATATTCATAGAAGAAATATTGAGTGTAAAAAACAAATTGTGCAACTGCAAATTCAATAATAGCTTACACCCCAATCCGTATGGGCACGTCAATTCTGTTAGGGACCATACATGCAGTTTGGGCCCCCAAAAATATTTAAAGGTTTTTAATCAACGAGATCCGTCGAGAGAGAGCTTGAGAAAATTTAATTAATTACATTTTTTTTTAAATTGTAGCTCGGCATGTGACAACACTCCGCCTGATGTAAAGCTAGAGTGCGGTCCATGAATAGAAACAACTGCTACTACAAAGAGACCTGTCCGGACAGCAGTCGCCTCCACTATGCCGACTTGAGGAGACGAGCATGTACCATCCAGATTGACAGTGCACACTCCTCTCGTTATACCTGGCTACTTTCAAACTATTCCCGAAACGCGACAAGGTCACTTCACGGGTGTTACATTCGAAAGTGGTGGTACTACCCCAGGACGGCAGACTGGACAAATTACCATCATCAGTCTGCCTACCACTCTTTAATAGTGCCTATAGGCACTGAGCGACCAAAGTACATATAACAAAGTTACATTGGTATCGGTGTTTATCGAGGTTCGAACACGGGTCTCATTGATCGTGAGTTCACGCGTCTCACCGCTAGACCACGGCCGCTCTTAATTAAAATTAAAAATTATATTATTCGTTGATAGTATGGATAAAGATAAATGTGTTATGCGTGTTGATTTCGAATTAAAATAGAAAAAAAATATATTACATTTTAATTTAATTTAGTTATTTCTAATTAATACAAAAAATTACAAAATATTATCTTTACCAGCTGAACAATTTTATTAATCAAACAACTAAGAAAAGCAAGGCTTTGAACAAATAGATTATTTTAAACTTGAATAGCGACTCTGTAAAAGCCCGGCGACAAGTAAACAGAGAACAATCCATGAGGCGAGAGAGTAAATTTATCTCCGCCCTTGGTAATACTCGCTAAGACGTTTTAATCCTTGCGCCTGCGCAGCGACACGCGTGGGCGAGACCGCGCGCATTAACTTTTGTCAACCATCCGTCGCTTGCGTGGGCTATACAATTTTTTTAACTGTTGGAACCTTTTCGTTCTTATTACGACGACTTATTCCAGTGGTTCCGAGTCGAGAAAGAATATATTTTTACTTTGACAAGGTTTCTCAATAAAGATTATGAGAGATTTGTGTGAAAAAAGTCACGGGCGATCGATGGAAGCAGTTAAGTGCTCCTTTGTGACGAGTTTACTTCTCCTGACAACGATGTATCGGTCTCACTGTCAATGACTTAAGTATCGATGTTCATCTATCTTCGTGGTTATAAAAAGAAATCAATAATCGAGCACTTTACATTTGTTTTACAATGGTGTCAGGTTTCAGAACTTTTATAGCATATAGGTACGAATTAATAAAATGAACTTGCTTTTTATAGTAACTCGACATGACTGACGTTAAGCTGGAGTGCAAACAACCACAGAAAAGCGGACAACCCCGCTATACTTGAGGAGACAATGTGCCACATGCCATATTAATAGAGCACACCCAATGACATAGAAGAAATAGTTTTTTCCTTTTTTGAAATCCAAGCATCCGAGCGTGACGGAATGAGTCTCTTCATCATCGTCTAGCTGCTCTAGCATATGACTTGAGATATTTTTAGAGATCTATTTTTTTATAGACTCCTACTGTATATAAAATAGACGAGTTTGAATACACCACATTAGACGATTATGTAACCTACCAGTTTTGTCGTACAGTTGTCAATAAACACTAAAATCCGACACGAAGCATTAACAAGTGACGTTGCATTATCATTCAACATTTCAATTAAAGCTCCGATTAAGAAATTAAGCATAATGAGAATAAACATGATCTCAGTTAAACAAGCAATAAAATAATTAAGCCTTTACTCCGTCGGAATAAGGTTTAAATTGAGGAAGATTTATAGAACGATGACAATGTGCGAGAGCTACTGTGAAATACGATTTAAGTACGTAACTAATTACGCGGTAAAAGCCCAAATTATGCATTTTGTTAAGTACAAAAAAAGAGTTAAGACTGACATTAATCTGATGTCACTAGAAATAAATACATGGTCATTCCTAAGAGTTAATCCACACATTTATACAATTTTTTTATAATATAACACATGTTACAACACTTCACCTGATGTTGAGTTAGACTGCGATCCAATAGCAGAAACAACTGCTAATAAAAAGAATTGTCTGCAGGCAATGGTCGCCCTCGTTATGCCGGCTTGAAAAGAAAAATGTGCACCATTCATTGGCAGGGCACACTCCTCTCATGCCCAGCTACATCCAAGCTGACCTCGAATCGCTTGGTCACTCCCTACAACTCCAAAACGCAAGACGGCAGACTCTAGTAATAATCATCACCATTCTGCCTATCTACTCTCTTGAATCGAGTCGTCCCGTCTCCACCAAATCTATAAATCACTAAAAATAATGCGTTAATCTTAACAAAAGCGGCGTGTGGTAAATCTCTCAAATTGACATGAAGACATTTACGGCGAGCTGTAACAGGATACGTTACTGTTAGTCATTGTTCGACAGTGCCGCTCTTTACCATACAACGGATCCAGTAATTGGACCTGACGCTGCGAACTCATCCGCATACGGCTATTCACCAAAAACGCACGCAAAAACACAGAAAATACCTATGTGTATTGGTGGGGCCCATAAAAGATGACAGCGCGCTCGCGTCGTGAACAAAGAATGATACAAGAAATAATTACGCCCATTGATCGGAGCTCATTAAAATGGACCAATAGCGATGGCCAGCGTCAGCGCATTCGAAATACAAAAAGGAAAACGGCGGGAAGGCGCAATTTGCTGCGGCGCCGACCGCTTGCTCTTTCGTATTGAAATAATTCGAGTTGGCTACCACTGAATTCAATTAGAGATAGCCCGTTACTTGTATCTCGAGAATTTTTCAATTAAATCGAGTCATTGTTAACCAACAAAGGTAGCAATTCAATATTAATTACTGATATCTCGTTAACTTAATCATTTACAATTACGTATTATGTATTTATTTCATTCTACTAATAGATAGTTATTAGGTATGAAACTGGGTCCATAAGGGAAGTGTCGATTCGCAATACGGTGCAATTGGTCTGTGATAAAAATGCGATTCGAACTATGCGAGTTATGAATGTTGTCGTTCAAATTCTAAAACCGTTCGCTACAATCCTAGCGTCTACGCCGTAGCTGATTGAAATGTACCGTTTCGAATAATAAGCAACGCGGTTCAAAGTACTTTGAAATATTTCCTCATTTACTCCCGAAACTCGTTCGATTAAATATTTTTTGCTAATTGTGTGAAAAACAAGGATGTCGAGTGCGCACGTGTTTGCAACGCGTCCATCACCACTCCTTTAACTCGTAAATTGACATCAAGAAACACGTCGGCCACTAGTGAATAATATGACTTAATGAGATGCTTGCGGAAGCGTTTTGTGTACGCATGTCGATGCTTTTTGCCAAATTTCATCGTAAGTATTTCCTCTTCGGCATTTTAATGAGAATACCGCGTTCTTATTTAACTTAATATGCCAATTTATGTTTTATAACGTAAAACTGTTATCAATTTAAGCAATTCTCGGACTTATGTTAAGCTGGAGTGCGGTCCATGAGCAGAGTCAACTGTTATCACAGAGAAATGTCTGCAGTCGTCCCCGTTAATATAGCTTGAGTAACCAGGTTGACAGGGCACGCTCTCCTCGTTATATCCGGTTACTTTGAGGCTGATCTAGAAATGTAACTAGAATCACGAATGTGAACGAAGGACGGTACTATCAGTCTGCCTACCACTCTTTTAAAATAGTGAAAACTAGTCTTACCAGTTGGCAGTTAACCGATATTCAATAACAGTTAATTCAGTTTCAGTTAATGAAATATCGCTTTACATTCAGCTGTCAGCTATCAACAAAAAACCGCACATTCTCTCATAATTTGTTTCGTATGTAATTAAAAATTCACCTCACCTACCTACCCCGAAGGATATAAAAGCAAGTCCTGGCATAAAGTAAGATAAAAACTGCGAGATGTTAGTTAGGTGCACGTGCAAGATCTTGTTCAGTTTTTATTCGAATGGGTAACTGAGAGTCGAGGCGGTGAGAACAAAAAGCGACACACCGCGTGTTGACATTAGTATGTGCGGTGGCAAGCGAATGTAACCATTAATTTATTGATAATATTGTATTGAATAATGCACAGCTTGTCACAGACACCGCACGCGCTTCTTCCTGTCGCGTAATTCGGCAGTTGCGGAATTTTTTATATGAGGAAACAATTATTATAATAGTCATCTGGTTTACATTTGTTTACATATAATGTGACGCCGATAGAGCGTAGCAAGAACATTAGTTAAATTAAATATAAAATGTCATTAAAAATAAAATCAATAAAAGCGGGAAGAGAGGCAGACATTATATTCCATCATTTAATTTTTTTATCTATAAATATTTAAATTTTTTATGTTAGAATACATACTTAGATACTTTTATTAGATAGACACTTGATTTGACTAAATTACATTTTATGTGTCTTACTATCGCGTATATTTTGACGTTTAAAAAGCTTTACAGTCATTGTAATCTTAGCGTGGCAGCAATGGCTACGTCGGATTAGATTAATCAAAACATACGCGATAGTAATCCGCATAAAATATAATTTAGTTAATGATCTCGATTATTCGACGACTTAGTAGAAAAAACTTCACTTAATATAATAAGTTTAAAAAAGTTTAAAAGTTGTCTGTTAAATAATGAAAAATGACAAAGTGGCATTTTATTAGCTCCTTAAATATTGTTTGGTGATCAACAAGGAATCGATAAGTAGGGAGTGAGGTCGCAGAAAGTATTCTTAATCAGTACAAAGAACTGAAAATTTATGTCCCTCGGTGTGGCATTAATTAAAATACTTGGCAGCCGGTTTTGTCGCGCCACCACCTCGCCTTGCACCGATATCGCAATCTGTCACGAGCATTTGTTATAAAAGTAACCTTTTATTGCTTATCACGTTGCTAAAAAAAAAAAATTATTGTACTCGGCATATGATAACTCTGATGTTAAGCTAGAGTGCGGTCCATGAACGGAAACAACTCCTACCGCAGAATATCTGCATCTGTTGTCGAATGTGCACCGTGCAAGTTTGACAGTGCACACTGCTCTCGTTATACTCTGCTACTTCCCTAGGAAGGCAGACTGGGCTAATAACTATCATCGTCATCAACCTACCACACTTCTGCAATGAGTACAAAACGAGACATCGTGGTTATCAGAAAAATCACTTGAAGCGAATGTCGCTGTCCAGGTTTGCATACAAGCCCGCCTGATACCGACGTGCGATTGACAATGTCTTCTCATTAAGTCAACTGGTTATTTTAAACTCAAACAAAACGCGATCTCATTTTTCGTATGTCCTTTATTTATTCAGTTCTACAATGTACTCGTATAGGATGAAATGACATTATGCGTTACATTTAGGGTTGCCACCGTATCATAATGTATCATAATAAAACACTGTAATCCGTGGAAAAAATGTTAGCAACCAGTACAGTACTCTAGAAAGATACATTATTGTTTGTTGTTTTTTTTTTCAACATTTTTGAGCCCTACATTATTTTTTCAATAATATATTTTAATTATATCAACATATCGTCTACTAATCAATATGCAATGTTAAATTACGTTAAAAAATAGATGTCATCATTTATTAAAGCATTTAATAATATAGTAATAACCTCAAATATTTCATCAGAAAAAGTCTAATTAGTAAATAACCATTAATTTTTGATAAAGAATGTAGATTTATTTTTTACAAAACTCGAGAAAAATATCGTGGAGCCAATTCTCTTAGGCAAATGAGCATTTTTCTTTATTATTCTTTTGTACATTTTTACTAGTGCCGCTTACAAGCACGTTACGTTCACACATAAAGTATATATAGAATTATAGTAGGAAATGAACCACAAAAACGCTACTGCAACCAGAATGAGACAGATTGATCGAGTGCCAATAATTATAATTTATTATCAATACCAAAATTGGTAACATATATGTACTTAAATATTGAATGATTATGTGTCATGTTTTTACTACCTGGAAGATGTCTGCTTCGGGATTGTGATATCATTTATGGAATTGACGCTTTTTTACTTGAATATTTATTTTTATAAATAACACATATTATTAAGTCTTTAGGAAATATATAATATAATTGTCAATTTGTATTGTTAAATTCTGTTCATACTATGAACAAAAAAAAAACAATAAAAAAAATATTTTAAGACGACATCTTCCGTCTAAACGACTTTACGGTTATACCGTAAATGTAGGTAAAAAATATTTTAGGTTTATTTTAATTAAGAAATATTAATTGAAATCGTTCTTCATTTTACTATGAAAGGAATAGTTTACAAGATAAAATGAAAGCAAAATATAGGTACCCAATTTAGGTGTACAATTTTATCGTTGAAATTGTAGTCGTTATACGAAAGAATCGTGCTCTATGGGTCCAATATAAGCTTGTTTTTTTTTTTTACTAACTAAACAAATTCCTGAATAACACGGACTTGCAGCGAACTTCTTACAAAAACCAGCCGCAGCACCCACTCCAGTTATTTGTCAAAAATAAAAATTATCTCCCGATTATTATTTCACAAAGGCTTGACTCGTGTGGCATCCGGCACAGAGGCTGCGATCACACGATAAAACTTCAATAAAATTAATAAATAATTCATAACGTGAATTCGTGTACAAATTCATAAGGACATGTCTCAAATGTTTTGTTTATCACTGGAATTAATAAATGTGGGCAGATGTAAAGCCGGCTTCGTTACAGATACGCATCTGATTGCTCCGTGAGCGGTTGGCATTTCAATTAATAAATATCGTATTAGTTATTTTTATTGACAATTTTTAAATGCTATAATGACTAAAAAATACTATAATGAATGAACTAAAAGAATATCCATTTGCCGCTCGTTCTGATTTGTGTATTTATTTAATTGTTTTCCAGTGATAATAATATAATACCTTTTTGCACGAGTCCACTCAGCTATTCCGGCTTGGAGAGTCGAATGTGTACCATTCAATGACACTCCACTTGAAAGTGATGATACTGCCCCAGAAGTGCCCAAGACGGCAGACTAGGCTAATACCCATCATTAGTCTGCCTACCATTCTTAAAGACCTACCCTTTCGTAATTACATCAAGCAATTTCAAAAAATCCCTCTACTCTCTAAATCAGGCCTGGCCAACCCTAATGGTTTCGAAGGCCATTTAACTAGGACACATTTTACGTAAACATTCTTTTAAAAAAAGGCTTTAACAAAGGAGAAATAATAAAACTTAGCAAACCTTCCGTTTTGACTCAAAATCATAAATTTTCGACTTGATGAATTCCGATTGATCATAGTTTTCGCTGCGCACAATATCACGTGGCGGGCCGCATGTTAGCTACGTCTGCTCTAAACAAAACCCGTGCAAAATAACTTCAGATATCACAAGAGATGATCTCGTAAAGCTAAACGCAACAAAGTGAATTAATTCCTAAAAAGGTTGTACGGTTAGCGTTCTGTATTAATCAGAAGCCGCCGAAAAAGGGCAGCTACTGCAATAACATATGTCATGTGCAGTGACAGGGAAGAATACAATTACACCCACAATAGTATTATTGAAAAACAATGCAATTGTAAGCGAATTTCTTTAAAGTAACCAATGAGAGCTTGGAAATAAGGTCGATACTAGGGGAGGCGTGTTCCTTTGTCATTCCAAGGTCTGCAACTTGCCTCAATACATCTTATTAATAACACAGAAAAAATAAAGTTACATTTCTTAATGACCTACAAAAATTTATTGTTTAAGTTTTTTTAATGCCTTTATTAAGTAGTGCTTGTATCACAGACATTGAGCGCACCTGTCAGATTTCAGCGGGATTTGAACCGGGGTCTCATCGATCGTGAGGTCCTTGTTCTGCTGCTAAACAATGACTGTTCAAATATTATGATTATATTTATTTAATATAGTATAAATTAACTAATTGACAAATAAATACATTTTTATAGTAACGCGACGTGTGACTAAATATTAAACTAGATCGCGGTGAGTCAGACTAACTCGATTGACTCTGCCTATGTCTAAAATAAAATTATCATAACATTTTTTAAAATTTTATTAAATAAAAAGGCAATCCATCAAGTAATATGAACACAAGCGATGTGGTTCGAATCAAAGACGCCGCGGAATGAAGATTTGCTTTACAAAATGTCAACAAGCTGTAGTTTCACCGACAAAGGTAAAGGACAGGTTTGGGCATCCCCGGACCGTGGCACGCTTATTTCACTTAATTGTACAAGTTTAATAATGTCTATTACGATATGTCAGTTCATTTATTTATTAATGTTAGTAGGTATTAATTAAACGCAGGTATGGCTATTTACTTTCTGAGAAAACAAATCAAGTAGGTATATTAAAAGAAACACATTCTACATTTTTTTTTTAGACGTAAGACATAACAATCAATATGACATATACAGAGACATCATAAAAGAAAAATACTGCAAGTAGGTATGCATGCTGCATAGATAAACCTACAACACTCCCCCGTTATCTAAACAGTATGCAAAACAAACAAGTAACAAAACATACCCTAAACATAACATAAAATACTAGAAAAATATATAACTAAGTCGCTACTAATAACTAAGTGCCTACCTGTCACACATACATGACGACGCTAAGTAAGTAAACCTATACCTGAAATACATTTATTATGTTTACAGCGAGGCAAGCCTTTAGTGAGGACATCAGCTATCATTTCGTCTGTAGAAAGATATTTTAGGTTAATTTTATTGTCATCAATTAGCTCTCGAATAAAATGGTAGCGCACATCAATGTGTTTTGTACGATTATGATGCACGGGATTCATAGCTAGTTTTTGAGCGCTTTGATTATCATTATACAAAGTGACAGAATCTACCGACTTTGGAAAGAACTCGTTTATCAAATATTGTAAGAAAACGGCTTCCTTCGCGGCTGACGAAATTGCCATGTACTCAGCTTCAGTGGAAGAGAGCGCAACAGTGGGCTGCTTCTTACACTCCCATGAAATAGGTGCATTTGACAACTTAAATACGTATCCTGTATAGGATCTCCTATCGGGTTCATTCGCCCAATCAGCATCGACATAACCGCGAAGATTATCGTCACATTTTCTAAAAACTAAACTATAATCTATTGTACCCTTTAAATATCGCAAAATGCGTTTTGCTCCTAACCAATCAACTTGTGTAGGTTTTTTGTTAAACTGGCTTAAATAACTAACGGCGTAAGCTATATCGGGTCTAGTACTTACAGCTATATACATGAGACAACCTATTAGATTTTGATAAGGAACATCAACCGTAGCTTACAGCTATATACATGAGACAACCTATTAGATTTTGATAAGGAACATCAACCGTGTCCTGCTCAGAACGTTGAATGCCAATTTCAATGGGCGTACTGACACTCTTACAGTCGTCCATATTAAAACGTTTCAAAACTTCCGAAATGTAACGTTTCTGATTAACAATAACCTTATCACCGTCTCTAGCAATATTTAACCCTAAACAATAGTTAGGACAACCTAAATCTTTAATTCCGAAGTATTCACTCAAACCAGCCTTCAAGCTTTCCAGTTCAGATAAACTGTTGTAAAATATAATTAAATCATCGACATACACTCCTAATAATAGTACATCCCCGTTCTTTCTTTTAACATAATATATACAAGGTTCAATTTTGGACCTCTTATAGCCTATATTTATAAGGACATCATTAAGTCTCTTATTCCAAGCTCTAGCAGCTTGCTTCAAGCCATATATTGATTTTTGTAATCTGCATATTTTAGATTCTTCCCCCTTTACAGCAAAACCTTCAGGCTGTTGCATATACACTTCCTCAACAAGATTACCATGAAGGAATGCCGTATCAATGTCAAAATGATGCATTTTCATATCATGCTTGACAGCCAAAGCCATAAGTGCTCTAAGAGAAGTATTACGAATAACAGGAGAAAACGTCTCCTCGTAATCTATTCCGTATTTCTGCCTAAACCCCTTTGCTACCAAACGTGCTTTATAACGACTAATCTTCCCTTCTGAATCACGCTTTAGTTTAAACACCCATTTAGACGGAACGACCTTTTGTCCTTTGTTTTCTACTAGAGACCAGGTGTTGTTGTCTACAAGAGATTTATACTCTTCTTGCATCGCAGCAAGCCACAAGTCTTTGTCAGCTCTATCCATTAAATCGCTGTAGGTGTTGGGTTCACTCTCAGAGGAAATATTATAACAGTACCTTTTGTTAGCTCTACTCCTCAAATTGTAGTCATGAGAAGTCGATGGAATAGGAGTAGGATCGGGATCGACAGAAGGATCAGCAGGAATGTTACAGTCCGAAACAGGATCGAGATTGTCGGGAACAGGATCACGATCATCACATACCAGCTCCCCCGTGATCGGAACCGAGCAACCCGGGTTCACCTGTATGTTATCAGAAATTAATAAAACATCCGAATAATTATTAGGTTGGTTATAGACTAAGTCGTTTTCACGAAAATTATTTTCTAAGAAAACTACGTCACGCGCCTTGACAGTTTTTCTAATATGTACAGGATCCCTAAATCTATAAGAATTATCATGAGGACTATACCCTACAAAAATAAACTGTTTCGCTTTAGCATCTAATTTTTTACGTTCACAAGACGGCGTATGCAAGTAAGCAGTACAGCCAAATACTCTGAGATGTGATAAATTAGGCTTAGAACCGTACCAAATTTCAAATGGTGTTTTATTTTTCAAAGCTCTATGTGGGCATCTATTTTTTAAATATACAGCAGTACGAGCTGCTTCTTCCCAAAAAGTCTGAGGCAACCCAGACTCTTGTAACATACAACGAGCCTTTTCGATAATAGACCGATTAGTTCTCTCTGCTACCCCGTTCTGTTGCGGACAGTGCGGCACAGTGGTTTCATGCTGTATACCTAATGATTTTAAATACAACTTGAAATCACTGTTGACATACTCAGTCCCGTTATCAGTTCTTAGAACTTTGATTTTCAATGAAGTTTCTCTCTCTACTGAAGTTTGAAACTCTACGAACTTATTTTTGACTTCAGTTTTGGACCTAACGAAGTAACTAAAAACCATTCGTGAACAATCGTCAACGAATATTAACATGTATACATTGCCTTCTAAAGAAGATACATTAAATGGTCCACATAGGTCGGAATGTACTACTGCTAACATTTCCCGGCCTTGCCTGTACTTTAACTTCTTAAAAGGTTTTCTACTAAGCTTCCCTTGTACGCAGGCTACACAAGGGTCTCTAGATAACATTGAAAAATTAATACCTTCTGCTTGTCCACGCCGTAGTTGATCCAGTCCAACATGACATAAGTGACCAAGTCGACGATGCCACAGATCAGAATTCGACTTTTCTTCAGTTATCAAAGCCTGCTCCCCTTCATCTACAGTACTGTTATCTAATTTATATAGACCATTAGTATGGGTGCCGTGTGCTAAGGGTTTGCCACGAATCTTAAGATCGTCATGCATGTATAACGTACATCCATTACTATTAAAAACTACGATTATACCCTTTTGTACAGCCTTATAAACAGAAATTAAATTAGTATGTAAATTGGGAACATATAAAACATCCTTAATACTATCAATAGACTTATTGTCTTTTAACATTATGTCACCAACACCAGCACTAGGAAGTTTAGTATTATCAGCCAAAGTAATGTCCTCTCCCATTTGCACATCGCGGTAATTCATCAGCCAGTTTCTGTTTCCGGTCATGTGAGTGGAGGCTCCAGAGTCAATATACCATTGGTTCTTAGATGTAGTAGCCTCGGCATTGAGCGCAGAAATCAGGGACTTGCCATTAACGTTCTTAGCTTTCACCTTCTTCTTATTATTGGGACATTGTGGGCTTTTGTGACCAGGTTCTTTGCATTTAAAACAAACTATCTTCCTTTTTGTGTGTGAATGGTATGCACTACTAGTATTAGGGGTGTTCAAATTAGTAAGTAATAGCTCTTTTGAAGCATTTCGTCGCTCCATTTCATTTAGTAATCTAGATTTGACTAGGTCTACCGTAACATTGACATTAGAATTCTCAAGAGCCATAATTAGTGGGTCAAATTCCGATGTCAGACCTCCCAGGAGAATGGCACTGACTGATGCGTCATCTACTTTTTTGCCTATATCATCCAGGTCTTGTGCAGTATTAATGACAGCATTAATATATTCCTCTATAGAGGAAAAAACGGTAAGTTGAATTCGATACAACTTTCTCTCTAATGCTAATCTACGACCCATACCTCGATCTTCGTACGCTCGAGCCAAAGCGTTCCAAACATCGCTTGCCGTCTCACAACTTCTGGCGTGTGTGATAGCACCACCATCCAGAGCGAGACATATCTTGGTCAAAGCCTTCAAATCTTTTACTTGCCTTACATTTGCAGGTGTCTTGTCGTCATCTGGATACCCTTTAACACTGTACCAGAGGTCCTCATGGAGTAAAAACATTTTCATTTTAAATTTCCAAAGTGGGTAATCCTCTTTACATGTGAGCGGCCTAATGTTTGCCAGAGTTCCACTTTGACCCGAATAAACGGTCATTTTTGACGAACTATCGCCACTATCATTGTTTTCCGACATACTCATTTTATTTCTAATTTTTATAATTTATACCTTTATGCTCAGAACACGTAGTCCTGGGCCCATAACCTGTTAGTAGGTATTAATTAAACGCAGGTATGGCTATTTACTTTCTGAGAAAACAAATCAAGTAGGTATATTAAAAGAAACACATTCTACATTTTTTTTTTAGACGTAAGACATAACAATCAATATGACATATACAGAGACATCATAAAAGAAAAATACTGCAAGTAGGTATGCATGCTGCATAGATAAACCTACAACAATTAACTCCAGCTGCTAGATTGAACATTTCTTTTGTTAATTTCTAGGTGCCCACAGAAGCATCTTGACAGGACGTTTGCTTTTTATTTTCTATATATTATCGTCATTTATAACAGTCGAATCCGTTATAGCCAGCTTGAAGAGCAGGCTGCTTCCGACCCAATCCCAATACGTTACTAAATCACATCATTTTAAAGTGTGAAATGGACTAATAATCATCATCAGTCTGCCTACTACTTACTAATTACAGAGGGATGCATTCCACGGGGACTTCGTTTGCGAGCCCTTATCTATTCTGTACAACGTACGAGTAGTAACGGTCGCTCAATAAAGGCACAAAGTAATTACTAGATTATATCTTTTTATATTTTTAATACTTCGGAATAATAATTAATATTAGATTTTTTCGGTATCAGAGCAACAACTTCAAATAAAAAGAAAAAAATCCAATCTTTTGCGTTATTTTCTGATAATTATAAGAGTTATTCGTTAATATAATTATTCATCTATTGGCTATAGGTAAATCATATGTAAATATTAATAAAAAGTAATTTAGAATACCGAGTATTTTTAAATCAATAGTCTCTTGAACGTGTTACAGAATACCATTCGCTCTATATTAAGTAGAGACCACCCAAGTTGTTATTGATACTTGTTTGTTATGCTATATTAATGTAAAAGACCTAACGCAATGTGTTTATTGCCAATATTAATATCCGAGACATGTAAAAACGGGTTCCCGATGCTCTTTTATCTCCTTAACAAAGAATTCGATTAATTCTTGATTAAAATAATTAGCCATTCGGCACGGACCTCGACGACTGCCGTTTTACTAACAGCATGGGGCGGCTGACGCGGACGGCTCAAAAATCAAAACTAAATAAAAAAAATGAATACTTAATTTGATTTGACACTTATTGTCAAGTTGTTATCATTTTTATTGATATACAACTAGATAAGCAACAACGCTTCCAATGTGACACTGAAGATGACCGCAGTCACTTTTAGGTTTTCTATCAATTACTAATTGACTTGACGGCAACATTGTCAAATGGTTTGAAACGGCTTACTTAGTGTATCATAGGTAGTGTAAGTACATATAACATAGTTAGGGGCCGTCCATTAATCACGTGATGTTTTTTAGCATTTTTTAACCCCCATTTTTTAATGGACTGCCCCTTACCGGCCTAATGAGATTTGAACACGGGTAACATCGCGCTTCCACCGCAGTAGCCCAGATTACTAATTAAATGCGAGCTCCTTATTTTAAATAACGATAATAATCTAGATTTTCCCTTAAATTGGTCTACATTTTTCACTTAGGTACAATTTACCTATAGATTATAAAACAGGAAGTAAATCTTCACAAAATAAACCAATCATATCAATAGCATAGGCGTCGGTATATTATTCTATTGTATTTGATAGTTTCTATGATATTCTCACGGTAGAACGGATTAGACAGCCTCCCACGAGGCGCCTCGGTGCATCCCACGAGATGACCGTTCTCACTCATACAAACAATATAATAGATGACACAGTTGTATTGAATGCAACCGTTTTGGTATAGTTACTTATATGTATAGATTATAGAATCATACAGGCGTATTCGCAATCGACAACCCCATATTCCATGTTAGTTTTATATAGGCATGTGAAATAAAGATATATACATACATAAGTATAAAAAATGCATACCTACGTACTTTTTTAATTATTTAATATAATTTTATTAACGACTTGCTTAAGGTTATATTTACTTAATTTTTTTTTTTAAATTCTTTAATAAAAAGGAGAATGCCCATTCGCTTAAGAAAATTAGGCCCACAATTTTTTTCTCGAGTTTGTCGATGATTTTTAGTTAATATCGTAGAAAAATAATCTACTTCCTTATTACCGATCAGTTTTATCTTTTTCACCCGGGTAATTGAGTTATTAGATGTTTTCTGATGCAATATTTGAGGTTATTATTATATTAAATAGTTTTAATAGTTGAAGATATCTGTTTTTTAAGTAATTATACATTGTCTATTGATTGGTAAATTATGTATTGATATAATTAAAATAAATTATTGTAAAAATAAGATATTATTTTAGAATATTGTTTTGTTACCAAACTATTAGGGGTCCAAGAATGGGCATTATCCTTTATTTATTTTATTAAAATAAAACACATAAATAAATAAAAACTCAAAAGTTAAATAGTTTGTAATATTAGTAAAAACTGCGTGAAAATTAAAATATAATGGGAATTAAGTAAATTAAAATCTTTATGCGGCTTACTATCTAAACCGTTTATTTATTAACTATTTTTATACAACGCTTGAAAGCTTTGCACCTATCGCTAGACACGATACGACTTATTATTATATTCCTACTTTAATCTAAGTAAAATATGTATGTAAGTAAAATAAAACCTAAAACAAACTATTTAAAATACAGTAGATTTTTATTGTTGTAGCTCGACATATGACAACACTATGCCTGATGTAAAGCTAGAGTGCGGTCCATGAACGACAACTGCTACTACAGAGAAATCACTACGGGCAGCAGTCGCCTCCGCTATGCCGACCTTAGGAGACGAGTATGCACCATCCAGATAAACAGCGCACACTCCTCTCGTTATACCTGGCTACTTTCAAACGGGCGACATCTTACTTTTTCCTTCTTTTAAACTTTCCCACAAACATTCACATCTGTGAATGAATGGACCAAAAAAAGTGCGAGCACAAAGTGGGACACAGGTGAGTGAGTTATCCCACAATGTGTCATTGCAAACAGTGAAAAGGACTATTCACAAATACATCCCTTTTTGTAGTATTATTGTAGTATCAAGTAGAATTATTTCGTCATGTAAGAGATTAATTGTGATTTTATGACAAAAATTACTTTCTCACACCATTTTTTTTATACTGAGTTAAGCCGAGACAGTATATTTTCCATTCACCTAAGAAAAATGGGCCCACAATTTTTTTCTCGAGTTTGTCGATGATTTTTAGTTAATTTTGTAGAAAAATAAATCTAAATTCTTTATTACCAATCAGTTTTAATTTTTTCACCCGGGTTATTGAGTAATTAGATGTTTTCTGATGCAATATTTGAGGTTATTATTATTTTTAATGCTTTAATAATTGATAATATATGTTTTTTATGTAATTAAGCATTGTCTATTGATTGGTTAATGATATGTTGATATAATTAAAATTAATTAATAAAAAATAGGATATTATTTTAGATTATTGTTTTGTTACCATACAATTAGGTATCAAGTGGGCCCAATAATAGGCATTCTCCTTTCTTCATTTTTATAAAAATAAAAACAAAGTAACTGGTTTAATTATGAGTTTTTATTTCAATTTTGTATCTGTCACTGAATTTTTTTATAAATGACCTTTGATCCCCCAATAAAATACAAAGTTAATATTGATTATCGACTCATGAATATGCAAAAGTTTTGTGTTCCAATCGATTGAAGTATAACCCTTTTTATTACAATTATTAATATTATCTATCATAAATTTATGAATATGCAAAATTAACAATTAGGATAATCAATATAAAAATCGATCGTTATTTCAAAAATGCAAGTCATTATGTTATCATAATTTACTTTCTTAGAAACTAACTGTATTTTATTGAACCACCCTTTTTTTAAAATTAATATACTTAATCGATTTTTATCGATAGAGGCACCTGGCAATCGTTACAGCTCTACTCACGGTAAAACGAAAGAGAAACTACTGTGATTTCTTACACAAGTTTTTTTAATGAAGCAAAAGCACATTACGTGGAATTTGTTTAAATATGTAATATGTCTAAATATTAAAAAGTACCTTTTCTAGTAGGTCGGCATATTATTATAATCACTTCGCCTAATGTTAAGAGGAGAACTTCTTACTACCGCAAAGAAGTGTCTGCGGGCAGTAGTCGCCTGCGCCATGCCGGCTTGTGACAAAAATAATTTTAGGAAAACCTCATTATAAACCTCAAATAATAAAGGCTGGGGACAAACAGATATACTTACAGGTTTATAATATTAGTAGTATGTAGATTAATTAATTAAATACAAATAAAAATGCAAATTATTTAATTTAAAAAAGTATTCTAAATGTAATATTATTTTAACAATATTTACTTATGACAAAACATGTCTACAATTTTGAGATCCAATCTTGTAGGGGCTTTACTTCGGATTCCTCCTCGTCTCCAATAAGTGAGCACTCAGCAAAATCAACTTTAATATTTAAGTGTGAGAATTCAAAATCCTTTCCTGACTTTCCAATATATGAGGTACGGGTCTGCGAGGGAGCTACAGATTGAAGTTGACTTGATTTTGTTACCCTAACCAGATTTCTGAAAGAAAAAAATTTAAATATTTTTTTTTATTTAACAGTTGCATAATCGGTAATTGGAACGCTTTGCCCTCTCACGTGTTCTCCCACTCCTTTAGCCGGCATAGTGCTGATCTCCAATCATTAGCACCTCCACTGTACTTACAATTAAGCCAGTCGAGGTCACATAACGCGTCATTAAAAAAACAACTACTGCAGTTTTAGCAATGGCGAATCATCCTTTAGGCAAACATGTCTTAGGATGTGAAGTTTCAATTGTAAAATGATATAAACTTACATTTCTTTTTCCAATAATGTTTTGATAAGTTGCGCCCCTTTAGCAGAAGGTTGATCCTGTTTACTACATAAAATGAGCAATGGTGGTGAATTGCTTTGTACTGATGCATCAGACAATATCGTGAAGAGATATCTGTAACATAGTTATTTGTATATAACATTATTTTAGAGAATTAATGTTAGATATACACAGATGCGTCTTAGGATTCTCTGATCTGGAAGGAGGCTCTGGACTTTAGAATAATGAGGTCCTTTGCCAGTGTCAAAATAAATTTTTGCATCAAGTTAATATTATTGGGCATCACGGGTCACATTCATCACACTAAACAGTCAGGTGAAGTCCCAATCAACTCAAAAATAGCTTCAGCAAAGCAGTCTGAGTTGCCAATCTTTGTTAGGTCCCTTGTATATTAATATACTGAACTGATTAGAATCCTATGGAAAATAGAGATCTTATTAGATTAATCTTCATTAGATTCAATATAAACTTGACATAGAATAAAACAAACAGAAGGATAGCTCAAATACAATACGTAGAGTGCTCCAATCTTGTAAATATTCTTGCCATTTGTAAATTAATCTTATTATTATTAGGTTCAAATCCTTGTTTTTAACTAAATAGAAAGATTTTACATGGCCTACTTTGAAATCTTTTTAAAATCTTCAAAGCAAAATAGCAAGGTACATGAAACCTTTTAAATTAGTTAAAACATGTACTATCAAGAGCAGGGGAGCAGTCCCAGTAAATTTTTTTTTCAAAATTGTTTTTCGGAATATTACAGTTGCCTTCTCTTTCTGATTACATTATAAGTAAAGGAGATCAATATTGTTGTCAATGTAACTATATGTTTTTTACATATTGTACGTCATTTAGTTGTCAATGTTATGAGGGAAAAACGAAAGAAATGACATGTCAATCGAATTAATCTACACACGTCAGTTGTCATAGCAACGTAAACATAAGTTATATTTAAAGTAGGAGCTGAGAGAAACATAAAAATATGCAAGTAACATTAGTCCTTAAGGTGGGACTGCTCCCCTGCTCTTGATAGTACACACAAAACCCAAGGACCTCATCCTCTTGTTACTCCGGGCTGGTACCCGCTAGAATAAAATATAAATACTCACTCGGCCACATCTCTTATTTCCTTCTGTATAGTAACAGAATCAACTACATAAACAATGGCTATTGCGCTACTTTTGTATTGTTCAAAGAATTTATTCCTTAATCTCTCTTGTCCGGGCAGATCGACAATATTAAATGTTTTCTGTGAAATTGAAACATGAAGATTTTTTTTATATTTAAGTGTTTTAAAAGGTATTGGTTTCGAGTGAGAGTAGTTTGGAGATTACCCTAGTTTAGAGTCTAGTATAAATTTATTTATTTTAAATACTTAGACAGTACTTATTATTTAAGTTTTAAACAAATCTTGATTGGGAAAATTAACTTTATAGTTAAAAATCACGTACTACTTACATTAGAAGTTACGTATTCCTCGACATTTTCCTTCATAGATGTGAAAGTTTGTCTGAATTGGCTATAAACTAATCTCACAAATAGAAGAGTTTTACCAGAGTCTGACAATCCAGTTAGAAGTATTGAACGTCTTAAATGGCGCCTTCTACTAATAAACCACCAGAATACTAAAAGATATAAATGACACAAATATGTATTTAATTCAAAATATTAATTCATAAGTACTAAATATTAAAAATCGTTTACTTACAAAGAGTGAAAATTAGTACAATTACACTCAACAAAGTGATGTATTTAGGATCATTGAATATGGGTTCCGTGTGAATTTTTTGTTTAACAACATCATTATCCATTTTGTATATAATTACTTATTATTTATCCTGTTTTAAAAAGATTACAGGTTGTACACGTTAGACAGCTGTGACTCGCGGTGACGTTGACGTTGACGTTTATAGTGTTGTGCAATCAAGGAATGTTCCCAGCGTTATCCAATACATTCAAGTCAAGTCAAGTAAATTAAACATCAGTGACTAAAATTATCTTGGTTTAAAATCTCTGTAAAAAAGCAAATATATTACATTACATAGATGTCTAAACTAGGGATTTAAAAAATACTAAAGAGAAAAGAGCGAAATACGTAATTTTAGACAACAAGAAGTCATCAACGCCATCTAGCTGCAGGTAGCACATGCCATCCGCAGGCAAATTCAGGCATTCCAGCAGGCGTTCCAACTTTAGGTTTCAGCGGCGTTTCCTGCCAACCCCAAAATAAGCCCTTTCTAATTATTCTTTTTCGGTCTATCCGGAGATCATCATTTTCTAGTTTTTGAATGCATACTCTTACTCTCTTCGTACTCATGTTATCATTATTTTAAACACCTACATAAATAAACATATTTTTTATAACAAACATTTGAGATAAGCAATATGAGGCAATAAAGGCAAAATAATACAAGATGCTGTCAACAAAATTCATCGCGCTTTGGTTACCGCCGGCTGCTAAGGTCAAACTGACTCCTGGTATAAGAAAAGTACGATTCCTGAACGGGTACGTATATTTCATAAGTTTTCAGTACTTTCCATGTTTAATTTGAATTCTTAGTACGCACCTCTGCAAGATAACCTCGGAAAAATGATAAACGGAAAGGAGTAGTAAAATAAATATCTTATTGAGTAATATGTTGAATATTTATTACTTGCACGTAATAATAGAAAAAAAATCCTTTACAAAAATGTGGATGTGGGATGTGCATTCCGTCTTACTGGACTACACTTCGAAATATTTTATTGGAGGTTGCTAAACTGTCTTTTATCTTTACACTTAACTACTTATTTGCAATGATAACACAATCTAATCGACGTGCTAAGCAAATACCTATTCTTATAGGTATTTAAGTTAAATCTCAAAGTAATTTATCTCGATTTACAGAATTAGCGTGGAAGAATCCTTTGTCTGCAAAATGAGTATCGATATTGGAGGTGAGTTTATTTATATTACATACTTTTTAATTTAAAAAATTATCATCGACCCAGACTACACTTGCAGTGTACTACACTATTAGTAAACGTTTCAGATAGGTAGATATTATCAATATTTTATCATAATCATCCATCAATTGTTATTGTTTTATAGGAATGCGCATAAAATATAAGGGCAAAAGAGAAACTTTCCTAGAAGAAAATTTAGTATCTAAGGAACCTATTGGACAATTTCATGCATGGTTTCAAGAAGCAAATGATCGGCCGGAGATTCTAGAAGCTAATGCAATGCTTCTAGCGACATCTACCAGGTTATTTAAAATCAAACTAAGCTATTCATTTATTAAAAATAAAACATAAGACAGTCAATAAGAAATATATCTTGTTTGTTTTTTAGAGATGGATATCCTTCAGCAAGATTTGTCCTATGTAAAGGATATGGAAAAGAAGGTTTTAAATTTTATACAAATTATGAAAGCAGAAAAGCTGAAGAACTGGTCAGTATTATTATTAACACAAAAACGAATATAATTTATAATATACAAGTAAACAATTTATTTTACAGAAAGCTAATCCGAATGTTGCAGCCACTTTTTACTGGGAGTGCATGAAGCGGTCTATCAGAATTGAGGGTCATGTTGAGAAGCTATCAGTAGAGGAATCAATCAAGTATTTCCACTCACGCCCGGTGCCCAGTCAAATAGCCGCTTGTGCTAGTCGACAGAGCACCCCTATCGAGTCAAGAGATATCCTGTGTGAAAGAGAAAAGGCACTCGAAAAGAAATATATGATACCCGGCGTTGAAGTACCAAAGCCTGATTACTGGTTCGTTTTATTATTATAAAACAAACTAAGATATCTAAATACAAATGCACTCGCTGGTATTTTGTCTGAGATAGTCTGGGGAGCAATTCTCAAATGTAGCTGCCTTAACATATGGATTTATTTTTATGATTGAGAAAAAATTCGTAGAAGTAATAAAAATTAATCCATGTCTTAATTTCGAGAAATGAGGCCCTGGCGTGCTGACCACTCTGCCGGAGGTCGTATGCTAATATTACTTTATCTTATATTTTATTTACTAATTTGTAAGAATATAATTAAAGTTAAACAATAGAGTAATTAAACAGCAATTGTGTTCACAGGGGTGGATACATAATCAGGCCACGCGCCATTGAGTTTTGGCAAGGTCAGTCTGATCGCTTGCATGATCGCATCAAATTCAGAAAACCTAAGGAAGGGGAAGTACCTGACGAAGTATTGCTGCATCAAGGTGAAGATGGTTGGGTATTTGAAAGGTTATCTCCTTAAAACTTTATGCACAATACATCGACGTCATTCCAATGTTACTAGCACAATAATTAATTATAAGTACAAAATATTTATATATTTGGTAAATGGATTTTATTTTTCTTAAATCAAAAGCTTGTATTTTTTTCTATTTATTAAAATAATATATTTTGTATAAGTAAAATAAATGTTGTTGAAGTTGAATTTTAAAAAATTATACATTTTTTATTTCTTGGTAATTTTCAAAATTTCCCGTTGTATCCCTGACTGACTTTTCCAACATACTTCCACATTTAAATCTTTATATTTTCCCACATAAGTTTCAAATTCCCTTGTACCACCTCCAACACCAAAATAACAAGTTTTAGCAGCTACGAATGCTACTCCACTTTGTTTTAATCTTTTGTTAATAATATTAATAATTTTTATATAATTATCTGGATTATATATTGTTTCTGATGTTAAAATATAATCATACTGTTCATTTAATAAGTTATTAAAAGATTCCCAATCTCCAGCATAAAATTTGCATCTTTCGACTTCTGATTCCCTGTTTTCATCTTCAATATTTAATAGTACATTTGGGATTGTTACATATTCTATTACTTCTTTGTTCTAAAAAAGGAGATAAACTTGTTTTATTGAAATAATGAATAAACATTATTTAAATTAGAAAAAAAAACTGTTTTTAGACAAACCAGTAGTAACAATAAAATTGTATATGTAGTATAATACTAGCTGTTACCCACGACTTCGCATGTTGTAACTAAGAAATTATGATTTCATACAAATTTTCATTGCCTAATTTACATACTTCATTATTTCATACCAATACAATATGATTGTCACATACCAAAAGCCTATATATTAATTTCTCTAACTTTGTGATGGGGTTTACATGAGAAAACTCATTCCCTTCAGTTTTTTTTTTTTTTTGAGACAAGGTATCCGATCTACCACCTTGCCAAATTGGACCGAATCCTCTTTAGCAGTTTAAGTGTATGGAAAGGAAGCAAATAGTAATATTACATTTACATGTTAAGTTAGATCATTTAGGCTACACTTATTATTTATTAATACAGCTTATACCTACATAATCCTGAAACACAACTTCACTCCCATTATGAAAAGCTAATATACCAAGAATTCCAGCTCCGCAACCCAAATCCATCACTTTTGCTTTATCCCAACCTTTTACATCAATATACTTGGTAATGTAACTGACTAAATCGTTTGTACATTCCCATATCTTTAATCCACCTATAAAAGTAATTAAAATCTTTAATTGTTTAAATATGAGGGAATAATTTAGTAATTTACAGCACCTTTTTGCTCAATTAATTAGAGTCGACATTACACTCTAAAGTGGAAATAAACGTCATCATAATCGTTACTCTAGCTTCCTTCCTCGATTATCTTTATGAGGTCTCTCTCATTTGTTTTGCTTCGCTTTTGTTGATGCCACCTAATTTTTGCTTGTGTAACAGGCACTAAACAAAGGTACCTACACAATTCCGTAAACACCTAGTAATATGTTTACATTGTCTTACCTTCATATGTCCCTGCTATGAGATCACTGTGATTTTGTTCAGCTAACTGTAACCCATTAGCATTCATCTTCGTATTATTTATAACCTCACTGGCAACCACATGACCAATTCCCACATCTCCATTTGTATACATCTTTGCATGGCGTGCGATGTCGTCTAGATTATTTATTTGAAAAGACGGAGAAATTTCCTCACTTTCAACCCACTTTATTTGTTCTGGTTCCAAGGTGCCTGTAAGTCATTAGAGATATGAAGATATGAAATTTCATTTATCGTGAAGTGAAATAGACATACTTTCTTCTTCTGTGTTATCACTATCAGAAAAATTAAATTTAAACGCAGACATCGCACTCCGCAGGTAAACAGCAACAGTGAACAGCTGGCCGGCTAAATGACAATGTTTCTTGTAAATGTACTTGGCAGAGATTTTATTGGATGCCTCCATCACTCCCTTTGCTCTCCATTCACATTCAACAGTCATTCATCGTGTTGTTATTTTTGTTGTTATCTCAATTATGGTGTATTTTGAAATGGAATTATAAATAATTGGGTCATGATTATGGTTCTAATTTGAATAGATAAAAAGAAGAAGATTTTTTTACTTTTTTTTTGTTTTAATAAGATAACTCTTATAATTACTATAAAAAAAAAGAAAATGTTAAACATCCGCTATAAAACATAAATTATAAAAATCCAAAAAAAATATTTATTTTTTTTAGTTTATTTTATTACACATGTCAAATTGAACGCATTGGTATTTTCCTCGTAAGCCGACGGAGTTTTCCTCGAGTTCGAGAGGAAAGTTCTTAATTTTGTTGCAATAGTCGATAAAATAGGGGATTTATTAACTTAATCCCTTCATTAAAATAATTAGAAGATGACTGACGTTGCGAAAAAGGTATATAATATGTCATATATTTTGTTAAAATCATGTTTGTGTGCCCATCGATGATTTGCGTGACCCCACATTTGACGATTTAAAAACGTGGGTTTTCTCTGAATTAACAATATTCTTCGAATAAATTACTTAATAATCATTTCCAATATCGTTTGTTTATGTTCATCTTTGTGTTTGTGTCTTAAGTCGTGGCGAAGCACTACATAACCTCACTTTATAGTGTTCGAGGTTGTTAAAACGGGCGTCCGGTTAGAAACTTTCATTTAGTTGTATCGCATAGATTTCTTTCCATTTATTTGTTATTAATCATCTATCACTGTATAATTTTCGAGTACATATTGATTCGACAATAATTTCGATAGTTTACTATGGCGCAGGTGCAAGATTACAAAGATTCCTTGAAACTAAAGGCAGAACATTTGATTATAAAAGGGTTTCCAGAGAAGATTGTCAAGTTGAATGAATTATTAGAAACAGCTAATTTCCAGAATCGAGATTTTGCTGATGTACATCAGGTATATATTTATTGTCTATATAACATCTGATTAGAAAACATTAAAAATAAAAATTTTATACATTGCGTTAATTCCAGGACTTAAACATTCCAATTCCACCTCCAGCCAAATTATTGTTAGAACCAGGTACTAAGCGTCCCCGGCTTGACAATTCTGACGTATCCAGTAACACAACAGTTGATGGTACCAAAGTTTATGTTCTACCAAATGGATCTGTACCTTGTAACAAACCGCTTTCTGACCTTATACATTTGGTTAAACCTCATATCAGGGAGTTAGTTGAAGATTCCAACTTGGTAAGTAATTTATTTAACCCATACTGGTGTCTATGGGTGTCAGGGTAAAGACAACATAGTTATATAACAAAATACCATACATAATAATACAATACCATGTTCTATATATATCAGGACAAAGACTAAACACAAACTTATGACACCCCTCAGACCTGAAAGAAATCATTTCTGTTATTTTTTATTTATAATAATTACAAATAAATATTTGTTTTGACTGGTAACTCATCTCTGGAACCTTCATGTGACAGGCTGACTCTCTGCCCACTGGATCGGAGTCGCTGTCAATTTTTTAATATAATTTCATTACAGTTAAAAATGTGGATTTCCTTTATGATCCCGAAGATTGAAGACGGTAACAACTTTGGTGTATCAATACAAGAGGATACTTTAGCTGAGATCCAGTCCGTGGAGTCTGAAGCTGCTGCATTCTTTGATCAAATCTCACGATACTTTATTTCAAGAGCTAAACTCGTCTCAAAAGTAGCTAAATATCCTCACATTGAAGATTATAGACGAGCTGTTACGGTAAGATAATTTAAAATATTATATATTAAAGAAATGCGCTGGCTGGTAATAGTTTTTGTTTATAATTTTGAAATGACAATGCCCATTCTTGAGCCCACTTGATATCTAATAGTTTGTCAACAAAACAATATTCTAAAATAATATCTTATTATTTCATTAATTTCATTTATATAAACCGATTAATAAACAATGCTTAAATGCATAAAAAACAGATATCATCGATTATTAAAGCATTTAATATAGTAATAACATCAAACATTGCATCAGATAAAGTCTCAATAACCCAGGTAAAAACAAATTAATTGGTAATAGGGGATGTAGATAAAAAATTGTGGGTGCATTTCTCTTAGGCGAAGGGGCATGCTCCCTTTACATTTCTATAGTTTTATGTAAAATTTAAATTCTAATTATGGTGGATTCTAACATAAGCTTTCTCTTATTCAGGAAATGGACGAGAAAGAGTATTTATCTCTTTGGTTGGTGTTATGTGAGATTCGCAACCGTTATTGTTCACTCCACGACATTGTCATCAAGAACTTGGAGAAGATTAAGAAGCCACGTTCCTCGAATGCAGAGTCACTTTATTAGAATTATAGGATTAATAATTCTAAATGTTTTTTTAATGTATCCGAAAATATTTGGTTTCTATTTCACAGTAAAAATATACTGTGAAATTTTTAATAAGATATTTTGATGCATCGTACTTTAGTCTTAAGAATTATTATGTGTACTTAAAAGTGACTAAAATATGGTTGTCAGTGCCGGCTTGCCACGTAGCAAGAGTAGCAAATGCTACAGGCCCCGCGAATTTGGGGGCCCCGCGCTCCAACAACGCCTGTCTGACAGTAATAAACAAATATTAATTTAGATAGGACCGTAAAATATCTTGAATGCATTAAACGCGAAGCTCTTTAGGCTAGCTACACTTCCACTTATTTAATACCCTAAACTTGAGAACCTAAAGCAAACCCTTGACAGAATTTGATACAGGCCCCGCGCTGGCTTAATCCGGCACTGATGGTTGTCATTTGGTTTTTATTGGTCCCAATTTATACTTCTTTTTTTTTATGTTTGTCTCATTCTTTACTGTCTCATCGTTAATTGATATACCATATTTGTTTACATGATATAACAATATAATAAAATAGACTATAAATTGCCATATTCTGGTTATCTATTTTGTACAAGTGTAGTTCTGTTGCAACTGCTTAATCTGCTCTCTAGTTGTTTTTACATTTTATTTCAATCTTGTACATATCTTTTACATGACCACGAGCTGTTGTATAAAAAGATCTGTTTAAATATTGAAAATCCTGACCAGTACCAATATAACTATGGGAAATAGTATTAGTCATGCCTGTTGGCATTAAGGGCTGGTAACTCAGTTCTGACTTAAGTCTGACCTGTGCTGTGTGAAAGTAACCTGAAACGCTTTTACATACACTTAACCAAGCTCATATGCATATCTAAAAAAGTTATTTTTATTTTGCTCGTAATATGATGAATTCATGAAATTTACTCTACTGAAGACGTAGTCTTTGCCATGGCCGAGATTCTTCTGATCTTGATCGGAACTTAGGAAGAGTTAAATTACCAGCCCAAAAAAGTTTTGTAAGATATGTTGCAAGTTTGTTAATAATGCTCAAAGGTAAATACCTCAATAAATAATATAAAATTTATAATTTATTCCAATAGATATAATTCTTAAGACTAGGGCATAAGGTCTAATTTGTCACTTGTTCAATCGATTTAAGAAAATTATGCTGACTATTTTTAGTACATTTTTGTAGAAATAATTCAAATAAAATGAAGTAATTTTTTTTTTATATATGACAATCTATATGCACAGGGACGAGCTCAGCGACTTATTTAATATTTTTATAGTAAATATGAATTTACGCTAAAATAATAGTCTCGCACTATTTTCGGAACGCGATTGAACTAAAACTGCACATAATAAAAATAAATTGTGATTACAATAATGATAATAAAAAAATAAATAATAATAATAATCGTTATGTAAAAGAAAAATGTCTATTGCCATTACATGTATTAGCGCGATTCGGTAAAAGTATTTTAATAAATGTGATTATTTATAATTTGCTTTAGTGAATTGTTTATTGAATGAAAATGAAGTGCATTTTTAACCCTTAATTAGGCGGGAGTAATGTTTGTAAACAATTAGTAACATTGGCGGTAATAAATTTATTGGGGCTTTAGTGATGTCATTAGTAAGAGTGCTTTAAAGTGACGTATTGATTACGGGAGAAAACGAGGCTGAAAAGTTTGTTTACAAAAATTACTCGGCTTATTTAAATGTATGTGAGTGGGCGCCTGGGGTCAATGTTGACCCCAAATAATTTTATAAGTTTCACTAGCAACTATTCGTCGGGACCAAACTTGACCGCCGCGCTTGTTGTGAGTAACTGCACTACCATATTATATAAATCATTAGAAACTACTATAGTACGGTTTTAGCCTAAATAGTTATTACAAATTCAAAATATCGCCTTCGTAAATTACATATTTTTTATTAAAAAATTGACCCCATGCGCCCACTTAAGAAGTGAAATTATTTTTTATGCAAAATATTTAGGCATTCTGATGATTATGATGTATGCTCTGGCGCAGCTGTCCCGGGGCGGTGCCACCATTTTCGAGACCCATGGGAGAAGTTACTTCATGGTAGTCAGTTTGCAAGTAGCCAGGTATAGGGAGAAGTTTCACATTCGTCTCCTTGAGTAGGTATTCTAGGAAACTTGTTAGAAGGAGTTAGAAATCTGATGTTTTATTTAAATAGGTATACATTACCGCCTCCGATTTATTTTCCTTTTTTTTTGTAAACCGCAAAA
The DNA here is from genome assembly GCA_948150575.1 of Tinea pellionella. Classification (NCBI taxonomy): domain Eukaryota; kingdom Metazoa; phylum Arthropoda; class Insecta; order Lepidoptera; family Tineidae; genus Tinea; species Tinea pellionella. The sequence continues at coordinate 5,492,111 of OX411258.1, forward strand.
GAAACTATCCAGTGCGAATTCAATATACATTTTTTATAAATGTACTTAAATGTTGTTTTATTTATAAAAAAAAAATTGCTGAAGAAAGTAGTCGAAGTAACATCCCTTAACAATGCCGCGTGCTTGCCAATTAACCCACATTTACATTAAGATGCCCTGGCGATGTATTCAGTTGGAGTTGCAATATGTTCTGCATCATGTGTATGGCGTCTAACCACGTCATCCTCACCATGACATTCTAATGTAAAGCTCGCAGCAAGGCAGGCAAGACAATACTGTACTTTACGGCTACAAGCCTTGTAGCTGGTCTATAATAGTGAGCCTAGTTTAGCTAAGGTTTTATCGTGATTTATGGAAGTTCACGAAGGAATCTCTGATCATTTCTTGACAGATTCGGTTACAAAATCTCTGGTTTCGTTCTAAATAACTAATCTCAGCCTTTTTCATTCAGTATAAATACAGCGTTCACATTGAATTTCTTATTTCAAATTTGGAATTTTAACAGTTTTTGACAATATAAATCGTTGACATTAAAGACAGTGTGACTGTAGTCAGAATTTGTCATCTTTTTCTATAAAATTATTATAGCTTTTGCACATAATTATACACATTAAATATTATTAAATTTAAACTTGTTATGAAATATTGGGGGTAGATGTTCAAACGGGCGTGTTAATTAGCTAGAATGTCGGCGAGTTACGACAGGGGTAATTTCGGTGATAGTGCGGGAAACCGCTTCGAGGACGCCAAGCAATCTAACCATATTTTTGATGGTGCTGGTGAACATTTTCAATACCACAGCGACTCTGAATCTACGAGTAGTAACAATTCAAGGCGCTACATAAACCCTGCTATATGCGTGGAAAAACTTGAGAGTGCTCATTCTGTCAGCGACCTGAATGAGGATACGCATCTCAATGTGACTCCGCATCCTCACACAACCCATAGAAGCAGTTCCACCCCTTTTCTGAGTGTTCGAGATTCGACCTGCAGCGTAAGGAGGATATCTTGTAATTTGGATTTGGATATCCAAGCAGCTGATGATGAGGACAGTGTTCTGAATGGTACTACATACCGGGAGCACGGATCGGACACCTTCCGTCTTTCAGTGGCGTCTCTATCGACTACTACCACTACGAAGGAAGACAGAGCGCGCAATGAACAAAAGAAACAAGAAGCTTTTAAACAATGGGTGGCCAGAAAAGAACAAGAGGTTAGTTTATAGTATTTGGCAGTCACAGGACATAGCTACCCTTTTTTTCCTTTCTTTTCTATAATCCACTACAACTGATTAACTATCCTCATTTCATCAATTTTAATTTTTATTACTTCTTTTTTTAATGCCTGTGGTAAGCTAGTGTTTGTATCACAGTGACCAAAGTGCATATAACATAGTCGAGGTTAGAACGCGAGTCCCATCGATCTCGAGGTCTGTCCTCTACCACTAGACCACAGCCACTCAATACTAATATCGACCTATTTGGGAGATTGTGACGTCAGAAAAGAGACTAATTGTGTATTTTGTGTTTTTTTTAGAATTACGCTTGATAATTATTTTTTAGAGAAAAGAAAAAGCACGTCTCGAGAAACTTAGACAACAACCAATCAAAGTTATTTCCGAAGAAGAACGCGAAGAATCGTATCGTCGTTGGATAGAGCAGAAACGTATCCAATCTGAGAGACGGAAAGCTGAAATGAGTATGCAACAATACAGATTGAACGAAAATATAGAACGAGAGAGAACAAAACGCGAAAATGAGAAACAGGAGAAATTAGTTGAATGGGTGCGAAAGAAGGAGGAGGAAATGAAAAGTAAGAAACTGTCCAGTCTGTCGTCCTAGGGCAGTACCACGACTTTCGAATGTAACACCCGTGAAGTGACCTTGTCGCGTTTCAGGGACAGTTTGAAAGTAGCCAGGTATAAGAGAGGAGTGTGCACTGTCAATCTAGATGGTACATGCTCGTCTCCTCGAGCCGGCATAGTGGAGGCGACTGCAGCCCGTAGAGATTTCTCTGTGGTAGCAGTTGTTTCCATTCATGGACCGCACTCTAGCTTTACATCAGGCGGAGAGTTTTCACATGTCGAGCTACAATAAAAAAAAAAAAAACTTCTCGATCAGTAAATAAACTCTATTTGATTGATGTCCCAAGTGACCGAGAATGAATGTAATATAAATTAATGTAACATAGCTCTTTACGTATAAAGAACTAACCGTTTGTTAACTAACAAATAAACATTTTTTTTCTTCTGTAAATATCTGATCGTTGCTGATGTTTTTGTTTTTATTATTTATATAAGTGTCATGGACTTAATAATTTTAAAATATTATATAGAAATGAAAACTCGCGAAGAAAGGGCAGCGGCTCGTGCTGCAATAGAAAATGAAAAGCGTCGTGTCAACGGACAGAAAGCTTATCGGGATTGGCTAAGGACCAGCAAGAATAAACCTCTGCCTGTCCCTCTTAATCAGGGAGAACTTAGTAAGTACCTAAATCAACCTCACTCTAGCTTAACATCAGGCGGAATATGGTCATTTGACGACCTACGATAACAAAAAACATCGGTCCACTATCTCCGGATTTTATACAATTTAAAAAACGTAAAATACGACTGACATTTCTAATTTCTGCCTCTGTGTTAATGAGTGAAGATAGTAAATAACTAGTGGTGTAGCTAGCATAGAGGAAAATGAACACTGGGAACTAGGATAGGAGTTTCCCGGATAGAAAATTTTCAACACGGTCACGTAAAGCGCTAATGGCTGTGAGTTTGCTCCATACTTCAGATCAGATTGTTATATCCGGGCCGATTTTTTTTTTATTTCAATCATTTTAATATACCTAAGATAATAAAACATGTTCAATCCTTGTATAATAGTTTTATATTTTTTTCTAGGTATGCGTGGGTCAGTATCAGACATGTACATAAATCCGGTACCTTGGAAGTCATTGATTTGAAATATTTTTGACCTAATAACAATGTTTAGGTGCTTTATATTTGATATTTAGTTTATTTAAAAAGTATTTTAATCTTTTGTACATGTGTACTAAAAAAAAGTTTTCATTGTTTTACGATTTGTGATTTTATTTGTTGAAAACGAAATGGGAGAATAAAACTAAAATTATTATATAATAATTGTGTTTTAATTAAATATAATTTTTAATTATAACAAATAAGGGTCCCTTAAATTTAAATTTGTGATTTATATAAAAATATCTTAAATTATCTACATTTTAAAAGCTATTGTGGAATTATTTAAATGGCTATGTGAAACAATTAGTATTAAATCGTTATTAAGAAATAAGATTTATGATCTACTTTTTTTTTAAATAGTCTTAAATCTATTGTGCTTAAAAAGGACAGCTAAATTAAGAAATAAATAATGTTGGCCTTGCACTGAAATTCATTTCTCTTTTAATATATTTTCTGCACAATCTTACATTCATACAAATTATTACATTTTTTCTACAGTAGACGCTGCCTAATGTTGAGCCAGAGTGGAATTCACGAGCGGAACAACTCGAGGGAGCAGCTCCGAGCACCATTTATTAACAGTGCACATTCCTCTCGTTATACCTGACTACTTCCAAGCTGATCTAGGTATTCAAAATTACCGCTGTTTCATGGGGACATGATTAATGGGCCAAAGTCAAGCGTCTATTAAATTGTACGAATTTATATACTTTAAGTATGCTAAGTAATGCAGTCGTCTTTAGTGACCCCAAGGCGCTGATCAAACGCACTCCTAGCAGCTGATCTTGATTGAATGTCAATCAAATGGATACACGATAATTAAAATTGAAGTAGTAAAAAGGATTTTCTTTGAACTGCGCGTTAACAAGATTGCGAATAAAATCATTTCGACACATTTTGGGAGAGAACAAAATTCATTTAATGAATTTTACGACAATTTTCCTATATCACAAAGATGATAGTAATTTATAAATACGAATAGAGTTAAAATGATGTTATATTACCTAAGTACTCTAACAACTATTTAAAAAAAGATATCCTATATCTTTCAATGGCTATATTCGGAAGGGAAAATGAAGTTAAACATGCTAATTTAATTTAATTTTTTCTAATTTATATAAAAAGCGCTAAACGAAAAAAAAACAATTTTACAACGAAAACAATTCAACTTCATTTTAGAAAACAATCGCTAACTAACGATTAATTTTCCAACAGAATGTTTGCGAACTTATCGCGTTTATTATGGTTATTTAGAGACGTTTTGAAAGCTTTTACTTAGTTATAACAAATAGTGGTCGCGGCGCGTATCGATTGATTGTAAAATAACATCATTTTAACCAGACAAACTTTATATTCGCGCGAGTTTCTACTAGTTTAACTCTTGTATTTCAATGCACATCTTCTTCCTCCTTCAAACGCAATATATCCGATTTATTCATGAAGTAATATGATGGTTGCCGACCTTTGAGATCTTTCAGTACACGTTTCGCACCAGCTCTGATTAAAATGTGGCTCAGTGACTCTATCTTATCAACACCCATTGCGTAATGTAGTGGTGTACGTTCCAACTGAAATAAATGCGTTAACTTAGTTTTAAAACTTAAGATCAGTAAAAATAAATGAACATTAGCGGTGTCCATACAAACCGACTCGCACAGGCATTCGTAATGAAATTTTTTTTTAAATGTGTATTTAATATATTATTTATATACTACTATTTAATCGAATTTAAGTATTATTATTAATCTTTCACGCAATAAAGAAATTTCATTTCAAAAAATCTAAAACAAATGAAAAAAATTTTCAAAGACTTGTTTCTCGTGGTTTTTGAACTATTTTATTTTTCGGCTTCCCTTTGATTTATTGGTGCCCTTACTGTAGTAGTCCCGAGACTGCCTCGGTTTGGTAATAATAATATATTATCTTACGTTATCTCCAATACGCAATAAGTCAGGACAGGTGTTGACAAGATTAGATACAATCTCTTCTTCTTGAGCCAACACAGCGACATGTAAAGCTGTGCGGCCGAAATAGTTCTTCCCACGAGCCAGAGTACGACCTCCTTCAGCTGCTACTGCAGCCTGCACACTCCGCAGGTCTCCGCGACGTATTGCAGCGTGGAGAGATTCACGCGACTCCTGCAGAAAAGTACTTAATATGTACAGAAGTCTGCACTGTTCATTCTCTAAAATGAGGAAACTACGACGAAGAAATATTTTGTTGTACTTTTTTTTTAATTATTAGATTTTTTAAAATAATGCCATAAAAATTAACCTCAAATGCTGGTATAGAAGCAAGTAAACTGCTCATGTCATTTAATCCACGCTGTGATATAATTTCTGCTATAGGCACACCATCTTCATCCAACACATCCAAGATATGATCATATCCTTCTAAGAGTAATTCCATTATTTTCTCAGAATTATCTGGAAATAAAATGTTAGATTCGTTAATTTATAATGAAAATTAAACTAATTCAACAATCTGCGCGAATGCTGCAAGGATTCGAATCCACTTCCTAGTTCCTCGGCTTTGCACACAAATTATTAGACCACTAAACTACATAGCCGTGTTCTATCTTTCCATCAGCAGCTCTCCCAACTTGCTGGGTTGCGACACCTATTACTTTACTGGGCTCTACTTTATATTTTTGGTGTTATTAAAAGAATAAACAACCTCTAGCAGCTAAATGTAAAACCCATCGATCAATTTCAACAGTATTATCCGCTACATTAGCTTGAATTGACACATCCCTAGCTGTTCTGTATAGTTCATCACGATATGCCAAGTTTATATCAGATTCTTGTAGTAATTGGAACAACGCGTTGCGCGTATGTGAACGTGCCGCTGCGAAGTGAAGCATTGATTGGCCGTGCTCGTCCTGAAATTAATAAACATTATGCTTTCAATCCCATTAGAGGCGATGATTTGTCGACGCCTATAACCACGCCCGTTATAGTTAATTATTAGATAACCCTTATGATTAATGAATGAATGTACTTGATATATTAGAAGCTAATTAATCAATTTACTAACAAGGGTATGTCAACATTTTTGTTGTCAAGTTACTATATACTATATAAAAATATATATATGTAAGTCAGGGGAAGGCTGGATTTAGTCTAGAACATAATATAGCTGGCTGTAGAAAGCGTGAACTCACGATTGATGAGACCAATTTCAAATTCAAATCTCATTCAATTCTGACCAGTACAAATGTAACTATGTTATATGTATTCGTACTTTAGTCGCACATCGATGCCTATGATACAAGCTTCGTATATGTATGTATTTATTATTACCCTATTAACACTGCTAAATGCAGCTTCTGGTGCATCTGGACTGGGTTCTGTTTTCGGATCGACAGTGACAACGTCTATTGGTCGTTCTGTTTTCTTAACACTAGTTTTAGCTCGTAGTGCCATTGAAGTCGTAGCTGCGAGCGGTGCTGGTGTCTCATTTTCAACTTCTGGCGCCTCATGGGTCACTAGCAGATTTGATTCCTGTTTTACAAGTTATTTTCTAATATCCTATCTCTTAACAACTACTTTATGTATTTCTTCTTAAATATAATTCAAATACTTGAATAGATTTAAACAACAAAGTATAGCTGCATAGGTAATTACATTTTAAAGTAATTTAGAAAATAATCTGAATAAATTATTAAAATTACTAAGCCATAAATCATAGTTAAGTAATATTAACAAAAATTGTTAAAATAAAATAATCGCAAAAATATTAATTAAAATTTAAATTATAAATAAAAGGCAACATAAAAAGAAAACATCTCACCTGCGTACCTAATCTCGGCTTTTCTTTTTCGGGAAAATTATGTAGGAAACTCGCGAGAAATGCAATCGGGTCCTTCGGTTTCACATTAGCAACTTCGGTTAGACCTTTAATTAAAGGATCGCCGAGCGCTGCAAAAACATCGTCTATATTGTTCAATTTATGTTCCATATTAAAGGAAAAACACAAAAATACACTCGTATTAAAAAAAGCGCTTACACTTAGCGAGATATCTGCCCTCTTCGGTTCTGAAGATGGGAATGTCCATATGGCCGTTTGTGTTGGTCGTACCTGAAATGAATTATTCACTGTAACGCGATCGATTTTAACACGTAGGTATTATGGACACGGCAAGGGGGTGGGTGTAGTAGCCTTTAATAGCGGTCATAATTACTATAACAAACATTTATACCTATCGATCGTAGTTTTAACGTTGACTGTTTTTAACGACACGGAATTTATTCGTTATTTAACTCTAGTTTTGTTTAGATATAATTTAAAACAAACTGAGGTAGAAAGGTCTGAACCTTTGTTCAGTTCAGCATTGTCGATAGTGTCCTAATCTATCAAAATTGTAAAATACTGTAAATATCTAAAAAATGCCACGAACGATTGGTACCAATTATTTTCTTTTCTTTTTTGGTACATTTTATGTAAAATCGGACGCATTAAATCAAATTATATCCTAGTACTATAGGACTCGAGTTATATTTACTACGGAAAAGAATATTCGATTTTTTTTCAGAGAAAAAAAACCGGTAGTTTAACAATACTAAGTAAAAACAACACCCATTAAGTCAAGGCGAAATAGAGTCATATGAAACAGCCTACTAAATAATGCATGAATGGTTGGTTTAGTTAGCCAAATATGATCGATGACGACAGCAGACCGATAATTTTAACTTTTTTATTGTTAATGGAGTATAATTGTAATTCGTGATAAACTTCAGAAATAAAAACGGTAATTTGAATATATGTAGAACTTATTTGTTAGAAAGTCACGAGAAATCTAGATTATTAGGAAAAATATTCAAAATGTATTACAAACTCTAGGTTTAGGTAGTATACGTAAACAATTAAGTGAAAACAGTATGAAAATACACAGTAAAGCAAAGTGCTACACAATAAAATAATGTTGGAAAGATATGAAGCTGGTGAATTAAGTGCTGTATAAGCAAAGTTGCTTAAAGGCCGGTAATTCAACCCTTCTTTAAATATAGGGCGATGCAATTCTCGATTCAAAAAGTAACTTAAGCCGCTTTCTTAGAATATTTGAGCTATATGAGCTTCCTTAAGTGTTCAGGGTAATCTTAGATTATCTAACCGTCTTTGCACAGCATCAATACGGTGGCCAAGAATTAAGTCAGAATTGAATTACCGATCCTAAAAGCGTAATTATAAGTTATAACTAATCACCACAAAAAACATTTGACGTACGAAACACTAGGACACACGAAAAACTATAGTATTTTATAGAAACAGTACTGACCTATAATTACTATTAGAAGATGTTTGTTACATAAAAATCCATATTCAGCAACAATTTCAGCATCAATCTTTCCAACATTAATTTAAGTTAAATACTATATATAAATAAAATATATCCTAATCTGATTATTAATTAAAAATAATTTGTGATGTAGTTGATATTTATGAATAATGTCGTTCGGGAATATCGGAATCTGCAAAACTGCTGCGGTTCCTACGAAATATATTCGACAACATCGATGCGATTTGAGCTGAACTTTGCATCGAGATATCTTTCTCCAAATGCAACAGATTCGACATAGCCAATGTGAAGTCGTTAAAACAATGAGATTCGGTTATACTTAAACTTTGATAATTCGTTATTTTCGCTATATCAGGTGATAACGTTTCTCTGTACTGTAGACCTCTAACGGAACATAAATTTTTCAAATTATCGACGTCCTTCGCTAATCCAGGAAAATTGACAATCAAACTGAAATGAATACCGGACCCGAGGAAAGTAGGTCGACAGGAGAGATAACCCAAAATTTCGTCCCAAACAAATTCTAATTTACTATGAAGATATGTCATAATATTCGTGAGTCTACTGAATGGCAAACCGACCTCTCCAGGAGCATCAGACTGCGTTGCGGTAACAACACGCAAGTGATCGTGTACGTTAATCCACACGGCGATCGTCTTATCACCACTCACATATACGCCGCGTCCGATTGGCCAATATTTTCCATGTATTCGAGTGCAATCGTCTACTTCTTCTTTATCACATAAAGCGATGAGCAATCCGGAAGAAGCCAACATCGCACTAACTTCAGATGGCTTTTCGAGTACTTTATTTAATGTATAATATGTGCCACCCCTTTGATCTGATTCAGGATTAGTCGGGTGATTACATTTATCGAATTCCTCTTGTAACAAAATCGCTTTTAAATTTCTTTCGACCTCCTTAAGTTGAGTCAAAGTCAGATTGAGCGGTATTTCAAACCCCTGCAGATTTCTCATGCATTCCATTGCACCAGAAAGGACAAAATCATCAGTCGTATCGAGATTCAGTAATACTAAAGGCTCAGAGCTATGTTTTGTGATTCGCCGCTTTCTTGTAAAATCAGACTTGGGATGAGATTTTAATTCAGCCTGAATATTTAGATTGTGAATATCTTTGATAAGTGGCGTCAGAAACTCATTAAATACTGCGTATACATAATAATCAGGAGCCATTATTCCTCCTGAGAAATCATCTTCAATTGTTTGTATTATATTTTTATTATCGGGCAACTTTTTTACTGCTGGCCATATGACATCGAAGAGATCGTGGTCTAATTTTGTGATACGTCCCTTTATCGCTTCGAATACGTTTTTTCGCAAGAATCTACCTAAGACTAGAGATGGTGTCGATTTGTTTGATGAAGCTGAGAGTGGAGTCATTGATGGACGTGATGTCGATAAGAGACGGTAACAACGTTCAAGTGTATCTATAGCTTCCGGGGCATCAAGTGTTCGACGCGATGAGACATGATCCTCAGGCACTGTGTATATTATTAACAAAAAGATTAAAAACTAAATTAGCATAATAATTTTGAAAAGGACAAATCTACTTTATTAACTGAGATCTAATTAAGATATTTTATAATATAATTTTAATTATTTACTTGAACAATTTCGGATCGTGACAACTGAAAAACCGATACCTTTGTCCGAGAGCATATTTTTCATAACATCTTCAGTAACTCCAAAATCCGAAAATAATTGATCGAGCGACATTAGATTCTTATTTCTAAAATATTCTTCAGCAGAATGACCATTCTAGAACAAAATCATTAAATAAGATAAAAAGCAAAAATGTACATAAACAAAATTAGTAGCTTACGTACATCATCCAAATCCTTGGAATTAGCACCAAGCTGTTGAAGCAAATTATAATAGTGTCCGTTGTCTGGAAGAATGGCTGCATAATGTAGTGCTGTCCTGCCTTCGAAATCAACAGCCGATAGGGTTTCCGGGAACCTAAACAGATCGTTAATTTATATTACAAGATATATCACGAGTGTAAGTATAAAATATAAATCACAAAATATACCTTCCGCCAAGATATTTAATTATATTAGTTTTTCCAAATATAGTTGCTACATGCAAAGGCGTAGCGCCATTTGGTGAAATTGGATCCCGAGCTATGGCGAATTTTCGCCTATCGAGTGCCGCTTGGAGGTCTCTAATATTACCTTCTCTAGCCGCCATGTGTACCTTATGTATTTTTTTCTACAACAAAAATATTAAAATATAGAATGGAAATAATATTACAGCATTCCCATTTTGGCTTCAATATTCACCATGTACGCTGGAACATTTTCTAAAAATGCTTCCAGCTCCGCATTAGAAGAATGTCGTCCGACTAATCTGGCGCCCTCTCCATTTAAAACTAAGGCCGCCAGCATTTCCATATTTATAGAATTTATTAATTCCGTTACTTCTGGATCTATCTCATTATCCTGTAGAATTAATATTAATATTCCCGTCAGAAAATAGATTGTTGATTATAACCTATTTTAATGTTGCGATTGCTTTATATTAAGTGACCGATATCGCGAACTTGTCATCTAATATAACTAAAAAGCGGGCAAATAAACACATGACATTTGTCACGATATGTTAGTGAATACAAAGTGCGACAACATTGCTTCTAATCTAAGGCACAATACAAACTACTAACTTTACCTTTAAAATTTACCTTTGTATAAGTAGATGAAAGTTTCATGCGTTTGATGATTTATAAATACTTACAACAATCAGTACATCGCCATGAACCGATTCATCTCTTTGCAATAGACTCGCATCCTGAGTATCTACATCGCCATCACCATTAATTAACCCCTCTATATGACTATCTTGTGCGCTTCGGCCGTTCGACTGGTTTCCTTAATTAGCAAAATAATCAAAAATGTTGAGCTTGTTTAGGGACCCTTTTATTTGTTACTAAAATGTTTAAGTTTTTATAATTTGATGTAGAGTGCCAGAAGAGATGGCCGTGTTACCTCTCTTGGCACCTGGCGAATTAGAAGTTTCTGCACTATTTGCAATATTAAAATCACTATATTCTGATTGTGTTTCTCCTTGCACTTGGACATCGTCGTCATCTTCATCGTCATTTTTATTGTGATTACCTTCACTCGGAGCGTCTGTCGACTCGGCTCCTTGTGCTTGTACGTTTGCATCCAGAGAGGCGTTTCCTCCTTCATCTGCATCAACTTCGGTTTCATTGTTATCATTTTTTATGCTATTATTATCATTCTCCTCGCTTAGCAATTCTGGGGTGTTCGGTTTCTCTTTATTGATTTCGTCTACATTTTCTTCAACTTTATCTTCTTTATCTTCTTGGTATTTGTCTTCATCTTTATCATCATGCTTCTTTTCTTCGGTTTCTAAACTTGTTATATCTTGCCCCTCATTATCTTCCTCATTTTCAATGTCTGAATCAGGTTTGCTAGTTTGGATCTCCTCACTTTCAGCATTAACTTTGTCTATACTCTCATTTTTCTCCTCAGGAAGATTCTCCTTCATATCTTCGGCATCATCGCTTTTAGCGACAGCTGACTTAGGTTCTTGTTCAGCCTGTTTTTCATGTACTTGTTCTTCTTTTTCATTTTTATCAACAATTTCGACATCCTGATCATTTTTCTCCTCAACCTCTGAATCATCATTGTCTATTTTATTTTCTACATCTTGTAATTTTTCGTCGGTCTCTTCAGTAAGTTCTGGTTCTTCATCAATCGTTTCGGGTTCTTTTTGTTCTTCGACTTCCTCTGATTCCTAAAAGAAATAATGTATAAATTCATGCAATTTGATGCAGTTACTAAAAGCGAAGCAAACCAATTATAAGAGCATTCCATAACAACAATAATACTACATGCATTCCTCACCTTGGTATTTATAAACTTTTCATTATCGTTATATTTTGTTGATTTGCTAGTTTCGTCTAATTCAGGTAAATCCTTTATTAATTCCTGAGTGCTGCTCGTTTTCATGGTATTAGTTAGATTCTCAGTATTATCCGTCACTGTATTTGACGATATATTTTCCGTTGATTGCTTGAAACCTTTCCTCCTAGACTTTTTATTTAATTCGGCTATCACTTCAGTGTCTAGAAGCTTCCAATCCCAAGAGGAAGGATAAGCACTGGACGGTGTCCTCGGTGCATCGGGAATGATTTTTAGCAAATTTTTATCAATCTCTTGAGATCTATTAATGTAGTAAGCAGGTGTTTTGTGTTTCTAAAACGAAATTATTGAAGTAATTTCATGTTTATTTTGTAGATTATAAATAACAAAGTGTGCTAATTAATAAACAAGAAATATTTATTTTAACATTACAATCTGAAACAATTATTTGACGCTCTCTGTGCGCAGTGTTCAGTCCGTTACGCGGAGGTCCCGGGTGTGATTCCCGATCCAAATGATTTTATTAAAAAAGTATTGTAGTCCATGTCCTGTCCATTGTATATTGTAACCTCAATCAATGATACTGTATTTCAATACCTTGTATGCCTAATATGCCAAGCTGTACAGTGTATGTGAGCTCTTATAATATTTTTAACTACGAGTATATCGTTATAAATAAATAATTATATTTAATGTATATGTATATTTATTGTATGTTTGTTGGTTTAAATATTTTACTACCAATATTTATTAACTAAGTACTTACGTTATCCATTACACTTTCATCAGCTCCCAAACCAACCAGAGTGTTATATGTGTGCTGATCATCCCTTACAGCTGCAGCATAGTGAAGTGGCGTCCGACCATCGTTGTCCACGTCATTAATCCCTTGGGGATATCTTTCACAAATGTAACGCAAAATACCGCCGTGACCCAATCCAGCTGCCTGAAAATTTAGATATATAAAAATTTACTACTCGTTTTAGTAAATCGTTTGTGGGCCTTATTGATCATATTACACTAAATAATAATAACAAATTTATATGTATATGAGCGATAGATTATATAAAAATCTAACCGGAATTATAAATTCATTAATTTAATGTTTATTGATGTATTTCTCATTATTCCGGTAGGATACGATAAAACTAATTTTACCACTATAATGTTAATTAATAGATGTTACAACTTAGGCACGGTGGGCCAATTTCCCATACAAAGAAAACTATAGCCTTTACCACTGAGTTATATCTATAAGAAACACTTGTGGGCTCGAGTCCCACTCGCGATATTTATTAAATCAATCAGTCATTATTCTCTCGTTAAAAAACGTTGACAGGACCAACTCCTCTGTTATACCCCACTATATCTAAGTTAATTTCGGAACGAGACCCGGTGCTTAAAATGTGAGCGGGTCGAAAAACTGGACTAATATCAGTTTCCCTTATCTTTAAAACAAAATATTGTCATTGTTAAAAACTTTAATTACCTTATGAAACACTGTCATATTGTGAGTATCACGACTAGAGAGCACAACAGCAGGTATCGGATCACCAGAATGCTTCATTACATTCTCCAAATCGTTCTGGACTACAGCTGTATGGAGCTCACGAATAGTGTTCTGGAAATTTTTACGGAGCAGAAATTTAGGGCTGATAATTCAATTCTTCCTTAAATTATATTTTAAGAGACGTAGGAGCTTTCTTAAGTGCCCAAGATTGTCTTAGTCTACTTTTTTTTACACGCCACTAATAGCGCTATTAGTAAAACGTCCTTCGTTTACCACTTGACTTAAGTGAGACTTGAGTTACCGAGCCTTACTTACACATGGAGACTTTTTTTAAATCTTTTTTTAAGCATATAATTTAAAAGTAACAAACCATGATATAAGGGACAGCTTCAAAGAATTTCTTCACAACCGGTTGGTTGGAGACCTCGCTGAGGAGTCTTGCACCATGACCATCCCACACGACGCGTTGCAGACGTGCCATATCACAGTCATGACACCAAATTCTGATGTTTGATCGTTTAATGACCGCACCTGATGAATTAATATAATTGGCACTATAATCGGACGTAAATACTTTCTCTCCAATGCCTCTTTTGTGGTCACTTAATAATTAATTTTTAATTATGGAAAATCTTGACAGACGATCGGTACCTAATTATTTTGCGGAAATTGTAAAAATAATTAAGTAGGTATTGCATTTTACTCGCGCCCAAGTCGTAACTAAACCCGTGCCTAGTTTGCCTCTTAAAGATTAATCGACCGCTGTACGAGTATATGTATACATTTATTAGTAAGTTAAAATAATATAGTTTGTAATACATTGACGACACATTCATTTCCATTTACTGAAATTTGACAATATGATAGTCAACCTTTAGAATTATGGATTTGAACAATTATTCTAATTATGTAATGAAATTATTTAGGTCATGGTCACTCCGACATAAATTTTAATAACACCAATGAGGTGGTAAATAGGCATCTGACAAATTGAACTTTACGTGTGAAGAATACGAATATATAAAAGTTTAAGTCGTTACGTAAATTTTGTGGGCGTATGGGCTGATTCACCTCTTTTCATGTCGACGATGTCCTGACATCGATTTCTAACGAACGGGGGTGTCGTATAATTAATTGAATGTCTATTGCCCTCATTTCGAACTTTCCAATAAAAACTATAGGTAAATTAGAAAGAATAATGCCCATTTTTGGGTCTACTTGATGTCTAATAATTGGTTAACAAAACAATATTCTAAAATAATATCTTATTTTTTTATTAATTTATTTCAATTATATCGATAGATCGTTCACCAATCAATAGAAAATGTTTAATTACATAAAAAACAGATATCATCAATTATTAAAGCATTTAATATAATAATAACCTTAAATATTGCATCAGGAAAAGTCTTATTACTCAATAACCCAGGTTTTTTAGGTAAATTAAAATTGGTGATAATGTATGTAGATGTCAAACTCGAGAAAAACAAATTGTAAGTATTCTCCTTTTAATTACAACTTTATTTATAAGATTTTTATCAGTTTTTCAGTTAAGAATTTATATTTTAATTTGATATATATATCGCATGTTAGATGAATATCTTGAAAATCATTTATGTTAATTGAGTAAATGATCGACTTATGTTTCGTTTACATGTACTACAGGCAAACTGTATGGTTATCAGAATCACCTTTAAAATTTCAGTTATGCTTTTTTACAAGATAATTTTCGATCGTTTAGACATCTACGAATAAAAATCTTCTCTGCACCATTAAGTTTGTATATCTAATTAATTTAAAGTAAGAGGGGACAATTTTTTTTTAAATACTGCAGCGCGAACTCAGTTCAAATTTTACATAATTACCAAATTTGTGAATCGACAATGTGTTGCGTTTTATTACCGATAACACAGTGTGTAAATTACTTCATATGCTATGAGTCATATAATAATAGTCGAATTGATATATAGAAATGTCATATTTAATTAAATGTGTCACTTGTTTGCAATAAATTCTTGAAAATTCGATTCGTGACATTCATTTGAAAGAACTTCCCAAGTGTCAAGGGCGGTCATTATTTATTTAGACGGGCCGTGGGGATAGACAGACACCCATTAATGTTTAACGGCGGTTTCAAGCGATCGATGAAACACATGTCTTCTACACTACATAGTTATATGGGTAACATATGGGTGAAAATCGATATTCAGTGATCGAACGAAGCAGTCCTACTACCTACCTACCTACCATAATAAGTTATAATTTTAGATACGAATAACTACGACTCCTATATATGCTGCTCCTACCAAGAAACTGCTACTACAGTCGCCTCCGCTATGCCGGCCTGAAGTGATAGTATACACTATCTAAATAGACAGTGCTCTCGCTATATCATTTTCATGAAAGATTTACGGTTGGTGAAAGTTACGCGGAGGTAGTCCTGAGGGCCAAGTATGTGTTTACATTTACGCCGGAACTCTCTACCAATCAGATAATGGATTTTGGCCGCGGTGCTAAAAGAAAAAAATCATATTAAGCGATCCTATTAGTGGAGACTTCTCGCTTTACGCCGTGACAGCGTAAAGGAAACTTATAGTCAGACCCCTGAGTTCAATTTCTGTCGAAACAAATATTTGTAATATTAATTTTAAAATATTTATTAATGATATTGAGAAAAGAAAGTATTGAACATTTGTTTGTGTTGTTTGCATAACACCAATTAACATACGAAGTTGCGGGCAACTAACTGTTGTATACATTGTATACGATATTTTTAAAATTATTGCTGAAATGCTGTTATTAATATCGTATAACTGTTAAATTCATGTCAAACATTACAAGAAGGGGGAGCAACAAGTTCGCGTGTAAGCTTCTAAGACTCAAGATTTCAATATTACCATAATAGAAACTTTAAGGCGTCTAACAAATAAGATTCTTTCACTCGATTATATTGTTACGTAATAGAAGTCCTTTACTAGACGTAAGCACGTCATTTCCTTCTTTAACATAATGATGTCAATATTGGATGTTTATTTTTAGTAACAACTACTTTTATTTGATTACTTCTTTGTCTATAGTTAAAAACTTTTTCACCAATATATTTTTAATTCTTGAACTTTGTTTGGTTTTTTTTAACCAAAATTAACGCGGTAAAAAGTAGTTAACTTATTCAAAATTTAAACTCGTTTAGTTTCGTTTTTAATAGCTATCCGGCCGGTATTTGAACATGCTCAGCTTGATATTCCTCGAAAATTATGATATAGTATATGAGCTCCACAGAAAAATGCAGGCAGCAGTACCCTCCACTATCGCAGCTATACTCGGCTACTTCCCGAAACACTTGATTTTCTTTTCTTTTTTTTTTTTGTAATAAATTAAAACTTTACAAATTTACTTCAATAATATTTCCAACTTTTTTATTTTGTTTCCAATATTCCCATCCCAATTACTTCCCAACTACTAACAAAAAATAAGAATTTATTACTCGCATATTTATTACCATAAAACTGTTTATGTCAAATTTCCTGGCCAATAAAGTTTTTCAATTATTAAAAACCAACTAAAAAATCAATCAATTATTGTAACACACGGTTTAAGTACATATAGTACCCGTTAGATATTCTCTACCATTTTTCAGTTGTTGCACTCCAGAATATTTCCATTATTAAACAAAAAAACTAATTTTATTATGTCATAAATAAATTCCAACACACTTAACTTAATGAACAAACAATTAATTAAATAGAAAATAGATTAATCCGTTTCAAAATAAACAATATTAATTAATTAATTAATATCAAAAGTTCTTTAAGTGCTTTTCATGTAACAAAAGTTTATTATGATATTGCGTAAATTCTAAAATATGGTAGTATATAAGGAGAGGCACAATAAAAAGGCTTTACTACAATAAATATTCATGAACACGCAATATAGGGCCCTACCTTCTGCCAAGCCTTTATCGGCGTGTTGATAATGGCTGTTTGCGCTGAAATCTGGATGGACCTTATCAGACTACCGGCTAACTAATGGCTACACTAACCCGATATAGAATATAAAAATTTAATAAATGGCGGACATTTATTATTTTCATATTTATTGCGTAAAATATTGGTATTAATATTTTAAATCTAATTTTAGATTACATTTAGAAATACTAATTTTCTTTGTATGAACACAAGTCTGATGTGAAAATAGAGTACGGTCCTTTCAAGTCAACTAAGAAATGTCTATAGGACAAGCAGTCGTTGCCTCCACTATGCCGACTCGAAGTGACGAATATACACCATCCAGGTTGACAGTGCACGTTCCTCTATAAATAATAACGTTATAATGATAATGTCATCTATACTATATAATATTTACGCATCGTGCATTCTTAGACAGTAGGCTGATTATTTGTCACGTTTCATTTTTTTTTCTAAGCTAGTGCTCGCTTGTATCATAGACACCTAAGTCAGAATATAGTCAATGATTAGAATCTGAGTATGTTTTAAACAACTAAAAAATATATTTACATAATTATAATATAACTTAAATTTAGTAAGAAATAAAAAAAAAACATTTAGTTCATAATAAAAATAAAATAATAATTAATTAATTATCGAACTGTTGGATTATTAAAAGAAAAATCTTTTATTTAAAAAAATTTTAAATACAAAAACGGATCCAAACCATTTCATAGATAATTCCACTACGTCGTAGTAGCCTCGTAGACAAACGCTACGAGAGCTGACTTTTTTAAATAATAATTTTAATCTCTTTCATAATTTTTACAAGCATATTTAAAAAATGCTTTTTAAAATTAGATTTAATCATTTTACTTTTTTTTATTAGATTATGATAGATGGTCATCAATAAACTAGGTTCAAAACCTCTAAATAAATATGAAATAAAAAAATAATATTAATCATTAGTAATTTTTAAAATGTGTTAATAATCATCTTGTTTAGTATGTTGTTTCATTATCACACATTAAATTAGATATTAAAATTTTAAAAATAAAATTATATCAAGTATAAAAAATACTGACCGGGCGGATTATTCCTTGTTTCACGCGCCATGTCGACCACCACTGGTGCCGGTAGGACGAGGTTTGTCCGTGCCGGTCCGCGGTAATATGCCGGTGTGCGACCAGCGGCGTCCCTCACGCCTCGAGCCGCCCCTGCTCCTTCCAGCAAAGCCGCCGCACCGGCCTCGTCTCTACACATTGCTGCGTAGTGTAATGGCGTTCGACCTTCCTGCATCATGCAAACATAATTTTTATGTCAATGCAATTTACTAATAACTTATCACGAACCATAATTTTTACAATTATTTTTCATATTTGTTCCAAAAGCTCTGTCTGGCGGTAAATTTACGTCTATATGTTAGTAGTTTCGAAAACTTTACTTTAATTTTTCATATTAAATTATTATAAAGATAATTCATATAATTTTTTTAATTAAATATGTACTATATTCAGAAATAAAAATATATTTTAATTATTACTTTATTACTCGTTTCTACAAAACAATACAAGTTTGTAGCTGGTACTTTATTAATGACACTTAAAACGTAAAATTGTAAGAAACAAAAAAATATATTGAACGTTTTTTTAACAATCTTCGTGGCTCATGTTTATTAAAAAATGCTATAAATAACATAATAAAGCTTTTCACTTAGCATGAGGAAAGTATATCTATAAATATTATCAGTAATTACGCTTATTTTATTAATATGAAACAAAAATAAACGTAAAATCAATAGTTATTCTAATTTAGCTATTTGTATTAATTTATTTTATTTTGAACAAAATTTTCCGTAAAATTACTAAGGTTGACAAAAATATTTAAATTAAATAAAACGTTTAAATTTTTAATTACGTCGGTTATTTTTACAAAAGCAATTGTATATAGGAAATGGTCCCTTATAGAACTTTAAATTATAAGCTCTAAAATAGCATTTCTACTTACCGAATCTTTTTGATGAACAATAGGCGGATACATATGAACCAGCCATTCAGCAATATCCATATAATCATAGTAAATGGCTTTATGAAGCAATCCCACGCCAGCCTCATCTGTACACATTATGTATTTACGTTTGTTATATTCTGGCTCTAATAGTTCCTGAAAAAAAAACCATATTTTCCTATGTTATGATTATAAATAATAAATAATTATTTTAAAAAATACGTGGCATAAACATGTGGCGTAGATCATAGTCCCTAAATCACATCACCAAACATTAAGTCGCTGTATATTTTGTTTTTATTACGTTACATAATTTAACTCATACTTTAAAAACACATTGCAGTAAATTTTACCTGAAGTTCTAACAAAGATCCTCTTTCGAGAGCTGTATGAAGAGCACTGCATTTCAGCATAAGTGCTGGTAAATGATGAGCTAGCGGTATCGCTTCGGCCTCAGCCAGCAGTCTACGTCCCTGTCCAGCGAGAACAGCTCTCTCTAACCTGCTCTCTGCTCCACCTCTTGCCCACTGACGAAGCTGAGCACCAGATACACTACCAACACCTACAAATCGAAGCAGTTGTATGACTTCAACCAATCAAAGCTTGTAATCTCAAATTGAAATCGCAGTTATTAAGAACGCTTACCATAC
This sequence comes from Tinea pellionella, assembly GCA_948150575.1. Taxonomy (NCBI): domain Eukaryota; kingdom Metazoa; phylum Arthropoda; class Insecta; order Lepidoptera; family Tineidae; genus Tinea; species Tinea pellionella. Next base: position 5,512,402 of record OX411258.1, read on the forward strand.
TTTATTGCATTTCTTTTATGTAACGTACAAAACGTTTAAAAAATAATCATGTACATAATCGCATTTCTACAAAGTTATGCAGTACACTTTATTTTTAACTATAATATAGGTAATGTAGATAAATAAGTATTATTATCACAAAGCGCATACATCTCAAAAGGAACATTTCTTTGTTGCCGCAGTTGTGTCCGTTCGTGGAGCGCACTCATCAAGCGGAGTGTGATCACACGCCTATCTAATTATTCTAAAAATTCTATTCCTGTTAATTTTTTCCACTTTGTTATTAATATTATTTGACGAAAAGTGCACGTTTATTTAGCGTTCAAGTCGTGTTTAAATAAACTAATAAAAATATAATATAACAGTTTTATCAAAAATCATTGTGTCAAATAATAAACTTAAGTTTATTCTAAAAATAACCCCACGAACATATAAATTTATTCCAATCAGCAACCAACTACTGCATGTGCTGTAATTTAAACGCTATCTATGATCAGGGTAGTTTTAACGTCAACTCGTCAACCCTCTAACATAAACTTAGAAATGTATTTCTTAGGCTAAAAATTCAAGGCTTTTAGGTGATAATATAGGTGTAAAATATACGATGATACTTATATTTCTTAAAAACTTAAATTTCAATTTTTAATATATTTTGTTCATTTATGACTTCCTAAATTACACTGTTACATATTAACTACTGTTTTACTTAAACTAGGATACCCTGTGCTATATTGTATGCGTATCAGAACAAGGCAACTTTAAAAAGATCGTTTATCTTTTTTTTAAATTTTAAATGCAAATTGAATAGAAAGAAATCAACACGCACACAACAGCCAAAGTTTGAGGTTGGATTCGAACCCGACGCCTTTAGCAGTCCCAACTGCTGGGTTCATCTCATATTACCTGAATTAATTTTTATCTATTCATTATTATTTATCTAGTTTTTTGAAAAAGCTGATGATAGACTGTAAATTGAGGGCATAGGCAACCGTGCTCATAGGTAGTGTGCTCAAACGCTCGCCTATTATTAATATAATAATAAAAAAACTGTATTATTAACACTATAATATCAATAGTCAAATAGTTTCATATTTATGTGCATAAAAGGTACTTATGACCATCACGTGAAATAATGCAATAATGGCGCAAAATTAACCGCCACTTATACGAGCGAAGGTGACCTTTTATTTTTTGCGATTAGCAATTAACTTGGCAATAAAACTATAACATTATATATAAATTCAAGGTATAGATTTAGATATTACCTATGTAAGTACCTATAAACATATTATTAACTAAGCTTTATTTATTTAAAATTATTCAACGTCTGTCTGTAAAGCAGTAGGCAGCACGCACATCTGTGTTATCATTCTTCTCCTATAGCACCAACCTCGATCGGAATAAATATTTATTTATATTATCTTATTAATCTTTGACACTATTATAATATTATAAATAAAATAATAAGTAAATAACATGATAAAGTAAAAGTTTGTTTCGGGTTGTATATGGATGTTATTATTATACAGGGTGAATTTTTCAAGTGGGCTTTCATGGGCAAATCCTAAACTATGAGAGATATCGAAAAATGCTGAAAGGAGTCTCGATGCCGATTTTGATAAAAACTAAAACTTTATTACTAGATTTTTGATAAATCCATTTTCCCGGCCAGGAATCGAACCTGTTGATTTTGAAGAAAAAAAAACACTGTATTATTGCACCATCTGATAGTGTTCCTGATAAGGATCAAATTCTGGGAAGTAATGATATACGGCAAACCAAAGAAAAGTGTTAATTTTTAACAAATTGTCTCTTATTTCCATGTATTTATACATTACCGGTACATTGATTGAAAATCATCATAATGATTTAAAATCTCGCGCTCTTCGAGATTAAATGAAAGGAAAGTCTTGATTTTTAGCAAAATCCTGTTTTTTTTTAACATTAAGTAATTAAATCTTAATTAATCAATTGTTCAAAATGATAGCCATTATTTTCAATACATAGCTGAACTCGACGCCTCAAGGAGTGTACTGCATTCCACATCACAAGGTTATTGATTCCGTTCAAAATATTCCCTAACACTAGTTTTAAGTAATCAATTTCATTGTACGTACATTTGTAAATTTCATTTTTGATATGCCCCCAGAGAAAATAATCTAAAGGTGTTAGATCTGGCGGTTATGGCTTTTATGCATAATAAATGTAGTAGGTAATGTATAAATACATGGAAATAAGAGACAATTTGTTAAAAATCAACACTTTTCTTTGGTTTGCCGTATATCATTACTTCCCAGAATTTGATCCTTATTAGGAACACTATCAGATGGTGCAATAATACAGAGTATTTTTTTTTCTTCAAAATCAACAGGTTCGATTCCCGGTCGGGAAAATGGATTTATCAAAAATCTAATAATGCAGTTTTAGTTTTCATCAAAATCGGCATCGAGACTTCTTTTAGCATTTTTCGATATCTCTCATAGTTTAGGATTTGGCCATGAAAGCCCACTTGAAAAATTCACTCTGTATATGTTTATGCTGTTTTGGACGCTAGGTTTTAAGGGACGCAAACTGAAATTCCAACAGAAAAAATTACACGAAACATACGAGCTCTCTCGACACACCACTGCTTTACTGGACAAATTCGGCTGGAAATTGCTTGATCATGCCCCCCACAGCCGTGATCTTGCTCCCAGCGACTTCCACTTGTTTCCGAAATTGAAGCAACACTTGGGTGGACAACGCTTCAGTACAGGTGAAGAGGTGAAGGAAGCGGTCACCAAGTTCCTCGAAGCGGGTTTTCAGAAGTGGATAACTCGTCAGAAAAAGTGCGTAGAAAAATCTGGCGACTATGTAGAAAAATAGGTTAAAGTACAAGCTTTCATATGGTATACTTATTTATTGCAATAAAAAATGCCTTACACCTGAAAAAAATGTGGGAACCTTATTTTTTACTTGCCCCTCGTAGTTACCGCGCCCGTGTCTTTTGCGTTATTTACAGTATTTTAATGCGGCAGCTAAAGATGGGTTTATAAGATGCTAAATCAGGGCATTGTCGACATTAAATGACACTAGCTGCCCCTTATCCTGATACCCAGGGGTATCCTAGTAAATATGCGCGTGTTCATGAACGACCTGCTTTGACGGCAGCTGCTTCGATTTGACATAATCCGAAACCGTGAACTATGAACTAAAGAAAGCGCTTATTCCTGAATACTGGGATAAATCTTACTTTTAAAATATTATTATTATTTAATACATAAGTGAAACGAAAGCACCTTTTTACATGAAACAAAATTATATTGTCAAGGAAAATGGACAAGCATTATCTCCTAAATCTAAACAGCTTAAACTATAGGTTATAAACCTGATTTTAAACAATGCTTAACGTACCGTCAGACTATGTAGGTTAACATTCTTTAGTAGGTACGTCGAACTGTTTTTAATATTTAATCTTTATCGCCTGATACTGTTACTATGTGAAATTGTCATGTGGGATATTTGACCTGTACTTAATCGATATTGACATGTTCGTACTACAATATGCTAGGTATAATTTAGGAACCCGTTTTAGTCTAGGGCAAATTAATCTTTGTTTTTTATTTTAAAAAGAAGTAATCGTGAAAATAAGTGGTCACCGCTAGCGTGATATTTGGAGAAGGATATTTAAGAACATGTTCAATATTTTCATCTAATTCTGAAAATTTTTAGTAAATTATTATCAATACATTTAAATCGATACAAAAAAATCCTTCGTATACTTATGTATGGACAAAGTGACGTGTTTAGACAACTAGAAACTTCTAACACGCGATTTGTGAACAAATTTTAATGGCTCGATGTCGACAGCCAGCTGAATTGTTTACTAAATAAACAGTACGCTATTACTCCCTCTTTACAAACCTTATTCCTAAATAAAAAAAACTAACATCTATAAGACATGATTACTAAGGCGAATGAAAATTATTTCTGCCAATCCCTTAAAGTGTTAGCAAGCATCTAAAGAACAGAATATTGGTTGCTCAAACTTCTTCAACTTCTAATGTGCAATATTTTTTATAGTAATCCGGCATGGAGACCGCAGTTCACTATGCCGGCTTAATTTGACAAATGTGTAATGTGTACAGGCGTTATTCCTCGTTAATTCCAAGCTGATCCCAATACGATAGGTGTTATACTAGACAGTTGTGATACCCATAGAATCAGTCTGCCTATCAAGAATGATAGATTACGAGGAATAGAGGATTTTAATCCATTAAGAGTTCGTGAACGTGCGTTGAACTTACTTTTAGGCGGGCTATAGTGCAAATAAAGTCCATTTTTCTTTACAGCACGTTCTGATAACCATTTCTTAACACTTTCCATCACTTTACATTTGTCCTGAAACTTCTTAAAGTCACATTTGTCTATATATTTTAGTTTATTTCATTAATATTTGCTCTAAAATATAATATATTTTATTATTTTCGTCCAATAACTTAGAAAATTGTTTTAACTTTTATTAATTTTCATTTAGAAAGAGTGTTTATTTCAGCAAACCGTCGACAGCAGCTGTTTGCACAACTAGCACATGTCTACACTTTCACACGAGAAAATGATACCTCCTTTTAAATGAATACGAACACCAATGATAAAAGGTTTCTTTTCGATTTTATAAAATTTTATCTATAATATTTAGTTCCTAAAGCACTTTTTCCACAGCTTGCATTTTTAAGAATAATATACGCGTATATATAGTACAATTAAGTATACATTTTTTAGGAAAATTTTCCGACTAGAAAAAACTAGCAGTTTTTCAGCGCTTTCACCGATTTTCAGCAAAGAACATAATACTCTCTAGCGATAGTCCAGTTGTAACCAGACATCCGCAGTATCGGTAATTTTTTGACCTCTACCCAAAACATGAGGTGCTCTACCACGCGACATTGGCAGTAGTTCTCTCTCGACATTTGAGAAGAGATTAATATTTACGTCCGGAAATGATTAGACTGAACTAATACTGTGATTATTATATGATTATTTTTTTATATAATAATGATATTTGTTATATTTAATAAATGCGATCTTTGATATTTTTGTTTAATTTGCCTTGCCCATTAGCGTGCAATAAAGTACGCATTAATTTTTTTAAATAAACCTATCCCATTCTTTAGTTGACCAAATAGTACTAAAAGAAACTTGATATGAAAGGTGTTCCTGATTCAGCAATAAAATACAGAAAAGATAAAGATAGTTTAACAAAGCATAGTGACAGTCAAATTAATGATCATACACATTGTACAGTTTCGGCGAAACCTTTCACAATGAATTAGACATCTCCTCTAATGTTGGATTACCTGAATTTTTAATCTACTTTCAACCATTCTAATATAATTATAATTAAATTATACATCTTCACTAATTTTATAATATCTTCTTATTTACAAAAAGCGGTCATTGGATTACGTTACCACACTCCACCTGATGCTAAACTAAAAGAAAGATCTGTAAGCGGAAACAACTAAATATCCGCAGTCACTACCGTTATGCCGGCTTGAGAAAACGAATGTACATCTAGGTTGCGGCTACTTTTACAAGTTGACTTCGAAGCGATACTAGATTACTTCATGACTTCACTTCAAAGTGGTGGTACTACCCCTGGACAGCAAATATGGCTAATAACTATAATTAGTCTACCTAAAACTTTTTAAAATTAATTAGGTATACGATTCTACTATTTTCTAATTACCAAAAATGGTCGTTTGATTTTTTAGAAAATTATTTCTATATTAATTTGTTTCAAATTTCGATGAATATTTTACTAAAACGTAGAACTAAAAGCTAGAAAATAAAACAGAAAAGTATGCAATAAAATGAAATTGTATTGATTTAGCGATTTAAATGGGTAGTAAATACGTCATGCAAGCCCTTGTAGATGTCAGCTGCACTCGATGCGCTTCTTCCCAAGCCCTGACCTTCACCTTTATGTCGTGTTGTTACTATTTACAACTCTATTATTCAATCGTCTTCACACGTATTGCTTCCAGATGAATGTATTCTAACGTTCAGGCCTTTATTCTTCTTTTGTATTCTTTCTACTCCGTTTGCTAAAAGTTTTTTGTTTTTAACACAGCGGCCGTGGTCTAGCGGTAAGACGCGTGAACTCACGATCGATGAGACCCGTGTTCGAACCTCGCAAATTCTGACCGGTACCAATGTAACTTTGTTATATATACTTTGGTTGCTCAGTGCCTATAGGCACTATTAAAGAGTGGTAGGCAGACTGATGATGGTTATTTGTCCAGTCTGCCGTCCTTGGGTAGTACCACCACTTTCGAATATAACACCCGTGAAGCGACTTTGTCGCGTTTCGGGAATAGTTTGAAAGTAGCCAGGTATAGCGAGAGGAGTATGCACTGTCAATCTAGATGGTACATGCTCGTCTCCTCAAGCCGGCATAGTGGAGGCGACTGCTGCCCGCACAGGTTTCTCTGTAATAGCAGTTGTTTGCACTCATGGACCGCACTCTAGCTTTACATCAGGCGGAGTGTTGTCACATGCCGAGCTACAATAAAAAAATAAAAAATAAAAAGGATATCTAGAATATTTTAAAGTTAATACTAACAATATTTTTCATGACGAGTATTCAAAATTCGATGATAGAGCTCATTAAATTTCTTCTGGCGCCTGACATTAGAAGGTGTACGAACGACTAATGTCGGTAGAATAATAAAATGTTCTAAATTAGTCGCTTTAGATAGACTTTTACGTTTAGAACCTTCGTTTTTCTTTGATACAACTAAGCGGGGGTTATTTTGCAATGATGTACCTTTCTGATTGCACGCATCTCTTGTCGTATGCGCTTCATCTACCATATTTTTAATTTTACAAAGTTCTTCATATTTAGCTTTATTTATGTAAATAGGTGTACGTGTATGCTTTTGTGTATCAGTGCTAGTTCCAGGCAAGCTTTCGTCCAAGTTTATTCTCCGTTTAGTTCCCTCTTTCCGGCCTTCATCCTGTACATTGTGTTCATGACTTCTGTGCTTTAAACAAATAGGTAAAGCTTCATGAATAATCGGTTTTACTCCATGATCACTACCAATAACATTTCTGCCCTCCTTTTTCTTTTGTGTTGCTACTATGATATCTCCGGTTTTACCTAAAATTTTGTTACCAACTTCAAATCGGTGATTCAATTTTACAACTCTATAATGCTTACGTCGCCTTCGCTCTACGTGAGCCACACGTTCTCTCAAAAGGCTGTCGATTAAACGCTGTAATTCATATCTGGCACTGCTTCTTTCTGGTTGATGACTCCTGCGAGTCAGTCGTGTGCTCGGCCAATTAGTTCTACAGACGTCCTCCCATATTATATCACTCAATACCGCCTCCCTCGATGGCGTCAACTTAACACCATCATCTCGGGGTGCAAATTCACCTTGAGCTAGATAATGTACTGTGTCCATTAATCTATAATCACGGACCGGATTTAATTTATGACGAACTCTATGAACCCTTTCGGCGGCTCTTCGGGACATATCGGTCCTCTTTAATGGCACTGATGCTGAATGTCGATGACCACGCGCTGTCATCTCATCGTATGTTGTGAAATCTCGTCCATATTGTTCAGAATTATGGCCCTTGTCAATTGTTGCTTTGGCAGTTAATGAGGGTCGATGTTGGGAATGACGGTTAAATGCAGATTTCTCCGCAATATGACTGTATTGGTTCACATACGTCCGCTTAGAATTCGAGCGAGAATGCCCTGGAGGATTTTTCGATTCTTCGTCGGATGACTGTAACATTTGGCCTAATGAATTCACTATTTCCTAACGTAATACTCCTCGCTCTAAATAGCCCAATCCTTCGGTCACGTGATTTACTAATAGGATTTTATTTTTGGATTAGATCGATTCTTCGGATGTAGTGGCTATAAAAGCAGCTTTATTGAGTTGACTTTGTAAATTATCTTTATTTGCTTTTGCATGTCTTTTAATGTTTATATAATTCTCAGATATTGGAGAAATACATTTTCATATGTTAACTTCGATATTGAACTTTCTTTAGAAGTTAAAACAAAATTAACAATATTTCTAATTAGTAGAAGAAAAATCAGGTTTTAAAGGATATCTGAGTAAGTAGTTAATTAGAAAGTGATGATAATTATTTTCGATTGAGAAAACAGATTCGGAACCCTGAAATTAATCCAAAAGTTAAAATGATAAATAACTCGAATGTTCTATAATTCCTAAAAGATTACTACTGCCGTGATCACAAGGACTGCAATGCTTTCGAAACGTAGAATCAAAATAAACGCAATAGTAACGCGTATAATATCGTTTGATTTACTTACACCATAATTATTACCCAATACGTATGGTTTTTTTGGTGATAGTTGTTAGAACTTTTTGAAATGTCTCCAAATAATGGTGATATGTAATTAGAAATACAACGTCTATATTCCATCACATTTTAATCTCTTCATGATCGACATACTTCTACTCAATAAAACTAAAATTTACATGAAAAATGGAAATCTTTGGCTGACAAACCTGACAGAAGAAGAAAACAAGAAGACAGATGCCATCTTTTATGTTTCAGAAAATAAGAACTTTAGGTAATGGAAAAGTCTTATGAGATAATTAAATTTGTATTATTATTATTTCGTTGCGTTTTTATAAAATATAGTTCTAATCCTAGATGTCACATACTTCTTTGTTAGTATTTGCTACGGATTTCACATAAGGCCCGTTACAGAAGAAGTTATAATTGACTTAAATAATTGACTTAATCGAAGGGGCTTTATTCTTAAACATATGAGCTTATGTTTAAGTTTATGCTTATGTTTTTAAATATTTTACTATTGGCTAATTAAAATAAATCGTAATGAGATCATTATTTAGAAACAAATTGTCAATTACTTCACAAAGATTGACATATTAATTTTACATCTATTTGCTATTGGAGTTGAAATATTTTGATTGTTTTTGCAAGTTTTTAAATGGATACTTTATAATATAATGTCTGATATAGACAACACAGATACTTTTAGAACAGATGCCATTTCTCCTGTCTTAACAGGCGAAGTTTTGCAAAAACCTTCGGAACTAAATGATTTTTCTCAAAAGGAACATATTTTGAATACAGCTCTTGTATATGGTGGTTAGTATCGAGGCATTTTCTTTAAATAAATCATTAATATACGACAAACAACGTGATTTGAACAATTAAGAAAATTAAGCTATCAATGACACAGGGTGTTTCACACGACAACTGACATTGTGACAAGAGCATAACAAGAGTGTGATAAAGTATAATTTTCTTAGGCAAGCCAGTTATAAGCAGCCTGTGACTCTAGACAGAGAATATGACTATAACCTATAACTGTATTTAAAAATAATTACGTGACAGAGTGGTTCCAAATCACAAAGGCCGCCATGGCTACTCACGGATGTAATAGATTAGAAACTTAATTATTTGTTATAGATGAAGATGATAAAATTGATAATGTGCCGTCGAATTCAGCCGCACCACCAGTGTTGGCGACCAAACCATCCCCAACTGAAGTAACAAGCAGGCATAAGGAATATGAAGAACCTAAGGTTTATCTTTATTATATAAACCAATATTTGTTGGCGAAATTTTTACACATTTAATCTTACATTTACATCCCAAAAATATGGTTTAATTATAAAATTATCATTTAATGTCCTTTATACGGTTTTCACAGTCATAATTATCTAATTTGTAACCTACTGGTGACCTAGTATACCCAACCCATAGCGTTTTAGTATACCCAAATGATTTTTTTACATGTATGCCTTCATGTTTTTAGTATCTAGTCACGCGACTTAATAATGTTTACGCAGTGCCTAAATATTAATGATTCGTTTCTAATAGCTTTAGGCATATTGGAAAAGTTCCTAGTGTTTACGTTATCGATTTATTTCATATACTATTTACGTGTAGCAAAGCCTACAAACTTATCGATGTCCATTCGCTTTTCTTTTAAAATTATTTTTGGTAAACTAAAAGAAAAAGTATAAAAAACATGGTAAAATAATAAAACATGATATCTAAGAACTAGTTATTTAATTATTAATTCGGATAATTTTTCTACGTTTCTATAGTTTTAAAAACTTTGTTTTAAATTACTAATAAACAAAGGCAATTTGCGGAATGGTAAACCGTAATCCAAGTCTTGATCTAGGTGTCTTGAACATGTAAATGCAAAAAAAGGAATGTTTCAGGCATTAGTAATCGGAAAATCAATTAAGAAATCGAACACAACGGAAGATGCGTTAAGAATTGATGATAACGACTCACAAAGCCCAAATGAAAGTAAACATTCCGATGCAGATAGACGTTCTCAATGGGTATGTTAATTAAAAAAAAAAATATTTTGATAGACGAGATGCTACGACGTTTTCAAAATTGCGTAGCATCGTAGCTGTAATTGTCGTAGATAAAATTCTGTTTGTTTTACGTCATTTATTTATTTTATTCGGTAAATACAACAGCCCACATTTATAAGTAAATAGATAATAAAAAATGAAATAACTACAGTGGTCGGCAACATTACATTTTGGGGTTTAGAAAGAGATATTCAGCTTGCTCCGTCTTCGTAGAGCGTCGTCTCTGTCACACGAAGGACGAAGGTATGAGTTCGAATATTTACTATCATGTACTAACAAAATAATAACTTGTCAGAGCAATGCAGAAAGAAAAGCAAGCAGTGTGTCAAAATCTAGTCGAGTCCGTGGTGCTGTCCGCAAATTGTTCTGTTTAGGAAAACGTGGAAAAGATCATTCGGATGTATAAGAATTTATTAATGATACCGTATTTCATAAAGAAGGTTATTATATAATTTTAAATTACTAGCACTCTTTTCACTCCTCTATAGTTATTATAGAAAAAAGGGAATGAATTCTAAATAAATATATTTTTCATGTTTTTGATTGTTTTAACAAGTAACTGGAGATAGGTCTTCGATTATTCGTGTCGATTTTTCCCTTACAATTTTCATATAATAATTTAATAGAAAAAACAAATCCGGTAATCTAACACGCCAAAAATTATTAAACAGATAAAGTTACCTATATTTTTTTATTTACAGCTGGATCCCAGTTCACAATAAAGAAATTGAGTAGGTGCTCTAATAATAAATTTATACATGTAATTCAATAAATATTTTTGTTTTATTTGTTTTTGAAAATATCTTTAATAAAAAAACAGGTTATATAATTATCAAATCCAGCTTTACAATTGTTGTCAGTCTTTCCGGGCAAGGATAGCGAAGACTATATGTAGACAAATCTTTCGTACTTAGCAGTTATCTCATAACATAGGCGAAGTGTCGTCACGTGCTAAGGTACTATAAAAAAGAAACTTAAAATAGCGTTCAAGTTAATAAATTTAATTTCATTTATAATAATACGGTTTCATTTGTCTTTGTATTTGTTCGGCCATTCTAACGCTTCTGGGTAGACGGGCTGAACAGGCGTTTCCTTTTGCTGGTATCTGATGCGCTCTGTTAGAAGCACGTACGGCGTCATAATCTATGCCTCTTGGACTCCACACCAGCTCTGTGCTACCACACGTGCATGTCATATCACGGCATACCTAGATCGGAGAAATTAATTTACTTTTCATTGAAGAAGTGTTTCTATCAGTGGTGTGTACATGCGTCTCTTTCAGCCGGGATAGCGGAAACGACTGCTACCTACTACGTTAGCAGATGTCTCCACAACACACGGGATAAAAATATCTAAGACATTATTTGTTTGGGGTCTATGTTTGCGTTGTCCTTGTCTTGTGTTGTTCTCTTAGCACAGGGTAACGTTGTTTGGGGCCAGGGAATTGTTATACTTACTTTAGTTAAATATTCATCGCAACATTTATCTCCACTTCTAATAAAACTGCAACATGGCGGCATTGGAATGTGAAAACAATTGCCAGGATTGCATGTACATATGGGATATGAATGGGTCGTGCAAATTGTGTATACCTGAAGATTCAATTTTATTATTAATTTTTTACTGTTGAAATGTTTAAAATGATAGATTATAAAAAAAATATTAAGAAGTCTACATAGTCGAATCCCCTGCTGATAAAGTATAGTTAATGCCAAAGAATATAAGTTTATGGTTAATATTAGCCCAGCTAGCCTGCTCAAAGTGGATCCGCGTTTCGCTTGCACAACTTGGTATCAGCCGAATATATAAAAGATAACGAGATAAGTGTGCACTGCCAATCGAGGTGAAAGTGAAACATCGTTGGTAAAACGTCTTTCTGTAAACAACGCCGATATGCCAGCGCTAGGCTAGAAAGTTCGACGTAACCTTGGCGCCTTCTTCAAAGACCATCCGTAACGAATTTTCTCACGTAAGCAAGGGCAGGCAGCTCATGGGCATAATTCTAGCTTAACGTTACTACCACATTTTAAAAGACACTAGACAAATTATTGATTTGCATTACTTACTAGTCGTCTGTATAAACAACTTTATGTAGAACACTATTCACCATTAATAAATTATTACTCTACAGAATTACAATTATCTATCGAAACGATCGATCGACGGCCATTAAAAAGATCGTCATAAATGTAAAAGCTTTGTAATTATAACTTACCAAGTAAATTGCTCGCTTTATTTCATTTTGTATATATGGTAATGCATTACATAGAAGGCAATGTTCGAATTTTGTTAATTCTGGTATTCCTAAAATCTTTTCTATTCCTGTAGGTCCTAACATTACCTGTAAATGCACAAAAATCGATATACGTCTACGCACTTATGTACAAAAAAATAAAACAATCTATTGCTAAATTAAAATGAATGGAGAAAAACTTTTGTCAACATAAATAAATAAAGATTTCCATTAAATTGTAGATCAAACTTTAAGCGACATTTTTCATCCCTACAACCTCCCTTCCAATCCTTCAGGCGCAGTTTGAAGAGACATCTCACTAAACTGGCGACAGCTGTCTGTAGACCCCGTTCTGTGACAACAGTCGCCTTCGCTTATTGCACTCTGGCTTAACATCAGGCTGAATGTGCCTGGCGCGTTAATAAAAATATATGTAATAAAGTTTTTAAAAAATTGTCAGCATTTGAAAACGCGCCCATGTCTACAAGTATACGTACAAAAAGTAGATATTTATTTCGGGTTTGATTGTTATATGTGTCTCTTGTTTTGATATCCTCATATTCTAGTTTGAGGCCAGCACATTGTAGATGTATTTAATTACTGTAATTACCTCAGTACAAAAGAATTGACAATCAGGCACACAACTATTCACATGATCCACATATGCGCATTGTACGACATCCTTTTTCCCTCTAAGTCCCTTGACCACGCTCAATGTCGTCCGAGCGATGGCATATGCACCAGCGAAACATGGAGTTCCTAAAGGATTATGTTTTGCCGATCTTACGGCTTCATCTCCACCCAAGATTGATGATGTTAGACATTCCACCTATAGAATAAAAAGGATATTTATTCAAGAAATAATTTTAAAAATTGGACGTAGAGTGAAAGGCAGGCGTCGGATCAAAGCGTGTGTACTGTCATCCGAATGATGCGCATTCGTCTCTTCAAGCCAGCATAGGGAAGGCGACTCCTGTCGGCAGACGTCTCTATGGTAGCACTTGTCTCCATTCATATAGACCACACCCTAGCTTAACAGACGGACTTACATGCTGAGCTACATATAAAAATATATTAAATATATTAAACATGGTGTAGCCTAAGTTCTGCATGCTTAGTCATAAACTACTACTTAACATTATAGTGTTAAAGCCCACTGAATAGAGTCTATATTCGCATTACTACCTGTTCTAGCATTAATTACCTACCTGTTCCTGCGTTACAAGATTAGCGTTCATGCCTCTAGATAAAACCGGCACCATTGTCGCTGGAGTGGCACCACCTACTACGGGTACCCGAAGAGTTTCAGGCGGAACTTTCAGGAATTCAGCCAAAACAGTATTAGCTCGAACACTGTTTAGTTCAACACAACCAAGAAGCTTTTTAGGGTCATATGTGTTTCGGAGCCTTTGGACTTCCTCAACTAGCGGGACCATGCTTTCGACCGGCTCTGTTGCAACTATTGTAAAGGCCTAACAAACATTTTAAAATATAATATATAATTAATAATAGGTGCATGTTTAGTGAATATATGCATAATTGCAGCAAGAATTACCGAAGGGCAAACGTTACAAATTTGTAATGCTATTTCAATGACGATTGGTGCATTATTCTCAAAAGTATCGCACTCGTTGCGTGCCAAAATTACCACTACATTTGAGCCCTGAAAATGTATATAATTTTATATAATCGCATTTACTTTTTATTTCAATAAATTCTTTATTGTGAAGAAATAACCATTAAAGCTTCGGCAAGCATATGTCTTCCAGAATAAGAAGAAACTTTACATCTTGTATCAATATGGCTCAATTCCATTCCGTAACCGCATGTTGAATAAATATCATATAAAGCTATTTCGTCTACAGCTGGTGACTGTTTCAACAGAGCTGCTAACGGTTGTCCTGTTTAAAAATTAATATCAAATGCCATATGTCTCTAAGCCATCGTTTCTCAACCATTTTTATGTCGCGACCCACGAAAAAGCCAAAAAGTTAAATAAAGTCTTGTGACCCCGTCACTATAGAATTATAATAATATGTACATTGAAATAAAGTAAGCTATGTTTATTTATTACATCTTAATATTTAGTTTGATAACATTAAACTAAAATTAATTCCTTTAATAAACGAATCTTTTGTACCTATATGTAGCATTGAGATATTATTATGTATATATCTCAATGATATGTAGTTTTTATTTATTATTTTTCAACAGACTGCGACCCCCTTTAAAAACAAACTCAACCCCCCCAACGGGGTCAAGCTTGAGAAACGATGCTCTAAGCAAATATATAGGTACCATCTTTCCAAACTTCATACTGATTAAGCCCAAATCTGAATACGAACTTAATAGAAATTTTTAATAGTTCTCATTAGAGGTTACCTGTGTTACCAGCAGCTCCACATAAAGTAACTTTCATACCAGAAGGGGCATTACTATAACGTCTAACCGCTAAAAGCGACTTTGTCAATGAGGACGCAAATTTACTTGATTTTCTCAATAATAAATTAAAAGACTGCATTTTCAGATTTATTAACTTATCAACTACAATTTAACAATTTTTTTGGGCGTCAAAACATTTTTCTTCTAATTCTGTTTTGACAATCACATCCTGATAGATTTTTTTTTTAAATCATGGCAGGGATAGAATTAAAGAAGCAAAATTGATTGTGCATTATTTTTATTTTAGAAAAATACAATTAATATTGCAAGAACAGTCCAGATCCTTGCTTCAAAAGTTTGAATGGTTTCGACCGACTCCTACCTCTTACTGTCCTCAACATAACTTTATCAGGTGTGAATTCTGAAGGTCCAACAGCCTCTAACAAAATATCTAAACACATCAACAATTTCGTCATTTGTACTGATAAACTGAATTTCTTTCCGTCCTTATCATCTTGTGCTGTATTAACAATCCTTTCAATGTCTCTTATATCATCATCATTCCCAGCATGAAACGTCCCATTCCAATGTAAGGTCAATGAAAAAATAGGCGCTTTACTAGGATAGTCACTTTTCAGTGCAACCAATACAACTAGTTTTGCCGACTGCCTCGTTATAATCGCCCTATATAACATATCGTCTTTTCGAACAATACCTTCCTCTAACAAAAATGACGTAGATGGCGATTGTCTGTATTCAGACCAAATTATAGACTGCCACTGAGTTAAACAACCTGATAGTTTAACACATGGATCGCAGTTCATTATTCTTCCAGATTCCAAATCCTGTAACTCCTTCATAAGTTCCACACGTGCCTTTAGTCTTCTTTTTAAAGTTAAAATAACATTTTCAACTGTAACAACACTCAAACTTTGGCTGGGATTTATATTTTTTGTCAACCCTTCATTAACTGATGCAGGCATGAAGTCCAAACCGCACATCCTTTGTGCCCAAATATAGGGGCGTCCCAATTCTGGGATAAATTGCTGAAAATCACCAGTAATTCCTGCAGAGCTTAGCAAGAATGTTGTGGCTGGGTGTGGTGAGAAATCTCCTGGATCATTCGGGTACAAGGAATTGAGTACAAGAACATCTCCGGCTGATATTCCTGTCGATGGTTTTGGCAATATAACAGTATGCTTAACAACAACAATCTTCAAGTTAACTAAATATGAGAAGAACAAATTCAATCCCGTTCCATCATCGATTGATACAGACAATTGTAAATTTAAAGGATGTTTTCGTAAAATATCCTTCTTCTTAGCTTCTGCTCTTTCTTCTTTAGATACTTTTGTACTTCTATGATGTCTCTTCTTCTTTTCAGGCTGGTCGTCATCATTATTCTCTTGATCAGACTCTGATTCTGACAAATCTAGTTGTGTATTTGAAGAAGCCGATTGATCTAAACGTTTAGCTTCATCTTCATCACCAGAAATTGAAACGGAAACAAATTTAGTTCCCAAAGCATCCGAATAAGCTTTAGCATTTGCATAGAGCATAAACAATGGTGTAGGCAATAGAGACGCCGCACGGGCTTCATCGCGCTTGTCATCCAATTTCAACGCCAAACATTCTTGTAATGGTTTTGTAGCCTTGAGGACATCCTTCAAGTGTGGTGAGAGGGCATCTAAACGTGATTTTGCCGCAGCTATGGCTGCAGATACTCGTTCCTGGTAAATAAATTAAAAAATATAAACATAAATACATAGCAATACAAGATAAACAAAATGTTTTGTAAAGATTTAGCAAGTATAAAATATAAACGCTCACCTTACTGGCAACGACCTCATTGCAAGCACCAGCCAATTCCCGTCTTTGTCTTAACTCCCATTCCAATCTAGCTAAATGAAGTTCATGTTTGTCCTTCTCTGTTGTCTCCTGGAAAAAATTACAGACATTTAACATGTGCAGACAATTATAGTAAAAATTACTGTTGCAAGCAGACATTTCGCCAAGCTTAGGTAGAGCCACACTGCTATGAAAAAAATTTAACATTTTCATTTTTCTAATAAAATATTTACAACAATTACCCGTCTTGATATGTCAGATGGAGCGGTTTCATAAAATTCCGACAACGGTATCAATTCAATCTCTTCATCTTTGGACTTGAACTGTAGACATTTGGTTACTTCTTTATCTAAATGATCAGCTTCATACAATAAATTTTGGAGCAACAGATGTGTAGAATCTACTCTTTGTTTCTCTTTATGGAGCGCCTCTCTACCGGCGCGGGTTCTCACTTTCTCGAGTCGATTAAGTTTTTTTAATGTTACTATAAGTAATGATGCTTCCACTCTTTGTAATGCTATTTGATCCTTTGCCTGTAATAAAAAAAGGCCATAACAGAAATAAATATCTACTATATTAAATCTATCTACTACTTTTAAATACTAATTTTTAATTTTTTTTTTTTTAATAAAAATTAAAAAATAAAAATTAAATTTTTAGATTTATTTATTTTTCACTTATTTATTCTTATATTTTTCTTTCTGTACCGAATACACTTTTCCACCACACCAAAGGTTAACTGGTAGAAAATGCCTCAAGGCATTAAGTTCGCCTTTTGCAATTTTTATATTGTGCAATAAAGTATTTTTATTATTATTATTTATATTTATATATCCTAACAGGGTTATTTTTAAAAAACTGCTATTTAAATTTTTACTAAATGTCTCATAACCTCTCCAGAATATTATTTTATTTATTATAATTTATTAATATATTATATGTATTTATATATTATATACTTATATTTTATGTATAGTATTTGTATGTATGTGTATATATATTTATATATATCTAGACTTTAGTTGTATCTTTTTAAATGTAATTATATTTGTTTAAAAACCTGCTTCTCTTCGCTCACATCTGTCAGAAACACGGAGGTTAGCTGGAAGAGAATGCTAATTAGCATTAAGTTCGCCTGTGTGCACGATACACTAAGATTTAAATAAATAAATATTATAAATACAATAAAATATATATTTTGTATATGTTTATGAATAATTATAACCATACATACCTCCTTAGTGCATTTTTCTTTTAACTGTGCAATATTTGCAAATATTTTCCGTAAATCTTGACACATCTTTTTGTATAAAACAGCATCTTTGACAGCAGATCGTAGTTGCGCTTCCGATTCTTCAAATTCAATAACTTTCTGCAAATTAAGATGAAAAATACATTGCTTTTAATGTTTAGGTTATACAAAAAAAAAGTTATTGTTGGTACTATTATTAAGGTTTCGCCACTGTAGAAAGTAATTATTGTGTAATTCGAGCATTAAATCTACTACTTCGGCACTTTCGCGGGTTATGTCTCAACTTATAGCTTATTTATATACATTAATATACACACCTTGTAAATATCTACAGGGACTTGTTTTGCAGGCTCCGGGGCCGTGTTTAACTTTCGTCGTTTTTTAGCGGCAGTGTCATCTTTTCCCATGTTTACTTATGTAAAGTTAGATGATTAATTTTAGAAATCACAAAAATACAAATCACACAAGTACGAAGCCGGATGACAGTTGCGCGATGTTTTGCTTTGCTGTATTTGTTAATTGTAGCAATATTCAAGACAAACGTATCATAGCCCATACAGTTTTTAAAATTCTTTTCATTTCATTATTTTCGTTGTTTAGTTTTAATTTTTATTTTTTTTAGTAAATTGGTAGAATCTTTACAAAAGCTTTTAACGGAATTTAGCCGGAAAATAAAAAAAAATAAATAAATAAAAAAAAGCGTTTTCTATTTTTAATACATACCGCCCGCGCGCCCCCAACCAAATCCTGCCGAGTTGTGTTGCCAACTTATTACATAGTGTTAGGAAATTCTTTAGCGGCAAGTTTAAAAACTTTTATATTTAATATACCATTACAAAATATCTATTTGTAATAGTGTGTATATCCTATAGGATAATTTCATCCATAGGATTCCATGGTATTAAATAAAATAAAACGTTAAAATTCTTTAGTAAGTATACCTTTGGATTAGTCTCGATGATCATGTTCGTACAACGTGATTCACGAGGTGAAAGTGACGTTCGCGCCAGTTAGTAAAACAAATATTACCGGATGGTAATGCGAGCCTGCCCGCGCGCCTCGTTTTGTTTATAGAAGTTAAGTCGGCGTATAATTGCATTTACTGTTGCTATCGTAGGGACTGCTAGGGGGTGAACGTCAAGATCGCTAGTCAACTTCCGTTTTTAATCCTACCGTACTTTAAAAAATGTCGAAGGATGTCATGGCACTGCGCGCGATCACATACATGTGCCCTACTCATCCCGTTCAATTATACGAATGCATACTAGAATTGCTGGAAGAAGCACTACCATGCTATGCAACACTTCAATATGAAAGTCGTAAACCGGGGCCTTTGCCGGGCCGTCCGGACCCATTCATCAATGATCTTGTGGACTTGGGTAAGTCAGAATCCTATATATAGCCATATTTTTTTTTATACTTAATAAAGTATTTTTTTCAGCATTTATGACGGCAGCTTCATACATGGATCTGCGCAACAAGAAGAACGAAGCTATAGAACTGCTGCCTGTGACTCCGATATTTGCTCATCAGATGAATGTAGAAAATAAACCAGGATACTTCTCCGACGTCATTATTCATAGAGATAAAAAGCGAGTTCTTAACCTTTTAAGAATAATGCGGCTATTAAGAATTTATTGTGAAAGTTTGCACTGTTATCAACTCGAAGTTATCTAACAAGTGTCTATATTTATTATAAACACTAATAGATAATATAAATGTTATCAATTAATGTCATTGAGCTCGATAACAATAGAACAAATAATTCCACAATTTAATTGACAATAAAACACTAACAATGTCTTTTACAGAGCACACAATGTGAACACACTTATAGACTTGCGTGGGTGTACCTTCGCTTACTCCGATCAAGATTCTTTAAGCAGCAGTAAAATTGTATTAAAAACGCTGCATGAAAAGGGAGAGAATGCGTCATTTTTTGGATCTCTACTAAGTATGTATTATTCAAGAACTAATTCTATTAAATTTTTTAAAATTAATTTGTGTCTGGTAGTAATTAGACTTATATACACATTTACTTTTAGGGGTAGGCAGAATCGAAATATATATTTATTTAGATTAACTTCATAGCTACATCATTATTATATGATTTAACTTCAGAATCAGGTTCGCATTTAGCATCTGCTCACATGGTGCTGACCAAACAAGCTGAATGGGCAGCTATAGATTCTACTGCTCTTCTATATTCAAAAAAGTACATGCAAGATGGTGGACGAGATATAATTACACTTGAAACTCTGGGAAGACTTCCTCCTTACCCTATTGTTGTCAATAAAAAAGTCAATGGTAAGTGTGAAATTACAGGTATATTGTCACTCTCTTGATTTCTTGTGATTGTAACATGGGACCGAAGTACCAGGATGAGGCAGATGCGATTGGTTTTCAATACCACCAGTTAGTAGTATTATAAACATAATGTCTATGTAATTATATTTAATGTCTTCATCATGTATGATTAATGTAATTTCTAATAATAAAATTATTTTTAGAAAAAGTAAAACTGGCAATAACAGAAGCATTGCTGAAATTACCACAGACTGCATATTGGAAGAAAAAATTTGCAAAATTTGGTGTGATAAAGTTTGATCATAACAATGATGGCATGTACCATGGGCAAGCTACACAGGTGTGGGCCGTCCCGGGTGAAAAGCTCAACGTTAGATATTATTAGAATACTTTTAGTAATATCTCTCATATATGTTATTTACATTTTATATGTTGACTATACGCCTAAATAAGGTATTCTACAATCTCTGGACATGGATCTATTATTACAATAAATAATAAGGACTGATTTAAAAATAAAATAAATTATTATTTTTGTACTTTGGTAATTTACTTTTTCTTTTCAGTATTTTGTATCACAAAGTTGAGACCAATGATTTGATTTTTACCATCTGATTTGAGAATTTTACGAGGAAGATTGACTGTAACAATGCACCCTTGTGTCTTGCTCTTTTCGATCTCACTTGACCCATCTTTCTGAAATTTATTATCAAGTAAAAAATAAGTAGGAATTTGTGGAGAATGAAATTAATGAAATAATCTACAATGGAGAATCTATAATTAAATAATCATGGCTTTTAAATCAATAGAGATATTAGGATAAATGCTGCATTCAATAAATTACCAAATAAATAATAAAGATACAGATAATGCTATTTGACTTGACACCTACATCATATCCATAATTTATTGCTAATATTATATTTTGTATCTACAGATAGTTAAAAAACTTTGAACTATACGATTCCTCCGCCGTTAATGTGGTCAATTTCTTCCTGAGATAATGGTCGTCTTCTATACTTCAGTGGTAATTGAATGTCACTTATGGCACTTGTGCTCATAGCCGCTGCTGGTTGAGCAGACTGAAATAAAAATATGTATATGTCATATATTATATTTATAGGTATTCTCTGTGTAACATGTAACCACGGATGCGGAAGCAACTGCTACTGCAAAGAAATTATTGCAGGCGGCGGCTACCTTCGCTATATAAGCAAAAGTCCGACTTACTTTCGAACACTCGGTACACCCGGTTACTCATAAGTTACATTTACGGTTATTACTAATATTAAAACAAAAATATTGTCTCGTGTAAGTTATTACTCCGCCTGACAGACGGGCGCGCTAGCCAGTATTCGAGGCCGTAAATCAACATTGTGAAAACACATCGTAAGTTACATTTTATTGCTTATTTTTATTAAAGATGATTACTACTCACTGCAGCGGTTGTTTGTGCTGGTTGCGAAGTTGGTGCACTAGAAGCTTGAGAAGTTGCCCCAGATCCCTTTCGAAACTTTATAACTGGGACTCGACATAATATGGAAGTAATTCGGACCATTATTTATCTCTCAAAGACTGAGAGGTAATTAAAGGAAGGAAGAAACAGTAAGAAACCAATTTTAAAAACTGTGACAGACACAAGACATTGTTACATCAGATGTCCAGTATTGCTAGCCTTTTTCTTTTTTTCACCCATTTATAATCTCATAAAATCCGTGAAAAAAAAAAATCTATGTCTGAATTTTCTCCAAAATACTGCTACATGTTTATTTTTCTTGAATTATTTTTTATTTGTCTGAGACCTAAGTATGAGATTACAATTACGACGTCATGGCGTAAAGCAACCACTCTCCAATAATCAAACAATAATATTGTGACCACCTAGGTTAGAAAATTCAAATGAAGCTATCTTATTGGTGGAGAGAGCTCACTTTACGTCACGACAGTGTAATGTAAATTCATACTCAAGCCCCTGCCACTCTGAGTGATAGCAGGGAAAGGGGGCAGCCTATTTATTGACGCGAGTCGGCATGTCCCCCGCTACCGGAAGATCGGAAATCAAATACCTACAACATTCATAGATCGAAATAACAAGATTTTCAACTAGGAAACATTTATTTGTATATTAAATGCCTAACATTACATGTTTTTTGCATCACACTACAAATAATAAATAATTTGACTAGGGCCAAGGTCACCCTAGATATTAATAACAATTATCAAGTTTATTATTGTTAATAATTATCAAAGTAAACAATTATTACAACATTCATTATCTCACAACACACAAAAAAAATTACACGGAAAGCTGTAACTTGCATCATACTTATACATCGAAAGAGAGAAACTTATTATATTAATAGCCGTATCGCTAATTGATACAAACTCAATTTTATAACATGTGTTCAAACTGGTCTACGGAAGTTCTTGCCAGCATACTTAGCGGCGGATCCGAGCTCCTCCTCAATGCGGAGAATCTGGTTGTATTTTGCAAGACGTTCCGAGCGACAAGGAGCTCCTGTCTTGATCTGCCCAGTGGACAGACCGACCACCAAGTCAGCAATGAAAGTATCCTCTGTCTCACCAGACCTATTAACATCAAATTTAAACATGGAATTATCATAAAATTGATATTACTTTATCTTGAATGAAAGCGTTTTAAAATAATATACCTGTGGGAGACCATGGTACCCCAACCATTGCTCTTAGCAAGAAGATGCGCCTGAATAGATTCGGTCACACTTCCAATTTGGTTCACCTTCAACAGGAGGCAGTTGCATGCCTTCTTCTCAACAGCTGTAGCAATGCGCTTGGGGTTTGTAACCTAAAAGCGATTTAAAATATTGAATTTCTACTATTTTATGATATTAAATTATTTTGGTTTTTTTGCAAACTTACAGTCAAGTCATCACCGACGATTTGGATGGAGGTACGTGAAGTAAGGTTGGCCCACGCCGCCCAGTCATCCTGATCGAAGGGATCCTCAATGGAGACCAAGGGGAATTCCTTGGTGTACTCCAAATAAAGATCGGCGAGCTTGCCCGAAGGAAGGTAATCAGCTGGGTTTGACTTCGGATTCTTGAAGTCAAGATCATAACTTCCATTCTTAAAGAATTCTGATGCAGCCACATCCATCCCAATTTCAATCTAAAATTATAATATGTATCACCTATGTTCCTAAATGTACTATATAGATAAAATATTATCATATACCTTTCCAGTATACCCAGCTTGTTTAATAGCATCCTGGATAAGGAGGAGAGCATCTTTGTTGTTAAGAATGTTTGGTGCAAAGCCACCCTCATCACCTACAGCAGTAGAATCAAGACCAAACTTCTCCTTGATAATCTTCTTCAAATGATGGTATACCTCAGTTCCCATGCGCATTGCTTCACTGAATGTTGAAGCACCTATAGAAATTACAAGTTACATTGTAATTTTAGAAATTATGAAATTAATTACAATTTTTTAATATTTATAATTACCAGTTGGCAGGATCATGAACTCTTGCATGGCAAGTTTGTTGCCAGCATGAGAGCCTCCATTGATGACATTGAAAGCTGGTACAGGCAAAACAATATTGGCATTTCCAGCCAAATCAGCCAAGTGCTTATACAATGGAACACCCTTCTTAGCAGCTCCAGCCTTAGCTACAGCCAAAGATACACCAAGGATGGCATTAGCACCAAACTTAGATTTGTTGTCTGTGCCATCCAGAGTCAGCATGAAGTTATCAATCTGAAAAAAAAAATATTTTAGATAATAAAAAGTGTTGTCAATTGTTTTAGAGATAATAACTATAATCTGTATATTTTAGTCGGTTCAATTACCTCCTTTTGTTCAGTTACTTCCAAGTTCTTTTTGATGAGTTCAGGTCCAATGACAGTGTTGATGTTCTTTACAGCTGTGAGAACACCCTTGCCATGGTATTCACTCTTTACATTATCCCTGAGCTCAAGGGCTTCATGGACACCGGTTGATGCTCCTGATGGTACTGCAGCACGGTACAAACCTAATTCGGTTATCTAAAAAATATTATGATGATTATGTATCTTATATGTAGGTAATAATGAATTTATCAAATTAAAATATATTCACCAGATCAACTTCAACGGTAGGGTTACCGCGAGAGTCGAAGATTTGACGAGCTTTGATGGATTTGATCGGCATTTTGACTTTATATATAACTGCAATAGGAAAAACAGAATCAATTTTAATAATTATAATACTTGTTTGCACACCGGTATTGTGGGTGGCTACGATTAAAATAATAATGTGTATACAAATAAGTATTTTACAGGTAAAATGGCGAGTGTTCAACAAGTACATGCATAAAAACAACTTAATCAACATTATAAGTATGTAATTTATGTAGCATTATAGATAAAAATATAATGTAGCAAATAAAGTCGAAACTTACTAAATAAGGTGCTGAAGTTATAATACCTGTTAGAACTCCGACGCTACATCAAAGTTAAGAATTTCAGATAAATCAACAATTAAAAAAAGTACTAATTTACGATAACTCGGCTTACCTTGCGAAAATCTCGAAAAAATGACGAACGATCCAGTGGGGCGGGCGCCGGAAAATGAGGAGAATGTGACCTTCCCAAGGTGATATTAGTGTTGGCCATTTTAATTGAAATTGGTTTTTGGAAATG
Source organism: Tinea pellionella (assembly GCA_948150575.1). NCBI lineage: Eukaryota > Metazoa > Arthropoda > Insecta > Lepidoptera > Tineidae > Tinea > Tinea pellionella. The sequence continues at coordinate 5,537,482 of OX411258.1, forward strand.
TAATTGAAATCTCATTCAATTAACTTACATTACATAGTATTTGGGAACGTCTCTACAAACGTAAATGTCAAATTGAAGTTGGGCTTTTCGGGATATTTCTGATTTTTGTGTAAATAATAAAAATTTAAATAAAACAATAACAATGAGCGATAACGAAAGTTCAGATGAAGAAGTAAAGCCAGTTATAGTGAAAAATGCGACAGACTTGCAACGCCTACGATTAGAGCGGTTAATGAAAAATCCTGTAAGTTCTACATTTGCGGCTTATTTTTATATTATAATTATTGGAGATACATTGTTTTAAATAGATAAATTGTTTTAGGATAAGCCAGTCTTTATACCTAGTGCAGCAAAGCCGAAATCGCTCCCGTCTGCACCGGATTTTGTAAGAAATGTTATGGGATCTAGTGCCGGGGCTGGATCAGGAGAATTTCACGTTTACAGACATCTACGTCGAAAAGAATATGCAAGACAGAAATTTATTCAAGAAAAAAGTGAAAAGGTAACATTTAGATATTATATGTATTATCCATCTTTCATGTTTCACATTTTACACACATGGTTCACATTTAAACTTCAACATATTTTTAGGAAAAACGAGAAGAAGAGTACCACAAAAAAATAGAAGAAAATAAAAGACTTGCTGAAGAAAAAACTGCAAAGAAAAGAGCTAAACGACTAAAAAAGAAAAAGAATGCAAAATTAAAAGGCAAAAAACCCAAAGTAGATAGCAATGAAAAGAAGGAATCCGATTCTGAAGACAGCGATGAAGACTCTAGTAGCACTGTTAAAACAATAGAAAATAAGGAAAGTGAAGACTAGACTATAATTAAATATGAGATTTAAGCATTAAAAATTACTTTTATTTAAAGACAAGTAGGTATGTAAAAATATTTGGCCTACCTTCTATATTTACTTGTCTAATCATTGCTCATATGGTCTATCTATATTTTATTTTAATCTTGGAGACTATATATTGGAACTGACCTTAGAACTTAATAAATAAAAAAAAGAGAGATGGTAAAGTTAATTTATTTAAAATTATGCTTTATGAATATGCATTATATAATATTAAAATTATTCACTATTGCACGGAAGCCATGACACTATCTTCATTTTTCTTGAGTATGACGAAACCTTCCATGACTGGTGACAGTGGTATGTACTCGTCTGTTGCTAACTCTGCCCTCTCTCCGAACGATAGCAACACTGGTGTTGTATGTGTATGAGATCCCGCAATAGTCTTGGGAGTACCAGCTTTACCAATTACATCTACAGCCTGAAATTAATACATATTTAAAATAATTACAAGAGGTCTCTGTTACTGTTTATTACTTTAAATACTTAAGGTATAGATTACAATAGTAATTACTAATTTAAAAAAACAAGAATTTGTAAAAAATGTATAATATATAAGAGTACCTGTCCAACACGAACGCTAACATTAAGGGGTTGTAGGTTCTCATCCAGTGTTACCAACCAACGAGGTTGCATCGCTGTCGCCAACACATACAGCAAATAATGTGATTTACCAAGGATTACTGAAAGAAACATTTTTTAATTATTACACAAATTGAAAAGGCAAGTCAACTAAGAATAGGACTGAAGAAGGCAATTTGTCCAGCAATTCGCACATACTTCATTAGCAATATGTAATGGGTACAAAAAAATCACAAACAAATATACATAAGGTCTTAAAAACACATTAGATAGACTAAAAAGCTCTCATGTGTAACTACTAAAATGTGATTATGATGAATTAAAGGCGTTAACTACAATTTTATTTCCTAAGTAAAAAAATTGGGTTTTATTCCGATTTTTTTTGCTGGTGGTACTTATATGGAGCTATTTTAAATCTATTGCGTTATAGTATAGTTAATTATCTGCAAGTCCAGTCCTATTCTTAATTGATTCACATAGTACTTAAAAAAGTGAACCAATAACTAGGTGAAACAATACATACTGTTCTTGCAATCGAGGAATGCTGTAAGCACGACGAGCAGGCCAGCCAATGCGGGACGATGCAACAGCCGGCGGTCAGCATGTGTCGCACTCAGGGCCAATGTACCTTTCCCGGCATGACACAGACCCTGTGCCAGACGCACCATGAACAGGTGGACCGGGGATTTACCGTGGTACAATGCCAATGCACGTAACATTGTAGCTAATCTGTGATAAAACAATGTTTAAAATAAATGGAGCAACAATTTAAATACTTTATTCTTTATACTTGATATCTAATAATTTGTTAACAAAACATTATTATCAAATAATATTCAATTTTTCATTAATTTATTTAATTATATCAACACATCGTTTACCAATCAATATATAATATGTATAATGTATATATTGAATGTATATGTATAATTATATAAAAAACAGATATCATCAATGATTAAAACATTTAATATAGTAATAACCTCAATTATTGCATCATAAAAAGTCTAATTTATTTTCCTACAAAATGAACTAAATGTCATCAACAAACTCGAGAAAAAAATTGTGGACCTGTCTCTTAGATGAATGGGAACTTACCTAGCATTGTTAGTACCAGCCCCAACGAGACCCATAGCGAAAATCGCGTTATAAGCTACGTCATTGTCAGAATCGTGAGAGTATTTGTTTAATACATCAATGACGGATAGCTGCGGGTTTGATATTGAACATAACGCGATTGCGAGAGGCACCGCACGACGTACTGCTGGTTCTCCATACCGTCCCTGAATAAGTAAAGCATATTTTAGAAAAATTTTCTATTCAGTAACTTTACAAATAGATAATTTAAGTTATATTATTTATGATTATCGAGATTGGAAGTTTTTTTTAATTGTAGCTCAGCTATGACAACACCCTGCCTGATGTAAAACCAGAGTGTGGTCCGTGCTACTACAGAGAAATCTCTACAGGCAGCAGTAGCCTCCGCTATGCCGGCCTGAGACGATGAATATGCACCATATAAATTGACAGTGCACGTTCTTATAAACAATTGAATATTGGTTTTGCGCTTATTTGATTTATTTCTTAGGCTTTTAAATGTCTTTTAGCATTCCTTAGATTCTCAAATAAAAGTATATGATCTAATTTTCATTATCAATGCTGTATATTAATTCTTTTATCCTTTCTCTCACTGTCAAAGCCCTTATTGACTAATTGTAACATACCAATTGTCCAAAAATTCTGGTGCACATTTCTGCCCCAGTTTCCTCAGCGAGTGCAATAACCGCGACACCGAGTGTGGCGACTGCTTGAACTGACGACAGTTCCTTACTTGCATCCTTTTCCTTGGTCTTGCTGTCTTTGCTTGTTTTACCTACATAACATTAGACTATTTTTTATATATTATTCTTTTATTGATGTAATTTAATTGACTTTTTATTACTAAAATTAGTTTTAACCTAACAGTTTTCGAATGTGCCGGCCCGAACCTTGGTTTTTCGTTTTTTATCAACTGCCACAAGTTGCATATCAAACAATTGCTAATGTCAAAAATTTTAATATTATCAAGTAAAATATAGGAACAAACCTTTATTTTTGTCATCTTTAGAGGTACTTGCTGCAGATTCCTTCTCTTTCTCTTTTTCTTTATCTTTAGTCTCCTTCTTATCTTGCTTCTTAAATGCTGTATCTTCAGTTGACGATTGTTCATTCTGAAGTTTAGAAAAATTATTAATTTAAAAAATGAGACTTCAATAGTTAAATTACTTAAATAATAATATGTTATTTAACAATAGTGGATTAGTGTCAGAAGAGGCCTAGATCTTTCCCAGTCCAAAGGAAAAGATTGTGGACGTTTTCGAATGTGTAAGAACGCGAAGTCTCTTGGCCTTTCTGGGAGATATTGGGTGGCGCATGCGTGGAGGATGATTGAGAGGAGTAATGGATGTATTGAGGGGAAAGCAATATGTAGAGATAACTATAGTATAGCAATATTTATTATGATCTAAAACACTCACATCAGTTTCATAATGCTTGGAACAAATATGTAACATTTGTTGTATGACAAGCACGTCTCCTGTACCTGCGTATGCACACATAGATAAAGTGGTTTGACACAATGATTGCTGTGGCTCTGGCAACACTTCTAATGCCGCCATTGTCGCTTCCGTGCGTTCTTTACTACCTGTTTATTGAGAAGAAATAACATTATTTTTCAATATTATTGTCAGAATTTCCATATAGTTGAAATTTTTAAACAAATAATTACCTAGGAAACACAATCCCAGACCCAAATGTAAGAAGCGACAATATGTAGAGGAATGTAGATCCTTGTTATCATCAATAAGACGTTGAATAATTGCACATGTTACCTGAAAATATTATATCATTAATAACAATGTTTGTAAATTGGATAAAATTATTATTATTATATATCAAGAAATACATGTTGACAGTTTTTTTTACTAATAACATTAACGCCGCGTCCTTCAAAATAATCACTAATAATATTCACGAATATTATTCTTGTTTGTAATTTAAGAAATATTTATTTATGGGAACCAAACCATTATCGATTTTGCGTGCATTGAAATAATGTCCAAATTGACTAATCGCTTAGATTACTAATCGCTTAGATTACTAATCGCAATAAACTCACTTATTGCCATAATTAATTGTACAAGGTAATTTATAATAAATAAATAAAAAATAGACAACTACAGATGGCGCTTTAATCGTCATAAAAATAATAATGCGTGTTCTTACATCACCATTACATGATCCGACAGCAATCAAACCACAAGAGATGGCCGCCAATGCGCATATTTCTGGAGCGGCCGCCGTGTCATTTAATACGGGTAGCAAATGAGACAATACATCTTCACGCTGAGTACCCGCGTACGCAATACCGAGACCTGCAAGTATTCGAGAAACATAAAGCTAATAATGCAGATGCTAGAATAAGACATATAAAGAAACATAAACTGAGGAGTGAGCACTGTTAATCTGGATGGAACTCATCCCTAGTCCATGCCCATGGTCTCCTCAGGGCGGTATAGCGGAAGGGACCGCTGCTTGTAGAAATTTATGTATTAGAAGGTTGTTTCCATTATTGACCACACTCTAGCTTTACATCAGTGTTGTTATATGCGAAGCTACAATAAAAAATATATACAGCTAAATAGTTAAATAACACCACTGTTAGGTAAAAAAAACCTACCCACAACAACATAACTCACCAAGCACACTACCAATCCTCAAATTAGAACTAGGATGTAATACGTAATCTGACAGCAAAGCTAGAGCAGGATCACACTCATTCCTGACTCCGCAGTTGACAAGCCCCAACGCTAACAAGGCTCCAGCTTTAATATGCTCATCAGCTGTGTAAAGATACTTGTCAATGGGTGTTAAACCACCATCTACATCCCAGAGGTGAATCATTCCCAATGAAGCTGCGGCCGATAACATGCCTGTGAAGTAACAAATCAATCACTTAAATTACTACAAAATTGAATTACTAAATTACTACTCGTACACATATTTTTGTTTTTCACAATTATGATTTTTGTTTGGACTTATAGCACCACTATACTGTGAATGTACCTCTATGCATAGACTTAATATTATGCATTTACAATTCCCATTCCATCCCTATTGAAATAAAATAGCTGTATTGCACAATTCCACTAAATAAAAAAAAATATTAAATGATCCCAAACTTGTATAGAACCTGTACTAAAATATTGTGTAAATGTAGTGTAGACAGAAGTCACTGGCGCTCCATAGTTTCCGCCTAACCAGGTAGGAGCATAAACGCGAGCTAAGAAAGATAGACTTCAAATACATACCATGATCCTTATTTTTATACATCCATTTATTTCCATCTTCAGTGGTGACGAGTTTGTCTTGTCCGAAACCGGCATTCACAAATGCATTGACAAAAGTGGCTGAGAGATTCTGTCTAGCAGAGTCCACTGGGTGTTCAGTCAATAACGAAGATCGGAGCGCTGATCCTGCAGACTCTAACCAGGTCTTGTATACTTCTTCCGGTGTTTTTGGCTCCATTATGTCGAGCTACAGAATTAAAATTTGATTGACAAAAACATTTTGTTAGAAAAAACCAAGGCCCTAAAATCTGAAATTAAATATGAGTATATTCAATCAGATTCAAAATGTTGAAGAATATTTAATATCATGGTATAATAACATTAAATAATTAATCTAGAAAAATGATCTTTATTTAAATTGTTAATTACATTGTAAAAACATTATATTTAGGATTTTACGTACTCACTATAGGGTTTGACATTTCAAACCAAGATGTCAATAATTTGAAACGAGTGTTTGGCGCGCCTTTGCCCGGGAAGGTTTAGGTGTTTTTTGTCCCTTTCTTTAATTAGTTTAGTGGTTATTAATGTGTAAAATTGGTGTTATTTTGCATAATTGTATGCTATGCATGTAATTGTGGAAACATTAAAATTCACTCTATATGAGGCAACGCAAGCAGTTTTTTTTGTGGTTATCCCACGCCGTGAAAACGCTCATATTATATAGTTACCTCTCTTCCTAAGCTGAGATAATGATCATTAATATGTGCATTAAGTAGAATAGTGCGTAAATCTTCATCTTCAACATCAATGGGTACATATTGACGTGCCAACATGTAACAGATTTGCTTCTTAATGAGCCTAAAATAATAACAATTCATAAGTTAACTAATTCTCTAAATATATCTACATCTACAGACGAAGTTCAGTACTATACAAACCAACTAAGAATTACAGCTACCTTCACCTGACAGACATCAAATAAGTACCATCAGCAAAAAAAAATGGAATAAATCTAATTGCTTTTTTTATACTTAGCAAATAAAAATATAGGTAATGCCTTTAATTCATCATAATCACATTTTAGTGATTACATATTAGAGGTTTTTACTACATTTATTGGCCTTATGTTTGTTTGTAATTTTTTTTGTATCCATTACATATTACTAATTTAATATGTGCGAATTGCGGTTCAAAATGGCGTCTTGACTGTTCTGTCCCATTCTTAGTTGGTTTGCATAGTAGTGTATGGTCACCAAGCTACTCTAACAAAAAATTACCATTGGCCTATATTAAATTATCCTACAATATGTATATAAAAATTATCATCTAATTCTATGGATTCTTATGTACTTACGGATCATTACAGGCATTGAAAACTTCTTCACATTTAGCCTTGTCATGTAACTGCATAGCAACAAGCAGAGCTCTGGGATATTCACCAAATCGTAAATATGTGTCAAGTACACCTTGAAGTATCTGCGTAGACTCTGGTTCAACTACATAGCTTGCACAACTGAAAATGTTTATTACTTATTTAAGTGCTACTTTATTTTACGGGTTAAATTAGCTATTAACACGAATATATATTCTGTAAAATGAGACTTTTATTAACAAAATATATTAATAGAGTATAAACTGTTCTGGGTTATGGAATGGTTGTCTTTATTATGCACACAACTCGAATCCATAATCCTGAGGACCACCTCAGGGAATCCAACCAATATCTCATATTCCTGTAAACACGCTATTCAAGACTTAATATCAACCATTGCATGCTATACTATCAAAAAAACATTATCAGTTCTATAATCTTTTAAAAGCATTGTACATAAAAATAATTAACCAATTTTCCCAGCAAATCCTTATAGAAAACAATGTAATATGGAAAAACAACAAAAGACAGGCATTTAAAAAAAAAATAATAATAGGTAAAAATGTAAAAATAATTACCCAATTAGATACAAGCAAACACGGGGATAGTTACTCGAATCCATATGTTTAGTAAGTAGATCGAGTTGGTCAATCTCCATCAACAGATCACAGGCTTGTATCTCAGCCGAATGTTTCATATCAAACTGTATGACATCACGTACAAGAGGCAACAGCGCCTCTGTATTGTCTACATTCCATTCTTCAGCAATTTCACCTTCTAATTGTCTGAAAGATTAGTAAAAATTTGTTATTTACATCAGGCGGAGTGTTGTCACATGCCGAGCTACAATAAAAAATTTTAAAAAAAGTTAAACTATGCTCCATTGTGTTTTCATATGCAGCTAAGGTTGTGTTTCGAGACAGAATAATTCATTACTCATCGTTTTTAATGCCTATTCAGTCTGAAAAACTAGACAATAGTATGTAATTTTACTAATTTTTGAGGTTATGTTTTTGGGTCGTTTTTTCTCTCAACACATCTGGCAACCCCATATGCAGCATACAGGCAACAGCGATACATTTCCAGAGGGCAAATGAAGTCCTTTACCTCATGCCCCATGTACCCATAGTCACATAGCATGAGAGCCCGTGAGGTATCTACAATCTAATCCATTATGTAGTGCAATATGGCACACTATTGATGAACTTCACTTTTGCATACATAAGCTGTACACACATAAACTGTATTGTATTAAATTTCTTCTTTTCTTTTAAATATGCCAGTGTGCACTGGAGGAGTGTGCACTGTCGATCTAGATGGTACATGCTCGTTTATTCAATCCAGCATAACGGATGCGACTGCTGCCTGTAGATTTCTCTGTAGTAGCAGTTGTATCCATTCATGTACCGCACTCTAGCTTTACATCAGGCGGAGTGTTGTCACATGCCGAGCTACAACAAAAAAATAAATATATATTTATTGTGCATGAATTACCTGACATATTCGTGCCCCCAATCACCAACATTAGACATAGTTCCAAGTAAGCAATATTTGAGGCATTCTCTTTTCTCCACAGCTTCCTACAAAGAGAAACTTTAATTTAAAAAAAAATACCCACTATTATTTATAATATTAATAATACTTACAGGAGATCCACTAACACCCATAGCAAGTACAGACACAACATCGGCGCAAAAATTTTTCGTTTTTGGATCTTTAATTTTCTCATAAACTTCCTTTAAAGTAGGATAATGTTCTCGCAAAAACTTCAATGGTTTTGGGACTGAAGTCATAGATGTGGTAGACGTTCGAATAAGATTACTTAACATTTGCAATGCAGGAAAGTACAAATGCACATCGTCACTCTGAAGCGAAAAATATAGGTTATGTATCAAAATTTATACAAGTGTTTTAAATGGAACAACACTTAGATAATACATACAACTAGCTTCTCGACGAGCATGTTGAGCTCTTCCTGTAGCCGCTTATCTTCTTCTGACTGAAAATAAACTTTATTTTAGAGAACAAAACGTATTCATTTTCATTTGTTAGTTTTAGAGGAATATTCACCAAGTCATCTGCAGCGGGTGTCGGATCGGCTTTCTTCTTTTCCTCGGCTTTAGTTTTTCCAGCCATTTTTATTTTATTATTGAGTAAACACAAATAATGCCGATAATACTATTCGAGACAATAATGAATCTCACAAAAACTGACTTGTCACCAACGCTGAAGTTTGTTATTTTAAAACGAAACTAATTTTGGCTTGGGATTCAAAATAAAGCCTTTTAATTAAAAAATGCTTTTATCTATTTTTATTTTTATTCCGCAATAGTATTTACAATAACCTACTTATGGGAAACAAAAAAAACAATTAAAATCCATATTTATCTATGAGCGCTGTGTGAGGAACACTATCCATATCCCTCTACCTACCCCTGCGAACAAGCGTGAGCATGTTTGTTATGCACAAAATAGAAGATTTAAGCATATAGGTTTTAAATAAAATACGTCTGTATCTAATGCATAATAAGTAGCAAAGATGTAGAACGATGAAAAAAACATTATTCACAGTTTATGAGGGAATCCATAATGATTTCCAGCGAGATTATTATCATAAGCCTGTGGGCCGTTAGCAGGTAGAGACTCGAATATAATTCCATATAGGGACTATTCCTACTTGAGAAACGCACACACACCATTCTAACTATGTAATAAGAGTCAATATTACAGTGAACAATTTTTATTATATTGTCCACTAAACAGTTTTAATTTCCGGTCCAGTCCGCAGTTTTAATTTTAGCAGTGCAGGCGACATTATAAAACTGGTTTGTAAGTTATTTATTTTATTTTGTAACTCGTAAATCACTGTTTTCGTTCATTTATTTATTGTTATTTATTTTAGTCACAATGCAGAGGTATGCGAAATCATTAACAACTTTCAAGTTTAAAACGTTTGCTGTGAAAAGGATGGTTACTACAGTCGAGTCTGAGAGAAATTTACTTAATTTGTGGGATATTCCAAAAGCAAGATCTTTGCCAATAATTGGGACCAAAATTGACTTTTTGTTAGCTGGTGGTGGTGCTAAGTAAGTTAACTGAGATGAATGAGAAATAGAATACGTATTTTTATTTTTCCATCTAAATAGTGATTGTATATCTTTTAAAAAATAGTGATCTAGTTTATGTTTACATTACATTTATGTTAACTTTCAGATTACATGAATACGTTCATACGCGACACCAACAACTCGGTCCGATTTTTTGTGAAAAATTCGGTAAAACGGACATCGTATTTATAAGTGATCCACAAATGATGAAATTGTTATTTTTGAAATTTGAAGGAAAATATCCTGCGCATATTTTACCAGATCCTTGGATCTTATATGAAAAAGTGTATGGATTTAAGAGAGGCTTGTTTTTTATGAACGGCGAAGAATGGTTGATTAATCGAAGAATAATGAATAAATTTTTGTTACGAGAGGGAACGGAAAAATTAATTGATGCTCCAGTAAAACAAGTGATACAAGATTTCTTAAACAAATGGAAGGCTAAAGTTGTTAATAAAACATTAATGCCTAATACTGAAACTGAATTTTATAGATTATCTATCGATGGTAGGTATTTATTTATGTCTAATATTAACACGCAAAACAAAAAAATAAAAAAACTAAAACTTTATTTTAGTAATTGTTGCAATTTTAATTGGAACTGAACAAAATAATGTAAGTGAACATTATGACGAACTTTTGGACATATTTGCTGAAGAAGTTAAGAAAATATTTATGACTACAACAAAACTACAGGCTCTACCATTACAATTATGTTACCGTCTGAATTTAAAACCATGGCAAGATTTTAAAGATAGTGTCGACGTATCTATTTTTCTTGGTAAGAACTTTGGTTTCTGAGCGTAGCTAAAAAAATGTTTGTTTTGAAATTGGGAGGGTAGGTTTAATAATAATTTAGACTGTCCACCCCAAATAAACGGAGCAACACAATTAATGACAGTTTTCAAATATTTCAGCTCAAAAACTAATAAAAGAAATATTGTTTTTGAATAACACAAAAACTGGTTTAATTGCAAAACTTAAAGATGAAAATGTATCTGAAGAAAATATTACAAGAATTGTAGCAGATTTTATAATTGCTGCTGGCGATACGGTGAGTGAAACTTGGGCAAATACAAACGAGAGGACATAAGTTATTCTACTATTTTTTTAAATTTGATTTCAGACTGCGTATACCCTATTATGGACTTTATATTTGTTATCAAAAAATAAGGAAGTAATACATGAAATTCAAAGAAATGACACGACATATTCAAAGTTCGTTTTAAAAGAATCAATGCGATTGTACCCAGTCGCTCCGTTTTTAACACGGATATTATCCAATGATGCTGTTTTGGGATCTTTTAAATTGCAGAAAGGGGTAAGTTATGCCTATTTTTAATTTACTTTTGATTTCATCCAATTTTGTTTCAATAAAGTTAATTGTAGTAATCAATTATTCCCGAATTATGAACATCACTATTCTCCCACTAGCTGTCATTACTGTCATTCGGCACTTGAAATCGGAATTTTCGGGGTTTTGTTTATTTTTATAAAATGAATTTATATAAATTTACATTTCAATCCGTTAGCAAACATCATTCTATTCGAACATTTAGTGCTTTAAGTAAAGCAAAATATGTTATTCCATTCAATGACAAAAGGTTATATGAGCAGCAGAAATCTCCAGTAAAAAATTGTAAGCGCTCACTATCTTTACAAGGTTTTGTTGAATGGCAACAGGAAACTTACAACAGCATTTCTAACAGCTACCCTGTTGGGGTGATGCAGGACTCTTTATTATATATTCATGATGTAACAGGATTACCTTGGTGGGCTACAGTGGTCACATCTACATTGCTCCTTAGAGGATTTATGACATTACCCCTTACTATTTATCAGAATTATATACTAGCAAAGGTAGAGAATGTTAGCCTTGAGCTAAAAGAATTGCTAGATGAATTAAAAGTAGAAACTGCAATGGCTAAAAAGATGTATAACTTGAGTGATAAGCAAGCAGTGCGTATATTCAAACATTCAATGAAAAAACAGTATAATAATCTTATAGTCAGAGACAACTGCCATCCATTCAAAGCTAGTTTAGTTATTTGGTTACAAATACCTATATGGGTGTGCACATCATTCTCTTTGAGAAACTTGGTTCAGATGCAGCCAGTCGCCGATACTGCAGCATTGATAACTTTTACAGAAATGTCTGTTGGAGGTATTGGATGGATTCCAAACTTGACCGTACCTGATCATTCTTTGATTTTGCCAATTGTGTTTGGACTCTCAAACTTGGCCATTATCGAGATACAAAGGATGTCTAAAGTGAGACCGCCTTCTAAAGTTTACAATTTCTTCACAAATGTATTTAGAGCATTTTCTGTAGTAATGATACCTGTAGCCGCTTCTGTCCCGTCTTGTATGTGTCTTTATTGGACTGTATCGACTACGTTTGGTTTAGTACAAAACTTAGCCTTATTATCACCAGCGTTAAGAAGGAAATTGAGAATCCCTATCACGCCAAGTGAACTTGAATATCCTTACAACCATATGGCTGAAGTAATTAAAGAAAGAGTTGATAAAATTACACCATCATTTATGAAGTAATATCAAGACTGTGATTTATTTATATTAAGTTTAAGGTTTAATTTTATTTATATTTATACATGTTTCAATAAAATATGTTGAATATTTTTGTGTTTTAATCTACTTACTCCTGTGTTACATATTATACAATGTTGTCGACAGTGAGACAATATCAGGGTACACAGTAGGCCCTTTACTGTATTCATCTCTTTTCTCATGCACAACTGACCAATCTGATCTAGTGAATAAAACTAATTCCTGAGGCACCCTCTTCCAACACAATCATTTACCTTCGCATCTTGTTAATCCTTTCCATATTATGACAGAACCATGAACCGTCACATTTTCCCTTGTTTAAATACACTGTACTCGAGTATGCAGTCCTTATCACGTTGTTTGGGATTCATTAAGTAGTTTTTAGAGTAATTGGCATGCTGGTATAGTTTAATGTTATGCTTGATCAACTGCTACCATAGAGAAAATGTCTGCAAACAGTCACCTCCGCTGCGCCGGCTTTGAACCATTCATTAACAGGCAATAAAGTATAACAAGCAAGTATATTTCAGACACCAATCGTCGCCTCGATATACACATCAGGTAGAGATGAAAGAAATTTCACAAAAGCAGATGAATTTCTACCTTATAGATGGGACAGAAATGATATGAGAAGGGCACAGCTGACGAATTTTGAGTCATCCGCGTCTCTTCCGTTCGCTCTTGGAGCAAGATCATGTATTGGAAAAAGAATTGCAATTGTACAATTGACTGAATTAATAAAACAGGTATTACAGAAAAAATACTAATTACTAATACCGACCTTGCTAAAAGTAATTTAAATATTATTGTTCTCATTCTGACACATAGTAGCCAGAAAAGTATTAAATTATTTACTAGACAAACACTATAATCATTTGTTATGCATTTAAATGTAAGTATGAAAAATAATATTTCTGCTATACGAGATTTAACCTTAAAAAAAATAAAGAGTGCTCAAATTACCTCTACATATACTAGAATTAAAATTATTATTTCATCAACATTTAATTTTCAGATGGCAAACAATTTCGATATAAAATGTCTAAACAGTGCAGAAGTAGAAGCTGTGACGTCACAAGTACTTGTACCAAATAAAACTATTAACTTGGAATTTTCTATTCTGGAATAAAGCTGAATAAACAAAGAGCGGCACTTGTGAAATCAATTATTCATGAAAAAAACAATATTTTAACAAATTAAAATCTTTTAATTAATTCACATTGTATGAACTTAAAATAAATAAAATAAGATATAATTATAAAAGAAATAAAATACACAATTAATAAATAAAATCACAGACTACATGCATTATTTGCTGATCACTATTAAAGGCATGGACTCCCCATACCACCTAACCAGACCTACCGCGTATCTCAAGGTCAGCGTTCTTAATTTGAGGTGCCTACTATACAATATAGGCATTAAGAATAGACCGCAGACTCAAGGTCATAAGCCCAGTCTGCTGTCCTGGAGTAGAACTAGTCGCTAGAAAGTAGATGCGTATACACGGCATAGCGAAAGCTTTAAAGTAAAATTGTCATCGTAAAATCAAGACCAGTCGCACTAGACTATTCCCAAATTCCCACAGACCATTAACAAGATATGTACTTTCAGGGTGGAGACAGACCTTAAATATCTTAAACACGTTCTATACAGTTACTAAAAGACTGACAAATCACAGATTTAATATCATCTATAAATTTCACCTTAAATTCGGTTTGCAAAAACTCTCGAAACAATTCTATGTGTTTGGATTCTGCAATTTCTGCTGTTAATAAATATGTAATAGACTCAACGCGTATATAATTCGCACCGTCAGTAAGTGACCAAGAATAAATATTTAATACTGTATCAGTATTTAATCGAAACTGAATAAGAGCACATAGTAAAGTTTTTTTAATTTTATGCAAAAGAAATCTGTCCGCGAGGAGTAAACTTTCTAAAACTGTCTCTACAACGTCTGCAAAAGGGAATGACTCGCTTTTAAAAGAAGGTTTATTATAACCTAAAAACAGTAAAGTTAAGAGATACTGAAATGAATCCTTATTAACATGTGGCAGTCGGACTGTTCTTTGTGAGGATTCTTTAAAATTGCCGAGCAACATTGCGCTGAAAAACTCTGAACTCTCGCACAATAGAGTTCTATTTACTGTGACAGTTGAACAGTCATCTAGTTCAAAAGTAACAGAGTCTCCATCTGTGTTTTGTTCAAAATCGGAGACTCTATGATAATCGTTGAAATATGTTTCTTCTGCCCCTTGATTCTTGATTTGTATACTACGAGCTAATTTTACAAGTGCTACTATAGCAATATCCATATTTTCTTTAGATTCAATCAAGGAAGAGAGTAGAATAGGTAATGCATTACAATCTTGATAATATTTCTTCAACATAGCTTTGTTTCTGAAAACAAAAACATACTTAATTGCTATGGAAAATCAAATTTAATTGTATCCACCTAAGGTAATGCTCTACAGGCAGCAGTCGCCTCCGCTATACAGGACATGTATGCAGTACATTTACACACAGTCTTAATGACAGTGCACACTCCTCTTGTTATACTAGGCTACTTTGAAACTGTTACTGAAACGCAGTGAAACAAGGTGTTTTTGAAAGTGGTGGTACTAACCCAGGACGACAGACTGGGCTAATAACCACCATCAGTCTGCATACTACTCTTTAAAAATTTGTTTGATTTACGTTTTATGATCTGTATAAATTTAGTTTTCGGTTTACGATAGTATTATATTTAAATTAGATCCCACGTTTTAGACCTAATTAAAAAAACATTTGATTTTTACAATTTACAGCATATAGATGAATAATAATAATAAAACTTACTCTACAATATAAGGAATTGATAATGCAAAAGTGGATTTAAATCGGTTCGTCGGATGAAGGAAAATGTAACTCATTTCTCCGAGGCCATAACCTGATTCAGCTTGCTCCCTCATTACTTTAATAAATTTTGAACATAATTCTGTTATCTAAAATAAAACGAAAATAAATTCCCACAGTTGTTTGCTATATTCAGACAAAAATATATAATACTTACTTGTTTACACTGAACACATTTTGCAATTGAATGTTTTGGGTTGACAATCATTTTATGTATCTTCAGTGGTATTTTAAATTTAACCATACGAATTATGGAAAGCGGATGACTGAAATAAGGTATTTAAATTAATTCCTAATTTTGTATAATAAACAAACGTTGAAACCATAAATAAAATATGTGCGCGCGCGAGTTGATTGACAGTCTGTCAAGGTCAACATTCCACAGCTTCACAGACGAGGCGAAAGAAAGGCGTCGCCTCGCGTGCGCCTTATAGCGTAAAACAATGTAATAATGAGGTCAATAATATTTGTATTAAAAATATATACCTTAGAATTTGAGTTATAATTTTGGAGATCCGACCCGTAGGTTTGTCACATTTACTTAAATACTCAAGGAGGGCAAAAACACAGTCTCGCGATATAACTCCGTCTAATGGTGTTGCATTCATAGGATCACCTCCACAAACTGGTTTATAAATGCCATTTGTGACTCTATGCATTAAAACTAAAATGCAAGCCACCTGCGAAGACCCACTTGATTTTTTGGGTTTTCCATCTATAATTAATAAAATAATAACAATTTATGGATTTAGAATTTTAGTAAAAGAGAGTTAGGTTATGTTTATTCTTAATTTACCTTTTAAAGGAATTTCATCATCTAACCAATTATCATCTTTCATAATGAGATCATCAAACTCTTCTGTGATTCGTTCATCATTCGCATTGACTGTGCTAGTGTTATCGTCGTCATCTTTTGTTTCAATATCAACATTGTCATTACATACTGGTGAATAACGACCTGATATATCAGAGTCTGATGTATCTACAAATAAATTGCAAAACTTGGATAAGATTTCTTAATACTTTGCTATTAAATAGATACTGTTGTTTGATACACATTTTATTGTTTTGCCACCATGCAATATTCAATATTCCTAAATGCAAAAATTTCAAACTACTTACCACAGTCAATGCTGAGTGGTGAAGAAGGTGATATAGTACTACTTGGACTGAGTGGAGCTGAACCGTCACCTGAGAAACAACCAGATTCCGGACTCCAATCAGGGCGAGGATACTTTCTTTTACAACCGAATCCTGGATATTCGGGACTAAACCCTGACTCTCTGCAAAAATTATAATATTCATTCAATAATTTAGTATATTATTACATTATATGAATTAATATTAAATTATAGAAATATATAAAAACCTACCCATCAGAATATTTCATATAGACGGGACTGCTGTCACCAGGCGGCCATGGTATCAAATCTATGTGCTGAAATATTTTTTAAAAATCATTAGAATTATTATCTTTTAAGATTGGTTGTTGTTAAATAGAAAAGAATAAAAAATTGTTTCTGATCTTTTATATTTTATTTATTTATTTTGTTCTCTTTATTGTAAGGACATTCTATGTTTGTTATATTTAATTATGACAAGAATACAGTAATACACCATACCTCTTCAGGGTAACTTTGTTGTTTTTTTCTACTTCTTTTAATGTTTTTAGTTCTTAAATTCTCTTCATCACTATCACTGTCAATAGAGTTCATAAATGACAGGTCAATATCTTTTTGCTGCTTTTTTAACTTCGCCTTTCCATGTTGAAAGCGCATGGTACTCAAATATTCCTTTAGCTGATCATTTAAAATATCAATTAAACCTTCGTTAATGAGTATTTGCATTGCTGAAACATTATATAAAATAATATACTTAGTACCCAAGATTTGTTTTCATGCCCAAAGTGTCTGCATGTTACATGTGGTCAGAAAGTTATATATATTTTTTATTTTTATACCTTTATCATCAAAAACATATTCCAACAAGGCTTGAAACGCAGATTGACTGGTTTTTGTAGCAGCCACTAATAATGTTAATCCACCTGAATGTAATAATCGAGATCTGTTCACTGATTCCTTGCTCAAATGTGCAAGAGCACGTGGAGCTGAATTTGGCCATTGTGATACTGAAATCAATAATATTATGTATTAAATTTTTATAATGTTATTACTTATATTTCATCATGCTAGTATAGTATAATAATAATAATCGTATAATGTCGATTTAAATCAGCCTAATATACGCGTGCGAGTTGATTGCCGCGAGGTACGGGATATCAACTCGCACGCGCCCTCTTTGCTTATTCGTGCCATTTTTAACCTCACAAAAACAGTGAGTTATTTATTAAACAAATAATACAATAAATTAAATAGATCAAAATAATATGCCTCTTTTCTAAAATCAAATTTAACTTGACCAAAAAATATATAACAAAAACAACTCACCTGTCTTCTTCTGTAGCATATTAACAAGGCATTCAACGAAGCCAACCTTTCCTAACTCAAGGCGGCTACCATATATGTGACATAGATTAAATAAAATTTGAAGTGATGATGTCTCATAATACTTAACGAGTTCTATCAGGGACTTGTATCCCTTACAATCACCATTAATCTAAAATAACAATGTTCATACATTAAAAAAAACTATAATTATCAATATATTTAATGTTAGGCTATGTTGTGTTGAATTTGAATAGGCAATCCTATTTACATATTCAATTAGTTATTAGAAACAAAAGGCAAATCTATTATAAATGAGAAATATGTACACTGTTTGTGACTGTTTGCGTTGTCCTCGTCTTGATACTCACAGTAGAGGGTTTTTATTAATCTACAATTCAAGTACAAAAATTCACTTAACTTAAAATATGAAATTGATACCAAATTATCTAAGACATACATTTTATTTAATTGACCTGTCTACTGGCCTGATTATAAGCACAGTGGAGGTCTATGAGCACTGACGACTAGAGAACTATGTTGGCACAAGAAGGTTCCCTTTCACACTCCGTTTTAAGGTTTTGAGGTCAAAGGAATGAGAGACCATGTGATAGGGCAAAGCATTCCATTTTAAAGTTACAGCATAGCTACGGTGTGACAAACTTTTCACCAGCTGAAAGGCTTCGCTGTTATCGCTTTTAAGGTCACTGCAAGTGCCAGCAAATGACAGGCCGTTGCCAGTTCCACTTTTCGCCATCGGGTCAGATAAGTTTGTGTAACTGTACATTTTTTTTAAACTTGCAAGTCTATACAGTACAGTGCACTTTTATAAAATACAAAAGGAAACAAACAAACCTGTTCATCAGCACATTGTGGTATAGGATATGTTGTAAAAGTAACTAAACATTTAAGTATAGTTTCCATCAGTTCCCCTTGACTCTTTAAAAATATTCCACTTTCATTATTTAAAGTTTTTTTATCAAAGAAACCAGCTTCATCACAATTGGCAGACATGAGTCTGGCAACGCAACCAATTGAATCATGTGTTAACATTTCCTCTCTTTTATCTGTTTCTATCCATAATTTGCTGCAATTAATATAGAAGTAGAGTAAGGGTGGCAGGTTTTCATGGTGACACAAGTTAGAAACAAAAGTAATGTTAATTATTATTATTTCTTTTTTAGCTAGTGCTTGTATCACCAGCATTGAGCGACCAAAGTATATACAACATAGTTGTATTAGTAGTGCTGGTCAGAATTTAGAGAGGCTCGAATACAGGTCTCACTGTGACAACACCCACACGATAATCATGAGTTCCGCTCATTACAGTGTGCATAATTTCTAACACAGTAAATACTTTTATGTATTTAGGTTATCATTGTTAATTGAACTAGAAGATATGAGATAATAAAGATTTATGATCAGCAGTCTACAGTTCAGGTTTAGTACTACCACTTTCAATTGTAACTGACACCCATAAAGCCACCTTGATAGTGCATATTCTTCTTTTCCATTGGTATATTCCTTACTTATTACGATTTATTTCATATGTAGTTTCTTTAGACGTTTATTTTTTTATATTTCAATTTGTTTATATAAGAGAGCTACTAACAAATTATTGTATTGTTTCTTACCTAAGAGCTCTAACAGCCATAATAAGGGTAGGATTTGATGTATTTTTATCCCTCTTCTCGATAATTTCAATTAAAGCTTTTACAACACCATAAGTATGGAATTTATTAGCATTTGTCCGTTTTCTCGATAGATTACCAACGACCCTGCAAGCTCTTCCTAAAATACTGTCTTTGGCTACAGTTTGTAATATTGTTACTATATAACCATATATGTGCAGTTTTTCAATCTGAAATTAATATAATATTGAAGATGTTTAAGGCAAAATTCTTTTCGAAACATCACCTTTTAATTTAAATCAATAAAACAACAAAGCTAATGTGTAACTTATCCAGCAATACATGTTAACAAAATTTTTCCAGGAGAAAATACCTAATACTAGGTATTGTCTATAAGGAAACCCGATATAACCCTTTCTTAAGATGAGACCTGTAAAGCTTCAACTTCATTGTGTAGGCAATATATAGATAGATGCTAATTGATATAAAAGTGACTTCTTACCGGTATAATGCATTCATCATTAAGACAACAATTGCCCAAAATACTCAGTGTGATGTCCAATATTCTCTCATTTGGTTTACGAATCAATGGTATAAGACATTCAAGACCATTGTGTTCTCTAAATATCTTTAATCCTTCATCAGACGTGATAATTTTAGAGCGGATATTTGATAGTGCAGTTTCTACCGTGCTTGAAGATGTAGATTTCAAATTTTTCACTATCTCTAACACAAGTTTTTCATCCATTTTTTTATACTGTTTACATTCACTCATATCCTGTAAATAGTAACAAAATAACATAATTAGCTTTACCTCTCTATGTTTTCATTTTCATTGTCCTCTCAACTTTTTAAAATTAATTTAAATTATAAACAGTCTATGTAAGTTATATACTAACCTGTCAAAATAAAAAACAATATTAAGCCAATTTCAAACTAAAAATAGTACCAAAACTATTTAAAATTTTATTATATAAATTTGAAACATTTATATATTATTATGCCAACTATATATAGATTACGAAAATATTTAATTTATTATTAGAAAAAACAATAAAATCAAGGCAGTTTGACGTAAAGTTTACAACTACGTCCACACTATACATAAAAAATAATAATATGTATTTTCTAAGTTTTCATATGTTTGTAAGCAAATGATGGCAGGCAGATTCACAAAAAATAAAAAACTACAAGACAAGAATAAGGATAATAACGAAATGAAAAATAATTGTGAAAGTAAAAATCTTTCTCATTTCTCAGTGTATCTGAACTGACAAAATAGAGATGTCTTCTTTAATTGAGTTCATTCATTAATTAATTAAAACGAATAAAATTATAATGAACTGTCAACCAATAAAGACACAAGTATAATATATTATTAAAATTATTTATTGCACGTGCGTGGTAAATAAAATCAAATGAGATTTTTGAGAATAAAATTTTGAGAAAATTATTTTACGCCGTGAATTCGTAAATGTAAACTCATACTCGGCCTTCATGTGGCCTCAGAGGCCTGTGACATTTAATAATTTACGTCGTGAATGCTTAAATAAAAACTCGTACTTCTTGCCTCTGCTAGTATTCTCGTCCTTTTCGAGATTCAGTTCAAATCATTCACAACTGGAAATAGGTTATGAAAGTTAATCTACATTATTTTACAGGTTATATTTTGCCATTTAATATTTATGTAACTTAAATAATGGTCAGTCGTATCATTTTTCTTAATACTACTTCTTTATTAGTCCTTAATTTCGTGTTAATTTATGGTAAGAAGCTCTCTGTATTAGATTCAAAATCTAATGCCAAAAGAATATTAAATGATTGTGAACGGTGCGGTTTATTGGTAGAATCTTTTAAATATTGGCTCGATAAAACATCTCGAGGGAAATTTGACGGTGGAGATGCTGACTGGGAAGAAAAAAAGTTAACGACATACTCTAGGAGTGAAATTAGATTAGTGGAGATCGAAGAGGGTCTATGTTCTGAATTACAAAAATTTAAAGACCAGTGTTATGCGTTTATCGAAGATGCAGAGCAAATGTTAGAAACCTGGTGGTTTGATAAGGACTTGAGCGCTAGTGAACTTTATACATGGCTGTGTGTGGAGAGACTGGAACATTGTTGTCCGGAATCGCATTACGGACCAACCTGTGAACCATGTCTTAAAGATATAAATAATAATGTGTGTAGTGGGAAAGGCAAATGTGATGGGGATGGTTTTCGAAAGGGGATAGGTACTTGTTTATGTAAAAAAGGTTATGCCGGAAAACTTTGCGAGAGGTGTGACAAGAACTACTTTAGCTTTAATGGTAAATGCTCGGCATGTGACAAAGCTTGTGTTGGTTGTACAGCGGAAGGCAGAGACTCCTGTCTGACTTGTAAGGAGGGCTGGGTTTTAAATGATAAGGGAATGTGCATAGATATAAATGAATGTTTAGATAATAATAGATGTAAAAATAATGAATTTTGTATTAATATGGAAGGGTCGTTTAACTGTAGTGAATGTGACAAGTCATGTATGTCTTGCGCAGGTCCAGGTACATCAAATTGCACCTCATGTGCTATAGATGATGAACTTTGGAGTGGTATATGTGTAGATAAAAATTTAAAGGATTATTTACTGCAGAATGCTACACAAAAAGCATGCCTATATATTGGTTTTAGTATAATCTTATTCTTTGTATTTAGACGATCTAAGCCATTGGCTTCTTTTGTCGTACTAGTTATAGCAACCTATATTTATATATTAGAATCCAAAATGGCAATATCAAGTTTTAAAGTACTATTTAATTATTTAAATAAGAAATGATCATTAATAAATTTTTACATTCCAGTTATATTTATTATTGTAAATAGGGTAATCATAAACTAGTAAATAAAACAAAAATCAATTGCTGGTGTATTAAAAATACATTTTATTGCAAATATTTATCTGTGTCACATAATATATACAAAAACCATATAAATTGCAGCAAATACACAAAAAAAAAGTAATTGTAAATTCTAAACATACATTTAAATTAGTACTAAGTGTTAAGAATATATAAATAAATGTCTCTAACTTATTTCAAGTTCAGCTTGCAATAACTAATTTATTTAATATTATTTATGTTACTTGTATAACACGTCCGTCAAGAAGTATAAGTTCGCTTAAAGTTTGCATTATGATAACATTCCAGTATAAGGTAACATAGAAATGTAATCCTATATTTAAATATAGAACAAGAACTTTTACTAAAACACAATTGTAAAAGACATCTAAATAGCAAATAAATGTCTAAGAATTGGCATTAAATTTGGCAGCTTATAAGCATTACAGTATACAATATCATCAGTCTATAAAGATGCATCATTAAGGCCAACAATCTATTGAGGCGTTCCATTTCAAGTTCATCATAGTTTTTTTTTACAATACACTCCAACGAATATCTATTCATAAATCTGCCGAATTTCGATCTTTACTGATTTTTTTATTTATTTTTAATTCCTTATAATATATCCCTTTATTCTCAAAAATAATTATCCAATACACGGAATTCGGAAAATTAAAAGTAGTCGAAGTATAAGCATATAATGTTTTTATGACACTTTCTTACTCTGGAGTTACTAATAGTTTCAAATCGATATATCTTTGGTAAGACAAAAGTAAAAACGTCACATATTAAAAAGGTATGTTATAATTAATAATTGTATAGACATATTCCACTTATATATTAATAAAAGCATAAAGAATAAATTATAATTTAATATTATAAATAGTTAGAAAAAAGTTGATGTTTTGTTCATTTTTTGGTATATTTTTAAGTACTAGAATAGCGCCACCTAGAATCAAAACTTATGTGCGAAAAATAATTTAAATGGACAGTGTTTTCACAGCAAAACGTGTGATATCAAGTGTACAATAAAAACTAAGCAGTACAGTGCTACACTACATTATTATAAAATAATACTCAAAAGCTACATATCTACAGACTAGCATTCAAAATGCTACAATTATCAGAATGCAATAAATTATGGACCAGTGCAGATTTTCAACAGTAAAACTAAATATTTTACCAAGTTATGCAGCTCTTTATTATTTCTTTTGCTTTGGTATAAATAATAATACATATAAGTAACATTATTAATAATGAATATGACAATTTAGCAGTTTTAATTCACATTATTGTGTTCATTATAAAAATTAATTTTGAATAGAACACCTCCCTTAATAAAACTTTCCACCAATATCAGTCTGTGCCAATTAAGCTAGGTATAGGTCGCGTCAAACTTTATGGCGTCTCGGAAGTTAGCCGCGGGTGCTATTCCGCGCAGGCAGTCAAGTTCTCAATAATAAAATTAAAGAGTTAATTTTAAATACGATTAGAACATATAAAAATAACCTGTGGGTGTGTACCTCGGGAGTATGCCCTTCCCTCTCCCGTTCAATTTGTGTACTGCGAAGCGACTTGTGTCTAATTTCGGAGCCGCCATAAAGTTTGGTTCGTACTATATATAATCTAATTTCGGTCCCTCGATATATAATACTACAATACAATTTTAATACAAAACGATTGAAATAGACATATGTTAAAAATGGATTT
Organism: Tinea pellionella; assembly: GCA_948150575.1. Taxonomy (NCBI): domain Eukaryota; kingdom Metazoa; phylum Arthropoda; class Insecta; order Lepidoptera; family Tineidae; genus Tinea; species Tinea pellionella. The sequence continues at coordinate 5,561,856 of OX411258.1, forward strand.
CAAATTGATATGATTATAAAATGTATGAAATGGATAGGAAATGCATCCTAATAAATACTTTTTATTATCAGTCTGTTCTATGGAATGTTTTATTTTTTTTTTTATTAATGTATTGACTTGTCTTTCATTATTATACGAAACAAGGCCAAGACCTCAATTTGAACAAGATTTAAATTGTAGAAAAATAAGATTTTTTTCGTCTTTCTCAAAATACATAAATATTTATTATAAAGCTTGCATTTAGCTGCCTAGCTGTATCTTTCATCAGATTAAACAAATCTTATGGAGACTATCACACAACGCCCTCCTTAAATACAAAACACCTAATAATGTTAAGGCAATGCAGTTTTCTATTCCAACTGAAATAAAATTGACTTTATAGGTCCGTACAGACTGTGACTTGGGTAAAATATTGATTTTATTTTCATATGACTGCTTATTGATTGCAAGACTATAGTATAGTGGTAGGCAAACTGATGATGGTTATCCTGTAAGAATAACACAAAATCTCAAATTACACCCAGGACTTCACTTGTTTTTTCCGCATTAACAACTTCGTACTGAGACAAAGTCAATAACAAAGACGAAGTAAATAAGAATTTTGATGAAAGACCAAAATACTTGATATGATCGTCTTGCCAGAAACTAACGACATATTACTTATTAGTACAGTCTGTACATACCCTCACAAGTCAGTTTCATTCCAAAGTGGATCGATGGTGTGAAGACAATTGTGAAGCAAGTTGCCTATGTTGTAACAAACAATAAAGTATTCCTGCCTGTGCCATAGCATCGACTGTTCCCGCCGCTAATAAATCTATACGTTGTTTTATTTGATTACTTCCCGATGGACGTAGAAGTGTTGGCCCAAATACTGTAGCCAGGTTGTGCAGAGACATTTTGTTTTCAGCCTCGTATTTGTTTACACTGTAAAGTAGATATAAATAGTGAATATATATACATCTAAAATATAAAAAATAAGTTATGTGTTTATACAATTAGAGAAAAAATATTCTAACGAGCTTATTGGATTAAAGAGATTTTCAAACTTATTAAAACATTAATCACATGCATACAAAGTTGCAGACAACTGAAAGACTCGGAAACAAAAATTTATGTAACATTCTCGGGAATTGAACCAGAAACAAATTAAAATTTCTACTAATTACGAGATCAATCGAGGGCAATCTTCTTATGTTAATTCGCATCTCAAGATCAGAGTTCTTAATTCGTGGTACCTCAATCAACAAAATTTACTCACTTGACAAAATGGTTAAGAAGAAAGTCGATACAGTTCTTATTGAGGTCCGGTAATTGTGAGTAACACTTGAGCAATGCGTGACGGCGAGTTTGCGCTGGTCCCGAGTCAACAGATGTACCGGCACCCTGTAATAACGAAAATATTAATTTTACACGTAGCTCTACTTAATAACTGTTATCGTCATTAGAACTAATGTAAGTGTATAAAATGATTATAAGACGATACCTCAAACAAACACATTCTTGACCTAATATAACATTTTACGTTAAAATCAAATTGAGCATTGTTATATTGTTAGGTTAAAGGTTTAATGGGGCTGAAATATAAAGGAGTATAAACAAAAAAAAAAGTAAGAAGACAAGCAATAATACCTGTGAAGCACTCCAAGCTTTCAACAATTCAGGGTAAAGTGCATCAGTGAATAGTGCTTCAGGTAATTCTCGTAAGTACAACTTAAGTACACCGGTCACTGAGTGAATATCCACCTCTTTTAACAGTTGTTCTGCTTCATATGCATCTGAAATTAAAATTAAAATTTAATAAACAAAAAAGAAAAGTTTAAAATTAATTTAAAAATATTATCCCTGAAATATCTCAGCTGGTACTAATATAACTTTGTTATGTAACTAAACTACGATAAAAGCTTTTTTTACTGAAAAAAGATATTAGATATCCAAAAAATAAATCTATTGTTTAAAATATATAATTAAATAGAAAAAATACATCGCCTCGCATATGCAACCTTATGCGATAAAAAACGCGTTGAAATTCCTGTATTTTGTCTTCCAATTGGCAGAGTCCTTCCATAATAATTACAATTTCTAAAAAATACATATAAATATTGTTATAATTCTGAAAATCAATACATACTAGTTTCAAAACTCTTCTTAAGTCGGTTAAGATCGGAGGCACTTCCAGACACACGATACACGCCAACCTCATGTATACCGCGTCGCTCCACCTCCCTCACACATGCGCTGATTATAAATGGGATATTACGTTTTTCGCGTCTATAGATAAAAACAATACATTTGTTATAACGCAATACAGATTTAAAATCAAATAATATAGCTGATATTTTGTATTTAAAATAGTGATTTTTATTACAGTAACAAGACAATTGGCAAAGGTTTGAGTACAACCATACGCTGATGCTACACGCTGGTCCAAATAGGTTGGTGTAGTCTGCCAAAGGTAGGCCAGTGGGCGAGAGAACTAAAGAAGGCTTGGTCTACGTGTAGTGCCGGCATTAAATATATTACAAGAATAAAATTACAAGGTAATCATAAAAATAAAGCAAAATTATGACTGACTTGCAAACATGGTGTATTTTAGCTTGAAACAAAGCTCCAGGTTTAGCAGCGGGAACACGACGAGCGGTTAATTCTGGTGGGAGTAACTTCAATCGCAATGTCAAAGAGCCACCTCCAAGTTGAACTGCTCGAGACACTGTTGTGTCTGTCCATTCACGGCTTAGCTAAAATGTTAAATTATTATGTATTTGATATCAAAAAAGTAGTAATCTATTACAATAATTGATTACTATTAAATAAAAATAAAACCTATTTTAAAGCATGCAAAGTATATATTTTGTTTCAATAAATTTATAACGCCAGTAGAAAATGAATCCGAATATGTTTAAAGATTTTATGCAGTTTACTAAAGCTCTTATTTGAATTACTTTACAAATATATTTATGCAAAATTTCAGAATAGGCGATGTATAAAGTGACAAAACCGACCCTCACCTTTAAAACATTTTTGCCACGTAACACTGGTCGGGCGGCATCCTCATAAAGCAACAATCTCAAATTTTGTGATCCTTCCAAGTCCAATGTGAAACTTTCATTCCATCGTGGTTGTGCGCTACGGCATACTAACTTCGATTTGGCTTTACGAAAATAATGCCCATAGGAATCTACTTCTACAACAATGTAGTAATCTGAAAAAAAAAAAAATTTATAAATAAAGGAGAATGCCCATTCTTCTAAGAGAAATAGCCCACAATTTTTTGTCTCGAGTTTGTCAATGATTTTTAGTTAATATTGTAGAAAAATAAATCTATATTCCTTATCACCACTGAGTTTTAATTTTTTCACCCGAGTTATTGAGTAATTAGATGTTTTCTGATGTAACATTTGTGGTTATTATCATATTAAAATTAAATGCTTTGACGATTTGAAATGATATATATTTTTTTTATGTAATTAGACCTCGTCTGTTGAATGGTAAATGATGTGTTTATATAATTAAAAGGAATTAATAAAAAAAATTAGATATTATTTTGTTATGTTTGTGTGGGTCGTCTTTGTTCTGATATTCATTCATGTGTACTTACTTTATTATAGTAAAATATCTTAATGTGCATTTCCAACCTGCAGTGGTATCGAGTGGTGCAGTCATTCCGCCGAGATGTATCTGTAGGTCCCCGAGAAGCAGACAGTCGTCCCGTCCCACTCTCAGAAGATATGAGCTGACATCCGCTTGCAAGTTGCCTCTGCATGCCGTCACCCAACTCTGCAACTCCAGCAGCGACACACCGCACGCACCAGGTGGTGCAGACGACGACTGACAAATACAGCTGCTATTAGTTTATTTTTAAATGCCAGTACTAGCTTAGTACTAGTATTGAGCGTTTTAGCACGTCATATGACCGCAATCCGCCTGGTAGTGTAGTAGATATAATTTTGTACCAATCAGAATTTGGCGAGGTTTGAACACGGGTCTATATATATAAAATACCATAGGTTACCTGTAAAGCATGTATAGAATCGATCCACTGAGTTCTTTCATATTCCGAGCTAAGGAAAAATATATGCTGACGATGTAGTGCACCAGAGCTGCCGGCTGCACGCGCACCGATTCTAAATACCAAATTAGGTGACGCCACAACTAATTGTCCTTCTAATTCTGCTAATTTCTTACGTTGTTTCTCTGCAACACCTTTACTACCTAACTTGAGTTTCTGTGAAAGAAAATAATTTTATTCTAATATCCATTAGAATATACTGTCAATCTGGATGGTGCACATTCGTCTCCTCTAGCCGGCATAGCGGAGGCGACTGCTGCCTGTAGAAATTTATCTGTGGTAACAGTTGTTCCCGTTCATGGACCGCACTCTAGCTTTACATCAGGCGGAGTGTTGTTATAAGTGTCGAGCTATAATAAAAAAAAGTAAATCAAAACACCACCCATATTCATTAATAAAGGTTAATCAACATCAATCATCTGATTATAGAAGTGCGGTCCATGAGAACAGCTACCACAGACAATTGAGTGAGAGCAGGAGTCTTGTTCACTAAATGTGCACTGTCCATTGATAGAATACGGTCTTCTCGTTATACCTGGCTACTTCCTTATTTGTGATTTTTCAAATATTATTATCGAACAAACCTTATCATCCTGCGCCAGTCTTTCTTCAGCTAATATTTGATCTCTAACAGTAGATGCTTGTGACTTCAACGCGACAATGTTAGCCGGTGACACCTCCTTAGCTTCAACACTAGTACCAATATTATCCTCTTCAACAACCACTATATCTGATAGTGTTATGAACCATTTCACTTCGAAGGTGTATTTATCGCGACTCGATGCCTGTTAGTGATGTTTAATGTAGTAATCAATTATATTTTGTAAAGTATTCAATTAATTTTTTTTGCGAGAAATTACCTTATATTTAGCACAAGCGATGACGTCATTAAATAGCAGGAGATGCCGCAACTTCCTGTGTCCATCACATAATTCAACTATGAAGGAATTTTTAACTAATCTTCGTAGTGTACGATCAGCGGTCTAAAAAAACCGGTCAATATGTATTCATAAACAAGTAGAACAATTTTGCGTCTAAGTTGAATGTTGGGATGGGCGATTACCTCTCAGTATTATGCCTACCTTGCCAAAGGAGAATGCCCATTCACCCAAGAGAAATGGGCCAACAATTTTTTTCAAGACTGTCGATGATTTTTAGTTCAGTTCATAGGAAAAAAAAATCTACATTTCACCTGGGTTATTGATTAATGGGCTCAAAAATGGCGTGAAAAGGCAATTGTAACATTAGTATAGTATAAATTACTTACTGGGAACATAGATTTGGTTTGTATAATATTAAATTCATCTAAGAAATGCTGCGTCATGTTCAGAGCTTCCGTCAGCATCGCATGATCGGGATGACTTGCTGGCGTGTACTTAATAAGGTCCTGGTATAAAGAAACGAAATTAAATAAAGCCCCACATACACATATCAACAGGCCGGGTATGGTTACATGGCTGGAGAAATTTATTAAACCTACATTTTCTTACTTAAATCTATTGGAAGATGCAAGCAGAAGAATTTAGTATACTATAACGAGAAGAGTGTGCACTGTCAATTTGAATGGTGCACATTCGTCCCCTCAAGCCGGCATAGCGGAGGCGACTGCAGTAGCAGTTCTCGCCGTTCATGTACCGCACTCAAGCGGAGTGTTGTCATATGCCAAGCTACAATGAAAAAACTCACATGTAATACTAGAGCATTTTTTTGCACTCTAGCCACGGGTTTATGTAGCAAATCATCCAGCGACATCGGTTGGCCACGACACGTAATCTGTTTGGTAAGGTCAGCAAAAAGCGATGAAGCTGTACATCGCCGGCGAACCGCATCCGTTGCGCGTCCGTAATTATGGAGAAATGCACCGTAAATATTAATGCTTTCAGCCTGAAAAATTAACATTATTTAATGAAAAGTTAACCTAGGTATTGGCTCTGAAATAGGCTCTGACAACCAGGACAGTGCACACTCGTGTCATCAAGCCGGCATGGCGGAGGCGATTGCTGCCATCAGACATAGTGTTGTCACATTCTAAAAAACGTTTTCAATATGTAATACAAACCATTTTCTTAAAATGCACCCCAACTGATAGGGGTTCGTCCCATGTGGCGATAGCAACTTTCAAACCCTCTAAAAAGTTCTTATGCAGTTCGTGCAGTTCCGATATTTTATAAAATATTGTATTAAACTCTTCCTCGGTTATTACTGGCTGAGATGAATTTAACGTCGCTTTTATTGCATTCATATACTGAAAAATAACATAATTTCAGTACTTAGGGTTGCGTCACACAATAAATCATCACAAACACATACTGAACTGATCAATATGCTAAGAAGAGTCCAAAATGACTTGATATAATCAGATAAGAAAACCTAGTGATAAAATTTTTGTTTTAAACATTTCCTACATGCTTTAGTAACATTTTTTTTTCTATATCATCTTGTAGGATAGGCAGTATGTTATGACAACTGAAATCACAGAGAAATTTCTGTAGGCAGCAGCCGTCTCTGCTATGTCTATCGGAGGAGAGGAATGTATACCGTTCAGATTGACAGCTCACACTCTTCGTTATACCTGGCTACTTTAAAGCTGATCCCGAAGCAAAACTAGGTAGGTCACGAAACAAAATGTTTAATCAGGGGCGATATCATAACGTTAAATAAAATAACGTTATTTCTCTGATAATAAAAAAGAAAGTAATTAAATAATATTAACGTTATTATTATACCAAAATACAGCTTACTTCAGCTTACTGCGTTCAATACAAAATAGCTTATAACTTTAATTAATTGCAGTGTAATAAATGTAATAAATTCTAATTACCTTTTCCATAACATACAAACATTCCACATAAACAGTTTCACTCTCAATAATACTGGTGACAATACAGCGGTGCATTGTAAGCCTTTCTGCCTCAGCGTTGCTGCTCATGTTCGATTCCTGTGGAAGTAAAATTCATATTTACAATCAATAAATGCATAAACATACGATCCAATGACCTAAAAATTAAAAAGAAGAATGCCCATTTTTGGGCCCCACTTGATACCTAATAGTTTGGTAACAAAACAATATTCTAAAAATATCTTATTTTTTTATTAATTCATTTTAATTATACCAATTATATCATTTACCAATCAATAGACAATGTTTAATTACATAAAAAACAGATATGTTCAATTATTAAAGCATTTAAAATAATAATAAACTCAAATATTGCATCAGAAAACATTTAATTACCTACTCGATAACCCGGGTGAAAAAAATTAAAACTGATTGTTAATAAGGAAATAGATTCATTTTTCTACAAAAATAACTAAAAATCATCGACAAACTCGAAAAAAAATTGTGAGCCCATTTTTCTTAGGCGAATGGGCATTCTCCTTTACAATAAAATACTAGAAAATATAAAAAATTTAACAACCCAGAACATATTTAATAAGACGTTAAAGCGGTTTCAAATAAACAAGGCGTATTACTCAGTTATAAAAAAAAGTTATATTTATAAATAAGTTACATTTTAAAATTAAATTTCGTCATAATATTTAAATACATTTATTATTATTAAATTATAATAAAAATTGAAGAAGAAAAAGCAACGCGCACATAGTAACCTGAGATTTCACTGAGACATTCTCCGCTTTGCGATGGGATGCTATGGCTAATTTTTTAGACTCTTAGATTCAACAAGCCTTAAATGAGATATCAAGGGGGAAAGATAAGTTTTTATATGAAAACTTGATCAATTTAGGATCGAAACCGATGCGTTTTCAATTGTTTTAATATTAGTTCCTGTTTTATCTCCCACTAAGATGACTTAAAGCTATAAGTGACTTTAAAAATGAAAATCTGCCTATAAAAATATAAATTATTCTAATGCGAGTATCATCACATTGTTTCTAATATATATTTATCTAATATACTTTGAGTGTATCTTAAAAATACAGGTGTAAATAAATGCAAGTCATTATCTATATTTATAAAAAGTATAAAGATAATTAAGAGAAAGCGAAACATGATTATAACAACAAAATCTTATATAAAACACAAGAATAATAAGTAAGTAATAATAACAGTAGCATTTGACGCATAATTTTATCGTTGACTTATGTATTGTTGTATAAGGCCTTAGAAATCCCTCACAATAGTGTTTAAAACTTAAAAGAAAAACAAACATTAAGAAATCAGTAACTTATTAGCAAGCGCCTTAATTCGCACCAACAGTCACCAAAATAATGCCGAAGCGATCATATCGAGACATAATGTTGTTATTTTTTTATTTCATTCTCTATATTACTACTGTTTTAGGTTTTGAATTAAATTGTAAGCATGTTTGTTTGAATTATCGACTATATTCTCGAGTGGTAAGGGTTCAAGTTGTAAAAGGCACAAAGATCTCAATTTTCTGTTAATTTTTGTTACAGTACCCGAAAAAGATACAAATAAAATAGATTATGACGTCACGCCATTCTACCAATCAATAATAATTGGAGATATAGCCGACGTTATGCAAGATATGGACAAAATTATGGTAAGTGCATATAATATACCTTTAGGTAAAGTGATCTTTCAATAAGTAAAAAATTCTGTTTTGTTCCAGTTACCACCATTCGGAGATTTATTCCACAATACAGCCAGTGACGAAAACGTAGAAGACTTGCTCTCAGAATACCAATATTATTTAGACAAAGCGCATAAGCAAAGGAAACTCTATATGGAGAAAATAAATTCTAAAAAATCACCAAACGAAAGAACTATCGACTCTACTAAAAAGCATAGGAATAAAATGACAAATTATTTCATGCCAAATAACGAGATGGCTGATTTAAAACCGTTCCCTTTCACATACACAGCTCCAAATGTTGTAGATTTATATATGCCACTAAACACTATGCCATTCAAAGTAGATACTACTACGGTTGAACCGACAAATTTGGACGAACAAGAAATGGTGAAACTATCAACATCGCAAGAAGTACAGAGCAATGAAATGATCAAACCTCTACGCACCTGCCAAATGACTGATCCGGTTAATTGTCCCTGCATTTTCGGATCACATGTGAAATGTCGAGAAAAATATAGAGCACTCAAAAAAGAATATGCAAACTTACAAAATATTTTACCAAATCTATTTAGTAGAACGTCGAATAAAAATCATAAACAGGGGAACGGTATCTTCGATAATGTATTAAATAACGTTATAAATGTCCATATGAAAATAGACATGCAAATACCAATGAATGTTGATACGAATTCTGAGTTATGTCCAGAGTGCAGTGCGAAACAAGGATCTGACGACAACACAATGAACCCGGTCGTCAATTTACCATTTCCATATTTAAACATTCCATCAGCTTACGATGATCAGCCGATGAGTATGAATAAAGCAAAAATTGAAAATTATAATACAATTCACAAAAATGCAGTGCATAAAAGAAAAAGAAATAGGCAAAATGGAAGTAAGAGACACCACAAAAAGTTAGTTACTTTCCAGAATTTTAATCTCCACGAAGCGAAAGTACAATCTGAAGAGAAAAATAACACTGGCGATATACCTCACAATAGCGATAACGAAATTCGCAACGAATATACGACAGAAAATAATAGTTTTAATGTAACATCCAACGATAATAACACGAGCGATTCGCCTCAAGAGCTTTCTTTGACTGTAAACGTAGCATTCAATTCGGAAAACGAGACTGCTGATTATCAAAGGGTCAAATATAATTACGAGGAAGCAACAGAGAGTGAAGTTAAAACTACGGAAGAACCTGTGAATACTTTGAAATCTCGATACAGAAGGGATATCGTAGAAGACACTGCGAATAAAACAGAAATTGAGAGTAAAGTAAAACAATCGCATAGCGTGTCTAACGTTAAAGATATTATGAATGATGAAGAACTACTATATTGGCCAGACTTGCAAACTATTGCACCTACAGAAGACAAAGGAAACTCAACTAAGAAGTTAGATTTCGAAAACAAACTTTTAATTTCTAAAATATACGACGTTTTGGCACAAGAGAATAATACAAAGACATTAAACGCCATACTAATTGAAAATATAGATTGGAAAAATATAGAGCACGTGTCTTCGTTGTTTTCGACGTTTGTAGGGAAATATTTCAATGGCGTAGTAACATTATGTTCGACAGAAAGATGTTATTCGACCAAATGTCACGATAAGGCGTGCGTTCAAAGGATATGTGAACCAACAGATAGGCATAACCAAAAAGGACACTGTAATAAAGCAAATAGTACAGGTACAGTAATTATTCTGGATTTACTGGAATGTCAGTGGGCTAGCGGTTGAAGGCGAGATCGCGACATTTAAATCTTGCCAGATTCCGGCCGGTACCAGAGTAATTATATTACAATTTAGTCTATTAGTGCTTATGGTATTATATATTATAAACATTAAATAAAAAATGGTAGGCAGAGTTGTCTAGTCGCGATTCTGAATTAGTTTGGAAGTAGTCTATGAAAACACTATAAAAAATATATAATTTTCAAATATTTCAAAAGACAAACAAAGATAATGTGATGATATCACATCCAGATTTCAACTTAAATGTTTTATAGACACTTCAAACTCCTTAAACCAAGCTGTCATGTCATGACACATTAAACCAAGGTCTTAATTTCAGAAAACGTGAAAACAATGGATTTCAAAATGGATACCACCGAAATACCACTAGACATTGTTAACATATTTCAAGATAAATTACTAGGTAACACTTTTGGAAAGGGAACAGTTTGCATTAATACAAAATGCGTAACATTTATAATATCTAAAAAAAGATTTATAAAAAGTAAATGTACTGCGAAAACATTAAGTGCAGATGGCCATTGTTGTATGAAAAAGCCTGATCACAATGCATGAGTTACGTCGGAAAATATAAATAAAACGTAAGTAAAATAATATGTTTGACATAATCAGTAACATGTTTTCTCTTATTGAAATTAGTTTAAATAAATTTTCAGACTAATACAACAGGACTGTGTGAGATGTGGATGTAGATCTCAAGGAAACAAAAGGCTCAATAAGAAGAAAATTTATGCAAACATATTATAAATTATGATGCAAATAGATTTTTTATGTTCGATTTTCATCATAATTTAAAAATAACTGTAGGCATTTGAATACGTCAAATATAGAAATAAATAAATATTATCTTGTTTCGATTTCGAAAAAAACAAAATCTAGAGCGGTTATATAAACATTCATACCTTTACCATATACCTTATAAAAATATAACATTTTAATGAAATCTCTCCGTAACTCGTACGTACCTAATCATTACTAAATATTTATCCTGATATTTAAAAACTTATAAAATAAGTAACAAATAATTAATAGAGGTCCTTAAAAACACGTTAACTCAATCGTTTTTAAGTAAAAGGACAGGTAAACAAGAAAAAAAATTAAGCGCTTTCGAATAGCTGTGTAAACATTCCTTTCACATAGTCATTATGTAAATATTCCTAGCAACTTGTTATCTTTAAACTGATAGGGACATACCTCCGTCTCCGGTATAAAATCATCCTAGAGGGATGTCTCAATGTTTAGTCGTGTATTCTAGTGGTATCGTAGCGGTTTACCTGTCGACATGTTGGTCTCAAAATTTAATTTTATATTTGTTCTGTGCCTTATACACGGATGCATAAGCAAACCTACGGGAGGTGAGATTTTATTACAATTCTAATTTAAAAAAAAACAACTTTATACTATAAAACTAACACGCACCGCATCTGCATGCTTTCAGATTTAACCCAAGCTCGCGGTATCGGTTCTACTATATGGGGGTGGATTTCATATCCTTTTAGTTGGTGGAGCTCCGAACCAGATCTACCGGTGAATAATAAAAATCAGACGAGCATATATGGAATGAACGATAATATAGAAATAGGAAGACGTAACGTGACAGTATGGTGTAACGATCAAACTTGTACGACAATGAGATGCGATAAATACGGCTGCTACAATACAACTTGTAACATTTACGACACAGATATGATGGGCGAGTGTCGTGTTTATAACACAATAACGACTAAACCTGTAGACTTGACATCTACACAAGCTATGACAGAAGCGACTCAAGAGGATAAAGTTACACAGGCTCCTACAAAACTGCCCGAAGTGACGTCAGAGCCTAGTGTTACAGACCACGTAGACAATGTCGAACATCCATTAGAATTGGAAGCGGTTCTTTCGTCTACAGTACAGCAAGTCGGGAACACTAACTCAGATAAGAAAACTAACAAGAACTCATCGAGTCCACTAAACAAGGTGATTTCATAATTTGGTTGAATTTTTATCTCTTAATCTATTCATTGCTTCTCTTCATAACATTTTTTAAAATCACTTTTTATTCACTTTTTCCTACTAAATAGCATTATTTTTTTTAAATTAAGTGACTTGATATTTTAGATTTTCTTTTTGTTCGGAAGTAAGGCCGTGGCGACACATACGCAACCGGTCGTAAGCACAATTTTTTAAAATGTACCGTCGCAATCTTAAATTTACTTATCGTTCGTTCGTGGCCGAAACAACATAGATAGGCTGTTTATTTTATATATTAAAAAATGTTTTTGTTAATTTGTTTCCATCTTCATTCAGGAACTACAGTCTGATTTTAATCCATTTCTTTTTTTTATTGTAGCTCGGCATGTGACAACACTCCGTCCGATGTAAAGCTAGAGTGCGGTCCATGAATGGAAACAACTGCTACTGAGAAATCTCTACAGGCAGCAGTCACCTCCACTATGCCGGCTTGAAGAGACGAGCATGCACCATCCAGATTAACAGTGCACACTCCTCTAGTTCTATTGTTTTCTACTTTCAAACTATTCCCGAAATGCGACAAGGTCACTTCACGGGTGTTACATTCGAAAGTGGTGGTACTGCCCCAGGACGGCAGACTGGACAACTAACCATCATCAGTTTGCCTACCACTCCATTATTTTCGCGTAATTGTTTTATTATTTCATTTATTTTATTTGCCCGTTCATGGAGGACTAATCGTTCGTTCGTAGCCGAAACTATATAGATAAACCTATTTATTTTATATATTAAAAAATGTTTTTATATGTTCCCATATTCTTTCTAGAAGCGTAAAAATAGCCCTTTTATTGTAATTAACGCACACGGATTGCCGTCAACAGCTAGTTCATTGTTTTTTCTTTTCAGATTTAACAAGAAGAACACGAAGCTTTCACATACTCGAGATAAAGGATTACATTCACAAATACATAACCGGCGTCGTACAACACTACGCTACGGCATTAAGTAATTATTTGATAACGCGCACGAAGATGGAATCTTTTTGTCTCGACGGCATTTGTTATTACACATTATGTAAAAATAGTAGATGCATGGTGCAGTATTGTATTTATGTTTTATTAACCGGTGAGAAAATATGTTCAGAAAGAGAATTCGCCGGTTTAACGGAAATTAAAGCGAATAAAGAGAGCATAATAAATTCAGTAATGAAAACGGTCGATTCGTACAAAAATGAAATTAATTACGCACAAAATAACGAATCAAATGATTTATTAATATAGAGTTGTAAGTACTAAATACATTAATATTTCTATTTTAAGTTTACTAATAGATAAAAAATTTAAAATAATAAAACAAAAATAATACTACTATACAATCGTGTTATTTCCTGTGTCAGGACAATTTTTTTTTAAATAAATGTTATGCATCTCTCTTAGTCTGCCTACCAGTATTTTTTAAAGAGTAACCCGGCATATGACTACATTCCGTCAGATGTCAAGCTAAGCGGAGCGGAGATATTTGTTATCACAAAAAAGTCAGCAGACAGCAGTCGTCTCCACTATGCCGGCCACCACCATAAAGTGTTTAACCTCCCTCTCGTTATGCGCGGCTACTTTCCCCCGTTTCCACTTTAATCCAATCAAAAGAACTTTATTCTACAAATCACATAAAATGGTTTTATTAGCACCGTGGATCTTTGAAATGGATTAAAGTGAAAATGATAACCCCCAAACTGATTCCAAAACGCGATTAGGTCACTTCAGAATACTTTACTTAAATATATAAAATAAAATTTCTCCTACCTGATGTTGTAATTTTCTCAATGCTGGCGGGGTACCAGTTGCTTCTGTATCAGATGATATTGTACGCAGCAATAATGGTGTGTCAGACGACTCTAATAATTCACTGCTTGTCTCACTTTGTTCACTCTCACTTTGCCTGCTGATACAATGGAAATAAATGTTAAAACTAAATGTTAAAAAAAAATTTGGACTGACATCTGGATTCAGTAATTTTTCTTTTTTTCTTAGTATTAATGTGTAATAGGGGATTATTGTGAGCGTGTGTGTGTGGACAAACGACCCTAAACAAAAAGAAAATTTTTGCTAATTATTTTTGATACAAAACTGGATCCAAGGCTACAAAAAAAAGTAACATAAAACGTGCTCACTTTAGAAAAAAAAAATTACAATTTCGTATAAAAGTTATAAGTACATACTGTATAAAATAATGTATGTTGACGTAATTGGGTGCAGGCGGCGAATCTGGGGCTCGAGGTGCAGTAGGAGCTTTGGCAGATAATGGTAAAGTGCTGGTACCACTTGATCCCTCATCCGTACTGGATCCAGTTCCACCTGAATATTTCAATATTTAATATGTACATTGTCACGTTTTTAACATTAAATTATACAGAAAAAAGCGGAGGAAGTAAGTTTAATTCCCAAGTCAGCCTGCATATATCACTAGTGACTTTTTCTGTCAAATCTAAATCATAATTTAATACTACAAAAGTATACATTATACGACCATAACCGAGTTGGTGTGAAGATCATTTCATAATAACATGGGGTTAAAATCTCACTAATTTCTAGCTAGTACCAATATATTGAATGTAATTTGTCTCTGGGAATATTTTATTTGTAGCAAATATATACATACTGTAGGTAAGTCAAATCGATTTTATTTACATAACACAAATATTTAGATTCCTGTAGAATCATCACGGGCGCCCTACTCAATCGCAGCTATGGCCGTTCATTGTGTATGAGGTGGTTCAGTGCAGTGATAGCCATCCACACCTCCGGGAGCATCCGTACCGTATTGAGAAATCTCCAATATTTAATTAATGCACTGAACAACTTACCAGCTTGTATATAGACATATTCTCCATCATTAGGATCGACAGGCACTTGATCATAATAAGGCTCATCTTCAACAGATCCTGACACAGCAGGTATACTCTCCAACGACGCCGGTGGAGATTTGTCTGGTTCGCTAACTTCCTGGAGATCTGGTGTTGTCGAAGTAACTTCTTCATCTATGGATCTCGGAGTTGCAGCACCTCCTGAACGTTTGCGTTCTGACGATAGCGAGTTTATAGATTCGTAGCTCTTCACCTGGAATAATGACGACGAGATTGTAAACAATTATTGTATAAATAAATATAACTGGTAACGTGACATAGACAATATATAACGTCCATAGATCAAAACTGATTATAGAAGTTCTACTACAAAAATATTTTATGAGATAACATGTTTTAAAATATTGTGCAAAACGTGGCCTGGTAAGAATTATCAATATGAGTTTTAATTTCATAACCACTTGAAGTTTTTTAGATATTACAAAATTAAAATAAAATCGAATTCTCGTTGTATTGAATCAAAGCACAATAGCAAAGTTTTATACAATTTGTGTCTGTATTATATTTTTTAGGAGCATTTTTACCGCGGCTGCAGTGACAGCGAGACCATTTAGATTGGCCAGACCTGATATAGGACATTAAATTAAGTACATTATTTTGAATAAGTTGATCATACATAAATATCAAATAGTACAGATTAAGAAATTTGAATCAATCAAAAAATTAGATTATATGGAAAGGAGCTTTTTGAGTTAAAATAGTTTATTGTAGCTCGGTATATAACAACACTCCATCAGATGTAAAGCTAGAGTGTGGTCCATAAATGGAAACAACTGCTACTACAGAGAGAAACCTGTGCCGGCAACAGTCGCCTCCACTATGGCGGCTCGAGGAGACAAGCATGTACCATCTAGATTGATAGTGCACACTCCTCTTGTTTTACCTCCCGAACCGCGATTCTAAAGTGGTGGTACTACCCCAGGACAGCAGACTAGACAGATAATCATCATCAGGCTGCCTACCACTCTTTAGTCTACTAAGATTTATATGCAATACATATTTTAAATAAACCGTTGCGTCAAATGGGGATCTTCACGACATTAAAAAATAAAATAATACAGACAAAGCTAAACAAATGTCATTGACAAATATAAGTTCACACCTAAGAATAGAATCCAATTATGCATACCCGTTCAATAATAGATGGTGTTGAGGCGCGACTATGAATAGATTCCCGTGAGTCAGCGCTCCGTAGACGTCGGCCGAGTGACGAAGGCGGACTGTCTTCACTCTCTGGTAGAGAAGCACCGCGTTTGCTGAACACTTTTGGTGGAGGTCTGGTAAACAAGCAAGTAAAGAAAGTTAAAGAACAATGCCCATTTTTGGGTCCACTTGATATCTAATACTTTGTTAATAAAACAATATAATGATACAATATCTGATTTTTTAATTAATTTATTTCAATTGTATCAACATATTATAATAAATAAATAAATAAATATAATAAAATAAAATTATATAATAATAATCTCAAATATTGCACCAGAAAAAGTCCAATTGTTCAATAACCCAGGTAAAAAATTGAAACTGTTTGGTGATAAGGAATGTAGATTTATTTCTCTACAAAATAAACTAAAAATCGTTGACCAACTCGAGAAAAAAATTGTGGGCCCATTTCAATTTTTGTTATTTTAATATATACACTTCACCTCCTGTTTAACCTTTTAAACTTTGTATTTGTTTTGTAGATCATAATAATAGCCTGTTTTAAATTTAAATATAGTATCTGTAATATCTGTATACATACTTTGGTGGCACTTTTTTCTTAGCAGCAGTTGGCTCCATGGAACTACTCTCAGATGACGGTGATGTCGTCTCCTCTGCTTTCTTGGCCGCATTCTCTGCAAGTTTCAAACCATTCACTTCTATGACGGTCACAAAATCTCCTGCCTGTGACGCTGGACGGGCTTTTGGCTGCTTAGGACTTTTCTCTTCTGTAATTACTAAAGAATTGAAAATAGTATGAGATGATTCTTACACCCCTTAATTTACCGGGAAACTAGAAAATATTATATTCAAAATCAACAAATAAAATATGTGATAATAATAATAAACTCCTTAGAGCAAAATAAAACAAAAATTTATTGCATTGGCGTTTTACTACTAAAAGACATTTTTTTTTCAGATGACCAATTGTCATGGGTGAAACTGTACGAAAGCGGGTGATGTTATGTGATTATGGTATACCTAATTCAGAAAGAGAGTGTAAATTTTAGTTCAAGATTAAAAGTGATAAAATATATTAAAATATGGTGCAGACTAAGGCCCAATTTCCATGACCTAGCCATTAGTTAATTGTGACAGGAATTGCTGTCACAATTGTCAAAATTATACGATAAACATGGATCAATAAGTTAAACTTTAATAATCAATAAATAGTAAATCATTCCGCAGTAAAGTAACTGGAGTAGAAGGACATATAATAAGGAATCAATAGTGTGATTCAGAGAACAAAGATAACATGATAAAAACAATTGAAATAACATACCATTATTAGACTCCGTCAATGGTTCACTTCGTTGTACAAGTTCACTATTACATCTCCTACGTGCTGCCTCGCTGAGGGTTGACGATATCTCATTGATGCATTGATTCACAGAGCTACGTGCAGCCGAATGGATCACTTTGTTCCTAAGTTGAACTTCAGTCGGTTTCTCAGATGATTCGGGAGTTGATTCGTCACTACTACTAGCAACACTAATTTCACTCTTCTTTGACAATGAATTAGTGTCAGAACCCTAAAATACATAATCCATAAATGTTGTCACATAGCATAGTAGTGGATGTGGAAAGTTGGAAATCGGGAAGAATGTGGTGCAGAGAAGCCTATAGGAGCAGATAGTATAAATGTTATACAAGAACAGGTTAATACATATAATCTCCACAGATACTATAACATAGGTTTTATTACATATAAAAATAGGTTTTTAGTACATGGGAGCCAACAATAAAATATATTTTACAATAATTTTCTAATATTTAATATTGTTGAGAATCATGACAAATATATGTATTACTAAAATTCTGCCTACCCCTGTTAGAATCGGAAACAGAAGTAACACAAAACTTTCAACTTAACATCTAATTAATTTTAATTTAATAATAATAAATACATATAATTAATAAAACGGAAGAATTAATGGTGAATGTTAGCTAGTATATAATCATATGTGTATCTATTTATTTTTTAATATTTGGTATAGTATTTATATATTATCATATTATATTTATTATATTGTTTCATTTTTTACTAAATACTAATAATTATGAACACACTCATAAGTTGTAAAACTGGGATAACTGTAATGTAATGGCATTCGTAACACAGGTTTCCTCTACCTAGTATGGATGCCAGAGAATCTACTGTTAAATTTACTTACCTGTTGGTATCTAAAATAAATTAAACATAAGCTCCTATAGCCTGTAACTGTAATATTAATTTGTTTTAATAATAATAATTAATATTTTCATTTTACTATAATTATTCTCGGTCTGTAGCCAGTTATTAATATGTTCGTAGGCCTAGGCCAAGGGTACAGTATTGGTCGGATGGTGTGTTTGTTTGCAAGAATTTGCAGACAATTCTGCAGGTGTTATTATCACTATTATTATTAAGTTTTTATAGTATATTATATATATATCTCGATTATTATGATACAGAACTCCTTCTAACACCCCCTTCTTAATTTTCCTGTTTCCCGTCTTGGCTACACATTCCCTAGTACACACCCTCTCACATTCATTCAACACACCCATTCATATTACACACAGGGAGGACACTCATACACATCTATTTTTTAATTAAATTAAATATTGTTTACTTTTTTCGGAAGTGCACTGGCATCCATAATACAGGTCAATCCTAGTACCAGTACCAATCCTAACTTATTCTCATGCATATTTTTAAGACAAATAAACGTTATTTTTTTATATATTTTATTTAATAGTTAGAAATGTGATTGTATGGATGCCTCACCACTGATTTGTACTTTGTAGGTAGTTATATAAAATTATTTATGAGAAGCAAGCAAGTGTTACAGTTAATAGGAACTGTTATACAAACATTAACATAAGTGAATCAATCAGTGTGCAATCAATCATAAACTATGAATAATCAATATTTAAAACTATACTTCAGCCATTAAAAATCATTCTAACATAAACAACATTGTTTTAAATAATAATACAGTTAAAGAACCTGAATAATTAACAATGAAACATGTTTTTGTTTGTAATTAATTGTTATAGCATGGCCACAAAGCCAAAGAAGGTGTATGACATTAAAATAAAAGAAACTAGAAATGTTTTCTTAGGGTTTGCACAAAAAATATTTTAAGTTTTTAAAATGTTTGTCTTACTTATCAGATTTATATTGATAGAGACCCCTTTTTTGCCTAAAGTATGTACATAGATTTTCATAGAATGAGATATAAATAGATGTAGGTCAATTTAGGGTCATTGTAGATAATTTATTGATTTAATATAAAAAGTGGTGAGCAGACTGATGATGATTATTATAATAGCTCAGTCTACCATCCTGGGGTAGTACCACCAGTATCAAGACAAAGTTCTAGTCACGTTTTGGTATTAGTGAGGAAGCAACTGGGTATGTCAAGAGGAGTGTGCACTGTCAGCCTAGAAAGTACACATTCAAGCTGGCATAGTGGAGGCAACTGCTGCTGCAGTCATTCCTCTGTGGTAGCAGTTATAAACCACACTATAGCTCAACATTAGGCAAAACGTGTTTGGCTGAGGTACTGTATAATTATTTTTTTTAATCACAGATTGTATTTATTTTTGTTTAATACTTTACTTTATAAACTAATAAGAAGTGGACATGTTTTTTATCATTAAATAAACTGCATTTAATAGAGTGGCATTGATTAGTTGCCATGTATAAAAATATGAGTGTTGTGAATAAAAGCATAACATTAGAAAGATTCTAATATGCTTTTAATAATCTCATTGGAATACAAGTCAAAATATTTATTGTGCAACACAACAATGTAGTATCATTAAGAATTAGGAATAGATGGAATAGGGGAAGAATTAGATAGGATAAAATACACAAAATATGCTCAAAAAACCACCTACTTAAACACTGAAAAGCTGAATCTGCTGTCTTTATAATAAAGCCTTAAGTAAAACCTTCATTAAGTATATTTCCTATAAATTGATTTAAATAAAATCAAAATGAATCACTTCCCAACTTTAGTGACTAAATAGTTGTCACTGATAATAATGACTAAAAATGTTTGTGTTGAAAATAAACACAAATAACTGAGATTATGAAACCTTTAATTTAAATATAAAACAAGATATTAAATGTAGATAATGAGTATTTAGTTACCTGTTTGCTATCACAAGTCTTATCGTCAATCTCCTTCACGTCAGCCCCCGAGGGCGGAGTCGAACGGGTCTGCGAAGCTACCTTATGTTTCTCCACATCAGAGAGCAAGGTTTCTAAATACTCTACGTAAAATTCTTCCTTTTCCAATTCTTCTCTAAGGACAGCCACTTTTTGTTTGTGTTTTGCCAAATTAGCCCTGACATCTTCTTCCCAAGCGGCTGGCAAAGCGCTCTCTGGAAATCGTTGCACCCAAACGCGCTGAAAATCCCCGAAGACACTCATCTCTTACAAAACGATTTCATGACAACTTAATGTTGACGAAAATAAACTTAAAATTACACGACTTTTTATCTACAAATAAAAACTATCACAAAAATCTGTCATCGCAGCGCGAGTGCTTTCATTTTTCTCATTATTTCTGTTTTCCACAGTGTTGTTTTAAATCAATTAATCATTCGTCGATACTATTTTATATTCGTTTTTTTTATAGTCTATGGTTTATGTACACCACTAGAACTGTCACAAGCATTTCTGGTATTTGGATTTTTATTGACCGATCAGCGAATTTTTTACTATTTATGTAGTTCTTTAACTATATTACTGCTTGTCGATTTGACTTGACAATTTCATTACAAAGCTAAAGTTTTAACTATTTATGATGTCATGATGCGTTCAAGTCCCTCGTAGAGAAATCTCATAATACCTATATATCTAACCACGTTTTCGCGTTCATCATTTGCAAGTTAAAATGGCAGATAAAATAAAGTAAGAAGCAGCTAATGTGATGCGCTTGCGGTTTTTTAAATCATACATGTGTTCTTAGAAGTAGTTATTTTTTTCAGAGTAAATTCTAAGTATGATATGCGCGGCAACTATGAGGCGTCAGACTCTGAAGATGAATATAGCGATGGGGAGAAAGAGCTATTGAATAATGTGAGGACTAGAGGAGCTGAAAACTCTGATAGTGAAGAGAACGTCTATGGTTTCTCTGAGTCTGATGATGAGTCAGATCAAAAAGCTGATATTGCAGATAGTGATGTGGAAGGGCAAGAACAATCTGATAATGATCTACCAGACACTAAAGCTTGGGGTAAGCAGAAAAGAACATATTATGCAACAGACTATGTCGATGAAGATTATGGGGGGTTCGGTAATGATGAAGAGGCTGCTCTTATGGAGGAGCAGGAAGCTAAAAACATACAAAGGAGGCTCCTAGAACAACTCGGTGATGAAGATTTTACTATAGAGTCTTTAACTAAACCAAGAGAAGAAAAGGAAGAAGCCAGTACAACCGTTATCAAGAGTGATTTGGGTCAACTATCAAAGAGACAAAAACTGCAATTATTGGAAAAAGAAAGCCCCGAGTTATCTGGTTTAATTCAAGATTTCAAAAGTAAACTTTCTGTAGCTAAAGATGACCTGCAGCCAGTACTAGAGCTCATGAAAGACGGAAAACTACCTACATGTCCTGCCTCTAATTTTGTCAAGACAAATTACAACCTTATTTTAAATTACTGCACAAACATTAGTTTCTATGTACTGTTAAAGAGTCAAAGAGTTAACATACAGAATCATCCAGTAGTCAAGAGGCTCTATCAATACAGACAGATGTTGAACAAGATGGAGCCCATATACTCTGAGGTTATTAAACCACAAATAAGCAGTATATTGGAAGCAATAAGTAATAATGTACAATTGCAAGCGGATATAAGCAACGAGTTATCAAAGAGAAGCAAAAAACGTAAATCTACTAAGAACACTGTCGAAACAGTGCCAAAGAAACTTAAACTTACAAGTATGGAGAAGGATGATGGTAAAGATACAGGCGTATCTGATAATGAGGAAGATTACGAAGGTGATGATGTTGAGACGATTGCACGCAAAAATAATGATGAGTCTGAAGAGAGTGGATTCTCAGATAACGATGAAATTGTAGTTAAACATGATCAACCGACAACATCTCAAATCACTGAAGAAATAGGTGATAAACGCGAAATAACTTACCAAATGGCTAAAAACAAAGGTTTAACACCACACAGGAAGAAGGAACAGAGAAATCCAAGAGTCAAGCATAAACTTAAATTTAGAAAGGCTAAGATAAGAAGGAAGGGTGCAGTACGAGAACCAAGATTTGAAATTAACAGATATGCCGGGGAAGCATCAGGTATTAAGTCAAATGTGAAGAAAGGCATTAAAATTAAATAATTACTAAGATTATTTCAACAAAGTAATGTAAATTTTACTGCATAAATCTCTTTGGGATTTAAAAAATGAAAGACACTTCAAATGTACTCAAAATATGCTTTATTATATTATTATACTTAATGTAAAATTAGTGTTGCCATCTGAAACAAAAATGTTGTAATTAGGAACACAAATAATATATATGATACTGATATATGATTATAAAAATAAATGTTCTTACAATTTCAATACTTTGTCTTTTCCTCCTGAAGCTACAAATGCCCCATCAGGTGACCAATCAACTGCATATACTTCATCAGCATGACCTGGTAAATCTAGTTCTAACTTTTTCGTTTTCATATTCCAAACTGAAATAAAAGGCAGTATTTTATATATAAATAACATGCATATATCCATTGTAGAATAGTTCAAGAATAAAGGTAATGCAGGGAAATGTACATATAACAGTAACTAGATTTTACTTTGTAAATATGAGTTGAGTGAAGAGAAAAAAACGGTAATTTATTTACAACTAACTATAGGCCATTTACATTGTGCTAATAATATAAACAACAAACCTTTAAGAGTAGAATCCGCACTAGCACTTAATAACAATCTGGTATCAGCAGACCACGCTACCATATACGCAGCTTGGACATGACCTCTTAGTGTTGTTATAAATTTGCCATTTGAAGCATACCATAATTTTACTGATTTATCAAAAGATGCTGACGCTATATATCTGAAAGTATATTATACATAGATTACTTTATTTATATTACAGTATCAAGTCGGAGTGAATCAATTTGCGTTATATCCCTCACTTTTTTATTGGTCAAAAACCGTGTAACCAGAGAGCGCTCACAAGGCGGCATGAGTGTGTATTACCAATTATCATTATAATATATAATACAAATACATACCTTGTATCTGGTGAAAATTTAACATCATTAATTAATTGTTGATGGCCAGTCATACGGGCCAATGGCCTCTTCTCTTTCTCTGGGAGCCATAAGAACAATGTGAAGTCATCCGAACCAGACACAAGACGTTCTTCACCTTTTTGACATACGCTTTCATACCTTTCAAGTGCTTGCTTTTTTAATGTTGATTCTGAAATAATTCAACACATACATATTATGTCATGACCCCAAACTAGTCAGTATATCAGTCTAATGTGCATTAAGTTTACATGCAATTTGATGCAATTGTTTATTTCCTTACAAGTTTTCAATAGTCTACAGCTTTTATTACATCCTACTAAATCCTATACACTATAATTCCATCCATAAATAAAGACATTGATAAAAATGGTCAACTTACGATCTTGATTAGGATTGTGAGTGTCAGTAACAGGATGAAAAGGTCCCGTTCTCAAAACATAATCAGTGCTCAGTGCAAGTGTGTTCACCCAATGTGCATGACCTTCTAGATTTCGACATAGAATACCATCATCAGCACGCCATACCTTTGAATTTATAAATATGTCCAAATGTAGTAAGTCCCCAAGTCTGTCTGCTAAACTTCAGTCAAATGGATACCTAATATGTAAAAAGCAATTTACCTTAATAACTCGATCTTGTGAAGATGTATAAATAAGTCCATTGCCACCCCATTTAACAGATGTAACAGCTTTTGTGTGTCCAGCTAAAGTTAATATTGTTAAACCAGAAACTGTGTCCCATATCCTTACATCACTGTCTTTTGATGAACTTGCTAGTTTTCTACAGCTTGGATCTCTGTGAATGATTCCATTCCATTTACTATTAAGTACTTACTACAAAATCAAACTAAGAGGCTATGGTGGTAGAGGAGACAGACCTCACGATGGGTGAGAGCCGTATCCAAGCCTCACTAAATTTTGACTGGTACCAATGTTATGTTATATGTATTTTGGTCGCTCAGTTCTTGTGATACAAGCACAGATATAGACTAATAAAACTAATTGATGTAATGTAGAACACATTTACCTGTGATAAGGTTCCCAAGCTAAAGCAGTAACCCATTGTTTATGACCAATCATAGTTTTACCAATTTGGGCTCCTGTAATTGGGTCCCAGAGCATTATTCTACCTTGTTTACATGCCGATGCGAGTTTAAGGCCATCAGGTGACCAACTTATACATAAAACCCAGTTGCTGTGACCTGGAAATTGATGTAATACTTTTACCAAGATACTAGTATCAAAAATATAATAAAAATACAAGTTATTAGACCTGATTAAAAGCAGTTATCTAATTCATACAGTTACGCCATACAGATGAAGAGTACATTAAATTGAAGATAGCTTTGGCTTAAAGCAGACTTAATTTTATTTTTAAAAGTATACATTTTTAAAAGAATTTTGTGACTGCTGACAACTTTTATATTGCCGAATAAAAGGGCCACGGTTCTTCCTACTATGGCTACATTTGAAGACTAAGAAGTATGAAATTAAATCTTAGATATTAGTGTATATCAATTATTAATAAATAAAGATATTATTATGTATATAAATATATACCTTTGCAGACGTGTAAAGGTGTTTGTGTATTTAAATCCCAGAATCGGACTGTAGTGTCTCCGGAGCCACTAGCAAGTTGTTTTCCCGACGGACTGAATGAGGTAGATATTACAGCTTCTGCATGACCTGGTATTGAACTGTATACAAAAATATTTAAGTTACATATAATGTACTCCTTCCTACTATAATTTAATTATAAATTGTTACCTGGTACATCTTGTAACTGGTCTCACTCTAAACACTGCTTGTTGTTGGTAAATAATTTCAATAACTTCTTCAGAATTTAGGTTTTTTAAATCCAAAGAATCTTGTAATGTCTTTGTTATTTCAACATCTTTGACGTAGAATAGGAACGGTTTATCTTCCTAAAATAAATCATTATTTATTTACGTATGAATCGGTAATAACATTTAAACGCACTGATTTACTACCTCTTCTAGGAGCGCATTACAAATTAGTTGCAGTTGCTCCCGGTTGATATTTATTGGTAATTCCAATTGGTTTCCAGTGTCTTCGCCAGTGTCGGATTTAAATTGGGCTTGCACACAAAGAGGAACATCAGTTTCCATATTTATGAATATATTTCTGTCTTTAAAGTGATTTATTTATTATTCGTATATAAACATAACTGAACATAACCGCGGACACACGATATAACCTCAAAAAACACCTGACGATGAGGGATCGGGAAAGATTAAGGGATCGTTGCCATGCAGCCCAGTTTTTTCTAATATTTTACTAATATATTTTCAACAGGCGTTGCCTAATTTTTTTTTTTTTATTCACTACATTCAGGAAAAGTTTCAGTAGAGTTTTGAAGTCAGCATTTCCAGAAACTCTCTTACAATCTTTCTTTACTTCGAGTATTAATTGATTATAACAATCAATTAAGACATCTCTAGCTAATATTACCATAATAAAAAGTCGCCATTTTTATTGCAATGACATTGCAATGTAAATAATTATATTTAACTTGAAAAAATAAACCTAATAGTGTAATATAGTTTTACTAAATTATAAAATAAAGTTTTAACAATATACAATTTTGGATTTTTTTTTTTTAGGATTTTGACGTTTAAGCATTTGTTACATAGCAACATTGGTTATTAAATGTCCGTCGGCGATTTTCGTGTACTTACGTGTAATGTTTACTAATTTAATGTTATTTTTGTAGAAATCTAATTTTAAAATGAGATTCTTTTATTTTATATTAATATTGTGGCCGTTTGTGAATTGTGACGAGCATACTCACACATATGAGAGCAATGAACAAGTTGTGTTGTGGATGAATACAGTCGGGCCGTACCACAATCGTCAGGAGACCTATGCATATTATTCGTTACCGTTTTGTGCAGGAACAAAAGCGACTATAGGTCATTATCATGAAACCCTCTCTGAAGCTCTTCAAGGAGTCGAGTTGGAGTTTAGCGGTCTCGACATATCGTTTAAAGAGAATACGCCGGCTCAACAGTTCTGTGCCATACAGCTCAACGAGCAGAAATATAAAGCTCTCGCATACGCCGTGAAGAATCACTACTGGTACCAGATGTATGTCGACGACCTGCCCATATGGGGCATCGTGGGTGAAGTGGACGACGACGCCTATTATATTTGGACGCATAAAAAATTTGATATCGGATATAATGATGATAAAATTGTAGAAGTTAATCTAACAGCTGAGAATAAAGAGCGACTCACTCCAGATGCTAAAATTCCTTTCACATATGAAGTCAATTGGAAGAAGAGCAATATCAAATTTGAAGATAGGTTTGACAAATATTTGGACCCTAACTTTTTCCAACACAGGATACATTGGTTCAGTATTTTTAATAGTTTCATGATGGTAATATTTTTAGTCGGACTAGTATCTATGATTTTAATGAGAACTCTACGTAAAGATTATGCTAGGTATTCTAAAGATGATGATTTGGATGACTTGGAGAAAGATTTAGGTGATGAATATGGATGGAAACAAGTGCATGGTGATGTGTTTAGACCAGTTCCTCATTTAGCATTGTTTTCGGCTTTGGTTGGTGCCGGCCATCAGCTCACTGTCGTTACGCTCGGTGTTATAATTTTCACTATATTTGGGGAACTTTACACTGAAAGGGGTTCTTTATTATCAACTGCTATTTTCATATATGCCGCAACATCACCTGTAAATGGTTATTTTGGTGGTTCTTTGTATGCGAGAATGGGAGGTAGACTGTGGATTAAACAAATGCTTCTCTCTGCATTCTTGTTGCCTGTTCTAGTTTGTGGAACGGCATTCTTCATAAACTTCATCGCAATTTATTATCATGCATCAAGAGCCATTCCTTTTGGCAGTATGATTGCAGTTATGTCAATTTGTACATTTATTATATTGCCTCTCACATTGGTAGGAACGGTTCTAGGCCGAAACTTGGCAGGTCAACCTGATTATCCTTGTAGAATCAATGCCGTACCTCGGCCTATTCCCGAAAAGAAGTGGTATATGGAACCTTTGATTATAATCATAATGGGTGGTGTTTTACCTTTTGGTTCAATATTTATTGAGATGTACTTTATTTTCACATCATTCTGGGCATACAAGATTTATTATGTTTATGGATTTATGTTGCTAGTGTTTGTTATATTGATGATAGTTACAGTTTGCGTCACTATTGTGTGCACATACTTCTTATTGAATGCTGAGGATTATCGCTGGCAGTGGACGAGCTTCCTCTCAGCCGGTAGTACCGCTCTATACATTTATGCATATTCATTCTACTACTTTTTATTTAAAACAAAAATGTATGGCCTCTTTCAAACAACATTCTATTTTGGGTATATGGCACTCTTTAGTTTAGCTCTTGGCGTTATATGTGGCACTGTAGGATATGTTGGCACTAGTATTTTTGTTAGAAAGATATATTCGACAGTAAAGATTGATTGAACATTTTTGTTAGTACTTTTTTCGAATTTTTGAAATGATGAAGCAATTGTAACATGGTGTAACTGAGTGGTGGATGATGAAGGGCAGAGTTGATCTCCTGATCAACTGCCCTGCTTGCCAAGCCAACCGCCTGACAAGGGCCCCTGCCCTAAATACCTATTTTAATCTTGTATGTTCAGTGGTAGCTGTAGATTCCTCGCAGGCTCTTTTTCTGAAATTGGGCAGCTCCTTGTGCGCGAGGTGCATATTATTGCAGCCATCCAATATCTCACAGGAAGTACAAGAGATGTTTAGTGGTATAAAACCTATTTGGGTTGTAATTAAATTTTATTTTACTTACTGTCTGGTCTCTAAGTATCTAAATTCTGTGGATTTTTAGCCTGGGGTTATTGTTCTCTTGTATTGTTCTGCCTGATATTGTCTGCTATTATAGTAAAAAAGACTATCTGCTATACATGGTGATTAGACACGACATTGGATAATAAAAATATGTTTCATATTGGCTTTTAAAACTCCAAGGCCCAATTTTGAAAAAGAAAAAGGTCAACAAATAAAAAAAAACTTCTGTATAGATACACCAACATACTTTAGTTTTGCGGATGTCAAAAATCTTTCAGTCATAAATCGGATTTCAATAAAACCTGAATAACCAAACACTGAATCGCTAAATCGAGATCGATCAAGGCATCAATCGCCCTGCCACTGAAGATTTACCCCTCTAGTTACACTGTGTCTAAAGAGTATGGTTGTTTATTACTGATTTAAGATTTTGGTGAATATTCCAGTGCTGTAGGTTGTAGTTGAACTTGGTACCAAGTTAAAACAATGCTTCATAATTTCCGAATTGATACTTACTGTTTTTGTATAAAAGTCATTGACTTAGATTTATGATCTAGCTTTTATTGTTTAGGTTATTCATTATATTATTATGTAGATAAATGTCTGAGTAATTGCATAAGTTTATGCTGCATTTGTATGTTGATTTTCATTTATACTATTCCAATTATATTGGGGTAACATAACATCTATTAGATATTAAAATGTAATATGAACTTATGCAAACTTTTATGTAATATATTATTATAAGACCTGTGATTGAGAGTAACCATCTGTGTGTTAAGTGGAGTGGTAACTAGACTCAAACTCTAGACCAAAACTGTTACGGCACATGTTTTTCTTTTAATTTTAGCACATTATATTGCACTGCGCCTGATGTTAAGCTAGAGTGTGATCCCTTAGCAGAGGCCTGAGTACAACTTTGCATTT
The DNA here is from genome assembly GCA_948150575.1 of Tinea pellionella. Classification (NCBI taxonomy): domain Eukaryota; kingdom Metazoa; phylum Arthropoda; class Insecta; order Lepidoptera; family Tineidae; genus Tinea; species Tinea pellionella. Next base: position 5,591,347 of record OX411258.1, read on the forward strand.
ATGCCGTACCGCAAGATCAACCAATCAGACGATGTTATTCTATTCTCTCAGGAGTACTCAGGCCTTTGAGGGGACTGTTGTCAGTGAAGGGGATCTGCAGACAGCAGTCGCGTCCACTATGCTGGCTTGATGAGATGCTTCTTCACACTGCGCTTAAAGGATCCCACCTTAATTAACTTTTTGAATTCCTGGTTTGAATACAGAGAGTATGGTAGCAAGTCAGAATGGTTGTACATCTTTCAATGTTACTAGGGGTGTGATACGAATAAGAGTGTGGCGTTTTTAATGTAACTTAGAGCTTGTTTTATATAGGTCTTAGTACAAGACTTCATGGTAGGCTCTCAGCTTATTATTCAAAGCAATGCACTTATCACAATATTTCAAAATATGTTTATCTTGTGTGATATCAGATTTTCTTGATTTGTGAAGGAAGCGGTTTTTTTAAGTTGAAACGGTTTTGATCTAGTGTTGCGATATTTTCTCTAACTACAGTTCCTTTTTAAAACTGCTCCAAATTATTTTTCTTCTAAAACTATTACAACTATCCGTGCAGAATGTTAACACTGTATGTGGAGTAATTTCTAGCTACGTAGGTAATTTTATTTTTGTTATCATCAAATATGTTGTAGGAGGTTTTATTGTAAAAATATCTAAATAAATATTTTCATGACCCAAATTTTGTTTAGAATCTGATTACTACTTAATATAAATACATTTTAATCAATTATTTAGGTAGGTAGGTAGGTGTTTATGAATTTTGATAATCCTAACAAGATTTCCTCGTTTTTAGCACGTTTCATAAAATCTATGGTTATTATTGCGCTGTGTTGTGTGAGTTTAATTCGTGTGTTGTAAAATTTAGTTTTTTTTACAGGCCATACCATCATGAAAATTTTTTTTATAGATAGAACACCGTCCAAACCGCACTAATGTTTAAACTAGATTTAATAATAATGTAAGAATGATCATTTAGTATTTTAATATGAGAAAATACATTGAATTAACTTCTGTAAATAGGTATAATTTATTTTACAATAAATACTGCAGTAATAAATTATTAAGTATTAACCTTTGGCTAATATTTGTGAATTTTTCTCATTTGTAAATTATTTAATTAACTTTAGTAAAAATAATATATCTATGCCAATAAATATGTTGGTTTTAATAACAATTTCTTTTATTTATCTGCCTCATATATTTACTTGTTACTGCGTAATAATCAGGGCACTTGTTGATTTATCATAAGAAGGAATCTAATTACAGATAAGTCAAAATAACATAATTTATTATTGATAACAAATAATTGTAAGTTTAACACAGTAATTACTGAACTGAACTGAAATTTGGTGCTAATGATATTATTTTGAATATTCTATGTAGCAAAATACCCAGCTACCCAAGTTAACAAAGGCATGTGTAAATACCAAGCTGTTCTAAAAGATTTTATTTTTAAATTATTGAAATCTAGGTTACTCTAGAAATTGCATGTGGATCTAGGGATAAAATTAAAGTCTGGGATATCTTAAAACACTTTAATAACTTTTAAAGAAATAAATTCCATCTTCACACATTTCTCTATTCTTATCTCATTCAAGCTTTACTCCACTCATTGGCTACTCATAACAAAGTAACCCAACATGCATTATAATTATAATAATATAATACAAAAATACAAATAGTAAATAAGCAGTATAATTAATTACAAATTGTATAAAATTTACTCTTCAACAAAAGTGTCAACATCGACCGTAGATTTCTTAGATTTTTTCCCTCCAGGAGTTTTAGCAAAGAATGTTTTAGCAGTTCTTTTTCTTAATATTTCAACATCTTCACCTTCATCTGACTGATCTGCCCATTCCAATACTAATCGTCTGCCGTACAAGTGAGTTGATTGACACAAAGCTTCAAATGCGCTCTGTAATATAAAATTAGCAAAAATATAAATAATTGTAAACATATAAAATTAAAGTAAGATTAATTATAAAATTGGTTTACCTTTGCATCGGTTTTAGAATAAAAATCAACAAATGCAAATCCTCTATGTTGATCAACTCCAGGAGTCAGTTTTTTTGGTAAACGAAGAGTTTTTATCTCTCCAAATGCTCTGAAACAAAGAATGGTTTATTAAATAGATTATAGCACTCTAGCTTTACATCAGGCAGAGTGTTGTCATATGCCGAGCTACAATAAAAAAAATAGTTTCAGTGTTGGATGTTTGTGTATTCCACTTAGCAGTGTATTTTGGGGTCAATAAATATATATACAAGCGCACTGCGACATTTTGTAAAAAAAGTTGTTTTGGTAACAGACTTTATTATCGTAAAACTTACCTAAATATTTCATGTAATTCATTTCTATTTGCTTGAAATGGAACATTTCGTACCAATATCTTCGTTCCATTTTGTTCTGTTGCTTTACTAGTTTTCTTCAAGGTTTTTACCTCATTTCTGTGGAAAAAGAACATTTGATATGTTATGCAGAGGCGGCTCTAGCCCTTGTGGCGCCCGTGTGCAACCAGTACCATGGCGCCCTCTAGTAGGAGCGGGGTACTTACAGTTATATTTTCAAACGGAAATTCGGGTGCAAATAGTGCAATTTTAAATTATGTCGGGAAATGAGTAGTGTCTTTGGAGGTGTCGCATTAGATTAGAGGGTGCTCGGCGCCCCCTTAGACCCGGCGCCCGTGTGCGTCGCACACCCTGCACTATAGGTAAAGCCGCCTCTGATGTTATGGGTATTCCGCAATGACAAGAATGGATATCCAAAAAAAGAACTATTATAAAAAAGGCTCTACTACACTTACGTATTCCCTCTTTCAGAACGTTTTAATTCCAAAGTTTTTCCATCTAAATTAGAAGATTGCAGTTCCTTGAGGGCTTCATTAGCATCACGTCTTGTATAATATTGAATAAAACCATAACCCATAGACAATAGATGGCCAGGATTCTTCGGATCCTTTTTCTTAGCAATTGTGGCACTGTGTAGCTTACCAATAGATGAGAAATGCTGTAATTAAAATTTGACCTTTAGAAAAATAGCAGCCAAACAGTCCAACTAAAAATTAGTTATTATAAATTATTGTTCATTTAAAAAGCTAATATAGATTAGCGGGTTAATTTTTTTAAATTGTAATATCTAATTGTAGTTGGTAATTCATTAATAAATTCAGCAGTTTGAAGACCTGCCTTTGGAATGGTAAAATGGAGCAATTTCGAAGCGCCCACGTAAGCTTAGTGGTCAAAGTGGGTCGATTTCTATCCATCTCGGCCCAGTCAATTTTCACCATAGTATAATATAATCATGAGAATTCCTAAGTACAAAAGTTACAGACATACGAACCTTTCTAAGTAAATCCTCAGTAGTTTTAAAATTAAGATTTTTAACAAACAATGTCGTATCATTTTCTGGTTCAATATCTTCATGTTCGTCTTTTATCTCTGTCTTTTCTGTTTTTTTCGTATCTTCTTTCTCATTCTGTTCCACAACTGCCTCTTTTTCTTGAACTACTTCCGGTTCAGATTTAATTGGACTCTTATTTTTTTCTATAGCATCAATAGTTGTTCTGAATACATTTTCAGGTGCCCATTCCAGATATAAGGGAGAGCTTTTAAATTGTGAATAAGCTAATTTACTAAACGCCTTTTTAGCTTCAAAAGGTTCTATAAAGTCAACTAATAATGTAATACCATGCTTAGGCATTATAAATCTGGCTATATGACCATGCTTCTCGAATAGCGGTTTTACTTCATCCATTGTTGTATTCGCCGGTAGATTTTTTACTAATATACAAGTTTTTGAACGTTTATTTGGTGGCTGTAAATTTAAATAAGATATAATACAAAACAACTAAACATACAGGTATATGAAAGTGATTTTCAAGACCAAAATATTCAAACTAAAAATCGATATTGGCTTGTATACACTTGTTTGCAGTAGCAAACGTTAACTGCATTAACTTGTCGGCTATTTGGAATCTGATCAATAGAAATCCGGTATCTTAACTGCAGCATTTGCATCTTCAATTGTTTAAAACTTGAATGGAAGGGGGTACCCTGTACTGAGGGGATACCCTGTATTCTGGGCATGCCAGCAGGACAACATATCATATCGAAGACCATGAAACATGTCTGTTTATACCGATGAACTTGTAATTAATTAATATAATACCACAAAATGAATTGAAAATGTCCCACCTTATTGAAAGCATCTAAATATACACCATTATTTTCTAAGAATGCTTTCGTTTCTGCGACGAGCTGCGTTTCACCAAGAGCTAACCTTACAGCCACACTGGTGTCTGAAATAAAGAAAGAATTTAGTTCTTTTATGATATCTACAAATCAAAAGAAGTTTGTCATCAAGGCCCCGACAGCATAGTGAAGGGAACTAGCTCACATGACCGATTAATATAATATAATTTAGTGCTTGTATCATAGAGTAAAGTAGATAATAATAAAGTAACATTAGTACCTTACAGGGGGCCGACCATGAGCTTAAAAAAAACAACCTTGTTTCCAGTGCATTTTGTTGCAAGCTTAAAGTCGCGATTGTCAAATTGGTACCATGAGATGCTTTTATATGTCTATAACAATATTATTATGTGCCGGCTGAGTGATGCGACAAAATCATAAATAAACTTAATTGAATTAAATATTAGAAGGAATTTGTAGCCAATGCTACAATTAATAATTTTAAAAAAATTATGTCAGACGTTCCGTTTTACAGATTTGTAAAGCAACTTTTTAAATTTTGTGTTCGTAATAATAAATTAAATTGTATCGATATAACACGATATACCGAGGTGATAAAATAAATAATATTAATCTGAATAAATCTTTCTTAATGCCTTATGTCGATAAAATGTTAAATAAAACTTGTAATTGTTATCTTATTTTGTTCGTGATGCGTGATTTGAAATTTCTTAACGGTCGACATCTTTCAAAGTGACTTCAGAGTTACATACGGAGTACAAACGTTATACTAAAATAATGGCGAACAGCGAAAGGTAAGTGAATATAAGCTAACATGTAAGCAATATGTTGGAAATGTGTTTACATTTATAAAATAGATCTTTTCATGACTGCATTTTTTGCAGGAATCGACATGGAGTAACTTTTTCCCAGTTGGAAATATTGTGTGACTTTTTAAGTCGCAACAGCGCCTTGGCGACGGCATATAATCGCACACTACGGGCGAAGCAATTTTCAAAAAAAAATGGCTGGAGTTAACGGCTATTTTAAATAGCCAAGGGGATGGCGCCATAAAGAATGGAGAGCGTGGTCGAAAGTAAGTAATATTTTCATTTGTTGAATCAATAAGTTATTACACAATTCATATTGCTGCTATTGACATGAATATTATTGGACTTACTATTGTAATTATTTATCGACGTGTAAGAGTGCAGTTTATCTGTCTATTTACTAAAATGAATTGAATTGAATGTGTGGGTATTGAATAGCAACATCATGTTTTATCTATGGCATAGTTAGTCTTTGGTAGTTAAGATGGTTTGGTTTTCCCAAAGAAATTGGAATATAATAGAAGCATCGTCAAAAGAGCAGCAGAAAACTGATACTCTATGCTCTTTTAGCTTACCAGGATATTAAATGCAACAAAAAGAGATAGAAATGCCTTTGTTGCCTTTTTTTTCCTTGAAGTGTCATCATTTTTGTAGTAGTTGGTCATCATTCTGGTCATTATTTTTTGATTAACCGACTACTTTAAAAAAACTTCAAATTTTGTTCTAAAATCCACAGTTTGACACACTTCTTTTTTTAGTCGGGTTTCATTTGGATTTGTTTACGTTTGTGTCGTTTCGTTATTTTGTATTTTTTATTGTTTATTTGTTAAGTTATTTCTTTTATTATAAATACTGTTAATTGTTATGGCTTGTGTAGTACTAGGTTGCCGTTCGCATACCTCTCGCAAAGAAAATAATGAGGAATTTACGAGTTTTCACCGGTAAGTATTCTTAAAAAGTTTTTGACTATTTCTAAGATATTAATTCTTCTAATTTAGTATAATTTTTGGTGAGCAGTTATTTTCATACAACATTTTATTTGTAGGCAATATATGTTATCAATAAAACCGTCTTATTTTAAAAATTAAACATTCGTTTTATAGGTTATGTTAGTGTTGTTTTTTTATATTATTTCATGTCCTAGACGGATATCGATATTTTAAATTATTCTTTTTTTATTACATATGGGTGTTTTACATTACATATTATTGTTGTTATTAATAATTATTTTTATTGTCTTAGATTTTCGAGAGATGAATTGTTAAGAAATAATTTGATAAAAATCATCAGAGTTTATATGGACAAAACACTCTAGACTTTGTTCGTAGCATTTTGCTCCTAACAGCTTTAAACAATCAAGTTCCACCAATCCAAGAGTTTTCTAAATATACTGATTTTGATTGAGAAATAGTTTTATTCACGAGTACCTAAATACCTCTGACGTTTTGCGTAGGTAGACAATGCCGGTTATAGTAGCTTGACGTATGATAGTACTCCGCCTGATGTTAAGTTATAGTGCGAGACGAATGTACGCCATCTTGGTTGGCAGTGCTATCGTTACATCCGGTAACTTCCAAGCTGATCCCTAAATACGACTATATTACACTTTAAACTGATAGTGTTATCCCAGGACGGCAGACCGGCCTAATATGGGACCACCGTCAGTCTGCCTACCGCTCTTTGAATACTGCTTAGGCACTACCAGTTAGAATTTTAGTGAGATTTGAACACGGGTCTCATCAACCGTGAGTCCACGTCTACCGCTGGACCTTTATACAGGCATTTTTTTCTGTCCAGTTTTTATAATTATCACTGATATTATAGCTGATAAGACTTTTTAAAATTGGTATGTCATCTTTCTACAACTGCTACAAATTAAATAACTAGTTTATAAATAATAAGTGTTAAAAAATTGGTCATAGAGTAAATAGAAGAGTCGATAAATGCTTGCATTTACATCTCGATATACGTATTGACTACATCCCTATTTTACTTCTATACAATAGTCTATAATCTATGCATTTGCCTCAAAACTGGACACTTCAATTTTAGCCTGTCTTGTCACGTATATATTTGTCTCAATATTTTGTATTCAGTATTTGGTGAGTTAAAAGAGTGCAGACTATAGATATTCTGTGTTATTTTCAACATGTCTTCTATTGTATTCCAATTTCTTTGGGTTTTCCGTGTGTGTGTAATATGGCGTCGATTGAATTGTTATAGGAGAGTGTTTTATTTTATTATTGTGGTGTAAGAAATAAACGAATATGGAAGTAGATGTGAATATTATTTAACCAGCAGACTGTGCTTCTTCTCCCCAACAGGGTTATGGGACCAGAGCACAGAACAGAGTCCAGTCAAGACCGCGATAATATTGTTTGAAAAAGTGTGGCGTAATAGCGGCGGCGGGTGACGCAGTTTAACAAAGGTTATGAGTATATTGAGAATTGTTGTTAAAAATGCAGAGAAAAGAATTGAATATAGTGCAGTTTGCTGGAGAGAATTTTGGTGCATGGGAATTTAGAATTAAATCGATATTGAGAGAGAGTGGGGTATTGGATGCGATAATTAATAGTGATTTAAAAGATGAGAAAATTGAGGCGAAGGCGCAAGCCATTTTAATATCAGGTGTAGCAGATAGTCATATAGAATATATTAAAAAAGACACAGCATATTTGATGTTTCAAAATTTAGTTAAAAATTTCAAGCAGAAAGGAACTAGGAGTAAATTATTTATGAGAAGAAAATTATCAGATATTCGTTATATTGAGAGTACAGATTTGAAACAGCATTTTGTTAAATTAGAAGAGATATTTTCCACATTGAGTGATGCTGGAAGTGAGTTATCAGAAGAAGAAAAAATAAATTATATATTATTATCGATGCCAAAGTCATATGAGGGCATAGTAACAGCGTTGGAAGCAATGGGTGAGATATCATTACACTTGGTAAAGGATAGGTTACTAGGAGAGGAAGAAAAGAAAAAAGGATCAAATAGTTCTAACAAAATTGAGAGTGCATTTTTATGTTTTTCATGTGGCCGAAGTGGTCATAAGGCTGAAAGATGTCCGGATCGAGCAAATGTGGCAGGAGGTTTTAATCGGTGGCAGACCCCAGGACGTGGACAGTGGAGCAACCCAGTACGTGGACAGTGGCGAAACCCAGGACATGGTCAGTGGCAGAACACAGGACGTGGACAGTGGCAGAATGGTGGACGTGGACCGTGGCAGCATAGAGGTTCATCACATGTACGAGGAAGGAACGGTGGATCGTGGCGAGGTGCAGGAGGAGCCGGGTGTTCTTTGGTTGCCGGGACGAAGGAGGAGATAAGTGATGTGTTTATAAGTGAGCGAAGTGAGGTAGGTCCGAGTAGGAGTGAAGTGTTATGGTGTATAGACTCCGGTTGTTCAGATCATTTAGTGAATGATAAAAGTTATTTTTCTAACTATATAAACTTACAGACTCCTAAAATTATTGCAGCAGCTAAAAATGATGTCGTATTGAAAGCTGTAGGAATGGGTGACATTGAGGTTAAGAGTTGGATATATGGTAGTTTACAGTATTGTAGTATTAAAAATGTTTTATATGTGCCTGAATTAAGAAAGAATTTGTTATCAGTATCTAGAATTATAAATAGTGGGCATAAAGTAGTGTTTTCAAACAACAAAGTATATGTTTACAATGGGTATGGTAATTTAATAATGTTAGGTTATAATGAAGGTTCGTTGTATACATTAACCACCAAAGTTATTAAGAATGATTGTAATTACACTAATAAAAATGATTTAAATGTTATAAATTTATGGCACAGGAGATATGGTCACTTGAATATTAATGATTTGAATTTATTATCGAAACAAAATTTAGTCGAAGGAATGAGTGATTTGAAAAATGTTAAATTATCAAAAATGTTATGTGAATCATGTATGATAGGGAAGAGTACTAGATTACCTTTTAATAAAACTGGATATAGGGCATGTAAACCTCTTGAATTAGTGCACAGTGATGTATGTGGACCTATGGACCCACCTACATTTGACGGATATAGATATTTTGTTACTTTTATTGATGACTATACTCATTTTACCATAATATATTTGTTAAAAAATAAGTCAGAGGTGTTCGATAAATTTAGAGATTATTATAATTACGTTACTAAACATTTTGATAGAAATTTGTTAAAATTAAGAACTGATAATGGTAAAGAATATGTGTCACAGGAATTTAAGAATTTTTGTTCCAATAATGGTATCTTAATGCAATATACAGTAGCATACAATCCAGAGATGAATGGAGTAGCTGAGAGAATGAATAGAACGATAGTTGACAGGGCACGTACTATTTTATTAGAATCAAAATTACCGAAGGAATTATGGGGAGAAGCATTATATTTTGCTACATATGTCATAAACAGAAGCCCTACGAGTGGAAGGAAGTATACACCGTATGAAGGATGGGAAGGACGGAAACCTAATGTGTGTAATTTAAGAGTTTTTGGATGTGCCGCATATAATCATATACCGAAAGTCATGAGAAGTAAATGGGATGCTAAGGGACAAAAGTTAAGAATGATAGGTTATTGTAGAGCAGGTTATAAGTTATGGGATGAAACTGAAAATAAAGTAATAGTTGGAAGAAATGTAATATTTGATGAAGGATGTGAGAAACAGGAGGAGTTAGTAGTGATAGAAATGGGAGATAAAGATAAGATAGAGGAAAGTAACAATGAGGGATCAGAAGGTGATATTGATTGTGTTAATGAGGAAAATGAAGTATTGATTAGACAGGAGAGTAGTGATAGTGAGATGAAAGATAGAGCAAACCGTACAATAAGGAAACCGAGATGGATGAAAGATTATGTGACTGATTTTAATGATTCTGAAGAAGTGTTGTTTGCATTGTATACTGGACAGATGAATGATGATACACCGACGCGTTATGAAGATATTGAGTTAAGAGAGGATAGAGATGGTTGGATGAAAGCTGTAGAAGAAGAAATTAAAGTATTAAATGAGAGTAAGACATGGAGTGTTGTTCCTAAACCTAAAGAGGAGAAATTATTGATTGATACAAAATGGGTGTTTACTAAGAAGTATGTAGGTGATGAAATTATTAAGAAGGCAAGATTAGTAGTTAGGGGTTTTCAACAAGAGAATAATTTTGATGAGATATATTCGCCAGTATTGAGATTACAAACGTTAAGAATATTACTTTCAATTGCAACTTACAGAGATTATCATATACATCAAATGGATGTAAAGGGAGCATTTTTATATGGAAAGATAGATGAAGTAGTATTTTTGAAACCACCAGTAGGCATAACAGTTAAAGAGAATTATGTGTTAAAATTAAATAGGTCTTTGTATGGTCTCAGGAAATCACCTAAATATTGGTATGAATGTTTTAATGAAACAATAAGAAAGTTTGGTTTTAAACGATCAGAGAATGATTTTTGTTTGTATATGAAAGAAGATTTGTATATTTTATTGTATGTCGATGATCTGTTGATAATGGGAAGTGATACACGAGAGATTGATTCAGTTAAAGAGTTTTTGAGTTCACAATTTAGAATGAAAGATATGGGATCTGATAAATTAACTTACTTAGGTATTTCAATTGAGAAGAAGGATAATAGTTTGATGATGGATCAGAGTAAATATTTGAAAAATGTTTTAAGAAAATATGGTATGAATGATTGTAGAAGTGTAGATATACCAATGGATGTAAATTTTATAATGAATGAGGAGTTTGATGTGGATATGTCATATGAGAGAATGTGTAGGTCGTTATTAGGTTCTTTAATGTATGTAACAGTAGGTACTAGACCAGATTTAGCAACAGCAGTATATTATTTATGTAGATATCAGTCGAAGCCAAATGAGGGTTTATGGAAGAGTGTTGGGAAGGTATTGAGATATGTAAAAGGTACAGTTGATTATAAATTAAGATATGTGAAAGATGAGTGTGATATACCATTAATTGGTTATGTAGATTCTGATTGGGCGAGAGAGAATGACAGAAAGTCAACTACAGGATATGTGTTTAAATTGTTTAATAATACCGTTATATGGAAGTCTAAGAAGCAGACAAGTGTGGCTTTGAGTACCACAGAAGCTGAATTGGTAGCTCTTTGTGAAGCAAGTGTTGAAGCATGTTGGGTTAAGAAATTGTTATTGGAATTAGAGACACAAACCAGTAGTATTGTTATTTTTGAAGACAACCAGAGTACTATAAAATCTGTAAAAAATCCTGATCAGAAACGTTTGAAGCATATTGATATTAAATATAGATTTGTCAAGGAGAAAGTAGAGGAAGGTGTAATAAATGTAAAGTATATAAATACCCATGAACAGTTAGCAGATGTTTTTACAAAGCCTTTAGCGAAGAGTTCTTTTAATAGGCATGTTTGTAGTTTAGGTATAGTTGATAAAACTGATGATGTTGAGGAGGAGTATTGAATAGCAACATCATGTTTTATCTATGGCATAGTTAGTCTTTGGTAGTTAAGATGGTTTGGTTTTCCGTGTGTGTGTAATATGGCGTCGATTGAATTGTTATAGGAGAGTGTTTTATTTTATTATTGTGGTGTAAGAAATAAACGAATATGGAAGTAGATGTGAATATTATTTAACCAGCAGACTGTGCTTCTTCTCCCCAACAGTGGGTCCTATTATAACTATAAATTAAAACAAAATATTACCCTTATATCATTATTTATTTTATTTACAGGGTTATCAGTGACGGTTATCCCAGAGCCTCTGAATAAGGGCACGGCGTGTAGCCAAATCCAGTTGGAGTCCTACGTTGCTGTGTGGAGTTTCAACACCATATGAATGAGTCATGTGTGGCACCGCCATGGCTGGCATCTACACTCATAATAAGCATCACAAATCTAAAACAAATAATATTTCATAGCTTAATTTTGTTTTTGTATAAATGTATAAATAAAAGTTTATATACAATTATCAAATTTATTATTGTATGAAAGAATTATCTCTAGTGTATGGACACGGTTATGGAACCGTATGATAAGAATTATAAACTCAAAATCGTCCAACTGGAAAGGGTCCACGGTTGGCCACGGAAACGCATTCGACGACGAATTTTCAGGCTCCTCTCCGCATCGTCATCGGCTTCCATCATGGAAAATAACTCATATTCGTTTGCCACTATAACAATAAAACATAAATTGATTACGAACTCTTCTCCAATTGATCACACACATTATACAAAAAAATTAACAGTTTTCACTCACTTTTTACGTCGTTATTTTTAAATAGTCAGAAGAGTCTTAAAATTTCCAACGGAAAATTTGAAAACATACGTTCCCTTCTTTTGAATTGTTTTCCCACACTCACGGACGTTCACGAACACTTAATGGTTAATAATCCACCAATATTACACATTAATACTCGAAGAAACACTAATTTAGGAAAATAATTCAAGACAGATAACCGCCGACCGCAAGATGGTCGCCAAAATTTTAAAACAATCGTAAAAACGTCGTCAAAACTATTGTTCTATTTGACTTAAAACAATATTACTCAAAGTGACTTCATGGTATGCTTTTTAGAACAAATGTAACCCTATGACGTAACAAAATGGGTGGCGTTTTCAAAATTGTTTCAATCATATTTAAGTATCATTTTTAAGCGTTTTTGGTACGAAATTGACATTTAAGGTTATATCAATATTGCTATAAGAGTTCATGGTTGCCCCCCAGGTTTTTGGAACATTTAAGCACTTAATTTGGTGCAGTGGGTTAATAAAAATCAATTTCCCGTTCTGGAGTAATACCACCACTTTCAAATGTAACACCCGGAATTGGCCTTGTCGCGTAAAGAGATCAGTTTGGAAATAGTCAGGCGTAACGAGAGGAGTGTGCACTGTCGATCAGGATGGTGCACATAATGAGGCGACTTAAGTTATTTCCGTTCATGGACCGCACTCTAGCTTTACATTAGGCAGAGTGTTGTCATATGTCAAGCTACAATAATTAAAAAATAATAATTATAACTTACGTTTACTATTTTCCATGAGTAAATGTTCTTTTGTAGTATTATAATTAGATGCAACAACATCTGCAACAGCGTTAGCTCCGAGAAATAACGTATTCCAGTTATGTGAAGATTTCGCTTGTGCTTTTAACTGCTTAGCCTTTTTCTCCTTGAATGATAATCCTACTGTGGAATTTGAAAAAAAAAAAATTATTAACATTTAATATGTATATATCTCTAATAAATACATGAAAACTAAATTATTAATTTAATTTATTTAATATTTTTACTATTAATTTTATAATTTTTCTGAGATTTATTATTGTAAATACAGTGAAACCTAACATAGGAATAATGAACTTGATTTGAAAACAATAAGTCTAGGCACCTCCATGTAACAATGTAACATACACTCATATGTATGCTAACCACTCCGCAACAGAATAAAGCGATTGTTTTATTTAACTTTCGTTAACTGAACCAGTCTGGCAGTTTGGTATCAGCTTGGAAGTAGACAAGTATAACAAGAAGTGCGTGCACTGGCAACCTAGACTGCACTTAACTTCAGCTTAACATCAGGTGGTGTGTGATCACATGCTATGCTGCTATAATTTAAAAAAAAAATTACCATCATTATCGTCTTGCTCCTTAGTCTCAGTTTTCGCTGGTAATAAATGTATCATTCTACCACAAAAAGCTGTACCATCAAGTTCTGAATACGCACGCACAGCATGTTCAGGCATTACATACGTAATGGTTGCAAATCCTTTTGGTTGACGAAGTATTTTGTCTATTGGCATATTAACTTCTGCTATTGGTCCTGTTATAAATAACATTTAATAGGAATAAAAAGTAAATTAAAGAAACAACGCCAAACTGTATGTAAAAATAATTCGCAGACTGATTATTTAGGGAGGTTTGAACACGGATCTCATCGATCGTGTGGTCCGTCCTCTACCTCTACACCACAGCAGCTCATTGTATTGTATGAACTATGATGCTAATTTATTGTGGGATTGTTTTCACTACCGGTCTGCACTCACTGCAGCCACATGATCTCTCACAGGATGGCCAGGAAACTTGATGTTCCTACAAACACGCCTACACTTGGTTGACGTTGCTTACAAAAGCAAAAATCACGTCATGCGTATTTAAATTGCAGGTAATGTACAGCTGCTGGCTTATCAAAATAAACAATTATTTACCATATTTTTCAAATAACTTAGTTAATTCATCTTCCGACACAATATACGGCAGATTTCTAACAAATATACTTCCACTTTCACCTATACTTTCTTCATTGGATTCTTTCTGAAAAATGAATATTGAATTTATTGAACAAAAAAAAGAAATTAATAAATATAATTAACCAATATAATAGAATTTCTACAACAAAAGTTAACATGCTTTAAAATACTTCTGATATAGTTAGTAAAGTGCATTAATTTGCATAATGAGCTGATCATAGTGTAGATTTTCAAATCGGCTCAATATTGAATCGTTCATGTAGCAGCTATGCAAGTTGTCAAGTGTTCTTTTTGATTATACAACATTTTAATATTTAGACGAGTTGGTAGCCATGTCGCTTTATGGCCTTTACAATTAATTACAATTTGGTCAACTTTACTAAAGGTCGTTTATAATTTGAACATTTTTCCACATATCGCACCCCCAGAGTAATAAGAGCATAAGCCTTTTTATGGTGGTTTTGAGTTATTGGTACAGTTAGATTGTCCTAATAAGGCCGCATAAGCTCAATTTTCCTCAGAATTTTATCGATAAAATTCTCAATTTTATACATAAAATTAAATAATGCGTCGTTTGACAGTTCCGATTTTCTTATTAACAAATAACAGAATATGCTTATTTACGCAAAATTATTATTGTTTAATTAAACGTAACGGCTCATATGATTGTACTTTTAAATGACGTTTTAAACATTTTTTTAGGTCAAAGTAAAAAAAAGTTATATCCATTTAAACACTCTGCTCTCCTGTAAAATTGACTATTTCATTTTATTCCTTTTTCCCTGGTGGTGCGATATGGTATGGATATATGTAATTTTGTTGATACATATAGGTAAGTTAAGAAGCAACCTGTTGATTCTTCCTTTTATTTAACTCTTGTTCCTCAGCTGCGGCTTTCTCCTCCTTGTTTTCATATTTATGAACATGTATGCGGTGAGTGCCTGTTCATTGAAATAAAAAGTAAAAGTTACTATCGCGTTTATCTGCATTGGATTTTAAGAAAAGTATACTCAAAATAAACTCCAAATAATGTCGTAAATATTTTAAATCTTATTAAATATTAAATAACTTTTACAATTAAGAGTGGTAGGCAGTCTGATGATGGTTATTTGCCCAGTCTGCCGTCCTAGGGTAGTACCACCACTTTCGAATGTAACACCCGTGAAGTGACCTTGTCGCGTTTCGGGATCAGTTTGGAAGTAGCCAGGTATAACGAGAGAAGCACTTTTAATCTGGAGGCGAGTGCTGAAATTTATCTGTAGTAAGAGTTGTTTATGTTACATAAATCTTACCTAAAAATAGTTTATTCTTATTCAAAGCTTTTTTAAATTCTGCTTCTGTTCTGAATCCAACATAACTAAACCCAGTCAACTTTTTCCCCTTCCCAAGTGGTAACCTAATCGAAAATGGAACTAACGGCCTAAAGAAATCTTTTATATCTTTCTTTTTACAACGATAGGGTAGTCCTGTTAACTGAAAAGAAATAGTATAATTATAAGTTAGATTAAGTTAGGACACAGCAAGTTAGCATGGACTCTCCCAGAGGTGTGCTAGAATGTGGGTGGAAAAAGCAGTCAGATTTGTTTTTTCTGGTTGGACTTATTCGAAGATATTTGATCTTCCAAGTAAAGTTAACTGCAAGCCTTACTCTTAGCTGGCTCACATAGTTTTAAGTACATTTTTCAGTCAATCTATCTATAAAAATCTAGTACAAATTAAATAAATATATTTGAATATATACCTTAACATAAAGTAATGGTCTATTTCTGATTTTCTTAGGTGTATCATTTACAATTTCATTGTCCTCATTAGATGCCGATTCTTTTTTCATAAGTAACTTCATGTACTGAAAGAAAACGTTTGTTTATTAGTATTCAGATTAAACTAGATATTGGCCAAACTGGATATTGCCTAGGATAAACTGGTATTGCTTAGTTTATACAGTAGAGAAATCCTGGGAGCAAAAAATTTTAAGGTATACTACACATAGATATATACTAGTGGTGCAAATTTCATGTCAGATGAAAAAACTGTTGGCTGCTTCAAACGATTTGACAATGTTGCCGTCAAGTTAAATGCTGACCGAGAACCTAAAGGTGACTGCGGTCATCTTTTCTCTCGCATCACATTGTAAGCGTTATTGCACATCTAGTTGTATATATCAATGTAGTAAATAAATTAAACTGGAAGGATAATGACTTACATCCAAATCACTGATGTTTTTATTAGCAGTTTTATCAATAGATTTATTGTCATCATCTTTTTCTATCACTTCTGTTGTTTCTTCATTAGTATCATTATCATGTTTATCTTCATTATCACTGTCTATTTTTTCTAATGCCTCTTTTATCCAAGCAGTTTTGTTGTTTACATGAGCTGCTATGAATTCCTCGAATAATGGATCATCCTTGTGCTACAAAACAAAAATTTGCAGGGAATTATTTCTATCAGGAAAACAAATATCGTACTTGATGTAAGAATTAAATGTTGAATTAACCTTTTTTCTATATTAGTATATTTTACAACTATACTCCTGAAGTTAGAATTATAGAATATATAGCGTTTGATCAGAATTAAAATGCAATTAATTTTTATATACAAACCTTCCTCAACAGTTCCTTAATTTTTTCTTTATTATTCTTTTCTTTCTTTTTTTGATTTCTCTTTCTCTCTTCTGCTTTTTGAGCTTCAATTTCAGTTTTATGCAAAGCTTTATATGCATTGCTATCAGGTGCATATTTACTCCAAGCCCTAGGTTTCTTCTCATCGCCTAAATTAGCACACGTTTCGACGGATATTTTCATAGAATTGATACAGGTACCATCAAAATATTCTTTGGCAATAGCAGCTTGTTCTTCATTTCTATAGCCAATAAAACCAAAGTTTCTGAATTTTCCATCTTTTGTGTATTTTAACTGCACATCTGTGACTTCTCCCTTTTCCCCAAAAATATCTTTTAGTTTTTCTACAGTCACCTAGAAACATAAATGATTGTAAACATGTTGTAATAAAACACAATAAAACTTACACAATATTGTGATACATTACCTTATTTGGTAGATTTTTTATTATAAGCCGAGACATTGTCGAAACATATTAAATCATATATTACGTTTTTCGCAGCGCTATTTACTTATGCATCAGCCCACATGTGCAGAAATACAGAGACAATTAATAATACATGTGAGAATGACAGCTGTCAAATATATTTGTATCAATGAAATCATGTATTGGCAGTGTACACAATGGCAGCAACTATTAAAAGCGTTAATTTCTTAATGGAAAAATATGGATCTAAATCTATTTAATCTAAATAGTATCTAAAATTTAAAACATCTCGAAATTTATAAATAAATAAAATTTATTTACATTTGGTCCAATATCTAGTTTTATAAATGTTTATAAAGTAAAATGTCATCAGTGTCAAACTATCAGCTGAGAGCTGGAAGTCGCTTATCAAAAGTTTTGAAAAATATTTCTAATTTTCCAACGAATAGTACCCTGTACTGGGTGGCTAATAGCATTTATTTCGGAAATTAATATTCATAAAGAAACACAATGTCTACTGCAATGACATTTGGTCAAAAACAGTTTATACCGACTCCGCCGGATAAGGGAAGTTTTCCTCTAGATCATGAGGGTGTATGTAGGCAAGTTATGGTGAAATATATGAAATGCTTGTTAAACAACAATAACAATAACTCGATGTGTAGAGATGAGGCTAAAAGTTACCTCGGCTGTCGTATGGAACACAATTTAATGGCCAAAGAAGATTGGAATAAACTAGGATTTCAAGAGGGCGATAATGTGCAATTAGAGGAAACTAAAGCAACGTGAAAATTTTATAATACGACTGACCTTTTTAAAAATTTAGAAATAGAGCAAGTTTTAAGTTTTAAAATATTGTAAATATTGTATCAAAAATAAAATTATTTGCACTGTAATTTTTCTTTGCTTATATCATTGATATATACAACTAGATATGCAATAACGCTCCCATGACGCGAGAGAAAATATGATCACAGTCACTTTTAGGCTTTCTGTCAGTTAGTATTTGACTTCAGGGCAACATTGTCATTGTTTGAAGCCGCTTACCCATTTTCATGTCTAATGTATGAGCTTTGAATAGTCTAATTGGTTTGCAATAATTCATCAATTACTAATTATTATCAGTTTGCAAATGGAGTAATTAAAACATATTCAATTGTTTATAAATTCTTTTATTTATATCTTAAAATACTTATGACAATATAAAAAGTTATGGACCTTAAAACATCAAATCTCCAAAGTAAATTTTCATGTTACAAAAATTGTTTTTTTTTATCGCCAACATTTAGGCAGTTTTAAAATAAAAGTAAATATCACAGTTTTATTAAAAATATTTGTGACTCATAGTAATTATGCAAAATTATTATTTGAAGTTACAGACAAAGTTAGGACAATTTTTTTTTTGTAAATATGAAAAATCAGAATGAATATACATATTTTTAAAACATAATAGCTATTTAGAAAATACTAAACTATTTGAATAAATGATTCCATTACTAAAAGTTTGGTTAACTTATTACTTAAATATGCTTTATACAAAGAAAATTTTATTCTGTACATATTCTAACTAATATAAGCACCAACTTTAAAGTACCTCTGATGAGATATCCATAATTTTTAGGTATTAGATATAATAACTAAATTTCTGCCTATCTCATTTTACTATTGACACATATGTATGTAAAATATATTTCGTAGAAAATAGAAGAATTGTTTAATTGCTATGATGATCGTTTTGTTGTTAATTATAACCATTTAAATAATAAGAATTTATTTAAATGGATTTGATTTTCATACAGCACCAATTTGAATTATGAAAAATATTGCAAGATCTGCATAGAAACGTTACGTACACTATGTACTTATATAATTATAATAGTTTAGGTAAATATGGTACAAAATAAATGGCATTGTGTAATTATTACACGAGAGTATAATATAAAACAGGCATGGCAACTCTCAAAATATGTTAAATGAAACACTAGTATTTAGAAAAACATATTACACAAAAATGATCTTAATAACAAAGGTATTAAAAAATTGAGGTTTAGACTGCAATATGGAATCAAGTTTCCTGAATCTAAAAAAACTGTAAAGATCCCTAATGGAAGCACTAGACACACCGAATCGAATCGAATTTCAACAATTCACCACCTATGCGTCCATTAGGTAGGAGCGGAGCTGAACGGAATTAAATTTCGGCCGTCGTTTATCAAGCAAACTATAGTCAAGTATAATGTAGGTAATCGATTCATGCGGAAGCACGCCTTTCTTCGATTCGATTTAGTGTACGTCTGGCTTAAAATGGACATACATTGTTCTGATTCTTAACCCCCCTGAATACATAATTTCTTCAGATCAAGAAAAGCTCCGTTTCTAGATTCTCCCTGATATTAGGAATCTAAATTTAATGGTGTTATGTACCTTACAAGACATAATCAAGCACTCGATCATATTGAGATCATAATTTACATACACTTATAATATAGAAAACATTATTCTTTAATATTCATTCCTTATCTAAACTACTGACAAGTCTTCGAGAATTATATGAACTTACTTTTAAAAGGGCAGTGTATATTTGTGCATTTTAAGTATAATAGGAAAATCAGACAATATTCGATATGTAGGAGTCCGACACAAAAAGCAATCAATGCACTAAACTAACAATTCGCAATTTTATAAATATTTAAAAGAGTCTTTAATTTTTTTCTATTAAGCGACTACTTAAAGCAAAGATTACTCTAAACGCGATATATTAAAACGATAGGTATAATATTAAAAAATCCTCCATTTGAGTATTGAAATTCAACTCTGATAATGATAATAATATATCCGTAATTGTACAATGCTGAGTAGTATGACTAAAAAGAATTGAGCTTGAGTATTATTGGCATCGCTAGGCGAACGCAGAGTCGAACCCGGAGCTGGCAGGGCGCGGAAGGGTGCACGTCTTCCTGCACGTTCCCCGGGACAATTCATCCAAAACTGCGCTGAAGAATGTTGTTTCTCATGTTCTACTCGCATCTTCAAATCGTTAAATTTCCAAAAACCTTTGCCTTTGAAGAAGTAAGTTTTACCTACAAGAACAAAATTATCTCTCATAACACCTATTTAAATGTTTATAATTAATTTTAATATTAATTAATTAATTAATTTTAGAGTGGTAGGCAGACTGACGATGGTTATTTGTCCAGTCTGCCGTCCTGGGGTAGTACCACCACTTTCGAATGTAACACCCGTGAAATGACTTTGTCGCGTTTCGGGAATAGTTTGAAAGTAGCCAGGTATAACGAGAGGAGTGTGCACTGTCAATCTAAGATGGTACATGCTCGTCTCCTCAAGCCGGCATAGTGGAGGCGACTGCTACCCGCACAGGTTTCTCTGTAGTAGCAGTTGTTTCCATTCATTCTAGCTTTACATCAGGCGGTTGTCACATGCCGAGCTACAATAAAAAAAAAAATTAGCAAACGTGTTACCATCTTTCCATTGGAAGACACTGTCGATGTTGTAACCTACTCCTTTCCACATAGACATGTCACGAGGATAGTCTAATTCCACCCTCCCTTCGTCTTCATCAAATCTATTAAAACAAATAAATTATAAAATATAAAATACTACTTATTGAAATTAAATGGATGTATGTAATGTAAACTTACTTCCAATACATAGATCCACTGTAGAAGTATGTTTTTCCATTATGTCCCCAAGTCATCGCTGCATCAATTTTGTCCA
This sequence comes from Tinea pellionella, assembly GCA_948150575.1. NCBI lineage: Eukaryota > Metazoa > Arthropoda > Insecta > Lepidoptera > Tineidae > Tinea > Tinea pellionella. The sequence goes on from OX411258.1 coordinate 5,612,394, forward strand.
AGCTTGCGGGGAGGCCGAGGTCGACTAATCTTTTCGGGTAACCTCGGACGAGAGTTTGAGAATCGAATAAATAAAGTTCTCTGCCTATAAATAAAACAAAAGTTGAATTATTTATACATTTACTATGTACTTAATTTTATAAACAAGTAAATAAATGAAAATCTTACCGATAAAAAAGGCAATTTTTTTATCAGGCCTCTCGTAGACGGCATCAACGTGAGTTAAATCTTTTGGTAGCATTGACCACATTCGCGTTATTTCAATGGGATATCCTTCGAAATGCCCGCGAGCCCCTATCCTCCAATGATACTATTAACAAATTACAAAGTTTTAACTTATAATATCGTAATGTTTAATAAATAGATCGGTTACAGAGAAAATTAAGTAGGTACTCACCCTATCTTTGAAAATGAATAATTCTCCGCGAATAAGAGACACCGCGTCATATGTTGTATCGCAAGTATCCGGCTTATCAGATGTAGGTCTCGTCGGATAGTGGGGCTTCGGCCTCGGATAATCCTTCTTAGGATAATCTTTTCTGGGCTCTGTGGGGTAATTAGGGCGGGGGTATTGGGGATATGAAGGTCTAGGGTTTGGATATCTAGGCCGTGGGGTTTGGGTCGTCGTCTCCGGTGTAGGTCTTGGATAATTGTGACTCGGTCTTCGCGGATAATCTTCAGTCGTATTATGATGTCTTCTTGGGTAATTAGGATAATAGCTAGGTCTTTCTGGTTGAGAAGGTTCCCTTTCAGGATAGTTATAAACTGGATGCTTTATTGGTGGTCTGGGGTTGGTAGTGGTTCTATGTCTATCTGGATAATGGTTGTGATGATTGTGATGGTGGTACGGTCGTTTAGTTGTCGTTGTTGTGGTTGTAGTTGTTGTTGGTGGGGGAGTTTCCACTGGTCGATAGTATGGTATTTGAGCCCATGATTTGCGTTCTTTGGGACCTGCGAGAAAATATTTTATAAATAGGTAGGTACTTAAAATATTTATGGAATAGATATTTTCTTAATAAGTGACAGTGCAGCTTACCATACATCTGTTGAATGCCATTCCTGTCGTCTTCAGGTAAAACGAAATTAGGTTGTATGCCTTGATACCAAGGGTACATGAGAGCACCTTTCACGGTACTATGACTGAGCCCGAGTGAGTGACCAAATTCATGTGCCGCCACTGCGAATAATGACGTACCTGGAACAATTACATTCGGTTGAGAAAATAATTAGATACTAATAAAATATTGTTAAAACTAATACTTCGTAACTAAGCTGGAAATAAAATAGAAAAGGCAAAATAGGATGAGTTTTACGACTGAATGCTGAAATGGACTATCTTACCATCTTCGTCGTCATTGTTTGGATGTAGTAACCAGAGTTCTTCATCATCGAAATGAGCGTCACCACCACGCCCAGAACCCGGGAAGAACGCGTGCGCAAGAATGGTGCCGCGTCCGTCGAAGGGATAAGCGTCATCGTGGTAACGTCTGCAATTGTATATTTATTTTATAATCGCACATTTATACACTTAAGTATATACTTATACATGTAAAAAGACAGATGGCAATCGCGAGAACCGGAAGTTGTATCATACTGTAGCTGTCCAAATATTTATTTTCAAGACCATGATTTTAAAATATTGTTTCTCTTAATTTGACGTTTTTTGTGTCTAATATCAACCACATAACGTTATGGTACCATTATTTGTTAAAAAAACATAGAACATCGACAAAATATCAAAAACAAGCAATGTTAATGCAAATATGATATATGGTTAGTGTAGCGACGGCCTCGTAGCACAGGCGCGTTGGCTCATTTGACTCACAGTTGATAGACGAGCGTACACTTGCTTAGCAATATTATAATTACATTGCGGCTTGAATCTACATACAAATTAAAACAAAGCTACTATAAAAAATACATTGCAAGAACAAGTATTGGTTGTGTAAAACGTGACTAAAGGAATTACTATCTGTTCTTTTACACTATGTATATTTGAGTTCTACAGTATTTCGCGGTAGATATAGGTACCTATGTATAACACGTTAGTCGAGTTAGTGGAGTGCTGTCAAATAGAAAGAGTAAGTGGAAGAGCAATCAAAGTTTGATCCCGTGAGAGATAACTCATCCGACGGGTACTGTAATAATACATAAATTTCCACAAAACAAATGCGCTTCATGCATAAAACAGAGGTGAAAATTAATATTGCTATTAAATTATTACCTACATATTATGTAGAAATATTGAGGCAAAGAAAAAGCAATTACCTATGTCAGAATCTTAAAAATTCAATTAATCATAAAATGATTATACCTATGCGATAGGAGTATAGAAGCGCTTTGTATACGACAGCAAAACATGTCTACGTCAGGTAAACGTAATTCAATTAGGTAACGCTGGACTAAAATATTTAATATCCTTCCTGCCACGAGGCCTAATGGAAGAAGCCTTACCACGATTAACGAATATTTGACTCGATGTTTCCCCATTATTAATGCAAATAATAATAACATTAAAATGTCTTAAATTAAGGATTTAAATTTATAAATTCTTTAGAACTTAAATTACTTAAACACAAACTGTGAGAATTATAGAATTATGGTCGTAGTAGCTTCATACCAAATTTTATTCTTTGTCATCTATGTATATATAGATAAGATTTAAACTGCCAAGCTGTTATATTAAATTATATTTATGATAATATAATAACTCCTATTATATATTCTATCATATTAAAATATCATTAACTCAGCAAATTTAAAATATTTCTACTCATGTGGTATTAAAATTATTGCTCTTATAGCTTTCTATATGAAAACGCAGTTAAAATCCACGACAACGACTGCGACGTTCCTTTATTGCTTAGATTATATTACATTTTATGGGGTAATAAATCTTTAAGACGCATAGAGTAGCTCGATGCGTTTTCGTGGGGACTTGCAGTCGCTTCAGGATGTTTGGTCGTAGTCTAAGTCGATTCTAAATTTAATTGTTTTAGAGATTTAAAATGTAGATATAAGCACAAAACGAAGACTTCAAATAGAAGTTTTAAAGAAAGTTGAGTTACAAAAGAAAATTTTATGCAGCAAAGTTCCGTTGCTGCAAGTTCGGAAGCAATATGGCGAGGCAATATGGTCCCTGTCGGTTTTTGTCATCGATACTTTCTCATATCGTCCACTTTGAGCGCCTGTCGTGAACTAATAAGCGAAACTTCTCTATTCGTTCATCGGATATGCGGAGCTTGTTTGAGCAAAAACCTCTACTTCATTTATCGAGATAAGTTGTAGGTACATGTAATTTAAAAAGAACTTCAAAGAATATATATATATATATTTTACTTTTCCAATTGTCTCAGATGAGATTATGTGAGTATATTAATGTATGTAATAAGACCTACTTTGCAAAAGAGACGAGAATGTCCGCATCTTCAGAATTTACTTCAGTAAATGTGAGCCTAGAAGCTTGTTGCCATACATCGAGCGCCTTTGCTAATTCTCGTCTAGTTCCACCAATGTCCAAAGTGGAAGGTCTTCTGTATGATGATAAACTGTAACAATGAAATGAACATGATAATTATACCGAAAGATGAAAATTATTTAATAATAATTGATGTATTAAAAAAAAAAGATAAATGATAATAAAAAAATATATTTCTTTTTGTTGTGCACGAATTGTTTTAATTAGAAGTTTCCTTTCGTTAAATAAATTGTTGAAACAGAAAAGGTTTTCATTAGGTAAATGAGACTTCTCGAAATATAATCTCAGATTTCCCTTTAAGTCAAACTTAACCGAGAAGATTTGGCTAATATTGTGTCCACCCACGAAACAAATTAGAATTTATTTGCAGAGCGGTTAGAGAGCTTCGCCGGCCGGTCGGCGGTGTCGGCGTCGGTCTGTCGTCGGAGGGTCCCGTTTTACGTTGGCTGAGAAGCAATTAAAACAGTTGTTTATTGACAAAGCGTCACGTTACATTATTAAATGAGCTCGAGCATCAAAGATGGGGTGAGTTCATTTAGCGGATTTGTTTGGTCATTTGTACAAATTACGCGGTAACAATTAGAAGGGTAATCACAATGGCCAAATTAACAATATCTATCAAATGCATCAATTTCGTACAGTCTAAAGATGATGTTGTATGCGATTGATAGGTGCCCTTCGGAAGCAGACCAGTATTAATACTAATCGCGTTGATTGTTTCCATAACAATGTTGTGCATTGTGCGTCCTCTATGAATATAAACCGATTGGGGTTGCATGGTATCGTATTATCGAAATTCGATGAAACTAGATAGGATACAACGCTGCAGTTAATAATGCTGTTATAGACATGCCATATTCTCATTAGTGCTGCGAGATTAATGTTTTGACAATGTGCCTTTTACCCAATTTAAGCGGATTACGCAGCCGTTAATTATACAATATCCCGTGAAAGTCTGTTTCATATTTATTTATTTAAAGTATGAAATAACATTTTGTCGACAAACACGACGCTGGTCAAGACAGGTAGGTATACATTATTTATTGAATCACAGATTTGACCAAGAAAATAAAAATAAGTAAAATAATATTTATTAAGGAATAAATATCTAAATAGAAGGAAACATGAATAGTTTAGAATTAAATCTAAGAGGGCTTACCACGTGAGTGGATCCACGTTTCCTACAATACTGTGGGTAACTAGGTCGTTATATAAGGGACGCAAATGGGCATCACCTAGCTGCACACGTGACGGGAGTAAGCGTGGGATTCGAGTGCTGAGAGCGGACAATACAACTAAATATACTTGCCCATTTTGTCCTCAATCTAATTAGTGTGACATTTGAAGTTATATACAATTACATATTGCCGAAAAATACCTGCGTATGTTTTATGGCTCTGTACTACTCCGTAGTTACGAGCAAGGATTACTTACTTATTATGAAGTAAAACTTATCATGCCGCGTATACATATAGGTATAGATATAATTTGTTTCAAATTTTAGAATCGTTAGGTATTTATGGGCTATAAGATAGGGAAATGGTCGTTTAATACATGAAAATGTCGAATAATTTCACAACGATTTCCCGTTTATTGCGAGAAATAATAAAAGATGCGACATCAAGAATCGGACATGGCGTCTACATCTTCGTAACGAAACGGACGGACATAATCTTGTTACGATGTCGTAATAAAGAGATTTGTAAGCATGCGATTTATGAACTGTGTCCAAAGCGCTTAAATTTAATTCTCTGAAATAATTCGTCAGTGAATCGTTAAAATAATACGTCTCTGTTATTGCAAAGTAACATTTATGAAAAACAGACGAAGTTACAAAAATTATATCATCATAAAAATCAAATAGGGGCTGCAGCAAGAATGAACATCTGGGACGCATACTGAAACTGAATTTACAAATTAAAACATAAACTTTTTATCAACAAATGTGTTAAAGAAGTGAGGGAAAATGAATCCATTTTGTTTCACTTGTCCAACAAGGGAATTAGCATAAAAATAATAAAATGTCATATGAATGCGGTCCCCTGCGGTGAGATGTGCTACGCGCGGGTCTTGCCGCTGATGTGGCTTGTCAAATCGATTGTTGGCTATCTCATCAGGCATAAATGTTATCTGTATTATTTATTATTAGTCAATAAATTGAATAAAAAATAATATTTTATGTGTTGTTGAGGAAAATTTTAAGAGCGCATATATGGAATGTCAATTTAGAACAATCGACTTTAACGGGCATTGTTTCTCGTCCAACTGATTGACCTCTATAACATAACATAATAGTCTTCAATAATGTGAACTCCTTCCCCCACCCTATCTCCTCGGGGAACTCTCACGCCGTATACGGTAGATAAGCGACGTGGCAATAGGCATTGATGTTCACAAGGGAATTCAATAGCGGCCTACTCTTCAATGCTTTGATGTTTAAAAGGATTTAAAGCGTTTCTTGAATGAAAGGCAATTCCAATTTTACATTTATCTCGATATTTACTAGTGAAAAGACTGAAAATATTTTTGTGTGTACAAAGTGCAGTTTTAAACAAATGCTTTTAATCTAACTTTATAAATTGGATTAATTTATATTTGACATACGTGTCAAACTATTTACTGCGAATAATAAATGCCGTATGTGTCGATCGGATCCTTGGATATTCTAATTGACCTTTACCGGTCTTCGCATCGACAATAATAGCGTCTTTGAATGGCCCATGTTCGGGGTCTAAGCACTCACGTGCTGTATTGTACAATCGTCGGGCCTTTGATGTTAGCTTGGATATGAAAGGCTTTCACGACGTTTTCATTTCCTTTGCGTGTAACTATAGTTTCAAAGTTTGTTTCTTATTTCACAAACACGCATTAAGACAAAGAACTACATATTGCTTGCATATAACATATTGCTTTTACATTCGGATGCTCGACATATAAGAGAAATTAACAAATCTGAGTGGCCACGAGCAACGGAGCTGGAGGCTGTAACATTGTTATGGCAGTAATGGCGCAACCAATGTTCGTTCCATTCTACACTTTTCCACCTGAAATGTGCGGCAAAATTAAAGCAATTTTTCGAAAGAATGATTGCTATATCCGATCCAATGGTTACTGGTGAAAAATCGCAATTTTATTGAATTAATTGAAATACTTTTTTTTAGCAAACCACAATCGATCATGACATAAAACAGGCAGCGGGGTGGAAGGAGAGGGGAGAGCAAGAGAAGAGAGAGGAGAACTTGTGTGTAGTTGAGACAGATAATGGTATAGATAGTAGCCGCGTGCTAATAGAAGAAGTTAACGGTAACGGCGACGATTCCGTAACGTCTGTATACAATTTTGCTTCAAAAATAAGTTAAACTTTTAATATAATGAAAACAATAAACGTTAGTGGTAATAGTTAATGTCAAAGATTAGACAAAGTTTAAGAACATAACTGTGATATGAGCGAAATATTTAACTTCTACTTTGTGCGACGTAAAACTTTTATACGAGTTAGCCAGCTCGCCAGTAAAGGAGAAATAATTGGAAACTCTAAACCAGCGCTTCACAAGAGAATTACTTCAACGACACCGTAACATGATGGAGGTTACGACTAGTACTTATATCTAATAATAATCGTTCCGAACACGAGTAGAGTAAGTTTTTTTAATAATAAGTAGTAGGTATGCTATTATATATGCGAAAATAACTCTCTCAGTTTGTACCTTTTCACGCCTAAACCGACAGATTCGATCAAATTTGAGAAGATAGCTATCATGCCGAGAAAGGACATAGATTACCTTTTGAGATGGACACACACACACGCACAAACGTACAAACAAGTGTAATAATTAAGAGAAAAATGTATCAAATAGAAAAAACACGGATGTCTGTAATGCAGTTAGTATTAGTACAGGCTCCAGCGCTCAACCGAACTATAAACCGAATTTGTTTTTTATTTATTTATAGCTAAGACAAATTAAATGGACATACGAACTGCCGTACTATGAGCATCAGGACCTGTATGGGCGCCAGCGCGGCATGCTCGAACGCGCATGCACGCGAGATACCGACTAAAACCTCACGGTGTTCCTCTCGATCGAATGTTGGCAGAGATGCGAGTGCGCTTTAGCAGTCTTCCGCGTCTCTGCCAGCGTCGGCCCTATAGACCCCGCACCGAGTGCATGAGCATCAGGACCAGGACAATTTATTCATATGAAAGCCTTCATAGAGTCTAGAATTTAGATTCTAGATATTACATGAATATTCACACGAGGTCGAGGTCTTAAGCCTTTCGCATGCAGAGATTAAGTAGCTCCTTGGAGACATTAATATTCTCGAAAACGTTAAACTATTTTAAATCGACGTATACAGCGTTCTTAGATAGTACAACTACTTTCTGGCTAGTGTCAGACTCGTGACGTGCGGTACACGTTCACTCCTCAAGCTGACATAGCAAAGTTTATTTAGATATTTTTCTATAGTAGCATTTATTTCAGTTCATAGACCGCACATCGCAAATTAAGCGGAGTGTGGTCATATGCCTGAGTGTTTAAAAAAGCTTAGTAGCTTTTATTTAAAAATTCTAATCCAGTTATTTCGCCGCTGCTATTAAAAAATATTCTTATAAGATAACGGTATAGATGCAAGGTTGTTGAATTTCCTTCCAAATAACCTCCATCAGCTAAGTCAACTATGAATGTTTGACGTCTCAACCCTACATTCTAACAGCACCTACAAAACTCCCTCTCTCAAAGCGTCTCAAGATATTTTTACTCTACTAAGTGTAGCGCTCCAAAAGTGTTTGCCTTTAATGTTTAAAGTACCAATTGGAAATTTTAAACTTTTAAAGTTTAAACAATTGCCTTAGATATCAGGCCCCCGAGCAAGCACGATTTCGCAGGGACCTCTCCACTACTGACCACCTGTATTTTATAAAAACATTATGAATGAACTGTTTTTACTTTTGTCGACTACTCTAAAGCTTTTGATAGCATAACACATACCTATCATAGTATAAGCTCTCGAGAATAAAAATAAAACGAGACATATTTAAATATTTTACACAATGTATATCTTCAGATAAAATCGATAGCATAGTATCATCCTTCAACATCTAAAAGGGACCCTGAAAGAAGTCTTCAGAAAGTTGGTGATGAGCGTCCAGACTTCTAAATAATGTAGCGTAGTATTCTGAGTGTCAAACTTGCCGACGTAGCACAAAATCCGCCAAATTGAAGTGGAACTGGGCTAGTCACATACGCTGGATATTTGATGCATTTTGGGTCAGTCCACCATAGAGTGGACAGCAAAAGGCACAGCGTAGACCTAAACGGAGATGATGACACACCTATAATATTAAGTTGAGAGAGGTCGGAGAAAATATAAATTATACCTACAATATTTATTAAATATATTATTAAATTCTTATTCATATACAGGGTGAATTTTTCAAGTGGGCTTTCATGGCTAAATCCTAAACTATAAGAGATATCGAAAAATGCTGAAAGGAGTCTCGATGCCGATTTTGATGAAAACTAAAACTGCATTATTAGATCTTGGATAAATCCATTTTCCCGGCCAGGAATCGAACCTGTTGATTTTGAAAAAAATAAACACTCTGTATTATTGAACCATCCGATAGTGTCCCTGATAAGGATCAAATTCTGGGAAGTAATGATATACGGCAAATCAAAGAAAAGTGTTGATTTTTAACAAATTGTCTCTTATTTCCATGTATTTATACATTACCGGTACATTGACAACATTTATGATGATTGAAAATCATCATATTGATTTAAAATCTCGCGCTCTTCGAGGTTAAAAGCCATGATTAAAAAAATAAAACAATTGAAACGTAGGAAAAACAATAAATTAATTTTTAAGGTCCTGTGCTGTGGCCGGCCAGGTCGCCAGATCTAACACCTTTAGATTATTTTCTCTGGGGGCATGTCAAAAACGAAATTTACAAATGTACGTACAATGAAATTGATGACTTAAAACTAGCGTTAGGGAATATTCTGACCGGAATCAATAACCTTGTGATGTGGAATGCACTACACTCCTTGAGGCGTCGAGTTCAGCTATGTATTGAAAATAATGGCTATCATTTCGAACAATTGATTAATTAAGATTTAATTACTTAATCTTTAAAAAAATCATTATTTTGCTAAAAATCAAGACTTTTCTTTCATTTAACCTCGAAGAGCGCGAGATTTTAAATCAATATAATGATTTTCAATCATCATAAATAATAAATGTTGTAAATGTACCGGTGATGTATAAATACATGGAAATAAGAGACAATTTGTTAAAAATCAACACTTTTCTTTGGTTTGCCGTATATCATTACTTCCCAGAATTTGATCCTTATCAGAAACACTATCGGATGGTGCAATAATACAGTGTTTATTTTTTTTTCAAAATCAACAGGTTCGATTCCTGGCCGGGAAAATGGATTTATCCAAGATCTAATAATGCAGTTTTAGTTTTCATCAAAATCGGCATCGAGACTCCTTTCAGCATTTTTCGATATCTCTTATAGTTTAGGATTTAGCCATGAAAGCCCACTTGAAAAATTCACCTGTATAATATTAATTTTCTTGTCCTGGGTGGTATAACAATGTTTTTGTTGCTTTCGCCTTGATATTTATAGTATGTTTCTTTAATTTATAAATAAAGAAGAAGGAAGCTAAATTAATAAATCCAAAATAATATTATATATAATAAATAGTAATAAAAACAACAAAAATAATAATAAAGTGGGTGTCAAATATGTGGGTGGGTAAATAGGGTACCTATAGATAGAATTCTGTAAATTCAAATGAATGCGGTCGATAGATACGGAAATAGCAAACGGATTAGTCAGAGGTCGCAGTGCCTCCGGAGAGAGATATTTCCGGTGGAAGCGCATGAAATTACTTCCCTTGGCGCGTCTCTTTCATATAGAAACTTGAGTTGCAACAATGTCCCAACGCGATTCGATTTAAGAACATCGCTTTCGGTAGTCCTGCATTTCTCCAAAATTCCCACGGTTCATTAAGAATGTAGAGAACGGTCGGAGTTCATTAGAATCCGTCGAGTCGGCGCGCGTGGACTTCGAATCTAAATAAGTGATTAACGCAGTCTGAATTGTTTTCAGTTGCAGAGTTTCGGAGAGGGCCAGTTTTAGCGGACATGTTGCAAGTTTGCAACTAGTTAAACGAACTTCTGATTTATTAAATACTAAACTTTTGCTATAGAGCAGTCCGCGTCACTTCGAAATATTTATCTTTTAAATACGTATCTTTGAGAAGGAATTTATTGTTTGACAATGATACTAATTTCTGTTTCTAGTCTCTTAGCTTTTACAGGAGTATTTTACGTAATTTTAATACAATTAGGTTCACTTAAAGTGTTAGTTCTAAATGTCTAAGTATGAACAACATCAAAGGGGTTCGAGTCTCCCTAATGCTTGCACACATTTACTTTATTTAAGCCGAATTTTATTACTTTCAATATGAAAGAGAAACATCCTAATCCGCGGTAATCTGTGCTGAATATTCAGCTGTATATCAATGATATCGTAAGCCTTTGAAATTGATTAATGAATTTAAAACGATTTTTCAACAAGAATTGATACAGATAATAGTAAAGTTTTGTTGTGGAAAATATTTTGTCGTTCCCGTAACGGAGTTAGAATAGTTGTAGGAGAAACTTAATACGTCGCGCACAATAAACCAACTTTTGTAACGTCTTCAGATCCAATAAAATATTTACTATTGTGTTCCTGAAGCTCGATCTTTACCTGGTTGGCGTTATCTTATTACCTATTTCGTTGTAATATTAGAATTTTGCTGTAACAGTATTTTTATAATATTGTAATTATAATTGACGACCTGTGGTGTAGTGTATTCATTTGTTTATAAACATAGTTATTAAAAAGTATTTTGGGTCGGGATCCAAATTTGTTTTTGTCCTGGTACCCATAGCACATGGCATCTAGGTTTTGGGTAAGGGCAATTATTACAAAATAATTTCAAACTGAATTAGATAATTTATTCTTAAGCTTTACGTAAATATTTATACATAACTAGATAATATAACGGTTTGTTTAGGCGTAAATAGTCCCGCACGTCCGGACAAACATAGCAAGCCCAAACTTGCAACTCAAACAACTTTAAGTACATAAGTTGCCGCATTGAAACAGGCTGTTGCTCAAATCTTATTGTGTGTCTACAATGTACATTCCTAAATAAATTATTCACCTTATTTGATATATAATAACCGTATATGGTAATAACCGTATGCTGAACATTTTAATAATGATTCTTTTAGAAACACACGCCTTGAATAATAATAAAAATACGCACATATCCTATGGCCCTACCTCAAACTACGATATCTTGTAATATAGTTATCAAAAGAAAATGACCATACAAACATACCATAACAGACCCGAAACGAATACTTATTTTTTTTAAATACCTAGTATTTTTTTATAATGTAATACCTATTGTTATTGCGTTAATATTTTTAATTGAATAAAAGATTTATGAGGCATACTATGGCGTTTATTTTGATGCTTTAATCTGACGTTTCGAAAGTATTGCAGCCAGTCAAAACTTTCAAAACGTCGTCGGATTAAATTAACCAAAATAAACGCGATGGTAAGCCGCATAAAATATTTTATTCAATATGTGTATTTTATTGATTTCTTTAGACGGAATTCGAATTCGGGTCCTCCGCGTAAGAAATGAATTAAAGTTATTTGTAATGTGCATTGTTGTTATTGTATTAGTGCATTAGATGTGCAATAACGCTCCCAATGTGTCGCGAGAGAAAAGATGATCACAGCCACGTTTAGGTTCTCGGTCAGTTAGTATTTGACTTGACGGCAACATTGTCAAATCGTTTGAAGCGGCCTACGGTTTTTTTATGTCAGAGGTTTTTTTTTATGGAGTTTGCACTTCTAGTATATATCTCTGTGGTTTATACTATTTAATGAAATATTCCAGTAAAATATAAAATACGTTATATCACCTTTTAGAAATATAACAAAAGATTTCATTCCGCGATTGGGATAAAATTGAATAATCAAATATTTACGCGAATTATTCTTTCAGAGGTAAGGGTGGAATTCCGTCTGTACGAGTCGAAAAGCATTTTAACACTTTATTATGTCTCAGTTAGAAGGTTGAGTATGGTAATTATATTTTTATCTTTTATATTATACAAAAATAGGATATCTTAATAAATATAAATTGGATTGCGAATTGAATCATTTTTTATTTATTTATAGTACTACTTATAAATGTTCTATAAATAAATACATAATATAGATACGACGTTCCGAACTACGTACTACGGATATCAAGAGTAACAACACAACCATATAATATTTAAACCTATATATTTATTAACCTATTATAATCGTGAAATTAGATACAATACCTAAATTAAAGTTGCGTTACTTATTAGAAGCTTCCATACAGCGTATACCCACATAACTATATAAGCTCCAAGTCATTTTTTAAGTAAGAAATTTGTAGGCAAATATCCATACAGTAGTTTATTTTGGCCCAGAGGTGATGAAAGTTTGACCTCAAAGCAAAAAAAAAATATATACGCCAAAAATATAATTAACTTACAGTATGTAAATTAAACGTTTAACTTTTATAAAATTTTCTTCTACTATTTTTGCTTTTTTACCCCCGTAGCTCCACAGTGAAATTTCTTAAAAATAGCCCGACATACTCCGAGGTGTTTTTGAAAAAAATTGAAATCAATATGAACACTAATGAATACTCGACATTCTACGACACATTCGTAAGGGGTAAAACGAAATCTGATAGTGGACGTAAAGATGTTACTAGAAGTCGCACATGCGGTAAATGAGGCATCAAAATATCACGAAATACGATTGAAAAGTCTTCCTAAATTTTATTACATGATATATCACAGGAAGATGAAATATAGATTCAAAATTTGCTTATAAAAATATTTGTACTTTAGAAAAATTCGCGAAAGCTAGAAGAGTCAATTTTATTTTTCCAGGAGCGTAATATAAATGAAGTTTATGCAACAGTCAAGTGGGGTGGAAGCGAGGGCATCGCGGACATGCACCCAGCTGCACTCGGGTTCTTGCCCCTAAGCATGCACTCTTTGTCTCCTACACATGAACTCTAACGAACTTCTAACACTAACTGAAATATATCACAAGATTGGTTACAGAATTTAAATTCAAAACTATTTATGTAAAAACTTTTTACGACATAATAATATAATGAATGTGAAAATGCGTTTGTTTGTCCCAATCGGGCAGAATCAGGCTGAAAAAGCCTTTATGAAATTTTATGTAAAGGTATATTGTGGAGTATAGGTTCTAGGTTATTTTTTTAAAATTCTATTTGCTCTAGATAGGAAAGCTTTAAAATAAGTTAAAATGCTTGCGTATAAAAGTTGAGCTTTTTATATGCGAGCATTTTAACTTATTTTAAAGGTTCCCTAGGGATGGAACGCTAAATGAACAATAGAGAGTACGAGTATACGCTTAATTAACGCCAACAGCTAGTTATAGCAAATGAACTCATTTTACATAGTTTAATTACACGTATACGTACATAAAAATACGAACGAGTAAATATCGAATATAAATATCGTAGCAAACATCATTATAATATTTCGATAGTATTCGAGTTGCCCGCCGCCGTTATCCGGCAGTATGTTTGTAGTACGATGTACATAGTTATGTATTATTGATGTACAAATGCCAGTGACCGTTGTAAGAGGTTACTGAACAAACGGGAGGACGGAGGTTGAAGCACTTTCAGAGGTCGTTGTAGCACTCACGAGGTCGTAGTACGCCACGCTCGCTACCGTCTCCATTTTACGTAATATGTCGTAACTGTTCAAAATTAAATAACTTTTGATCTCTTATTGCATCATAATATAATTTTAGTATCTGAGGAGCGATATTGTAAGATTTTATGCACCTCTTTATGTTACTTCTAAAACTACTTATTTCGCAAGTTTGGTGCTTGTGACAACCATTGTATGAATTATAAACAAAGTTATTTAAATTGAGACGTTTGTTTTAAAAGAGAACTCATTTGCGTTTACAAAAGTATTATTTTTTCTCCTTGCGTGTTTGAATTGAAAGCTCTGTAATATTCTTTTTTTTATTCTAGCGGTTGCGAGCTGCCGCAGCGATGAGACTATACAAAGCCTGGCCGTATTCTCCACTCACCTGGAAAACAAAAAAGAATAAAACATTAATTAAGAGTTACTGAAACCGAATTGATATTGTTGGATATTAAAAATGCTATTGTAAAATAAAATATGATAACTTTTATTTGTCTAAATAAAACATACAAAAGAATAAAGTACGATTCCTGACACTCGTACTAGGATTGACCTGTATTACTGATGCCAGTGCACTTCCAAAAAGAGTAACAAACAATTTAAAATATATAATTACAAAATAAATGTGTATGAGTATCCTCTCTGTGTGTAAAATGAATGGGTGTGTTAGATGAATGTGAGAGGGTGTGTATGTGTGTATGAATGTGTAGCCAAGACGGAAACAGGAAAATTAAGTATTAAGTAAAGAATTGGTGTATTGGCTTGATTAATAATAATATTTGTTTTATCAAAAAAGTTTAACAAAATCTAGTATTAGAGTTAGCGTATTAAAGTTTTGAAACAACGTACGGAACCACACATTCCGACTCCCAAAACGTCCATCTCATTAACACGTAACGTTGACAATATTTAGCGAGAGGGTCGAGCGCGGTGAGCCGCGAACTAGCATTTGGCAGCGGCCGCGTTTATACACAGCCGGCTCTATAAACTAAACAACTCGTAAAAGTGTAAAAGTCGTAACGATAGCGGTGGAGAGAGCTGCCTAATATGAGCGGCGGCTGGAGCGGAGCCAGCCGCTCATTATCAGATGGGACGTTTCGAGCGCAACCCTTTCGTTTTACGATTGGCCTCTAATTACACCCGCGCTTAAGGCGGTGCGCTTTTTCAGTTGTTCCTAGCTAACCGTTGATTGTGCAACGTGGCGTGCCAAATCGTCCACTTTGTAACTAACCAGCTCTCAAATTTTTTTACATTCGGTAGGAGTGCGGTGCTCTGAAGTCGCGTTTATGTATCTTATACAGTGTACGAAATGAAAAAATATCGAATAAGGCCGCGGTCGGTCGCAATAACAGCGGGCTCTGGTTTACGAGGCCTAGCTGATAAAGCCGCAACCCATAGCGCGGAGAAGGAGGGGAGGGGTCGCCTTAACGATGTGTTGCCAATTTATGCTGTGCGATAAGCAGAGTTGTTTAGCCTCCGGCGACGAGTTACGAGCGTTAAATCTCAAGCCGCAAGGTTCGTTTCAGGATTATGTTTGAGCGAATGTTAAAAAGGATGAACTCTTAATAATAACATATTTATTGTCGTTGAAATACATCATATGCAATAAAGACATCCATGAAATATAATTTAATATTTAAAAGTGTATTAAAATGGGAGCAGACATGAACGGGTATCTTTTGTTAACGCCGAAATGCGATAAGACGTGAGGAGAATCTGTAAGTGCGAGGGCGTTACGAGTCGTAATCTAGCCATATTGACGGCGAGACATGCCCTGCATCGTAGCATTACGCGAGCAATTCGTCAATTTCAGATAACGATATTTATATTTTTGTAAACATAATCGTTGTTTCACTAAGTATAAGGTATTAATTACTATTAAATTCAATAAGTTTTATTGAAATTACATTATTTTGAAGGAGTGGTAGGCAAACAACGCCGTGGCATCGTGGGATAGTACCACAATTTACAAATGTAACACCCGTGAAGGGACCCTGCATTAGTTTGAAAGTACTCGTGTATAACGAGAGGGTGTGTTTTAGCAATGAAAGGACAACATTCTCTTCAAGCCGGCATAGCGAAGGTGAATGTTGTAGCCATTTCTCTGTAGTAGCAGTTTCCACTTAGGCATCGTACTCTAGCTTAACATCAAGTGGAATGTGACCACTCGCCGAAATAAAAAGAAAATGAAAAACTAAAGACTATTTGTTATCCTGTAGGAAATATGTATAAATAATTAGATATCCTTGTAAAGTGAACGTTCGTCCGCATAACTTGAACTTAGTCCGTGGGGGATCGCTCAACTCAATCTTGCCCCATTACGCGCGACAAATTGGAAAAATATTCAATTACACCTCGCGAAATATTGAATTATATCAGGGTAAATTAGAATTTTCGCACCACGGCATGAATGTGGGGGTGGGTGCTAAATGACGTTTATGTTTCATTTTCTTCGTTAGCATTTCGACTTCCGGTTTGCGGATACCATATTATGTTTGATCAAGATATAAATCGCATTGTGTGTTAATTAGCTAATCGAAATTGATTACAAAGGATATTTATTTTCATATTTTATTGTGATTGCGATTTTGGTAATCTTTAGCCGGGTTTGTCAATGAATAGTGCACATTCGTCTCCTTAAGCAGGCATAGCGAAGGGTACTGCTGTATGTAGACATTCCCCGGTGGTAGCAGTTGTTTCCCGCTTATGGATTGTACTGTAACTTAACAGGCAGCGGTCACGTCAAAAAAGCCTATTGGCACTTTTTTATAATTTTAAGATTAAATCTAACTTAATAACTGTCTAGACAAAAAAGTAATATCGCCGTGAAATTTAGAACGGCGACAAGTGGGAGTACGAGATTGCTCGCCAGTTCGAGTAATTGGCAATTAATCACGGAACGTTTTCTATTTCAGTTTATCGACGACGCCATCAATATGACTTCAGTCTATGTCCATGGAGGCATAATTAGATTGCATCACCCTCCAACGTATGTTCAGAGCCTGCATCCATTAACAGGAGGTAATTAATTTTTAAAACGATCGTGATGAAGTGGTTTATTTCGTTGTTTTCTATCAACAACGAGTGGTAAATAATGTTATTGGAAATTAATTATTGATATTGGAGTTAATGAAAATTAATTACCTATATCAGTTAACACATAACGATAAATATTGTTTGAAATGTATTTTTAACGGAATTAAATACAGGATGTAAAAGGACAAATATCATCCCCTTTAACCACGTGTTACACTACCAATACCAAACGGTATTGCAAGTATTTTTTTTTATTATTAGCTTTGTTAAGATTTGAATGAATGGAAAGATATGTGCTAAGGCGATTTGGAAAGGATCGATGAAAGGAGATTAACTAAAAATATTTATTGCGCGTAAGAGGACGGCAGTGTCGGAAGAGGGCACTCTAGAAAGACCTTTCTCAGTCAGTTTGATCAACTGCTCAGAAATGATCAGGCGAGGAGCACCCTCAAAAGACCGGGGAGTAATGGATGTGGTCGAAGCAAAAGTGATATGTAGTCGCTAGCGCTCCATAGTTTCTGCCTACCCCAGTACGAACAGGGTGGAAGATAAGTACTAGTAGTAAGATTTTCACCGTGGATGAAGCTATGCTAATGTTAATGATTTTTTTATTGTAGCTCGGTATGTGACAACACTCCGTCTGATGTAAAGCTAGAGTGCGGTCCATGACCAGAAACAACTGCTACTACAGAGGAACCTGTGCGGGCAGCAGTCGCCTCCGCTATGCCAGCTTGAGGAGACGAGCATATACTATCTAGATTGACAGTGCACACTTCTCTCGTTATACCTGGCTACTTTCAAACTATTCCCGAAACGCAACAAGGTCACTTCACGGGTGTTACATTCGAAAGTGATGGTACTACCCCAGGATTAGACCACGTCCGCTCTTAAAAGGCCGGTTTTTCTTGGGTAGTAGTTGTTTTCACTGATGGATCGCATTTTAGCTTAACATCAGGACGAGTTACTATAAAAACATCTACCATAAAATCTTTTAAAGAACATATTCATTGCGATTCCCATGAATAAGATAAGTATATCTTTCCCCCACACATAATTTAGTAGCAGTCTTGCTGTATACATTTGCTAGACGTCCAGTTAGGTAAATGGAGCGTCTGTGTGCATGTTATTTCCGTAGAGTGATTTATTTCTCAGTGTTCTGCTCGGATAGAATTCGTCTTTGTGAGTGGATTGCACCGTAAGGATCGACACCTTTCAAACAAATTGTCTTGAGACCACATCGAGACATCTCTCCCGTAAACAATATATTTGGATTGGTCTGCATCATTTCAAACTATTTTACAGAACGATTATTTATCGGTATACCTTCTAGTGTTAGACTATCTGCATTTGAACCGAATACAATTTGATTACGTCTCCTCAATTACGTCTTCTTACTAAATACTAATATCCTATAAGTATTTTGTTATTTGATATTTTTTTCCTATTGTGCACCACAGTTTGTTTCTATCTCTTATACTATTCTCTATCCTCTATAGGTTGCCTGGAAGAAATTGCTGCTTAGTAATAAGGCCGCCTATTGTGTTACCTAATTTTCGATAAATGTATGTTCTGTTTTTTTGTTTGCACAATAAAGAGTTTTATTATTATTATTACTCACTCAAATGAGTAGTGCACATTTTTCAATTCTTTTACAGTAACCAGGGAGAAATGTCAAGCAGTAGTCATCTCTGCTATGCCGCATGCCAACTTAACGAGACAAGACATGTGCACCATTCATCAACAGGGCACACTCCTCCCATTATACTTGGCTACTTTAAAGCTGACCCCCAAACGCGACTGGGTCATTTCACGGGAATACACCTGAAAGTGGTAGTACTCCACCCTAAGACGGGCGACTGAGCTAAAAACCATCAGTGCGCCTTCCACTCTTGAAAAAAAGACGTGTGGACTTTTAAGCAACTAGTTTTGAATTATACTATATTATAGAATTGCGCCCCGACTAGGATAAATAAATATTATTATTTTTTTCCGCGTAACTGCCAATTACAAAACAGAAATCTACAAAAAATGTCGTAGGAGACTAGTCATAATAACTTTTTATCAATTAAATATTATAAACTAATAAAAAATGTATAAACAACTTTGTAAATAAATAACAATCGTCGCGTCGGCAAAGTTTCATAATTAGCAACAAGTTCATCTAGTTTTGTTCGCAGAGATATCTCTCAATCGTAACTAAACAAGTTGATTAATTACTGGACAGAGTCACGTAACAAAGTTCGATTGTCAACGGGGACGTGGGACGTTCGCTTCGTACAAATTAAACAGCACGAACTGTGCAAAGCGCCGCGACGACGCCGACGGCGACACCGGGTCATATGACTGTTTGGACATGTCGGGGAGAAATTACAACTTAGATTCCTACTAGGTGATAATAATGTGTAGGTTTTATATTCTACATATGTGTTGGTGTCAGCATTTAGCACTTTTTTACGGTAGCCTGGCATGCAGTCGCCTCCGCTATGCTGGCTTGAAGAAACGAATGTCATGGCACACACCTCTCGTTATATTCGGCTACTTCTAACCTTATCCTTCCCTATATAAGAAATATGTTCAATTTCCATATCTTCAGCGTCCTCAAAATATCCCGTATTTTATTTACGTTATTAAACATTACAAAATATTCATTTGTAACACTAAATATTTGTAGGTATTTCAATAACAATAACATTGTTACGGTGTTGGTCTGTCAATGTAGATAGCGCATTAAACCGCTGCAATTGGTAGGCCGCAACTGGCAACCACTTTGAATACTCGAGTTGCCAACACCTCCTGTGCTAATCTCTAGACGGCACTGTTCACTGTCTCGCTACACCACTACATTATTAGCATATTCTTGAAAACTGTTCTTATTTCATTGTATGTTTTCATTTTCTTTTTGTTTTTTTTCATCGTACATTGAATACAAAGATTTTCAGCTGTTTTTGTTTATTTTTTTCTTTTCTAATTAGTGTGATTAAACATTATTCGCGATCATTGAAAACTAAAAATACTATGTTTGTTTATAATTAAATTAACATAAAAATTGAATAGTAAAAATCAACACGTGCACAAGGTTCTTGTATTCGTGTTGATTTCTCTAATAATTTGTAAGCGAATCGATTACAAATTCATAACGAATAGATTTAAATTAGATCGATAAATCTTGACAAGAATATGCCTGCAGAAAGCCACACTCAAGCTTACTTGTACTAAACACTGATACCAAAACCGACACAGTACAACGATTGAGAGGCACACACTATGTTGTAATTAGTTTACTTGCATACTAATTTATTTGAGTAAGGCCAATCTGTTTACACAATGTACATCGATGATGCTTCAATATACAGTTAACGAATAATTATGTGAATGTAAAACTATATTTTAATTGAGTTAAATGATTGCGTTTATTTATTTTGCTAGTTTTGTTATGACACGATCGTGATTGATTCGAAATAAATCCAATGAAATCTGCTTAACGAAAGTGTAATTTGAGAAAAAGCGATAAAAAAATATTCATGTGGCATTACAGGCAAGGTTAAAAAAAATTGACCTATGCTAAATCGAAAACCGTTTTAAGATATCAACTTCTATTAGATGTATTTTTTCAATTCAATAATATTTAATTTAAGTAAACAAAATATGATGTACTTTACAGTCCTTTTTCAGACAGAGCCGAAAAAATACATCTAATAGAACTGATATACCTCGAAATGGATTTCGATTTAGCAGGGGTTAATTTTTTGAACCCTACTCGGTAGTTTTTGAATTTGCCGCGTTTTTTCATTCACGCTTTCGTTAGCCGGAAGCTTCATAAAATCTTTTACGAGTTAGACAAACATCTATTTTATAAAGTATACGAGTATTAACAATAAACAATTAGTCAAATAATTCACCTTTTTTATTATAGATGTAATTGACTAGAGATGCGTATCTACATTTATGTATTGTGTGTAACTGTGGGTTTAATCAGGTGTTCGTAAGTTGCATATCAGTGCAGCTCATTGGAAACAGGTACAGATACTTGTATAATACTATTTATATATACAAGTATAGTTTTCTTTTACGATATACATAGAGTAAGTAAAGTGATCTAAGTTGTCAATTTTTGTAGATTTCCATGTCCACGTGCTCTTCTTGCTTCATGATGAAAGTGTTGTATAGTCAGCCACAATCGCTCACTCAAGGAGGTTGTGATGGGCTGGCATAAATGCTAACATCACACCCAGGTTGAGTGAGTAACTGGGGCCGAATTATTCTTCTCAATTCTTTTCTCTTCTTTTTTGATTCTTCTATAATACAATCTTCAATTAATTTTTACACATAATTATACGTAACAGTATACAATAAGGTTACCTATACTATAAATTAATATATATTATTGACTAATATAAATAATAGCTTGGCATATGAGAACATTCCGCCTGATGTTAAGCCTGAGTTCGGTCCATGAACAGAAATTATCGCTACCAGTACTAGAAACAAATATCTGCAGGCAGCAGATTGCCTCCGCTATGCCTTCGCCTTCTATGGGCGCACTCCTCTCTTTATACCTGACGACTTTCAAACTGATCGGAAGACTTATATACTACAACACTCTATAGATTTTAATAATAACCTTATTCTCTGTACTGTGTACAAAGCCAATATTTTATGGTGTATTAAAATAGAAATCGTACGTGTAAACTTCTAAAACATCTCACTCAGTTATTGTAGACTCAACTCGCAAGCACACGTGTTACTTTTATAAACAATCGCGTTGAAAAAACTGTTTTAAACTTGTTTTACTTATTCGAACAGTAAGTAGGTCCTCAAGCTACTCGTATTTCTTAAAATAAACACAAAGAAACAATTATTATTTACATTTTTTTTTATTGTAAGATTTTACAAAAGGTGGACTTCAAGCGGTAAGGCTTTATCTACCTCTTATTTAATACATATTCGTATAAGACCAAATAAAAGTTTTTTTTTAAATAGTAGTTCGGTATGGCAACGGAAATATAATTGCTAGCACAGAGAAAAGTTTGCATCGACATTGTTCGACAGCCTTCAACTGTTAGACCACGTGTTTTTTTGATTGCTATTTACAGTGGCGGCGCTAGACCAAACAAAATGGGCTCGTTTTAATTTTAACTCAACTTTTTAAACTTTGTTGCGAGGCTCCCTCAGGCGTGAGATGTCGCTGATGCCTAGCGGCGCCATTTGTTATTTAGATCTAGTTACATAGTCAGGAGAATACTAAATACAGATTAATCATACATAATTGTAAGAATAAAGTCTGTCGTGTTTAAAATATTTCATACACACGAAAAAATCTCTTTGTTAATACGAGTTGAGTAAATATTTCTAAGAGTTACAATTATATTACATGTACACATTTTATATAAAGCGAAACATTGTCTTATTAATACATACAATCTAACTTAATTATCAGAAAATAATAACTTTAATACTGGTCTGAGTAACTAAGTAATGGAATCAATGACTAATTTTTTAAATCTTGTATTTACGACCATAACACATAAAGGTATAGAATTACTCAGCAAAGACTCAGAACTAAAGCCGAAGTGACTAATCCTCATTGAACGAGAAAGTTACGAGTAGATTAATAAAGAACTCCAAAAATCATAGTCTTATTTTTTTAAAAAACAATTTCCTAAATTTCAAATGTAAAATGAAAATGTACCTTTTGGAAATATACGCCTGATGCTAAGCTAGATATAAGTGCGGTCCATGAGAGGAAACGAGTGCTACCACAGAGAAATGTATGCAGGCAGCAGTCGCCTCCGTTATTGCTCGACACCATCGTTGACAGAACACACTCCTATCGTTATACCGACTACTTCTAACTGATCCCGAAATATGAATAGGTCACTTAACGGGATACTTTATCCCACAATAAAAAGAATTATTCAAATCTAACCCGTTGGAAAATAAAGAAGTTATAGAATGGGTAGAGAATTTAATGAAATAAAAAGCAATTTAGTCTGGTTTATTTTTTAATTACTGACCGCAAGTGCGAATCCGTAAGAGTGCAGGAGTTCAGCGAAATCTATTATTCAAAGCCTGGTACATGTAAGCAACCAACCCTCGTTTACATCACAATTAATTTAATTTGCTTTTTCACAGGCTTCTTCTAGTCCCTTATTGTGATAGAAGTTTAAGGGGTTGAGGCGTGAATTTTCCCGTGATTTGGTAACGGAGATGGTAATTAGAGTAATTGTGAGGTTTCACCATTTGTTGTTAACTGTTTATTACAGCTCGGTTTCTGTACTGAATTATACGTTTTGTTTATACTGTTATAATTTATCGTTTTAATTTATTTTTACATTGAATTGAGTTAAAACGTGAAATTTATTTAATTAATTAGCTAAATTAGTGAATATGATACTGCTTCAATATCGTATGTCACAGGACGGATGTGACGAACGCCCACTCTTCCGGCCTATTACCAGGACATTGTTTTGATAAGGGTTCTTTTATTTTAATAAATAAATTGTAAATTATTTTAAAAAGACTTTATTTTTTATTTTTAGTTTGAAATGATAATTATTTAGTAGTACATGATTTAGTAGTTCACATGTTCAGATGCATCTATTAGTTTCATATATGACGCTTACGCCCTGCATGTTACTCGCCTCGATGTGTGCCTTAAAGTCTTTAAATCTTATAAATATAGTTCAGTTTTTTGAGACAAAAGGCGTGAAAAGGTAACAAACAGACAGGGCCACTTTCACAATTTTATAATATTAGTATAGATAGATTACCCGTGTTCTTGTAATCATATGGAAGGATAAACTGTATAGAATGTCTTTGTTTACTCCACAAAGATTTGCATAAAACAAATGAATGTTAAAATTATTTGTCATATTTCGGTCTTATTTGTATGCAGCGTGAATAGATATAGTCGTGTAGGAAGGCTTCATACAACGTACGAGTGTCATTCATCATGTAGGGTGTTAGGTTGACAACGCGACCCGCCTAACACGATATTCTTTATTTTTACACATTTCATATATTTTAACGTTAAAAACCCGATGTTATAATTACTATATTCTTTAAATCTGAAGAGTATTTTTTAGAATTCATATTCATACTTTTTATATGTAAGTAAAAGTACATTATTAATTGTCTTTTAATCTTTACGAGCTTATATCATAGGCAATAAGCGATCAAAGTACATATTATAACAAAAATTAGATTGGTACATGACGAGATTTAGGAAATCACAATTCATAACACGAACTTTTAGATTGCGAGACCACATCTATTTCGTTTTGTCATTTATTATTATTTGTACCTAAAACGACGAACTTTTCTTCAGGAAAAAATGTACGAATCATAAAGGATCACAAAATCACAATTGTATAAATAAATAAAAGAAGAAATTTCCAAAACGTCGAGATTACCTATAACGCGCGTGAAGTCGATTTGAAAGAGAAATACAAGCGCTTGTTTGTTTGTTCAGAACATTCACACTAGGGGCGAAGTTTAGCCCAGAATTGTGTTCAAAGTTGCTATAAATCTCTGTGCGAGTAACTGAAGATAGTTTAAGCACGCGCCATGTCTCCAGCTTCTAATCTAAGTTAGGAGTCGCCTCTGTCAGTGATGCATACCGGACGAGGTTTGTCACTCTGCTTGCACCACTAATAATAATACTTTTACGTTACGTAAGGAAATTGTATACAGAAAAGAATATATTCTCGGTTTATTTTTAACTTAACTTCAAAAAGAGAGAGGTTTTACCAAAATATTACATAATAAATATAAATACATATTCTAAAAAGGATTATACAGTTTCAGAAAAAATATATGAGCATATTTGAAAATATTTGATCTTTTTTCAGGTTCCGATGTTAGAAAATGGACGAGTGATGAATGTATTTCCAAAATATTTTTTGCACACTTCGTCCTTATCTATCTTGCAAAAACATTTATCTAGGATCTGTCACTTAAATCCTTTGCCCTCGTGTAAACGGGCGACCTTATTTTTTGTTAAAAGGGCCAGGCTATCAGCTCCCGCGACACAATATTACCCTGCACGCCGATATATCGCGAACGGAGCAAATCACGTCATCATTCACTCCCCGCACCCTTCAGAGGCGTGTCGTAAAGGATGAGTTTACGGGAGCATGGTATAATGCCTCCGGCTGATATGGACTGCTGGCGGAGGTGTTGACAGAATCTACCGCCACTTTGCCCACACACCAACATAATTTGCTTGTCTTTTTGAAACAGTGTTTTGAATAATGAAAATGTATATGAAATGAAACAGATAATTCATGAAACAAGACAGGTATTTAACCACGTGTTACACTATCACTATGTATGTTATCGACTACACCTATTATTGTATTTTTTTGTAAATATGTCCTCAAAAATGAAAATGGTACAGTACCGCAACAGTATAATGTATACAACTTTTGGTTTACGGGCTTATACGAGTGTAATGCAATATATTTGAAATATAATGTCAACAAAATAGTATCTAAAATATTTAATATAAAACCGACCAGCACGAAGATGTATGAACAAGTTATTTGAGGTCAGCTTCAATCAATTCATATCAATTTAGTGTATATAGTAGATATAGCGGGCGTATTGCAGTGGTTTGTAACAGAGGGTGTGACATCTAGGAGATGCAGTTATTAGTCTGGGTATGATGGATGACCGA
Organism: Tinea pellionella; assembly: GCA_948150575.1. Lineage (NCBI taxonomy): Eukaryota > Metazoa > Arthropoda > Insecta > Lepidoptera > Tineidae > Tinea > Tinea pellionella. The sequence goes on from OX411258.1 coordinate 5,638,408, forward strand.
GCAATTCACTACAGCAAACTATCTAGGTTCATATATGTTCGTAACTCACAAAATATATGTTATAAATTTACATATTGTATCAAATATAGTGTCAGTACTTTTACTTAACTGTTAGAAGGTAGAGAGAGTATTTGTTATTTTTTCAACTGAATAGTGTTACTCAATATTGTTCTTTTAGATGTTTATTTTTCCCCCTTAATTTGTATAAGCTATAGCTTGCAGAATATTGAATTAGGTCCTTTTTTTAGTATCTATTAAATCCAAGAAATTTTGTACACAATTTCAAATTAATTTAAAGTTAATATTTGATATAAATTTAATAATAAATACGATGTAGAGATTCTTCTTTAATATTAAAATAGTTGCACAGAAATTTAGTTAGATTACAACTACCATTGAATTCCACAGACGGCACTTTATTCAGCTACGGTTGAGTGAAAAGTTTAGTTTTACTTTATATAATAAAACTTTATTACAGTTGTAGTTTGGAAAAATAATAAAATTTCATTTAAGAATATGATAAAGTACATTGTAACTCTAACCTAAAGCTAATAAATATATACGTAATAATGCGTTTACCCAACTACCTACATATGCTATACGTTTATTAGCATTCTTTACTGCGTACCCCTATCTTACTTACTCATGTCCCTATCGGGGTAGGTAGAGACGGTGAAGCACCAACAACTTTGAAGTAGAAAGTGGTGATACTTCACCAGAACTGTATCATCGATCTGTCTACATCTTTATATCGCTAAAGTCTGAATACTATACATATAAAATATAAAACGCATATAAGTGACACCGCCAGCCAACAGCGAAAGCACTTAGCTGTAACACGCGGAGACGGGTCGCATCAATCACAACACAATTTTATATCAAATGTCGCTCTCAATCAATTTGTACAAGGATCGAGTTTCCACTAACTCTCTACCAGCGACACACCTATAACATATTTCTCTAACTTTTCCATTACATGAGATAGTAGAAAAATATATTATTTTTTATGCTTAGCTATTCTTTGCTTTTGTAAACAGCATAATGTTTAGGTATTTGTTATTGGGCAAGCAATTTATTAATTAGGTTTACGTATGAGCTACGAACAGCAGCTACCTTCTCTATGCCGACTAAGGAGACGGTTTTCTATCTCCAAGATCAAGATCAAAAGTTTATTAACAATTTTCTACGTTAAAAGAGTTTTTTAGAAGATAAAAAGTCGTTATAACTATTTAAATATTTGCTTCACACTCGTATCTAATAGCATAATATACTTTCAAACGTACGTAATCATTGAATGAGATCATTCGTGCATCTGGTACGGAGCATTACGATATACTTGTTTCTATGTACACAAAGGCATATGTTTAGAAAACATACTTCGTTACAACCACATCTAGAGTTAGTGTGATTAAAACGGGGACTGAAATATACATTAATGTCTAAAACTGTTTGTTACATTTTCACGCCCACATCACCGAACGGATTTTGATAAAATTTGGAGATTGCATTGCAATTTGGGGCAGGACATAGGCTATTTTTTTAAAAACTGATGCCCCATCATTTCTTAAGTTAAGCGCAAAACATTTAACGTCGTATAAGTAACGCTAGAAAAATATGTCGTTAAATTTAGATAGCGTTAACGATCTCTCTAGTTTATCTTTTTCTTATGAATATTCTTTGTCACTTCGAAGATGAGGTAACGCTATTAAATATCGGGATTTTCCCGTTACTGTCGATATATACGTTACTTTTTATGGCATCTCTTTCAGACCCCGAATTAAATATTGTTGAAATTATTATTTTACATTTAATGAATTAAAAATGAAGGCAGATATATGCAGATAGTATTTCTTACAATAAAATGCTTTACTGCGCCGAAGAAAATCGCTGTTGAATCGAAAAATAGCAATTTGCATATTTTGTACATTGGTCTTTTATTAAAGATGAAGTATAAAGAAAGATGTGCTTATTTAAAAAAACTTATAAATAGGCAGAGAAACATTCTGTGTTCGTTTCTTTGCGTGCTCATATAAAGCTATAACGGCCTATAAAATGTGTGGCAGTTTCCATTTTACAAGATCTAAAACGTCCTTTTGATGAGATGTAAGATTGTCGAGTTTACGTGTCGATTTATATGGCCAACATTTATCGATGTCGATAACAATGTTTATATTTTCCGCCTGTAACGTTGGATTTAGTACGTACTATCGATATTGCTGAAAACATATATTTTTTAACAATATAAAAACGAATGAACTATCGACGATATGCACAAAAAAATCTGCATATAAAAACGTTTCGAAACAAAAAGCTGTAAATGTTTTGATGCCGTAATTGAACTGTTATCAATAAGCAGGGGCGTATCCTACGAAGTTCTATCTTATCAATGCTTATCAACAGCACTGTGGGAGGCTGTCCAATCGATATAAGAGACAAAGCAAATTGTAACGTTAAATTGAGGTTAATATTTTTACATAGTGACTAGAGTGTGGTCCAAGAGCGGACTATTAAAGACTGCTAATACAGATATACGTCTGTAGGTAGTAGTCGTTTCTGCTATGCCAGATTGAAATGACGAATATATACCATCTAGGTTGACAGTGCACACTTCTCTCGTTACACCTGGCTACTTCCAAACTGTTACTTTCGGCTGTGACACTTTTTACTTAATACATAGTTAAATTTTTTAAATTCATGGGTGCATAAACCAAACGTGCTCCTTCTTTATCAAAATCAGGCACATTATTATTGCCAGCACAACCCATTTCGAATATGGAATGAAAAACAACGGTTATTGTTATAAATAGTTCTCGGGCAAGTGTTTTGATTTCTTGAAGCCGGTTCATGCACGAAACCCCACATTAAAACGCTATCGCACAAATTGTGTATACGCTTTTAGAATATATCAAATTCCAACGAAGTCCATATATTAGATATACCTTTGAATTTCTATTAATAAATATATCTTTTTTTTATATATTAAGTCTAGTATGTGACTACACTACGCGAAATATCTGCAGGAAGTATTCACCTCCATTATGCCGGTTAGAAAAGATTGTCGGGACAAGCTCTTCTAGTTATACCCGGTTACTTTCATACTGATACCCAAAAGCGACTAGCTTTCAACACAGCTTAAAAGTGCTGGTACTAACCCCCAGGACGACATTTGATAAAAGATGGGGCTAACGAATTTCGTGATACTAGGACACGGGTCTCTAGCGCGAGATATCCACAGAGTCCACAGAGCTTTTAAACGCTAGGCCACAGTCGCTTTTTTTGAAAGATTTTCCATATCAATTGATATTTTTGTTTAACAAATCGTTCCGTATATTGAATTAAATTATGTTCATAGTATGACGTAAACGTAAAACTATCTCAAATGGTATTAATAAAAGCTTTGATTGAATTACAATGCGTATGAGTATAGTGACGGCACGAATTCATAATAATAATAGTACCCTTCGTACATTCTCATATTTATACTTTAACACCACACTTATTGATTTTTTATTAGACCTATTAACGTTGTTTGTGGTTCAGTGACCTTCGTGCGTTTATGTGCTTTCTTAGGCGCTTTAATTAACTCATTTGATAACAAATATTTAGCTTAAATGTATGTAGTGAAGTAAAATGGTGTGTAATTTGATGTCTGGTTAGATGGTGTTAGTAAATGGTGAACATGCAGAGCGAGTTAATGTTCAACAAGTAAAATTATAAAGTTTGGAGTTCAGAAGTTTAGTTAAACTCCGACAAACTGTCTCTGTTTCGAACGCGGTATAACATTTTCACTATAATCTCGTATAATATACGAATAAATTAATATAGTTAATTAAATTTAAATAATTCAAATAGTAAATTAAAATTAAACTTACCGTTCATGAAGAGCTGCTGGATTTCAATAATCATCAAATTATGAAAACACAAAACAATAAAAAAAACAAAACATCAATTTAAAAAATAATGTTACTGTTGTTGCTCGAGTGCAATTGCATTAGAGGACGTAAAAATTCAAATAAAGATTGTAATAAAACGAACGCGTTTTATCGTCACGAGAGGAACAATTAAATTGATTTGAATTATTGCGGAGTGACTCGCGGGAGGATACCGCTCCGTTGCGACGACGGTGGCGGAATCAACGCGTTCGTTGAGAGCCTGCAGTGAGCGAGGAAGCCTAACCTAGTCGAGGCCGATGACGCGCGCCGACGACTACACTCGCAGGCGGGGCGGGCGGTTATACGCGGCCGGTGTGACTGTGCGGCGCCGATAAATAACATGATAATATCACATTACATACCTATTAAAAACTACACTTTACATGCCCATTACGAGATAAGAACAAACATCTGTGAAAGGGCTGCGATTTTAATATATCTTACTCAATAAATATTTAAATTAATTACGAAGCAAAGAAACAGGAGAAATAATATAACAGGGAAATCTTAATAGGGGTTTAAACTAATAATGGTAAGGTTTCAGTATGACCTAAATGAGTTACTTCGCTTAAGTCTTCCATATCAAATGATTGACTAATACACTCGATTATCATATGGCTTCTCAGGGACACTTATAAAACGTAAAGTTCAGTTATATTTGGCAAAAATTACTTAAATTTTTGAATATTGAAAATGTAGTAAATTTTGTAGCTACGTAACGTGGCAAACTTACAATTTTATACGAGGCGGTTCCTCTTACGCCTCGCCTTCGGCGATGGATAAGAAGAGGTCCTCTGAAAAGGGGTTGTTTTCAACTTTACTTCCTCAACTACTACTTCGCAATTTGAAATTAGTTTTGAAACGATTTTATTTCCTTATGAGAACAAAATTTTTTGAGTGTCAATAAAATAAAAATAAAGCCGTAAATAAACGGGGAAAAAATATAAGTATGTACATAATTATAAAAAAATATATATATTTATTTCAATTGTTTTAGTCTTAATACTAGTAGATAAGAGTTTCGGTATCCTAATTTGATAGCATTTATTCAAATATTTACATAGAAATTATCAAAATTAAATAGGTATTGTTATTTATATTAGATTCATAATAATATAGATTCTTGAAATTAATATTTCTGCCTAGTATAACAAAGAAATAAATATTTTTAAAAAAATCTACGTCTTTAAAGTAAAAGTACTATTATAAAAGTTATGATAATAAAATATTATAATTTAAACTTCAAAAGATGAACTAGGTAAAAGCTAATTGTAAATGGAAACAAGCGAAAACCCATTTAATGTAAGTGGCGGAACATCAATTTATAATTAGTAAAACCGCCGTCGAGCGTACTTTCGTGAAATGTCAAATCGATAATTCCCTCCAACATACGTGAACATTTTTCATATTAAGAAAATGTATGAAATCATATTACACCTCGTCTTAATATTGATATAGAAATCATATTTATTCAATTCGAGTTTGGTATAATAATTTATACAATTTAAAATACGATTATTTATTATGCATATATGAACACAAAATGTATGGTGGCGACTACAGGCACCGCGAGCGTTTAAATTCTAATTTCACGGATGGATGGCAATTTTCATTGGCGATTAATTCCTGCTTGTGATTTAAGCTTCCTGAGTGGGTATAGAATCGCCTACGATTTGTAAACAGGTTGCTTTCACTAAATTCTATTAAGTATAATCCCCTGTTTATAATTGTTATTAAGTTTTACAGAATTAAGTTTTGATTTAAATTGCTGCTAATGTAACAGGAATATACACAGCCGAAATATAAAGTTATTAAATGTTTCATAGTCTATTTGTAACCGTTCATTTTGATTAAATTGAAGTATACCTATCTTTGTGTTAGTCGCAAACAAACGCATTTCGTCGGTAACATGGCGGTCATAGCGCACCGCAGTCAAAAAACGAAGAATGACGACCAGCAGTTTTGGTGGAGCCGCAAATTGTGACAAATTGTGTTATTGAAATTTATGTCCGGCCGTTTTGAAACGTAATTGGACGCGGAGAGCCGACCGTCATGTCCCGGCGTGACGTCACGCTCTCTAATGACATTTATTACGGACAGTTCATCGGCGCCACTCGTCTCCACATTCTATATTCACATTTTGAAATTAATTTCAGCGAGTATTCCCATTATATTTGGTTTAGTTACCATATTTGATGAGTGGTAAAATAATGCAGATGCGTTTTGTTGATATCATTTTGTGGTTTCAGCTACTTACTGATATTATTTTTGTAGTTACCCATGTAGGCGTTTGTTTTCAAGAGTCTTACCTGAAACAAAAAATAAATGTCAGACGTATTATAAACTGAATTAAAGTAAAATTAAACTAAGAAGGATTGTTTTATGTAATTTATAGCAACAATGTTGTGATGTTCGAAGACATGATTTACGTGTTAGTAATTTAAACAACAAGTGTGGCTCTTACTATTGAACTCATAAATTAGAGTAAAGTTACTTTACGCCAATATAACGTGTACAAAATGACCAGCATTCATGTCAACGTAAATCCCAAGCCAATAGAAGTAATAAATTGTGAAGCGAGCCGTTACACAGGTGCCAATGTTTTTTTTTCCACACGAACCAACGAAGATTGCCTCGATAAATAATTGTGGAGTAGCCCGACGACAGACGTCCACACTCTACGACCGGTGGTGAGTGATTGCATTTTGCATCGAGCGACTAACTTTATTGGGTAGTTTGAAAATAATACTTCTTGACAGCTAATTGATTTCATTATATCCTGGTTTATGATGGTAAACAATTAATTTTAAAAATAAATTTTGAGTGGACGTGGTCTAGCGGTAAGACTAGTGAACTCACGATCGATGAGACCCGTGTTCGAACGTCGCTAAATTCCGACTGGTACTAATGTAACTTTGTTATATGTACTTTGGTCCGTCCTATTAAAGAGTAATAGGCAGTCTGATGATGGTTATTAGTCCAGTCTGCTGTCCTGGGGTAGTACCATCACTTTCAAATGTAACACCCGTCAAGTGACTTGTCGCGTTTCGGGTGCAGTTTGAAAGTAGCCAGGTATAGCGAGAGGAGTGTGCACTGTCAATCTAGATGATGCTCAGTGAGGCATAGCGGAGGCGGGTTTCTGTTCATGGACCGCGTTCGAGCTTTACATCAGGCGGAGTGTTGTCATATGCCGAGTTACAATAAAAAAATAATATCATGATTATAATCTCCTTTATAAAAATAATATTATTTGCTAGTTGTAACGTGTTATTTAAAACGTGGTCTGCGTTTGTGAAAAACATAACTTTTAGAGTGAATACACGCTAATGGTCAGTTTTAATCAAGAGAGGCGTGTTCCTGCGACATCAAGTCCGATTGCACTTCGTCCAGGCCTGCAACAAGCTCAGTATTAAATTGCATTGTACACTGGCACTCATTCAGGCGCGCATTCTACTCTGCAACGCTGTAGGATATTCTATGGACTTGTCGCTAGTACATTTCTTTAAATGGCAAAGAACGTTCCGCTGCCGGCACATTATTAACTATGTCGGTGCTTTATTTTAAACCACATTCATAAAAACTAAATATATTTTTTAATTAAAATGTTCGCTGTTATGATTGAAGAAATATAGTAGTTTTGGTTAATCTAGCTACAATAGGCTTTTGTTTTACTGGTTCAGTGTCGAGGAATGGCATATTTAGGGATTTAGAGTGGAGGAGTCGTTTTCAAACCTGTCAAAAGTGACAGGAAAAAGGGCGGAAACGTCACCATAATGGATGTGTCACAGACAACGCGACCGTCCGACCACTTTGAGGTATGTCCGTGATCCCAGTGGATTATATTTGCAAGATTTTGATGAAAATTTTAATACTCAATAAAAAGTTACTTATTTGTTTTTGCAATAACAGTAGATTACAATCAGTTGATTGCAGATAATAAATTAAATGCACTCGTGATGAGAGTAATGAACGTGATGGTGAAACTTGATAGGAGTCAATCAATTAAATAAAAACAAATGCATCGGAAACACATGTCGTTATATGATGGATGGTGAATGATGATGCCATTGATTATTCAGATTGGGTGGGTTTAATCTACCAATATTTACTGTGCAGTTATTGTAGATTGTTTACCTAAATGTAAATCAGTACTTTTGGATAATAATATCGTATTTTGGGTGGGTGTTGATTGTGGAGGTAATTATGTTTTATTTTCAAATTAATCATAAAATTTACAGATGTCATCAGCCAGTCGACCATGTGACATAATCGAGTTGACAGTTAACAGCCGCCATATTGGTCGTTATCTGTCGCCGCCCTCCCATGCTATCTGTTTCACTTGCAACCCGATAGGGGGCGAGCGGCTAGCGACCCGAGCATTGGCGCTCACTCCTCGGGTAATGGGAACCGCGGCCTCTTTTTATTACTGACCCGCTAGTAAACAGATCATTCGGGTTTGTGGTGTTATAAAAACGAAATTAACCCAGCCCGGTGGATGCCACGATATACTGACTACTTTCAGTATTGCTATTAACATAAACACGCGTGTCATGTTCATGTTTCATTTAAAAGCTTACGTTAACTAGATTTGCCGACACGACTCATCTTTATATTAATTAACAAATTGACTATATAACACTCAACTATGAGCTGTGAAGATTTTTTATATTTGTGAAAATTTTGGATTTGAAATGATTATAAAATATCAATATAAGTAGACAACATGGAGACTAGGATAACACACACATACTCTTATAACACCTAGAACTCAAAAGAAATACATACTTCTTTATATAACATTCTTAACTAATATTATAAATGTGAAAGTATGTTAGTTAAAACGGCTGTACGGATTTTGGTAGATTAGAAGACGATATTAGCGCTAGGGAACACAGAACAACAGCTATTTAAACCCATTTAAAAGTCTCCTTGGAAATGGAATACCTAATCATACAAAGTTGCACTGCCCAAGGAGGCGTTTTACAACTAAATGTATGGCATGTTTATTGTTTTCATAAACTATATCCGCAATTTATAAAGCAATAATATTATAAGCATGTTGCGCTTTATTCAATGCTCCATTGGTTACCGGATCTGCGATGGCGCGTGCTCGTATTCACTCGTAGGGGATTATGTACCTACACAAGCGGTCCAAACTGGACGTCCACTATGACAATATTCGTTTATTCCAAAATAACAATATATCGTGCCTTTAGAGGTAAAACTCACTAAGTCACTTTTTTTTAATTGTAGCTCGGCATATGACAACACGACGCCTGATGTTAGGCTCGAGGCGGTCATGAACATGGGCCATGAAACAACTGCTACCACAAAGCTACTGTTTGCAGGCAGCTATGTCGGCTTGAGGAGATGTGAATGAGCACCATTCAAAATTGAGAGTGTATACTCCTCCCGTTATATCCAGCTACTTGATTGCTGAACTAGAGTCGCGACTAAATTTCTTCTCAGGTTGCACTTAAATGTGATGGTGGTAGTACCCCAGCATGGCAGACTGGGCCATCAACCATCATCAGACTCTTGTTGTGAAGTGATTCATTTATTAAACGTACTTCTTTAATTAAAAGTTAAAACCAAGAAATAATCATTTAAAATTAATATTTATCAATAAAAAGTAAGATTCATTAAAATAGTATCAATTAATATAATATCAAATAAAATAACATTTTTTTTTGTATCTGTCAGGCAAAACTTGGTGCGAAATTAACTTTAAAGATACTTTTTGAAAATTTCAGTGCCTTCAAATCTATTTTAGAAAAGTAATTGAATAATCTTTATAATCATTGAATAAAGTTTAAAACGTGGTGATTGTTAATAACAAAAGCGTTAAAAGTAGATAGTCATAAAACTTTAATTTTACATTTGATGAATTTTATACTTAGTGACTTTTGCTTTAAAGCGACAATAATATGTGATAGGAAATTGTTAAATATTGTCGTGACCCTAGCAAAAAAAAAAAAATTTAATTGTTAACTTTATTTATTAGCAGTAACTCTAAAAGATGTTTCCTAAACGATCAAGCGATTTAAATTTTTCGGTTTACGATCGACTTTAATTTTTATTAACCGACTTCGAAAAAAGCGGATATATTTTTTTGGGATTCATGGGTCGTGGAGGTGTTGATTATTATTAGTATTTTTTATTGATTCTACATTAGCGTGTAATCTCTACGAAAATAAACGAATTTTTTATATAAAATAAATTACCTACATCTAGGAAGAAATCTTGTGTGTAATTCGTTAGTCTATTTTCTCAAGTTAAAACGTTGTACAAAAGACAATTGACTTCATATGGGTCGGTGATAACCGGGGTTAGGAGGGACCAAATGAGCCTAGGGTCAGCTCACACGCTGTGCGGATCTCATATTTGTCCACCAAAACAACCTTTATTACGAAGATCGACGTATGTGGGAGACAACAGAATCTGTTGAAAAGTACCTACTCCTATATAACATACGACTAAATACGGACATGCTTTAGTTTATATGATATTATGGTAGCTCGCCATGTGACTACACTCCGTTAAAAAGTTTCAAGTTAAAGCTTGGATTAGCTGCTACCACAAAGCAATATCTGCAAACAGCAGTCGCCTCCGCTATGCTGGTATTAAAAGTCGAATGTTCATAAAGTTCTTAATTAGTAGAAAATAATTTGTGAGGAGGTCACACTTAATTACCTTAATCAGTTAAATAATTTATATTTATGTAAATAAATTAATATGGTATTTTTCAGTATTTTGGATGAAATTAAGATGTTGTCTATTCTAAATTAAAATATTTTATGCCGCTTACTATCGCGTTTATTTTGATTATTTGACTCCGTCGCGAGACGTTTTGATAGTTTTGCAGATTAATGTATAAATATTAATACAGATTTACTTAAAACATATTTAAATACGACCCTCATATTTCCAAAGAAATATCAGTAATTCATTCACTTTATTGAATAAACGTTTTCATATTGCGTGTCATGTAATAATATCTATTTATACGAAAATCTCGAAGCATTTTGTGCTCGATATGGCAGAATGAATTGTTAAAATTACGAGTTTGTTTGATTTTTTTTTGGACTAAATATTGAATAATTCAAAACATAGAATAATAGAATTATTCTTCGCCGTGATTACGATAACTGTAAAGCTAAGCGAAATAAAAACGATAGTAAGCCACATAAAATGATTATTTCAATTAATAGTAAAGTCTGTACCGAAATTGAATAGATGTGAAACGATTTTGTGACAGCAATCAACTCAGATAAAATAAGAATTGAAACGTATAGTAAAAGTTATTTCTACAAGGAAATTTATCATAAATCAAGTTTCCTATGAGAATAAAATATAAATCTGAGTGTAAAGGTATGTCCTAACTATAGCAATGTGTCATGAAAGACATTTATGCAAACATATTATATTTTATTTGAGGACAAAATTTATGGATTTTTGCATAAAAAAATATATCGATTGACATATACATACATAATTACATCATTGTCTACCTGTAGTGTTTTTAGATTTGTGAGATTGTCGAGCCTTCGAAACGTCACGTCGCATCAGATTAATCAAAATAAACGCGATAATGAACCACATAAAATATTTTATTTTAATTTAATTTATTTACACACTTTTCTTTTTCTTTTTTGGAGGTCATTAATCGGCGGTAAAGTCATTATTTAATTATGATAAATTAATTAGTGTGATATAATTACACCTTCTAGGACTGAATACGTACAAAATTATTGAAGTAAAATAGTAAAAAAAACAAACAAAAGTAATATCACAAAGTTTCTTTTTTCTTTTCTCATCTGTACAAGATTTAAAATTAAATATTTATTCGTCGATACTAAAATAATTATTAAACACAATAACAGTGTAAGCTTTTTTTTTTATAAAATTAGAAACGAGTAAATATATTACAGATACACATTTAATCTTCTCTGTCCTGTGATAAAACAAAGAATATGAGAAATAAGCGTAATCAAGTTTTTCATCGTAGCTGTTGGATATAAGGGAGCTCGTAGTAGGTAGACGTGGCTGGAGAGCAACACCGATGGAGATTCATTGAACCAGCCAGTCATTTATCAGCGCTCCGCTATCTCCATATTTACACTTTTGTTTCTTTTTTACACTGACGAACGTGGATTTAGAGAGCATTTTGTAACTTTGAAAATTCTAAATTTAGGTTTAAAGATAATCTTGGGATTTAATTTTTTTAAAAACTGTTGACAGGTTAGATGCTACATGGAATTAAATTAAATACTCATTAGGTTGACGATCGGCGTACATTTTTCTCTCTCAGACATTTATCTGTCGTAGCAATTATTTCCGCTCATGGACCACTAACATTAGGCGGAGTGTCGGCCGCTATAAAAAAAACCTTATTACCAAAAGATGAAATAAAAAAGGCAGGGTGAAAATATTAGAAAAATCAATTTAAATATAAATAATCAAAATATTGTTATATTGCTTTAAAAAACAATTGAAAGCGATGAAAGCTCGGTATTTCATCTACTTTATTCCTAACTACTCAAAGAAAGTGTTTTATTCTTTCGTTCCAACGGCAACGTTCTTGTGTGCAGTTGGTAGCACTGTCGCTGATGACAGTTCTTTTGTTTTATTCTGTTTTCACGCGTTTACTCTCGGGATGAGAAAAAAGTTTGCACATCCACCGTCAGGTTGAGGAAATTGACTTTTGGAGTGACAGCTGCCAAAGAGTATATACCCCAGATCGATTCTGGTATATGAGCTGTTCATAGTTTAAAAGCGAAAATAATAAATAAAACCTATTATTTCAGTAAATCGTCAATATTTAAACCTCAAACATAGTAAAATGAATATTTTATTCCCAATAGTAACTAAAAATGTCAAGTCTGAGAGGAACCCGCAGGCATTATCGAAAACTGCTAGAACTTTTCACCACATTCGCTCTCATGTGCAATCTGAAACTTTCAGCTGAGCATTGTAAATTTATTGTACTCATTCTAATCCATTTAATAGTTTTACTTTAGTATCAAACTGGGAGAAATATGTGAAATCATAGACCGAAACAAAAATATATAAATTAAAACTTATTGTTAACTGATAATGGAGTAAAAGCTGTTCAAATGGTATGTAAAATAATAATAATTATAAAGTAAAAAGCATAATTATTAAAAAATTAAGGGATGAAATCTAAAAGGCACATAAAGTTTTCAAGAGATATTTATAATGAAGATTGTAAAAGACTAAACTCCGACAATGCAATATCTTCATTGTGGTTCTGTGTCGCCGCATAAAAATACCTAAGCCTTCTTTTCCCTCTGCGTGAGCCCTCCTACCCTCACCCAGTGGGTGGTCGGTTGATGTCCTCCGCAATAAAAATTCAGTTAATAGCTTTATTTAGTGGATTAAGGAGGAACGCCACCTAAAATTGCTTAAGTTATGATGTCACCTTAAAAATATGTTTTATGTTAGTTGTTTTTGATGTATACAATTCGATAACTCATGCGGTTTATGAAATGGTTTGGGTTTGTAAGTAAACTTATATTGTAACTACATTACAGACATTAACTGTCGTTATATTATCTATAAATATTGATGTAAGTATATGTACCTATACAAATTTAACAACAACATGGATATGACATGCCACGATTTCAGTGCAGTAATCTCCATGAGAATAGAAAGAAAACGGAACGTGCATTTATTTCAGTCGGTTTCAGTGGTGCAGTGGCTAGCACATGTTCAATTTGTTACACCGAGATTCCGGGTTCGATTAAAAAAAAAGTATTTGATTCGAATCTAAGTGGTACAGACGTGTTGAGTACTTCACTTGTTACCCATAACAGGGTATCCTAGTTTGGAGTTTTTTTTTTGACAATATGTATAAGCGTCGACTATATATTTTAAAATTTGTGCAAAACCTCAGAAAACATAAATAAAGTAATACCTATAGATTAAATTGAATAACGAATAAAAGGGGTATACTAAATGTTTTGTTTCATTAAATTTAAATAACATTCGTAAGCAACGATGCTTTGTCAAGCTTTGCAGATAGCTACTCGTACACAGGTGTCGTGAGCCATCGGTATGCTGCAGACTCGTTGAGTCAGCATTACTCTTGCCAAGTAAATATTTTGCAAGCTGTTTACATTCTATTCAACGAGGTTTATTTTGAGATCTATTTTGAAACATAATTAACTCTGAAGACGTTCAAGTTAAACTATACTCAATTGCAGATGCTATTACAAAAAAGTGTAAGTTTCTTTATTATTTAAAAAGAATGTGTGTCATTTACTAATTAAAAATTATATAGTTACTAATCTTGTCAGAGGGAGTTTGTTATTAACAGCTGAAAGTTAGTAAAATGGCGCAATTCACGCGGTTGGGGCACGTCCTCGGCATTACTTACCATCTAGCAACAATTTGTTTTTCTTCCCCTTCGTCTCGGCATAGTCCTGAGAAAAACTTCGGCCAAAACGCTCTGCTTTTTAGTCACAATTTATTCTTCCAATAAACTTTACTGTGTTGTTCTTGCATAACAAATGCCTACAATATTTAAGCTCTGCCTTAGAAAAATATTGTTTACTTTCAGAGATTTCTTCATGATGTGTCATAGAATATCATCATATTATATAAAGCTCGATTACCACTCACTGACTGACTCACTGACATATATTATGAAGCACTTGCTGGGGGGTTAGAGAGATGATTCTTTTTGGGGCGTGTAGAGGGCGTTCCCGCGACCCCAGGAAAACCTCGACTTTGACCGGAAGTGGACTTTGGACCGGAAGCGATGCCGATATCTCGGAAACGGAACGAGATAGGGCACAAGTGCCGAAACAAAAGTCGTAGGGAATGCCCTCTAATATCGAAATCCATTATATGTTTTTTCAAAAAAAATTTTTTTTTTTCAAATTACCCGAAAAATTACTTTTTCAGCGCCGCGAAGCGCGCCCAAAAAACTAGTTTTAACATAAATATGCATAATAATAAACGTATATTTAGTAAGGAATAACGATTCTTCCGGTCATCAATTTTGTCGTAAAAATAAAATAGTAATCTAAGAATAAACGGGACTTAATTAATTATGTAATAACAGATTCATAACACTTCATTCACGTAAAGAGCCAAACTACGTGACGGGCGGATACAAAAGAAGGGAAATGGAGGAAAAAATCGGTGATCACTATTTGAGATGTGAGTTTCTGAGTGCGGAGGTACGCCGAGTGGCTCGCGACTCAAACGGTCCGTGACAAAAGCGGTTCTTCCATGCTAAATGTCATGGTATGCTATTGTTCTCCTTCGCCCTCTGTCCTAGCACCCCTTATTTCCTTCTGTACAACTGACATTTGCGCCCTCCTGTTTTATCTATAGGTATGTATTTGAGGATATGTTCCGTTTTACAATACCTGTTGTGGTTTACTAATTATGCAGGTAAGTAGACATAGATAGCTTGGATACTTGCTTATTTGTGTATTATTCAAGTGTTAGGTTATGGTGTAACTAGTTAATTAAATTAATTGTTTTATTAATTAGTCTAAGTACGTAGAATGTAGATAAAATTAACTATTTGGACATGGCATACATATTTTTTAAATGCAAATTTAATTGATTCAGATGAAGTAAATATATGTAAGAAGAAGTGGTGGTCGGAGGAGGGACGTTAACTTAATATGGCGAGGGCATCACGGCAATTTGTTCGAGACGAACCCCGGACTTGCCTGAGTGCTTGTGGATGCGCACTTGCTTCATAGAGGGTTATCAAACGTTCCTTAAATTTAAGGTAGTGAAGTAGCAAAATTAAGAAATGATATATAATATAAATTATAGATCAAATTGATATAAATATATATAACTTGTTTGATATATTTTGAGAGTTCCTGGATGCTAAAATTATATAAAAATGTTATGTGAAATTAACATTCAATAAGGCGGCATAAGGAAAATATATTAATATTCTTTGAAACAATTTATTTATAATGACAAGTTTACCGAAAGTACCATCCCTGTGATGGGTTTACGCTTGCGCTATCGAAAGGAAATCGTGCGAAAAGTGATTATGGATCGGTAAGACTTAAAACCAGCACACTACACTGACAGTGCTTTTAAGATGGCATACAATATACATACAAACATTGTAGGTATAGCTAACTCATATTTACAGCGACAGCTACGCGACAACTTCATTAGGAAGCCATAAGTCGACGAGGCGAGAAGCAGAGGGGCATCGTACTACGAACTCTACATATTCAAGTGTTTGCTCTTAAGAAAATTTATATACCCCTGACGACTTATAGACTGGTAGATGCTTTTATTGAATTTATCAGAATGTTCAATTTGATTCTTTTTACTCGAATGAACTTTTAGTCTTTGAAATTCTGTTTGTGCATTTCTCGTTAGTTACAAAGCTAAAGTGTACTCAAAGAAATGATAAAGTGGACAAGTTTTAGTATTTGCATATAGCGATTCAAACGAGCGACGTCCAGTATCGAAGATATGTGCAAAGGGCTCGCTGACCGTCGACAATAAAATTGTATTTGCGAAGAAATTTAATAAAGCGGAAGTGGATGGCCATTACGGCTCGCCCTCTTTGCAAACAGCGGGTTGTGGCGCCAGGGACGCTTCATGCCTGCCTACAATAGCTTGCTTGTTATGTCCACCGCCCATTCCTAACCAGCAACTCGTATCACTAAATTGTATAAGGTGAGACAGAAACTAGAAAAAGTAACGTATTAAAAATAATTGAAACCGTAATAAAATTGTTATGGTACATAATTTAATAAAGTTATATTTTTTCTTGTTTTTTTTAAGACCCCGATGTGTGACCACTGTTAAGTTAGAGTGAGATCCATGAGCGACAACAGCTATCATAAAAAAATTCTGCGCCTCCCCTATGCCAGCTCAAAGAGAAGCGCACTGTCCACGTTGACAGCGTATATGATCCCTAACCACGACTTCCCTTTATAGGTGATAGACTTGCCAATAATCATCATCATTCTGCCTACCATTCTTACGTAAGTCTATTGGAATCTCAGCGTTTCATATTAAAGAATCTGCATTATTCAGTCCCCTCATTTAACAGTGGTGTAAGCATCTCATCTCGGGTGGGCGTGCCTAAGTGGATAAACGACATCAGAGCTCAAACTGTAGTGCCAGCTCAAAGCCTAAGTGCCAGATAAAACAGATTCCTTTGTTATTATGTATCTTTATTTAAATTTTTAGCATCATATTCTCAAATTACACTGTTACAAAGAAAATTGTGTTCAGATAATAACAATAAAATTTGATTTTTGTTTTATTCGATTATGAATTGAAAAAAACCGAATAGAAAAAAAAGTCATGTACACACAGTCTCAGGGGGAATAGAACCCATGTTCTTCGTTTTGCGCACGGATGCTCTGACCACTAAAACACACAGCGCTTACGTTTTTTCAGTTTAATTTACATCATAATTTAATAATAACAGTCCTACATTTTATTTTTGTCAAAATATAAGCACTGTACGAATGCGTCAATTAGAAATAATCTCAACTGTAAAGTTAAGCTTGCAGGCGATAATATTTGTATAAAACCAAGTAATATGTGAACCCAGTACGTGGAAGGACAGCTGATGTAAAGATAAAATAGAGGAATTTCAACGCGTTCACAGCAGAGCATCTGTAAACAAAGTGGAGGCCGTGTGCTCGTCTCTCTTGTGATATGTGTGCGCGACGATTTGTCCTGTTCAATTACCATCATAATATATGAATATTCCAAAAAAAAAATGCAATAAAAAGAAAATATTTTTTAAAATTCATGTTTTAATGATATTATTACAATTATGTATGTCGTATACAGTATATAATATATATGTAAATATTTATAGGAATATACAAAGTAATTACTTGTTTAAAGTGATAAAAAGACATCGTTGTATAGACGTCGTCGTCGTGTTCCTCACGTAATTTTATTCATGACATCCCTTAGTGTTTATTGCATGGCATACGTTGGACGAGATTGGTCGTCGTTTGACGTCGTCGACACGGCGCGGCGCCAGTTAGCCGCCCTACTTGTTGCTCGACGCCACATTCAACTATCAAACACTATCAACTTATTTATATTCTCACTTCTTTTCACACTCACTTATGTCATTACGAAAAAAATATAGCAAAGAAATTACTTTTATTATTTATACGAGATAGTCTAGACATTATTTCATGAATTTATTATCTGCTCATTTATATTCACACAATTTAGAATAATCGGAAAATTGATTAGTTAAATATAAACTAGACCCTTTCAAATGTTCATTATTTTATGTTTGACTTAACAAACAGATGATTGTAATTCTTCGAAGTATATGAACTTGTACGAGTTAAATTTTAATATAAATCACGAACGAGAAGTCTCTGAAGTGTTGAAGTTCATAATGTAAGATGGCGCTAGTTTATAAGTTGCACGTACTCGTATAGCCTTCATTGTTCTCTTGTAGCGGCACCGAATCAAAAGCTACCGTCGAGAGACGTGACCGCCAACACTTTGATTAATGGAGGAACGTTCTCATATTATTAATTATTCACGAGTGTGGAAATTAATAATGTTAGGGTGCATTTGACATTGCAGCGCTGCAAATGCAGCCGCCGCTCGTCATGTACGTATACACGTCAACGGCTTCAGCGCTGCGTGACTGGTTATGTATGATTGGTTCTGAGTTATGAAGTATAGGTTTCCTTAATTAAAGTGGCATTATTACTTACAACCAAGTCACATGCGACTGTAGGTTTGATACCATTTAATTTACTATATGAAATTTACTATTGTTGCGTAAAACATTTACTTTGCAAGTTTATTTCGAGTACAATTTTAATGACGAACCAATTAAGTTTAAGTGATGGCAAAATAGCATGAAAAACATGCCTCGGTTATATGTATCATAAAGACCGTAATCTCAACAAATGTTTAAGAAAAACACAAAGATGTTAGTAAAGCCTCGAGCGGGCACTTAGTGTGGACTATTAAGGGCGCTGTGACCGCCAGCGCGCGACGAACGACGAAAACTATAAAACCGTTAAAGTAACGTTTCAGCAGCCGTAAAGAGCGTCGCAAGATCTGTTGACAATGTCGCCCCGACCCGCCATAAACCGTATGCACCCGGCGCGGCAGTAAAACTTAACGGCACTCTGATTAAACTTATCTCAGAGTGAAAGCAACGTCACCCGCAAATCACGACCTTTTCTACTAATACCCGCATCTATTCACGAGTAGACAGAGAAGAGTTTTGAAGGAGCCTTTTAAAAGAAAATAATCCAAATGACTCTGGCGCGCAATCTGCCGAGATGAGACTTATTGCCTGCCTACTTGGCTCTGCGCCGAGTGTCGTCCACTTTGTTACGCCAATACATAAAATGCACTACAACTCCAATAATGTGCAATGTCACGTAACAAACAGCACTATGCATAAATTAGACATTCCTTTTACAGAAAAACAAAACACTGCCTATTATTGTCATGAAATTATTTATAAGCTTATCGTGAAAATATTACAGTTTCTTTATTTAAGTCCGTTAACATCTCATAAGACTATCAAAGCACTTTAAAAGCACTGAAAGGATGTTATAACCTTTTTTATAGCCTCATCGTTTCATCAATGGAAATGTGCAGGACCCTTAATGGCCGAGCTAAGTGCACGAAGACATTCATGGCATTGCAAAAATTTGTATTGCGTGAATTTATTTCGAAGCGGTTCATTTTATAGGTACGCTTTAAAGAGTACACCACAAATGCGCGTGTCTCTGCTGTAACTGTCATATATTTGTTGAAACTGACATGGGACGTTTGTCAGTAGAAGTAAATGTGACCTATCCTTAATGCAATGATATACTTTACCTACCTATTATAAAAAAGAAGGCAGCTAATGGTTGCATATTAAAAGAATGAGAATCATTTGTGATTAAATTACTTTAAGCGCTTTTAGTAGTTATGTTAGGTCACATTCCAAACTTAGTTAATGTTCGTATTTGTTAATGTAACTAAAATAGATAACCATGGTTACATAGTCTATGCCTTACATTTTGATCATTACTATGTATTAAAGCCGTTAGATTTTCTTTAACTCGTAACAATGCGAACTTAGTACCCTGAGCAAGACTCGACAGTTAACCTTGGGGACAGCAGAGAGAATAAAAAAGTAGACAAATAAGGATACATAAGAAGTTTGTAATTGTACTGTCAGTAAAACTGGCGCTGCAGTACTCTAAAAATAATTGTCTGATATCTCTGAAGACACGCCCATCTAAAGTGTTAACTAATTTGGGATGTAAACTTGATTGTAAACCGATTTATATTGATTGATGTCCAATTGGCCGAGGTGAACTTGTTGAACAGCACAAGCAAAAATCGTTCTTAAGGTTCTGTGGCTAACCTTTAATTATTGCTCATTGTACATGAGTATAGGGAGGCAAGTACGAGCTATTCCTACTAGTGAATTTTTTATAATCCGAGCTGGTCAAAGGGTGTCGAAGATAAATATTAAAAACTAGTCGTATGTGCAACATTAAGGCCTGAATCTATTAGTTATTTGTTCTTATTTAAATAACTATTTTATTTATATTTATTTATTTACCAAATTATTATTTAAGTTTTATTACAAATTATAAACGACGCTTATTGAATTTTGGGAACAGGTACATAACGTGAAGCTATTTTGAAGTTTCAGTTAGGCTGACATTCTGAAAGGCAACCAACCAGACGGTCATGTATTGTAGGCTTGACTATTTTAGCCCCATAATCGATATGACAAGCAAGCACTGGCGTAGTATTTGTAGGTACGGCCTAGTTATAGCCTAATTTATTCACAAATTGAGTTTTTCTTTGATAATAACGAATACATTATTATTTTAATAGCTTTCGTTACAGACATATTTTAGTATAAAAGAACGTAATTTGTGTCTTGTAACTTGTGTCTCGCTTCACTCTAGTTCAAAACAATTTTTAAATGCCATATTAATTAAATTTATATAATTATTTATCTGTATCAATATATTTTATATAAAATTATCTGAAGAAATTATTAATAAGTATTATAACGTTAAAGAAAGAAAAATATGTTACAGGAGTTATACCTACGTTAAAAAGACCATTGTATTTTATTCTTAAATTAACTGAAAATTCTTTCACGTAATTGAAGTTTAATTCAATTCCAATTATGTAAAGATAGTAGTTTAATTTCAAATAAAGTCGTATCTATGTATATAGGTCGTACTAGTCGATGAGTTAGGGCGGGCGGGGTTGAGTGACAAATGAACCCGACGCGGCAAGCGACAAGACACGGATATCGTCCTCGGTGTGCATAGTAAGCAGTAGCTTTATTTCCAATTTAGTTTGTCGATTTTGATCAATCTATACCTACCTACCCACAATCCGAGACAGGATTTAAATTTAATAATACTGTTAAAAATACCGTTTATATTTAACCTAAAGTGTTTATTCAGAGAACAGACACTCAAATATTTTATGCATGCAATTTTATTTATAATTTGTGATTTGAACATCATGAAGTCAAGTGAGGGAATAAAAATAAGAAAAACGTAATAGCGTGCGACGACGGACGTTCTAAAAGCGAGCACAATTAACATAATTGTATTTGTATTCATACAATCTGTTCAACGGTGGTATCAAAACACCTCAGTTATTCGCCGTTTTATAAAGTTTTCTTTTACGGAAAAGTTTCATAATTAAACGACATCAAAGAATGGCAGCGATGAAGTTACACTTTGGGTCATTATTCAAAGAGTCTGTAACCGAGATAAGGGACCTTTGACGCCTTTTCAATAGAAGTTTGTTTAGGCCCAGAAAGTGTGACCATTAATTTTATTAGATACTCCTTTAATTATACACCTATACTTTATGTCATCGATAAATATTACTTTAATAATAAATTGCAGAAAATTAGAGCAGAAGGATTGTAATCAGTGTTGGTGGTGAAATTGTGAATGTAATCATTTCTATAGTGGTTGCCTGCAACGCTGATAATTGATTGGTTCTATTTGAAACAGACATCAGTCTAGGGTTGTTACAATGTAGACAAGTTGGAAAGGAAATCGAAAAAGAAAATAGTGCGTAAATTTCAAAAAAACACACAAATTAAATATAGTAAACACTAAATTACACTACATACATTAAATTTATTACGATTAAATTAATAAAATAAAGATTAAATATATTCGTAGGTCACACTTCGGCTTAAATAATTAGCTTGCATGGACGATTTGTCGCTGCAAGTTATTAAATATCTTTCAAACATACACTTTTTTAATAACTAGTTCAAAATTATTTAAAAAATAATTAACTAGTTATAATTAGTACCAAAAACCATCCAATTAAAAACAACAACAGAAACTGAAAGTGACATCCCTAACAGAGATAACCCTTGCAGAACCAAACTTGTTTTTATACTCTGGAATAACAACCTTATAAACAGAGCTCATAATTTGTACATTCGCTTAACATTGTATAACCAGATATGGGAATGTTTCTGGTAAATGGATTTGTCAACTTCTGTGCTCGTAATTAAATAAATACACGATTGTTTCTTGTAAATGTTAGATTGGAGAGATAGTGCACGTCGCCTCATTGCGTCTCGGTAAATTTAATGAGTTTGGTGACAGTAATTATTGCAGTCACTTATAATGTGTTATATTTTTTATATAATAAATTATACATACTTTGCTAAATGTACATAGTTGAGAATAACGATTTGATAAGAATGGAAGCGACGGCAGTAGCAAAAGAAAACACAAAATTAAGTAAATTACAAAGTCATTTCAATGCAAAACGACAAACCACAAAAGCTGTGGACGCCGTCACCTGATCTTTTTATACGCCTTTTGTTAAGTTAACTTTTTAAAACCTTCTCTTCTGTCTTCTAACAAACAATTTAAAAGCCTAACTCCGTCAAATATACTTTTCAGAAGAGATTTGTTATTCACTCAAAAGTTTTAAGTGGCTGTGAAACATCGTCGTCAAAGATTTAAATACGTAGTGCGTTCCACTCAATTGCAACTTTACAAGTGAAAGAATAAAGTGTACAATGGAACGAGGAAAGGTAAACGTCTTCGAATGTTCCCCGACACGTCGATCGGCAAAGTTTCTCCGACCGCCGACAAACCCAGCAGCTGTAGGTTAATAGTCTACAAATTCGGGTGAATAAAGCAATACTAGTATTTAACTAAGCTTTAAGTGTTTTTTTTTTATTTTGCCAGTGAATTGTAGGATTTACGAATTAGATGTGAGGTCTTAGTCTACAGAAACACGAAATCCTTAATTATTAAAAACGTTAGGACTTTAGGTTCGATAAGAGTGCAATGTCTGTAATAGCCCCCCAGTGGGTCGGCCCATTCCTCCATTAGGCGGGCATGTCGGGAACCCCGCAACGCACAGCTTGCCACCGCTACCCACTCTTACTTCGTTACTTTTATTTCTTCGTTAATACACTACGAAATTAAGTTTACAACTTCTTTATCTTTATTGCACACCGACGCGATACTTATCTTTAATAAAATTTACTTCTACTG
Source organism: Tinea pellionella (assembly GCA_948150575.1). NCBI lineage: Eukaryota > Metazoa > Arthropoda > Insecta > Lepidoptera > Tineidae > Tinea > Tinea pellionella. The sequence goes on from OX411258.1 coordinate 5,661,884, forward strand.
TCAAATAAGTGAGAAAAACGAGCAGAATTTATAGATAAAAGAAAAAAGTTGCTTATTGTGTTACCGAGTAAAATACGTAAAAGCTCTCGGTTTTTATCTCGTTAGTTCTCGTACATAGAAAGGATCATAATTGCAATAACCGCATTTATCCGCTACCATGAAAGTCTTGAATGTAAATTTTAATCGAGTTATTTTCTGATGTGGATCCTATGTCCGAGAAAAATGAGCTACTGACTTTACTATATTTTCTCTCTCGGAAATATAACGGATTACTTTTAACTTATTTAACTTGTTATTAAAGTAAATAGACTTTATTTTCTTTGTTAATTACATAAAATTATGTTCAAAAATAATCTAAAAAAATATTAAGCTTTAAATTAATTAAGAATATGTATTTAAAATTGCCTTTCATTGTACATGTTGAGCGTTTCTCTGAGCTTCGTCAGCAAGGCTTGACAGCACTCGAGCCGTGCACTCAGGTTGGAGGCTCAAGAGTGCTGGCGTGGCGGAAGGCGGCCTCTTACAACCTGTCTCGAGCCTTTGTCGACACACCGGACTACTATCGTTACGATAAGAAAAAAAAACTTTTATGAAATACACATGTACAGCCTTAAAAATATTTTATAATAACCTATAATTTTTGAGTTATGTGGTTTGGTTTTTTTTTGTAATTGACTGAACATAATAATTATTACTGCACACTTTCGACAAAATATTTAATCCATTTATTAATATTAATATAAACCATTAATAATCTAGGAAATTTATTATATTCTAAATGTTTCACAAATTTTCCATCTTCTTTTATAGGCTGAATCGATTGGTATTCTAATTCACAAACTCTGAACGCCTCATCGACTGTGATGGTTAGGAGTAATGGAGAGAAATCGTTTAGAAGATGAAATTTATTTCTATTTATTTATTAAGAGAGTAAATTTTCAAATGATTATATTCCACAACTAAAATAAGCAATTAATATTGGTATTTTTCTTAGATAAGGATGATTTTCAATTTCTCAGTTCAGTCGTCCCGTCACGGACGTTGAGGGATGTGCGTGTCGATGCATTGTGACAGTCCACCCCAACTTCCTTCGATATCTACTACTCAACAATTCACATGGATACACGTGTTAACACTGACCAAATGAGAATAAACTCTAAAGTAATGGTTATATGGATGTAAATCGTAACACGAATATGTATCTACGTATTCATTTTAACCCCTCGAATGCCTCCGATTTCGCTTTTCGCAATCAAACGTCTAAGATATCCCGAATCAATTAGTTTTCCGGAACCTTAGGCTACCATTATATTATTTAATTTACTACATTTTGCTTAATTCTTCGTTAGGTTTTATGCAAACATGTTTTAATTAAATCAAGAGATCTATTGTGTCTTACTAACGCGTTTATATTTATTACGAGTATTATAATCCGATGTTACGAAAGCTTTATAAACATCGTATAAACCGTAACTATAATCAAAATAAGCACGATACTAAGCCACATAAAATATTTTAATTTAGTTAGGTATATTTTGTTTTCTATTTGAAAGGCAAGGCATTTACTTTAACGATTGTCAATTAACATAAGATTTTAATTTAGCCATAGTTATATAATACTATTTCAGTAGATACGTAGAGTTATAACGTATTCATGTAATTAAGTGATATTTATGTGCAAAAGCGGTTTCAGAGCGACTATTTCATGGTAATAGAACATTTCTCGATGTGGTTATCGCTTTTCAATCAGAGTTTTATTTACCTATTATATACATAATAGTGGTACGTACATACGGTTTAACGACGACATATTAAATATTTAACAATAAATAAAAACTTTATTTTGTACTTCACATGTACCGTACAAGTTCGATTGAGTCCTGGAGTCTGTACTAGTCTCATGATCAATGCCATCCCTTATTTGATACATTTAACTTAATTATTTTATTATTATCTTAATTATTACATTTGTTAGTGTGTGTTGTGTATGTGTAATAGGAACATTTTTTTTATTGTAGCTCAGCATATGACAACACTCCGCCTGATGTAAAGCTAGAGTGCGGTCCATGAACGGATACAACTGCTGCTAACAGAGATATCTCTCTGGGATGCAGTCGCCTCAGCTCTGCCGGCTTAAGGAGACGAGTAAGAACGATCTAGATTGACAGTGCACACTCCTCTCGCTATACCTAGCTACTTTCAAACTGCTTCCGAAACGCGACAAGGTCACTTCACGGGTGTTACATTCGAAAGTGGTGGTACTGCCCCGGACGGCAGACTGGACAAATAGCTATCATCAGTCTGCCTACCACTCTTTACACATATACACTAATTTATTATTGATATATAAAACTAGATGTGCAAAAACATTCCTATGTGACGCGAGAGAAAAGATGACCACAGCCACTTTTAGGTTCTCTGTCAGTTAGTATTTAACTTGACGGCAACATTGTCAAATCGTTTGAAGCGACCTACGATTTTTTTTATGTCAGATGTATGAAGTTTGCACCTCTCAATGGTAATTTACGAATGAACTATAATATTGTATATTTTTGCGTAAGATATGTGATTTAAAACATTTGAAATAGAGTAGTCGGTATTATTCGTTTGAAGAAATCAGGAAGAAGTGCTCTTGAAGCGTTTGGAGGGTTCACGAGCCCTCTTATTTGGCGCTCAACATATTATTCGATCTTCTTAGAATCGTAGAATAGAGACCGAAATGATAGTCGTATGGTACCTATATTTTTTTTCCTTATATAAATAATGTAATATTAAAATATGAAAGTTAGTGTGTATATATATTTTTTTATTGTAGCTCGGCATGTGACAACACTCCGCCTGATGTAAAGCTAGGGACCGCCATGAATGGAAATAACTGCTACTACAGAGAAACCTGTGCGGGTAGCAGTCGCCTCCACTATGCCGGCTTGAGGAGACGAGCATGTACCATCTTAGATTGACAGTGCACACTCCTCTCGTTATACCTGGCTACTTTCAAACTATTCCCGAAACGCGACAAAGTCACTTCACGGGTGTTACATTCGAAAGTGTTGTATATATCACGCATTTCTATTTATCTTCATATTCAAAAGGAGAATGGCCATTCGTCTAAGAAAAATGGGCCCACAATTTTTTTCTCAAGTTTGCCTATAATTTTTAGTTACATTTTGTAGAAAAATAAATCCGCTTCATTATTACCAATCACTTTTAATTTTTTTACCCGGGTTATTGAGTAATTAGATGTTTTTTGAAGCAATATTTGAGGTTATTATTATTTTAAATGCTTTAATAATTGAAGATATCTGTTTTTTATGTAATTAAAGATTGTCTATTGATTGGGAAATGATGTGTTGATATAATTAAAATGAATTAATAAAAAAATAAGATATTATTTTAAAATATTGTTTTGTTACCAAACTACTAGGTATCAAGTGGGCCCACAAATGGGCCTTTAACACCCATTTATGGAACACGAAAAATGTTGATTGGTACAAAAATATATTAGTCTTATTTTTATAGTGACTCGACATGTGAACACACTTTTCCGTTGAGCTTGAGTTCGATCCATTGCAACCACTGATTAATGTTTGCAGCCAACAGTCGCCACCGCTATGTCGGCTCAAGGAGACGTATGGAAGGGGCACTTCTTAGAGCACACTCTTCTCGTTATACGCAGTTACTTCCAAGCTGATATCGAATACGCGACTAGGACACTAGTGTTACACTTGAAAGTGGTGGTACTGCTCCAGGACGATAGACTGGGCTGGATGATTACAGTCATCAATCTGCCTACCTCTTTCAAATAAGTTTTTAAAGATTGAACAATATTCCAGACATGAAATTAAGATGGCAGATACCAAGTTGAAATTTTCTTGTGTTAGAATTAAGATAGTATCTAGAATGGTTTTGATCCTAGCCACCGAGTGACGGGCACCGCCATATTCGTCGCATAAATCAAGTGTTCGCCAACGAAGTGACGTTATTCCATAAGCGATCGAGTGTCAGACCGTCTAGAAATAAAAGCAAGAGAATTTTTCACTACTTCAGTGGTTTGTTCTGTAATGCGTGCTATGAAATTCGTCTTGCATTTTTAGCTTAAACATCATTTCACAAAATTTTGCTGATAGCATTTTTTTTCAGAATATATTAGTCACCACACTGCGTCTGATGTTAATATGAACTGAAACTGAACTGAACTGTTTGTAGGCAGCAATAGTCTCCGCTATGCCGGCTTGACGGATGACGCATGAGTCCAGGTTGATTACAACAATTTTATAATAAACAACAACAAATTCTGATTATGCTTAGTTTTAAAAGTGATTATATGATCTATCTCCTCCTAAATATATTTCTTTTAAGAACGCACTCATGTAGACAGAATCCAATCGATATCGATGGGAAATAGATATTATTACAACACTAGGCGGGAGCATCGGGTTTCGCGCGGTTTGCCTTCAAGCCGCAAGTTATGCGTTCTTGCGTTCTGAGGTCGACAATATTCCTGTTACAAATGAACTCGGAATTAACTAACTATATTTTCATGTATAAACTTGATTTTAGGTATAAATAAAAATAATAGACTATATTATTGCAGTCTTCACGCCTAAACAGATTTAAATAAAATATGGCAAGAGATTTGGCTATAAAAAAATTTGTAGAGGGTGAAATAGGGGATGAAATATTGTATGGGAGCTCATCATTAAGTAAGGGATGAAAATTCACATTCAGGCTTTTGGTGATAATTAAAGAATTACGCGCTACAGTGTTTCTGAAAAACCATCCCCCAAAAAGGTAAAGTAGGGAATGAAAGTGTGTATGTGGAATCATCGCTTCTCAAGTTAGTCGCATAATATTAATTATAAGATTCCAAAGTTTATAATAATAAAATGATAAATACAAACGAGTTACAGAGAGAAAAACGAGAGAAATGAAATTGAAACGTTGAGAAAAACTGAGGAGTGTATTCTTCTGAAAAGGTCGTATTTCCATGATACTTAAACAAAATTTACCAAAACAAATGAAAACACACATCTATTTGTTAAGATTGAAATAAGTGTTCTGAAATTAATCGCCTTTTGTACTGTCAGTATTTATTTGTATATTCAAAATATTTATTTTCTTTGAGAAATATTTGGTTATACGCAGATTTGTAATATACCTACGCAAAAATAAACCCATTTTAATCGGGAATGTTTCAATTTTAGCATTTTTTTTTTCATTGTAATGGAAACAGTTACTTTTGAAGTTCTACAATTTTAATAAATTTATATGGGATACGATTTCTGAATAAAATTAAATACGTGATATCAAAAGAGAGACGTTTTAAACACGGAGTTCAACTTTAACGTTTATTTACATGTTTTAATTAAAAATAATATGTAGTGTTTTCTTAGGTTTTGCGCTAACAAAGTAATAAACAATATAGAACTTATTTACCAAAGTCTATTGTAAATTAATCATAATATATTTGACTCAGAAATTCAAAGTTTCAGACGAATTTTCTAAAATAATATCGTGCTAAGTTAAATTAACGGTTCCTAAGCGAAGCTTTCTTTCTAACGTTACACACGCGGTTGCTGGTGTTGAACAGGACATAAACGTGATCGTCACTGGCACCAGTAGCCTCCTAATATGCGTCTCTACCTTCGTGCTCTCTCTTCACCATGCTTTTCTTCTACATCATCTGTTTCGTTGCGGTGTTTTGCTTTTTGTTTTGCAATTTGTAGCTGACATTCGAGTTAGTATCATTCAAGTATTTACGTCATGAATGTGTGAACATGAAGTGTAATGGAATATTAAATTACAAGGAACGAGTTGATGTACTCGGAACGAATGTAGTAAGTTGTATTGTTTGAAAATGACGTATTATTACATCAATGCTGTTCGTGAAGTTGCTGGAAGTGACAGAATTTAATCCAATTAAATACAGGTTGTTTCTCTAAAATGACAATTTACTTCTGTTTATTGGGTACTATAAAACAGAATGCTGTCTCTGACAAATATAACAAAGTATGTATAGAACAATAAAACAAAATCCAGGGTTCGTTTACAATTTGACAAATAATTAAACCGAACATCTTTTATATCGCTGTTGTTGTTGTTTTATTAAAAGTGAAGGTTTCATTGCCCACACAGCCCAGTCATATTTTTAAGAGATATTCATTGCATGGCCTTTAATGTTTTCCTCTATTTGTTTTCGTAAAGTGGTGAAATTTTTAACAAAACGCACTATAAGGGAAATTTAAAACATAAGCATGCTTTTTTATTTTGAATCATTTTCCCACACCGACACACGTTTACAAACATGTTATTATTACATAAGAAATACAAGTTTAGGAAACTACCACAGAATCTCGCCAGAACTCTTAGGCAAGCTAGTATGTTACTATACAAATAAAAAAACAGCTAGCTTTATTAAAAGTAAACAAAGAACAGAAAAAATCTTCTTTATGATGTATGATGAAGAGTAGTAGGCAGACTGATGATGGTTATTGGTCCAGTCTGCCGTCCTGGGGTAGTACCACCACTTTCGAATGTAACACCCGTGAAGTGACCTTGTCGCATTTCGGGAATAGTTTGAAAGTAGCCAGGTATAATGAGAGGAGTGTGCACTATCAATCTAGATGGTATATGCTCGTCAAGCTGGTATAGTGGAAGCGACAGCTGCCCGCACAGATTTCTCTGTAGTAGCAGTTGTTTCCATTCACGAACCGCACTTTAGCTTTACATCAGGCGGAGTGTTATCACATGTCGAGCTATAATTAAAAAAAAAACAACTTTTTGATGTTCGGTCGAAGAGCAACGATAACTGTTACCACCAAATGTCTGCAGGGACTAAGAAGCAGTCGCCTCAGCTATGCCGATAAGCCACTTCACATTTGAAAGCGGCGCGGTGGCACTGGCGGTGGTAATGTTAAAATTTAATCCGCAAACACACAGTGTACTATAAAAGATAACTAAAAACTTAATATTGGAAATAAGATAGACAGGTTTACCTTCCGAGTCCAAAATAAATATAATAGTAAAATTTTGAAATGTCACTTTTATGTATAGTTTGAGGGATTGGAGTGGCAAAGTTGAAGCGAACTTTGAAATAAAAACAACTCTACCGTACTTGATATCCAATATTTCAATAAACCTCTAACTTTTGGAGGGAAAGAAAATGGAAAAGGCGAAAATTACATTAGAAAGGTCGCTGAAGAAATTGCTCTCTTGAACGAGTCGTCTACGAGTACAGCTTTGATCTAAGAACATAATATATTTTTTATATTATTGTATTTTATGAAAAGCTCTTCATTCTTACATTTTTTAATTTCACAAATTATTGTTTCTTAGCAGCTTTCATTTCGTTTATTTTTTTGGCAACTTATTTTAAGTAACATCGATGTATTTTATTTATATATACATATACAACATAGTAAATATACACATTTTTAAATGGAAAGTGGGTTAAATATATACAGCATACAACATACATGTATAACATGCTTAGAATTGCAAATATGGTATTGATATTTTTAAAATTACAGTATTATACTCGTACACTGAAACGCAAAAATTCTGGGTTACTTGTAAAACCGTAATTCTCCCAAGTTTATATAGATAGATTACTAATTTAAGAAATATATTATCAACAGATTATAGCATTGTGAAAAATTCTGTACCTTTCGTGAAAAAAAATGTCAAAATTTTTTTAACCGACCCGAAATAATCTACCTCTATGCTGTATCTCTATGATTGGAGCGTTTTAACATTTTTAATTAAGAGTTACTGTGCATGGATTTTACTAAATACTAAGTAAGGTAAGAATATCATGTCTAAACTCTGAATATATAGGTATTTAATAATTTCCGAGATCAATAGTTCAGATTGCGCTTAAATCGTGTTAATTCAATCAATTCCTACCGCATTCTGAAAATACTCAACGGAGGCAATCTCGACGTTACTGGGCTAACTTTACCAAATGTTGCTCAAATATACGAATATCTACCTTGAATTTAGTGCAGCTTTACAACGGATTTGATTTCCTATTTGCAATTTGTTGTAATATGTAACTTAAACCAATGACCTAAGGTTTGAAATTTCTTAAACAATTTTATTAGTGAATTATTTATTTTATTTTTATTTGCGATTTTATTATTCTGTCCTTTTAAGCTTTAACACCATGTGTGTGTAGCATTATTCAAAGTTTTTAAAAATACAAACATAAACCCAAAACTGTGCCCATCCTAATATTAATATTATTTGTTTTTGCAGTCCGGCATGAGACCACACTCCTGATTTCATTAAGCTCGAGTACGGTAAACAACTGAGACAGCTGCTGTCACAATTAATGTAACGTCTTTAGGCAGTAGTCGCCTGCGCTATGCCGGCTTGAGAAGATGAATGTTCACGAGTGTTAGGTACACTTTAAAGTTGGGGTTATTACTATCCGCGGACATTAGACTAGGCTAATAAGGATTATCAGTCTGCCGACTACTACTTATTAGTACATTACGATGTACAATATGAACTAAATAAATAGATACTTAAATAACATAGAATCTAAGACGAAATAACTGAATAACAGACTTTATTTTCGAGTAAAAATTCGCTTCGTCTCCGTAAAGGTACCGTCAACGTAGAGCATTAAGTAAAAGAGTTCCGTGAGCTGTAATTTAGTAGAAAGCATTGAAATATTCGTGTATAATCTGAATAACATGCCAATATGAACATCGGGGGAATAGAGGACCGAGGACGTGAGGGGTGTATTATATCCAATATTAAACGTTTAGGGAACTTCGAATGGAATATTTTACCTATTATATAGAGGCTTTTAAAGTATAAAGATAATAAATAAAGCTATTATAATGCTATTTCTTAAAGTATTAAAATAAGCCTCATGTAATGTATTATTTCTTATTCAATTATTATCTAATTTTATTGTGCGATTTTACATGTGACGACACGTTGTCTGATGTTATGCTGATAGGCGAAATCAACTGCTCAATATGTTGCAACGATCACCATTGCTATGCCGGCTTGAGGAGACAAATTCACCATTCATTAACTGGATACACATTGCTACTAAGCTATTTTCAAGATGATTCCGAAAGGTCACTTTAGGAATAGTACTGTTGAAAATGGTAGTACTACGCCAGGACGGATCAGTCACCTACTTACTTAGCTCACGCCTTGTTCCCACTGGGGTAGGCAGAAACTATGGAGCGCCAGCGACTCTTTTCTCTACATACCACTTTCGCTTCGACCACATCCATTACTCCCCTCATGCATAATAATGACCTAATTAAAAAAAATGTTTTGAGTCTGGATGGATAGGTTTATATTGTTCTCGTAAAGTGTTTCAGTTTGTGGTTAAGACATTGTATTGTATACATATAAGTATATAAAAGTATATAAAATATTATAATTCATAAAACCGACTGTGCGTTTCGTTTATAGACGCGAACATTTTGATAGAAAAATTGAATACAAATTATTCTGTGTGTATTTTCTCGTAAGTTTTTTCTTTACGAGTATTTTTTGTTTATTTGTTTGCAGTGCATTAAATAAATAAAAATTAAATAAAAATAATTTATAACATAAAACTATTTAATTCCCGCCTATACCCAGTTTTGCTTCGACCACATCTATTACTCCCCTCATGCATGTCGGTTGAGTTTGCACCTCTGAGCAGTTGACCAATCTGACTGAAAAAGTTCTTCCTAGGGCGCCCCCTTCAAACACTGGCATCCACTTTCGCGTAATAAATCTTTTTAGTGTATAACACAAAAATTGTTGTATAAATTTTTAAATAGTAGAATTTCTTTGTGAATGCGAGCATCTCATTATCCTAAACAATGAATAAATTTGCTAAGGGAAAACAAAGCAATCGAATCCATTTTGAGTGATTGCGGTAGTTGCATTATACCACAAAAATATTTACAATATTTATTGTTATGAGGAAAATACAATGCTCTTACGAAATAATACTCTATTTATTTAGAAAATTCAAAAGCTTTAAATACATGATGTGTTTGTTTTTCGTACTTTCTTTTCGTGTATTTTTAGTTTTTATTTCATAGTTATGTTTACTAAGCAATTTGCATTAAAGTAATAACATGAAAATATTTTAAAACTACCAAAATAATTTCAGGGAATCTCTTTGTCTTTGTGCTTATGGGACAAAATGCAGCTCGCCTTTGTAAATACACGTGTCCGACGTCATTAGTTAATTAGATTAGAGTTGGTCTAATCCGACTTAGACCAGTTCACCGTTAACATACGTTTCTACGAAAAAAATCCTCTTATCGGCTTAAAACACTCATTTTTTGTTTCACCCTTCTTGCAATTTGCAATAACATAATGCTTAGAAAAAAGTTGACAATGTCTGAACTATAGACAATTTTAGCAAAGCTTTTTTTATTTATAACAGTTTGGATGTGAGGATGTGAGTGATAACTGCCATCACAACAGACAATGTATGCAGGTAGTAGTCACCTCCGCTATACCTACTTAAGAATACAAATGTACTTCTCCAGGTTGATAATGCAAACTCCTCTTGTTATACCGGGCTACTTTCAAGCTGATCCCGAAACGCGATTAGGTCACTCTTAATGGTATAGACGTTAGGAGTGATTTTTTAAAAATGATAATAAAGTTATTGCTGAATAATCCAGTAACAAAAAGGCCATTTGGAGGCGATAAAGAGATTCACCCGGATTCATACATTTATTTATATATTTACATATTTAAATACAAAAAGATGGTGAGAAAATGATGAAATTGTTGGAAAATTAACGGGTTTCAAAGAAAGCCAATATTAAATATACATATAAAGATTTTTGTTCCGGCGCGGTAGAACTCAACGTTTAAGATGTTTTGCCGTACGTCGCGGTTGTATGTAAAGTATGTCCCGTCTACTTTGCAAAACTGTGTACTATATTATTTACCTAATAAGATCAGACTAAATTAACGACATAACGACACATTTTAACTATAAGTTTTTTTAATTATTGTAGCTCGGCATAATTATGACAACAAGCGTGTTATGGTTGGGGTCTTGGCCTTAAACAATCACTACTACAATATAAATGTTACAGACAGCCCTCTATGCAGAGGATGTCTGGAACAGGAGGAAACGATACAACACGTGCTTCTGGAATTCAGCAGCATTGAAGCACCGAGAAGGAAATTCCTGAGGACAATGTCAACACTCCCTGAGGCGTGGAGGAACGTCGATGGCGTACTGGCCCTCATGTAGGAGATAGGATGGCTTGTATAAGCACGGAGGGACGCAACGGGGACCGCCATGGAGGGTCTGCGTGCGAAACCCAGCCCGGAAAATCAAGAATCAAGATAAAAACATATAGAACTAAATAGTGCTGTCTAATTTACAGAAAAGAAAAGAAAACTCAAACCGTGAAAGTGCAATATGAAAGAATGGTAAGAGAACACTTGTCCTCTATGAAACTAGGGAAAGTTCTACATCTCACGAGGCACGTGTTAAAAATAGCAAGGAAATTTTGGAGTGGCCTAGTTTACTTCAACTGAGGTCAAGAGATGATATTTAAATGCCATCTTAAATATAGATAATAAAACTTTTACTTTAAAAATGACTACAATATTTTTAGAATACACGTTAGGTACCCCTGGTAAAAAGTAGTGATTAACATTCGTCTCTTCAAGCCGACATAATGGAGGTGACTGCTATGAATAGAAATTTATCTATAGTAGCAGTTGTGTCCGTTCATAGACCGCACTCTAGCTTTACATCAGGCGGAATGTTGTCTAATGCCGAGCTACAATAAAAAAAAATACCTAGTCGTCCTTTGGATATAATATCGTATATTCATGAATCACTATAACTAACGAGGAATCATGACATCCCTAGGGATGTAATGTTAAACGCTATATGCTAATTATACGCATATGATGTTTTTTTTTATTGGAACTCGGCATATGACATCACACTGCCTGATGTAAAGTTATGAGTGCGGACCATGAACGGAAACCACTGCTATTAGAAATAAATTTCTACAAAATCGCCTCTGCATACCGATTTCAGGAAGCCTTTGAACACCATCTAGATTGACAGTGCACACTCCTCTCGTTATACCCGGCTATTTTCTGATCTGATCACGAAACGCGACAAAGTCACTTCACGGGTGTTACATTCGAAAGTGGTGGTACTACCCCAGGACTATAGACTGGGTTAATAACCATCATCAGTATGCCTACCAGTTTGCGGTCAATAGCTAATGTATTATATACAAACAAATTACATTACATTAGAGTTAACCTCGTATGTAGCAGAATAATCTCCTTGTGCTAAAACTACATGAAGACAGGTTTACAAAATCAACAAGACGTATGTTAGCTGCATACGCTTCGAAATCCTCACGATCGATGATACTCGTTTTCAAATCTCGCTGACCGGTACTAATGTAAAAAACGCTAAATATTTATAGGCAATAAATAAATAGTTTACCTCGAGATTTAAGTCGGAATTGAGTTAAATTTAAAAAATACTATGTTTAAACGTCAAACCCAAAGATATGATAATATTGAAAAATTGGAAAAAGTTGAAAAAATAAATTGACAATTTGTTTCAGGTCTGTGTTTGTGTGGTACTTGTCCTGGTGCCCATATTGTATATTGGATGCCTATAATATGTATTTATTTGTTATTTAATAATTCTAATAGAAAATAATGTCCAAATAGTTACTGGTAAAAGCCCCTCTGAAAATACAATCATCCAACATGTCTAGCGTAGAATTAGTGCCTCGAACAATTAAATTCTTAATTACTACTCACTAAACATGCTTTAAAGATTAATCGTTTGAATTATAAAAAACTATTCTAAATTAAATTTCCATTAAACGTTCTAAACTTTAAATAATTTAAAACAGATTTCGAAGTTTTCGAATTAATTTTGTGGAAAAGTGGCGTCAAATAGTAAATAGAAGTCAATATAAATATTTAATTCATTGTAGCGGTTAAAAGTAGGGTTGTCAACCGTAGTATAATATTTCTATAATATATTACTAGATTTCGCGTCTGCGCACTGTGCGAGTATTGAAGAAATATATAGTATACAATGCAAAAATATTAATATCAATGCATCACTGAGCCTTTAGATAGAGCCTGTCTCTAGCCATATTATGTAATTCTGGGATCATATTATGACAATCGTGTTATAACTCAAGTTGGCCTATTTAAAACAATTTTAATTTACTTTCTTCTTTTTTTACTGTCACCATAAAATACTATATATTTTTCATAGCTAATTCTGAAAAAAAAAACTGATCCGCGAAAAAGACTTTGACAACCCTATAGTTAAAAGGGTTGCTTATTTTATTTATAATTGTATAACATAAAACCTGTAAACAAAGTTTGCTTGAAAATATATAGGACGGCCGTGACCTGGCGATCGAAGGCGTAGATTCGTAGTCGCGAGAGCCGTGTTCAAATCTCGCAAAAATTCAAATACAAATGTAACTTACAATACAAGAAAGTAGAATTGAGTTACACTTACGTACGTAGTACATCATAACTTATAATGTCTGCCTCTTTCCCTCTTCCTACTTTAATTGTAACTTAATTTTATTTTTAATGACATTTAATTTAATTAATGTTCTTACTACACTCTACCGGAGCGTGATTTTATATAGACTGTATATTATGTGATATGCAATAAATAAATAACTTAATCGCCTTTTTTTAAATTAAAAATTTGGTCGCCCAACGCCTGTGTTATAACGTAGGCCTTAATTAATAATAGGTAGACTGATGATAAAATAGGCAAAAAAACGTAATAGTAACCTTAAAAAGCTTATGATGGTTATAGTTATGAGCCCACTTTCAAGTGTCGTACATGTGATCAGCTTCGAAGTAGCCCAGTATAACCAAATAGCTCAGGACGGTATATATTAGTCTTCTTAAGCCAGCATAGCAAAGGTGACTGCTGTCTGCACACATTTCATTTTTATAGCAGTTGTTTTCGCCGATGGATCGCGCTCTAGCTTGACATCAGGCGTAGCGTGGTCCCTCTATGTGTATAACAAAAAAAAATAGTTTGCCAACTAGCTAAACAATGTTTCTATGATTTATTAAAACATATTTCATATATCGGTAGTGTGTATGGGGACTGGACGTATCGTCGGACACGATAATTTACTTATGCGCGGTGACCCGACAGCGCGTGCGAGTGGGCGGTCGCGTGAGCTCGTTCCGACAAAATAATTCATAGAATGTTACCTAGTAATAATGGCCTTTTAGTTGCGTTCGCTAGCAAAATGTAGTCAACTGTTGCTATTAAAAAGAAAGGAATTCTTGATTAGACAAGCTTCACTTTTTATTCATCACTAAATTACCTGTTATTTTACAAAATAGCCATTATTTGTTTACCACTTGTTTTAAACTTCAAACTGCATTTAGTCAATTATAGTCCGACACTACAATAAATTAATAGCTTGATATTTTTCACTACAAAATGGTTGAATAGCGTGAGCTGCGATGCTTTGAGGTGTTATTAATTTACCCATAATGTGTGCTTACTTTAACTGGAATTTATATACGAATATTCATTAATATAAATTCGCATTTTGTATTTGTGACGCAGTGGTTAGCGCGCCAGTCTGTTACGTAGACGACCCGGTTTCAATTCCCGCTTTTTAATATTCTGTTATTTTATATGATATCTATTGAAACTGGGTGTTATCTTTATTCTTATACCAGTAATACACACAGTGGTCCTAGTAATGACGTCAACTTTCAGACAGAATTTCCACACGGTCATGTAAAGCGCAAGCAATAGCTTAGTGGTCAGATCATCCGTGGGCCTCAAATCAGGCTGTTGCGTGTACGTTCATTTTTTCTGTTAAATTTTGATCATAATAATTAAATTGTAACATAGCTTGTATGTAGCAAGTCCCTCGGTAGATTCTAAGCAATAATTTTACGAAGACGCGTAATTTTCACCAAGTTCCTAGTCTATCAGCAAGTTTCTTGTTTGGGACATGTTTAACTTCATTAAGCATAATACGTGGCGTTCACAACACATACTCGTTTAAGTCCAATTTAAGTTGCGAGCGACGCCGAAGTTTCCACGTGAATAAATTATTATCATGCAGTTCCAGCTTTAGGGTGCGAACAGTGTAAGACTTTGTTTGATATATTGATACCTTCATTATACATAGATGCAACTATAGCTTTTGTTATGTATTTATAGACGGTTCATAATAATAATAAAAATAACAATTGGTTGGAAGAAATTGATTTTTAGTGAAATGACCGTCAATTGCAATAATTTAATTATGATCTTTGTTCTATATCTTTGTTAATTGCAATAAATAATTTATTACTATTATTATTATCAGCACAGGGACAACATACATAAACAAATACATAAACAAATACTTTTTAAATTTTAATCATTTATAAATATATATTTGTTTTGTTTTAAATTAAAATAAATAAATAAAGCAAATAAAAGAATAATCACTATGAATGACGGGTAAAATATAAATAGTGAAATTAATCCGAATATACCCGAATGGTGGAAACAGAGAAATAAAATTTCGTAGAATCACAAAATTACTGTAGCCTACATTTCGAAGTAAAGATTTTTTTTAAATTGCGATTTGACTACCAATTTGAAAGTTTCGTAATTCCGTAAAGTATAACTACTTCTACATTAAACATTTGAAGAAACTTTCGTAAGTTTTGTGTAAGTCGTAGCAATAAGTCAGACTTTGTTCTCGTATCGTTTGGCCATTTCTTCACTAATACTTGACATTAATAGTTAATTTGTCAAACAATAATTTGGTATTAAGTACATATATAAATATCTCAGTTATAGAATTAATTGTTAGTATTTAGTTATAAAATCATATAATTTATATTTTTTATACATAAATACGAGTAAATAAACGCGTCCTTAACTTGCAGGATCGCTTCATTTGAAATTATTTGACCTCCGCGGCGAAAATAATATTACCTGATTGGTAGATAGCTCTCACTTTACTCCGTGGCAGCGTAAATGTAAACTCATACTTGGCCCTCAGATTGTTAACGTTTTTTACACAGCCGTTAGTGCTTTTACAGTAAATTTTCTTTTACATTAGCTACGTACGATTTAATTATAAAAGAGGATGTACAGAGGAAAATTATATAGGTCTATATACTAAATTATTGGCGGGAATAGTTCGAAGTAAGCCCATTAACTAAGGATATTAAATTATGCGCAGGACGAGGATAGTTTACAAGTAGGCTTCTGACCTCTCAAACATTTATAAACAAACTTCAGGGAGTCAAAATTTAATAATTAAAAAATATATTGCAGAATATTAGTTAAAACTTTTCTACCTTAATAAAAATGTCTGAAAAGTTATACTACTAAAGTTGTACTTGTAATGTACGAGTAGAAGATAACAATGTAAAGATTAAAGTGTTAAGCGAAATAAATAAATAAAACAAACATTATATTTACAGAGAACATTCCGCAATATTTTCCCTTAAGCTCCCGCAAAGTGGCAAAGTGCAAAGTGGTAGCGAAGTTATCACAAATCGTGAAAGCACGGAGGACGATATTAAAGAGGCATCAACGGTCCTATTCTTATCGATTTCTGTTTCAAATTAAAAACGTAATTCATACACGTGTAGGCGATTGAAGGCATTGCTTCATCGTTTGACACGATCCCTTCGCGAACGAAGATTCGGGCAGACTTTTCTTTCTCTGTCATGCCACTAAACTGTGGAAGGATCTACCCATAAACATTTTACCTCCATTAATGCATTTAATTATGCCACCGCTTCTGTGGTGGTAGGCATCTTTGTTTTGGATCGCATTCTGCCTGCCTAATATGACGCGAGAATATAAGATAATCTTCTTTTTGTTAATTCATCCTATTAGCTATTTAGTATAATATGTATACCATTTGGTATAACTATAGGTATTTAATAAACGATAACTTAACTGGACAATAAAAATACAAAACGTGATCGAATTGTAATCGCTTTCGAATTAGTTTCGAGAGTTGTGGCACTCAATGTTGCCGCCCGTCGATAGTAATCATGGGCAATCCGAATCGTAGCGTCTTATATTTTGCACCCCGATATAAGCGCCGCATCGTCGACCAATACTCATATACCAGGAGCTTAAATCTGTTTTAAGATATAAGTTTGTGAAAATATTTATTGGGTTACACCTTTGATAAACATAAACCTAAACCTTTTTAGTAAATCAATATATTTAATAGTCAAACCCAAGCTTAATTCCATGTAATAGTTTTTGAGATTTGCGTGTACATACAGACAAACAGGCGGGAAATTGTAGTGTATATATTTATGTTATTCCATTCTAAGAAATACTTGTTTCCTTTAGGAAGATAGTTTAGGAAAACTCTTGAAACGTGTGAGTGGTAAAAATCTATCGAGTGGCTCTCGGTGCAAAATCTGTGTTTGGCGTTATCGGTAATAGCCTAAGTTGAGCTAAGCCGCGCGAAGTCCCGAGACGTGTGAGGAATGCAGTCCCACACAGCCTTATTACATACGTGATTCTTATTTATATTGTATTTCTTGCCAATAAAGCTGTAAAGTCTTAGATATTGAGATATTAACAATTCATACTTAAAACTACTAAATGTTAATATGTTTGTTTGTTTCATATTTGAAAAAATATGTTTATTTTAAGTTGTATGATGGACTTACCCAAGTGTATAAACCAATTATTTTGAGAATAAATAAAATAAAGGAAAACCAACCAATTATAAGTACACTTACCTTACACGGTTCCTTCTTTTTGAAATTAAGTTTAAGGGTACATACCTGAAACAAAAGCCAAATAAATTAAAATTTAATTAATAAAATGATGAGGAAAATGCAATAAAAAGATTACGCAAGTTAACTTTTGTTTACACATTAATTAAGACCGGTGTTAATTACATATTTCATTTCTGAAATAATTGCTAAATCCACGAGGAAGTTACAGTACCTATTCATTTTGATACTCGTACATCATAATACGCGTTTATACTAATTAAGAAACCACCAAAAACGTATTTTATTGCTAAAAAAAAGAGAGGCACGTAAATAATAAATAAAGAATTTTTAAATTTTTAAAAATGTAATTATTCAACGTTAGTGAGGCCATTAATACAGTCATGTTTAATTAATGTTATTTAAAACAACTTCTTGTGTTTCTCTTAATTGTTTTATTACCTTTAAAAGTACATACCTACATCTATATTGTCACCAACTTAAGTTTACAGAGATAGGCAGAGAGAATGTTATCATCTTCCACGATTCTTTTTCTTAAATTTTTTAGCTCGGTATGTGACCACACTCTGTCTAATGTTTAGCTGATGTGCGATCCAATAGTAACTGGACAATAATATATTATAGGATAATGATAATATTAAATAACTGCCACCAAATAAGCTATGCTGCCTTGAAGAAACGAATGAAACGAAAGGTGACGGAGGAGACGTGTACACTCTTTTCGTTATATCCGGTTCCTTCGAAGCTGTTCCCGTAAGGCTAGGTTCACTTGTACTACCCCAGAACAGCAGACGGGGCTAATAAATAGGCATCATCAGTCTGCCTACCACCCTTGAGCTCTTGATAGTAATGATTAATTGAATAAGAAACATACATTTCTATTAGCTCGGCATATGACAACACTCCGCCCGATGTTAGGCTAGAGTGCGGTCCATGAACTGAAACAACTGCTACCACAGAGAAATTTCTGTAGGCAGCAGTCGCATCCGCTATGCCAGTTTGAGGAGACCATTGTGCACCATTCAAGATTGTCACAGTGCACACTATTCTCGTTATACATAACAAGGCCACTTCACGGGTATTACATTCAAAAGCGGTGGTACTACCCCACAACAGTAGACTGGGCTAATACCCAAACCATTATCAATCCACCTACCACTCTAATTACTCTAACATAATTGAATAATAAGGTAATAAGAATATATTTTACATGTTTCATTCCGTACGCGGAGTTATGGAAAAGTATCATTTTCCTTTTCGGAAAATATCCTTAACAGAAGACTGGCCGTTAATAGGAACACGGTATGAATTCGTAAGTCGTCGTCTTTTGCATTAGGACAAGACGTTATACTGAATCCAAAATATTCTGAACGTGTTTCATGATTTACATAAACTCCGATGCCATTTCAGATGTATTAAGAAAAAGTTATTTTATGCCTCTTGCATAGCATAGCCGACAAAATGGATTCACTAGTTTACATTTCTATATTGTCGCTAAGCGAGATTTTATGAAGACTGCGACATTATCAAATAGACAGTCTGCGTCCTGGGGTAGTACAGCTACTTTCTAATAAAACACCTGTGAAGTGACCTTATCGTGTCTCGGAAACAGTTTGAAAGTAGCCAGGTATAACGAGAGGAGGGTGCACTGTCAATCTGGATGTCATAGCGGAGGCGACCTATAGAATTGTATTTGTGGTAGCAGTTGTTTCCGTTCACGGACGGACCTCTAGCTTTACATCAGGCGGAGTGTTGTCATATGCTGAGCTACAATAAACAAAAATCTAGTTGGCGAAGAAATCTAGTTCCCAATTTGCGTTCACATAGATACGAGTGTTACATCAAACAAAGCCAGGTCTTCGAGTTCACGTAATGCGATAGTTTCTTTGATATGATAACGACCGTCTTCGCAACTATAATATACAAAATGAATACATTTCCCGACGCCGCACGGTGGGCTGAAAAATCAAAATGTGGACTTAGGGGCTAAAAGTTATGTTTTTGAATTCTACGATAGAAAACAATATCTTTTTATACTTTGCCCATTTTTGATCAAGTGCGTACTTACTGAGATAAAATGGTTTGAAGTTTGTATGAAACGTATGAAAAAATAAAAACAAAACCGTGATTTTTTTAAAGACTTCCTTTGTTAATAAGTCAAAACAACATAAAGGAAACCGTAAAATACCACACCACCCATGACGTCATCATCATTTCTTGTATTTTTTTGTAAATCAGGTAAAGTCACTAACGAATTGCAATAACAAATATTTCTTATCAACCAATCAGGATGCACCAAACATTATTGCTTGACCCGTGGCCTAATTGCGCAGTGCACAGTACGTTACAGTTTGTGACAGACGCACTAGCTACCCACTTTTTCTTTATTTTTTCGAAGCAGTAAAGTTTTATGTGAAAAAATGTTTTGTGATTTGGTGACAAATCTTAATGTTTTTGTGAAATTAATTGAAGGCGGTAATCTTAAAGACAGCAGTTTCTTGTACAGTTCTATAAATCGCAGACTACCCGCTGATTTGAGTGATGAAAATAGTGCAAAATTAAAGGCTTATTGTGCAAAATATTGCTTTAATCTAAACAGAAGATGGCAGAAATCTTACAGAAAAGAAGAAATGTTCAGGAGAGCTAACGGTGAGTGGTTGCAATCAGAAATAATTTGGCCCGATTTTATAAAGCAAAGTTTCAATCGGAATAAGACCGATGAATCTACTCCTAGTACATCATTTCAATTAGAATCCCCAGCAAAACCCTCTGTTGGTACATCGACTGATATAATAAGCCCAAGAAAACCTTTCCGTGAACTAGGACCTAAACAAAAAAAGAGACGTGTTGCACAGATTAACACCGCTTTGAGTTTTGATGAATTATCTTTTTCACATTCGTTGAAGTTAAGAGCTGATGGGAATGAAGACATTGCCAACATACTTGATTATCTTCTTAAAAATCCGCAAGACGTAAAAAAAGTAAAAGAATGCATTTTTGGAAAAAAACAAGAAAAAACTTCGTTTACTCCAGATGAGGCTTTAGGTTGAAGCTGCAGAAGCCAGAAACAAAGATTTTTGAAGATACCGTGAAAATCATTCCAGAAAATTTTGCAGAAAGGCAACCAACAAGGATATTTTAAATAATTTGTTAATTGAAATGCCTCAATTTCAATGAAACGATAAAATTTAAAACGTAAACATCAACCTCTTTCAGAAGAAGCTAAAGAATTACTGATTATTACTGAAACATTTGAGGATGATACTAAAAGAGAAAATTTTCAGTTTATCAATGTGACTTGTGATAATGTGTAAAAGTTTTAATTCTGTATTTTGTGGTTATTTTCAATATCAAAACTGATTAACAAGTGATATTTGTGTACATACATATATTTTTTCACTGTTTATTTTTTTTACATATTTCTTGTCACCATATTACAAAACATATCCACCTACGTAATAACTTTGATCAAATGTCTTTTTGCAAGTGGATTAGGTCTACAGGGAATACCACTTTTAAAAAACGCGCCTAATCTTTAACTTCTCTCGGTGGTGTGGAATAAAAGATAAAAAAATGTATTTCCGCCAAAACGCAAAAAATCGCAGTTGGAGATATAGTGCATAAATAGTCAAAAAATATCTATTATCATAAACTTTTATCATTTCCTTGAGAAAGTTTGAGAATTACGAGAAATTCTCATTTTTATGTTTGCTTCCATACAACAAAACACTTTAAAATTAAATAACTCGAAAAATACGAGTTAAATCAAAAAATTGCAATCAGTATTTTTGTGTTGTATTTGATGATATAATTCAAAAATGATAATAGTTTATGAAAATCTAAGTGTTGTTTTTTTCAAATCCCTAAGTCCACTAGCGAATTTTTACAGCCCATCGTGCGCCGCAGTTAAATCGGAAACCGACAAATATTGAATATATTTACTTCTACTATACTATATTTCTAATTCGCTTCTCTCACTACTACTTATTGAATATATTTATTTGATTTTATTCAAATCATATTATTCAGCATAAAATTACGATAAGTTAATAAATACGATGTGAAAATAAAAAGAACATAAATATTTTAAAATAAAATTACTATTTCCTACAATTTCTTATTTATAAGTTTTGCACGATAATTTAATCGGGCCGATTTGGTGACCGATGTCGGAGCACATTTGTTCACCCTCTTTTTTAAAAAACTGTTTTTCCCCATGAGATACAAGTCAGACTATACGAGTATGTACACGTGTTATGCGTATAATTCACGTAGTCGCATGTAACGCGTACGCCAAGCAAGCGCATGCCGCATATTTGTGGTCTATGTTTCTATGCCTAGTGCATTGTAAGTACAAAGTAAATAGATATTATTATATGTGTAATATATATTTAACTAATTAATTGTTTCATTTTTTATAAATATTATTATTATTATTATTTATATACCAACTTATATAATTTATTCTTGATTATAAAATAAAAGTACCAATGAAGAGTGCTAAAAATGATAAACAGCAAAACAAAACAAGAGTGGGGTGTGTCCGCGACTCACTAACCATGCTAAGCTTCAAGGAGATAAAAACTTTTAATTAGAATTTTTAGTAGATTAAAGCAATTATTTTAGGGGCACTTTTATAAAATAACAACAACAAACAATAATATTAAAACATCAGATTAAATAAAAAAGGAGAGAAGCCATTTTTTAATTTATTAATTTTGAACATCATAAATCCTAGTGCCTGGTAAATTGATTACACTGAAACTTGCATAGTGCTCATTTTCTAGGAGAAAACAACGAATTATTAATCGTAAATTAATAAAATAATAATTATTATCCCATTAATCTCTTTCGTTGAGAATATTTTTCCTCCACACAGCGAAGCAATCGACCGCGGGATTAAATAATTACAGAATATCGATCAGTGTAGGTATTTGTTAAGCTGTGTGCTCAAATAACGAGACCGCGCTTTTGTCTTGTAAAATGATTCTAGCAACGTACTACGTGGGACTCTGTCGCGATGCAACGATGCGTGCATCGAATCAATTCTGCTGTTGGATGTTTATCGAGCGAGGATATTGTCAATCCAGTTGTTTGTCATTAAGCCGGAGTTAAGCCGTTTATTACGTTCAACAAAAGCGGATCCGCACGCGTTCGGAGGTAATCAACGATGTCGCTTTAACTACGTACTGCAACAACGTGCTCTCGATTAAAGATTCCGCGACTGAGCAGCGAGCACTGTTATGCAACGCTAATTTTTAATGGAAGGACTAAAAACTGGAGCGGCCATGCAATCGTTTACGTTTCGATAATTTTAATTAAGGTGTTATTAAACGAGATGTTTAAGAATACTAAAAATTATTTATTACAAAGAAAGGATTTCCCTCCCGAAAATGAAAGGGGAATTTTAAAAACTGCCGCATTAGCCGCGTCAGTCATCAGCAGAATGAATCATTACTTGAAGAGTACGCCAGTGGCTCGTGTCAAAGAGCCTGTAGCTCAAAGGTCCCCCTTCGTCTACATCCCCCCCCCCCCTGCGGCACGCGAGGAGGGGCTGATTGAAGGGCCACTCTAACCACGACCATTCGCTCGTTCGCTCGTATTCAAGGGCCGATGTTGGATTACAGGGTGCCAAACCCTGCGCCTTCGTTAGGCATATACAAATATGCTTGTTTGCGGTAATTTTCGATTTCTGAATTACACCACATATGACACTCAATAGGGATGAATCATTGAGAATATTTCACTTTGTAATTTAACAAATGCAAATATCTTTAATTATTTTTGATGTTATTTCAAAAAAACTAGCAACAGCGCACATTTCCATAAATTACATTGTCGCGTTTCGGGTGTTTGAAAGTAGTCAGGTAGCGAGAGGAGCGTGCACTGTCAATCTAGATGGTGCATACTCGTCTCCGCAGGCCGGGCTAGCGGGGGCGACTGCTGTCCGTAGAGATTTTTCTGTAGCAGCAGTTGTTTCCATTCATAGACCGCACTCTAACTGTAAGGTTCATATGCAAAAAAAAAAACATGTAAAGTAACATTGTTAGGAGGCAGACAACCACCCTAACATATGTTCTCATAGAGTTCCGCCTATAAAGTCTCCATGTACAAGTTATTATAAGAGAGATGCGCCAAGGGAAATGAATGTCGAGGCAGGTTGGCCCGTTGTCATTCATATTAGCTCCCGCTGTTTAAATTTGTAATTATGCAGCTCCAATCTAATTCAGCTTAAAGTTTCTTACTCTCCTAAATTATACTATGTAAGCATGATAATAACTTGACTTTAGAAAATATTTACGTTATTCTTAAAGAACAAATTCTAAAACGATTACTCTTAGCGATTTCCATTGAATAATTTACATTGTAATTAATGCGTGAAGGTGTCGAGAAAGGAGTAATCCTGTTTCCCACGCCTTTTCCAGCTTTATTGCTTAATTTACAATTTGATACGAAGAATTTAAAAAAAAACCGTATTTACCAGTAAATCTTTATTAATTAATAGATAACAGAGAAAATAATTTGGCCTGGTGTAAGCCTATAATAATATTGTCTTGGCCCCAGCAGCGTCATGGTTTAATACACATTTTAGAACTTTATTACACATATTCACAATTAATACGTGTAATGCATTGATTGTATTAAGAAAATGTTTGTTACATTATTTAAAGGTCATACAGAGCAAAAGTCCGAAGCTGAAATCACAAAACATAAAAGCTTAGCGCACTGAAAGAGGGACAAGAAAGCCTTAATAACACTCACGAGCGGACCGTGTGCCGTAACACAAAATGATTACACACATAAAGAACCTTATCTCTTTACTCTCTGCACCCGCATAAACTGGTTACAGCCAAGAGTAACCGATCCACGACCGCTCAAATGTTTACGCGACTTTTACGTGTTGTATGTAGCTAACCCGCTCACTAGAATTGAAAACGGGTGAAATAGAAATGACGCGCGAAATATACGAAAACACGTCCTGTCGTTGTACGGGATGAAATCGGGAAATGCAGTCAACTACTGACTAGACGGCAGGAAATGTGCTATGTGCCGCCGGAAATCGGCGAATGTGTTCGAAATTTAAGTGGGCCTTCGAAAATTGGAAGCGATTGCCTTCTACGAAAACATATAAACGTACGACTTTGTAATCTGCAAGTATGTAGCTCGGTCATAAAATGTTTAGCAAAATAAAATCTCCATTAAGCCACTTCCTGACATAAAACAAAGGACCACTCCATGTCAAAGTGAAACAGACTGTATTATATCAAATGTTTATAAGATTAGCGGGTTTGTTTTTCAGTTAATTAAAATTAAACCGGACAAGCTGGTTTTATGAACATTTTCTCCGATATGAAAATCAACAAAATAAAAATCACCTGTGCTGTAGTTTGAAGGGAAAATTACAAAAGTTTTATAACAACAGTGCACTTGAGTATAATAAAAAATTTCAAAGTTAAAAATTCCAACGTCAGCTTTTAATTCTTTCATATATGCCGCTGAAAAAATAAACGCTCGAATTGCTCTGTTAAATGAAAAATATACATAGTGCAAGTTTGCGGCAACCGGCGCATTGCCACTTTAAAAATTCATCCGCGTTGTTAAAAAATATCAATAGCACACAACAATTAAAAGCAGTTGGCTCGCTGATTCGTCGGTAAATATTTTATGCACAGTTTTGTTGTTACTTTAAGCTCAAATTCATTTGCATTTCACAACGAGAGCTCGTTCATCGTTCTACATTGTATCTAGTGGTAATTAACAAGAAATCAGTCGCCTGAAATGACTGCAATTATGAGACCAGGCAGGTTCACTGAACGTAAATAATGCATCGCAAATTATACTGAATGAAAGTCGAGACTTTAATTAACAGGCGACAATTACCTAAACAATTTATTTCATATAATTTTAGATATAACTACTATACGATAATTTATTGGAAATATTTTAAATGTAACGGTTGACAATGAAAGAAAATACACGCACGCGCATCCATAATTTTATTATTTGTATATTATTAAACATTTACTTTTTTATTGTAAAATTATTCAGATAAAATGATTTTCCCGAAAACGCACACGTTACAGCCCGTATAACAAAATGTGCACATAACAATGTTTGTAAAAGGTTTTATTCGACAATCGATTCACGTGCTCTATTCGTATACCTGTCCAGCAAGCACAGTTCAGTTTTAAAGTGTTCTTTTTCTTTGAAAAACACAGGGTAGGGTTTACAACGGGTACCAACTCTGCAACGCTGCTGTTCATTTCAAATATCGGACCGGCTGACTCAACGTGTAAACATTTTTGATTGAGTCTCAACTTATCTCTATAGAATTTTCGTTGCAATCGAAATGTTTGCTTTATTTACCAGGGAATAGGAATGAGTGAGCTTTTTCACTTTTTATTCATAGAATTTATTTTGTTCTTATTACATTACGTGTCATATTTTACATTACGTGTCATATTTTTTGTATTGTTCTTAGTGTTAGTTCTTAGTTTCGTCTTTCCACTACAAAGAAATTTCTGCAGGTGGCAGTCGCCTCCGCTATGCCGCCTTGAGGAGTTAATGACAGTACACACTCCTTTCGTTATACCTGGCTATTTCCAAACTACTACTACTTCAGGTTTCTATTTTTCAGCAATCTCACGATGGAGAGATGAAAGCATGAACACATTTTTTTAGTGATTTTGGTTATTAAAAATTATTCTAGAAACCTGGTAAGATTTCGTCATTTTTTAGTTATTTAGGGATGGGACGAGAACACTAAACACATGTTAATAATTACGTATAAAAAGTTACAGAAAACAGCTAATAAATATTCAAATTAAATTCATAAATTATCAAAATTGTTTATTATAAACTAGAAGAAAAAAAAAACGCGTGTAGCGTAAATGTTATCACAGTTATCCTTGTTTACAGTTTTCTGTCACAAGTAAGACTCTTGGGTCCCTCGAAATATAAATCTTAATATTAGTAACGATAATACGCGAAATGTAAGCTGGAAAAAGCCGTGTTTTATTTCAAATTTAGTTAAAACACAAATAAATTATGTAATGAGATTTGTCTCTTAATTTTTTTCTAAATGTGTATACGTAAATATGCCAGTATGTGTATATGCGTTTATATTTAGTATGCGTGCATCTTTGAATCTCATATATTGCAACTGACTAACGTGTACGTTACGCCGACACGCGTACTTGTGGATTAGTACATAGAGTGCATTCAGGACTGAATGGGTTGAGGTACCCATAATGTAAGAATACATGGAAATAAGAGTCAATTTGTTAAAAATCAATATATTCCTTAATTTTGCGATATGTCATTACTTCCCAGAATTTTATCCTTATTATCGACACTATACAGTGTGTTCGATTTTTCAAATCAATTGGTTCGATTCCTGGCTGGGAAAATGGATTTTTCAAAAATCTAATAATGCAGTTTCAGTTTTCATCAAATTTGGCTTCGAGTCTCCTTTAAGTATTTTTCGTTATCTTTATAGTTTCAAAGGAGAATGCCTATTCGCCTAAGAAAAATGGGCCCACAATTTTTTTCTCGATTTTTAGTTAATTTTGTAGTCAACTTTGTTTCACCCGGGTAATTGAATTATTAGATGTTTTCTGTTGTAATAATTGGGGTTATTATTATATTAAATGCTTTGATAATTGATGATATATATTTTTTATGTTATTAAAAAATGTATATTGATTGGTGTGTTGATATAATTAAAGTGAATTAATAAAAAAAAAAGATATGTGTTATTTTAGAATACTGTTTTGTTAACAAACTATTAGGTATCAAGTGGGCCCGAAAATGGACATTCTCCTTTAGCCATTAAAGCCCACTTGCAAAATTCACCCTGTATATCTGACAGTTATATCGGATATTTTATAATATATTTTTACATTTGAACGGAAACTACGGCTATCACAGAGAAATTTCTACAGGCAGCAATCGTCTCCGCTATGCTGGTTTGGAGAGATGAATATGCTCCAAAACAAATCTAACATTTAAAACGCCAATAAATGCTTTTAAAAAATAATCGTTGATATGTACTTAACGTAAGTCATGTACTATCAAGAGCAGGGGAGCAGTCCCAGTTTTTTTCAAAATTGCTTATCGGAATATTACAGTTGCCTTCTCTTTCTGATTGCATTATAAGTAAAGGAGATCAATATTGTTGTCAATGTTTCTATATGTTTTTTACATAGTGCACGTCATTTAGTTGTCAATGTTAAAAAAATGACATGTAAATATCAATCAAATTAATCTACACACGTCAGTTGTCATAGCAACGTAAACATAAGTTATATTTAAAGTAGGAGCTGAGAGAAACATAAAAATATGCAAGTAACATTAGTCCTTAAGGTGGGACTGCTCCCCTGCTCTTGATAGTACATAAGCACCTATATATGTAGGTATAGATAAGTACAAACTAAAACTAAATAGAACCATCAATTTCCTAAAAACATTTTACACTTCTACGTTTTAATGTCCTAATCCCAATTTGAAGCAATTAATTACAATGAAAGTTCCATTAATTAAAGTAAGAGATCCTAAATAAACTATTATCCTATCTCTAGAGGTTAAATGAGACATTTAAAATAATGCACACCATTCAAATCTGCATTAAGGCCAACAATCTAGTCTCCCATACGAATAGCAAGTAAATTAAGCAAATTAAGTACAGCTTCCCGAGGTCGTAATTAGGAAACCACTGTACTTGGCCACATACCAAACTTTTGCTAACTCAATCTCAGTAGGTACCTATTTATTACAAATTTATTGTATACCCAGCTAAGTCTTTCCTCATTCCTATAACATTCACATTCAAGCGCAGTTTGAAGGAGCATCTCACAAAGCCGGCATAGCGGATGCGACTGCTGTCTGCGGATCCCTTTCTCTGACAGCAGTCGCCTCCGTAGATGGTGTCCAAGCATACCCTTGGCCTAGCGGAAGCGACTGCTAGGTAGACATTTATCTATCTATAGTCTAGTCGGACCACACCATAGCCACACATTAAGTGAGCTGTGGGCACATACCTTACTACGAGGTGTATAAAAATGGTAATTAAAAAAATATCTGCGAATAGGATTTTATATAATGACAATTCATACAATTATTTGGTACTTTTTAGCCACAATTTTAGTTTAAAAAAAAAGATAAGTAAAATAATTCATTTCTAAAAACCTAAACAAAAAATAAAGATTACTAAAATAATGATAGCAATAATTAAAATATAATAAATTAATGAATCTTACACATAATATACCCTCCAAGGTTGTACAAAACGATTCCAATTGTGAGAATATTGGAATTCAATATCGGAGAACAATAAAATATTTACAAAGAGATATTACAATCAATAAAAGAAGTAATTCATTAGAGTAGAAAGAGACTTCAGGGACCCATTTTAAAGAAGGCTGAAAAACAAGTGGTTTTGTTAGAAGCCACAAATTAGAAGAAGTGCATAACTATATACGGAACCTTATTAATATGAAATAAAGTTGAGGTACGAGTTGAAAGTGAGACGGTATGATGGAGTGGAGATCAGGGGAACAGCTGTAGTGCACGCGTGTGGGCGGTGGGTATTGAGCGGGAGGCGCGCCCACTAGTCCACGCGTGCACATCACTCACCTCAAGGTCGAGCCGGAGACACGGGAACAGCACCTCCGAACAGCCCCCGACAACCTAACCCCCGAATTCAAATTAACCCGCTCCTTCTGACTCGAAAAAAAAAATTAAAAAAAAACTACTCCCTCGTCCTTCCGGTACATTTTCCCGGAGCGAGCGCCCGACGCCTACCGCGTCCCTGAGAAAACTGTCCGACGTCGCAAGTCCTCACTGGGTTTTATAGCCAGGCCGGTGGGGGCGGGCGTCGGCTCGAGTTGCGCCGTCGATCCGCGAACTCGATAAATAAATTAATTAAAAGTGCAAGTAAGCGATCATCACAGACGTGCAGATCAACATGGAAAACTAATCAACAACTATTCAATGGCAAAACTGATATTATACACCTCAGATATCAGGCCTAAACCTAATCTAAGATGCGTGATCCAAATGAAAACATAAAATTGTACAGATTATGCGAGAAAGGGGAAGGCAGTGTCCGAAGGAGGCGCCATAGGAAGATCTTTCTCAGCTATATTAATCAACTGCTCAGAAATGGTCAGGTGAGGTGTACTCTCAAACGACGTGCATGCATGAGGAGGGTAATGGATGTGGTTGAAGCGAAAGGATTATGTAGAGAGAGAAGTCGAAGAAGAAGCGCTCCATAGTTTCCGTCTATTTCCACCGGGTATGAGTTAAGTAAGATTATTAAGAAATTTTAAATATTTGTTTTTTATTATTTGAATACATCGCAACTCAGATTGATTTCCTACTTCATTCTGCCCACCCTTATAGATGTATCCTTAAAGCAATACGTTTATTACTATTTCCTTTTAAAAGCAATATTCACCAAAATTGTGTAATAAAAAAGCGCATACTAAGTTATTAAACTGGTAGCTGTTTTATTATCAATTTGCCTACAAAGAAACGGCACTTCATGATCATAACATATTACGTTTAATATTTTATTACAAGAATTTTCAATAATTAATAAAATCGAAGGCGTATTCATAGCACACTTCGCCTGCACTCCGCTATGACCGGGTAACTTCTAAACTGATAGCGAAACGGGATTAAGTCACTTCACATGTGTTACAGTTTATGATATAAAATTATTTAATGCAGAAAATTAAGGATTTCCTGAAGTTATGCTCCATTTGAGCATCTGGTCGCGTCGTCGTCGGCGGCATAGAGGAGGCTATTGCCTGTAGACATTTCACTGTAGTAGCAGTTGTTTCCGCTCATGGATTGCACTCTAGTTTAACATCAGGCATAGTGTGGTCGACGAGCTACTACATCAAGAAAATTCGCGGCCCAACTAGCTATACATTACTGTCCTAAAATGAGCGATCCAATATCACGTGACGTCACTTAGGGGTAGCCTTCATTGAGAATTAGTTGGTATTTTTCCATGAAAACATGTAAGTGTTGGGTGTACCTATACTTTTTGTTAATAAGTCTGTAAATTTAAAAAAAACGGCTGAACAGATTCGATAAAGTAATAGTAAGAGATGTATACTAGAAAAAGATATAGGCTAGTTTTCGTCTCCAAAAAACTGTGAAATAGAGACGAAAGTTTGTATGGGGAATCCATCATCAAGTTAGGGGTGTTAATATTTAAGATTTTGGTAAGAAATAAAAGTTTTTTCAAAATCATCCCTCAAGGAGGTAAGGGGAACATATTTGTCCGGGGAACCTATTATTAAGTTAAACTCATTCTATAAATACGCTAGTATATTATAAAGTTACTAAAAATATTGTGAAAATAATTTTCGAAACGAATATCTTTACTATTATGAATTACGTACCGTTTTATAGTGTCGCATCAAACAAAATCATTGATTTCGCAAGACTGCTCATGGCCCGGATAGCTCAGTCGGTAGAGCATTGGACTTTTAATCCAAGGGTCCAGGGTTCAAGTCCCTGTTCGGGCGAAGCGTATCGCGTGGTGTCGTTTTTTATTTTAATTTTGAATACCTAATTATTATATACATATATGTAAAAATTATTAGATTTTTTTAAATAATAAATTTATAAATTATAAAATAACGCAACATTTTTTTCGCACGGATGGTCTGATCACTAAGCTACGTACGCATTTCTATCTATTTTTGAAATAAATTTTACAAATAAATAATTGTATCGATCGAGAATCGAATTGGAACCACTGCACCACAAATGGCTTCATTCATTTAATATCGGTGCAGAGGTGCTTCAAAATGATTACACAATTTCTAAATTAAGATAATGAAATATTTACATTTAGATATGTAATGGATTAAATGCAATATAATAACGGAATGGTTGTCAATAAGGGGGTATAATGAATACCAAAACAAGGATGATGCGGCAAACAAGTGTAACTGGATACGAAACGAAATTGCTTTCTGTTTGTTTTCCGTGAAAGCACAACCGCAACCAAATTTCTTTTCGATTCAGCTTTTGTTTAACTTTTTATCATTTATTATAACACAGTTTATAAAATTAAATATAAGATTGTTTTTGTCTAGATCTATAACGACACAATCGGCCTTTTGCACGCGGTAGGTTCTTTTTTCTTTAGTAGCTCCGCCTGAGCTTTAATGTATTCAATATGGATGAATATACACAATGCAATGTTATAATTTCGTTTATCCATAAGCAAGCAAATATGAAGCGCTATAATGTATAACAGAGACTGTAAAATATTGAAATTTTGACCTATTTACAGTCCTAGTTGAGGAGTGTGAGGTTCGGTGCCGTAAGTGTAAATGACTTGCGAATTACGCTTACAATGCCATCCCTTAATTCACAATGAAGTTAATTACAAGAACGTATGTTCAATTATTTAATCTGTTTACGGTTGGGTTATGTTTAATATAATATATTTCATGAAACTAATTGTGACGTATATTTATAGAATATTTCCAAGGAATTCAGAAATAATAACTCAAGAAATACGAGTAACTGTTTTTGTCTTTAATTTTATCTATAATAGAATGTACTGCAACGTAACATTAAGCGATAAATAAATAATAACACTTAAATATATAAACATGAATAGTTTTATTCAGTAATAAAATGTATCACTATTTAATTATATAACTTTAATTTATTCATATATTTAATAAATGAAATATGTCTATGTATCTTATTCTACATATATCATACGTGAGACCCGTACGAGACATTGATAGTAGTATATTATATATTATAGGAATAACAGAAATGTATAATAAATAAAATAGAAGCAGCTGAAGTGGATCGTAGTCAGTCCCGAGTGGCGATGACAGCGCCGCACGCGGCCGTAGGGCGAAACGCCTGTCACTAAAATGTCACTAACAAAGTGAAAACAATACGGTATTTTCCATGTAATCAGTAGCATTATCGGACGTCTAAAACAAAACAAACAAATCTGCCATTTAAATAAATATTGATAAAATTAAAACATCTTGAGATAAATCTTCTTCGATATTAAAATTTCTCGTTACCTAATCATCAATTAATAAGGAATTAATTGGCGATTAAATGTAAAATGTTCGTAATAAACGAGCACTTGACAACATTTCACGCTCAAGAGAGATTTATTTATAGTTAATTAACTCGAAAACACTAGATGAAAGAAACCTTGTCGAAACCATAGAAAATATAAAAACGAACACGCAATAAAGATAATTTGCTCGTAGAAAAGTGCACTAGTGTCGACGGTGCACCGGCAGCGGCGCCATCATCTCGTAAAACTACTAAGAGAAGGCACTGCCTCTTTTATGGCTGGCTCACACAAAAACTGCTAATGGAGGTCTACATATTGACAGACCATTAATTCGGCAGGAAATTGTGCTGAAA
Organism: Tinea pellionella; assembly: GCA_948150575.1. Taxonomy (NCBI): domain Eukaryota; kingdom Metazoa; phylum Arthropoda; class Insecta; order Lepidoptera; family Tineidae; genus Tinea; species Tinea pellionella. Next base: position 5,695,076 of record OX411258.1, read on the forward strand.
CCGTGGCGCGGTGCAGGTGATTGCGAACTTTTCAAATTATCTGCGTGTTCTGCGGTCGTTTTTGCTTCACAACTCGTTGCATGTGCTACTGATCCCACTTGGGAATAGTTGTCGTGCAAACTCTGCCTTTACCTTTAATACATTTGTGATACCAATTCTAATTAACTTTAACAATGCATATCTACTTGTTTTAATACGATTCTGCACCACACCTCGTTTGCGAACTTAAATAACTGTGCTTTTAACATACATGTTAATCGTCAGTCCACAATATAACGTGTTCAATGCGTGGCGTGCAACTCTATTAAAGAGTTCACACCTATTTATTGATTACACTTATTTATTTACGGCTGTATTATCATAATCAAATTATAAATTATAGAAAACAAAAATAAAAGTTACTGATTTTGTCATTGAGGAGGGCCATCGACATATTTTATGCAAAACATACAAATTACTTAAAAAAGAGAATAAATATTTTTATATTTTTGTACAGAAACTGCGTGCCATTGCATGCATTTGTTTGTTTCATATACATCACGTGTGACAGACATACGCCTATAAATGAAAGGACTAAGTGGATATAATCTCTTTCAGGTTATTTAATTATTTAGACACAGACTTATATACGAAACGGAAATCGAGACAAACTTAAAAAGCTTTTAGGAACCATCGGAAATAGTCGTTAAGTAATTCAATTGCATTTTATACAGCGAAATCGTGTCACTTCAGGTGCCTCTAAGGTATATAAGAGAAATAGAAAGACCTAAAACTGTCTAAGACTAAAATGGATACCTATTCTTGAATACACAACGGTAATTTAAAGTTTAAATGGAAACTATGTCCTAGCTAGAAATATTTAGGTAGTTTAAGGTAGTTTTATCAAATATTAATAAATGAGTACGTACATTTACAAACACTAAACTACGAAACCTTATACCAGTGATCCTCAACCTTTTGTTGTCGCGGCACACGTTTAACGATTTTTTTAAATTTGGCGGCACACAAAGAAAAAAAGTATAAAAGTTTACTTACCTATTCACTTTGTAATTCACTGTGTAAAATAGTGTATGATTATAATTTTGAATGTAAAATAAAACAATATGTACTACAAAAACAACCGTACGTTTGTTAAGGGATAAATTACTACATACATTTCTAAAATTAAAAAATTTGGCCTCACATAAAAGTTCTGCAGCGCAATGGTTGAGAATCACTGCCTTATAGAATAATTATAATTATCCATATTCTATAGACACGGCGCTAAACTAAACCTAGGCTAGTTTTACGAAGCCTCCTCAGGCGCGAGGTCGACCCTTGACGTCAGTGATCTCAGCTTCGCGAGGCCTCTTTCATTTTCAGGTCAATTATTAGAGCTTCTTTTTTGCCGCTAACTTCAGCTTGATGGTAACCACTGATCCAAAACAGCAGACTGGGCTTAACCATCATCAGTCTACCTACCATTCCAACCTTAATATGATTCTTAATTTATTTTAAAATATGTATATAAAATGTAATAATAAGTAGAAATGCTCAAAAGTAATGTGTTTGTCATAGAGATTAAACAAGCGGAGTATATTGGAAAGTGAGGCTATTTACACTGCAAGCGTCCTCGACGGGCGTCGTAGGGGCATATTCTTTTAATTAAGCCACGCGAAAAGCGTCGTAACTTTTACGAGGGCAGTGATTTAACTATTATTTGTCATCAATTTTATGTGGCCTTAAAGCAAATAGCACTGTCCGAAATGGTGCGCGTAAAACGTAGTGTTCGATGGTAGAAAGTTATGGTTATGTATACTCCAACCATATTAGGCTTTTTTTTTATTTGTACGTGTATAGACAAAAAGTAATGACCGTTACTGATTCTATATAAATATTTTTATATAGTAGCTCGGCATGTGACCACACTATGTACGACTAGAGACGAATATGCACCGGCCAGGTTGACAATGCACACTCCTCTCGTTATACCCGGCTTCTCAACTGACTCTGAAACGCTGGTAGGTTATTTGACATTTGAAAGTGGTGGTAGGAAGCTCTTTTAAAATTGTCTTATTTATCTATGTCATTTAGTTTCGTTTTTTTTTCTATGTACGTAAATTATTTCCCATTACAAGAATTTTTCCATTTCAAGATATTATATGAAGGTCTGAAGTACGTGCGAGTTGTAATATATCGGACCAAATGCATCTTCGATATTAATCTTTATTTGATCAAGTACTAAGTGACAAATTAAAGTACATAAATAAAATTGAGCATATAGATACTAAAACTTTTACATTCAATACTAGATGGCGTTGTTTCCATAAGTCGACAATGTTACGCTAGTTACTAATAGATGGCGCTTTTTCTACAATGACAACGACGTTTCGCTACTTAATAATAGATGGCGCTGTACAAAGTTGATTAATTTATTTATTCGCTACTAGATGGCGCTATGTATTTCGTGCCGAAATTTCATTAATTGTCACTAGATAGCGCTGCAGTTAACAAAAGAAAACAAAACTTGAGCTTACCTCCATGTCAAATTGGTGTGTTGCCACTTATCCCCGTGTACTGCAAAACGTTTTTTCCTCGCTCCTCCAGCAAATGTTTCCCTGTCAGGTCGACCGCATCTCTTTTTCCCGAGTAATTCTCGCGTAGCTTCGTCAATTTCCCCAGTGACCGGAATGCCGCCAAATTCCTGAATTAGGGACAAAAATATTAATTTTGAAGTTTTCCTTACACTTTTCATAAGAAATAAATATACATTTATTATTAACCCCCATAGAGATATTATATACCAAAAGGGCAAAACTCATACATCGGACATAAAAAAAAACGTAGACAATGTTGCTGTCAAGTGAAATGCTGGCTGACAGAGGGCCTAAAAGTGACTGCTGTCATCTTTTCTCTCGCGTCACATTGGGAGTGTTGTTGCATATCTAGTTGTATATATCAATGTTAAAATAATAGGACGTGTCCATAATTACTAACTTGTAAAGTTTTAATTGCAATTCTAAAGTCATCTTCTTTTTCTCGTTCAACATTTCCCGATACTAAGTTTTCCACTTCTGGATGTCCCTTTTCCAAATATCCAAATGTTTCCAGATAATTTCTCTGCAAAGAAAGACAAAAGTTAATATTATTGTTAATTAAACAAACAATTATTTAAACTATTTTTATTACATATTATTTAATAAAGACCTTTTTAGATATTAAAATAATAAAGTTTGTAGCGCCCGCGCTCATGCGTGTTAATCGCCAAATGTAAAAAAGTTAATAAACATAACAGCATATTTTATTGTAGATTGGCATATGATGTAATGCTAGAGTACAGTGTACTAGAGACTACTACAGAGACATCTCTACTACTACAGACAGCAGTCGCCTCCGCTACACCGGCTTGAGAAAACGAATGTACACCATCTAGATTGACAGTGCACACTCCTCTCGTTATACGTGGCTACTTTCAAACTGTTCCTGAAACGCGACAAGGGTGTTGCATTCGAAAGTGGTGGTACTACGCCAGGACGGCAGACTGGGCTAATAATCATCATCAGTCTGCTTACCCCTCTTTAATAGTGCCTTATGCACTTATGTTCCGGTCAGAATATAGCGAGGTTCGAACACGGGTCTCATCGATCACGCGTGTTACCGTTAGACCACGGCCGCTCTTTCAGTTCATTCATTAATTAGGTACATTACGTGTACATACGTATATTTTTATGTAAAATTCTATATATTCTAATTATGTCTAATCTTATAAGTTATGTACACGAATTTCGACAAAATAAAAATTTAAACTATCAATACTTTTTCCTAAATTTTGTTATCCCATTTTGAAAAGTCAATACAGTCATGTCTTTAGTATATTTTCATGTATATTGTACATCGAATTCACAATCGTAGCACATCATTATGCAAATTAATACCGGGTTTATACAATAACAACCACAGTAAACAAATTTAAAAAAAAAAGGTGTGTATACGAGTATTTCCCCGCAAAGTCTGTCAAGCATTGATAGGTTGCTATACTGCTAACAGTGAAGGGAAAATTTATTAATTTCAATCCACTAAATATAATAGAATATAAAAAATAATTCAAAGAAGTCGTATGCGTCATTAGTCCTTACATAAACTTACAAGAAATTTAGGTTAATAATTATTCTGTCAAAGAAACCCATCCCAGACCTCGAAGACTGCAATTTATTACTCCAGTTCCGGCAGTAACTGCCTAATCATAATTTGTGGATAATTTAAGTCATTTAAAACCTCCTAATTCTCACTTAGCCCATTTTTATTATATTTGTTGACTTTTTAAGTAAATTACAAAGCTAAAATTAAAAAATAATAATAATACTATTTTTGACATGACCACACTAAGCCTGATGTCACTAAGTACACATACGGTCTATGATAGGTCACATGCGGCCGCCTCCGCTATGCCGGCTTAAGGATATGAATATCCATACCGCAATATGCCCGGCAATTGACAGACACGTCACGCATTTTATGGCTTTATCATAAGTTGTTATTACAAATAATAAATTATAACAACTCATCAATTTTCATTACGTTAATAATCACATAGTTCGTTATCGTTGTTAAAAGAAAATTATTGTTTAATTAATGCATTTTATAATTACCAATAGCATATTTCAAAAAGGACCAATAGCTATTATGTAAGTACGTGGTGACAACATTAAAAATCCACGCAAATAGCGGAGTGCGTCTGCATGTTGTTTTTTTTTCTATTCAAGTTTTCATCACAATTTTATAATAAAACAAATCTAACATTTAAAATTAATAATTAATAAAACCCATAAAAAACCCACAAATTTAGTGACCTCATTGTTATCATGGGTGTGAAATGTAAGCAGCTGATGTCTACCCCACGCGTGGTATCAACTGCCAATCCAAATGATACGATTAATTAATTTCAATTATGATTTATTGAATTATATTTACTTTAAAATTATTAATTAATCATTTTTTATTTTATAAAAAGAAACAAGCATTACAACAAACCGCGCCGTTTGAAGCCGTCGTAGTCGTGTAGAGACCACAATAACTTGCAAAGCTTTCATTGCAAAATCTAAGAAAACACTCTTATAACAATCGTTCTGTTTAGGTAAGTCTTGATTGTGTTAATCAAGTTTTAATAAATACGTTAATTTATTAATCAATTTCAATCAATTTATTAATCAAATACGTTAATTTATTAATCAATTTAAATGAAACTAAAACGTAAGTGGCTTAACATATTATGCAAATGAAATGTAATTTTTGGTTTGTGTTGTCATTGTTGTATACATATATATATATATATATATATATATATATATATATATATATATAAAAAGGAGAATGCCCATTCGCCTAAAAGAAATGGGCCCACAATTTTTGTTTTCGAGTTTGTCGATGATTTTTAATTAATTTTGTAGAAAAATAAATCTGCTTCTTTATTACCAATAAGTTTTAATTTTTTCACGCGTGTTATTGAGTAATTACACGTTTTCTGATGCAATATTATTTTAAATGCTTTAATGATTCAAGATATCTGTTTTTTATGTAATTAAACATTGTCTATTATTTGGTAAATGTTTTGTTGATATAATTAAAATGAATTAATAAAAAATGAGATATTATTTTAGAATATTGTTACCATACTATTAGGTATCAAGTGGGCCCAAAAATGGGCATTCTCCTTTTTTGATTAATTTGGAATTTAATACTCTTATTGCGCCTCTTACATGGATCTTTGCATCTTTAACCAAAATTTCCAATATACGGACCACCGTTAAGCTTTTACGCGTTAAGCGTGCTATTCTCCAAGATGATTGGTAATTGTCATGTCTTCTTCTTCCGTGTCATGCACCATTTTTAAGTTACAAAAAATAAATTTAAATTTGTTTGTAAACAGTTATGAACAAAGAAAAATAAATACATTTTTTCAGGGTTGTGAAAATCAGTTACAAAAACGACAATTTTATTCTGTTCTGGAGCGGAGGCGAGTACTGCCTGTAGAAATTTCTCTGTGGTATCAGTTGTTTGCGTTCATGGACCGCACTCTAGCTTTATATCAGACGGATTATTGTCATATGTCGAGCTATAATGAAAAAGAGAAATAAATCCATTTAAATTGCTGGTTATGAAAATTTTATTTGACGAACAAAAGATTCGAATTAATGCATAATAGAAATATTATTGTAACTTTTTAATACGTCGTTAGTCCTAAAATATCGTGTAAAACATCTGTTGATGTATTATCATAATGATAATAATGACAAAAACGCGTGGGACTCACTCCTCAGCTGTTATTTAAGTTAAACAAAATTCTTAACAATAGATTCACAGTTTGCTGATGTAGTAGGTACTCGTATGGTCAATATTATTTACTGTACACTGTCAACAGGTAAATTTGCATTAACTTACCTGCTAAAGGAAGATACTGTGATAATTACAAAATTATTAATTTTATTAGAATAATATATTCTAATTATAGTATATTAGGTCATAATGCAAAATAATGCATTTATATAATATAAGTATTTTAAAACCTCTTCTAAAATATTTTTGTAAATATTATATTTATTCAATTAATGATCGAATATCAGTTTCTATTGATTTGTGAAAAAAGTGTAGCTTTTTTAAGTTTTCATCTACTTAAAAAAATATATGATTTGTGTTTCAATGTAATTAATATTGTGTTACTCAGCAAGCAATCAATAGCAAATGGCACGCACATTTATGTATGATAAATGGGTATTTATTAAGCGTCGGGAAACATCAATTAATGGGGTGTAATAGACTACACCGCCTGAGTAGATGCGTGACCTGTGCGTTCTACGAATAAAGTAGATTGAATTCGTCAATACAATCAAATACGACTGAGGCTAAGCCGAAATGATGCTTGAATACCCTAACCCTAGGGTTGACAACTGTACTACAATAAACGAGTAGGTATAACGTACTACGCAAAAATATTACTTAAAAAAAATCAACACGCACCTAACAGCCTAAATGTTGGCTGGTAGATTCGAACCATATTACTGGTTACTGGTAAACATAATTATGTACTATATTTTCAAAGTTAATGCTCAAAAAACATGCTGACAACCCTAATGTATCGATAGCTATTACGTATATTAATATTATTTATTCATCAGATCAGTTCAGAAGAGACGCATCCAATAAATTAGTTATTGAACAACTTGCCTATAACAAAACTTTAATGGAACTTTAGGGAATTGGGAGACGGTTTCTTACTTAGATTGGTTTAGCAACTTGTTAACGATCCTCTTGCAACATGTCACTTCCTTGTCCAATCTTCTGTCAATTTAATATGTCCGCCATTTTGCTTCAGTTTGTTTCCCGCCAATTTTGGTTTTAACCGGTGTTCTGAGAACATCTCAAACAACAATGCCACGATAAATAACAACCTTGTGTTGCATTAAATTAAACTGTCATTTTAAATTATAACACACCAACGAAGTCTGACAAACTCGTGTCCTAAACACGAATTCTTTTATTTTGTATTTTTTTACACGAATTATTTTGTGTTTATCATTTTATTTAATTAACTAACTACAGGAATTAATAATGACACTTTAAACCTAATAAATGTTTCTCTAAGGTTATCATGTTTTATCAAAATTAAAAGATTTTATGCAATTTCCCTACTGACGCTTCTAAATATCATTCTCGTTGAAATTGATTGACTCTCGCTATTTACGATTAAGTCACATCACAGATGTTATATTTGAAAGTGGTGGTATAACACGGCAGCAGACTGAGCTAATAACCTTCATCAGTCTGCTATTTCCTCCTAATCACTACATTTATCTAAGTTTAGTAGGTATTGTATGCCCTAAATTATTAGAATAAAATTATTTTCCTTTTTTATGTTAATCAATTATACCATAGACAAGATCTAAATAATGATGAGCCAGTGTAATTATCACATTTCCACAAAATTTTAATCTAAACACAAATTCACAAGGACAATGAGCGTACAATTTGAATTTCAAATCTGGCGGTGACACATGAAATTAAATGAAATTACATTATCTGAAACAATGACAGAGAATTAGAAATAAGCTTTGTTTAGTACAATAATTATGGTGAGAAAATTAACTACAGGCTTGTATTGTTTAAAATAAAATTTAATTTATAAAAGAAAATTTCGTTTTTATTATTCTTTATTATATGTAATTGCATTTTTGTTAATAATAATGCAAACACTAAGGATTATGTGATGTCAACGCAGGATCAGGACTGCAGATGGAAAGATAGAAAGTGTCAAAATACACGTTCACGTAAGCACTGTGTAGCTCAGTGACGTGCGCAAAGACGAAAACGTCGATTTCATTCTCATTTCGGACAAGCGTATTTTTTCTGTTAAATTTTCAACATAATATTTTTTAATAATAAATTCAGCATTTTAATATGCCAAAATTCATATTTTGAGATGCAAATTATTTTTGAAATAAACTCTAATTGAAAGAGGTTAAAATAACACGACCTTTATCGGCAAAAAAGAAACATTTATTTCAATTAGTGCGAAAACCTTTTCATTATCGTATGTGTTTTTGTAAAGTGTAGAAAAAGTGTTAAGTGGGTATTATTTTACAAAACGTTTTGCATAAATTTTGTTGTCTCGACATTGCTGCATCGCATATCGGGAGATCGAATACTAGGTACGTCTACTCGTCTAGACACTAGGTGACTAGACGTAGGTAAGTCAGGGTAGCGCTCATTAATAAATAACCATTAATTAATATTGTAGAACCAATTTATATAAAAGTTTTTATAAAAAAAACATATTATATAAAAAAGTGAACTATGTTTTAGGTACAAAGTATATCTACTACAGAATCTGAAAATCTGTAATTGCATTTTCAGTTAAATAAATAATAACCGTTACAAAGTTTTAAACAGATATTTAATATTTTTAAGATATAATATACCAGTCAATACTCAGTTTAATTTTTTTTTTACCCAGGTTATTTAGTAATTACAATTTTTCTGCCTCAATATTTGAGGTTATTTTTATATTAAATTCTTTAATTTTTGCTATCTGTTTATTGTGTAATTAAACATTATCTATTTATTGATAAACGATGTATTGATATTAATTATTAAAAAAATAGGATATAATTTTAACATACTATTTTGTTAACTATTAGACTTCAAGTGGGTCCAAAAATGGGCATTGTCCTTTAGTACATAAAAAGATCTACTAAATGATATTAAACATTGTATTATTTTATTTACAATTGTGTCCCGAAGGAAATGTGTCCCTTATAATAAATTGAACAATAGGATTCAATTAAAAGGTATTTATCTACCTACATCATAGAAACAACTTTATGAATGACGTTTTTTATAATTAAATATTGTTATTCTAATTTTCTTTGTATGACAATGTAAATTTTATCTTTTGTATATAGAAGAAACATTGTGTTTATTTTGGGAGAAAGAAAAAACAAAATTGTATTGGAACAAAATCTATAGCTCGTCAAAGATCATTATCGATATTTTTTTAAACAAATAATTACTGCTAGAGTTTTCTCTGTAGAAATGTCTGTAAGCAGCAATTACCTCTGCTAATCCGATTTAAAGAGACGAATGAGCTCCTTTGGTTATTTGCGGCTATTTTCAAACTTATTCCCAAAGGCGAAGGATGTTCAAAAAATCCACATTTTAAAAAATCTTTATTCATAAAAGTATGTTAACAATTAGTTACCGGGACATCTGTACTAGGTGGGTTACCTGTATTACTGGGTGCCCCACACATCTCTGAGTTTTTTCATATACGTATCAACGAATCTACCTTAGACTTAGGGTTTAACAAAAATTTTTTTTTTTTCACTACCAATTACAAACTTTTCCTTCACTACCAATTTCACACACACAGATATCTAATATATTTAACATCATTAAAATAAAACACACATAAATTAGTATTTACAGTTATTAAGTGGAAAGGCGATGGTAATTAGTAGGTATTAGATTGCAATCGGTTTTCCAGTAAGTGCAAATGTACCATCAACGCCTTGCATTCTAAACATGCGCCGGCGCCGATCTGCTTGCATACTTCATACTGTTCCCAAGACCCTATTGGTCCAGAATTTATATTTTAATATGTACTTTTTATATGTTTTTTTTTTTAATTAATTTTACGACGGAGTTTTATGCTTTTTAAGACACCTCTTTCGTCTTTCAAACGTTATTTCCTTGCTCTATACTTTCATTCATAAATCATTCACTCATATATAATTAGAAAATGTAAAATTATTACAAACTCGTCTAAAAATATAACATTTAATCGCCATTTTTAGTAGAGTTTAATAAAAAAGGCATAAAAAGTATCCTATATATAATTTAATAAACGTAAAAGCTTGAGTATCGATCTACATAGTGTTTGCGTACAGACTAGACGAGATTATCTTAGCCTCAAGGTGGGATAAGCTGAAAACAGTTTGCTTATTGCTTCAGAGTAAACACCAATATCGGACTCTACGATCAATATTGAGCTCCGTGAATATTAACTTCTAATACTTCTTGCAGTTATTTGTTTTTTTAAATACACACTCAATATAACTTTATATTGGTCAACTGCACAGGCGATTAGCACCCTCAACGGACATGTACGGAGATAACTGCTACCACAGATAAATGTCTGTAGAAAAGATTAATGTGCACCTCCTATACGCTATACCTGACTACTTCTTTAGATCCTGAAATGCGACTAAGTAGTAGTTGTAGGCAGACTGATGATGGTTATTTGTCCAGTCTGCCGTCCTGGGGTAGTACCACCACTTTCGAATGTAACACCCGTGAAGTGACCTTGTCGCGTTTCGGGAATAGTTTGAAAGTAGCCAGGTATAACGAGAGGAGTGTGAACTGTCAATCTAGATAGTACATGCTCGTCTCCTCAAGCCGGCATAGTTGAAGCTAATAAATGTCATCTACACATACTTCTCTAATATGTTTAATTCTAGAACTAAATTATTATAGATATTATCAATAATCGTATAATCGTATAATCAAGTATAAAGGTAACACATTTCCCTGTGATTCAACTTATTCAACGTAACAAAACCACAGCTGCGAACGACACCAAATACAAACACGCTTTACTACAAAAGGAATCTTGATAATTATCATAGATGCACAAAAGTAAGGGTCCTACTATGAGATGCTGTAATATTCGAACAACAATATTTCTTGCTTTAAATAAACACTATTAAAATGTGTATTGTACAATACTATAACATTCATTTATATTTATTAATTCTGTCAGTTTTATACATCGTAAATGACTAGATACTCGGACGCGAACTCGGTATCTTAAGAGAATAAATACTTAAGGACAAGGTTAAGCCTCTGTGTCGGAGTGGTTACTAGCTAGAGGATCGTGCGGCTCTATTTCTGGTAATTTATAAATATATACTTATTAAAATATTATAATTGAATTATGTTAAAACAAATTCATTATTAATTGTTTTGTGTTGTCCTTGTTCTGATACCCATAGTACTGGATAGCATGCATAACGTATGTATTTATTTATTTGAATAAAAACCATTATTTATTAAATTTCGAAATAATCAATCGTTCGTAGTAGACAGCAAAGATATTTCTCAGCTTCATTAACAAAGATAGAAACAACTCACGTAATATTGCTTCTTTGTTGAAATTTTATTACTTTTTAACCTATTAAGGGATAAGGCTTTCTTTGTTTTGTAAACTAATAATATTACGTACATTGTACACATATAAATAAATAAATTGTCAATAAAAAAAGCATCGCAAGCTGAAATCCAAAGTTCGATAAACTGGCAGATCGTTAGACAGCTTTTACTGACAAACTGAACAATCTACGAGTACATCAAATTAAAATAGTGACGTTAATTAGTAAAAACGCGATGGTAAGTCATAAAATTTATATTTTAAGTAAAAATTATAATGTATGTATACTTAATAAATCTCCTTCCTTCCTTATAATTGTATCTATTTGTGGCCGACAATTGATAGAAAACAAATTCAATTCAGTTCCGAAGTTACCTAATTTTTGTTGTAAAATATTATTTTGAATAATAACTATTTACAAATAAATATTTGTTTCAACCGCGAATCAAACCTGGTACCCCTGCGCATTTTACCACTCGGCCACAACATTGAAAAAGAAAAAAGGTACTAAATTATCTATCCAATCCTATTTTAGTGGTAATTTATATTTTATACCTAACCTAAAAGTCAGGCCGTGACTTTATCTTTGTACATTAGTTATTGTCAAAGGGTCAACTCATGAGGTGAAACCTATATCGGGAGATCACCATATGTGGCACGGGTTCTCTTGAATTCTCTTGGGATCTTTCTGACGTGTTTCTATGCAGATATGGTAATCCTTTGTCGGTTATAATGAGGAGGAATTAAAAAAAAGATATAGATTGTTATAAGTCTTCCCATGGCATGATTTGACGTTTTGTGTTAACAGGAACGTTTCTTCAACTGTTTTTGAGATTTTGGTATTTGAAAATATATTTTCAGACTCAACTGTCATGTGTGTCGTGTGTGTCATGTGTGTCATACATATGTATACTTATAATTATGTAAAATCCCGACCTTATTCACAAAAAAACGAAAGTTATGCAGTCGAATTAATTTACAATAGTTTATCCGCGACATCGACTTTCGGGGCTTGAGTTTTTGCATAAATTTTTATTAGTTTTATTTAGAAAAGTACGCTGCTGCGGATGCTGTCAATCAAAATTTACTTTCACAGAACAACTGAAATGAATCATATGAACTTTATTTTAAACTGAATGCATTCAATGTGCGCGATATTGTGTTTTATTTTAGACCAAACCGTGCTTTTATAACATTAGTTTGTTCTTTGATTGATGTGTTGTGTTGATCTTTTTTTAGAGTAGCCGTGGCATAATAGTTGAAGACGTGGACCCACGATCATAATAATCTACCGCCGTGCTCATAATAATCTAGATTATGGTTTAATTAAATATAGGTATTAATTAAAATAGTGGTAGGCAGATGATCGTTTTATTACTGCCGTCACTTTCAAGTAGCAACCGTGAAGTGTACTATTCGTGTAGCATTTTTTTAGTAGACTTTTTGTGTTGGCAGTCTTCTCCGGTCATGGATAGCTCTCTAGTTTAATATCAGACAATTAAAACACAAACTTTTCTATTCTGCATCGGTTCTACATTTTCAAACACAATTTTTTTGTCTATATTAAACCAGTGCTTGTATCATAGGCACTAAGCGACCAAAGTACGTATAACGTAGTTCACCGGTCAACGAGATTTGAACATGTATCTCATCGGTCATGCATTCATGCCTACTCTAGTACTGCTAGACCACGGCTGTTTTTAACAATCCATCATTATTACACTCAAAGAAACACGAGTTTAAGGAAACTAGTCAAGCGTATTACTCTCCTATCTCCAGATGCCCGCCAAAGCTCTGTTATACGTAGCTTGTTTTGGTTTGTGGCCTTGCCAAGGTTTTTTGTTGTAACTGGAAGTGTCGAAAGTGTTCAAAGGTCAATGGCCGTTCTATGACGGTTGATATAATATTTACGTTATACACGACCCAATTTGGCACGTTCACTGACACCGCTGTTTTACGGGATCTAATTGAAAGCTAAATATTTTCATTTGACCTTCATTGACTATGCTAATAAGAACAAATAGATCAGTTTACTTTTGTTTTATTTTTATTATTTTGATTTTAAAGTCTAAAAAATTGTTCCAAAAACGCTGGGACACTGGAAAAGTTGTTATATTGTTAATTCCTTAAAAATTTTGTCATTTATTTAAAAATACGTTATTCAAATATTGCATTTTATTATAATTAAATGATATGTTTTCTTTTTAATATAGAACTAATAAATAACACATTTTTTTTATAATAGCTTAACACAAAAAAAAAAAACTTTTGCTGCGCAGACTTTTTTGATGTGTGTTAGTCCATAAGGTAATTTGTAAGGATGTCTTTCAAGTAAAATATATACCTACTTCGGAAGCTAATTTAAAATCTATTAAACTCTAATTGTAGTAACAAGGGTAACTGTAAGAAAATACATTAAACCAATTACATAGAGACGATACGTTTCCGTTTCAACAATGATCTAATGAACTGAACTAACGGCTACGTTGCTAATTGGTGATGAAACATGCTGCGAAACATACTGTTTCAATTTTTAATGCATACTTTTAAATAAACTTCCTTTCAACTAATTAATTTTTTTTTTTTTGTAGCTCGGCATGTGACAACACTGTCTGATGTAAAGCTAGAGTGCGGTCTATAAATGGAAACAACTGCTACTACAGAGAAACCTGTGCGGGCAGCAGTCGCCTTCACTATGCCGGCTTGAGGAGACAAACATGTACCATCTAGTTCGACAGTGCACACTCCTCTCGTTATACCTGGCTACTTTTAAACTATTCCCGAAACGCGACAAGGTCACTTCACGGGTGTTACATTCGAAAGTGGTTTTACTACCCCAGGACGGCAGACAGGACAAATAACCATCATCAGTCTGCCTACCACTCTAAATTTTTTTATCAATAAATGTCTCATGTCTTACTTCTCCAATCATTGGATATTCTAATATAAAAAAATGAATAACTACAAAAATATGCATAAAATCGCGTAGGTACATTAGATTTAGAAATCCTACACATAATTTGTACCTATTACCATTTTTAATTTAATACAAAAGGTTATCAGTTTTGTGGCATTATTTACAATTTTAGTAATATTTGACTAATAACGTTCGGAATTTAATTTTTTTTAAGAGAACAAAGAAAAATATTTTAATGGAATTAATTCGCCTAATGAGTGTAATGGGCAAAAATTTATGATTAAGCATTGCTCGGACTAATATACAGCAAGAGAGACGGGACAATGTCATTCTGTTCACTGTTCAAAAATTTTATTTATCACCAAAATAAACAAGATAATTATGACTCTAAAATCTATACTAATATTTAAAATGCAAATCTCAAACCCTTTGTTTGGTGTCGTATTAATTATAGAAGAAGAAAACTTGCATTAAAATGAAATAAATTAAAATCAATCAAATAATTAAAATCAAACTCGTAATTTCTACCTATCGAATAGCTTAGCAAAAATCTACGAAAAAGTGTCAAGACATTAAAGGAGAATGCCCATTTTTGAGCCCACCTGAGCCCTAATAGTTTGGTAACAAAACAATATTCTAAAATAATATTTTATTTTTAACAAGCGACGAAACCCCCGGCGTTGCTCGGGTCAAAACTCAAAATACATCGCATGTTTAATGGTATAAAAAGTATTTAAGAATCCGTTTTTAACGTAGATATTGTAGATTTCTGTCTTAGATATTGAGAGACTTATTTGACCATTAAACATACGGTGTTTATAGAGTTAATCAAATCAAATTGATTAACTAATTAACGAATTGAAAATCAGGAATACTCTAGTAAATGTGGAAACAGAAATTTGTAGAACTTTCTAGAACGTTCTTTATCGATTTTAGCAGCTATACACATTTTTAATGTTTGTAGATCATTCTAGAAGTTTTTAGAACTTTCTGAAACATTTCATGTTGATTTTAACAGTTGCGCTCATTTTGGAACTTTCTAGATCATTCCAGAAATTTGTAGAGCTTTCTCGAACATTCTATATCGATTTTAGCAGTTGATAAAGTTTTAGAACTTTCTAGATCATTCCTGAAATTTTTAGATCCTTCTAGAACATTCTAGATTGATTTTAGCAGTTGATAAAGTTTTAGAACTTTCTAGATCATTCCTGAAATTTTTAGAACCTTCTAGAACCTTCTAGATCGATTTCAACAGTTGCGCTCATTTTGGAACTTTCTAGATCATTCCTGAAATTTTTAGAACCTTCTAGATCGATTTTAGCAGTTGATAACGTTTTGGAACTTTCTAGATTATTCCTGAAATTTTTAGAACCTTCTAGAACATTCCATATCGATTTTAACAGTTGCGCTCATTTTGGAACTTTCTAGATCATTCCGGAAATTTGTAGAACTTTCTAGAACATTGTATATCGATTTTAGCAGTTAATAACGTTTTGGAACTTTCTAGATCATTCTTGAAACTTTTAGAACCTTCTAGATATATTGTAACAGTTGCACACATTTTGAAGTTTTCTAGATTATTTCAAAAAATTTTAGAACTCTATACTCAGTACTCTCTCTCTCTCTATACTTCGTAGTTAGAAAAGGACAGATATACATTTTTTGAGATTTTCGCCTCCCACAACCACCCTCTTCCACCCACCGCGTCCAAACTCCCTTACTTTCACCAGGAGACCGAGGAGCATCTACCACCCCAACGGGAAGTAGATTGGAGTTGGTGATCATAGAGAAAACCCTGTATTTACGTACTAACATTAGCATTTTATATAAGTATTTAGATTAGATTAATTCGTTTTAATTGTATCAACACATAATTTACCAATCAATAGACAATGATTTGATTACATAAAAAATAGATATCTTCAATTGTTAAAGCATTTAAAATAATAATATCCTCAAATATTGCATCAAAAAACATCTAATTACTCAATAACCTGGGTAAGAAAATTAAAACTGATTGGTAATAAGGACGTAGAATTATTTTTCTACAAAATTAACTAAAAATCATTGACAAAGTCGAGAAAAAAATTGTGGGCCCATTTTTTTAGGCGAATGGGCATTTTTATTTCAATATTTCAAAAATTTTCATAATATTTAAATCAGAATATCTTTACAAAATAATAACTGTGTAGTCAGGTAGGAAGATATGCTCCCTATGTGCTAACAATTAATTCTACGCTGTGTCTACATAAACTTGTTACACGAAAATAATTAATTAAACAAATCTAAAAGGACTAATTTGTATTAAGAATGACATTAATGTATCAATAAAATTAAGTTACAATTACAAGCAATCAAAATTAATGGAACATGAAATTAAAAGAGCGTCTGTGCCATCTATCACTAAAACCATCACTCTCCATTTTACTGATGCTATAAAATGTTAAAATTACGGAAATGTGTGTTCCGGATAATGTTATTTTAAGCTAGAGAATAAAGAGGGGTTCCGTATCATAACGTATAATGCGGAATGTACACGTAATAATAAAAAAATGCTCAAAATATTTTCTTTTATCTCAGCTAACCATCGGGAGATGGACCATCAGATGTTATCTTGAATACATTAAGACACTGCATTTTTGATTGTACCTACGGATTTGTGATTGTACCGAAAAATATAGTGTTTTCGTAGGTTTGTCTTAGCTGATGTTTTAGCTCAATTAAAAAAATTTATGCGGCTTGCTATTGCATTTATTTTGATTAATTTAATCTAACGTTTCGAAATCTTAGCGACCACGCAGTGAAACCCAATGTTAAGCTGCGTGAAATCTTTTAAAATATAGAAATAGATTATTTACATGCATTCTAAGAAATAGGCGCACATGCTGTCGCTAGAAATGGTTATGTACTTTGGGGAGGCGATTAAAGAAAATATAATTTGTAACTAGACTAACTATATAATTTGATTTTGACAAATCTTTAAGAAACCCTAAATATAAATATTAAAAAAAAAACACTTCAAAAGTACTTTAGAAAAATTGAAAAACTTGACAAATTACCTCTCAAATAATAAAGATAAAATATCGACTTTCAAGCACCACCTATCAACATTTTATAAACATTTTCAAATACAAGTGTATTTGAGAATGAATTGCCTTCTCTTGTGCCAAATTTCTTTTAAATGTGATAACGAATGACTGTTGATACTAACACACACATCTGTTCTGCATATGTTAAAATAATTTAAATTAGGAGTTAAACAATGCATATTTTAACTAAACATATTGTGGAGTTTTTTTTTTAACAATAATTCTAGGTATTGAAAAGACTGTGTTTAATTTCTTGTCTGGCACACTCATCGACATTTTTTTTTTGCAAATTTTTTGGCATTTGTAATCAGTGAATTCAAAAACTTCTTAAATGTTGATGCAAACAAAATTTCTATTTATAATTTATAAAGATTCATTTTTGACATCGTAAAACTTATGAAATGTTTTAAAAGAAGGAGCATATGGGTGTGTGAATTACGAGGAAGTCCTGCAGGATCATAATGAGGACAAAGTGAGTCATGTCGCCGAACTGGCGCCGTCATTTCATTTTATTACCATTACCTCTCCATTTGTATTGCTTATAATCATTTGGAGACCACTGAGGCGTCATAGACGGAGATCTACAGCTACGATATATATACAATATTTATTGTTTGGCAGTGTTATTTGTTTCAGGTGTTATGTTATATTTTTGTACCCACTTGATACCTAATAGTTTGGTAACAAAATAATGTTACAAAATAATATCTTATTTTTTATTAATTAATTTTAATCATATCAACACACCATTTACCAATCAATAGACAATGTTTAATTACATAAAAAACAGATATTATCAATTATTAAAGCATTTAAAATAATAATAACCTCAAATTATTACATCGGAAAACATCTAATGACTCAATAACCCCGGTGATCATCGCCAAACACGAGAAAAAATAATTTGCAAATTAGGCATTATCCTCTAACGGAAAAAAAAACTGCCGAGGATGAGTGATTTGACAAAAATCTATGAATGCAATTCTTTTTTCAATACTATCTCCACTCATTAAATATACAGCTCATAACCCGGGTACAACTTGCTGTTTAAGTATTATGACCATATAAGTTTTAAATAATTACGAAATCCTTAAGAGTCACATACAAAGGCTAAATCTCAGTGTAAATAGAACTTAATTAATTTATACGAGCTGACGCGTGTTGGAGCATCCATTATGGAAATACTCTTGTCTAAACGGAGCGCCAACTCTTCTGTATAATTTAGGCGTGACTTACTTTATAACTTCGGGCGTTTTAACATAAAATATGATTAGTTACAATGTACTCAGATTATTAATTATTAAATGTAAAGGATTCTATTTAATTAATACTACGTGATTTTAGAAGAAGGAATATAAATTATGTCTATACCTTCCATTTTTATTTTAATATAAGCAGTTGCCGTTTGCAAAAACAAAAAATGTATTGGTTTGAGATCTAGGTGAAAAAACCAATTTTAAAGTAAATTAGTAAAATATTGACACAACTGTCTCTTTGCTCGCATTTTTTAAAAGTAGTTGGCAGACTGGTCATGGTTAATTTGGTTATTATAATTATTAGCTCAGTCTGCCGTCCTGGGGCAGTACCACCACTTTCAATGAAGTGACCCAGTCGCGTTTCGGGTAACTAGTTATGACGAGTGTGCAGTAGTTAACCTGGATGGGGCAGATTCGTCTCGTCAAGCCGGCATAGCAGAGGCGACTGCTGTTAGTAGAGATATCTCTGTGGTAGCAGTTGTTTTCGTGCTAGCTTAACATCAGCGTGTGCCGAGCTACAATAAAAATTAGTCAAAAATAATTTTAAGATTTAAGAAAAAAGAAGAATTAATGATTCTATTGGTGAATGATAGTTAAATTCTTTTAAACAAACACTAAATTATTCTAAACGCCTGCGACATACCTAAACGTAAATCAACAGTAAAATTATTTTATAGTTTACTTATTAAATATAATTTATAAATCATAAAACTAAATAGAACCGGCAAAATTATCGCGTAGATACAAACTTAAAATACAAAAACAAAAGTACAAAAGATTTTCGTTCCGCATATTTAACGCGTTAGTTATGAGTTGAAAATTAGCGTAGATTTAGAATAGATGATACATCTTTCGGTGTAAAGTCGTAAACGTGACTATTTCCAGAAACTGCACATTTATTGCAATGGATTTTTTTTTATTGTAGCTCGGCATGTGACAACACTCCGCCTGATGTAAAACTAGAAACACCCGCTACTACAGAGAAACCAGTGCGAGCAGCAGTCGCCTCTACTATGCCGGCTTGACGAGACTAGCATATACCATCTAGATTGACAGTGCACACTCCTCTCGTTATACCTGGCTACTTTCAAACTATACTCGAAACGCGACAAGGTCGCTGTTACTTTCGAAAGTGGTGGTACTACTTCAGGACGGCAGACAAATCCCTCATCAGTCTGCCGACCACTCTTTAATAGTGCCTATAGGCACTGAGCGACAGGTTCATTGGTACCGGTCAGAATTAGCGAGGTTCGAACACGGGTCTTATCGATCGTGAGTTCACGCGTCTTACCGCTAGACCACGGCCGCTTTAAATCTAAATTTCAACAAAACTCGAGACCATCCGCGCCATTCAGGAAAACTATTTTAAGTTTGATACAATAAAGATCAGTGTTATATATAACATTATTTTTAATTTCAAAGAGTGTTAGACTGGTAGACAGACTGATGATGGTTATTAGACTCATCTGCCGTTCTGGGGTGTAACACCCGTGAAGTGACGCCTAGATGAGACAGTCTATTGTCAACGAAGCAGACCCTTCTCGTTAAACCAAGGCGAGGAGTTATACTCTTTGTTCCAGGGTTACTGGTGGTACCTACCGTGGGACTGCAAACCGGTCAGTTTTTCGTATCTTACCTCGGCCTATTATGACAACACTCCACCTGATATTTAGCTAGATTGCGGTCTATGAATGGTAACAACTGTTGCCACAGAGAAATTTCTGCAGACAGCAGTCGCCTCTGCGGCTTAAGAAAACGAGTGTACCGTCAGGTTGACAGAACTCCTCTCGTTATACCTGGCTACTTCCAAACTGATCCTGAAATGCGACAAGGTCACTTCACAAGGGGTACTTAAGTGCGCAGTCTGCTTATTTCAATATTTTAACACTTTTCGTTTATAAAGAAAGGTTAATTAAAAAGTTTTATAACTCGATAATATTTATAGCTGCTATCAGACACAATCAAACTTCAATTTTCACTTTATAAGCCGCCAATTTATTTTTGATTGAAATTGAAAATCATACAAATGGTAGAAGGTTATTAATTTTTGCGGACAATTGACTTTTATGATTATTACATCATATTTTATAAACATTTTGCTGAATATTGAAGAATTATACTTAAACTGGTGTTTATTTTATTTTTAAAATTAAGATCCACTACATTTAAAGATTTTTCATAAAGTTGTTTGCCTTTACCTAAATTTTTTTGATGCCGATCAAAATGGTGGGGATTATTTCATTCTAAGTTTCCTAAATATTTAGCAACAAAATAACAACAAATAAAAAATACTATATTTAAAATGTAACGGACGGACTGTATGAACTGTGTGAACGCATCGAGAGTAGTTGACAGTTTGTTTTTTAAATTATTAAAATAACTTTAAGATGTTGTTTGCAGCCAGGCACAAGTTTAAAAATGGTAAGTTACTAATTTATTTTTCGTTGTTCTTAAGGAAATCATTTTTATCATTTTTTATTAAATCTTATGTATTTAATTTCCTTAATGGTTAGTACCCTGTACATATGTTGTACACATAATTTAAACACATTTATGTGAAATGCGAAGTGAAGATAAACAATAGTAGAGCATAGTCCGGCATAGTGGGTGTGATAAATATCGTAGAATATATTAAATGCATGCGTTAATATGACTATCATACCGCGTACTTGATTTATGAAATTACCTGCACTATGGGCCCGAGTAGGAGGCGAAATTACTAAAAAATATTATACAAGGCGATCTTTCGCAAATATTATTTTATTTAGGAAAAATTCAACTTTCTTTAAACGCCTACTTTTAAATGTTACAAAATCATTGCAGTTGTTTGGTAATAAGCATAAAGTCAATTCTATAGTAAATACGTTAAATTATTTTATTGTAATTATTTTAATAATAAGGCCTCGGAGCTGTGTTTATTTAATTAAATTCAACAATAAAAAGGTCAATATAATATATAACAATCTGATTCGCCAACGAAATACAATTATAAAGAACACAATGAATTTAAATCACCCATAAATAAAACAATAAATTTAATTTTAATAACCTGAAAACAGTTTATGAGCCATACAATATTTTAAAGAGTTTATTCACTTATCACTGCCGTGGTCATTTTTATTATTGAAATGTAATCAATAGTACATTACATAAATATAGTAAATACATAATATTACTGTTATACTTATATAGGCTCGATATATCGAATCGAATACCAAGCGCTTACCTACAGGTATGTTTATTATGAAACTACTTCCATTACTAGGAGCTGTGCCAGGGCGAATCGAATCAGTGGCAACCTGTAAATAACTGGTGTCTATTGTACGAAATTGTTTAATTGTTGGTTTTTCTAATAATATAAAAATAAATAAAATATACGGGTATATCTCGTTTCAAACTAATTATGTGCGTATTCGATTCCTAGAATTCAGAGATACAGATGTTTTTATGTTATATTGATAAATTAGATAATTTTAGAAATCCTAATTGTATATGTATGTATATATAGTTAAGGTTATAGATTTTATAGATATTTTTTTAAATACTTCAAGGATGTTGTTTAGGAAGAAGTTTTATGTAGTTTCAGAACAAATATTTAACAATTATCGAATTAGCTTCGATCAATAATCGACAATCATTCGTCCGGCCACGTCACCCACTGCTGCGTCTGAGTTGCATCCTTCATGATTAATTATTATGTACCTATTACAACAAATTGATTATACATAAACGCCAATGTATTTCTAATTTATACGCTATTGTCATAAATATAAGGTCGATATTGTTCACATAGATTGAATGATAAAATTGTAATGTTTAAACGCAGCACAACAGGACGACCGGCGCCATTTACGGCACGTGTCTCCGATATTGAATGTTATCTTCACACTGGTACCTACTACTATTATTTGTTTGTGTAAAATGGGATCTATTGGGGTATCTCTCAGGTACGGTTGATTTTAGATTTATAATAGAAGTTACAGAGCTACCTATCTGTAGTCTATACAGCTCATATAAAATGTGATTGTAGCTCAGTTTGTTATTTTACCTTTTCACGCCTAAACCGCTGAACAGATTTCGATAAAATTTGGCAATTGGCAAATTGCATCGTGCGGTAGGGCTCAGGATACCTTTTGTTTTTAAAAAAACTGAAGAAGGTGAAATAGGGGATGAAATCCATCATTATTTCTCAAGTTGATATCTGAAATCTTAAAAGTATCATACTAATTGTACCCATACGAAATTTCGATCAGTAGCTAGTTCATAAAAAATACTAAAATATTAACAACATGTCTGAAAGTTAACAACCGCTACAGAGAGGGTCTAATAGATCGATATCATAATTTGTAGTAATTTAAATAAATAATACATTCGCTTGAGACGTTTTACAGTTTAACCCTATAAAAGTATGAAGGGTACGATAGAATATAGAGCATAAAAGTCCCCCATAAAATAAGCTTTTATTACTTTAAAAAATTACTAGTTTCCAATAAACAGAAAATTACCACATACTTTATACCTTAACATCTAGACAGAAGGTTTAATTTTGTTTCATAAATTATAGTGTTTAAATAAATATGTGAGATGTTATAACTCCGTAGTTACTGTAAAATACTGTAAAAACTGAAACGTATTGATTGATAAGTTAGTTACACTAAATAGAACTTGGAATTATAATACAAGTCCGCTTTTTATAGTAACCCGACATGTGACTTCGCCTGATATTAAGTTTAGCAATCCACGAGCGGACACAATTACTACTGCAGGCATAAGTCCCTTCCTTATGGCCGGCTTGAGAAGACGAATCTGCAGCATCCATTGACAAAGCACACTCCTCTAGTCAGGTATGACTGCTGAGGCTTCTATCTATCTATTCTATCAAGCTGAACGGCAAATTTGGCTAATAACCATCATCTGTCTGCTTACCACCTATTTCATTATTAATATGATACATTACAAGATTACAAGTTTATATTTGTATCGAGTCTAGAAGTTATTGATTTATGCGCGTGGTGTCCTTGCCCTGATGCCCATAAGATAGAATTTAGAAATCTCAATTTAAGGATCAGGGTCAGAGCATGTATTATCCGATATAAATATTTGTTTAAACCGGGAATCGAAACCAGGGCCTTCGTCTTAAGCCACAACTACCGCGCCACGAAAGAAAGAAAAGTTCATTGTTACTTTTTCTTTTGGCAGAATCCTAATGAACTTGAAATGATTATTTATGTCACATCTTTTACCGGATTTAGCGAAATGACTTGCATTTTATTTTTCTTGTAATACATTAAATATAAACAAAGGAAAGAGGCGTGTACTCGCAAGCTAATTTGTACAGATTTTGCTGATAAACTTTATTAAAAATACAAATTATTATAAAAAAAAAAAATATTCATAACGCGTTTCGGGAACAGTTTGAAAGTAGCTAGCTATAGCGAAAGGAGTGTGCACTGTCAATCCAGATGGTGCAAACTTGTCTCCTCAAATCGGCATAGCGATGGCGATTACTGCCTGTAGACATTTCTCTGTAGTTACAGTTGTTTCCGTTCACGTACCGCACTCTAGCTTTACATCAAGCAGAGTGTTATCATACGCCGAGCTACAATAAAAAATTTATAAATTAAATCACGTGAAGAGATACATGCTGTGTACAATGGGACCCTATTTTATTTTTTTAATATTTTCTTAGGTTTTACGCAAACATATTTATTAATAATATTGCGTTTATTTTGATTAATTTGATCCGAGATTTTGAAAGCTTTTATTTTTAGTTTCAATCTGCAGTCATCGTGGTCGTGGGGTGAAAGAGTACTTTTTTAAAATTTATGAATTGGAGTGGCCCTATTAGGTCAAGTGTGCAGTCCTGGCGTAGTACCAGTTTCATGAACACCTATAAAGTGACCCTTTCAGGAACAGCTTGCAAGTAATCGGGTATAACGAGACGAATGTGCACTGTCAACCTGAACGATCCAATAATTTTTCCATACTAACACAAAGGTTATATGTGAGTGTGTGTGTGTGTTGACTCTTTCATAGCCTCAGCGTATATGTGGACTAATATTAATGAAACATTTTCTATTATGACATAAAATATATTAATGTAATAATAAGCATCTACATGATAGACTTGACGTGCAGACAAAATAAAAATACATTTCAGTCAATCATTTTTATTCGCTCCAATAAAACAACTTCGTTTAGTACATTTATCAAAGTAATAATGTATATCTGAAGTATATATATATACATATGTTTATGAGCAACACGATTATGGGTAAGGTTTACGATCGCATATATTTTTGAAAGTCGTTTAGATATGAAATAATTTTAAAATACTAGGACTTTCTTTAAATTTCTTTCAATCTTGAAATAGAAAAATTTAAGTGCCTACTTAAAAAAACTATTTTTACATAAATTGTCTAAACCACAATTTTTAAATACAAACTCAAAACTTCTGGCGCAGTATAGATCGTAAAATACATGTGTGAAATTCAGAGCGGGAGAGGCAAAAAATCGTTATTAAAAACGTTATCGACAGTTTGGCTTAAAATGTTTAAAAAAAAAAAGAAAAACCACACTCGATATTCACATAAAACTATATTTATTATATGCAATAAAATCAATTATTTTTTGTAACTATTGAAAATTTTAAGATTTATTACGAACTTATAAAAAATAGAAACTTTATCTATTAAAAACCCTACAAGGGTTATCATATCAACCCAGCATAGTGAAGACTACTGCTGCCTGGATAACTTTTTTAAAGGTAGTTCTTCACTGTTATGGTCGCCTAGCTGACGTGTGTAGTCTAGTCTACAGGTAGACAATGCACATTCCCAGCTTGAAAGTAAACTGATCCCGAAACGCAATTAGGTCACTTGAGCGGCCGTGGTCAAGCGGTAAGACGCGTGAACTCACGATCGATGAGACCCGTATTCGAACCTCACTAAAGACGGGTACCAATGTAACTTTGTTTTATGTACTTTGGTCGCTCCGTATCTATAGGCTCTATTAAAGACTGGTAGGCAGACTGATGATGGTTATTAGCTCAGTATGCCGTCCTAGGCTAGTACTTAGTTTTCACTTGTAAGTGGCGGTACAAACCCAGGACGGCAGCTATCACTCTATCTATCCCTATCACTCCTTATGTGACAAAAGTTGTCTCCTTACATTGACCTTTAACTTAAGTCAACATCAGGTACAGTGCGGTCACATGTCAAAGTTTTTATTGATACATTTACAAGTTAAACTACGCCATTAAAAATTACTTGATAAAATAAATATTTGTGGAGATCATTGAAAGGAAAGCGTATGAGTAATGTTACTGTAAACTAAATTGGATTAATGTCAACACGGCGCCATCATAAAGGGCACGTGGTACTGAATAAATAAACTGAAATAAACGACTTCTTAATAAACTGTATGTTAACTTCTGTTTTGATATATAATATTTTGCTTCGATTGATTTTCCTTGATTTATTTTTAAGTGTTTACAAAGGAGTTTAAGTGTTGCCTCGAAGAGGTGGTCCCACAATTTTTTCTCGAAGTTATCATCGATTTTAACTCATATTATAGGAAAGTAAATCTATTCCTCTCTAATCAGTTTATATTTTTTTTACCAGAATTATTGAGTAATTTAATTTTTTTGATGCAATTTTTGGAGTATTAAATATTTTCAAAATCAACTGCATAATTTAAAATCCCTACTACACCTTTTTTAATTATCGCCTGGCCGTGGTCTAGCGGTAGACGATGCGAGAATGTGACCCATGTTCAAACCTCGGTAAATTCTGACCGGTACTAATGTATCTAAGTCATATGTACATTGGTCGCTCAGTACCTGTGATACAAGCACTAGCTTGATACCAGAATTTTGCGAGGTTTCTCAAGTCTTATCGCTTGATCGTGAGTTCACGCGTCCTACCGCTAGACTGCGATCCCTCTTATAGCAAAATCGCTGAAATTCTTCACAGGTTAACCTGTATTGTAATAACCAATGTCTATTTTTACACAGCTACGAATGGTATATAAAATTGTATCGGTGTATCTTTTCACATAAATATCTTCCTACACACTTCGAACCGCAGAGTGCTTGAGTCAAAGACCTGTGCTACAAATGTCGGTTAAAATAACACCACACTTCTCTATTTTAAAGATTAGTTTAAACCATTTCTACTAAGAATTCTAGTGTTTAAGTTATTTCGAATCTTTTAATCTTTACAATATATATATTGTCACTATTTCGTCAATACAGTTTCCAAGTAAATAAATATATATACCGATGTACAATAATTATAATTATTAAAAAATACAAAAAAAAAATTAACTAGACTGAAAAATAATCGTGATTGATATTAAGATATAAAATAAAAAGATATAAATGCCTGTACTAAGTTAGTACTCATATCACAGGCACTTAGCGAGCAAAGAACATAATTACATTCGTACCGGTCAGAAATTAGCGAGGTTTAAACACGGGTCCCATCGATCGTGACGTTCGTACTTACCCCTAGACAACGGCTGCAGTCATTTGTTTTTGAATGTTCATCTTGTGCACTTCAAAATATAAAATAAAATATTAGTAGATCTATTATAGACAGAGTCATTTTCTATTCTACTTATAAATTCCTTTATAAAAAGCTGGCATTGTTATAAAGTTAGCGATCTGAAACTCTTTCGTAGTCGCCAACGCGTGAAATTTGAAATTCAACTTCCATCTATTATATCATTCAAGCTGTTATTGTAGAGAATGAAGTTTAAAACGAAAATGTCCCCTTTTGCGAATATTCAGTGGAAACGGGTGTGTCGGGGCATCGACATGGGGGGAAATGAGGCAAAACCGAACTGAGAACGACAAAGTTACGCGTAAAAGCTTATTTTCCGCATCAGCGAATTTTAAGCATTGATTTTGACGTTGTTTTTGAAATAATACTAAGTAATACCCAATGTCTTGGAACCCTTCAAATATTAATAACCTATCACATTTTGTTTCCATTCGTTTTTTTATATGCCTACAATAAATTGTTATTGGCAATTTTCTTTTACAAAAATATTTTTAACATATTATGAGACGAATAATTTTTTTTATTTTGAAAAATTCTCTATGATAACTGATCATCTGTATATGAGTTTTAAATTAAAATACACTTCTACATTTTTCTATGTTATTCTTAATTACTCGTACTAATCTACATATAAATTAGTTTAGGTTAGGTATAAGAAAAAAATCGTATGGTGATCACTTCATCAGCTGAGGACGTCGTTCAAAGGTCAGTTCCCGGGGCGATGACCCTACCAATCGATACATGCTTCCTGTCATAGAATGTGCATACAATGTGCCCTATACTCATCTCATTTGTATATTCATAATTAAAAAATATCCATTTTTTTTTTTTGATAAGTTAATTTATAAGGTATTTTTGCCCTAATACCCATTGCACATTTGTTTTTTTAGTTTAGCGTTATTTATTTATTATTCTTAATGTTAATTTAAACTGTTATTTTTTAAATCTCTAATTATAAAATAAAAATAATGGTTAACGAATATTTTATTTAGGAATTTACGAAATACTATTTTTAAAAATCTGTGTTTGTTTTTTAAAGCTTGATTGGATATTTGTTGAGCTCAATTGGGATTGGTACCAAATTAAATTAAATCAAGTGAACAAAGGAATTAGTTCAAAGTAACGATCAAACAAACGTTGTCAATTCCAATGCAAATGGTTTTTATTCAATTTATATGTAGTACAACCATGTGATTGCTTCAATTTCATACATTTTATGATCTTTTTTTTACAGCATACAAATTAATTTTCAAATACATTAAATTGTATTAATTATATAAAATAATGGTCAAGCCACATATAACGTGTATTGTATAACGATATAATAACAAAACCCTATAAAAGCGTGGCATTTCGTACGTCTGTAAGGTTCATACAATAAAAATATAATTGTACGCACACGTCACGTATGACACACACACATATGGGATCTTGTTCCTTAACTGTATTTTAATTGCAAGTTTTCATACTACGTATGAGATATATGGCTGTAATGTTTGCCATGACTTTTTGTCTGACACAAATTACAGGGAAATTTGTTATTTTAATCGGCATTAAAAATCTCTGCAGAGTTACTGTTAATGCTCCATTTTATATTACAAGGAAATCTGTCGAAGAGCGTGTGGAATTCGATATCTTGATGTATTAGACGAGGGCGTTTTTACAACCCTCGAAGGCGGGTGCTATTTATATAACACAGCGAGGTCCGCATTCGAGACCTTTAACAAATATACCTTTTTTTGATATGCTCTACAAACTACAGGCTATAAAGAATCGGGTATCGCGTAACGATTAATGTCAAAACATTTTTTTTTAATAATACAAACTAGTGTAAATTAATATTTTTTGTTGTTGTTTTAGTTTCAATTAATTATAAATATGTACAGTTATAATTTTATTTATCAAATGTTACTCAGACGAATTTTAATTAAACGAAAAAGCTTGATGTAAAACGGACCAGCATCGCCAGCGATTAAACTAATTAACAAAACAGAGAGTTTTGACTCGGGACACGGTCGACATCTAATTAATTGAAAACAATGTTCAGTGTTAAAAGATACAAAGAACCCGTATGTGATTGTGATAAAATCAGCTGATATCGATAGAGGTCACGCCCTATCGCGAGCGAAAGTTCTGCGCCCGCGGCTGTCTGATACATTATTTATAGTTGGAGCAGGTAGCCCCGGCGCTCCCCTTCACTAAACTCAGAATAGAAGCACGCGCCGAACGATGCGCGCTCTATTATAAATTATGCACTGCATCATGCAGTTGTGGTCGGGTATTTATGGAAACGTATTGAAAGTATCAATTGCCCAATATTAGTTAATATTACTAGTGATTTATGAGTTTATTCACTTCGGAGTAGTTAAAAGAATCACTCTTGGGATATCATGACATGTTTATTAAAAGTTTAATGGTGGTCATACACGATCACGGGTCCGCTGCAAACTTGACAGTAATTTCTATCGCGCATAACAACTGATTTTTATGGTCTACAGGCAGCAATCGCCTCCATTCTGCCGGCTTGAGAAAAAATAATGAGCACCATCTCTTGACAGGGCACCCGTTACATCCGGGTACTTTCAAGCTGATCCCAAACCACGACCACGGCTAATACACGACATTGCTAGTACTGCTTCCCAAGACAGCAGACTGGGCTAATAATAATAACCATCAGTCTGTCATTCACTAAATAGATTCACTAAAAAAAACACTAAAGTTGAAACTTTTGATATAAATTCAATTGCTTGCGATATTTGTGAATCTACATGCAAAATCTGAACAAATAAAATATTAAATATTATTTCTTTATAACAAAACACGCAAAGCGAACAGTTATAAAATGGCATGTCACATTTTAAAGGCACAATAAACATTAATGTTGAGTGTACTGCAAGAAAATTATGGAAACCTGACTTGTAAGAAAAATGTAACAAGCACTTTTATGGTTACATGGCCAAGAACAGAACATATTATTGCAACTTGGTAAAATCATGTGTTCTACTTTATTCGAATACGTGAAGTATGAGTTCACATTTACGCTGTTACGGCGTAAGTGAGAATTCTCCACCAATCAGACAATATTATTTTGACTGCCGTGATAAAAAAATGTTTTTTTAAAATTATTTTAGCACGTCATATGACCGCACTCCGCCTAATGTTAAGCTAGAGTGCGATCCATGAACTGAGGCGACTGCTGTCAGAGAAGGGGATCTGCAGACAGCAGTCGTGTCCGCTATGCCGCTAAGATCTCACTTTGTGTGAGTGTTACTATAAACTCATACTCAAGCCTCAATATAACGTAGAGAATAACTACACACCACTACAAGTAAACGTAGGTACTAACTATACGTACGTAATTATAGTACGCACACGTCACGTACGATATACGATATATGTGCACTCTTTCATAAAGTTTTATACGTACGTCACGCACACGTCACGCATCTACAAGTAACGATTAAAATTCCAACTTGAAATAAAATGAAGTAACAGGGATTTGTGTAGTATTCAAAGAGAAAGATTTACGGCCCATAACAATACATCAGCTTTCTACACTTCAAAATATTGAGCTGGCTGCTTTTTTTTTCAATTATTCCATAGCTAATTTAACAACATACATTCATAAAACACATAAGGGAAACCCTAGTAATTGACGCCATAGAAAACAGATGTGTATTGATACACTATCGAATAATAATAATTAAACAAGTAAATTACAAAATGTATGTCACGCATTTAATTATGGTTGGCGAAGACGATAGTCGGTATAGCGGATGTGTTAATGTAGAGAAAGAAGGCGTTGTCCATAATCTACATACATTTCAGGGGGCAAAGTACTTATATTATTTTATATTTATATTTTCGTTACAAATATTTTAGGGGTTTTTTATAATTAATTAATCATAATTATGCTCAATCAATATATTGCACTTTATTAAAAAGCGTGAATTTTTGCAATATAACATGAGTAAAATTTTAGACGAAAACCACACGCGACTGCTTTTCTAGGGTATCTTGTTGTTCACTGAAGTCATAACAGTGGAAAAAGTTTTTCTAAGGTTGTTCTTTTTGTTCTATACACTAATATCACGCCAAGCGACAGCAAGTGGCCTTTGGATAACAAGCAAATTTGATTTTAATATCCTTTATAATAAAGATTAGAATATGAAAGCTATACAGAGTTCATTACATATACTTTGTATTCACAGCCCAGTAAGTTTAACCTTTGTTACATTACAATCAGCAACTTGCAAAATGAAAAGACGCCCTAAATCTGATAGGTATAATATTTTTCTCTTTTTATTTATAGTAGCCTGGTATGTTTTTTTAACACACTTCACCTAATGTTAAGCTAGAGTGCGATCCATGAACGGAGATGACTACTCTCAAAGAAGAGGATCCGCAGACAGCTGTCGTCCTCCTATGCCGGCTTTGTGAGATGCCTCTTGACACTGCGCTGGATCCCAGGTTGTAGGAAGGCGGAAAGACGTGGCCGGGAAGGTCGTTCCACAACTTAATGGAACAATAGAAAAATGTAACCATTCTTTGTCAAATGATAAGCTAGAGTGCGATCCATTGACGTAGGCGGTCCTCTCTGCTATGCCGACTTGAGGAGTTTAACGTACACTGTCTAGACACTCTTCTCATACCTGCTTCTTTTAAGGAGATCCCGAAATGCGACTAGGTCACTAGGTAGTACTACCCCGAAAGGGTAAACTAAGCTATAAGCAATCGTTAGTATATCTACGAGTATATTTGATACTTATGCATTTATATTATAGTCAACCCATTCTCAAAGCAAGGCTCTTTTTCTGTCCCCACTCCTATAATGTTTTACACTATAGGATACACAAAACAGACCAATTAAGATATTATAAAAGTTAAAATAATATATAAAAAGCAAGTTTACACCTCACACAATTTAGATTTTTTTAACCCAATCACGATGACTGGAAACAATGGAATAAAGGAGACAGAGATGTGTATATTAAAATACGTTTAAATGAAAGGGACAGTAAAAACGGAACAGAGGTGAGTCAAGCAAGTTTGCGGCCGGAACTAGGGTCCTAATATTATCCGGTGTTACGAGCCATCGAGACTGAATAAAATATCTACTATGAATACTAATTAAATCTTTTTTTAACTTCGAAACACACTTTACCGTTTCATAATACTTTATTTGATGTAAACTCGGATAGCACAAGTAGTTGTGGCAGGTTCGATTACTGCTTGAAACGAAGTTATAAATATGCTGGAAATTAAAAAAATACTTAAGGACTATTTGTTCTAGTCTGGATGTTGTCCTTGTCCTGATACCCATACCAACGTATCCTAATTTGAAGTCAGAACATTTGTAAATATGTAAGTATTTATTATTAATATAAATAACGCAAACTAAGGCAATATTGAAGGCCTGTCCACATAGGCTCGTTTTCTTCGTGACGTACGCGTACTGTGATGCACGTCACGCGTCAGTTAGAATGCACGTTGTATGTGGCCTAACCTTTAGTCGCGCCCACGCGTATTTCATGTGCTTACCGTGAGTTTGTAATATATGAGGTTATGAGTTTCATACTCGTTTATTACAACGTATCACACACGCGTCTTAATTTCCGTGTTTTAGAGGAAATATTAATATTTTTTTATTTTAGCATGTCATATGACCGCACTCTGCCTGATGTTAAGCTAGAGTGTTATCCATGGACTGCTGTCAGAGAAGGGAATCTGCAGACAGCAGTCGGGTCCGCTATGCCGACTTAATGAGATGCCTCTTCACACTATATTTGAAGGATCCCATGTTATAGGAAGGATGTGGGGTACATTTTGAACGATATAGGCAACACCGATATTTTGTGTCAAATTCATAGCGGGGGTTTACTGCGATCTTGAATAGATAAATATGACAATAAATGAAACATTAGATTACTCAGAACGAACGAAAAACGTCATGTCAAATCAA
Organism: Tinea pellionella; assembly: GCA_948150575.1. Taxonomy (NCBI): domain Eukaryota; kingdom Metazoa; phylum Arthropoda; class Insecta; order Lepidoptera; family Tineidae; genus Tinea; species Tinea pellionella. The sequence continues at coordinate 5,728,541 of OX411258.1, forward strand.
AATCCAGTAAGTAACCTAGTCGCACTTCGAGATCAATTTGCAAGTAGTACCTACAGGTATAGCGGAGGCGACTGCTGCCTGCACATATTTCTCTGTGATAACAGATGTTTCCGTTCATAGACCGCTTAACAGCAGGCGGAGTGTTGTGATGTAACGAGCTACAATTAAAATTTGCACACTACCTTTTTAAAGCGGTAACACTAAATCTTACCAGACTTAAACCAATTTGAGATACCGGCCCTTTATTTAGTAACATCGATATAATATTTCAATTGTCCTCATAAAGATAAATGCACTATGGGTATTATAATAGATAAGTATGTATGTACAATGTACATTGATAGCTGAAATGTGACCTATTTTCATTTTCATAACCGACATAGACAATGCACTATCATTTGCAACAGATAACTTACTCTATTTTTATGTTTTAAAATATTTAAATTGGTTTTTATTAGCTATGAGATACCAATATACAAAAAAATTGCTTATGGAAAATAAATAAACTGGGGTTAAATCTCAATTAGGATGAAAATTAACCAGAAAAAAATTTAAAAAGAGTAGTAGGCCTAGAGTAGTGCCACAATGTTACCACGTAGAGTCTAGATATAATTGTAGAATTTATAAAAAGAGAAAAACAAATAATTATTGTTATTAATTTTTATTGCGCTTGAAGGCAAGCTAGAGTGCGGTCTATAAGCCACAGAGAAACATCTGTAGATAGCAGTCGCCTCCCCTATACCTAACGGCCTGAGGAACAAATGGAAAAGAACTAATTAAATACGTATATGAATTTTCTTTGTAGAATTAAATGTTGTTTCTTGTAAATTAGTGTGTTTTCGTATAAGAGTGTTAATTTCAGTGGGTTTGTCTCGTTCTGAAGTTTTATTTTTAAACCGCGAAACCGTTTCCGGTGGGCGCATGTCGGTGCGGTCAACGCCGTTGCATTGCTATACTCAACTAAATTTGCTCGTAATGAATAAAATATGTTTTAAATTAAATATACAAAATTGGGTTAGCTTTATAATTGTATAGAGGTTAGATTACTCCGATTATCAAATATCGGCATCTGATGCAGCATATTTTTATTGTAGTTTTAATAAACATCCTCATATGCTAACAATAAATACGAGGTAGGTAAATATGTTAACCAAAGTTTGATATGTTCATTCTCTAAGTAAATAAGGAAATTAAAATTAAACTTTTAACATAAAACAACGAATTCTCTGAAGTGCATTAAATATCCATAACTTTCCTGTCGATGTTTTTTTTATTTAAGATGCATTTACAAGATGAATTGTATTTTATTTTATAAACTTAATTTTATTTATCAATATAAAAAAACGATAATAAATAATAAATTAAACAAATAATAATAATATAGGTAAAAAAATCTCGAAAAGAACAATTAAATATAATTATCTATTCATTTATTTTTTATATTTTATTAAATTTTTAAAAGACTGTATTTGTTATTACTATTAAATATGTCTACCTCTTTATTCATAAAAAATCTACGTAATACGGGTAAGGACTATTTACCTTATTTTTTATTATTATTTTAATATTTGTTCCAGGATCTAACCCGAAACGTTTCACGTAACAGCCTATGAGTGTGTCAAAAATTCTTACTAAATATGTATGTATAGGTATACAGTATACACTATACCTACATCACATAGTTATAACTAACAAATAGGGTTAAATGAAGCTAATCAAGAGCTCGCAGTCTGTTTCACGATTCGCAGTGAGATAGCAATAATCATTAATATTTAGGTCAATGACGATGACCCCGACACAGGATGTCTCTTATTATAATATTGTAACTTTTAATCCAGTTACATTAAAAGCTTTCTTAATATTATCTAAACAATATCTCGTTCAAGAAGATTTTTGTCTCGTTCTAATTTAACTGTTTAGTTATTATATCATCTCCCTCACTCTCACAGACTGATTTTTTTTTATTGTAGCCTCGGCATATGACAACACTTCGTTTGATGTAAAGCTGCCCATGAGCGGAAACAACTGATACTACAGAGTAATCTCTACGGGCAGCGGTCGCTTCGGCTATGTCTTCCTGAAGAGACGAGTATGCACTATCTAGATTGACAGTGCATACTACTCTCACCTGGTTACTTTCAAACTGCTCCCGAAACGCGACAAGGTCACTTCACGGGTGTTACATTTGAAATAATTTACTATTAAAATAAACATTAAAACTACAAGTATATATAATATTGTATTATGATTATAATAAAGTTCTATAATAATAAAAACAAAGAAGCAAGCGATTTTTAATACGTCACGAAATCGGGAAACTAGCCAGGAATTTCGCGCCCACCTTCGTAAGCCCGGCTAGCTCAGTCGGTAGAGCATGAGACTCTTAATCTCAGGGTCGTGGGTTCGAGCCCCACGTTGGGCGATCGTTTTGCCTATTGTTTTTTTCATATCATGATAATTCTAATTGAAATTTTTATGATACACTCAGTGATATATACAACTAGATGTGCAATAATAACGCTCCCAAAGTGACGCAAGAGAAAAGCTGACTATAGCCACATTTAGGTTCTCTGTCAGTTAGTATTTGACTTGACGGCAACTGTGTTAAATCGCCTACGCTTTTTTATGTCAGATGTATGAAATTTGCACCTCTTGCATCTCAATGGATACACCGATCAGAATTTGGCGTTTAAACACCGGTCTCTTAGATCGTGAGTTCGCGCGTTCTATCGCTAGATCACGGCCGCTCATTATCGATATCGATACATTGTCGTTTTTATTTCAATTTATTCATAATAATAATTATAAAAATATTATCTGTCTGACCTTAAATGAACCGAGTGATGGCGTAATGACTTCGTTGTATACTTCAACACAAGAAACTGTGGCGTATTTTATTGTACATTGACTGTTTTAATTTCATAGATCTTTTAGTACCATTGTTAGAAACAGCAGTTTTTTTTTATTGTAGCTCGACATGTGACAACACTCCGCCTGATGTAAAGCTAGAGTGCGGTCTATGAATGGAAACAACTGCTACCACAGAGAAATCTCTACAAGCTGCAGTCGCCTCCACTATGCCGGCTTGAGAAGACGAGCATGTACCATCTAGATTGACAGTGCACACTCCTCTCTTATACCTGGCTACTTTCAAACTATTCCCGAAACGCGACAAGGTTGCTTCACGGGTGTTACATTCGAAAGTGGTGGTACTGCCCCAGGACGACAGACTGGACAAATAACCATAATCAGTCTGCCTACCACTCTTTAATAGTGCCTATAGGCACTGAGCGACCAAAGTACATGTAACAAAGTTACATTGGTACCGGTCTTTTAGCGAGGTTCGAACACGGGTCTCATCGATCGTGAGTTCACGCGTCTTACCGCTAGACCACGGCCGCTCGCTTCTCATCGATCGTGAGTTCACGATCTGGATGTTATCTAATGTTATGTAAAATGAAAATTAAAGGAGAATGCCCATTCGCCTAAGAGAAATGGAGATTTAAAAGTTTTTTCAAACGAGAATCAAAAATACATCTAGTTAAAGTGATATCTCATAATGGTCTTCGATTTAACATGGGTTAATTTCTGTACACCTTGGCAAAAGTGAAACAAAAAAAAACGATTTTACTATCTTATCTTAAGACATATAGAAGAATAAACCCTTTCATTTTTATTATTAAAACATTCAATTACTACTGAAACAAAGGTATTCTGCGGATACGAGCTACAGACTGTCGCATACGATGTTTTATTGACTACACCCCACAATTTTATTGTACAACAATCCACCTTATTACGTTGAAATAAAGTATAGTTTATTTTTGTATAACGAATTGTGTTACTCTCTTAGAGAGCCTAAAAATTCAGTTGTCGTTTTCCTTTGTTATAAATTTTAATATTTCTTTGTAAAACTTCAAAAACGCTATATAAATAAATACATATATTTATTAGGTACACCCCTTGGATATTTAACAGAAAATATTTAGAAGGTTAAAAAAAAAAAATTTAAATCCAAAAGGAATTTATTTCGTTCAAAAGGAATTTATTTCGTTCAAAAGGAATCTAATTATATAACGGTAGGGAGACAGATGACGGCATAGCGGAGGCGACTGCTTCCTGAAAACATTTCTCTGTGGTACCTGTTTGGTTCGAAAGGAGGACTGTGGTCACATGCCGAGCTACAATTAAAAAAAACATTGTGTACCCGCGAGATTAATCAGTTACATTTTTTCTATGACATGACATAGTTTACATCTTATCTTATGAGCTATTTTATCTCTATTGTATAACAAAGACCTAATAAGATTGCAACGTAAATTGCATCAAATAATAAGAAAACAAAAACTAAAGTATATTAGTTAAATTTTTAAAAAAAGGAAATATACATTTTTTAAATTGTAATTCGACATAATATGACACTTGATGCCTAGAGTCCACTCCATATTTAATTTATTGTAAACATAGGTTTTACATTTGTTGTAGATGTCCATGTTCATTTTTAAATTCTCTGTTTTACCCATGGGCATACAATATTAATAAAAGAAAGAACTATTATGTCAGAAAACCAAAAAAAATAATAATAAATACAATAAAATGTCAAAAAATAAAACAAAAATAATTATGTCATGTAAAAATTAAAATGAAATAAATTATTAATTATGTCATTAACAATATGATAATATATTTTGTCACTCAAAAACTCAATTATTGAGTAGTGCGCTGCATGAACAGAAACCAGTTGTTTACCACGGAGTTCATGCAGGCATCAGTCACCTCTGGAATGTGTATGTGACCGTGTCGCGTTTCGGGATTAGTTTGTAGCCACGCATAACGAGAGAAGTGTGTATATTCATTTACTCAAGCCAGAATAGCGAAGGCGACTGCTGCCTGTAAAGATTTATTTGTAGTAGCAATGGTAGCCAGGGTAATATTTACAAGCTTTCGAGTTAATCTTTTTAAGTCGTATATTTGACAACCAAAATCATAAACAAAGTCTCCTTGACTACGCGTTTTGTTTCTAATTGTAGGGACTGTGCCTACAACCCTATTACCTAAAATAAACATAAATAACTCATTTGTAATTACACTATTACGATACGATTCAGGTAAATTGTTAAAGAGTTATTATTTTAAGTGAAAATAGAACCAGTTATCAGTTACGTAAGATCCTGCAAACTCGGCCCAGTTTGCGCCCGCGCAGGAAACTCTTAACTACTGCGGTCACGCCGTGTTTATATAGTCATTAAATCAGAACACCACTCTTTGAATTTACATACATATGTACATTGTACATGCAGTATATTTTACAAAAAAAAATGCTGCAAACACAATTGCATATATATAACAAGAGGACGGTACACATCCGTATCCTCAAGCAGGCATAGCGGAGACGACAGCTGCCTGTAGAAATTTGTCTGTAGTAACAGTTGTTTCCGATCGACGGTTTATAAGCAAAAACAACTACCACCAGAGACATACTGGCTTAAGTAGTCGAAAGTGCACTATCTAGGTTGACAGTGCACACTCCTATCGTTATACCTGGCTACTTAAGAGGATGATAAGGAAACGAGACTAGGTCACTTCACCGGTGTTACATAATCAGTCTGCTTACCACTCTAATGAATTAATAATTAATTATACCCACAGTGATATATGTATGTACAGGGTGAATTTTTCAAGTGGGCTTTCATGGCGAAATCCTAAACTATAAGAGATATCGAAAAATGCTGAAAGGAGTCTCGATGCCGATTTTGATTAAAACTGAAACTGCATTATTAAATTTTTGATAAATCCATTTTCCCGGCCAAGAATCGAACCTGTTGATTTTGAAAAAATAAAAACACTCTGTATTATTGCACCATCCGATAGTGTTCCTGATAAGGATCAAATTCTGAGAAGTAATGATATACGGCAAACCAAAGAAAAGTGTTGATTTTTAACAAATTGTCTCTTATTTCCATGTATTTATACATTACCTACTACATTTATTATGTTTTGATTTAAAATCTCGCGCTCTTCGAGGTTAAAAGCCATGATTAAAAAGAAAACAATTGAAACGTAGGAAAAACAATAAATTAATTTTTAAGGTCCTGTGCCGTGGCCGGCTAGGTCGCCAGACCTTTAGATTATTTTCTCTGGGGGCATGTCAAAAACGAAATTTACAAATGTACGTACAATGAAATTGATGACTTAAAATTAGCGTTAGGGAATATTCTGAATGGAATCAATAACCTTGTGATGTGGAATGCAGTACACTCCTTGAGGCGTCGAGTTCAGCTATGTATTGAAAATAATGGCTATCATTTTGAACAATTGATTAATTAAGATTTAATTACTTAATGTTAAAAAAAAAACGTTATTTTGCTAAAAATCAAGACTTTCCTTTCATTTAACCTCGAAAAGCGCGAGATTTTAAATCAATATGATGATTTTCAATTTTCATCATCATAAATAATAAATGTTGTCAATGTACCGGTAATGTATAAATACATGGAAATAAGAGACAATTTGTTAAAAATCAACACTTTTCTTTGGTTTGCCGTATATCATTACTTCCCAGAATTTGATCCTTATCAGGAACACTATCGGATGGTGCAATAATACAGAGTGTTTTTATTTTTTCAAAATCAACAGGTTCGATTCCTGGCCGGGAAAATGGATTTATCAAAAATCTAATAATGCAGTTTTAGTTTTAATCAAAATCGGCATCGAGACTCCTTTCAGCATTTTTCGATATCTCTTATAGTTTAGGATTTGGCCATGAAAGCCCACTTGAAAAATTCACCCTGTATACTAGAGAACCAAACTTCATACATCTGACATGAAAAAAGCGTAGGCCGCCACAAACGATTTGACAATGCCGTCGAGTCAAATAAAGAGAACCTAAAGGTGACTGCGGTCATCTTTTCTCTCACGTCACATTGGGAGCGTTATTGCACATCTAGTTGTATATATCAATGATTATACCTATTTTTATGTAAAAGGAAATCAAAACGTGAACAATATTTTTACTATGAATTTTGTTTAAGTTTCTTATAAAAACAATTACATGTTATAAACACTTCAATATTATTTTATGATAACATAGTTTAAAGATATCGCATAATATGTGCACTGAATTATTTGTAAAACTTATCTACAACCATTAATCTAATGTTCCTCTAAAAATAAGGAACATTTTACGAGGATACAAATTGCCGTTGTATCTGTACGCGTTTCATCCCCAGGAAACGTAAATTAATACTTTAATTCATTAATTATGTTAGCTGTGCCTCTCAGTTAATCCAAAAAAAAACCAAACTTCTAATGCAATAGCTATCTAACTAGCAAACAATGATTCAAATTGGACTATCTGTATTTCGTACGGGACAAAAATGAAAAGATTATATAGAAAGTAATTTTTTTGGCTTATTAAATAAATACAAACAGGAAAGTAAGTCACACGTGTACGGTCAACGAACTTTTTTGTTTCCACTATGCCGGCTTGAAGAGACGAGCATGACCGTCTAGATTGACAGTGCACAGTCCTCTCGTTATACCTGGCTACTTTCAAACTATGCCCGAAACGCGACAAGGTCACTTCACGGCTGTTACATTCGAAATTGGTGGTACTACCCCAGGACGGCAAACTGGACAAATGACCATCACTGGTCTGCCTACCACGCTTTAATAGTGCATATAGACACTAAGCGACTAAAGTACATATCGCACCACCATGGAAAAAAGGCATAAGATGAAAAAGTCAATTTTACAGGAGAGCTGTTTAAATTGATATAACTTTTTTCCTTTGACCTAAAAGAATGTTTAAAACGTCATTTAAAAGTACTCGTACGTTTAATTAAACAATAATAATTTTGCGTAAATAAACATATTCTGTTATTTGTTAATAAGAAAATCGGAACTGTCAAACGATGTATTAAATAATTTCATGTATAAAATTGCGAATTTTATCCATAAAATTATGAAAAAAATTGAGCTTATGCGGCCTTATTAAGACTATCTAACCGTACCAATAACTCAAAACCACCATAAAAAGGCTTATGCTCTTATTACTCTAGGGGTGCGATATAACAAAGTTACATTGGTACCGGTCAGAATTAGCGAGGTTCGAACACGGGTCTCATCGATCGTGAGTTCACGCGTCTTACCGCTAGACCACGGCCGCTCAAATGTGTTTGTAATGCATCCTGTATTAGAAAAGATGCTGTCAAAGTTATCTTAACAAATAATTAATTATTCCTGTTTAATTTACCTAATTTGCCAGATTTTTCAGTTGTTGAATTGTCTCACAAAGTAAATGATCTTAAAAGATGTGTAGTCGGCATGAGATCGCCTCCCACTCGTCACTTAGCCCATTAATCTCCGTAGACCGTCTGTCCGTCTGTCACCGGCAGTAATCTAATACGACACGCTAACTTTTTATCCCTGTATTACTTATACTTAATGGAAATACTTCTCCGTCCCACTGTTTACAGTCGCGTTAGTTGTTTTATGCATATTTTACGCTTGCTTGCTGTTTATATACTTAGTTTTGTACGTCACGCATCGACTTATACGCATAGGTGTGGATTAACCACTAATTGTTAATGTTTATTACGATATTCGTTATGCATACAGCTCGCCTGCCTTAATAAAGCTAGAGTGCGATTGGAGAAAACAAGTTATTCTTGGGTAAAAAATTAGTAGAAAAGAAAAGTGACAGAAATAAATCGTTTCGTTTTAAGTGTACTACATTTGAGAATTGAGGCCCTGATTCAACGAGCATTGATTAATATTTACGAGAATATGAACAAAAACAAGTTAACAAAAGAAAGTGCAATGTACGGTTTCATTAAAAGAGTACAATCCATCAATCATAATATAACTGATTATAACGAACGACAATATAAAGATAACCTCCACGACGAAGGAAGTACCCTTAACATTGTGTAGTAAATCATTCTGATCCTTAACACCAAGATAAGCAGACAATATTGTAAGCTAAGTAGCTAACTTCCGGCGAACGTCAGACGAGACAAAAGTTCACAAGTCGTCGAGACCAGCCCTCGACAGACACTTATTATGCATGAAAGAACGACCGGGTGCAAAGAATAATCTACGAATAAATTATTCATATTTACTTACATTTTAGACAAAAATACTGTTTTAAATCACTAAAATAAACATTATAATATTCATGTTTTTATATAAAGCACTTACCACAGATTTGTTCGTGATCATTGTCGAACGTTTTGACCTCAATGGCTCTGGCGCCGCTGCACACGTGGCTAACATCGACAAGCAAAGGCCCACCGCAGCCAGCACGTGCAATCGCGTACTCATTGTCCTTCTGATCGCTTCCGTCCATACCTTAACAACCCACTTTTGTTTACAATTACAATCCTTTCTTCCCGTACCATATACGTCGACCACCCTCTTTCTCACTCTTAACGATTCTTTATCGTATAAGACTAATTTATTGCTATTTATTTCTCTTCTTTTATCGAATAATTTTGATTTTTTATTCGTTAGTTGATTCTTAGTAGGTAGCCTAATATGTTTACATTCAGTCGAGTAGTTCAGTTCGTCTAAATTATCATTGGAATGGGCTATATTTTCTATAGTATCTCTATTAGTTTCTAAATCACGCAGATCGTGATATTCCTCAACATTCCGAGGATGATCTATTTCTTTTATAGTATCTCGGGTAGCGAATACCATATCGGGAGAGTGGACTTCCATGTTTGGTATGCTACGTACGGGTTCAGAATTTAAATTGGTTTCGTTTGTGGGAATGCTGCATCTTGTGATTTGCTGACGAGGTCGTTGAACTCCGTTCGTTTGGGTTTTATTTCGAAAATAATAATAATTTGTAGGTGCAGTGTCAACTGATCATGGTAGTGATTGAATACAGAAGCCGCGTCTCCTAGTGCGCTCGGGTCTGCAGCAGCGCGAGGCACTTTATCGACATGCTTCCTGTACACCATGTGCCAGATAAATTTCTCTGCGGATGCGTTATCGTGCAACGTGGGCGGTACAGGCTTGTTTGCTTGATTCTTAAAATATTCTTGTATACACAAGATATTTAAGTGATTTCTGCAACAAGATTAAGATTATGTTATTTACATTACACCTCTGTTTTGATATTAATGTCTCTATTTAAATACTTGTAATGAAATATAATAAAATAAATATTATTTTAATAGCAATGTGCACTGATACTAAGATAATTTATGTCCTCTTTATTAATAAAAATGTCACAGAGATGCTATCGTACTTAATAATTTATCGATCCAATGTAATATAATAAAATCTAGAATAATGTGAACGTATTCAGAGAAGCACTTCATTCCACAATACTTCTGAAGATAGAAATGTCATATATACATGTAAAACTAGTGTCGGTAATATATTTTATCAATTTGAATTTGATAGGGTGCCTGGTGTAGTAGTTTCATTTAAAAAACGTGCTCGGATTTCACCCTCGGACTGGAATTTTACTATCCTCGAAACGAATGAGGGTTTCTCTGGAATGCATAAAATGAGGCACACAAAAGCTATCTAATACCTACATATATAATATACGTGTACAGGGAAATAGGGAAGGACGAGAAAAATACAAAATGAAGTGCGCCAGACGGAATAATGTCCCATTCAGTCCTATTTGTTTGACGACAGGGAAAATCCTATTGTTTAATTGCGTAATTATTGAACGCTTCTGGTTGTCAGGCAAGTTGTTTGTTAAGTGCGCGTTCAATTTGGTATTCTTTTTTATAGTGGAGCGGCATGTGATCACACTACTCTGATGTTAGTGGCTGTACTACCCCGGAACTGGAGGCTGGACTAATAACCATTATCAGGCTACCTATATAGCAAACTGTTTGCATGCAGTTTACCCACCAATTTATCTGTGAAGTGGTTAAAATAGGAACTACGGCCGCTATGTTGAAATGTCATTCGATCGTCAATACCTATACTACTACTTTCGGGTGCCGAACTTTCCTAATTTTAATTAGAACACTGAAAGGAGCGATGGTGACCTTTCAGGTTTTTTATGCCTGTACTAAGCTAGTACTTGTATCACAGGCACCAAGCGACCAAAGTACATACAATATAGTTACATTGATACTTAATCGGGTACTTGATGACTCGGTCAGAATTTAGCAAGGTTTGAACACGGGTCGATCGTGAGGTTGGTTCTCTACCAGCCGCTCTGGTTCACAGCTAAGTTGGTGAAACTATACTAATATAATAATGTTATAAGTACCATATATTATTATTTTATGTAATTCTGTTATCTGCTCATATTTATTTAATATGAAGACAGAGTACTATCGCTAATTGCAAGTTATGACCTATGTGAATGCATTTACGATTTTATAACTAAAATGATAATGGTAGAACGTCTCTTTATAGTTTATCGTAAGACCCTGAATTGTTATATATGAGAACCAAAGTTGATTGAACGTTCCAAGATATTCTTTCTTATTTAGGTTTTTTATTTTTTTACATATCAAATTGATTGGTATGCGAGAAAAGTGTCGATGTAAGAATCATAAGAGGGTGCTTGAACTAAAGAGAATAAAAAGAGCCGGGATAGTGAGAATCGACTATTTCTGTGCTTAGTGTCATGAGTCACCTGCTAATTACAATCTTTATAATATATGAAGATAAATGTTTATTTGTTTGTTTGTCTCGTATGGGTTCAGTAATTACCAAATTCCATAGCCCGTTTATTACGGAATCTATTTTTTGTTTATTAGATAATAAGTTTCCTAGAAATGGGGTTAAAACGAAAATTCTATAAAAAATCCTAAAGATGAAACGGGGTGGCTAAATGCATACAAAGTTACGGCTAGTTTAACTCAAATAAAATATGAAAAATAACATATGAATATAATTTAATTTATGTTAAACAAATTATGAAAGAAAATGAAGAATTCAGGAGATCGGGGCCGTCGCACTGAGCTTAATATGAAATAAGTGGCTCTATTTATACTTTAAGTTGGCGTCGTCTACGTCGCCCGGTTTAATTACAGACACCCATATGAGTGTACGTACACTTATGATTTATTAATAAATCATTAAAATAAACTTTCGTCTAGTATATTTTTTATACCACCACTGTTTTTATAATTGTCGTTCTACTAACATTATTAGGCATGTGTTAATCGATTCGTCAATTTTATTTTTATAATCTAATAATTATTAAATCTAAAGAGTGGTAGGCAAACTGATGATGGTTATTAGCCGAGTCCGTCCTGGGGTAGTACCACCACTTTCGAATGTAACACCCGTGAAGTGATCTTGTCGCGTTTCGGGAGCAGTTTGAAAGTAGCCAGGTATAACGAGAGGAGTGTGCACTGTCAATCTTGATGGCGCATAGTCGTCCCCTCCCCGGCATAGGGAAGGCGACCGCTGTCCGTAGAGATTTCTCTGTAGTAGCAGTTGTCTCCCTTTATGGACCGCACTCTAGTTTTACATCAGGCGGAGTGTTGGCATATACCGAGCTACAATATAAAAAGAATATATTTTAGCGATCGATGAGACCCGTGTTCAAAACTAGCTAAATTGTGGCCGGTACCAATGTAACTATGTTATATGTAATTTCGTCGTTCAGTGGTCATTAGCCCCGTCTAGCCCGTAAAATGACCTTGTAGCGTTTCGGGATTAGTTTGGAAGTAGCCCGGTATAACAAGAGGAGTGTGCACTGTCTCCTTAAGCCGGCATAGCGGACGCGACTCTAGCTTAACATCAATCGAAGTGTTGACATATACCGAGATATATATAATAAAAAAACGATATTTGCGTTTTATAAGTTTATTTTGCCCTTGTACATCCTACAGGATATCCTAATTGGGAGTCAGGACATTCATTATATGGCTGTCAGAGGCTTGTTCCTAGTTCAAGGACTAGGCGATCTTTACTTAGCATTGATGAGATAAATAATTAATTATCAATCAAAAAATTTTATTTTTGAGATTTAAAATTGATTTATTATTATTATTACTATATGATGTATGTGTATTTATGGATTAATATTTATATATGCATAATTAACAAATATGTGTAATTTTTAATATTAAAATAAGAGAATATTACCTAAAGAAAGCGTAGTAAATATACTCATCGCATAATCAAAGTTTATCTAATAGAATAGAAAGCAAAATCTATTAGGTCCCTATCCGTCACTCACGTGAGGGTGAATTGCTAATACAAACCCTCAGAAAGGGACTAGCAACGATAGATTTACTACAAAACCATCAGTACATTGAACCCTATTCAACCTACCCCCAACTGCAATTGCAACGAAAACAACTGCATGCATTTAATTTAAATTATTACTGTTAATTAAAATATGCAGTGAGCCCGACGACCTGCACACTCCATACATTAAAAGTTACGTGTTTTGATTTGTAATACTCGAAATCGTGATATTCAATTGAACTCAACAAGTAAGAAAACAAAAAGCTATAAAATTCGTGTCAAATGATATTAAACTCTATGTTAATAAAAACATACTAACCTTTGCGACTAAATCAATGTAAATTCGCTCTTCAATTGTTTATATAAACACTACAAAGCTAGCTGTAACAAAGCTCAGCTGACACTTAAGGCACTGTTTACAAAGCAACACAGAAGAAATTAAGTGAAATTTTTATTTAACCATGTATTTATAATAAAACGCACTGGCACTATTTAAAAAAAATGCTATTTGATTTTATTAAATATTTCGGAAATGTTAAATTGGTCGCGCCTGTAATAACGGCCCTCACGTTCGCCACGGCCGCGGACGTTTGTATACTAACTGAACTTTCGGTGAAGGCGAGCTCTTTGCCATCATAAAAATGACTATAGGTGCTTCATTCACACTCGTGTCTCTATGTAGTACAAATCATTTTAACACTGCCTACCTATTTTTTTTTTCCATAATTTAATTACGAATAGGTTACTATTTATAATTTTTTTGTTACATTTTTGAAAATTATTTTGTTATTTAAGTACTTATAGTAAACCAGTTTTTCCTTTAATTTTCTGATAATTTTCTCTCAATTTTCCGATAATTTTCTCTCAATTTTTTAAGTATCGTGTGCAGTAAATGGCTGGGCATGCGCACAACGGAGTGTGACTCATATCTTTTGTCTGTGTGCCGGTATAGGTTATAATTGTACTGTTACAATGGGTACTATATAAATACAAGGAGCAATTTCGTTTAATTTCTTTCGTTAAGTTTTTGCGTATCCCGTCTTTGTTTTATGCCGCTTTAAAAGCTTTTTGTTTTAAGTATTACTTTACCGATGTCGAATTAAAGGCATGTGCAAGTCCAATGTGTTAAAAAGGTTCCGTAGGAATAAAAAATAACTTAGATTTACTTTTGTATATAATTTATTACTAGAAATATTACTTATTTATAATGTAAATATATTATTATAATACTAACGTAGCTTATTTATTTATTTAATAGTACAGAGTTACATTAATAGTCTAAGTAACTTAAAAACGTAGGAGCTTTTTCCTCCTTTCTTTAAAAGTGTAGATAAAAACAGATCTTCGAGTGGCGGGATGTCTAGACGTTAGCGGCCAGACTAATTTTCAGCTTCAAGACCTATACTGAAAATGCTATTTTCATTTATAAAAGAGAACTTGAAAACAAATGTCTTTATTTATTTCTGAGTGTATTTCTATGTATTTTTACCACTAATCCCTATTTTGGGTAACGCCTCACGCACTGCTGTTAAATTGGGCTGTAGGTAGGTACTTATGAGAACACTGAATGTCAAGAAGTAGGTTTAATAAAAAGTATTTATTCCTAAAGAAATAAGATTCAAATTGGAATAAAATATTAATTAAATCTTTACAGAGAATTCAAATCATTAATTCCTCGGAAAGTGCGAGTTTTCTAAGTTTCTTCACGATTATAGTTCACGGACAAACGCTAATGAAAAATACTTCTTTGAAATTCCGATAAAACTTAATTCATTCGGCATATGGATGGATAACTATTCTGCCCCACTTATAATTCCCATTCTTCTTTTTTATGTTTTACATTTTTTGATTTATGTTTATTACGGAGAAAATCTCCTAATAAATACAATAAATTAGTAATTAAAACCCAAATAACTTTTGAACCACTAAAAATTGCTGAACATACATGAGGGTTAAATCGACAATGAGAACGCCGATAAGCTGCCGTAAGATAATGGGAAAAGAATAATAATAATCACCACTTTTAGATTCTTTTTTATTTTGGCACGTCATATGACCGCCCTCCGCCTGATGTTAAGCTAGAGTGCGATCCATGAACGGAGGTGACTGATGTCAGAGAAGGAAAGGAGGCAGACAGCAGTCGCGTCCGCTATGCCGGCTTGATGAGATGCCTCTTCGTACTGCGCTTGAAGGATCCCATGTTATAGGAAGGGGGAAGACGTGGATGGGAAAGTCGTTCCACAATTTCATGGAACGACAGAAGAATGATTGTCCAAACTTTTTGGTCCACGAGGGGATTGTTTTGACTGTGAGGCGATGCGATCGATTGACGATCGCCTGCACGCGTCGACCTCAAGCGATGTGGGGTAGGAGGGATTAAATCATGGATCTCTGCTGAACATTCACCGTGGCAATAACGGTAGAACGCTGAGAGAAGGCTACGTCTCGCCTGAGCTGCAGGGTTTCGAGACCTCTAGTCACCCTCTCATCGCCCACGATCCGCACAGCCCTGCGCTAAAGTGAGTCGAGACCATCGAGCACGTACCTCGCGGAGCTATCCCAAACGTAAATAGGATGAACGTTTATTTTAAAAAATCCACAAATACAGCAAGCCTTAGTGAATTTAAATAGTTTTATTGAACTTATAACTAGTTATATCTGCGTTTCAAGTATAGTTCTTAGATTTCTGTATTTAGAATAAAACATTTACATGTTCGGTGAAGCAGGAATTGTCCTACCTATTGCATTATGGTCAGGAATTTTATCTTGTTTTAGTCGACTTACAATGATGTCTTTGTTAGTAGATAATTTATTAATAGGTATGTCTTCTAGTACGGTTTATTTAAGAAGATTAATAAATACATAAATAAAAGTTGACGTCGAGGTATACTCAACTGAAGTGAAGCGAAACAAACGAGAGAAAGAGATAACGACGGCGAGAGAGAGATGACAGCTTCCTCCAAGGTGTCGGTGACGGTAATGGCGAAAATCGCAGTGCTTAACAAATGACGTGATGCAGCTAACCCATTGCTAATTTACCTAATAAATCCACACTTACCCCTGTATCAGGGGTCCTACCATAAAGATTACGTAAAACGAAGTTTCGGTTAATTTTTACAGTATTTTCCTGCTTACGACTTTGTTTATGAATAATAATTTCTTGTTGAATATTGTTTCTTGTCGGAGGAAGTCCTTACTTTTTTTAGTGACCTAATCACGTCCTGGGACTGACGAGAGACCGCTACAGCCGAATTTTAGCGAATGACTGCAGATATTTTTCTATGAATCAAGCGGAGTGTAGTCGCATACCGGACTAGTATAAAAATACAGATGCGATTTATTGTGAGCTTTGAGTAGACCCTCTATTGTGAGTAATTTAAAACATTTGGGTGATTCCTTCTATAGATGACGCAGTGGGTTACCAGTTTAATATTTACAAGTATTTGACACACATTTTAGTGTTGAAAAATATACCGTTGTGTGTGACTCAAACGTAATAATGCACTGCACACCTTTAAAAGTGATTTTACAGATTTTGTTATTTTACTTTCGGAATTACAACTTATAGACTTATAAAAAAAACTTTATTATTTTTTTATAAACATAGACTTGTAATTTGTCGCGCCATACCGGAAGGAGGATATTTCTTTGTGGTTGCACAATTGTTTGAGCTCATGGGTTGCACTCTTGCTTAATATCAGGCGGAGTAAAAATAATGGTAGTATAACGTACGCATAAGTAGCCAGGTATAACGCGAGGAGTGTGCATTGTCAACCTGATCGTTGACAGTGCACGTTAGTCTCCGGCATAGCGAAGGTGACTGCTGTCTATAAAATTTTCTGTGGCCGCAATTGTTTAAGATTATATACCGAGCTACAATTGTAAAAAAAAGTGTATGTACTCTCATAGTACGTACAGGCATCGGATTTGATTATTGTGCACAAAATTATGGATTAAATACAGGTCAAATTACACAAAACCGTGTAAAGATGACTGCGCGATTTTCGTATACGATAAGCAAATAATTTGCATTCAATTTTCTCATTATATTCTTACCGTTAACGGAGCAAAAAAAGCAGTCTTAATGTTGAGTACCATGTTGGTTTCTGGTGTTTTCGCCTCATGTTGAGATAGACGATCTATAAGCGGAAACATAGATAAATATCTGCAGGCAAAAGTTGCCTCCGTTGTGTCTCGGTTTGATCCATTCATATATCTATTAGTTCCAAATAGTTAAGTGAGTAATCATTATTAAATATAGAAACAGAGCGGCCGTGGTCTAGCGGTAAGACGCGTGAACTCACGATCAATGAGACCCGTGTTCGAACCTCGCTAAAGACCGGTACCAATGTAACTTTGTTATATGTACTTTGGTCGCTCAGTGCCTGTAGTGTATGCATAATATTGCTATATGTATACACCTTGTCGTCTCCCACGCAAGCGCTGGGTGAATCGCTGAAAGGCCAGCGCAGTTAGTCTATTGCCAACGGGCACGGGGTACTGACGCGTGAGCGCTGCGTGAGGAGCCGATAAACACTACATTTTGGCGACGAGAAACCGAACCGTGAGTACTGCAACCGTACAAAGGTAAGGGCAATAATAATAACTCGCAAGCATACAAAAAGAAAACAGAATAAATAGTAAGAATGAAATGATTATTATAGGTTAGGAAATAGGTAACAACGTGGCAAGTTATCAAAATGGATAGTATAACTTCATTGGTAGATTTATGCACCAAATGTACGACAATGGTATATTTTCCAGTATGTAAGTGTACACAGTTACATACGTACATTGGGGTACACGCATGCACATATTGTGCGGCGTGGCATCAGTGGCATCAGTAAGAAACATCCATTTGATTGACAGGCGAATTTAATTCTCGCTTATTATGAAGATGATGTTAGGGAGTTTCTTAGTAAGATATTTATACTCATAACTGTCGGGCGTGCATGAAGAGAATTGTTTTACTCGTTTAATTGGGGACGTGTGACAGATATCTTTTAACATCGATACGTGTTTCTGGAAAACTTTTATAATTGCTTTATTCTTTTTTAATTATTTTTAAAATTTGCGATTGTAATGTAATAATCGTGACGTTTCTGCCGGAACTAGACCATTGCCAATGAACAAGAAAAAATAATTGTTTGTCAAAAGTCCAAACAAACTTTTGATTTTTGGAAGTTCCTTAGTTAATTGAAACATCGTGTTTATAGTGTGAATTTGTTTTGAAAATTGCAATGGTTATTCGTGTGAAACACTGTTATTGTTGAGAAATACAGACGGGAGATATTTGACAGACTTGTGGGGCGTCAACCATAGACAACAAAGTAATCTACAGAACTGTTAGGTTGGTGCTTTGTATTCTGTCTTGTCGGGCTCTCCAAGGAGGATCGGAGAGGGTCGTCACAGTTTTTCAAATATCTCTGCGATTTTGGACTTTTTGGATTTTGGGCGGAATCAGAAGGCGCATCTGATTGAAGTGATGTCTTAAAATGGTTTTTGATTTGACATGGGTTGGGTTTTGAGGACCTTACCAATTCGGAAGACTAGCAACTTTATACTTTATAAGAAAATGATCATTTAAATGATTTTCATAGTTAGGGTACGTTGTAGTTTTATATATGCAGCAATTGCAGCATTTTGCAGCTAATGCAGCTACTTGTAATATTTTTATAAACTAATCCTATGTATCATTTTTTTAATATACTTGATTGATAGTGGATACTTACGAATATTAATACCTACTACAGAGTATGATGTAAAAAAAAATAATAATAAATAAATAAAAATTAAAAAATTTAAAAAAAAAAACAGTTTGTATTACGTGGCAAATACTATTACTAGTTATCGACTGGATGAAGCCAATTGATATCGGGGAGGAAAAAATAAGAGGTTCGTCTTGTCAACAGATCAGCCAAATGGCAACCCTCTCATTAGAAAATTCGAGTGCGAGGGTGATTTAAAATCTGTTGGTAAAAGATGGGAGCGCTGGAAAAGAAGGTTGTACATCTACCTTGAGGTGGCCAGTATAGACTCGCCAAGTAAGAAGCGTGCAAGTTTGTTTACATTTGGATGAAATAATGAGGTAATTGAAGTAATAATTTAATATGAATATGAAAATATTAAATTATCGTAATAGAAAATTAGACGAATACTTTGCACTAAGACAAAGTAAAAGAGTTGAGAAGCACATATTGGTGAAACAGAAGGATGAAACAGGAAGATGAGGAAAATTTGAAAAGTTTCTAATTACATTAAGACAAAAGGTAACGAAATGTCTATTTTCGGATGTAGACAATTATTTCATAGACCAGATCACTAAAACGTGTTTTTGAAGGAATCAAAGAAAAGATATTGTGTTGGAAGACAAAATTACATTGTATGACGTAATCACTGAAACTAATTCATTAGAAGTTATTAACAAGCAGCTGAGTAATTTTGAGAATAATAAGAATATGGAAAATGTAAATAAGATAGGATACAGAATGTTTTCGTTGTGGGAGCCTAACCTAACGATGATAAGTGACTGGCGAGAGGAAAAGGTTTAAAATGCGGGAAATCGGATATTTTAAACTTTAATGCAAACGAATGGTTTAAAGACATAAAACCGAAGATAGGGAGATCAAATGCGTAGATGAAAGTAAAGATGAAACTAATGCGACGGAAGTTGAATATATAGTATAGATGATAACATAACTATTTCCTTTGTCGTGGGAGGATGGAGGATGAACTTATTAGTTGATTCAGGATGTATGCAGAACCTAATAACAGAATGGAGTTGGACAAATATGAAAATCAATAATGTTTAAATTATACAACTGATTCAAAGGCTAAATAAAACTTTTGTGACACATTGCAGTAAAACCCCACTAACTACTTCAGGCTCTTTTCGGACGGACGGTTGAATGGTGAAACCACACAATACACTATTTTATAAAATTAAAGGAGGTTTGAAATTTGTTAGGTAAACGGGCAGTAATAGTGCTAGGTGTCATAAAATCAGTGTTGGAGTGATCAAAATGGTCAGTGCGACTTTTCCAAAATTCAAAGATGTATTAATTCGCATGAAACCTATACATGAAAATATAAAACCTGTTACACAGCCATACCGGAGAATTCCCATTCCATTGTAGCAGAAAGTAGAAGTAAAATTAGAAAATTTAATTCACAAAAAGAGTACCAATAAATGGCGAGATTCGTATCTCACCAAACCTCATGCAGAATTCGGCCAGAAATGCTGAAATAAAGTGGAAATGACCAACGAGTAAATGAGTAAATTGCCTGCTCTGGGATACTACATGGATAGTACATGCTCGTCTCTTCAAACCGGCATAGTGGAGGCGACTGCTGCCTGTAGAGATTTCTATCTGGTAGTAGTTGTATCCATTTATGGACCGCACTCTAGCTTTACATCAGGCGGAGTGTTGTCACATGCCAAGCTAAAATATATTTTGAAAAATCTACTGCATCGCATTGGTGTTTGGGACACTAGTCCTGTCGGCCGCGGAGCTATATTAGTTCAGGGCGCCACTAAAGAGACACGAATAATAGCATATGGAATAAGATTCTTAGGCGTTGTGAACGACGTTACTGTTAAACGAAAAAAGAGACTCTGGCACTTGTATGGGCGGTTGAACATGTTCTTGTATGTAAGAAAAATATATTTGTCGGAACGGTCATGAATACGGACTTTAATTTGAACGATTACAGAAATAAACTTGAACATAATGAATACGCGGTCATGACTGGATGACTAACTGGATCTGAAACGTGGTTACGCTTTGACAGAGTCTTCGAAAACACATGACGCGGCGGTTGTAACTTGTTTGGGCGGAGGAACTATCGTGTTTCAGCATGTTTGTTTAGTTATCGCCCACAAATGGAGGATAGAAGCCTTGGACCGCTCACCCGTTCTGTCATATTTGACTTCATAACGGACAACAAGCCTTTAAAAATAATATTTGGGCCAAGCCCAGAACCTTGTGTACGCATTGAACTCTGGATATTACGATTGAAATCTTATATCTACAGGGTTACATATCGTCCTAGTAAAAAATAATAATATTGCAAACCCCCCTTTGCGAGATATCTGGAAATGACATAAACAGAAATGACTACATACAACAGATAGTAGAAGAAATCAGACTAGTAGCTATCTCCTTACAAGAAATCGAAGAACAATCCAAGCGAGATGAAGAAATACAGGAAATAAAGGAAGGAATTTATAGAAATAAATGAAATGATTCGATCAAGCTATGAAACATTTTTTGAAAATGAATTATGTTTTTATAATAATATATGCTTAGGGGTGTAAAAAAAAAAAAAAAAAAAGAAAAAGTAATTTCAATCAATTACGATAACCTATATTGGGTGCAGCTCACAAAGGACATCCAGGTATTGTAAAAAAAAAAAAAATAAAAAAAAAAAATTGTATATAAATAAATATGGTATAAAGAGTAAAAATATGTCGAGACACCACCAGTGGAGTAATTATTAAGCTATTGAAAGGGTGAGATGAAATAAACTGGTGAGATAAAGTATGCGTAAAAAACCTAAATAAAACAAACAAATTAAGTTTAAACTTTGAGCCCGAAACGTATACAGTTAAATCCCGTACCAGAGGTGACGCTGAAACTCAAAATCATACTACAGGTGAACATCTCAGGAGAAATGTAGTACATCTTAAGAAAGTAGAAGGACAATGGCGAGTTGCTAACAAGGAAAACGATAATAGGGAACACACGAAGATAGAAAGAATATAGAACATTGATGCAAGAAATAAATAAAAGTAATTTTAATTTAAAACATGTGTATATTTAATTTTAATGAGAGATGATTAAAAAAAAAATAGATGGATGGAAGTGATGAATGGTAAGTTCGAGGGAACTACTTAATTATTACAAATGTAATAAAGATGGAAGTGATGAATAGTAAGTTCGAGGAACTACTAAATTATTACAAATGTAATAAAGATGTAAGTGATGAATAGTAAGTTCGAGGGAACTACTTAATTATTACAAATGTAATAAAGATGTAAGTAATGAATAGTAAGTTCGAGGGAGCTACTTAATTATTACAAATGTAATAAAGATGTAAGTAATGAATAGTAAGTTCGAGGGAGCTACTTAATTATTACAAATGTAATAAAGATGGAAGCTGCAACTTAGTTTAGATGCTGTTGATGATGATGCTGGTGATGCAATTAACTAAACGTGATTTAGATATATATGATGATGAATAATGATGGAAGCTGTAATTAAGTTTAGATAATTGGTGATGCAATTAACTAAACGTGATTTAGAAATATATGATGATGAATAATGATGGAAGCTGTAATTAAGTTTAGATAATTGTTGATGCAATTAGCTAAATGTGATTTTGTATATAATGATGACTAATCAATGATGTTTTATTTAAATTAATTAAAACAAGGAAGAGATGTAGTGTATGCATAATATTGCTATATGTATACACCTTGTCGTCTCCCACGCAAGCGCTGGGTGAATCGCTGAAAGGCCAGCGCAGTTAGTCTATTGCCAACGGGCACGGGGTACTGACGCGTGAGCGCTGCGTGAGGAGCCGATAAACACTACAGTGCCTATAGGCACTATTAAAGAGTGGTAGGCAGACTGATGATGGTTATTTGTCCAGTCTGTCGTCCTGGGGCAGTACCACCACTTTCGAATGTAACACCCGTGAAGTGACCTTGTCGCGTTTCGGGGATAGTTTGAAAGTAGCCAGGTATAAGAGAGGAGTGTGCACTGTCAATCTAGATGGTCCTCAAGCCGGCACTGCAGCCCGTAGAGATTTCTCTGTGGTAGCAGTTGTTTCCATTCATGGACCGCACTCTAGCTTTACATCAGGCGGAGTGTTGTCACATGTCGAGCTACAATAAAAAAAAAAAAAAAAAAGTAAAAAAATAATAATCGTAATTGTAGAAATTTATTATAACACTTTGTTAAAAAAAAAACAGAAAATTTTAATAAAAACCAATTGTAACATTTAAAAAATTACAGATTTTAATGGTTCTCTGTTTGTTCAACTATTGAGAGATAGAGCAACTATTGAGGAAGGCTTTAAGGATTTTTAAAATAACGTTCGTGAAACCGAGCAGCATAATCTAACGTACAAGACAAAGAAATAATCATTAAATTTATATTTTAGAAGATGAAGATTACCTATTATTTTTTAAAATAATATTTGAGATATTAAAATTCTGAATTTATTTATTAATAAATTATGATGTAAATTTAATAAAACAATTCTACCTCAGCCTGAGCTGTCGTGTGTGTGTTTATTTTTATAATTTATATTTATTTTTTTATTTATTTTCGTTTTAGCACTGATTTAAAACTAGGTGTATACCCAATCAGGGGAAGTACCACATAGGTTCCAATAAAATCGAGATTACCTATTATTATAGTTAGCACGATAGTCGTTAGCCTAAAAAGAGGAAACACCTAAAACAATATAGAATCAATTAATTAGTTTTTGTATAGCCAAATTGCGTGATTACTTGGATTTTGACCTTATTCTGTTTGACCCAAAAATGCCACCGTTTCTCGTTAATAAACGTGTTAAGGAAAATTAAAATTTACGCATTTAATTTGCGGTTTGCTTTCTACATATTCAAGTTTACACAAAACTTAGGTAAATAACTTTTAAACCTTCATTAACTTTTAAATAATAAATAGCCGGCTCTGTGAAAATGACTAACTCAATACCAAAAAAAGACCTTATTTAATTCATTTATTCAATTTCTCAGCTTTTAACAGCTATTAAAAGTCAAACCACATATGCGCGTGTCGAGCGTGATTACAGGACACGCATCGCACGCTCAGAGTTTTATATCCAACATATGACCACAGTCCGCCTGATGTTAAGCTAGAGTGCAGCCCATAGACGGAAACAACCGCTAACACAGATAAATATCAGCCAAAAGCCAACCTCTTTCAAGCCAATACTTGAAAGGAGAATGCCCATTCACCTAAGAGAAATGGGCCCACAATTGTTTTTCTCGAGTTTATCGATAATTTTCGGTTATTTTGTAAATAAATAAATCTATGTTCCTTATCACCAATCAGTTTTAATTTTCTTACCCTGCTTATTGAGTAATTAGATGATTTCTGATGCAATATTTGAGGTTATTATTATTTTAAATGCTTTAATAATTGAAGATATCTGTTTTTTATGTAATTAAACATTATCTATTGATTTGTAAATGATGTATTGATATAATTAAAACTAATTAATAAAAAATAAGATATTATTTTAGAGTATTGTTTTTTAACCAAACTATTCGGTATCAAGTGGGCCCGAAAATGGGCTCTCCTTTCAAATGTGCACAGTCTAGTTTCACAGTGCACTCCTCCTAATATTGTATGTACTTTTTAAAACTATTTCAATATTTTCAGGTTTAACTTCTCACTAATTCTATGTTATAATTAAATGACATAAATTTGCATTATTAAGAGTTTGTGGCGCGACATGTAACATCCTTTATGATATGATAGCGAACTGAATTGGCACAATTTATGTCCTATAATTTTAGTGAAACAAATGAATGTTTAATTTGTTAGTTAATTTATTTATACGGTTGAGTTCGTTACACCAATTATTTAATAAACTAGACTATAAATAAATTAATAAACTTGATTAAGAAATAATCCATGAAGGCATTTCAATGTTATTTTGGTAGACATTAAAAACTGAACTCCGCGTACGGCATTGTTAGGTTTGTGGAATTTGTGGGGTATTTGACGCCTCCGTGGACGATTCGACTATTAAAGTAACAAGCATGCAACTAGCACCAGTGGGGTATTTCTTGAATATAGTAAGTATACTGAAAACGTATAGATTCATTTCTACGACTATTTTAGCCAATAATAACTACTGCTTTTGAAGAAACGATTTCCTATTGACTATTAAAATTGGTCATTGGCCATTAGAAATGAAAAGTAATCTATACTATATGGAAATTATCTATACATTTTTTATTGTAGTTCGGCATATTCATTCCGCCTGATGTTAAGCTACAGTGCGGTTCACGAACGGAAAGAACTGCTGGCTACCACAGAGAAATCTACAGGCAGCTTATGTACATCATCCAGTGACAGGGCACACTCCTCTCGTACAAACCGTCTTCTACATTCAATAATTCATTATTTAGTATTATAATAATTACGAGGGAGTTTTTGTGACCGCACTCCGCCTGTTGTAAATGTTTAAGTGTTGCCCATGAGCGGAAATAACTGCTACCACAAATAAAATTAAACGTCTGCAGGTCGCATTCACCTCTGCTTCCGCTATATCGACTTGATGAGGCAAATGTGCACCGTCCAGTCACACGCAGGTATTATACGAAAGATGCGGGTACCAGTTTCTTTATAAATTGTAATTCGGCATATGACAACACTCCGCCTGTTGTAAAGCTGAAACGGAAACAACTGTTACCACAGAACAATCTCTACAGGCAGCAGTCGTCTCCGCTAGTCCTCCTGGGAACACGGGTCACAACGATCGTGAGTTCACGCGTTCTAACGCTAGACCACGGCCGCTCTAGTATAAGGAAAAAATCTTCATCAGAAAGTCACAAAACTATTCGTCATTAACGGTTTAAAGCATCTAATCGGTGTTCAAAAGAGAGCTAGAACTGTGATTATTATTTGCGGTTAACACCACAATCTGATGATTAAAATACATGTCAAACATCATCTCACCATAACCTGGTAACCAGCAACGAGGTTATGAATCATACAAGTGAAAGGGAGTTTTTTGTCCAATTGTCCAGCGGCTAGTCACGAATTTTTGGTATCGTAACTCGATGTGATTAATTCTAGTACTGTTTATACAACTATTTCAATTCTGTCAATAATAGCTACTTAATAAATAATTTATAGTCAATTACTTCCAATAGAATAATAGAAAATAGCACTTTTGGATATTATTTACATTGCGAGTTATTGTTTGTCAATGGTAAATGAAATTGGAAAGCTTTTTCTTTCAATCTGACCGCTATGTTACAGTCATACGAGTACCCAAATATCCATAGACTGTGCGATAGTACCAAAAATATGTTTTTATTTTATTTTTTCGTGGTCGCAAATGGCTGCAAATCTTTTGAAACGATTTTCGAATTAAAATAAACAAAATATTCGCAACATTTATTTAGTTCGAATAAATAAATAGATATGAGTTCTTTTACATTAGATGAATCATTGTTTTAAAAAAGGTTTATTGAAAGATTTGTTGTGATCGTTTTCAGTTGATGACAATAAGTTGATCATTTGGTACCATTCAACTCTGATTTTACGAGCAAATATATGTTTGTATTGAGTTTTATGACATCCATAATAACACTAACGAAATGCAATGCACACTGTAATTAATTTAGTAGCTGAATCAAACGAAATATTCATTTAAAGCGCAGAATTGAATTGACCCTTTTTATGCTACGACTCCACCTGCGTTAGCGTTGATGTTAATGGCTGCGTCCATCTGCGCGTTAAAAGTTACAGCATAAAAATTATTAAACACAATTAACATTGAAGGTTTAACTCGAGTTAGGGTCTAACGTGTAATTTTGTATTGACATTAATAGAATAAGACGTTAAAAACTTGGCCACATTAATGCATTAAGATGCAAGATGGAGCTATATCATCAAAGAAAAAAATTGTATAGATATTAATTAATTGTAAAATTAAGAGTGGTAAGCCGTCTGATAATGGTTGTTAGCCCAGTCTGACCGTTCCGGGATAGTACCACCACTTTAAAGGCGGTTGGAGGGTGACCTATCAACCTGTATGGTGCATGTTTGCCGACTGCCGTGTAAGCAGCTATCCGCACACACTAGCGTTCAAAAGAAGAAGAAAGAAAATTACCAAAAAAATAAGAATATCGTTACCCTTCATTTTAGGAAATACAAAGGGCATTGGTATTTGTGAAACCGTTGCGAAATCGCATTATTTCTTTCTTTCAATCATATAACAATAAATGATTTGCACCTTCATTGCTCACCTTCGTTGCAAGCGCAACCATGCACTGTTTAAAAATGACTCATGGAGTCATGTGCCTATACGAATTGATTGAATGCAGATCAAACATGCTATAACACATTTTTCACGGCTTTCATTCTAGTAAAAAGGGGTAAACAGAATTTCTAAACAATAGTATTTACGATGCGATGTTTTTAACTTCTTTTGTTTCAAAATAGTCACGCTTGAGATCGGTGGACGATGACAACTGTTACTCTTTTTTATACTTTATTTTTTAAATGCCTAAGCTCCTAAGTGCTTGTATCATAGACACTGAGCGACAAAAGTATATATAGTTGCCTTGATACCTGAGATCAATCCTGAGTTCATGCCTTGTATCGCTAGACCCTATGGTCTATATAATCTATACTAGTGGAGATCAATATACACTAAGTAACGGTAGACTGACTAATAATCATCCTGCTTTTCAATGTTAGTAAAAATGGAAAGACAGCTGGACGATATACTAAACTAGACTCGCTAACTACTTAATCGAAAACATTTTCCCTGTTGGCAATACTTAAACTTAATCTCAAATAATGTTTCACTTAAAATATTAAAAAAGTGAATCATGGATCGGGAAAATCCAAACCTTAATTAGACTTAAAGAAAAATTAATAGTGCCCTTACCGCAAAATACTTGAAACTAGGAAACCGACTGTGACGTCGATCTAATTATGACGTCTTATTTGAAAACTCAAATTATGAATCAATTTACTTATAGGTCATGCGAATGTGCCTCGTGTATTTCTCTTAATATAAAAATAATTATCAGATTTATTAAATTATTACAAACCCTTTAGATTGTTATTACATTACATATGATACATTGTTGTCAAGGAAAAATGAAAACAATATCAGGATATGAGTACAATAAACATACGTCATTTGATTGGCGAAAATCTAGACCTCCAGTACGATGGGACAACCTAACTGTTTGGCTTTGTGCGGCGTCGTCGTTTCCGGCAAACATTGTATGATGAATATTGATTGATTTTAATATTTGAAGATATATATTTTTACGCCACACCCATGTAGTTATTTTAGTTAGTATGGAAGTTACTGAATATCAGGAGGAGGTATGTGCCCGGTCAATCAATGGTACACATTACTCTCTTCAACTCGGCATAGCTGAGGCGCTTGATGCCAGAAGTTTGATGCTTGATTTCTCTGTGGTAGTATTTGTTTCCGGTCATGTACTAGCTAGCTTCAGACGGAGTATTGTCACATGCCAAGAACTATCTATAAAAGTACATTTGTGAAAATTCAATTGTAGACGCTACGCTCTGTGCAAAAGGCCCGAATAAAATTTGCAATGCATCGTCTCCGAACCACTTTAGTAAATAATAATAATTCTTATGTAAACATTTAATAAAGGCGTATGATATTAAACATTACAAAATATTACAATGATAACATTTACAACAAACATGCACTTTTGTTACGCAATTAGAAAAGTTACTGATAAAACTGATTCATTGATTGATTGACTCATTTACGACATCCTTGTCTATACCTACATGATACTACGAGTATTTTTTTCATATTTTTTTATAAAAAATTTATGATTTTTTTTATTTTAGCTCGGCATGTGACAACATTCCGTCTGATGTAAAGCCAGAGTGCGGTCCATGAATGGAAACAACTGCTACTACAGAGAAACCTGTGCGGGCAGCAGTCACCAAATAATGCAGGGTGGACACTAAATCCGTATTATTTTGACAATTTGAAATATCGTGCGTACCTCTTTTCGGTAATAATAACTTATTATTTTTATAAATAATTATAAACCTTTAAGAATGTGTAGCCATAGTCATGGACCTCAGTTTAAGAAACTGGTTTAGGATAACCACAAAGAAAGTTCATGAGCTTGCATGTGGCATGTGTGGCGGAGAAACCATCCCGTGGCTCTCTGCTGACTATGTCAGTAATGGTAGAACGCTGAGAGGGAGGCTGTGTCGGTGTTTGAGATCCCTAGTTATCCGCTCATTACCTGCTATCCGCAGAGCCCTGTGTTGAAGTGAGTCACGTACCTTCCGGAGCTATTCTAAAGTTGCGAAGAGTAACTCGTTTATCTATAATTATTAAGGAAAGATTTAAAAAAATGTAGAATGGCGATTTAGTACATTTTCATCAACATTTCAATAGGATATATTCAGCGGTTGTTCGCAATATTATGCCGATTTATGTATTCAATATTATTTCAAATAGGTATAAATAATGTTGACTATACTAGTATACATACATCATGACTATTATTAATTTTAAAAAGTAATTGCTAACGACACCTATGTTTAAATGTTGTAAACTAATGTACCCTTGTAATGTAGTGGTTTTTATTTTGCAGTGCCATCTATCGATATAGTTCAAAATTAAAAGGAATTAAAATTATATTTCATAGTTATGCTATTCAATAATAGGTGGCGCTGCTAATTTTTTTTTATTGAACTATAAAATTTAATTTAAGTACTTATTAAAACTTGCTTATATTTAACAACAAATAAAATCAAAACCGATTTGTATTAAGGTTAATTCTACCACTGAACGAAGCATCGATCCTTCCTCGATGTGGCACTGGACACACATTTCAGCTAACAAATAATAATCCACAAATATAATAAAACCATAACCATGAGAGCTAGATATGCAATAGTGCTCCCGTGACGCGAGAGTAAAGATGACCGCAGTCACTTTTAGGTTTGCTGTCAGTTAATATTTGACTTGACGGCAACATTGTCAAATCGTTTGAAGCGGCTTACGTTTTTCTCATGTCCGATGTATGAGGTTTGCCCCTCTAGTATATATCTCTATGAATAAAATGACAACACAATAAAAAAATGTATTTTAAAGAAGGTGCAATTGTCACTAATATCCAGGAAAATTCCGACTCATTTCTACCATCATAGAAGATCATTCATGATGACAGCATATCTTTTAATCCGAGGACACATTGGCCCAACCCCATTCATTGTCAAGTTAGAGAATAGGTTACTCTGGGAATAATACTGCAAATTTCATTATTTATTCTTCATCCTACACCTCTATTTAATAAAACTGTCAATTGCGCTTAAATAATGCCCTTAAATGTACCAAATTAAGATATTCCTCAATGTTTCATCTACGAGTATTTCAATCAAAAAGTTCAATAAACGGACAATAAATCTAACACAAAAATATTCTTTCAAAACGGACAGGATGAACTCCAAAATACATGTGGGATAAACAGAGAAACAATTTAGATATTTAAATGCAATAAAATACTAATTAAAATATAAACAATGCATAAGAGCAGAATTATCATTAGACAAATTACTGACAATCCTAAATAAATTAGAGATAAAAAAGCAAACGTTATGGTTTATGCAATATTCCATAATCCTTACACACCTTATACATCTGCCTGCACCTATGGGATTAAAGAAAAAAAAAGGAGTTATCACTAATAAATTAATACTAGTAAGTTCTCTAATTTGACTGGAGTTCGTTGCTTTTAATTTTTTTTTTCAATTTTTTTTTTCAATATCAATTCAACAATAAACAACTCAAACATTTAATATGATGAATAAAAATAATCATAGATAATTGATCGCATAATCGTACATACTTATTGAAATTATTAATTGCATATTCATAGTCGCATATTTTTACTTTTATCAAACTGAAGGCAGCTGTCACGCCTTTCTGTCTAGAAAGTGAAGTAGATCATAATACACTACCATTTATAGTTGACCGCTTCAATGAACATTATCACTAGACTCAAGTGCCTATTCTGAATTACTTGCTTGTTTCCAATTCATTTTAATCCACCTCAAAGTTGCTTACCCGTATTTAGTTGCCGCAGTTAGCCGGTAACCATCGAGCGAGGCGACTGTGCTACATTTCGAAATTTACCGCGTAAATTATATCGATATATTATATATTATTACAATTAAAAAAATATATATAAATACAATGACATAATTAATTGAATGTGTTTTAAAAATTTTTTTTTAAATTGAATAAAAAACAATTAGAGATCGATTTATTGGCCGATGCAATTTTATTTACATATGCGAGGAAAGTTGCCCGTTGTCATACTATAAATTTCGTAAGTATTTTTAAAAAGACTTTTATTAATATTTTAAATGAATATTTTTTTTTATAAAGATTACAAAGAAACTCAAAGAAATATTTTTAGACAAACTTATTTATTTTTCATAAAGACGTATTAAAATGTTTCTTAACGTTAGTAAATATTTAATTTGTATAATTATATTTATTATATTTGCATAATATTTGTAATTTATTAAATTTTAATTCGTAAATTTTTTTTTCGTTATTTCGTTTTTGTGGGTGTAATTTAAAGAAACTTTTTTACTCAAATTACAAGGATTTTTGTCGATGAATAATATTTTGCTGTTAACTTGCGTCGATCGATTATTAATTATTAGTAGAAATTACATAATTTTAATTTTAAATAATAAGAATCAATTAAAAACGTACTTGTTTAGATAATTTACTTTATAGGTGTGGAAAAAATTAAAAATTTCATACGTCGCGTCGTCGACTGTCGCGTCCGTCAGTGCGTGCTAAAATGAAACATAAGAAAAAATCAATTTACTTACATCTTATCGGCTATTGTTAACGAAATAATAAAAAAAGGAAACGTTGTAACCTGATTCAATTCGCTGTGAATATATTTTAGTTTATTTAACAGATTTTACAGCCAAAATCTACCTTCAAATTTTTTTTATGCTAATTAAACGAAACACAAAAAATAATCATAATAATAACATTTAATCCTCAACTAGAGGGTCCCAAACTTGTACTACCAGGACAAGAACAACACAAATATAAACCACCCAGACCGAAACGAAATACTTTTTTATATAACTAAATATATCATATTTACTTTATAAAATAAATATTTGTTTCGATCGGGAATCGAACCCGATCCCTGCGTAAAGAAAAAGCTAAACAAAGGCCAATATAAATTCGATAATAAATCTTATCAAATATTATTTGAATTGTTAAATTGTTACGCCAATCTACGAGTATTTAGCACAAATATTATAATGAACCCATATGTCTAACTTTGTTTTTAATGTTATTATGTCAACTTATCAATTTATTATTATCAATATTTCAATATAAATAAACAACAACATTGTTTTTTAATGTTGTATTTTATAAACAGATATTAGAAATATTATTGCTTATATTATTTTCTTACGTTCATGTAAAATATTGAGTACACTTGATTGATCAAAGGTTTAGTTCTAACAATATAATAAGCAACCCCACTCCGCAGCTCCGTTTTAACGATTTATTTATTTTAATTTTATTATTTACCTGGAGATAAGTACTTAGTAACGAAACAGTCTTAGTAGAAACAGTCGAAGAAATATCGCGCTCCAAAAATCACAATTTGAACTATATCCCAATCACATGAGATTTTAGTTTTAAAATCCAGTTGAGATATAGTTTAATTTTCTAATTCTTTAATCTATTTATCTATCTAATTGTTTAATAGTCTAATCTAAAGATATAGGCAGACTGATGATGGTTATTATGTCAGTCTACCGTCCTGGGGTAGTACCACCCACTTTCAAGTAAAGTGACCTAGTCTCGTTTCGGGATCAACTAGGTGCATCCTCTCTCCAAACCGACATAGTGCAGGTGACTGTTACTTGCAGGCTCTGTCGTAGTAGTTGTCTCCACTCATAGATCGCATTCAGCTTAACATTGTGCAGTGTAGTCACATGACTACTATACTACCTACTATAAATTGTTCATTCATTGTTCACAGTTTATTCGTCTGTATATTTTTGCTGCTGACTGTACACGTACAATCTAATACTAGCGTCAGATAACATAATAATGAACAAAACTTTTTTGCTTTATTGATGCCATTATGTAAACATTGACAACATAAAATTTGTTGTTTATAATAATAGTTACATAAAATATTTTTGTTATATATTTTATAGTAAAATTTTCCGCGTAAAATACATCTGTTCGCTCAGAAAAAACTAACAACCTTCGGATTTCTTATCTTAAGTCTAATGTAAAAGTGTTTATTATGTTATATTCCCAAGCGATATGGGGAATCGGGTAGTTGGTAGTTAATGGTGGATTATTATCCATATTGTCCTTTGAATTATTCATAATTCATTAAATAAAAAATGATTTACCCTCCAAAACTTCACTGAAAGTTGGTAATGGAGGCTTACCATTTCCTTCCAAAAAATAAATGCAGAATAAAACTAAATACTAGGCTACATGGCTACATATACCTTTGTAACAATAACAAAAATTACCTCATTAACACATTTATATTGTTGCTTTAATTGTAACACGCACAAAAACCCTTAGTACCTTTGAAATTCAAAATGTACTGCATATGAATCCATAGCGAAATAAGCCAGGCGGAACGTCCTCGTATAAAGTTACCGGATTTGTTTAGGTTTCCCTAATTTAATAAACCCATAAATACGGATGCAATGAAATTAAAATTAATCGTAAACACACATTTAATTTATAATCTTGATCATTAAATAAAAAAGTACATTGTTAAAGGAATGTACTGCGATAAGCTTTGGTTAGAAAAAGAAACTATAGTAAATTCGTTTTATTAAAGTAGGTATTAACAAACGATCGAAGCCGCACTATGAATTTGGTTCGTTGTCGTATCTTATTCGTATGTGTGGACAGCGGCAAACGAGACGAAAGCTTATCTTGAATCTTGATAGTCTGTTAACTGTTAGATGAGGAAAACTTTTGATAATATAATTAATAATGTTGTTTCCATTCATGGACCGCAATTAAGCTGGAACATCAGGCGAAGCGTTGTCATATGCTGAGCCACAATTTTAAAATATCCCAAAGACATAGAAGTTATTCTATATCTATGGTTAATTCTATGCTTACATATATCCTATAATAGATCTTACATAAAGTATGCGGCTACGGTTTTTTTCTCCAATCACAACACAAGTTACGATATTCCCCACGATATTACGTGACATAATGTAACGAAGAAAAACTGCATCGTGAACTGAATATTAATAGAAAAGAGAATAAATATCTATTTATAATTTACTACGTATTAGTATTATCTTTAATTATTTAGTTATTATAATACCCCATATCGTTATACAAATTAGATCCGTTTTAATAATGCTAAAAAATACACACTATGATTAATATTATTTAATATACATAAAGATTTTGTGGCGGAGTTTTAGACGCCGCGTCGCACTATGTCCGTTAGCGGCAGGTCTCGGATTCTTATAAAGAAACCAATATTTATTTATTAGATAACATTTTTAAAAAAATATTTGGGTCTGGGTAATATATGTCGTTCATATTTTGATACCCACAATGGAAGGTTCTCTAAAAGTGTATAAACATTTTACAACCAGCAATATTTTAGTTGTATTATTCGGTTTATTTTCTGCATGCGCTGTTGTTCTCGGTTTACAATCTCTACATTAATAATTGTTTTCTAAATTACTGCAGCGTTAGCGTTAGTACTTACAACAATATAAATTGAACTTTTTCAACGTTCTAAATTACTAGGAATTGTGTGTCACTTATAAAGTTTTTTATCAATTATTTTATTCAATTGTTTTATAATTTTATTGTTACTGGATTATTATAATGATTGACAACGGTAGCTTTCTTTTTTAGAATCGTGTGAAAATATTATTAGGTTCACATTAAGAAATTGTGACAAGCTTACTTAATGTTTTGACAGTTAAGATTAGGCCACATATACGCGTGCCATGCGTGACGTCCGTAATATTAGTAATTACAAAACTGACACATAAGTGCATAAGTTTAAGTGAACTTTTTCATAAAGCGTCACACTCACAAGTTACTTATTATTAGGATGAAAATAAGCTGCGCGTGATTTTTTTCATTAATTTTTTGTAATAATTAATAACATAACATGAATCCATTCGTCTCATGTTAATATTTAATTTTATTCACAGCAAAAACTAGGCCACGAAATTTTCTTGCTAAATACACGCTAAACCCACCGGAGATATCATTTAATGGAAAAATGAACTTTAAAAGCATTAAGCATAAGGTAACCTATGTTTCTTGAAGCGTAGTCAAGGAAATAGAATTAATAAAAAGCGTCTCACGTGATTGTGCGTGTTTTTATGAACTTCACATGAAAGGTGAAGTTTTGAAATATTTCGTACAAAAAATATTGTACAAATACATTTAATTGCTTTAAATGTACATTTGTACCTTAACCTAACATGTCTTTAGTAATTTTATTATAATACTTACCACTAATACTTACCACTGACAAATAATGTATGTAAATGTATTAATAACGGGCCGTTTACATAAATTCTAATATTTATTACATTTTATTTACTTCCACGATCTAATAATTATATTCCAGCAATAATAACCATAATAATCTAGTGTAAATACCCGTGAATTGATTTTGTCGCTTGGAAGGATGTCGATAGCAATGTGTCTCGACGGTACATTCGTCTCCTCGGGCCGTCATAGCGGAGGCGACAGCTGTTTGCCACACTTCTGCTTAACATCAATCAAAGAGCTATATTCAGCTGTTTTTTTTAAATATTATTTATCTGCTTGTAACAAAATATTTAAACAACAAGCAATGTATGCTCGTTAACAAAGTATACTAGGAAAGCAAAACAACAATGCGTTGTTTAAAATCTTTGCTTTGTAATTAACAGTACAGTCTTTGAAAACATTAAATAGATTAACAGGTAAGTAGGTTGTGTTTAGTCCACCTAACTAAACGATTAGCTTAAATATCTACAAATGAGGGGCACAGTAAACCGGGTCATTCTCTGTTGACAATGAGGTGAGGCTTGGAGACATTGTTGTTTTATGCTAAGCGAACGACAGGTTAATTAGTTTTGACGCGTGTGTCCTAAAGACCCTTTTGTAAAAAAAAAGTAGCCACATGGAATACCAAGGCTAATTTAATTAAAATAAACCATATATTATTTAGTAAAACATGTTTGACAAAACAAAAGCGGTAAGCCGCGTGAACTCACGATCGATGTGACCCGTGTTCGAACCTCACTAATTCTGACCGGTACCAATGTAACTTCATTATATGTATTTTGGTCGCTCAGTGCCTATAGGCACTATTAAAGAGTGGTAGGCAGACTGATTATGGTTATTAGCCTAGTCTGCCATCCTGGGGTAGTACGAATGTAACACGCGTGAAGTGACCTTGTCGCGTTTCAGGAGCAGTTTAAAAGTAGCCAGATATAGCGAGATGAATGTGCACTATCAATCTAGATGTTGCATTCTCAGGCCGACATAGCGGAGGCGACTGCAGCCCGTAGAGATTTCTCCGTAGTAGCAGTTGTTTCCGTTCATTGACCGTACTCTAGCTTTACATCAGGTGGAGTGTTGTCATATGCCGAGCTACATAAAAAAAACCTATTGATAAGATGTAGAAGCGTTTTGGGATCAGTCACTCAACAAACTGGCCTTATTGGCTTTTAAGGCATAGGGCATTGATTTTGTAATGCCAGTTATATGTGGAAAAACCTGATTAAATATCATTACAACCTTTATTTGACATTAAAAGCTGGTCAATGTATTCTTAAAATTTTCTCTTAAAAAAACTTGAGTGGCCATGACCTAGGTTAAATGTTTCTCCTTGTCACAGTGCAGTCGTGTAAAGACCTCGAGTTTTGAGAATACATTTCCAATTGACCAATCGACACAAAAAAGATATGAAATATCGTAAATCAATTCAGTAATGTTGGAATCGAATCAGGTGAACTGTGATCAAATTATTCCGGACTACTAGTAGACCTCTAGATACTAGAAAGAAAAATATCATAAACGTAATAATTAAAAAGTAATATACGCGTAAGTTATATATCACAGGACAACATGTGATCGGTTAGATAAAAATATCACTTTTTAACACTTAGACTTAAAGATTATCTATAAGTGCTCTTACGATTAAACGATAATATTCAAGATCATTTTTTTATCTTTTTTTTTAAATTTATTTGTAGCTCGGCATATGACTCTGTCTAGAGTGCGCTCCATGAACTGCTACAGATAAATTTCTGCAGACAGCAGTCACTTCCGCTATGCCGGCTTGAGGAGACGAATGTGCACCATCCAGACTGACAGTGCACATTCCTTTCGTTATAGCTCAGATATTATGTTCATATGGCACAGGTTCCATAGTTATAAATTCGATTTAAGTTACTTTCCGTGATTTACAATATATACCTTTATCTAATGCACTTCTTCGCAGTGCACTAGTGGACTAGGGACTCTTCTTTAGGACTCCACACGCCAATATTTCTGCGAAACATAAAATCGATGGCAAAAAAGCACCAATTTCGTACTAACAAGCTGTACGTAGTCGACGCGACGTTAGGCCATTTTCTTGTGACAAGAGTTAAAAGAATAGAATGCAAGTATTTTATTCTATTTGAACATCTTCCCACGATTTTAGATAGGATCTTAGATGTGATAAAGCTAAAGTGGAAGATAGTAATCAATTGTCGCGATGCAAGTAGAATAGATAGATGGAAATTATACAACTTAATCACAACTTTAAATCATCGATAGCATATCTATCTGGCGATCACATCCCACCGCCGCATTTTTCCGAGAATTTCTAATAAGTATTCACATTCAAGACACGAACTTATGAGAGCAACCATCTGCTATACCTAAGCTGCAGATCTCCAGATAAAATGTCCGAGTAATGCGATCCTAGGTACAGTCAGATTATAAAATAAGAGATTAATAAAAGCATGATTGCCAGTATTCATTACTATCTGTTATATTATAGGAGAAATGATGTTTACATTATTTTTAGTAGAAAATAATTTTTGAGCGGCCGTGGTCTAGCGGTAAGACGCGTGAACTCACGATCAATGAGACCCATGTTCGAACCTCGCTAAAGACCGGTACCAATGTAACTTTGGTCGCTCAGTGCCTATAGGCACTATTAAAGAGTGGTAGGCAGACTGATGATGGTTATTTGTCCAGTCTGTCGTCCTGGGGCAGTACCACCACTTTCGAATGTAACACCCGTGAAGTCTTGTCGTGAATGTAACACTCGTGAACTTGTCGCGTTTCGGGGATAGTTTGAAAGTAGCCAGGTATAAGAGAGGAGTGTGCACTGTCAATGAAAAAAAGATGGTACATGCTCGTCTCCTCAAACCGGCATAGTGGAGGCGACTGCAGCCCGTAGAGATTTCTCTGTGGTAGCAGTTGTTTCCATTCATGGACCGCACTCTAGCTTTACATCAGGCGGAGCGTTGTCACATGTCGAGCTACAATAAAAAAAAAAAAGTAGCAGCTCCGGTATAGTGAAGGCGAGACTACTGCGTACAAACATTTCTCGTGGTTGTTTGTCTCCATTTATTAACCGCATTCAGGCGGAGTATGGTCATATACCGAACTATTATAAAAACAAAAAAACAACAAATAAAAACAATTTCATTAGCTAATACGTGCGAATTTTATATAAAACTCGTTTATAAAAAAGGTACGTTTCATACAAGTATGTATTGTTATTATTTGCTTATTCATTACATTCAGCTTTTAAATTCAATACAAAAGATTCAATAGAAGTATTCATTCGGAAAGCCCTTTTTAAATTGTCCTTGAGGTATATTAAATCGATAAATTCAAAGCTAAGCATTCTATGCCAAAAACGCCCTCCTTGTATCTAAATATCTAATCTATCGACTTTGCTTCATTTAATATAAGAGCTTTCAAATTATTCATCACATTGTTATCATTTCAAAACACGCCATGTATATTTTAATACGAGTTAGTACACGATACTTTTGTTTCGATTCTAAGCACTTTGAGCATCGAATTAATCTTACGATACTTATTCGGTATCGAATCGAATCAGTCTGAACTACAGATAATATCTCACTCAGTGTGACGTAGGTAGGGGGCGCAGCGGAGGTCGATTATTTTTTTAGCCCTCTTGGAAACGTGTGGCAGG
Organism: Tinea pellionella; assembly: GCA_948150575.1. Classification (NCBI taxonomy): domain Eukaryota; kingdom Metazoa; phylum Arthropoda; class Insecta; order Lepidoptera; family Tineidae; genus Tinea; species Tinea pellionella. Next base: position 5,767,752 of record OX411258.1, read on the forward strand.
ACACAGGTCCTGTATTAACCGACGAAAGAATATTTTGCTATTTAAAAAATCTTTAAATTACCGATATGAGTGAGTATCGAGTACTCATATGAGTAGTACCTATCGAAAAATGATAAGTAGGTATCGATAAGTAATTTGTGGGTATCGAAACATCCCTAGCTATGTACAATTAGCAATACATTCATACATAGCATCACCTTAAGAGCTATTTGTGCTGTTTAAACTTATTCTTGATCATTAAAACCCACATTGGCTTATTTGAGAGAATACCAAATGTTGGTTCTATTGTAAACGGTTCTAAATTATATAGCTCACTGTACAATGAAGCAAACATCAAAAGATATGTTTGATAATACATTCTAGAGGGCCACAATGCGTCTATTCATCTAGTAAGGGTTAAGAATTTTAATAGGATTGTGCACAGGTTCCATGTGTGAATGCCTGCTTTGATATCAAAGAGGTATTGTGTCTCAAACCGGTAAAAAAGATTTACAATACTTTGATCTCTTATTATGGTACATTGTGTGTTTTGAATGTTGCATTCGATTAGTTTGTACAGCCCAGTTTAGAATTTATGCTATGTACTCGTATATACCAATTACGCCCCCTAAATTAAGACTGTTTCAACTTAAAAATCACGCTTTTTATCGCAAAATTATCTTCATTATATCACACCTATACGACTACTCGTATAAATTATGGTCAGTTCATTGTGAAAAAGGTCGTTTTTCTTTCATATTTTCTAAAAAAATAATTTCTTTTGGATCTTTAAGTAAATAATCAAATTGAGTTTTTCTATATTTTTTTCCTGAGTTAAAATTACTTGCTATGTTTGTAGGACTATTTGTTTCGACTGGAAATAAAACCTATAGACCGCCCGTCACAGCCACTGCGCCACAGAGATCGTAAATATATACTTATACAAATATTTCATACTATCTACATCATTAAGATAAATTATTAAAAAAGGAGGGCCAAAGAAAATGTTGAGCTTTTTTGTTATAATATTTTTACCAAAGAGGTATGATTAAACCTTCGCATGTTTATTGACCGATGATTAAAATAGATAGTTTGAAACTATTAAAGGATTACATCATTTCAAGTCGGTGACCTGTTGATGGTTATTTTAAACTTTTTTCTTTCTCTATTCTTCCTAATATTAATTAACTTTTAGCGGATCATGCTGAATATTTTATGTATTTTTTGACTAAAGGTAACTGACCTAAACTAAACGGCAAAGGTTGCCGCCATTTTGAACCGGAGTGACCTGTGGGAAACACACTAATATTTAAGCGTATATCAATGGATAAATATCGTGAGTGAATTAATTCGTTGCGATTACACTCCGATAAAAAAGCTAATATCGTTTAATAAAATTGTGGTTTTTCAATTAAGATTCCGTAAATATGTGAAGACCCATTTAAAAGGGCGTAAAACTTATTAATTCATTTATTTAATTTACTCGTGTCGATAAATAATTAGGATCGGTCTATTAGTGGATATTGATAATTACGTTTTAATTAATTTATTCGTTGTTTTGTTTTTACATAACGCATAGAACGTAAATAAGAATTAATGTTGATTTTAATTATTATTATTATACTAATATATAGCTGCAATACCACTGACTCACTGACTCACTCACTCACTGACATCAATTATTTAATACTTGCCGAGGGGGTACGTGGGTAAAATTTTCGGGGTGTATAGGGGGTGTCTAAAAAACCTTGAGAAAAATACGACTTTGACCGGAAGTCGATTCTGGACCGGAAGTGACAGCGATATCTCGGAAACGGGGCGAGTCAGGGCAGTCACCTCGAAGAGAAAGTTGTAGAGAATATCATTTTATGGCGAAATAAAAAAAAAATTCATTATCGGGCAAAAAAAATATTTCAAATCGGCCAAAAAAAAAACCCATACAATTTTTAGGGTGTTTAGGGACGATCTATGTGACCTCAGGAAAAATACGACTTTGACCGGAAGTGGATTCTGGACCGGAAGTGACAGCGATATCTCGGAAACGGGGTGAGTCAGGGCAGTCACCCGGAAGAGAAAGTTGTAGAGAATGTCGTCTTATGGCGAAATCAAAAAAAAAATTTCAAAATCGGGCAAAAAACTAAATTCCCATACAAATCGGTCGGCCCTCGATGATACTTCCATCTCGCTCTTTTCCATCAGTGCATGAAGCGAGAGCGAGAGGTGCGGAGAAAAAAGTTTTCATACGGCCGCATTTTCGGGACGAACGATCGAAACGGCTTTACCTCGGTCAGTCGGACGGTGAGCGCGGCCGCGTGAACATCGAATTTGCTCTTGCTTTTTTTCGAATATTTTAAATATCTCAAGAAGTAGATACGTCAGAGTAACCATGTAAAGACCAATTTTGTTCAGTGTGACCAGCACTATTTTTTTAAATTTTTGTTTTTGTTTTTTTTTTAATTTTTTAAAATCTTTATATCTCGAAAAGTAGATACGTTAGCGTCACCGTGTAAAGACCAATTTTGTTCAGTATGACCAGCACTACTTTTTTTTTTTTAATTTTCTAAAATCGCTATTATTAAAAAAGTACATACATTAGCGTAACCGTTTAAAGACCAATTTTGTTCAGTATGACCAGCACTATTTGTTTTTTTTTTAATTTTTCAAAATCGCCATATCTCAAAAAGGACATACATTAGCGTAACCGTGTAAAGACCAATTTTGTTCAGAAACGTAAACGCTTTTAGATGGCGAGCTAAATATTTTCAAAACTGCCTAAAATCTATTCGATCTAATACGTTTTACGACAAAAAGGGCCTCCGCGGGCCGCTTGCGCCCGCGGCTCTTACCCAACAGCTAGTACTAATATATAGCTGCAATACCACTCACTCACTCACTCACTCACTGACATATATTATTTCGCACTTGCCGGTATAGTGGAGGGTAGCGGTTTTTTGAGTCGTATAGAGGGCGTTCCAAAACCGTCGAGAAAAATACGACTTTGACCGGAAGTCGATTCTGGACCGGAAGTGGTAGCGATATCTCAGAAACGGAAAGAGATGAGGCAAAAGTGCCGGAACAAACGTTGTAGGGAATGCCCTCTTATTTCGAAAACGATACTTTTTTTTTCAAAATTGCTCAAAAAACAATTTTTCCTCGATCGTATTTATATCCTTTTCCCGCCGGTACGCCAATATGAAACGGAGCATGGCGGTGGGCGTGGCCTAACAGCATCCGCGTCGATCGCTCGTCGGGGCTCGCGCTCTCTATGTTCCGCCCGTTCAGAGCGCGCAATCTAAATATAACGACGCATTTTAGGGACGAACGATCGAAACGGCTTTACCTCGGTCAGTCGGACGGTGAGCGCGGCCGCGTGAACATCAAATTTGCTTCGCGCGGCGGGCTTTTTTAAAATATCTCAAGAAGTAGATACGTCAGAGTAACCATGTAAAGACCAATTTTGTTCAGTATGACCAGCACTATTTGTTTTTTTTTATTTTTTTTTTCAATTTTTTAAAATCGCCGTATCTCAAAAAGTACATACGTTAGCGTCACCGTGTAAAGACTAATATTGCTCAGTATGACCAGCACTACTTTTTTTTTAATTTTGTTTTTTTTTAATTTTCTAAAATCGCTATTACTCTAAAAGTACGTATGTTAGCGTAACCGTGTAAAGACCAATTTTGTTCAGTATGACCAGCAATATTTGTTTTTTTTTTAATTTTTCTTTTTTTTTTAATTTTTTAAAATCGCCATATCTCGAAAAGTAGATACGTTAGCGTCACCGTGTAAAGACCAATATTGTTCAGTATGACCAGCACTATTTGTTTTTTAATTTTTCTTTTTTTTTTAATTTTTTAAAATCGCCCTATCTCGAAAAGTAGATACGTTAGCGTAACCGTGTAAAGACCAATATTGTTCAGTATGACCAGCACTACTTTTTTTTTAAATTTTTGTTTTTTTTTTTAATTTTCTAAAATCGCTATTACTCAAAAAGTACTTACGTTAGCGTAACCGTGTAAAGACCAATATTGTTCAGAAAGATAAACTCTTTTAGATGGCGAGCAAAAATTTTTTCAAAACTACCCTAAAATCTATTCGACCTAATGCGTTTTACAACAAAACAGGGCCTCCGCGGGCCGCTTGCGCCCGCGGCTTTTACCCAACAGCTAGTTATACTAATATATAGCTGCAATACCACTCACTCACTCACTCACTCACTGATCTATTGACATCAATTATTTAGTACTTGCCGGGGGGGTGCAGGGGTGAAATTTTCGGGGTGTATAGGGGGTGTCGAAAAAACCTCGAGAAAAATACGACTTTGACCGGAAGTCGATTCTGAACCGGAAGTGGTAGCGATATCTCGGAAACGGGGCGAAACGGGGCAGTCACCCCGAAGAGAAAGTTGTAGAGAATGTCATTTTATGGCGAAATAAAAAAAAAATTCAAAATCGGGCAAAAAAAAATTTTTTTTCGGGACGAACCATCGAAACGGCTATACCTCGGTCAGTCGGACGGTGAGCGCGGCCGCGTGAACATCGAATTTGCTCCGCGCGCCGGGCTTTTTTCGAATATTTTAAATATCTCAAGAAGATACGTCAGAGTAACCATGTAAAGACCAATTTTGTTCAGTATGACCAGCACTATTTTTTAAAATTTTTGTTTTTTTTTTAATTTTTTAAAATCGTCATATCTCGAAAAGTAGATACGTTAGCGTAACCGTGTAAAGACCAATTTTGTTCAGTATGACCAGTACTACTTTTTTTTTTAATTTTCGTTTTTTTTTTAATTTTCTGAAATCGTTATTACTCAAAAAGTACATACGTTAGCGTAACCGTGTAAAGGCCAATATTGTTCAGTATGACCAGCACTACTTTTTTTAAATTTTTTTTTTTTTTAATTTATAAAATCGCTATTACTCAAAAAGTACATACGTTAGCGTAACCGTGTAAAGACCAATTTTGTTCAGAAAGGTAAACTCTTTTAGACGGCGAGCTAAACTTTTTTTCAAAACTACCCTAAAATTTATTCGATCTAATACGTTTTACGACAAAAAGGGCCTCCGCGGGCCGCTTGCGCCCGCGGCTTTTACCCAACAGCTAGTACTAATATATAGCTGCAATACCACTGACTGACTCACTCATTGACATCAATTATTTCGCACTTGCCGGTATAGTGGAGGGTAGCGGTTTTTTGAGTCGTATAGAGGGCGTTCCAAAACCGTCGAGAAAAATACGACTTTGACCGGAAGTCGATTCTGGACCGGAAGTGATAGCGATATCTCGGAAACGGGGCGAGTCGGGGCAGTCACCCCATAGAGAAAGTTGTAGAGAATGTCGTCTTATGGCGAAATCAAAAAAAAAATTTTCAAAATCGGGCAAAAAAAATTTTTCCTCGATCGTATTTATATCCTTTTCCCGCCGGTACGCCAATATGAAACGGAGCATGGCGGTGGGCGTGGCCTAACAGCATCCGCGACGAGGCATTTTCGGGACGAACGATCGAAACGGCTTTACCTCGGTCAGTCGGACGGTGAGCGCGGCCGCGTGAACATCGAATTTGCACCGCGCGGCGAGCTTTCTTTTAAATATCTCAAGAAGTAGATACGTCAGAGTAACCATGTAAAGAACAATTTTGTTCAGTGTGACCAGCACTATTTTTTTAAATTTTTGTTTTAGTTTTTTTTTTAATTTTTTAAAATCTTCATATCTCGAAAAGTAGATACGTTAGCGTCACCGTGCAAAGACCAATATTGTTCAGTATGACCAGCACTATTTTTTTTTTAATTTTTGTTTTTTTTTTTAATTTTTTAAAATCGCCATATCTCGAAAAGTTGATACGTTAGCGTCACCGTGTAAAGACCAATTTTGTTCAGTATGACCAGCACTTTTTTTTTTAAATTTTTGTTTTTTTTTTTTAATTTTTTAAAATCTTCATATCTCGAAAAGTAGATACGTTAGCGTCACCGTGTAAAGATCAATATTGTTCAGTATGACCAGCACTATTTGCTTTTTTTTTTTTTTAATTTTCTAAAATAGCTATTACTCAAAAAGTACATACGTTAGCGTCACCGTGTAAAGACCAATATTGTTCAGTATGACCAGCACTACTTTTTTTTTAATTTTTTTTTTTTTAATTTTTTAAAATCGCCATATCTCGAAAAGTAGATACGTTAGCGTCACCGTGTAAAGACCAATTTTGTTCAGTATGACCAGCACTAATTTTTTTTTAAATTTTGTTTTTTTTTTAATTTTTTTAAAATCGCCATATCTCGAAAAGTAGATACGTTAGCGTCACCGTGTAAAGACCAATTTTGTTCAGAAACGTAAACGCTTTTAGATGGCGAGCTAAATATTTTCAAAACTGCCTAAAATCTATTCGATCTAATACGTTTTACGACAAAAAGGGCCTCCGCGGGCCGCTTGCGCCCGCGGCTTTTACCCAACAGCTAGTGTACATTATATTGATGCTAATAATTACGGTTGTATGTTGTTAAATATACTTTACTATAAAAAATATAATAATTATCGGTTATTTTTAATTAAGTTTTTGTCATTTTAGTTGATAAATTTGTGTTAGTTTTTAATTATAGTGATAATTAAAAAAAAATCAACACACATACAATTATTTTCTACATAAATTAAAAATTGAAAAGATAATAAAAATTCTTCTGATTAGACATGAAACAATAGATTTCGGTGGGAAGCTGGAGATAACACGTAGTTACTCCCTCTATGAAAAATCAGTCTAAATTATTTTCTTCAAATTGCATTTCTTCGAGGGTAAATGTGTAATCATGGTGGACAAAGAACTATAATAATACTCTTTAACGATTAATAGTGGATTAATATCTTAAAAGTCTCTGTAGACGTGCGTAAGTGTGTTTTCATTTCTCTCCAAAATTTCTTTTACTTTGGAAGTTTTAGTAGCAATTTGATTGATTAAAGTTTTAATAAAGATTCCAACATTTTACTAAGTTATTTTTGATTTGACTCGGAGTCGACCTGACTGATTTGTATGACAAAAGAATGATGCACAATTTACTTTGACACTGGTTAATCAATTGCATACGTAACAAAAAGAAAGAAAATCGCCTTTACTTCTCAGGATGAGCGAACCTAAGTAAACAAAAAAAAATAAGCTAATATTTTAGGCAGGTCGTTAAAAATAAATTAATTTACGCTAACATAAAGCAGAACATTCCTCTGCGGGTCATTTTAATAAAAGAAGCTTCATTCATAAACACAGGAATTCACATTACATAAATAGAAGATTATGTTAGACACATTTTATATGTATACTTTTTTATTATTTTGTTTTTGTAATTGAAGTTTTAATAGGTAAAAAAATATATAAATATGTACACAATTTACTTTTATGGTAAATAACTTATGTTAACAGCATGACAAATATCAGCATTCCAGCTCCAGGTTGTTTTAAAAGTGATTGAAAATATTTTGATTAGCTACATTGTTCATGTGCGCGAACTAGAAAGCTTATTGCATCACAGAATGCATTGTTGCAGTTACGCGTTTTGCGATGCTGTGTTTATTGTCTGTTTTAATTATCTCTAGGTACTGTTAAACAGTTAACCTCATTTTAATCGCTAGATAACTATGACACAGAGATTTAATGCGGCATGGTACGGTTGTTAGCATTTAGATGTTTAAACTTTTTACATGTCGAAATATGTACATATGTAAATAAATAAATATTCTGTTGGCCGTAACATCATTTACAAAAAAACGAAAAGAGTTTATACTACACCGTATCATATTATATAAAGCTCGATTACCACTGACTCACTGACTGACTGACATATATTATGAAGCACTTGCCGGGGGGTTAGAGGGGTGATTCTTTTTGGGGCGTGTAGAGAGCGTTCCCGCGACCCCAGGAAAACCTCGACTTTGACCGGAAGTAGACTCTGGACCGGAAGCGATGCCGATATCTCGGAAACGGAACGAGATAGGGCACAGGTGCCGAAACAAAAGTCGTAGAGAATGCCCTCTAATATCGAAATCCATACTTTGTTTTTTTCAAAATATTTTTTTTTTTCAAATTACCCGAAAAATAACTTTTTCAGCGCCGCGAAGCGCGCCCAAAAAACTAGTTATATTATATACAGCTCGATTACCACTGACTGACTGACTGACTGACATATATTATGGAGCACTTGCCGGGGGGTTAGAGGGGTGATTCTTTTTGGGGCGTGTAGAGGGCGCTCCCGCGACCCCGGAAAAACCTCGACTTTGACCGGAAGTGGACTTTGGACCGGAAGCGATACCGATATCTCGGAAACGAATCGAGGTAGGGCACAAGTGCCGGAACAAAAGTCGTAGGGAATGCCCTCTAATATCGAAATCCATAATTTGTTTTTTAAAAAAAAAATATTTTTACAAAACTACCCGAAAAAAAACTTTTTCCGCGCCGCGAAGCGCGCCCAAAAAACTAGTTATATTATATAAAGCTCGATTACCACTGACTCACTCACTGACTGACTGACATATATAATGAAGCACTTGCCGGGGGGTTAGAGAGATGATTCTTTTTGGAGCGTGTAGAGGGCGCTCCCGTGACCCCGGGAAAACCTCGACTTTGACCGGAAGCGGACTCTGGACCGGAAGTGACGCCGATATCTCGGAAACGGTACGAGATAGGGCCGAAGTGCCGAAACAAAAGTCGTAGGGAATGCCCTCTAATATCGAAATCCATAATTTGTTTTTTCAAAAAAAATTTTTTTTCAAAACTACCCGAAAAAAAACTTTTTCAGCGCCGCGAAGCGCGCCCAAAAAACTAGTTATATTATATACAGCTCGATTACCACTGACTCACTGACTGACTGACTGACATATATTATGAAGCACTTGCCGGGGGGTTAGAGGGGTGATTCTTTTTGGGGCGTGTAGAGGGCGGTCCCGGGACCTCGGGAAAACCTCGACTTTGACCGGAAGCGGACTCTGGACCGGAAGCGATGCCGATATCTCGAAAACGGAACGAGATAGGGCACGAGTGCCGGAACAAAAGTCGTAGGGAATGCCCTCTAATATCGAAATAAATAATTTGTTTTTTCAAAAAAAAAATTTTTTTCAAATTACCCGAAAAATAACTTTTTCAGCGCCGCGAATTATATTATATACAGCTCGATTACCACTGACTCACTGACTCACTGACATATATTATGAAGCACTTGCCGGGGGGTTAGGAGGATGATTCTTTTTGGGGCGTGTAGGGGGCGCTCCCGCGACCCCGGGAAAACCTCGACTTTGACCGGAAGCGGACTCTGGACCGGAAGTGACGTCGATATCTCGGAAACGGAACGAGATAGGGCCCAAGTGCCGGAACAAAAGTTGTAGGAAATGCCCTCTAATTTCGAAATCTATAATTTGTTTTTTTCAAAAAAAATTTTTTTTAAAACTACCCGAAAAAAAACTTTTTCAGCGCCGCGAAGCGCGCCCAAAAAACTAGTTATATTATATACAGCTCGATTACCACTCACTCACTGACTGACTGACATATATAATGAAGCACTTGCCGGGGGGTTAGGAGGATGATTCTTTTTGGGGCGTGTAGAGGGCGGTCCCGGGACCTCGGGAAAACCTCGACTTTGACCGGAAGCGGACTCTGGACCGGAAGCGACGCCGATATCTCGGAAACGGAACGAGATAGGGCACAAGTGCCGAAACAAAAGTCGTAGGGAATGCCCTCTAATATCGAAATCCATAATTTGTTTTTTTTTTTAACTTTTTTTTCAAAACTACCCGAAAAAAAACTTTTTCAGCGCCGCGAAGCGCGCCCAAAAAACTAGTTATATTATATACAGCTCGATTACCACTGACTCACTGACTGACTGACTGACATATATTATGAAGCACTTGCCGGGGGGTCAGAGGGGTGATTCTTTTTGGGGCGTGTAGAGGGCGGTCCCGGGACCTCGGGAAAACCTCGACTTTGACCGGAAGCGGACTCTGGACCGGAAGTGACGCCGATATCTCGGAAACGAAACGAGGTAGGGCACAAGTGCCGGAACAAAAGTCGTAGGGAATGCCCTCTAATATCGAAATCCATAATTTGTTTTTTAAAAAAAAATTTTTTTTTCAAAACTACCCAAAAAAAACTTTTTCAGCGCCGCGAAGCGCGCCCAAAAAACTAGTTATATTATATACAGCTCGATTACCACTGACTCACTGACTGACTGACTGACATATATTATGAAGCACTTGCCGGGGGGTTATAGAGATGATTCTTTTTGGGGCGTGTAGAGGGCGTTCCCGCGACCCCAGGAAAACCTCGACTTTGACCGGAAGTGGACTTTGGACCGGAAGTGATGCCGATATCTCGGAAACGGAACGAGATAGGATACAAGTGCTGGAACAAAGGTCATAGGGAATGCCCTCTAATTTCGATATCCATAATTTGTTTTTGCAAAAAAAAATTTTTTTTCAAAACTACCCGAAAAGAAACTTTTTCAGCGCCGCGAAGCGCGCCCAAAAAACTAGTTTTTTAATAAAGTTACATTGATACATCGGAGATTTTAAACAGATTAGTGAGACCAACTAGTATAGGACACGGTTGGTCCTAATTAAATGTTTATTTGTAATAATCGCAGCGATGCATTATTTGCAAATTGTTATTCAATTTCTTATCGACATATTTAAAATAATCTTATCAATTAAAACACGTATTCTAGAAAATGAAAACGTAAATAGTAAACATTCTATTGCGCGTGATGACGGCCGAAAAACCATTTCTGTCAGTTGATAATAACGTGCGTAACAATCAGATTGATGAAAGTTATTTTTCTAAGGTATACCAATTTCCAGCGATTGCATAAACCTATATAATAAAGCAATTTTGCAATAGTAACGTAATTGTTACTTTGACCTGCAGCGATACAAAATTGTGCGTCTACAAAACAATACTTAGCTGCAAGTACCTTTAAAATGACTGTTTCGTTCACGGAAATACAACACGATTTGATTGTTACAGATAATGAGTAGGCTATCGCCTTTCCTACTGATTTCACTTTGCCTGACGATATGCCATGCGGTGCTACCCGGCACTTCCTCTGCCAATGACATAAGTGAACTGAGAAAAAAGGCTGCGTCGAGTTTTACCGGAGCATTATACCCTCAAGCATCAGAAACAAGAGACCTAAGAAATTTAGATGGAATATGGAATTTTAGAAAATCACCAACGGATCCAGAATTTGGTTACAGAAATGGATGGTACGAGCAGGATCTTGATAAGGTAAAACAATCATAAATAATTGTTATAGAAAGCAAAACCAAACTGTAATTTAATTATCAGGACAACACAAAAAAAAAATTATTTATATATTGGCACCGTACTCCGACAAAGTTTAATTCAAAAGTGGACATTACTGCTGCGGCAGAACAGCTGCAGTCTTAATTGTCTCTTCACACTGCGCTTAAAAGATCCCAGATTATAGGTTGAAGGAAAGACGTGGCTGGGTAATAATAAACAAGATCTGAAACAAATATATTTCACCAATATATTCATTTAAATCTTACATCCCAACTTTTTCAACCAAAATTAGTTTTAACCAAGTAATCACTAAAGGTTCGTTCGATGTGTTGGCTCCTGCTTGGACAATCCCACGCTGATATTTGCATCCTAATTGTCCCTGTCATGTACATATTTCGCTTCCTTACTGGGTGCTGGCTTCAGATCCTCGACCAATGGTTATGGTTTGTCACGCCGAAGCCTACAGACCCTTTCAACAAGTATTCTAAACATCCTGGTTTTGCTGAGAAGTGGTACGAGAAGGATTTGCAACAGGTTTGGAGGCTCATGTGTAGATATAGTGTGTTTTTTTTTAATTTGGTTAATTTATTTATTTTTATTGCAAATAAGTAATAAACACACATTTTTGTAGCATCTGTGCAAATACCAGTTATATTGTTTTCCTTGCCCTCAAAAGTAATGTTATCGCTTTAAACATCTCACATACATTTTTTATTAGTCTTTTTTATGTTGTGTAGGTAGATGTAACTTATCGTACCCAAAGCTCAGTATTTCATATATGTATATTTATTTTATTTGCCTTACGTTATCTGCATGATAAATTATTACAATTCACAAGTCAAAGTGGATATTTTTCTAATGGCATTTTTTAAATTTCAAGTTGCTTTTAATATTTCACTTCAAGGTAAGATTTCGATTCTCATTAGAATTTTCTTATAAATTCCGTTATTTGTTTTGTTTAAAATTAATCACCAATCGCTCGTAATTCTGTTTATTATAAACTGAATCCTTTTGATCTCGTGCCAAATTATTTTATTATTTGAATAATTACGAATTCTTAGCGGAAAATTCCTATTGCAAATGTCTGAAGAGAAAAAAATAAGTATTTGAAAAACTTCGGGTCAGACATAAATAACTATCTACCTGTTATGTATTAAAAAATCGAGCAATAACTATGGATATACGTCTCATCAAGCCGGCATAGCGGAGATGACTGCTGCCTGTAGACATTGTAACTTAACATCAAGCGCAGTGCGGTGAAATAGTAACCAGACTGAAATTTTGCTTAAATTAGTTTTATTTCCTTTCAGACTGGTCCTGTGATCTCAATGCCAGTTCCCTCGTCCTACAATGATGTAGGTGAAGATAAATCATTAAGAGACCACGTGGGGTTAGTCTGGTATGACAGAAGATTTCACGTTCCTTCGTGGTGGTTGAAGAATGAACAGAGAGTTTGGTTAAGATTTAGCAGCGTACACTATGCCGCTCAAGTGGTATGTTTTTTTATCAATTTTATTTCAAAAATAGCTTAGAAATTCTTTGCAATTCATCTCAAAAATCGTGAAAAATCATTACATCCTATTTTTCTACCTGCTTAGTTGCTGATGGGGATTTACCCTTCTTGTTCCTCCTTAGATCACGTTTGAATTTGCTAGAGTGTATCAAGACTTTGTAATATTGTGAAGAATGTACCTGTTCACATAGCAATAACCTTTTAGGTCTTTTAATTTTGTTAAATCATAAGACATCTATAAACTAACTAGCCCAGCAACTCCGTCAACTAGTAACTTAGCAACTAGTACTACAAGACAATGATTCAGGACAATTTATTTGGAGAGGTCACGAAGCACTGACCTCTCTTAACTGACGCGACATTAGTACAGCATTACTCAATCGTGTCCAATAAGTACACACTTGCTATACCAAATTGAATTTATTTTTAGATCCCCAGGATGAATTTTATTAAATAAATCCTGTACTTGACTTAGTTCTTGTGTAAGCTACCTTACACGTACTTGGTAGAACATTAACTTTAAATACCTTTAATGGCTTTAATAATTTTTTATATTTCGCCTAACCATCACAGACTAATGTTTGCAAGCAGCAGTCACCTCCACTATTCCGGCTTATTGAGACGAATGTGCCACACTTCACTTGGTATACTGATACTAACTTCCAAATTCATTTCGAAACGCGACATTGTTATGCGAATGTGGTGGTAGGTACAGCAGATTGGACTAATAATACCCATCAACTGCCTTTTTTTTTTGCGTGGCGAGATCCTAATTACGGATGCCCTGGCCCTTAGGGAGCGTTCCAGCGTAAAGCGTTCAACTTTTATCAAATATTTACAATCAATAATTTAAATCAATCATAATATAATTCTCTTTCAATTAATGACAAAATTGATATGGCAAAAGAAAATGCTAAAATATATTGAAACTATTGTCATTGGATTACTAGTTGTATTTTGGAAATAATAATTAATTTGTATTTAAATGGGCAAATGATGAAAACGAGCGATTCGCAATGCCAAATACACCGCGATTACGTTTCACAGATAATGATATAGTCAAACGTACTTACCTGTAAGTGAAGTTCGACTGAAATTATGCGAAGTTGTTATCTCGTCCGAAGATGATAATAGGTAACAGTGTAGTCTCGGCCCAGTTCATCGTAGACGCCATCTTTTCAATATACATATATAATAATAATAATAATAAAATACTTTATTGCACAACATAAAAATTGCAAAAGGCGAACTTAATGCCTTGAGGCATTTATACCATATATCATATATTTTCAATATCCATATCACTTTAAATAATTTTTTAAAAAATCCGACTTATCTCTAAAAGCGTGAATTTACACCTAATTTATGTATTAAATAAAATCGCGTGTCTCCTATCTCTAAGTTAGCACCATAGCTTTAGTTTATTTCCTATTTCTACCTGCTTGGGCGTTCGCGTGTAGATTTTCATACTCTTTGAAAACGATTAATTATCATAAAATACATATTTATGTCTAAAACCGTTTGGTTCATTATTAATTGTTTGATTATATTTAAATTAGGTAATACTAATATTTTGTTTGTGCCTTAATGGAAAAATATAGAAAAAATCATGTACTCAAATATATGTTAATAATATCTAAATTAATTCATTTTAATTAATTCTAAGGTTTCGAACTTGTTAGTATTGTACGTTTATTTATAGATCTACTATAAATAATTAAAATATAAATAGTGTTCAAATTAAATTTCAGTCTGAAACATATAATAATGTAAAGCTGTCTAATAAACAGAAACTTTTGCTACTACAGAAGAATTTCTACATGCAACAGTCGCCTCCGCTATGCCAGCCTGAGAAGACGAATGTGCATTATCCCATTACTTAACTACGCATCTATTATTTGTTGTTTTTTTTTTCATATTTAACGTACTTGTAAATAATAAAAAGCGTTACTTACATCACTCTCGACTATATTTATGTACATTCATCATTACAAGACATAATACAAAAGTTACCCTTAATAGCAATTTATAATCATATTTTCGGGCTTTTCCATTTATAGCAAAGCTATATTTATACTTTCTATCACGCGAATGGGCTCGTAGTATTATTTTTAACAAGACTACTACCATGAACTCTTGTTCCCTTCGTGATTTTCACTCCATTTATTTTATTATCGTAGCTCGGCATATGACAACACTCCACCTGATATTAAACTAGAGTACGGTCCATGAATGAGAACAGTCGCCTCTGCACACTCCTCTCGTCTTTTTTCTATTTTTTGTTTCTTTATTTTAATTCATGTTGCATATTTAATTAATTAGATTACTTGCAATAATTTATAATTATTTATTATTATTACTTTACCTTTAGCGGAGGCGACTGTGTCGTAATAGCTCGTGGACCGCAATAATCAAGCAGTGTGGTTATTATTTAAAAAAATATATATATTTGATCCAACCTTTAAATGTAAATTGTAAAGCAAACTGGTCACAACTCACAACCCCTCAGTGATTAATGTTGTACAAAAATTTTGTAGGTACCTATTTCAGGCCACTTGCCTTGGCATTAGCGTGTCCATAATACATAGGTCGAAAAGCATTTATCATCGGACCCTATCATTTTTTTCTTTATCATTACTATAAATCAACATAGGTACTTGGTTGAAAACTATCCTTAGCGGCAAGTAGTATGAAAACATGAAATAAATAAATACACGATATGTGTACACACAATATGAAATAAAGGTATCATACAATCCCAATAGTAGACAATCTGCGACCAAAAACATGGTTTGTATTTGCTTTATAAGATTTGTTATACAATGTACTAACACGCACATCTATTAGTTTTAAATTAGCGCTAAAGCACGGTTTGGTCGTATCATTGTAATAATAATGTATTAGACCCAAAGTAAACAACTTATTTATAGAGAACGTAAATATGAAAGTCATAATGTAAGCAACAAATCTTCAAAAAAAAGCTTACCTTAACTGAAATATTAATATGGCCGTGTCATGAACTTTTTGTTACTTTTAGACTAGTCCATATTGCAAATAAAAAAGTATACTATATGAGATTAAAATCCGCTGAATTCTAGTTTAAATAATTAGAAATATCATTATGTGAAAAATATTACACATTGGTAAAGAATAAATAAGTAGTTTTACTACCTATTTACTCATTTACAGTCTTAGTTTGAGTTTTAAGTGCGTTTTGCTATTTAATACGTTAATTACCTCTTAATTAAATATCCTGCAGAGTTAGTCAAGTATGCTGTTTTTTTTATCTTTTTAGGACATCGCTAACACATAAAATGTTTTTAAATAGTGTGTTTTAGCATGCTTATTCCAACATAAAGATAAAACGTAATCTACAAATATTTGTGTAACGTATTATAGTATAAATCACAATTGACCCGCATATTGCATTAAGTTACCGACCAATATAAGAATTCATGAATTATTCTATCTTTGTTTTTAAATATTGTAATTGAAAAGAATAAAATTATATACGTCTTGTTATCCTTTGCGCACACATTGTGTAGCTAAAAACCTTTTACAAAAACATTTGAACATAAATGGTCCCGGGTCGGAATATACAAGCATATTTGTAATGTTCTTGTTTCAAGTTTGTTCTTCATTGTATGCGAGTATTTTCTGTATTTAGTATTCCTTCTGTAGTTAAGTAGGTGCTGAAAAAGTTAACAAGTAGCTCTCTGTTTTAATTTATTTAAATATAATTAATCACGTTATTCTTCGTATATTTTGTGTTTTGTATTTAGCTATTTTGACACTGTGTCATAAGCGTGAAGTGAAATCATAAAATGAGAGGCATTTATGCTTAATCTAGTGTTCAGTCTACCGGCTGTCGGCTTGTTTTGAGTGCAAGTGCAAAAATCATGGCGCCTACAAAACAAACAGGCAACTTGGAACCCCTTCCTGCTATAGCCAGTCTGGAAAAGAAAATGGAAGAGTGCATGAGGGTTTTCGAAGGCCGCCTACAGGAAGCCACATCATCCCAGGCTTCTCACACACCAACTGTTCAGGAAATATATGATGATTTCAAACTATTTAAATCTTGCATGTGGGAGGCCATAAATGTGATTAGGTGCCAGATCAATGCAGTCTCATGTGCTGTCGAAGATGTTGAATGTCGAAGCCGACGAAAGTTCCTAGTCTTCCGAGGAATTGATGAAATTAATAACGAAGACTGTACAGCCCTCGTTTGTAGTACGGTTACTAAAATAATGAAATCACAAGTCAAGTTAAGTGAGTCGGATATTGAGTTCTGCTACAGACAGGGAAAAAATACCAAAGATTCTAAATTGCCTCGCTCAATTCTTGTGAAGTTCACTACTAAGGAGACTAGAAATAGAATATGGCAATCTAAAGTGCACCTGAAGGGTTCAAATGTATCAATAACAGAATTCCTAACAAAGAATCGACGCATGATACTTAACGAAGCACGAAGCGCATTCGGAATGAAAAGATGTTGGTCCCAAGACGGTAATATCTTTGTGAAGCTCCCGAATGAGTCTAAGCTTCGTGTCACATCCGCTGCACAACTAAGTTCACTTATCTCACAACATGGAGAGCATACAGCAACAGAGCCAGCTCACACGGAAGGAAAGCGTCGTCCAGCACGTAATATCAAGCCCAGAACATGAACTCATCTTTTACACATGTTGATAGTCTAAATGTCCTATGTGCCTAAACTATATTTTTAAATATCAGTGGTTGCTCTGTGTGTGCATGGAGGTTGATTACTGATTGCCAGCCTAAGTTATTCTAATTTCATTAAGCTTGGTACTAAACACTCTAGAAATTACACTACTAAAATATCAATTTAACCAACCTTGCATGACCTATACAAAATCTACCAAACACTGAGCATGTTAACTTCTTATGCCTAACTCTAATGTTTTCACTTAACATAATTTTTGCTCATCTGTTGGAGATGTTAAATTGTTGGACTATAGCCAATAGCAATTATATTAAATAACTCAATAAATACTATTTAGATGTGAAACTAGACTTAAGACTTGTAGAACTGAAATGTAAACACAACAGAAAGTCACACACAATAACATTAATCACTATTTGCATTTTAAAAACTCTCATGCGCACACAGACGGAACACTATACGAGTGCAACCGCTTAAATGCTGTAAGAAACAAGTTAATCACCTGTAATAAGAAAAAATTAACACACATAATATGACAATATATACAAATTCTATACATGCCCATTGAATGCATTCGAATGTCAACAACAGTACCACAGACCATCCCAATACCCTAACAAGTAACGCGAACCACAGACTATAAACTACGATAACCAAATATCACAGAGTACATAGAATGCACCCGTTTCAAACTCGCTCTAAATAATAAATAAGTAATCATTTGTGGTTCTACCATTTCAAGGTATTTTAAAATTGGGTTGGGTATGTGGTAATTCAGAAATTAACATTCTCACCAGACTGTTTCACAATGAACTTTCGCTATAATATTATGTTTAAATTTTAATATGTTTCATATCTTTTTTAACCGACTTCAAAAGGAGGAGGTTATCTATTCGTCGTGTATTTTTTTTTTTTTTTTTTTTTTGTGGCGATGTTCCCTCATATCTCCGCCGTTTGTGGACCGATTTTGATAATTCTTTTTTTGTTGGATAGAGGATATGTCCGCATTGGTCCCGTTTCAATTTGAAGAAAATATTCCATCTCTAAGGGTGGAAAATTAGGGGATGTTGCGCTGTTTGTGAACCGATTTCGATGATTTTTCTTTTGTTGGATAAAGTATGTCTCGTGATTGGTCAATTTTAAATTTGAAGAAAATATTCCATCTTTAAGGGTGGAAAATTAGGGGATGTTTCGCCGCTTGTGAACCGATTTTGATGAATCTTTTTTTGTTTGATAAAGTACGTTTCGGGATTGGTCCCATTTAAGGAATAAAATATTCCACCTTTAAGGGTGGAAAATTAACGGATATTTCGCCATTAGTGAACCGATTTTGATTATTCTTTTTTTGTTTGATAAAGTACGTCTCGGGATTGGTCCCATTTAGGGAATAAAATATTCCACCTTTAAGGGTGGAAAATTAGGGGATATTTCGCCATTAGTGAACCGATTTTGATGATTCTTTTTTTGTTTGATAAAGTACGTCTCGGGATTGATCCCATTTAAGTAATAAAATATTCCATCTCTAAGGGTGGAAAATTAGGGGATGTTTCGATTGATTTTAATGATTCATTTTTTATCGGATAGGATTCGAGAGTGTCTGTCTATAAGCCCGCTACTCATCACATTTTATTTGAACAGCGCGTTTAGAATGTTATCCATACAATCAATCTACAGTTACCACTAAAAATTACAAAATAAAAACATTTCTGAAAAAAATTGAACCGACTTCTAAATAAAACACAAGGCACTAAAAAGTAAAAAAATAATCTTAATTGAGAGTACATACACACAATTTAATAAGCATAAACATGAATAGATGCTTATTATTCAATTACAAATTAATTGTCTGCATTTTATTTAGCATATATCTGAAGTCGGTGCCAACCAAATATGAAACTCCGCATTGTTTGAATCTAGGTACATTACCAATCATAAAACATGTTTCAAATGCATGCACCGACTTCAGATATATGTTAAATAAAATGCAGACAATTAATTTGTAAATGAATAATAAGCATCTATTCATGTTTATGCTTATTAAATTGTGTGTAGGTACTCTCAATTAAGATTATTTTTTTACTTTTTAGTGCCTTGTGTTTTATTTAGAAGTCGGTTCAATTTTTTTCAGAAATGTTTTTATTGTTGTCTATAGTGTAATAATTTAGGTACTAAGCACTCCTTTTGCACTCTGTAAACTAGCTGACCAGCGGTAGATGACTGAACCAACTAATTAAGCTATTTCCTTATAATTTAACCTTAGAACTAATATTAGTATAATAAATATTACCACTTACTTTATTTATTCTAACTACATTTAAGCAATATATTATTAAGTATTACTATTATAAGAAATTATAAAACTACTAAAATAAATATATTATTTTATTTATACACTTTATTTCATATATATATTAAAAATTAACAAATAAAAATCAACACAATACCATACATATAGTTATTATATATTACCTATATTATCTTATTATTCCTGTGATATGTCTTCATCTGAATCAAATGATGAATACTTCTCTTGTAATTCGGAGTCTGATGAGTTTTCGGACGCTCATGACACAATGTTGCTTGGCGATATTCTGCACAACACCTTCTCTTCCATCCCTAAGAATCTGAATGTCTGTCATATAAATGCTCAAAGCATTCCTTGCCACTACTCCGAACTTCTTTCTACCTTTTATAGTGAACACATACATGCTGTTCTGGTCTCCGAATCTTTTCTTAAACCCACCCTACCTTCAACCAGTTTCTCTCTCCCTGGCTTTACTCTTCTCCGCAATGATAGAACTGGGAAGGGTGGCGGAGGCGTGGCTATATACATCAGATCCTATTTAAACTTCAAAATTATCTCGCAATCCCCATCTTCCTATAGTAGCTCGGCTGAACATATCTTCATTGAAATTAATTTGTCCTCTGTTAAATTCCTTCTCGGTGTAGTCTATGCTCCTCCCACTATCGATTACTTCAGCACCTTCGAACACCTACTCGAGACACATCTCCCTTGCTATGAGCATTTCCTACTAATGGGTGACTTCAATACTTGTCTGTTAAAGGACGACTCTCGTAGTCGTAAACTTAAACAGCTCACCACCTCTGTCAATGCCTCTCTTCTCCCTCTTGATTCCACTTTCCATGTAAATAACGCTCATAGTCTTCTTGACCTTATCCTCACTTCAAACTCTTCTAGAATCCCCTCTCATGGTCAATTCCTGGCCCCTGGCTTCTCAAACCATGACCTCATTTATGCATCCTATAAAATCAAGACACCAAAATTTAAACCCAAGGTTATCTTCCAACGGAACTTAGCTAAGATGAATATTGATCTACTACAGTCAGATGCTAAAAACATCAACTGGCATGAAGTGGAGCTCGCTGAAACGCCGGACGAGAAAGTGACGGTGTTCAATCGACTGCTTCTTGCTTTGTATGACAGACATGCACCATTACACCCTGTACGAATGAAACGACCGCCTGCTCCGTGGCTGAACGAAGAAATTACATCAGCCATGAAACGCAGGGACAGGCTGAGACTAAAATACAAAAAGTCACCAAATGAGTCAAACTGGAGAAACTTTAAAACTGCTAGAAACCGCGTTAATCAAATGTGCAGGAACTCTAAGCGTCGGTATATTCATGAAAACATTGAAGATTCAGATTCTCAAACGCTGTGGAGATTTTTAAAAACATTGGGGATTGGTAAGTCTAAATCCACGACAACTGCTCTTCTGGATCTGAATGGAATGAACCGGTTTTTCACTTCTCTCTCCGACGCTATAGATCCTATGACTAAAGCCGACACTATCTCTCGTATTGAATCTGTTCCTCTTCCTAATCATATCTCTTTCTCTTTTCAACCGGTTACTGCCATGCAGATCAAGAAAATCCTAACGTCGTTGTCAACTAAAGCTGTGGGTCATGACAATATTGGTCGCACTCTTCTCCTTCCTATTCTTGATACCATTCTCCTACCTATCACTAACATCATTAACTGCTCCTTGTCGACTGGCACTTTCCCCAATATCTGGAAAAATGCA
This sequence comes from Tinea pellionella, assembly GCA_948150575.1. Lineage (NCBI taxonomy): Eukaryota > Metazoa > Arthropoda > Insecta > Lepidoptera > Tineidae > Tinea > Tinea pellionella. Next base: position 5,789,242 of record OX411258.1, read on the forward strand.
TATGTCGTTCCTGTACCCAAGAAGGCGGCGGCAACTGATTTCTCCCACTTTCGTCCTATATCTATCCTTCCTTTCCTCTCCAAGATTCTGGAACGTGCTGCTCTTCGTCAATTTTCTACCTTCCTATTCTCTAATAATCACCTCAACCCTCTCCAAAGTGGCTTTCGTCCCTGCCATAGCACTTCCTCGGCGCTGGCGAAGATCACCGACGACCTGCGGGGTGCTATGGATGAGGGCAGAGTCACACTACTCATACTTCTGGACTTCAGTTGCGCCTTCAACTGCGTAGACTTTGACATACTTCTTGCAATCCTTCGCTCTCTCAACATCTCATTGTCCGCACAACAGTGGTTTCAATCCTACCTATATGGGCGCCAGCAGCGAATCCGTGTAGATGACGATCTCTCTGACTGGTCTTCGCTAGCAGCTGGTGTGCCACAAGGTGGAATCCTATCCCCCCTCCTATTTTCCGTTTTTATTAACAATATTACTTCCTATATTAAATTCTCCTCTTACCATCTTTATGCTGATGACCTGCAACTTTACTTAAACTTCAACTTAGCGGATATAGGGAGTTCTTTTTCGAAAATGAACACTGACCTGGAAGCCATCAACTCCAGGGCCCAAGAAATTGGACTAAAACTCAACGCCAGTAAGACTCAAGCTATAGTGGTGGGGACAAGGCGAGCAGTTGGTAGGTTGAACTCGGTTGCTTTACCTCCTCTCACTCTCAACAATGTATCACTGTCACTAAGCCCGGTCGTGAAGAATCTAGGTCTCTATATCAGCAGCGATCTCACCTGGAACCACCATGTCACTGAAATTAGCAAAAAGATATTCGCGGCTATGCACTCCTTGAAGAGATACCAAAACTTTATCCCTTCTCCCACCAAACTCACTCTTGTCAACTCCCTTCTTCTTCCTATCATAGACTATGCAGATGTCTGCTATCCCGATATCACTGAAGACCTTCTCAACAAACTGGACAGACTGCTCAATCTATGCATACGTTATGTATACGGCCTGCGCAAATATGATCACGTTTCTGAATATAGAAATGAGCTAAACTGGCTCAACATACGATATCGCAGGTCGTTACACACTCTTTCTCTTCTTTATGGTACCTTGTACAATCCGAACTCTCCCGCCTATCTGCGTGACCGTTTTAAATTCCTATGCGACTCGCACGCTCTCTCTCTACGTTCTTCCCTCAACAACCAACTAGAAATTCCACAGCACAATACTTCTACCTACTCTGACTCCTTCACAGTCTCGACAGCACGCCAATGGAACAAATTACCACTTTGCATCAGAAATGCTCAGTCTCCGAACCGATTCAAAAACTTACTCTATAAACATTTTCTAAATAAACAAAGGAATAATAATTAATAACTATAAAAATATATTATATGTATTATCTTACACATTGTATATTATATGTATATTATATATTTATATACGTATATATGTAAGTTTATGTATGTATGTATGTTTATGTATGTGTGTATATATATATTTATCTATGTATTTACTATTATATACTTACTGTCCTATCCTACTACTTATCTCACTATTTCCCTATATTTCTATCCTGCACCCTCCAAATCACCACATAATCTTTCTGGTTAGCTGGTAGAGAATGCCTTTAGGCATTAAGCTCGCCTTTGTATTTTTTTGTGCAATAAAGAATTTTATTATTATTATTATTATTATTATTTTTAAACTTCCAACAAAAATGTATATTTTAAAACACATGCTATAATTATAATTAATTTAATATAGTTTTTAATTATATTACCTATTAATATTTTTATTTTAATAAAAATTGAGTAAATAATATTTTTGCAAATTATTAATAAAGAATTATCTATATTTTTGAAATTAATCTCAATTTTATATAAAATAATAAATAAATAAAAGAATAATCCTAAATTTTTACAAAGCCGATGTTTTTTAAACTTCCAAAAGAACATTTATATAATCTTATTATTTACAGTGGATAAATGGAAAATCAGTAACACATCATGAAATAGGACATCTTCCATTCGAAGTCGAGATTACAGAGTTTGTAAAAGCTGGCGATGATAATCTTTTGACTGTAGCCGTTGACAATACTCTTCTTAGTGACACTATACCACAAGGATCTGTACGAGATGTTATTGTGTAAGTATTAGGGCATTTAAACATTAATCAGTATTAAGAAGATTAAATGTTAAGGTACTTATGTGTCAAGGCAATTTTTCTGCATTTCGTTTGACGTTTTTTCTTTACCTATATTTTTTACAATGCATAATTTTTATATTGATATAACCTCATGAAAAATTAAAGTTACAACAGCAAATCAAAAGAACATAATACCCAATACGGCATTTATTATTATTTCAGAAACAATCAAATAAAGCTTGAACAAACTTATACATTTGACTTTTTCAATTACGCCGGAATACATCGCTCAGTATTCCTTTATTCCACACCCTACGTGTATATTGATGACGTCATTGTAAATACCGATTTGCAAGGACTTACAGGTAATTGCTTTTGTTTCAATGTCGTTGCGTTTGCAAATGTTCCTTTAAATTTATTTTTCCATTGTCCATTGCGTGCTCGTTTATTAGTTCTAAATTAGGGATAAATAAAATTCGTCCCAAGACGTATTCAAATACGGCTTGGTATCTCTCAATATATTGTATCAATGCCCAGGACATTTGTGACGATAAACAACTTATTCAGGGGTAATTTAGAACTATTAGACTTATCGACTCACACGACATTAATTGTTACAATTAAAATATTTTTAATATAATAATATTAAGCTATTGTGCGGTCAGGGATGAATGTCTGCAAGCAGTCGCCTTTGCTATGCTGGCTTAAGGAGACGAGTCTACATTGTCCATTATCGTCTCGTTAGACCCAGCTTCCAAACTAATTCCGAAACGCGACTACACTAGGCATACTAGGCTAATAACTATATTATGAATCTGCCTACCTTAGTATTCTTAGTATATTATAGGTTATCCTTTCTATATCTTATATTATTACAGGTTTCATAGTATATAACGTAACGTTCAAAGGTGCTCCGAGGGACGAAGATGCCCTTTGTCTCATTCAATTGTTTGACAAGAATGATACCCTAGTTACATCAGCCAATGATTGCGCTGGTCTTCTCGAAGTACCTAACGCTAAGTTCTGGTGGCCTTATCTGATGAATCCTCAACCTGGCTATTTATATACTATGAAGGTGAGTTAAGTCTACTACTTGTCGAATGATTTGAGGTCGATTGAGAGATGTGCCATCGGCAACCAGGAGCGCGGCCCAAAACGTTCAGGGGAGGTCAGACACGTCGATGGCTAAAAAAGATATCATCAACTTTAATTATCGATGTGGTGCACTTTTTTATTATTGTAGACCAGTAATTCTCAACCAGTGTGCCGCGGCACTTTTGTATGCCGCGAAATTCTAAAAGTGTGCCGCCAAATTTTAGATATATAATTATGTTAATATTATTAAATAATATGAAAAGAGAAAAATCGCATTACACATACTGTTATTTTTGCAGTACATATTATTTTATTTCGCATATTTATCATGAACTATTTTACGCATAAGTAAATAAATAATTTTTAAACATTATCTTTTTCTTTATGTGCCTCCAAATTTTGAGATCGTTAAAAGTGTGCCGCAACAAAAAAAAAGTTGAGAATCACTGTTGTAGACAGTATTGTTTAAGCTAGGAGACGGTTCATGAACGAAAACAACTGCTGTGGGTTCTTTAAGATGAGTTTGTAATTTAATTTTTTTATTAAACAAATATTATTCACATCTTATTTTCTTTTGGCAGTTCAAACGATTATATTCTATATTAGTAAAGAATGAACTGGCTCAATTGTATCTACATAACATTATTACATAAAGTCACACGTTTAGCGAGTAAAGATAATATTATTGTTAAAATCACTACAAACAATATTATGTACTTATTATTACGGATTTCACCGTTTATTATAATATGTTTTGATGACAATCCAACGCCAACAAAAACATCACCGAAATTATAGTTTACAAAACGTTTCTATTATTTTTAAACTTTGCTTGTACTTTTTATTTTTCATATTCTCATGTAAATCTCTAATTTAGAATAAAGCGTTACCATTGAGTTGCCGGCTCTTAAAATTCTTGTGATTTGTTTCAGGCATCTCTAATAGGAGGGCAAGGGGATATAATAGATACATATAAACAGAAGGTTGGCATCAGAACAGTGACTTGGACCAATACTACTGTGTATTTGAACGAGAAACCAATCTACATGAGAGGGTTTGGTATGCACGAAGATTCTGATGTAAGTCCTTTAAAATTCCCTTTCTTGTGGCAATAGGGGCTTGAAAATAATTATAAAATTTAATGGAATGGTAAAGTATAATAAAGATTAGAGAGACCAAATACATACATACCGAAGCTCGTACCGGGAGTTTTGGTGGGATTCTATATAATATAGATGTTGACGTGTTATTTTTTAACTTTGAGACAGACGAATTGTTACAAAGCTTAATAATTTAAAAAAAAAACTCGTGCTTATTCGAAATTAAGGAGATCCGAGATTGTAAAATAAATATCAGTATATTATAACTATAAAAAAACTAAATAAATTAAATTAAGCATACTTACCTCAAATTAATTTTATTTTGGTTAAATAAATATATTTTATATTATTTTTAATTTGATAAAAAATAGTTAATTCGTGATTGTAGTTAAGAGGTAAAGGCTGGGATCCAGTTCTATGGACAAAGAACTTTAATTTAATACGTTGGATTGGAGCAAACGCTTTCCGTACTTCCCACTACCCTTACGCTGAGGAAATCTACCAATTAGCTGATGAACAGGGCATCATGATCATTGATGAGTCGCCGAGCGTCGATACTGAGTAAGAGATTTGTTTTTTTTACATTTATATAACTCTCTTATACAGGTTTGCGTAGAATCGAGCGGCCGTGGTCTAGCGGTAAGACGCGTGAACTCACAATCGATGAGATCCTTGTTCGAACCTCGCTAATTCTGACCGGTACCAATTTAACTTTGTTATATGTACTTTGGTCGCTCATTGCCTATAGACACTATTAAAGAGTGGTAGGCAGACTGATGATGGTTATTTGTCCAGTCTGAAAGTAGTACCACTACTTTCGAATGTAACACACGTGAACTTGTCGCGTTTCGGGATTAGTTTGAAAGTAGCGCGTTTCTTTAAGCCAGCATGAGAAGAAATTTCTGTGGTATTATTGAGTGTAATATAAATCTTTTTTGTTTCAGTTTATTCTCAGACGCTCTTCTTGCAAAACATAAGCAGTCACTGACTGAACTGATACGTCGTGATAAGAATCATCCCAGCGTAGTAATGTGGTCAATTGCCAATGAACCCAGAACCCAATATAAGGCTGCTGATGCCTATTTTGCGTAACTATTTTTTTTTTTACATATTTTAAGAGGTTATTAAGATCTGCGTGGTCAAATGGTTAACGTAAAATCTACAGTTTTCGTTTCGGCGTTTAGATGTTTATATTGTTATTTCCTTAGTCCATAGTGCAGGATATCCTACTTTAGTGTTATTTATTTATTTATGTGTATTTATTTATTTATTACGGTAGATAATGTGGACTATTTGGAACTGCAGCGTGAAAAAGCACCTTCTCAGGCCGGCATAGCAGTGGCGACTGGAGCCACCGTGCGAGCGGTTCTCTGGTCGTCAATGCTCATGAACCTCCACTGAGTGTACCACCAGACCAGTCGAGGTCACATGTCGTGAAAAAGAATCTGTAAATGTTAATGTCAGTCCACATATTGCGCCATTAAAGTGTTCAATCATTACAAATGTGTACGCATAACGTTTGCATATGTGGTCTGACCCTTAACATGTGATTGTTTGTGCCCTGCCGTGTGTTCCTAAACATGTATGCTATTTTTTTTCTTCAGTGAAGTAGCCCGACACGTGCGTTCTATGGACTTGTCCAGACCAATTACAATGGCGCTCGCGCAAGGTTACAATATTGACAAAACAGTGAGTTTTTCACTTCGTTTTTTATCTAAAATTTACTACTCTACTACGCAAACAGATTCACTGAAGAATTTGTTGAGAGACACAACTCAAGAGTTGGCTTTTTAAAGCCCTTCATTGGGTTGTCGATTCGTGCCTCTATGCAGACTTGGCTGCTAATGGAGACCATACACGCAAGGTTTTTATGATACAAACACAACCGACAGGCAAACCTTAGTGTGTGGGATAAAACTGTAAAGTTATCCTCTATAGCTAACCCTAGTATGCCCTCCATGCAGTTGCCAAGTTTCTATTTCAGCTCAGTGGCGTGAGTCAAATTTCCATTTAAAATTTTTATACATCTAGAGCATGTAAGTAGACTACTGTTTTAATTTTTGTTTTCTTTATTAACAGGCTCAACATTGTGACGTAGTTAGTTTCAATCGTTATAATGGATGGTACCAAAATACTGGTTCGTTAGTTAACATCGCAGCTAACGTTCGCGCGGAAGCTACAGCTTGGCATCAGAAACATAACAAACCCATTATGATGCTCGAATATGGTGCTGATACTATTGCTGGGTTACATTTGGTAAAATATATATTTTAGATATATTTATCTAAGATTAAAACAAAAAGAAGAAGATACGGGTACGTTCTCTGTTGCTTACTATTGAAAGCGGACGAGTAGGAGCTACTACACGCGGTCACTCACACAGTTACAGTACCAATATTCATGCACTGGGGACAAAGATAAGAAAGACGTTGCCAGACTGCAAGCAAGGGTGCGTCAAAGTATGTCAGGTTTGAGAGGTCCATTTTTTAGTCGTGCGTAACGTATCCTCTCTTTTTGTTATAATCTAAGGTCTAGGCATACAATGTCTCGCTGCTGGCCATATTGTTTTGTAATTTTATTTATCAACTCAGTCTGCCGTTCTATAATAAGGGATTTGACGTTTCATAGTCACCCAAGTGATAACGAAACGTCAAATCCCATACAATTTGGTCGCTCATTGCCTATAGGCACTATTAAAGAGTGGTAGGCAGACTGATGATGGTTATTTGTCCAGTCTGTCGTCCTGGGGCAGTACCACCACTTTCGAATGTAACACCCGTGAAGTGACCTTGTCGCGTTTCGGGGATAGTTTGAAAGTAGCCAGGTATAAGAGAGGAGTATGCACTGTCAATCTAGATGGTACATGCTCGTGTCCTCAAGCCGGCATAGTAGCCCGTAGAGATTTCTCTGTGGTAGCAGATGTTTCCATTCATGGACCGCACTCTAGCTTTACATCAGGCGGAGTGTTGTCACATGTCGAGCTACAATAAAAAAAAAAAAATTTTGTTGTCGATTCGATCAAGTGACAATTGTCGATTGGCTATCGACTTTAACCGCGGGGATACTTTCACTTGTGCATTGGTGAAGTGACCTAGTCGCATCTCGAGATCTTGGAAGTAGCTAAGTAGAGAAGAGTGCACTGTCAGCCTGAACCATGCACGTTAGACTTCTCAAGACATTTATCTGTGGCTGCAGTTGACCAGCGAATCAAGTGACCATAGAGAATTGTCTCCATGCAGTCTCCTTCCCCAACGCATCTCCTCCGCTACGAATGCTTTATGAAATGAGATGAATGTACAACACACATGTCCATTGACAGGGCACACTCCTTTCTATACTAACTATTATTATTTCATACTTACATATTATATTCTTAGTTACCAGATTATGTATGGTCAGAAGAATACCAAGTGGCGCTCTTGTCTGAACACTTCAAAGCGTTTGATAAATTGAGGAAAAAAGGCTTCTTCATGGGCGAGTTTATTTGGAACTTTGCTGACTTCAAAACTGCACAAAGTTAGTTTACTTTTCTACTTTATATGTTTTTAAACAATAATTAATTTATTATTTATTATGCTGAATAACGAGAGACAATAGAAATTGAAGTTCGATATCGAATCGGAACTCAGACTGTGTGTGGCCGGCCTAAAATTGCTATGTTTTACTAATTGCTTTATTATCTTTCTCTATCCAGAGATAATTTTGGTATTGAAAGTGGGCGTTGCTCTTTACGTAGCGTAGGTGTAATGATTGAATTTAAATATCTATTTATTAACCATTCTTGTTTCTCGATACAGCGATTACCAGAGTGGGTGGAAATAAGAAAGGAATCTTTACAAGATCTCGACAACCAAAAGTGGCGGCACATCATCTTCGTAAACGTTACTTCCAATTAGCAGGAGCTGATGATGGGGCTGATATCCCGGAAGACCTCAGCAGCTACACCAGTGATGACTTGCCAGTAAAACACAGCGAACTATAGCCAAAGAACTGTCAAAACTGTATTTAAATTATTAAGATAAATTACCTAATTTAAATTAAGGAAGTGCTTGGATTTAATTAAATAAAGCCATATTTTTAATTAATAATATTTTTAGAATTTAATTGTGTGTTCAATGAACTTTATTATACTTAGCTGTAATGAATATGCATTTTACAATTAGAATCAATTTTTAAGATCAATTACCCTACAAATCAAAGGAAAATATTTTACAGTAAACTCTGGAATAATTTTATGTTTGTAAATAAATACTTAAGTATTATCAAATATTAAGTAAAATGTTTTTAAAAACACAAAGCATCTTTTTTTACACCTACCTTTATCGAAAACCATCTATCCCATAAGGCAAGTATTTTACGCACTCACCACGTAAATCTTATATGTAGTGTCAATGTACTGTGGTGGTGCGTTTTTATTTTATTTGAAATTGTGAATAGTCTGATAGACGGAAAGTGGTGATCCACGCTTGCCTGCTACACTTATTTATTTATTTTTTCTAAAAGTGAAGTTGGCTGAACCGCTACCTATACCAATGCCTGCGTTTTTTTATTTTAAAAAGTAAATTGTCGATACTTCGTGCCGTGTTTGCCGTTGTTGGTTTATTTCCTCTTTATTTTTCCATTTATTAATAAGATTTATTTATATTTAAAATGATCGGCACGTGTTCACATTGCGATACGGACGCAAAGTACAAATGTCCCACGTGCACCGCCCCATAGTAAGTGATTTTTATTTAATATTGCAGTCACAGTTCAAAATAAAATTTACACTTGTTTAATTCTTAGTTGTTCTGTAAACTGCTACAAGAAACATAAAGAAGTACCTTGTATAGAACCACCTTGTCCAAAGCTGCAAGAAACTACACCAAAGACTACTTATGAATTTCCTACAGAAGACACAGTTCCGCCAGAAAGATTAGAATTATTAGGTAAATAGTATTTATTTCCTTCCATCGACATATTATTAAGTAAAATTATGGATGTACAAGAGACTGACCAGTTATTATAATTAGCTTAGTGTCATTCCAGTGTAGTACTAGCACTCAAGCATAGCACCCTAAAGGGACCTAATCGCAACTTGGGATCAGCTTGGAAGATATATCATGAAGAGTAAGTCAGTCTGGATATCTATCCCAGCATAGCAGATGCGACTACCACCTCGTAGCATGTACCTATCAGAACCTATCTCACAGACCACATTCTACCTTAACATCAAATGGAATATATAGATGAGTAGAAAGTAATATATATTTGTTATTGCAGGACAATCAAAAGAACTAGGAAACTTATTAGTAAATCCATATTTACGAGAAATATTAGAAAACCTGTATCAGTGTCAACACCCTGACTCCCTAATGGAAAAATACATGCAGGAGCCAATTTTTACTGAATTTGTTGATGAATGTTTAAAAATTGTACAGCCGTCAGATGAAAGTTGACCCTAAAATAATAATTTTAGAGAAAAACTCTACAGCAGTAACGTAACCTGAAAAAATATACTTTTTAAAATAAATTATGTGAAACAGATACTTTGTTTATTTTTATCGTAGCAATGTCAGTGTGGTTGTTAAAGCAAATTGAAGTTATTATTCAGCATTCCTATATGTAATTGCACTTTCGCATCTCGCTGTTAGCCAGAAACTCGATTTCAAATAGGGGATAACCCATTGGCTCAGTAGGTAGATGTTCATCTTAACGTGATTATAGAATGCTTTAAGAGTATTGTAAGGAGAATACAGCGCAATACAGCTAAATATCGCCAGATATAAGTCAATAGAAACAATGTCAGACTGGTGTAATGCAGTTTTAGCTTACAAAAGATACACGGGCAATGCGACACGTAACACCCCTCCCTGGGTGGTCGATTACGTAGTGTACTCTGCCCGAAATCTGACGTAGATGAATGTTTCATTCACACATGTTAGCTGGAATTATATAGACATTCGAATTCATGCTAACAACGAAATATAAATGAGCCATACTAAGAAAAAACATTTGTAAACTAAACAATGAAAAACACAAAGTAACTATTTTATTGATGCTTGGAATTTAAATAAAAAACACGCAAAGTAAAACTTATCAATGTATAATTGCGTTTTAAACGATGTTAAACACTATTATAAAATAACTTATTATAATTTCATTACCATGTAAAAATAAATGTATAAGGAACAACTAGCTATTATCTAGGGCAGCTTTTAACATATCATCCAATTTTAATGATTTTATGGTTTCCTCTTCAAGTTTACTTTCAAGCTGTTGTACAGCTGCATCACAACATTTATACTGACTTATGTTTTCTTCAACTACTCTTATAGTAGTTTCTAATGATGAATCACTTTCTCCAAAGTGAAGTTGATCGTATGACTCCTCAGACAATTTACGACGCTTTGCCTCAATAAAGGACTCTATTTCTGTCGGATGATTGTCTGTAACTTTGTGTTTTAAATTTTTTACTAAGCTAGTATCATACCACCATGTAGAATCACGATATTCCCGCATACTAGCAATGTCATATATCGCACATCTATTGTTAAAGTTTTCAAGTCTATTAATTTTTTCATATACGACTACATTCAACAAATTTAATAAATTAAAATTTTGCAACTGTTCTCTAAATTGTTCATAACCTGAGTTTAATGATTCATTATATTCTGGTACTATTGCGACCACCTTACAGACGATCTCATCTGGATCATCAATCCACCCAATCACACCGCAATAATCCCTAATTTGATCCTCCATGGATGTGAACTCTGTTGAAATACATGTTGACATCGGTTCAGGTAACCTCAATTGACACATTAGTTCCCTGATAGCTGAAGCATTTTCAGAATTACATATACTACTAGAAATAAATTCATAAGGTCTCGGATATGGTGAAGAATCGTCCAAATATTGTCTAAACTCTAATGGAAATAATGAATAATTATATAAGTCTTCATTTGTCAATAAATTCGTCAATTTACTTAGTACCATGTTATAGAATCTTACTAAACGGTGCAAATCTTTGAAGACGGTCGGCATTCCAGTGTGCCTCTCTAATTTTAATCTATGCCATAGTTCATTCGCAAGATATTTTTCGCATAATGACTTCAGTAAATCTACTTCTAACGGTGGGTTGGGTGGACATCTTTTTGCTAACCATCTTAGAGCAGATTGACTCAATTTATTTACTGATTCAAATACATTATCTCCATTGACAGTAAATAATTTAAAACATGATATTTTTTTGCTATTTACACATGCAGTCAATATATTCTCAATGGAAGTGTACATATTCTGATCATCAGGTAAAATAACAGCTACTGGTAATACTTGATATGGATATTTCTGACGTAAAGTACCTTCTATTCTATATGACAAATCATTGTCATCATCTGACATGTAGAATAGTAGGGCATGAGACCCCTCCAAACCTTCATTACAATTACTTTTGTTCTCATCATTTGAAAGAGTAACAGAAATAGCAAAATCCATTAAACCATTCCATGAATATCTATCAATATGAATCAAGCCATAAGGGGAATCACGCGTCTTTTTGTCACTAAACGCAGAAATGATCCAAGGTTCTATATGAAGTTTTTTATGTATCCATTTCATGGCACCGGGAGACACTAGAGTTATTTTCCAGAAAAAACATTTGTCATATGGGTATTTTAATTGTCTCATTCTTGTTAAAAATGATGACCTTATTATATCAACAATTTTGTATGGTTCTGGTGTAGGTTGAGGTTTATATTCTGCAGAAAATCTATGGCCTTTCTGAACAGAAATCATATTAGTCAGAATAAATTGTTCATCTCGGCGTTTTAAACAACATGCTTCCTGCTCAAATGGTTTGTCTGGTAACCAAACTGGTGTATCTTCTAATAGTTTTCTTCTCCTTAAATTTCTAAATGACTTATATTTCCAAATGTAAAACCATTTCTTTAATAGTCTATTAGTTAAATGCACCTCTGCTATCATTTCATTTGTGCACATACTATGGCATAAATCTGCCAGTATCTCCTCATTGACGAGTTGTGCGTAATCAAGTAACTTTTGAAAATTGTCTAATTCCTCTTTAAGTAATTCTGTGACCACAACAGTATTTACTTCATCAATTAATTCCTCAGAAACTTCATTTGACTCTTTGTCAACTCTCTCTTTAAATCTGACCTCTTCTTCGGCTCTTTTCTTGATTTCTTCTTGTCTTTTAAGTTCCTCCCTACGTTTTTCTTCCAACTTTCTCAATTCTTCAAGACGTTTTTTCTCTTCCTCTGCTTTCTTTTCTTGTTCTATTTTTAATGCTTGTAATCTTTCAGATTCCTTTCTCTTCAATTTCTCTCGCTGTTTACGTTCATTTTCCAACTCTTGTAATCTGTCACGTTCCAGTCTTTCCATCTCCTCTAAGCTTTCCTGTTCTTTAATTTGGTGTTCTTCCTCTGCTTTTCTTTGTTCTTCTTTTTGAATGTATTCTTGATTATTATTCAAATTAAAAGCTTGTACACCATCAGGTGTATTTTTGCTTAGAAATATTGAGTAAGGTTTATGGTTGTGCATGGAGTTCATATTATTAAATAAATTAGAACTAGCCGGACCATTGGTAATATTCTGGCCAAAGATGCTTGACCCCTTGAGCACTGGCTCTTTGGACGGGCTCGTGTTAAAAACATTTCGTTCAGGTATATTTGTTGTATTTGAAAATAGATTTGATTTTTCAGTGGCCTTTCGAAATATATTTTCAGATTCGCCTTCTACATGTTTACTAAATAATTTATCTTTGTTTGATGCGAATACACTTTTAGCATCTGCCCCAGCATTGGAGAAAACATGATTGGTATCATTAACATGATTAAACACATTATTCTTTGTAGCATTTGAAAATAAACTTGAGCTAGATCTTTCTGTAGCTTTGGCAAACAAGTTTGAGGAGCTTTCAGCAACTTTTTCATCAGTCTTGTTAAAAATATTTTTTGTACCTGCATGTGAAAATAGGCCATTGCCTTTCTTTGAAATCTCATTATTATGAGGTTTGGTGAACAAGTTACTGCCGAATCCAGATTTTTCTTGAACTGCGGGTTGGATGGTTGGCAGTTTAACCACATGAGCCGGTTTAGGAAACGTAAAAACTTCTTTTGTAGTAGTTAACTCTTCTGTAAGATCATCCCGAGCAATAATATGAGGAGGCCTAAATGAAATCTCTGTTGGAGATGGTGGTCTACTCAAAGATTTTGGTTTACCGCTGACATGTTGAGACTTGGTTTCTTGTTTAAATACGTTTGTCCTTTTATCTTTATCTATGTAAACATCTCGTCCACCTTGGAATAATCTCCGTAATTCAGATTTTAATGAATTTATATTTTTATTAGAATCATTATTAGTGTCATATCCCTGATCTTCAGCAACCAACGCAGACTCTGTTAATGTTCCATTAGAAGTAAAACTGCTACATAACTTGTGATTTTGAAACTCTTTTGTGGGCATCTCACCGCCAGCTAAAACTTCTCCTATAGAACATTGGCGTTTACTCTCTATGAGATCTATAGATCGTGACAGCGGATATGGATCACTGTCTTCAATAAATTGGTTCCTATTTAATATAATCGAGACAGTCGTGTCATCAGTCTTCGCTAATCGTAAACCATAGTGGTTGATGAACGATTTCATTGAGTCCACAGTTTCAAAGGCTAAACATTGCATTAAGTCTTTAGCTGGATATTTAGAACCTCCTCTGGGTGCAAACGCTTTAACGAGTCGTGCGAGTGCGCGCGCCCTTACATCATTAAAATATCTAAGAAGTATACAAGCTTGTAAATATGTCGCTTTCTGTTTGACCAATCTAAAGAACCTTACATAGTTATTATTATCAATAGCATTAAACACTTCCATTGCAAACAAAATATCTTTGGATTTCTGAATTTCTATTGGTAGTTCCTTTATCTGAAATAAATAAATAAATATAAATCAAAAATTTTAAAAATATTACCCATGAAAATTATGCTATTAACTTACCTCCCACCAAAAATTTGAGTCTCCCATATTCAAAAGTGCGATGTACCCCCTAAATTCTGCTTCGTTCGGTTTTTCATAGGGCTTCACATCTGCATACATGTGCTTAAGTGTTTGTAGGCACTTTGTTAAGTTATCAGTGTTGAGTTTTTGATCAAACTGTGTATGCTCCAAATCGGCCAGTCTAGCAGCACAATGGGCATGGAAACGGGCACACATTTCAACTAACGATACTGTTTCTAAATAAATAATTAATAGACAAAAATTAATATTTACATGAAAATTAAGAAAATATGAAAATTAGTAATAGTAAAAGACAATTTACCTGCACAAGACAAAGCTTGCTGTGTAATATCTTTGCGTATACTTCTTAACCTATCCCACATAAAATGAAACCAATCTGCCAATGAAACCTAGAAATAATTATTAAAATTAATATAAAATCGCGATTTGCCTAGATTATTTATGAAAAAAAATCAGACTAGATTCCTTCTAAAGGAGACTCACCTGATGAGTATCAGCAATTTCGTGCAAAAGGTAGATACATGTCATTCTTAAGGTTCTCGGTGGTCGTAACTCATAGCACATAGGCATTTCCTGATCTGCAGAACTTCGGCTGTATTGTTTTACTGCACGTTCGTGTACTAATTTATAATCACAACCTTCATCGGCCTCTAATGACATGACCTGGAAGAATTTAATTATAACACATCTTGTTACAGAAACATGTTATTTAAATTATTTATTGCATAAAAAGCTGGACGACTGATTAGTACCTGATGCTCAGCTTGCCTATGTAAGCGTTCTTTCTCTGGACACATATCCCGGCAGGTACCTATTGTAGCTCCACCATTACTTTTACGAGCACCAGCTCCACCCCAAGACCTTAGTATTCTAAAAATAATAAACATTTGAGAAAAGCAGTTCTAATAAATCTTGAATACAACATAATTTTTTTAATTCGCATATTACGGAAATGAAGTTCATATGTAAAGGAGATTGCCCATTCATAGAAGAGAAATGGGCTCATAATTTTTTTTCCGAGTTCGTTAATAATTTTTACTTCATTTTGTAGAAATAAAATCTACATTCCTTATCGCCAGGGTCATTGAGTAATTAGACTTTTTGATGCAATATTTGAGGTTATTATTACATTAAATACTTTAATCATTGATGATTAAACAATGTCTATTGATTGGTAAACAATGAATTGATATAATTGAAATAAATTATTGAAAAAATAAGATATTATTTTTAAACATTGTTTTGTTAACAAACTATTAGATATCAAGTGGGTTCGAAAGTGGGCATTGTTCTTTCAAATATAAATCATAGTATAATACCTGTCTCTAGCATCAAGTAACCTCCATTGTTCATCCGGTGTAAGGGCAACCTTAGACCTTAGTTGATGTAGTTCTAACGCCGCTTCAGCAGTTGTACTACATGCCAATGCTAATACTGGAGATTCTATGCCACTTGTAGGCTTCGATCTGGAACGATTTATGGTTTTTTTTAGTCCCTGTACTGAGCTAATGTTTGTATCACTGGCACTGAGAGGTTTAAGTTTAAAGAATTTATTATTATTATTATTTTTTTTTTTTATTGTAGCTCGGCATGTGACAACACTCCGCCTGATGTAAAGCTAGAGTGCGGTCCATGAATGGAAACAACTGCTACTACAGAGAAACCTGTGCGGACAGCAGTCGCCTCCTCTATGCCAGCTCGAGGAGACGAGCATGTACCATCTTAGATTGACAGTGCACACTCCTCTTGTTATACCTGGCTACTTTCAAGCTATTCCCGAAATGCGACAAAGTCACTTTACGGGTGTTACATTCGAAAGTGGTGCTACTACCCCAGGACGGCAGACTGGACTAATAACCATCATCAGTCTGCCTACCACTCTTAAATTATTAGGCTCAAAAGAATATTTAAAACATTCGCTCTATGAGCTTTTAACAAAATAAATAAATTGCCTGTTAACAAAAATTAATAAACTTAGTCTAGTGTTAGTTTAAGTAATAAATATACAACAAAACATTAATCAGTGGCTGACTAGAGCCGGCCACACACATTCGGCTCCAACCGACAGCTTTAACTGCAGTCAAGACCGAGCGTGTGTAGCGCGCTCTAGTCTATGGTCATGTGCACTGAGAGTGGAGAATGTGCTGCTTGACAGCTCTTTTAAATAAGCCCATTGTTTGAATGCTTCTGATGTTTTTAGGCAGAAGGTTCCCTCATTAACTATTTGTTTTACACCCGTTTTAGTTCTAGTTGTAGGTATGTACAGATCCATCGCTCTTCTGTTTAATTCTCTTAATACGCCCACAGAATTTATAATAATAAAGTAATGACAATTTTTTAGAAATGTAGAAATTTTTTACATAATTCTGGGAAAACAACCGAATGACGCCCTTGCTTACTTATTATACAATTATGTATTATAACTTACAGAACAATCTTCTCATTAACAACCTCCTTTCTAGGTAACTTCTTTACAGGTCTTCTAGGATCAGCTGATCTAATAGGGACTTGAACTTCTATCTCCATAGCTAAAATATTCAAAAAAATATAAGTCAAAATTGTTGAGCTTAGTATTTGACTCTCACTATGCCTGATTATTCACTGAAAATAATAACATGCATAGAGTATGTGATACTTCAAATTTCAACTCTTACTATGCCTGATTTAAGCTCACTGAAAATAGCATACAAAGAGTAGTAATTAAACAACTGTTGTTGAACTTACGTTTTTGTCTTGACATCCTATAAATAGGTGTTTTACTCATAGCAGACAGCTCTTCTTCAACATCCGAGTTTGGCAACCACTCTGGATCATCATCCCTTTTACTGTGTCGACGACTGTATAAAAGTTATTGTTACTAGTCAACATAATGGACCAATGAAATGGAGGCGTAAAAACTATTACAAAACTGTGATAAAAATTAAAGGAATCCCCATACATCGCCTAGCTGTTGGCGAGGTGAGAATCAAACCCAAATCTTCTTCTCTGATCACTAAACTATTTCATGTGACTGTATCAAGCTCTACTTTGCAGTCGAGATTATTGTACTTCATGCAATTCTTATATGTATAAATTTTTTTGTTTAATTTCATCATTTATTTAGTTTTGCACAAACATCAAGTGATTAGATCAGACATTGAAAGCTTTGCAGTCATAACAGTTGTGAAGAATCAATCAAATTGAATCCATAGTTCCGATAATTTTATATGTTGTTAAATATTACTTACACTTTGTTCTTAGTGCGGCTTACATCAAACATAAAACCATCATAAGCGCCAGCATTAAGCAAAGCTCTTTTTGCAGATGCTGGAGTCTCATACTCAATTACACACATTTGTTTTTTGGGCCTCAATATAATTTTTGTAACTCTGCCAAATTTGCTAAAGTGTTTCTTTGCATTGTTTGCATCGAACAACTCCTCTGGCATATTAGTACACCTAAAACATTCAACATTGAACTTTATATTGGAGTGTCCTTAAAAATAAGACGTTTTTGTAATAAAAATTACTCACGTGATAGAAGTGATTCCATCGCCATTTATGAGTGTTTTTTTAACTGTAGGATCCATATCACCGATATAAATGGACAAAAAACTACTAAAATACTTTTTCAAGTCACTATAACTTCGAATTCAAACAAGAATACAAAAATAACACATCACTGTGGTACTTTAACACAACATGGATTTTAATAGCGAAAACACAAGTAACCTCAATCTTGACAATAAAACCATAAACAATAATGTATAACTCAATTTAAAAGTTTTAATTTAACGAAAAGACTAATGTCCTTAAAAATATGTAGAAAAATTGCATGACCTCAGTTTATTCCCCAATTTTGCATATTTTGACAGATCAAACAATTTGACAGACGCAAAAGGCGGTTAAATGCGTCACACGGCACATTCGTAACAAAACGCGTTTATAAATTATAAAATATGAAATAAATACTACAATAAGTAAAGTCATAAATGCAATAGGTATAATTAATTTCTTATGTAAGTATTATTATGAAAATTAAGTAATTATTATAGGGTAAAGTAATTATTATTTCGTATGTTAACATTCATCTAGGCTTGGCGATTATTTTTATTGTCTATTTTGAAAGCAGAGACAAGACTTGTTTTACTTTACTCTGAAGTCGTTTAAAAAAAACAATCGTTCAGTGTAGCCTAGTCTTCAGCAGAGGGCCTGGTACTAGGTTACATTGACGCCGTGACATCGTGACGCGTTACTCTCCACCAATCAGACAATGTTATTATGACCGTCGCATTTAAATGAAGCGATCCTATTGGTGGAGAGATATCGCGTTACACTGTCACGGCATAAGTGTAACCTCGTACTTGGCCCTCTGAGAAATAAAGTATGAGTTTACATTTATGCGGTGAGTGCATAAATTAAATTACCACTCATTCTCGTGTAATATGTAATAAAATTGAGTAAAATATTTTAAAAATTATTTCTAGTAAATTAGTGATGTTTTTATTTTATAAAGAGTTTTGGAGGAAAAACGAAAATGTCACACAAGTTTACGAACACTTTTAATTATAATAATCCAACATTATTCTGAAAAACTTTTATAACTGCTTTGTTCTTTCGTTCTTTTCAAAATTGCGATTGTAATATAGTAATCGTGACGTTTCGGCCGGAACTAAACCATTGCCAATGAACAAGAAAAAAATAATCGTTTGTCAAAAGTTCAAACAAACGTGATTTTTAAAAGTTCCTGTTTATTAAAACATCGTGTTTATAGTGTAGTTTTGTTTTAAAAATTACAATAGTTATTCGTATAAAACATTGTTATTGTTAGGAAACACAAACAAAAGATATTTAACAAACTTGTGAGGCGACAACCATAGACAACAAAATAATCTACAAAACTGTTAGGTTAGTACTTTGTATTCTATCTTGTCAAACTGTCCGATGAAGGTCGAAGAAGGTCATTACAGTTTTTCAAATATCTCTGCGATTTTTAAATTTTTTTTAGGCGAGAATCAAAAAATACATCTATTTGAAGTGATATCTCGAAATGGTTTTCGATTTAACATGGTTTAGTTTTTGAGGACCTTGCCTATTGCACATTGACTGAGGCCAATGAAACAAAGTAACAAAACAAAGACCAACGACATCTATCTCCCCCATCTCCACAAAACTTTTACTATTCCTACTCACTCAAATATTTTATTTCTAGACGAGTTTCGGCGGAAAAACGAAAACGCACTTCTAATTTATTTATTTATTTATTTATTTTAAATAGTATAACAAACAGTTTACAAAACACAGTAATACAAGAAATATAATACACAAATGAAGACAAGTCAAATTTTGTAAACCTAATAGTTATACATAACATTTTCTCATAAAATTCGAAATACTTATACAAATAATCCATGATTATTATAATTAACACAAAAAGTTTAGTTTAGTGCATCTTAAACTGTGCTTAAAGAGTGGTAGGCAGACTGATGATTGTTATTTGTCCAGTCTGCCGTCCTGGGGTAGTACCACCAATTTTGAATATAACAGGTATAGCGAGAGGAGTGTGCACTGTCAATCAAGATGTTACATGCTCGTTTCCTCAAGCCGGCATAGTGGAGGCGACTGCTGCCCGCACAGGTTTATCTGTAGTAGCAGTTGTTTCCATTCATGGACCGCACTCTAGCTTTACATCAGTCGGAGTGTTGTCACATGCCGAGCTACAATTAAAAAAAATCTATAAATACGAAATTAGAAATAGTTAGGTGCCTACACCTATTATATTACTTAGATATATTGTATTTTATAAGCATATAGGTAATAAAGCGATTAGCTTAATCAACTTTCATCCGATTTTTTTTTTATTTACCAGACCATGGTAAAATATTTGTTTACATAGTATTTTTTATTGTAGTTAGACATAAGTGACAAACTACACCTGATGTGTACCACCGAGTAATGTCTGCAGGCAGCAATCTCCTCTTTATGCCTATGCCGGCTTGAGGATACGAATGCGCCACCATCCACTCCTCTCGTTATAACCGACAACTATAAGCTGATTCCTAGGTCACTTCACGGACATTAGGTATTATACATTTGAACAGGTGGTACTATCCCAGGACGGCAAACTGCCTACTTCTATAAAGTAGTATTATATGAATAATAATAAATATGCATCCCTATTATTTGGACGGCATTATCTAATATCGCATTCCGTCAATGTACCGGATGTACCACTCACTTTCTAACGCAGATCCGTCATTTCAACCACTTGAAATTACATTGCTCTTATTTGCAATCTCGTGTATCCGTATTTGAAAAGAGCCAGACAGTGTGACTATGATTACTGCCTTAGTCAGCTAGGAGTAGCAGAGAAGAGTGTGGCTTATCAATGGAGGGTGCGAAGAGGAGATTAAAGTGTTTCCCGAAGGCGTGAGCTGCCTATTAACATTTCTGCGCCTGTAACGTCTTAAACAGGCAAAGGAAGATAAACGCAAATCTCTGTTCCAACTGTTAATTAACATATACCAGGATTTTTTAAGCAATAATAAAATTATATAGGTAAGTAAAGATTTTAAAAAAAGTTCTAGTATTTATTAATCGAAGTAAGTATAGACAGAGGGACTAACGTATATGAAACTGTACGTTGTACCGAAGTAAAATGTTCTATAACATTAAATCCATTCCTCTCTTCTACATTTATCACCAAAGAATTGATAGGTAACCATAAAAAGTCCATAGTAGGTGTCTGTGGAGCGCGATTGAACGATTCGGTGAATCATTTCTGTTGGCCACGTGACGTCATCGTCATTTTGGGTGTCGCATTCCGCCGAGTGGCGCACTTTGACAGCTCGGTTATATAAAAGAAAGTGGCGCGGTCGCACGACGACCTTGCGCGGTGAAAGGCGTCTTACAAGTGGGACATAGCCGGAACTAGCTCTTCCCACGAGCTGCAACAACGCTACTTTTGGTAACCGGTTGAAAACATTAGCAGATAAATTGCAATTCTTATAGGTATTCTAGTTTATTCACTAAAATACGAAAGAATTTAATAGAAAAACATTGTTACATTATTAGTTTTTTATTCGAACAATGTTGCATTTTAAAAATGTCGGCATGCATAGTGAAGGTAACGTTTAAAACTAATAATTGAATAGTGTAAAATCTTAAAGGAAAGGATTTACGAGGCTCATATTTTATTACCTATTATGCAAGAAAAGAGCAATGTTCAAAGCCGTGGCCTAGAATTTTGACAATTTCCGATTGCCATGGCCGCAATCACCCGGCGCGATGTCCCTCGCTCGTCTGCTCCAGTCTGCTCTACATTTTGTTAAGAATTATTAAAATTAACTCTCCACAACTGTATAAATAAATTAATAAGACTTATTTTAAAGATTTTTTAAAATATTATGCCTAAGTTAAGTACACAATTGTTTCTTTTTAACTGTTACTTCGGACTTCGTATTAATCTTTTATTTAGTTTAATACTGTGTATGACATCTGTTGACATCTTAGCATTACATACATTTAGGTGACGTATACAATATAGATTTAAACCTCCTCCAGAAGCAAGCAGGTCTTAAATTCAAGTGTAATACTGTAAAACTGTGGTTTATAGCAAGATATATAACCCATTAGTTTATGCAGCATGATATTTAGCTTAAACGTAATGAAACCACTGTGTGGGTAGCTCTTATCCAACAAGATGTTATACAAGCTTCAATGACAATCTAACTTTGAAACTAGACCTAGTGTCCGTGTGTTTTTTCGTAAAGTGAGAGGCTCACACCTGCAAGTGAGCAGCCACCACTCGGACAATAGACAACGACGGGCAGTCGACGACTCTGTACGGCCGCGAACCCGGATCTTGACTGATCTCGCGTACGTGACGTAATACCACTAAATTCCATTACAATGTAACAACATTTAATTGCGGAATACATTGCTTTTCTAAACCCACAATCTTAATTCTTAACAGTAACAAACCGGCAATGTATCGTTTATAGTAAGATTTCGTACGCGGTTTTCGAGCGAGGTCGCCGTAACACCGTTCACAACTCGGTCCATGTCTAGCCACTAGTCTGTGCTGAAGGCGATCACATCAAATCACACTGTAAGTACTTTAATTATTGCTTTAATTGGTTATGAATACAGTAGGCACTTCGACGTTTAATGCATTTTCACATGTTTATTTATCTTGATGTATCTGTCAACTTGATATGCTAATAATGATATATTGATGATTTTTTATCTCAAAAAATGTTTATTTCATATTACTAGATTTCATGATCATCAGGTACGTGTCATATGGATGCTTACTTAATTTAAATATCTTATTTAAACTTCCATGTGCTTATATTTTTGACATTTTACATACCTACTAACATAAATAATGCAAAACGATGTCCAAAGTGACAAAAACCTAGTCTTATATGTAGGACACGTACTTGTCAAACGACATTCAATGCGAGCCCTTAACCGTGATACCGTTGTATCATTTCGTACTAATAATATACTTAGGTACTAGTGGCATCTACCTACCTACGAATCTTTCTAATGTCTATTAATGAATAGGTAGGTATACGACGTTTTAATGAGTGGTAGGAAGCCTAATGATGATTGTTAGCCCAGTCGGCCGTCTTGGTGTACCTAGTTGATACACTTTCAAGTCTCCTTGGGATCAGGATTCGAAGTAGGACAACAAAAGGAGTGCACCCTCTTATTAGATAACTGAAGAAATATCTCCATTTCTCTGTGGTAACAGTTAAAAGTCATTGACTGCATTCTAGCTTAACACTAGACGAAATCTGGCCTATTATATACTTATTATCAAGTTATTGAGCCAACAAGAATTCTTAAGAGATACCTAGAAAGCTATTTTTTAAATATATTCTACAAAAAGCTTACGCCATCCGAATTAGTCAGCATGAAAATTACGTATTAAAGTAGTTTGACGTGTCCAATAAATTAAACAGGCGGATGTCAATAAAATGGGGTAAATTATGATTATATTAAAATTGATAATTAGAAAAAAATAGCCTGTACATAAAAAAAGTGAAAAAAAAAACAAAGAAACTATGCATTTATCTTTGCACTTGTATTGACTCATATTTTCCAACGTTTCCATTATAGGTGAATGCACGCTGAGTTTAAATTAATCGCTTTTTATATAAAAAGAGGTTATTAAAAGGCAAACAGTGCGTCAACATCACAGCAATAAAGTGCCGCTAATGCACAATCACAAATATAATGATGATTCTACCAACGATACCCTTTAACCCTTTGATGTCATACATTAACTAACAAATTATCGATCTGAATATGAACAAAGTCATTGCGTAGTTGACAGAGAAGATAGAGAAGAGTGGTGACTGTGTCAGGCGTTGCGTCCAATGTTTGCAAGTTTTGCAACATTGTGTGATTCACCCTCGCCGCCGTGATGAGCCAATTTCATTTAAAATCGCATCATCTATAGCTTTTAATGTTAAAGGAATAAGATTTAATTTCGTAACGCCGTATTGTACCTACGTGTATTACACGCAAGGCTGTTTTTTTTTTTAGTTAACGTGTTCAGACGGTAATATCCGGCGTTATTCTAGATTAGGTATAACAATGCTTACATTAATTGTCTAATTTTCCTGTTGCTATCGAAAATTCGTCTGCATAATGTTAACTTTTACATTTTAATTGTTGAACATAATTGGAGTCTTTCTTTTTACGTCTGCTAATTATAATTGAAATTTAAAATATGGTTTTGTGGCATATATCATCATAAGGGGTGTCATTGTCCTACTCACAGAGCATGAAGCACGAGTGGTACTAGTTATAATATAAAATCTTAATTTGTATGCACTTATATCTTAAGTTTAATTAATTGGCTTATAAAGTTATAATGTAGACAATTTTAACGTTAGATAAAATATATGTTTTATTATAATAAATATAGGTAGTGTACAATTTTATTTATTTAATCACGAATACGAGATGCATTTGGCAGAGTGACAGAATTCTTGAAAGCTCTTCTAAAAATCGAGGAAATAAATTGGATGTAAACAGAATTATTATACATTGCTTACAATGTGAAAACTAAGTATAACTATCAAGACAGGACACAATAAACATAAAACTAATATTTTTAACATTAAAACATTCCCTTTGTATCCCGTTGTTGCCAAGCAAATGTTAAATTTAAACTTTGAATGGAGCCGAATGTTCGACCCCGTTTTTTTAATGGCTGCGAAAAAAGTTCCTACGGCGTGGTCTCAGCACAATGTGAGAGGAAATCGGTGTTGCTAGGTGGTACCATCGCACTATAATAATATGTAAACTACGCGAATATGGATGCGGCAATTTATGTTTTTTTGAATGCTTTCTTGGAACCCATCGCTGGACTATCAAAATGTTGATGTTATGAAATCTGCAATGAAAAATGTAACTGAGTTTTTTTTAATTGTAACTCCACATATTGAGACTCCGACGCCGGCGACGTCGCCGACATACAGAACTCCGCCTGATGAATGGAATAACACGGCGAAATTTTTGCAGGCAAGCCTCCGCTTAGTCGGTTTGTGGAGATGAATTTAGATTAAATTAAACAAAAATGTGTCAATTACCTATTTTAATTTCAACTTAGGTTTATATAATATAATTCTTATATAAAATACACAATATAACATTTTTACATCGCTTTTATATCAAGGACGCGTTAGAAATTTCTACTTTCACGACTCGTCAAGATAACTAATTTGACGCGGTGGTGAATAAGTAACGGTACGCTTATATTATTGGAGCAATTCACGAAACGGAAACGAGACGCTAAACTGATTTTTCAGAAAGAATAAAAAATGTATCGATATCTAGCACAGTAGTAGCAATATCTTTATTTAAGAATTATTGTTGACATTGATTGAACTTAATTATTTTGACATATGGTAATTATTTTTATTCTGTTATCAATTGTTATTGTGCATATGGTTTACTTGACTGGTTGACAACTGTAGAGTTAGATAAGGCAACTATCTATATGAATAAAAAAGCGTTTGACGGTCATTTGCATGGCAATGTCGAGTAGATGTCTTACTTTTTTGTAAATTGGTTACTGGGATTGTCATTGTATAAAACTCTCACGCCGTGAAAACGCTCATATATCTTCTAAAACAAAATCTCAACCAATCACTCCAGATAACCGCTGAATTGTAAAATACCTGCAAGACCAAAATATAATACTGAAGACTTGGCTGTATGGGCTTTGTTCCCTATGCCTTCCCAGAATTGAAGAACTAAGTTAAAAAAGTAAAAAATAATTTTGGCGGGAGAATATTTTAAGCTTATATTTCGTTTTGTTTTAATCTTATTTTTGTACCAAGTTATGACTCGGAGAAGGAAGTTAAATGAGCCATCCCTTCGCAAATACTCTACACCTGTGACATAATACATTACCACAGGCATCACATTAACAATGTGCTAAATATTGATTCTGGACTTCTCGAGATCATGATGGTTCGTGAGCCGTGACGAATCCAAAATGGCGGATTGGCGCGTTTTGGACGGTCGGGTCGTTCACCTTGCTTGCGCCTACGGTCAAAGTCCCACGGAATGCATGCGCTGTCATATATTAGCAAACGAATTACAGACAAATATATTTTTATAAATATATTAGTTTGCACACGGAAA
Source organism: Tinea pellionella (assembly GCA_948150575.1). NCBI lineage: Eukaryota > Metazoa > Arthropoda > Insecta > Lepidoptera > Tineidae > Tinea > Tinea pellionella. The sequence continues at coordinate 5,815,265 of OX411258.1, forward strand.
CTTAATCTCCACAAGGTTGGATACCTAAATATAAACTAACATAGGTAATCCACAATTTTGCTGGTCTCCACCGCCAGAATTTTATTATCTTTTTGGAAGGGGATCCGTAGGCTTTAAGTGAGGAGAGCCACAAGAGCCACACGGCACAAGACCGGCTCCATATAAAAAATACAATTCTAATCAAATAATATTATAGAAAATGAACTAACAAAGTAAAAATCGGCAGTAAAAGCTTTCAAAGGCATCCGGCTAGTCAAATAAAGAGGCTCGGTCGATAGGCGCGTGATCAGGTTGCGGTGACGTCACGTAGTCAGATCCATGTGTGAGTCATAACCACATCCCGACATTTGCGACCTTCATGATAGACTGCAAGCGTTCATTCACAAAATGATATGTTTAAATAGGTAACCCTTTTTACCCTACTATATATTTAAGGCAAGAACAAAAATAGTCTTCTGCGGTCTATGTATACTTGTACAAGTGGTGGCAACACAGTGGTTCAAGTAACATGATCAAAATCGTCTTTTTCGGATCATTATGTAAGTTTTAGTTGAACATTACGTCATTACATCCTGGTGAAACTTAAATATCACCTAACTGTATTTCTGAATTAGAAATTAGCCCTTAAATCAGCTTAAGGGCTACGTAGCAGATACGATGATGCTATGCAGCATACCGTTTGCATGTAGTACATTGGTATTAAGTATAATTTGACAATTTATTTTTAATTGTAACTCGGCATGTGACAACACTCCGCCTGATGTAAAGCTAGAGTGCGGTCCATGAATGGAAGCAACTGCTACTACAGAGAAACCTGTGCGGACAGCAGTCGCCTCCACTATTCCGGCTTGAGGAGACGAGCACGCACCATCTAGATTGACAGTGCACACTCCTCTCGTTATACCTGGCTACTTTCAAACTATTCCCGAAACGCGACAAGGTCACTTCACGGGTGTTACATTCGAAAGTGGTGGTACTAACCCAGGACGGCAGACTGGACTAATAACATCAACTATGTTTAAATGAAACGAAATATTGCTTGATTGCAAGAGGCGTCTTTAGTTGTCTAGTGAAGTGGTGGAAACTTTCAGCTCCGTTTTCACACACGGATACATGTTTTTCTACTTTCCATAACTTGCCCACAGTCTGAAGTCATCAATAACACCACTTTTTAACACCAGTTACGTTTCGGGATTTGTTCTGAAATAGCCAGGTATAACGAGAGGAGTCAGCCAAGGTGGTGCACATTCGTCCTCTCGAGATTTCTCTGTGGTAGGTTGTTTCCGTTCATAGACTTCACTCAAAGCTAGAATTTAAAAAAAATTTCTACCTCTAGAATAGTCTAGAATATCACCAGAACTCATCATTCAATATTATTTAGTTCACTTGTAAATTATGTTTAAAGTATCCAAATGTATTTTTAATTTTATTGTATAACTTTATTAGGCATGAACGAATCCTGCTAAGATAAAAAAAGTGGAACGAGTTATACAGTCATACAGGGATACCGGTTTCTTTGTTTCGTCAATAAAATTAATAACATGTGTAACTTATCGTTGACAAACAATTTTTTAAACCGTTCACTGATTGACAATCATTGGTTCTTGATCTTTACTTTTTTTATGCCAAACACGTCCTTAATAAGTAAGTCCTGGGGCAGTACCACCACTTTCGAATGTAACACCCGTGAAGTGACCTTGTCGCGTTTCGGGGATAGTTTGAAAGTAGCCAGGTATAAGAGAGGAGTGTGCACTGTCAATCTAGATGGTACATGCTCGTCTCCTCAAGCCGGCATAGTGGAGGCTACTGCAGCCCGTAGAGATTTCTCTGTGGTAGCAGTTGTTTCCATTCATGGACCGCACTCTAGCTTTACATCAGGCGGAGTGTTGTCACATGTCGAGCTACAATAATAAAAAAAAAGAAGGTTATAAGTATGTAAGTGTTATTTCCTAAAATGTGCATCTCATACTTTCTGAAGTATGAGATGCACATTTTAGTGATAGGTTGACGATGGATATAAGGAGTGGAATGTGCACTGTCAACTTGGAGGGTGCACGTGAAGGGATTGCGCTCTAGCTTAATATGAGTGTAGTCACAATGACATGCGTCGGGGTTAATTAGAAAAAAGGTCCTTCTCCTAGGACATAATGTATTTAATTATACTTTAAAAATCTGTTTTATACAGTTAACTAACGATAACCAGATTATTTTCTCTACATTATCAGGTCACCTGTTATCAGGCGTCTATCTGCAAATGCACTAACACGCATACAATGGGAATTGGTACTTTATTTTTATATTGATAACAGATCATTCACCTTTTCACCAGCATTTTATTGTGAATTTTAAATATAAGTACTATTATCAGTAAAGTCGGTGCTGCAGCACTTAAAAAAAATAACCGTCACGCACCCATTTGTTTTTAGAGATGGAAAGGAGAATGAAGTGACCTTGTCGCGTTTCGGGAATAGTTTGAAAGTAGCCAGGTATAACGAGAGGAGTGTGCACTGTCAATCTAGACGGTACATGCTCGTCTTCTCTCTGTAGTAGCAGTTGTTTCCGGTCAGGGACCGCACCCTAACTTTACATCAGGCGGAGTGTTGTCACATGCCGAGCTACAATAAGAAAAAAAGGATTTCTATTCATTTTTAGTTCGTTTTAAATCATATTCATATTCAACCATTCTTCCATATTCATTCATATTCAAGGCAAGGGGTACAATTAATTTGAGTTATTCCGATGCATTATTTGAAATAGGTAATAACTGCTTTAATAAATAGGTTTTAAAATGACTATTGATTGATAAACGATGTGTTGATATTTAATTAAATATTAATGAAAAAATAAGATATTATTTTAAAATATGCTTTACTTAACAAACTATTGGATAAAAAGTGAACCCAAAAATAGACATTGTCCTTTAATTGTAATTTACCGTTCCCAACTTCTATTGGTTAATATCCAAGCGAACGAATGAAGAGTGATGCAACTAACCTAAAAGAAAATGCATACAATACAATACAATACAATTGTCATGCCTTTTTCCCACAGGGATAGGCATGCAAAGAGAATAAACCCAGCTCTTTGAACTAGGCAACGGTCAACCTGTAGGTATCTTGGGGAGCAAAAACACGTATTTTTTTATGGTACCTACAAGGTATTTTTCTGTACTATCTTTCAACCTTTTATATAGTTTTTAGGCATGATGATGGTGGTTGATCTAATTCTATTATATGGCTGCGTTGATCATTTGGACGTAACCGGGTAACTAGAGGACTGTGCCCTGTCAATGGATGGTACACATTCGTTGTTAGTGACATAAGATAGTTTCATAACTAGTTGTCTATCTACTTACTATTATTCTATGATTTTTAATCTATGAGAGTGATACATTATACACGAAACGTAATACATGTATTTTATTCATTTTATCCAATAAACCTCACAATTTTATTAAATTATTAATATTGTGCTTAACATTCGTCTTCTCAAGTCGAAATACTACTCATCGACCGCAATCTAGCTAAAACAACAGGCAGAGTGCGATCACATACTATAAAATATGTTTTATTTGTGCGTCACGTGGTGATACACACTTTAATGATTTGTATTGTATCATATATTGTATTTAGGGTAGTTAAAGGCAGGTTAAAGTAATTTTAATTATTACTTACGAAATTTACTCCACACGCGTTGCAATATCGTGTAAATTCATATTGTTATAGTGATCTCGAAAAATAATAGAAAAACATATTTGACTTCTTTTCATACATTTGACGTTAGCAACATTGGATTGACGGTTACTTTAACTTTAACCAGCTAAGATTCGCTGGTTACAGTTAAGGTGCAACTCGTGTGGAGTAAATATAAACCATGATGTAAACGTAACGGTTAAAGTTACTTTAACCGGCCTTCTGGTGCAAACGACCCATGGATGCATTTTCATTGCACATCCTTTTTGACCTGCAATTTCAAACCTAAACACGATGCTTTAAACTGTAAAAGGTCACAGACGTTCTAATTTTTTCTTAAGCTCAATGAGCAACGTCTGGTGTTAAATGGGCGTTTACCAAGGGCGATACGCCTTTGCCACCGCCCCTACTGCTCCACCCAGTCGACCATCAGCGTCTCGCTTTGTTATTTTTTTTTTCATTAAAATCATGCCAGTATGCGTCATACAAAATATGTTGCCAAACACATTTCAGCTAAATAACCTTGCTTACACGTCACTACTGATACATAATATTCATCAACACTTGCATAAACTAAACGTATAGACAACATAGGTACTAGGAACATAAAGGGAAGGGAACGGAAGAAGGTCCTAAGGGAAGTCTAAGTACCTATAAATGGATTTAAAAAAAAAAACACTATATCACAAAAAATATTACAATAAATAATTGACTATTTCCCATAGTTCACCTAAGTGGATCTACCACGAAACAATAATTTCCCATTGTGAACAGTGAACACGCATCTAATTTATCATTCATTCAAGAAATCCAAGAAGTAAGTCTTTGCTTAGGGTTTATTTGTTGCGTTAAATTATGACGTCGTCTTCCCCGAGACGTTAGGTCTCTACCTACCCACCTAAGGGAATACCCAATACCCCACGTTTAAAAAGTGTTCTTGATCTGATACCCATCCTTGCTCGGGAACGCAGAATTGTCTATAGTCTATACCTATGTGTGAATATACTTTTTTTATTTTATAATTAATTAATTAAGTATCCATTATCTTATATAAAATGTAAACATAAAAATGTCAGCTCATGTCTTTCCAGAAAGTAAAGTAATCGAGTTTTGGTGGCCATCTGGTTATCTGTCTTGAATTATTTTCCTAAACTTGTGTTTCTTCGAGTGTTAATGTGTAATAATGGTGGATTATTAATCATTAAGTGTTTGTGAGTGTGGGCAAACAATTTAAAATAGGAGAACGTATGTTCTCATTTTCCCTCCAAAACTCTGTTGGAAGATTGTTATTTAACTTCACTGAAGCTATCTTTGACTTGATACGAATATTTACTTTGACACTGGCAGATTGTTATAATGCCAATAAAAAAAGTAAAGTGATTACTTATAACACAACTAAACAATAAATAACTAAAAGTTATTAAATCACAGCGCCCTATGAATTTCCCTGTGAAACTGAAGGTGTATGACATAGTATTTACGAAGCGTTCATAAAAGCAGATTCTTATCGGTTTTCTTTTATGTGTTTCAAATAAAACATAACATTTAGAACTAGTAATTAACATAGTATATATATTAAAATACTTTAGTGCCAAATTGTGTGTTTTAGTTAATATTTTTTTAAAACATTGTTAATCTTCCCTTAGAAATAATTCCATAATTTTAATCAAAATATCATAAGTAATTAAAAAAGAATGTCAATTCGCCTCAGAGAAATATGCCCACAATTCTTTTCACGAGTTTGTCGAAATTTTAGTTCATTTTGTAGAAAAATAAATCTACATTCCTTATCATCAATCACTTTTAATTTTTCTACCCTGGTTATTGAGTAATTAATAATTATACTTTGAAGCAATTTTTGAAGTTATTATATGCGATGAAAATTAATGACATCTGTTTTTTATCTATTGATTGGTGAACGATGTGTTGATATAGTTGAAATAAATTAATGAAAAAATAGGATATTATTTTAGAATACTGTTTTGTTAACAAACTATTAGATATAAATTTTCTCCTTTCAATATATGTAATTTGTAATGTATGTAATAGCATAATATTACCTCATGAGTAAAGTAAAGCAAATAACTTTTATGATATTTCCTATTACTTATCTTACTTTCATCAGAATCTCATTCAAAGAATATAACAAGCACATAAACGTGTCAACTAGGTAACTAACCTCACTCACTGAGAACTAACCTTATTATTCATATGTAAATAAGTATCCAATGAACCATTTTGTACCCATTCGAAGGGCTAGCAGAAGTCTTTCTTTATTTATTTTTAAGGCAATAAAACAACTTGCTAAATTGGTGTTATCTAAAACTAACAACAAATTAAAATATACGTTCTTTATGGCTCATTAATCCTCGAAGAAATATAGATTTAGGGAAATAATTCATGTCTCCAAATACCAGCCAAAATTCCTATATGTACATTTTAATTATTTTATTAATTATTGTTAATACAAGTTACTAACTGCACACGAGATCTATGATCCATGGAAAGCATCCAAAGCCTGTTTTATTCACCATCACTTTCAATGGTAGCCATCGATAACGGTATTTCTAATAGGGCACAGACGCGCAGACACTACGGAGCCGAAATATAATTATACTCAGGAAGCTAGTGGTTAAAAACTCATTAATAAGATGTTTTTATTGTGTGTGGTCTTTTGTAAAATAAATATTAACTATAATGAATTACTTGAAAATCTAATTTTGAATATGAATTCAGACTAGCTTCTAACTAGACAAAATTAGCTGTTGCCCTCAACATCGTATGCGTATGATTCGTTTAGCTGAAGCTGAATAGAAAAGCATGTCTAGGGAACCTTAGTATCTCTAGGGAAATTGATTAAAATAGCCATACACCGCGCTTTCATCCAAGTTGATCCAAAAAAAGTTCAAAACTTTTCTCAATAATCGAGTTATTTAATGAAAAAAAATACACTTAAAAAAAGCTAATAACCACTAAAGTTAAAAAAGCTAAAGACGAAAAAGTTAAAGCAGTTTAAATTTTACACAAAATATTTTTACTGGAAGCTTTCTAAGTATAATGTTTAAAATCTGTGAATGAATACACCCATAACGATTTGATCACATATAACATAATACATTTCAAATCATATCTTAATAATACATGACGCCTAAGCCGCTGAACAGATTTCATTAAACTTGCAATTTGTCAATACAGATTATATCAAAATAAACTGAACCCATATTAGCAATATTATGGCATCCTGAGGAAGGACGTATAGCCCATATCCTTTTGTCTCAAATAAAAACTGAAACGGCGACAATTGAATGTCTTCAGCACGTATAGGAAACTCATTACACATATTTAATGCATACATGTTGCATACGATGTTGTGTCTAATATTTTCATAGCCGCCGCTTTGCAGGTTTATTGAGATTCCTCAGAGATAGAGAAAAGACATTGGCTGGGAAGGCCGTTGTACAATTTAGTGGAACAAGAGACAAAAGAAGGTTGAGGTGTTTTTATCCCTTTCCTTAATTAGTTTAGTGGTTATTATTGTGTAAAATTGATGTTATTTTGCGTAATTTTATGCTGCGCATGTGAGTAATTGTGGAAACACTAAAATTCACTTTATATGAGGCAACGAAATTTTTTTTTTGTGGTTATCCGGGTGAATTGCCGCCAAATACTCCAAGAAAGCGCCAAATTGTAAAACACCATTGTAATTTGATGCAAAAACATCAAGAATTTACTACTCAACATTGGCAGAATTGTCGTTATGATATCTGAGGCCATTTAACAAAAGAAGAAGAAGAGACAAAAGACTGCCCAAGCCTTTTTGTTCGCGAGGAGAATGTCTCGACGCGACGGACGGTGAGGTGACACGACCTTGAGCGATGTGGGGCAGGGGGAATTAGATCCTGGATATGTGTGAGTGTAGATATTTACAATGGTGGTGACGACTTTTTTTCCATTTATAATATTCAATCAAAAGAAAATTATTCGCTGTTTTTCGCACAGCTGTTTATACATTAATTCCATATAACGTATTTTGTTCCTACAGTACATAAAATGTAATAATAACAATAGTAAATTGAAATATGTGTAGATATTATTATGCTTCTATATTCTATGTTTCGTGAAGATATATCGATAATTTGATTAAAAAGCATTTTGTTCTAGTTTGAAATTATCTTATGATAATATCAGATGTGGTCATCGCTGCTGATCAAAAGAAATTTTGGTTAAAACTATTGTAACATAAAATACAAATTAGGTATTCAATCAGCTCCTGTTCAAATGTAAAAAGTAATGTAAATTAACTCAAAATCATAAATGTAAATATTCTTGCTTTTGCAAATTCGAAGACCTATTACATTTTCTGGCAAAACACTATATTACATCTTGAATGTGCGCGGTAACTCTTATATCCGTTTTGTCATCTGTCAAACCATTAAATGAGGAAATGGGCATTACATTAGCATTTCGCGCGGGAAAAAGTACAGCGTTCGGTGAAATATATTCGCAGACGCCATACGTTTTCAGAAGTAATCGTGCCCCACCGCCGACCGGCATGATAGTGACCCAAAAAGAGCGCCGGCGCAACATTCAGTTCCGTGAATACGACCGCGATGGTTCCACGCGAGTACGAAGTCCGTCCGAGCAGACGTCTCGCGCATGCCTACCGCCTATCGCTTCACAGTGTTATTTGCAGATAGATAACTGACATAATAGTGCTTTATATCGTGTGTGACGTACTCTGGTGCCTTCGAAAATGAAAACTGAAATTTAAATCGACCCCGAAAATATGAAGCAAAAAATTGGTGCGTTGGCGAACATTACGAGTAAGCGACGGGAAATTAAAATCATGACACATACTAACATTAATGTTCAATGTAAAAAAATATGTAGACAATTTTGCATGAAAACGAAACAGGATAATGATAAAGTTGTTCAATTTATTATAATTTAACACAAATCGAGTCCATAGAAGGTGCAACCAGATGTTCAGGCCTACACGCCTTTCCCGTAGTCGGTTAGTGGCACATGGCAACAACTATCTCTGGGATGAGACCTATCGCACGAGGACGGCATTTCTCCCGCGGTGCTGCAAACTAACGGAAACGGATTCTTAGCGTCCGAAATTCCGGTGCGGCCGTTCACGCTAAGGCCGTCTGAATTCTCAAATAAATAGCATGTTCATCTTCATTGCTGTCAAACGCGTGTTCAGCCCTGTTATTCAATTAATAATTTATTGCCAAATTGAGCGAAAATCATTACGTAATATGCGAATTACGTTCCTTTCTTTCTACTTTAATATGAAGTTGTACATACAATTAGTTGCTTAATTTCAACGGACATTATTGTGATGCAAATGTAATACATTGAAGGAAAATAAGTGAGGAAACATTCGTATGAATAGCGAAGTGACTATCACGTGTGACGTCACTGAAATACATTCACGCATCCACACCGGGCAGCAGCGGCTGAACTTTGTGACACTCGTTGATAATGCTATATTATTTACTAATTCTATTTTCAATTTTAAAAAAGTATATATAAAAATACCTCAATAATTTTAAAAAGTTTTTTTAAATTGGGTAACATCAAACGCTCTGAATAGAGTAATTATTAATTTTTAGTATCCGTTAACAAAATAAATAGGTACCTATTATGAGCCATATTTATGCACTATGCAAAATTAATAGTCACATGAGTACATAATTATCACAAATAAAATTATTACCGAACAATATTGTTTTTACAGTTTTAAAGGTTATCGCAAGGATCCCTATAAAAGTTTTATGTATCCGAGAACAAGTTGAGACCTGTCGCCCCAAGAACTAGAGATCTCTCTGATTCATTGCCCCAGGGTTCACCGACACTGCTTATAATATTGTGAACGCATAAAAAATCCCGTTAAGCCTTTTGCAGGTAGACTGTTCCCTTTTAAGTTCTGTTAAAATTATCTAAGCAGAAGTTATGTGGTGTAATGTTGCAAAACAAATGGTCAAAGAGTGAGTGGTAGCCAGACCGATGGTGGTTATTAGCCCAGTCTGCCGTCCTGGGGTAGTACTTTAAAGCGTAACACACGTGAAGTGACCTTGGGCTAAAGTCAAAGGCCAATTGACAGTTGTCACTTGATTGATTCTTTTTCTTTTTGTTTTATATGGCATTATAACAATTTGCCAGTGTCAAAGTAAACATTTTTTGCATCAAGTTGTGCATATTGTGCATCCCGATTCATTCATTCATCACACTAAACAGTCAGGTCAAGTCAAAAATTGCTACAGTAAAGTGGTAAAATCTTTACTGAAACTTCCTACGGAATTTTGGAGGGAAAATGGAAACACAAGTTCTCTTCTTGTTGTTTCCCCACATTCACGCACGTTCACGAACACTTAATGGTTAATAATCCACCATTATTACATAATAACACTCGAAGAAACACAAGTTTAGGAAAATAATTCAAAACAGATAACCTGACGTCTCAAGATAGCCGCCAAAACCCTCTGTTTTCGATTAAACTCGTATTAGTTTGGAAGTATTCAGGTATCGTGAGGAGTGTGCATTATCAACCTGATGGTGTACATTCGTCTCCTCAAGCCAGCACGGCGAAGGCGACTGCTGCCTGCAGAAATTTCTCTGTGGTAGTCGCAGCAGTTTTTTCCGTTTATGGCCCGCACTCTAGCTTGACATGAGGCGGAGTGTTGTTACCATAGAGGATAATGAACACTAGGACATAGTTGCTACATGCCGAACTACAAAAAAAGTACACAAAATAAAATGGAAATGTGAAGATTAGAAGTTTGTACAAGGCGTAACCCTACTCAATTTTTTAAACTTCAAGCAGTATTTTAATATTATGTGGGTAGATAGGCGATTTATTTTTTATCAGCAAACATGTTCTAATTTAGTTTGGACCAATTAGCTTAATGTATCCACCTATTATTAGTTTTAATATCACATTCATTATCATCACACTCTTGTTGTGACATTATATTGTTATTGCCAACTTATCTAAAATTTGAGAAACGATTTTTTCATCAAATAATATCATTTGAAGAATGAAAGAATGTTTTACTGGTAAGTGCATTTAAAAAAATATATTTAGAAGTTATTATGTGTAAATGTACTTCAGAATGCTCCTGTATTGTAGTCAGAAGGACAACGCTAATACAAAACCTAGATTCAAAACAAATATAGATTTTTTTGAAGAGTGGTAGGCAGACTGATGATGGTTATTAGCCGAGACTGTCGTCCTGGGGTAGTACCACCGCTTTGGTATGTAAAACCCATGAAGTGTCTTTGTCGCGTTTCGGGAACAATTTGAATGTAGCCAGTGTGCACTGTCAATCTAGATGGTGCATATTCGTATCCTTAAGCCAGCATAGCGGAGGCGGCTGTTGCCTGTAGAGATTTCTCTTTAGTAGCAGTTGTATCCGTTCATGGTCCGCACTCTAGTATCACATCAGGCGGAGTGTTATCATAAAACTAAAATAAAAAAAGATATAAGCATTTCTGGAATATTAATTTATTGCTTAAAACAGGAACATCGTTGTCAAATTCATTACTCACCGATCGTAAACTAGGTCCCAGGTAATTTAGGAATTCATTGAATTAATCTAGGATCGCTAGGTTTAGACTTTTAGACCTATACTAGTGTTGCGCGTGATTCAGTGGGCGATGACGTGGGTCGGTGTACCGCGTCACCACGCATCATTCTTATCATTCGTTCGTCACTAATATATTTAGAATAGAAAATATTCCTGAACGAAACTAAACGAATATGTGCTTTGTTATACTACAAATTTAAAAAACTTAGTTAAAATTAGTATTATAATATTTCAAAGATGCCCTCAAAGGTGTTGCAGAATATAGCTAAGACTAGCGAGAGAGAGAGAGAGAGAGATAAAACTACTGATTCAATCTTCTCCTTTTTTACGTATGAGAAACTCATTGTCAGTTTTTTTAAAAGTTTTATATGGCATTATAACAATTTGCCAGTGTCAAAGTAAATATTTTTGCATCACGTTAATAATATTGTGCATCACTTCACATGATTCATTCATCACACTAAACAGTCAGCTCAAGTCTTAGTCAAGTCAAAAATTGCTTAAATAAAGTGGTAGAATCTTACACAGGTTCTCTTCTTTTGAATTATTTACCCACACTCACGCACGTTCACGAACACTGAATGGTTAATAATCTACCATTATTACACATTAACACTCGATGAAAGACAGATAACCTAATGTCTCAAGATGGCCGCCAAAACTGTCTATTATTTTATTATGTACTATTAGCAAATCTGACATCATTTAAGAAAATAAGAGTTCATGCCACATGCCTCCATAAAAACGAAAACAATTATGGATGTAAAGATTGTAAACCGATTTCTATTGGTCTATGTCAAAGCGGCCGAGAATGTGCTTGTTGAACTACACAAGCCTAAATACTCCTTAAAGAGGTGCAGCTAACCTGTTGTTGATTATACATTTGACAACATTCTGGCTGAGACTGCCACTGCAGGAAATGTTTGGACTCAGCAGTTCCCCTTGATTGAGACTTGAGTAGACAAAGGAGCACTATTTATTGACAGGGCACATTGATCTCGTTATACCCCTCAAGTGGTGGCACTTCACCAGAATGGCAGACTGGGCTAATAACCATCATCAGCCTACGTACCATGAACGGAAACAACTGCTAGCGTAGAGAAATTTCTGCAGACAGCAGTCACCTTCGCTATAGCTGTTTGAGGATACGAATGTGCACCATCCGGGTTGACAGTATACACTTCTCTCGTTTATACCTGGCTACTTCCAAACTGATCCCTAAACGCGACAAGGTCACTTCACGGGTGTTACACTCGAAATATCTACAAAATTAACCTTAAAACTGTTTTAAGATTGATAGATTGATTGATAGAAATCTCCTGACAAGACGTTATCATTTTCTTTCTAATGTTATTATAATCTACCATAAAATACACGTGCCATCACCTGTCAGCTAATCAGTTAACGAACCATGTCGTTTAGCCGGTGAGAATTCTTTAATTAGGACATTAAACTATAAGACAAGCGCATGCGTCGGCATCTACAATAGATCTTACCCACCTCGATAATTGTTAGTGGATAATTGTTTGTTCAAGTTTTAAAGACTGGTAGGCAGACTGATGATGGTTATTAGCCCAGTCTGCCGTCCTGGGGTAGTACTTCGGGATCAAATTGAAAGTTGCCAACCTAATGGTGCGTCCCAAGCCTGCATACAATTGTCTTTGCTAATGGACCGTACGTTATTTTTAAATTAGACCTCGGACACGAGACTAGATTTTAAGCTAAGATGGCGCTAGGTTTTAGGCTTACATTCGAAAGTGGTGGTTTTTTTTAATAGTAGCTCGGCATGTGACAGCACTCTGCCTGATGTAAAGCTAGAGTGGGTTCCATGAATGGAAACAACTGCTACTATAGGGAAATCTCTACAGGCAGCAGCCACCTCCACTATGCCGGCCTGAAGAGACGAGCATGCACCATCCAGATTGACAGTGCACACTCCTCTCGTTCTATCTGGCTACTTTCAAACTATTCCCGAAACGCGACAAGGTCACTTCACGGGTGTTACATTCGAAAGTGGTGGTACTGCCCCAGGACGGCAGACTGGGCTACTAACTATCATCATTCTGCTCACCACTCGTTATATGAATATTAAATTGTTAATAATTTAAATTTTAAAGTGATATTGTTTTTGTTATATTTATTTATTATTTGTTCGTCATCATAATATGTCAGCTGAAATGAATAATGTTCTCGTAAACAACGCGTTGATCTCTCGGTGTTGCTTGATCGCTCTCGGCTGACAATATGCCAATAATAGCCAACAAGTGCTCCCAAATTACACTTAAGAATGTCATGCGCGGGCGCCAGAAATAAGCGTAGATACACACCATTTTATAGACTTGTTTATTTATTATTTATATATTGTTTTTTTTTTCGGATCTCCCATTGTGGGAAGGCAAAGGAAACGAAGCCTATACAGCCATGTCCTCATCATATTCTCGTTTTTTGAACATCGAATTGCAGGTATTTTACAATGTGATACTTTCTTAAAGCATTTTGGTCAGAAATTTTGATAAATGAGTGTTTTTGGGGTGTCACAAAACATTACCGCTTATTGCACCATAGTAGAGTGAGTTTTCATGTTTTGACAATGTGTTCACTATTACTGCACGTCATTATACAAATTAATACCAGTTTTACATACTAAAAACCACACTAAACCAATTTTATTTATTAAGAAATGTCTGAAAGTAACAGTCGCCTTAGTTAACGAGGCTGAAGGCACAGTTATTTTGACTGTTTGTTTGTTCCGTATGCGTTCCGTCACTTGGCTAAGATAGGCCGTTTATTGTGGAAGGTCTTATGAACTTTATTGTTAATGTGGATGAAACCTCTGGTCCGTTCCGTTGTGCCATACTCGCAAATTATTTATTAGGAAGCCCAAGTGTCGCTTTTCTGTGCCGAAATTCTTCAGTATAATGCATAATTTATTATTTAAATGTTATTCTACCCTCAGAGCTCCGAAACTGCGGAACACATCTTTTTTTAAATAAAATTCGCCATATGCCGACATTCCGCATATATTAAGCTAGAGTGCGGTCCATGAACGATTAAAAACTGCTACCACAGAGATATTTCTGCAGACAACACTCGCCTCTGCTATGCCGGCTTAAGGAGACGATTGTGCACAAGATTGACAGGGCATACCCTCTTATTATCTATTTTGGAATGGAAATATAGGGATGGAAAACGCAAATAAAGTTGTGGGCAACAGCTAGTCTTAAATGCAATATGATTCACTAGTATAAGATTAGATCTTGCTTACAATGTAGAAGTCTAAGGTGAAATCACACGATTACTATTTTTAATTGAATTAAGGAGTGGTAGACAGACTGATGATGGTTATTAGCCCAGTCTGCTGCTCTGGTAGTATTACCACTCTAAAGTGTGACCTGCTCACGCTGGCATAGCGGAGGCGACTGCTATCTGTTGCTAGCAGTTGCGGAGACATGAACCACACTCGCTGTAGTGGTACTATGTGGAATAAAATAATCTAAGACGACTTTAGGCACTTAAAGAAATCCGACAAAGTGGCCTTTAGTAGTAAATACACTTCACTAAACATTGTTATGTAATTAGATTTTTTGTTGTTTGGGATGTTGCCATGTGTGTAATGGACCTTTTTTAAGAACACAGGTATTTTGAGGTCAGTTACAAATTACTTTGAACTTGTTTTTTAATTAGTTTACTACCACATGTTTTTAGTTTTCTCTTCTTTTCTCTATTTCCTCCAAGAAATATAAAATCTTTTGAACATATAGGCCTCACCGATCAGTGAGTCTTTGAAAATATATTAGTATTAAGTAACCCACGGCCTTTGAATAAAAATGAGAAATTCTCTACCTTTTTCAATAGTGTCAGCAAATAAATCAGCATTTGAAACGAAAAATGTAAGATTTTCTCTTCTTCGTTACCTAACTATTAAAATATCGTTAACTGCGGTTGGTTAGTAAATATTTAGCGTTCCCGTTCCATCCTTATGGAACCAAAATTAAACTAACTGGAAAACGATTTTTGAAATACAACTTAGTTTGAGAAAATTGTATACATATTTTTTTTTGGAAAAATAATTTGGACAATGCTTTTGCAAAAAACTATGCAACTATGTCTAAGGAAAAATATTTTATGTTTTAATTAATGTTTCAAATTATAGTACAATAAAAAAGATAATTGTAATATTTGTTATTCCTTCTATTTTAGTTATCAAAAACTGTATATTTGTATCTGTAACATTATGTATTTTAATAATTATAAAACGATTGCTGCCTGCAGTCGCATTGCTGACATTTCTCTGTGGTAGCAATTGTTTCCATAGACCACACTCTAGTAACATCAGGCGGAGAGTTGTCAAGCGACGGGCTACAATAAAAAAAAATGATAGGAAAAAAAACAATAAATGAAAAACTTCTGTAGTATTATTTACTGTACAAAAACTATGTACTCGTATAATAGGTATATACCTGCCTATAATATTTACATTCTTAACATATAATTTTCAATAATGAAGTAACTTCACGGTGTGTAAGTTAGATAACTAGTAGAAACTTTTTCCTATGAATAAATTGGGACGACAAACAGCTGACTGTGACCGTATGACGTCATATCATACATTGATAACATGCTTTCAAATACTAATACATGATTGCTAAGCTCGTGTACATTTCAGTCACTTTAAAGCAGTGGCTAGCCATCAGGTTAAGCTAAATAGAAGTTCATTTAATTGACTGGGATCATTTCCCAAGAGGCCACTATCAATCTCGATGACGCACATTCGTCTCCCCAAGCCGGCATAGTTGAGGCGTCCGCTGCCTGTAGAATTTTATCTGTAGTAGCAGTTGTTTCCGTTCTGCACTCTAGCTTTGCATCAACCGGAATGTTGTCATATGCCAAGATACAAAAAAAAAATGACTTGAAAGTTGGTTTAGGAATCGGCAATATGAAAAGTTAGCGTTTGTGTAAAACAATTTCTCAGTTAAATAAAATAGGGGTAAAAAAGGACATTGCCCATTTTTGGGCATTCACTTGATATCTAATAGTTAACAAAACGATATTCTAAAATAAACAAAAGTTCTAAAGTAAACACATCGTTTACCAATCAATAGACAATGTATAATTACATAAAAAACAGATATAATCACATATTAAAACCATTTAATATAATAATAACCTCTAATATTGCATCATAAAAAGTCTAATTACTCAACAAATTAAAACTGATTGTTGATAAGAAATGTAGATTTATTTTTCTACAAAATGAACTAAAAATCATCGACGAACTCGAGAAAAAAATTGTGGGCCCATTTCACTTAGCGAATGGGCAATTTACCTTTCCATGAAAAAACCATAATTTCTCAAGTTTACATAATATTAATTATACGAAGTTGCGGGCAACAGCTGCTTTAAATATCAATAATTAGTAACTAAATAATAACTTTGATTCAACAAAATATTTTGATTTATCACAGCGTTTGCAAACTGACTTCAACTACTGATAAATATACTAAAAATAACTTATGCAAAATTCATAGAATCCACAATACTGGCACAATTGCTGTAATTATGTTTTCCTTAATTAAAAAAAAATGTTTATCTTTAATTAATTAAGATAGGTTCAGTATAAACATAACATATAGGACGAAGTTTTAAAATATATATACATTTAAAAGTTTTCAGACTTTAATTTCAAGCAATTCAGAAAAATTTTCAAGAGATTCTCGTCTTGAATTGAATCGACCTTTGTATAAAATCACATTCAAAATCAATTTATTTTTTATTTCAGATACTGAAAATGGTATTCGATTAATCACAAGATCCTCTTGCTCTATCTAAAAATTGAAAGGCGGGCTCATATGAAAAAGAGAGGGGATTGTAGTTATAAGGACGCACTTGGGAAGGGGCGCGAGACGTGAAACGAGACAAGACAGATCGCCCGCCCGGTGCACAGTGCCTACCCAAGATACAATATTGCATGCACTTCAAAAATTCAATATTTAATTCATAATTGGGTCATTTATACCGGTGAGTAAAAAAATAATTCGCTTGAGTATTTTTATTTTTAATAATAAATATCAACATCTAATTAAATGAGTGTTTTAAAATAATCGATGATCTCATTTTTGTCAGGCAAAAGTAACGTCATTCTATCAATTCCTTTCTTTGTTTTTTTCTAAAATCTTGTTAAAATAAAATCTTTAGTTTTTGACTATATTATTATGTTGCTTTAGCCGGCATAGCGAATTCGTTGCAAGTTGTGGTGTGACACCAGTTTCTCAATATTAGACTGAGTGCGGTCAAATGACGCCCTAATACCTATGTATATAAAAAAGATGATAATCGTATGTTTTAAGCTAACAATGTATTTATGAATTTATTATCTCGACATGAGAATTTAATCGCCATTGTTATCAAAGTACATTCACCTATCATTGTATGTATCTAAGTAATAGGTTATTATTTTTTAAACAAATATAATATGTTTTAAACTACAAATGCGCAACTAATTAAGTTTTGCATAAATTTCGCCAGGTAAGATGGCGGCGAGCGTCAAGGCATGAGTCAACCTAAAGCCCGCATAAAATAATAAAAATGTATCTATACAACTAGATAATGTTTGGTTGTCAGACTGAAACCTATACAGTTGAACTGACTTCGTTGACGTTTGTTTTCCGAATATTATGGAGAAACTCCAGACATAATGAATTATTGATACATTCGAAAAGATAAATAAACATAGTGATTTAAAAAATATGTCCCGATATACTGTTGTGTGTAATAGAAGCTTTATAATTATAAAGGAAAAGTGGAAGTCACTCATCTTAATTAACATTATCTAGGGTTATGTGAGTAATGAAATTATATTTGTTATTTATTTTTATACTATTAAATAAACTCGAAACGTCCCTGTATTTGAAATAATAATACTATAATTCAAGGGATTCGTTGTTGAGGATCATGTCCCCTGATTGACGGCCACCAAGTCGATCTTAGGCTTTTTCCGCGCAGTCTTTTGCTTCTTCCCCGTAACCACAAGCTTCTTAAAGTTGTCGCTATCCTTAAGAAAAAAAATCATTGAATTGCGATAAATGATTTACATTATTGCATCTAGACCTGTCCGAGTTTAGACATGTGCCCATTATGTATATTTTTAAAAAAGGTCGGTAGGTATATCCGATAAAACTTTGATTTGATTTATGTCTTGCCTTATTTGGTTGAAGCTTCAACAATACCAGCAGATTTAAACCATAAATATTAAATCCAAATTACTTTAATTAGGGTCTAACGAAAATGACTTCAATATCTTCGGTCGGAAACATACATTTGGCCTTTGCCATATTAGGTCCGTGATTCTTGGTCAAAATAATACCTGTATAGTATTATTAATTTAATTTATAAAAATATAAATTTTGGTTTTACCTATCTATCTACAAGGTTATGGAATTTTATTTAGACTTTGTTTTATTCCGAACAATTTCCAAAAGACCTCGCTACGAGATGCTACGACGCGCTTATCGTAGCTTTACGTAACGGGATGTTAGCAAAACATTCCCGTTTTATATTCATTAACACTCGTAAGGCTTTTTGAATAATAGGACTTTTTAAAGTTAATACTTTATTTATGACCCAATCTTTTAATTGCAAAACATATAATATATTTTAAAATAGTATTATAAATTGCAATCAATTTCAACGGAGCAGACTGGCATCGAAGACTGTTGTAAATACTTTGTGGTAGGAGCTGTCTCCGCGTATGGACCTTACTTTAGCTTAACATCAGACGGAATGTAGGGAGCATGGTCACAATCCAGATGACCATATGGATGGGTAATGGCAAATTACTATTAGCTTTTAATCGTGTCGACATAAATACGTGACGAAGCACTATTCCCTTATAAGGGCTTGGATAAAAATTACGCCTTGGAATTAAATCAAAATTAAAATAGTATGCAATACGTATTACTGACTTTTAGATAGTGTGGGAGGAGTTTTATATCTATATTCTATACTGTATAGTTTAGGTTACTTGCCCACGCACCTAAATCACATTTTTATATATTTGGTGACATGCGGATTATTTTTAATCAATGTTACACCTTATGTTGATACATACAAAGTCCTGAACCCAAACTGGGAGAATCAGGACAAGGACGACACAGTGCAAAGTTACTTGAGTGACAGTGTAACGTCAAATCTCATATATTTTCTTTTTGATCCGATCAAGTGGCAACTGTCGATTGGCTTTGGCTCTCGAACCTATCCATGGAACAAGACGGAGAACCAAAATTTTGATCTCCAGTTACAGACTCGCCACTAATTCTACCGATTATTAAATAAATTATTTTAAATGTTAACTTCGAATTTAGTGTATTAATTAAAATATATTTAATGTATTTATTTATGCGCGCCATTTTTCCAAGAATTACTTTTGTGGCTGTAAGTTGGGTCGATGATTCGTTCGCGTCGACAAAGCGCCCCGCTTACGTCAACAAGCACTGTAGTTAGTCTGTACCTACGCTCTACGCCATTTTGATAATAAAAATGGTAATTAAAGTAATTTTTATGATTTAAAGAAAACTATTAAGTTTATTATTAAGAAATTTATTACATGAATGCCATTTTGTTAAAGTAGACAATAGGCAATCAGTAAAATTCAAAGACTATAATTTAACTAGACTACCTAGCTCATAGCCACTCGGCCGTGACCTCATTAACATTGTTATCAATGTACTAGAAAACGGCGCCACCTAGATTTTCATTTTATGTAAAGCTAAAAATAGTTTCTTAACATTGTGTATTTATTTCTCGTTACATAATTATAACACCTTATAAAGTATAGTGAGAGGAGTGTGCCTTGTCAACCTGGAGTCGGGACGAACGATATTATTCTATGGTAAGAGTTGTCTTCACTCGTGATCCGAGACCTAATTGGTGGTCACGTGTCGGGATACTGTAAAAATATATTGTATAGAGTATATATACTCATAAAATCAAAACTGAATACAGCAGAGTTATAAAATATTTTAAATAAATCTCAAAACACAACAGGTAAAAAATAAAAGCAAACAAACATGCGTTTTCTTTACAGGAGCCATTTTCCTATAGCGATAAAAAAACCAAATAATATGGCGCGGACCGCGTGTCTAAAAACGAAAAGGCGCCATTCTCAAGTCAGTTCGTGCCATTGCTCCGACGAATCCCGCCAAAACCTGCGCAGGCTATAAAGGAGAGCTGTGATTGGGCAATTGCACCGGCGCGGAGCGGCGCGCGCGCAAGGCCGCAAGGTTTTCCCGCTAACAATGCCAAATGGTGCATTTGTCAAGGTGAGTTCGTTCACCGCAGCCGTGTAGTCTCGAATCATCCATGCACACTGAATATAAGTTTTTATCATTCAAGTTTATTTAAGTCTAACTAATGAAATATTTTTTTAATACGGAATAAATTCAAGCAGTTAATATTGTGAGTGTATTGAATTTTGTGGAAGAATGAAGAAAAGAAAACGGCCTGAAGATTCAAGTATCAAGTGCTACGGCCGGGCGAATATCTCAGTCGCCCGATATTTGTCTGGTCGGTGGGATCTTCGTCCGTTTGTATCGCTTATACATTTATCAACATTGAAGAAGCCTCCAGCGACGAATATGAAGAAATAAATGTTTAACTCTTGTTCACACTTAATCATATTCACTCAATTTTGTTTGCTTTGTTGTTATTTAATTATGTCGACAGAGATTACTTTCCTGTAATACGCACGCGACTACTTATGTCACTGAAAAATTTCCTATACAAAACCAGTTTGTGAATGACTCCTGGACTATAGTTGGGTATGTATCTATAATATGTAACATGAGTCACCCTTCATTTAAAGTTTTTAAAATAATTTAGCCTGTATTTTACTTATAGATACTTTTTGCACGGCTAATGCGCAGTCAACTGATAATATTCATGCGGTCCCAATTCACGTTCAATACCTCTAATTAAAACCCGGTAGGCAGGCTGATGATAGTTATTAGCGCAATGTACCGACCTAGGGTCGTACCACCATTTTCGAATGTAACACCCGTGAAGTGACCTTGTCGCGTTTCGGGAGCAGTTTGAAAGTAGCGAGGTATAGAGAGAGGAGTGTGCAATGTCAATCTGGATGGTGAACATTCGTCTCCTCAAGTGTGTAGTAGAAGTTGTTTCCGTTCATGGACCGCACTCTAGCTTAACATAAGGTGGAGTGTTCTCATCTATCTCATATAGTAGACAAAAGGGAGAACGAGAAGGAATCTTACTAACCTTGTTTACAACAGGCAGAGGCAGCGGAAAGACTATAATCCTGCATGTCAATGAAATAATTTGGGCCACAGTCTAGTTTTATTAGTGTTATTAATTTTTATGTTGTGTATTCTATGCTGTGTCTTATTATATTTACCTAATAAATAAATACGGCTACTGTATTACCAAAATTAGGACATTTTTACTATAAAGAGAGGAGTGTGACCTGCCAATGGATGACGGCATAGCGGTGGCCACAGCTGGGAGATACTTCTTTCTATTAGGTTTCTGTTTATGGACGGTGTGTGGTCATATGTCGAGCGGTATAAAAATACTTAATTAGTTTTAGAGATATAGCGTCTTGAATGTTAAAATCATAATTCATTGTAATCTCATTTAATTAAAACGAATAAATTGGATTAGGTTCGGTTATAAAAACTCTGCACGCTTCGCTTGGCAACTGATATAGATAAATTGTATTAAAATTCAGTGTTAAGATCCTGGAATATTGGGTTTACTGCACGTATGGGATATGTAAGTGTAAGAAACAAACCACGTGGTCCGACTTTACAGCGCCACCTATCCCTCATTTGAAGAACTAAAAATGAACTGCAGTGGACACTCTGATGATTGGTAATAACCCAGCCTGTCATCGCGGAGAGTGATCACAGGGTACTGTAAAAAAGGTATTATACAGTTTTAGTTATAGTTTTAAAACCACAGGTTTGAAGTACTTTGTTCTCTTTATTTATACTAATTTACTGTGAACGCATTCCGTCGATCCATAAGAAGAAACATCCGAGTAATAGGCGACTCAGAGGTCACAAGGAGCCTAGAGCCCCTGCAACTTCGCAGGGAAAAGCATCCTTGTGTGTCCTCTATCGCCTATACCATGGTGAATGTTCCGAAGAGCTCTTTAACCGTATTCCTACATCCTCCTTCCACTCCCGTAACGCCCGCACTGGGCGTGGAAAGCATCCATTGTGTCGACAGGATTGGAAGCCGAACAAAACTCTTCGGCGCATCCTTTTTATCTCGCATAATCGATAAATGGAATGCCTTGTCCTCCCATGTGTTCTCCCAGTCCATTCACCATGGATCCTTCAAGCGTGAAAAAGCACCTTCTCAGGCCGGCATAGTAATGGCGACTGGAGCCACCGTGCGAGCGGTTCTCTAGTCGTCAGTGCTCATGGATCTCCACTGAGCTTACCATCAGACCAGTCGAGGTCACATGTCGTGTCATCATAAAAAAAAACAACTTACTAATTACTACAGAAAAATGTCCGCAGGCAGCAGTCACCTCCGCTATGCCGGTTCCAGAAGACTGCATCATTCATTAACACTTTTCTCACTATAACAGACTACTTTTAAACACGACAAGGTAGGTCCCTTCACAGGTGTTGAAAGTGGTGGCATTACCTACTACTCCAGGACGGCAGACTGGGCTAATAATCATCATCAGTCTATCTACCATGCTTTTGATTACTTAAAAATGTTGTAAATTACCTTCGTTATAAAAATATTTTAATAGATAAGTAAGCGCAACTTAAAAACCCATTCTTTAATTTTACAACGAGGTTCTGGTTTAATTAAAAATAGCAATGCTATCCACAATGTTCAAATAAAATGTATTTACCGAAAATATTACACGTGATAACAATAATACATATGCAAAACAATCGATAGAACTACGAAAACTAACAATATCGATAAACAATATTACCTATTTATAATCGATAGTATTATTTCCATTCAGATGTGCAAGATTTTTAGTACTTGATTTAGATTAACGTGGAACTTTTCGCCTCAAACAAATAAATATTGATACTATTTGCCGAAGTTACAATAGTATCGATAGTTTCATTGTAAGTATACAACACTAATTTAATTGATTTCTTTTTCTAATTTTGCACCGCATGGTGTTTCAAATCCACGTGTGCTAAGTATAGGTTATAAAAATTGTTTTTCATAACAGTTGTGTAGATTTGCTTTGAATAATTTTGAAGATTTGAAACGTGTCTCTACATATAGTTCATTATTTATTACAGAATTATAAAGGGACGAAAAACTCATAACTTTTTTTTTCCGAACACATCTTTTTTAATGATACATCAGTCCCAAGTCCTCAACACGCATCGCTGCACTTTGGCACCCAATTATAATATACTAAATTAAACCTTATGTAGTTCGTAATAGAGTGTAATATTGTTACGTACGACAAATACGACTAGATCAGCCCAATGTATAACAAAAAATAAAAATAAAATTAAATAAAAAAAGAGATTGTGGACAGACAGAAAAGGCAAATGGTGAAAACAGCAGAATTGTGTAGACATTCAGGTGAAAATTTCAAGTGGGCTTTCACGGCCAAATATACAGGAAACAAATGTATGATGCACGGGAAAAAGCATCTTCTTGGGCCGGCATAGTGATGGCGACTGGAGCCACCGTGTGCTGCGGTTCTCCGGTCGTCGGCGCTCATGGACCTCCACTGCGTTTACCACCAGGCCAGTTGACGTCACGTCGCGTCAATATAAAAAAATCTGAAACTGTAAGAGATAGCAAAAAACGCTCAAAGGAGTCTCGATGCCGATTTTGATGAAAACTAAAAAGCAGCATTAGATTTTCCAGTCAGGAATCGAACCCATTTTGAAAAATAAAACACAACTGTATTATTCGCTGTATCCGATAGTTTTTTTTTTATTGTTGCTCGGCATGTGACAACACTCCGCCTGATGTAAAGCTAGAGTGCGGTCCATGAATAGAAACAACTGCTACTACAGAGAGACCTGTCCGGGCAGCAGTCGCCTCCACTATCCCGGCTTGAGAAGACGAGCATGTACCATCCAGGTTGACAGTGCACACTCCTCTCGTTATACCTGGCTACTTTCAAACTATTTCCGAAACGCGACAAGGTCACTTCACGGGCCACCAGGGACGCCAGACGATAAATTACCATCATCAGTCTGCCTACCACTCTTTAATAGTGCCTATAGGCACTGAGCGACCAAAGCACATATAACAAAGTACATTGGGTACTGGTCTTTAGCGAGGTTTGAACACGGATCTCATTGATCGTGAGTTCACGCATCTCACCGCTAGACCACGGCCCGGCCGCTCGAGTGTCGCTAACAAGGATCAAATTCTGGAAGTAATGACATACGGCAAATTAAAGTGTTTATTTTAAACAAAATGTTTTTTATTTCAATATATTTATACATTACCGGAATCTCAACCCATAGTTCTATATCTATATCATTGTAACCACCAAAAAGAATTCTTCTAGAGCGGCCGCACTCTAGCGGTAAGGCGCGTGAACTCACGATCGATGAGACCCGTGTTCGAACCTCGCTGAATTCTGACCGGTACCAATGCAACTTGGTTATACGTACTTTGGTCGCTCAGTGTCTATAGGCACTATTAAAAAGCGGTAGGCAGTCTGATGATGGCTATCAGCCCAGTCTGCCATCCTGGGGTAGTACCACCACTTTCGGATGTAACACTCGTGAAGTGACCTCGCGTTTCGGGGGCAGTTTGAAAGCGCCCAGGTATAGCGAGAGGTGTGTGCACTGTCAATCTAGATGGTGTATACTCGTCTCCTCAGGCCGGCATAGCGGATGCAACTTCTGCTCAGAGACATTTCTATGTAGTAACAGAACCACACTCTAGCTTTACATCGGGCGGAGTGTTGTCATATGCCGAGCTACAATAAAAAAAAAATTGTTTAAAGGTAATATTTTCTTTTGCACGGTGTATGATGATATTTGCACCTCTAAATTATCTCTACGGAAAAAGGCAACAAAATAAAAAACGGTAATTTTTAACAAATCAATATTAATTCCAATAAATTTATCAGTACATCCACGTTGAATGCTTCAATTATTTAAATAGAACATAGAAATCTTTGAACATTAAACTAAAAAATTATCGAGTAAAAGACAATAATAATAATACCTCTATATATTTACATTCAGGTGGATTAAACAGAAAAAAATAATAATTATAACAAATATCAGTGCAACAATAAATAAATATCATTATGTGGACAAAAACATGAAAAAAAAAAAAACTAAATTCTAACCATAAAGACAAAAATAATGTTAATTTAAACAATACATTACAATATCTATTGGCCTTCAGATCACAGAGCTAAGCGTCCCGCTCCCGATAAAACCAAAAACCCTCTACGTACAAAAATTATAAAAGCAAACATTAAAACTGAAAAGCTCCACGCCAAATAATTAAATCACGGCTCCAAATATATACTAACTCTTAGGAAAACGTGCAACGCAAAGAAAATTATTTAAATGCATTGTACAAAATGTCTACGAATAATCAATCGGACTATACCCCAAGTACCAATTCTGTATTTTTTTTTACACAACTGCTGCACCATAGAGAAGAGTGGTAGGAAGACTACGGGCAGCAAGCGGCGAGTATGCACCATCTAGATTGACAGTGCACTCTCCTTTCGCTATACATACGGGCTACTTTCAAACTGCTCCCGAAACGCGACATAATCACTTCACAGGTGTTACAATCGAAAGTGGTGGCAGTACATTTACAACCCTTTGTTAGGCTCCGTCCATTACTTCATACGTCCACGGTTCGGACGATAACTACAATAATACAAGACAAGCTGTCAGAATTGAGACCTAGAGTACTGGGCTTAAAGCCAATCGACAATGACAACACTTGAAATTCGATCAAACAAAATATATGGAATTTCACGTTTCACTGTCAATTAGGTGATAACGAAACGTCAAATCCCACACAGTTGTCGTTTGGCTTTTGACTTTCGCCCCTGGTTCACACTACATATAAATATCAAAAGTTTTATTTTTTAAACACTACTTTGCAACTAATTTCCGCTAATCAACTGGTTCTACCGTCCCCTTTCTTCTATCGGACGTCCAGGCACCCGGAGAGGTGCCACCCGTTTATGGTTCAAGTTCCTAAAGTGCGTACGAGGCGTTTTGACAACACGTGCGTACTGCGAAACTGTGGAACTCCCTCCCGGTGTCTGTGTTTCCTGACACGTACAACATAGGTCTCTTCAAATCGAAGGTGAACAGGTACCTCATAGGCAGGCAACACCAGGCAGGGTGTGGTCAAACCCTTGCCTATTAAGCATTAAAAAAAAAAGTGATGGTAGGTACACAGTAGGGATGTTGCGAATATTCGCATCCGCATCCGCATACGCGGAGCATCCGCATCGATTTAGACATCCGCATCCGCATCCGCATCCGCATAAATCGATGCGGAGCTAATGCGGATGCGAATGTGTAACAGGTCGCGACAAGAAAGAAAGGAGCAGGCCCGGCTTGTGGCGCGAGTCGACTAGTAAGAGAGTAATAAGTTCACTCAAGCAGCACACATACAATCGCGTCAGCGTTGCCAGACGTCCCGATTTTTAAATCAAAATTCAATGTCCTGTGCGGGACAGGTTCAGTCCCGCTTCTCGGACTTGTGTGTGTATTGTGACGTCGGATATCTATAAAGCTTACTGTAAACTGTGTAAAAAGAGTTACAATTTGTAACTCACTCTTCAGACTATTATTTGAAACACCACAGTTTTCTACACATTCCCCATATATTTTGATACGTTTACAATCTGTCAAATTTATATTACTCAGATAGAATTAGCAGAAATTCTTAAAAAGTACAGGAATTGATACCAATGAAATTTATAAGTGAATATTGAGCGCTAAGGTGCCAAAAAAAAAGGTAAAAATGGTAAAAACCAGTTTTTCGCTTCTAGAGGAAAAACTACAGCTCGGATAAAAAAAAGTTAAATGCAACAAATGCGCGCAATGGGCAAGGTCCAAAAAAACCAACCCATGGTGAATCGAAAACCATTTCGAGATATTACTTCAATTTGAAGAGTTTTTTAATTCTCGTCTGAAAATACTTAAAAATCGAGGAGATATTTGAAAAACTGTAATGACCGTCTTCGACCTTTCACTTCGACTTTCGTACAGTTTGACAAGATAGAATACAAAGTACCAACCCAACAAAATTGTATATTATTTTGTTGTCTATGGTTGTCGCCTCACAAGTTTGTCAAATATCTTTTGTTTGTGTTTCCTAACAACAACAGTGTTTTATACGAATAACTATTGTAATTTTTAAAACAAAACTATACTATAAACACGATGTTTTAATTAACAGGAACTTTTAAAAATCAAAAGTTTGTTTGAACTTTTGACAAATGATTTTTTTGCTGTATTACGATCGCAATTTTTAAAAATTAATAAAAAAAGAATAAAGCAATTACAAAAGTTTTCCAGAAACACGTGTCGACTAAATCTAAATCTAAATACTTATATAAAATGCTAATGTTAGTACGTAAATACAGGGTTTTCTCCATGATCACCAACTCCAATCTGCTTCCCGTTGGGGTGGTAGATACCCCTCGGTCTCCTGGTGAAAGTAAGGGAGTTTGGTCGCGGTGGGTGCAAGAGGGTGGTTGTGGGAGGCGAAAATCTCAAAAAATGTATATCTGTCCTCTTCTAACATATGACATATTGACTACTAAATCTGTCTTTTTCTAACTTATGACATGTTGAGTATGTATAGAGTTCTAAATTTTTTTGAAATAATCTAGAAAACTCCAAAATGTGTGCAACTGTTACAATTGATCTAGAAAGTTCCAAAACGTTATCAACTGCTAAAATCGATATAGAATGCTCTAGAAAGTCCTACAAATTTCTGTAATGATCTAGAAAGTTCCAAAATGAGCGCTACCGTTAAAATCGATATGGAATGTTCTAGATAGTTCTAAAAACTTCTAGAATGATCTACAAACATTAAAAATGTGTATAGCTGCTAAAATAGATATAGAATGTTCTAGAAAGTTCTACAAATTTTTGTTTACACATTTACTAGAGTATTTCTTATTTTCAATTCGTTAATTAGTTAATTAATTTGATTTGATTAACTCTACAAACACCGTATGTTTAATGGTCAAAGAAGTCTCTCAATATCTACAATATCTACTTTAAAAACGAATCCTTAAATATTTTTTATACCATTAAACATGCAATGTATTTTAATCCGAGCAACGCCGGGTTTCGCCGCTAGTTAATCTATATTATCTAAAAAAATATGTAAAAAAGATAGCTGTTACCAGATACACCTCCCCAATTAAAAAAAAGAGAATGAGCCCCGGTAGAGCAAAATCGGTTCAGAAATTAATAAATAAAAAAAATAAGTAACTCGGAAGTGATGGAGAGTTAAAATTTAAATATGCTGTCAGTTTTGTGGTCCTCTAACTACAGTTAAATTTTCAGATGAAAATATTGTAAACTTTTTGCAAACCGTTGACTTTTGCTAAAAGTAACCTTTTTTTTAAATCGACTGGGAGGGTATTTTAATTTTCGAAAAACGTTATAATTTCGGTTCCTATGAATTAAAGAGGAGTTGAACTACAAATTTCCAAGTTATTTAAATAATCTATGAAGTTCAGGTACTTTTTGCGCGCGAGTTGGCGCCGCGGCGCCTTTGCCGATTTTGCTCTACCGAGGCTCATTCTCTTTGTTTTTTTTAATTGCGCACATTTGTTACATTTACCTTTTTCTTATCCGAGCTGTAGTTTTTCCTCTAGAAGCGAGAAATTGGTTTTTACCACTTTTACCATTTTTTGGCACCTTAGCGCCCAATATTGACATATATTTTATTGGTATCAATTCCTGACACTTTGATCTATACAAAAAAAAAAATCCCGTCCAATAGGAATTTTCTGGGCCAGAAAGCTAATTCTATCCGAGTTATAACGGTTTGTTATGCAAACCGAAGAAATCAGAAACAAATAAGAAGACTCAACTACCTAACGATAGGGTAAATCTGATTTAAAATATCATATTTTTATTAAAAAACATTTTCTATGACTATTTTTACTATCTATTAAACGTTATTTAAAACTCAAATAAAAGATACATATTTAAACACTTCTGATTATATATGTTTTTTTACTATGTCACGCTTTCGAAGAAAGAATCCCGCTTTTTTCACTCAAAAAGTTTCGAAATCCCGACTTGGCAAAAAAAAAAATCTGGCAACGCTGAATCGCGAACATGTAACTGTGTTGTTTACGTACGTAAGACTACTAAATCCTGAGACATACTTTATCAAACAAAAAAGAATCATCAAAATCGGTTTACAAACGGAAAAACATCCCCTAATTTTCCACCCTTAGAGATGGAATATTTTTTCAAATTAAAACGGGACTAATGCCGACATATACTCTATTCAACAAAAAAAGAATCATCAAAATCGGTCCCCAAACGGCGGGTATGAGAGGAAACATCGCCACAAAAAAAAAACACGACGAATTGATAACCTCCTCCTTTTGAAGTCGGTTAATAATTAATTAGTAATAATAATTCACTCACTACATTTAAATAGAGAAAGGATAGGTCTTACTGTCTTTTAATTTTTTTTACCCACACAATTTTTTGCAAGATCCGCATCCGCATCCGCATCCGCGGATGTGAGCCTCTAAAAATCCGCATCCGCATCCGCATCCGCGGATGTGAATAAATCTGCATCCGCAACATCCCTAGTACACAGTTACATCAGCTGTCAATATTAGACCCTTCACCGACATGCAAAAACGAACGAACAAAAACGTCGCAGCGAAGTCGAGGCGACTACACGTCTCCTGAGGATGCCACGTGGAGCAGCGAAACGCGTCGAGAAGTTTTTGCATGTTGGTAAAAGGACTAACATTGACTTTTGATGTGACTGTGTACTTGCCCTCACTAACATTGATTAGCGGAAATTAGTTGCAAAGTAGTGTTTGTAAAACGTACTAAAAGTTTTGTTAGACGTCACGCAAAAGAAACTACATCACTCTCCCTAAAGACTAGAAAAATGCAAACGATTTTGTAGAAGTCTCAAAGCCCCTGCGAATCATTGTGATATGTTACACCCGTACATTGAATACAAGTTCAGTATCGTAGGTTTTTTTTTGTTTTTAAGTTAACAATATTGTGCATCACGAGTCATTCATTCATCACACCAAACAGTCAGGTCAAGTCTCAGTCAAGTCGAAAATTGTTCCAGTAAAGTGGTAGAATCCTTACTGAAACTTCCTACGGTGTTTTGGAGGGAAAATGGAAACACAGGTTCTCTTCTTTTGAATTGTTTGCCCACACTCACGCACGTTCACGAACACTCAATGGTTAATAATCCACCATTATTACACATTAACACTAGAAGAAACACAAGTTTAGGAAAATAATTCAAAACAGATAACCTGACGTCTCAAGATGGCCGCCAAAAAAACTCAGGTTTTATTTTAGCATATGACAACTGCTCACTGACACCCTATTGGTTAAAGTCAAAAGCCTATTGTCACTTGATCGAGTCGAAAATATATGCAGCATTTGCCTCCGCTATGCCGGCTCGAGGAGACGAATGTGCACCATCC
Organism: Tinea pellionella; assembly: GCA_948150575.1. NCBI lineage: Eukaryota > Metazoa > Arthropoda > Insecta > Lepidoptera > Tineidae > Tinea > Tinea pellionella. The sequence goes on from OX411258.1 coordinate 5,846,236, forward strand.
ACTAACATCAAATTTAGGCATGCAAGTGTAATAAGAATGGAATGAACTCGCTTCATGTAACGTGACCTCCATTACTGACTATGGTTTGGACAATAGGACGTTACGAGCAGAGGTCCGAGTATGAGATTAAATTTACGCTCTCACAGCGAAAAGTGAGCACTCTCCACCGTTTTATTCGCTTCATTCGAATTACTTTACCCTGGCGGTCAAAATAATGTTGACCGATTGTAGAGTTTTCACTTCACGCCGTGACAGAGTAAACTTACACTCGGCCCTCAAAATTATAATTATATTTTACTGAACTGATATTCATCATACCGGATAGCTCATAGAAACACGGCCATGAACACACTAGAACATACACATCTAAAAGTATTAACAATAAAGCTCGATTTACATCTAAAAACACCGTACGTGGCAGACACGTACCAGCGCAGAAACAAAAGAAAGAATTCGTACATTGTCGACGTGTCTACGCTAGATATAAACATGCCTTTACTTATACTCCATTCAAATTACCAAGTCCCATTTAACACACTGCTGTTTTACATAAATTGAAAAAAAAAAAAACAACCAGTCTTTCTTGATGGCAGTAAATAATTGAATAAATCAAACCATACAAACATTAACAAACTTTTTTTAAGATATCGTGAAACTCCGTAATTGGAAAGTAATGTGTGAATTCTTGCTTTTGTGTCAATGCCGGTACGTGTCTGCCACGTACGGCGCCAGTACATATGAATCGAGCTTAAACTGGCGAACTCGTTCGTAAATACATCGATTAGAAAAAATGTCTCGACACGTAAATTAGGACAGTCGTTAGGCCTTAACAGTAATAATGTACATTTATTTATGGCATATATCAACAATTAATTTATATACTAATGATACTGACACTTTTTACACAAACATTATTTACATGAAACATTGTGCACCACGTGGTCACGCGACGCTTCGATGACGCCCGTCGCTCGCTAAAAACATGGCACTTCACAAATACAAGCTCCGATCACTAACACCTTTGAAATTTTATAATTTAGAAATTCATTTGTGATTTTTATAATCCTCCGACGGACCCCTAATCGCTAATGTACAAGAATATGTGTCATCAAGAGATATATGCCATAATCATCCAAACGAGTATAGCAGCCACCACGGGCAGCACCACTATCAAAGAACGCGGCATTACATTCTGAGTTGATTGTATTTGACTAAGTCTATTCGCTAAGACGGCTCTCTCGGCACTGGCGCGTTCCCATCCCTCCTTGGCTCGTACGAGTTCCTCTTCCAACGCGTGAAGGGATCCATTTTGCAGACTGACCTGTAGACGTTCCTCGTCGTCGAGTTTTACAAATTCCGTAGTCAAATTATTAACTTGCTCCATCTGTTCGTACGCCTTCTCTTTTATATCGATTTCTGTCGCCGCCGAATCCGTATCGTCATCCTCGTCATCGAGCTTGAACATTTCGTCGATTTCGAGCGATATATTCCTGTTTCCGATCTCGTCCTCGGGCGTGGGAGGTTCGTCGGTCTCTGTGGCTCGATCTTGCACTGCCGGACGGGGCGAGCCGCGCTGTTTGGCTTCGAGTTGCACGTTCAGATCCGTCATAAGTTGTTCGAAGTCTTCACGCGTCGGTCTGAACGCGAGTTCGGCTTGCAGCTCGGCGGCAACAGACGATAGACGTTGTATCTCGTTCAGGTTGGCCTCCTCCGCTGCCAACGACCTCGTCAGTTGAGCCTATAAAAGTTTAATTAGATTTATGAACACAAAATGTAATAATAACGTCGAAGAGCGGCGTAATATTTCAATGCATTCTATAAAGCTATTGAAAATAAACATCTAGTAGCGATTACGTTGTAATTCAGTGTATTATACCAACTACATTTTATAATTATGTATGTGGATGTGTGTATGTATGTATGTTGCTCGTATAGCTGGAAATTATGATAATGAGGATAAAACACCACCCAATGACAGTGGCCTATGTGCGCTTTATGATTATTTATTCATAATGTTTAAAGCGAATGTGCAAACTTAAAGGCAAGAACTACATACGCCTTTTCGTTCCCCTTGCATGGCTATCCGCCATTTTGGATTGTCTCTGGAATAAATTAATATTTGAAACAAACGAATGTGTTTTAATAGTGTACGTCTTCTTTGTCAACATTTGAAATTAATTAAAACATTCACTAGACAATATAGTTAATATAAAAGCTGCAAAAAATGCATTGAAATTTTACAATGATAAAAAAGCATTTAGAAATTCAGGAGAAAAACAACCCCAGTGACGTAACGCCATCGCCAAGCCAACCCTAGTTACATTATTTAAATGCAATTACCAACCGAAATACATACAAAAGTGCAGTAGTGAACTAAACGCTTGTTAGTTACATCGCACCATGGCAAAGGTGAGTGCAACCAAATATTCTCCGCCGCCGTATAGTGCGTTTGGATCTTATTTTTTTTTTTTTATATACGTACATATAAGTGGTACCAGTCAGAATTTAGCGAGGTTTGAAAACGGATCTCATCGATCGTGAGGTCTGTCCTCTACCGCTGAACCACGGCCTCTTCAAAAAGTAGTATGCAGACTGATGACGGTTATTAGCCCAGTCTGCCGTCCTGGGGTAGTACCACTCGTGAAGTGACCTTGTCGTGTTTCGGGAGTTTCAATTTGAAAGTAGCCAGGTATAACGAGAGGAGTGTGCACTGTCAATCTAGATAGTGCATACTCGTCTCCCCAGGCCGGCATAGCGGAGGCGACTGCTGCCCGTAGAGATTTCTCTGTAGTAGCAGTTGTTTCCGTTCATGGACCGCACTTTAGCTTTACATCAGTCGGAGTATTGTCATATGCCGAGCTAAAATAAAAAAAAAGGATTATATCAAAATCCAGATTCTAACCTGTAAATCAGCCTGCCTGTTAATGTCTTCAGCTTCGGGTATTGGTTCGATTCTCGGTTCGGGTTGTGCCGCCAATAGCTTGTCTCTTATATGCCTCAATTGTTCATTTTCACTCGTCGTGGCGGCTAATCTGGACCTCAGCGCCTTAATTTCATCATTGAGACCGCCCATCACACGTAGAATGTTCGCGTATTCCAACTGACCTATGTTCTGTGATAACAATAAAGTAATTTTAATATATAAAACAACGTCACATTTTACACATCACACTAAATGGCGAATGCTCATTCGCCTAAGAAAAATTGTCCCACATTATTTTTATGAGTGTCGATGATTATTAGTTAGTTTTATTGAAAAATAAATCTACATTCCATATTACCAAACAGTTTTAATTTTTTCACCCAGGTTATTGAGTAATTAGTTGTTTTCTGATGAAATAATTGAGGTTATTAATATTTTAAATGCTTTAATAATTGATTATATCTGTTTTTATGTAATTAAACATTCAATTCCACATCAATTACACATTCCACAAAAAAACAATCAATTACACATCAATATGATTAGTAAATGATGTGCTGATATAATTAAAATGAATTAATAAAGAAATAAGATATAATTTTAGGATATTGTTTTGTTACGAAACTATTAGGTATCAAGTGGGCTCAAAAATGGGCATTCTCCTTTCCAAGTATTAAAACATGAAAGAACAATGCCCATTTGTGGGCCCACTTGATATTTAATAGTTTGTTAACAAAACAATATTCTAAAATAATATCTTATTTTTTCGTTAACAGTCAATAGACGATGTTTAATTACATAAAAAAATATATATCATCAATTATTAAAGCATTTATTACAATAATAACCTCAAATATTGCATCAGAAAACACCTAATTACTCAATAACCTGGGTGAAAAAATTAAAACGGATTGGAAACGGAAGGAAAGTAGATTTATTTTTCAATAAAATTGACTAAAAATTATCAAGGTCACTTCACGGGTGTTACATTCGAAAGTGGTGGTACTACCCCAGGACGGCAGACTGGGCTAATAACCATCATCAGTAGCGGGTTCGATTCCCGAGAAACCACTAAACAATGATAATTACCGGTGCATCATCAATATTGTCAGGCTCGGAGTTAGCGTTCTTGTCAGCACGCAATTCGCCATCAATTGGACTGCATTTATCTTCTACACCATCTAAAAATACAAAAATAATATTACAATTATACTATTCCGATTAATTTCAATATATTATCGCGCAGTTTGACGAAGCCATTAACATTAATGCTAACGCGTACATACGACGCGTATGCACCAAAGGGCATAAAGTTACTTTGACTGTTACAATTTACGGTGACTTTAACGGTTACGTTTACATTTACTTCGCACGCGTTGCACCATCGTGTAAATTCATATCGTTATCGATAAAAAGGTGGCTGATCTAATGAGGAGTACATTCCCGAAAAAATATTAGAAAAACATATCTTTTTCATACACTCGACTTTAGTGACATTGGTTTAACGATTACTTTAATTTGGACCAGCCAAAATTCGCTGGTTGTGGTTAGCGTTAAAGTTATCGTCAAAAGTGACAGGTTTTTTTAAGCAACTTAAATTTAATTTAACCATTACTTTCACGAACAAGAGCGGCCGTGATCTAGCGGTAAGACGCTTGAACTCACGATCGATGAGACCCGTGTTCGAACCTCGCTAATTCAGACCAGTACCTTTTGTAACTTTGTTATATGTACTTTGGTCGCTCAGTGCCTACAGGCACAATTAAAGAGTGGTAGGCAGACTGATGATGTTATTAGTCCAATCTGCCGTCCCACCACTCTCGAATGTAACACCCGTGAAGTGACTTTGTCGCGTTTCGGGATTAGTTTGAAAGTAGCCAGGTATAACGGGAGGAGTGTGCACTGTCAATCAAGATGGTGCATGCTCGTCTCCTCAAGCCGGCATAGTGGAGGCGACTGCTGCCCGCACAGGTTTCCCTGTGGTAGCAGTTGTTTCCATTCATGGACCGCACTCTAGCTTTACATCAGGCGGAGTGTTGTCACATGCCGAGCTACAATAAAAAAAAAACAAAACGTAAAGGTAATGGTTAAATTATGTGGTGCAACTGGACCCTAAAATTATTGACAGTACTTGAAAATAAAAAGTCTAGACTGGATGAAATAAAACTTTAATACTAACCATGATTTAATCTAGATTGCTTTTCATCATCAGTGCACATATCAGGACAAGTCTCACCACCGCCACTTTCCGGTTTCTCAGTTTCTTGTTTTTCTACAAAATTACGATAAAAATTAATTTAGTTTTTTTTAAATAAATTGTATTATAGCTCGGCATATGACAACATTCCGCCTGATGTAAAGCTGGAGTGTTAGGTTACAGCTAGAACGATTTTTTAAAAATTGTAGCTCGGCATGTGACGACACTCCACCTGATGTAAAGCTAGAGTGCGGTCCACGAACGAAAACAACCACTAATACAGAAAAGCGTCTACGGACAGCAGTTGCCTCCGCTATGCCGGCCTGAGGAGACAAGTATGCACCATCTAGATTGACAGTGCACACACACACTCATCTCGTTATACCTGGCTACTTTCAAATTGCTCCCGAAACGCGTCAAGGTCACTTCACGGGTGTTACATTCGAAAGTGGTGGTACTACCCTAGGACGGCAGACTGGACTAATAACCATCATCAGTCTGCCTACCGCTCTTTAATAGTGCCTAGTATAATACATATAACATAGGTTTTACCTTTATTTTCGTCATCAAAAACATTGTTTCTTTGTAAAATTAGTTCAAATTCCTTCGCAGATTTTCCTTCGGCTGACAAAGCTTTTACACCAACCTATAACAAAAACAATTATGAGGATAATCGTACACGGAGACGCTGCAGGCGTAGCACAGCACAGTGCAAGTCATTGCAGGGCAGGGCAGAGCAGTTTTTTTTGTAAAAAATATCATATAACAACGTATACAAGAAACACAACCGCATGCGCCGCGTTGTAATCGAGACAGCAGTCGACTCGTGCGGTCGTTTCATACTTAATTTTGTTAAATAACACACTAATTATTTATTTTTTTGGCAACAAACAGGAATTACATGCTAAGTAGACCGATAGTGCCGAGAAAGTCTTAACAATAATGAATAAAAATTAATTGCAAGTCCGACAACGGTAAATCAAAGAAAAAAGTAAATCATAAACAAGCAAAAACAAAAATTCGAACTTAAAAGTATAGACAAAAAAAAACCTACAAATTCAAGCTTTAAAACTAAACAGCTGTAACAATGTGTTCTCTGCTTGGTGCTGTAATGACGTCTTGATAATATATTTAGTAGGTTTAACTTTCCATTTATTATATGTAACATGAAAAATGTCAATGTCAGAGAATTGGCAATTATATAAATCTAAAGAACGGCAAATGAAACGGGTATTATATGCATTTTTGATTTGGTTTTGTTGCCAAAAAGAGAATTTTTCGATAATTTAGCATATTTTATAATTAGTTAATGGAGGAAAACACATTGAAAAAGTCCGGGAAAGGCCAGTATTATACAAGCGGGTATAGAATTAATACACGTATACAGTTTGAATTCATATACAGTTTTTTCTGTGCTGCCCTGCCAGCTGTCCGAATGCAATGCACCATAGACAAGAAAACAATGTCGACCACAGTCTATCATAGACGTAAACAGTATCCAAAACTACTTGATTTTTAGTGGATACAGTATATTTTGTATACTTTACCATATTAAGCAGATGTTGTGGCAATAACATTTTGATATAATCCGGAAGACTTCTGACAGCTTCCTCTAGGGATGACCCGCGTTTCTCCTCACTAATTCTATTGCTGTCTGTACTTAGTATTAACATTTTTGCTTCGCCATTTTGGACAGAATACTAAAAAATAAAAATATATATTACGAAATCAGTTAACGGTTGGCAGGTGAGAGCATTTGAACGGCCGTGGTGTAGCGGTAGGCCGCGTGAACTCACGCACGATGAGACCAGTGTTCAAACCTCGCTCAATTCTGACAAGCACCAATGTAATGTATTTTAGTCGTTCAGTGCATATAAGCAATAACAAACAGTAGTAGGCAGAATGATGATGGTTATTAGCCCAGTCTGCTGTCCTGAGGTAGTACCACCACTTTCAAATGTAAGACCCATAAAGCGACCTTCTCTCGTTTCGGAATCCGTTTGGTAGTCGAGCACTATCAACATGTATGGTGCACATTCGTCTCCTCAAGCCGGCATAGCGGAGGCGACTGCTGTTTGCAAATTTATCCACGGTAGCAGTCGTTTGTGTTGTCATATGCTGAGCTACAATTAAAAAATAATGTTCCAAAACATACCGAAAGAGGTAGGTGTGCTCTCAGTGCAGCCTCGCGTTCCTCCGCAGCTGAAATAGCTAATCTCGCAGCGCACATTTTTCTTTCGCACCTGATCGCCAATTTCTACAACACAACAAGAATAAACAACTAAAATAAAAGCAATCCTTTAACAACATAAGATTTGTCAGTTTGCCATACCTATCCACTGTATTCACTTTAAATTGTCTATACGCCTGATTACGCTAGAGTGCGGTCCATGAACGGAAACAACTGCTACTACAGAGAAATCTCTACAGGCAGCAGTCGCCTCTGCTATGCAGGCTCGAAGTTATATACCTGACTACTTTCAACACACACGGGTCTCATCGATCGTGAGTTCAGACAGCCTACCGGTTGACTAAGGTCTTTTAAATGTAAACAGCTGGCCTGTATGGTTGGACAATGCATTCAAATGAATAAATTACCTGTAACTCTTGCATGGCATTATTAGCAGATGCTTTGAGTGCACAATTATGATGGTGTAATGCTGCAGTCTCCCGACTCCGACGTTCCAGCGTCTCCTCTAAGGCTAATCTTTGTTCGTGTGCTGATCTAAGACTCTCTACTGCGACCGCCTGTAACAAATATATTTTATTGACGAATGATAGAAAAGAGTTTTTGGCGGCCATCTTGAGACGTCAGGTTGTCTGTTTTGACTTATTTTCCTAAACTTGTGTTTCTTCGAGTGTTAATGTGTAATAATGGTGGATTATTAACCATTAAGTGTTCGTGAACGTGCGTGAGTGTGGGCAAACAATTCAAAAGAAGAGAACCTGTGTTTCCATTTTCCCACCAAAACTCCCTAGGAAGTTTCAGTAAAGATTCTACCACTTTACTAGAACAATTTTTGACTTGACTGAGACTTGACCTGACTGTTTGGCGTGATGAATGAATGACTCGTGATGCACAATGTTATTAACTTGATGCAAAAATATTTACTTTGACACTGGCAATGATAGAAAATTAAGGAATGTATGTGGAGTCATAGTTGTGCGCGATAGATACGGTTTGAAAGATGATGTAGTGACGAGGATTGAGAAAGGAATATATAAATCTGATGTGAATGGATGCGTAGACAAGGTAGACCCAGAAAGGTGTTTTCCGATAAAATCGGAGACATCCTTATGAAAGTTGGGCTGCCTAGTGCTCATAACCGTCGGACGTGCATAAAGAGAATTGTGGATCGTGGTATCCTTGTTGGAAAAAAGCGTGACAATTGTATTGTGTTGCATTGTATTGATAGAAATCTCTTGTCTAACACGATCCTAGGGTGCAAAAAGATAGAAAATTTTGCTTGATTTTCTATTCTGCATACTCTTCTGTAATACTAAAGTTTGTGATAATTTTTTTTGCGAATTTATCTTGTTATTGTAGCTCGACGAAACATAATATCACCACATACAGTCTGATGTTAAACTACTAAGCATAAATATCGCAGAGAAACACACAGGCAGCCTTCCCGACCGCTATGCCGGCTTGCTGAGACGCTCTCGTTATACTTTGCTATTTTCAACCTAATTGCAACGGCAGATGGTGTTTCGCCAGTTGATCATTATTAAAAATGTAATGTGTGATACGTAATTGAGCAGCGCCATCTACCGTCCACTGCCCGAAGCGGTAACAAACCAAAACAAACCTGATAATTCTTTTTGTCATCGAGCAATTGTTTAACATGATGTAACTCCGGTTGTTTGCCAGCTGCCAACATATTCTCTAAAGTATGAACTCGCAGTAACAACCTCTGTTCACCGACAAACATTTCCCATGACGCCTGTGCCTCAGCCCGTGCACGTTCGACGCATTCTCTTAATGTACGTAGTCTATTTTCTAATGAGACTTCTCGTTGTATTGCTTCCTGTAATTATTTAAATCGTATTACACTAATTATCCTTTTTTTGTTTTTATGTTGTCACATGACAACACTCCGCATGATGTAAAGCTAGAGTGCGGTCCGTGAACAGAAACAACTGCCACTACAGATAAATGTTTAAAGGCTGCAGCCGCCTCCGCTATGCCGGCTTGAGTAGATGAATATGCACCATCCAGATTGACGTGCACACTCCTCTCGTTATACCTGGTTACTTCCAAACTGTTCCCGAAACGCGATATAGTCACTTCATCGGTATTACATTCGAATGTGGTGGTACTACCTCAGGACTGCAAACTGGGCTAATAACCATCATCAGTCTGCCTACCTCTTTAATTTTACAAGAAAAAACTAGTTTTTTTTTGAGTAGATTTGAAAAAAAAAATTTTTGAAAAACAAATTACGGATTTCGAAATTAGAGGGCATTTCCTACAACCTTTGTTCCGGAACTTTGGCCCTATCTCGTTCCGTTCCGGAGATAGCGCGTTCCGGAACCGGACGGAACGGACTTCCGGAACATGTCGAGGTTTTCTCGAGGTCATGGGAGCGCCCTCTACACGTATAAAAAAAAATCACCTCTCTAACCCCCCCGCAAGTGCCCGATAATTGATGTCAGTCAGTGGTAATCGAGCTTTATACAATATTTTACAAGAAAAAATACTGAAATTTGCGTACTGCACAGCGACTTGTGGCTAACTTCGGAACCGCCATAAAGTTTGACTCTTACTTAGTTAAAACACCAACCTGGACGTAATTATTGAGTTGATAAAGTTCCTTGAGATGTAGCGGCGTTGTCATTGTCGGGTCAAAGGTTAGTTTTGCCTCCTTCCCATCTGGATGGTACAATTTGAGAAGTGCAACCACCGGTGGAAAGGTGTTCTGGAAAATATGCAACAAAAACATACTGTTAAAATTGTTTCATACGCACTGAGCAATCAAAGTACATTAAGATACAGTGTAAATTCTATTCAGTGGAAAATTGCATAAAATTGCCAATGGCACATACGGTGACGAGCTAACTCGGCAACTGCATTATCATGTCCCTAAACGCTCAATACGCATTCCTCGTCTTTTCTGTTTACCATTCGCTTCCAGCAATGTCTTGCACAACAGCCCCTTGCTTCGCCTGTGCCGTGGTTTCAATAACTTATATGAAAATCACATTGACCTGGACATTTTTTATCTAAACGCTAAAGCATTCAAACATAATTTGCACAAAATATATCATAGGGCAGTAGATCAGTGAATACTTATATTTCATACTTAAATACGAATCTAATTTAATCTTAAATAAATTATTTCTATACTATTTATACTTCACCTCACTTTATATATTTGTTTCTATATTATGTAATTATATTGTTCTTTTAAACAAATGTTATGTATAGCTATTAGGTTTACAAAATTTGACTTGTCTTCATTTGTGTATTATCTTTATTATATTACTATGTTTTGTAAACTGTTTGCTATACTATTTAAAATAAATAAATAAATAAATAAAAGGCGTGACAATTGTATTGTATTGTAAATTCTATGTAGCGACACTGAAGGAAACTGCGCATTTTATAGCGTTATATAGATTTGTTGTTAAATGGAGACAAGAAAAAGGAGAATTACCCATTATTGGCCACACTTGATACGTAATAGTTTGGTAACAAAACAATATTCTAAAATATTATCTTATTTTTTTAATAATTCATTTTAATTATATCAAAAAAATCATTACCAATCAATAAACAATGTTTAATTACATAAAAAAAAAACAGATTATTAAAGCATTTAAAATATAGCAACCTCAAATATTGTATCAGAAAACATCTCATTACTCAATAACCCGGGTGAAAAAATTAAAACTGATTGGTAATAAGGAAGTAGTTTCTTTTTTCTATAAACGACGAACTCGAGAAAAAAAATTGTGGACCTATTTTTCTTAGGCGAATGGGCATTCTCCTTTATACTATTTTACTAATATAATAGTATTTACTAATAAAGTATATATGTATAACATTATGTATAACCTAACCTAACGACACCCGTGATGCGACCTTGTTGCGTTTCGTGAGCAATTTGAAAGTAGCTTGTCAATCTAGATGGTCCGCATTCTAGCTTTACATCAGGCGGAGTGTTGTCATATGACGTTAACTGAAGTTTACGCTGTAGTTACATTGGTACCGGTCAGAATTTAGTGAGATTTGAACATGTGAGTTTACGTCTTTTACCGCTAGACCACGGCCGCCGTCTATAATATTAGGTAGGCACATACCTTTTCTGAATTTCCAGCGTTTTCCACAACTGAGATACCGAACTGCACGATGTCACCAGAGAAGACTTCATGCGGCTCCGGAGTCTTTGTTGAAGAACAGCGATTGCCATTAATAAAAGTTCCATTACTGCTTTGGTTATCCTGAAAACGTAATAAACAATAATTAATATTAAAGAATGGAAAGCAGGAACGTATAGTAACTTTTTGGAAAGGATGGATGAAAGAAAATTAACAAAAAGCTTTTCTCTTTTCCTTACAATTTATCTTATAACAATTGGCTGTCTGGAAGAAATTGCTTTTTAGTGATAAGACTGCCAATTGCAGTCAGTTATTTATGCTTTTGTATTTTCTATATCTTTGTTAACTGCAATAAAGAATTTATTATTACTATTAAAAAGATTAAATGTGCGAAAGTCTTTCTCAGTCAGATTGGTCAACTGCTCAGAAAGGGTCAGGTGAGGAGCACCTTCAACCAACGTGCATGCATGAGGGGAGCATGAGGCTGGCGCTCCATAATTCCTGCCTACCCCAGTGGTAACAGGGCGTGAGCTCAGTCGTACTGCTAATATTAAAGGAGAATTTCCATTAGCTAAAGAAAATGGGACTGCAATTTTTTCAAGTTTGTCAATGATTTTTAGTTACACGTAAATACTTATTTATAAGAACTTAAATATTTGTAAGCAGACTGATGATGGTCATTAACCTAGTCTGCCGTCCTGGGGTAGTACCACTACTTTCGAATGTAACACCCGTGAAGTGACTTTGGCGCGTTTCGGGAACAGTTTGAAAGTAGCCAGGTAGAATAAGAGGAGTGTGCACTGTCAATGTAGATGGTGCATACTCGTCTCCTCGAGTCAGCAAAGCGGAGGCAATGCTGCCTGTAGCACTCTAGCTTTACATCAGGCGGAGTGTTGTCATATCCCGAGCATATATAAAAAAAAAAACGACACGCCATAAATGCCAGTGCAATATTATCGACGACCATTCAAGAAGCCGGCGAAATTTTGCAATAAGAATTATCATAAAGACAACGAGATGAAAAGAAATCGCAGTCGTGGGCGGATGCCCCCTATTGATGCTGTAGTACAACTCCATATAAATCTAGTTCAAGGTATCTGTAAAGCTTTCGTAATGGATATCTTCTATTCGTTAACTACTTTTTTTTATATGACTGTGTGCCAAAATAAATTGTGGAACGACCTTCCCAGCCACGTTTTTCCTCCTTGGGATCCTTTAAGCCGGCATAGCGGATAAGACTGCAGTCTGCTCTGACAATAAAGAGTTAAATATTTTGCATCGCACATAATTGTTATGGATTGCATGAAACGCTAAGCCACCCCTCATATCTGTTCACCCTTTCCATTTATTTTTTATAATAATTTCACTGGAACTCACTTTTCCCCTACTAAGGGTAGTGGTGCAAAAAGAGACAACATCTAACAACACCGTTTACATAGTTTAATTACCATTGTGCATTATAATGTAGCTTGCATTACGACACGAAAGGAGAATGCCCAATCGCCTAAGAAAAATGGGCCCACAATTTTTTTCTCGAATTTGTCGATGATTTTTAGTTAATTTTGTAGAACAATAAATCTACTTCCTTTTTACCAATCAGTTTTAATATTTTCACCCGGGTTATTAAGTACATATTTAGATGTTTTCTGATGCAATATTTGAGGTTATTATTATTTTAAACGCTTTAATTATAATTGAAGATATCTGTTTTTTATGTAATTAAACATTGTCTATTGGATGATAAATGATGTGTTGATATAATTAAAATGAATTAATAACAAAAATAAGATATTATTTTCGAATATTATTTTGTTACCAAACTAGTGGGCCCAAAAATGGGCATTCTCCTTTATTACGCATACCTAACTATGAAATGACTTAATAATTTACTAACAATTACATATTTTAAAATATTAATAAATTATGATGAAAATGAAAATTAAAAAAAAAAAAACGATAAAACCCAGTAATATATGACGTCATCAGACAGTTGTAAAGGCAAAGGCCGTCTATAAAAATAAATATAGTTTAGTGGCCAAAATAACGCGCGTATAGAGGAAGACTAGGGTTCGATCCCACCTCAACTCAGGCTATACATGTCAATAAAAGAGTGGTAGGCAGACTAAACCATGATTATTATTAGTCTGCCATCCTAGCGTAATACCACCACAATGGAGTGAAGTGACCTAGTCGCGTCTCGGGATCAGTTTGGAAATTATCAAGTCGGCATAGCGGATACGACTGCTGCCTGGAGATATTCCTTCGTAGTAACAGAGCTATTTACCTACTATAAGAAAAATATTTAGTTATATTAAAACTTACCACAAGAAAAAAATGTCCTTTTTCATAAGATAGTGTCGCATGATGTCGTGATAGTACTCTACATTCAAATATCGTATTCGTCGGACTTGCCATCGATCGATATACATTTCTACCAATCTGCAAAACAAAAAAAGTGTTAACCAGCTTTTTAGTGTAGCTCGACATATGACAACACTCCGCCTGATGTAAAGCTAGAGTGCGGTCCAAGAATGGAGGAAACAACTGTTACTACAGAGAAATCTCTACGGGCAGCAGTCGTCTCCACTATGCCGGCTTGTACCATCTGAATTGACAGTGCAAACTCCTCTCGTTATACCTGGCTACACAGTTACTTTACGGGTGTTAAAGAGTATTTGCTTAGTGGTTGCGTTTTCAGCGTCAAAGTGACTCGGCTATTTAACGCTAAAAGATGTACCCGACATCGATCCAGGAATAGGTAGATTTTAGATCGTTTGACCACGAAGCGCAAAGTTCAGTAGCGACAACCGAGACGACCGATTTGGCTGTCTATGCATATCTATATCTGTTATGACCGACAACCGACGGACGACACATCGTTCACCGATATTTCACCTAGATCGGATAAGTCCGACTGATAATCTCCGTCAATCTTTGTTTTTGTATCGTCTATTTATTTACCGGCGAGGTGGACAAACGTGCTCCGCAGCCACCGTTATATTGGCCGACATAGTTCACTTGACTTGAACAAACGGCCAAATCATTAGCAATTAGATCTTGAATGACTTCTTTTTTAAAGGCATCGATGATTTTGTTTCTACTCATCGTAATGGATATTTTATTCTACATAATATTCACGGGGTGCGTAAATAAATCCAAGGTTCTTATATACCTACGAGTACAATACTCCGAGCCGTTGCGGTCTACGATATTTATATTATAGTACCATATCATGCGAAATAATATCCCTTAGCTGATTGAAGCTAGAATTTTATTTATATTTTAAAGGCCAGCGTCCATTAGAAAATTCGCACCGTGCTGCCACGTAATAATAAGACAGAAACTCGTCTAACGAGCGATTCGATTCAGCTCGGCTTCTTCCTAATAGACCTAGTGGTCGCTAATCATAACTTCTCGCCTCTTTGTCGATTTGCCTTCTAAATAAACGTATTTCCTTGTTTAGTTTTCAATCAAAGAGCAAAATAAGGTATAACTAGTTTACAGCGGCCGTGGCCTAGCGATTAAGGCGTATAGACCCTTAAATGAGAGACCCGTGTTTAAACTTTTTTTGCGTGGGACAAATCTTTTGTAGATGCCTCGCCGTCTCGGGGAAGACGACGAGGTGATGTCGGACTCCCCGGTACCAGTCCCGATTACGTGGTATACTTATACATGACTAAAACCCCTACGGTGTTCCTCTATACGTCAAATGTCGCGTTTCGAGGATAGTTTGAAAGTCGCCAGGTATAAGAGAGGAGTGTGCACTGTCAATCTAGATGGTAGATGCTCGTCTCCTCAAGCCGGCATAGTGGAGGCGACTGCAGCCCGTAGAGATTTCTCTGTGGTAGCAGTTGTTTCCATTCATGGACCGCTCTCTAGCTTTACATCGGGCGGAGTGTTGTCACATGTCGAGCTACAATAAAAAAAAATGGTGGTACACATTCGTCTCCTCAATAGCGAGCGAAAAGTATAAATAGATATTAGAAATAATATATTCCAAATAAATAGTCAATTAATTGCAATTAAACTCGTCATTAAACAAGTGCGTAATGGCAATGTCATTGCATATGGTAACACACAAGTATAATCATAAAAATATAGAACGAAAACCGTCAATGTATATTGTGTAATGCTTTTAAACGATCAAGACAAAATAACTGAAACATCTTGAGTCTTATACGAGCAAGAGGCATGCAAGTATGACCCTATGCCACGAGTCAAACAATTATGATTCAGCAATTAGACTTAATTATATTAAATCTTGCTATTTCTGTCTTCATAATATGATTTGAATAGAGATACAATTTTTTTTTTATTGTAACTCGGAATATGACGACAGTTATACTCCGCCTGATGTTAATAAGCCAGTGTGCGGTCCATAGACACAGTTTTTTTTTTCTTAAAGGAGAATGCCCATTCGCCTAAGAGAAATGGGCCCACAATTTTTTTTCTCGAGTTTCATGATCATTTTTAGTTTTTTTTGTAGGAAAATAAATCTACATTTCTTATCACCAGTTTTAATTTTTTTAACCAAGTTATTGAGTAATTACACTTTTTCTGATACAATATTTGAGGTTATTATTGTAATAAAAGCTTTAATAATTGGTGATATTTATTTTTATGTTATTAAACATTGTATATTGATTGGGAAACGATTATTTGATATAATTTAAATAAATTAACGAAGAAATAAGGTATTATTTTAGAATATTGTTTTGTTAACAAACTATTAGGTTTCAAGTGGGCCCAAAAATGGGCATTATCCTTTATCAATCAAGGCACCGGCCATAAGCCACCAGCCCTCAAATTAAAATTATATTTTAATTTGACAATTCAAAGTTTTCTTTGAGTATTTGGCAGCAACATTTTGCTCAGAAACTTCAATATATGTATTATATTATGAGCATTTTCACGACGTGGGACACCACAAAAAATATCACTTACTGCACACAGAGAAATTGTCTGTCAAAGCAGGCATTGTAAAGGCGACTTCACTTGTTTCCATTCATGGACCACACTCGCAGCTCTAGATACTAGAAAAATAGTACCAGAGAGATAGGTACTAGATACTTAATAGTTAAATCTCGTATCACGGGTAATTTAAATTGTATAAAAACCTGATATTCATACCGATTAGTAATGATGTCACACGAAAAGTATTATATGTACCTACTTACACGTATTTGAAGCGATGTTTACAATTAAACCTATCTTATACATTTAAGAATGATAAACAATGCATTAAACAATCCCAACAATATAACGTCTAGACATATTCCAAGAATGCTACGTGAACGTTTAAAATTAATATTAATAAATTCAGTATTTTATTTTTAATTAACTGTGTGCATATAATTAGTATTAGAGGATTAGACGGCGCCTTAGGCTCCGAGCCCGATCGCGCGGTCCATTGACCGTGAGTAACAGTGTCATATGGGGGGCACTGTTGGAGTTGCTGGTTTCCCATCGGGCGCGTCCTCAGGTGGTGGATAGAGGGTCCCGGGATACCTCCTTGAGGTTACACTCTGCTTTCAGAGAAGACCTGAGTGAGAGACCACAAGAGCAGTAGTCCCGAGGATAAACTGCCGCTCATTTACTTGGCTGGAAGTGTTTCTTCCCGATGAGGTGGGGCCTAACGGCCAAGCTTCGCGGTGGGGTCGCGCATGAATGCGAAAGCGTGTGCCCGTGGTCTCACCATATGACGTGGGACACCGTGGGGGTTTTAGTCGTGTATACCCGGTATTGGGGAGTACCGAGGAGTCCGACATCACCTCGTCGTCTTCCCCGAGACGGGTGGTATCTATAAAAGATTTCCCCCACGTAAAAAAAATCTACGATCTCAGAAGCGAGGCGTGTAAATGCCTACAGCGGCAAAAATAAGGGGTGAAACTGTTGGAATGAAAATTCTAGTGTTCCACAGCCCGACAAAAAAGTATTTTCTAAAGTATGTCTTCACTATTTAGTTAAAAATACAAGGAGTCCCCAGGTCGACGAATATATTTTTTTGCCCGGAGCGTCTCTACTAGATCAGGCCCTTCCAAGGCTAGCCACATCATCGGCGGCCATCTACAATTCAATATTATGATAAATAATAATAAAATGCAATTGAATAATACGGTAAATATCGTAAAAATGCGACGAATGACCGGCACCTTATCTTTCTTTGTGCAATATCTATGTAAAATTACGCATTTAAAATAAAATTAATTTTTTCAATCAAAAGCGCGCGCTTTTTTTTAACCTCGCACGTGTCTAGTGCGTCTAAAAGATGTCCCCAGGGATTCTTTTATAGAGATAAAAATTCCCGTTCCATACAAAAATATTTTAAAAAGACTGACGTACTACGAATACGGGACAAACAAACACAGAAACATTCACTTCAATTAGATACATGTATAATTTTCAGTTCAACATAAAATATTCAGTTATACTCAACAAGGAGTCGCTACTTATAATAATTGAAAATAAAATAAATCGATGTTTGCAACACAAGAAGGTCAAACGGATGCTAATTTGTGATATTATTAATATAAGTCTTAGGTACAAATATATTTTGTTTCTTTCAACAAAAGTGTCAACCTGATAGTGTACATTTATCTCTTCAAGCCGGCATAGTGGAGGCGACCACTGTTTACAAAAAAATTTGCCCTGTCGTAGCAGTTGTTTAGCGTCCATTTACAGAGTGTTGTCATATGCAGAGCTACTATAAAAAATAAATAAAATATCAATTTCATTTTAGTAATGTAGGTGGTATGTACTATATGCTATTGTGTCCCTAAATAGCACTTTTATCGTATACAAAGGACATGTTTAATAGATAAAATTATAGGTTTGTTGATAATTAAATAGGGTTGTTCATTACCTAGAATGAATATCGAATAGAAAAAAATGCGAAGTTTCAACTCCATAAAAGCGATCTAGCTGACCCAAAACGACCTAAAAGGTGACTGCAGTCATCTTTTCTCTCCCGTCACATTGGGAGAGTTATTGCATGTCTAGTTGTATATATATCAATATTCGAACGACACTTCTAGGTCTTTTTTGCGTGTTATATTTTCATTTCAATTTTTTTATAGGTATGTAACTTAATAATAAAAACAAATTCCAAAAATTAATAAATAAAAAACCGATAATTAGGGTTGTCTAAACTTAAACTTCTTTCCTTCTCGACTTTCTTTGTGGAAACCTTACAGAAACTTATTAGGACTTTATTAAATTATGTCGAAAATTTAATATAAAAATTAAAGAAAGAAAACAGAAGACTGTTGATTTTTTCTGTTCAATTTTCATCATAACTTAATAATAAACCAATCCAGCCTTTATATACCAAAATCAAAATGTATATTTAATAAAAAATAATCATAGTAACCGACAATTAAAGGAGAATGCCCATTCGCCTAAGAAAAATGGGCCCACAATTTTTTTCTTGAGCTTGTCAATGATTTTTAGTTAATTTTGTACAAAAATAAATCTACTTCCTTATTACCAATCAGTTTTAATTTTTTCACCCGGTTTATTGAGCAATTAGATGTTTTATAATGCAATATTTGAGGTTATTATTATATTAAAAGCTTTAATAATTGCTATGAATCGAGGTCACATGTCGTGTCAAAATAAAATTTTTTTTTTTTATGTAATTAAACATTGAGCATTAATTGATAAATGATGTGTTGATATAATTAGAATGAATTAATAAAAAATTAGATATTATTGTTGCCAAACTATTAGTATCAAGTGGGCCCAAAAATGGGCATTCTCCTTTTAGTTCATAAACTATTGAATTAAAAAAGAAATAGACGCAATAAGGATGCAACGAGATAAAGTTTGTTCAGATAATATGAAGTAAAGATATATTTTTTCAGAACAATATCAGATAATGAGATAAGATCAAAAAAATAGGTGTGTTTAGTATGTATGATAAATAAATGTTTAAAATATTTGTAAGGATATTTTAATAGCATTAGCTATTAGCTAGTGTTTTTTTTTTAATTAGGTACCTACCTACATTATTTTTCTTCAACCATCTCTAACAATCTCTATAGAGAAATGGTTAGTACGCGACAGTTCTTAGGTTCGATTCCAGATCCAATATAAATAAATGTTTAAAATATTTGTAAGGATATTTTAATAGCATTAGCTATTAGCTAGTTTTTTTTTAAATTAGGTACCTACCTACATTATTATCCTTCAACCATCTCTAACAATCTCTATAGAGAAATGGTTAGTACGCGACAGTTCTTGGGTTCGATTCCAGATCCAAATAAATATTTATCTTTCATTTAATATACCTAGGTATATTGCATTAATATCTTGTATTGTATTTTTGTACTGACTTGACTGGCCTAATAAGCACAGTGGAGGTCCATGAGCGCCGACGACAAGAGAACCGCAGCACACGACTGACGACGCACGTGATTTTAATTATTAAAATAAAAAATGTTTGAAGCTTGCGTATGACTGCGTTTGCCGTAACAAGCTTGATTTGTCCTTGTCCTGATATCTATAGCTTACCCTAGTTTAGGGTGGTGTATTTATTGTTTTTAATTTTTAGGTTTAAAATAAACATTATTGTGACAACCTTTTGAGTGTCATCCCCCTCGTGATTCATTCACCTATAGAGATAACAGTGAATTCTTTGCATTTACTAATAAATCAATTCCATCGAAATAAATAGAGCACCAGATATTATAACTACTTTATTAGTGAAAAATTACAACATTAAGGACATTAAATAATGGTAGAAGTTATTGTTGAGAGATTGAGAATGAACTCGCAACCATCTGATCCTTATCCAATAAGATGGCTGCCTAAATGATTATTTAGTTTTAAGGCTTTATTACAATGAGAATATTATAAAATAGATATAAATATAAATTTAGAACACTAAATAAACAATTTAACTGGACGTTTGAAAAGCTTTATGCCTTGTGGTCACTGCAGGATTGAGGTGTTCTTTGTCTCAGAGAGTAGCTAGTTTTTTCCTAAGAGGGTAGCTTCTAAAGTTGATTACCTACTTTCTTCATACTTTAAGATTTACTATACTTATATAGGAATGTGTCCTAGGGTGTCTGTAAGTTTACACACCATTGGCCTAAGGTTTTTATGTTTTTCTATGTGCAACACTTTTTAGGGAGCAATGAATTTTCTAGGGAGAGCGAAAGAAGGCGTTGTCCTTACTTATCTATACATATAGTCCCAATTACAATTGTAAGCTGCATAAGGTTTTTTAATTTACCTAAATCATGTTTGCAAATAAAATAATCACTATTAGATTGCAATTAAAAATAACAAATGAAGGTTTAAAGTAAAACCATTAGCATAACAAGTAAACAGAAGACATGCACAAATAATTCTAACATCAATAAAACCAGTTACTTGAATACAATTGAACATTTCCTATTGCCTATTGTTAATTTTTTTTTAAACTATTTCCCACACTAATTTCTCTCTATATGTTTTTAATATGTTATAACTAACTTTCTATACTACTTACAATGCATGTCTTATGTGTTAAAGATAAGTATGTAAACATGATTTCAAACTAAATGAACTTTAACCACTTTTTTCATTTCAAAATAAAGTTTGTGTAAAAAGTTAAAATATAAGCATTTTTCTATACCCAATTATTAAATACGTTATAGTTGTAACTAATAAATTAAACAAAGCATAGAAACTCTTACCTTAACTGGCTGTTCCAAGGTGACATGTCTTTCCTCGAACTGTAATGAGTCTGTATGTGGTATAAATATTGCCCTAGGCAGTGCCCGGTCCTGGTTATTCGGCAGATCTGAACCAGGAGACCAGTTGTAGTCCATGTTCTTAATAGTGTTACTCATTTGAGGCTTGACTTTCTTGCTCTTTGCTATCACCATGGCACATACCACAATTCAGGGTCCGCATTCGTGGATCACGTGTAAAATTAAGGATCATACGTTTCAATTTGTTATAAAAATATATTCACTTGAACAACTGTTGGTGAAAGGTAGACCACTGCCATCTTGAAGCTCGTTCAGACTATTATGCCATCAAAGTTATTACTATAACAACAATTGATTTGATAAGCTCTCTTCGCCGTCACTTATGCAAATACAATTATTTATAATGAAACTTGATTCCGCTCAGACGTTACAGACGATAAAAATATAAAACACTATAAACTACCAAAAATTGGAACACTGCGGTTATGGCTCGAAACTTGGTCGTCGTTTTTGAAATATTAACATATTTAAAAAATCCTTATTTTAGAAATCATTATTTATTGCTCTGAATACGTCAAACGAAATTATCGTCCAAGGAACCCAAGGAACTTACGAAATGGAGCGACGAATAGACATTTGTTTTGTAATTTGTTGGGTAGGTTCATGTCACTTCATTCATTTGTTCAACAAATGTGTTTTCATTGAACAGAAGTTGCTGTCAAAAATTTAAAAAAAAAGAAAAACAGTGTACAATTTAGTAGTTCGAAATGTACAATTTGCTTTTATTGCATATTATTATACTTAATATATTTGTTAATAATAATAATAATAATAGTATTTAAAGCTTCTATTCTTTATTTAATTACTCGTATTAGGTAAAACTGGGACCATTTTAGAAATTAATAATGCAGCAATGGCCTATTGCCTCTATTTGTATTAAGAATTCCTTCTTGTAGCAATATGTACATATATTTAAATTATTTTGATAACCGAAATAAATAAGTAGGTAAGTGAATATTCTCTCGTTTTATTTGTCGGTCCCGATTCTTTTTTTTTTAAGAAAGGAAAATTCCAGATTGCCATAGACTATATAAAAAGAAATGCGTTTTCTTTGATGAAAAAAAGCATAGACTATTGAGACGTAGATTGTGCGAAATGTTTTGAAAATAAAGGTGTTTATATAAATATACATAGCTAATAAATTAGTTTAATAATTGGAATTTATAAAAAAATGTCATATATAAAAATATTGTAATTAAGTAAAGTTTACTCGGAACTATCATAGATGGCGCTATACTTCTTTCACAACGTCGACAGACGGCTATTGACGTCTTGAGCCATTTTAGTTTTTTGCAACGAACGGTTTCTGCTGTCTCGGGTTTAGCGGAGTGTGTTTTATCGCGTGTGTTTTTAATTGATTCCAAGTGGGAAATTTGTGTGTAATTTTTTTTAGTAAGTATAATCATATAAATTGATATTACAGCTACCATATACATTGTCTTTTATATTTACATACATTTTTTTTTCACTACATTTGGGCTATCAATATGGCCGATGTCCAATTTATTTGCTTTTTATTATATTCTAAGCGTGTTTGGTATGCTTTTAAATGTTTTTAACATATAAATAAACAAATGTCTCTGTTTTATAATTAATCCCTTGACCTCGATATTGTAACGTTTTATTACTGATGATTTTGACGTTTCGTTTCTGAGTCATTTTCATTTTGCTGCAGTGCTTTTCATTGATCACGGACGCGTATAAATTCTTTATTTTCAACAATTTTCATAATTCGAAGACATGTTTAATGTATTATAGTTAAAATATTGTTCATATATGACAAGTCTCGTCCGCTTTTGTTTGAATGTTCATCTTACAATTTCCTCTGTATTACGTGAATATTTTGTTGCATTGATACGGTTTCTAAATTAAATTATAAGTTAATTGAATAGTAAAATGCTACAATTGAGGTTACTAAATAAATTACTCCTGAAAATTCAACATTAGATATGTTTGGTAAATACAAATTCTCTTAATATTGATCATCTCTTATGTGTATATTATGGACCTGATATTGAAGATTTTTAATATTTTAACAATACTTTATAAATAAAATAAATTAATGACATCTCAAATACTGGTTAGTTTTTTTTTTCTTTTTATTGTTTCTAATGTTGTACACTTATAGTTATGACCTAATCTTATTTACATTACACTATGTCATACCAAAAACATATGTTGTAATTAAATAGACTTGGCTTTTCTGATGATCAGGCTACTCTGAGCTTTTCTATTATGGATATGTGAGTTAAGAGGTTGAAAAAAGTTTCAATCACCATTTTTGATAATCGATCTGAAACTTGGTAAACACATTTTTGCAGCCTTTAATCTTTGTCAAAGTAGTTTTATGTAGCCTTAAGGAGACTACATAGGTCACTTTGCAGGTGTTACTTGAAAAAGGGTGATAATATCCCGGGACAAAAGCTTCTACTAGCACCTCCCCTTCTGGAAGCCCTTTTTCCATCTCCATTCCATTACAGATGCCCTAGTACCCCTGGGAAGACGCCAAGGTTATGTTGGGCTCCCTTATAAACAGTTATACGACATGTTGTGTCAAGTCTACAGTTGTACAAGATCCACCGACTAAAACTCCACAGTGTTCCTCATAGCCACTAAAGTGCTGAGAAGTTGGGTACATGGTAGCATTCATCCAACTCCCAGTGGCTTTCTAGAAGCCTTCTCATGTAGGAAATTTTTCACTACAGATATAGTGTAAGATTAGTTCAAATAAAATCGCTCAAAAATGGAATTTAACATTTTTCATAAAGGAACAGATAGGTAATAGATGTAATGGTGACTTTTTTGAATTGAATTGTATATACAATCAAGTTAACTGTGAAGTTTGCTGTTGATTTTATGGTTTTATTCCTGATACCCATAGCACAAGGTTTTGACATCCAATTTAGCAGATTGTTATGTACATGTTATGTTATGTTGTTTATTTAAATTAATAAGGACTAAATAATGTTATTGAAAAAAAAAGGATGGAATAGGATGTACAATACATGTGTTATAGATAAAATGAATATTAACTAAGACATTATCCATTATAGTATGCTAATCTGTTGATAAAAAGTAATTTGTAATTCATAGATTGTTATTCTACATTTTAGGAAGTGTCCTTGTCTTAAATGAATTGTAAATGCAGCAACAATTTGCCTTGAGAAAGCATTATTTTACTTTACACAATCTTCCTTTGTATTTGTTGGAGACACTGTTTGCACGCAGGTCACATAGAAGAGACGCAAGGCCCTAACTTATGCGCACTACGCATGAGTGACAATTCAGACTAGACAAGGAACTGCTTGCACATTTTTTTTAAATGCCAGGCACTGAGTGATGAAAATACATGTAACATAGCACATTGGTACCGGTCAGAATATAGCGAGGTTCAACACGCGGCTTATCGATCGTGGGGTTCGTCCTTTACCTCTAGACTACAGCCGCTCATGAGCAGCTGTTTCCCATTATAATAAATTCGTTTCATTCAATTAAAAAATGCACTAGCAATGGAAATTGACCCTAAAGCTATATCTACATAACTTTGATAGGCAGATGTTTGAATATAAACATTTATAAAGTTGTTTACAGTCTTCTTTTAAAGATACCAAGCCTTGGATATAGATAGGTACATATTTTCCATAATATTAAACATTTTTCTTTTATTTTCAGGTGTGATAATGGCAACGGTGCTTTGTCCGTCGCCTGCGTGAATAATAAGACTTGTGCAGTGAATATTTGTGGGCTTGTAGCCTCATTCCAAAATCGAGCAACATGAAAATGGTGTTGTCACAACGGCAACGAGAGGAGCTGTGAGTATTTAATTTATTTATTGCACTCACCATTAGGTATATTATAAAGCGGCTTATTTGCAAAAAAGGAGCCATCAGGAATCTACAAACTATCCATTACCCGTGAGTGTGGATTGTCAATCTGGATGGTGCATACTCGTCTCCTTGGACCGAACAGCGGAGGCTATTGTGACTGTAGAGATTTCTCTGTTGTAGCAGTCGTTTCTGTCCACCGCACTCTAGCTTTACATCAGGCGGAGTGTTGTCATATGCCGAGCTACAATAAGAAATCTTTAGAACAGTGGTTCTCAACCTTTTTTAATGCGGCACACTTTTCACGATTTAAAAATTTGGCGGCACACAAAGAAAAAGATAATTTTAAAAATTATCTACTTACCTATAACACGCGTAAAATACTTTATGGTAATCATTTTAAATGTGCTAAATAAAATAATATGTACTACAAAAATAACAGTACGTTTATTAAGGGATTAATTACAAGTTAATAATAAGAATACTTGTAATGCAATTTTTTTTCTTTAAATCATATTATTTAATAATATTAACATAATTATATTATCTAAAATTTGGCGGCACACTTTTAGAATTTTGCGGCACACAAAACTGCCGCGGCACAGTGGTTGAGACTCACTGCTTTAGAAGTATGCATTTACCTCAAGAAATGATGAGTTCTCCATACAAATTTCCATCATCTATTTAACCCCATGAATTTGCAAAACGCTGAACATGAAATTCTTTATTTCTTACCAAAAGCTTAAATATGAATTTTCATATCCTTAAACTTGATGATAGATCTCCCATACTTTCACCTTCTAGTTTCCTTCCATACTTTGCTGGTGTGAAAGGTTCAAAAACATCATATTTATATAAGTATAGATAGCATAAAACAAAGTATTAACTAGTATTAGGGTTTGTGTGATAGGCGCGTTTATATTTTATTTATTTAGTTGTCATAGGGTTGTCAGACGTGTTGAAGTCAAAAATCGGACTACTGGTATCCTAAATATAAGTCCCAATTACGCGAACTTTATGCTGTAAAATATCACGACGTTCCCTTAAAGTACGTGCGTGCCCTTTCGGTTTTGACGCTGACGAAGTGAAAGTGTTTGAGAACCAGCTTCTAAAGGCCATGGTTATACTTAACAAAGTTTCTAGTCACCTATAATGTTATGGTTACTATATCATGCCTATTTTATATTACATTCTAATCGGCTAATGTTACTGATGATGGTTATTATCCCAGCCTGCGTTTTGGGGTAGTACCACGTTCTTGTCGCGTTTCGGAATCGGTTTGGGAATAGCCAAGTATAACGAAAGGAGTGTGCACTGTCGATTTGGATGGTGCGCATTCGTCTTCTTATGCCGGCATCCGCTGCCGGTAGAAATGTATCTCTAGTAGCGATTAACCTGCGTCTTAACGCGTTAATTTGAGCACTTATTAATGCATTACATTAACGTGGCCAAGACTTTAGCGCGTTATTCTATTATCGTCAATACTATTGGCATTACACGTTGAACGCTAACTCAGTAAAACTTTTAATGCCGTCCTGGGGTAGTACCACCACTTTCGAATGTAACGCCCGTGAAGTGACCTTGTCGCGTTTCGGGTGTAGTTTAAAAGTAGCCAGGTATAGCGAGAGATGTGTGCACTGTCTACCTAGATTGTGCATACTCGTCTCAGGCCGGCATAGCGGAGGCGACTGCTGCCCGTAGAGATTTCTCTGTAGTAGCAGTTGTTTCCGTTCATGGACCGCACTCTAGCTTAACATCATGCGGAGTGTTGTCGTCATATGCCGAGCTACAATAATAAAAAAAAAGTAACTATAGTTTTATCGCCGTAATTTTTAACGCGCTATTTATCGCGCATTTGGGTGCAGCCGTAGCATCGCAGTAGTTTTATTACATAAAAAAAACTCTAAAGTTACACTAACTGCTCTTTCGATTACAATCTTTACTATGATTATTGCAGTACATTGCAGAATAAATGAAACACGCTTGCAATAGGTGTAATGTTTAATTGTAAATTGTTTTGTAATTAATGTTTGATGGGAAATAGACTGTTATTGCATAAACGTTCGTTAAATAATAATTTTCCTATTATATCACATGGTAAAAGAACTCATTTAGGCTTTAGTCACACCTGTGATAGGTACTGCCCATATTAGCACTGCAAAAAGTGGTGTGTTGAGACAGTGGCGTTGCGAGTTGTTTAACTTTTCTAGCGCACCCCCCATTCGAAAACCATATAATATTATATATTCGCAAATTAATGAATTAATAAAGTGTAGTAGTAGTAAATATATTTTCCAGAAATCAATTATATAAAAAATGAAAATATATATAAATATAAAAAAAAAAAAAGTGATAGCGCTCAGAGGGACAACAAATTGTCGCAGATGCTAATATTACCATATTCAGTACAACATGTCGAGACTTGTAAAACGCCGCCGCTGCCGCCGGATGGATGGAATCACTTTTTTGATTGGCCAAGTTTACTTTTCTGACATCGCGTTTCGGGAATAGTTTGAAAGTAGCCAGGTATAAGAGAGAAGTGTGCACTGTCAATCTAGATGGTACATGCTCGTCTCCTCAAGCCGGCATAGTGGAGGCGACTGCAGCCCGTAGAGATTTCTCTGTGGTAGCAGTTGTTTCCATTCATGGACCGCACTCTAGCTTTACATCAGGCGGAGTGTTGTCACATGTCGAGCTACAATAAAAAAAAATCCACTCACAATACAATCAATTCATTAATTAACTAATCAATTCTTTCTTTTTTTTCGAAAACTATTAAGTAGTGGTTGGAACTTAGCCGCAACGGAAACCATAGTTAGATATTTTTTGTCGGGTTTTGGGAATATGGTAGAAATGTATTATAGCTGCAGGGAGTCCACCGGAACCAGCTAAATTTTGAAAGTGGTCTATGAGAAAAAATAGTCTGGGAATCTCTGTTCTTCTTCAGTTCTCTGTCTGAACCCTGCTCACGAAAGTGGTACGATACTGAAACGTTATTTCAAGGTATTTTTTTTGTAAAGATTGTATATAAAAAAATAAAAAAATAAAAATAGTTAAGGAAGTGATCTGCAACACTCGAATGACAACTATCTCTTCATCGTAACAATTTTTGCGTCATAAAAAAAACACCAATTTATTGATTCAAAGATTAAGGACCACTATAATGATGAAACAAAAACAAACTTAATTTCGATTCTTTTTTTTTTTTCTTTTTTTTGCAACACTGCATTTGGTAATAGCTACTTTGTTCTTCTTCCATATTTTTTTTCTAATCAACGTGATGAACCAAAATAATATAATATATTGTCGGTTACTTATTAATTTTTGACAAATTAAAATGCTGAATTTGTTATTAATGAATTATGTTTAAAATTGAACAGCAAATAAAAAATTAACGCAAACATATTTCCAATTAAACGCCAGCGGCTTAGCTGCTTAGTGGTCGAAGCATCACGCGAAGCGGAAGGTTTGGGTACGATCCCCACCTCGTATTGTTGTGTACGTGTTGTTTTTTTTTTAATTTTCATCATAATTTATAAGTAAAACATGTAGGTGTTTAAAATTTGAGAAAGTTTACCAGGAGGATACTACCGTCATATCGCAGTAAATATATGCTTTATGAGATTTGCAAAAAGAAACGCAACGTTAATCATTGCGGTAAAGTTGTACCGATGAAATTAACCAAAAATGTTAATGTATACAGAAGTTATGGATGATTCCAATGCCACAACGGAGATTCCGCGTTCCGTTCGAATATTCTACTTTACGGATCGGGGTCATCTCTATCTGTTGAGATACCTACCCGTAGCTTATTTGAAATAACATTAACAACTGTTTTTCTTTAAACAAAGATACTAATATGTTTTCTGGTATGCCTCCGGTTAAAAAAGTCATCAAATTATTAGTGTACGGTACTCGAACGGAGCATAGGGCTCGCCGTGAGTAGGTGGCACAAACCCTGATTTTTGAAATTAGAATGCGTCAATATTTTCGCAGTTGGGTCGGTCTTGGGTACACCGGGTACGGTGTAGGGCTGGTCGCAGCTAGATTAGTGGCCGGTATTGACCCACGCAGAGAATACCTATACCTGCTGAATTCACACGGAGACAAATACAATGGCATGCAACGGAAAGGTGTGTAAAGTGGACTTACTGCTTGAGGAGTAGACAGGACACACTGATTACACGATGATTATGCAGATTGAACTCTCTCGACGTTGATTTAATTGTTTTTAGCCTTTACTTGAATCTCGCGCGCGCGCCGTCGACCGAGACCGTTGTACTACTCTGTTACGCGCGCCGCGAGAGGGCAGCACCGTCGTTGGATGCGTTCACGAACGCGAGTTTCAGACACGTTCGTAGTGAGGATGGAAGTTTGGAACACCAAGGCAGGGAAAAATTATCATGGAGTGTTACAAGCCACGACATTTCCCCCCACATGAAATCAGCCTGGATTTCACAAGATAAACTATGCGGTGCCAAACAAACCACACGCTAGCCACTAGATATATGTACTCGGATATCACAATTTAAAGTAAGAATTGTATCCTAATACAAAAAAGATAATGATAATACAAATAAAACGAATAGTAAAAATAAAACTAAGTCTAACAAATTACATACTGTAACTAACCTATTACTAAATTAGAATAAGATAAACTTAACTAAAAAAAAAGAAAATAAATTAATTTGCTATAGGTAAGGGGCAGACTTTGACCACTGGACGTTCGAGTGTGCCTTTAGTGGTGCGTAGCGTTACAACACGAGCTAAAATGTCTGCGCCCGGATATACTAGGCTGAATCTCAATGTGATTGAATGGTTTATCAGGTTGTTACAGATGTCTTGTTGATTTGTGATTAAAAGTTGATGCATTTCGCTTAAGTACCGTTTACCACCGACAAATTTGGTTCCACAGTCTGTGACGATCGAACGACAAAGTCCGCGACGAGCCACAAAATGATCGAGAGACACCTTTGTAGACAAGCATACGAAGTGGCAGATGTCTAACATGCGTGGTCCGCAATGAAGGTAACATAAATGGAAATGATCAACGATAAACGATGATAATCGACTTCTCTTGGGCGAAAGAATGGGTTGCATTGACGCTTTGGACAAATTTGAATTTTTTAAGCGTCCCCCCACACGCAGAACTCCATCCGAGTCTAAGAACGGGAAAAGTCTTTGTATACGTCGACTGCACGGGAGTCTCGATTGCACCTTTTCGATTTCGCTTGAGAAGGAGATAATTTGAACGTATTTGATTAATATTGTGTGACTCTCCTGTAACTCGGTTTTCGATAACGAATTGAACAGTCGATGATCACAAGTTTGTTTACAGTTTTTAGGAAAACGTCGAATCCGAGCTAAAACGCGTTGTATACGTTTGAAGGATGAGTTTCTCTCTAATAGTAATTCTAGAATATTATAATTTCTATCTGAAATAGGGAACTGGGTAATCGTTTTAAATTTCGGTACGACTTCCGGTGTACTAAAACTCCTGGCCGGCCAGTGGGGCGGAGTATCAATGAGCCAAGAAGGACAGGTCCGCCGCAATAATCGAATCGATAATCGAATTAATTTTAAATTATTTAATTCAGCCTGGAAATGTTCCCAGTCGTGAGCTACGTCACGAGGGGCCGGATCAGCCCAGTTTAGTTTGATACGCCATAGATTTTGAATCAGCAATTTTGCTAATAAAATCGTAGGAGTCAGCCATCCAACCGGATCATAAATGCGTGCTATGTGCGATAGTATTGAGCGTTTTGTATACTCGACGTTGGTTTTCGAAACGGAGTAAGTAAAATAATCGCCTGACGGATCCCATTGGACGCCTAATATTTTTAACGTGTACTGATTGCTATCTTCACAAAACTGCTTTGGAGACTGACAATGTTCCGACGGAATGTGTGCGAGAAATTCGCGCGAGTTGCTGCTCCATTTTCTAAGTTCAAATTGAGCAGAACTGAGTAAAGCGACGAGCTGATCTTTTAGTTCGAGCGCGGCACCAACAGATGGCGCTCCGGTTAAGGTGTCGTCCATGAATACGTCTGTTCGCAGAACTTCAGCCGCACGAGGCCAACGGAAGCCTTCGTCGTCCGCTAATTGCCGCAGTGTACGAATCGCTAAAAAGGGCGAACTGCTAACACCGTACGTCACGGTATTGAGTTCGTACTCGATCACCGAATTAGAAGGTGAGTCTCGCCATAACACGTGTTGACAGTGCCGATCTTCCGGTCTGAGTAAAATGTTTCGATACATTTTAGAAATGTCGGCTGTAAATACCACAGAGTGTAGCCGAAACTTAGTTAAAATTTCTACAATGTCCGCTTGTAACTTCGGACCGGAATGCACGATGTCGTTTAGCGATATGCCGTTATTAGTTTTAGCGCTCGCATCGAACACAACTCTCAGTCGTGTAGTTGTGCTCTCAGGACGGATGACGCAGTGATGTGGAATCAAGTAACGTAAGCTGTGTGTATCCTTCGCAGGCTGCATGTGTCCTAACGATTCATACTCACGCATGAAGTTGACATAATCAGTCTTTAACTGATCATGACGAGCCAAGCGTCGCTCAAGATTTACTAATCGATTGAGCCCCTGTTTAAAAGAACTTCCTAAGACAGAACTTGGCTGCTTTAATAAAATTGGTACAATATATCTGCCGAATCTGTCACGCCTAACCAACTTCGTATACATCTGTTCACACTCGTCGTCCTCTGGAACTGATAAACGCGCACGCGGTGGTTCTTCCACCTCCCAGAACCGTTTCACGACGTCTTCGAGTTGAAGAGTGGAAGACACCAGTGCTGTAACTTGAGCACGTGTGGGATCACTATTTTTCAATTTGCCCGTTAACACCCAACCGAACACGCTGTGTAGTGCGGTAGGTAGACCCGGTTGCGGTGTTATGCGTAGACCGTCATATATGTCATGAAACATTTCCGCGCCTAATAGCATGTCGACGTCTGACGGCTTGTCGAAGTCGTCGTCTGCTAGTATTAGATGTTTGTAGTGTTCGCGCACAGAAGACGAAATTTCAGTCAAAGGTAGCTGAGATGTGATACTGGTTAATACGATAGGTTTGATATTAAAACGAGGTACGTCGAACGTTCGCGGTGTAACCGTGCAGGACGTGACGCCTCTGACTTGATGTACCATATTCTGGCCGACGCCAGAAACGGAGATATTGCAACGTCGCAGAGGAAGAGCGAGCCGTTGCGCGCAGGCAGCTGTGATGAAGCAATCCTGCGCACCGCTATCTATGAGCGCGCGTACTAGGTGGCTGTCACCCGTCGAAGAGCTAACTCGCACGACGCATGTGCCCAGTAGGACGAGAGCACGACTGTGTTCTATGTGAGCAAGACTGCTGCTGGTGGACGGTTGTGGTTCGCCGACCTGGACACTCGCTTGCTTGTCGGAGTGCAGGAGAGAATGATGACGACCGCCGCATGAGGAACACACCGATTTAGAATAACACTCGTCTACGTTATGCCTAGATCTCAAACAATTAGAACACAAAGATTTTGTGATAACTATATTTAATCGACCTTGATAGTCAAGGGATTGAAAGGTTTTACATTTATATAAATTATGTTGTTGACTGCAACACGGACAAGAATAATTTTTCATGTTATTCTGCGTTGTTAAATTATTACTTTTATAATTCTGCCTACCCCTATTTCGAACACCGTTATTATTTACCGCCGACTCCAAAGGTTTCGCCTTTGAGGAGTGGTGACACGACTCAGCTGTTTTGTACTCACTCGTTTCTAATATTTTGACATATTCCTTTAAAAACTTTAGCAATTCATCGAAACTAGGGATCTCAGATTTATTTTGTAATTCGAATCGCTTACGCGTATCCAAATCTAACGCCCGCGATGATAAGTGAAATAAAATGAAATCGCCTAAATTGTCAATTTTCATTTGTTTGAGGGCATTGACCGACTCAAACAATACGTTAACGAGACGTGATAATTCATTTAAATTGCTATTTTTTAATGGTGCAAAATTATAAATTTTATCCAAATAAGTCGCTGCTATGAGACGATTATTTTGATAACGTTCACAGAGTGAGGAATAAGCTACAGGATAATTTGAGTCCGTAATAGGTAACCCCTTAGCGATAGAAAGCGCTGAGCCGCTAAGACAGGAAATTAAAAAATGAAATTTTTCTATGTTTGATAACGATTTATTATCATGTACTAACCGTAAAAACGTATCCCGAAACGTAGGCCAATTTTCTATATTGCCATCGAATTTTGGTAATTCTATTCTAGGTAAATGAGCAATATTATTTTCGCCGCTTTTATTACGGGACGAATCGGACGCAGCGCTTGAAGCGCTTACAGCGCCGAGCGCCGTTTCGCTTGTAACCAACGTTTCAGCTATTTCCAAAACTTGATAATAAATGTCATCGATCGCAAACACTCGCTGCATGTCTACAATGGTTTTCGGTTTTAATTTTAAAGTCAATGCATTGATTTCAACCGTTAAATTAATAAATTCTTCTCGAATTTTCTCGATATTTTTAAATCTCGCACGAAATGCACCAACTTTCTTTTTATCATTTTGTGCCTCAATGGACAAATCATAAATAACCTGCATACACCGAAAAACGTATTCTTGTTTCTTAACAAGTGAAGTTAAATTCTCTTCAGACATTGTTAATTAGGTATTTAATGTAGGTAGGTCAGGTAAGAACAACAAATGTATTTAAATAATAAAAAAATAATGAAATATCGATATGTACCGATTAGCCTATTTATAAATAACGTATTTGTTATAAAAAAACTAGTTTTAAGTAGAACAAATATAATTTGCAACCTAAATAAAAGTTAAAATTATAACCCTACCAATTTAAAGAGGTATCCGAGTACATAGATCGACGTACGATGTACAAGACCACCCAAACTGGACGAATAATATTGACGCAACGAAACTTCTTTCGTAAGTGAACTATTTTACACATCAAATGAGAGTTTTCTTATGAAATTGAACCTCTTTGATGGATGTAAAACTTCTCCACAGATATCCGGCTCGAAGGACCACAAAAATAAGGGATGTACGGTACTCGAACGGAGCATAGGGCTCGCCGTGAGTAGGTGGCACAAACCCTGATTTTTGAAATTAGAATGCGTCAATATTTTCGCAGTTGGGTCGGTCTTGGGTACACCGGGTACGGTGTAGGGCTGGTCGCAGCTAGATTAGTGGCCGGTATTGACCCACGCAGAGAATACCTATACCTGCTGAATTCACACGGAGACAAATACAATGGCATGCAACGGAAAGGTGTGTAAAGTGGACTTACTGCTTGAGGAGTAGACAGGACACACTGATTACACGATGATTATGCAGATTGAACTCTCTCGACGTTGATTTAATTGTTTTTAGCCTTTACTTGAATCTCGCGCGCGCGCCGTCGACCGAGACCGTTGTACTACTCTGTTACGCGCGCCGCGAGAGGGCAGCACCGTCGTTGGATGCGTTCACGAACGCGAGTTTCAGACACGTTCGTAGTGAGGATGGAAGTTTGGAACACCAAGGCAGGGAAAAATTATCATGGAGTGTTACAAGCCACGACAATTAGTTTTAGAAGAAACTGCATAGCTAGGAAAAATCACTACGCTACGCCCACTTGGCTTTATATCTCTTAGGCCCCACAAGCGTATCTCTACTCACCTAGATAGTTCTTTTAAGACGGAGGGCATATTAGTTGCTCTTCGAAGACAATCTTGTCTCAGAGGACCTGGTGGGTTTGGTGAGACCTAGAAGACAAAGCTCAATATGTTGGGGTAGATAGGGGGCAATATAATATGTGTGTGTAAATACTCTCGAGATGCCTATTCAGTTTCATTCGTTTCTACAAGGCTAAATTAAAGTAGGTATCACCTGCCACTTTTATATTTGTAGGCATCTGCTAGCCACGGCAGGTGAATATTTTATTGACTATCCATTCGTCTCACTTTCGTTCTTGTTAATATTTAATTAAATCGGTGACAAAGTGGTGTGTTTTTGTTTTATGTTTCGAAACATTTTTTTTTAAAGATACGTTGCAATTTGACTATGGTTTCCTTGTTCTCTGGGTTACGGCAAAAAAAAATAACATACTCGTAATACCCAGGTGCGATGCTATGTCCCAGCCCTAGGCTATGAAAGACTACGAAACGACATTGACTAGTAAAGTTCACATGCACTACACTTATCCAGAAATCGTCTCTTTTAGCCTGCGAAGGACTCCGCAGTTCACTTTCACCTCTCTTTGGAACCGAGCGCGATGAATAAATTTTTAGGTTAAAAATAAACAAATCGATTTTACCTAATGTCTAAAAGTCGCGCTTACTGTTTGGCTGCGGTTCCATCTACGTTAGCGTTAAGTTTAATACCTGCGTTCAACTATACGATTAGCGCGTTAAAAATTACGTCATTAAAAATATGGCTTCATTAAAAGTTCTGTTCGAGTTAGTGTTTAACGTGTAATGTCAATAGTATTGATGTACGTAGATTGTTAGATCTTATTTAACATAATGCATCAATTATGATTGCACTTATTAACGTTAATATGCAGATGAAGCTATAATAAAATTACATACATAAATACATATTTAAATATTTAGTTTAGGTAATTCGTAACTCTTCATCGATTCAAAGAGTGTGGTAAACAGACTAACGATAGTTATTACTGTAGTACCATCACTCGTGAAGCGCCCCAAGACACATTTCGGGACCAGTTTGTAAGCATAGCGGACGCGACTGCTCCCTCTAAACAATTCTCTATGATCCATACTTTAGCTTAACATATCACGCGGAGGTAAAAATAGATTCGCGGTAACCATGTTATGTTTTTCTTAATAACCCGTTCTTCTCAGTGAAAGTATAACGAAATATCATAGTTATTATTCAAATTAGTTGCCGATTACAATCTTATGGGTCCGATTGTTGCGTTCCAACGGGGTTACCCCAGCATCGAATACAAATTATTACGTCACACTTCATTCATATTAGCATAATCGATCATAAGCAGATAATCGTGTTGTATAATGTGTAATGAAATAAATTATTTTGAAAGTGTAAGTTTGTATGGGTCAATACTAGGTGATGTAGGGTTAGTGGTCATCTGGCCCACTGGAAACTGATCCCACGGGTCCACTTGTCACCTTTACAATTTTATAGTAGTCAAGTGGCCCTACTAAGCAAATTTTTTTTTATTGTAGCTCGGCATGTGACAATATAGTATAATCTAGGCGTCTTGGGCCTAAACACTACACTTCTTTTATTATATAGGAGGCTACTGGCCCCACGTAATAGACGATATGTTAAGTTTCTATTAGGTATACTGTTTGCTTTCAAGATACGTATTTCTATGTTTTCTATTATTTTTAAACGCGTAACAGTTAAATACAAGACTTGATGATAACATATATGTCGGAACGGTCATGAATACGGACTCTCATTTGAACGATTACGGAAACTAACCTGGAACAAAATGAATACGTGGTCATGAGTACAAACACTAACTGAATATGAAACAAAAGCGTCGTTACGCTTTGACAGAGTCTCTGAAAACAAGCCACGCGACGAACATGTTGTAACTTGTTTGTCCGGAGGAACTGTCGTGTTTCAGCATATTTGCTTAGTTATCGCCCACAAATGGAGGATAGAAGCCTTGGACCGCTCGTCCCGTTCTGTCATATAAATATATTTATTAGTTAGGATGTGCCTTGTCAACTTGGAGGGTGCATATTAATCTCAAGCTACTTAAGCCTAACATCAGGCGAGGTTAGACACACGCAGAGTTACTGTAATACAAATTACGTCGTACATTTTTGTTGAACATTATAGAAACGTCATCTTCACGGCTAACACTACTGCCCACGATCACTTCAATGTCCATAACCTTTATGAAACGAGATTTATTTATAAACAAGACTTTACGCAATGTTATCTCAGATGCTTCAGTTTTTCGTTTAAAAATATACAATTCCAATGGGCTTTTTTTAGATATAGGTAGGTTGTAGGTACGTAATTATATATTGATTATTTGTTATTTTTTATTAATTTTTAGCATATACGTTGTTTTAAACTGATGAAAACTGTACAGATGGAAAACGCGCACGTATGATATGACCACACAGCCATTGTCGCTTCACGTGACTGTCTCAAATTCGTCTTTCTATTCTGACCGTCGTCAGTCCTTCCGACTTCTGGATCGACATTGTAGTTGCCAACATTTATTTCGCAGATATTAGTATTTTTTATATAATCCGCCCAGCCCTGTCTTTGCTCCTTCCTCCACAAAGCCGACGTAGAGGACGCGAATCGAAGGATCACACTCTAGCTTAACATTAGATGGAGTCATATGAGGAGCTACAAAAAAAAAAACGAACAAAATATAGTATTTTATGGAGAGAGCAAAAAGGGTAAATTCTATCTACTTGGTCTCTTGAATTATCGTAAAATAATTCTACTACCCTGGCTGACGTCACGTATTACTGAGGTTGTTTTCATCCTTTTGTTGTTCAAGATTCTGCATAACGTATTATTAAGTATTCAAAACAGATCGTAGATAGGAGACCGACCAGCTGATGGGGGTAGGTGTAAAAAATAGGCGCAAATGTAGTATAAAATAATGCTTTTTGTTTATTAGGTGTTTCTTTAATTTTTGTTATAGCTACAATCTTTGGAAATAATGTAAATTTTTTTTTAAGATACTTTAGGTTTTACCCTAGGTAGGTACTTCTTTTTTGTATATTAAAATTATTTTCCTTGAGAGCGATATTGTATGTCCTTGACATGAAGCTGAATGATATTGATTTTATAGAAAGTTATTTTTATTAACTATCTTTTCGTTTGAGAGAATGTAAACATAATGCGATTAAAAAATACATATCTGCTAAGTTTAATAAAATATTATCGTTGTTTTTTTATTACATATTGAAGATTTATGTTTATTTATCTTAATAGGTAATGACGTTTTATCATCCGGGTGCTTATTATAAGCACAGTCAACCTGGACGGTACAAATTCGTCTCCACGAGCTGGTATAGAGGAGGCGACCGATGCCTACATGTATACGTTCTAACTTGAAATCAAGCAGAGTGTAGTGTCATATGCCGGGCAATTTTAAAAGAAATGCTTAGTTAAAAATAGAAAATAAATTTTAAAGAGTGGTACACAGACTTATTATGGTTTTACGTGCACATTCGACTCGTCAAGCCGGCATAGCGGAGACGACTGCAGCCTGCAAAAATTTCATCAGTTGTTTTCGTTCAGGGATCGCAATGTAGCTTTATATCAGGCGGATATATTAAATATTATTACATATTAAAACATTTTCGACTTGTATTAAATTTTTTTTCTAGCATATCCCTAAGTTTTTATTTCTTAATATAATCTACAAGGTTAATATGAATTCTAAACATCCAATTTCAACGTTAATGTATTCCGCAAAAGGTTCCCTAAGTTGATACCTTATAATGGAGGTTCAGAACAACCGTTGCATTAAACGGAGTCTGGGAAGAGCTCTATTCTCGCTACATACTAACATCGAAACGTCGACACGGTTCATAAAAAAATGTTATAATATACATTATAATTATATTGTCTTATTTACATATGACATTACTCTGCCTGATGTTAAGCCTTTAGAGTGCAGTCCATGAACGGAAACAGCCGCTTCCACAGAGAAATTTCTACAGACTAGTTTCCTCGGCTATGCCGGCTTGAGAAGACAAATGTGCACCTTTCAGGCTGACAGTGCGAACCTGGTTATTTTCAAACTGATCCCAAAACGTCACTTCACGGGAGTTACACTTGAAAGTGGTGTAAATATCCCAGGATGGCAGACTGGGCTAATATTCATCATTAATCTGCCCACCGCTTTTTCAATATAGGTTGATGTTTGATATTCTATATTATAATATGAGAGCTTAAGAAATTACGTCGAGAATATGTCTTCTTGTCGCGTCTAGCGGAATGCTGTTCGCAACCCGTTGCCTATTGTGCCGCATACCTGCTGTGGCGCTGACTCTTTATTGTATCACTTCTATGTATGCCTTTGTTGTTTTATAATTCTTTTATTAAATGATTCTTACACCGAACGAACTCTACGCCCTTTCGAAGCTTTCATAAGGTTAGGTAGGCTCTGCTGTATTATTGGTCAACTAGACGGCGCATATCTTCTGTCCGGTCAGCATATATATTTTTTAAAATTATATATTTTTATATATATTGTTACGTTACGTTACGCGAGACAGCATGCGTCGAAGTTTCTAGAACGGTCTCGTATAAGCGTCGTAGCGTAAACATCTTCCACTATAGCCACTTTTGTGGGCGTGACCTTTTTTACATTATAATTAGTAAACAACTTCGACGAGATCTTTCTCGAAGCTTCTTTCTGTTTGAGTATAAATACCGACACCCGAGTGTCCCAGGAGGAGTCCTATTCTGGATGCGATACAAGCAACACCTGCGATAACAGCAGACCAGCGACCGAAGTCTTGTATTATTTATTTTAAACCCCCCACGAACGCAACAATATTTTGCGTGCATTTCTCATTAGATACAAATGGATAGGGTAAATTTAAAACATACCTAGTAATAATTATGGATGTCTTGGCATACTGACTAAAACCCTGTGTTTCGTTCAACGCATAGTGGACGGTGTCTAGGCACTCTTTAAACATTCATCCAGACTTCGTCCTGCAGAGGTCCGTTGTAGCGGACCGAATCCTATTTGTTAGAAAATATATTTATGTAATTTCTTCTTTGCTGTCCATACGAATGTATGTGCGAATATAAAAGGCATAATTATGTGTACGAGAAACAAATAGTCGCGCTTTCGAACCCGTTCATTTAATCAAGTACCCAATAATGTCTGTGTATCATGGCTGCAATTAGATGTTACTTCTCTATAACTGGAAAACCGTTTATGTTATTAAACCCTGCGGTGTGAGTTATGCAAAAAGTTGCTGGTTTAAAAGGCGATGATGCAACGCTAATTGCTAGCGTC
Source organism: Tinea pellionella (assembly GCA_948150575.1). Taxonomy (NCBI): domain Eukaryota; kingdom Metazoa; phylum Arthropoda; class Insecta; order Lepidoptera; family Tineidae; genus Tinea; species Tinea pellionella. The sequence continues at coordinate 5,886,269 of OX411258.1, forward strand.
AGATTATACAGTTGACATGTAGTTTAAGATAATTTCACATCTGGTTTCCGTTTATCACCACATCCACGTCTTTGGGGTTTAATTTCTGATGTTTTGCTGAAGATTAGCATTAAATAAAGCATAGTTGATGGTTATTTTCAGATGTGTATGGAAATGTAAATAAAGTAACTAAGTGCCGATGTTTCGATCATTCCTTATTTATATGGCGACCTCCAATTCTTTATTGAAATAATGATTTCAGTAGTTGATCTTCCTTAACTGCCTTATTCTACACAACAGTGCTATCAGTAACGGTGTTGACGAAAGGTCGAGCTTGGATAGGATAGACCACGGATTCGGTCCGATATCGTAACATATTTCAACGTGTGGACTGCGAATCAAAAACGTGGTGAGGCCACGACTCAATTCCAGTACGTTTGCAAACATACCCACATTTCGAGCGCGAGTACGAGTATAACCCTAACATGTTTATACAATACGAGTATGTTCTATAATTTACGACGGTGTGTCTGAAGTTGAAGAGATCTGTGACAACTTGCCAAGCCATTTCAATGCGTTGAGTAATACAATTACTGACCATTGTTCCCTGACAACAATGCGCTTACACTTGAGGATTAATTCCTATGATACTATCTTTACTACTATGTTTTTCTTTCATTCATTCGCATGGTGACGTATCTATTTGTCACCGGTTAAAAAATGATTTTGCTACGTAGACGTTTCAATACTAAGCCTTTAAAAGTATAGTATACGACTTCTCTAACTTATATTATGCGTTCTCATCCCATCTCTAACGCCCAGGATACACGAGGCCACTGTTTTGTAAGCCAGTTCAGTAAACTTATGGCAAGCGTTTGTACAGAACTAGCTTAATTCCTGGACCAGTAATCTAAAGTAGTGTCTCAAGCCAGGAAAGTTTAATATAATGGTGTTCTATTTTTTGACCCATAATGGATTATTGCCCTCGTGGTAATTTGGAAATAAGAAACCCTTTAAATGGATGTCACCCACATTATTAGAAAGCTCAAACCTTCCATACAATCTATTCCATTCAAATCCACCTCTATCCTTTTGATTAAGACCTATTCAGACGTTTGAGCGTAATTGGGGTACAAACATACATACTTTTGCATTTATATTATTAGTGTAGGTTACTTTAAAAATCAATTGAACATTAACAGCTATATGAATAGAGGCTAATTTAGATTTGTATCCAATATAAGTGAATGTTCTAACAAACGAGTAACTCGATTGTATATCTTATTATTCTGCCTCAAAGCTCACGGGAATTAGCTGAATAGGGATTCGTATGACGTATTATTTACGTCGTAGGACGGAGACGCGCCTCGGTGGCGCGGTGACTCCGACATGCCAGAGATCGATACTGGAATAGCGTGGGCGTACCAACCCCCACGTTTAGCATGCCAGAGTATCTATAATTTAGTTGAAATTATTTTTTTATGATACTTTTTTCCCTCACAATCTTCTCTGTTGTTTGTTTTTTGCTTTATATTTGTTAATTTAATTAAATATTTATCTCGTTAATTAAATATTTAAAAAATGCAAACCTGACCTTTATATCTTTTGCTTTGTCCTTGTTCTGATATCCTAATTTAGGGTCAGGCGATTGATTGTATTTATGAGAATATTTGTTTATGTGAAACGTACATATTTTAAACCAAGTAAAGGTATCCAATTAAATCTGGGAAAGCTACCCGCCTTAACCCTCCTATGACGTTACAGCAATCGATAACGAACTCTATCGTCACTCGTATTAACAAGTTAGCTTGAAATAAAATCTATTTGTTGTCGGTGATTTAGATGTTTGTTAAAGAAAACTTTGTTGTTATAACGTAGTCATAGGGGCAGTAGTTCCACCAAACTCTATATCTCATTAAAGTCTTTCCACCTTCCTACATCCTGGGATCTTTGGGGAGAGGCATCTCACAAAGCCTGCAGCCTGAAGTGCAGAAGCAGTCTTCATCAGTCTCAGTCGACATCAGTCCAGATGCGGTCATATGATTTAAAAAAAAAAATAGAATAGAAAGAAAGAAGGAAAGAAAACTTTATTCATCCTAGCACAACATTTATGAGACAATATAGCAAGTCTGTGACGCGAATGTGTAGGGACGAAAGGGCGCACAGCTCAGCATATGCTAACGAGCTACACGAGGCAGCTCGTAGCGCTGGTTTTCAGCTGGAACCCTGGACAGATGGACGCGAACGGTGTGATAAAATATTCTGAAATAAAAAAACAAAAGCAATAATAAATAATAGTAAAAAAATAAATAGTATAAATTAAATACATACAGCAGTGAAAATCTGATAAATACGAGTAAAATAATAGTTTGTACCTAGCTAAAAAATGAATGAATATAAATACATAGATTAGATAAAAAAATAAGTATTAATTACATAAAAAATAAGGATTCGCTTATTGGAATAACATTGCATAGGACTGTTGGCGAAAAGGCGTGACAATTGTATTGTATTGTATAACGAAAATGTTAACAAATTAATTGGTTCATTGTTATTCTTGTACTATTTACTTAATTAGACTTTCTAACTTTATTTTTAATTTAAAAGAGAATTCAGATGATAATGCACATTAAATTACGAGTCACGTCCCTTTATTCAAATTGCATGTGCGTGTTTCTAATACAAAACGTTTAAATGGCATTGGTTTTTTTGTATTAAATACCTACTTTGTTTTTTATGGGATGTTACCAGCTGATCTGAAGTAGAAAGGTCTTCCTAGAGCAAAATTATATCGCTTTTTCCTTAAGGATATTAGTTTCTCGGTTCCTAGAGAAGTATACTGAAAAAAAAAACGTGATCAACATTGTCATCATTAGCCCCCCCGAAAAATTGCCTAATATTTCCAAACTTGAAACTGACGGACAGCTTTGTACATATGTTTTCCATTAATAATGCAAATATAGTTTTTTTTCTTTTAATTTTTGACATTTTAAAATATTGGATTTGTTAATAATTATTTTAAAAAATATGATAAGAATCTAATAGAAAAATCAACACGCAAACAATAGCCCGAGGGCTTGTCGATGAATAGAGAAGTTTCGTTACAAGACGACTGGTTAGTTTAGTGGTCAAAATATCCGCGGTCATAGAGTAGGACATGGGTTAAATCCCCACTTTAGCTTAGGTTACTTTAATAAGAAATAACGAGTAAGTAGTGCATGTATCGTCTCTCGGAATGTTACCTTCACCGTTCATCCTAACAATGGGGTATTGAACTTTACAACTAACTTTTACAACCATTGTGTTAACATCTCACTGTTATGAGGCACCTGTAAGTAAAGGCAACTTTATTCACATGTTATTTCGTATGCCAACGCTTCTGAGCATAGAGGATTTCTTTTTAATGTAGCTCGGCATATGATAACACGTATGATGTTTAGCTAGAAATAACGTTGCTTTCGCCATGCTGGTCTCGAAACGCGACAAGGTTACTTACCGGGTGTTACACTTGAAAGTAGTGGTATTAATCCAGAACGGTAGACTGGGCTAATAACAATCCTCAGTCTGTCTACCACGCTTATCTATAATAATTAATTAAAACTATCTGCAATCATTTCTTTTGTTTACCGACTAAAAAGTAAACTCTAACAGACAGTTAGCTGTATCCTCTCACTAGTATGGAACATAGGTGTTATGTTGCTTGTTTTCTTGTGATAACCATACATATACACAGAGATAAGCTGAGTCAATTAAAAGCGACAGTTTCAATTCCAAGTTACTCGGTTTCCTATAATTGGTATCATTTGGAACACTTGCTCCAAACATCAAATTTATAGTAACGGAAATATAGCGTGAAAGTTATTTTCCCAGCGGTCTGTACTAATATAACTGCTCTGCTTGTTGTACGTAACCTTCCCACATTCAATTTTGTACCATATTACATTGTCATAAGGTCTCGATTTGATATCATCGAGTTGTATGTTATCTCTGATAGTAGCAACACACAAGACCACTTTCGCTATGCCCCCAGCACCACCCGCTCTACTGGTGCTTCATCTGGTTTGATCGTTCCCACGCGAACAATAGGAACACCCGCGACATCGTTTGTATTGCGAATTGAAACAATTTCACCGCTCCGTGCTTTGAGATTCGTTTTCTTTTACACTTCAATCTCTGACGTAGACCATTAATCATTAAAAGTCGAATTGTCTTAGTGAAGATGTTTTTATTAAAATAACCTTCGATTTTTTTTTGTTTCTTTTAGCCGGTAACTCGATTCTGACTTAGTCAGGTGGTAAACTAATATTTCTTACTGACGTATTTTTTAAACCTTGGGCATTTAAAAAAGCTTATTTACGTTACTTAAAATATCCTGAAAAAGCAACGTTTTTTTTTCTTTGGATGTGGATGTCAATGGATGGTGATATTGGTCTCTTCAAGGTGGTACAGTGTAGGTAACTACTGCCTGACATTTGTGCTAGCAGTTGTTAAGTACATGGATCGCACTCTATTTTAACATCAGACGGAGTGTTGTCACATGCCGAGCTACTTAAAATTAAAATCAACATTTGTAAGACCGAGATCATTTAATTATTATAATTAAGGAATGTTCGATTTTCCGGCCTTTAGTCTTTGGATGTTCAACGTTCGAATGGTTTTAATATATTTTCTACAGCTGAGTCACTATTGTCTAATGTCAAATCGCAACAATGTGACGTAACGGCTCGAGGTGGTCAGCCTTTGACTTGTCAATCGCGTGTGGTAACCACCGGGCGTCGTGTGACATTTAGGCTGGTTTAAATTACACACATACCTGTACATCACATATCGCTGACTGGATGATGTAGCCGATCATGTTGTTACGTTTATACTGTTCATATCGCTTCAATATCACTGTACCCCGAAATGGAATTCGATATCAGAAATGTAAACAAAGGTATTGCAACCCTCATTTGAGTCGTTTGTCGAAAAGTACTAAACTATATTGTTAGAATTGTATGCACATCTTAACCCTTATGTGAGTGACAAATAAAACACCTTAATCAGAGTGACGAGGTACCCGGGTACCTTCATACAGTTTATACGTAATGTAAACAATTATGATCTGCGTTTACGTTACACATACTTTGAATATTATTATTTTAGTTAAGCTAAACAGTTGACGATCTGCGGCGATCAAAGCGGAGGAGGGGTGGAGTGTGGTACTTGGTTATCGGTGCGCATGAAACATTGAATTTGGACATTTGGACTATGTTCATTTCAAATTTGAATAAAATCTACAAGCCTCGTGAATGTATTACCGTTGACGAACAGCTATCGTAGGCGGACTCGCTTTACTCAATACATGCCATTGAAACCTGAAAAGTATGGCATGAAAATATTTTGGGCTTGTGATGCAAATAATTCCTACCCCCTAAATGGACAAATATATACAGGAAAATCAATTGACGGCAATCGTCAAACAAATGTTGGAGAATGCACTGTATTAGATCTCGTGGATAAATATAAAAATTCAGGACTGAATGTAACTACGGATAATTTTTTTCGTCTCTTCAACTGGCTCATTCCTTGAATTCTTGGAATATGACAATAGTTGGAACGGTAAAAAAAATAAACGGTTTCTTCCTGCGAATATGCAAGCACATAAGGAGAGGGCGATTTATTCTTCTAACTTCGCCTTTAGCAAAGAAGCAACTGCGTGCTCCTACGTACCAAAAAAGAATAAAGCAGTAATAATGTTGTCATCAATGCACATGTCACCAGTTGTTGAAAGTAATAAGGAAACTGTCAAGCCAGAAATGTTTTTTTATTATAATAAAACCAAAATTGGAGTGGACAACATAGATAAGTTATTAGCAGAATATACCGTAAAACGCAGAACGAATCGGTGGCATTTAGCACTTTTTTACAATATCATTGACATTGCAGCTTTGGCAGCATATATCATTTACATGGAACATAACCCACAGTTTGTCTCAAGTGTTATTTCGTAGAAAGTTTTTGAAATCATTGAGTCTACAACTGTGTGGTAAAAATATAGAACAAAGATCAAAAAATTGCATTGCGACATCAAAATTACATGTGAGATCTGCAATGCAGGACGTACTTGGCCAAGAACTAAGGCTTTCGATTTCTTCTGGATCTACAACTTCTATAAGTCAGACTAGGCGAGATTCTACAGGGCGTGTTGCAGTCGTCGGAAGCTGCTACATATGCATAGAACTCAAACGCAAGCAAAGAAAAACACGAAAAGCTTGCACTGACTGCATTTTGTAATGAACATGCAGTAACTCGTCTAACTGCTTCGAGAGCTGTGCTAATTCTGTATAAACAAAGAATTTTAACAAATGATTATTATTTCATTTTTGTACGAAATTATAAATATTTTTTTCATAGTCATACAAAACACAAAGAGGTACCCGGGTACCTCGTCACTCTATTGTGAGTTTCAAATATGTTTTGGTTTCCACAAAACATTGTAAATAGTTGACTGGGACAAAACATTAAAAAATATATAATTTATAAATAGTTAGGAGCTCTCAGGAAATCACAGCTACCTACAGGATGTAAAACATACTTTTTTTTAAATTTGAAAACGCTAAAGGTACCCGGGTACCTCGTCACTCACATAAGGGTTAAACACGTAAAACAAAATATCTACTGCTTGCAGGCTTAAGCTTTGAAGTGGCGTAAAATACGATAATTTTTTTTTTTATACTGGTAAAAAAATTAAAGCATTTGAATTGTTGAATTTTGACTGTCCAGAAAAATTTTGACCACCCCTAAAATGTCAATTTGACTCATTGATATACGAGTATACAAGTAGACGTGCAATAACGCTCCCAATGTGACGCGAGAGAAAAGATGACCACAGCCACGTTTAGGTTCTCTGTCAATTAGTAATTTGACTTGACGGCAACATTGGCAAATAGTTTGAAGGGGTCTACGCTTTTTTTTATGTCAGATGTATGTCACAGTCAAACGCGGCATTTCTTTGTCTATATTTTCGATCCCGAATTTAATTTCAGATTATTGCGACATTTGGTGCACAATAATTATACGAATTTGTATGTTTTATTATTAGTTTATGTATCGCAGTATCATACATGGAGCTCTTTATATCACCTAAGGAACGTTTACATTCTCTTTTAACGGGTTCAATCACGTTACGTGTATCCGTATAAAACTTTATTAGGAACTAGTTTTAGCACATTTTCTTCTTAATTACGTATCGGCCAAGTGCTATAAAACTGCCTTACAGAGACCTACCAACTCGGTTTCATTTAAACTTTTTATATGTGTAATTTTTATTAGGTCGTTTGTCTATAATTCAATTTTAAATAAGTAGATACCTACTTGCTTGGTTGTTTTAAATAAATAGTAGACTTATTTTTATCGATTAGTGTTTAGCGTTATACTGATAGTGCAAGAACAATTGTATGTATTATTTTGTTAAACAGGTTAATGTAAAATTAATGTATTTGGAGCATTATTTTGAAGGGCGACTTGCAAATTGGAACATATTAGTATTTTAAGGTTAACACCATCATTCTGATGGTAACTTTAGTTATAAAGAAAAATATTATTTATTTCTTTTCTATATTGATGCGCGGATTAGTTCCCTTGCTTAAGGACTTATATGCTCAGCAGTCGCCTCCGCTATGCCGGTTTGAGGAGACGAATGTGCATCATCCAGGTTGACATTACACACTAGTCTCGTTTTATAATTTATAATTTGTTTTTTTATAATTACGAAGGTTTATTGTTATTCTTAGTTTAGTCTTTAGTCTTTAGTCTCTAAAAAACTTTAGTTAACTACTTAGTTTAATGTTGTTTATTGTTTATCCCAAAAAGCTTGTAATGCATGTCACCTCTCATTGTATGAACCTTTCCTTACATTTCCTATAAGTAGCATAGCTAATTATAGTAGGTAACCAACCTTGTTATACTGTATAACTTATGAATAATTCATAAAGTCTCCTTATTTAGTCAATCATATTCAATGCCATTGCCATTACCTTTGCATTTTCGCCTAAAGCGGTTATAATTTTGTGCACTTTACAAGTTTCCTTTTTTGAACAATTCTCTTATATTTTTGTCATATTTTAATTTTTAATATTGATGAAAATCAAGCCGTATATAAAATGATCTCTTTTCTGTTTATTGATTTAATAATAACAAACAAAAACAAACAAACCGGTTTGAAAGATGATGTAGTTATGGAAATTACTGCTACTACAGAGACATGACTGCAGGCAGCAGTCGCCTTCGTCATTCCGTCTTGAGGAGACGAATGTGCACCAACCAGGTTGACAGCGTACGATCCTCTCATAATATACTTACCTACCTAACTAACAGAAACTGGAATCTCGGCTCGGCAGTGGGCAATTCTTGAATGTAGTTGACTCAAAACGTGTAGATACATTTGAAGTGATTTTTAATACTTTTGATAGCAAATTTTAATAACTACGTATTTTTGAGGATGCGACGAGTGTCCGGATGATGGGACCCTTGATTTCCTAACGGATCTCAGGACACGTTGAACAAATATTTTGGCGGATGTACCGAAGTTTTTTTAATTTCGAAACCTAAATTCTACTAGCATTTGGATTTCAGATGCTGTCAGCATCCGTTTTTATTATATAAGACATAAGGATTATAATTACATAAATATAAACTCGTATTGCTTTTATCAATGAGCATTAAACGATAAGAATTATCTTAAAATTATACTTTTTTTTTCTATACTTTTAATTCAATTAATTCAATCAGATGTTTAATTAGTAAATAACTGTATGTATTTTGTGTTACAGGAACAAGGCGATTGCCGATTACCTGGGCAGCAATGGCTACAATGACGCTCTGGAAGCGTTCAAGAAGGAAGCCGATATGTCTGGGGAAATGGATCGCAAATATGGTGGACTCCTCGAGAAGAAGTGGACATCTGTTATTAGACTACAAAAGAAGGTTAGTGAACACATTTCGCATGGGCGGATAGATAGCAGTCCTGCTGTTATCCAAGTTGACAGTGCACATTGCTCTCGTTATACCCGCCTACTTCTAAGTTACACCACGACATATGTAACCTGGAAGTGGTAGTACTACCCCAGGACTGCTGTTTGGTTTGATAACCATCATCAGCATGCACTCTTTGGCCACTATCCGCATTAATTAAATAAGCTATGGGTGCGTCGATGATGTAGGTGAATCTGCTGGTCAATGTACTTTTTCCTGCCTTCACCTTTACCTGGCATATTTAATACTGTTATTCAATTTGAAATTGCATGTTTCATGTGAAGTTACTCGTATTTATCGGTTTGTTGTGTCCGATTCGAAAAGTCGTGTTTTGTTTGCATAATACACAAGTTTACATATTCTTGACTATGACTGTACCGTTGTTTGATTCGCTAACGTTGTGGTCTAGGTAGACGGTGTCGGCCATTGTCGAATCAAAATAATATGCAAATTTAACCTTCTCGGTAATAGGAGTCGATGATATTAACTATTTTGATATTATACTTGGTATTTCTGACTTTATAAACGAAAGTCCGTCATCATGAAACTAACAAGAAAAAACGGATACGTCTACCCGAGGAAAATATTTTGACAAAAGAGAAGATTTTTGGGCCCACTTGATAGCTAATAGTTTGGTTAAAAATAATATGTTATTTTTTTATTAATTCATTTTACCAATACACATCATTTACCAATCGATAGACGATGTTTAACTACATAAAAAAACAGATATCATCAATCATTAAAGCTTTTAATATAATAATAATCTCAACTATTGCATCAGGAAACATCTAATCACTCAATAACTATGGGTAAAAAAAACTGATTAGTAATAAAGAATGTTTAATTATAATTATTTTTCTACAAAATTAACTAAAAATCATCGACAAACTCTAGAAAAAAATTGTGGGCCCATTTCTCTCAGACGAATGGGCATTCTTTCTTACTTCTTAGTTCTTAATTCTTGTTACGTTACTTGTAAAACTGGTACTCTTTGTACAATTCAATAGGCTAAATCCCTTTATATTGTTTGTATGATCGATGTAACGCCTTCATCAAGTAAACTGCATAATGTTGCATCACTTCATTACCGTTTTTATGCGTGACTTACCTAATAATGATTGCTTTTATCTTAAAAATCTGAATCTTGTAGCATAACTTTATTAAAATTTATATTTGCTGTTCAATTGTTTTGATGGTAGTCAGACTGATGACTATTCATGAGTGTGAACACTCGTGACACTCGAACTCATCGCGTAAAGTTAGTGTTTTCCACCAATCGGAGTGCCGAGTGAGTGCGTTAACTAAAAACACCACTCAGCCCTCTGATCGCGTTTCGGTATCAGCTGAAAATTGTATAACGAGTGTAACTAGAGAAGTTTATCCCTTCTAAGACAAATCACGAAGCATCCTCGTCACTTATAGCGTTAACAGTTGTTTCCGTTCATGTACCGCACTCTAGCTTAACATCAGACGAAGTGCGGTCTCTTATGAGGTCTCAAGTTGTTGTGTAACGATATAAATATACAGTCGCATTAACTAAATTGACATTTGAGTCAATGATTATATTCGTCACGGCTAACAACTCTAATAGACAATGCATCTTTTATTTAAAGGTTCAATCGGAGCTATGAACCTGTGCCATCGATCTACGTATCGTGCCACCCGTATGACAGTTCTAGGCTATTCGCTGAGCTTTCCCGTGTCACTGAGTAAAATATTGACTCTTATCGTGTATTTGCACAATAATTCAAACTTTGTTTAAACCACAATAACAAACCTTCGATAGATTTTTTATTGTAGTTCGGCATATGACAACATAGACGAAAACAACTGGTACTACACAGAAATTTCTACAGGTTTTGCCGGCCTGAAGAGACGGATGTGCACCATCCGCGTATTACCGAATGCTTCTTCGTGTCAACACTCGGGTGGTGTTGTGCTCGAGAAGCTTTCGGGCAGGCAAATTGTAAATATGGCCCACGAATCCTTCTACAGCCCAACACGCCCACTGTGTTGAGGTAAAGAAGGGTTTGTGTGATGTTTAGCATATTACTACGTTCCGAATGCTTCTATTGCCCAACGCTGCATGCACCACCTTCTTACTCCAAAAACTACAAAAGCTGTATTACGACTTCCTAGCTCTATTGGGAGAGTGAAAACTCCTGGACAAGCAGAAATATTTATACTTCACAAAAATATGCCCAGGAGATCCAAAACCATTAAAGCACAATCCACATCCACACCAGAGTCAAAGAGAGAGTCCTGGCCAGCGGTGTTAAGAGAGTACAATCCGGTCGCCCTATAAATAACGAAAGAACCAAAATCAAGCGAACTCATAATTTAGCAAAAAAATGTACGTCTAAATTTATGCAATCCCAAATAGTTAGTTTTGATTTTGAAGTTTTGTAATTTAATAAAAAAACTCCGTTAACTGGTATAGTAGATTTTAAGAATGCGGGTATAGAGAGGTAATCAGGGTTCACCCAAAGAAGCGTTCGGGACATAAGTAATACGCTAAACAGAATACAATCCCTTCTTTGCCTCAACACGGTCGGTGTGTTGGGCTGTAGAAGGATACGTAGCTCGTTTTTAGAATTTGCCTGCCCGAAAGCTTCTTTAGCATAACGCCATACAAGTGTTGACGTGAAGAAGGGTTTGTAAACACGCGCACCATCCAGATTGACTGTGCACACTCCTCTTGCTATTCCCGGTTACTTCCAGACTGATCCCGAAATGCGACAAGGTCACTTCACGGGTGTTACATTCGAAAGTGGTGGTAATACCCAAGGACGGCGGACTGCTATTAGTTTGCCTACCAGTCTTTCATTTTTAATTTGCAAATAATATTGTGGTAATCGCAGCAGTCCAATACGCCAGGAATGCCAGGTTCGGTTCCCAGTCGGAGTAATTATTTATTTAAAAAGGAATGCATCGCCTCACCGTCGAAACAATCCCCTCGCGGACCAAAAGGTTCGGGCAATCCTTCTTCTGTCGTTCCATCAAATTATGGAACGACCTTCCCAGCCACGTCTTTCCCCCTTCCTATAACATTCAAGCGCAGTGTGAAGAGGCATCTCATTAAGCCGGCATAGCGGACGCGACTGCTGTCTGCAGATCCCCTTCTCACCTCCGTTCATGGATCGCACTCTAGCTTAACATCAGGCGGAGTGCGGTCATATGACGTGCTAAAATAAAAAATAAAAAAAAAAAAACTTTTTAACTCCTGTCTTGCTGTCCAAAATGTGTCCTAGTTCGTAGTCAGACTCAGATTATACGGGTGTAAAAGGACATTTAGATGGTCTTTTAACTATATTTTGTTACACTATTAATACGATTTTTTTAAATTACTTTAGGCTTTTTAAAGATTTTCATGGAACACCAATCCGCGATATCATAATAACATCAAAAAATATATATTTGGTCTACATCGGCATCTTCTGGTCCGCCGGATTGTTAGCTATCTTTTTACACTCGATTTTTAATTAATTAATTATTTATTTTTATTTTCAGGTAATGGAACTAGAAGCCAAGTTGTCTGAGGCTCAAAAAGAATACATCGAAGGTGCGCCGACGAGAGCGAAGCGTACTCCGGCCGAGTGGATCCCGCGCCCACCTGAAAAGTTTTGTCTCACTGGGCATCGAGCTACTATTACTAAGGTATTTTCCATTTATTTACTTGAATTTAATTTTACCTTCAAATGCTTGTCAATTGTCTACATTAATTTTCACATAAAATTATTCAAAAATCTGAGTGTCTGCATTTGCACAGGACTTTCATATACTGAGTGCATCAAATGCAAAGTTGCTTTGTGTCATAACAAAAATTGGAATTGTTTTTTTTTATTATGTACGTTATCTATGACTTTCCTATAATATTTTATTAATTCAAAACAAAAAAATCATGCTTTTAAGGGTTAAGTTTATTTATTGCAAGAAATAATTTAACTAAAATGATCCATTAGTTCATGATTGGCGCTTTGTTGGTTGTGTTTTGAAATTATTATTTTAAATAGATGTTCTGAAAGAGCCAATTTAATACAAAAATAATGGTAGGATAGTGGAGGCCACTTTTGTGTGTGTGTGGCTCATAGACTTTTACTCCAGCTTAACATGCCGACATGAAAATGTTTTTGACGTATGTTTTAGGTGATATTCCACCCGGTATTCAGTTTGATGGTATCGGCGAGCGAAGATGCCACAATTAAGGTGTACGACTTCGAGAGTGGCGAGTACGAACGAACCCTGAAGGGTCACACCGACTCTGTACAGGATATCGCATTCGATCAACATGGAAAATTACTTGGTGAGTTTGTGCACATAATCATTTTAATTGTAGTTTTTTTGTATGTATTGTGTACTTCTTCTTGTCGCTGATGCAATCACTTTGTATTGGCTATAGAAAAAGAAATTATTAGAGATGAAAATGTACATTCTAGTACAGTTGAGTCGGTACTGATAAGGAAGATATTTAGCAATTTTTTAATAGTATGATGAGATTCCGCCTGCTGATTGAGTGGTGCTATCACATGCCTGCAGGGAGCAGTCGCCTCTGCTATGCCTTGAGGATGAGACGAATGTGTACTGTCGAGGTTGACAATGAAAATTCCTCCATGATAACCCCGAAACGTGACTAGCTTACTTGGCTGATCACCGTCATTAGTTTGACACCACTCTTAAATATTCTCTTATGCCATTATATCATAGACAGCTGGATTTATTAGCGATACATTTTTTTTTATTTGGGCAAGTACCACAGGCAAGGCTGGCCTGTTGGTAAAAAGATAGTCGTAATATAAAAAAGTGTTTCATCTCGTCAACAGTGTCGTGCAGCGCGGACATGTCAATTAAGTTGTGGGACTTCAATCAAACGTTCGAATGCATCAAGACTATGCACGGTCACGATCATAACGTGTCCTCCGTCGCTTTCTCAACTAGCGGTGACATTGTTTATTCAGCTAGCCGCGATAAGACCATCAAGGCTTGGGAGGTCGCTACTGGGTATGTTAATTTTTTATAATATAACAAAAATTAATAAAAAATATAAACGATAATTGACTTCGCCTTTCTCCATTGATTTGCCTTCATGCGTGTGAAATTCATATGAAGCTGTGTTTATCAGATATTGTGTGCGGACATACAAAGGCCATCGTGAATGGGTTCGTATGGTGCGTGTTTCTCCGGATGGTGCATTGCTGGCGTCATGTTCTAATGATCAGACTGTGCGCGTGTGGAGCGCCGAGAGCAACGATTGCAAGGTATACATACGTTTTTTATAGTAATAACACTCTACTTGATGTTAAGCTAGAATGCGGTTCGGGTGTGAAAGCAACCGCCATCGCAGAGAAGAAGAAGAGCTTCTCCGTGATATCGGTTCGAGGAGACTACCACGCATTTAAAAGGCACGCTCAGTACCCCTAGCATGAATAATTCTCGTAATCGTATAGTAATCGTATTTGTTAACTATACGATAACGATTACCATATTATGTCCGTAGCATGAACAAACGCGAATATAGTATCGTGAGCTCGACAGTAATATGTTCCAGGAACCTAATACTCTCGTAAAGTTCGTTCCGAAACTTACTTAGTGTTATTGCGGTTTATGAATAAATGTAATAACTAATTCATATAATACTAAATTTACTATGAAAAATTAAATAGAATTTTAATTTTTTAACTCTCTATTATAATTGTAACAAGATCTTTCTCTCATATTCATTGTTAACGCTAAAATATAGTGGTTTGTTTTTTGTTCATGAACCATATGTTAACACTTAGAACGTACGTCCGTAATCAACAAATGTAAACAATACTATTAATTTTATCAACCTAAATACTTATATTTCTATAAACATTGACATTGTTTAGTAAAATCTGAGTAGAATTTATTGCTTGCAACTTGAGTTTTTTCGAAATGGATATATTAAATGAAGTGGTGTATCCAAAATGTTTGGAAATTACGCATTTGTTGATAAACCTTCTCACAATAAGGACTAGTCGAACCTAGTGTGCATTGATTGTGGATTTTATTGAATGGTAAGTTCTTTTCGTTGCTATTCACTTTAATTTATACTTTGTGTTCATTTGAATAACAAAATATAACCTCTTTGTCATTTACATAGAAATGGAGGTTTATTGAAACCTACTGGCGGTCCAAGGGCGGTGGGTCACAAACGAATGACTAGAACTCTCCAGCAACTTAAATATTGATGGCACTGGACAGTCGCAATCGGTGGAGAAGTGGCCAAAGGTTAGTTGACATAATAGTAATATACAAAAGCATCACCGGTCCTACTCGTATAGGTTGAGTAAGTAGTTATGTAGACCCTCAACAATCTTAGCATAATATATGAGAAAATGTGTGGATTGGCGATTTTACTTCCTTATTTACTTTATTTTACTTACAGTCTAGTATATATATACAAACATGCACAATATAAACACTCACTTCTTTTTTAAAGGTTTGGGCAGACTTCAAGATCAATACAAAAAGAAAGGCTGCTAAACTGAATAGATTAGTGTGAGATAAATCGTTGTGGGCATCTCATAGTGGACACTCCTCACTGCCATCATTAAAGCTTCAAAATGGAAAGAGTGGGAACACAGGTTTTTGAAGTCTGGAGGGGATTAAGATAAAATGTATTACTAACAGAATAAAGAGAGAATATGGGCAGAACTGCAAGGAGAAACTGGAAGAGAAATAAGGGTTGCACTTCACACACAAGCGGCCATGGCTGCTCAATTGCGAAAAAGGAGCCTACGAGGAATCTACAAAAGGGTTGAATGATGTAGGATGTATGAAAGAAATGAAAACTAATTATTGTAAACTATGTAAATTTTAATAAATTAATATTTTATTGTAATCTATTTATTCTCTCTACTAATCTCCTAACCTAACCTCATAGCCCTGCCTCTGATAGTCCTTTGTTTTGTTTACCCTTTCATCTGGTTATCACTGGCTCCATATTGCTACTTGTTCATAATCAAGGTCAGAAACATTCAACAAACGGGGTAGGCAGAGCCGATGTGATGTCACAGGCAACAGTGCAATCATTTATAAAATATAGTTCATGCAGTCTGTGTAAAGGTGTTCATTATATCATTGTCCTCCTAAACAAACGCATAATGGTGGCTTCGACATATTTCGCATTGATGTTAAACACTTTCTTCGCTTCCGCAGGTCTGGAAGAAAAATTTTAATATTTAGATTCAATTAAGAACATTATGAAATATTTTTCCTTTGTATTATCAATTACAACTTTACCAATTGGTCATTTAAAGAATAACAATGATTTTTACAGAAGATAATATGTTCTATCTCTTGGTGGTGATATTTTCACTTATATTATGGTTATACTTGGTGATGATATTATTTTAATATGAAAGTGCAAGCCGTCTATACAACTAACAACCATAGAAAATCCATGTTGTAAACAACAAATAAAATTACAAAACATTTGTTTATATGATGAAAAATTGAATAGAGATAGATACGTACTCATTCAATTGTTTTGTAGTTTGGTTAGTTTATCAAAACAATATAAGTATTTTACAAGATTACTCATGAATTAAACAAATATAAAACAATTAACATACCTTCTATTTTGTTCTTTCTCTTGTCTAATACTATTTATTAAACGCCAAAAGAAGTAATAACTACGCAAAAGACGGTTTTCTAGTCACGTACACATAATTTTCAATCAATAAAATTGCTAATTATCAACAAAACAATACTTCTAAAATCAACAATAACCTTAACGATAGTCTTCTCACTGCAAAATCTTCGGTGAGACGGAAAACGATAAATAGTAATCGAAAAACACGATACCATCTGTCAAAAGTGCGTTCGTGCTTTCAATTTCCATATATTGTCGTCATTTACTATACTATTACAATAACGATAACGAGACTCACAGGTTCGTGCTACCGAATGTTAGTTCTACGAACGTCCTGTAGGGGCGCTGCTCGGCTGTCATACAAAATAATACTATAACGATTACGAGAACCATAACGATACTTGTTCATGCTAGGGGTACTGGTAAACTCTTTTGGAAACCGACGTCGCTGATTTACTGCAACGATACCGATCCGAGAGTTGCAGGTTGTTGTTTTTTTTATACTGTTTCTTGAGCTCTGGGCTTTAAAAAAACTTACTTTTTTTAAAAAGTCCAAGATGACACGTTAATGAGTGTTTTTCTTATGACTCACAGATGGAATTGCGCGAACATGAGCATGTAGTGGAATGTGTATCATGGGCGCCCGCCGCCGCCGCAGCTGCCATCAACGAAGCAGCGGGAGCGGACAATAGACGGGCGGCACATCAAGGACCATTCCTTGCCAGCGGATCTCGGGATAAGTCTGTCAAGGTGTGTAATTGAAACGAAGTATAAAATAAAATAGTCTGTTAAGGATATTGTGATATAAATTTGTGTGGCCCTTTCAGATTTGGGACGTGAGCACGGGAGCTTGTCTGGCTACTCTGGTGGGTCACGACAACTGGGTTCGTGGCGCCGCTTGGCATCCTGGAGGTCGATATCTTCTCACAGCATCTGACGACAAAACTCTACGCGTGTGGGACGTGGCGCACACTCGATGTCTCAAAACACTTTATGCCCATCAACACTTTGCCACCAGTCTTGGTATGATTATTTTTGTATATTGTGTTGCAACCCTGTGTTGAAACCTCGCTAAATTCAGACCGGCACCAATATAACTACTTTATATGTACTTTGATCGCTTAGTGTACAAGCACAGTTAGTACAGGCTTTAATTTTTTTTTTGTTTTAAATCTTATTTTGAAGCGAGGCTGGGGTCATTGGGGGCATTGTTATATGTATTAATTTTTAACTAATATGTATGTTTATCTTTTCCAGATTTTCACAGGAGCCTGCCGTACGTGATATCCGGCAGTGTAGATCAGACCATCAAAGTGTGGGAGTGTCGCTGAAGCGTTGCCATTAATCTTAAAATAAACTCACCGATGATATGGTTATCATTTGTTTTCACAATTTCGCTGCAATGAGTGGTTTATGTTGCGAATTATATAATTTAGAGCAAAGATATTATTATGATCTTTCTTTTAATAATTGTATTTGTCTCGTTGCAGTTCCATCTTGTTCGCCTGACGATGCTATGTCTCACTATCTTTGTCTAAAACGTCTCAATTTCTTGCTGTATCTTTGATATACACATTCCAATAAAAAAACTATATTCGTCAAGTTTAATGACTAAAAACATAGCACTCGTCATGGAGGCCCGTAGTAGGAGCTTATGCTGTGTTATTACATTCATCATATTTTATAGTTATCATTTAAGTATGTTTAGATTAAATTTTATTTCGTAATAGTAAAAAAAATATTTTTCTTATGTTTGGAGAAAATTTGTACCTTGTTTATTATTTTGTAATGTTTCATAGTTAAATATTTAATTAGATTCATGACAATCGTTGGATCAAACAGTCAGTCAGACGTTGTGTGCGTGTTCTTTCTCGGCTCAGGTAATATCATTATGTTTGTTTGCATATGTGCCAACAGCATTAATGGATATTGTAGATGCATAATAGTTACATTATTGAACTTAATGGCCGTCTTACAAGAACTTATTTTAAGTTTTGAAAATTCAAAACTTTAACTATAAGTTAGATCATTATTTTTTAATATTTTATAATTTTGTTTAATTAATTATTTATTTTGTATAATTTATAGCTGATATTTATCTGTAAAATTGTAATGATGAATAAATAGTTTTATCGTTTGAACGTTACTCTGAATATAATAAAAAAATTGAAATGTTTTAGCTCCGATGATTTTGTTTTTAGTGTGATATTTGTCGTGTTTGAATCATATATCCGGTAGCTGAATGAAGCTTTCTTTGTTAGTAATAATTTATTATTGCAAGTGTAATTGGTTGCTGCATATTGTATTAGTGTTTAGGGTTAGACATTTTTACTATTAGATGCTTAAATGCACTCGCAATTTTTATACATATATATATAGCATTAAAATAAACATTGGTTATTGGATATTACATATGTAAAGGACTTTGGCATTAACATCTGTAGTGATATATTCCTGATACAATAATTTGTAATATGCTTTCAATGTATCAACTATTTATTAAGCGTAGTGCAAAATGGTCTCGCTAACTCCCATTAAGTCTCAAAGAAGATACTAATGTAAATTGTAAACTGCTGTCTTCTACATTGTAAAGAGGATTTTGCACTGAATACCTAATAAAAGCTGTATTTTGTCTAAATTACTGCAATTTTAATAATAGTTTGATTTTAATATTGTAAATAAATCAATAAATTACATAATTCTAGTCGTTTCATTTCTGTTAAACCCACTGAAGGAGTCTTGTCACATGCCGAGCTACAATAAAAAACAAAATACATGGGGTGTGCTGATCTCCAATAATCGAGCACAATATAACATTGTTCGTGAGGGGTTGTAGATTCCTCGCTCCTTTATTGCAATTGGACAGCTACCGGGCCACTGACATGGTTCGTCTACGCACAGGCCTATCTTTAACATTAATGGTGATAAGTATTTGTTGAGCTAACAGTGCCCCGTTATAGAGCGAATGGTTAAATTAAATAGTTTATTCATCACACGTTTTTGACGCAATCCAACCTCACGAATTGGCGTGGCGGTGGTATAATAGGGTGGTCGTGGAGGTAACCTCCACTCCGGAATTAATGTACGTTCCACTTTATGACTCATCACACGTGGGTGTGGCGTTTGCCGATTATTCTACAACTTTCAATGTCTCTTTCAGTAATTCTTAGGTTGCTCTTACACGTATCTGAGGTAAGAATATGAAAATTCAGCATTTAGTGTAGATTTATAACCATGTATGGTCAAAATTTAAGAAGTCTCAAAAGCCCGCCAGAACGCCTATTGGTTAGTTAAATGTCATAAAAAAAGGAGGACTATATTTCGTTAAGAGTAATTGATTATAATAATTGATAAAGAATATTTTATCCAGAGAATTTTATACCCTTGTTATATTATTAATATACTTTTATAGACGATATAAAACATAGTGACATAAATTTAATAACATTTGTATAATAGCACCTAATAGTAATATGTGATTTAATAGTACATGATTAAAAACAAATCAATTGAATGTTGATAAAGCACATCACTAAAAATAAAAATTAAGACAGTCGCACTTTCGAAAACACAAAATCCGAAATTCTCTTGTGCGTTGGTGTTACATGATTCAAACCTTTTGGATTGTTGCTTAGAAATTTTCGTGGGTTCTATATCTTTATAACTGAAATTATAAAGAATTACTCAGTCAAGGTAGACACGTTGTAGTTTAATGGAATAAAAGTAGTTCAATAACTGTTACATTACCATGGATGTGGAAGAGTGTCTCAAGGATTGGGAGGAGCTTCTTGGAGATTACAAGAAATTGGAAGTAAGTTTGTAGAAATATTCAAGGTTCTTTTAAATAGTAGCTTTATTATTGAGTATAAATTAGTTACAAGACCTTTAAACTGAATTAACTTGACCTTTTATTATTTTTAATAGTTCCATTTTATAATAATATGGTTTGAGTTTTAAATTAATTACCCTTTAAGTTATAATATCTTAGAACGGTATTTATTAAAATAAAGCGCATTAAATGCATATTTGGCGCCATTTTTAAATAAGACTATTTAAATATAATTATTTTCCAAGGATTTTAGTTATTATTTTAAATTCTAGGTCACAAATAAAGAATATGCAAGTAAATTGGAGGAAGTTGGTGAGTTACAAGCAACATGTATGAAAGAATTAAGTCATCAGAGATATCGGATGTCGGCTATCACAAACACACTTAAAAGGTCAGTCTTAATAAACATATTTATAATTGTGAACTTTGATAAAAGATAATACTGAAATATGATTCCATTGATATTAGTTTATCTTTATTTCAAGGCTGACTTATAAACATATTTTAATGATAAATATCTTTTCATCATTTAGAAATTTTATCTAAAGGAGAAATAGGTTGGTTTTTGTTAAGTTTAAGCTTCAATTGGGCTGATATTGCCATGATTTTAAGTCAAAAAAATTTAATAATTTTTATTTTAATAAACATTCAGTCACAAGCTGTAATATTTATTTATTTATTTTTAAATGCCTGTACTAAGCTAGTGATAGTACCACAGGCACTGAGTGATCAAGGTTCATATAACATTGGTACCAGTCAGAATTCAGCAATGTATTAAAGTTTTGATTCAACCGATTTTGAGCTGCTCATCACCTATGGCTGCTCATCTAATTAATTTATTCAATATTCAATTAATAAAAAAATGCATATCCCAGTTCTGAAAATTTTTAGACCCTTTAAAGATCAGGACAATGACTGAGAAAAACAAATGCCAGTTATTTTTTTTCTTCTTCAAATAACTACTCCACAATGGAGGTTGTCAATTACAACAATATTTTGCAATTATTTATTTAAAATAAAAATTAATTTAAAAAAAAATTATTATTTATATTGATATGTACAACTAGATAGGCTATAATGCTTCTAATGTGACAGGAGAAAAAAGATGGTCACAGTCACTATTAGATTTTCAAAAAAAAAAATCAAAATATTTATTTTCCTTCCTGCCAGATGTTCTGCAAGAACCCCGTTGGGGCACTGAAAAAAACTTATAGATATACATTACTTATTATTATATAAAAATTCACTTAAATTATAAAAACTATTCTTTACTAAAAATATCTTTAATATATTAACAAACTTATTATAATTAGACTCATCTTTTATATGGCCAGGCAAACTGTTGTAAATCTTTACAGCCAATTTTTTTTCAATTAGTACTTGACTTGGCTACATTGTCAAATTGTTTGAAGCGGCCTACACTTTTTCATATCCGATGTACGAGGTTTGCTCCTCTATGATTATTAATAATAATTTCTACTAAAAAAAATGTAAATGATGGAAATACTCGTGTAGATTAGTAAACAAAGTTAAACACTAGTAACATTAAATAGGTAATCATGTTTTATTTAACCTTTGCAAATTAGCATTAATAAAACCGTCCATTGTTTAAAAATATCAGAGCTATGTATAGTGGATTTTTTTTTTAATTTAAACTTTATTTTCTTAGCATTAGAATTTAATATTCTATTACAAAGTTTTTATCTAAATGTATTTATCAGTTTTATTTTAACAATGTAATATATGGAATTGACTATTAAAAGAATCATTTAATAATACTCATATTGGGTTGATTTAGACATAGATCTGCGATCGATTTTTTATTCCATGTTTACATCTCACAAAAATCCCAGCTGGTACCATTGTAGTTTTATTATATGGACCAGTACAGGACCAGCTTAGTATATTTATTAATTGATAGACCTAATGCTATAAAATCTTAGGTAATACTTGATTTTGGGTTTTTAACTATTACTATTTTTTTTTGGAACAACTGCTACTACAGAAATTTCTACAGGCAAAAGTAGCCACCGCTGTGCCGACACGGTATGTGCACCATCCAGATTGACTGTGCACTTACCTGACTACAAAACTGATCCCGAAACGCGACATAATCACTTCACAGGTGTTACATTCGAAATATGTCAAAATTATTATAAAATCACTTGATTCTTGATTTTCCGAGCTGGTTTCTGCACGCAGACCTTCCCTGGTGCATCCTAACGTAATTATACAAGCCATCTTATCTCCTGCATGAGTGCCAGTACGCCGTCCACGTTCTGGCCCCCCCCAGGGATAACCGCATGAGAAAACAAATAATTACATACATTAATAAACAAAAAGAGGACAATATGTACAATTAAAATGTGGACCATGCAATGTATGTAAAGAGTAACAGGATTCTATCTCCCTCGCATTCTTCTCTAGTCTCCTGTGCATGAGTATTGGTATTGTAACTGTGTAGGTGTAAACAACAGAGAATGTACCGTATCTTTCTCTTTTAGCTTTATTAAGTGTTTTCTTGTTACAGATTAGAAAAGAAAGGCCTAACAAAAGATGAACGTGTCGCTAACTTAGAAAAGGAGATAATGAAGAGGAAAGCTATGCTCCATGAAATAGAGGCGACATTACCCAAAAAGAATGGCCTATACTTACGCATTATACTTGGAAATGTTAATGTATCAATTCTTAATAAAAATGACAAGTAAGGATCTTCCCTAAGTTTTTTTTTAAAGTTTAGCACATGACACACAGAGAAGTGTGCATTGTTATGGCGCACATTCGCCTCTTCAAGCCGGCATAGCGGAGGCGAGTTGAAGAGGCAGTTGTTTCCATACATAGACTGCAATCTGGCTTTATGTCAGGCGGAGTGTTGTCATATGACGAGCTACAATTAAAAAACATTATTTTAATTAATTCTGCATTATACCATAGGCAGTCGCTTCCGCTATGCCGGCTATGCTACTTTCAAACTGTTCCCGAAATGCGACAAGGTCACTTCACGAGTGTTACATTTGAATGGTAACTGGTGGTACTACCTCAGAATGGGAGACTGAGCTAATGGTCAATTAGTCTGCCTGTGGTAGGCAGACTAGATGGTATAAATTTAAATTAATACTTTATTTTAATGCCTGCACTAAACAGGCAATAAATGACCAAAGTACATACAACCTAGTTAATTTTTTTTTAACTAATAAAATTGATTATTTATTTTATTTATTTATTTTGTTAAATCTTGTATAGACCTTAAAATCAAAGAACGCGACACCCTGAGATACATTGGTACTGGTCAGAATTTAGCGAATATAAATCTTATTAAAATATGAAGTATTTCATAGAGATGTTCTTTTAATTGTTTACATTACATG
Source organism: Tinea pellionella (assembly GCA_948150575.1). Lineage (NCBI taxonomy): Eukaryota > Metazoa > Arthropoda > Insecta > Lepidoptera > Tineidae > Tinea > Tinea pellionella. The sequence continues at coordinate 5,910,078 of OX411258.1, forward strand.
TCTTTTATCTATGCCAAGGTTATATCAATACTATAATAGTTAAACCTTATTTACAGACTTTATTTACAATGTTTTAAGTAAAAATACAAGTTTCCTTAATAGAATTTGAGATTTTAAATCAGATTGTGCTATTTGTTCCCGTGTTTAGTTTGCTATGGGTAAAATAAAAATGAATTATTTCGTGGTAGATTCAGACTGAGGTGTAAACATAAAATATAAGCGTAAACATAAAATTATTTCACTAGCCATTCTTTTATATGACCGCTTGGAGTCCCCTCATAAAAGTTAGAGTACTACCTTAGACAACTACCATCACAAAGAAATTTCTTCACTCACCTCCACTGTCGCTGTCGAGTTGTATACAGTTGTAGACAGAGCGGACTCTACTTCCACACCGATTACTAAGCCAACTAGGTCTTCGGTGTGGCAGACTGGGATAATAACAATCTTGAATCTGCCGATAACTCTTCGAGAGATTAAAACACTATTTTGTTTGACAATTTATGCTAATTTATTTTTTCAGGTTTAAATATAAGGATGAATACGAAAAATTCAAATTAATATTGAGTGTTATCGCTTTTGTACTTGCTGTTCTCAATTTGTCTATAGACTTCAGGTGAGAATTATTATTAATCATCGTCATCCCTGGATAAAAAATAACGTTTTAGTATTGGTATATTTATGCAGTCCACCCTTATAGGCTAGCAGCAATCCTGTGAACCAAAGTTGCGGTCCAAGTTTTCTTTGCGCTTGCCTTAGCAATGTTATTATGACATCCCGGCTTGATTCTACAACAAAATCTTTAAAAAAAACTATTAAAAATAACGTTTTAGCTATTATATTTAGAATAGGATATACTTGATTTATGAACCAACCTATTATTGATCCCTTTATCTTTATGTATTTATAATGTTTTAATCTGTTATTTTTACTAATATAGATAGGTACTATCAGCAAACTTGGTGCTGTAGCACTTTAGAAAATAATCAGGAGCATGATACACGCCCCTCTTTTGTTTTTTATTTAATAATTAGTGCGCTAAAGTCTGTACTGGCGAACTTAATGCTAGCTAGAATTCTTTACCTTTGCGACAATAGAAACAAGTCAAAAATATTTGAAAACTCAATTATGGCTGTAATGGTGCAGCTAACCTGTTGCTGATTGTACTCTTTTTTTTAAAGAATAATTTACTAGATTTAAAAATGGAGTGTTTAGCACGTCTTTTTACACGTTCAAGCCAATACAATAGAGGTGACTCGTGTTAAAATTTTTTAGCTTTTTTTTAAGTAAATAAATAAAATAATTTTAACCCATTAAAAATATATATCAAATTTTCCAAAAAAGTTATCGCAGTCATTTTTTTGATGTGTACGTTTTTCCAACTTTTTTTTCAGGCCTCTACAATTGATATTAATATTTTTATTAGTGTGGTATTATTGTACATTAACAATAAGGGAGTCCATACTCAAAGTGAACGGTTCAAGAATAAAAGGCTGGTGGAGGTTACATCATTTTATTTCGACCGTCGTTGCTGGTATATTACTAATTTGGCCACAAAATGAGCCGTGGAATCAATTTAGACACACTTTTATGTGGTTTAATGCTTATATAAGTATGTTTTTATTTAGTTTTGTTTTTAAGAGTGGTAGGCAGACTGATGAAGGTTATTAGCCCAGTCTGCCGTCCTGGGGTAGTACCACCACTTTCGAATGTAACATCTGTGAAGTGACTATGTCGCGATTAGGAAGTAGTCAGGTATAACAAGAGGAGTGTGCACCGTCAACCTGAATGGTGAACATTCGTCTCCTCATGCCGGCATAGCGGAGGTGTCTACTGCAAGAAATGGTCATTTTTGGGCCCACTTGATTTCTAATAATATCTTATTTTTTCATTAATTTATTTCAGTTATATCAACACATCGTTTACCAATCAATAGACAATGTTTAATTACATAAAAACACATATCATCAATTATTAAAGCATTTAATATAATAATAACCTTAAATATTGCATCAGAAAAAGTCCAATTACCCAATAACCCGGGTGAAAAAATTAAGACTGATTAGTAATTAGGAATATACGAGCAGATTTATTTTTCTACAAAATGTACTAAAAATCATCTATATACTCGGAAAAAAAATGTGGGCCCTTTCTCTTAGGCGAATGGGCATTATCCTTTGTCTGTGGTAGCAGTTGTTTCTGTGCATGGACCGCACTCTAGTTTTACATCAGGCGGATGACTTATGCCGAGCTACAATAAATTTTTTTTGCAATTTTTAGGAATCAGAAGCGATTTGTAGTTTTTAAAAATAATCAACAACCAATTAGGTTAAATTCACATTTAATTTTAGTAATAAACAACCAAGAATTCTTTGAACAATAATGTACACGTGGTAAAATAAACGATATCACCACGCCACGATGCTTTCAGTCCGAGAGCCACGCCGCAAAGAGGGGGAGCCTTGTCTGTGCGCCCTCTTATGTAGCGTTTCTATGTTGCCATCTTTTTCTTTTTTCATCAATTAGGCAGTGGCTTCTAACAGTATATTTTTTTAAATTCCAGGCGTAGTCCAATACATGCAGTTCCGTTATCAACGAGGTGTATTGTACAGGCTGAAGGCACTCGGGGCACGCCATAATATGGATATAACTATTGAAGGGTTCCACTCGTGGATGTGGAGAGGTCTTTCGTACCTTTTGCCTTTCTTATTTGGAGGTTACACGTTTCAATTGTACATCGCGTATACATTGTATCATTTGAGTTATCACGGTGAAGCTACATGGCAGGTATGTTGAATTATTTCATAAAAAGAAAATATTGTAGCTCGGCATGTGACGACGCTCCGCCTGATGTAAAGCTAGAATGCGGTCCATGAGTGGAAACAACTGTACTACAGATGAATCTCTACGGGCGGCAGTCGCCTCCACTATGCCGGCTTGATGAGACGAGCTTGTACCATCTATATCGATAACGGCAAAAAATATCGATATTAGAGGACATGTCCCTGTCATAGATTTATTGTTTCGGGAGCAGTTTTAAAGTAGCCAGGTATAGCGAGAGGAGTGTGCACTGTCACTCTAGATGGTGCATTCTCGTCTCCTCAGGCCGGTATAGCGGAGGCGACTGCTACCCGTGGAGATTTCTTTATAGTAGCAGTCGTTGGAAACTAATGGACCGTACTCTAAGTTTACATCAGGCGGAGTGTTGTCTTATGCCGAGCTATAATTTAAAAAAAAAAATTCCTTTATACTGAAGGCGTTTATTGTTGTGAGTGTAAACGATTTTTCCCCAATACCAAACGATACAGGTGCCGGCACTAAGTATATCATTCCTTCTACTCGGAATTGGGAACACGTTGACCACACTCTTCGTCATACCGCAGAAGCTCTCCGAACAATCCTGCGATTGAAGACTACGGATAAATTAATCATATTTTCGGAGATTTTTACTCTAATGATTTTTTTTACTATTTATTTTTATATTACCTTACAAAGAAAAGTAAACTTAAAGGAGAATGCCCATTCGTCTAAGAGAAATGGGCCCACAATTTTTTCTCAGATTTTTAGTTCATTTTGTAGAAAAATAAATCTACATTCCTTATCAATAATCAGTTTCTTTTTTACTCAGCTTATTGAGTAATTGGACTTTTTCTGGTGCAATATTTGAGGTTATTATTATATTAAATGCTTTAATAATTTATGATATTTGTTTTTTATGTAATTAAACATTGTCTATTGATTGGTAAACGATGTGTTTATATAATTGAAATAAATTAATGAAAAAATAAGGTATTGTTTTAGAATATTGTTTGTTAAACTGTTAGATATCACGTGGGCCTGAAAATGGGCATTGTCCTTTAATGAAATTTTTTTTAGAATTTTTAGGTTTATTTTCGATTATAAGCCATCAATATGAGTCAAAGACGATTTTCTCAAAATACACCTATAAAAGTATCTCAGTAATATTTTTATTATAATGCCATAAAATAACTCAGTAACTTTGCGTATTGCGTAAAATATTGTAAGTTACGTTTTAATTTCGTTAAAATTAAGATTCAATAGTAGTCAAATTAAATTATTCAAAATGTCTAAAGAAACTAATGCCGACTATCCACAGTTGCGTCTCGTCATAGAAGCGTACAATTCATAACGTTTACTTTTTTTTTGCTGTCATTAACGCTCCAGTGGATAGTTGTATTAACTTGATTTAAGGCGCTATCTCCACGAGCGAGTGTTTCGCGGCGAGTCCGCGCTTAACGTCGGGTAATCCTGACGATTATTCCGTCATCGTATCGACGCGACTCGCTACGGAATCACCGTGTGACTGCGACGATTATTTTGTTGAAAAGAGTTCAGACGACAGACTATTATCTATCTGGGAAGATAGACGTGTAATGAAAGGCGCGCGGCGATACGTTGACGTGGAGGCACGTTCTTTAAAAATGTATAGATTTTTTTTTGTACAAAGATAATATAGCCACGGTTCTCTCGCTCGTGGAGTTAGCACCTAAATTATTAATTTATTATTATATAATAATAATTTTGTTTACCAATGAATACTAAATAATGGGTTTATGTTACCGTATATCAGTGATAACGTTTTTGAGAAGTGGGTCGCCACCAGTGGATAGACTAAACTATAATCTGAAATGAAATTCGGGATCGAAAATGTAAGCAAAGAAATGTCACAGTCAGGGTGATATTTCAGGGGTGGTCAACATTTTTCTAGTCAGCCGGAATTAATTAAATCTTATAAAAAAAATATTTAATAAAATTTAATTAAATGTTTAGGCCATTTGCCTGAAAAAGGAAAGGAATTTACGCATATTATTTCAAAGAGCTTTAATTGTGTCATGAATGTCTCATATGTTTCACCATCCAGTCGCTTTTTTATTATAAAATTTAAATCTGGCACACAAAATATTCTTTCTTGGTATGCAGTGTTGCTCAAATTTGTCCAATATGGCAGACGGCGATGTTTTTTTCGTATTTATGTCAAAAGTTTCATATACAGCTACAGCAGTATCACCAATAATATACAAAAGAACAGAGATTTTCCGTGTCTCCGTCTGTTCACACAATTTTATTCTTAACTTTTTTCCGTCAATATGCTTTTGTTTGTGTGCAGGCTATGGTCTCTTAGATTCACAGACCTTGATTATCGAGGGTCAACTAGTTCTAGAAGTAAACAATTATTGTAAAATTTAACTAAATGGTCTTCTATTATTTTCTTTCCAGAACTGATCGTCTCTTTTTACAAATTTATATTTGATTTTGTCGTTACCTGTCCACACGGCAAATACACATATGTCTTGACCAGTTACACGTAATTGGCCTTGAATCTGGTAGTACCACTTTTTTTATTGACTATTAAAACGTCAGATTCATAGAACCAGAAGTCAATTTTCTTTTGCTTGATTGCTTCTTCGAGCTCTATATTGTAAGCGGATGATGGGCATTTTGCTTCTACAGTTCCAGGTTTGTATTTTCCACCTGGAGTAGCACCCAAAAATTAAAGTCTATGTGTAAGCCACATTCTTTGATATCCACATTTAAAATTATTTTTAATTCTTGGAGCGCCGTATGTTCGTTGTTTTTGCCATGTTTTATAGAAGGCACGTTGTTTATTGCATTGTCATATAGTATTTGTTTGACAAGAGAAGCACAGTTAGTATTCACTCGTCGTTTACAAACTCGGGTAAACCAGGAAGCTGTTAAAAGTTTTCAAAAAGCTCTTTCTTTTTTTTATTTGGCTCGCTATCCAAAAGCGTTTATCATTTTAAACAAAATTGGTCTTTAACACCCCGAAAATTTCACTCCGCACCAGCAAATTCACGCGGCTGCGCCAACCGTATTTATTTCGGTCGAAAAAAAGTATGTTTTTTTCTAATCGTAGTATATAACTCGGGGTCGTGTATTTGATTTTTGCAAAAAAACGATACACTCATCCGTTCATGAGCGCGTCCGAGCGCGGACTGACCAACCGCGAGCCGAGCAAGCTGACATTTTGTATAATTTTTTTTCTTTTCTTATTATATTTCCAATAAATGAAATAGTAATTTATTTGGAAACAATATTATATGCTGTACGTATAGAGGACTTATTTCTTATGATTTTCAAGTTAAAATATGCACTGGACACTTGTCATTTTCAGTGATTATTTTAATTTGGTTGATTGTTTGTTCCGTGCAAAATCTACTATCTAACTCTTGTTCAAACTCGTCGTCTGGTATTAGTTGTTCGATATCATATTTTATCGCATTTTTCTTCAAATTGTTTGATTCACGACATTCTCTAGCTTCATGAAATTGTGTTGTATTCGCTGTCAGGTGTGTGTGTAGTCGTGTAATCTGACCTTTTATTGAGCTGCGCTCTTTTTTAGGCTTAGCAACGTCCATTATCCTCGTCGCCACTAATAAATAGTCGTATAGCTACTTATATCTCATTGTATTTGTATAAGACATTTTGTAATTGACAATGACATTTTGGAGTAATAGAAGACACTCCAATTACATAAAATAAAACATGTTGTTGCTCGAGTAAAAATATATTTTATACTGAATAAAAAAACAAAAGATCGAAGCTTGTCATATTTTTGACATATTACTTCATAAAACAAAAACTATTAAATAGAGGTCGCCACAACATAATTGTGATATCTGTCAGGACTATACAATTTTCATGCCTGATTTCTAGAGATGATTATATTAGCTATAATTTTATAATATGACATCCTCACAGTTGTGTTTCCTGATTCAGCGAATGGTACCGGAAAAACATCGAAAAATGCTATAGTATCCTTACACGATGTTTTAGTACTTTGCGACAAACGACACAAATGAGGGTTGCAACATCTTTGTTTACATTTTTGATCCCGAATTCCATTTCAGGGTATAATGTATTTTTTTTCGTTGAATAAAGACAGTGAAAAGGGGCTAGCAGCATTTTTATTAGTTCCTTAAGCATTTTTAGAACATAGCCGTTTTAATTACACTCTTTATAGATCATAATAATTGCATTTTTTAAATATTAATAATATTTAATATTGTCGTTAAGTCGTAGTACGATTTCTTATTACATAGATTAATATGACGTTTGGTGGGTTGCCAACTATTGCTAAAAATAGTGTTGTAATTATGTGTATTAATTTCTAAAATTCTTCTAAAAATCTAATTCCTAAGTTCGCAATTTTATTTTTATTTACCATTTGTAGTGTAAGCACGGCTAAATTCTTGACTTTCAAATTGATTTCGAGTTTATTTTGTTGGCAATACCACAGCAGGACTGTCAGAACAATACTTCTTTAGTGCAATATTAAGAATAATTGTCTAAAATAAATAATATGCTGTAATTAATACTAATACTTTTTTTATATTGCCTTCAACGTAATACTCTGATGGTCCTGCTGTGGTGTTGCCAATAAAATATGTTTAAAACAATACCGTTAGTAGGTATTGCTTTTACAGACATAATAGATCAATATAAATCGAAATCATTATTTTATGATTGATCTCACATCACTTTACTTGGCAACATTAAAAAAAATGGTTTGTAACTGTCAAATTAGTCTATGTAATTAAAAATCGGAGTTTACTGTTTCCGTATGATTGTTATAACATAGTGGTTTTGTATATAAGTAAAGTTGACGCGCATTTAATATTTAAATATTAAATTCTTCAGTGCCTTCATGTACAAATCTTTGTAGTAGATACTTTATGTAATATTCTTATTAATTTATAATAATTAAAAGTTATTAGTTAAAATATCTTTTGCTGACTATTAGAATCTCTTAATTCACGAATCTGTTTTTTTTTTAATTATTGTAGTTAAGCAGGGCCGGAACTACTATGAGAAAACCGGGGCAATGTCCTGGACCTCTCACAATCAAGGCCGGACCCCGTTTTTTGTTCTGCCCTAGGGCCATGTAGCTCGGCTTGTTATGCTGATGCTGTACTCCGTCTGATGTTATGCTGGAGTGGATTAGACTACAAATAAATGTTTACAGGCGATTATGTAGGTTTGAGAAGACGAATGGAGACATACGACTAGGTCAGTTCACTGTAGCGTGATGTCGAGGGTTTTTTTTTTCATATCTTGTGCACATTGATCTCCTCAAGCCGGCATAGCGGAAGCGAATTCTGCCTGCAGACATGAACCTCTGGCGAAGTGTGGTCACATAGGAGACATGGGTGTGTGTGGGCATTATCTTATAAGTTTAGCGTATTTATTTTGGCATGGTTGTGTTTGGTTAGACTTAGAATTTATTTGAAAAAAAAAAATTACTGGCATTGGCTTTTTTTTGTATTAATAGTGCCAAAGTACAAATTCCAATACATTACAAACGGTCAACATTTAAGGAAATAGGGTATTTCGGGGCCATATTGTTAGTTTACAAACTTAGATCCTACAATTTAATATGAAAACTTTGAATGTATTTTTAAACAAACAAATCTTATCAGAGAAGCCTTTTTTATTCCTCAACGATGCTTTATTGAAAATATGCGAAATTAAAAGGCCTAAATTTCTTAAACAGTGTATAGTACTTTCCACAGATGTGTTGCATTATCAAGTACTACTTGAAAGGAAACGTAAAATTAAGACAAACATTTGTGTTTAAACTGTACATACATGTACAGCGAGTTAGCTGCATCACCTTAAGGACTATATTTGCTTGTAACTTCATTTATGCGTGTTTAAATACTTGTACAAATTATTATAATTCAATTTAATACTAGTCATACTTAAATAATGATTTTTAGTGGCGGTAGTTCGGTCTCTTTATACCATTGTTTGTTTTTTCTTGTCTAATGAACCGACCTACGGCTACTAGAAAGTATACTCTGGCACATTTGTACTAAAACTTTATTGTAAAGATGATGGAAGACTTTGTTATTTGTCTTTTTTATATACGGTAGTACCCGTGAAGTGTCTCTCAAGCCAGCATAGCGGAGGCGACTTCTGACTGCAGACTTTTAGACAGTGAAGTTACCTTGTCGCGTTTCAAGAATAGTTTAAAAGTAGCCAGGTATAACGAGAGGAGTGTGCACTGTCAATCTGGATGGATTGGCTTTAGACTTAGCCTCCTGATGCATCCGTAATGAAGTTTGTGCTTTCGGAACGCATTGGCGTCGTATTCTTATTTGGCTCGCTTAGTTTGTGGTTATATTAAAAAGTTGTCTATCGGACTAACGAATAACAAAGTGTGATACCATCGTCTTAAATTGTTTAATGTTTAAAATAATATTTTTCTAACATGTCTTATTAAAAATTCTATTTTATCACCACAGGCTTTTAATTTACTTAGAAAATACTTTTTTTTTTACACCATTTTGTATTAAAAATTGTACTTATATTATTTATTGAGATTTATTTTTTGTTAATAAAATTTGATTGATATTTTTTTCGTTTTTGTTTTCAGTTTTCTTTTTTTGTTTTATTTATTTAAACTTTGTGTGTCAGGTTCCAGCGCTGGCAATATCGTTTTTAATGTTATTCACTGGGAATATGTATACTATATCGAAGATTCTTAAGAAGAAATATCAGGGGAGATTGAAATTAAGATATAAGCTGAGAGCAATAGCTATAAGGTTGTCGAATGAACTCGCCCAGTTGCGACGAACGGTACGAACAAACTGTTCATTAAAGATTAAAGCTTGGGAAATTTCTTTATAATTCACACAGATTCGTAAAATTAATTTATAATCTGTTTTATACATACGTCATTTAAGAATTCGATTCGATACTTATATAGAAAAAATAACGTTTCTTCGTCCCGTATTATCGACATGCTGTTTATTTTTTAAAATTTTAACACATTGCTGTCAAAATATTCTTTGTCTTATTAATATTAGAAGACCTCGTTAGAGTTAGTACTTATTACGCGCAGATGACGGGTTCGATTCCCAGCCCCTACTTGTTTTGGGTTTAATTGTTCGCGTTCTAATCGCCTTCATACTATAGTATTCTTTGGTATTCTAGTATTATTAAATCTTTTATTGATTTTGTGGTATTGTATCATTCATTTAGGTTTTTTTGCGATTTCTTTAATTTTCCCCAATAAATATTAAATGATTATATTTTAGTTGCAAGTTGTGAATTATAAAGAACAGTGTATACGTCTGGTAAATGGCAACCCCATGGGTTTGGTTGAAGCTTACACAAAATGCCTTCCTCAAATTTATGGCAAAGATTTAGGCATTTTATCTTAATGTATTTGGGAAAATGGTTATTAAATAATAACTAGAAGACTGTGCTCCTTTCGTCTTCTCGAGCCGGCGTAGTGGAGACGTGTGCTGCCTGGAGATATCTGTAGCAGCAATTGTTTCCGCTCATAGACCACACTGATTTGGTCGCATGCAGAGCTACTGTAAAAAATCCTAGCGTAAACTACTAGATGTTTTAAAGTGACACATTTTTTACCATTGGCAACGGTTGAGGGGTGGCAAAATTATTAAAGGGGTGAGTAAAGCTCCACATTGTCGTTTTGTGTTCATTTCTATTGGTTGTTTATATGTTCTTGTTTTTGTCGCTATTATGTAATTGTACAAATGAAATGCATGTTTTTGGTAATGATAATGCATGTGGGATTAATGTAATTCTAGCGCTCCACCTGCGTCCTAATACGTTAATTAGTGCTATAATTAATGCATTATTTATTGTGGCCAAGACTTTAACGCGTTATTCTATTAACGTCAATACTATTGGTATTAAAAGTTAAATTCGAGCAAAATCTTTTATGTGGCAATAATTTTAATGCCGTAATTTTTAACGCGCTAATTATATACTTTATGAAAACTTTATAAATAATTTTAGATGGTGCTTTTTTTGTAATTGAATAAAATATGGAATTTCAGGATCAGTCATCATTGGGACAACATAATAAGGAAAACAAAGGAGAATAATTTCGCCGCGTTGCTTAATTCTTTACGTTTTATTAAATAATAAGATATAAACATATATTTATTACTTATAGTCTTATTTATAATTAGATAGACAAATTGACAACTCGAAACATACACCACGCCTCCATAATGTTGCCACGTTAGAAGTATAGTGTTGTTACACGAATACTTTAATTGATTAATTGAATTATCTTAAAATGACATTTCGACTAGTAATAGCAAATCTACCTATTTTATAATTATTCCGACAATAAATATGTTAATAATAATAAAAACTTTCTTAACAACTTAGGAGTTTAATTTATCTCAGTAATTAATTACTTTAGAGACAAAAAGTACTAAGATAATTTCATTATATCACTACGCTTTATCGACTGGCATAACTTGCGAAACCATTTTGTGTGTGTAAAAAAAATCGTATATCACTTTTTTTTATCAATTTCTGTCCAATGTACGTCATCGAAATGTTCAATCACACACGATTGCGTGTACGAATTCATACTAGTATTTGCTAAGCCAGTCACAAACAACGAACAGAAAAATATATTAAATATAAAGTTAATTGAATTTTCAATTAAAAGCTGGGTCACAAAATTACAACACTATTTATTTTTTTCCAAAACTCGGCATCCCTTCAAATGTCATTGTTGTCTATCTAATTATAAAGAAGACTATAGTTAATATATTTTTATTAATTTTTGAATGAATGAAAATGCTGAATTTAATGACGAAAAATTTAAAAAAAAACATGAGATGGGAATCGAACTCGTGTCCTCTGCTTTGACTACTAAGCTATACGACAGCTGTTGGCGCTTCACATGACTACATCGAAAAAATTTAATAATAAAATAAATACATATAATATAAACATAAACAAGTTCAGCGGGCCGCGTGTTGCTCATCCCTGTTATAGAATGTCATAGAATAAACTTAATTTTACTCAAAATTCTCATGAGAATAATGTTAGATAAGGTTTTTGGATCAAATGTTTAAATCGTTTGTTTAAAACTGATCAGACTTGGGAGCTTGTCTGATACACACGAGTATACAACTTTTGACTCAGTCTTGCTTTATGTCTGTACACCCTCATATTATACTCAATTCCCTTTCAACATTTTTCAATAAAGCGGTAAGCAGAATTATGGTTACGTATGGAAGTAGTCAAGAGGAGCGTGCACTATTAACCTAGGTGGTGTACGTTCGTCTCCTCAAGCCGGCATAGCTAAAGCAGCTGCTGTGTGTACAGATTTCCCTGCGGTAACAGTTCTCGTTTATTGGACCACACACCCGCGGATCCCGCATAGATCAAGTGTTGTCACTAAAAAAAGTTTAACATCTTTAAAAGGGTCGCAAAGCAGCTCTGCAAGTAAACGACCCTAAGCAGCCCCGGATCTAGGGTGCAAGCCGGGGCCCATGCCCCGGGCGGCAAATTCAAACTAATACTCATCATTAAAGCAACTTTGACCACAGAAACGTCTAGTACTTGAATCACTAGACAAAATCAAGATCCGGGGCTGACCCTAAGAAGCTCTCTACGGCGAATGGAAGCGTTGACAAGATAATGTGACTAATTTAATTATATTTGGGGTTGGGTATTATTAACAATTTTTGATATTATATTGTTTACAAAATAAAAATGTACACAGATTTGTTTTGCCTTTTTTTTTTACCACTCAATAACTTAGGTTCACGGCGTCGCGTCGCAGTCTTGTTATTTTGTTAACAGGTAATATAATAAGAAATTAATTTTGGTTTTTAAGAGAAAGTAGGAAAGGACGGAAAGGACCCGTGAAGTGACCTTGCATTTCGGGAGCAGTTTGAAGGTAGCTAGGTATAACGAGAGGAGTGTGCACTGTTAATGATGCATACTTGTCTCCGGCATAGCGGAGGTAACTGCTGCCTGTAGATTTATCTGTGGTAGCGGTTGTTTGCGTTCATGGACCGCACTCTAGCTTTACATCAGGAGTGTTGTCATATGCCGAGCTACAATAAAAAGGAATGAAAATACTACTATGTTATTTATCTCGCATAGTTAACAACTATAGTCGTGGCTCGTGTGAGATAAGTTGAGTTTTTAATTCGCTGAAATATATCGTAGTTATATCGTTAGTTCGTGCATACAAACATTATTGTTTTTATTATTCCGAGTTATCCATTATCCCATTAGTATTAAAAATAAAATATTGTCTTACTACACCATTTTCAGCAAAGATTACGCAAATATCTTCTTGGGTCTCTTTGTTTTTTTTAAGAAAACTAAAAATTTGGCGGTTCATCTTTTTTTATTAATTTAAATCGCTCAAGTTACTTTACATACATACATAAACGCAAAAAAATATTATATTAACTTAAAACTCGTACGTGCTATAATTAACTCTACGATTAAAAACAAAATTTTAATCAGAAAAAAGTAATGCGTTTCAAAAGTTATCATAATTATTTAGATAAATATATTACGAGTATAATTATGTGTAAACGACATATATACAAATCTTTCAAATATTAAAAATGTGACAAACATGTTCTTGTTTGTGTGAATAACTAAATAAATCCCTTATAATCATATTTACAAAACTTATATACAAAATTATTGTAAATAAAATTTAATTGTCACTATCGACATCCATATTGGCATCATTCGATGCGTCACTGAACTGTATATCTAAAGTAGGCTTCTTAACCAATAAACCTTGTTGCTTTAACTTTTTTAATAAACTATTATTTGAAGTCGTATTTGTTGGCTGTGTTGTTGCACTCTGTACTTTCGTACTGGTACTCACTTTATTAACCTGTTGACTACAACTGGCACTAAACTCTGATTTCATATGAGCACTCTTCGATTGAAAACTGGAATTGACGACTTTCGACGCACAACTGAAATTCTGCTTACTGACTTGAGACATAGAGCTCACATTTGAACTCGCAGTCGCTGTGTGCTTCTCAATTAAATCTTCTAAATCTTCACCATGGAAGTAAGACTCTTTTTGCTTCTTAAAACAACTGAAAGGACCAGGCGCTTCTTCAGCGACTGGCCTTTTCGTACCAACCGCACTCACGTTAGGTGATATCTTGAGAGGTTTCGCAGTGTTCGGCGAACTAGATGATGGCGTGATTCTTTTCGCAGGCTGTCTCGTCGGCGTGCTCGGTTTAGCTTGAATTGCCTTCATAGGTCTAATTGTTGCAGGAGCAGGCGCTCTAACTATGGTACTAGTCGCAGTTCCCGGTTTATGTGTGGAAGACTCCGGTCTGAGGCGCGGTCTTTGATTACCCATTTGCACAATAGGCCTCTGTATCTTTTGTATTGTATTGGGTCTTATGACCCTCTGTCCGCCTCTCGCAAAAGAATTAGTCGATTCACTGCTGACTGCTTCAGTTTGATTCACAGTTCTTATTGTTTTTGTAACTGTTGTAATTTCTTGTATAACTGTCTTTGTTTGTACTTGTTTTACAGTTACAGTCTCACTGACTACTTCAGATTTGCTCGTCGAAGCTATTTCTTGGGCTTTATTGATATTCATCTTTAAAATTTTACCTTTTGGTTTGTTAAATTGAACTTGTGAACTATCTGGCGATACACAGCGTTCCGGTTGCGGCTTTTGCGGAGGTTTAAGTGTTATATTTTTATTGTTACTTAGAAAATTACTTAACTGAGTATTCTTGCTTTGACTTTTGTTTATTAGCTTCTCGTCGATTTCTTCAGTCAACGTATCATCAGCTTCAGTCACTTCATTCGCCGATTGTGTCGACTCGACATTATTATTTCTGACACTCTTAACTGATAGTCCTAAGTTAGTAGCTTTTAATTTGTTTACAACTGACTCGTGTTTGTTAATTTTCTCTTCTGTCGAATCTATTTCGCTTTCAGACTCTCGCTCTATATCTCCTTCATCATCAACTTTGTTGTCACTGCTACTTACATTATTTACACTTTTTAATGTTATACCTAAGCCCAATTTATTTTGTAGTTTGGATAAATTATTTTCTGATGTGGTTGGTGTATTCGCTTGGTCGTCATCGCTGGATATCAAATCGATTGGATCGTCACATTCATCTGTAACTTTCGCTGGGGGCGAATTCATTTCTTGTTTTATTGTTGTACCTTTAATGGCTCTAACCTTCATGGTATTCGTGTTTGAACTTTGTGAGATCGATCGATATTCACGAGAACTATTTACATTTTGTCTACACATTTTCACGTTTTTAACTGATTTGTTTTCCATTTGACGTTTAATAGGAGCTTTGACAGTAAGTTGAGTATTACTGAATAATTTATTTGTTGAACTGACTGACGCTTCTTGTTTAGATATTTCTTGAACTTTGCTACATTGAGCGGTGTTTGACGCGTGATCGTCTTCGTCGTTCGAAGACCACTCTTTTTCATTAGAGACCAAGTTGCGACTTGAACTTTTAATCGTTACGTTAGATTGCTTAAAATTGGAAAAACTTTTTGTTATTTGCGAGTTATTAATAATTTTACTTCCGCTTTTAACAACTCTTAAGCTTTTATTTTCTTGTTTGAACATACTTAATTCATTGTTGATTTTCGCAGATGTATCGATTTCCATACATCTTGTATCAGGTTTTTGTACACATAGTGAGTTTGACGAGTCCATCAAATTCTTTATAGTAAGTTGAGCATTTTTCAATAATTTACTCTTTGGATGGTTAATTCCCAAATTCTGTTTCATATTTATAGGATATAGTACGTCGTCATCACAATCTGAATGATGACCGAAATCAGAGTGTTTACTTTGAACAGTACTTTGGGGAAGAATTTTAATTGGTTTCATTTTCCGCTGAATTTCTTCTAAATTATCATTCTCCCATTCGTCACTAGACCATTCGTCCTGTTCCGTTTTTGGTGCTGTTATTTTAGTTTGATTGTCGCATGAAGACTTTACAGTGAGTTGTGAGTTTGACAAGAGTTTTGATTTGGGGTAATTCACTTCTCTTTTTGTAACCTGATCCACTTTATTAGAAGTTTGGGGATCCCCAAAGTTGTCATTATTGAGTGATTTTTTCGTTTGATTGTTAGAAGATGACTTAATAGTAAGTTGTGAATTTGACAATATTTTGGTTTTCGGACAATTCGCATCCTTAATCGCAACTTGAGGAACATCGATATCACTACACTCATCATCATCATCATCATTACCTTCTACTTCTTTCGTTTGATTGTCAGAAGATGACTTAATAGTAAGTTGTGAATTTGACAATATTTTGGTTTTCGGACAATTCGCATCCTTAATCACAACTTTAGGAACATCGATATCACTACACTCATCATCATCATCATCATCATCATCATTACCTTCTACTTCTTTCGTTTGATTGTCAGAAGATGATTTGATAGTAAGTTGTGTATTTGACAATATTTTGGGTATCGGACAATTCATACCCTTAATTGCAACTTGGGGAACATCGACATCACTACACTCATCATCATCATTACCTTCTACTTCTTTCGTTTGATTGTCAGAAGATGATTTGATAGTAAGTTGTGTATTTGACAATATTTTGGTTTTCAGACAATTCACATTCTTAATCGCAACTTGAGGAACATCTGAATCACTATACTCATCATCATTATTACCTTCTACTTCTTTCGTTTGATTGTCAGATGATTTAATAGTAAGTTGTGAATTTGACAATAGTTTGGTTTTCGGACAATTCACACCCTTAATTGCAACTAGAGGAACATCAGAATCACTACACTCATCGTCGTCATCATCTACTTCTTTCGTTTGACTGTCGGAAGATGATTTAATAGTAAGTTGTGAATTTGACAATAATTTTATTTTCGGAGAGTTCATACTCTTTATTATTTGTGCGATTTGAGGAACATCATTATCATTATGAAACTCACCATTATCTTCCACTTTTTTTGTTTGATTGTCAGATGTCGATTTAACAGTGAGTTGTGCGTTTGATAATAGTTTTGCTTTGGGACAGTTTACACCCTTTATTTTATGTGGAATTTCAGCTTCATTATTATCAAAATCGTGTACCTCATCTTTATCTTCAATTTTTTTCGTTTGACCAGTTGGTGATTTTAAAGTAAGTTGTGGGTTTGATAACAATTTTGTTTTAGGATCATTCACATCTTCAGCTTCATTGTGATCCGAATCGTTATCATTACTATTGTCATTTGTTGCAATATTTTTTTTATTGACAGTTTTAATTGTAAGGCAACTATTCAATCCTTTCAAATGCTTGATCTGTTTTTCAGAATCGCCGTCGCTTTCATTCGCATCTATATCGTCCTTTTCTGCTTCATTTGATGAAACATTAGATTCATTATCATTTTTATTTGAAGTGGAGGGTTTATGTTTCATATTATCAGGGGAAATAGATTTCACAGTTATTTGATCGTTATTTAATAGCTTGATTTTATCACTAGAATCATATTTATTCTCTGGATTAATTTGTTGACTAAAACTTTCTGGTAGTGGGTAAAATGGCAAAGCGATTATATTTTTCTCTTGATTTGACTTTAGTTTCTCTATTTCTTCTCTTTTATCTACAGATGTAGTTCCATTAGTTTTGTTATCTTTTGGAGTATTCTGATCTGTTCTTTCATCTTCGTCATTATCACTATCAGTTGCCTCTTCAGGTTTAATGGCCAACATTTTTAAAGAATCATTTGATGATTTTACAGTTAGTTGCGAATTTGCTAATAATTTCGTTTTCGGACAAGTAATAGCTTCAGATATTGAAGTGTTCTGCTCAATTTTATCAATAGGATTATTAGATGTTTCATTACTATTATCTTTTGTTTGAGTTTTAGTAACTTTCAAATGTGTACCTTGTTTTATTAGTTTTGCTAACATTAGTTTAGACGTTTCCGCTGGTGTGTTAACATCTGCAGATTTTATTTTACCAAGCGACATGTTCTTTGGTAACACTCTGACGTTTGTACCTTTCTTTTTCACAACAATTCCTTGCTGTTTGAGTTTCTGTAACGTCGTTGGGGCTAAATCACCTCTTTTCACAGTACCTAAAGCCGGTTTTACTTTTCTTAACTGCTTCGCTACTATCCTACTAGGTACTTCCTCTACACCTTGGAAGTCTATGTCCTCGCCAAAAACATCCGAATTCATGTTCAGAAATTCATCTAATGTGATAGCAGCCTTTTTAGATTTCTTATGTTTTTTGTGCTTTTTACGTTTTTTTACTATAACTGGAGGATCATCTTCATTATCACCCTCATTGAGTTCCATTGATAATTGAAGTAAATTCTCCTGTAAATTTAAAATACATTAAATGTGTCATCCATTAGGTTTTATACAAACATGATTCAACTGAACTAAAGTCTCGCCTAGACGATAATAAGCTTAAAATTTTCTAAACGTCGAGGTGCATAGTCTTTCAAATAAGTTACTAGTTTATGGGACCTATTACCGCTTTTATTTTAATCTGGTGTTCCAAACAAAAGCAAAGAAACTAAAAATATACATACTACTCCGATCGCATCCATACTGTCATCACCAAAATCCTTTATGGTCTCTTCAATAGGGGGTACTGTCATTAATGTGAACACATTGGGAAGCTCTCTTCGACTGAAATTTCAAGCTCTCGTTAAAAAACCCAAAGCTGGCACTAAAGAAAATAATACTAGACAAGCGCACTTATCAATGTAAAGATTGTAAACTAATTTATATTGGTTGATGTCAGAGCAGTAGAAAATGAGCTTTTTTGTAGCTCAGCACATGACAACACTCTGCCTGATGTAAAGCTAAAATGCGATCGGAAACAACTGCTACAGCAGTAGCCGCTGCTATGCCGGCTTGAGGAGACGAACATGCATCAACCATAGTGACAGTGGACACTCCTCTTGTTATACCTGGATGTTTCCAAACTGTTACTGAAACGCGACAAAGCCGAGCTTATAATAGTCCTCAAGGTGACGCAGCTAACATATAGCTGATTGCACATATATTAATTATTAATAAATGAAATAAGCTGCTGTTTTTTTAAATATCTGAAAATATCAAACCTTTCATCACTCCAAACATAAACATCGTCATGAGAATGAAATGTTAAATGTGTTTCATAAGCAGGCATCTGATAAAAGATGGCTTCACACAATGGACACCGGCATACACTTGTCTGTGTCCTATATTCTGTGTCATGATAATCTTCTAAATGTTTCTGGAAACAAAAACAAAAACAATTATAATACCAGTATGATAAGTTAAATTAACCAGTTCAATTCGACTGCACTCCCCTTGGGGTTGCAAACATTCTCTCCACTTTTTATAAATTTAAATTTGGTCATGAAAACCCACTTGAAAATTTTTAATTATAATCAAAGATATAAGAATAGCCATGGCCTAATGGTAGGAGTGATAAGCAGACAGGTGATGGATGGTTAATAGTCCAAGTGCTATATTGGCCCAATTGAGTCTCAAGACCAACTTGAGAGATGAATGTGCACTATGAATGGTACACATTTGTCTTCTTAAGCAGACGATAGTGGAGATGACTGATTACCAAAAAACATGTGTTGTAGCAGTTCTTACCCTTCATGGATTACATTCTAGCTTAACATAGGTAGATAAATATAATTATAAAGTGTATTATAAAAACAAAAGGGAAGTCAATAAAAAGGATCACAAACGCATGTGACAACACTACACCTGATGTAAAGCTAGAGTGCGGTCCATGAATAGAAACAACTGTCACTACAGAAACTCGTGCGGGCAGCAGTCGCCTCCACTATGCCACCTTGGGGAGATGAGCATGTGCATGTGATTGACAGTGCACACTCCTCTCGTTATACCTGGCTACTTTCAAACTATTCCCAAAACGCGCAAGGTCACTTCACGGGTGTTACATTCGAAGTGGTGGTACTATCCCAGGACAGCAAACTGGGCTAATAACCTGTCTGCAAGCATAAGCTGCTCCTTCTTACATAAAATGCATTTAAGTTGCATTAAAATTTGTTTATAAATTTTAAAGAACTTGCTTGTAGCTATTTTATGAACTAAATATAGTGTTTTCAATTAAAATTATTTCACTTACATGTAAATTTATTTTGTTATTATGCTCTTCCCCACAAAATGGACAATAAAACAATGGCAGTAATTCCTAAAACAAATTATATATATTTTAAAATAATAACTTAAACAAACATACAGGAACACACAATAATCATTTTAATGGATACCTTTTGAAAGAGTTTAACTTTCTTTGAATATCCAACATTTGGTAGTTCGGCACTCTCTCTATGGAAGAATTTATTATGATAATTCAACGCTGCAGCATGGAAGAATGTGACATCACATTTATCGCAATGGATTATTTCATCTCTTTCAGGCTTTATCTCATTTTCATGAGTAAGTAAATGCTTTTGATAAAGTTGCTGAAAATATAATCAAATTTTACAATTTACAAAAATTATATCCAGCCTAAATAACAATACTTAAAAGTAATAAGTATTTATGTGAAAATAAAATTAGTATGTAACTACTTTATATAGATATAATACTAGTGAAGATCTATTTTGTGCTGTATTTACTAGATAAATAAAACATCCACAACATTTTGTAGACATAAACATAACCTAAAAATTTTCATGATATACATACTTGTTATCTAGAGTTGTTATTGTAGATTTAAACATATGACTGATATACGAAAGGAGTCGTACGGCACTAGACGCCATTGTTATTTTGTAACTAACCTTAAGAGTGAAAAACTGCCCACACCAAGAGCAAAAGTGCTTCACGTCGTATTCTGGGTGAGCCCTATGTATATGAGTTAAAGCTTTGGCCACAACATTGAAAACTTCTGGACAAACGTCGCATTTTATAAGATCTTTCTCATCATCGTTTATTTCCGATATTAGCCGACCCTCTGTTTTTATTTTACTTTTGTTTTGCATAAGAAGTGGTTGCGTTGGATCAGCATGGTGCCTATAAAAAAAATAATATTATTATGTGCTATAAATAGAATGTCTTAAATTTATTTTCACAAACTCGAATACTTCTGAACCGTAGTAAGTTTTACCATAATCATAAGTTCCCGAGTCTTACCTGAAGTGTTCCTTGAGTGCTGCTTTATTATCAAACTTTTCACTACAAAATACACACGCAAAGTTATCCTCCGTGGTCATTATTCACATATTTAACACGATAATAAACAATAATAATACAACTAAGATGTTCTCGTAGATTTAAAGGGTATCTAACTAAAACTTCACGTCTAACACATAGACGAACACCATGTTTGTATAGTTTATGTTGAGTACACCTTTAATGTTTAATATATCTAAGACAAAATATTACACCAAACGCGGACCAAACAAGCCTTTTACCTAACAAGCTAAAGTTTTTCACTCCGCCATTATTGTCTCACCGAAATTCCTCACCCATGCTACAGCGCCACCTACATTTTGAGTATGAAAACTTTTTAGCTTTTCTGTCGACGAGTACAAAATATAGTCCAGGGGCTAGAGTCAAAAACCAATCGTCAGTTTTCACTTGATTAAATCGAAAACAAAATATATGAAATTTGATGGTTAGTTATCACCTGGGTGACAGATTGGCTTTTGACTGTAGCGGTTGTTTCCGTTCATGGACCGCACACTAGCTTGACATCAGGCGGAGTGTTGTCATATGTGGAGCTAACAATAAAAAAAGTATATTATGCTCTTTTACATCTGTTTATTAGCATTAAAGATTAACTTTTTTTTCCAGAATATACTAATTAAATAAGATGGTATTCCTTATAACGCATTATTTTAGTAGGCGTTTATACTCAGACATAAAAAATATACGAGCCAAAAAATATGTCCTTACAAAATATTTTCAAGGCGAACCCAAGAAAAGTGACTTCACTATAGTGGAAGAAGATCTTCCAGAATTAAAACCAGAAGGTCTATTTATTTTACTCTTTGTCATTTAATAACTATGTAATCTAAATTACTAAATATAAATATTTTGTTTTGTTTACAGAATTTTTGGTCCAAGCAGAGTATTTAAGTGTAGATCCATATATGCGAGCCTATATGATTGGTTACAAACTACCTACAGACATGATAGGGGGTCAAGTTGCTAGGTATAATTATATTTAAATAAGTATATATGTATGTACATATAATGTTGTTGTTTAATTGTTTGTCTTTCCAGAATAATTGAAAGTCGTAATTCTAACTATCCTGTAGGCAAATACGTATTAGGGTCATTCGGTTGGAGGTCTCATACGATCGTCAATCTTGTGAAGGAATCTGGTAACTTGTCTCCTTTACGTCTTCTTCCTAATATTGATCCGTATCCAGTATCTCTAGCTTTGGGTGTACTTGGCATGCCTGGGTAAGAAATTATTGTAATACTTGCTTGTTAATTTTTATAAATCTATAGTTTTTTAAATATATTTTCTAGTAACACAGCCTACTTTGGACTTAATGAAATATGTAAACCAAAGCCTGGCGAAACAGTTGTAGTAACCGGAGCTGCTGGCGCTGTTGGCTCGCATGTTGGGCAAATAGCAAAAAATTTAGGTAAACGTGTATGTACCAGCGTGGGCACCTAGTGTCAAATATCAATAATTTTCAATATTAGTAGATACCTACGATTTCAGGTTGCCGTGTTGTTGGATTCGCCGGGTCAAATGAAAAGTGTCAATTTTTGGAAAAGGAACTTGGTTTTGACAGAGCGTATAATTATAAGGAGTATGACATTAAAAAAGCATTAAGAGAAGGTGCTCCGAAACGCGTTGATTGCTACTTTGATAATGTAGGTTTACTAGTGTTAGAATGCACCACTATCGTAACTGAAAACTATGAATAAATTATTGTCTTAGGTTGGTGGAGAAATTAGTTCTACAATTATGAATTATATGAATCATGGCGGCCGGGTTGCTGTTTGTGGATCAATATCTTCCTATAATGACACTATCTTGCCTAAAGGTATCGTAGCCATCGCGTAACCAAATATAATAAATTAATTTGATTGGTTCCTAACAATGTTTAATTTCTTCTTTTAGTGACTATTCTTCAACCTGCTATTGTATATAAAGAATTAAAAGTAGAAGGATTTGTTGTAACGCGCTGGCTTAAGCGCTGGGACGAAGGTGTAGAGAAAAATTTAAGTTTGCTTAAACAGGGAAAACTTAAGTACAAAGAAAAAGTCTATCATGGTTTTGACAACATGGTTGATGCGTTAGTTGGTATTTTACGAGGTGAAAATACAGGTAAAGCTGTAGTGAAAGTGTGATTTCTAAATTATTTAAAGATAATTATTATAATAAAATATATGTTTTTAAAGAATTTTTGTCTTATCATTGAAGCTATTAAAATATGTAAAAGAAAAAATATAATATGCCTAAAAAAAAATAATGTATTTTTCAACCGTTGGCTCTCAGACTCGAAAACTCAAATTGTTTCGATCAAGACTACAATAATGTTTAAAAAAACGAATGTCACTTGCTATTTGTCATTTCTCCGGTCTTTGGCGGGTTTTTAGTTAATTTTTACTGCGGAAGCTGAGAACTGTTTTTACCTTCAATTTCAACTTGCGAGAGTAGAATGGAAGTTCAAGATTTGTTGAGCAAATATTCCAATAAGATTCCTAAAAGTACATTGGACATTTTACAGTATTATTCACCAATTGGTAATATAATTGCCGGTGCAGATGAGAATTATTTGTATTTTGTTAGTTTTGAGGGTACCAAAAAGTTAGAATATATAATGGAGTCAATCTCTGAAAAAATGAGTTGCGAGTATAGAATTGGATGTAATAAAATTTTACTAAAATTTCACACCGAGTTGGAAGCATATTTTAGTGGAGATTTAAGATTTTTTTGTACACCTATTAAATTTTTTGGATCTGATTATTCAAAGGTATGTGGGTTTTTATTTGTATTTATATTATTATTACTATTTTCGCTTTTCATTATTTATTAATTGTGTTTAAATATTTATTTAAGACATCATGGTAATAAATTATAAGTATATATTGAAAAGTTTGATTATTTCATCATATTTAGCAGTGGCGCAGTTAGCATGGATGGCACCTGGGGCAGTGCACCTGGGGCGGTGCTCCTGGTGGAGCCACCTATCTATCCTAAAAGTCAAGAAATGGATAATGTGTCTTACTTAAAAATAATTACCAATATAATATTTTTTTTGTAGCTCGGCATGTGACAACACTCCTCCTGATGTAAAGCTAGAGTGCGGTCCATGAATGGAAACAACTGCTACTACAGAGAGACCTGTCTGGGCAGCAGTCACCTCCACTATGCCGGCTTGAGGAGACGAACGTGTACCATCCAGATTGACAGTGCACACTCCTCTCGTTATACCTGGCTACTTTCAAACTATTCCCGAAACGCGACAAGCTCACTTCACGGGTGTTACGTTCGAAAGTGGTGGTACTACCCCAGGACGGCAGACTGGATTATATATAAATAATATATAGACTGTAAGACTATAGATTCTTCTTTCCTTAAAGATGCTCAAAGATCACACTCCTTTCCCGTTGCTGTATCACATTTGAAAGTGCTGGTACATACCTCAGATGACAGACTAGGCTAAAAACCATTAGCAGTCTGCCTACCATTATTATTACATAAGCGCAAACTTTACTTTTCTAGGAAGTGTGGCAACAATTGATGAAAATTCCCTACGCTAATACGGAGACATATGGAGGAATTGGTGAAAAAATGGGCAAATCAAAAACCCATTGCCGTTCAGTTGGAAATGCTTGCAGTGCGAATGCCCACATATTGATTGTGCCATGCCATAGGGTTGTCGGAACATCTTCCGAAGGAGGTTTTAGTTGCGGAAATGCCCGGAAATTGTGGTTATTGAGACATGAGCAAAAGTCTTATTACAAATGATTATTATTTTGTATTATTTGCATTGTTTTATTTTCCATATTAACCTAAGTAGAACATTTTTCCATAGTTTATATAAACATTTTTTTTAAACTACCTTCCATATAATTTCCGCTAATTATCAGTGATTGTGTACCTACCCTCACTAACATTATGGTTATGGATTTCCGCAAAGTAATGCTAAATACTATTAAACATATAGTACTATAGGCACTATATAAATTGACACTAGCTGAGGTTTTAAAATACCTTAAACATTCGGTTGAAAGCTAAATAAATTATCCTTTATAATTTTTCATTGATATACAGACAGCAATCCCGCTAACCGGAAGATACTTTCGTACCACGTAGAAGTACCACCACTTTCGAATGTAACACCCGTGAAGTGACTCGCGTTTCGGGAATAGTTTGAAAGTAGCCAGATATAACGAAAGGAGTATGCACTGTCAATCAAGATGGTGCATGCTCGTCTCCTCAAGCCGGCATAGTGGAGGCGATTGATGCCCGCACAGGTTTCTCTATAGTAGCAGTTGTTTCCATTCATGGACCGCACTCTAGCTTTACATCAGGAGGAGTGTTGTCACATGCCGAGCTACAATAAAAATACTGATGCGGTCCAAGTATTTCTTTTTTTATTTATGAGACCATAATTAAAATAAAACTGCATCATTTTTAACATTTATTGGTCTAATATCCACTACATAACATTATGGTACCTTTATTAGTTAAAAAACACAAAAGCGATGTGAATGTAAGGATTGGTATAGGTACGGCTGGGATCCCGACACGGGCTCGTAGCACGCGCGAGGTCATTCCCAGCTGATAAACGACCGAACGGACTTGCCTTATCGACGTGATGAAATTGCAGTTTAATATATGAAAATCTTTAAAAAGCTAACATTTCAAAAATACATTGTAATAACTTAGTAGTGTTAAATGGATTGCTGTCTGACTTTTTACATCCATACAACTAGATTAGCAATTTTGAGTGCCAAATGTATAACTTCGTCCCCAAGCAAAGTTTAGATATAGTTTATTAGTAATTTTCTTTTTTATTGTAGCTCGAAATATGTAAAGCTATCGTGCGGTCTATGAACAAAAAAAACTGCTACTACAGATAAATTTTTACAGGCAGCAGTCGCCTCCTCTATGCCGGCTTGAGGAGACGAATGCACACCATCCAAACTGACAGTACACTCCTTTCGTACTGTTCCTGAAACGCACCAGTCACTTCACGGGAGTTACAGTAGTCGTTATCCTAGACGGCAGACTGGGCTGATAACCATCATCAGTCTGCCCACCATTCTTTAATAGTGACTATAGGCACTGAGCGACCAAATTACATCAGTACCGGTCAGAATTTAGCGGGGTTCAAACACGGGTCTCATCGATCGTGAGTTCATGCCGCTGATGACAATTGAATAGAGAAGGTTACTTATTAGGGACTATGGTGTTTTAACGCCATTTTAATGGAGATTAAATATTGTTACGTGCACCTGGGGTGCGAGAGAGATAGCATGCGTCGAAGTTTCTAGAAAGTTCTCGTATAAGCGGCGTAGCGTAAACAACTTGGCCACGCCCACAAAAGTGGTGTGACCTGTGACCTTGTTTACATTATAATTAGTAAACAACTTTGACGGGATCTTTCTAGAAACTTCCTCCTGTTTGGGTATAAATACCGACACCCGAGTGTCCCAAAAAGTAGTCCTATTCTGGATGCGATACAAGCAACTCCTGCGATAACAAGCGATACTGAACAGCGACTGAAGGCTATCCTGCGACTATCGTACCACTCCTGCTTCTACGTTATTGTGCGACGTATGCAAAAAATTGGTGTGAAGACCGAAGTCGTGTATTTATTTATTTATTTTGTACCCCCCGTTGTACGAACGTAACAATATAATAAAAGCTCTTTAAAAATGGTTGTGCAGATATTCTTATAATATTTTATTTTATATAGCTTTATAATAATTGCACTGAGTTTTCTTCCTCGTCAAATATTTTTACTATGAATAACCTCGCTGGTTAAGCATATAATAGAGTCCTTGGGATGCCATTAACTCCTGATGGGTGCCTCGTTCAGCCACTCTGCCTGCATGTACCACACATATGACGTCAGCATCCCGAATAGTACTGAGTCTGTGGGCTATAGTGACACAAGTACGACCCGCCTTCGCCTTATCCAATGCTTCTTGCACTACCTAAATGCAATAAGTTATTTTTGAAAAAGTTTAACAATTTTTTTTTATAGAAATTTAGAATCCCACTTCGCCTGATGTAAAACTCGAAGAGATAGTATCGTTCATTGATAGCGCACTCCTCTCGCTATTCCCGGCTACTTCTAAACTACCCCAGGACGACTGATAACTAATTTCAGTTGAGGGTCGTTTGCATCAGAAGGCCGGTTAAAGTAACTTTAACTATTACTTTAACCGTTACGTTTACATTATGGATTACATTTACTCCACACGAGTTGCACCATCGCGCGTCGTGCCTGTCATTTTTGACGGTTGTTTTAACCTTAACCGTAAGCAGGGAATCTTGTCTGGTTAAAGTGAAAGTAATCGTCAAACCAATGTTACTAACGTCAAATGTATGAAAAGAAGCCTTTTTAACGATAACAATATAATTTACACGATATTGCAACACGTGTGGAGTAAATGTAAATATTTAACGGTCGTCGTCGCCGGCCTTCTGGTGAAAACGACCCATAATAGTTCTAGAGTTTCGTCTCCCTCTAAAATAGGGCAAAACTTACTTTTTCACTTTCGCTGTCGAGAGCGCTCGTAGCTTCGTCGAGCAGTAGTATTTTGGGTTTCCGTAGCAGTGCTCGTGCAATCGCGACACGTTGTTTCTGACCACCAGATAATTGCGTGCCCTTTGATCCTATATTTGTGTCGTAACCCTGTAGGTAATAATTATGAAAAGAAATGAGCCAATCCTACAAAAGTTCTAAATAGCAAAAACTATATAGATTCGAATTTGATGCATAAGCTTACCATAGGAAGTGACGTAACAAAGTTATGTATATTAGCTTGTTTGGCAGCATCAATGATCTCGTCTATGGACGAATGACGATTATTATCCCCGTAAGCGATATTTTCAGCAATTGTACGGTCAAATAAGATAGGCTCTTGTTGTACTAAACCGATACTTTTACGTGCATCTATTAGACGAAGCTCTCTTAATGGATATCTATCTAATGTCTGAAAATTAATAATGGAAGTCAGTTACTCCATACAAACATTCATCCAATTTTTTTAGCATGGTCTTCCTTGTTAAATTTTATTCAAATGTGTTCAGCGGTTTGGCCGTGGAAACGTAACAACATACACAAGTTACTTTCACATTTATAGAATAGATATAGATGCAACCTATGCTATGGGTTGATGCATAAATGCTCTGAACACAAAGTTTCATTTATAGCTAACTCCTTACCACAACTCCTTCATCAGCGTCGTAATATCTTTCAATAAGTTGAATTACGGTACTTTTTCCACATCCACTGGCACCAACAAGAGCCAGGGTCTTTCCCTGATAAATGTCCAAATCCAGACCTTTTAACACGGGTATTGTTGGTCTGGTTGGATATCTGAAGTATACTTTTTCTACACTTGCTTCTCCCGAGGCGCTCTGTAATGTAAATTTTGTAATTGTAGAGTGGCAGGTAAATGTGTAAAAAAAGCTTTACTATTAACTTACAAAGTTTTCCACGGCTGGTTTATCAGGATCCGCTATTTTAGTTTGTCTGTTGAGTAAAACAATAATCCTTCCCGCAGCTAGTATACCTTTTTGAAAGTTGGGTGCAAAAGCAAACGCATTCGTAGCCGAACTGGCACCCATTAGAAGAACTTGTACTGATCTAAAAATTTATATATTAATAAATAAAAATAAAATAACGTTTATTATGAAAAAACATACAAGATAATAAAGTTTCGATTCCTGACACCCGTGCTATTATCGTTGCCAGTGCACTTGCGAAAAGAGTTTTAAGGGATTTAAGGTAATTTTTAAGTGCAGTATGCGAGTCCTCTCTGTATGTAAAGCGAATGGAACGCGAGAGAGACAAAGGAATTTAGAATGAAACCACATGATATCTGCCCCCCCATTTCAAGTCTTTATCGATATGTATAATTTTTTTTATTGTAATTGAATTTTTAATTATTATTTTTTTATTTTTAGAATTATTGTTTCGTTTGTTTCATTTTGTTGAAAAATAACAATAAATTTAAAAAATCTAATGTTAATTTTACCATGCCCTAGCTTGGCGTCACATTTGACTATAATTATATAATATATTGTGACATGTAAATAAATTAGGGTATGTGTAGCCAAATCGGGAAACAAGAAAATTGAGGAGTTCCGCATCATAGTAATCAAGCAAAAATCAAGTAAAGAAGCCTAAATTTAATTACATTTTACATACATATCAACCTAAAAAGTAGAAAAACTTTTGTGAAAGTAAAACAAATTGAGTGACAGACGAGATCGTTCCTTCTTTTGTTATTACTTTCAGTAGGAGTGAAAGAAGGATATAATAGAAACATATCTGAAGTAGCATAGTTAGCAAAAGTAGGTATTCAAACTTACTTTAAAACGGATTCAAATGATACCCCGTCTACAATTAAAGTACCACTGTAATACATAACACCTGCGTATACGAAGTTAAAGAGACCTCGAGAGAAGCCAGTGATCAAGCCCCTCCAATGTGTAGCACGTGTGGCCAGCGCTACGGCAGGAACCAATTCTGCCGCGTATTCTTCTAAAATTTTTGGTTCACGGCCTAGCGATGCCACTGTTCTTATGTTTGATACGGCTTCAATTGCGATCTGAAGAGTGATATCATATTAAATATATCAAACTTATAGATTATACCTCAATTGTTAAATGTTACCTTAGAACTATTTTCCATCGTCTTGGCTGTACCAAAAGACTCATCACTTATCATTCTACCCTGTTGAAACATGATAACTGCAATGAGTGGGACGAATGTCAATGCCACGAGGCCTACACGCCATTCGAATATCATCGCCAAAATTAATGCAAAACCGAATGTGCCGGCAGCTTGCAATATTGTTCCAATTCTTTGACCTGTTCCCTAGAAAGTTTATAAACTTAACTGGTTAACTTTTTTTTGTACAAAACGAATTATTTTCCAATATGTCTTCATAACACTTACGCCTTGTACTTGGGCTGCTTCTCCAGATAGTTTGGCGCAGAGCGCGCCTGTAGAGTTAGCTTTGTCATCGAAGAAAGCCACTTCCTGTCTAAGTATTTGAGCAAACATTTGTTGTCTCAATCTTTCCGTTAGATGTTCTCCCGCTATTTCATACATATAAACCTATAAATATAAATAATATAAATAGGTCTTATAAATCAAGACCGGTAGAAGAAATCTTGCATACCTGAACAAAACTCATGACGCCAGAGAATACACCAATACCAACAAAAATCAATGCGTATTGTCTCACAAGATCTGTAACAGCGTCTGTGTCCTCCGGGTTAGTTAATCGCGACATAGTCTGGAAACAAAAATATAGTTCTTACTTTTGAAATTAATCTGTCGCATTATATTAAACCATTGCTTGAATTTATAAAATAAAAAAAAAACTTACACCAATAAAAGCAGCGAAAAGCAGAGCAAGTAGTGGCATGGATAATCCATTAAGAAGTGCACAAGTACTAGCTACGGTAATAGATCTCCATTCAGGAGAGTTGAGTCTTATTACACGCCAGAACGAAACATCCTCAGATTCTGGTTCTTTAACCTCCTCAAGAGCTTTCTGAAATTGATTGATTAACACCTCATTACGCTGTGTTTTCTGTTAATTATATTATTCTATATATTTTACTTACAGTATCTTCAATTTCTTCTTCCTCTTCTTGCTCGCTAACATGACTTACTTCTCGTTTCGATTCTTTATGGTTTTCTTCTACAATCATAATTTTCTACTTAGTTTCGATTACTAAAAATCTACCTTAACATATTAAAATAGAAAATGTTTACTATCGGATCCATACCTCCGGTAATTTCCGGTAAAGTTTGCATCATAACCATTTCATAGTAATGTCCTTTTTGTTTCATCAGTTCTTCATGATTACCAATTTCTGTCACTACACCGCTCTTGAACACATATATCAAATCTACATCTCTGATCGTAGATAGACGATGTGCGATTATAATCGTGGTTCGTCCTTGCGCTGCCTGTTAATAAGTACATTGTATTTTTAATATATTGTATGCGATTAGGTTCAATTTTACGGTCAGTATTGAATACCTTGTCGAGAGCACGTTGTACTTTAACTTCTGATGCAGTATCGAGTGCACTTGTTGCCTCATCCAATAATAATATTGCTGGATCTCTAATTAAAGCCCTTGCAATAGCAACCCTCTGTTTTTGGCCACCAGATATAGTAGTACCACGTTCGCCGACAATCGTATCGTAACCCTGCAGATTTTTTTTACATTAGTCCGTCATTAGACTGTACTCCGCACTTATGTTAAGTCAGAATGCGGCCATAAGTGCGGCTGTACACGACTGTTGTCACTTGAGGAAATTGCGAATAGCGGCCGTGTTCGCGATGATGCTTTATTATGCCTTATGCCTTTTGAATTGCACTTGAATTCGCTCGAAGAATCCCAGCTTGTAAGAAGGTGGAAAGACAGAGAAGGTCTAGTCAATAAATTTTATATATCGTTTGAATTTGAAATAATATAAAATCATTAAGTTGTTGTGATAACATGTCTAGCCAAATGTAATAATTTTATTTTGAATGAGTCATCAATTATTATCAGTGTCTCACGCAGGAGTGTAATGTATTTAATCTCAGGCGTAAATCTAGATATCCATACCTTAGGTAACTTCATAATAAAATTGTGTGCATTAGCAACTTTGGCGACTTGTTCTATCTCTTCGTCAGTAGCATCCTGGCGTCCATATCGTATATTTTCACGTACTGTGTTATTGAATAGGACAGGCTCTTGACCGACTAAGCCAATTTGTTCTCTCAGCCATCGGACTGATAAATCTCTGACGTCATTGCCGTCAACTAACACCTACATTAAAAATTATCGTTGATGGAAATAATGTTTCAGCAGAAGTAAATATAATAGTATTGACAATTATGGAAAATTGATAGACTGTGTTGTATATGTTGCATAAGCCTTACATAGCGTAGCATTGCTACGAGGAATAGATCTACTACTACGAGTCGTAGTAGAGAGGTTAAGATGAATATTCAGATTCGAAGGAACATATAACAATTGAAGCATATAAATTAAAAAACAATGAAAACAAAAAGTACGCAATTAAGCATACTATTGCAAAAAAAGAGATAAGTGAATTTTTATTGCATACGATACTTACAACACTAAATATATGATTAAGTATTTATTATCTAGGGTGATGTAAAAAAACAATCAATAATAGCAATCATTATTACTTGCAAAAATTACTTTAGTTTATTATAGCGTGGTTTTCTTGTGTTTATGGGCATAGTAAAACACCTTAACAAATTTTTTATAATTTGTATCATACCTTTCCATCGATAACATCATAGTTTCTTGATATAAGTTGTATAATGGTAGATTTGCCACAACCAGAATGCCCGACAAGAGCAACAGTCTGTCCTTTCTTTACTGAGATATTTACTCCTTTTAATACCTAAAAATATGGCAAATATTCAGTACTGATATCCATAAAGTAGTGTATTCTAGTTTGACGTATGAGTATTAGTATATATCGAGTATATGTACCAGCAACAAAGGCAGAATTTAATCCTATGGAAACTCGAAATATACAAATGCTGAAAATAAAGAATCAAATTAATAAAATAATTAGCACTTCCTGTAACTTTACTGGATAATGTAATATAATGGATAATAAACTAGGATAATAAAATAATTAGTATAGTGGAGGTAGGCTACTGGTGCCTGCAGACCTTTCCTTAAAAAATCAAAAGTAACTCAAAAACACGCACTGGTACATCAGGTCTTGATGGATAATGGAAGTAAACATCTCTCAACTCAACATTTCCTTCCACACTGGTTGGTGTAACTCCTCGGCTCAAAAGTGGATTTATTGTTGGTACATTGTCAATTAGATGGAAGATTTTAGCTCCAGCTCCAGTCGCTGTACCGAATACTTCCATTATTGTTGTTGATATACCAAAATTGGCTGATCCCATTAGGACGCTGAAGAATACCTGTAAATGGAAAATAGACGTAATCGGTATTTGGGGTCTTTACGCTCCGTTTTTCCTCCTTTGCTATGAAATTGAATGTGGATATACACACACATCTAAGGTCTAACGAGAGATAACTTACGGCAATAACAGTCTCTGGACTGTAGTTAAAATTTTTGTTAATCAGAAATTGAAAACCGAACCAAAATGCCATTCCATAAGTGCAAAAAATACAGAACATTAGGAATCCCATAGCCAATCCATTAAAAAAACCTGTAATATAAAAACAATTCTTAACTATTGAAGCGAGGGTGTTGTGTCAGGATCGTGGTAAGTGGCGTTCCGTTGTCTCTGCCTATCCCTGTGGGAAAAAGGCGTGACAATTGTATTGTATTGTATTCTTAACTACTCGTATCTAACGTGCTATTAAATTGGAAGCACTATGGATCAAATGCAAAAAAAATCTTTCAGTTTCTGCGCGTACCCTTTTCCCCGTGTACCTACGTGTCTAATTTGTTTAAGGACAATCCGTAACTGATTGGAAGATATTTCTAAGATTACCTTTCTTAATATTAATATTTTTAACATCTTTTAAATGTATTTTATAGCGATCTTCTTCTTTAGACTGTCCGCTAAAAGCATAAACTGTTCTAATTGCGGCAATAACTTCTTCCGCAACAGAAGCTGCCTTACCACTTGGACGGGCCGGCGAGGATCGTCACAATCCTGACCGTTGAGCCAGCCCAGGCGGGGATGAGGGAAAATCAGGGGTTAAGAGAAAAAAACAAATCACTCACCTTTGTTACCGGCGAATCACGTCGAGCACTATTTGTGGTGTGAGTGATGTATTCGTATTATTGTATGTATGTGCGGTGTGTAGTGTGCTATCGCTTTGTCGCGGTGAATACAGAAAATTAGCGGGTGAAAATTAGAATAAAAGCGGTGACCGTGAACAGAAAGCGAATCGCAACGGACGACGAGAAGCGGAAGACGACACTAAAAGGAAACGTCAAAATGACGTTTGGGCAGAGACCACGAACATACTAGCGCCATCTACCTGTGGCGAATGGCGCGTCCATGGCCCCCGCCTTGAAAGAATCACTTTCAAAACAGAAAGCAAAGGACAATATATGCGGGTGTTGTGCTATGTACACATAACACAAGGAAAGAAAAAATATAAAAAATGCGGGTGTTGTGTTATGTTCACATAACACAAGGAGAGAAAAATGTAAAAATATGCGGGTGTTGTGTTATGTCCACATAACACAAGGAGAGAAAAATATATAAATTATGCGGTGCGGTGCGCGTACGTAACACGGAGAAAATATACATAAAATATGCGGTGCGGTGCGTGTACGTAACACGGAGAAAATATATATAAAATATGCGGTGCGGTGCGTGTACGTAACGCGGAGAGAATATATAAAATATGCGGTTTATGTACGTAATACGAGAAAGAAAAGAGAAAAATATGGCGATATGCGGTGTGTGTATAACGTACGAGAAAAAAAAAAAAAAGAAAAAATAATAATAAAATTATGATAAATAAAATTATTGCGATGGTAACGGACATAACCGTACCACAGGTCGTTTATAAGATCCCCTAGCGGTCTTAACCGTAGCAACTCTGACTACTCCATCGGTCCCAGGATGAACCTCAGTGATTCTTCCCAGTTCCCAATGGAGAGGCGCAACCTTACCATCCGGCTTTACAATCACGATCATATCCACATTAACATTAGCAGACGGCATATGCCACTTTTCACGCGATTGTAATGTACTTAGGTACTCGAGAGACCATCTGTCCCAAAATGACTGTACTAAGGTGTCTAACAAGTGGTATCGATCGGATAACGTGACCGACTCGTCAGCACCCGGACAGGGGAAATATTTAAGCGGGGTCAGAGTTAAGAAATGAGCGGGAGTTAAAGCTAAAGGTTCGCTGGGATCTTGACTTAAATTAACACAAAGCGGGCGAGAATTAACAATATTTTCAATTTGACATAAAACGGTTATCATCTCCTCATAAGTGAGAATTTGATTCCCAATGACGCGGAATAAATGAGACTTAACAATTTTTATCATTGACTCCCAAGCACCGAAGTGGGGGGCGAGCGATGGAATAAATTTCCATTGAATTCGATATTCAGATAACTCATAAGCGAGTGCGTTTTTAAATTTATACGAAGAGATTAATTTATATAAGTCGTCAAGATATGATTTTGCACCGACAAAGTTTGTCCCGTTGTCGGAGTACATCACCGAAACAGGCCCACGGCGAGACAGAAAACGTTTAAATGCTGATAGAAAACAGGTCGTACTCAACTCTGTGGCTAATTCGATATGAATTGCCCGAGTTGTCATGCAGACGAATAAACAAATATAAAAATTACATTCATCTACACGAGATCTTACAATGCTACGCCCACAGATAATAGAATATTTTTGTCTCAAAATACTTAATAACAAATTAGGGCTAGCATGACAATTGAATTTATGATAGTAATCGATAATTAAATTTACAACGTGATCTTTCCGTGGTAACAATATCGGGTGTCGATGATAATTTTTAATAAGACAATAAATAATTTGTTGAAAGGGTCGAATTTGCTCGCGCGTTATAATTTGTGAATACATTTGACGAAAGTCAACTGTTGCAGCGACATTAAATAAAAATAGATTTAATAAAATATTGAACAAATCGACTTGAAGAGGCGGCCTAATATGTAAAATATTATTTGATGAGACGTGAGAGTCCGTTGCATCGAGCACTACTCGCAACTTAGATGTACATTCATCCTCGCGAACCACACCGTGATGCGGTATTACAAAACTCTCATTATTATTTTTAGGTTGAAGTATTTCTGATAGGTGGCCTTTACTAATATATTCGCAGGATGATTCGTCATATTGACATTTAAAATAATTAATAATAGTGGGTAATTTAGAAAAATTTCGTTCTAAATTGAGAAAGCGGTTTGTGGCTATCTGAAGAGAATCGCCGAGAAGCGGTGTGTCTCCTATAAAAGGTAGACCGAAAATAAATCTCCCAGAGGGATCGCGGGAAGTCGTAGACTTATTAAATAATTCACAATTATTATTGTGAGCGGAGAGTGGTACATCACTAGTATCTTCTAATTGAAAAGACTTACTTAGATTATTATTATCAATGAAATCGTTTGTCGAAAGAAAGGACGAAGTACAGTCAGACGCAAAAGCAGCGACCTGCGTCTCACCCATGACAACGAAACCGAGCGTTGTTGAAAAGGCTGAAGGCATATTAGGTGGGCCAATGACCTTGAGCGGTAGCAAGAGGTCGACAAATAATTGTGCGCCAATCAAAATATCAACTGTACCGGGAACGGAGAAATGTTCATCGGCAAGCGGCAAAGTTTTAAAATGATTAAATGATTCTAAATTACTAAAATTACAGTTCGGTATTTGTCCTGTAATGCGATCTAAGACAATAGTTTCAATAGAATAGAATTTGTCTGTCTGAATACGAGAATAAAATTTGATATTTACTTTGCCTTGTGTAGTACTGCGTTGGCCACCTATACCTTTTACAAATAATTTATGAGATAATTGATTAACAGTTAATCCTAATTTTTTACAACATTCTAATGTAATAAAATGATTTTGCGAACCCGGATCAATAATACAACGACATGAAATTAATTTACCAAAGCGGTTTACAACATTAACGAGAGCGGTACCCAATAAAACAGTATGAGAAATATTATTATTATTTAATTCATTTAAATTAGTGTCGAAATTAGACGCGACCAGCGACACGGGACCAGACACGCTAGCCGTAGTCGGCGCGGGAGGAGAGAGAGAGACAGATATATTTTGCGCAGGAACTGGTCTCGAGTCACGACCTGCGTTCGTGCTCGTAGACGAACTATTATTTTTTAAATTTAAATGTAATAAACTATGATGTTTGTAATTACAGTGACGACAAGTTTTATTACTGTTGCACTTACTCCATCGATGCCTGGAACTAAGACAATTCGTACAAAATGAATTATCTTTAACATATTTAAGACGTTCATCGGGAGAAAGTTGCATGAATTTCTTACAATTATAAAGACAATCATGCGCGGTTTTACATAAAGAACAAAGCGAATTAGTAGTCAAATAAGAATGCGAAATTTTAGGAGATTTTTCTATAATTTTATTTAAAGGTTTCGATGAACTAGGGTTGACACGATGAATAATTTTTACTTGACTCTTTACAAATTTAATAAAATTATCATAATTAGGTATATCTTCACTGCGAACAGACATCTCGAACGCCTTCGCAGTCTCCTTGTCTAAGCGCTTTAATGCAAAATAAATAAAAATATAATCACACAAATTAGAAATATCCAAAGCCTTAAGTGCGGCTACAGATGCGGTAAACTTTTCTATAAAATCTTCAATTTGTGTGGCGGTTGCAGGGGTAGGCAGAGACTTGCTCTCAAAAATGTGATCTAAAAATGTTGATGCCAGTAGACGTTTATCTTGATACTTTGACACTAAAGAATCCCAGATACTGATATAATTCTCAGCCGTGGGTGATATACCCGAGAAGACCAGCTGAGACCTCCCTTTTAATTTACCTAAAAGATAATATAATTTCTCCGAGTCATTGAGATTACCGTTGTTATGAATCGTGTTCTTGAACGACTCATAGAATATGCCCCAATCTGACGGAGAACCAGAAAATTCTGGAATGTCGATAGGTGGTAAACGAACCTTAGAGCATTCAGGAAAGGAATTATGGGATGCGGGGAAAACGGGTTCTTTAGTCAACTCATTTTTAATACGTCGTACTTTACAATATAAATCTTCGAATGACATCAATTCGGAAAATGCGGGTTTATGATCGGGTTTTATTTTAATATAAATTGAATTTATTTGTTTTACACAATCTTTAAATTCTTTGCGGATGTCATCAATAGTTTCTGATATTGAAATAAATTCATCACGCAATGCAGCGGATGATAAAGTGCGAGAATTGTCGTAAATATGTTGCATACGAGCAAAATACGTATCACGCAATTCGATTTGATACGACAATTCGAATTCTAGGTCCTTCGCCTTAGCCATATTAAGAAACTAAAAATGACAAAAAATTAAAATAAAAAAATATGAAAAATATGAAAATATGCGAAATTTACAAAATAATTGTCCGTTATACACACACACACGATACGCGGATAGGATAATAAACGCGGATTGACATAATATAAACAGATTAAAGCGGATTAAAGAGAAAAAAGTTGCGGTTTTACGAAAAAGCGGGTAATGCATAAACGCATGAAAAATGTGAGAATTCCTCACAGGAGGCACCAAAACTATGGACGGGCCGGCGAGATCGTCCATAGTTTTGAACTGATGAACACTACTGATTCTTGTTTACTTAATCTTGAGGATATCTGTATAACAAAATAAACATATAAGGCATCAAACTGATTTACTGAAACTGGTGAAGGTTTAGGAAAATATACGTAGAATCAAGACATATTGTTTCCTTGTTTATTTATCTCGGAACACGCTTTACTTAAATTATGACATGCAAAGAAAACATAACTGGAACACTTTCGCATATAAACCGCATTTACCGTGTGTTCTAATTATTAAAAATAAATTAACTTACAAATCCAGCAGTTCCGACAAGAATCATAGTAACAGGGAACGATGCAAGACATATTAACGCTAATTCCCATCCACGGATGAGTGCCATTATAATAGCGCTGAGGAAACTGGCTTGGTAGTATATGAATGTCGTTAACTTCTCGCCAATACCGTCTTCTACTTTTATTACGTCACTAGAAATATCATTAACATAATTAAACAGAAGAAGTTCTTTTTCCATTTTCGTTAGTTTTGAAAGTGTACGAATGACGTTATTATACTTTTATTAAAGTTATTCACCCGGCCATTTTGGAAGCGAAATCTCCAGTTTGATGTAGATCAAAATATTCAAAATCTTGATTCATAGCGGCTTTCAAATATTCTTGTCTTAATTTGTAAACCTAAAAGATAAAGATGCGCTCAATTTGTGATATACTCTTTGAGTTAGATATGAATGATGGTAACTCATTGGTGATTCGATCGATTCAAAGTTTTCACCTGATTAAAAGCTGCAATATTCATCAATACTGTAGCTAAATAACCACCAACCACGATGACAATACCAAGTATTGTATTATTTATTGCAAAATCTGACACTACGGACATGAAGGCGTCAGGGTCAGCATCGTCTACTGCTTCAAATACAATCATAGCTTCTAAGAGTTGTGCGAAGATGAGCATGTTGATCGGCAATGTGCATCCACTGATAATCGCTGATATGATGGCGAGGTATATAAAGATTTTGTCCTTAAGTGTTGCATAACGAAACTAAAAGAAAAATTAAACTTGTCATTCAGAAATACAATTACAAGTTATCTATTTGATCTGAATATAAATTAACTAACCAATTTGAAGTATGATATTCCAGGAACTACTTCCTCTTCTGGTTTGTCCTCTGGTTCCTCATTTTCTGTGAGTTTTCTGGAAATAAACTTATAGCTACATAACTTACGCACTCGACAGATGTTGTCATGACTGAACGTTGATTTGCCCATTCATGAACTTACGTTTATTTTCATTTTTAAAGTCCTAACCGAACGTTGACATAAAC
Source organism: Tinea pellionella (assembly GCA_948150575.1). NCBI lineage: Eukaryota > Metazoa > Arthropoda > Insecta > Lepidoptera > Tineidae > Tinea > Tinea pellionella. Next base: position 5,949,675 of record OX411258.1, read on the forward strand.
TTATAAAAAAAAATATTTTTTATTTTGGCATTGAAAATTTGGAGTTATAGGTATGTTCTGATATGCGTAAATCTTTAAAAAAATAAAAAAAATGTATTGTCAAAAATGAGAAAATTAAAAACCTATAACCCGATAGCAGGGACCAACTCAAACACGCAGAAAAAATCATCATAATCGGTCCAGCTGGTACTCCTCAACATGCTGAATCGTTATCACCCACTAATAATGTGAAAATTAAATTTTCTTATCAGATTAGTAAAGTAATGCGGTAGAGATATTATCTGGATCGTAAAGCGTAAAGATATGACATTAACATCATATGAACATAAGCGAACATTTGCAGACATAAATGGTGACTAAAATTGAAATCGAAGGATTAATGAAATTATAACAACATTATTTACTCAACAACTTTTTTGTATACCTAAGCAATCATTTAAAAACAACTGAAGAAACACACAAATTTCAATATTGCAGTAGATAAGTTAACTAATTATAAATTTTTGGTATTAAAATGCTGAATTATTATAATAAAAATTGAACAGAAAATTAACACGCACATCAACCGTGCTATTATATTATATTTTTAAAACGTACTACTTATTTTATAGTTAATTCAGAAAAAATATTATAATCCACGGAAGTAATGTTGGCAATCCTAGTGCACACGCGCTTTTTTCTGTTTTACATTAATAACTTTTTTATTTTGTTAATCAATACATTTTGTACATCTTTCTAAGGGCTTAAGACCACAGTCCGGATTTAAATTCCCACACAAAAACCTCAATATTTTAGTTTTTGATGATATTTGGGATGGTCCGAGATTTCACCGACATCTAGTCTGTACGTTTTGATTTTTTTCCTACACTATTATTTGTTTTATCGTTAAATAATTCCCAATAAATATCTAGATATTACATTTAAAAAAGGGCTTGGCACGTCTCTTCTTAATTAAATTAGGTGCTTATTATCGAAATTGATTAAAGTTTAGGGCTCGAATAAATTTAGAGCCGAAAGTCGACGTCGCCGCGTCGTCGTTAATTTTGACTGCACCCAGTGCCGGATTTATGCATTGGCAACGTAGGCAGTTGCTTATGGGCCGCCACCACACCAAAAAAAAAATTAAATTAAATTAAATCGATAAAGACTCAGTACAAACAAAAAATACTGAGTTTTGTTTTAAATTTTGTGTTAGCCAACTTATTTATTATAGTTGCTCTCTTCTTTACCTTGACCTTAATAGAAACTTTCAACAGTTAACCACAAACAATTTAAGGGCCTCCACAACATGCTCTGCCTATCGGCCGCCGAAGTCTAAATCCGACGCTGACTGCACCATTCTCTTTTGTTTTTTGTAGGTACAGTCGGGAGGGCCCTCCTCCATACATACATCATCACACACATATCTTTTGACAGTTGAGTCTAAAAGCATATTTTGAAATATCGAATTCTATCGAATTTTGGCGCGACGTTCCTCTTAGGTCTAATTGCACCAAAAGGCAAATTTTACGATGACTTTAACGATTACGTTTATTCCACATGCGTTGCACCATCGTGTAAATTCATATCGTTATCGATAAATGGATGGCTGATGTAATTAGGAGTACATTCCCGAAAAATTTATAGAAAAACATATTTGGCCTCTTTTCATACACTTGACGTTAGTGACATTGGTTTAACTATTATTTTAATTTTGACCAGACAAAATCCGCTGGTTACGGTTAGCGTTAAAGTAAGCTGACCGGTTTTTAGAAGCATCCCAATTTTAATTTTAACCGTTACTTTAACGTGAAAGTAATAGTTAAGTCATGTGGTGCAATTAAACCTTAAAGGCCAATCGATATTGTGTGCGTGACAAACGTGCGATTTGCGTCAAATGTAGGTAGGTAAGTTAATTTCTTTTAGGTAGCATCCTTGATCTATTGACCTACATTGTATACCTAATTAACTTTTATTAGATGAGAAAAACAGTATTAAAATTATATATAAAAAAACGGATTTGCAAACTCCACAACTTTTTATTCACCCCGAAGTAAAATACTTTGACGTAATTCTACTTTATTTCGGTCAATAAATATGATTTTAACTCACCCAAGCCAAGCTTTGACGAAATTGATTTTTTTCCTTTCACTCGGTTGTTTCAATTTATTACGAGCCGGTATAGTTGGAGCTATTAATGTAAAGCTACAAGTGTATCTATTGTATAAAACAGCACTCATCTTTGAGTTCGTATGGAACTGAATGAATTAAAAATATTTTTTTATGATACAGGAACTGTTGACTAATAGATACCAATTTAAATTCTTTAAAACAATTGAGTACAACGAGTTAATTGTAGAGTTTGTCTTAAGTGTGCGGCGCGACTTTTCATACCACATAAACAAATACATACAGTAATAGCCCGGACTTACGCGGTAGGTGGGTCCGAGCGATTGTCGTGTAAGTCGAATTCGCGTAAGTCGGGAGGTTCAACTTTGCATATGAATACATATAAAGTATGTATGTTTCATCGGGACCAGAGTTTAATGAAAACAAGAATTTGAGCGGCCGTAGTCTAGCAGTGAGACGCGTGAACTAACGATCGATGAGTCCCGTGTTCGAACCTCGCTAAAATCTGACCGGTACCAATGTAACATTGTTATATGTACTTTGGTCGCTCAGTGCCTATAGGCACTATTAAAGAGTGGTAGGCAGACTGATGATGGTTATTAGCCCAGTCTGCCGTCCTGGGGTAGTACCACCACTTTTAAATGTAACACCCGTGAAGTGACCTTATCGCGTTTCGGGAATAGTTTGAAATAGCCAGGTATAATGAGAGGAGTGTGCACTATCTAGATGGTACATGCTCGTCTCCTCAGGCCGGCATAGCCGAGGCGACTGCTGCCCGTAGAGATTTTCTCTGTAGTAGCAGTTGTTTCCATTCATGGAACGCACTCTAGCTTTACATCAGGCGGTGTGTTGTCACATGCCGAGCTACAATTTAAAAAAAAATTTAGAAGCAAAATGTTTAATAAAGTGTGAGATAATAAAACAATTTACATTGTTATGAATAAGAGAGACAGAGCCGATGCGCGCGGTAATCAAAATGAAAAACCGCGTATCTTCGAATTCGCGTAAGTCGGGGTATTACTGTACTTACCTCACGCCTGTGTATCTACCGAGGTACGTAAAGAACATGTAACACCCAGACTTCTCTCACCACATACAACGTTCGTTCCAACCACATCCATTACTTCCATGCTTAACGATTAAAGATGCGTAGACCATCCGTTTTGGCCGACAAAAGGTCGTCGGGCGTCTCTTTCAATCTTTTTATTGTAGCTCGTCATATGACAACACTCCGCCTGATGTAAAGCTAGAGTGCGGTCCATGAACGGAAACAACTGCTACTGCTACAGATAAATTTCTACGGGCATCAGTCGCCTCCGCTATGCCGGTTTGTAGGGACGAATGTGCACCACCCAGATTGACAGTGAACACTTTGCTCGTTATACCTACTTCCAAATTGTTCTCAAAACGCAAGAGAGGCTTCAGGGGTGTTACATTTTGAAAGAAAGGTCGGCAAACTGGGTTAATAACCATCATCAGAGCCTATCACTCTTTAATAGTGCCTATAGGCACTGAGCGAGCGTACATACACAGTTACACATATATATACATAGGTACGAACATGGGTTAATCCAGATAATCCCCTCTCATGCATCCTTTCCAAATGACCGAAACAACTTAAAATATCTCTCACCACTCTATACTGTCCTTGATATTTCAATGATTCATTTGTTGAAGCGAATACACAAATGTTACTTTTTGAAGCCTGCTTGAATCGAGACTAGTCTTAAAAAGGTAACGTTAAAGTTAACGTTTCAGTATTTAGTCGATAGCGATATAATATAGGTAGGTACTAATTCCATACTACGATATTGTAGATTACTTTTAAAGAGTGGTAGGCAGACTGATGCTGGTTATTAGCTCAGTCTGCCATCCTGGGGTAGTACCACCACTTTCGAATGTAACGGCCGTGAAGTCACTATGTCGCGTTTCGGGACCAGTTTAGAATTAGCCGAATTAGAGAAAGGCGTGCACATTTGTCTCCTCAAGGCGGCATAGCGGAGGCGACTGCTGCCTCGACTGTTAAAGCCTATGAACTGTTTCACCAACAATACATTGGTGTAATTGGGTCAAACATGTTAATATTTGATATAAAACTTTTTGAACATAATTTTGTTTTTTTTAAACATGTTAATTAGAATTGTTATGTTTTTATGTGCTAAAAGAAATATATTACGAAAAGTTATGCAATATAGATTGGCTTTAAATTGCAATTTTGGTAATTAATTGTTTTAAGATAACCACGAGTATTTAATATTTATCATACGAGTATATTATCCTTAATTTTATTATTTCATACTCACTTGTCATTTAATCCGTTGAATTTATCGTTCCCGTTCACCAGCTGATTATTAAAGTCATACGACTCCTTACCTTTCATTTTGATATCGTTACTACACTTAAACACTAATTATAATTAAAAATTAATTCATAATAAAATACACAATTTATAAACAACACAGCGTGTTTATCCAAAATTTCGTTCTAGACTGGCATTTATTATTATATTGTATTTAATATCAAAGCGTAAGATATCCGCTATCAATTTGATAAAAGATACGCGATAAGTGCGACTATTCACTTTATTAAGGATCGATTGTCGGACTCAAAATGAACCCCCATGAAGGAATGACGTAAGGATAAAATAAACATTTTGTCTTCATGGCTATTTTTCAAACGGAATACTTTCAATTTACCATACATTGCTGAATTTCTTTGACCCTAACGTTTCATAGATATCAAAAGAAACAATGGAGCTTTTTTTGAGCGGGAAAACCGAATCCACGTGCGTTATTTTGTAGTAAAGAAAACAAACTGAAATGATCGGCCTTCGAAGTCTACGGATGTAAAGGTATAAAAATAAACTATTACATTCACGTTTTTCATCATACTAATACATACGTTAACAATCTAGTTCAGAATTAGGTACCACCACTACTTTCAGGTGTAACACCCGTGAAGTGACCCGGTCGCGTTTGAGATCGGCTTGAAAATAGCCGGGTGAGAAATATGTCCTGTTAGTGTCCGGATAGTGCATATTCGTTTTCAAACCGGTAAGAGTTACTACTGCCTGTAAACATTTCTTCATTTCCGTCTTCCATCCGTTCATGGATCGCACATCAGGTGGAGTTTACTGACATTTGAGCCGCCGTGGTCTTGGTGTAGAGACGGACCTCACGATCGATGAGACCCGTGTTTCAACCTCGCTAAATTCTGACTGGTACCAATGTACCTATGTTATATGTACTTTGGATTCAAGCTTAGTACAGGCAAAAACACATCAATATTTCAAACCATCAAGGGTTCATGTTAATTTAATATATGTAAAAATTACAGAACCCAAAGTAGTATTTGTGAATTAGCTTTTATCCAAAATTATTGATTCAGCTATACAATTCGTGTTATCGCACACAAAACCTATGTTTCAGAAAGAATTGCATGACATTATAATTAAATCCTAAACTTGACTTTGTTGTATATTTCTGCTATCAACCCACGTGTGTATGAATAGGTGTAATATAACGGTTTATCTCTAACATTAAAATGTCACAGTGATCTTGCAATTAATTCTAGTGTTTATTAACAAAATTTTATAAAACGTAAATAAAGAGTGGCAGACAGATGACGGTTATTAGCCCAGCTGTCCTGCCGTCCACCACTTTCGAATGTAGCTCCCGTTAAATGAATTTGGAAGTGCAGAGACTCGACTCTTAGAGCCGGAGGAGACAACTGGGAAATTTCGCTGTGATAGCGAATTTCCGTTTTTTCCTTTTTTCGTTTCCGTTCACGGACCGCACTCTAGTTTAACATCACGCGGAGTGTTATCTTATGCCGAGCTACAATAAAATAATTTGCTCTACCCATTGCCATCAGTTTTGGGGGTAAAGCTCAACCGTGAAAAAAGAAAATAAAAGTTTCAGATATGCTAGCTACACCATTGCATACTGCCATTTAAATAGACACTGTATACATATTCGCAACTATTAGGTACCTAAATAATTCATAATTTAGTTAACTTCATAATATAATTGCAACTTCGGCGACTTCTTTAATTTCTTCATCCGTAGTTCCTGTATATTTTCACCTGCTGTTGTTAAAGAGTTCCCAGGTATAAGAAATTCAACCAATATTTATTTTGTTCGAGTAGGGATTAATTCAGTGTCTTGCATGATGTTGATTAAGTAAGCTTTACATAATTTGCTACGAGCAGCTACTACTAGAACTCGTAGAAGTTGTATATAGTAGCAGCGATGGTGAGGTATACATACTCGTATGTATAGTTGATTTGAAAAATAATTATATAATTAGTAATTTTTATTGTAACTCTGCCTGATGTTAAGCTAGAGAGCAGTTCATGAGCGCAAACAACCACAGGGCATATCATGCGGTCATATCATGGGTAAATTATTTTTGCGGGTGGTTGGTTAGTCAGAAAAATATTGCCGAGAAAACAAAAATGGGCTCATCCTTTTTAGTTAGTTCTGTTCTCCCATTTTAGGAAGGCAGACGGAGCAAACGCCATACAGCCACGTCTTTACTACTTTTGTAGATCGATTTTTAGGCATTTTACATCATTGTGTGAACTTTAGAGAAAATCTTTACTACCATAGCACATCATTATACAAATTAATATCAGTTATACACAATAAAAATCACTAAAGGAATTATTAACGAAATATATTAAAACTCAATACATCCTCTCGACTTTCCCGCCCAAATAACTGTCAATCAATCTATCCCTTTGCTTTATTTAATATACCATAAGAAAAAAACAAATGTCAAACAAAGTTTTGGTTGGCGCGTCATTTTTCTGTTGCGATTATTTTGTTGTAATGAATATTCTTGTTAATTAGTATGAAATAATTTCATTTCATTAATGTTCTGTTTATTGTATATGTACTGTGTATGTATGTATTTTATTAATATTGGGTTTGTTTACACTTAGTGAAAATACATTCGATAATGAATAGCTGTTGCTAAAATGTATCTTAACTTTACTATTTCAGATAACTATTGAGAATGGGTGGATGTCGATGTTCATATAGAAATTGTACTGCACGCAGCGATGGAAAAACACACTTATTTCATTATCCAGTGTTTGATAAATTAAGATGCCGCGAATGGATATTAAATGCACGTAAAAAAGAGCTACTAAGTCTGACTGTATGTCAACTAAAGAATAGAGTAGTTTGTCAACATCACTTTAGAGATGATATGTTTATGAATGATGAGGTTAGTATATAATGTTTGCAATTATAAGATGGTTGTGGGATACCTCCCTGAGGTACCCCGGCGTGAACCAAAACCAGCAAGGTGGGGTCTCTCCTAGGGTCACATTCTGCTGTCAGAGAAGACCTGAGTGAGGACTGGACCGCCGCTCATTTACTCTGCTGGAATGGTGTTTCTTCCCAATGAGGTGGGGCCTAACGGCCAAGCGTCGATGGGGTCACGGATGAATGCGAAAGCGTGCCCGTGACCTCACCATATGACGTAGACAGGGACACCGTGGGAGTTTTAGTGTACACACGCATTTGATACTGGCCGCCATAGTAACAAATGATAAACATGATAATAACTGTGCAATATACATCATTAGTCCTACTTATTGGGTAGATAACTATAAACTTTATGCATTTCAGAAAAATCAATTGAAACTTGATGCTATACCAACAGAGAACGGACCATATTGTACAGACAATAGTAACCCGATTGCACCCAGTGAGTTAAGTACGAAGATCAGAGACGAAGCGTTAGACTCCAGACCTATGGCTAGTAATAAAAAGAAGTCATATCTTCCATTAAAATATGTTGATTTTCTAACAAATAAACAGGATGATTTTATAACAAAAAATACATCACCGCCCACTGTTGAGAATGTATCACAAATAAACATAGAAGGAAATATTTTGAATCCAGACGCATTCATCAACAAAAATTATAGAGATATACCAGAAAATAATGTTAAAATAGAAAGCAATATGCTTCAGACCAACAATCAAAATACATATATGAGAACGAGTAATCCAAATAATCGGAAAATAAAGATTTTATCCGAGACTGTCTTATCAAAACCTTTAAGCTTTTCTCTGTCCGGTAATGTCTTGGATCTCGGTAATGTTGTTAAGCATGACATGAGCCAAGGCGCGGAAAATATATATGTTAATGTACTAAATAAGTCTGGAAAGAACATGTTGGAAATTAATGTACCACAAAACCAATCAACAGATTCGGTTAAAGTAGAAGATAATTATACAACCTTAGACAGAATACAATTCGCACAAAAAACACCAGCAGCTCCACAAACACCCGTCTCTAAATCTCTTCCAAAACAAAATATAAAATTAACACCGGAAAGAAGGGCCGCCATTGCTGAGAAAAGAAGTTTTAATATGAAGTTAAGAGATTACATAGAAGCAGGTTTGAATTGTAAAACACCTGAAAACGCAAAAATACAAACTATAAGTCAAGGTAAAAAAATTGTGGACGTAAATCAGGAATCAAAGACAGAACTGTTTGATATATTTGATTGTAAATTAAGAAATATGCAAAACGCTCTACTCAAAAAGATTGAAGAGAACACTAAACAAATTGCAGAATTAAAACAATATATACCACAGGAAAATAAAGCATCAGCAGATGTTCTAAATCGAAGTTTATTAAAAACCAAAGACAACTGTTCTACACAAACAGAATGGTCACTTAATGAACTTAAGAGGTATTTGTTTAATTCTGTATCAGAATTCATAAGTCCAGAGTTGAAAAATAGATTATATGAAGAACTATTTATTGATAAATTTGTTGAAAATACTGAATCAGTGGTTGGTAAAGCTAGGAGATCTAAAAGAAGAAAAATCAGTGTTCAATTAAATGAACCTTAATTTTTTTTATTATTTTGTTAGGCTTTGGATTTACAAATAATGTTTTAGGTATTTATGTATATAGTTGATTTTTGTATTACCCTAATTTCACTAACACAGCGTTTCTAGGAAAAAGTGGTCAAGCCGAAGCTATGCCAATTTTTTACAGTCAAAGTCTCTTGCTTTAGAAGTTATGAGCGATGTTGTAGCATTTGAGAGCTACTATGGGGCAATGCTTTTTTCAACTTAGCCCCTATTTGCACCACGTTTAAACGTGCAAAATCGCTAATACGTTCGGATTGACTGAACTATGGTCAACTTTGGCTTGACCAATCTTTACTGGACACCCTGTAGAACCGTAAAATTACTGCGTATACCACACTTTCTGTTAACCTTGTTTCTATGTTTATTAGTGATGGTCATTGTGACGTATCTTCCCATGACTGCTTCTGAAGTATGATCCTGTATTAGCGTTAATATTAATGGCTATGTACAACTGCACGATAATTAGCCCGTTAAAACTTGTTAGTGTTTAACATGTAATGCTAGTATTGAAATTAATGGAATAAATAACGCATTAAAATCTTGGCCAGAGGTACATTTTTTTTTTAAATTACAAAAACAAAATTATAGGCAAACCATGTTGCTACCGTGGCCTGGGCCGCATTTTCAACTATTCTCTATTTACTTGACTTAGATATTTCTAAAAGTGTGGTATGCAATATTTGCATAGTATTTATATTTATTTTTAATTGTTATTCTAATTAAGTTAATTAGTCTGTGAAAGAATTGAAATATAATAATTTAAATGATCATATTTAGTTGAATTGTGTTTAATTTTTAATAATTAATTTTTATTAAAATATGTTATGCGGCGTATTATCACGTTTATTATGTCTAATTTAAATATTTATGTTACATATATCAATACACATAACAAGAGGAGTGTGCACTGTCAATCTAAGATGGTACATGCTCGTCTCCTCAAGTCGGCATAGTGGAGACGACTGTTACCCGCACAGGTTTCTCTGTAGCAGCAGTTGTTTCCATTCATGGACCGCACTCTAGCTTTACATCAGGCGGAGTGTTGTCACATGCCGAGCTACAATTAAAAAAAAACATTCACTAGTTTAGTATAGAGTTAAAAAAAAGCCGCATAAAGTTCGTCCTCATTTGTTTTTGTTAAGTAAAAGAAGAAAATCATGGCAGGTGCATTATAAAATTATAAATAAATATTTTTTAATTGTTATTTTGAGTTTTTATTTACACCACACATTTAATTGCTGTGGTCAAAATAACATCGTCCGATTGGTAGAGATCTCGTGTTACGCCGTCACTGCGTAAATGTAAACTTTTATTCAAGATTCTGAGTTATACCTTCTCTAGTAAACACACTTCGACCGCTCGTGTGTTTCACTCTTGCAACGTAAAAAATACCGTCGTGTGTCGGCCGCTCTGTAAATTAATGCGGTGTGTTTTGGGCGCCCTTAGAAAATGGTTATAAAAAAAATATGACAAATGTTCTTAACAAAATATGCTAAATCTTTTACACTAATTAAAAGTTAATGAAGATTTCTTAATATATTTTTTTTTGTTGTAGCTCGGCATGTGACAACACTCCGCCTGATATAAAGCTAGAGTGCGGTCCGTGAATAGAAACAACTGCTACTACAGAGAAACCCGTGCGGGTAACAGTCGCCTCCACTATGCCGGCTTGAGGAGACGAGCATGTACCATCTTAGATTGACAGTTTTTTATATAATTAATTTATTATAGAATTTGATTAAAAACTCAAGTAATAATACGCAATATAGCATTTCAAAGCCAGTAATTTATGATCCACATGAAGAGTTAAGAATTATAACGTTTGTGAATAGGCTTTACTTGGGTTTTTATTACCAATTGGTTTTATAACTACCTACGGGTGTTTCAAAGCAGTGGTATGTTAGTACCAACGTTATTTAGTGTAGGCAGTCGGGAATTTTTAAAAATAATAATTATTTAATAAAATTACTGGCTACATATTAGCGATCGCAACGCAAACTCGATCATCCTACAATAATCGCACTACCTACGAGAGAGAGAGAGTGCTTAAAGATAGACAAAGGTTAACGTTATTAATATCGGTAAGTTATTCTAATTTAAACGGTATATTTATTCGTATATTTTTATAACGTGGTTCTAAATTCTAATCTCGTAAATAGTCATGTTGTTTTCATTTGCAACGATTCGAACAGCTATAAAAACAATCTAAATAGAAATGTGCGGAAAAACCAGAAAAATCGTTCACAGGTGAGCCACTTTGCGGGATATTGTAGAAATGAGTGCGTTCCCAGTCTCTGATAATAACAGAGTTTAGTGGGCTCTCGAGCGGGCGAGTGGTCTGTTGCCGCCCTACACCTCCCTCATTCGTATTTAAAAAATAAAACTCGCGAGATTTCTGATACAAAGTACAAAGAAATGCACGTGCATTGATAACGCAATTACAAAGAAACGATTTTATGTTTTGCTTCTAAAGATAAGTTCTGATTCAATTCACGCGGTAAAAGATATGAAAATGTATTCGAAGTTTATTGTGATTTATTTTGTTCTTTTAAAAAACATTTTTTGTGAACCGTGTTTAGAAAATGAAAGTGTTGATGTAACTGACGGCTTACGGTTCGATAATGGTTCAATAATACATAACAACGTGGAATACATTAGTGGAACGTGGTACGAGAAAAAGATTGGCAGTTTTGTTTCTAGTTTTGGATGTCCATGTTTGAAAGGAAATTGTTTACGAAAATGCTGCGGTGAGGGACAAGCATATTTTGGCAGTACATGCAACTATACTAATCAATTGTCTTTGAAGCCGTTTAATCCGAAAATTTTTAAGGGAAAAGTGGAATCAAATGTTGTAGCTCACAAACATTTTACGTTTCTTTATGGATTGGCTTGTGAGGATAGATATCTGGTCGACTCGAGTGAAGATGGTTTCCAAATCTATATTCAGGAGGTGAGATTTCATGCTTTATAATCTACGTAATTAGGTACATATTCATTTCGCATATTTATTTTTATTCGCACGCTATTTTATAAAAGACAAACGTAACTGCAACTTTTGTTGTATGCATTTCATTAAAACATAAATAACAAAACGTTTGCTGTCTTATTAATTTGTACTAAGTTGCTAATTTTCTCGCTAAAAATAGTTTTAATGAGTTCGGTGTTAAGGTAGCTTTCTGATGTTGGCGACCGCGACCGGGCAATTGCAAGTCATAGCTCGATGTAATTTCATGCAATTCTTAGTATATTTTTTTACAAACATAACAAAGTTACATCGATGTGTGAGAGTTTGAGACACAGGGGTTATCGGTTGCGAACCCAAATCAAGTTGGTCATGGTCGCTTTTGTATGCTATATTTTAGCAAGTGAATATAGTGATAACACTGACAAAATGTCTCAGTACTCAACATTTGTTGGTCACCGCACAAATCCCAAACTCGTGGTTATTACTACGGGTCAAAATTAAGCGCAAATTGAATTTACTGAGTCAATGTGATTATGTCGGAACTTTGGGGTCAGGCGTTGTGCTAATGTTTGCAATGACACAGACAATGTTTACTTGTTATTTTAAATACACTCGTGACACATCTTTGTACACTATACGGCACTTAAAAGCTTGGGATGTGACAAGACAAGATAAACCTAGAAGAAACACTCACTAATTTAAACAGAACTATTGGAAAAATTGTAAACTAACTGTTGTTTATTTCTCATCAAGATATGAATTTTATATCCGTATTACTTTCAGGTTCACCATATTATCATTCGTTCCCTATTTTCCTCTATTCCGTTTTTGTGAGACAAAAGGTATCCCATGTTTTTCCCCAAGAAGTAATCAATCTCCTTGCCAAATTTAAACTTGTTCAGAGGTAGTAAAAACAGGTAAAAGACTTACTTTCATATTCATAATACTAGTGTAGACTTCTGTTTCCCATAATATAACTATTTATTGAGTTATTTTCTTTTATGTAAGTATATTATAAATAAAATAAATTAATATTTCTTTAGACAAAACATACTTAAAGGAAAACAATCATAGTTTTGTTCACGGCTTCAGTAACGGCTTGTGGTCAAAGTTTTATGCGCCGAACAGTTAAAAAGACATCAAAAATGTACTAGAATAACTTTTGCATAAACATAAAGATATTAAAACGATACAGTTTCAATAATAAAATGTAAAGGTTATTTTTATCTATAGGAAAAGCTCTATTAGTCATATCTGCCGTATCGCACGGGGTAGCAGCCTGCACCACCACCGGTGAAGTGACCTAGACACATTTCGGAATCGGAGTCGCCTTAGAAGTTGGATATAGCTGGATATATCGAAAGGAGTGTGCACCTTCGACCATTAATTAAGGATTACCAGCATCCGCTATGCTGTAGAATTTTCTCTACAGTAACACTTTTGTCACTTACTTTTAACAGGTTTACGTGTGTAGTATATATTCATGTGTGCGTTCTTAGCATATTATGTCGAAAATTTAAATTATGTTGTGTTAAAAATAAAACAATTGCAAAAAGATCGTTATGCAAAACAAGACTAATTGGCATTTAATATCACAAACTGCAGACTTAACTACGACGCCCACGAAACGTTTTCATACATACAAGTTACTCCTAATTATTCTATTACGCTTGCATGTACCGCTTATTACTATTTGATGAGATGGAATACGCTACGCCACTGTAGCATGGTCTCCTCTTGGTTGATCTGATTTTTCCGAGTGTCACCACTTAGCCTAGAGGAATTTGGGTTTTGTCTTTGGAGTGACCACCACTACTTCCGTCCCAGTTTGGGGGTGACACCCGACCGTAAAATACGCATATTTTTTTAACTTTTGGGGTGACCCATGCTAGCTAAGCCAGTGAATGAGTGTCGAAATTGTATGGGCACTGAAATGAGCTGTGGCATTTTGCCGTAGGTCCCGGATCCGATTAATGATTAAAGCTCTATAACTAGCGTTTATTAAAAAACAAAGTATAGATTTATGAAGATCAGTTTTCATTCTAGAAGATAAATTAAGATAAATTGATTTTGGGGTCGTGTGAACGTTAGATGCAGGTCAAATTACATACCTCTTAACATACATTTCATAAATCTCTTTAAAAATTTACCAAAAAGATTTTGTTAAACTTGTTATCCCTTCTGTTGAAAGAATGATTTTTATATTTTAAAAAGGTATTATTTAGTCTTTGACATAAAAAGTGTTGTTAGTATGGTCGGTGATCTATGAGTTGTTCTTTGTAAAAATGTAGGAAAGAAAGTGTGATTGCTCGTCGTTAAAGATATGGATAATTGTTTTATTGTGAAAGAAAATGAGTAAAGCAACAGAAATATAAGTATAACTAGAAGAAAATGGTTTTATTTGTATTTAATATTTCAACATGGTAGCATAACGCGGTTGGCTAATATTGGGGCAATATTTGTGAACAAAGAACAAAGAGCGCAAAATGGCGGATAACGATGAATACAAGTTGCAAGTTTTTGATGGAACGAATTATAAAAATTATAAATTTAGATTGGAGCTGTTCTTAGAAATGAAAGGATGTTTGGAGGTGGTTCAAAATGAAAAAAGACCAGATAAATATACAGATGAAGAATGGAAGAAAATGGATATAAAGGCAAGGAATTTTATCGTGAATAGTATTAACAATAACCAGTTGGAAATAATAATAAATGAAAGTGCGGCGAGAGGAATGATTAGCAAATTAGACGACACGTGTTTGATTGGGGGTGGTGCAGGTGAATTATTGTGCAAGAGAAAATTGTTGGAGTTGAAAATGAAAGAAAGCGAAAATCCGTCAGAATTCTTTAACGTTTTTGAAAAACAAATAAATGAGTTAAAAAGTGCTGGTGAAGAGGTATCTATAAACGACAAGTTGAATTATTTGTTATTGTGTTTGCCAGAAAGTTGTGGGCATATTGTTGATGTGGTTGACGCCTTACCTGACAAAGAAAAGTCAGTGGAATATGTGAAGTCGAAGTTATGTTTAGAATATAAGAAGAAAGATATAAATAATGTAAATCTACAATCTTTTAATGTTCAACCAAGTACGTATGGTGTAAATAAAAATATAATTTGTTATAAATGTAATGAAAAAGGTCATATGCAGAAGGACTGTAAAAAGGAGTATGTTCAAAGAGGTTACCGGAACCAAAAGTTTACAAATTGGAGAGGAAGTAATAATAATCGAGGAAATAATCAAAGAGGAAACTATAGAGGGAGTTATAGAGGAAGAGAAAAAAAATAAGTACAAGTGTGCAGGAAATTCTGCATTGGATGATGCGATGAGTTTTGGTGTGCAAGCGGCGACATCACAGGTGTGCGATAGTGATATCAAAAATAGTGATGTATTATGTTGGATATTAGACAGTGGTTGTACTGATCACATCGTTAGTAATGATAAATATTTTTGTAGATCAAAAACATTAGAGCATTCAGTTAATATCAAAGTAGGCGATGGTTACTCATTAAAATCTGGCAAAATTGGGGATATAGTGACATGGTATGAGGTAAATGGTGAATGGTCAAAAACAACTATATACGATGTTTACTATGTTCCATCAATGTCAAAAAATTTATTAAGCGTTTCAAGTATAGTAAGTAATAATAATGTAATCATTTTTAATAAGAATTGTGCAGACATATATAATTCAAAAAATAAGTTAGCTGCAATTGCTTTTAAGGAAAATAAGTTATATAAGTTAATAGGTAAAGTATATTATGAAAATAAAAATTTAGAGTCTCATGTGAGTATCGCTCAAATGACTAATAAAGAAAAATGGCATAGAATTCTTGGTCATACTAATTTTAATAATTTAAAAAGAATGTGTGAAAATAAGTTATTGTTTGGTTTACCTAATAAAATAGAAAGTGAATATGTGCAGTGTGAAATATGTTTATCGAGTAAAATGTGCAACTTACCTTATGAAAATAATAGACGAAGAGCAAATGATATTTTAGAAATTATACATGCGGATGTTCATGGTCCAATTGATCCTGCAGGGTATACAGGTGAAAGATATTTTGTGAGTTTTATTGATGATTTTAGTAGGTATGCTGTTGTTTATTGTGTTAATAATAAAAGTGAAGTGTTTGGTTGTTTCTATCAGTATATAAAGTTTATGCATAGTCAGACAGGAAAACATGTAAAAGAAATTAGATGCGATAATGGTAAAGAATACATAAATAGAGATTTTTATAACCTTGCGAAAAATAAAGGAATATATTTGAATCCAGCTCCTCCTTATACACATGAATTAAATGGTGTTGCAGAAAGATACAATAGAACTATTGTAGAAAGGGCTCGTTGTTTGTTAGCTGAGGCAAGGATTGAAAAATGTTGTTGGCCTGAATGTGTTAAAACTGCTGCATATTTAGGAAATAGATTACTAACTAATACAATAGTAAAGAAGACGCCATATGAAATATTGTTTAAAAGAAAACCTGATGTAAGGAAGTTAAAAATATATGGTAGTACAGCATTTGTGAGGATTCCCGAAGAACGTAGAATAGCAAAACTAAATCCAAGAGCTGAGAAAGGAATATTAGTGGGATACACAGATATGGGTTACAGAATCTTAGTAGAAGGAAGAATAATAATAAGTCGACATGTGAGATTTGTAGATGAAACAGCAAGATTTATGAAGATTAACGATGCTGATGATATTGAAGAAAAGGAAAATGATCAGGAAAAAGAAAAAAATATAGATACAGAAGAAGAAAAATTAAATGAAGAGGTAGAAAGTGTAATAAGGAAAAAAACTGAAGTAGGCAATGAAACAGGAAGACCGCAAAGAATGAGAAGACTACCAGCTAAATATGATGATCATGTTGTGTATGTAAATTACAGTAATGTTTGTGTACCTGAAGTTTTTGAAGATGCAATGAATAGTTCAGAAAGTAAAAAATGGCAAAAGGCAATGGATGAAGAGATAAATAGTTTAGAAGAAAATGGAACATGGATGACAGTTGATGAACCTGCAGATGAGAAAATAATTGAAGTTAAGTGGATATATAGAATAAAGTCAAATGGAAAGTATAAAGCTCGTGTTGTTGCAAAAGGATTTCAACAAGTATTTAATGAAAATGAAGAGATATATTCTCCTGTGGCTAGAATGACTACTTTGAGAGTCTTATTATCTACGGCATGTGTACGTGGATGGCAAATTGAACAAATGGATGTGGAAACAGCTTTTTTAAATGGGAAAATAAAATCTGAAGTGTATATTTACCCACCTGAGGGTTATGATATTGGATTAAATAAAGTTTGTTTGTTGAAAAAGGCATTATATGGTTTAGAAAGAGTCCACGTGATTGGTATGAATGTTTTCATGTTTTCATGATGAGTATTGAATTTAAAAGATCGAACTATGATTATTGTTTGTATCAAGGAAATATAGATGATGAAGAAATATACTTAATATTATATGTTGATGACTTGTTGATAATTGGAGAAAAATGTGCAAGCATGAATATTATGCTCTTGCTGATTCGGTTGAGGAGGTGTTACCAATAAAAGGAGTTTTAAGTGATGTTGGTGTAATTGTGAAAAATAGTATTAAAATATATGAGGATAATAGTGGTGCGATAATGTTAACTAAAAATGGAAAGTTTTCTAAGAATTCTAAGCATATTGATATTAGTTATCATTTTGTTCATGATTATGAAAAGAAAGGTTTAATTAGTGTTGAAAAGATTTGTACAGATGATCAGATTGCTGATATCTTTACAAAGTCTCTATGTAAAGTAAAATTTCAGAAGTTTAGATATCTTTTAGGAGTTAAAAAAGATAATTTGAAAATTGTTTGAAAGAAGAAATATTTTTGTTTAAAGTAATGATAAGGTATTGCGAAATGTTTTGGGTAAATAGAACAGTAGAGTTATTGGAATATAAAAATCAAGGAGGTGTGTTGAAAGAATGATTTTTATATTTTAAAAAGGTATTATTTAGTCTTTGACATAAAAAGTGTTGTTAGTATGGTCGGTGATCTATGAGTTGTTCTTTGTAAAAATGTAGGAAAGAAAGTGTGATTGCTCGTCGTTAAAGATATGGATAATTGTTTTATTGTGAAAGAAAATGAGTAAAGCAACAGAAATATAAGTATAACTAGAAGAAAATGGTTTTATTTGTATTTAATATTTCAACACCTTCAACAACTTTTTTATTTATTTATTTATTTTCTTTTTGTATATTTTGTTTTGTTTAATTTTTTAGAAAGATAATTAATTACTTACCAAAAAGGACGTTTAAGATAGATTACCTATGAATTACTCATAATCTAAATCCGGCATAAAATTGCCTACAGACCATCCAAAATACAATTTATTCGCGTACAAAAACTACATTTTCTTATCATATATTATTATGTGTTGTAAATATATATCCAAATTCCTTATCTTGAAGTATAATCAAAGTATGATACATCGCATAATGCCTCAACCGATAAGAATACCTCATAAGACATTGTTTCATATTGATAGTTCATTTACCATTCGTAATGCACGCGCCCGTTTCAAAGTAGCATCTATTTTAAAAACTTGTTTTGAATATGACTCAAAAAACATTAGTCCTAATTGCTTTTAAAATTAAAGAACGCTAAAAATGGGTGAAATATTCTTATCTGTGATTTGTTTTGTGTTGTTAGCGGCTGTGAAATGTAATCCATGTCCTGAAGCCGAAAGTTTGGATATAAGTCAAGGACACGAGTTCCAAAATGGTTCTATAATATACGATGGTGTGGAATATGTCAATGGTACATGGTATGAAAACATAGTGGAGGGCATTGTTTTGAGATTCGGCTGCCCTTGTTTAACTAGAGTGTGTCTTTGGAAGTGTTGTGACGTTGGTAGTGCGTTCTTTGACCGAGTATGTGATGTGTCGGACCATGTTTCTGTTAACCCTTTCAGTCCCCAATTGTTTAACGGCACGTCACCAATAGATGTGCAGGCGCACGAACATTTCTTTTTAATGTTTAATTTGAAGTGCTATAATGGGAGATATTTATTGGATTCGGCGATGAATGATGTCGAATTGTACATTCAAGAGGTACCTAATTAAACTTTCTTTAATATTGCCTAGTTATATTTTAAGTCATCAATATGGCTTATTACTTACCAACTAGTTTTTAAATTGTAACCCGGCACAATATGACAACACTTAGCCCGATGTTGAATTAGAGTGCGGTCCAACGGTGGACGGAAACAACTGCCACCACAGAGTAATATCTGCAGGCAGTAGTCGTCTCCGCTATGCCGGCTTGAGGAATGTGCACCATCCAAGTTGACAGTGCACATTCCTCTACCTGGATACTTACAAGTTTCACGGGTTACACATGAAAGTGGCGGTACTACTTTAGGGTGACTAGGACGGTAGACTGGGATAATAACCATCATCAATCTGCCTACCATTCTTAAATATATAAATGTATAGCTAATCTAGGTATATTATAAGTCTGTTTTTACCTTTTTACTCGCAAGGAGATAGATTGCATCCTAAGGTAGAGTAACCTACGTTTCATTTCAATAAAACTGAATATCCTGAAATAGGGGTATGATAGATTTCGATTTATCTGTCGCCCTATAGACTGAGGCGTTCGGCGAGTTGAGTGTTTCGGCTCGCCGTACCTAGGGCTCAATCCGCCACCTTGAAGGCAGGGCGTAATCTAACGTGTGCCCAGACTCCGTCCACTATGCGTCGAGTGAAACACCGTTGGGTTTTAGTCGGTATGCCAGCACTAGGCTGAAGAGTCCGACATAACCCTGGCACCTTCCCCGATAACAACAGCCATATGTGCGCGCGAAATTCAAATCACTGTCAAACTCGTGTCTGGTGTTTGCCCTGTCCTCTGACGTGCGGGAAACGGCAAGCAATATGCGCGCGTAAAATTCAAATCACTGTCAAAATTATTTTAAATATTTAATTAATAAAATTGAAATAAAATAATCTAAAAAATGTTTTAGAAATACAAATGAGTATAAAATTATACAAATGAGTACTTTCAGAGTACAGGTTTGCGAAAATAGAGTACAAAACTCAGTAAATGAGTACAGATGGTCACTTTAGTTAATAATTACTATTTTCATTTTCTAATTACTAGTTTAAATTAATGTCAATAAGTATCTTATCTCATGCATTAGTAAATAAAGAGATATAACGTACTTCGCTTGACAAAATTCCTATTCGTTATCATTTTGAAGAGAAGTATATCCAGCCTGCCGCCCTGGGGTAAAGTGAATTCGCGATTCAGGATAAATTTGGAAGTCGCCGGCCTCAGATATTCCTCTGTGGTAGCCAGTGCCGGATTAAGCCAGCGCGGGGCCTGTAGCAAATTCTGTCAAGGGGCCCTTGGTTTGCTTTAGGTTCTCAAGTTTAGGGTATTAAATAAGTGGAAGTGAAGCTAGCCTAAGGCGCTTCGCGTTAAAGGCATGCAAGATATTTTACGCTCCTATCTAAATTAATATTTTTATATTACGGTCAGACAGGCGTTGGAGCGCGGGGCCTCCAAATTCGCGGGGCCCGTAGCATTTGCTACTCTTGCTACGTGGCTAATCCGGCACTGGTGGTAGCAATTCACGGACCGTACACTAGCTTAATATCAGGCAGAGTGTGATCACGTGTCGAGTCGCTGTATGAAATCATATAATTATGGTAAAATAAGTATTTAAATAATGTGTCCCAGGCGGCTACAGCCGTATGACTAATTTAGACTATACTCGTGCCTGTACGATTTTATTGACCAATTGTAGGTAGAGGTTTGGAAGGTATATGTACTGTTAATACTTGAACAAATATCAATTAAACAGTTTTAATGTGTTTACGCAACAAAACTAACACACTTTTTTTTGTTTTATATGGCATTATGACAATTTGCCATTGTCAAAGTAAATATTTTTGCATCAAGTTAATAATATTGTGCATCACGAGTCATTCATTCATCACACTAAACAGTCAGGTCAACTCTCCGTCAAGTCAAAAAAATGTTTTTGGGGTTTTGAAGGAAAAATGGAAACACAGGTTCCCTTTGAATTGTTTGCCCACACACACGCACGTTCACGAACGCGTAATGGTTAATAATCCACCATTATTACACATTAACGTTCGAAAAACACAAGTTCAGGAAAATAATTCAAGACAGATAACCTGATGTCTCAAGAGGCCCGCTAAAACTCAGACACACTTCAATGTAGTTGACACTTATAGAGATGTGATGTGCAGGCGGTTAGGGCTCTACTCGATACGTTAATCGATTCTTTCTTAAATTATTAATACTCTAACAGTACAAATAGCCAGCGATATATGTATAGATATCAATTATTAGCCTTTGACCTTGTTACCATAACCCATCCCCAAAAACTAAGATGCGTTGACGAGCTATACCTCCTATTTTCTACTTCACGTCTGTTTTCAGGACCCGCCTGGATATAAATGTGAATTTGCCAAAATGCGGGTCTTGTGTTACTTGTATACCAACAGAGTAAAAGTTACTTAATACACAAATACATGGCTTAATGCAAAATAATAGTTTAAACTTGCACTCCAATTATTATTAACAACAAATTTAAAATATATTATCAAAACTTTATACTTTTACATACATTAGATACACAATACAAAAAAAAGTAAAATAAAATAAATAGAAATGCAATGCAATACGTATAAGTAAGAAAAATAATTATTATTATAAATCTTATTATAGCGAAGGGCAGACATTAGTCTATAGCTGCAATATTAGTTTATTTCTACGACATGACAACATTAGTACGTTGGCTACAACAAGCCTACTATTGGAGATAAGATAACATTGTTTGTGTTTTACTTTAGTTGCCAGTTAAATCGTAATTTTACAAGAAAGATTAAATAATGCTTCGATTTAAACAGTACGATTATTATTATAATATTCAAGTAATAGGCGGCCGTGTCCAGCGGTAGAGGACGGACTCGTGATAGACGAGACCCGTGTTCAAACCTCGCCAAATTCCGACCGGAACCATTGTAACTATTGCACAAATGGTACATAGGCGAGCTTAATGCCTTTTATGTCTTAATACTTATGTCTACGACCTTTGCTGGCGTGAGCGGTGATGTCTACAGTCCAATGAAAAGAAATTTCGACAAAATTGATAGAATAGACAATAAGTAATTAAAATATCATAGAATATAATAAACATATAATATATTATATTATAATACATATAAATAAATACACATAAAAACTATTACTTACGTGACGGTGTCGAAATTCTTTTATTCTACCTTTCTACCGACAGCTCTTCCAAATGCTAAGTTGACGTCATATATTAATTAACGCTTTTACGGCGTAAAGTGTCATTAGTTCACCAATAGGATCGCTCCATTTGATTTTTTAACTGCTGCAGCTTGGTAGAGAGTTCTCACTTTACGCAGTGACCGTGTAAATGTATACTCATACTTGGTATATTTTCTCTGGTATATTTTTCATGCGTAGAGTGCTAATTACCGTAACTTGTAAATCAATTAAATATGTATTTATTCAATTTTCATCATGTTTTAATAATATTCGGAAGTTCAACAGTAAAACTCTTCAATAAATCAATCTACAGAGACTTAATAGCTTACAATTTGATTTATATTTAAATTAATTACATATTATTTGAATTATAATTATGTTAGGTTTAAGATAAATTATATTTGGTGAAATATTTTAATTAATATATTGCGTAAAGCTGTCTACATACTAAGTATTTATTGTTGTTGTTGATGTGCCTTAATAATAATAAAATAAATAAAAACAGTAGACTTTATAAATGTATACACAAAGAGATAAGTAGAGTGTGCGGGTAGGGCAAGCAATTTAATAATTGGGCTACAAGAGTATCATGTTTTCGAAATTTTATCTCGATAAGTGATGTTTGGTTGCCTTGACCAGCCATTAAAATTAGGCAAATTACTTCCCGTCGAAGTGTACTCAATCACGATTAATACTGTTTTTTCTTTTACGGAATTGTAACAATTTGCCATTGTCCATAGAAATATTTGTATCAAGTGAATATTATTGTGCATCACGGGTCATTTATTCATTAGACTAAACAGTAACGTCGAGTCCCAGTTCATCAAAAATAGCTACAGCAAAGTGGTAGAATCTTTACTAAAACTTTCGTACGGAGTTTCAGAGGGAAAATGAAAACACACGTTCTCCTCTTTAGAAAGTTCTCCTCTCCTTTAAATTTAATTATTATTAGTGTTGGACTTATAATTTATTCATTGTAGCTCGGCATATGACTACACTCCGCCTGATGTTAAGCTAGAATGCGACCCATGAACGGAAACCATAGATATTTTTTTGCAGACAGCAGGTTCCTCTGCTATGCCATCGAATGTGTACAATCAGGTTGACAATGCACACTCCTGCATTGCACTGATCCCCTTGTACGATAGTATTATGTACATTGCTGATCCTGAAATGCGACAACGTCACTTCACAGATGTTATTATACATCGATTTGTTTTAATAATACATAAATAATATATTTTAACTCTATAATAATTTGCGTTATAAATACCTACACAACATTTTGTTTACTTTACCGTATTTCTTATCTACCCTTATAAAATTACAGTTAAGTAGTATCTACTTAACTATAAGCATGTCTGGGGCCACTAGAAGGACGGAAGCGTTACGAAAAAAAACATAGGGAGTGTGCACGAGAGATAGAAGCAGACAATAGAGACGATAATGGAATGAGAAGGTGTCCGTGTCGGTGACAATCACGTTTTAATCCCAGTATCTTAGAGTCACCGCATCGAAAATTTTCATTTGTATTTTGTGCTAGTACGAGATCAGAAATGAGACTTTGCATAATGTTAGGATTGTTAGGTAACTGGTAGTGGTAATTTTATTTTAGACAAAGGTAGTGATTGTATCATAGGCACTGAACGACCTTAGAAATTAGTTTGGAATAAATTGTAATCACAGATACTTGGTAAATCTCTTTCTACAAATAGTGTGAGCCGGCAATCGAACCAGACCTTATGTTGACTTTTGTAAAAAAGACAACTATCTAGGGATGCTTCTTAAACCTTACGTAACATCTAAACACGAACAAGGTTATAATAATAATACTTTAAAAAGAATGTAAAACGCACGCTGGCTAAAATAATCACACAGTATTAACGTTATGTTTATTATTATAAAGATCTGTGTTAGTTTAAGTTTGTTACCAACACTGCCTGATATAGGAGCTGATACATATGGCAAACAAAACCGATGTTATTTTCATGGGAATGCGTTCATTAATTGTTTATAAAACATATCAGAGCGGCCACGGTCTAGCGGTAGGACGCGTGGTCTCACGATCGATGAGACCAGTGTTCAAACATTGCTAAATTCTCGTAAAGTCGCTCTATAGGCTACACTATTAAAAAGTGGTAGGCAGAATGATGGTCGTTTGCTAGCCCAGTTTGCCGTTCTGGTGTAGTTCCTCTACCATTTTTAATATAACACACGGGAAGTGACCTAGTCGCGTTTTGGGGTCAGTTATGAAGCTTTAGTTCTCAACTAAGTATTGAAGTCTTAGTACTTAAAAGAAGTACTTATGTCTCTTTTACGCAAAATCATTTACATTTTCATATATTTTTAAATGAGCATGAGTTTTAAAAAGTAAACATTGATTTCATAGTTTAGACAAAACTAGTGTATATTTTATTTAGCTGCCAAAAGATTAATGTAATTTAAAATGCTGGTAAATAATGTGTATGTTTTGAGGTTTAAACTTTATTTTCTAGTACTAATTACTTAAGGAGCTTTCCTTTATTATTTCCCAACATATTTGCATAGCGATCGGCATAGTGGAAGAGACTGCTGCCTGTAGAAAATTATATGTATTAGCAGTTGTTTCCGTTCATGGACCGCACTCTAGCTTTACATCAGGCGGAGTGTTGTCATATGCCGAGTTACAATAAAAAAATTATAATAAAATTTATTTATTCTTTTCCGTTCGATAAATATATACAGCTCTCGTTGCATACACAGCTCGTGCACTAGAACTTCTAAATGATATGTCGCTGAAACTCCCCGATGCCGACGTATTCATTGATAAAAATATGACCTTAAATAAATATATTGACATATATACTAATAATAATATCTATATTTAAAAACTGACATAGTAAATAAGACAGTATTGTAATTAATTTTTATGTAATTTTTATCTTTAATAAATATATGAATAATATTTGATGTGACACGTAGTGACTTGGCTGGCCAACAGCTGTATACTCTGCTGTATATAAATATATAGAAAATTGTAAGTTGTATACAAAGTTTGAACGAACTTGTTCTTGAATTTAGTTTTTATTTACAAAACACATCCTCTATATTTAACTTCATTGACTAATTTAAAAATTCCTGAATTTTCCTTCAGATTAGTTTATATTTTTTATATTAGTTTAAATAAGCAATTAATCGTTGTAATCGCAAGTAATGTTCTTAAATTCTATCTCAATTTCATATTCTCTGTGGCACAGCAGTTGTAGCGGGTTCGATTCCCAAGCCACAGATACGTACTTATTTGCAATATTAATCAATATTATATTATTTCTAATAAGCAGATTTTGGCATATTAAAATGCTGAGGTTGTAATTACTTATTAAATTATGATGTAACTTCAACGGAAGAATTTTTTTCTGTTATTTTCATCATAATTTAATAAAGAGCAAATACTGTGTCTGTATATGTCTGTGATGTCTTTGTTCTTATACCCATATAGTATAGGGCAGGCGTCGGCAATTAATTTTTGGGGGGGTCCGGATTTTTGCGAAAATTTTTAACAAGATAAGAAAAAGACCCCATTTTGTAACTGTTTTTTGTTACTTCATGATCAATTGTGTACATTATATATTATGTTTTTCTTTCCGAGGTTCGGACCTGGATCATGTCATTGGATATTCTAGTTTGTGGCACAGGAAAATTGCATTGTATTTTTTTAAATTTGTTTCAGAATGGCACATTATTCGAAATAGCAGCTAATCGTCCACAATGGCATATTCCTTCAATGTATTGTGTAGACATGATGATAAGAGAGACACCAGTATTGGTGGCTGCCGTCTGCTTTCCTGATGAAGATGGCGGTGGCGGTGATGGAGAGAATCCCGTTATATTTATTGCTTATTCTGTAGGTAAGTGTCACTCGATCATAGCGGTGGTCAATTCAAATATATCTTAGACTGACCTTCAAGCGGTCATCATTTATTAATTAAACAACTAATAAACATCTCTTGTAATTTATTCTTATATCTTGTAACCGAAAATTGAATATTTTTCGTAATAAATTGATATGTTTTTACATTAATGACCTTTGGATTGGATATCGGTATGGTTGCAACGAACATTAAAATAAGGTGTACCCTTGGGTACGTATCGCTGAAAAAAAAGGACTAAAATAAAACTTTGTCTGCAGGTTTATTGCTCTCTGTACCGTTTCTGCTGGCAACATTCCTTGTCTATGCTTTCATACCTGATCTACGGAATCTCCACGGGATATGTTTAATGGCTTACTGCGGAGGTTTAATTGTAGCTTACATATTCTTGGCGTATTTGAAGCTTAATACTGGAGAAGTTGGGGTTACTATGTCTGGCTGTTTAGTTATCGGTGAGTCTCTCTCATCAGGCACAAAGAAAATATAATACTGAAGACGTGGCTGTACCTTTGTTTCCTTTGCCTTTTCAGAATGGAAAAAACATAATTAAAAACTAAGATAATTAATTGATGCTATTAAATTATCATGAAAATTGTTTTGAAAATACCGCGCGTATAACAGCCAGCTCGAGCTCAAATAGGAGTCGAAACCACAGAGAAATGCCTTTTAGGTTCCTTTTAAAATGTGACTGTGAATACATCCCACGACTATCTCTAATGACAGTGCTTTACTCTTAAAACTTAATAAGTTAGCAATAGTAGGTGCGGGCTGGAAAGCATTAAAGCTGAAATAGTCGGTGAGCATAGCGGGCGAGTTATTTCCTCCAAAAAAGCAAAAATGTGTGCCAGTTATAGCGGGGCTAAATACTACTGCTTTGGTGGATTCCGGCCCTTACAAAAGCTAAACAATTATTTAGCGTTTAGGGTGTGTATGTAAATTATGTTCGCGATTAACCTTAGAGACATCATTATTGTTATATAAAAAAAAGAAATAGGTATTATACCAATGACGTAATAATATGAACGGCCGTGGTCCAGCGGTTGGGGACGAACCTCACGATCGATGAGACCCGTGTTTAAACATGGTGATGAAAGAATTTAGGTACTTTGGTCATAAGGACATTTTTTCATATCGACGGAAACCTAATTTTTTTTTTAAATTGACTTTGTGCCACTTCAAAAACAAATAGAACGCATTCCTACGACTAGGTACTATGATTTTCATCCGATTTCAAGGAAAAAATAGCCCGCGAGTTTCCTGCCTACACGAAGATATACGTAATGTACGAAATCGATCAAAAATTCAGTTTTTTTAAGCAAAATTACCGTTTATATGATGATATCTACTGCTTCCTACGTCTATTTTCACAAAAAAAAAACCTTTAAAAAAATTATCCGCGGGCGCTATTCTTGTCTAGTGAGGCTATTTTGGTGAGACTAATTTCAGCTCCATGTTTAAACCTCGCTAAATTCTGACTGGTACCAATGTAACTAAGCCTAATGCTTTAAGAATTTAAAAAAAAGTGAAGTATGTATAAACTATACAGAAATGATGCGTGAGTGGATCACTGACACGCCCGCGGAAACACAATTAAGTATATCATTGTGTTAACGAATTGCATCCTTATAATTAATTAGATGAGATATTAAATTAATTAAAACCCCCTGTTTTAGGGCGTAGTCACGGATATTAGCTAAATGTAAATTGGAATTAAAAATATATTTCACGACCTATGTAGCAGCCATGACGCGTGCTAGTGATTTACGCTGAGGGTTTGATCCCCTACTGAATTTTTATTTGTTATATTTTTTTATAAATATTTATTTTTACAATATATATGTACTCGCTGTTACCCGCAACTTCGCTTCCGTGTATTAAGATAAACGTTTAATAAACTCTGCGTATTCACCCATGTTAATCCGAAGAGCATTGATACAACTAGATAAGCAATACCGCAGTCACTTTTAGGCTTTCTGTCAGTTAGTATTTGACTTGACAGCAACATTGTAGAATCGTTTGAAACGACTTACGCTTTTTTTTTGTCTGGTGTATGAGGTTTGCTCCTCTAGTATATATCTCTATGCCGAAGAGTAAAAATAATGTAAAATAATGTTTTATTTTATTTCTACTTGTATAATACATAGTTATATTGTTACTGTCGGTCTACTTAGGGAGAGCACCTACAGCAAATTAACTTCTACTCGTAAAATAAGGACGACTATAAAATAGAGTATAAGGCGGCAATGTACGATAATTAATTATTGATGTAAATGTACTTTTATTACATTTACACATGACTATAATCTGGTGAAAGCAGTAAAAGTTTCATACAGAAACATTATCATACTCATTTTATTACGGTGTAAATGCGAGTAGACATATTTCTGATAGTTTATGACAAAAGACTTTCCTAAGTTAAGTTTGCGAGCACTTTGGCACTTAAATTTTATGATTATAGTTAAGATAATAGAGCGGCCGTGGTCTAGCGGTAAGACGCGTGAACTCACGATCGATGAGACCCGTGTTCAAACCTCGCTAATTCTGACCGGTACCAATGTAACTTTGTTATATGTACTTTAATCGCTCAGTGCCTATAGGCACTATTAAAAAGTGGTAGGCAGACTGATTATGGTTATTTGTCGAGTCTGCCGTCCTGGGGTAGTACCACCACTTTCGAATGTAACACCCGTGAAGTGACCTTGTCGCGTTTCGGGAATAGTTTGAAAGTAGCCAGGTATAACGAGAGGAGTGTGCACTGTCAATCTAGATGGTACATGCTCGTCTCCTCAACCCAGCATAGTGGAGGCGACTGCTGCCCGCACAGGTTTCCCTGTAGTAGCAGTTGTTTCCGTTCACGGACCGCACCCTAGCTTCACATCAGGCGGAGTGTTGTCACATGCCGAGCTACAATAAAAAAAAAACTAATAGGCGATATAGTTTAATAAGCTACTTATTGTCATTGCTTGTGCAATATCGCGTATCTACAAAAGTAGCAATAGCAGCTGCAAATGTGGAAAAAAAAGAAAGAAAAAAAAAACTCGTGATAATGTAAAAACAGATCTTCAACTATGCCATGAAAGCTGACTGATATATGAAATATATATTTTTAAATGCCTGTACAAAGCTAGTGCTTATATCACAGTCACAGGCAGCTAGACCACGGCCGATGTCGGCTCTGACAACCTTTTTTATCCCTATATGTTTAAAAATACACTACTGAATTTTAAAGCCATTTTTCTCATGGATGTTATCTCTTGCCCCATCACCTGACTTCGGCTTGACGTTCTGGGATACATTGTAATTGTAATTAATTATTAAAAGGAAAAAAGAACACTCTGTATCATAATATTTATTAATATTTCAGCATTCATAGTGTACTACGCATTCCAGACTAGCTTCTTCTGGTTGAACGTTATGTGCTTCGATATATGGAGAACATTCAGGTGAATAATTATTAATATTATATTAATTAAACTTTATTAAAATTGTATTAGTGATAGCACCGTTATTATAAATACATTATTTATAAGAGCATCTTGTTCTCTAAGGAAAGAGTTCTAGGTTCCTTGTCTCTTCAGTCGCACCAGTATTAATGTACTTCAGTCGCTCTATAAGACTCGATTTTTATCTCAGTTATAAAGCCAATCGTAATAAAGATAGATATAAGAATGCATAAGTCGAATTACAGATCACCAATGCCGTGTCCGTCAGGCAGTGCGGCCAAGCTGTAGGTCTACATCTTAACTTACAGGTTCATGTTCTGTAACCGCGGGCATGATTTTCATATTATGAAAAATGCATTCATTAAAGCAAAATGCAACCGCTGAGTAAATAATAAATACCAAATTTTATTTCACTATGAATGCAAGTTGCATGTTTGTTTATCGTCGTTAGGTCTTTTGTTTAGGCATGATGGAGCACAGAGAAAAGCATGTTTTTCATTTTTGGAATGAAATCAGTTCGTTTTAGCTTATTGTTGGTATCATTGTTATAAATTCATTTATAATGTTTCATTATCGTAATTTTTATTTCTCCAAAATATTTTGTTTGTGCTATCAATGGAACTGCAAGAAGTACGATAATGGCGACTCAATCACAACGGTAAGGAGTGAAAAATAAATTTAAAAATAGGTTTAGGCAAAATACAGCAAACATTATTTAATATGTTATTTATTTTATGAATTAATCTATAATAAAACAAAATTAGTGTTCCTTAGTGGTCAACCCATCCCGGCGAAAAGCGAGGGACGTGTGGGTTCGATTCCCCAGCGAGTGTGTAAAAAAAATACAATAAGAAAAATAAATAAACGCTATTTTATGTTTTGTTAACTATGAAATAAATTTTTTTTTAGATAGAAACAGTTTATGATGTTAATTTCTATTTCAATTAGGTTAATGCTTTGTATAGTACGAGTATAATTATCATATTATGAACGCCTCCCGCTTTTCCTTGTACATATATTTTTATGCTTGGGGAAAATAAGCAATTATTTCTCATAAGTTTTCTTATATTTTAACTTTATTAGGTCCCGATAAAAAAATGCAAAACATAAATTTTGCATTTTATTATGATGAAAATTGAACAGAATAAAATTCAACGCACGTAGCCTAAGAGAATCAAACTCACTTCCACTGCTTTGTGCATGGATGTTCTGACTCTGCATTGGCGCTTTACATGACCATGTCACTTTTGCTCTTTTCTGAAAAAATATCTAACGGCAGCCTTTTTAACTGGGTTCAGTGTTAAATTATTTTCTGTTCTCTTTTTCTTATAATTTGATATTAATAAATCTAGCACCTTTATATGCCCGAAAACAAAACAAAACAAAACAAAATTAACACATAAATATAAAATATTTTCTTAAAATTATAACAGAGGCTACAGTGGTGTTGGCAGAAGTAAGAAAAGAGATAGACGTCGGTTTATTTTCTATGGTGTTTACGCATGGGGAATACCACTCATATTGACAATCATCACGTTACTTCTCCAACTTTTTGGGGATCCTTCGATGTTACTACCAGGAATTGGAGTTAGGAGATGCTGGTTTGAAAGTATGTACCTATTTTAAATAATATTTTCGTAGTTGTAAGACATATCATAGACAATAAACGTATAAAGTACATATAGCATAGTTACATTGGTGCCAGTTAGAATTTAGTTAGCAAGATTTAAACACGAGTCTAAACGATCGTAAGGCTTGCCCTTTACCTGACTCGGCCGGTAATGCTAAGCTAGATTCTGACCCATGAGACAAAGAACAATCGCCTCCACCATGCCGGTTTGAGGGGACCAAGCTGATGATTCTTGTTGTAACACCATGGGCACTGAATAGAGTTAAGGGTTATTTTTGCTTGTAATTTTCTACAATCTCATTATCGTCCGCAGTGCCGGTTTTAGCACTACCAGCGCCCTGGGCGAGATTTCTACGGCGCTCCCTATCCACATTGAAACCCATAGGAAAAAAGACAAGGGATATAATGAAATAACCATATATGTGTTTATGTTTGTATACAGGGTGAATTTTTCAAGTGGACTTTCATGGCCAAATCCTAAACTATAAGAGATATCGAAAAATGCTGAAAGGAGTCTCGATGCCGATTTTTATGAAAACTAAAACTGCATTATTAGATTTTTGATAAATCCATTTTCCCGGCCAGGAATCGAACCTGTTGATTTAAAAAAAAATAAACACTGTATTATTGCACCATCCGATAGTGTTCCTGATAAGGATCAAATTCTGGGAAGTAATGATATACGGCAAACCAAAGAAAAGTGTTGATTTTTAACAAATTGTCTCTTATTTCCATGTACATTACCTACTACATTTATTATTTAACTAGTTGACGGTGCCCGGCGCTGCCCGGGTTCTTTTAAGTTATTGTTACACCTAAGATAAAGATAATGCTTTATTATAAATTACCTATAGCTTTTTTATTTATATATTATTTATAAATTACCCACAACTTATTTTAGACGACGTAACTAACATAATTAATAGAATATATTTTAAAGTAGTTTTAAAAAGAATATATTTTTTAAAGCGACATGGTACCTCGTAGAGCTACACCCGCCTCCGCCCGCCACTCCCCGCCTCGTCATCATACGCCGCGTGTGAATTTTGTTTTAGAGTTATTTTAAAATTGTATTAACTTATAAGACGTTTATTGAAATTAGGTGATGTCAAAGACAATTGTGTTCACAGTTAAATAATCTTAATTAATAACACATTTATTTGGATAAAAATTAATATTATTATGTTGATACAACTCTGACAAATAATTTGAAATAATGCATTAATTTCGACCAAATTTGATTATCATAAAAACTGTTATTGTGAGTTAATCTTAAAAGATAGACATATACTGTCGCGGACATTTTTTTAGATAATTTAAAGAGGAATAATTCTTTCATACATATTTTTTGGGTAGCTCGAACAGTTTTCGCAGCGCACGCAACGGAAGCCCTCAAAGATGAACAATTTTGATTTGATTATTATAAAAACTGTTATTGTGAGTTAATCTTAAAAGATAGACATATACTGTCTAGGACATTTTTTTAGATAATTTAAAGAGAAATAATTCTTTCATACATATTTTTTGGGTATCTCGAACGGTTTTCGCAGCGCACGCAACGGAAGCCCTCAAAGATGAACAATTTTGATTTGATTATTATAAAAACTGTTATTGTGAGTTAATCTTAAAAGATAGACATATACTGTCTAGGACATTTTTTTAGATAATTTAAAGAGGAATAATTCTTTCATACATATTTTTTGGGTATCTCGAACGGTTTTCGCAGCGCACGCAACGGAAGCCCTTAAAGATTAACAATATTCCCCGTTTTTTTCCACATTTTCGACTGTATCTTCGCTCCTATTAGTCGCAACGTGATGTTATATAGCCTATAACCTTCCTCGATAAATGGTCTATCCAACACAAAAAGAATTTTTCAAATCGAACTAGTAGTTCCTGAGATTAGCGCGTACAAACAAACAAACAAACTCTTCAGCTTTATAATATTAGTATAGATTAAATTTAAAAAATTTAATTTTATTTAAAATCTCGCGCTCTTCGAGGTTAAAAGCCATGATTAAAAAAAAATAAAAACAATTTAAACGTAGGAAAAACAATAAATTAATTTTTCTATCATTTTGAACAATTGATTAAATAAGATTTAATTACTTAATGTTAAAAAAAAACATAATTTTGCTAAAAATCAAGACTTTCCTTTCATTTAACCTCGAAGAGCGCGAGATTTTAAATCAATATGATGATTTTCAATCATCATAAATAATAAATGTTGTCAATGTACCGGTAATGTATAAATACATGGAAATAAGAGACAATTTGTTAAAAATCAACACTTTTCTTTGGTTTGCCGTATATCATTACTTCCCAGAATTTGATCCTTATCAGGAACACTATCGGATGGTGCAATAATACAGTGTTTATTTTTTTTTTAAATCAACAGGTTCGATTCCTGGCCGGGAAAATGGATTTATGAAAAATCTAATAATGCAGTTTTAGTTTTCATCAAAATCGGCATCGAGACTCCTTTCAGCATTTTTCGATATCTCTTATAGTTTAGGGTTTGGCCATGAAAGCCCACTTGAAAAATTCACCCTGTATAAGAGAGTAACTTTGTTATTATTTTATTCTATTTTGTTTTTCTTTTTATTTTTATATAGTTAATTATAATAATACGCAAAATAACTGTTTCGCAACATAGTTTGTAATTTCATACTTCAAATAATCATACAAATTCTTATATAATTGAACTCTTGTTCTTTTGAGAAAATAAATGTCTTTAAACCATTTATTAAATAAAAAACCTTTTCAAAAAAAAAGTTTAACTAACTTCAATAAACACTAAAAGCACTCAAAAGTGAAAAATATTTTTAACAAGAGTATCTACACACAAAGTAATAAACATAAACACTAATAGGTGTTTATTATGTACAAATTAATTGTCTACATATCTGCCATATTTTTGGAGTAAGTGCCAAGCAATCGTTCATAGATATACTTGATATCTAGGAGATATCTAAGTGTATTTCCTATGTTTATTACTTTGTGTGTAGATACTCTTGTTAAAAATTATTTTTCACTTTTGAGTGCTTTTAGTGTTTATTGAAGTCGGTTCAACTTTTTTTTTGAAAAGGTTTTTTATTTTTCCATTTTTAGGGTAGCGGACCAAAAACAGCAAAAACTCCCTAATAAACGTACAAATGCTAATCGTAGTTCAAATTAAATAAATCTAATAAAAAAGAAACTCGTACTACCCCTTTCAGATTGAATTTCGGGAAATGTTGAAATACATGTTTCGTTTTTTTTTGCTGTGTGTAGAGCAAATATACTAAGAATTAAGTAAATCTGGCAAAAACTCAACCCATTTTATCCCGTTTCACCCCCTTCGGGGATCGTAGAGCATAATTTATTGTGCATTTTATCACTAAAAAATATTGATTTTTTCGCCTCGTTCCACCCCCTCGGGGTTGAAACGCAAGTTTCATTCATAATGTGGTAAAATATTTCTGCTGTTTCAAGTAAATCCGATTTTAAAAAATTCAATCCATTTTACCCCGTTTCACCCCTTTAGGGGTTGAATTTTAAGAAATGCTGATACACGTGTTTTATTATTTATTGTTGTTGAGTATGTATGCCAAATTTCAAGTAATTCTAACTAAAAAAAATATTCAACCCATTTTGCCCCGTTTCACCCCCTTAGGGGTTGAATTTCAAGAACGTGTTTCATTAGTTATTTTGTAAAGTATGTATGCCAAATTTCAAGTAAATCGGAGCAAAAATAATGTTTTAATTTATTTACTGACTTTTAGATAATATGTAATTAACTAGGATTTTTTTTATGAACAGTTTTTGCAACATCATACTTCTGCGGTGTATGGACCTACCAGATTTGTATTTCTAGAGGATTGGCCTACATTTGCCCATACAGATTAAAATGCTCTTTGAGCTATAAATTCGCGGTGTTATTAAATAGTAATAAAAAAATGTACACTACGAAAATGTTAAAAAGAGATAGATAATTTGTTTAGTATATGTATATTTGTTAGTTTTTTATTTTTTTCACTTTTAGTTATCAATTTCGAATTAGGAAATTTATTACTGAGTGGAACAAGTCGACATGAAGAGGCGCCTGCGGCGCCCCTTCAATTCCGGCGCCCTGGGCGGCCGCCCCACCGCGCCCTACCCTAACGCCGCTACTGATCGTCCGCTTGACTTCGACAAATAGAAATTAAGTTTGCATTTGTTTTTAAAGGAGTCCTACCAAATCATGCGATTGTTTTCTAAAGAGTTTCAGCGTACACTTGTTCAACTGTACATGATTTACGTGTTTCTGAACGTGATTTTAGGAGCTTTGCGTGTACAATTGTAGTTTACACGAAGTTGTTATTGCCATAAAATATTGACATTCCTTCTTTGTTTTGAATTATTGCATCGCAAAAATAGCAATAGCGCTCCAACACGTTTCCTGGCACAACTCCATATTATGTGCTTAATTGAAAAATATTACATCCTTATAAATAAAAAACATAAGTTCATAATTCTTATAAGCTATCTGTATAAAGAAGTGGTAGGCAGACTGATGATGGTTATTAGCTCAGTCTGCCGTCAGAAAATCATATTGGAAGTAGCCGGAAATAATGGCAGGAATATAAAATTAGTTACATTTTTTTCTGAATTTAAAGTTCAGTTTTTTTTTGTAAAATATTTATTTATTATTTATAATATTTTTGTTAAATTGCACATGGCCTTACTGAAGCCATGGAACAGTCTGACGATGAGCAAGTCAATGCCAATGCTAATAAAATATTTTCATTTCATTTGGCTCTTTAAACAGGCATAGTGGAGACGACTAGTAATACTTGCAGACATAATTGAGTTTATTTTGTTTTAGATTGGCATAGTGAACTGGTGTATTTCTACACACCCGTCCTTATACTGGTAGTGAGCAATACGGTGCTGTTTGCCGTCACAGCTCATAGGATACGATCGATTCGGCAAGAAACTGCTATTTTGAAGAGTAGCGAATCAACTAGAAGTGACTTGATTAAGAAGGACAAACAAAGGTATTGTGTTTCTTCATTTTTACTAAAAACAAATTAGGAATCTTTTAGTGCGGTCATTCCTCCTATTTGACCAGTACCAATGTAATGTTTTACTAAAAAAAAGTTGAGAAACTTTAGTGCGGTTATTATAGTCTAATCTCCTACTTGACCGGTACCTATGTAATTTTGTAATGACTCCTCTACACGTGTAAGGGGTTAAAGTGAAAAACCAATCGACAGTGTCAAAAACACGAATCGAAAACAAAATATATATGGGATTTGACGTTTCGTTATCACTTGGGTTCGATCTCACTTGTCGATTCGATTAAATAACAGCTATCGATTGGCTTTTGACCTCAGCCCCAGGTGTGTCTAATTTATAAAATCCCGTGAAAAAAAGTGAAAATAAATCTTTAGGAAATGAAAAATATACTCGGTAAATAAATGTAAAGTTTATTTCAAAGTATTTTTTAATTTTTCTCTGTTTACCTTTCGTTTCCGTTTCATATATTTTTAGTTTTGAAGTTTACTATGATCTAATAGATGATGATGATTGATATATTAATAAGTTTTTAAATTCCCATTGCTACACACATGTTGGTTAGTTTATAAATTCTGAAACAAAGATTGATGTTTGTTTTAAGTTTTAAAACATCGCGTCTATCATCTTTTACTCAAAAATGTACACCGACTTCATTCTGTATATCTATCATTAATCGTATATGTACTTATGTTGGAAGCAGTCGCCTCTGCTATGCCGGCTTGAGAAGACACATGTGTACAATCGAACATTCCGAAAAGGCAAGGAAAGTGGCGGCTCCAGAGCTAATGACGATAGTTTGCCTACCATTCTTAAAAATCTAGGAGCCATGGGGCTGTTACTAGGGAATGCAATCCCGACTCGAGATCGCAAGTTCGGGATCCCGCGGGATTAGAAATATCAATCCTGCGGGATCCCGGAATTTTCGGGATCTCGTCTAGTTTTAAGAAAATGTAAAGTTCGGATGACTGAAAACGATGAAAACTCAAACAAATAAACCAATAATTTTTTTTCTGCAATAAGCCTTATTAGACAATGCTTTTATCTCGTTCACGCTAAAACAACTTGTACTGTTGGTATCTCTCTCACTCATTCGTAAGCGTTCATTGCATTATTTACATTTCCTTTCGGTTGATCAACGTCTTCGGTGCTCGGTATGTGACAACACTCCGCCTGATGTAAAGCTAGAGTGCGGTCCATGAATGGAAACAACTGCTACTACAGAGAAAGCGGGCAGCAGTCGCATCCACACACCGGCTTGAGGAGACGAGCATGTACCATCTAGATTGACAGTGCACACTCCTCTCGTTATACCTGGCTACTTTGAAACTATTCCCGAAACGCGACAAGGTCACTTCACGGGTGTTACATTTGAAAGTGGTGGTACCGTACCCCAGGACGGCAGACTGGGCTAATAACCATCATCAGTCTCCCTACCACTTTTTAATAGTGCCTATAGGCACTGAGCGACCAAAGTACACATAACTCCTTTAAAAACGGAACGTTTTTGTTTACAAACAGTTGATGGATTTAACTGGTTTCGCTCAAAACGAAAAACGGTTAACTCGTTGACAGTAGAAAACGGTTGATAAAAACAGTTCGTTGAATCAACGCCCATCCCTAGCGCACCGTTTGCGCCTCGAGTAGATGTGTGTAGCGTTGCTGACCACTGCAGCACTACCGCCC
Source organism: Tinea pellionella (assembly GCA_948150575.1). Taxonomy (NCBI): domain Eukaryota; kingdom Metazoa; phylum Arthropoda; class Insecta; order Lepidoptera; family Tineidae; genus Tinea; species Tinea pellionella. Next base: position 5,987,660 of record OX411258.1, read on the forward strand.
AATCCCGTCAATCTCGAACGGGATCTCGTCATATTATGCTTCGGGATTGATCCCGAAAAATTACACGAGATCTCGCGAGATCGGGATCCCGCGAGATCGGGATTGCATTCCCTAGCTGTTACATGTATTAGTTTCTACATAGGATAGGCATTTAAAAAAATAGGTCGACCCCCTATGCCTTGTGGAGCATTACTCGTAAATCTCTGTGTTATTAAAAACATTAATTAATTGCAAAGCTTTTTTGTTATATAATTGATATTTGAAAAGTTTTTATTTTGTTGATGTTTATTAACGTTAGTTAACTGTAGTACGAATCAAACTTTAGGGCGGTTTCGAAGTTAGACACAAGTCTTTGTGCAGTACACAGCCAGGCTCGATTAGAGGGAAGAGCACACCCCCGCACTGTAGCGCTCGCTACATTCCGAGACGCCATAAATGTTGAATCGACCTATATCTACACATTCTTTTAAACTTAGATATTTATATCACTTTGATATCTGTATTTGTTGAACTAATATTTTAATTCACTTTTCAGATATGGGTTATATTTGAAGTTATTTATAGTAATGGGTGTGAATTGGAGTGTCGAAATCATTAGTTTCGCTGTCGGTGGTGAACATTGGTATTGGATTATAACAGATATATCGAATTTGGCGCTCGGAATATTTATATTTTTCATTTTTGTTTGGAAGAACAAAGTACGCAATTTATTATTAAAGAGGTGAGATGTTAACAATGATTAGGGATTGGAAAACTACTAACAACCTATTTTGACTAAGTTTTAAGTGGTAGGCAGACTACTACCACTTTGGAATGTAACAGCCGTGAAGTGACCTTGTCGCGTTTTGGGATCAGTTTGAAAGTAGCCAGGTATAACGAGAGGAGTGTGCACTGTCAATCTGGATGGTGCACATTCGTCTTTCCGAGTCATAACGGAGGCGAAAGCTGCTTGTAGAAATTTTGCTGCAAACTGCACTATTTCCTAACATTAGGCGGAGTGTTGTCATATGCCGAGCTACAATAATTAAAAAGGCAATGATTCATTTTCTCTGCCTACTACTTTGTGGCTAAAGGCGTGATATGGACTTGGATTGTCTGTTTCTTATAATTTTTGGATGACACACAAGAATATTGATAAAAAATATGAAATTAATAATTATTTCTCAGTATTTTGAATGAAGTTTGTTTGCTGATATTTTTTTATATTATAAATTACTAGTAATATATTTATCATTTAGATTAGTTTTTATAATGTAATAGTTTACTCGGTTGATAAAAACGTAGTTTCCTTTAACTTTTTTCTCGGTTTCATAAATATTAGCCGGCACAGCGGGGGCGACTGCTGCCTGTAGAAATTTGTCTGTAGTAGCAGTTGTTTTTTCATGGATCGTACTCTATCTTTACATCAGGCGAAGGGACTTTTAATAGTAGTTGTTATCCTTTTTTCATAGAATTCGTGGTGGTCGTGGTGTCAAGTCAGGCACTGATCTAAGTGGTACAGGACGCTGGGCTACAAGATCGAGTTCAGCACCCTATACTGAAGATACGAGGGTTTCAGCAGATGAAAATGCTGTGCGATTACGTGAAATACAGCAAAATTAAACCAAAGAGTTAAGTTTCAGGCTCTCCATGTAATTGAGATTAATTTTATGTAGGTATAGTACGGAACCAAACTTTATTGCGGCTCCGAAGTTAGCCGCAAGTCGCTGCACAGTATACAAATTGAGGTATCAGCGGGGCTCGATGAAGGTGCAGATTATTTTAATATGTTCTATTTATATTTAAAATTAACTCTTAAATTTATTATTGTAAATCTGACTGCGCGAAGTAAGGCCCGCAGCTAAATTCCGAGACGTCATAAAGTTTGAATCGAGCTTTACCTAGGTATTTATTTATTTTTTAAGTTTGTACGATAAAATTTAGTATTGTTAATTTTTTTTGTTGTAAAATATAGCTTTAGTATTGATTGTTAGTTGATGTATCAGTGGTTAGATGTACAAAATAAAACGGACTTAATAAGAATTCTATTAACCAATAAATAAATAAATAAATAATAAGGTCATAATACACTACAGTGTGTTAATTATAAACCTACGTATGTGACGCCAACCCAGGCCCAACACAACAATGGATTGTCAATGGAAATGATAGATGAAAGGAATTTTCTACACGTTTGCAAAGGATGCTCAGTGGTCAGACGCGGGTTCGATCCTCGCCTCCGGGTTGTGTGTGCACTGTGATTTTTTATTTTCAATTTTCATCATAATTTAATAATAACAACCGCAAAGAATATCTCAAAAGAATTTTTTTTTTTTTATATTTTATAATAAATTCTGTGTATTTTTTTTGTGTTGAGTTTTTTATATTGCGTCTTGGTTTCGGATTAAATTTGATCTTCACCATTGCTATTGTTTAAAATTAGAGGTTATAAGTATATTTTTTACTTTATACTATGCGAAATAAGTATAAAATTAGTGTAATCCATTATTTTATTAATTATCATTGTCAAAGTTAATTTATCTTTAAATCTCATAAGCGCTTGCCAAAGATAATTAATTGTAAAGACATTGGCCTAGAAAAGTAATTTGTAGTGCTTGAAATAACTTATCAACGAATTTAACGAGATTTACCTAAGTTATTGGGCTACTTAGATAAATCTCGTACTATGAAGCCAATAAAAGAATGGGTTTATACTGGCGTAGGCGGTGAATAGAAGTTGCAACGTTAGCATATAAAATTAGTTATTAGTTATTGTGTACGTTTATTATTGGACAAAAATTATTTTTAAGTATTATTATTTTGAAATTTCGTTTATTGCTGTCCAGTCATGTACGAATACGGTTGCCAGAAAAAAACCGGACTTTTATATAGTATTGTCCGGTTTATTGCGATTTTTCAGACCGGATATTCAAAAACCCGGACTGTCCGTTCAATAACCGGTTGTCTGAGACCCTGTGTGTGAATGAGTTCATTTTTTAATTGACCAAGTTTGCTTACTGTATTTTACAGCTTTACCTAGATTTGTGTGTTTAGAAAGCAACTATTATAATTAAAGATAGATGTTCTTATTATTTAGTAAATTAAAGCATTTTGAATCGTATGCTGTAATTCATAAAAGAAGATAATTATGTAGCACAACGCCTAAATTCGAATTTTCACATTCATAAAAAAACCTTGTCTTCCTTGTCTTAAATATACTTATTTAATTTAGTTTTTTTATTCTGATGATAAACATTAGTTTTCACTAAAATGCCATAATTGGTGTTCTTAATTAAATAAGTGGTAAGCAGACTGATGATGGTTATTAGTTCAGTCTGTCTGGGGTAGTACCACCACTTTCAATTGTAACACCTGTTACTCCGTATGACGAGAGGAGTGTACGCTGTTAATGAATGGTCTTTTCAGGCTATAGCGGAGGTGACTGATGCCTGCAGATATTTCTGTAGTAGGTAACAGTCGATGGTAAATATTGATTAAATGTGCTTAATATAATGTTAAGGTAAAGCTTGTATGACAATTATTTAAGTGCTTTTTTAGTTTTTTTTTAATAATATAATGTAAATAAATAAAAGGCGTGAACTCAGGATCGATGAGACGGACCAGAGTTCATATTAGGGATGTTGCGGATGCAGATTTGTTCACATCCGCGGATGCGGATGCGGATGCGAATTTTAAGAGGCTCACATCCGCGGATGCGGATGCGGATGCGGATCTGTACAAAAAACTGTGTGGGTAAAAAAATTAAAAGACAGTAAGAACTATCCTTTCTTTATTTAAACGTAGTGAGTGAATTATTATTATTATTAACCGACTTCAAAAGGAGGAGGGTATCAATTCGTCGTGTATTTTTTTTTTGTGGCGATGTTTCCTCATATCTCCGCCGTTTGTGAACCGATTTTGATAATTCTTTTTTGTTTAATAAAGTATGTCTCGGGATTTAGTAGTACTTAATAGTACTTACATACGTAAACAACACAGTTACATGTACGCGATTCAGCGTTGCCAGATTTTTTTTTGCCAAGTCGGGATTTCGAATCTTTTTGAGTGAAAAAAAGCGGTATTCTTTCTTCGAAAGCGGGATATAGTAAAAAATATATATAATCAAAAGTGTTTAAATATGTATCTTTTATTTGAGATTTAAATTACGTTTAATAGATAGTAAAAATATCCATAGAAAATGTTTTTTAATAAAAATATGATATTTTAAATCAGATTTACCCTATCATTAGGTCGTTGAGTCTTCTTATTTGTTTCTGAAATCTTCGGTTTGCATAACAAACCGTTATACCCATATACTCAGATAGAATTATCTTTCTGTCCCAGAAATTCCTATTGGACAGGATTTTTTTTTTGTATAGATCAAAGTGTTAGGAATTGTACCAATAAAATTTATAAGTGAATATTGGGCGCTAAGGTGCCAAAAACATGGTAAAAGTGGTAAAAACCAGTTTTTCGCTTCTAGAGGAAAAACTACAGCTCGGACAAAAAAAAAGTTAAATGTAACAAATGCGCGCAATAAAAAAACAAAGAGAATGAGCCTCGGTAGAGCAAAATCGGTCCAAAAGCGCCGCGGCGCCACCTCGCGCGCAAAAAGTACCTGAACTTCATAGATTATTTAAACAACTTTTTTCTTTGTCAAATTATTTGGAAATTTGTAGTTCAACTCCTCCTTAATGCATAGGAACTGAAATTATAACGTTTTTCGAAAATTAAAATACCCTCCCAGTCGATTTAAAAAAAGGTTACTTTTTGCAAAAGTCGACGGTTTGTAAAAAGTTTACAACATTTTCATCTGACAATTTAATTGTAGTTAGAGGACCACAAAACTGACAGCATATTCAAATTTCAACTCTCAATCTCTTTCAGAACGCGAGTTATTGAATTTTTTTTATTATTTAATTTCTGGACCGATTTTGCTCTACCGGTGCTCATTCTCTTTGTTTTTTTTTTGCGCGCATTTGTTGCATTTAACTTTCTTTTGTCCGAGCTGTAGTTTTTCCTCTAGAATCGAAAAACTGGTTTTTACCATTTTTACCTTTTTTTTGGCACTTTAGCGCCCAATATTCACTTATAAATTTTATAGGTATATCAATTCCTGACACTTTAATCTATATTAAAAAAAAATAATCGACCAATAGTAATTTTCTGTACTTTTTAAGAATTTCTGCTAATTCTATATGAGTAATACAAATTTGACAGATCGTAAACGATAGTTATATCAAAATGTATGGGGAATGTGTCCGTTAGAAAAATGTGGTGTTTCAAATAATAGTCTGAAGAGTGAGTTACAGTTTGTACTCTTTTTACACAGTTTACAGTAAGCTTTATACTTATCCGACGTCACAATACACACACAAGTCCGAGAAGCGGGACTGAACCTGTCCTGCACGCAGAGGCGGCTCTAACCCTTGTGGCGCCCGTGTGCAACCAGTACCATGGCGCCCTCTAGTAGGAGCGGAGTGAAAATGGAATATTTTCAAATGGAAATTCGGGTGCAAATAGTGCAATTTTAAATAATGTCGGGAAATGAGTAGTGTCTTTGGAGGTGTTGCATTAGATTAGAGAGTGCTCGGCGCCCCCTTAGACCCGGCGCCCGTGTGCGCCGCACACCCTGCACTATAGGTAAAGCCGCCTCTGCCTGCATGGGACAGAGGGACGGGAATCGGGACGTCTGGCAACGCTGACGCGATTGTATGTGTGCTGCTTGAGTCAGCTTATTACTCTCTTACTAGTCGACTCGCACCACAAGCCGGTCCCGCTCCTTTCTTGTCGCGACCTGTTACACATCCGCATCCGCATTAACTCCGCATCGATTTATGCGGATGCGGATGCGGATGCGGATGTCTAAATCGATGCGGATGCTCCGCATATGCGGATGCGGATGCGAATATTCGCAACATCCCTAGTTCATATCTCCCTGATCGGTACCAATTTAACTATGTTATGTACTTTGGTCGAGGCATTTATTAAAAAACACTGCTTACCTATACTTTACTATTGTTATTAATGTATTCTTAAATCATTATTTTTAATTTTTTTTTGTACTAATTATCGCCCGCCACTTTGAATACTTAAACATTTAGCTTACCAGTTCTATTCGTAGGGAATCTTTTTGGTATAAATTAGCTGCAAAAATAAAGTACCTTCTACTATCAAATGCTATGACTCCACCTGCGTCTTAACGCGTTAATTAGTACAAATTAACGTTCATGAGCCAAGACTAGCCCGTTATTCTAACAACGCCAATATAATTTGACATGGCACGTTAAAAGTCTTTAATGTAACCAAAGTTTTAATGCGCTAATTATCGCTAAACACATGTGGATTCATATAGTTATGAAAAAATAATTTAGGAAATATGACTCGTAGTTTCAGAAAGCATTCGGGACAAATAAAGAAACGTTCATTTTTTATATATATTACAAAATCCTACAACTGTAAAAAAACTGACGGTGTGAAGTGTCAACTTATAAAAGACGAACGGGAGTTTTGGCGGCCATCTTGAGACGTCAGGTTATCTGTCTTGAATTATTTTCCTAAACTTGTGTTTCTTCGAGTGTTAATGTGTAATAATGGTGGATTATTAACCATTATGTGTTCGTGAACGTGCGTGGGCAAACAATTCAAAAGAAGAGAACCTGTGTTTCCATTTTCCCTCCAAAACTCCTTAACTTGATACAAAAATATTTACTTTGACACTGGCAAATTGTTATACGCCATATAAAACAAAAAAAAAAGACGAACTGTACAAACTCTAATTTTTATATATTAGATTTTTTATTTATTAAAAATCTTGCAGCTATTGTTACATTTTATTATCTATTATAAAAATAAATTTCTACACTCTATTGCAAATTAATATATTTTTTATTAAATTAAAAATAAACAATTAATTCATTTGTTTCTGTTTTTTTCTTTCCCTCGACTTATTATTCTTTCTTCATGTTTATTTTTCCGTTTGGAAAGTTTAATGCGAATAGAGTTCCTTGAAATTAGGTAATCTTAACATGGATGCTACCTTTGGATATCCTGAAAATATAAAACCTTTTAAAACAATAATAACCTCAAATATTGCATCAGAACAAGTATAACTCAATAATCCGGGAGAAAAATTAAAACTGATCGGTTTTTAAGAACGTAAATATATTTTTCTACAAAACGAATTAAAAATCATCGACTTTCTCGAAAAAACAAATTGTGGGCCCATTTCTCTTAGACAAATGGACATTCTCCTTTCACTGATTTTTATTGTAGCCATGTATAACATGACTACGGGCTACAATAAAATATAAAAAACAAAAATATTTTTTTTAAGTCGAAAATTTATTGATAAAAAATATATAATTAATTTTACCACAAGCAATAGCAACTTGGGAAGCTGTAGGACACCCCTTCAGTTCCGGATTAGCTCCATGTGCAAGAAGCCATCTTACAAGTTTCGAATGACCGCGAGATGCTGCTAAATGCAATGCTGTGTACCCATCACATCGCACTTGGTTTATATCTAAACCTAAAAACTGTTTAATTGTAGCTCGGTATATGACAACACTCCGCCTTATGTAAAGCTAGAGTGCGGTCCATGAACGGAAACAACTGCTACTACAGATACATTTCTATAGGCGGCAGTCGCCTCCGCTATGTCGGCATGAGAAGATGAGTATGCACCATCCAGATTGACAATGCACACTCCTCTCATTATACCTGGCTACTTTCAAACTGCTCCCGAAACGCGACAAGGTCATTTCACGGGTGTTACGTTCGAAAGTGGTGGAACTACCCCAGGACGACAAACTGTACTAATAGCCATCATCAGTCTGCCTACCACTCTTTAATAATGCCCATAGGCACTGAGTGACCAAAGTACATACGAGTATAACAAAGTTACATTGGTACCAGTCAGAATTTAGCGAGGTTCGAACACGGGTCTCACCGATCGTAAGTTCACGCGTCTTACCGCTAGACCACGGCCGCTGTAAATTCTTGGAAGAAATGATAGACGGCAAACTAAAGGAGAGTGTTGATATGTGAATATATTTTTGCAAGTTTAAAGATTAAAGAAAACAAAAAGAGATTGAGAGATATACACGACTTAAAGTTTATACCTGCTGAAATCAAAATTTGAAGAGATTTAAAAGATTTTTCATTTCTTCGAATAATACAATATGTTGCTAAATACACTCCCCCTTCACCGGCGTCTGTTGTCAATGTTTTATCTGCTCCTTTGAAAATATATAAATGGCAATAAGCATTAAGGTGAAAAAGGTGTAAGGCAACACCTGAGCGTCCATACATTTTGTTTTACAACATTGTTTGAAACATAGCAGATTTATGTTGAAATTAAGTAATTTGATAACTTTCTCAGCACTAATTATTATCGCAAATCACTATAATAAACAAATAAAGGCACAGAATATAACTTTTAACTTATAAACAAACTTATAAATAACTTTATTTTTTGTGTGAAAGGATAACTACAGTGCAATGAAAAATATTGATGTTTAACAAAATAAATAAAATATATTAAATATATATTTTTTTTTATTGTAGCTCGGCATGTGACAACACTCCGCCTGATGTAAAGCTAGCGTGCGGTCCATGAATGGAGACAACTGCTACTACAGAGAAACCTGTGCGGTCAGCAGTCGCCTCCACTATGCCGGCTTGAGGAGACGGGCATGTACCATCTAGATTGACAGTGCACACTCCTCTCGTTATACCTGGCTACTTTCAAACTATTCCAGAAACGCGACAAAGTCACTTCACGGGTGTTACATTCGAAAGTGGTGGTACTACCCTAGGACGGCGGACTGGACTAATAACATCATCAGTCTGCCTACCACTCTTTAATAGTGCCTATAGGTACCGAGTGACCAAAGTACATATAACAAAGTTACATTGATACCGGTCAGAATTAGCGAGGTTCGAACACGGGTCTTATCGATCGTGAGTTCACGCGTCTTACTGCTAGACCACGGCCGCTCTTATACTATAAACTAGGGAGAAAGAAAGAAGAATTAAGGTTAGTTTTGTTTTTGAATAAAGTATTTTGTGAACATGCAATTAGTATTATATTAAAAGTACATTTATAATTTTTTTTCTAGACGAAGACGTGTATCTTATGAGATATACAAGTTTTTACATTTACATCCGTAAAAGGAATTTACGAAACTCTAAATATTGTTACGTTCGTGGGGGGGGGGGGCCTACAAAATAAATAATACACGACTTCGGACTTCACACCGATTTATTGCATACGACACACAATAACGTAGAAACAGGAGTGGACGATAGTCGCTGGATAGCCTTCAGTCGCTGTTCAGTATCGCTTGTTATCGCGGGAGTTGCTTGTATCGCATCCAGAATAGGACTACTTTTTTTTGGGACACTCGGGTGTCGGTATTTATACTCGAACAGGAGGAAGTTTCTAGAAAGATCCCGTCAAAATTGTTTACTAATTATAATGTAAACAAGGTCACAGGTCACGCCACTTTTGTGGGCGTGGCCAAGTTGTTTACGCTACGCCGCTTATACGAGAACTTTCTAGAAACTTCGACACATGCTATCTCTTTCGCACCCTAGGTGCACGTAACAATATTATGTTATTTTTCGAATCGGGAATCAAAGCCTGGACTTTTGTGACTGCGCCACAGAAGCCGACACAAAGGGTGAAAATGGTGAGATGTTTACCTCTTTGAAGCATGTAAGAGATTAATTCTGGACATCCGTTCCAACACGCACGCTGAAAAAATTAGTAACATAGAAGTTTTGACGAAGCTCTGGAAATAGTAGGTTATCTATTTTAGCCTTATAGCCTACGCGCCAACAGGTGTGGATAGGTGCGCCAGTTCTTTAATTCCTTGTATTCTGCTTTGTTTATATGGATAACAGCATATAGAAGTTCCCAGAATATGCCCGACCCGCGCGCTTTATCGTTGTGCAGTCGTCCATATAAATACAAGGACCGTACTCGTTCTTGTGTTTTGGGCAAAATTAATCAAATTAAAAAAAAAATTAAACTTCTCTTTTTACTGAAGTAATTTGGACTCGATTGGTACCCAGAGACTAATAAATGAATAAATAAAATAAAATTGTTCCTATAGACTCCTAGAGTAAAAGAAATAATTACCAAAAATGGAGTATAATTATGTTCGGGCATGGGAATATTACACACTTCAGGATATTTTGATAATAGTTCTATACATCTAGGTATTAATGACGGATTATCTTTACAATACTGTAAATATAAAATAAAATATACATTAAATAAACGATGCCATAAATATATTTATAATTACTATTTTTAATGTTAACTCACACACGCAGCGTAATGTATCTCTTCAATAATTTCTTTATATTTTATTTGCTTTATAACTTTACGATTTAATGAAATTTTCTTTCTTATTGTGAGAGTTAGTTTAAACACAAATATTATAATAATAACATACGCCAAATATGTTGCATTAATAAAGGGATATCTAGAAACAAAAATTTGCATGTTTATTTACTTAAGTAATAAGTAAATATACTAGAATTTATAAGAGTGGATTTAAATACTCACGGTGAAGTAAAAGAACGAAAATATCTTGTTATTTTCAAAAATAACTTTATAATATATGCGTAATAATTGTACATTTTTATAAATAACTTCCAATTCAATTTGTTTTATTTGTTTGAGTTACAACAGAATACCATATTATTACTTTTCCCGCCTTCGTAACATGAATAGTGACTACCACAGACTATATAGAGTGACTACGCTCTAATTTTGTTGTAAGTTTGCCAACAAATTATTGAAAAGTTGAAGTTGAATTTAAAACTGATAATCATTAAATTCCTGTTTAGTAATTTTGAGAGCTACATTTAAATATGTTATCAATTCTTTCATTGTAATAAATTGATTTAAATGTTTATTTAAACTGTGTTGCTATCATAAATATTTTGACAACTCAATATTTTTGTAAATGTCAAAGTTGTCAAAAAAGTTTGTGGTGAGTTTGTGTGATATTTTGTAGATTATATTTTTATTCATTTAATTCAATAATTAAATTGTGTTAAAGTAATACTATAGATGCTCTGTGAATAATGCTACATTTCCAGAATGCATTCGTGTTTATAATAACACAATTATGTATTTTTCAAATAAAGTTGTAATTGCGGGAATATAAAGTTCAAATAACCTTTGAACTCTAATAAATTCTAGTCTATTTTTATGTTTTTATTATAATATGATAATTAACATCACAATTGCATCTGCAGTCTTGAGTGTTTTATCAGTTTTATTATCATTCTTTTATGGAATTAAAGATACAGGTGTGTTTTAGAACAAAGTTCCAAATATTATAATCTAAACTACCTATTATTAACTTAAATAAAATTTGAATACTTGTAAACCGTTTAATTTTATTTTCAGAAGTACAAATGGCAAATACTGGCCTATTATTTGTATCTAATATATCACGAGCACATAATGTGTTTCTCAAAGCATCACAGTATGTTAAAAGAGTTTTATATATTAAAGTTAGGAATCCTAAAGAAACATTATCATCATATAGTAAGACAATAGTTAATATTTATACAAAAGTAAGTATTTTTTTATCATATTTTTGTATAAAAAATTATCTCTATAGAGATAAGACTAGAAACATACTGTCAATGTGGTTGCCAACCTTACTACTGTAATATTGTACTACGATTCGGGTCTATGTACTACTGTTTAAGAACAATGATAGAACCTTTCCTAAGACATATTATGTAGTTCAATTTGCCCTATTTGGATTTCAGTTTTTTCTTTTTTACTCTTTATAAAATACTTAATCCGGAAAAAAGAGTAATCAGATAAAATGTTGGCAACCCTAATTGTGCACTATTAATCTGGATGGTGCATATTTGTCTCAAGCCGGCATAGCAGAAGCAACTGCTACCAGTATAAAATCTGTAGTAGCAGTTGTTTCCATTCATGGACTGCACACTAGCTTAACATCAGGCGGAGTGTTGTCCTATGCAGAACTATATGGCACAATCATTAATAAAATTAAATTATTTGAAAACTTGCATAGTGGAGAATTACTTTGCAAAGTAGGTGCACAGTTACATTAGCTGTTAATGTTAGACCCGTCACCAACCGTGCAACACGTGCTTCTGGAATACAGCAGCATTGAGGCACCGAGAAGGAAATTCCTGAGGACAGCGTCAACACTCCCTGAGGCGTGCCGGAACGTCGATGGCATACTGGCCCTCATGCAGGAGATAGGATGGTTTGTATAAGTACGGCAGGACGCACCAGGGATCCCCATAGTGGGTCTGCGTGCGGAAACCAGCCCGGAAAATCAAGAATCAAGACCCGTCACCAACATGCAAAAACCTCTCGAATGCGTTTCACCACTCCACGTGGCATCCTCAGGAGACGTGCGCTGAATGAAAGCTCCATGAAACGCCTACTACTATTAAATATACAATAATTTATTTACTTTCAGTCAACATCATTGTCAGAGTTAGATGTGCGATTTATATTAAAACCAATAGATGATAATAGGCAAATCAAAACCAATAATCCAGTAGATGTAATTTTATATGACAAAGATTGTGATAAGGAAATTGATTTATTGAAGAAATCTATTTTTAGTTTAAGTGCTGACTATAGACTACAAGAAATTGGTAATGTTTCTGTTTTATTCAATTAATTTAATTAGTAGCAGTTTACGAATTTTTTACTGTTTTCTTTTTGAAATCTTTAGTGGATGATTTATAGAAAAAATTAGGTAATTTATTTAAATACATGATCAGGCCAATTTATATCATAAATAATAATTTAATGAAATGTAAAAATTTACTGGCTTTAACAAATCATTGAAATATATGTGACGTGTTTGTTTAAATGTACAAATCTAATATTTTGCAGACAACTTGGTCTTGCGCAAAGCATGAGAAAGTATAATACTTTTGTTTAAGGTGAAAGCCAACACCTGAGTGTCCATACATTTGAATGAAATATAACCAATATAAAACATTTAAAATGCATTTTATATATTCTGTGCCATAGCTATTTGTTTATTATAGTAATTTGCGATAATATAATTAGTGCTGAGAAAGTTATAACATTACTTAATTTCAACATAAATCTGCTATATTTCAAACAATGTTGTAAAACAAAATGTATGGACGCTCAGGTGTTGGCTTTCACATTAAGGAAAACCATCTAATAACAAATTGAAAAAAAAAAACAATGTTTTGTTTTCCTCTTAGTTTTTATTTAACTTAGTTGTAGTGCAAAAAGATCTAATTATTTTATAGTTTATTCTGCAGATACTCAAGACTTAGAAGTAGAGAAGGGTGAAGAGAGGCAAGTGCAGCAATATGAATATGTAGCTCTAGGTGGTACATTTGACAGATTACATAATGGACATAAAATATTTTTATCTGAAGCCTCTTTGAGAACTACTAAAGAACTCACTGTCGCTGTTACTGATGTCAATATGATACAATGTAATTTATATTATTGTTTAATGTTTTATCTTTCTACGAGTATATTTAATCTTTGGAACTTTTTTGTAGTACTCTAAAGTTAAGGAAGTTAAGCCGGAGCTCTGTCCAAGCTGATACAACTGTTACTGTTTTTCTAATGATTGTTTTCACTATGCCTGCTTGATGAGATAGGAAATCTCTCTCTCGGGTGACAGGTTATATATCTGACTAATAACCAACATCAGTTTGTCTACTTTTTAATAAAATAAAGTATATACTTCACCTGTGACACGTACTAGTCGTGTTTCAGCTAGCCAGGTAAAAGAGCGTCCTTAAGCCAGCCTCCGCGACTGCTGGCTGTAGGAATTTTTCTGTGGTAGCAGTTGTTTCTGTTCATGGACCACACTCTAGATTAACATCTGGTGGAGTGTTGTCATATGCTGAGTTGCAATATATAAAATTTATAAGATAATAGATACTTATTAGTTTAAAATTATCATTGTTATTATAATGAAAATTGATAGAGATATATTTATATAGTATTAGGCGGAAATCCATTACCAAAATTATTTTACAAACACTACTTTGCAACTAATTTCCGCTAATCAATGTTATTGAGGGTAGGTACCAGTCACATCAGCTGTCAATGTCGCGTGGCAACCTCAGGAGACGTGCGGTCGCTTCGACTTCGCTCCGATGACAGAGTCGGTTTTGCATGTTGGTGAAGGGTCTAACATTGACAGCTGATGTAACTGTGTACCTACCCTCACTAACATTGATTAGCGGAAATTAGTTGCAAAGTGGTGTTAAAAAATAATTTTAGAGATATATTTATTTTTCAGCAAAGAGACTATGGGAGTTAATAGAACCAGTTGAAAAGAGAATGGAGGCTGTAAGAAATTTTCTCATGGAAATAAATCCAGAGATTGAGTACAATGTTATACCTTTAAAAGATTTTTATGGACCCACCAAGGATGATCCCAAATTACAGGTGACAATTATATGTAGTTTAATGTATATTTTTGTATGAAAAGTTACCTTCTGATGCTGCCATCTACTTTTGCGCAATGAATCTTTTTAGTGAATCTCCTCTCATCACTCTTTTTCAAAAGACTCAACTACCTTGGAATACTTCTCTCCACTCTGGTCACAATATCAATATAGTTCCGAAAAATTATATAATCCAAAGAAAAATGTTGGCAATCCTCTAATAAATGTTTTCTTTATTATAGATGTTAGTTGTAAGTGAAGAAACAAAAAGGGGTGGTGCTAAAATAAACGAGAAACGGAAAGAAAATAATCTACCACCAATGGATATTTACTCCATAGATGTTGTTGAGGAAAGTATGTCTGGTGATGAAGAGGAACCAAAAGTCAGTTCCAGTAACAGAAGAATGAGACTGTTGGGAACTATTTTAAGACCTCCTGTGGTAAGACGTTGCTATACCCCATTAAAGGTGTGGAGTAGAGGATGGATCTCATGATTGATGAGACTTGTGTTCGAACCTCACTAAATTATGACCAGTACCAATGTACCTATGTTATACAATATTATACATATATACTTTGGTCGCTCAGTGCCTGTGATACAAGCCCTAGCTTAGTACAGCTGGCATTTAAATAATATAATAATAATAAAAAATGTAGCTTGTTAGTTGATTATTGTCAAAGTATTTATTAAAACGTGATGCTAGCAAAATGCTTATATGGTAATATCGTTAATAAAAAAAGTAGGGCTGCATAGGCTATGACCCTTTGTCTTAAAAAGGATTCAAATAGTAAGGAAATAAATTGTACAAAAGAAGTCTAGGAAAACATTAAAAGTAAAATAAAAAATAGTGGATAATTTAATTTTACTTTTAATGTTTTACTAGACTTGTTGTACAATTTATATCCTTACTATCTTGATTCTTTTTTTTTAGGGCTGCATCAAATTTTTAATCAATTAATTTAATCTAATTAATTTGTATAATTTAATAAAACACCAACAATGTTTTTGTTAAAATTTTGTGATTACTAATTTTTTAAGAATATGTATTTCAGGAACATCAGAATATACCGGACTGGCCATATGTTATAGGATTAGCTGGTGGTATTGCAAGCGGAAAGAGTAAAATAGCTGAAAGATTGCAGTAAGATTTTTTTATTTTATTGTAGCTGCATATGGCAACACTTTTCAATTTCTGTAAACCACAGACGCCACCGCTATGCCGGCTTGAGGAGACGAACGTACATCATTCAGATTGACAGTGCAGTACTCTCATTGTATCTGGCTACTTCTAAATTGACCCTGAAACGCGAATGGGTGTTACATTCGAAAGTGGTGGTACTAACCGGACGGCAGACTGGGCTAATAACCATTATCAGTCTGCCTACCACTATTTAATAACATACCAAAGTATATATAGCATAGTCACATTGATACTGGTCAGAATTCAGTGAGGTTTGAACACGGGTCTCATCAATCGTGAGTTCACGCGTCCTACAGTTGAGACTATGGCCACTCTTCAATAATAAATTAAACTTTGTATAATATTTTGTCAGGAAGAAAGGCGCTGGTGTGATTAATTGTGATTTATTAGCACATGAACTGTACAAACCTGGCTTACCGTTAAACACTACGTTAGCCGAAGCATTCGGTGATCATATAATCACGGATCAGGGAGAGGTGGATAGGAAAAAATTAGGACAAATCGTTTTTAGCGATAAGGTAATTTTGTTTACTTTTTTATCTAGCGATCTTATAAAAGCCCTGTATCGGTTTAACTTTGTTATACTCTTAAGGTTTTTAACTTAGTACCTATATTATAGGCATTAATTTAAAGACTTTTTTAGCTAGAGTGCGGTCCATGAATGGAAACAACTGCTACTACAGAGAAACCTGTGTTGGCAGCAGTCGTCTCCACTATGCCGGCTTGAGGAGACGATCATGTACCATCTAAATTGACAGTGCACACTCCTCTCGCTATACCTTGCTACTTTCAAACTATTCCCGAAACGGCAGACAGGACAAATAACCATCATCAGTCTGCCTACCACTCTTTAATAGTGCCTATAGTCACTGAGCGACCAAAGAACATATAACAAAGTTACTTTGGTACCGGTCAGAATTAGCGAGGTTCGAACACGAGTCTCATCGATCGTGAGTTCACGCGCCTTACCACCAGACCACGGCCGCTCTCAAAAAGTGTGTCCTATAGATTTGCAGAAAAAGAAAATAAATAAGTAAGCACTATCTAGACCACCCGGTCCCCCATGGCATCAAAAATAAGTAAAGCAAAGACCCCCGCTATTGATGCTTATGTAATGCCTGATGTTAGGCTGAAGTGCGGTCCATAAGCGAACGTCAAGCAACCAACCAACCTATGTTTACAATAATTCCAGTCTAAACTAGAGAAACTAAACAATATAATGTGGCCTGCAATCTTGGAGGAGGCAATGAAACGTGTACAGGCACTTGGTACACTCGGTCACAGAGTAGTCGTGTTGGAAGCCGCTGTTATGATTCAAGCGCAGTGGTACAACTACACCCATCAACTTTGGTCTGTTATTGTACCGCCTGAGGAGGTGAGTAAACTTGATGCACTACCCATTGACACTCAGGGTTATACCTGACTATCAGTGTGAACCTTTAACCCTTAAATATATGATGTTTTGTTTTGAATTCATAAAATCGTATATCATAGGTTTGTCATAGATTACGTAAAAAATAATTTAAAAATTTTTCTTAATAATAAAGAATTTGTATTTTGAAAAAGATAGTATGTCATACATCAATATGTATGATAGACAATTGGCAACAATATGCATTTAAGGGTTAAAGTGGTAGTACTTACCCTGGGACCACAGACTGAACTTTTGTTTATTTATTTTTAATTTTTTATTTATTGTAGCTTGACATGTGACAACACTCCGCCTGATGTAAAACTAGAGTGCGGTCCATGAATGGTAACAACTGCTACTACAGAGAAATCTCTATGGGCAGCAGTCGCTTCCACTATGATGGCTTGAGGAGACAAGCATGTACCATCTAGATTGACAGTGCACACTCCTCCTGTTATACCTGGCTACTTCCAAACTATTCACGTAACGCGACAAGATCACTTCACGGGTGTTACATTCGAAAGTGGTGGCACTACCCCAGGACGGCAGACTGGACCAATAACCATCATCAGTCTACCTACCATTCTTAATTGTGCCTGTAAGCACTGAGCGACCAAAGTACATATAACATAAGTTACATTAGTACTGGTCCGAATTTAGCGAACAAACATTCGTATTAATATATATTTACGATTATTTTTAGGCTGTGAAACGTATTCAAAAACGTAACGGTCTATCTGAGCAAGAATCCCGTGAGAGAATCGCCTCCCAGCCATCTAACCTGGAACAAATCGCTCATGCCAATGTGGTATTCAGCCCTTATTGGAGTTATGAACACACGCAAGGACAAGTCGATAGGGCCTGGGATAATTTACAAGAGTATTTAGAAAATAGAAATAAGTGTTAACAATATTTATGTTGATTAAAAGATTTTATTTGTTTGTTTTTATTATTTTGTTCTGTTTCCAATGTTTTGTTAATTATACCCATTATTGTTACATTGGAATTGAATGGGGAACTCTAAATGCATGATGCGCATTAGGCTCTGTATCCTCCAATGCAGAGAAGGGCGGAGAGGAGATGTCTCATAAACAGCCAATGAGAGTTTTGGCGGCCATCTTGAGACATTAGGTTATCTGTCTTGAATTATTTTCCTAAACTTATGTGTGATAATGGTGGATTATTAACCATTAAGTATTCGTGAACGAGTGTGTCGGCGAACAATTCAAAAGAAGAGAACCTGTGTTTCCATTTTCCCTCCACTTTACTGAAGCAATTTTTAACTTGACTGAGACGTCAAGTTGACGTTGACTGAGAAGATTCTACCAGTTTACTGGAGCAATTTTAGACTTGACCAGACTGTTTATTAGTGTGATGAATGAATGAATCGTGATGCACAATATTATTAACTTTATGCAAAAATATTTACTTTGACACTGGCAAATTGTGATAATGCCATATAAACAAAAAAAAGATTACGTTATTTTTAAATCTCATTTTCCCTTAGTTATAATGGTACCAATGATAAACCATAGATTTATGATTAGCCATCATTAATCTATTTGGTAAACAACAATA
Organism: Tinea pellionella; assembly: GCA_948150575.1. Taxonomy (NCBI): domain Eukaryota; kingdom Metazoa; phylum Arthropoda; class Insecta; order Lepidoptera; family Tineidae; genus Tinea; species Tinea pellionella. The sequence goes on from OX411258.1 coordinate 6,006,302, forward strand.
TGAGTTACCCATCACATAAATAACCAATCACTGTTACTCCAATTTATAGATATCATTATAATAATATTAAGATACTTTACCAAATAACTTCTACCATAAATGATATTACCATTATGGCACTCTATAAAATTAAAATTATTTAAGATTTGTCTATTGTAGTGTACAGGCACTCCTAAAAGTTATTGAAAATGGCGGTAAAAGTTTTAATAATTATAATTTATTTATTTGTACCCCTAATTACTGCCAATATTACTGATTTAATTAAAACTGATAAAGAAATTGAGGAATTCGAATTCATCGTAAGTATAGGGTGTTAATATCTCAATGGTATCAGGCGTTACTATATAAAATATTTTAAAACTATTTTATGTTAATAAAGATAATGCGACTGAGTACCTACCCTCACTAACATTAGTTGGCGGGAATCACTTGTAAGGTAATTTTAAATGTTAGTACTGTGGCAGGCATCCGCTGGCCACTAAAAAAGAAACAAACTGTCAATTTTGATTTCTCAATAAGAAACGTCATTCAGTTGTTAATATTAAAAATTTGTTAAAAAATATAAGTTACTTTTCAACAATAATTATTTTATTTAATAACCAACCAGAAGCATCCACACTGGTGACCCCGACGTGATTTGAACACGCAACCTTCTGATAAACTATAAACTAGCTGACCAGTCACTCGATGCGGCAGAGAACACTGGTACAGCAAGCCGCTTATTCATTACAGATCGAATATCTAAAACTAAATTTTTAATCGATACTGGTGCTGAAGTATCAGTTTTGCCACCACGTTTCAAAGATAAATATAGAAGCTGTAATAAACAATTATTTGCTGCTAATGGGTCCAGTATTGACACATACGGAGAAAGACTTATTGAACTTGACTTTGGGTTGCATAAGTCTTATCGATGGGTTTTTATTGTTGCCAATGTTAAACACGCCATCATTGGAGCAGATTTTTTAGCCCATTTTAATATTATTGTGGATATGAAAAACAAATGTATTAAGGATAAGCAAACTTCAAAACAAGCTATTTGTGACATTGATAAAATAGAAGATCAAACAATATGCCTTATTTCTCCGGATCAAAAATATTATAATATTTTAAAGAATTATCCTAATATTTTTAAAGATACACCCGATTTTAAACATATAAATTGCAATATTACACACAGCATAATAACAACTGGTATTCCTACAATGGCCAAGGTAAGACGCTTAGCTCCAGACAAACTAGCTATTGCGAAGCAAGAGTTTGCACATATGATGGACTTAGGAATATGTAGACCATCCAGTAGCAATTGGTCAAGCCCATTACATCTTGTTCAAAAGAAAGATGGATCTTGGCGCCCCTGTGGGGATTATCGTGCGCTAAATGCCATTACGGTTCCAGATCGTTATCCAATACCACATTTACACGATTTCAACACTGAACTGGATGGTAAAACGATTTTTTCCAAAATAGATCTCGTAAAAGCATTTCACCACATACCTATTAATCCCGAAGACATACCAAAAACAGCTGTAAATACACCGTTTGGACTATTTGAGTTTTTAAGATTACCATTTGGTCTTCGCAATGCTTCTCAAACCTTTCAACGATACATACATATGATATTAAGAGATTTGAATTTTGTTTTTCCATATATAGATGACTTATTAGTAGCTTCACAAAACATGAAACAACATGAAGAACATTTACACATGTTATTCAAACGCTTAGACGAAAATAATATCAATATTAATCTTAATAAAAGTATACTTGGCGTAGAAGAAATTTCATTTCTGGGCTTCAAGGTGACTTCTAAAGGCATTTCGCCACTTTCAGATAGAGTGCAGATGATAATTGATTACAAGCTTCCGGAGAACGTGGCCGATCTTCGCAAGTTTTTGGGCTTGATAAATTTTTACAGACGATCGATGGCTGGTACAGCAGGTACGCAAAATTTGTTATACAATTTATGCAAAAATTATAAGAAAAAGGATAAGCGCCCTGTGGAATGGTCAGACGAGTCTATTGAAGCATTTCATACTGTCAAAAATGAATTAGCAAATGCGACACTTTTAGCTCACCCATCTGCAAATTTACCTTTAGTGTTAATGGTCGACGCTTCTGATTTTGCCATGGGAGCTACACTGCAACAGCTTAGAGGTACTATTCCAGAACCGCTGGGTTTTTATTCTAAAAAACTTACTGATACTCAAATTAAATATAGTACTTACGATAGAGAACTGCTGGCAGCTTATTCAGCAGTTAAATATTTTCGTTATATGTTAGAAGGAAGAAATTTTATCATTTACACGGACCATAAGCCACTATCATTTGCCTTTACTAAGAAATCTGAAAATGCTTCCCCACGCCAATTACGACACCTTGACTTTATATCGCAATTCACAACAGACATAAGATATCTACCAGGGAAAGATAATATAGCTGCTGACACTTGCTCCAGAATCAAAAGTATAGAGATACATTCCCAGATTTCATTTGACAATATTAGCACTCTTCAACGTGACGATGAAGAACTTATGAACATTTTAAGTTCAAATTCTTCATCTTTAAAGCTAGACTCTATAACTTTGCCGAGTGGACTACAGTTGGTAATTGATAAATCAACAGATAAATTACGCCCATTTATTCCAAAAGCTTTGAGAAAATCAGTATTCGATGCAATACATAACTTAGCTCATCCAGGTGCTAAAGCAACTACTGATTTGTTGAGACAAAGATTTGTTTGGGCGTCTTTGAAAAAAGATACAAGAAACTGGGTAAGATCATGTATTTCATGTCAACGTGTTAAAGTTAACAAACACACTTATAGCGCTATTGGAAACTATAACAAAGTTGATAAGCGTTTCTCTCATGTAAATGTGGACATAGTTGGCCCGCTACCTTTATCAAAAACCTATAAATATTTAGTTACTATGATCGACAGATTTTCCCATTGGCCTGAAGCGATTCCAGTAACAGATATCAATGCAGAGACTGTTGCAGATGCAATATTAATGAATTGGATAAGTCGATATGGTGTACCGAATATTTTAACAACTGATAGAGGGGCTCAATTTGAATCAAAATTATTTAAAGCTCTCACAGATGCTTTAGGAATCGAACATATTAAAACAACAGCCTACCATCCACAGGCGAATGGAAAAATTGAAAGATGGCACAGATCGTTGAAAACCGCACTTAAGGCGCAACTTTCCGATGACTGGGTCGACAAACTACCACTAGTAATGCTAGGCTTGAGATCATATATTTTTCCAGAATATGGGACTAGTGCTGCTGAGATGTTATACGGACAAGGTATTAGATTGCCTTGTGATTTTTTTAAAGATTCAATATCACCTCCTATTGATATACCCGTCTTTGTAGCCAAACTGAAAGAACACATGAATAATTTAAAACCGATTAAAATTAACCACAGAGCAAAATCAAAAATATTTATTCATCCAGAACTCATGAAATCAGATTATGTCTTTTTACGACACGATGCCTTGCGAAAACCACTACAACCTACCTATGATGGTCCATATAAAGTTGTAGATAAAAATGATAAAGTTTTTAAGATTGAAGGCAATCGTGGTGCACAGACTGTTTCAATCGATCGTCTAAAACCGGCATTCATTTTAAATTCTGAAGATGATTCTACCAATAATTTAAAAGAAGCTCCTAGATCTATCCCACACTTGGCAAATAGCAATCACGAGGAATCAAATCGTACAGAAATAAGTAATGACACAAAAACTCGCTCTGGACGGTCAGTTAAGCCTCCTTTACGATACTTAGAATGCTACGCCTGTGCTGTCTCTGGGGAAGGAGTATGTGGCAGGCATCCGCTGGCCACTAAAAAAGAAACAAACTGTCAATTTTGATTTCTCAATAAGAAACGTCATTCAGTTGTTAATATTAAAAATTTGTTAAAAAATATAAGTTACTTTTCAACAATAATTATTTTATTTAATAACCAACCAGAAGCATCCACAGTACCATCCTCGGACGGGATTAATGCCTATTTAACAAAATTACATTGGTACCGGCTTGTATTTTTGCGAAGTTTAAAACGGGTCTCTCAAAATTTAATTTAGACCGCGGTTACTGTAAAAATGACGTACGTTTTGAAGATTCTCTACTCACTATACCATATCATACTCTTGTAAGTGTGCTATAATGGGTAGATACCATAATAAAGCGCATTATCGATCTCTTGACTAACCCAGTCGTATATTTATTTACAGACAGAAATTATAAGATTAAACTACAAAAAGAATGGGTGGCGAATCATTGCAACAATAGGCAATTTTCCTAATAAATTCTATGAAAATTTACAACATTTGGGAACAGTTTTAACTAACGACATACAAGAAAATCATTCATTTGAAACTGTACCCAGTTATTACATAAATAGTGTTATTATATCTTTTACAAATTTAGTAGAATTTGAAAAAATAATTTTTAAGACTAGAGACATGCCTAACTGGCATCCATTAGCAAACATTTATATATATTTAAAAACAAAATTAGACAATAAAACCATTGCCCATATTTTCTTTATACTGTGGCATGAAAGAATTATTAATGCAATTATTATACGACGAATTGAAAAATCACTTGAAATTGTTACTTTTAGTCCGTATGCTTATGATAAGTATGAATTACAGTATAACATGGGATGTTACTTAGTCGATAAAATTGGTATTCCGATTAACAGTTTATTGGAAGATCTCCATTGTGAAAGTAATTGTGAAAATGTTACTTCGACTTCTAAATATAGAGCTAAACATCTCGGAACATGTATAGGCATTAATTATAACAATGTACGAATAGGAGATGTGTTTGAAATATTTAAATTAGATTTATTCGTCGATAAAGTAAGAAATTTACACGGCTTTCCTTTAAGAAGTTATATAGTTGAAGTTTTACCATTTTTGGGTATAAAAGAGAATTTGGACGGTACTTATACATTACAACAACGTGATGGTTTAATATGGACTACGATGGCAGAAATGATGAATTTCACTTTTGACTTAACTCCAAGTTTAGCCACGATAAGAAATTTTAGTTTCCATTTGAGTATAAAACAATTGCATCAACTTTCAATAAGACTCGCAGAATTATTTATACCGCCTATTTATCTAGTAGATTTAGTTTTTGTTAAAGTTGATTATACTTTTCCTTTTAAAGACAGCGGTGTTTGTATCCTCTCCCATAGGGCTGGTTTTGAAACAGTAGTATTCGATTTAAATATAACAGATGAAAATTATATAATTATTATACAATTTGGTGTTAGTTTTCTTGGAGTTTGGTTTACTTTTATAATATTTAAATTTGTTGAAACGGGCAGATTATCGCTCGATCAGATTGGCAAAGATTTTTTAAATTCAATCAGAAATATTTTAACAATTAGCCTTTTTTTACCTCCGAGGAAAAGTAGTTTTCGCATTTTTCTCGGTTTTTCTATTTGGTGCTTCTTCGTAATTAACTTTTCTATGCAAGCTGCTATCATATCTTTGTTCACGGCAGTCAAAAGAGGAAAGGAAATCGAAACTTTTGAAGATATGATAGAGAAAGGCTACGTAATTGAAGGTATGGCTTCTCCGGATGTAATTTTACCAGACACCGAGGAAAAATACGTGAAAATTAACTCAAAATTTCAACCAATAAATGATTTATTTGAATGTGTGAATCGAATAGCTCAAAGTCCTCAGAGGTTTTGTTTAATTGATTGTGCCAATGGGAGGTATTTAGAAAGAATGAAATTAAATAAGAAAGGACAGCAATATTTGCATATAGCTACTGATCGTATCCACAGTCAATACTTGAATTTTATATTCCAACTAAACTCTCCCTTAACTTATCAATTTAATCAATATCTAGTGCGAATGGTGGAAAGTGGTATTATTAAGAAATGGGAGGACTATCGGGACGTCGATATAAAAGAAGATGCGGTTGTAAAGCCGTTATCTATGAATGAATTAATAGGAATTTACAAATCCTATTGGTTTTTAGTTGCTAATAGCTGTATAATATTCTGTTTGGAGATAATAGTTAGAATAATTACTTGGATTCGAAGAGTTATAATAGCGAAATTCAAATGCTGGTTCGGTAAAATAATGAACAATAGAAAATTGAGGAAATTAAGATCCGAAATAAAGCTAACTCACGCCTCCACTCAAACTATACCCTGAAACTTTTATTTTTTAAATCATTATAGTCATTACAATCTTACATTAACAACCATTGCCTAATTTTGTAGATAATTTTAAAAAAATGTTAGTGTTACTATTTAAAAAATGTTGATTTTACTACACGAATTTTATTGATACTAGTTGTAGTTATTATCTCTAAAATTAGCCTGAGTTGTTTAGAGTTTATTTTTAATTAATCATTGCCATTGCGATATATTGTGTTCAATAAGATAGGCATTAGACCGTTAACCTTTGTTTATTATTATGATTATACAAATATGTGTGGCAACACTGGTCCATTGTTTGACTTCAGACTTGTGGTTGCAAAAAAAAAATATTAGGTCATTCATAATATTTTGTAAAATAAATTTTATATGAAACATTATTAGCACGATGTAACGCTCAATTGCATTAAATTAATGGGAAATTCGAATAACAAAACCAGTCAAAATAGAAACCACAAGCCACCAAAACTTTCTGCAAATCAACAGGCTCATTCAAGTCAGGTAAGAAAAATTTGCTAATGTCATTCTTTCAACTGTACCTACGTAGTGAAATTGTTATTTTTGTGATTCTCCTGCCTCTCCCAGCGTTCGGCGGGGTGTTCAACTAACAACAGATCATTACGTAAAATTAATTTTGCGTATGTGTTTGTATTCAGTTTAACAGTTACCGTTCTTTGTTGTGATTAAACTTTTTGTTTCTCCAGTTCAGTCTTTCACAATTTGTTGGGAATCTGAGCGGGCGATCATTCTTAAGCGTTACCAGTAATCAATCTGTATATAGCGCATCTAGACCTTGGTCCAGAGTTTCAAGAAGGAGGTAAGAAAGTGTTTATAACTAAATAATAAGGTTTGTAGATAAAAACAAAAACAGCTCATATATTTGTTTCTTTATTTAACATAAATTACCTATTTAAAACAGATGGAACTTTTTAATTCTATTAATTTTTAAATTAATTTTGTTTTTTATTTAATTAAAAAAATGTTTCATTTATTCTATCTTTTAGGTGGAATAAATCAACGCTAGACAATCCATTAGAAGCGAGTAAAACTGCATGGCCTGTGTCTAATAGAGAATCAATATTTTTACCTGAATTTGCAATAACAACTGAATTAGAACAAAAGGATTTTGAGATTATTGAGAAGATTGCTAACGGAGCTTTTGGTGAAGTTTTTAAAGTTAAAAGATTGAGTGACAATAAAAATTATGCATTGAAAAGTTTTCAAAAGTCTAAGGTGAGATATGTTTTATTTTATTGTTTTATTCATAGATATTGTATGAACATGTTTTAACTGTAAAGCTTCTCAAACATTGGTTCACATCACAATGCCCATTTGATATCTAACAATTTGTTAACAAAACAATATTCTAAAATAATATCTATACATACATAGTTTACCAATCAATATACAATATTTAATTACAATTAACAACATGTATCATCAATTATTAAAGCATTTAATATAATAATAACCTTTAATATTGCATCAGAAAAAGTCTTATTAATTAATCTCAGGTGAAAAAATTGCTAATTAGGAGTATAGATTTATTTTTCTACAAAATGAACTAACATCATCGACAAACTAGAGTACAATTGTGGGCCCATTTCTCTTACAAGAACGGGAATTTTTTTTTATCACAATAAATTTTAATTACTTATTTAATGCAATTTCAACACCCTTCACACGCAATGTCGCAATTTTGAATCTCAATGAAAAATAAGTAGACGATTTGTGATTTTTGTAAGTTCTGATATACAGTAATACCCCAGACTTACGCAGTAGGTGGGTCCGAGCGATTGCCGTGTGAGTCGAATTCGCGTAAGTCGGGGGGTTCAACTTTGCATATGAATACATATAAAGTATGTATGTTTAATCGGGACCAGAGTTTAAATAAAACAATAATTTAGAAGAAAAATGTTTATTAAAGTGTAAGATAATAAAACAATTAACATTGTTATGAATAAAGTAACCTAAACCGAAGTTATTTTGATGTTGAAGAATTTAAATTTTTGCTTCAGTCAGTCTTGCGACAATCAAAATGAAAAACCACGTATCTCCGAATTCGCGTTAAACGAGGTAGTGTAAGTCGGTGTATTACTGTATTTAAAAATCTAAATCAATAATTGTAAATAGACCCACTCCAGTTTTTTTATTGTACCTCGGCATGTGACAACACTCCGCCTGATGTAAAGCTAGAGTGCGGTCCATGAATGGAAACAACTGCTACTACAGAGAAACCTGTGCGGGTAGCAGTCTCCCCCACTATGCCGGCTTGAGGAGATGAGCATGTACCATCTTAGATTGACAGTGCACACTCCTCTTGTTATACCTGGCTACTTTCTACATATCGTCAATTTATTCTTCAACTACTTTGGTTTAGAAATTCTTTATTGAGAAAAATAAACTCACGGTCAACGAGACCTGTGTTCAAACCTTGCTAAAGGAGATTGCCCATTTTTGGGCCCACTTGATACCTAATAGTTTGGTAACAAAACAATATTCTAAAATAATATCTTATCTTTTATTAATTCATTTTAATTATATCAACACGTTTACCAATCAATAGACAATATTTAATTACATAAAAAACAGATATCATCAATTATTAAAGCATTTAAAATAATAATAACGTCAAATATTGCATCAGAAAACATCTAATTACTTAATAACCCAGGTGAGAAAATTAAAACTGATTGTTAATAAGGAAGTAGATTTATTTTTCTACAAAAATAACAAAAAAATATTGTCAAACTCGAGAAAAAAATTGTGGGCCCATTTCTCTTAGGCGATTGGGCATTCTTCTTTTGACCAGTACCAATGTAAACTATGTTATGTGTGCTTTGGTCGCTATTAAAGAGTGGTAGGTAGACTAATATCAGTTATTAGCCCAATCTACAGTCCTGGGGTGGTACCACCACTTTCGAATGTAACACCCGTGAAGTGACCTTGTCGCGTTTCGGGATGAGTTTGGAAGTAACATTCAACTGTCAATCTGGATGGTGCACATTGGTCTCCTCACGCTGGCATAGCCGAGGCGACTGCTGTCTGTAGTAGCAGTTGTTTCCGTTCATGGACCGCACTCTAGTTTTATATCAGGTGGAGTGTTGTCATTTGCTGAGCTCCAATAAAAAAAAAATAGGTGAATTCTTAATTATCATTGACTTATCTAATTGACCCACAAGTGTGCCACATTTGATTGTTTATACTAAAATTAAGTGATAAAAATAGACAGTTGTATACAATTATCCTAATTTAAAAAGCAGCCGTGGTCTAGCGGTGAGACGCGTAAACTCACGATCGATGAGACCCGTGTTTGAACCTCGCTAATTCTGACCGGTATCAATGTTTGGTTGTTAGGCACTGAACTGTTGATAGGCACTATTAAAGAGTGGTAGGCAGACTGATGATGGTTATTTGTCCAGTCTGCCATCCTGGGTTGTACCACCACTTTCGAATGTAACACCTGTGAAGAGACCTTGTCGCGTTTCGGGAATAGTTTGAAAGTAGCCAGGTATAACGAGAGGAGTGTGCACTGTCAATCTAGACGGTACATGCTCGTCTCCTCAAGCCAGCATAGTGGAGGTGACTGCTGCCCACACAGGTTTCTCTCTGTAGTAACAGTTGTTTCCATTCATGGACCGCACTCTAGCTTTACATCAGGCGGTGTGTCCCATGCCGAGCTACAATAAAAAAAATTCAATTGCATGTAATGGCTGGTGTCGACTAGGCATGCCGAATTAAATCGCTTTTTTTATTGTAGCTCAGCTTACGTATTAACCTTGAAACTGCTCTCGTTTAGTAAGAAGTAGTGGTCGTCAAGTGAATTTCTTACTATGAATTTGTCTATAATTGAGGAGTTTGGAGCGTTCGTGGTCTAGCGGTCTAACGGACCTTATGATCGATAAGACCCGTATTCAAACCTCGCTAAATTCTGACCAATGTAACCATTGATATATGTGCAATGACGCTTCCAATGTGAGGCGAGAGAAAATATGGCCACAGCCACATTTAGCTTTTCTGTCGGTTGATATTTGACTTGACGTAACCTGAGATTGACATTGTCAAATCGTTTGAAACGGCCTACGCCTTTTTCATGTCAAATGTATGAGGTTTGCTCCTCTAGTATATATCTCAATGAATGTAACTGTGTTGTATGTACTTAGTTAGTTAGTAAAGATGAGAATGCCCCTGAACTCCAGCCTTATCATTTAAAAATCATATCAACATATTAATCATATCAATATATTTTAGTTTTTTATTTTTTAAATTACTCATCTATTGCACAATATTTTATCTCTGGTTTAAACCTAAATAGAGATTGGGTCATCTTTTTAGAAGAAAATCAAATATAAGCGTGAATGTATTTGTATGACTACCGGGGTAAGCAGACACTATGGAGCAGCACTTTTCATGCATGCACGTCTGTTGTGGTTGCTCCTTACTCGGCCCTTTCTCTCCGGTAGACCAATAAGTTTGGAAGTATCTAGGAATAATAAGAGGAATATGCCTTGTCAATCCGGATGGCGCATATTCGTCTCTTCGGGCGGAATAGCGGAGGCGACTCCTGCTCGTATAGATTTCTCTGTAGTAACAGTTGTTTCCGTTTATGAACCGCGCTCTAACTTTACATCAGGGGGATTGTTGTCATATCCACTTTAATTTGCCGTAAGTCATTACTTCCCAGAATTTGATCCTTATTAGCGACATTATCGGATGTTTTGCGTTTTATTTTTTTAAAATCAATGATTAGGCTCCTAGCGGGGGAAATGGATTTTTCAGAAACCTAATAATGCAGTTTTAGTTTTCATCAAAATCGGCCCCGAGACTCCTTTGAGTATTTTGCGCCATCTCTTATAGTTTAGGATTTGATCATGAGAGCCCACCTAAAAATTATCTCTTTTATAATTTGCCAGATTGATTGAATTACATGTAACCACAACCGTGAAGCATGTTTTATAAAAAAATAGTTGCTAACCTAACACGTGTATACATCTGTAAAAAAACTAATGTTAAAAAAATATTTGACGAGTTCAAACAGTGCCATTAAAAACGTGGTTGACCTATTCGGGCTGTGTTATTCGTGCCATTGAACTCTCAATTTAATAGCTTATCTGCTAACAAACTAGGTACCTACATCTGTTTTCTTTACCATCTTATTAGGTGAATAAACATCCTCAAGAAAAACACGAGTTTCCGTATTGATTATACAAGTAATTTTAAGAGTGGTAGGCAGACTGATGATGGTTATTAGCTGTCTACCGTCATTGTGGGTGGTAACACCTGTGAAGTGACCTTGTCGCGTTGTGGGATCAGTTTGAAAGTAGCCAGGTAGGTATAGCTACACCGTCGCGGATGAATGCAAAAGCGTGCCCGTGACCTCACCATATGACGTAGAGGGACACCGTGGGGTTTTTTTTGTCGTGCATACCCGGTATTGAGGAGTATAGGTCCGACATAACCTCGTCGTCTTCCTCGAGACCCGAAAAAAAAGGTCTAGCTACACCCACCCCAATGAAAGGGTTCCATTTACTCACGCGTCCTGGGATGTATTCTGCTAGACCAAAACTTAAATTATTGTAGCTCCGCATGTGACAACACTCCACCTGATGTAAGCTAGAGTGCGGTCCATGAACGGAAACAACTGCTACTACAAAGAAATCTTTCTTTCAAACTGCTCCCGAAACGCGACATCTGTCAATGTGTCACATTTGTTAAAGCTATAATATTAATTTAGGAAACTTCCATGGGACAAAACTAGTCTATTTTTTTTTATTAATTTACGCTAAATAAATGTGCAAGTCATTAAAGCTCATTATCTTTAATGACGATCGGAAATGGCAACAATATTTACTGATTTCGTTTTATCTTATTTTTAACTTTATATTGTGGTAGGTATTGATTTAGAGATTTTTTTCATTTGAAACAGATATTTATCGATAATCACAACGTAATCCATTAAAACTTTCATTTCGAGTAAAAGTTATAATGACTTAGCGGTTATACGTATAACTACCTACATTATTATCATTATTGAATTTCTCGTAGAAGCATTATGGATTAGTTAAATAATAAATAAAGAAGTTATAAAAAAAAAGAAAAAAGGATTTTTTTGTTTATGGGATAGGTAGGTAGCCTCCGTTCGTGGATAGCACTCTAGCGGGCATAACTGTGCTAAAATAATAAAACAAAAAAAACGCATTTCAGGATCAGTTTATACGTAGCCAGGTATAATGTGTGTGTGCGCTATCAATCTGGATGGTGCACATTCGTCTCATCAAGCCGGCATAGCGGATTAGACTGGTGCCTGTAGAAATTAGTCTGTAGTAGCAGTCGTTTCCGTACTCTAATTTAACTTCAGGCGGAGTGTTGTCATATGTCGAGCTACAATAAAAAAATTATAGAGATGATTTAGGAATTGTTTAAACAAATGACTGCGAATTTTTAATTGTTTGTTTGGCGGAAACAATAATAATATGCGTTGTATATAAAGGCCTTGACTTGTTAACGAGCCGTAAGTAGGTTTGTAAGTCAAAATCGTATTTTTTACGTGCAAATAATACGGAAGAGTTTGTCTTTCTGTTATCGTAATGGCCCGTTTTAAACAGGCGTATAAAATGATTACGATGGGCCTCCGTCGTCTTTTGTACGCTTCAAATTGTTTTCTTTTTGTGTTGGCATGTAGATTGTAGATATTCCTTCTTTTTTGCCATCTGGGGTTGCAATTCTTACCTGCTCTTATTTATGATTCGTCTACGAAAATAATAACACGTTTAGGTACCTACGTTTCATTGTTTCTATTATTACGATAAAAAAAGAAGGTAGCCATATTTCTTCTTTGCTCTCGATAATTGGCATTAGGAACACATAGAGTGAATTTTAATGTTTCCACAATTACTCACATGCGCAGCATAATATTACACAAAATAACACCAATTTTACACAATAATAACCACTATACCTACTAATTAAGGAAAGGGATAAAAAAACACCTCAACCTTCCCGGGCAAAAGCGCGCCAAACCGTCAACCTAATCTTAAACAAAATGTATGGAATTTGATCACCTGGGTGAATTGGATCAAGTGTCAACTGGCTTTTGACTTTAGCCCCAGATCAATCTAATAATCTGGTCTAGACGCTGGATGAATTTAAACACGGTCGCACCAGCAGTCTGACCAAGGACGCTGAAGATTGGACATGGTGCAATCAATATAACAATACTTTCTGGAGGCTTAAAGTATGAGTTTACAATTTACGCTCTCACGGCGTCAACTCTTCACCAATAGGATCGCTTCTTTTGAATTTTTTTAACCTCAGCTGTCAAACTAATATTGCCTGATTGGTGGAGTGTTCTCACTTTACGTCGTGACAACGTAAATATAAAGTCATTTGGCTGTCTGGCCACGGATACTGAACGAATAAGAGACGATTTGATTGCCGTGCCTTGAACTAGAACTAGATTTTTATGCCTATAGTAAGTTAGTCTGCTTATATCACAGCTTCCAAAAATACATATAACATAGTTAAATTGGGACCGGTCATCGAGATTTGAACACGGGTCTCATCGATTGTAAATTGACGCCTCCTACCGCTAAACCACGGCCGCTTTTATTTATTATATCATATATATTTCCAGGTTATAAGCGAGAATGCAGTACGTCAGGTGAAGGAGGAAGTCAAAATACAGGAAGCCTGTGGACATCATTCGTACATAGTAGACGCTGTTTCTAGGTGGCAGACTAAAAAGAGACTGTACATAGGTAAATAATACTGTTATTTATTTATTTGGAAAAGGACAATGTCCATTTTGGGCCCACTTCATATCTAATACTTTGTTAATAAAGCAATATTTAAAAAAAATGCCTAATGATTAATTACATATATCGTTCAATTATGAAAGCATTTAATGTAATAATAAGATCAAATATTGCATCAGAAAAAGTCTAATAACTTAATAACCCGGGTAAGAAAAAAACAGATTGATGATAAAGAATATAGATTTATTTTTCCACAAAATAAACTAAAAATCATTGACAAACTCAAAAAAACAAATTGTGGGCCCATTTCTTTTTGGCGAATGGGCATTCCCCTTTACAGCGGATCGAATAGATTTTATGTTTGATTTAATTATAATATCATCACTGCAACTTAAAACAATTTTAATTAAGAACATAAAATGGAGTGGAGTGAACTAATACGAAAGAAAAAACGTGTTTATCTACTCAGGATTTTTTTTTTAATTCTCTTATTGAATATGTGAAGGAGCGTCAGTTTTGATGATGCAATAGTTAGCTACCTAAGGTCGTTTTTGTGCAAAAGATTTTCTTATAAAAATTTAACTATTGTTCAATTTCGAGATCAGTTTGTACCTAATATAGTTGTTTGTTGAATACCTGGGTACTTCCAAATTGTTACTGAAACGCGACAAGATTACATTCGACGACTGCACTAATAACAGCGTGTGGGTTCGGGTCCCCCCCTCCCTAAATTAGGGTTGACGGGAGTGATGGCTGTACAGGGCGTGATACTCGTGACCGGGTGCTGCGGTGGGGGCGGTCTCTCCTTACTGCTCGTCTGCATAGTTTTTCATTTTCAATTTTTTTCTATTAAACGTATGTGTGTTGGTACCTTTGTGGTTGAAACGTGGGTTGCAATGATATTGATATATAAACTAGTTGATATATAAATTTCTTCAGTTTGGTGCCCCATATTGTGGTTTAGTTATGTTTGTTAAATTAGTTACGACTATTATTATATACATTTTTTTCTGAATTTATAATTCAGTTTTTCTTTTTGTTATTATAAACACAGGCTATAATTGACGATTTTCTTATGGCTGTCTTCTCGTCATATGCCTTTCCGAAGCCAAAAGTAGATTCTGACGATGAACAAGTGCGTGCTAAGTCCATGCCTACATTAATAAAGGATTTTCATTTCATTTCATCAGTTTGGCTACCACTCTTTAATAATGTCTATAGGCACTAAGCGACCAAAGTACATATAACATAAGTGCACATTGGTCCCTATCGGAATTTAGCGAGGTTTGAATACGGGTCTCCTCCATCGTGAGTCCACACACCTTGTTTTCCATTTAGAAAAATTACGACCCCTATGCTCTAATATTTACATACGATTTCTATTTAATTTTTGTATTCAGGATAGTATATGAGTACTTGTTCAGTTTCAGAATACATTCCCGGTGGTGAGTTGTTAAGTTTCTTGGAGAATTATAAAAAGTTACCGGAAGAGATTGTCAAGATATTTGTCGCGGAAATTGCTGTCGCCATCGGTACGATCCTATATTTTTAATGTCTTAGCTGGTTCACCCATTAACCGCACTATATACCTTTCAGGGTTTCGGGTTCAACGAAGTCAATTTTTCACATTTTACTTTGTTATGTTTTGCTAGTCGAAGTGCGGTGAGCAAAATGCATCTTGATTTTTTTTATTGTAGCTCGGCATGTGACAACACTCCCCCTGATGTAAAGCTAGAGTGCGGTCCATGAACGGAGTCAACTGCTGCTACAGAGAAATTTCTACAGGCAGCAGTGGCCTCCGCTATGCACACTCCTCTCGCTATACCTGGCTACTTTCAAACTGCTCCCGAAACGCGACAAGGTCTTATCCACTACGCCAGTTTCATAGCTTCGCTTACACTTTCGCAAATCTGTAGTGAAGAGGCAGACTAACATCAGACATACTACGTTCGTTTGCTGGATTACTATAAGTTCCAGATTAGCGGTTTTCTATTATTTTTTCTTATAGTATCTCGGCGTGCCAAAGTGTCGTCCAACTGCTACCAGTTAGAAATATCTGCACAATTGCTGTCCTCCATTATGCTGGCTTGAAGAGACGAATGTGTACCATTCATTGACAGGGCACACTTCTCTCTCTATGTCTAAATTTTGCGCTAATTTGGAACAGACTATACAAGGCTTCGGGAGTGACTAAAGTACATATAACATATTAATATACATTGATACCATTCAGTGAGATTTGAACACGGGTCACATCGATCGTGAGTTCACCGCTAGACCATAGCCTCTATCGACAGATCTTCATATAAATTAATAAAATATATTTATTAATACTTATTTATTTCCATTGATAGATTTTCTCCACAACGCGGGCGTGATTCATCGTGATTTGAAGCCGGAGAATATACTCTTGGATTCTGATTATCATATACAACTGGTAGATTTTGGTCTTTCGAAGTGGCTCACCGTTGGTAGTAGAACGACGACGATTTGTGGGACGATTAAGTATATGGGTAAGTTGAAATTTGAAAGTTTATTAGTGTTAGTTTTGGTAGCAAATGGTACATGGTAACGCAAGTAACGTTATTCCTCTGATTTTTACCGGTATTCCAAAATTATACCGACACCTGGAGCTGTAGTTGGTGCATATTTGTCTCCTCAAGCCGGCATAGCGGAGGCGACTGCTGTCTAGAAATCTCTCAATGGTAGCAGTTGTTTCCGTACATACAACGCACTTTAGCTTTACGCATTAGACGGAGTGTTGTCATACGCCGAGATGCAAAAAAGATAACGTTACCCTGTCAATGTTATTAAAATATTTTTTGTAACGTTACTTTCAACGATATTGTTTTGGGTATGCCGGTATTGGAGACCCTGCATGGTGTTATTTGTTTTGTTATAATTATGTTATTAAATGCCATGGACCATTTGCGGCATCTTTTATTGTTAAGTAAAATAGGGACACGTCAAATTAGTAAGTATTAATTTTAAGTGTATTTTTTATTTTAAAAAAGTTTTGATGTAGATATGAACTTGAAATTAGTTTTATTATTTCATTTTCGCAGTTAAAAGTTTGGACTACTTCATAACAGTCGCGATGGTCCATCAACGCAAGATGTCGGACACATTATCAGCAGTTACGTTTTTCTGTCGTGTATGACCCGAGCGCGATCGTCCAATAATGTTAAAAGTGAAGCTCTCGTGGTTGATCGTCGAGTGACGTCAGCGTGATGAACGCCCGCAAAATAACGTTCGAAATGTCGATGGAAGGCCGGCAATTGGACGAGACGATAGCCGGCATATTCCACACGGTCATGTTCCATCGCTCATGCGGCAAGTTCACGTACAACAACGAGGAGAGCTATTCTATACGCACGCTCAGTTATCTCGACATCGATTGTGATTTTGTTAATTTCACATACGTCTGCTGCGAGTCCGCCGCCCTCGACAGGAGTTTGCGGCAGGAGATCGCCGAGTTCTCTGAACAGATGCGGGCCGCGGAACACGTCTCCACACCGACCCACGGATCGATCAGTCTCGAGTTCTATCAGCGGAAACGTGCTCGTTGGCCGTTTCAGCCGGAGTGTGTGCCCTGGGAAGTGTGGACAGTGTGTTGTGAGTTGGGCGACCCGGACGACTTTAACGCGCACAATCATCACGAGAAAGTTGTAGAAACGTTGCAGGAAAAGATCGTTTACGTCACGGAATTGATTAATAAACATGAGTATGTGCCGAAAATGCCGAGCAGGTCGGATGTCGATCTAATATTTGATACTTCATTTCCGGATATACAGCCGTATCTGTTTAAAATACATTATACATTGGCCGGGTGCACGTCTACGAACGTTGGCAACACTGTGAGGAAATTGATACGCGATACTTTGGCTTTGTGACTTCTATTCATGATGGAACGTTTTGCTGAAACTTGTTTACGAACAACGACTAGTTTTATTTCAGTCGTTGGTTTTCTTAAGATTTGATTTAAAATTCTTATAAAAATCAATTAATTTAACATATTGAAATATTATGTTAATCCGAGCCATATATAATATTATTATAATAAATCAATTATAACATTTATTTGGTAAAATAAATATCTTATTTTATCGATTTGCTTTTAGAAATACTGTGACTGTCGTAATATAAACTTTTTATTTATTAAATTAATACAAAGTTTATGTTTTATTAATATAATGCGATATAAATAATTGAAGTTTTTTCGCAATAATTATTTTTACTCTTTCAGTAAATTTCCCTTTGTGGTTCCTGTGTTTTTTTTATCAAATGGGAACTCGTAAGGCTTTTTTTTATTTATAGTCAAGATAATTGTAGTGGCTTACACACGGATACGGAAGCCACTGAACAATGAATTGTATGATTCGATAAATTGATTAAGTAAAACCTGACTAATATGAAAAAAATCAGTCTAATATGTTTTAGAATTAAGTATGCAAAGTTAATTGTAAATAATGTTTATTTGCTCCTAATATTGCAACTATTTTTTTTTATTTGTATCCAAACGTCTGTTAGGGTTAAAATTTTGATGACGTCATTAGGTTTAAGTTATTTACTTCTCGCGGTGTTTGAAGTTGTTTTGTTTTGTGCTTCCAATGTTCCGATTGGCATGCAAAACTGTTATTGATGACTTAGATTAAAACAAAGAGGAAGATACCCGTTGTCTGTCGTTAACTATTGCGAGACCAGACACAAAGCTACACGCAGTCGCCCACACACTTACGGTACCGATACTCATGCTCAGGAGACAAAGATAGAAAGACGTTGCCAGACTGTAACTCGAGGGAGACAGCATGCTGACACTCGTTTATGTACGTGTGTCAAAGTATGTCAGTTAGAGCTAATTTGCGCGGTCCACTTTTTAGTCGTGCGTAACGTGTCTTCCACTTTTTTGTTTTAATTTAAGATTGTCAATACCATAAATATTTAGAAATTCGTGTGTTCATATATTTAATTTACTAATCAGTTTGGATTATCTAGGTTTTCCGTTGAACTAAATTAAAAACTATATAAAAGATTTTATGCGGTTTATTATTGATAAGTTTCTTTAGTTAAAACTTATAGAACTTAAAGAGAGCATTAAATTCGTGAGGTAAAAAATGTGTTGAAAATTTGGTTCGACCTAGTTTTTTTTTTTTGTAAATAAATATATATTTTTAATTTTATGAGCTTTGACTCTTTAAGGCTGGTTGATGTGTCCACATTATGTTTTAGGTTATATATCTTCGACACTGGATTGTCTTGAATGTAATTAATTATAATAACTACTACTTGGTCGAATTAATAATGGGATTTATTATTTTTATCCACATTTTATTGGATGCAAGTTGCTAAGATGATTTATACAATTTAAAAATAAAACATTTGGTAAAACGTTTGTTTTTGCTGTCCATACTTAGCACATTACAAAAGACTAGCGGTTACGAACACACGATCATTGTGACCCGTGTTCAATTATTAATAAATTTTGACCGGTACCAATGTAACTAAGTAATAGGCATTGAAAAAATAAAACAAAACTTTGATTCCATTATTTATTTGGACAAGTAATCAGTAATTTGATTTTTTTTTTAATTTGTACGGTTAGTAGTTTTAGCACTTAATTAAATTTTGTATATACTAATAAATATAACTATTTTTAAGTAATAATTAATTAATTTAATATTTTATCTTTGTTCTAAGGGTGAATATTGTAAATATATAAATTTAACACATAAGATACTAAGTATCGTTGATTATTCTAAATAATTTTAGTTTTTAAATTTTAACGGATTTTAAATATAGTTAGTTAGTTATTATTATTATTAATTTTGTAACATTGACAAATGTGGATATTAATTTGTAATTTTGTCTTCGAATAACGTGTGATTGAAGTAGCTTTATTATGTCTTTTTTTTTTCCTTCGCGGGTTAAAAGAAAACGTGTTTTTAGTCAGTAGTTTTAATCTAAATAATGGTGCGTGGCGATGTCGCTTAGTTTTTAGTAATTTTTTTTCATTGTTGTAAATAATAATTAGTTGTTTTTTTTTTAAAGTACACTTAGATTTATTAGATATTTTAATTGCACTTTGTAATTGACAAGAGGGAAGGCGGTAATATCACAAGTGTCTTAATATTTTATTGAAGTGTATTTTTAATATGTAACAGTATAACGTTGGCGCGGGTGACTGTCATTTTTTTGGAAAATATTGAAAATTCGAATTATTTTTAGTTTTTTTTTTTTGCTGATTAGCTTTTTATTTTTTGTGTCTCTACCTCATTCTTCTAAGTCTCTCTCGTAACGGTTTATTTTTAATTTTCAATCGCTTTCCTACCAAAGACTAACTGCTTTTTAGTTGTTACACTTTGCTTTTTTTTTAATTTGTAAAAGTAGTTTCAGGAAAAAGAGAAAAATGTTTTAGTAAAGTTGAATTTAAAATAAATTATTTAGTATTTGTTTTTGTAGGAAATTTTAAGTGGCAGGTTGTAAGAATAATTTTTTTTATCATGTTTTTTTTTTAAATTAAAATGTAACATCTGCAATCGCCTTATTTCAATGCATATTGTATATAAATGCTGTTACATTAAAATATGAAGAGTTAAATGTTGTGATTCATCGTTCAAAAAATGGAAAATATTGTCTTGTGATAATTTATTTGAAAAAAAATAAATAAATAAATGATGATTATATTATTTTGTGTTTTATTTTAGTCTTTCCTATCAGTTACTTGCGCCTGTTTTGCATAGGACTGCGGCCATTATCTTCAACCACGTGTTACACTATCAATACTAAAACGTTACTGCTAGTTATTATTTATTATTTTTATTTTATTATTAGCTTTTTAAACCTAAATCAAGCCGCAATGTCATAATATTGATGTTTTGCATTACAACAAAACATTTATTATGTGTTAGATAAAACACACAGCATCATAGATGCTGTGTGTTTTACAAAAACACATAATAACATTGTGAGGTAACATTGGCCGCCTATTAGCTGTAAGTTGAATGACCTCGCTCCAGACCGTCGCGACACTAGCCATCTTTTCAATGAATAGCTTATTTTTTAAAATAAATAAAGGTACCATAATGTTATTTTGTTTGTATTACACCCATAAATATTAAAAAATTATGATCTAAAAATTAAAAGAAAATGATTGTACAGCATCAGAATGAACAATTTCTGGTTGGCAGGGATGTTCCATTTCCTTTTACTCTCTGAATATGATGTGTTTAGCTTTCGTGTACTGTTTGATAATAATAATTCTTTATTGCACAAATAAGTATTGTACAACGGCGAGCTTAATGCTATTAGGCATTTTCTCACAACTAACCATTGGGAGATGGAAGCGGAGACGGGCAATTAAATATGAGTAATAGAAATATTATAGGTACATATATAATTTTTTATGAAGACTAAATTTGACTAACATCTGCTGCTCCGATTTTTTTCTTCCGATACAATGAAATGATCCTTACATGAAACTGAGTCGAACCGCATCAAAAAATTTTTTCATCAAAATGACTCATTTCCATGGACAACTCAAGCTTGACCAGAAAAATTACTATGCCAAATTCGTTTTCATAAAAAAAGAGCAAATGGTTCCTAAGACAGTTTTCCCGTATCTCCTGTGGTTTAGGATTTCCCCATACTGTCCCAGTTAAAAAAATTACCCTGTATATCTAATATAAATACATATAATATATACATCAATGGGATACATTTAATCAATGGGATGAATGACCTATTTGTGTCTATATTCGTACATAACTGTATGGACAGTAAAAACTATGTAAAATGGTAGACTAGATTTCTCGCGGACTTTTTTTCATTAATCAGCTATGGTCGCTCGTAGTGCGTGAGGTGGACTACATTACCACCCTAGGAAGGCCAGGAGAATCTAGTCTTTGCTGTGTCGAAGAACTTCTGATAGTGCTTTCGTGATAATGAAGTTGGTTTAGCTTTTGAATTTGTGAATTTAAGTGTTTGAAGGTCAAAGTGGACTTCGTGTGCTACACGTCGTGATGTTCCTTCCATTGCAGTAATTATTAATCTATTTATTATATTTTTGATGCTTTTGGAATGAAGGGATGGGCATGTTTGGCGTGGAGCACAAGAAGTTTGAATGTGGTTTTTTTTAATATTTAATTTGTAAGTTTTTTCATTAAAACTTGAATCTCTTCTATTGCAGCGCCTGAAATTTTGAGTCACGAGCCCTATGGTCATGCTGTGGATTGGTGGTCGCTTGGTGTGATTACTTGTCGTATGCTTACTGATGAGGTAAGTGCTATTAGATATTTACTTGTATTATGTGGCGGGGGGTAAGCGCGCCAGTCTGTCCCTAGTTCGATTCCCGGTCGAAATATTTGAAGTTTTAATGCATAGATGGCGCTACAGCACATCGACTTGCATACCGTTCGTTCTACTTATGTGGGACTAGAATGTTATGTTTTTAAGTAATTTATTTGTACATTGGTATAAATTATTCAAATTTAAAGTTTTTTTTTAATATTTAATTTATTTATTTAGTCCTGTATACAAAATGCACTGCCACTGGAATTAGTCTGGGTAATAGGTAAATAAAAAGGCGTTATTATAAAAAACATATTTTATTAATTATACCGGAGAGATAATTACAACATAAGGTAATTTTCATGTATTTAAATAAGTCTCTAGAACTAATATAATATAGTCAAGATATCCGCGTGGACTCTCTGGCATGTTTGTGTTTTATTAAAACATGCATTTCACTCAGTCCGCCGGGATTATGGCCGAACGTGGCCTGGCGCTGGGACCGCCGCGTGTCGAGGGACACCTGTCGACACACGCCAGTCCCAAAACGCCCCAAATTATACACTAAAAACTATTCTAAGATTTCGGCGCTTCGCTATTCTTCTTATCTTTATCGGTTTGCTCTGCGCTCTCCACCGAAGAGTCTGCGCTGGCGTCTTTTTTCTCACTGCTCTCGTTGCTTTCTTCTGAACTTTGCGGTTCATCGCCAGCAGGTTTCTCCTCCGGTTTCTGCTCAGGCTTCTTGTCAGACTTAACTTCTGGTTTTGGCTCCTCGGGCTTCACGGACTCTGCGGGTTCGGATGCTTCAGCAGGAACAGCGATTTCTTCCACTTTAGCGGGTACCTGTGCGGGCTCTCCGGTCTTCAGTGCCGGCTCAGAAGCCTTAACTGGTTCTGGCACTTTAGGCTCTTCTACTTTGTTTTCGGCCTCTTTGGGAACTTCTGGTGCAACTGATGCTGATTTAGCGACATCATCGGACTTAACTTCTGGGACGACAGATTTAGCTTTGTCATCAACAGTGTCGCGTACTACTCTTAAACTGTCTTCTGAAGGTGCAGCCGGAGCTTCGGGTTTGATTTCAGCCGTTTTGTCAACGGGTGTCTCTTCGGGTTTGATTTCTTCAGGTTTGACTTCTTTCTTTTCTTCGGGCTTTACTTCCACTTTATTTTCAGTAGGCTTTACTTCTTCCTTTTTCTCTTCAACTGGAACAGCGGAAGCGTCTTTGCCTGCTACGACCGGCAAGTCAACTTTTTTCTCTGGTGTTGGAATTATCGCAGCCGGGTCAATAACGTCATCGGCGACTGCAGCTGGGCTCTTGGCTGCGTTGACGACATCGATATGTTCTTCTGGTACTGCTGACTTCTGAGCCGGGATGGGTTCCTTGTTGATCTCTTCAACTTGAGCGGGCTCCGGTTTCACCTCATCTTTAACCTCTACTGGTTTCGCTTCTACTTCAGGCTTTTTTTCTTCTGGTTTCTCGAGAGATACCGATTTTACAGAAGGCATGGGTGCGTCATTCTTTTTATCTGGCACTACCTCTTTGCTTTCCTTTGATACTTCAGCGCTTTTTTCTGCACTTTCAACTGAAGCTTCTACTGGTTTGCTTTCAGTCGGTTTTTCGTCTAAAGGTTTGCTTTCAGGTATCGGTTCAGGTTTAGCTTCGTCGGCTTTAGGGACGGCGGCGGGTACAGGTACCATTGCGTCTTTTTCTTCTGCTACCGGCATTGCTACCGCAACTACCGCGAGGGCGGCACATAATATTAACAATTTCATCCTGAAACAAATGAAATACGCAAATTAGTTAAAGAATATAAAATAGTTTATACGTGTTCTCTTCAAGCACTTCACAAACAAATTATACGAAATTTGTATATTATCTATGTATTTATATTGTATGTATTATATGTATCTCTATTATTATTATTTTATTGCCTCTGCCTCCGCTGCCATTTCCCAATGGTTAGCTTGGAGAAAAAGCTCGCCATTGTGCAACATTTATTTGTATAATAAATCATTATTATAACATGTGTGTACGTGTTACGTTCGTTAAATATGTAAGGCCAACGTTAACGGTAGAGCAGGCCGACGTGCAACGTTTTGCAGTAATTTTCTTATTAAGAATGAGCCGTCTCTAAGGGCTCAGATAGCGCGAGAATTAGTACATACACGATTCACATAAATTATACATTATTATTGAACATAATACCGTCTGATAAATGCCTACATTGATTCTCGCGATTGCAAATTATTATGCACGTTTTATAAGTAATCATAATCAAGAGATAATCTATTTTCTATTAATAGAGGAGGTCGTAAACCTAGAGGTACTACAACTATTTATAGAAGCCATTGAAGGTAAGGTATTAAGACGACATCCCTGTCTTAGTACCCGCAGGAATGTTGTCTGGCGCCATGCTGTAAATAGACCCGACTGCATAATTGTTTTCAAGTCACTCTATCCCTCGGGGATCATTATATTGATGATACGGGAATTACGCTTGCCCATTAACATTAGCTCTAGGCAGTTTTTCTAACGCGATCGGATTAATCCTATGTAATAATCCATTGGTTTTTGCATCCGTTTTAATGACGGGCACTTCCTTGCATTTGTGACGCACCGTCGCGGGCGCAGGATGCCAGATAGGCGTGCTAGAAATTATAGATGATAGTGCGACATTATACGAATATTAGTTGAATATTAAATGATATGAAGCATTTGACATGTACGAATTGCTTAACTAAACTTGAAACTGATTCTCAAGTCGACATAGCGGAGGCGACTGCTGTCTAGAAATATTTCTGTAGGAGAAGTCGTTTTTGTTTTGTTTTTTATTGTCATATGAAAGGTAGTGGGCCGCGTGTTGACCAGACCTGTCTTAAACTTTTTATTGATTCATTGTATGTATTTAATTTAAGTATCTTTTTATTATGGTCGTCTCAAAATTCAAGTTCAGTTTCGTAACTGGTTTGTACATCATCGGTTGTACATCATTACGAGGCTTACTTCTTACTTCATCTCTATAATCGAGATGTGCATTGCAATACATTTTTATAGGGTTGGTTCACGATTAAATTGCAATTGTTTTTGTTAAACACCGATATCCAGCCCAGTCTTTTATTCGGTGAAGTGGACCAATCTCAGCCTCAAGTCGGATTCGCGGAGAGCGAATAACTGTTTTTTTCCTCGAAAGTTAGGTATGACCGCACTCCGCCTAATGTTAGCCAGAGTGCGATCCCTGAACGGAGGCGATCGCTGTCAGATACGGGAAGTCGCGTCCACTATGCTGGCTCTGAGATGCGTTTTCATACTGCGCCTAAAAGTTTTGTTACATCTTTTTTTTTATTGTAGCTCCGTCTGATGTAAAGCTAGAGTGCAGTCCATTAATGGAAACAACTGCTACTACAGAGAAACCTGTGCGGGCAGCAGTCGCCTCCACTATGCCAGCTTGAGTACCATCTAGATTGACAGTGCACACTCCTCTCGCTATACCTAGATACTTTCAAACTATTCCCGAAACGCGACAAGGTCACTTCACGGGTGTTACATTCGAAAGTGGTGGTACTACCCCAGGACGGCAGACTGTGCTAATAACCATCATCAGTCTGCCTACCACTCTTTAATGGTGCTTATATCTTTCTTGTTTCTGATAATCATACTGGACCCTGTAGATTTCATCTCTTTTATTTTGTAAATAAATAGTAATTTAATATATAATATTCATAATAAAAATATCAACCCTGTGATAAAATTGAAAGTGATGAGCGATAAAAAATAAAGATTGTCTGGTTTCATTGGTCGCGAATGCAAAACTGGTTCCTTTAGAATGCCTGGGCCATTGCCTCTGTCTGGCCAACCATCTTTTATATTATACCATATTTTAATGTTTTTGTAATTTATGATTTATAATAATAAGACAAGTGGTCTCATTAAAAAGCGATAACCGCGGAGCCTTTTTATCCTTAGGACTTACGTTTATGTAGCCAATACTTTAATGCGTTATTCTCTTAGCGTGGCTGGTTAAAGTAACTTTTAACTATTACTTTTACGGCGACGACGACCGTTAAACGTTTACATTTACTCCACACGCGTTGCAATATCGTGTAAATTCATATTGTTATCGTTAAAAGGGTGGCTGATCTCGAAAAATAATAGAAAAACATATTTGGCTTCTTTTCAAACATTTGACGCTAGCAACATTGGTTTGACGATTACTTTAACATTAACCAAGCCAAGATTCGCTGGTTACGGTTAGGGTTAAAGTAACCGTCAAATTTGGCAGGCGCGACGATGGTGCAACTCGTGTGGAGTAAATATACACCATAATGTAAACGTAACGGTTAAAGTAAACGTAAAAGTAATAGTTAAAGTTACTTTAACTGCCCTTTTTGGTGCAAACAAACCATCCTTGTTGGTTCGTTCACACTGTTGGCATTACACGTTAAATCGCAGCACGTAGTTTTAATTATCGCGGAGTTGGACGCAGACATTAACACTGACGCGGTGGAGCCGTGTAGGATAAGGCTTTAGAGAATTTATAAGTGTAAACCTAAACTTGTTATTTAATGGTTTTCCCAAAATCATTTTTACGTCGAGGGTTTTACTTTTTTCATCTTAAAGTATACAACAGGTTCCATACTTATGTTTTAAAACGAGAGGTCAATAAAACCGTTTATTCGTTTTGTTTTGGTTTTTTTTTATCCTCTTTTCATTATGGTCAACTTTATGTATTGTATATTACATAAGAGTATTAGAATGTCGCTTTTATTAGTAATTTTATATTTACTTAGGGTCATGTTAAATATCTGAATTGAGACTTCTGTGGCTCACTATCGCGTATATTTTGATTATTCTATTTTTTATTTTGTTTTATATGGCATTATAACAATTTGCCAGTGTCAAAGTAAGTATTTTTGCATCAAGTTACTAACATTGTGCATCACGAGTCATTCATTCATCACAATAAAAAGTCAGGTCAAGTCACAGTCAAGTCAAGTCAAAAATTGCTCCAGTAAAGTGGTAGAATCTTTACTGAAACTTCCTACGGAGTTTGGAGGGAGGATGAAAACACAGGTTCTCTTTGAATTGTTTGCCCACACTCACGCACGTTCACGAACACTTAATGGTTAATAATCCACCATTATTACACATTAACACTCAAAGAAACACAAGTTTAGGAAAATAATTCAAGACAGATAACCTAACGTCTCAATGGCCGCCAAAACTCCTTGATTATTTTTATGAATGACGTTCTGGAAGCTTTGCGACCATGATTTCAATGAGTATGTGAAGGTAATATTATTAATTTAACAATTATTGTAACATCCCTGTATTATCTGTGTAGGGTAGGGTAGGGCAGACTGAAGTGCGAACTATTTCTCTTTTCTACTTTTCGTTTTTTCTTTTTAGTTTTTGATTAGTTTTTAGTGTTTTTTACGTTAATTTCCTTTCAATATTTATATTATTATTATTATTATTATTAAAAAAGTTAAATGAATTCAGAACTTATTGAAAGGAATGTAAATTCTTTTAATAAAAAATAATCTTCTGGAAGGACATCCTTTAAGAGAATTGTCGTCTACCCACGAGATTGATGTAATTTTTCAATTAGGATCAGCGCGAGACGTTCGAGACCGACTGATTGTACCAATGAAAAAATTGTAAAGACTTTATGATTCAACAACCGCAAAAACCCTTTGTTTATTATGCGGGAAAGGAGAATGCCCGTTTTTGGGCCCACTTATTCCTAATAGTTTGTTAACTAAACAAAATTCTAAAATAATATCTTATTTTTGTATTAATTCTTTTAATTATATCAACACATCATTTACTAATCAATAGACAATGTTTAATTACATAAAAAAACAGATATTTAATGTAATAATAACCTCAAATATTGCATCAGAAAATTACTCAATAACCCAGGTGAAAAAATTAAAACTGATTCGTAATAAATAATGTAGATTTATTTTCCTACAAAAAGCACGAAAAATTATCGACAAACTATAGAAAGGGCTTATGTCACTTAGGCGAATGGGGATTCTCCTTTCTTACGAATTATTTTTTACTAGATGTCGTCCGCAAGTTCATATGCGTATAATAAGCCTCGGAAAGCGTGAACTCGCTTTCTGACCGGTACCAATGTAATTTGTATGCTATATGTACTTTGGGTGCTCAGTGCCTGTGGTACAAGCACTAACTTAGCATGGGCACGATTAAAAAAAACGCGTTTCTCGTTCCCGTTCCGTTTATGGATTCAGATTATCACCGTCATATAGAAGGACACCGCGACTTTGATTTATACTATATCAAATGCATTGATTATTATGTATTTACATCGTCCTATTACGAGGTGATTGAGCGCAAATTTTGTACGCGTGTTCGACGAACATGCCGGCATAGTGACGTCGACTTCTGCTTGTAAACATTTATTTGGAGTAGCAGTCCGTGGAGCCGAACTACACTATCTTCGATTAGATAGGACGAATTATCATTCGACCTGATTTAAACTAGGGTTTCCATGACTGCAGGCTACACCTAGCTATAGCTTGGGAAGACAAACGTTTACGTATTTTTAGTGCCATGGAGGACAACTCTTTCTACACATCAATTATTAAGTATTTTATTTATTTTTCGCTTAAAAAAGTACAAACGTCAAGTAGATACTACGAATTATTATTTTTATAGAACCTAATGTGACCACATTGCGATTAGTTAAGCTAGAGTGCAGTCCCCTCCGCTATGCGAGTTTGAGGAGTGATTGTTCATTCTTATTGACATCAGGCTTCTAGCTATCGTCAAGCTTCTATAAACAACTATAGTATTATATATATTATCAAACGCATCTA
Organism: Tinea pellionella; assembly: GCA_948150575.1. Taxonomy (NCBI): domain Eukaryota; kingdom Metazoa; phylum Arthropoda; class Insecta; order Lepidoptera; family Tineidae; genus Tinea; species Tinea pellionella. Next base: position 6,035,387 of record OX411258.1, read on the forward strand.
TTTACTTAGTAACCAATGCAATAATAACATGCATATTCTCGTAGATAAAATGTTCATAAGTTAATCAATCAAATGTTTTAATAAATATAATGTCGCAAGAACAAGTAAAGTAAATAAATTTTATTAGTTTCCCAAGTATTGCTGCATTCTGATGGAGAAAGCCAAAACCCGTTTCGGTATTTTGTAATTTAAATGACATATATCTTCTTAATAACAAAGGTACATCAGAAAACGTATACGAATGTTTTTATTCCAGTTTTATTGATTTTATCAGTACGTTGGAAATTAAAGATTTAGTTTGGTTAGGAAGTTTAAAACAACTTTATCATATTTTTTTATTGGAATTTTTGGCATTTACAATACAATACAATTGTCACGCCTTTTCCCCACAGGGATAGGCAGAGACAACGCCACTTACCACGATCCTGACACAACACCCTCGCTTCCTTCACATCCACAATTCTCTTCATGCACTCCCTACCGTTATGGGCACTTGGCATTTTGACTTAAAAAATAATAAGCAGTCTGGCTAAGATAAGTTGCCAAAATTTATGCAGGTTTATGGGATGCAGGTCCTACTTTTAATTTTAAGTTTAACTTTAATTTTAGTCGACATTTTATATTTAAAATTAATTAATATTCCTGGTACGCCCTATCGGAGCATCACATTATACATACTGTATATTAATTGTATTATATTATATCAGATTTTAAAAACTTATATTTAAAACATTGCGTGAAAAACCTTAGAAAAGATATTATTATCGTTTATTTATATATTTATTAAGCCAACAGTATCAAAGTTTAATTTTTTTAAAAGCGATTTGTGTTTCGTTTAGCGGTTAGCAAAGCCTTCGTAAAACTAATAATTATGTAAAAGATATGACAGTATGTGACAGTGGTATCTCTAGTTAACATAAATACATAATTGTTGTATTAAAGGTAATTGCTATGAATAATAACGTCTGAGATGACGTCTGTCGTTGCAATTTCGTGAAGTGGAATTTTTAAAACTGCGAAAATAATCACTAATACGTAATTTTTTTCACATATATTAACTCATACGATATATACGGTATGTTCTTATGATTTTTTTTATGTTGCATATAAAAGATTATTACGAACAAGCTTTCATATAAACCTTTCTTCATATAAATTTTTCTTCTAGCAGCTAGCTAATCTAGAGCTCCCGAGGGATGATTTTGCAAATACGCTGAAACTGTAATTCTTTATCTCTTATCAAATGCCTAAATACGAATTTTCTTCTCTAATTTTCATCCCTTATTTCAACCCTTTCAGTTTAAGACAATGGTTTTGTGTCATAAGGACATACGAGTTGTCCCCTAAATCTGCACTGTTAACCTGATGGTGCACATTCTTCTCTTTAAGCCGGCATGGCGGAAGCAACTGCTGGCTGCAGAAATTTATCTGTCTTAACATTTGTTTCCGCTTAACAGTGTTGCCATTTTTAATGAAAAAAAAATATATAAATCAGACGTAAAAAGGTAACAGAGTTACTTTCACATTTATATGTATTAATAGAATTATATTGGTCTCTATCAAAATTAAATTGAGTTAGTTTTATATTATTGTCTGTGTGTATTTCGTAAAAAACCGTTCGACTGTAACGCGGGTCATAGTTGCGTTATGTTGCAATGTATTAACAATACATGACAAATTAAATTGCAAGCGCCTGCCAATGCACAATTCACATGCCTCTAATTCTACCTATTTTATTATATAAAGAGGAGATTTTTTATAGGCAAACTGATGATTGTTATTAGGACTTGGAGTAGTACCACTAAGCAGTAAGGGTCGTTTGCACAAGAAGGCCGGTTAAAGTAACTTTAACTATTACTTTTACGTTTACCTTAACCGTTACGTTTACATTATGGTGTATATTTACTCCACACGAGTTGCACCATCGTCGCGACTGTCATTTTTGACGGTTACTTCAACCCTAACCGTAACTAGCGAATCTTGGCTTGGTTAAAGTTAAAGTAATCGTCAAACCAATGTTGCTAACGTCAAATGTATGAAAAGAAGCCAAATATGTTTTTCTATTATTTTTCGAGATCAGCCACCCTTTTAACGATAACAATATGAATTTACACTATATTGCAACGCGTGTGGAGTAAATGTAAACGTTTAACGGTCGTCGCGTCGTCGCCGTAAAAGTAATAGTTAAAGTTACTTTAACCGGCCTTCTGATGCAAACCACGATAAGCACGATATAAAGGTTCTTGCAAACGTAAGAACCGGAAAAGGCCGCGCTAACAAAATTATTTGATTTTCAAATAAAAAGATTTCCGAAGCTCTTTAGGCTCTTAGCTGTACCTTTCAAAGCGTTTGTTATTGAGCAATCGGTGGTTTGGAAGTTCAAGTTTTATTCCGGTTTTTTATATTCATATAATTCCCGTTTAAAGCAAATATTAACGGTACTAGCTCATATAGATTTGTCACAAGAACATTTGAATCTTTTAGTTTTAACTAATTATCGTTAATTTTTCAATAATTTTAAATATGCAAGTACAATCATATGTGATGAAAATTGAAATCAATACGAATTATATTCTAGTTTGAGGTCACCGGTCATTTTTTTTTTCAAGGTATCGTTTTTTATTTTTTTTAAACATGTCATATGACCGCACTCCTGATGTTAAGTTAGAGTGCTAGAGATGACTGCTAAAGGGATCCGCAGACAACAGTCGGCTCCGCTATGCCGGCTTTGTGAGATGCCTCTTCACACTGCGCTTGAATTTGAATTGAATTTCCTTCATACGTTATCTACGTGACTATTTATTTTATTTTATGACTTTTTTTATTTACATTTAGGGTAAAACATAGAGAACTTAAAAATTAACATGAAGATCTACAACAAATGTAATATTGACACAACTCCCTCGCTTCCCTTTAACTTCTTCTTCTTTAGTTAAATGGCCTCAGATGTCATAACAACGACAATTCTGCCAATGTCGAGTAGTAAGTTCTCGATGTGACTGATGTCTCGATCAAGGTGCAATGGTGTTTTACAATTCGACGTTTTCTTGGAGTATTTGGCGGCAATTCAACCGGTCACGTCACAATATGAGCCTTTTCACGGCGTGGGATAACCACAAAAAAACCGCTTCTGTTGCATCATATTGAGTGAACTTAATGTTTCCACATGTCGTTGTTATGACATCTGAGGCCATTTAACAAAAGAAGAAGAAGCACACCCAAAGTCTGGTACAATACTGTTTCTATATTACCTATAGTCCTTTTCATAATCCTATTCATATCATAGTGACGACGACTGGTGACATGTAAGCGGTTCCCCAGTCGTCAGTGTTTATGGACTCCACTACACCACACACTCCACTTATGATGGTTGTCGAAGCCACGTGTCGTGTCATCATAATAAAATTATTAAAACCAGACTTAAAATGTAGGTTATATTGTGTAAGTCATAGAGTGTGTCACCCACAGAGCATTGTCACTGATCAGGGGCTACAATTTCGATCCTATTATCCCACGATAACAATAGGCGTCTAATTCAATAAAATTATGTTACAAATTTGGTCTTGTTTATGCTTTGAATTTACGAGTGGAAATCTTGTTGTATTCAATTATTTCTTACTAAGTGTTTGATGCCTACATTTTTGTATGAATAGAATTTAGAGTTCAATGTTCCTGTACAGAAAAACCTCAAAACTTTCCCTTTTAACGCGAAAATAATTTTTCAAATCGGGATGGTTTTTTTTAAAACTCGGCACATGTCAACACTCCATCTGATGTTAAACTAGAGTGCGGTTCGTGAACGGAAACAACTGCTACCACAATATCTGCAGGCAGTAGCCACCTCCATTATGCCGGCTTGGCAAGACTGATTGACTGAATCCTGAAAAACCGATCTCGGTATTAGCCGTCAGACTATTATCAATCTGCTTACCGCTCTTTGACCTTTGAATTCCATTTTATTAATACAAATATTTTTTATGCAAGACTTAAAATCATTTTTTTTCAAACTTCGACATATTACCTAATAAATAAGTATACGTATTTAGGTAATAAATAAGAAATACATTTTATCATATAATCCGTATTATTAGATATTGAATTTTATGCAAATATCAGTATTTGTCACAATAGTACACGCCTACGTTCGATCAATTTATATAGGAGATATATGGTGTTTATTAATATTATTTTATTATTATTACACTTTAATCATTAATAATTATTGTAACACAAACAGGGTGTCCCAGGACTATTAATAGGTATAAATAACCATCAGATATTTAATTCGACAAAAAATAGGCAAAATTACAAATATAGTGGCAATATATGGCAACACTCCGTCTGATGTTTAACAAAGATTCTGCTATCACAGAATTTCTGCTTCAGGTTGACAGTGCACATTCCTCTCGTTATACCTGGCAACTTTTAAACTGACCCGAAACGTGAAAGGTCACCTCACACTTGAAAGTGGTGGGATAGTATCCTAGAACGGCGGCGGCGCGGCAGACTGGGTTAATAACAGGAATACGTCTGCCTAGCGAGGAGGGGGCATCTAGCCCTGGGCGGTAATCACAAAGGGGCGCCCAATGGTCCGCAAAACAAAAAATTGCTGGATAATTTTTATTTTAATTGATTTCTGGAAAATATACTACTATACATACTTTATTTATTTATTAATTTGCGAGTATATTTTACATATAATATTATATGGTTTACGAATGGGGGAGCGATAGAAAGGTATTGTGCCCCGGGCGCTAGTTAAGCTCGCAATAATACAGCCTGTATTTAGCCCCTTTATCTTGACTCTAGATTACAACTATATCTAACCCATTCACCTGTCCTGCATACTGGTTTATGATCAACAGCTCTTTTACGACACAAAATATGGAAGCAATCATGTTTCCTATTGTAAACTTAAGACATCGTGTAGGTGTGCATTAGTAGCATTATGTGTTAGTTTGTTTATATATTTGTGTATGTATGTACATATAGTTTGTTAATTATTCTAATTTTATCGTCCCTATCTCCGCTGCCATCTCCCAGTAGTTAGGAGAAAATGCCCAATGGCGTTAAGCTCGCCATTGTACGACGATTTTTAATTCGTGCAATAAAGAAGTTTTATTATTATTAATTTACTGTATGGGAAAACAGTGATTTAAAAAAATGCCTACGTAAATATTTTTTTTAGTTCAACATTTTAGTTGTGATTCTATGAGCTATTTTCAATGTGTTCTAATTTGATGTTACAAATATCACGGCCGGTACCAATGTAACTTTGTAACAGTACCTATGTTACAGCACTAACTTATAAGTGAATCAATTAATTATTATTTAATTATGATGAACATTAAACAGAAAAAACATATCGCCGATCGCACATCCGACTGTAAGTACTCATTATTCCTGAAATTTCATCACATTTAAACTATAATGTAAAATGAATGTATGGGCCTATTCAAGAACAACAATCTGCGTTTATAAGTTATGATTTACTCCCCTCGAACAAGGTGAATCATCAATGTCGAAGATATTAGACCAAAGCATAGGTCAATGTCAGAAGACGATGCGGTTAGTTTGTATCGTCGGTCGGTTTGCATAACTGCATTTTTACATAATTTAACAACCATTTTAAAACACAAATATTAACATTTGGAATATAGATAAAAGATTTTTTTTATTTACATACATGTAATGTAAAAAAAAGAGCGGCCGTGGTCTAACGGTAAGACGCGTGAACTCACGATCGATGAGACCCGTGTTCGAACCTCGCTAATTCTGACCGGTACCAATGTAACTTTGTTATATGTACTTTGCCTGCCTGAAGCCTGATGATGGTTATTTGTCCTGTCTGCCGTCCTGGGGTAGTACCACCATTTTCGAATGCAACACCCGTGAAGTGACCGTGTCGCATGTCCTACCATAAACTTGTAGCTTTGTAATTTATTTTTATAACCTCTAAAATAAGTTTAGGTTACACTTATTACAATTACTATAAAAGTTATCGATATTTTTAAATCTCGTGTCATCTAGAGCGTAGTTAGGTAGAAACGAGGGAGTATTACCTCCCCTGGAAAAGTTGTGTGCAAAGTTCAAAGCATAAAGACTTCAAAGCCAGAGGCGAAAAAAGCTACCCACGCGTGTATTTCTAACGATGCGGCGCACATCTATACCTACCAATATAATATGTGAAAGTATGTTTGTTTGTCCCCCAATCACGCTCAGCGACTGAACAGATATTGCTTTAACATGGAGATAGATTTAGGGCTAGAATTTTTTGACAACCCGTGTATTGAGGAAAGAGTAGAAGATTCATTAACATAAGTGAAAACGTGGGGTGCAGCTCTTTTAATCTTTTTGAAAGGTTTCCTAGGATTGGAACGGGAACGCTACATGCGGGTTCAGCTGATAATGAATATGTATGTTCCTAAATACGTTGTGATGATTATTTTTTTGTGCAATTAAATAAAAATGCAAAGTCCTAAGTCCCTGCCTAATTTCTACGATTCCCTTCCGAATGATAAATGCTAAAAAATATCCAACCATTACATTACAGGCGCACATTCTGCATTGATCCGGTTTAGGTATTTGCTATTACCTAAAGATGAAGTTTTTGACCTTTTTGTGTCTCGCTCACACAATATTGCCGTCTATATTCACACGTATGGACAGCAAAAAAAAGTTTACGGCTTTAAATATGTTCCTTTTTAAGGTTTGATAAATTTTCGCGATAAAGCGTTCTTTTATAAGTTTTTTTAATTTGCCGATTTGCGTGCAATCATGTAAATACACGAATAATTTTGTATGCTGACTGTACAGCAGCCGCGGTACGCGCACGTGTCTATGCCATGACGACTCAGAACTATGAAACGAATTCATAATTACTTACAAATGTTATGTGTATATTTTTCAAAATGTTGGTAAAAACATGTTTAGTTTCTTTTAAATACAGTTTACACACAATCAATTCGTTATGCTATATTAACGTCGATTATTTTGCTGAAAAAATCATTATTTCCAACTGCATTTTATATAAAAATACGCAAAAAAACTTCTATTCTTACTATTATAATAAATAAATAATGTTTCGCTAAAAAATACACTTCTTTATTATTTATTTATTTATTTCTCATTATTTACAATTTTAGTCTACAAACATCAAGTTTAGAGGACCCACATTAGGCAAAGCCTGTCTTGTGGGTCCATGGTTATACGGTTTTCCTCCAATTTTGGGTGTTATAAAACCACTACCATTAAAATAACAAATGTTCACTTTTTTCGATTGCAAATTCTAACCACTGTTACCTAACGTTTACATCGTTTTTTTTTTTACATCATTACAAGAACTTTTATATCGTGGTTTGCACCAGAAGGCCGGTTAAAGTAATTTTAACTATTACTTTAATCGGCGACGACGACCGTTAAACATTTACATTTACTCCACACGCGTTGCAATATAGTGTAAATTCATATTGTTATCGTTAAAAGGGTGGCTGATCTCGAAAAAAAAAAAACATATTTGGCTTCTTTTCATACATTTGACGTTAGCAATATTGGTTTGACAATTACTTTAACTTTAACCAAGCCAAGATTCGCTGGTTACGGTTAAAGTAACCGTCAAAAATGACAGGCGCGACGATGGTGCAACTCGTGTGGAGTAAATATATACCATAATGTAAACGTAATCTACACATGAAAATTAATTCTATGCAACAATCATAAACCCTGTAGTCTGTACGACCTTGCAATATGTAAAGTTACTAATATAACTCAAACATATTGTCTATTGTTTTGACAAAATTACCATGCCCCGTGGAAAATAAACCAATTATTAGTCATAAAGATTTATGTGAACATAATAATGAACTGAATTATTAGTGTGTCCGTTTCGTCTCAGTTTTTTCCTTTGTTTTTTTCTCCGCAGCATCTTTTACATTATAATAATATTAATACAATTTGGTCGGCTTTTATGTGTTAAAAGATATCGTTGCTAAGTAAATTTTCTTTTGTTTTATTCTTTTAGCTTTTGATTTGACACCATCACCAGTCTGTAAGCCTACATGACGTGCAGATTCTGGGTTTAATTCCCGATAGATAAGTTTGTATCGTCGCTGAATGATATGGGTAGTACAAGGGTATCCTAGTTTGAGGTCAGAGTATTATATGTACATTGTACTTATTTGTATTACTATGGATGCGCTATTTATCCTTCATCTGAGATTTTTCGAGGTTATCCTAGCTTCAGTAAGGATAGTGACAGCCCTAAAACACGAAAAATAGTCACAATATTCGTTTTTAAGTGTCACATTAACATAATTACGTTTTTGTAAGCTTCGGTCACGTTTGAGGCAGCATGCGCAAATCGCATTGCGAATGCGTCATGTTTAACGATTAAAATTCGTCTTTGATTGATTGAATACTAATTAGCTTTATTATTTTGCTTTATTTTAAACAATCGAAGTTTTAATTTGAAAAATAACATTTCGCATAAAGTAGATAGTACTCGGAAAAATCCATATAAATTAAAAATAAACTGTTTTTATTTACACTCATTTATTTTATGCTTGAATGGTTAATTTGTCACAGATTTTAATGATAAATACAAGGTTTCAAAAACAAAAGACATTCATTTTAGATAAAAAATGCGATCATAATCTGTTAGAATCTTGTAACAAATTGTTTGATTTTAATTTCTGATTAATAATCACGTTTTATTAAAGAAATTGATACGAACCGTCTGAGAAAAGAATTACGTGGTAATTAGGTAGTTTACAAATCGTTAATCTTAATAGATATATCTTAATAATATAGATTTTACGGCGCCAAACATTATTACTTTCCATTATTTTTAGAATTTATTATTAGAAATGCACAACGAACAAACAATCTTTGCTAAGAAGCGATCTTTGCCAAAAGCAGTTAGTACGTAGTTTTTACAATTTTACCAATATTTAAAATTATATATACGGGTATTATAATGATATTTATGTTATGTTTTTAAAAAGTTCACGGTCAAATCTTAAATATTTTAACATTTATAATGTTTTATTTATTAATTGGTATTTTGTATTTATCAATGGAAAATTTAATCGTCAGAATACTTTCGAAAAAAGACAAATATACTAAATAAAAAAATTGTCTTGTAGTTAGATAAACTTAATAAAAAGAATCATTGTTAAATCTAGCGGTAATTGAATTTACTCGCATCCGAGAGGTAAATTGAGGAAATTATTCATGATTGTCAGTGTTTATCCGTAGTACATTAGGTCAGCTTAATTCAAAGTGTTTAGGGTGCGGCAGGTCGCCCTACCGTGAAGGACTCCTATTATTTAAGCTTCTGCCCTAATGTTTTAAAATTAATCGATAATTATTGCTTAATAATTTTTAAAAAATTTAAAGTTCAAAGGCACTCGAGAAATTATTTTGCATTCTCTATTGTTCTATATTTTCTCGAACCAATCTTTAAAAAAATTGCTCATTTGAAGATGTTAGATACAAATAAACACACATTTATTTTCCCGACGGATAAATGTCGTACCTCAATATCTTATCACAACGAAAGTTCGCGACACAACGAAAATCAATAAAACTGTCGCTGAAAAAGTATCTAGGTTATATTAAAAATAAAACTTACTTGAATTCCTGGAGTAAATGAGGATGTGACCGGACTGTCACCTAACAACAACACTGGTAACGCTTTTTACAAGTGCAGACTCCGCACCGTTCAACAGTCAGCAGCGTATTGGCGGTCGACTGATAATGGGCGCATTTATATAGGAGATTTACACGCCTCGGATGTGGATGATATCTATAGAGCACGTTTGTACATTAGGTACAATCTTCGATCAAAAAAAAAAAACTAACAATTAGTAAGAATTTAAAAGAACGCTATTGTTTATAACAAATTAAAAGATGTAAAAGAACGGTAGACAAACCGAGTCTATTATTCTGGGTATACCCTAGTCACGTTATAGGATTAGCCCTGTACAACGAGACGAATCTGCCCTGTCAACCTGTGGCTTTAGTACCAGTTTTGCCTGTAATTATTCTCTATATAAATTATTATATATCATCATCCTATTGTCCAAACCATGGACGTATGTTGTACGTAGCGTAGCAATATGTGTTGACTCTTTCATATCCCTTTTTCTAATCTGTGACTACTTCCCTAATCACTAATGAAAGTCGTAACACTAACAAAGGGAAGAAAAAAAATGGATATGCTACCCGAAGCAAATGCTCCGTCCGTTCCTTCCCCAACGATCGACTACTATATGAAAAATAAAAAAAAACCTTATTAATTTGAAATTATTTTGCAGAAAAATAATTGCTTCTAACCTAGCACTAATCCAAGGTCTGTGTTGTTGGGGACAGTGCTCTTTCGATTTACATAATACCATAATGTAAACAACAAAAGCAGCCGTGGTCTAGCGATAAGACGATCAATGAGACCCGTGTTCGAACTTCGCTAATGCTGACTGGTACCAATGTAACTTTGTTATACTTTAGTCGCTCAGTGCCTATAGGCACTATCAAAGAGTGGTAGGCAGACTAATAATTGTTATTAGCCCAGTCTGGTGTCCTGGGGTAGTACCACCACTTTCGAATAACACCTTGTCGTGTTTCGGGAGCAGTTTGAAAGTAGCCAGGTATACCGAAAGAGTGCACTGTCAATCAAGATGGTGCGTACTCGTCTCGTCAGGTCGGCATATGTCGAGCTATAATAAAAAAAGTATGTTGTCCCGTAGTTTGTAACTAAGTGGATTTCAATTAAATTCTTCACGTCTATGATGCTAGGCTTTAGTAGTATTGGATAGTGAGCTTTAATCTAATGGAACTCTTCTTTATTTTTTCTGTAAAAAAAAAACAAAAATCAAGTATGGTCTATAGATAAGGCCCTTACTTCAGACGATCGCGGTTGCTTCCACTAGAAGCTTTAGTACTTTTAAATAAATAAATAAATAAAACATAGATCTTTATTTACTTTGATTTTGTTAAATAGAAGTATTTTTATCAACGCCTGCACATTGATATTACATTTGCGGATATACGTCGCGTATTTACCGTGGACACATTTTCAGTAATATAATTATTATGCACGTGAGAAATTGAGGAGACGCCTTCGTAGCCGGCGAACCAAATTAATATTTTTTGCCAGCGTATGTAACAATAACGTTATTTTAAAATAATTGTGGTTACAAAACTAAGTTAAGCTTGCCCTGTGGTTTGGGACCGGACATAAGGTTTTGGCATATGACAACACTCCACCTGAAGTTAAGCTAGAGTGCGGTCCATGAACGGAAACTGCTACTACGGAGAAATCTTTACAGGCAGCATTGGCTCCGCTATGCCAGCTTAAGGAGACGAGTATGCGCCATCTTGACAATGCACACTCCTCTCATTATATCTAGCTGCTTTCAAACTGCTCCCGAAACGCGACAAGGTCACTTCACGGGTGTTACGTTCGGAGGTGGTGGTACTACCCTAGGACGGCAGACTGGACAAATAACCATCATCAGACTAATTCGTGCTCTAGACTCAATAGGGGAAGATATGATTCTATATGAAGAGAAAGAGGAGGGTAAAATTTACTTATATTATAAATACATTAATATATTTATGACATAAATGTTTATAGTGTATTTCAGCGAAGTTTTCTACGTAGAAAGTAACTCCTAGCATAATAATAAATATCTAATAAAGCATATTTTTTTAAGCGTGCCTATCCCTTATGGACGGTGCTAATGTGACGGCGTGTTTCGTATTTCACTTAAAATTGTACATTACAGTTATCTTTCTTTATTAGTCTGTAGAAGAAATCCTTGTAATTTGACGTCGAAGAAGGAAATATAAATTTAAAAGACGAATATATCATTATAATTGTTGTTTTTTCTTAAATAAATTATTGGAAGGGCAATGACTGAATATTTATGCAAATTTTCTCTAAAATATTTTAAACATTTGTGGGTTCAGGCAACAACTTTATTTTGAATGAATTTTAAAAGTTTAAAAGAGGCCGGTAATTCTCAAGTTTTAACCATATGTGTAGTTTAAGAATTTTGTTACTTAGAAAACGTGCTAAAGAATGGTAGGCAGACTAATGATGGTTATTAGCCCAGTCTGCCGTCCTGGGGTAGTGCCCCCACTTTCGAATGTAATACCCGTGAAGTGACCTTATCTTTTCGGGAACAATTTGGAAGTAGCCAGGCATAACGAGAGGAGTGTGAACTGTCAGTCTGGTTCTCTAATAATTCATTACATTTTAAAAGCAACATAATAGTGATCGGTGTTTAACATAACTATAAGAAATAACATTAAGTTTAATTCAAAAGAAATTATCAATAATTAAGTTTTAATTGTATTTTAATTTAATTGGCGTACTATTCATTAGCTACATTTGTATTTTCAGTAATTACAGTTAATAGGTAATTAAGAAAAGCTTCAGATAATACGTTATATGTTTATTATACAGGATGTTTATAGTATAGTAAAGCCGTTAATAAACAATGAACAATAATCGTTACATATAGAGTTTATCCTCTTTACTTAATTTTTTTTTATTGTGCGGTCCATGAATAGCTACAATTGCTACTACAGAGAAATCTCTACAGACAGCAGTCACCTCGACTATGCCGGCTTGAAAAGACGAGCATGTACCATCCAGATTGACAGTACACACTCTCGTTATACCTGGCTACTTCCAAACTATTCCCGAAACGCGACAAGGTCACTTCACGGGTGTTACATTCGAAAGTGGTGGAATTGGGCTTTAGGCGGCGTTCTCTAACTTTGTACCTACTCACCAACGCTTCATTGAGATTATTTGAAGGTTATTTTTTTACCGGAAAATCGCGGCTTCGGCTTATTGTAGTGTTTCTGAAACCGATAATCTTTCACGGTCCATATCGTTATATGAATTGGCGACATATTTTAAAACCAATTATTTTACAAAATATAATTCGTCCCGGCATGTTTGCTACTGTTTTATATAAATTCGTTGACATGCATCTCGCATATGACAACACCCTGCTATGTTAAACTAGAGTGCGGTCCATGAACGGAAACAATAGCGATAACTTACTTGGCCCTTAGAGCATGGTATAGCACGAGTCAAACTTTATGGCGGCTCCGAAGTTAGCCACAAGTTGCTATTGCTGAAGTACCAGCAGGGCACAATGAACGTGAGAGGGGAGGGCTCACCCCCAAGCTACCCTCCCGCTGGTTATTTTTATATATTCTATTCATATTTTTATTATTGTACTCCTAATTTTATTATTGTAAACTTGACTGTACCTGCACGAAATAACGCCCGCAGCTAACTTCCGAGACGACAAAAATTTTGACGCCACGTGTAGTTTTTTTTTATTGTAGCTCGACATATGACAACACTCCACCTGATGTAAAGCTAGGTAGATGCGGTCCATGAACGGAAACAATTGCTACTACAGAGAAATCTCTACGGGCAGCAGTCGCCTCCGCTATGCCGGCCTGAGGATACGAGTATGCACCATCAATATTGACAGTGCAGATTTCTCCTGTTATACCTGGCTACTTTCAAACTATTCCCGAAACGCGACAAGGTCACTTCACGGGTGTTACATTCGAAAGTAGTAGTACTGCTCCAGGACGGCAGACCCGGCAAATAACCATCATCTGTCTGCCTACCACTCTTTAATAGTGCCTATAGTACTTAATATATAACAAAGTTACATTAATGAGGTTCGAACATGGGTCTCATCGATCGTGAGTGCAGGCGTCTTGCCGCTAGACCACGGCCGCTCTTTTATTTTATATAAGAACTTCCAGAACAAAACCACGGTGATATCTTTCGTCCCATTAGGTCGATAATCATAAGAGCAATACATTGTTTTTTTACATCCAATGTACAAATTATCCGTAAAGGTTAATTTGATGCTACAAAGGTTACTCGTATAAATAAAGTCTTCCATTTTTATTGTGCACTTCCGAATGTTACCTTTATTATTATTGTTTTTTTTTTCTCAAGTATAATGTCGAAATATTTATATATTAAATTATTTATTCTTTTGTTTGTTTATGACTTGATTTCACACTGTTTCGCTTCCTTCACGCACACATGCACGTTTTGTTCATTCATGTTCTGCGTGCTCTTACTATTTGTTCGTTGAACTTTCCATTGCCTCCTTTGCACGTCTCATATTAAAATAGCCAACTACACTTTTTGAGCCCACTTGATACCTTTTTTTTTTTTACGTGGGGGTACTCTTCAATACCGGGTATACACGACTAAAACCCCCACGGTGTCCCTCACTACGTCATATGGTGAGGTCACGGGCACGCTTTCGCATTCATCCGCGACCCCACCGACGCTTGGCCGTTAGGCCCCACCTCATCGGGAAGAAACACCATTCCATCCAAGTAACTGAGCGGCAGTCCAACCCCGGGGCTACCGCTCTTGGCTCGGGGCGAAGGAGATAGCGCTTGGTACCCCGCTATCGCCTCCGCCCACGCGATGAAGGATGGTCTCTCACTCATGTCTTCTCTGAAAGCAGAGTGTGACCCGAGGAGAGACCCCACCTTGCTGGTTTTGGTTCGCGCCGGGGTACCTCAGGGATCCCGGGACCCTCTATCCACCACCTAAGGACGCGCCCGATGGGAGACCAGCAACTCCAACAGTGCCTCCCATACGACACTGTCACTCACGGTCAAAGGACCGCGAGCCACGGGAGCCCACTTGATACCTAATACTTTGGTAACAAAACAATATTCTAAAATAATACCTTATTTTTTTATTAATTCATTTGAATTATATCAGAGTGGAAAGGGGTATGCTAAGGTGGTTCGGTCATTTGGAAAAGATGGATGAAAGGTGATTAACAAAAAAGATCTATTGTGCGAAAGTGGATGGCAGTGTCGGAAGAGGGCGCCTAGGAAGACCTTTCTCAGTCAGATCGGTCAACTGCTGAGAAACGGTCAGACGAGGAGCACCCTCAACCGACGAGCATGCATGAGGGGAGTAATGGATGTGGTCGAAGGGAAAGTGGTATGTAGAGAGAGAAGTCGCTGGAGCTCCATAGTTTCTGCCTACCCCAGTGGGAACAAGGCGTGAGCTAAGTAGTAGTTGTAGTAGTAATTATATCAACACATCATTTACCAATCAATAGACAATGTTTAATTACATAACATATCATCAATTATTATTAAAGCATTTTAAAAAATCTCAAATATTGCACCACCTAATTACTCAATAACGCGGGTGAAAAATTAAAACTGATTGGTAGCACGGAAGTAGATTTATTTTGCTTTGCCCTCCCACATGTTCTCCCAATTCTTCAACCTTGAATCCTTCAAGTGGAGCGTGAAAAAGCACCTTTTTGTGCCGGCATAGTGACGGCGACTGGAGCCACCGAGTAATAGGTTCTCGAGTTGTCAGCGCTCATGGACCTCCATTGTGCTTACCACCAGGCCAGTCGACGTCACATGTCGCATCAATATAAAAGAAAAATCCACAACAAGGTTTTACATTCGAACGCCAGCCACTAATAACCATTATCAGTCTACCTACCACTCTTTAAAAGCTAGTATTTGCATTCATTCACACAAATATAAAGAATCCTCCAATGAAAGTAATAACAAATATAACTGGCAAAACACCGAAAGGTCAAACGCCATCTTTTCACTATCTTCAAAACATGATCGTGACATTTGGAATTACTTACATTCCGGTTTACCCGTTAACTAGAGTTAAACCGTCTCAACTAAAACCGTTAAATAATCTTACTTAATCGCTTTTGAAGTGAATATATCTATAGATTGGACTTATTGATTACTTATTTATGTAGGTACTATATGTATACTTTCTAATTAATTATTTTAAAAAATCTAACTCGCTATTTAGATTTTAAACTTTGTTATTGAATAACAAATACTAGCATCAATATTTATTCATTTCTATAAAACCTATTTACGTCTAAATCCCAAGATAGTAGATAGGAAACTACAATACAATTGTCACGCCTTTTTCCCACAGGGATAGGCAGAGACAACGGAACGCCACTTACCACGATCCTCACACAACACTCTGACTTCCCTCACATCCACAATTCTTTTCATGCACGCCCGACGGTTATAGGCACTAGGCAGCCCAGCTTTTATAAGGATGTCTCCTCTCCTGATGAATGAAAGGAGAGTGACGAAAGGAATATATAAATCTGATGTGAATGGATGCGTTAAACAAGACAAAAAACTAAAAATATATAGTTAATAAAAAAAAACTAAAACTGTCACTTTCAAAAAATGTCAAACTGATGATGGTTATCAGCACAGTCTTCCATCCTGAAGTGGTACCACCCTGTTAATGGATGGTACACATCCGTCTCTTCAGCCGGCATAGGTGAAACCACTATTGTCTGTAGATATTTTTTGGTTAACATAAAGTGGAATGCAGTCTACTCAGCCATATAAATGAAAGTACAGCGTATAAATTTTGATTCATAAAACCTGTATAATACTGTACAGAATTTTTAGCAAAGAAAAAACAATTCTTTATCTAATGAGGTAGCATAGAAAGATAAATTTCAAAGGAATCAGGTCATTGTTGACAATTCATATTAATCACTTCGTATTAATGTTTAAAATTTGTTTGACTAAATCACTAAACATTAATGGGATGTTGTTTTCATCGTTAATTTGTATGATAATTAGAATAAGTAATATTAACGCGTGGTAATTTTTATATATGTACATAAATAATGTATAAATTGTACATGTATAAAGACTGACTCCTGACGCCTAAGTTGGATACCTTGTAGACACAGGACAGGACAAAACACACTGGTAATATCCAGCCCTGAAATAAATAACTATTTTTTAACAATAATAAAATATTATTAACAACTACACCCCAAGAGAGTACCGAATTGTGAAATATTAATAAAGACGAATATATACTGAAGACGTGGCTGTAAGGGATTTGCTTCCTTTGCCTTCCTAGAAGGGGTACCTCGGACACCTGAACAAAAAAACAAACAAACAAATGTGCAAAAAAAGCGCGAAAGCAGTTCGGATTTCCGGGTCGCACAAATCATAGCGTCTATGAACTGACATTAGTGACATCCAATACATTTGTACCCATTTTTTGTGACATCCAGTTGGCAAAAGTAGGCGAAAAAAGACAGTTCTTGTAAAGAGATCAAAGCGTGAATCTGATTTAATAAATATTTTTACACGCTTTTTTTTTTATATTAATATTGCGTTAGTTTTTGAAGAAATAAACTGACTAATTCTTAGATTATTTTTTGCGTAGATCCAACATTGCTTATCATAAAAATAAAAAATAAACAACTTTAAAAAAGAAATTTAAAAAAAATTAACCTATTTTTATTCTCACAAGTTTAAGATAATATATTTTATTTTAATAATTATCCATTATTTTATAACACTTAATTGTTTTTCGATAAAATATATATTTTTGCTTTGAATATTTTTTAATGGATCAATAAAATATAATTGTTAACTTGTTTTATTGGCTATTAATTTAAAATTAGTTTATTTATTAGTGTTTATGAACTAATTAACTAATATACAATAATAAACGCCATTGTTATAATGAGATACGTTTTGTTATATTCCTTGAGACATTTCAAATCATGGTTATTAATTGTTTACTATTTTGCATAAAAAAAAATTACCAAATTATATTGTAGATTGAACCCCTCTATCTGTAGAATACCGTTGATACCACTACTTACGGGACAACCTGTATATTTATGTAATATTATATCAATGAAGCATATTTAAAAAAAATAGTGTTGAAAAAATATTAAGAAATGTCATCACTCCACACAACAATTGGAAGGGCGGAAAGATGGAATGGGGGAATTTCGACATGGTCACGTGAAGCGCCATTTCCGTGTAGCGTAATGGTCAGAAGATGGTCACATGCTTGACGAAGGGCGTGGGTTCGATCTCCATCACACCTCAGGATGTTATGTACGTGTTGATTTTTTTCTATTCGATTTCCATAATAATTTATAACAAATTCAGTATTTTAATATTGCAAAAAATTATTTAAAAAATTATACTACCTATACTGTATTTTGTTAAAGTTATATAATCGACGTGAAGGTATAACTATACTTCTATTTATTATGCATACGCAAACTTGGATATTATTTTATTCACATTAGATGGGCATATCAAAATTATATTTTCATCAAGTGCCCCCACTGGCCAAGTAAGTTGTGAATCCAACCTGTAATAGTGTAAAGAGATGCCGCCATGCAAAGGTGTTACCACAATTCTCAAGATCATGTTAAATATAACAACTTTTCTGGTTAAATCAACAAGAAAGTTCAACGACACTTTATGTTTAAATTACTAATTAGGTAGGTAATGTAGGTATACATACGTAATATTAAATTTATAGCGGTAAGTCGATGTTTCAAAATCCAAAACATATAAAACTGAAGACGGTGAGGTTAAGAATAAAGGACGAGATCCATTTTTTGGATCCACTTGACATCTAATTTTTAACAAAGCAATATGTTGAATAGTATTTGGCGTTACTTTGCGGAAATCCATAACCAAAATTATTTTTTAAATACTACTTTGCAACTAATTTCCGCTAATTAGCAATTACAAAGTAATATTCTAAAATAATTTAAAAAATTATCATTTACTAATAGTCAATGTTTAATTACATAAAAAACAGTTATAATTAATTATTAAATAATTTATAATATTACTCCTTAAGCAAAGAAAAAGTTAAATTACTCAGTTACCAAGAGAAAAAACAAATTAAACCGATTGGTGATGTAGAAGAAAATTATTTAAAATCAATTAAAACTGTGGGCCCATTTCTCTTAGGTTAATTGTCAAAACTCGAGTTTTGCTCTAAGATTTAAAAAAGAGGTTTTCTTTTAATCTAAGGCCTAGCTAGGCTTTGTTTAGTTATCTATTTACAAGTTATTTATCAAAGTGTATATTTTCCTGGAAATAAGACAAAACTATTTTAATTAAATTTTTATTATACCATTATTTAAATATTGTATTGTATTTGCATTTAAATATCCTATTTTTGTTATTTACCTTGTTTCGATATCGAGGTTTAATTTGTATTCTCTAGTCGTTAAGTTTTAATTTTAATTCACTTTTCATTGATCTTTCTCATATTCTGTTTATTTCGAATGAGCATTATTATGTTCCTAAACATCATAGCCAAGTTACTACAAACTAACGGTAAAAGATTGTAAAAGTTAACGCTATTCGTTAACGCTATACAGAGTACCTTCACTTACACAATGTTTACAATGTTCTTGGACACATTCATTGTCAAGGTCTTAGTTGTCTAACCTTACCGCAAAATGGATGATGGTGATGATTTTACGCGATGTCAAAAACATTTTTTTTTAAATATAAAACCCAATGAAAAGGCTGGTATGGACTATAATATTCATTGGAAAAATCACGAACGAATACTGGTCGTTAGACACTCCGTGCTGAAAGAATAACTTAACCGGACTACTATAAATAAACGAGTAAATTCAACTACTTCGCTTTAGATCTAAATTAATAACGGTAAGATTAGAATTCTAGAAGCATTGTTTATTATAAAATAAATAATCTAAATAAAATTTTATTATCCACTTTTACTGTAATTATAATTTGTAATTTATTTAATAATATCATAATAAAAATATGTTTATTTTATTATATAATATAATAATATTCTATTTACGTCTTTAACAGTCCCTGGTCATCACTACATTCGTATGGCCTCTGTACAATTACATAGACTGTACAATACTCTAGACTTGTATATAGGTCCTATTTTTTAGTATCTCGACTTATGACTTGATTCTAAGCTAGAGTGGAAACCGTGAGCGGTAACAACTGTTACCACAGAGACATGTCTGCAGGCAGCAGTCTCCTTCTGCTATGCCGGCTTGGGAAGACGAAGAGACGAGGCACATTCCTATCACCTACCTACCTTGCTACTTCTAGCTGATTCCGAAACTAGGTTACTTTGCAAGTGTCGCACATACAATTGGTGGTATCTACAACTCAGGAACGGCAGATAAAGCTAACTGTCACCAGTCTCTCCATATGTACATTTTACCGACGTTTATGAAAATTATTCACAATATTTTGGCCTATTTGTAATGAAGATAATTTTAAATAAGTTCCTTGTGAATAATTCTTAAAATCATACTTAATCTACGGTTTGTTGATAGTGGCAATGAATTTACGGGCTAATGATTTCCTATCACCTCAGTGTCTAGGCTAACTGGGGCCGGTAGTTTCATAAATAACATTTTAAACGGCAAATACGAGTTGATGTGTTAAAACGAAACATAAAATCTTAGTGTAATTGTTAGTAATAAACACATTTTTTAAAACTTTATATAACGTTGCATTTTTGTAATATAATATTAAATTATGATCATTTGAATAGAAAAAATAGCATTATAATATGTCAAAAATTAATAAAAAAACTTTATTTTTAATGTTGACTTACAAAATCTAATACAGTTTCATAAATATCTAATTTCAGATTTTATGAAATACTACGCGTAATATATTTTCTATAAATTTGTTTATTTTGCTTCAAAGATATTTTAGCTTTAGCTAAGTTTAAGCTTATTTTTGTTAAGCTTATTTTTTGCTAACTTTTTTTTTTTGAGTGTTTGTGTATTTTTTAGATTAGGCTTTAATGGGGCTGACTTCGCCATGGTTGTTAAACGCAAGCCCCAAAATACCCAAAACATTAGGAGAATGGCGGTTTTTATAAGTAAAATAGAATTTAAATTATAATAATTAATATATAAAACAACATATTTATTTTAATTATTATTATTAAAGTAGATATTTATTTTTATTGTTATTATTTACGAAAAAAATATTTTGTTATTTTATGAACGTACTAATATTTTTCATGTACTGAAGGCTACTTTACGCGTTCATTTATTGATTCTGTATTAGGGCATAATAAGTTTATATCCAGTAATAATATAGGTATTTTCTCCATATAGGATTCTGTATTCTAAAATGTATTTAAATATATCATTTGCGTGACTATTTTAAGAGCAAAATTCATTATAAGTGATTCAGTGTGTTAGGTCGTCAGACAGGTCTATTTGCCGGCAGCCAATGTGTCATTACATGTAATCGAATAATTATATAACGATGCAAGGAATCCCATTTCGTGGAATTTTAAACTTGTCTGCGCTAGTTTAAGATGTCTCCATACTAGCAAAATAGGATAATGATTAGTACAATCAGGGATATGTTAGCTGCATCACCTTAGGGACTATTTATGCTTCCATAACAAGCTCATTCTCGACCAATAGAAATCAGTTTTTTATTACATCCATGTCCCATACTCCGGTAAGCGGAGCTTTTTTAAAGTGCTGCAGCGCCAGTTTTGTTAGTACCAGTTTTATTTAGGTACTGGTCTCACAAATTCGTCGCGGCCACCGATGACTTTCAAAGCTTTCGAATCGCGCTCGCTGGCACAATAAAATAATTAAATCTAAACGCGATAGTAAGCCGTATACATTTTTTAAATGTATTTTAAACAATATATCATTTTACGTTGTGATCTAACTCCATTATCTAACTAAAAAATTCAGGTATTAAAAGATTTTCTCTGTTTACGAGTATGTTACGATTGTGAGGATTGAGAAAGGAATGCTTCGATGGTTTGGGCACATGGAAAGGATGAATGAAAGGAGATTGACGTAAGGAATATATAAATCTGATGTGAATGGATGCGTTAAACAAGACCTAGAAGGGTGTCTTCCGATCAAATAGGAGACATCCTCATGAAAGCTGGGCTGCCTAGCGCCCATAACTCGGACGCGCATGAAGAGAATTGTGGATGTGAAGGAAGCGAGACTGTTGTGTCAGGATCGTGGTAAGTGGCGTTCCGTTGTCTCTGCCTATCCCTGTGGGAAAAAGGCGTGACAATTGTATTGTATTGTATCTAACTAATTAAAGAACTATTTACAATGTAAAGTACTACAATTTTGACGGTAAAAAATAAGCGTAACGCATCTTATAATTCCACGATTCACTCGCAATGCGTGTTGCATTATCGATAACTATTTATTATATTCATTATACGGCCTAGATATTATTGATTGATTAGTATTTTTTAATATTAGTTAAATAAGTGTGAGTTAATTTTTAATACCAATGGTTCCGTTTAATTACTTTTGTAATAATTTTTATTCTTGTATTCTGATCTTGTGTTTCGTTTCTAAAAAAAAACTTGCCTATAATTGCAACAATAATTCTTCAAATCGTACTGGGGGTTAATTTATTATATACAATAATAAAACGCTAACGCTGGTCGTTACTATGTCGATTCCCTATTGGGTATCAACACTAGTGACAAGTAAAGTGATAGAAATAAATTTATACGTTTTAAATCTTCGAAGATTCGAGAATTGCCATTCTGCCTCTCCTAGTATGCTAGTTGCGGATCGCATAAACGGGACAAACAAACAATCATTCTTTTTGTATAATGTATAATTGCTTACATGTGTCGGTTTGATACGTTGCAATTGTTCCACTACCTAACACGTCACATAAATCCTGACCTTTAATGTATCTAAGATTTATTAAGACGACAGAACCCTAATTTATAGCATTGTTCTACAGCACAATATGAATGGGATCTTTTTTTATTGTGTTAATAGACTTATAAAGAATAATGTACGTAGTTAAACATGCATTGTAATGTTTCATAACATAATTAAAAATATAATAATGGATTTATAGCGATTTTTAATTTGTTAAAATGTTATGTTATTTCGAATGCAGCACCTGTGAAGTGGCTTTACTCTAGCCAGCACACGTCTTCAGTGGAAACAGCCTACTCGCTACGCCACGCCTGCTCTTCTCTCATCTCCGCCATTCTACTTTGGTCTGACCTTACGTGTGGAAACGGCATCAGAATATCTCTTTCAAAAATCATTGTAAAAAGTGACTCATTCAAACGACTATCGTGATCAATTAAATACAAATATATTTATTATCAAATTGTTCTGTAAATAAACAAAAAAGAAACTCAATGTCGAGACATTGTAAACATCAAAAGCGGTGTTTTCCTTAAATTTAAGTTTTGCATGTTTTTGTTAATATTTTAAATAAACGTCTCGTGACATAATAAAAGGTATTCATTTACTATTGTTTTTTTTTTTAGTGCGTCATGCGATTGTTTTGTAATCAATGAGAGAATATGACCTAATTATTAAATGCGAGTTTTTTATCCTTAATTTTTTCCTTTCATTCATAAGAAGAAATTTAAAGGATTTTGTTTTAATTCAAAGAATCGCTCGTACATTAAAGTGGTTGAATGAAAATATGTAAACACACCCTGCCTGATGTCTAGGCACGATCCATGAGCGGAAACAAATTGCTTCCACAAAAAAAATGTTTTCAGGCAGAACTCCCCTCCGCTATGAAGGCTCGAGGAATCAAATTTTCAACATCCATTGACACACTGCTCTTATCTCGTTATACTTATTTTATCCAGGCTGAGTGTAGTAGCCGAGCTATTATGAAAAACTACAAATTGGTTCGAAACTTCAAATGTATAACAACTTTTTCGGTAGTCATTTCGGAATATTTCATATGGGAAGCGTTTCATAAATTTTCGCAGTTCATGATCTAAGACGCGGTCATCTGCATATTGTAAGTGTTCTCTGTGAACCCTATCATTTCATTGATCGTTGTTTGTTTTACGTACACGGTCAAGTTTACGAGGAGAAAGGTACGAATCATAATAATGCCTTATTATTTTAGATCTACAATCACTTTGTAAAACTAGTGGTCGTGCTCACGCGCCAGCTTACATTTATCTATAGAGAGACCACACTATGCCTGTAGACCAAAGATAATTATAGAATGCTGTAGACAATAGACATATTGCCAACATTTTTTCGACGGATTATTTTTTTCGGGATTAGCCAAAAAATTATAGTATTTTATGGGAAGAGTAAAAAAGTCCTCTATAAAGGTTGCTCTATCCAAAGATATACTGATAGATAATATTTTTGCCTATTTAAGGAAATATTATATAAAAGCAGACCAAAATATACATTATAATGTGTATATTATAGTACGGTTGGCCACCCTGTGGCTTGGCTCAATACATATAGCTAGTACAATGTACATCAGTTTTGGCGGAAACCTGGGATCTGGAATTAGAATGGTTATATGTTTACCTGTTATATCTTAATTATTTTTCTAGACTTGTATTTCTTCGAGTATTAATGTGTCATAGTGGTGGATTTATTAAACATTAAGTGTTCGTGAACGTGTGTGAGTGTGGGCAATTTTTTTCTCTGAATAGAAAGACGTGTGTTTTCATTTTCCTAACATGTGGATTTTATTTCAATAAAATCGTTCTCAAATACGTTCATCCCAAGAACTTATTGTAGTATATAATGGTATTAACTTTATTTATCGTAAGTTTATTCTATAGATCTATTTTCGTGGTGAACGATCGAACGGTAAATGACAGATGCCCTAGGTTTTGTGACCTGTTTCTGTCTATTCAATTAATCCGTTCGTAAAATACACAACACAAAACATGTTTGTTTATTTTGTTTTGTTTAAATTGCTCCGACTACACTAGCTTACTCCAAAATAATACTGCTATTTTGTCGTACATTAACGTGTTTATTAGGTTTTTTAAGTTATATTGATTAAGGTAATGCGTCAATGTATAAATTTTGTTTTAAAAGTTTGTCTAATGTAGCCGTGTAATTTATTAATACTTTCTCGATACAGCGGTAAATGGCGAATGTTGTTTGTATGTAGTTTTTTGTTTTAAATTTTATATTGTGATATTATCTGTAATGTTTTAAAAAATTATAGCTAAATAGTTAATAGTGAAGTTCCATCTTTTATTTATCGATAAACTAATTAATTTTATTCTTGAAAAGTTTCACACACTAATAATTCACTGAAATAACACAATATTTGTATTGAAACGATGACGTCACAGCTCTGTCGGTACCTATATGTTTAAAACTAAATTCGCATCTAAGCAATAAAGCAAATACGATTGCAATGTCGAAGACCCAGACGTTTTGCAATGGCCGCTACATATTACTTCCTATTTAAAGATATCTTCAATAAATGGCCAATTACCTTATTGTGTTGATTTAAGGATACATCTAAATTGCATACGGTTACTTAATGCATCTCGGTAGGGGTATACAGTCAAGGTTATATCGTTCATTCAAACGCTAATCAAGAATATTTTATTGTTAATATATTTCAATAGAGTTTGGAATTATTGCCACATTTGTGACCGTGAGTTGGGTGTGATCTTTTCAATTATTCGGTACAATTAAACAAAATATTATTATAATTAATTGTTTTTTTATAATTTTGAAAAATAAACATAGTTTTAAATTTTAAGACCAATATCCACATCTGCTACCACAACCTATTTGACTCTGCTCTAGCCAGCACACATCTCCTCTCCGCTTCAGTGGAAACGTCGCTTTTCTCCTCAACTCTCCGCCCTTCTTCGCTTAAGTAGATACCAGGCCTTAGTGAAGTAAGGGAAGACCACGTCTTGCTAGTTCTAATTCCTCAATATTTCATAATAATAAATATAATAATATAACTAATTACTTAATTACATTTTTTTTCTATAAATATTGATTTACGTATTTTATTGCGCATTATTTACCATGAGCTAATTGTACTGCAATTTATGTTGCACGTATTTATAAAATATGAGCAGTTAGATGATTTATCATGAATCTAATTGTTATTTACTAGATGTTGCCCGCAACTTCGTATACATATTATGCGTTAACCGGAACTACGGAACCTTTTATAGAGGTTAAACTAGATTTCCTACATCGTTTCACCCACGTTAATCTAAAAAAGCCTCTAGTTTCCATCAATACCAAATACCAAACGCAAATTTTTCAAATCGGTCCAATATTTTCTGAGATTAACGTGTTTTAACATACAAACAAAGTCTCCAGCTTTGTTATGGCGATATCGTTGAATAAACTACAGCGTCGTGTGAATACCAAATATCAATTATTGATTTTCACATTCTTAATTCGCTTGAATAGAAATTACCGAAAGTTATTGAAAGTGTGTCAGCGGAAAGTACCTATACGTTGATGAATAATATTTTTTTTACTTTTTTGTTGTTGTTTTATTGAAGGCAAAGGATCGCTGTCTATGCAACCTAGTCTTCGGTTATATTGCATTTTTCAAGAGGAATTGCCTAATCACCAGTTTTCTTCTTTAATTAGAGTTTAGTAATGTGGTAGATTCTTCCGGTGGTGTTTTAGAAGAAAAATTAAAACATTTCAGTCTCACGTATGTTTATGAACTTCTAATAGATAATGATCCACAATACACGAAGATACATAAAGAATTATAATTCAGGACCAATGATAGATACATTGAGACGCCAAAAACTTTTCTTTTTAAATATTATATTTATACATCTTTATTTTATGCCGTCTTAAACCTGCCCAAATTGACAGTGAACACTGCTCTTTTTATACTTTGCAATTTTCAAGATCACGAAACGAGAAATATGTAAATAGTACTACCCCGGAACAGCATGTATGCCTACAGCGCTCTTTTAAAATTGATTTGTTAAAAAAGTGTGTCCAAAATCTAAAACAAGTACCTTCGCCATGTTTGTAATATAAAGTGTTAAATAAATGCTATTTTTTACCTGTAGGTCATGACAATAAGTTTTTCTATTTATAGACATAGCCGGTTTTAGAAAAACTGGTCAAGCGTTGGGTGGGTTCCGTACCGTTATAAAGTTACCTTTAAATATAACATTTTCTAGTTAAATATGCATGTTTGTAACATTTTATTAATGTTATGTAATAATATGTAAGATAATATATTTTAAAATTGAATTAAATTATGTAGAAGCTTTAATAATTTAAAAAAAAAATGTATTTATAATGAAATTTGAACATATGAAATTAACTCGCACACTACAGTTTAATCTAAGTTGGGAATCGAACTTATGTTCTACACTTTGTACGCGAATGCTTCTTCTATGTAGCTTAGGTAACCCTTGCCAAATAGGTAAATAGGTAATCCCAGTAGTTTGGTAATAAAAGAATATTCTAAAATAATATCTTATTTTTTTATTAATTAATTTTAATTATATCAACACATTATTTACCAATCAATAGACAATGTTTAATTACATAAAAAATAGATATCTTAAATTTTATTAAAGCATTTAAAACAATAATTACCTCAAACATTGTATCAAAAAACATCTAATTACTGAATAACCTGGGTGAAAAAATTAAAACTGATCGGTAATAAGGAAGTAGATTTATTTTTCTACAAAATTAACAAAAAATTATCGACAGTCGAGAAAAAAATTTGGGCCCCATTTTTCTTTGGTGAATGGGTATTCTCCTTTGTGCGAATCGATTAATAAATATTTTAATAAGTGCTCAACTCGCACTTTTGGGGCGAATCCAAACCGAAACTCGCCCTTAACATCAATCTCCGAAACAGACCGAGACGTCGTGTCTTATATTTTACGTTTCTACGCGTCTATGAAGAGCAGTCTCGTTGAATACTTACGCTTATAGTTTATAATTTGTTATAGTTGTCTTTTTCCGCGTGGGTTCGATACCCTACTAATCCCCCTCCCGTCTATTAAACTGGAAGAGATTGACACTATTCAATAATAATATAATAACATTATATTAAAAGGAACATTTCCCTGCATAGTATATGTGTGAAGTTTAGATAAATTTATTAATGTCTATTTTTACTAATGACCCCTGAACAACCCTTTATTGCGTTCACACGTTTAAAGACAGGCAGGCGTTTTATACCGCACAAATGTGGCCTAGAGCGTAAATGTAAACTATAAATACTCATGATCTAAAAATTGTACGCTATAAATAAAAAAATGGCCAATAATATTAACTGGATGCAAATATTTACTTTGACACTGGCAAATTGTTATAATGTCATATAAAACTAAGAAAAAAAGAAAAAGTCAATATTATTGTGCATCATGAGCATTCATGGGTCATTCATTCATTACATTTATTACACTACATTACATAGTCAGGTCAAGTCTCAGTCAAGTCAAAAATAGCTTCAGTAAAGTGGCAGAATCTTTACTGAAACTTCCTACGGAGTTTTGGAGGGAAAATGAAAACACACATTCTTTTCTTTTGAATTATTTGCGCATATTCACGCACGTTTACGAACATTTAATGGTTAATAATCCACCATTATTACACATTAACACTCGAAAAAACACAAGTTCAGGAAAACAATTCAAGACACATAACATCGTATATTCTGTTAAATTAGTAAATTGTAGTAGGTATTTTATATTACATAAAGATAACAACAAGATATGTTTATTAATTTCATTCAAATGATAATATTATGTTAAGATTATCGATATTCTAAGAAGATCCGTTGTAGGGCCGAAGACGATTGTGTCTTCATGATAGATGGAGCGGTTGCAGATCGTTAACCTCTTGCACAACCCGTTTTATACTTTGTTACTGGGAGGGTCATTTTATTAACTGCCTTATTGTTTTTATTAACTTATTGTGCATAATATAATGTGTTCCTTTGTATGATACGTGCGTAAGTATTTTTTTTTTGTTATGTTATAATTTGGCAGAACTTGGTGCACACATTCGTCTCTTTAAACCGGCGGCATAGCGGTAGCGACTGCTGTCCGTAAAAATTTGTTTGTATAATAGTAGTTCATGGGCAAGCCGAGCTACAATAAAAAAATGGCTGTATGGGCCTTGTTCCCTTTGCCTTCCCAGAATGGGAGAACTTACAAAAAAAACTTATAGACTGTGGTGCGGACGACGGGACAAGGCACCTAGACGACGCGATAACATAAAAATATTTTTTTTAAAACCGCGATAGTAAGCTGTACAAAACAATTTAGTTAAAATATGTTGGCATGAAGCCTAAGAAAAAATTTCATGGAAGTATCATATCTCCGCCACAATTGTTTGAAAAAATTTGATCGAATCCAAACTTTATTTTTCATGTATTTATAACAAGAGGAATGTACCTTATCAATCTGGCCACTCGTCTTCTCACGCCGGCATAGCGGTCATTTCTCTGCAGTAGCAGTTGGCAGTTACCTGAACAGCACTACTATATATGTATATATAAAAAATCTAACTCGAATCGTATTTAATCCCTTATGAATTCACATATAATATTTTGTAAAATAAGTGCCTAAGTAATATTTTAATTTTATTCTTTTGTTACAGTTCCCGACTCCAGCTAATTCAATTAATGAAACGGATGAAAATAACATTACTACTACTAATGGAACCTCAGCGAGGTGAATAACATATGTTATTGTGCATTATCTAAAAGTTATAAACGCCTTAAAAAACTAATAAACAACCCACAAAAGCCAACAATCACTTTCTACTGCCAACATAATCTCAGAAAATAAATAAAGCTTATTATTTCAAATTTTCAGCAATAAGTATTTAAATAAAATGACCCTATCTCCCAGCACGTTACCGGAATCATCTTTGGATCTGTCGGGAAGTGCAAGAGCTCTTCTGATTCGTCTACTGGAACGTGATCCCAGACGGCGCTTGCGCAATTTGAGACAACTGCAAGAAACTGCTTTCTATATGGGTTTTCATTTTCAAAATGTTCAGAAGAAAAAGGTACATTTTATACATCTTTGTTACTTAGGTATTTACTAGAAAATATTAATATATTATATTTCTTTTTTTTCCAGCAGTCTCCTAGATTACTTCTTGAGCAGCATTTTCCTGATGGCCCACCAAAAAAGACAGTTAACAGTCACATCATCGACTCCTGTCAAGAGGAATTCCTTGACTTTGATTAATCAACTACTTTAGTTCAAATAAAACAATGATTTGGAATATAAGGGCGCACAATATTGTTCAATTCCATTCCTTTTCATACATTGAGTTTCATAATATGTTGCATAAATTTTCATTTGCAAGCCATTTATTTTTATTTTATTTTTTATGTAATTCGTGTTATATTAATTTAATTATCATATTATTATAAGTATAGAGAATCTTATAGTTGATACAATAAACAAATAATAAATATGCGTTGTTTACTATTTGAGCTGATGAACCTTTTCAATGCTCGGAAAATAACCCATATAACGGAACGTTTTCTTCGTTTTTGACAGTTCTGAAATTGAAGGAGTAATTTGTTAGACATTTCATTGGAAAAATGGCTGCTTTTATTACTAGGGCCGTATTTCAATACATGAGAAACCCTTCTACACGGTCCCTTTCACATGCCGCAACTGCCGGTGGACGTGGAGGTTTGAACTTTTTTATTTTGTTCCCAAATTATGTAACCACCTAACCTCGTAAATATCGCCATTGTTTTTACTTTTTAGGTGGATACAAATTGTGGAAGAAATTGTTTTTCCTCGTCGGAATACCTGCTGTTGCGCTTGGTATGATCAACGCGTACTTAGGTCATCAAGAACACGCCCATGAGGAACGCCCCGAATTTGTTCCCTATGAATATATGAGAATCCGCCGCAAGGTAGTTATTTAGCAACTCTACAAAAGGATGTTTTTTATACATTCACATATTCATTAAATTGTTTATTTTGATAATAAGATCGGTAGAAAACAATTATTTCAGTATTAACTGATAACAATACTAAGAAAAGTTGTTATTTCACTGATTTTTACCAGTATTTAAAAAGTTCCAATATTTATATAACATTGATATTGCAATTTATGGAAATAGTACCTATATTAGAAAATGTTACACCATAATCAAGGTGACTACAATAATCATAAGATGGACATAATCATGGACAGTAGTTGATATTATTATCGTCACTATTTTTATTATAATTTAACAGTATATTTACTGCTACGTTTTTATGGTGGTATTTTCTAGGTTTTCCATACAAAATTTCCAGTAATAAAATCAAATGACAACTACTCCCAGCTTCAGTGCTTATTCTATTTAGCACACAATCACCATGTCTAAAATATTTAATTCTAATTTAAATGTTTGTCTACAGCGTTTCCCATGGGGCGATGGCAACAAATCTCTCTTTCATAACCCCCACGTCAACGCCCTCCCTGATGGCTATGAAGATTAGAAATGTTATTTAACTATTTTATTTGTATTTAGTTGAAATGTGAGAAATTGTTTGGTGAAATAGATACTTTTTTTTCAATTGTGATAAGTCAATAAAGCTTATTAAAACCAATGTTATCTGATTATTTGTGTTTCCTTATATTTTTATACTAGAGTAGTGTGTATATTCTTTATAGAATCGGAGATTGTGTGGCTTTGGATTAACTATTTGATAAGGAACTAGAAGCAAGCATTAATATTATAGATAAGATGGAGTTCAATCTCCTTCATAGATTTTTGAAAGTGACGGTTAGGTAATGTGATTTTCATTAGAATAATAAAATTCAGATTTATTTAATTGTACATCTTTTTCTGTTTACAAAAATATTTGCGTACGTAAGTTTGCATGGTGGAACGGAACGTTAATTAAAATGTCAAAATTAAATATAATCCTTCAAAGTTAAATGTATTTTTTCTTCGTTGAATTGTGAGTAGTTGTTATCCATTTTTATTTAGTCGCATTATTCATAATCTCAAGAGAGTGGTTTCGATTTAATCTGTGGGTTTCGATCGATATTTGTTGAGTATTGTATTCTGTCTGAATACAGTGTTCGGTGCTTTGATTCGTTTATTTTTACTGCGATTTAATCCAGAAACATTAATAATGGTGCATACTTTCTAGTCATATACAAAGTTTTAATTCTTGATTCACTATGCAACATATATCAGTAAAAGAGTTCGGTAATGTGTGTTGGACTGAAGTGTACAACCGCATTATAGGAGCCGTAGTCTTTATTGATGATGCAAGTGCTGAATGCCTACATTGGGAAGGTGGCTTAATGAACTTGCTAAATGGAGGTGCTGTTGCAGTGAAAAGTTTGTCACCTTTTGAGGTAAATTTTACATTAATTATTTAACAGCTGTTTTCCTAGATTGTGTGCTATTCTTATTTGTGTTTTATTTCTTCTTTAAATAATAACATATCTGCGTTATCTGATATACAAATAATTCCTAAATAAAAATCTCATCTTTTAATATGGCACTGCAAGCTTCAGACAAAGTTGTTATACGCCGAGCTACAATAAAAAAAATAAGAAATGTCATCTTTACTACTTTTAACAGAGTTTTGGAGGGAAAATGAAAAACACATTCTCTTGTTTCTTTTAGTCTGCTGACAAAGAACACAAGAAGGCAGTCTTCATTTCACAAACAACATCAACGCAGCTCCAAACTATAAGAGAAATAATAAGTGTTAGTAACTTTAGTCATTGTATTTTAATATCGACTGCTAGCTTTGAAGTAGTTTATTTGGAACTCAATGAAGGTGAAGATGCAGGTGGCTTGCTTTCATCTGGTAAAGCTCCAGGAGAAGCTAATAAAAGATTGAATTCTATGATTTTGGAATGGATGAAGAAAGCTGTAAGTATTATTAGTGTTTTTTTTAATAAAAAAAAAAAACAAAAGTATAAACATTAGCCTTAATTTTTGATCTTTTCTTTTTCAGCAAAGTTCAGTAGAAGTGGTCCATATTCCAATCTTCACGATATCACCTACAAATATATTATTTTTAACACCACCTCATTCAAAAATATTTCCATCATATGATGGTAAATTGATACCAAGTTCTCCGGCATTTGATCTGTACACCCTCCAAAATGAGGAACGGGAACAGATGAGACGTCTCGCCAGCAGTTTAAACAGCATGTTTCAATCAATGAATCTGAAGGAGGATGTTTTCTTTATGGGCACTTATAGCTCGATTTTAGCTGGGATTTTGGATAATAATCCGGTTTCCCTTGAAAGACGAAAGGTATATGTTTGCATTAAAATTGTTTTACTTAAAGAGTGGTAGGCAGACTGATGATGGTTATTTATCCAGTCTGCCTTCCTGGGATGGTACCACCACTTTCAAATGTAACACCCATGAAGTGACTTTGTCGCATTTCGGGAATAGTTTGAAAGTAGCCAGGTATAACGAGAGGAGTGTGCACTGTCAATCTAAGATGGTACATGCTCGTCTCCTCAAGCCGGCATAGTGGAGACGACTGCTGACCGCACAGGTTTCTCTGTAGTAGCAGTTGTTTCCATTCATGGACCGCACTCTAGCTTTACACCAAGCGGAGTGTTGTCACATGCCGAGCTACAATAAAAAAAAAAACTTAGGCTCATCGAACTTGTGTCAAAAATACGGCACTATTTTGAAAGTAGGTGGCGCTATTTTGCCATAGTTGACTGTACTCTGCCTGATGTTAATTGCAGTCCATGAGCGAAGACTACCGCTACCACAGAGACATGTCTGCAGGTAGTAGTCTATTTACTATGATGTCTATTTATAGGGCAGACAGGTTAATAGGGCTTATTCAAAGTGGTGGTACTACCCTAGGGTTGCAGTCTGTATTAATAACCATTGTCACTGCACCAATTATTCTTTTTTTTTTGCGATATTTGCAGTCCTTTGCAAATAAAATTATATGCCTGCCAACGCACCATGCACAACGAGTGACCATAGCTTGTCAATATAGCGAGAGGAGTGTGCACTGTCAATAGATGCTACATGTTCGTCTCCTCAAGCCGGCATAGTGGAGGCGACTGCTGCCCGCACAGGTTTCTCTGTGGTAGCAGTTGTTTCCATTCATGCACCGCACTCTAGCTTTACATCAGGCGGAGTGTTGTCACATGCCGAGCTACAATAAACAAAAAAAAAATGTGGAAGCCTGCAAGGAATCTACAACTGCCAATGCGGAGATGTATAGGGCACTGTTGATTAATCCGCCACTGCCACCAGTATCTCTAGTTTATACATTTAATTTCTGCTTCCAGAACTGTACCAACCAAGCAGCTTTAATATTATTGGATAGGTCGATGGACCTGGCAAGCGTTACTAGTCATTCCTTAGAATCAATGCTCGATAAAGTAATGTCGGTGTTACCAAGATTTCCTGGACATTCCACTGATGTTGCCGTGGATATGTCACCTCTATGTGAAGCTAATGTGTATGTTATTTTAATTTTTTTTTAGACACCAGAAGAAAGTCCCACTTCTACTAGGAGTTTTCCGTAAGTTACGTCACACGAATTTTATGATGTTGCATAACTGGGCTGATAACCATCATCAGTCTGTCTACCACTCTTTAATCTTTAATAAGCCTGGTGAAGTTTACTAATACCAGTTCTCAATTCCCCAATTTTTTTGATAAGTAATTTTTATTTCAGTTCCTCTGGAAGTGGTGATGTTGAACTCAGTCCTGGTTATCTCTACCATGCGAACGATGAATCATCCATACAAACGTTTAAGCATATGATAAATAAGTCACAGAAAGAGGTCATGTTGCATCTCTACAATAAGCTGTCGAGAATTGACTTGAAATCTCCTGGAGGAACAAAAATTCTGACCAAAGTCACGCCACAGAGCGTAGATAAAATTGTTTCTGCTACCAAAGGTAATATCTAGTTTTTTTAAAATAAGCATATAATAATTTTGAAGAATACTAGCTTTTAAAGAACAGTAAGCAGACTGATGATGGTTATTAGCCCAGTTTGCTGTCTTAAAGTAGTATTACTATCGAATGTAACAGAATACAGTGTGAATCTGGATAGTGCACATTCGTTTCCTCAAGCCGGCATAACAGAGAGGAATTGTAGATACAATTCTTACTAACAGATGTAGTAGCAGTTGTTTCCGTTCATGGCCTGTACTCTAGGTTATCATTAGGCGGAGTGTTGTCATATACCAAGCGTATTGTACTATAAAAAATTTATACATAATTGAAGTATGGCCAGGCCAGGCTGAGAAACAGAATCAATTCTAATTGCTTTTGAATTACACTTGAAAGTTGTACTGCGAACTAAGCTAGTAATTACCATCTTCAGTCTGTCCACAATTTTTTAGTTTTTATTATTTTTTTCTAGGCAACTATGATGTAATTAAGAAGAATCTAGGCCTCCTTCAGCAGTCTCTAGCTATAATGCAAACTTTAAAATCACCTCAGCATGTACAAATTGAACTAATTATGAATTTAGAGAAACAAGTATTGCAAAACATGGCCACTAGTATGGAATCCACTAGCGTTTTGAATCAGGTATCTATTTTACTTGATATTTATTAACTTAGTAAGCTTAGTCCCTGAGACTTTTCATTACAGATGGCACGAATAGTTATTTGGCCGAATACTGAATATTCAGCAACACTTAGTACTTTCCGCGGGTGACAAGTCAGAACAGACTTACGTGTTCAAACTTGCATCGCTAAATTAGTACGTAGATGCGGACAGTTTTCTAGATCGGACAGCAGACATTTACAAGTGGTGGTCAGCAAACGCAAAACAATATCATACCCTTTCACAATTAGCTAAGATTTATTTATCATCTCCCGGTAGCAGTGTATTGGTGAGCGGCTGTTTTCGGAAGCAGGTATAATTTATAAGGAAAAACTCAATCGTCTGTTATCGACAAATGCTGAAAAATTGTTTGCATCCATCATAACTTACCACTGGTAGATTTCAAATATTAATATGTTAATTTGTTGGTTAAATAAACATTTTTGTGAGTAATATTTTGAGTTCTTTTTGCCGAATAGCCGAATACCGAATAGTTGCAGAATATGCGTGGCATCACTGATGTATCCGTTCTGTTAGGTTATACAATACAGTTAATATTGTAATATTTCAGATAAGCCACATAATAAAAACACGAAAGGAGCGCAATCTCTGCCTCGACCGCTTACTTGCATTGCTTATCTATGTATACAGTCTAGCTGGCAACGACATAGCATTCTCAAAGGAACATGAAGACAATTTAAAAGGCGCATTGAGCGAGGCAATTTATGAAGATCAAAAAGATTTATTAATGAATATCGAAGACATTGATGTGACAAAAGAAAAATGTGAACAAATTGCTACAAATATTATTGAGAAGCTGCAAGAAGTCGCTTTAATACGTGTTTTTATGTTTAAGTATGTTTCTTTTTATTATTTTATCTTAAATTTGGGTCTTTCGTGTTCATTATCACTATTATTATGGAGAATTATATTAATTAAGTAGAGGGAGTCTGCTTTGGCAACATTTGTCAAGCCATCATAGCAAAGGTAACTGTTGCTTGCATACGTTT
Source organism: Tinea pellionella (assembly GCA_948150575.1). NCBI lineage: Eukaryota > Metazoa > Arthropoda > Insecta > Lepidoptera > Tineidae > Tinea > Tinea pellionella. Next base: position 6,071,603 of record OX411258.1, read on the forward strand.
GGTCATACTGGTGGTAGCAGTTGTCTCCACTCATAGTTAACCTGGATGGTGCATATTCATCTCAGAAAATCGGCATAGTGAAGGTGACTGCTGCCTACAGACATCTGCTGTAACAGTTGTGAGTGGGGGGACTCACTGAAGTATTTTTTTTAGGTACACATCTGTAATAAAGCCATCTGAGTCAGGGTCAGGTCACGAGTATCGCGGTGTCTTTCAGCAAATGTTAGATGATATGGTAGATCCTGAAGTGACGGAGTTATGCGACTTGCATCACAAGAATGAGGGAATTAAGGGGGAATTATTACGATCTTTCAGGTGAATATATAATAGATTATTTTTATTGTAGTTAGAGTGCAACTGTGACCATAGAAATGTCTGCAGGCAATAGTCGCCTCCATTATGCCGGCTTGAGGAGTGCACAGGTACCTGCTACATTCTGACTGGTACCTGTGGTATTTCACAGTTCAGTGTAGTCACTTGAGAATAATAATTTGTTTAATTTTCAGTACAATTCTTCTGCCACGACAAAAGTTGCGGGCAAATAATCATCCTCTGGAGGCTCCCGTCATCATTATGTATGTTATCGGTGGTGTGACAGCTGAGGAATGTATGAAGTTGCATCGTAGTTTCATAACAAGCGGGGTCGATGCACAGTTTCTCATTGGTGCTACCAAAATGACAACCCAAGTCGAGACTATGCGCGATATATTTAGAATTTAAACTTTACCAGTAGATGTTATGCTATGCCACACAATTCTGTGCCATCCGACAAGGCACACTCCTCGAGTTATACCTGTCTACTTCCAAGCTGATTCTGAAATATGCTGGTTGTAAGGGTTGTTTTGAAATTAATGTTTGGCATATTAAGAAATTGGTATTATTAAATTATGTAGAAAATTGAGTAGAAAAAAATTACATGCCAATAATAGCATGAATTGGAGTAGGGATCGAACCCACGTCTTCAGATATGATGTTGATGTTCTGACCACAAAACGCAGTAGTTTAATTTTGTTCAATAATAATAAGTATAATAAAACTCAACACGTCGAATCCCATACATTTTGTATTCAATTCGATCAAGTGACAACTTGAATGGACGATACATACCAACTAGCGTATTTTTCCCTATCGTTTATTTGACTTAAATACTAAATTCCTTTTATTCTTATAGCTAATTGCAAATTAATATGCCTCACTATTTTGTCAATTTTATTTATTTGGCGCAATAATTAAAAATATTAATTTTTATTAGTTATATTTTTAAACAAATTGCGTTTGTCATTTGTTTTTTTAAGTTTTTTTAGATTTATAAGTCTCATTGTGATATTGTTTATATTGTATGTAAAATTTATTTTTTGTTAGTGTATTTATTTGATGTGAATTTTATATTTATATTTAGAATGTGATGAGTTTTTTATTATTCAAATTTTAATCCAATGTTCAATGTATTTAGGTATATTATCAAATAAATAATTAAACCTGGTAGAGAAAAATTGTATGCTAATTGCAAACGGGACTTCCCACGATCCCGTAATGCTAAGCTAGAGTGCGATCTATGAACGGTAGCAACTGCTACCGCAGATAAAAGTCTGCAAGCAGAAGCCTCCGCTATACCGACTTGTAGAGCATGTTAAATATAAATGAGGAGTACGAGTTTACCAATAGAATCGCTGATGATATTGTCTGATTGGCTACTATGAACAGTGGCGGCGCTAGACCAGAAATGGAGCGTTCGGCGGCTTTCAGAGTCAATTTAAGCTTTTTTTTAGTTCGTCATGTCGCTTATACTCCTCAGACGCAAGCTCGCCTATGTCGCTGAGGCCTAGCGCCGCCACTGCGTATTAGAAGTCTGTGAGCAACCAGATGTGGTTGGTTCGGCTCAATATGAGATACAATTAGAAAACAATGTGTTATACTAAAATAAAACGCTTTGAGCTAGTAATTTGTGTTTTTTTTTCCTTAATTGATCCGTTGGCTTTACCATCCTAAGTTACGCGTGAAGTAGGGTCGCTGGGGGCGTCCAGAGTGTCCGGATACACTCCCTCTATCTTCCCTATAATCAATAAAATGTCTAAGAATTATATATAGGTGGTAAGGAATATCGAAAAATTGTTTTTAGAAAAGGACTGCCTATTTTTAGGCCTGCTTGATGTTTAAAATATTAAACAATAGTCTAAAATGATATCCAATTTTTTCATTAATTTATTTCAATTATGTCAGCACATAGCTTACCAATCAATTAGACAATCTTTAATTAAATAAAAAATAAATATCAATTTTTGAACTGAAAAGGCTTATTACTCAATAATCTGAGTAAAAAAAATAAAACTGATTGGTGATAAGGGATGGACATTTATTTACCTACACAATAAACTAAAAATCATTGACGAACTCGAGAAAAAAAAATGTGAGCCCATTTCTCTTAGGCGTATAGGTATTCTCCTTTTCTTTCCTATAAAGTTTATTAATGATTAGGAACTGTAAGTCATTTGTACTATTATGTATTAATATGTACTTTTTTCGGCTATGCCAATCCTTTTTTTAGTATGATAAACGATCGACTAGTTGGAAAAAGGACACCTACCTTTTTTTAACCTGGTTTTAAGGTGAATTTTTATTTCGATTTGATACCTAAAACCGTATGCTGAAATTGTTGAAAATTAAACAGAAAAAACGCGAAAACAATAGCCAATGTTACGTCATAATTAATAAAAGAAAAACAAACATTAAAAATTAAAAAAAAACAGTTTATTTATATTTTTACAAATTTCCAATATGCTGTGTACATATAAAGAAATACGAGTTTTGAACAAATATAGATAATTACAAACAAACAACGTAGTTAAAATTAAAACACAAATTAGTCGACACCTTCGGCGATACCTCCTTTTCTATAATCGGCGTTTGCGTAGATTCCTGTTTTGTTTCTGTAAATTGCGCATACGACTGAGCCCCTGCCACGATATCTCTCCATCGCGTGTCCTTTCGCTTTTAGACCGTCTAATACATCCTGAAAAATAATTCAAAATAAATTATCTACGTGTATCTATGCAAATAAATAACAAAGCGCAAATATTTTTGTCCTATATAAGGGTGGTTTGCACCAGAGAAGGCCGGTTAAAGTAACTTTGACTGTTACTTTAACTTTAACTTTGACAGTTATCTTTACTTTTACTCCACGCGCGTTGCACCATCGTGTAAATTAATTCGTTATAGTTAAAAGGGTTGCTGGTGTAATGAGGAGTTAGATAAATAATACAAGATTTAAATGAATTCTCTCAATACAAACAAGAGCGGCTTTTCAAAGATTTGACGTTAGCGACATTGATTTAACTATTACTTTAACTTTGACCGGCCGAAATTCGCCAGTAACGGTTAAGGTTAAAGTAATCGTCAAATGTGACAGATTTTTTTTGAAGCAAACCAATTTTAACTTTAACCATTACTTTAACGTGACAGTAATAGTTAAGTCATATGGTGCAAATGGACATTAGTATTTACTCTAATTACAATCTAAATAAAGAGAAATTACAAATGACTGCTAAAAAGTCCTATGAATTGACATTAAGGTCCAATTGCACCAAAAGGCCAGTTAAAGTTACTTTGTAACATTTTGCGATGACTAACGGTTACGTTTACATTTACTCCACACGCGTTGCACCAACGTGTAAATTCAAAACGTTATCAATAAAAGGGTGGCTGATGTAATGAGGAGTACATTCCCGAAAAATTAATAGAAAAACATATTCTTTTCATACACTTGAGGTAAGTGACATCGGTTTAACTTTGACCGGCCAAAATTCGCTGGTTACGGTTAGCGTTTAAGTAAACGTCAAAACTGACAGGTTTTTTTTTTGAAGCAACCAAAAATTTTAACCATTTCTTTAATGTGAAAGTAATAGTTAGGTCATCTGGTGCAATTTTACCTAAAACATAAACTTTACTAAATCTTAAAAAATCAATAAATACAACACTTGATTATTCCTATTAAAATTATAAAATAAGAGTATTTTTAAGAATTATTTAATAAAAAAAATTGATAATAATAGGTTGGGGAAAAAGAAATCCATTATTTTTGCGTGAAATTAAAGACTTTATTTAACATATTTCAGATTGTCCGATTTGGGTCAAATGTGCACCGTTTTGTTGTATAATTTATTACCATTTTAATGGTAGCTTCATAATGCCTCTCTCATAGAAGTCTTGGTCCTACAGCTATCTACCGAAAAATAATGGATTTCTTTTTTCCCCAACCCAATATTTAAACACAAGGCTTTGGTTATATCGTTCTTTAAACATTTACCTGAATAATGCCGTATTCATATTCAATCTTCATTGGGAATATTTGATGATGAAATCTGGGTCCATCTACAGCTGTCTTTATATTTTGACCAAACCATAAGTTTCTTATTATTGCCTGAAAACAATACACACAATACAATGCTTCTGGGATGGGCAGGGGTTACTGAGCAGGGTTGGATGAATGCTACCGTGTACCCAAACCCTCAGCACTTAGGTGGCCATGAGGAGCACCGTGGGGTTTTAGTCGGTAGTCCTTACAACATACAAGATACAACATCATCTCGTATGCGCGCTGTTTGTAAGGGAGCCCGACATAGCCCTGGCACCTTCCCCGAGGTACTAGGGTATCCGGAAAGAAATATATGCATGCATGCAGCAGTCGCCTTCGCTAGGAGAGAAATATTTTTAAACGAATTTTTAAGGAGTGGTAGGCAGACTGATGATGGGTTAATAACCAGTTAATACCCAGTCTGCCGTCCTGGGGCAGTACCATCACTTTCGAATGTAACACCCGTGAAGTAACCTTGTCGCGTTTCGGGATCACTTTAGAAGTAGCCAGGTGACATTGTCTCCTCGAGGCGACGTAGTGGAGGTGGAGGAGGAGAGTGACGCCTGTAGAATTTTGATTGAGGTAGTAGTTGTTTCCGTTCATAGATCGCACTCTAACTAGAATAATAATAAAAAGAAACGTTGACAGTGCACACGCAGTTGGATTAAAATTAAAGTAAAAACTTACAAGAGCAATGGCTGTGGTAATCTTTGTGCCACCAGATGCACCGATGGTCATCTTAGCGTTGTAATTTTCATCGACAATAATAACTGGTGTCATAGAAGACAGTGGTCTCTTCCCTGGTTTTATGAAGTTCACTGGAGACGGCTTCAAACCGAAGTAATTGAGGAATCCCGGGTTTGAAAAATCATCCATTACATTATTCATAATAATACCCGTATTTTTTGTTGTAAATCCCGCGCCATAACTGAGAAATTAAATTAAAAACAATATTAAAGAGTAGTAGGCAGACAGATGATGGTTATTTGCCATCCTGGGGTAGTACCACCACTTTCGAATGTAACACCCGTGAAGTGACCTTGTCGCGTTTCGGGAATAGTTTGAAAGTAGCCAGGTATAGCGAGAGGAGTGTGCACTGTCAATCTAGATGGTACATTCTCGTCTCCTCTAGCCGGCATAGTGGAGGCGACTGCTGCCCACACAGGTTTCTCTGTAGTAGCAGTTGTTTCCATTCACGGACCGCACTCTTTACATCAGACGGAGTGTTGTCAATAAAAAAAAATCTTTTTATCATTTAACTATTTCTTATTGTATCCAATGCCCGCGGCTAACTTCCGAGACGCCATAAAGATTGACGCGATCTATATTCGTGTACAATGGACATAATATAACTATTAGACTTTGTTTAGCAGTACTTAGTTACATTATTGAATTACATAATAATAAAATTTAAACTCTATTCATGAGAGTATTAAGACGAATATTGTCTAATTGACGAATACCCGATTTGCTATTGACTTATTAATTAGCAAATACGCAAATGCAATCATACAATTATTTTTACTCTCTGATGCAATATTTATTTAGATTTCATTTAAGTTTCATAGACTGGAAAAGTCAAAAGTATAACGATAAGGAACTGGGGCTTAAGTCAATCGACAGTTGCTACGATTTGACATTTCACTGTCACCTAGGTAACGTACAATCAGCAATAGGTTAGCTGCACCATCTTAAGGACTATTTTTGCTTGTGCAGATCTACAAGCTCATACTCGGCCGTTTGGACATCGTTTACATCCATAATTGGCTAAAACCAAAGGAGGGCGTGCCACATACTCCTTAGAGCTCAGTTAATTACTTTTTAAAGTGCTACAGGGCCAACTAACCAACTTTGCACAGGCACTAACTGTAGTAGTGACAAATCCTTAATTTAAACTGAATAATTGAAAATAAACTAAGTGAATTCAATTTTAAAATAAATAGTACGTTAATTACAAAGTGTTAAATATATATTTTTTAATATCTGTTTTTTTATAATTTATTTCACAGTGGAAGCTATTGGAAATCGATTTATACGAGTGTGGATTATAGGTATAAAAAATATGCTTACTAATAATTAACGGAACTCGTGACAGACACAGCATCTCCACTTTGTGATAATATTGAAATGTGTGCAGTACCAGCATCTTCTTTGAAGTAACTATCAACACCATAATAAGCCGTATCATTGCTAGTCATGGTGTCGTTAATCTTCAACCGAATTGCTTCTCCATACTCAGGTGATGTTAGTTGATCTACAATCTAAAAAACACATATAAGTTTATTTTACGAAGAAAAGGAGAATGCCCAAGAAAAATGGGCCCACAATTTTTCTCTCGAGTTTGTCGATGATTTTAGGTTCATTTTGTAGGAAAATAATTCTACTGCCTTAGTTAAAAAAATCAGTTTTTAATTTTTTCACCCGTGTAATTGAGTTATTAGATGTTTTCTGATGCAAATTCGAGGTTATTATTATTTTAAAAGCTTTAATAATTAAAAAAATATATATAATAAAATATTGTCTATTGATTGGTATATAATTAAAATGAATTAATAAAAATAAGATATTATTTTAGAATATTGTTTTGTTACCAAACTATTAGGTATCAAGTGGGCCCAAAAACGGGCATTCTCCTTTATTCAGTTTATTAATAAAAATAATGCAAAAGCAATCACGTCAAACCAGCTAGTCTAGAATTGCCTCCGGATTAAACTTTACTTAATTAAATTTATTTCTGGTAACACAGAAATATCTAGTAAAATAGAGTCCACGTCTTTGTCATTCGTCAGCAATCGCAAACGCTCATGCCCTCTAGCTTAACATCAGACTTAACATAACACAGGCCCATGTGATTTATATTTACCTCTTTCAAATCTAAGAATTCTTCATCCCCCAAAGCGTTACGAGCGCTGTATGCATGCTTAAAAGCCTCTACGATTCTATGATAGGTTAATATGGTCTTATTAGTTGTGCTAATACTGTCTGCATTAAAATTATATCCTTTGAGAATATTTAAAATATATCCTAATAGCAAACCACTGCTTGGAGGACCAGGAGTGTAGAGTATGTCACCATTGTTCAAAGGAGCTGCTATCGCTTCTTTTATTATTGCTCTGCCAAGAAAAGAAAAACATGTTAAAACTTTAGTACTACTCTACTCTTGAAGATGGGCGGAACAACAGGAGGTAAGAACAAAAAGTAAGAATTTATGAATCGCAATGAATATCAAAAAACAGTTTTTGAAAAATTTCCTGGTCAATATGCAAATTTAATTATTTGTGTATTTTTAACCAACATGCTAGAGAAATTTATTTTGAAGTTTAATTGTATGTATATAAACATTTGTGATTATCGGCATGTTTCCTGTAATTTTCCATATTATAATGTAACCGTATTTACGCGTTATCGTTGTACCTATACAAAAAGATAGCATCTGTGCCATAATAATTAAAACTTTTGTCTGTTATTCATACAAATTAATAACAATAGCTTTATCAATAATAAAAGTATCACATTCATAAAGAATTTATGAATCATAATTCTGTTTTATTTTACAATTAATTTTCATTAACAATTTATACAATTTTCAACTTTATTTTCTAAGAAATACGTTATTAAATTGATAATTATATACAGTTCCAAAATTAGTTACGTTTAAAATTGCAAATACGTTTCACATTTGTGAATTAATAAATAAACGTGACAATCTTTAGTACCTAAGTATTTCTTATTATGACTCAAAACAAAAATTTTTTTATCGATGAATAAAATAATTCTATATATTATTAAGCCGCAATTAAACATTTTTGTATACATATAAGTCATAAGTGAAACATTAAAAAATAATCTAAAAAGAAAAAAACAAAAAAAAAATCTATTCTGTGAGATCTGAAAAAGTCAAACTTCAAAAACTATAACTACCATATACGTTGTGATACCTAGAACCCACTACAACCTGCCAGTGCCGGATTAAGCCAGCGCGGGGCTTGTAGCAAATTCTGTCAAGGGGCCCTTGGTTTGCTTTAGGTTCTCAAGTTTAGGGTATTAAATTAAATAAGTGGAAATGAAGCATAGCTTAAGGCGCTTCACGTTTAAGGCATTTAACGCTCCTATTTAAATTAATATTTTTAAATTACGGTCAGACAGGCGTTGGAGCGCGGGGCCCCCAAATTCGCGGGGCCCGTAGCATTTGCTACTCTTGCTACGTGGCTAATCCGGCACTGCAACCTGCATATATAAATTCAACCCTTGTAAGGAGTGTTCTGCATTTATCACCCAGTAACTGCTCTCGTTTTTGACGAGGTGCCAAGTAAACGTCTACGAGTTGTACATTTTACACAATGTAATAGGTACAAACGTTCTTTATCTCAAATTCCTTTGACTTCATAATTCATAATAATAACCACATTATTTAACACAACAATTTCAATAACGTCAATAGAGTTACAGATAAATATTATCGGATGCAATTTATATTATTTTGTTGACAAAGTTACAAAGATAAGAGATACTTATAGTCTATATTTAAATAACACACGACTTTGTAAACGATTTTGTTGTTGTTGTCGGACTTGCATTTAATTTTTATTCATTATTGCTAGTACTTTATCGGCACTATTGGTCTACTAAGCATGTAATTCTTTCATTTTGTAAACCGTCTTTTTGATGACTGTTTGTAGCTAAATAAAATAAATAAATAATGTATTTTACCACTGAATTATTAAAAATATGAATATTGAACATATAAATATGCCTTCGGCATACGGTTTCTCTAATAATTATATAATCCACTCTAAAATATTTAAGATGATGATTTGGCTGTAGACTAAAGTACTACGTCAGACTTGTGTATTTTAAAAATTATTGAGTTTTTGGCATAGAGATGATAAATACTATGGGAACAAAATTCATATATCGGACCCTCTCTCACTCACCTGCGCCTCTTCTTAGGAGGACGCAGGCCTCTTTTATCCCATTTCTCGCGTTTTTGTTTCGAAGCAGACGCTTCACGTCTGTTTCCACCTCTCATTCGTGCTGAAAAAACCCTTTTAGGGTTAGCAGCGGTTCTCTTTCAGATAAAAAAAATTCATATATCGGACATGAAAAAAGCGTAAGCCGCTACAAACGATTTGACAATGTTGCCGTCAAGTCGAATATTAACTGACAGAAAATCTAAACGTGACTGCGGCCATCTTTTCTCTCGCGTCACATTGGGAGCCTTATTGCTATCTAGTTGTATATATGTTGATATATTATTGATATATATTTTTTTGAATTTATTTATGTCTCTTATTTATTGAGATAACGATAATAGAATATACATATACCTACGGTGCTTTTCATGTTAAAATATTTTGAATATTAGATAGGTCAGTAAATGCTATATTTATAACTGATAAGTGATAATAGGTAATTTGTGTGATAAATATTTAAGTCTAATTACCTACCTATGTTTTGAAATTATTTAAGGTCGTCTTTCAAATAAAAATATCTTTCAAGTTAGGTCTTTTATTTTTGGAAGTGTATATGTAAAGTGATTATTATTCCCTAGTCCTAGGTTTTCTATAATTATGTAGTTGATTCCTAACAATTCCAAGACAATGTACAACTAATTCCGGCTGCAGCACGTTAGAAAATAACCGTCTCAGCTGTCGAAACAAAGTTAAGACTATCCCCCCTTTAATCTTAAGCAATAAAGCAAACTTGATGGTGCTGTAATAATAACGATACCCGATTTCTATTGGTCGATGTTTAGGCTACTGAAAAAGTGCAAGCGAATATTGACCTTAAGGTGATGCAGTTAACCTTTTGCCTATAGTACATGTATTCGTATTTATTTAGTTTTTTAAGGTATTTCTACCACATAGAAATGTGTGCAAGCAGGGTGTGGGTCTCTCGTTACACCTGGCTGGATTTCGAAGGCGACTCACTTCACGGGTGTTACACTTGCTAGTTATCTTTTTAAATTATTATTGTAACTCGACACTCCACCTGATGTTATGTAGGCCAGCAGCCGCCTCCCCTATGCCGGTTTGTGCACGATTCAAGTTTGATAGGAAACAGTCTTCTAGTCTTATAATTATTAACGGTTTCTTGATTAAATTTTATGCTAGATTGCATGCTAGATTTGTTTTAGTATTAAATTATAACGTTTTTTTTTCTATTAATTTTTTATTCTAATTAAAATAATTATACCTAATACTTACTTATAATTAATTAAATCTTCTTTGGTAACAATACTGTGTATGCGGTCGAGGTCTGCAATAATATCATCAGCTAGACTTCCATTGTAGAAATCATCACCACCCTTATCAGCTATCCTTTCTAATGTATTGCAGAGTTGCTCATAAGGCTTTATATGAGTGCCTGGTGGATAGAAATCCTTCTTCTTTTCATCGTAATATGTTTTCCTGTTAAATTAATTTTATTATTAATATTCTTAAAGCGGCCGTGGTCTAGCGGTAAGACGAGAGACCCCCGAAGACGAAAACTCGAGACTTCGAACCTCGTTAAATTTGACCGGTACCAATGTAACTTTGTTATACGTACTTTGGTCGCCTATAGGCACTGTTAAAGAGTGGTAGGCAGACTGATGATGGTTATTTATCCTGTCTGCCGTCCTGGGGTAGTACAACCACTTTCGAATGTAACACCTGTGAAGTGACCTTGTCGCGTTTCGGAAATAGTTTGGAAGTAGCCAGGTCTAGCGAGAGGAGTGTGCACTGTCAATCTAGATGGTACATAAGCGTCTCCTCAAGCCGTGACAGCACTTCTCCTAATATAAAGCTCGAGTGCGGTCCATGAATAGAAACAACTGCTACTACAGAGAAACCTGTGCGGGCAGGCCTCCTCGCCCTCAATATGCCGGTTTGAGGAAATGAGCATGTACCATCTAGATTGACAGTGCACACTCCTCTCGTTATACCTGGCTACTTTTAAACTATTTTGCGAAACGCGACAAGGTCACTTTACGGGTGTTACATTCGAAAGTGGTGGTACTACCCCAGGACGGCAGACTAGACAAATAACCAACATCAGTCTGCCTACCACTATTTAATAGTGCCTATAGGCACTGAGCGACCAAAGTACATATAACAAAGTTACATTGGTACCGGTAAGAATTAGCGAGGTTTGAACACGGGTCTCACCGATCGTGAGTTCACGCGTCTCATCGCGGCCGCTCTTAGAATAATAAATAAAAAGAAATATATAAATTTTTTAATATTTACCGCAGATTGGAATCATTGATAATGTACGGAGCTACAAGGCAACCGTCGTGTAAGGCTTTTGACATTATGTAACCCTCCCGACATAACTCCAGTGTGGGTTGTAATAATTCTTTCCAGGGCCGAATACCCCATTTTTGATGTGCTGCCCATAGACCACGGACTTCACCCGGTATTCCAATTGCAAGAGGACCTGCGAATATTTTTTTTTATTGTAGCTCGGCATGTGACAACACTCCGCCTGATGTAAAGCCAGAGTGCGCTTCATGAATGGAAACAACTGCTACTACAGTCGCCTCCACTATGCCGGCTTGCGGAGACGAGCACGCACCATCTAGATTGACAGTGCACACTCCTCTCGCTATACCTGGTTACTTTCAAACTATTCCCGAAACGCGACAAGGTCGCTTCACGGGTGTTACATTCGAAAGTGGTGGTCTACCCCAGGACGGCAGACTGGACAAATAACCATCATCAGTCTGCCTACCACTCTTTAATTACATAATTTATTACCGCAATAATATTATCTGCTTACATTAATACAACAGAGGAAGATACGGTACACTCTTCTGTTGTTTCAATATTGAAAGCGGACCAGACACACTACTACACGCGGTCACCCACACACTTACAGTATCAATACTCATGCACAATAGACAAAGATAGAAAGACGTTGCCTAACTGCACAACGCGAAAGAGACAGATTGCTGTCACTCGTTCACGTACGTCACAAGTATGTCAGCTAGACGTAGTTTGCGGGGTCCACCTTTTAATAGTGCGTAACGTATCTTCCTCTTTTTGTTTTAACTTAAGGTTAAATGTGTTTTATTATGAAATTATAATGAAAGGAGAATGCCCATTCGCATAAGAAAAATAGGACCACTAGTTTTTTTCTTGAGTTTGTCGATAATTTTTAGTTAATTTTCAAGAAAAATAAATCTACTGCCTTACCAATCAGATTTTCACCCGGGTTATTGAGTAATTAGACTTTTATTGATGCAATATTTGAGGTTACTAATTATTATTATTTTAAATGCTTTAATAATTAAAGATATCTGTTTTTTTACGTAATTAAACATTGTCTATTGATTGGTAAATGATGTGTTGATATAATTAAAATGAATTAATAAAAAATAAGATATTATTTTAGAATATTGTTTTGTTACCAAACTATTAGGTATCAAGTGGGCCCAAAATTCTCCTTTAATAGAAAAAAATCATACTGTCCATGCCTAATCTATATCCATTCCCAGATAACTAACTGGTTATTTTAAAATTATAGTCTTATTTGATGTTTATTTAATTTACCTATTATTTTAAACAAAATAATGTTATCAATAAAGAGAAATTACAAGAAAGCTGTTAGTTAGCGTTTGAGATTACTGAACCAGATTCAGTGAAAGCTGTTTGTGAAGCAGACAAATTCATATGGCAAAGCTTTTGACAAAAGCTCTATATGACTACGTAACTAGATAGGTGCATGGTCATTTTTTTTTGTTCCTCGACATTAACGTAAAAACCAACACCTGAGCGTCCATACATTTTGTTTTACAACATTGTTTGAAGGATAGCAGATGTATGTTGAAATTAGGTAATTTTATAACTTTCTCAGCACTAATTATTATCGCAAATCACTATAATAAACAAATAGCTACGGCACAGAATATATAAAATGTTTACAATATTTAAAATGCATTTTATATATTCAGTGCCGTAGCTATTTGTTTATTATAATGATTTGCGATAATAAATCTGCTATGTTTCAAACAATGTTGTAAAACAAAATGTATGGACGCTCAGGTGTTGGCTTTTACGTTAACAAGACTCCGCTTGTTGATAAGCTAGAGTGCAGTCCATGAACGGAAACAACCGCTACCATAGTCAACTTTTTTCTGGCAACAGCCACCTCCGTCATACCGGTTTGAAATGTATAACGTGCACCGTTCAGGTTGACAATCACACTGTAGCGTGGTTTGCTACCTTATTCTCTTAGGGTGTCCTAATATGGATTCAGGGCGTTGTCACCGTCAAATTAATTAATAATTAATTATTACTCGTATTTGAATTAACATAAACATTAATGGAACAATATGGCATATTCTAGTAATTACGACTTCCCACATAAACAAGTATTGTTATATTCAGTCAGGGCTGGTCAACCCATTACAGCAGAGGGCCGCACTTTACGTAAATATGCACTTAAAAATGTAATTCAAACACAAGATGAATAAAACTTTAATTCAATATAAGTATATTAAATTAAGTAAATAAGTTGCAATTTCAAAATATAATACATGTTCATTCCGTTCGACCATGGCTCAAATATGTACAAAAATATCAAGCACCTTTTTGAGCCGGAATAACAAAGGCCTTGGACCACATGTTGCGCCAATATTAAAAAAAAATCATAATTCTTGGTGAGCAACCGTATTGTTCAGGCCTGATAATGTTGTATTTATTTTGTACCTATTCAAAGTGGAACAATGAACTAACGAGGCGGCGAACAAGCGTCAGTTTATGAAACGTGTGCAAGAAAATATGAAAATTGTGCAATACATGTGTTTTAAACAAAACAAACATGAATTAACAAAAATATTGTTTACCTATTTTATTGTAATGCGCAGTTTTATTTGGCTAAACAATATAACTATGAACTAAAAAAAAATACGATATAAAATAAATACAACGCCCTGACCCCAATTACCAGAATACCCTGTACTATCAGGACAAGGACAACGAAAACATTTAGCACTTTTTTATAGTAGTCCGGTACGTGATCATACTCCGTCTGATGCCAAAGCTAGAGGGCGGCTCAGAAAAATTACTAGGCAGGCAGCTTGCTTGAAGTGTCAAACGTGCACCATCCAAGTAGACAGGGCTTACCCCTCACGTTTTACACTACATCTAAAGTCGGCTACATAAGTTCTGAACTGTTTTCAGTGTTGCCTACACACGTTCAGTTGTAACTGCACAGTTAAACTAAGATCAAAGTCTTTATTTACACTTCTTGCTTAACGATGTACTGCAACTGTGCTGTACAGTTAAAACTGAACGTAGCCTATGTAGCCGCCACGGGTATTACAAGTGATGGTACTGCCCCAGGACGGTATACCAGGGTAATTACTTTCATCAGTCTGCCTACAACTTTTCAAACAAATGAATATTAGATTTTTTATTGTATTTTTTGGAATATTCGAATGCTGGAGTAATTATTCTTAAATTAAGATGAAAATTGCACAAAAAAATCGCTAGGTGTGTGCTGGTTTCGGCCACAGAATCAATAGAGAAGTTCTAATACAGGGGATCCCAGTTTGCAATCAGATCAATTTTACTTTTTTCAGTAGTAATAATAAAAGGATTAATTTTAACTCGAAACAGACCTTAGCAAGGGTAGGTACCTAAGCAAAAATTAACGTCTACTTTTTTTAGTAAAATAAAGTTAAAATATACTTCACTTAGGTAATATCTTTCACTGTTGAAGTAAGTAATGTATGAAAAAATATCTTGTAGGGACCCGAAAAATATTTCGGAGTTGTGTTTCCCTTAAAAAAAACCAACCTGTATATGCACTACTCTTGTCTCCCTTGTACATATCTCGTGTAGCTTTTCCGGGTGCGGTTTCCCTACCATTAACACCATACGCTGTTCGTTCACTCTTAATGTAAACTGTCATGAAGAATCCACCACCGACTCCCATACTTTGTTGGTTGAGGAGACCATTGCAGAACATAGCAGCTATGGCGGCATCCACTGCTGACCCATTCTTGTTTAATACATCCCTGTTGAATAAGGTTATATCTTATAGCTGGAAATGACATTATTCATACTCCTCTCGTCGTACCAAGCTTTTAGCCAAATATTTGAAAGTGGTGGTAGGTACCCCTAAAATTATGTAAAAGATGTGGCTGATAAAAATCTAGACAATTAATTAAAAAAACAAACTAAAAATGATTTGATAACTAATATTAAAAGTAAACAATATTTTTATTATATTATGTTATTAATTTGAGACCCATTTATTATTGGTTATCGCTTTAATATGTATTATTGTGTTATTCGAATTCGACACACATTTTTTTCATTCAATACAAATGTAATCTAAATAGGTACTTAATCATATTATATTCCTTTTGGAATTAGTGATAAAATTTATTTAACAATATTTAAGTAATATTCTTTAATAATTGCGTATACCTACAAAAGCAAATGGTTAATTCATAAAATTTAATTTATTCTGGGCTTAAAATTCTGATGAAACAGGGCTAAACGAAAGAAAATGACACACAAGGACAATTATCATAAACTTAATCAGATAATTTATTAGAACAAGGACTATTTATATTTCGCAGTATCTTATAAAAAGTATTTATAAACGTCCGTCGTCGCGGCGGCAGTATCGACAAAGTACTAATACCAGCTGATAATAACAAGGCCAGACACCGGCAACGTTTCCAAGGTTGTTATTGTGTATAAACACAACACCTACGCTATTCACACAAACAGATAATAGGACAAATCATACAGGAAACAATAAAACAAACATACAACTTAAACAGTTTATTTACTTAAACTAAATACCCACATGAAGGGCACAAATATGAACTAAAACTATCTAAGAATTAGTAACACAGTGTAACTGAACTTATCAGTTCAAAAAAAATTGAGATCAGCCATTTGGAACGATGTTGAATCCAAAATAGAAACGGGCTTCAACGTGGCGGTATGAGTTCGCACTCACCTCGACCTCGTATCTCCCCGGAAACACAACAATCCTTGGAAGTTCCACTGATCAGAACGAACGGCTAGACAGCTACCCGAAGTCGCTGCAGAGATTCGCCATTACGTTCATTTCTCGTTGGGCATTATCGTCTATTCCTTATACTCGCCGAGGTCCAAAATGCACTTGACAACTTTACTGTTTACCAGTTGTGTGCTTCTTGTTATTTTCCGTATTCATCAGCTTGGTGACGATCTTTCTAGAATGTCCGGACGGATCGAAGTGGTTGGTGTGAGCGTTGGCCTCCTTTTTGGTGCGTTGCTTACCGCCGTGGCCGGTAAAGATGTGTTTGTCATGGTCGAAATTGTAATGTTCATATTCGTCAAAGAACGTCTCAGACATGGTGAAGACTGGAGAAGAGATTTACTGGGATTTGCACTCACAAGTCGCAAAGAGCTACGAACGGTTTCTTGCAGAAAATGTTCGTGGTATTAGCGCGCGCTGGGTTTATATAGCTCCGTCTGCGTCACTGACCGCATGCGCGTCAATATATTCACTGCTACGTGATTGGCCGAGGCGAGTTTAGTCGATCGGTGTAGTCGAGTTCAGGCGACCCGGTTTTGTTTTTGTGTTAGTGTATGCATATATGAAATACTGTAGTGTGTGCAACGAACCGGTGTTGCTAGCGTAAATTTTTTTGTTCCACTAATATGTGACATTGCAAACACGTATTCATTTATGTTACCAAAGCTAGACAGTTTGTAAAATTAATTGTGAAATAATTTGTATCAGATTAGACAATTGATTTTACAAACATTTCCGTGAATGGAAAAAATTAAGTATTTTGGTCCTAAAGAAAAAAAATATATATATAAAAAGCGAAAGAAATTTAATAGTAATTTTATATTATGCTGCATGTTCTTTCCTATGATTAAAACTCGATAATTGGGTAAAAATATTATGTTGGTAACACCAATGTCTTGTATTTTTTTTTTCACCGGCGCGCAGCGACAACTCGCGATAATATGTTTACCTCAAATATAGTTATTATTTATTTTTATTTAATCTTTTATTTCTTGCCATTACGTAATACGATTTAAGTATCAATTTAGGGAGTTATCAATATTATCTTTGCAGGTTAAAAAATAATATGCAATTTATTCCACAAAGTTTGTATGACTAATTTTAATTGCTCACATTTTTTTGTTTACTCATTTAAATAATAGGAAGTAATGAGTTGGTTTGACTTTTACCTACGAGTAATATTATTTATTATTTGTAACAAAAAAAAAAGAAAACTGGGATTTTATTTCAAAAGACGCCTAAAACAAAATAAAAAAATATGACAACAAAAAATATAAAATATCTTTAGGGATCCTGTTAAGGAGCTAGTAAATATAAAAACAATAATTGGAACAAAATTGTGTTAGTTTTTCACTTCGTCTGATGATAAACTAGAATACGGTCTATAAACGGAAACAACTGTCACCACAGTCGCTTCCGCTATGCAGGCGAATGTGCAACATCCAGGTTGACAGTACACACTCCTCTTTTCCAAACTAATCCCTTCTTCCTAACTCCATGGGCTAATAACCATCATCAGCCTACCTCTTAAAATGGACTTACTTGCCAACTTTGGAGCATTCTTTAGCATCAGTACAAACAGCAGCCTTTTGGAATGTCTGTAGCAGCGACGCGGAGGGGCCCAATGGTGCAATTGGATCTGGTGGTTCCAATCTTTGTTCTAGTTTTTGTGAACCAACTCCTAAATAATATCCACATATCGCAGCTAAAATTATAAGGACTACTAATAAAGATATTATTAATTTTACACGTATTCTGGGTCTGTAACAATAAAAATAAATAACAATTAATTAATAATGTCATAGGGCTGGCGAAATCAGAGAGTAATTGCAACTTTTGTTCTGTGATCGAGTCTATAGATAACGTGTTGTATCGTCTGATATTTTTTTTATAAGGGGTTATAACAACATTTTTGCATCGAGTTAATAATATTATGCATCACCAGTCATTCATTCATCACACTAAACAGTCAGGTCAAGTCAAAAATTGCTCCAGTAAAGTGGTAGAATCTTTACTGAAACTTCCTAGGGAGTTTTGGAGGGAAGATGGAAACACAGGTTCTCTTCTTTTAAACTGTTTGCCCACACTCACGTATGTTTACGAACACTTAATGGTTAATAATCCACCATTATTACACATTAACACTCGAAGAAACACAAGTTTTAGGAAAATGATTCAAAACAGATAACCTGACGCCTCAAGATTTAAGTATAATCTACTATAATGTAGCCTAATTTTTTCCTTGACAACTGCTGTCAGAAAGCTAGTAGGAAGCAGTCGCCTTCGCTGTGCCGACTTGATGAAACGAATATTTTCAAATGCCGAAACCGTTAGTGTCAGAGCACGTGCGATCTATAATATAATTTGTGTTTAATTTTTATATTTTGACGATATGCTCCAATGGATTGTGGGCTTAAATGTATTTCACCAAAAAAGTCGATAAATTTCTATAAAAATTACAGACAAGAAAAATACCTAGAAAACAACAAACATCTCGTTTGTAATGTAATTAAGAAAACATTGTTAATCAAATAAAAGTAGGTGTTTCAAAATATTTTCCGTTATTTCTAATATTCACGTCTATCTTTTACAACCACCTTATCATTAAATAAAAAAATTAACACATTATATACATATATTTTTATGGATTTCACATAATACGGAAATGACGCATTACTGACATCTTGTTTGTTAATAATTGAAAAGAAGTAGGTATTAAAATTTTAAATATACCCCGTGGCTCGCGGTTTTTGACCGTGACCGTCGCTCGTTTCTTTCCCCGAAGCTCACCCTACGGTCAAGCGGAAACGCCACGAAGTTGAGATCGGGGACAAATGCAAAAGGGTGCCCATGACCTCTGATGCCTTAAGGGTTTTTTTAGTCGTGTATGCCCTACTGGTAAGTCAGGCATAGTCTCATCCTCTCAGATTTTTTTGACATTTTTCTCGTTATTTACGTTTTATTTATGTATAGGTACTATAAGCCACTAATAATAACTATCAAGAACTACCTAATGTTCTAATAACTACTTACATGAATTTGATTCTATTTGTCGAAATTATATTCCCATGTATTCTAGTCAGTCTAGTCATAGGCGCAATTAAATTTAATGTTTCTAATGAATTTTCATTATTAGTATTGTCTGTACTTATGAAATTTCTTCTATGCAATCCACTACGAAACGTCATTCTTTTTGAAACTATATCACAATTTTTACTATTCATTAACTCATAAATATTATTACCATATTAAAGCACGACTTAATTGAACTTAAATAACAAAATGTAGGTTATGCCGTATTGATGCAAGTCCGCAAACGTACAGGGGTAAAGTAAAATCAATGTGAACAGCTGATTTTAGAAGCGCCTGATAAATACGTAAAGCAACTGCTCTAGTTCCAATAGTCACGGATAGATGGCGGTGATTACATTTTTAGAATTTGCAGAGAAAAACTTGTTTGTTGAATTTTCTTTCAACGTAATTGGAAAGATGGCGGTTTTTAACGTTCGTTGTTATATAAAATTATAAATTACTTGTTATTGTAGGCAATTATGTAAACAATATAATATACCAGTAATTATAACAATGCCTTTTACATCAATTTAACCCTCACAATAAATTCAACAATTCACCCAAAAAAAAATAATAATTAGAAATTAAGATAATAATATACATATTTACGACAACAACAAATCTATAAAGTAGCAAAAGTACATGAGTAAAGTCGCAAAATAATATCTTACTTTCTTTTATTTTCAACTGGTGATCAACATGTAAGTTGTAATCAGTTCATGGCTACCTACATTGTTGACATTGATCTCATAATATAAGATAACAATATTTGATTAACAAAGGAAATCATCTTCTAATAAACCTAATAACATTTGAATACCTGTATTATACGTAACTTCAGTTTTTTTTTTAGAAATATAATTATTCATCCTGGAATTTAGAAACAATCTTAATATTGTAAGCATCGCTAGAATTATGCATAATTTATTGTTTTATAATGTTGTCGGACAAGGTCTAAATAAAAATATGACAGAGACATCTGTAAATCAATTCTAAAATCCGCCAAACGAAAAATAGTAACAAATCTACTAATACTTAGTAAGTATTGATGTATTTTTTGTTTAGTTATAGCTTTAATTTTAAAAAACAGTAATTGAATATATTAACCTCAATAAGTCGGCCATTTCAAATTGTGTATTACGAATTTTTAGATTAGTGCATTAGTTTTTTTTGCTTATTATATTAATATTTTTTTTAGGTTTTACAATTGATTTAAAAAGTGAGACCAAGGGCTTAGGATGCACAATTTTCTTTTGTTTTATTTTGATGGAAAATTACGAGGAAAGTATTATAACTTGATAAAAGCCTATTTAAATTTAGTTACTAGCAGATAATTAACGTCAGTAGTCCCAAAAAATAAAATGAAGTATGCATGAAAAGTGAAAAATTAAGGCATAAGTAGTTTGCACTATGCCGACCACCTGAAGTATAAGACTTGTTAAATGCCAACGGCTTAGAATAAAGCAAAATAAAATCAAATAAAAAGAAAAATACTAACCTGTCTCTTTTGTGTTCCGGCACTCTAATATAAACATGGCGATGATCTCTTCCATGATTTTCACAAGGTCGTTTACAGGGTTTTTTAATAAGTTCTTTATCCATCACAAATTTCAATTATTTTTCTAATTAATTCAACTTTTAGTAAACAACAGGACAGTATGCTATTCACCACGTTATTGAGTTTAAAAAACGGTAGAGACCGACCTTGTCTGTCAGCGCTGGATGACTATAATTTTTTGTTAGTTTGTGTCATTTTCGCGTGCCGCTTGCTTGTTTTATGATTACATCTTTAATAACTGGATCATAAACACTTCCTTAATGATTTAGGGTGTTATAAATTATAATTTCATTTGCCAAATATTAATATTTAGTTATCTAATTGGACCCTATTTTGTTAAGATGATTGATGATTTCAGAGATTCAATAATTTTTTTAAAATGCAAATATTTGAAATATCTATTACGAAATTGTTTCACCTTTATTTTGTTTAGCAGGGCATTATTCATTTTAGCTAATTAACATCCGTATTACTAGCTTTAAATAAACCAACAAGGTTTTTGTGATCCGACTTAATGTAGATAATCATAACATATTTATTTCTGAAATAAATAATTACTATAAAGAACAACAATAAATTATTTACTCATATCATGAATCATAATGGTGCACCCTGAATGACGAGGAACCCGTAAAAGATAGACGTTTATTTTTTGGAAATAATTAAGACTTCATTGCAATACAATTTAATTAGGTCTTAATTTGAATTCAGTCCCCGAACCAGTAAATACTCAAATATTATTGTTTTTTATTGTAGCTCGGCATATGACAACACTCCGCCTGATGTTAAGCTAGAGTGCGGTCCACGAACGGAAACAACTGCTACCACAGATAAATTTCTACAGAGAACAGTCGTCTTTACGCGACAAGGCGGTACTCCCCAGAACGGCAGACTGAGCTAATAAGCGGCCGTGGTCTAGCGGTAAGACGCGTGAACTCACGATCGATGAGACCCGTGTTAGACCCTCACTAATTCTGACCGGTACCAATGTAACTTTGTTATATGTACTTTGGTCGCTCAGTGCCTATAGGCACTATTAAAAAGTGGTAGGCAGACTGATGATGGTTATTTGTCCAATCTGCCGTCCTGGGGTAGTACCACCGCTTTCGAATGTAACACCCGTGAAGTGACTTTGTCGCGTTTCGGGAATCGTTTGAAAGTAGCCTGGTATAACGAGAGGAGTGTGCACTGTCAATCTAAGATGGTACACGCTCGTCTCCTCAAGCCTGCATAGTGGAGGCGACTGCTACCCGCATCAGTCTGCATACCACTCTTAAAGCTGGACCTTAGAGAGTGGAGTCAACTACAACCTCAAAGGAATGTTGCAGGCAGGGGTCGCTTTTGCAATGCCGATAGACGAGGTTTGTTTCATTTACAGTTCGAAGTAAAGTTGTTAGGGCACACGAGGACAATTCGTGGCTCGGCTGCTAATATTTATACGAGTATACCCTTATCTACAGACTTAAATAGCTGCAGGAAATTATACCTTAAATGTATTGGAGTAAGGACTTTTGCGTATCGCACCTACGTGATGGAATTTGAGATCAATTTATTTCATAATAGAATAACGGCTTATTTACATAGTAGGCGTTATTTAATGTAATAATTTAGCTAGTTTTTTTAAATTGTAGCTCGGTATATGACAAAATTCCGTCTGATGTAAAGCTAGAATGCGGTCCATGAGTGGAAACAACTGCTACTACAGAGAAGATTGTACATGTAGCAATCGCCTCAGTTATACGTACTGAGGAGACGAATTTGCACCAGTGGTGGTACTATGGCAGACTAGATTAATAACTATCATCAGCTTGCCTTCTCTTAATGGTGACCAAAGTACATATAACATAGTTAAATTAGCGTGGTTTGAACACGGATCTCATCGTTCGTGAGTTCTCGCGTCTTACCGCTAGACCACGGCCGCTCTAACATCAGTCCTCGGTTCCCTATTTAGTGCACCGACCTCTTTCAGTTATGCGACATGATGCGGTATTTCTGAATTGCAAATAAAACGTGTTTAAAGCTTTGTTATCGCAATTTTAATAAGTTGTCGGCTTATTAAAATAATATCTTCAAATATTTCATTATTTTTGGGAAATTAAAGACAATGTAGGTATGCTGTTATCTTTGAAGTTATTTTCATATTTAAAATATTTGCTTGTGCACAAATTATGATGAAACTTGAACGCACATAACAGTCTGAGCTGAGGGTGGGAATCGAACCTACAACATTAGCTTTTGTGTACGGATGCTCCACCGCATCGGCAGTCATTCCAATTGCTTGTCTGACCTTACATTTAAGAGTGGGCTAGGTAGACTGATGATGGGGTAGTACCGCAACTTGAAAGATTGGTAATAAGGAAGTAGATTTATTTTTCTACAAAATTAACTAAAAATCATCGACAAACTCGAATCTCTTATGCGAATGGGCATTCTCTTTTAAAATACAAATAATTTTTATGATACGTAATTGAGGAAAAATCTTGAATCTTCAGTATGAGTTATCACTAACTACCTAGTATACACTATGGTTATATTTACATTTTTTAATCATAGTTTATTACGAACACGATGTTATTGTCTTTTTATGCATAACTTACTTTTATAAATACCAAACGAAACTAAATCGATTTGTAAAAATCAAATAAAATAACCATTTTAAAGAAATTTTATTTTTATGTGAACTTCTTAATGTTCTTGATAACAACACTATAAAATCAAACGACACACATTCCTAGTCACGTTCCAACTTTAGTTTCGCCTAAAAGGTTTTAATAGCACCTAATAGTTAACAAATAAAATAAACGCTTATGTAAACTACAGCAGAGTTCAATTTCGTATCAGAAAAATGTTTAAGATACCTATCAAAAGGATAAGCGAGGCAGTTGGACGGTACACAGTCGTCTTATTAAGCCGGTATAGCGGAGTCGACTTTGAGTTCTTTGTG
Organism: Tinea pellionella; assembly: GCA_948150575.1. Taxonomy (NCBI): domain Eukaryota; kingdom Metazoa; phylum Arthropoda; class Insecta; order Lepidoptera; family Tineidae; genus Tinea; species Tinea pellionella. Next base: position 6,095,555 of record OX411258.1, read on the forward strand.
GTAGCAGTTGTCCTCGCCCGTGGGTTGTTTACCTTAATATCATATTGCGGTAACACGCTTATAAGGAAGGAATGTTTCAGGATAAATCAGACGGTTTTTGAGAATTTGGTGTTTAAAAATATGGTTTCAGACTCAACTGTCTATATACATATGTATATTGTATTTCTCGGATCTACCCACAAAAAACAAAAGAGAATAGTGCAGTCAAAATTAATTTATAACGATAATTTAGCGATATCGACTTTCAGGTCATAACTTTTTTCGACCCCAAAACTTAAATAAATTTTGATGATTAGCACCTCATTTAATTAAATAATAAAATAATCTATGTCTGACCATTGAGCTTTTTTAATTCTATGTCCTCATATTTATTAGAATTCATTTCATATTAAAACAACTTATTCCTGAAGATTTGTGAATTTTAGGTAGTGATATTTTTCATTTTTCATTCATTTTCTAATAATTAATTTTAAAAAATCAAGGGATGCCAGATCTATATATCTGTATTAATTCACTCCAAATATCATTAAATTCCACCATCGAAAAACGTATTGAAATTTGCAACTTGATTCAAAAGTAAGTTTAAAAGTGGCCGCCTTTAGCACCCGTATGTACTATTTAATAAGTCTACAAATACGTAATAAATTGTCAAAAAATTGTTACTCAAGCTCAAAAACACTTCAAACCTTTAATGTTAAACACGAAAAACAACCACAATTTTCACAAAATAATATTCAGTAAGTATTTTAGATAAGAAACTAAGCAAATACAATAAAAGTTTATTTAATTTGGAAATGTACTCGATAACTACATTATTATTTACACATACATTACAGACAATTGTTCGCGATAAATAACTCTTCTTTATCATAATTAATGGATCATAATTATGTTTATTTGTAAAAAAATCACGCTAAGCCTGGATTAAAGTCGAGGTGACTCGTGTATATTTTCAGTCTAAAAAATTATTATGTAACATTTCAGTTTGTTCATTAAATACAGAGTCTGCCCAGATAAACACAGTGGGGTTTTAGTCAGTATGCCAGCGCTAGGCCTGAGTCTGCAACAAGATTTAAAAAATATACCCCACAGAAAGAGGTAGACCGATAATGCCTAATTGCGTTTCAGTATCTGTAGTCCGCAGTGCCTTTTTTAGGCACAAGCTTTACTTTTCAAGGGAGTCAAATAAATTACCTTCTCCAAAATGTTTTATCGTGAGTCTCCGTGACTGTCATCCTTTGAAGCGCCATTTAATCTGAAAATATTAAGAAAATAAACTTAATTGATGAAATATTTGCTAATACACTACATTGGAAATAAAAGCCGTCTGTTTTAGAAAAGCTTATAATTGTCATTAAACTATTGATAAGGTTTAAAGACATATGTATTTAGGTAATAATAATACAGAATTAATTAAATAAATTGTGATGAAAAATGACCAGAAAAATAAATCTTCTAATAAGTGGAATTAAACAAAAATCGAGATCTCTGATCTAATATTGCAAAATGACTGTTTCTTTGTTTATACGAAACAAACAGTTCCGGGACTACCAACCCTATTCTCCTAGACGCTCAACAAGTCGTCTCCTTGCCCATCAGGAAACTTCTCGTCACAGTATTTATTATTTATATAACGTATTATATTTATTTTATTTTATAGTAGTATTTGTATATTGTGTGTATGTATATATTGTATATTTTATTTAGGTATTTACTATAATTATATAATCCGTCCTCCTTACCGCTTCTCACTTACCGAAAGGTCGACTGGTAGATAAAGCCTCACGGCTTTAAGTCCACCTTTTGTAAAAATACAATAAAGTTTATAAATAAAAAAATAAATAAAGTATTTTATCGGTTCTTTTGTTTGGATTAACGTGGCTGAAACTGCTCAGCACATATATTTTTTCTCTTCAATTATTTCCCTAGAGGAAGACGTAGCAAACTAGTTTTGAGTATTAATTAGGTACTCGTACCATGTAGCATTTCTCTACATTATACACATTCATAACTTATCCGTGGTTTGTGTCATCGAGGATCCCGCAAGAGGTAAGTACTATACTCACCCATACATCATACATCATTCATTTAGATATTGTAAGAATAGTAAGAATTCGCCTAAGAAAAATGGCCCCACAATTTTTTTCTCGAGTTTGTCAATGTTTTTCAGTTAATTTTGTAGAAAAATAAATCTACATTCTTTATTATCATACAGTTTTAATTTTTTCACCCGTGTTATTGAGTAATTAGATGTTTTCTGATACAATATTTGAGGGTATTATTATATTAAATGATATAATAATTGATGATATATGTTTTTTATTTAATTAAACATCGTCTATTGATTATTAAATGGTGATATAATTAAAATGAATTAATGAAAAAATAAGATATTATTTTAGAATAATGTTTTGTTACCAAACTATGAGGTATCAAGTGGGCCCGAAAATATTTTTAATTTTCTGTGTCGTAATTCAAGACTATAGATAGCTACGAGTAGTTATTTTTATATTATCATTGTATATATGTTTATACAATAATAAATTATCGTATCTATCTCTTTATTGCTCTATATTGCTAAAGAATAGTAAAGTTTGAATCCAAGTCTCGCTGCGACCGCGACGGGCGCCGTCGAAATAAAAAACGCAATAGTAAGCCGCATAGTCTTGCTATGCTAACGTGTGCTATTGTATCGTATATGGCGATAGATATATTATATGCACTATTATTTTTTGTTATTTATTTATTTATTTTTTTATTTTTTAAAGAAACGGCTATATCTCGAAAAGTAGAAGAGTTCGCGTTCGTGTAAAAGGCGATTATGTTCAGTATGACGTCCACTATTATTTTTTGTTATTTATTTATTTATTTTTATTTAAAAAAAAACTGCTATATCTCGGAAAGTAGACGAGATAGCGCGATCGTGTAAAGACTGATTTTGGTCAGTATGAAGAGTACTATCATTTTTCAGTATTTTTTTTAAATTGTTATATCTCGAAAAGTAGGCGTGTTAGTTCTATTATATGACGAGCGCTTTTCGGTCGACGCTGTTATTTTTCCGAAAAGTACCCAAAAAAAAGTTTCTCCAGAAGCCCGAAACGGTCACGAAATAGCCATGGTATGGGCCAGGTCAATTATTATGTATGTTGAGGCTTCTACGACTTGATGGGTTTTTTGTTTTATTAAAACGAAATTATAATGCACTGAAATGCCCTAGAATACGCTGGGTAATACAAACCTATAAGATCCCACAAATACCTAATTTTTTTTTTTTAAATTGTAGCTCGGCATAAGAGAACACTTCTCCTGTAAAGCTAGAGTGCGGTCTATGAACGGAAACAACTGCAACTACAGCTACATTTCTGCAGGCGGCACTCGCCTTCGCTGTTTGAGGAGACGTATGTGAGCCACCCAGATAGACAGTGCACACTTCTAACGTTATACCTGGCTACTTTCAAACTGTTCCCGAAACGCGACAAGGGTGCGACGGGTGTTACATTCGACGGGACGGCAGACTGGGCTAATAACAAGAATTAGGTGCCTTTTCTTTACCATATATCTTTATTATATTTGTATTAATATTAATAAATAATTTGAATACAAATAAATATTTGTTTCGACCTGGAATCGAACCTGAGATCTCCTCGTAACAGGCCGGTGTAGTAACGGGCGCAAGTCAAATGATTGATGATTGTCATAATATTTCAATAATAAAGTTAATTTTCTTCCTTGATTCAATTTTCACAAAGTTTAATGAATGATATAACGGAGATATAACTTGATAATGATAACAAAAAAGTTTATGTAGAATTCATGAAAATGTACACGAACTTTTTACCATTTTATTCAAGTATTCCGACAATGTTGTTCCACCGAGATACATTTATAATACAAAAATGTTCGTATGAGGCAAATACTCGTACGTACCCACACTATATCAAAATTTCAGGCGTTGTGAAACGTAATTTTTGTGGCTACAGTTTTTACTTAATATTACCATTTTTTTAAACTCACATATATCCCATTTCCCTCATTTAAGAATATTTAGCAACCAGTTATAATATATTTTAGCAGAAGATTTAATTAACTTATTGTATTCTTGTTCGCTATGCGCATGGTGATTCAGACCACTAAACAGTACACAACCATTAGCGCTTTACGCGATCGTGTCCAATTTCCTCTGTTAAGAGTGGCGAGCTGACTGATGATGGTTATTATACGTGTACTTTCCCCGTGAAGTGACCTTGTCGCATTTAGGGAATAGTTTGAAAGGAGTCAGATATAACGAGAGGTGTATGCACTGCAATCCATGAACGGAAACAACTGCTACTACGGGCAGCAGTCGCCTCCGCTATGCCGGCCTGAGGAGACGAGTATACACCGAATATAATAGAATGACAGTGCACACACCTCTCGCTATATCTGGCTACTTTCAAAGTGATACCGAAACAAGGTCACTTCATTCGAAAGTGGTGGTACTAACCCAGGATGGCAGACTGCGCTAATAACCATCTTCAGTCTGCCTACCACTCTTTAAAACTTTACTGAACACTCTAAATACTCTTCTTCTTATTAATTATTAATTTTATAGTAGTGCAAGCGGCCGACCCTGCTTCGCCTACCTCCAGGTTGACCGAGCTAAGTCCTCTTGTTATACGGATTCTACATCAGGACGACAGACTTCGCATCAGTCTGCCTACTACTCCTTTTATATAAATCAATTATATGTACTTTGGTCGCTCAGTGCCTATAGGCACTATTAAAGAGTGGTAGGCAGATTGATTATGGTTATTAGCCCAATCTGCCGTCCTGGGGTTGTACTACCACTTTCGAATGTAACACCCGTGAAGTGACCTTGTCGCGTTTCGGGAATAGTTTGAAAGTAGCCAGGTATAGTGAGAGGAGTGTGCACTGTCAATAGATGGTACATGCTCGTCTCCTCAAGCCAGCATATTGAAGGCGACTGCTGCCCGCACAGGTTTCTCTGAAGTAGCAGTTGTTTCCATTCATGGACCGCCCTCTAGCTTCACATCAGGCGGAGTGTTGTCACATGCCGAGCTATAATAAATAAAAACAAACACAATATGTTTTACATATACATGAAACGAATCAGAAATGGCGTTAATCATTCCACGACATTTTATTGAGAATTCACGAATTATTTGTAAACTTGTAATTTTCCTCTATATTATAGGTACGGGTACAAATTTTAATACTGTGATTGCTTAGATTATATAATCAAGGTCGGTTTTCACGTGATATATTGAAATAAACGTATATTTCTAAAATATTGATACAGCGTGGAATATTTGCAGTTCATCAGGGCGCCATTTCTTGAATGTATAGTTGAAATACATTTTTTTCAGATTATAGATTCATTTTTAACACTTTTCTTTCTCAGTATTGGCTATCGAGGCTCGAGAGAATTCGAAAATTGAGGCCCTGGTCATATTGTAAAATAATTTAAAACTAAAACCTATTTACACCACAACATATGTATTATAAAAGTTAGTATGCACTATCAGTAAAACTAGCGTTGTAGCAGTTTAGAAAATAATCGTCTCAGCTCACAGACGCAGGAGACGCGCCTTATTTTAGGCAAATACTTAATTATACAATAGGACAGTACAAATTAATTTTAATTTTTTTTATTGTAGCTCGACATGTGACAACACTTCACCTGATGTAAAGCTAGAGTGCGGTCCATGAGTGAAAAACAACTGCTACTGCAGAGAAATCTCTACAGGCAGCAGTCGCCTCCACTATGCAGGATTGAAGAGACGAGCATGTACCATCCAGATTGACAGTGCACACTCCTCTCGTTATACCTGGCTACTTTCAAACTATTCCCGATATATACAATACAATTATATATGCAATACAATAGGACGGTACAAACCAGTGCCAGATTAAGCCAGCGCGGGGCCTGTAGCAAATTCTGTCAAGGGGCCCTTGGTTTGCTTTAGGTTCTCAAGTTTAGGGTATTAAATAAGTGGAAGTGAAGCATAGCCTAAGGCGCTTCGCATTTAAGGCATTTAACGCTCCTATTTAAATTAATATTTTTATATTACGGTCAGACAGGCGTTGGAGCGCGGGGCCCCCAAATTCGCGGGGCCCGTAGCATTTGCTACTCTTGCTACGTGGCTAATCCGGCACTGGTACAAACTCATTTTAATTAGTCGATATTCGAGCGTCGAGAATGAGCTTGTTGAACAGGAATGCAATTCATCGAATTTAGTAGATTTATTAGATTAACTTCCAATGTTCTTCATTTTCACCAATTTATTAACCAATAGGAAATCGTTTTCTCAAAATTTTAAAAGATTTCGGCTTATATTGCTATGCGGTTTCCCATTGGTTAAAAATAGAAAGAAAAGTGATCTGCCTATCCCTGTGGGAAAAAGGCGTGATTGTTATTGTTATAGAAATGATGTACTACATTCGAGAATTTCCGCTGTACCAATGCAGCTAACCTATTACTGATTGTACAATTACATAACAATATTGTAAATTGTAATTATAAAAAGTAGCAATTACCTGTTTCTAGCAATAAATATAGGTTGTTAGTTATTACACCTAAGTCCTACAAGAACGCAAAAATAATTAATTTTAATTTCTTGTTGTTAACAAACCTTTTAACTATACCTACGTATACCTATTATACACGGCCTTAGTACTGAAGTAGTTTAACGGTTAAATTAAAATTGTTGCCAATTGTCTACATACATTTTCACATAAAATTATTGAAAAATCCGAGTGTCTGCATTTGCACAGGACTTTCACTTACTGAGTGCATCAGATGCAAGGTTGCTTTGTGTCATAACAAAAATCGTAATTGCTTTGTTCAATTTCATTCAGAAATAATATTGATATTCCTATACTTAAGAATAAAAATATAGTATGACTATTTTAAACTTACGTCTCTTTTTTTTTTTATTGTAGCTCGACATGTGACAACACTCCGCCTGATGTAAAGCTAGAGTGCGGTCCATGAATGGAAACAACTGCTACCACAGAGAAATCTCTACGGGCTGCAGTCGCCTCCACTATGCCGGCTTGAGGAGACGAGCATGTACCATGTAGATTGACAGTGCACACTCCTCTCTTATACCTGGCTACTTTCAAACTATTCCCGAAACGCGACAAGGTCGCTTCACGGGTGTTACATTCGAAATACAGTAATTTTAGCAATAAAAGCATGTTGTTGCCAAAAGAATACGTATTATCTTTTTCAAAATATATATTCTTTATTATAAATTAAAAAAAAAAACAATTATTTTTACGTAATCTATGACAAAATTCCTATAATATACGATTTTATTTATTCAAAACAAAAAATCATGCATTTAAGGGTTAAGCTCGTGCCAGTCCTTCGTGTGGTAGGTCTCGAATTCGACTCCTTGTCGGAACAAACATTTATTATATGGATTAGTTTATTTCGGGTTTAGTGTTATAATATGCCAATAAATAACAAAAGAAAACCGATAAAAAATTATATATTGTGTTTGTAGTACATGTAATATTCAGTTATCTTATTCGATTCGACGCATTTACCCTCCCATTTATTCCTTTTCCTCTAAATTCTACAAGGGTATAGCGAGAAGAGTGTGCACTATCAATGGATGGTTCATGCTCGTCTCCTCAGGCCGGCATAGTGGATGCGACTGCTGCCCGCACAGGTTTCTCTGTAGTAGCAGTCGTTTCCATTCATGGACCGCACTCTAGCTTTACATCAGGCGGAGTGTTGTCACATGCCGAGCTACTATAAACAAAAATCAAAAAAAGTTGGCTAGTAACTTTGGGTGGCGTCCGGATACTTGTGAAATCTTTTAACAGAGTTCGGAAAAAATATTGTGAAAATTTTTTCGTGGTCCGATTTTTTACTTTCCGTGGTCCACCGTTCGCAAATTGCCGACCCCTGTTTTATAACTTATGTTGCAATGGGGTAAATATCACCATAACATTTGTACTGTTATTTCAAACACATATTTACATAATTACCGTCTAATATAAAAAGGAAACAAGCAATTGAACGTTGAAAGATGTCCCTGCTTAATCTTCAATTACCTACATTTAGTATAATTTTTCAATTAAAATTAATTTCAGATGAGAATAAATTACGTTCTTCGTATTTTTAAAAGAATTTTAAGAAAAAATTGTGAAGTACTGATAAATGATTTGATAAAGCATAATCTTTGATTATTTTTTTTATAACGCTAATTAGTGTATGTTGAAATACCATTCTACCCCTTTTTAAGACTGTTAAAGTTAGTGCTTGTATTTTGCATTGAGCGCTCAAAGTACAATATACGAATAACATTGGTATCAGCCAGATTTTCGCGAGTCCATGCCTACAACAGTTAGGTCACGGTAGCTCCATAAAAATACCAAAGTATTTATTACAAATTCCTCCCAAAAGCATAGTAACGATAAAAAAGGCGTGATATAATTCTTTTCCATTAAAACGCTCTTGAAGAATATTTTTAGTAATACGGAACGGAGATATTTTAGTCCAATGATAGTTTAAAACAGGCCTTTCTGACACGCGGCCCGCTTCGTCAACTTGTGCGGCCCGGTGAGAATTACCATTATTTGTTTTGTTCATTATAGGCAAACGGAACGAACACGTATTGTTTTTTATTGTATCTCGGCATGTGACAACACTCCGTCTAATGTAAAGCTAGAGTGCGGTCCATGAGTGGAAACAACTGCTACTACAGAGAAATCTCTACGGGCAGCAGTCGCCTCCGCTATGATGGCTAGTGAAGACGAAAATGTACTATCTAGATTGACAGTGCATACTTCTCTCGTTGTACCTGGTTACTTTTACACTATTCCCGAAACGCGACAAGGTCACGGGTGTTACATTCGAAACTTGTTGTTATTGAATTAAAAGTATGTCCTATTTTTTTAAAAGGATGATTACCGAAAATGGTTCCCACTGCATGTAACATTACATGTCGTCAACATGGTCCGCGAGAGCATTTGAGTTGAATAGACCTGGCTTAAAATAAAGCAAGCATATTTTAGTTGGGTACGAACGTAGTTTTAACAATGTTTATTTGTTGATGTTTATGAAACTGTATATGAAGCTATGTTTACAGTTGCTGCCCTTCCGTTTCATATAAAGATTCAAAAACATTTTCACGCCATTATCTTAGATGGGAGAAACATATTTGTACTGTATTTATTTATATTTTATAATTAGTACATACTTTTTCGAGGAGTTTTATATAACTACACTCCTCTTGAAGTTAAGTTAGAATGATGTCCAAGAACTGAAACAACTGCCACCAGAGATAAATTTCTGCAGGCAGTAGTTGCCTCCGCTATACCGGTTTAAGAAGACGAATGTGCACACTCCTCTCGTTATACTTGGCTGCTTCTGTATTGATTCCAAAACGCGACAAGGTCACTTCACAGGTGTTACATTCGGAAGTGGTGGTACTACCCTAGGACGGCAGATTAGGTTAATAACTAACTAACATGTAGTTCCATCAGTCTGCCTATTACTATTTTTTTATTCTAATTTGAAGTAATTGAACTGGACGTATATTAATTTAGATTTTGGCACTTACAAAAAAACGAGACATGTGTGTACCATGCCTTAAAAACAGCATTACTTATGTCGTATCATTAGTTTTGAAGATAACAAATTATTAATGAGTTTGAAACAAAGATTAATTTTTTTTTATAAACTAAAAAGAATGATGAAATAATAAAAAAATAAAATAAGTCTAAACAATCGATTTTAAAGGTCAATATTGCGTTTTTTTTTACATAAAAATTAGATCAAGAAGTTCGAGTATCTATTTCGAATCAAATCACCTTTTAAAAATAAAGATAAAAATTACTAATAATATATATAATAAAAAGTAAATATTATATGTACATATTATATTTGGCCTCAATTATTGAGTGACCATGAACTCAGTTTCTGAATAGGGGACAGAGCGATTTGAAATTACAGCAATCACTATGCCGGCTTTGGTGGTAATAAGAGGATGCAGAATTAAACATCAGCAATTAAAGTGGGATTTACAAAATAATAATAATAAAAAAATGGATAATTAAAAAAAATGCAAATTTTAATTAAAATAAACGAAAAATATATAAAAAATGAAACAATAAATAAAAATAAAAATAATGATAAATAAATGAATGTAATAAAAATAATACGTACAAAAATGAAAGAAGTTGAACTGAAGCGGCTGAGTCGTAGTTAGTTACAGGATAGACTATGGCTCTTTTATTAAAACCCCGTCTTAAAAAAGTTCATCTGAACTAATGATAAGTTAAAAAAAAAGGTCGACGTCCGAAGTTACAATCTTAAAAATAGCATAAAAACCAAAGTTCAAGATGTGTTCACAATCCCGGGGTATTGTATCAGTTGTGTATAGTCATAGAAAATACGTTTTTAATATAATCATCGTACAGCCAAAACTATGATAGCTGAGGACCTGAAATTTTAAGGGTAACTTCGTAGCACAGTGTAGACGTGCACTAAAAAAAGAAGGACGCGGAAGTGACTGCGATATCTCGAAAACGAAAGGAGTCGGCAATTGTACCAGAACAAAAGTTGTTGAGAATGTCCTCTTATGGCGAAATAAAAAATATTAAATCAGACCAAAAAAAAAAATACAAAAATTTGACAGTTTTTTACCGGATACATTTCGGGGAGTGTGCATATGAGCTATACAACTTTCTTCCATCGGACGTCCAGGTACCCGGAGAGGTACCATCCATTTATGGTCCAAGTTCCTAAAGTGCGTACGAGGCGTTGTGACAACACGTTCCTCTTGCGTACTGAGAAACTGTGGAACTCCCTCCCGGTGTCTGTTTCCCGACACGTACAACACGTACACACGTGCTCCACCTTAGACCACACCACTGTTTAACACCAGGCAGGGTGTGATCAAACGCTTGTCTATTAAGCATTAAAAAAATATAAAACAAATCGGTCGTTTCTCGATCTATTTCGTCGGGATGATATTAGTATTAGGAGAAAAGTTTTCCTTTACCGAGTTTTCACTTTACAACTTAATATTTTATTGATTTATAAATAAACATCATCTATAGTTTGATCGGGACACGTTACAGACAAACTCGAATTTTTATTAATCGTGACACTTCAATTACAACATTGTACGATAATATATAATTTAAACAAATTGCCAAGTTTTATACACCATATTTATATAAAACATTTGAACATACGTACGTTGGGGTTTACATAACCTGACCATTTTGAACAAGACTGTCTCCTTTGGGTACTCCCTGGATCCGGACTGAAGAAATGTCTCGTTTTATCAGAAACGGGCGTTTGGTGTAAAATTTTGAAGTAACAAATTCACAATCGACGGCAATTATTTTTCGAGATTTTCAATATAAAAACGTAGTACCCAAATCATGTCGCTTTTTTAGTGTACGAGTATATGGATTGGTAGGCCTATTATTGCCGTAAACAACTTGATGTTCCGATTTGAGAAAAAAATAAATGGACACGTTAGGCATACAATACTAAAAATACATCGACACAATACAAAAATACAATAAATTTCGGATGTGGCTGATATAATTATGCACTGTCCTTGTCCTAATATCCTCAGTGGGGGTCTGGGTATATACGTACTCATAATGTATTTTGTTTGAAATTATAATCACTCTAGGCCGAATTAAATAAGTCTATTTGTTTAAAAAATTGGCAAACAAAATTAAAATAACACCAAAGAAGCACTTCTTAAAATTTTTGTGGTAGCGGACCTTCTTAAAAATTCGTACATATAGATACCCACTTTCGGTTATAATAATTTATTATATTCATAAACAATGCATCGTGTAACCATGGATCCCCGGTACTAATGGTACGGACCCCTAAAAGCAAGTAATAAAACACTTCCTAGTGTTGTAACTTACCTCATATAAAGGAATGTCACACAACTTCACCGATAACACACAAATAACAATAACTACTTACAATTGAAAATTTAACACGAATTAAAAAGAAAAACAACCTCGACTAAGAATCGTAAATATCGGGAAATAAAATCACTTTTTACATGTAGCCGATTGCGTGCGCCCGCGCCGGTCCGTACTAACCAATCAGATGGAGCGATCTGGCTATTGCTCCGCACGACTTGCCATGGGGAATTATTCCTTTGTTACTAACCTGTCCTTATATGGGTCGCGGTTTTTGGAAAGTACGAATCGATTAACCTATTCTATTGCGATAATATTCATTTGTACCCCAATCACTTGATAAAATTTCGCATATTTATGGGCTAAAATAGGACTTATAGGATACTTTTTACCACGGCCGTTTTATAAACAGTATTTTATTTTTATTAACAATTATAAATAAATATAGAAAATCTTCCCACGATGTGCAGTCACAGGAAAGTAGGGGCCACTAAGTTAGACAGACATACAATATTATGTTACGAATACTACAGGAATAGACACTACATTTTGACGTAAGTCCATATAAATCTCATCTAATAAAAACTTTGCATTATTTGAGCCGTAAAGCTGTTAATAATATTCACGAAATTAGTGTAGATGATAAAATTTACCGTATATCATTACTTTCCAGAATTTGATCCTTATCAGCGACACTATCGAATAGTGAAATAATACAGTGTGTGTTTTTTTTTTTCAAAATCAACAGGTCCATTCACGGATGGAAAAATGGATTTATCAAAAATCTAATAATACAGTTTTAGTTTTCATCGAATCGCCATCGAGACTCCTTTCAGCATTTTTCGCTATCTCTTATAGTTTAGGTTTTTTTTTTGGCCATGAAAGCCCACTTGAAAAATTCATTTGTATATTTTCAAATAATACAATATAATATGATAAAAGTTGAAAACAAAAATGTATTTATCAAAGATGTGTTACATGCAAAATACGAGTATGTAAATACAAAAGCAATTAATTTACTGTTGAAATTCATAATAGAATATTGATATAAACACAATATAGAATATTGTTATATATAAATAGTTTGAACAATCGAATATAATAGAAATTTATAATTAATATAATATATTTTTTTAACAACAACTTTTTATAACATCAAATACCTTTTATTTACTCACTCGATTCCTTATCTAAATTCTAATCAGATAATTAATTGCTACTAATGAAATGGGAATCCTATGTCAAATAAAAGAGAACGACTCTCTATGGAATAATGAAAATGATTGCTTTTCCACTATACTTAAAGATTAAAGCCTTCCTACACAGGTTAATATGCTTTTTATAGCTATCACCACACACGCTTTAAATCTGCTTGATGTTAGAGTATAGTCCAAGAGCAGAGACAACTTCTACCACAGAGTAATGTAGTCGCTTTCACTATGCCTTCAATAGCTGGATATACACCGTTGACCTTGCTCGTCCCGTACTGATTTATTGTGTCTCAAGCGATTGTGTGTCGATTTATATTAAAAAATATATTTATTTTTTTAAAATAAACTGAAGATTCCCTAGGTATTGTATTGTCTAATATCATGATGAAAATAAAAAAACCTAGCTATTAATAGTTTAGAAGAAAAATGGTTTTATATTTCTAAAACAGGGGTTTACTTTGCATGAATATTAATGATATTTAAAACTATATATTTTTTTTTTAAATGAAGAGGACATGTTTTGTATAGTGTAGATTAACATATATTATTTTTAAAGATAATTCGTTACGGGTTATGGAGAAAAAAGGTTTTAATCCCCTTCAGTTCCAGCGCAGTTCACATATATCCTAGCCTTAAGAGTCGGATATGTATCGTCCGAGTTGACAGTACACACTACTCTCATTATATGGCTACTTCTCAGGTGATCCCCCGACGCAACTATATTCACATTGATTTTTTTTTCTATTAAATTTTAATTAATAATTACGTTTAAATAAAAGATTATAAAAAGATTACAACGAAAGTTGGGAAACAATTTAAAATGAAAGTTTAAATCTTGCTTACGCGTAAGTAATAAGCGAATTAATTTAAAATTAGCGGTTAGACGATTATGTCTTAAAATAAGATGTTAATTTAAATTTTTTTTTTTTTTATTTTTTTTTATTTTTTTTATTTTAGCACGTCATATGACCGCATTCCGCCTGATGTTAAGCTAGAGTTTTTTTTTTGTTGTTTTGTTTGTATGTAAATTTGTAATGTAAATGTAAATTTCTAATGCAAATTCCCTAATCCTGATTACGATCATGAATTTTGTAATCACAGAAACTCTTAATATTTTAAAAGCATAAGTCGCTAATTCTATCCAGAAGTGTAGAAGGAAAATAATATAAGTACTCGTATTTTTAAATATTTAAACAACTCAAAATAAATTAGTTACGATTTCTATTTAGTATCTGACTCAATCGTAATTACATCTTCATCAAGCAGGCATAGCGAAGGTGACTGATGCGGACATTTAACTCAGTAGTTGTTTAGGCTAGGCATAAAGTGAGTCCTCGCCACCTATCAGACAATATTATTTTGATTTTAAAAAATCAAATAAAGTGATCCTATTTGTTGGCAACGCGCGTTACGATTTGAAATTAAATGTGACTCATGTCATCTATATTTGATAGATGTTTTTGTTTTTTGGTTTGATTTGGTTTCTCTGGACGTTGGTTACGCTTGTTCATAATGTGTACTCCGTCTTCAATATTGATGGAGAGCTTTATGATGTGATAGCGTAATTGTAAAGTCATACTCAAACCTCTGAGTCAAGCCTGAAGCTTTTTTTTTTCACATTCACCACAGACATTTGTCCATGCCTTTTTTTGTTATTATTTTTGTTTATTTGCTATTTTTAAAATCTGTTTAGACAGTTCGTAACTTACAACTTACATTGTTTTATCTTCTCTATATCCTGAAGCTTATAAAAGGTTAGGTTAAGAGCACCTTCAACACCGGTACATGCATGATAAAGAGAGAAGTCGCTGGCTCTTTATAGTTACTGCCTACCCCGCTAGGGATATAAGCGTAGTAGTATCAAATATTTTAGAAATAATAAAAAAAATCACAGATTTGACCGCAAATATTATGTCCCAATTTTCGTAAAGGCTTAAAGGAGGTTCAGTGTCACCGCGTCTTTGTAATATTGTTCAACAGGTGTTGGATATAACCACATAAATTATACTCCCTAGCCTTGCCTGTTTTCATAGCGGTAAATTAAAATGTTACTTTTTAACGGCCTCTGTGGTCGAATGGTTAAAGTACACAAAATAGAATTTGAGTATACTAACTAACCAGTCAGAGAAAATTAACTTTGCTTCAATTGATAAATAAAATAATAATTCTAATAGTGCTTACGAATTTTAGGGCAAAGTTATCAAACGAGAAACGAGAATTGCCGATCACAATGATGGGTACTGACTGACTGATGATGGTTATTAGCCGATAGCCGAATCTACTGTCCCGGAGTAAGTCTACGTTCATCATTTATTATTATTTTTTTAATTGTAGCTCGTCATCTTATCTAGTTGTTAAGCTAGACTGCATTCCATGAACGGAAACAACTGCTGCTACAAATTAATTTCCTCAGCCAGCAGTCGGCTTGAGGAGACGAATTGACAGTGCACACTCCTCCCATTATCTCTAACCAGTCAAAGAAAATTGAATTTGCTTAGAGTATGAGAGTATTATTATATATTCCTTGTTCTTCACTTATTTATTTATTTAGATTTGTGGGCGACCAGCGCTGCAGCGGTTGGATACATCGAATCCTGCTTTACAAAACAAAAACTTCTTGACATCAAGCTAGATGTATCGCTTAGACAGAACACATTTGTCTTCTACATAGTGGAGGCGACTGCTACCTACAAATATTTCTCTGTTGTAGCAATTTTCCGCTTATAGATAGCACGGAGCCTTACATCAGGCGGAGGCAGCATATACAGAATATTGATTTGACAATTGTACAAAACTCGAGTTACTTTTCTAATTTTAATGTTAATTTTATAGTAGATACCTACCGCGAATTATCTAATGAAATTTCTAAACTTTATTACCCTCATAACATCATGGGTCCTACTACAAAAAAGCTCACGACAACTCACCCCTTCGTTTTACGCTGCTTGAATATATGTGGTTCGGAAATTTGAATCGGGTGAAATGTTTGTAGGTTAATACGTCACATCATGATGCACAAGTTCTGAACACGAAAAGTTTTCAAAGGAGAATGCTCATTCGCCTAAGAGCAATGAGCCCGCATTTTTTTTCTTGAGTTTCATTGATTTTTAGTTCATTTGTATAAAAATAAATCCACATTCTTTATCGCCAATCAGTTTTAATTTTTTCACCTTTAATTGTTAGTAATTTTACTTGTTCTGATGCATTTGAGATATTAAATACTTTAAAATCAATGATTTTTTATGGAATTTAACATCGTCTATTGATTGTTAAACGATGTATTGATATAATTAAAATATATAACATAAATACGATATTATTTTAGAATATTGTTTTGTTAACAAACTATTTCTTCTTCTCAACTTATTCTTCACTACTTAAGTGGACCAAAAAATGGCTCCTTTACCTAAACATCGTTCTACATCACTTTAAAGTAGACCCCCGTTTCCGAATTACATCGTAAATCTCTAACATACGCCACAAATGTTTGTTCCTTTTGTTGCCATTTACTGTTCTTAATAGGTACTTTCTTCACAATCATTAACTATGACTATAAAAGATTATGTATGTTTAGATTTTTGTATAATCAGTAATCACATTACTTTATTTAATTAAAAAGTTTGGAAGCAAAAAGACAACTATCCAGAAAATGTCAGTTATACTCTGCCAATACAAAAAAAAGTTATTGCAGGATATCTTAGATACAGCGCGGGCTGAAGACGTGTGTGGGGCATCATGTTTTCGCCATCTTTGTTTTTTCTGCTATTAATTTATTATTAATAAACATTCAATTTTGTCCTTACATGTCACAGGTGAAAATATTCTACGTCTTTATATATTTTTTTCTTTATTCCAAAAATATAATTTATTTATAAATTATCTCCGTATAGGTATGTCATAAAATAACTTTAGTAACATTTTATTATCAAACAAAACTCTGTCGTACCTACTACGTTTATTGAAATTTCCTTATTAACTCTCAACACGGAGTTTGATACAAAGTTCAAGTTTAAAATGATATTGCTATTTCCCAATAACTTTTTACATTTTTTTATCGTATCTCGGAATACCATGACAATTCGCGGTTTACTGCTACCGATATTCAATAAATGTCTGCAACTTATCATGTAAAAGAAGAATGCTAGGTGTCCTGGGACATCCGCTGCGAACGAAGTTATTTTCGCTATTTATTATCTATTTTTTAATAACAGGCACAATGAAATAAATCAACAATATAATTTTTTTTTTATTGTAGCTCGGCATGTGACAACACTCCGCCTGATGTAAAGCTAGAGTGTGGTCCATTTATGGAAACAACTGCTACTACAGAGAAACCTGTGCGGGCAGCAGTCGCCTCCACTATGCCGGCTTGAGGAGACGAGCATGTACCATCTATTGACAGTGCACACTCCTCTCGCTATACCTGGCTACTTTCAAACTATTCCCGAAACGCGACAAAGTCACTTCACAGGTGTTACATTCGAAAGTGGTGGTACTACCCCAGGACGGCAGACTGGACAAATAACCATCATCAGTCTGCCTACCACTCTTTAATAGTGCCTATAGGCACTGAGCGACCAAAGTACATATAACAAAGTTACATTGGTACCGGTCAGAATTAGCGAGGTTCGGACACGGGTCTCATCGATCGTGAGTTCACGCGTCTTACCGCTAGACCACGGCCGCTCTTGTTAAATGTAAAAATAGAAAAGCGCTACCACGTACGTATCCTCAAAGGCGTTTTGAAAGTGCATTTTGCAAATTACTATACACGACGCCCCTGTAGTTATGGGTCTTAGTTTAAACAGGTCAATTAATAAAGATTAAATTTAGTTTTGTTAGACATATAAATAATTTTCCCTAGTTCATTGAAATGCATTAAAGAGTAAAATGCAAATAGATTTATTACTGATTCATCGATGTATATCTTTGGTATTGGTATTTTAGGCGAGTCTGAAATGTATTGTTTATTGAATTAAACATACGATCAAACACACTATTCTAAATATTCGCAGTAACCGCAATACTATTAAAATTATTGCTCGGGATTCTCGGGAAATTAATCGCAGAGAAAATTATTTTGAAATTTTAGTTCATTTATAAAATACGCTTTTCGAATTCGAGTTTATTTTTGTTATTAAATTTAATATAGAATTATTTGTTTGATGTATGTATGATATGTAGCGGCAAAATGTGGACAACCAATTAAAATATCTTTAAACTTTATTGTATTTAGGTTATTTTTTTAAATTTATTTCTTGCATATGAAAACGGTGAATTTGTTATTAAATTATAATGAAACAAGTCGCTCAGTATTGGCCGTTGTATGCGCGTTGATTTTTTCTGTTTGATTACCATTAATCTTTTAATTTAGTTAAAACCTAAAGAAGAATAAATAGGTTTAAATAAAAGTATTATTAAACTTTGACTAGAATATAATATCTCTTTCTATTAGTTCACGATGGCCGCAAAACAATGTTCACTAATATAACAATTTATTTCTACATAAACATTTAATTTAATTTAATTAATAACGAATTCTATATATTTTTTCTATAATTTTTAATACGTAGGTACTATCAACAACGCTGGCGCTGTGGCACTTTAGAAGATAATTGTCTGAGCACACGCCCGGCCCCCTTTAATTTTGGCCATTTCCTTTGGTAGATAAACGACCGACAATAAATTTATTGTAGCTCGGCATATGAAAACACTGCCTTTGATGTAAAGCTAGAGTTCGATCCATGAACGGAAACAACTGCTACTACAGTTTCTACAGACAGCAGTCACCTCCGCTATGCCGGCTTGAGGGGACGAATGTTCACTATCCAGGTATACTCCTCTCGTTGTACCTACTTCCAAACCGTTCCCGAAACGCGACAAGGCCACTTCACGTGTATTACATTCGAAAGTGGTGGTACTACCCCAGGACGACAGACTGGGTTAATAACCATCATCAGTCTGCCTACCACTCTTTCAAATATTTAAAATGTTGAACGGGGCGATGAAATCTTTAAAAAGTGATTCAGTCAACCGTTTGCTGATTGTACCTAAATACATTTGTTTATCTCCTGGAATACGGGAAGAGGTTCTTTATTATAATATTTTACCAGCTAACATATGGTAGTTCTCCAAAGTTCGATGTCACAATATAAATGGAAAAATATAAAAAAAAAAACATCTGAATATTTAAAATAAAACTACAACTCTTTGGTGATCTAATAATACAGCTAATATCACAAGCAAATAAAACATAGTAAAGTAAACCTATGGAATAATTAAACAATGAGAGAAAATAAAGCACAATTAATACTTTTGGTTGTTTTTCTAAAGATATGGAGTAACCCTGTAAGAAGATATAGTCATACTTATTAATTTTATTGTACTAATAGATAGAATTAGAAAATACTAATTTTTGGTCATGGATTGGTCAATGGAAACGGGCTCCATTTAAAGCTTTCCTACAAAGCATCATTATTTTATGAATTATCGTACACGTAGTTTTGGCTTAACAATTAAATCTAAGGCTTGATTATGGGTTCATATTTACGCTATCACATCATAAAGTGAGTATTCTCCACCAATACGATCGGTTCATTTGAAATTTTTTAACCTCCGCGGTCAAAGCAATATTATCTGACTAGTGGAGATAGCGTGATAGCGTAAATGTGAACTCATACTTCGTCCTCTGACAGATCAATTACGAATTGTCTTTCACACTCAAACATACATATACTAAAGGGATTTCTTTAAAGTTCTATGTACTATTCACGACACCACCACCTATTGGCCAAGACAATAGGAGTTGTTCATCAGGATGTGTGTGGTTGGCGGACTCAGAATTAGCCGTAGAGAATTCAAGTCCATTCAGTAAAGCGCCACTAGATCTCGATTGTTGTCGACATAACGGTCGTCTTGTTGGTGATTCGGTTTCATCTGACATCGCACGCGTTACAGTAATCCTAGGAGATCTGCGCCTTCTCCTATCCCGACTCGAACTCTCCTCTAAACCCAGAGCTCGTCCCAGCACTATGTGTGGTGGAGCTCGTATTATAGGTATTGCAGAAGCTCGGGGTCTAGATAATTCGTCTTCTTGAGAATCTTGGAGAACATTGCACGATGTGGCACGAGGTGCTGGTCTTTCCGTTCCTCTGGTAGCCATTGCGGCGGCATCGGAGAGGCGTCTCGTTGTCGGAGGTCGCACGCATCCTGAGCCGGCTGATAATGAAGGTCTTCTTGATCCACAAGCGCTCGGTGTCCTCGCTTGAATCTCTTGTGTCACCTCACTTTTAGTAAGTTTTTTTCGTCTATAATTCCTTAGTGATTCTCTTAATGCTCGGCTACGTATACCGTAAAGTAGACCGTTAACCGGAGGAGCCGCTGCCAACAAAGCAGCAGAAATAGCCGCTAACGGTTGTGGCGGTAACGCTATAGCTGGCCATATTAGTAAACAATAATATGGAAAGTACAGAATCGCTAATGATCCCAGAGGCTGTAATACTGCCGAAAGAGCTTTTCTTCTCGGCGGCGGTGGTGGTGAGAATGGGTTACGTTGATGAGTGACAGTGACCTGTGCGGATAATGTCACTTCATAAATGGCAGCTGCTATTCGATGACGATGGTATCTTGCAATGCGAAGAATCTTTAGGCTACATAATAGGACCAGAGCGGCTGGTAACAATAGGGTTAAGACGGAGTAAACGACACAGAAGGCGAGGCCGGAAGTTCCAGCGCTGCAATCCGGTGCACAGCCTCCCAGCCCATTGCTATATGCAAGTGGAGGCTGTGATGCTGCCAAGGGAGCTAATAATGCTGCAGTCGCTATCCAACCACCAGCGACGCATATCAATGCCTGAAATAGAAGATTAGTCCCATAAATTTAAATATTTAATACATAAAATGGATCGTCATATCTTAGTTCAACTGCGACGACGGTTTGCAAATAAATAAAGTAACCTACTTTTTTAGCGGACACAATAGCAGCATAGTGGAGAGGAGCCGAAATTGCTGCTGCTCTATCTGCATGTAGACCGCATACTGTCCACAACTGCAACGGATGTAGTGCATGTAACAATATACCGCAACCACAGGCCCCACTCCCACCACACAATGCTGCTCCACTTGCAAGTGCACCAACTGCACCAAGATGAACTAGAAGTATTGAAGATACCGAGGCTGGCTGGAATGAAAAATAAATAAATAATAATTATAATATGTTTGGAAAGTTGTTATTTTTATGATTATACAAGAACTAACAACCTGTATCGATTGTTTTGTATTTATAGTTTGGTACAGGCGGATTCGATCGCTAAAAAGTTAAATTGAAAGATTTTGTAATGTATCACAACTAATTATAAGTTTAAATAAGAATAACATACGGCACAAATATCACTGACTGACATAATTGTTCTCCCACTTCCGAGAGGAGGATATTTTTGAGACATATGAAGATAACTTCGGATTGGAAGTAACTGCAAGGTAATTCCGTAACCAAGCGTAAGAAGCCCCAAAACTAAAAATTGTTTTGAAAGTGTGTATTTTTTTTAATTACCCAAAACACTACATGCGGCCTCGGAAATACAGAAACACTACTTAATAATAGTATAAAAAATGAATAAGACTTCAAGTGATGGTAAAACCCTAACGCAAATACCAAATTTTGTTTTATATATAAAAGGAGGAATGTACGGAATGCCCTTTGTTTCAAAGTTTGTAGCAATACTTTCGCTGTTTACTTGAGTATTTGGCTTTATTTAGAAACTTTTGATAATTTGAATTATTACTATTGAGATAAAATATTTTAGAAGTTTTCCTGTTTCCTACGTTAAATTAATCCTTTAAATAATTTGGCAAATAAAGATAAGCTACGTAAAATCCTCCTCTTTAGCGAAGTGGGTACCTTTAAACACTGAAATGTTAAAAATACTTCACATGCCGAGCTACAATCAAAAAGGTATTATTTTTTATATCTTGTGAATTTTGTCAATGTGTGTGACAAAAATAGAACAGTATTTATCTATTTCTATTCAGCCCATCACTTCTGTTCTTCCCGGGATTTTAACATTATAATCACAACAGTAATAACACAGGTAATAGGTAAAATATATGTTATTAAAAAATAAATAAAAAATATCCTAAAAACAATACCGCGCGGGTATATTATACATATCAATAAATCGGGGGGCAAGAAACAACATTAACACTTAGCATTTACTTCGACATCGACATTTTGGTAGTCATCAAGTATTCATATAAACCTTGAACGAAACGTGGTGTATTTTCGGTGACAAGCTTACCTACTGCTTACATTTCGGTCTTAATAAAGGTTAAGAATTATTAAAAGTTGGGAAGACGACCGGGTATTCACAAATAAAGAGCTTTTATATCTTTTTTCTTGTTTATTAAAATTTAATATACTACACTAGGTTTATCAGTTAATAGTTTGTAAAAATAATCAGGCGTTATTTTGAAGTGGACGCTGAAATGTTGCTGAGGAAATTGTTGTGGGCGTAGATTTCCGCATGACTTCGTTACCCTTTTCCCCTCCGGTGTAAGAACGAACGCAACAAGTGGGTGAGTTTGTTTCGCGGATCAAACGTTCAAACTTTATTATTTCTAGTGGTTTTATTATGGAATTTATAAACAGAAGGGTACTCAATCAATAAATATATATAATTATATATATTTTTCTTAACACATTTTTGGCATATTAAAATGTTAAAGGAGAATCCCATTCGCCTAAAAGAGATGGGCCCACAATTTTTTTCGCGTGTTTGTTGATAATTTT
This sequence comes from Tinea pellionella, assembly GCA_948150575.1. NCBI lineage: Eukaryota > Metazoa > Arthropoda > Insecta > Lepidoptera > Tineidae > Tinea > Tinea pellionella. Next base: position 6,118,472 of record OX411258.1, read on the forward strand.
TAATTCATTTTAAGGTGAAAGCAAACACCTGAGCGTCCATACATTTTGTTTAAACACATTGTTCGAAGCATAGCAGATTTATGTTGAAATAAAGTAATTTGATAACTTTCTCAGCACCAATTATTATCGCAAATCACTATAATAAACAAATAGCTACGGCACAGAATATATAATTATTCGAGAAGTGTCAATCTAGATAGTGCATACTCGTCTCCTCAGGCCGCCATAGCGAAGGCGACTGCTGCCGGTAGAGATTCCTCTGTAGCAGCAGTTGTTTCCGTTCAAGGACCGCACTTTAGGCTCTTTGCATTAGGCGGAGTGTAGTCGTATGCCGAGCTACAATATAAAACAACTACCTGCAATAAACTGAAAACTTTTTTAATCTTTGATATTATAAAATAAAGTATTGTTTAAAAAGTACTGGCAATGAACGTGAAAGCTAAAAGGTAGAGACCCGTGTAAATTGAAGCTTGAACCGTCTTTGTAATCAAGCAAGACTTGTGAATGACAAGGACAAGTGACACGCGAGTCCATACCTACAAAACGTAGAAGACCTGTTTATAATATACTAGCTGTTGCACGCAACTTCGTATGTGTGTATTTATTATGCATTTATTTTGAGTAACGAATTCTCCTTACAAATTTTCATCCCTTATTTTACCTCCTTAATAATTAAATAATTCTTTAGTTCTTACCAAAAGCCTATGAATTTTCATATTGCTAACTTGATGATGGATTTCTCATACAAAGGATAATGACTATTTCTGGGCCCACTTGATATCTAATAATATAATTTATAATTAGTCAACAAAACAATATTCTAAAATAATATCTTATTTTTTCATTAATTTATTTTAAATACATCAACACATCGTTCACCAATCAATAGACAATGTTTAATTACATAAAAAAATAAATATCATCAATTATTAAAGCATTTAATATTGCATCAGAAAAAGTCTAATTACACAATAACCTGGGTGAAAAAAATCAAACTGATTGGTTATAAGGAATGTAGATTAATTTTCCTATAAAATGAACTAAAAATCATCGACAAACTCGAGAAAAAAATTGTGGGCCCATTTTTCTTAGGCGAATGGGCATTCTCCTTTTCATCAACTGTTTTTTTTTCGACAAAATGTAGCCTATATCCTTCCTCAGTATTCAAACTAACTCCTTACCAAATTTAAATCTGTTCAGCTGTTTGAACGTGAAAAAGTAACAAACAGACAGAGTTACCTTCATATATGAAATAATATCTCTATGTAATTTTCATATCAAATTGTACGCGTCTACTGAGATTATATCTAGTTCATATTGTAATATAATATACATCAAGCGTAGAAATGTTGAGTATCTCTCCAGCACAATAACTGTAATTCGCATGAACTTGTGTCGCGTCAGCACGCTCGAGTGCGCTAAGCTAAGATTAAACTCCGTATCAACCGGGTTATAAATTATATTTTATCAGTGGCGTACACTAGCTACGCTAAACGGGTGCCACCAGTTTCGGAGTGACACCCGACCGTGAAAGTCGATTATTTTAACTAAATCATCCAATTTTTTTAGTTCTTGTGACGTACAAATACTGCCCCGGATCTCTACCAGTTAGAGGGCAACAAGCAAATCGTAATGTGCATTTTTAGCTCTCTAGCTCTAGCTGTTAGCTATTGGGGTGTACCGCCACCACGAGTACCGCCCCGGGTGCCACCCATGCTAGCTACGCCACTGATTCTGAAAGCATATTTCAAATGCTGAATTCTCAGTAACAGTCTGACGAAATGTTCCTTTTAAAAATAACAATAAATCAAACATTAGGCAAAAGTTACAAAAAGAAAATATAAACGGACGAAAAAAATGTAGTCGCTACTGGGATTAGGATATATCTAAATCGATAAAGATACAAAAATACACTTCAATTACGGAAGCGATTCAAGACATCATCTAATAAACATTTAATTTGTATCTATTCCTAAAGGATGTTGTAGTCCATTATGGACTATCAAGGAAAAACTTAATCTAATTAATTGTAAACAAACTGACTGATTGAACGTTCCTAGCTATAAATTAGTTTTGAAATAAACATACCGCCCTACATTAAGAAAAAATCTGCAAGGACAAACACATAGCCTAGTCTGCTGTCCTGGGGTAAAACCACCACCATACCACCACTTTCACCAATGTGTTCTAGTCGCGTTTTATAATTCGAAATAGACACCAAGATTCAGTCAAGAAAGATTTTGTGACTAAAAAATGTCAGAGAAAGTGAAATGTCTAACTTACGGCATATTATGCGGTTTGAAAGAAGATGTAGTAAAGAGGATTGAGAAAGGAATGCTCCGATGGTTTGGGCAGAAGTTTGACGGAAGATAAATCTGATGTGAATAGATGCGTTAAACAAGGCAGACCCAAAACGGAGTTTTCAGATCAAATCGGAGACATTCTTATGAAAGCTAGTGCCCGACGGTTATGGTCGGGCTTGTATGAAGAGAATTGTGGATGTAAGGGAAACGAGGGAGTGTCCCTGTGAGGAGGTGTAGAAATTTCTCTGTAGTAGCAGTTGTTTCCGTTCATGGACCGCACTCTAGCTTTACATCAAGCGGAGTGTTGTCATATGCCGAGTTACAATAAAAATTCTTTGTAAAGTGCTCCGACATCAGTCACCGATATTTTTCAAGTTTATTTAGGTAAATACAATAATATTATTTCATTATATATTCATTATATATATTACATCATCGGTATTTCAATAATAGATGAAACCATGAATCTTAGTTTATATGCAATATTAAGAATATAAAATACCAGTTTAAACCATGCGACCGCCGACATATCTTTGTCGTCAAGTTATGAATTTTTTTTTTCATATTTAATAAGAATGAACTCGGTCTTGCATGTGACCCAAATTTAACCTCAAAAGTACTAGAACCTTTGTCCGTTTTATCTTTCCCTATTAAAAAAGAATAATAGATTGTGACCCGTTTCATAAAAGTTAACATCGTTTACCACATTGTTAACGTGCTGATATGATATTTACCGGACGTTATAAAAGTTTTGTTGCTCTCATCTGCATATTTTATCGTTAAAGTTGATAGTTGTGGTTTGAAATAGCTTCACATTGCATGGTTAAGTTTGAAATTTTATTTATGATTTATTTAATAAATGAGGTCAGGACTTTCATTACCATGTGGCAATTTTCAGCTAAAAGTTGTCTAATTTGCAAGCTTTTATGCTCTCGAATGTAACTCCCGTGAAGTAACCCTGTCGCGTTTCGGGGTCGGTTTCGAAGTAGACACATTCGTCTTCTCAAGCCGCGCGACATAACAGAAGCGACTCCAGTTTCTCTGTAGCAGTTGTTTTCATTCATGGACCACATTAACATCAGGCGTTGTTGTCATAAGCCGAGCTGATTGATTTCACTTCTTGCGTTACACTCCTAAAAACTAAATTAGCACGAAATGTTCGCCTTAAATACGGCTTAATATCTGACAAAATACGAAGACATCAAGGCAAATAATTCCCTGCTAACCTAGAAATATTCGTTTCATCCAGCCGGCATAGCAGAGACGATTGCTGGATGTGGATTTTTCTCTTACATACTACATTACTTACACACTAGACTAGTATTAAAAACCGCACAATTTAAAATTAATATACGAGTATGTACGAGTGTCGACCTCGCTAACATATACAAGAATAATGTATATATTCGTCTCAATAAGGTGTTCTTTTTCTTAATCTGTATCGTATACAGTATGTAGGTATATATCGTACCTGTCAAAGCGTACATTATCTGAATTATCTCTTCAACTAAACTATTATCTTTAAGGCACTTCGCCATTATCTCGAAATTCACTGTCTCAGTCACTTTCTTAGGGCACGAATACATTCAATATTATTAAATCTACTATTTATAATATTTATACGAATATTTACTTTAATATAATATAAACTATAAGATTTAATATATAAACTATCATAATAATAGAAAAAAAAGAAGAATTATTTCAAAAATTGTATTTTATAAAATGGTTTACAACAGCCTAGGTAATAAGCGAAAATGTAATTACTTTAACCTGAACAAAACAGTATACAAAATTATTCGTTAAATTAATGTAAACAAGACCTTAGATTGAATTATGTAGACACGAGAAGAATGCGATCCGATACTTGATTTAGAAGTTCTGTCGATGTTTCAGGAGCGTCATTCCACTCGAATGAACTCATCTAAGAAAAATAATCGATTTTTAATATCGCTTTCGTATTCACTTTTACTCCAAAAATACTGAATTCCATTGTGTTATATATTTTATTTGCATGTGTATTCCTCAAAGGGTAACGGTGTTATGAGATTTTTCATTGAATCTTTCTCTGTGATGATTTTTCATCTAAGCAAGATGAAGATCTGCCAAACAATCAAGACAATAAAGCAATTCAATACAAAATACTGAAGACCTAAATGCATATGGGTTTTGTTACCTTGGCCTTCTCAGAACTGAAAAAGATTGTACATACTTAACTACGATATTGTCTCGAACTCATGGTATCTGTTAAGTGGCAAATAGCCGTTAACGGACGCCTGCATAGCGTCTGTTAAAGCAATGCAAAATGGCACGATGCTCGTTGCGTCCAGCCCTGCAAACTCCGCCCAATGTTTGTAGAACAGAGAGTGCGCTGTACTGGTCCTGCTTGATGGAGTGCAAGGCATAATTGTCATTTAGGATGGTTTATGTACGAGTAAATGTGTTAAAGACGAATCTTTGTACATTTCTCGTAAAAATAAGGTTTGATTAAAATATTTAGTAGTTAAAAGTCGTATTTTCAAGCTTGAACGGATTTTAATTAGTGCTGAAAATGTGCCACAATGAGTTTGAGTGAGGTCGGTTTGATATCTCACTTCCTTTGTGCTCTCAAACATAATAAAACTTCATTCAGTACCCGAAATAATATATACTAAGTAAATATTTAAACACATATGTATATGTTTTTACTTTTTTCGCATATATTTTTCGTGTAAAAGTAAAACTCGTATGTCACTTATTTATAGTAGCTCAGCATGCCACTACACTGCACGAGACTGACAACTGTTTTATAAATATTTTCAAATACCAGTCGCCTATTTGTTGTGAAATAAATCTCCAAAAATCCAACAGCCCCAAAGCGGCCGTAGTCTGGCGGTAAGACATGTGAACTCACGATCGATGAGACCCGTGTTCAAACCTCGCTAATTCTGACTGGTACCAATGTATATGTACTTTGGTAGCTCAGTGCCTACAGGCACTATTAATGAGTGGTAGGCAGACTGATGATGGCAGTCTGACGTCCTGGGGTAGTACCACCACTTTCGAATGTAAGACCCGTGACCTTGTTTCAAAGTAGTCAAGTGTGAGGAGAAGAGTGTGCACTGTCAATCTGGATGCTCGTCTCTTCGAACCGGCATAGTAGAGGCCATTCCATGGTCCATTCATGGACCGCACTCTAGCTTTACATCAGGCGGAGTGTTGTCACATGCCGAGCTACAATAATAATAAAAAATCGTTTAAGCTTGAAATACACAGATCCTGTATATATCAGTATACATATGAGTATCTGTATATATAGTATTGGTGATGTAGGTAGAACATCACCAACTAGTAATTTATAGGTTTGTACACTTCAATTAAAAGCTTCGTCTGACCGAACTGTTTGTGATAGGTCTACTGCTATTGTTCTGTACTATATGTACAATGTACATATATAAACTGAATATAGACTAAAATTTAGATATACGAAGACGTTTCTAACTATTTTTTTTTATAAATAAGCACGGCAAATAAACGGATATTCATTATAGCGCGTATTAAGGTGTTATGCTTCAACTACAATACTGATAGTTTTTGAAATGGACACACGGGGCTTGAGATCAGAACTCAAACTGATTTCAGCTAAAAAAAATTGAGTGCATATTTACTAAGAATTACCGTTGAAACTAATATATACCTAACATTGTTGACTTTCTAAGAGTGCCCTGAAGACGGCCCAGGCTCATGGTGGATATTAACCCAGTGCTCCAAAGGTAGTACAACCTTATTCAAGTGTAACCTGTGAAGGTGTTGAATAACTCGTCCCATTAAACTACCCTACGTACCCCTATGGAAACATCGATTAAACGACTTTTTAAGGGGTTGATTTGGGGAATTCATTAATACATCATTGCGTTAGTCTTGTTCACCCCTCAAAATCTTGTCTAATCAATACACATAAATAGGTATGTAAGTATATTGTACATTTACTTTTATTGTAGGTCGGCATATGACAACACTCAGCCTGATGTAAAGCACTCTTACTACAGATAAATTTCAATAGGCAGCATCCGTCTCTGCTATACCGCTCTGAGGAGACGAATCTAATCCAGACCGACAGTGCAGACTCCTCCCGTTATACCTGGCTACTTCCAAACCGATCCCGAAACGCGACAAGGTTACACGGCAGACTGGACTAATAACCATCATCAGCCTGCCTGATAATATAATTGCTGTTCGTTAGTCTCGCTAAAACTCGAGAACGGCTGGACTGATTTCGCTAATTTTGATTTTGAATTATTTGTGGAAGTAGAGGGAAGGTTTAAAAGATGAGTAAATATGAAAAAAATGCTTGGAATACAGTAAAAATAACAATTCCGCTTTCCCTTAGAAACTATTCCTTTGGTTTTGAATGTCAAACATTTGATGTTCGCCCCCGTGTCGTTTAGAAATCAATTAAATTTAAAAGTTCAAAAATAGAAAAAAAATTGTTTTAATTACGAATTCTTTTTGTTCCGGTTAAGTTTTGACCACATTTTTTACTAAAGTTGAAACATTCTGCAATAATTATAATCATTCAGCTTTTTCATTTATTGATTCTAAGGCAGTACGAAGGGTCAGCTAGTAGTAAATAAAATTATACTCAAATTAAATTATACCTGCCGATGCTACCACAAAGAAATGTCTGTAGACAGCAGTTGTCTCCGTTATAACGGCTTGATCCTTACGCCTTAACCCGTCCAGGTCAACATTGGACGTTGCTTTCGTTAAACTTTCAAGCTGATTCCGCAACGGGAATATGTCACTTCATTGGTGTTAGACTATAAAATGGTAGTACGATCCAGGAAGGCGCTCTGAACATGACCATCATCAGTCTGTCTGCCTAACTATTAATATACTTCCTAAATATTTTATAACATAATACAGTTAATTTTAACTAAATGAACGCACAAAACAATTAACATGTGTACGAGTCAAGGACAGTATTAATTTTTGATAATCTCTTTAAAAAGCGTATTGTCCATTCCAATGTAAATTACTTACTTCACGCCTACCTTTTTTGATGGTAAGCAGAATTTATTTCTCCCTTAAACATTACATATAAAGTTTCTCAATTCAACTGACCTTTTCTTAAAACGTGTTCTGAATTTAATGGTTATTGGAATCGATTTTTTCTATTCTTTTTCTTGTAGCTCAGCACAAGACGACACTCCGTCTGATGCAGTGCTAGAACTAACGCTAGAGTGCGGTCCATGAACCGAAACGACTGCTACCACAGAGAAATTAACGAGACATCCAGGTTCTCTAATAAATAAATAAAATAAATCAAACGTACCTGTTTAGTAATTACAATAATAAACAATATATACGCGTTCAACAGCAACCCTATTGACGATATAATAGTGACAGTGACACTTAATGCCAAAGCCACAGCGGCTTCCTCTTTAGTCTCGGTAACGTTCATCTCCTTTCTCTACCACCTGATTGTTCTATTTTCGTCTCATGATAAGGATTGGTAGAGAAAGTCTTGATACTTAAGCCCATTTCGTTGCAGGTCACCTGACTGCTGCTGCCGCGTGCCATATCATTTTAAGAGTTGATTTCTGAAACAATTAACAGAACGAATTAAGTATAAACATTGATATATAGAACTAGATGTGCGATAACGCTCCCAATGTGACGCGAGAGAAAACTTGGCCACAGCCATGTTTAGGTTCTCTGTCAGTATTTGACTTGACGGCAACATTGTCAAATCGTTTGAAGCGGCCTACGGTTTTTTTGTCAATGTATGAAGTTTGCACCTCTACTCTCTAGTATACATATATCTCAATGAATATAATAATTAAGTGGTTGTAATTCAAGACTTTTTCAACTTTTATACGAGCGGAGTGTGCCCTGTCAATCTAGATGGTGCACATTTATAGCGGTATAGCGGTAAGACGCGTAAACTCACGACCCGTGTTCGAACCTCGCTAAATCTGACCGGTACCAATGTAATTTGTTATATGTACTTTGGTCGCTCAGTGCCTATAGGCAGACTAATGATGATTATTTGTCCAGTCTGCCGTCTTGGGGTAGTACCACCACTTTCGAATGTAACACCCGTTACATTTCGCGTTTCGGGAATAGTTTGAAAGTAGCCAGGTATAGCGAGAGGAGTGTGCACTGTCAATCTAGATGGTAGATGCTCGTCTCCTCAAGCCGGTATAGTGGAGGCGACTGCTGCCCGCACAGGTTTCTCTGTAGTAGCAGTTGTTTCCATTCATGGACCGCACTCTAGCTTTACATCAGGCGGAGTGTTGTCACATGCCGAGCTACAATAAAAAAACAAAAAAACATGCTTCTCCTCAAGCCGCATAGCATAGTAATGTTTTATTTTATTTTGAAGATTACTACGCTCTCAATTGTGGCGATGTTAGCTCCATTAAAATTTTTAAAAAAACTCACTATTTATAAAACATAAAAAAAGTAAAATAAAACAAGAACAAAAATACTCTAAAGAGAAAAACACTGGACAAAAAACAAAATATCTCTCTATCAAATAAAAATCAACATAACATGATAGCGGATGCAGAGCCGAGCTCGAACAATAAACTCCTATATATCCCACTTATTTATATTTAACAGTTCGTTGAGTCGCTGAAATATAAAAAATAAATATTCAAAAGTTGCCTTTAGCGTCTCTGCCTACTCCATTTCATCTTGAAAGCTGTTAGGAGCACTTTAAGTTTATTTCATTTTATTATTTATTTATTTATTCAGAGAAATCACAGCTTGTTATTTTTTATAATTCAATAAAAAATAACAAAAATTTTAACAAAAGAAAAGCCAAATTGATTTCAAATGTGCACTTACATCGCAATTAGATAGAAAAAAATATTAAAATATACCTATATACGAAATATTCAAAAAGTGTGTGTATGGGTGTGGGTGTGTGTATGTGTGTGTGTGTGTATGTGTGTGAGAGTGACAAGAATTATGACAAAATATATATACAGTGTGAATTTTTCAAGTGGGCTTTCATGGCGAAATCCTAAACTATAAGAGATATCGAAAAATGCTGAAAGGAGTCTCGATGCCGATTTTGATGAAAACTAAAACTGCATTATTAGATTTTTGATAAATCCATTTTCCTGGCCAGGAATCGAACCTGTTGATTTTGAAAAATAAAAACACTCTGTATTTTTGCACCATCCGATAGCGTTCCTGATAAGGATCAAATTCTGGGAAGTAATGCTATACGGCAAACCAAAGAAAAGTGTTGATTTTTAACAAATTGTCTCTTATTTCCATGTATTTATACATTACCTACTACATTTATTATGTTTTGATTTAAAATCTCGCGCTCTTCGAGGTTAAAAGCCATGATTAAAAAGAAAACAATTGAAACGTAGGTAAAACAATAAATTAATTTTTAAGGTCCTGTGCCGTGGCCGGCTAGGTCGCCAGATCTAACACCTTTAGATTATTTTCTCTGGGGGCATGGCAAAAACGAAATTTACAAATGTACGTACAATGAAATTGATGACTTAAAACTAGCGTTAGGGAATATTCTGAACGGAATCAATAACCTTGTGATGTGGAATGCAGTACACTCCTTGAGGCGTCGAGTTCAGCTATGTATTGAAAATAATGGCTATCATTTTGAACAATTGATTAATTAAGATTTAATTACTTAATGTTAAAAAAATAAAAGATTATTTTGCTAAAAATCAAGACTTTCCTTTCATTTAACCTCGAAGAGCGCGAGATTTTAAATCAATATGATGATTTTCAATTATCATAAATTATAATAAATGTTGTCAATGTACCGGTAATGTATAAATACATGGAAATAAGAGACAATTTGTTAAAAATCAACACTTTTCTTTGGTTTGCCGTATATCATTACTTCCCAGAATATGATCCTTATCGGCAACACTATCAGATGGTGCAAAAATACAGAGTGTTTTTATTTTTTCAAAATCAACAGGTTCGATTCCTGGCCGGGAAAATGGATTTATCAAAAATCTAATAATGCAGTTTTAGTTTTCATCAAAATCGGCATCGAGACTCCTTTCAGCATTTTTCGATATCTCTTATAGTTTAGGATTTGGCCATGAAAGCCCACTTGAAAAATTCACCCTGTATATATATATATTTTCCTTACAATTTACTAACAACAATTGGTTGTCTGGAAGAAATTGCTTTTTAGTGATAAGACTGCCAATTGCAGTAAGTTAATTATGCTTTTGTATTTTCCATAACTTTGTTAACTGCAATAAAGAATTTATCATTATTATTATTTAGACTCGTAAGTGTTATATTTACTGAGTAAAACCGATTTAAAATAAATAAATATAAAAAAATAAAAATACACTGGCAACAATAACAGCCTTAAAGATTATTTCAAACGTAAATTATCATTAAATGATTTTCCATTATGTTGTTATTTATCGATATATCAGTGTAGTACCAATTTTCATAACAATCATCTATTTACGAGGTAGTTGTCGATACGAGGCTTTCAAGGACCGCTATTGAAATAAAACTGTTCTTTTTTTACTCACTATATCGTGAAGGTTAAACATACAAATGTTAGTACAAGTAATTTAAGGTATTTTTAAACCTAAAAAAGGTTAATTAATTATTCTTTTATATTTTGAGAATTTTCTACGTGGATTATAATTTTATGTTTTCATTTGTTTAATATATTTTCATTTATAATTATATTTTAACATACAACAACATATGGTTTTATTTATACAGGGTGAATTTTTCAAGTGGGCTTTCATGGGCAAATCCTAAACTATAAGAGATATCGAAAAATGCTGAAAGGAGTCTCGATGCCGATTTTGATGAAAACTAAAACTGCATTATTAGATTTTTGATAAATCCATTTTCCCGGCCAGGAATCGAACCTGTTGATTTTGAAGAAAAAAAAACACTCTGTATTATTGCACCATCTGATAGTGTTGCTGATAAGGATCAAATTCTGGGAAGTAATGATATACGGCAAACCAAAGAAAAGCGTTGATTTTTAACAAATTGTCTTTTATTTTCATGTATTTATACATTACCGGTACATTGATTGAAAATCATCATAATGATTTAAAATCTCGCGCTCTTCGAGATTAATTGAAAGGAAAGTTTTGATTTTTAGCAAAATTCTGTTTTTTTTTAACATTAAGTAATTAAATCTTAATTAATCAATTATTCAAAATGATAGCCATTATTTTCAATAGATAGCTGAACTCGACGCCTCAAGGAGTGTACTGCATTCCACATCACAAGGTTATTGATTTCGTTCAAAATATTCCCTAACGCTAGTTTTAAGTCATCAATTTCATTGTACGTACATTTGTAAATTTCGTTTTTGACATGCCCCCCGAGAAAATAATCAAAAGGTGTTAGATCTGGCGGTTATGGCTTTTAACCTCGAAGAGCGCGAGATTTTAAATCAAAACATAATAAATGTAGTAGGTAATGTATAAATACATGGAAATAAGAGACAATTTGTTAAAAATCAACACTTTTCTTTGGTTTGCCGTATATCATTACTTCCCAGAATTTGATCCTTATCAGCAACACTATCAGATGGTGCAATAATACAGAGTGTTTTTTTTTCTTCAAAATCAACAGGTTCGATTCCTGGCCGGGAAAATGGATTTATCAAAAATCTAATAATGCAGTTTTAGTTTTCATCAAAATCGGCATCGAGACTCCTTTCAGCATTTTTCGATATCTCTCATAGTTTAGGATTTGCCCATGAAAGCCCACTTGAAAAATTCACCCTGTATAGCACAGACCCTTCGCAAGGAACCCCTATGCTAATTTTTATCGGAATCGGCTCAGACATTGAGGACAGACTAAGTCCCAAATTGTATTTGGAAAGAATATGCAGGTCCCTAACCGTTAAATACTCAAATATTTTCGTTTGTTTATTGTAGCTCGGCATATCCATGCACAGAAACAACTGCTACCACAAATATATGTAGACAGCCGTCACCTCCACTATGTCGGCTTGAGAAGGTTGTCAGTGCACATTCCTCTCGTTATACTTGGCTACTTCCCCAAACACGACTAGGACACGACGACTTCACGACTTGAAAGTAGCGGTACTACTCCAGGACGGCAGACTGGGCTAATAACCATCATCACTCCAAATTTTTCGATCGTGTTAATAGTTTTCATTGCATAATATCTTCTCACACTAACAGGCTAGCTGGTAGACGATGCCTAAGGCCGTAAGCTCGCCTATGTACAAGTTAGGTTATTTTAAAATTTAAACAATAAAAACAAACTCAAAGCAAATGTTCGTGTTACTGTCAAGTCCTTCTAAACAAAAAGGTTGTTATAATTTGCAAAAAGCTTACATAAATAATTATTGCGGCGAAATGAAATGATACCTTAATTTAAACACGCGATTGCACCATGCAAAGTACGTGTATACCAACACATATCTGCAAGTTGTAAAGATTAAAGCTTGTTAACCACTTATATTCTTTATATTTTAATACAGGAAAAAACACACCTACATAATCTCAATTTATTTTAAATTTTTACATTTAAATATTTAGTATTGATAGTTGTAACACGTGGTTAAAGAAATTTAAAAACATGTTGAAGTTAAAAGCCAATTTGGGAAAGTGTATATGGTGACAGCTATCTTTTTTACATATTTTTTGTATAATATACAATAAATTAGTCGACACGTGTTTCTGGAAAACTTTTATAATTGCTTTGTTCTTTTTTATTAATCTTTAAAAATTACGATTGTAATATAGTAATCGTAACGATTCGGGCGGAACTAAACCAATGAACAAGAAAAAATTATCATTGAAGACATGGCTGTATTTACAAAAAAAAAAGGTTTTCGATTTACCATGAGTTAATTTTTGTACACCTTGCCTATTGAAAGTTTTTAACTCGAAAACAATTTTTTTTTTAAATTTTAACCCTTAATTAATTTATTTATTTATTAAATTCGACGCACAAAACGGCATGCAAGTATAGGATTTGACGTTTCGCTGTCATCCAATAAGTCAAATTCCATACATTTTCTTTTCGATTCGATCAAGTGACAATCTTCTTGACTTTCGACTTTAGCCCCAGGTCTCATCGATCGTGAATTCACGCTTTCCACCGCTACATCACGGCCGTTTTTATCTTATAGAAATAAAAAAAAATACAAGTTTACTATCGTATCATTACTTTGAACATTTAGTAAACAAATGTGCACCATCTATTGACAAGGCACACTCCTCTCTTTATGTATTAGTGATAAAAAAAACAAAGAAGACAATTTTCACTTCAAAAAAACTACGAAGTGTATAATTAAGCTTGAATCAGCTTTCCGTTAGCTTAGCTTTAAAATTAGAAAGAGAAATCAAATTACAGTCACTCCCACCAACTGTACCGTCAGAAAAACAATCCTTCTAACAACATTTTACTTACAGATTCGACTGAGCTTCTTTGTTTTATTGAAACGTGACCAATATTGTTACGTTGAGGATATAAATTGTCGAAACAATAGACAAGCTTATAAATATTTAACAGTACCTACCCCCAGTCAAATAGTCTCGAAGAAATGATTTTTTTTTCTATTCTTCAAGAGTAGTAGGCAGACTGATGATAGTTATTAGCCCAGTCTGCCGTCCTGGGGTAGTACCACCACTTTCGAATGTAACACCCGTAAAAAGTGGACTTGTCGCGTTTCGGGAGCAATTTGAAAGTAGCCAGGTATAGCGAGAGGAGTGTGCACTATTAATCTAGATGGTGCATACTCGTCTTCTCAGGCCGGCATAGCGAAGGCAACTGCTGCCTGTAGAGATTTCTCTGTAGTAGCAGTTGTTTCCGTTCATGGACGGCACTCTAGCTTAACAACAGACGGAGTGTTTTCATATGCTGGGCTACAATAAAAAAAATGTATATGTATAAATGTATAAGTAGATATGTAGATATAAGCTTTCATGAACGGAAATGCTACCACAGAGAAATATCTACAGGGAGCAGTCGCCTCCACTATGTCGGCTCGGGAAGACGAATGCACACGGTAGACAGACTGATGATGGTTATCAGTCAACAAAGGGTGTTATTCAAGTGTAACAACCGTAAAGTGACCTAGTCACGTTTCGGCTTCAGTTTAAAAGTAGCCAAGTTATAACGATAGGAGTGTACCCTGTCAATGGATGGCTCACATTCGACTTATGAACCAGCGGTATTAGTGTAGTTTCATGCCGAGGAAATAATTAAATTAATAAAATAGAGAGAGAAAAATAATTTTAAAAAATTCAACATCAAAAAGTTGCATAAAAAAGTCAAATATTTGTTCTAAAATTAGGCCTCTTTATGAAATAAAATCCTTTGTCAATAAAAACAACGCCGTGAATATTATAAAAGAGCTGACGAAGCGATTTTTTTTTTAAATTTGCCGAGGTCCCCAATCAAGCTTTCTAAATTGCTACTTAATAGATTAGCTTACCCTACTTATCTCTAATCGTGTACTTTATCAGCTTCTAGAAATTAAACCAGAATGTCTACAGAGAAAATTTTGCAAGTAGCAGTCACCTCCGCTATACTGACTTAAATAAACGAATGTCCTGATGCACCATCAGGTTAACATTGCACACTCCTCTCGTTGTACGTGACAAGGTCATTTTACGGATGTTACATTCGAAAGTGGCGGTACTGCCCCAGGACGGTAGACTGGACAAATATCTATCATCAGTCCGCCTACCACTGTTTAGTAGTACATATAGGTACTGAGCGTCCAAAGTACATATAACAAACTTACATTGGTTAGAATTAGTGAGGTTCGAACACGGGTCTTATTGATCGTGGGTTCACGCGTCTTACCGTTAGACCACGACCGTTCTTATGTCTACAATCACCACTTTTAAACATCATACAAAAAATTATCGTGGAAAAACAATCAGTTATTTAAAACAGAATTAAAAACAAAGGCCCGAGACATATTATATCCCATTATTTTATTAATTCAAACAAGTATCTTTTACCATTCTTTGTTCTAACCTGTCTTGTTTGCTCTTGGAATGGATCCTCGACAGTGTTATTTCTACCAACTCACTCCATTCAATTTATAAGGTAAGTCAAGACTGTGTAAATATTACTGGATATCGATCTCTATACGAAATGTATAAGAAATAATTATAAGTGCATATTCGTCTCCTCAAGCCGGCATAGAGGAGGCGACTGTTGCTGTAAAAATTTTCATGGATCGCACTATAGCTTTACATGAGGCGGAGTGTTGTCATATGCCGAACTACAATAAAAAAATAAGTTAAAAAATAATAAATAAATATTTGTTTCGCCCGGGAAACCAACCCCGGAACCTCAGCAATTGAAAATGGGGAAATAATTAATGTAGATCAAAATGTTTTTGTTTTAATTTGACCAAAAAAAAATGAGAATGATGCTTTGGAAACAGCTATTGGCTATTGTTTTTAATTTTTTTTTTTATTTTGGCACGACATGTGACCTCGACTGGTCTGATGGTAAACTCAGTGGACCCTAGACCATGAGCATTGACGTCTAGAGAACCTCTAGAGAAGCTCGCATGGTGGTTCCAGTCGCTACTAGGTACTATACCGGCCAATTAATTAGGTAAATTAGGTTAATTATACAATTTTGAACTTACAGATTGTTCATTAAGAGCGTTTATGGCCTGTTTTGTATTTGTATACCTTATTATTTTTAAATTGTCGGAACAATGATATGATAGTTAACAAAAACAACTAAGAATTTTATTAGAATTTATTTACAATTTAATCCGTTAGGAATTTGCTTACTTTGCCGCCGACTGTCTATGTACTTCAAAATAAACATACACGAAAGAAAATATAATTTAGGAAAAGTTTGTTTCTAAAATAATATGGTCTGGTACGTAATAGTGAAACAGCAACAGATGGTTGCGAGAGTCCATTAGGAAAGTTCTTCGGTCCTCGGTGATTAGTATCAAATGTAGTGGCCAATTCTTAACACGATTGCATTAAAATTGTATTTACAAAAACTTAACCTTATACGATTTTTAATCGACAACACAATAATGTCTATTAAACAAATAGGTCGATAACAGATAACAGTTTATGTTTGTAATACATTTCGTGGAGATAATATTACGAATACTGTGTTATATAATGTTATAACTTTTTCAAATCAAATTGAAATGAGATTTATTTTTGGACAAGAATGGAGCTCACACCATCGGAGCCAGACGCGACGTTCTTATGTAATTAACTTCAAGATGTGACTTCTGACTTCAGTGCAAGCACTCGGGAATATGATGCAGTTTATATTAATGTGTATTTTGATTAATAATTGGTTTTGTTGTTTACACGGGCCTCATCGATCGTGAAGTCCGTCCTCTACCACTAGACCACGGCCGTTGAAAGGGGTATAAAAGTAAATGTCAAAAAGACAAAAGACGTTAAGGAGTTTTGGCGGCCATCTTAAGACATTAGGTTATCTGTCTCGAATTATTTCCCTAAACTTGTCTTTCTTCGAGTTTTAATGTGTAATAATGGTAGATTATTAACCATTAAGTGTTCATGAACGTGTGTGAGTGTGGGCAAACAATTCAAAAGAAGAGAACATGTGTTTCCATTTTCCCTCCACTTTACTGAAGCAATTTTTAACTTGACTGAGACGTGACTTGACTGTTTAGTGTGATGTCGTTAACTCGTGATGAGCAATATTATTAACTTGATGCAAAATATTTACTTTGACACTGGCAAATTGTTATATGCCATATAAAGTTTTAAAAAAAAGACGTTATGCTATTGCAGAGGGATAGTGATAGAGTCAAACAAGTGAATGTGTTTGTATCAAAGTCGCTGTATTTCCATAGTCAGGCGTGTACTAATTAAATAATAGGTTATAAAATACTTTTTAAAAATTGCATTACGGGTGTACAAAGACAGCTAGCAATCCCGCGAACCAGAAGTTGTATAGGTACATCATACTGATACGGTCCAAGTATTTCTTTTTTTATTTTTGAGAAAATATTTATTAAATTTTCTGTGCATAATTTGGTGATATTTATTAGTCTAATATCAATTACATAACATTACGGTACTATTATTTAATTATTTAACAAAAAAAGAACACAAGTATCACATTATCAATATATCAAAAAAAGCGATGAAAAAAATTAATTAGTTATAAAACAACTATTTTAACCCATTTAAAAGGCAATAAAAGGTTTTCTAAGACGAATTAAAACGGTAACTTTAACCATACGAAGTTGCAGATAAGTTTCATATAATTATAACATATACATGCGTACCATTGCGTAGGTATATTATTTGTCCAGCTTTATACATCACAAATATCATTGAACAATGTACGTGCCTCATAAAATATTAAGTTGATCATTTAAAGCTAAAAAGGACAAAAGTGTTAAATGGGAAAAATATTATATTCTGAAATGATGGTGGCGTCAGATAACCATTAGCGGCAATTTTATTCGAGATCACAAATGGACTCATTTCGCTTTTCGATTTAAAAGAGCAAAGTCACAGTAAAAAGCAGCCAATTGGAATATTAAACACACAAATTGCTTTTGTATTTGAAGATGTTTAAAAAATACTTAAAAATAATTTTATTAGTATTTAAATTGTATTTTTTGTTTATGATTGGTTAAGTTTAATGTCCATTTGCACCATATGACTTAACTATTACTGTCACGTTAAAGTAATGGTTAAAGTTAAATATGTTTGCTTAAAAAAAAATCTGTCACATTTGACGATTACTTTAACCTTAACCGTTACTGGCGAATTTCGGCCGGTCAAAGTTAAAGTAATAGTTAAATCAATGTCGATAACGTCAAATCTTTGAAAAATCTTCTCTTGTTTGTATTGAGAAAGGGAAAAAGGGAAAGAACTCCTCATTACACCAGCAACCCTTTTAACTATAACGAATTAATTTACACGATGGTGCAACGCACGTGGAGTAAAAGTAAAGGTAACTGTCAAAGTTAAAGTTAAAGTAACAGTCAAAGTTACTTTAACCGGCCTTCTCTGGTGCAAACCACCCTAAGAGTCGAGCACTGCCATTGAAGTTACAGTTACCAGACTAGTCATTGAGCACACAAATAAATAAATAAAATAAATTCAAGCAACGCCAGGCACCGTCAGCTAGAAATACACATAACATGAAGTGTGTCCTATTTAATAGTAGTGCACATTCGTCTCCTCAAGCCGGCATAGTAGAGAGGGGCAGCAGCCTGCCATATCGCATAAACGCTCTAGTTTAATATCAAGCAGATTGTGGTCACACGTAGAACTACTATAAAAAGTCAAAACACAATTTTTTTACAAATAATAAGTACGATTAACTTTCCGTTCACCTAATTTTTATGATAGAAAAAATATATACATATTTTATAAACAAATTGACTAGTTAATCGAAAACAAATTGAAAATAAAAATTATTAATGCTGGTAAAATAATTTGACATTCTGAATTCAATTCAAAAACTTTTTCAATAAGCTGCGATGTTCGTGGAAATGAGAGGGATATCGCATTCTTTTAAGACTTTTATTGAACATTTGCTTTAGGCGAATAAAAAGGAAAGAGTCTATAGATATTTGTTAAAAACGTTTTCTGATATTTACATACAAAGAAAATATTTATTAAATCTAATAGAACAACGCTAATTAAATAGGTAACAAAGTTAGTTTCATGCTATTATTTCATCTCAACTCACTTCCTGAATATTGAATTTTGCATAAACAAATGAAACATTACGCGAACATGTTTTACTAAATTTAAAAGATTCATTTATTATTATTTTTAATTATATTCACCCTTTCTGTGAACGCAAAGGGAACAAATCCTATACAGCCACGTCTTCAGTATATTTTTTATAATTATAATTTTCTTATTTTATATGATCTCCTAAACTCAAGCCTGATAGCGATGTTTAAAACATCGCGCCACAATTATATCAAAATTAATATAAAGTTTTAAAGAGTAGTGATGGTTATTGGCCCAGACGGCCGTCCTGGGGCAGTACCATAGAGGAATATGAGCACTAGGGTCAAGCATTAGGTAGAAGTGACCTAGTCACGTTTCGGAATCAGTTCGGAAGAAGTCACGTATAAAGATATTATAAAAGTATAAAGAAGCCGGTACCAATGTAACTTTGTTATATGTACTTTGGTCGCTCAGTGCCCATATGCACTATTAAAGAGTGGTAGGCAGACTGATGATGGTTATTTGCCCAGTCTGCCGTCCTGGGGTAGTACACCACTTTCGAATGGAACACCCGTGAAGTGACCTTGTCGCGTTTCGGGAGCAGTTTGAAAGTAGCCAGGTATAACAAGAGAAGTGTGCACTGTCAATCTAGATGGTGCATTCTCGTTTCCTCAGGCCGTATAGAGATTCTCTGTAGTAGCAAATGTTTTCGTTCATGGACCGCACTCTAGCTTTACATCAGGCGGAGTGTTTGCAATATTATGCCGAGCTACAATAAAACAAAAAAAAGTTCTATATTCGTCGATGAATTAATAAGTCAAAGTATCATTATTAATCAATTAACATTTACAATACAAATGCCATAATAATTATAGCTAAGTAAATAATATTATATTTATAAAGGAAATTTTCTGTTTCGACGAATTTACACAACAAACATCAACAATTGTCACGTCTTTTTCCCGCAGGGATAGGCAGAAACAACGAAACGCCACTTGCCACAATCCTGACACAACACCCTCGGTTCCCCCACATCCACAATTCTCTCAATACACGCCCGATGGACGACACGTTATGGACACTAGGCAGCCCAGCTTTCGTAACGATATTCACTGATTTAATCAGAAAACACCCTTCTGGGTTTGTCTTGTTTAACGTATCCATTCACATCAGACGAATTTACTTTAATACAAATCCATTTAATCCTTTTTTTAATCTTTATTGTGTAAATAGTTAAATAACTACTTTAAAAAACTTATGAATAACAAAAAAATATGGCGGCTAAACAAAATCCTTGCAATCAAAAAAGAAGAATATGCAATACAACTTTTATTTTAAATCGAAATAACAAAATATTGTAAAGTTCCATGTACACGGTCAACAAACGGTCAACTGTGACCACTTACGAGCAATCTTCGCTTGTACAATGTACATACACTACAAGCTTATTCTCGACCAATTGAAATCTAGTATATTTACCATTAAGTTTGCATCTCTAATTGTTTAAAAATAAAAGGGGACGTGTCTTATGCTTAAGTGAATTTTTGTTTAAATGCTGCAGCGTGAGTTAGTCCAGCTGTACATACAAGCTAATTTATGAAATTGCACGTAAGTAAAGAGCACTACACAAACTCGAATAAATAAGAGAAAGCACGTCTATTACCCTTTAAAAAAATGTTTTTCATGTTATTATGTATCCTCACTGATTCGAGTTTTTTCCTATGTTTATTTGACACGCTTGTTCACTCACGTTGTTTTATCAAAGCTAAAAAAAGCCTTTTATATTGATATATTCGAATAAACATTTACCGTAGGCGACGTACATTTATAGGCTTTGCTAGTTTACTATCGCGTTCTTGGACTAATATTTAAATAATATGTGGAAGTATAGAAACTAATAATAATGGTATACCAATGTACTTCTTACATCAAATGATAAGAAACTGGCTGTTGCCGGCAACTTCAACACGGTCTAGCCCATCTCCTTGCGAAATTTTATCCAGCGGTTTCAGTCTTGGCGTGAAAGAGTAACAAAAAGACAGAGTTACTTTCACATTTATATATTAGTATAAATTAAATTTGAAACATGATAAGTAGTAGAAGGATATTAAATAAATAAATAAATAAACCACGTTGTATAAGTACAGTAGAACAGATTCAAAACTATTATATTATAAACTATTAAAAATTAAATTTGGTTTAATTTAATCCATTTTAGTTTACCTGCTCGCCTTGATCTTAATAATTAATAAACCTCTAATAAACACGCAACAAACAGTGTTAGAGTAAGGGAATTAAAGTCCAATTTAATTTTTCTGTAACATAAAACTTAATATTCTCCCACGTAACAATGTTGTACTTGAAAATACATTTTCCAAAAATAGAATCATAAATGCTGAGTCGAGACCGATGAAACAGCTAACTTAAGCATGCAGGATCGCGCTTACCCGACTGTACGAATTTTAAATGATATTTCTGTCGTTGAGAGCATAAAAATGAATTTTATTACCCCAGGCCTTTAAATTAAATACGCCAGTTAGATGTTCATTTTATCCATTTTCAGCGTACCAAATACAAAAGAAATGAAACGATTATGATATATTATTAAAAAGGTTTTAAATGTTAAATCAAATATTATCCGGATGGTATGTTTGCAAAGTATACTTTAATCCGCTTAAATTTTCTGTATAATACCCGGAATGAATATTTGCAGAAACAAAACTTTCAACTCGTTTTATGGAATATAATCATGTGCTTAGCCTGAATTTGTGAATAACTTATAAAGTATAAAATAATCTACATCGTTTTCTCTCCAAAACCTCCATCATGGAAACTTTCAGCATACTTCTATTCATTAAAATTTTTAGGGAAAATACAGCGACATGGAATAAATAATAAAGATTATTTCTAAATAAAGTACAGTAACTAAAAAGAGTTCCTCTATGAAAAAGATTAAATACAATGAAATTTTATGGAGTTAACGGTCTTCAATTGCGCCACTTTACTGAAGCTATTTTTGACTTGACTAGGATTTGACTGACTGATTCGTATGAATAATGAACGATGCGTGTTTTTTTAAATGTTTGTTTTAGGCTAGTGTTTGTATAGGCACTAAGCGATCAAAGTATCGGTCAGAATTTATCGAGATTTAAACACAGGTCATGAAAGCTGGGCTGCCTAGTGCCCATAACCGTCGGGCGTGCATAAAGAGAATTGTGGATGTGAAGGAAGCGAGGGAGTTGTGCCAGGATCGTGGTAAGTGGGGTTCCGTTGTCTCTGCCTATCCCTGTGGGGAAAAGACGTGACAATTGTATTATATTGTAAACACGGGTTTCAACTCTCATCGAAGTTCATGCCTGGACCCCGTGGCTAGACCAAAACAGAAAAAAAAGAAACACGAAAAAGAAATCAAAACAACGGTAAATATTTAACCTTTTGTCGTGAAAAGCTTGACTTGATTAAAGAAAGTAAAATATTGAAGGCAAGTTCGTTCAATTAAAAAAAACTTCTATCAATGTACACTCGAGGTAAAATTACAGCCGCGTTCACCTACGTTTCACATAATTCAATTATTAATTTACCTCAGTCGAGTAGGTAACAAAGAAAAATAAACCACTTTTAGCCGCACCCTAACTTGTCTGTCTTAATTGCCATTTATTTCTGACCCTTTAAGAAAAATATTAATGTTCGCTTTAATTAACTATTATATTTATATTATACTATTAAATGAGAATTGAAAGCTGAGACTTGTTGTGTGCGTTTTGATTTTTTCTATTCGAATTTGTTCATCATAATTTAATAATAAAAACATAAATATTTTATTGTAGCTCGGCATATGACAACACTCTGCCTGATGTAAAACTAGAGCCCGATCCATAAACGGAAACAACTGCTACTACAGTTAAATCTCCTTATATAAATCTCCTTGTTTTTTAACCATTTGTAAAAATGTTGTTTATTTGTTTGGTTATTTGTCCAGTATGCCGTCCTGAGGTAGTACCACCACTTTCGAATGTAACACCCGTGAAGCGACTTTGTCGCGTTTCGGGAATAGTTTGAAAGTAGCCAGGTAATACGAGAGGAGTGTGCACTGTCAATATGGTACATGCTCGTCTCCTCAAGTCGGCATAGTGGAGGTGACTGCTGCCTTCACAGATTTCTCTGTAGTAGCAGTTGTTTCCATTCATGGACCGCACTCTTGCTTTACATCAGGCGGAGTGTTGTCACATGCCGAGCTACAATTAAAAAAAAATTAAAAAATTTAGCAATAACAGTTTATTTTATTAATATTTATCTCTACAGGCAGCAGTCGCCCCCGCTAGCCGGCTTGAGGGACGTATGTGATTGCCATTACCATCCAGATTGACAGTGCACACTCCTCTCGTTATACCTGGCTAGTGGCTACTTCCAAATTATTCCCGAAACGCAACACTCGCGACTTCACCAGTATTATATTCTAAAGTGGTGGTACTACCACAGGTCGGCAGACTGGACTAGTACCCATCATCAGAGTTACATTGGTACCGACTTTTTGCAAGGTTCGAACACAATTCTCATCGATCGTGAGTTCACGCGTCTTACCGCTAGACCATGGCCGCTCTAAATTAAAAATATATATTTATTATAAGATTATATAATTTTAAGTCTACGACGATTAACTAAGGCGAATATATGCTTTGAATTGCTTTGTATTCGCTATCTGCATATGAACATACGAGTAAAAGTGTACAGGAGCATTCCTAAACACACAAGCGATTGCTTTCAAAATAAAGCGAGCGGAAATGAATGTCAGCGGGTTTTGAACGAACTTCGCTCTTCAAATATTTCACGTTACATTTCAATCTAACACTTTATTCATTGTATCGTCTACTAAAGGTTCCCGGAAACTCTATGAAACTGTTCACATAGTTTCATACATTACAAATGTCATTGTGCTTGATTCAATTCGTATCTAAGCCAATATTAATAGTCCATTCAAACAAATAAAGAAAAAAAACCTTTTCAAAAAAAAAGTTGAACCGACTTCAATAAAAACAAAAAGCACTCAAAAGTGAAAAATAATTTTTCACAAGAGTATCTACACACAAAGTAATAAACATAAACACTAATAGGTGTTTATTATGTACAAATTAATTGTCCACATACCTGCCACATTTTTGGAGTAGGTGCCAAGCAAACATTTATAGATATACTTGATATCTAGGAAGATATCCAAGTGTTCCTATCCTGAAATTTTGATTTGGTATATCTTGGCACCTACTCCAAAAATATGGCAGATATGTAGACAATTAATTTGTACATAATAAACACCTATTAGTGTTTATGTTTATTACTTTGTGTGTAGATACTCTTGTGAAAAATTATTTTTCACTTTTGAGTGCTTTTTGTTTTTATTGAAGTCGGTTCAACTTTTTTTTTGAAAAGGTTTTTTATTTTTCCATTTTTAGGGTAGCGGACCAAAAACAGCAAAAACTCCCTAATAAACGTACATTTACTAATCGTAGTTCAAATTAAATAAATCTAACAAAAAAGAAACTCGTGCAACCCCTTTCAAGCTGAATTTCGGGAAATGCTGAAATACATGTTTCGTTTTTTTTTTGCTGTGTGTAAACCAAATATACTAAGAATTAATTAAATCTGGCAAAAATTCAACCCATTTTATCCCGTTTCACCCCCTTCGGGGTGAAACGCAAGTTAATATATAATTGTTTCTATTGTAGAGCATAATTTATTATGTATTTTGTCACTAAAAATATTGATTTTTTTACCTCGTTTCACCCCCTTCGGGGTTGAAACGCAAGTTTCATTGTTAATGTGGTAAAGCGTTTCTGCTGTGTCAAGTAAATCCGATTTAAAAATATTCTTACTATTTTACCCCGTTTCACCCCCTTAGGGGTTGAATTTTAAGAAATGCTGATACACGTGTTTCATAATTTATGTTGTTAAGTATGTATGCCAAATTTTAAGTAATTTTGACAAAGAAAAAATTCAACCCATTTTGCCCTGTTTCACCCTCTGTTTAAGTGTCTCACTACTAGATGGCGTTAGTGTTGTTTAACTACGTCGGGCGGTTTGGCCGAGACCCTAACTTATAAGAAAATTAAACGACGAATACAACAGGTGGACCACAGACGTGGATTCGAATCAATTGCAAGTGTTGTTTTATTTACATCCTTGAGTGATTCAGTGCCTATACGTTTTTAAGACTTGTTCATGGTCCTTCGAGAGCCGGATCGCGGCTGTAGAGGGTTGGTTCCAGCGTGTCAAGTCTCCACGCTCTTCAATCGTACGTCTCCTGGGAGGCGTATATTCGGCAGCGTCGTCGCGGCAAGGCATCGACGCGGCAAGGCATCGGCGCGGCAAGGCATCGTCACGAAGGCTGCAGCAGGTTCTGGCTACACGACGCAAGTAAGAAGTACGTGCAGGACCCGGCAGAGGGAGCTACGGATGAAACTGACACCGAAGCGACAGTGAGTTAGCAAAATTGACTTTGAAAATTGTGAGTAGTGCATGAACTTAGAATAATTTTACAAAAAAGTGCATGGACTTAGAATAGTTTTACAAAAAGTGAACCGACGGGGAATCCATGCCCAAATTTCAAAAATATTTAAAGTTTGAAAAAACACTTAGAAAAATTTGGATTTGGCTGAAGAAATATCATCGCTTCTGGTAGTTACATTACAATTGCTTTGTATTTTTAGTCAACTGCTTATTTTATAACATAGCTGTTTCCCTTATAGGGAGTTGTAAAATTTAGCTTTGTAGTTTGTTGCTTATTTAATTTTAGCTTGTTAATTTGTACCCAAAATTGCTCATTTAAAGCTTTAATTGTTGCTTTTAATTAGCTGTAGTTTTAGCCCTTTTTACTTAATTGCTTTTTTATGTTTTAAATTTTTTGCTTATTTTATATAGACAGTTGCTTATTTCATTTCGCTTGGCTTGTATGTAGTATTGCTATTTTTAAGTTTGCTTGTAGTTGCATATTGTTTTAGCTTAATTTAATTATTAAAAATGAATTCCATGGAGAGAGTACAAAATGACGTATATTCAAATATACAAAAAGCACAAATAAATTATAAAAAATCACCTAAAGAAAGATTGTCAATAGCATATGTAGAATCACGCTTAGAAATTTTAGAAGAGCAATGGTTGAATTTTAGTAAAAATCACAATAAAATAATTTCGGAAGTAAGTGACAGTGAGTTTCAGAAATCTAACTATAATTTAAGTAATGTGTATGAAAAAGCAATGGAAAGATATATAGAGTACAAATCTGAGTTAAAAACTTATTTACTAAGAAATAAAGAGCACACTGTATTAGAATCTCATAGTAATAATCAATCTAATACTAGCAATAATTTAGTAAAACTACCTAAAATAGAGATACCAATTTTTTCGGGTAAATATACAGAATGGGCATCTTTCCGGGACTTGTTCATTTCATTAATTCATAACAATAAATCATTGGATGGTGTCCAAAAGTTGCATTATTTAAAAGGTCATTTGACAGGTGAAGCTGAACAACTTTTGCGACATCAACCAATTACTGAAAGCAATTATGATATTTGTTGGAAACAATTAGATGAACGTTATAATAATAAAAGATATTTATGCAATTGTATATTGAAGAGATTGATGAACCAAAGACCCATAAATACCGAATCTTCAAGTGCAATTAAGGAGCTGCTGGATACCACCAACGAGTGCTTATATGGATTACAGAATGTTGGTGTGTCCATTAGTTCCTGGGATGTGCTTATTATTTATATAATTAGTTTAAAATTAGATTCGGAATCCAGGAAGCAGTGGGAACAAAAGTCGAGTGAAGCGTCCGATGAATTGCCAACAATTAAACAATTCAGGGAATTCATGGAGCATCGTTTTAGATCATTGGAATTTTTAGACAACAAGGTTGTCAAACCACCTATTAAAAGCAATTTTAATCTTAAAACGCACCATGTTACCACTGTCACCTGTGCTTTCTGTAATGAGGGTCATAAATTGTGCAATTGTAAGGGATTTGTGAAGGAGAATTGTGAAAAACGACGTGAGTTTGTTCAATCCAATGGGTTATGTTTTAATTGTTTAGGTCCAAATCATGCAGCGTATGCATGTCGCATGCCCTCTAGATGTCGCGTATGTAAACGGAAACATCATTCCTTGCTGCATCCAAAAAATGTCCACCGAACCAGTAGATGCAGCAGTTGCGTCCGCAACAGAGTCGTCCTCACAGGACGAACCCACTTTGGTTACTTGTTTTTCGAATATTCACAGCCAAGTTCTATTGGCCACAGCTTTGGTAAAAGCCGAGTCGAAGACAGGTAACACGTATACACTAAGGTCCTTATTAGATCAAGGATCTCAGGCTTCGTTTATAACGGAATCTGCTGTCCAATTACTTGGACTGAAGAAAGAACCAAACATGAGCTATGTATCAGGACTAGGCAGTGATCAAGGGGCTTCTATAGCCTCCAAGTTTATGGTAAGGATTAAAATTCAATCACTCCTAGATTCCAGCTTTGTAGTTGTAGTTAACGCTCATGTTTTAAGGAAGTTAACAACATTTCTTCCTAGGGAAAAAATAGTTCAGCTGTGGTCCACGCTCTCAGATGTACGATTAGCGGATCCAGCATATCACACACCCAATAAAATTGATTTATTGCTTGGTGCAGATGTTTATGGTCAGATCTTAATGGAAGGAATAATCAAAGGTCCACCAGGGTATCCTATTGCACAAAACACCAAATTTGGTTGGATTCTCTCTGGTCAGATCGGCGTTAGTTCTAACGCTGATGCTGTGGTATGCCATAACATCATAAGTAGGAATAATGAAAATGATTTGCTCAAAAGATTCTGGGAAATCGAATCTGATGAGTGTTCGCTCGACAGTAAGAAGCATTTGACTCCTGACGAAACAAAGTGTGAAGAAATATATACGAACACCACAAAAAGAGATGAGTCAGGACGTTACATTGTTCGTCTGCCTTTCCGCCACACAAATCCCGCAACGAGATTTGGCAACTCCTGTAATATTGCTGGTCGACGTTTTAATTTGCTGGAAAGAAAATTAATGAAAAATCCTCAGTTAAAGCAGCAATATACAGATGTTATGCAGGAGTATATAAGTCTGGGTCACATGGAACTAGTTCCACCAGAACAACGGAATGCGACGGGCACGGTTTACTTACCTCATCACGCTGTTATTAGAGAAGACAAGACCACAACTAAAGTCAGAGTAGTATTTGATGCATCTTGTCTAGACTCCAACGGCGTGTCACTGAACAGCGAACTCATGGTAGGTCCAACTTTACAGTCGGATTTGAGACACATCATAATGCGATGGCGTCTCCACCCAATATGTCTGATAGCGGACATAGTCAAAATGTATATACAGATCCGGGTGACTGAAGATGATGCTGAATTTCAGAGAATCATATGGCGCGATGAAGTGGGTGAGATTCAACATTATAAAATGGTACGCGTCACATTCGGCACAGCTTCAGCTCCATATCTTGCTGTTAGGACATTGCAGCAATTAGCTCGAGATGAAAGTGAATCATTTCCCAAAGCGGCTCAAGTGGTTTTGCGAGATTTTTATGTAGATGATATGATGACGGGTTGTCAGACCGTGGATGAAGGTTTAGATCTCTTCACAGATCTTACAAAACTAATGAGTTGTGGATGTTTTGAACTTCAGAAATGGATGAGTAATGATGATCAATTGTTGATGAAGATAGGTGATAAGATAATGAAACCAGAGGAGAGGATAGAGTTGAAGATAGATAAAATAATGAAGGTTTTGGGTTTAGGATGGAATAGATGCAAGGATGAGTTAGAATATTCAGTTATTCTACCTCCACTCGATGCTCCAATTACAAAAAGGAAAGTAATTTCAGACCTTTCTCGGTTTTTTGATCCACTAGGTTGGTTAGCTCCGGTAATAATCATTGCCAAAATATGTGTTCAGAAGATTTGGATGACAGAAATTGAATGGGACCAGGAGTTATCGCCTAAACTGCTAAAGGATTGGTTAGAATACCGAGCGAATCTCTCCAATCTGACCAAATACCGAGTTCCCAGATGGATGCACGCCTGCAATGGTGCACTCCTTCGAGAATTAGGAGCACTATTAGAAATTTCCAAGGACTGCATTCGAGCCTGGACGGAGCAGAGGTCTACTAAAGTATTTCATACTGCAACTCTCAATGACCGCGATATCTTTGACAGATTTTCTTCACTAAGTATATTGCTTAGAATAATTGTTTGGTGTCTTAGATTCGCATGCCTGACTCGAACAAAAATGAAACCCAATTTCACCCCCTGGTTGTCTGAACAAAAAATAGTTCTTGGTAAATTCGTAGCAAGGCACCCAAGGTTGGACAAGCTCACTCGTGTAATTACTTTAAAATGTAAGGGAAGTTTAGCGTCCAATTTTTTAATTTTACCCATTGACACTGCTTGTGCATAGATCATTATAATTTTGTATAAACGATAGATTTAAGGCTTGTATTTTTGATTTCATGGTTTAATGTTCGTTTGTATTTAGAAAATCGTTATTTAATGTTAGTTGTATTGTACGTTGTTTATAAATTTGTAGTATTGGAATAATTCTGGACTATTGGTCCATCGGGGGCGGTATGTTTAAGTGTCTCACTACTAGATGGCGTTAGTGTTGTTTAACTACATCGGGCGGTTTGGCCGAGACCCTAACTTATAAGAAAATTAAACGACGAATACAACAGGTGGACCACAGACGTGGATTCGAATCAATTGCAAGTGTTGTTTTATTTACATCCTTGAGTGATTCAGTGCCTATACGTTTTTAAGACTTGTTCACCCTCTTAGGGGTTTAATTTCAACAAATGCTGTAACACGTGTCTCATTATTTCTTTTGTAAAGTATGTATGCCAAATTTCAAGTAATTATGACTAAGAAAAAATTCAACCTATTTTGCCCCGTTTCACCCTCTTAGGGGTTGAATTTCAAGAAATGCTGTAACACGTGTCTCATTATTTATTTTGTAAAGTATGTATGCCAAATTTCAAGTAATTTTGACTAAGAAAAAATTCAATCCATTTTGCCCCGTTTCACCCCCTCAGGGGTTGAATTTCAAGAAATGCTGTAACACGTGTTTCATTATTTATTTTGTAAAGTATGTATGCCAAATTTCAAGTAATTATGACTAAGAAAAAATTCAACCCATTTTGCCCCGTTTCACCCTCTTAGGGGTTGAATTTCAAGAAATGCTGTAACACGTGTCTCATTATTTATTTTGTAAAGTATGTATGCCAAATTTCAAGTAATTTTGACTAAGAAAAAATTCAACCCATTTTGCCCTGTTTCACCCTCTTAGGGGTTTAATTTATGTATGTGAAGTTGGCCCCCCATTATGAAAATTTTGAAAATTTAAGCGGAGTGCTGGTAGCCCCTCCAATAGTTCTAGAGTTCCCTATTAATAAAAAAAATAGTTCCGCTGATTAAAGTGCTGAAAACACGAAATGAAGTTTACACAATTTCGAAATTTTAAACACCTGTAACTCTTTCATTTTAGCTCCGATCGATGCCGTTTCTTCAACAAATCGATAGAACTCCGAGGGGGGCCAATAGAACTCCAAAGAAAATTAACGATTTCTGAGAAATAAAATTTTTTTCATACAAAATATGCTAATTTAATTTTTTTTTTTCAGAAATCGTTAATTTTCTTTGGAGTTCTATTGGCCCCCCTCGGAGTTCTATCGATTTGTAGAAGAAATGAAACCGATCGGAACTGAAATGAAAGAGCTACGGGGCTCGGAAATTCCGATTTTTAAAATTAGCATATTTTGTATGAAAAAAAATTTTATTTTTCAGAAATCGTTAATTTTCTTTGGAGTTCTATTGGCCCCCCTCGGAGTTCTATCGATTCGTCGAAGAAATGAAACCGATCGGAACTGAAATGAAAGAGCTACGGGGCTCGGAAATTTCGTTTTTTAAAATTAGCATATTTTGTATGAAAAAAATTTTATTTCTCAGAAATCGTTAATTTTCTTTGGAGTTCTATTGGCCCCCCTCGGAGTTCTATCGATTTGTCGAAGAAATGAAACCGATCGGAACTGAAATGAAAGAGCTACGGGGCTCGGAAATTTCGTTTTTTAAAATTAACATATTTTGTATGAAAAAAAATTTATTTCTCAGAAATCGTTAATTT
Organism: Tinea pellionella; assembly: GCA_948150575.1. Lineage (NCBI taxonomy): Eukaryota > Metazoa > Arthropoda > Insecta > Lepidoptera > Tineidae > Tinea > Tinea pellionella. Next base: position 6,149,638 of record OX411258.1, read on the forward strand.
TCTTTGGAGTTCTATTGGCCCCCCTCGGAGTTCTATCGATTTGTCGAAGAAATGAAACCGATCGGAACTGAAATGAAAGAGCTACGGGGCTCGGAAATTTCGTTTTTTAAAATTAGCATATTTTGTATGAAAAAAATTTTATTTCTCAGAAATCGTTAATTTTCTTTAGAGTTCTATTGGCCCCCCTCGGAGTTCTATCGATTTGTCGAAGAAATGAAACCGATCGGAACTGAAATGAAAGAGCTACGGGGCTCGGAAATTTCGATTTTTAAAATTAGCATATTTTGTATGAAAAAAATTTTATTTCTCAGAAATCGTTAATTTTCTTTGGAGTTCTATTGGCCCCCCTCGGAGTTCTATCGATTTGTCGAAGAAATGAAACCGATCGGAACTGAAATGAAAGAGATACGGGGCTCGGAAATTCCGATTTTTAAAATTAGCATATTTTGTATGAAAAACAAATTTATTTCTCAGAAATCGTTAATTTTCTTTGGAGTTCTATTGGCCCCCCTCGGAGTTCTATCGATTTGTCGAAGAAATGAAACCGATCGGAACTGAAATGAAAGAGCTGCGGGGCTCGGACTTTCGTTTTTTAAAATTAGCATATTTTGTATGAAAAAAATTTTATTTCTCAGAAATCGTTAATTTTCTTTGGAGTTCTATTGGCTCCCCTCGGAGTTCTATCGATTTGTAGAAGAAATGAAACCGATCGGAACTGAAATGAAAGAGCTACGGGGATCGGAAATTCCGATTTTTAAAATTAGCATATTTTGTATGAAAAAAAACTTTATTTTTCAGAAATCGTTAATTTTCTTTGGAGTTCTATTGGCCCCCCTCGGAGTTCTATCGATTTGTCGAAGAAATGAAACCGATCGGAACTGAAATGAAAGAGCTACGGGGCTCGGAAATTTCGTTTTTTAAAATTAGCATATTTTGTATGAAAAAAATTTTATTTCTCAGAAATCGTTAATTTTCTTTAGAGTTCTATTGGCCCCCCTCGGAGTTCTATCGATTTGTCGAAGAAATGAAACCGATCGGAACTGAAATGAAAGAGCTACGGGGCTCGGAAATTTCGTTTTTTAAAATTAACATATCTTGTATGAAAAAAATTTTATTTCTCAGAAATCGTTAATTTTCTTTGGAGTTCTATTGGCCCCCCTCGGAGTTCTATCGATTTGTTAAAGAAACGGAATCGATCGGAGCTAAAATGAAAGAGTTACAGGTGTTTAAAATTTCGAAATTGTGTAAACTTCATTTCGTGTTTTCAGCACTTTAATCAGCGGAACTATTTTTTTTATTAATAGGGAACTCTAGAACTATTGGAGGGGCTACCAGAACTCCGCTTAAATTTTCAAAATTTTCATAATGGGGGGCCAACTTCACATACATGTTGAATTTCAAGAAATGCTGTAACACGTGTTTCATTATTTATTTTGTAAAGTATGTATGCCAAAATTCAAGTAAATCGGAGCAAAAAAATTTTACAAACTGACTTTTTTTCCCGTTTTACTAAAAAACTACACACTGTGCATCTTAGAAAAATATATGGGACCACTATGGGATGCAGCTTAACACAGTACAATTTGAATCATTGAAATCGGTTAAGCCGTTTAGAAAAAATCGATGAACATACATAAAAAAAAAAACATACGCGACGAACATATAACCTTCTCCTTTTTGGAAGTCGGTTAAAAATTATAAACAAAGAAATAACGTTTAACTCGTAAAGATACGTTTTGATTTTTCAAACGTTGCTAAAGATGTTTACAGACTGTCGAACTTGGTCCCGCCGCAAGACGTACCATATTCAAACGTGTTGAAAGCGGTATACCCAAAACTATCCGCCATTGTCGGTGAGTTCGAATTTGATACGACAGCGAACCTTATTCCTTGGTACGGCGCTTTCGTAGTAACACCCGTGAAGTGACCTTATCGCGTTTCGGGAACAGTTCGAAAGTAGCTAGGAATAACGAGAGGAGTGTACACTGTCACGGGTTTATGGTTCCGCTGTTATATTCCGAGCTACAATTAAAAAAAAACTCGTTTTATATGAAAAATTTGGAATAAATCGTTAAGTGATATTTTAGGAAATAAATGATCATAAACAATCAAATTAAAACAATTAACATCTTAAATTATTTGTCTGTTATTCAAGAAAATTGAATAGGTATAGATGTATACTAATATTATAAATGTGAATGTATGTTTGTCACCCAATCACACTCAAACGGCCGTATGCATCTTGATAAAATTTAGCATAGCACTAGATCATTATGAACCAGAAGTTCTTTTTGCGTTAGCATTAGGTAACTCGTTTATTGAAGTGTTGAAGTTTTTTTTAATAAACCTAAAAACACAGGTAGAGCTTAATTAACGCATTAAAAGGATTTACGCAAACGAAGCCGCAAGTAACGGCTAGTTTAATATAAAAGGAAAATAAATTTCCTTTGTCAAGTTTAATTGTAAACATGTCGGTGGCATATTTCAATCTTTTAACAAATGATTTCAATTATTACTAGGTATTATTAGAGAAAATATTTTTTCATATCTCTAGTAATGAAGGCCTTTAAGTTACGCGTGTTTATTTTTTGTTCGAGGATAATAATTATATTAAAGAAAGAAAGAAAGAAAAACTTTATTCATCCCAAAACATAGATATTCTCAAAATAAATATTTTTGTGAGACACGAAAGGGCGCACAGCTCAGCATGTGCTACGACCTACACGAGGCAGCTCGGAGCGCTGGTTTTCAGCTGGAACCCGGTAAATGTGTAAGAATATTACAAGTATACACAACCATACTGTGTGGTACTGTGGTTAATAATCCCTGTTATCCGTTATTTTTTATTAATTTTTAGAATTTATATACAAATTTCATTTTATTATTAATTTATTTTGTTTATTATGTAATTATTTTATTACTAATTTATTTACGCACATTGTCTCTGGCACCTTTTCATCATAACTGTTTGCCTCAATTCCTGCCTGACCTGATCTCATAAGCACTAGGTAACCAAAGCATATAATAACATAGTTGCACTGATACTGATCAGAATTTAGTGAGTCTTGAACATGGGTGCCATCTAACGTGACTTCACACCTTCTGCCACTAGACCACGGCTGCTCTTGAAAAATTAATACATAGTAGATGTATCATAGAAACTTATTCTATATTGTATTGTTAGTTTCAAACCAAGCTCTGGCATGGGTATCACTTGGCAAGGATAACTCTATATGGTTGGCAAATTGCCTCACATGATAGTTAGACTTAACGTTTTTTTTTAATATTGTAGCATATGACAACACTCCGCCTGATGTAAAGCTAGAGTGCGGCCCATAAACGAAAACAACTGCTACTACAGATAAATTTTTACAGACAGCAGTCAACTCTGCTGTGCCGGCTTGATGAGACGAATACGAGACGAAGATTGACAGTGCATAATATTTTCGTTATTATTTACTTTGACAATTGTTGACTACTCAAAACATTTTAGAATAACGAGAGGAGTGTGCACTGTCAATCTAAGATGATCGTCTCCTTAAAGCCGGCATAGTGGACGCGACTGCTACCCGCACAGGTTTCTCTGTCGTTCATGTTCATGCCGAGCTACAATAAAAAAAATTACTAAATATTTTTAATAAATATCTCCGCTATGCCGGCTTGATACGAATGTTATCAGACTGCTTGGACCTAACTACAGTTACAGTAAAGGTAAAACTCGTAAAAATAATTAATAGTTGCTGTATTTAGATATATTCTAAATATTATTTGTATAGTAACCAAATATCGATCAAAAAAATAACGGATATTAAATCGCAAAGGAAATCCTGTTGAATCGCAAAATCAAATCCGTTTCTGATATAGGGGATTAGATAAATCTGGAACATTTTAGCAAATAAAAATATATATGTGGGAATTTTACTTAATAAAATGTATATTTTTTATATAACTTACAAATATTGTCATTTCAATTTCACAACTTACCGACATTGTTGTAAACTTTTCTCATTTTATTGTCTGATTTTTTCGAAATATTAGCTATTGCCCGCAACTTCATATACTATATTATGTGTTTAATGTTCAGCACAGTTTCGCCAAAAATAATTAATAAAAAAAACTATCTTTAACGTATTCTAGCTCATAATCTACTTTTACACTAAATGCTATAAAAATTGTGAAAACCCGTTAGAAAGTGATTGGGACAAAAACAAGCATGTGGAAGTACATTTATTACAATTATTTTGGTTTATGTGGGGAAAGGATCAGTCATCCAGTCACGTAAGAAGTCCTCACTAAGGACTCACTTTCATTTGTCGATATACAAAGTGCGGGGACTTCCCGCAGACGGGAAAACGACTTTGAATCATAATCAACACAACACAAGAAAATTTATTAAACGTACAAACAAAACAACTTATTTAAATTTTTAGAAAAGTTATCTATAAGAAAACCTAAGTACCTATACAAATGAAATTCTGACTACAATCAACGGCGACGAATGAAAAGCTCTTTGTATAATTCCAATCGTATTATAATTTATTTATAAGAAACACGAATTCGCGAACTCTATGAAAACAACATATCTATTAATATTATAAAGTATGTTTGTTTGTCCCCCAACATAGAGATAAGTAGATAACTAGCTAGAATGGGTATAGGTAGGGTTGCCAGATGTATTGATGTAAAACCGGACTAAGATTACTATCCAATAACATAACCTCAAAAATTTGTAGAATCGTCTTGTTGGTGGGATGAAATAGTCCGGCGATTTTTCAGGGCCGACAGACGTGCAAAAATAGCCGGACATATAGCAACCCTTGTTATAAGGTACTTTTTTGAAAAAGAGCTTTGCTCTAGTGCCCATAAACGTAGAGCGTGAGAATTGTGGATGTAAAAAAGCGAAAGAATTATGTCAAGATCGTGGCAAGTAGCGTTCCGTTGTCACTGCTATCCCTGTGGGGAAAAGACGTGACAACTTGTTGTTGTTGCTAATTATTTTACGCGCGGGGTACTTTCTACTTTAACCCATTCAAAAGGTTCCCTACGGAAGAAACGGGAACATTAAACGCATAAGGCTAATGCATACGAAGTTGTGAGTAACAGCTAGTATTTTTATAATATCCAAATTTCTTTTGATCATAGAGATACTAATAAATGTATATTTTGTGAAACTCTCCAATTCGAATTAATTCAATATTTGATTTAATTGGCACTTTGATTTCATTTTTATAGACTTGTACTTAAAAAAACCTAAACGTTTGCTTTCATTGTGTCATAATGCATTATTAAATACAAAAGTTAAAAATGGACTGACCCCAAACTAAGATACCCAGCAATGCTTTTCGAGTAAACCAATGGGTATCAGCACAAACCTGATCCCATCCAGACAGAAAATATACTTACATTTTTCTAATACCTTATTTATAATTTAAACAATAATTATTGGCAACGCGTAGTAACAAAATAGTAAGCCTCATACCGCATAATATATTTTTAAAACATAAAACTATGATGAAAATTTCAATAAAAAACATACACGCAGACAACAGACTGAGCTAATAATAAAACAATAAAATAAATCCAAAATAAAATGCCAAAAGTTAATATAAAATAACCGTTAATTAGTGTTCACGTAAGTGCGTAAAACTGTACAAAATAAATAAGAAAAATAATACTTAATGATAAAATAGCTGTTATATTTCATTAATTACCTTACAATATTATTAAGATAATTATATATATATGTAATTAAATAAATCCCAAATAAGAAAAGAAAAACATTTATTTATATCCAGAAAAACAAATATTATTTATAGGAACCTTCATTAACCTTGCTCCCTGAATTAGGATCACCAATTTCAATCGAGGGACAATTTCTTCCGTTATTACTCATAGACTCGTATGCTTCATTGAATATATATATATGCATTTCAAATGTGCTAAGCAGAATTTAAAATGACAAAAAGAAATTTATTGTTATTCTACAATTTCTTGCTAAAATGCTTATGTTTAATTTAACTCGTTATTTTTTTGTTCTTTTTTTTTGTCAATTTAAGCAAATGTGATAAAGGTTATAATATTATTTCCTTTGAAACTTGAAGTTTCTAAAGATTACAATTTCACGCTATTTTCCTTTTTACATGGCTTTTGTTTCCTTTAAGAAAAAAGGTTACTATGAAAACTAAGATTATAAAAATGTAAAAAAATATGTGAGAACAATGTTTCATGGATAGAAATAAAGCGATTTTTTTTTTTGTATTCGGATTAATTATAGAATATTTTCATGACAACGTCCGTAGTATAAAAATTTACGATATTTTTCAATGTTACTAACGTTATAAATAAAGTTCGATTTTAAAACGAGGTACCTACTACAAGATAGTAGTACGTATAAAAACCATAAATAATTACAATTTTTGAAATTGAGACAGGCACAGATTACAGTATATTGAAATTTCGTTCAGTAATTGACTTTAAAAAATATCGTTAAATTATAATCATAATAAACATAATTTCAAAGTCTTATCTATAAATAGATCTATCTATACAATTACGATGACTCGTCTAGTCACGAGTGTTGCCAATTTTTTGACATACACCATTCAGTTGACTCCCGTAATTATGTTGTAAAAAGCACCATCAAATCTATTATTAACTAAAAGACACAATATGTCTCTAATACGTACTATCAGCAAAACTGGTGCCGAAGCATTTTCGAAAACACCCCTTTATTTTTAACTAATTATGGAAGTAAAGAGTGGTAGGTAGACTGATGATGATTATTTGTCCTGTCTGCCGTCCTGGGGCAGTACCACCACTTTCGAATGTAACACCCATTAAGTGACCTTATCGCGTTTCGGGAATACTCGTAGTTTGAAAGTAGTCAGGTATAGCGAGAGGAGTGTGCACTGTCAATCTAGATTGTACATAGAGGCGACTGTTGGCCGCACAGGTTTCATTCATGGACCGCACTCTAGCTTTACATCCGGCGGAGTGTTGTCACATGCCGAGCTACAATAAAAAAGAAGTAGATTGTAAAGCGTTTTCTATTGACCAAATGTCCAAAAAAGAGGTTGTTGAACGGCGCAAACACATGTAACCAATTTGCTGTTAATACAATTGTACATAGTAGAAAAAAACAACTGTTTCGAATTAAAAATAATACTATACAATTTCAATCATACAATCATTCACGCCCTATTCCCACTGGGATAGGCAGACAAATATGATCTACCTAAAGTAAAGTTCATAGATCACAAAACCTTCTAAATACTTGCACTCAGAAAGGAAAGTACTTTTTCATTTCTCGCTGATTTCTTTTGGGAATACCTTCTATCAATACAAGTAGAGTATATTTTCTCTAGATTGATGGATAAGTTGGTTTCCATGTTTTGTTATAAATTGTTAAAATGCTACTGGCAGTTGCTGGCTTCGATTCCCGATCGGAGCGGTACATATAAAGTTAATCAGTAAACAACAGTCATAGAGAATACATTATAGATCCTGAAACTTTGAAAAACCCGGTCAAGGGCACCATGTCAATTATATTGACTGACATGAATTAAAGAAAACAATTTAACAATATATTTTTCAAATTATTCAATATACGAAAAAGGCAATTCACGATGACTCAATTTTATTACAACTGGGTGGTTGATTGGCTATATTCATGTCACTAACCGGAGTCAATCGTTTCATCAATAGTGCCCCATCAACTCTAAGCTCATTTTTACTTTAAATATAAAAGCATATAAATTAATTTTAAATTATGACTGTTTACAACTAAGTTTTGGACGCGGTATGTGTACATTTGAAAGTAAATAGTTGTTTCAAGTGTTATATGCCTGTGTTGTAAGGATACCATGATATAGTACAGGGTAGTGGCAAAGTGTACATACAAATAAATGCCGTAATACAAAGTTTTACATTATTCGTAAATTTTTAAATAGTTTTAATTCACATAACTTTGTATTTACATCTGCCTACGACTTTTTCAGAGCGGGGTATTCGAGGTGGTTGGTTTCTGTACCTATGTATTATATTTATTTTCTATTAATTATTTCAAAGGAATTTTATTTATTAGAAACCTGTGCGGGTAGCAGTCGCCTCCACTATGCCGGCTTGAGGAGACGAGCATGTACCATCTTAGATTGATAGTGCACACTCCTATCGTTATACCTGGCTACTTTCAAACTTTTCCCGAAACGCGACAAGGTCACTTCACGGGTGTTACATTCGAAAGTGGTGGTACTACCCCAGGACGGCAGACAGGACAAATAACCATCATCAGTCTGCTTACCACTCCTAACTAACCGTAACCGTAAATGTAAAATTGAAACATTTTTAAATATTAGAATTTTTATTATTTAAATATTTAATATGTCGTTTCGAACCACTGAGGACAAGTCGTGTTAGTATGTACATTAGGATGTGGGTAATATAAAAGTTAATACAAATACAAAACACACCATTCCTTCAATATACGTCAGCAAACTTTGTTCAGAGTTCGTATACTCTTTCTTTATATTACTTTCAGTGTGACAGTAAGGCACACTGAAGATACTTTTTGCGAAGTAACACTAAGTAACTTGTTGATTTTAGTCGAATGTAGCTGTAATTTCTCCAAAAGTAAACTTAAGTAATAACAAAGAGTAACTTTCAGCAACTCGTCCCCGCTTTTGTTTTTTTTTTTTAAGTTTTAAATTATTTATTTCCAAGCATTTTTTAAAACGCCTCATGCGTGAATTATAGAATAGAATAGAATATCTTTTATTTGTCATAAAGTACAGATGTTTTTAGATATGTACAGGGTGAGGAAAAGGGAAATCAGCTCAGCATGTGCTCTGGCAAATGTCAGAGCGCTGATTTTCAGCTGACACCGCAGGAAGTGGCAATTACAAAAATTATAAGAAATTGACATAAAAATTGTCTGCGACACAAAAGTATGTAATTTACGTGATCCCTTTCGGAGCGATTCAATTTTATTATGTACCAATTTTTATAATCAACGGGTCCAATCAATGTTTACATATTGAACCACCGCGGCACCGTTTACTTCAAAGATATCGTCCAAAAACGAAATTATAAAGACATCAGATGTAGCTTAAATAAGATGTACTTTAATTTATTACAATTAAAAGCAACTGTAGCTCCCACTATACCTTGTGCATTATAATAATAATAACAGTTGACTGTACCACTCTTTATTTCAACCATAATAATCCAAAAAAGCTCAACAAGCTATCGCATGAAGAGATTTTTCAAATCGGACTAATAGTTGACAGATATAAACAAAAGAATAAATTTTATTTTGATTTATTTATTTTAGTAGGTAAATACAACAGACATATTATTCAATTAATATTTTTTTAACTTGTTAGTTCGGCCGGAATAATTCACAGATATTAACAAAACAATTAGGTCACGATATCAAAAATAAAACTATTGATTACGCTAAAATTTGAATTCATGCGAACGGTTATGCCGAATAACACTGAATTGATCATCAGAATTAATTCAATTATTTATACTGAACCCGCAGGTCGTTCAGTGTCTCCCCCGTAAACCTGCTAATACATTAAATCCAAGGTCCCATATTCAAACCGTACTTACACATTTATATTTAAAATAATTTTTTTTATTATAAACTTTGACAAATTCTATTGACATTAATTTTAATATTAATTGAATAGAATTGTAATTATAATAATAATAGAAATTGACATGTACCTAATTTACAAATATTTTGACGCTAAATTGAATGGTGGAACGTAAGAGCATACCTAATATTAAGAACTATTCTGTAAACTATGTATCCAAGTAAATAAATAAATTAAAAAAAAAGCTCTACTTTGCAGTTGAGATCATTTCTAATTAACTAAACCCATATATCAATCAATACACTTTGTTATTGCAATTTTATTGTCATATTATGCCGGGATTGTTAGTATTAAATTATAATAAAAATTAAACAGTTTCTTTTCTGTGTTCAGTTTCATCATAATTTAATTTATTATTAATATATTATTATATCAAACCGGAAATTTTATTAATAAACAACCTAATTCCTATTTAATAAAGTGTTACATATTGATTTATGACGACATACAATCGTAAAACCACACGTTAAAGTTATTATAGGCAACGACATTGACATATTTTATTCAGTACACGCTAATAATGAACTTGTGTGATCTCTTTAAGCCGGCAAAGCGGAGGCGACTGCTGCCTATAGAAATTTATTCACTGGAAAAAAAATTCACTGGTCCACCACTGGTCTTGAATGTCTTGATTATTATAAACAATTCATCAGGGTTAGGTGAGGACCACCTCATCCAACGTGCATGCATGAGGAGAGTAATGGACGTGATCGAAGCGAAAGTGATGTCGCTGGCGATCCATGGTTTCTGCCTACCCCGGTGGGAATATGGCGTGAGCTAAATTAATTCATTGCTACGTACAAGCCAATTCACGCTGCAACTTTTTAAATGAAAATAATCTTCTTGAATTAGTGATACAAACTTAATGAAATAGTTGTCTTCTTTCCGGGCGAAAACCTCTACAAGCTGAAGAAAATTACAAGCAAAAATAGTCCTTAAGGTGTAAGATATACTATACATACTAGCAACTATATTTCAGTTTGTCACACTTGTAGAATTATATTATTTACAATTCAAGAGCCCAAATAGGCTATTCGTAGTAAATAATTAGAATTTACTATTTTATTTTCTCAACTATATTTTTTGATGCGTATTATATCTTTTGTATAATAGTTAATTCTGAAAAATACCACAATTCGCGGAAAAATATTGGCTACCCCTATTGAAAAGCTTTCTTTTCTTGACTAGTATATATGTATATAGTATATAGTATACACAAGTATGTATGTATGTAGATAGGTATCAGAAATCAAACATTTTATACAATTATTATTTGTGTCGCTCACGTAATGTCAATGGAATCAATATCTAAAAATATAGTAAACTTTTGATAATAATCTTGGCTTAAACAATACTTGAACAGTTTGACCTTGATTATTTTTTCAGTATGATAGAATATTTTATGTACAGAAGCATGTGTTGTGACAGAGTACAGAAAGGTCAGTCCAAGTACGTAGGTACTACGCGTGTATTTCGGTAAATATACTAAGGAAACCTTCACGCATATGTCACTTTCACACAGTACAATTGTAAAAACAAAATTAAAACAATAACTGGCAGCGTCAGGGTACACGCAATACAAGCGAAGCGAATTTATTGGTGGAAGTAAAAAAAATATATACATATATAATAATAACCTCAAATATTGCACCAGAAAAAGTTTAATTACTTTTTAACACTGGTAAAAAAATAATCAAGACTGACTGAAAATGTAGAATTATTATTGCACATAATAAACTGAAAATCATCCACAAACTCAATAAAAAATAGTGGGCCCATTTCTCTTAGGCAAATGGATATTCTCCTTTCTTTTCTGCAACGCGGTAATAACAAACTGCAAACCCATAAAGCTTTACATAATAGCTCTTTAAAAAAAACTACTCAAAATTACACGATGACAAAGTTAGACTAAATAAAGTAGAAATATTAAAAGTCATTATAAAAGCGAAGTATTTAATGAAGCTTATAAACCTTGAGTTTGGACTTGGCGTGTCAATTTTGCATGCCATATTGTACCTACCGTGTCCAAAGACTACATTTATTATTGTAGCACACTTTCATCATTCTACAAAGTGTGGTACGCAGACTGGTGATGATTATTAGCCCAGTCTGCTGTCCTGTGGTAGTACCACTCACTACTTTTAAGGTTAAGTAACTATCTAGTCGCGTTTCAGCTCGGAAGTAGAGGAAAGTAACGGTGCATTCGTTTCTTTAGGCCGGCATAGCGAACTCGATTCCTGGCCATCATTTCATAGTGCTACGAACTTCCAATTAGTAGATTGACAAAATAATTGTAATTAAAAAATTGTCTTATTCATATAATATTTAATAACTGTTTTTTTTTTTAATAAGCACTTCACTTTCGTACAATCACTTATTTGTATTTAGTTCGCCGTTTTATTATTAAACTTACAACAATTTTGGAACCTCTGTTTTAACATACCTATTTCTAGGATAAACACATTCAATATTTCTCGTCAAAGAATCTGACTTATGGACCTAACCCAAGATTAGACGCTTAATTTTACTATATTTGTATTAATTATAATTATTATTCTTGAATACCAGTAGAAAGCTTAATAAAAAGCTTTTAATAAAGATGAATTAAATACATAAAAATGCTCATAAAATAATTTAAAATTCAGTGTCAATGCTAACATAAACAGTCGCTTAATTTACTTACAACATTGGCATAATTCTAAACAATCACGCGAGTTAGCCATTTCCTTGATTATTTATACCACAAATCACAGTTTTTTTTTTTGTTATTACTTCTCCTATTCTGAGAAGGCAAAGGGAATAAACTCATACAGCCATATATCCAGCATAACATTTTCTTGTTTTGTACATCGAATATTTTAAAATTGATGCTTTCTTGTATGAGAGCAGCATTTTTCTCAGCGTCTATGCGACGACGTGAGACGCCACAAAAGCATATGGCTCAGTCACTGCACCATATAGAGAGAACTTTTATGCTTTGTAGCATATCATTATACAAATTAATACCAATTTTATACAGTAACAACCAGAGCCAATTTTAATTTTTTTTCAATTTACTAATAAAAAACAGCAACTCGGCATTCCAGGAAAAATGGCCGTCAACCACTTTTTTCTAATTAAATTTAGCAGTCCAGAGCATAGATTAAAATTACGCCAAATCTTCGAAACCTGAAAAGCGAAATAAAAACGACATTTTATCTATTTACAAAAAAGTATTTTTAGTTATCCAATGATAAATATAACAGAAAATAATCTGACGACGAGACCCTGAACATAACGAATATCACGTTCGTAATCTCCCAGAGGGGCACTACAATTTCCTTTTAAAAATAAATCGGATTACATTTTTTAAATTTATAATATCATTTGAAGTATAAAAAAACATATATCTATGTTCGGTTATCCGGTAAGTAATGGATAACCTTGCACAGTGTGCAAGCAAGGGTGTCTCCCCTTGCTTTCCCCTCTAAGATTTTTTAAAAATCTTAAAAGTAAGTTTTTCTTTTGTATATTTTAGCTTGGCATATGATAACACTCCATCTGATGTTAAGCTGGAACCATGGATGGAAACTTCTGCAGACTACAGTCGCCTCAGAAGACGGATGTGTGACACATGAAAACACAGTTATTCCGTTCGTGGACCTCATCTAGCTTTACATCAGGCGGAGTGTTGTTATATGCCAAGATGTAAGAATCTCGCTATTGTAATAAATAAAATTTAAAAAACAAACAACAAACATTTATTATTATTAGGAGCATAATTATATTAAATACCTATTTTATTAGAAACATCAACGGGAACAATCAATCAAATTACTCTTTATTATTGAACAAGAAATGTATGAGAATGATACAATAGAAAGTGATATCTTAATTGATAGACGATAATTAGTTTGCTATACCATCTATTAATGAAATTGCTAAGGTACAATAATTATATTGATAGATGACCGCTGGGACTTCGCTCGGTTGACCATCGACTTGTCAATGTACCTATTCTGGAACTGGAACTGGAGGTAGAGTTCTCAATCATGAAGTTTTTAATTAATTAATTAATTTTCTTATACTATTTATTACCTCTTACAATTAACACAACTCGTTTAATATTTTTTTAAATTACATTAAGTTAGATATGGTAAAGAGCGGCCGTGGTCTAGCGGTAAGACGCGTGAACTCACGATCGATGAGAACCGTGTTCGAACCTCGCTAATTCTGACCGGTACCAATGTAACTTTGTTATATGTACTTTGGTCGCTCAGTGCCTATAGGCACTATTAAAGAGTGGTAGGCAGACTTATGACGGTTATTAGTCCAGTCTGCCGTCCTGGGGTAGTACCACCACTTTCGAATGTAACACCCGTGAAGTGACTTAGTCACGTTTCGGGAATAGTTTGAAAGTAGCCAGGTATAGCAAGAGGAGTGTGCACTGTCAATCTAGATGGTAGATGTTCGTCTCTTCAAGCCGGCATAGTGGAGGCGACTGCTGCTCGCACAGGTTTCTCTGTAATAGCAGTTGTTTCCATTCATGGACCGCACTCTAGCTTTACATCAGGCGGAGTGTTGTCGCATGCCGAGCTACAATAAAAAAAATGTAGCTTTTTATAGTCCATCAACACTAATATGTGCATGTCATGTCAATATGTCATGATATAATTAATAATATATCAAAATTACTTTTTTCAACGGTTTTTCAATTTCTAATGCACGGACGTTAACTATCATTTGATTAGTAATTGGTAATGGTGTAGCATAATTTTGATTTGGTGTTTATAATCATATTTCACATGCGTTTAACGCGTAATGCCATTAATATACGCGTTAAGGACTTGTTTTTATTGTTAAAGTTTTTTTTTAGTTTATATATTTGATATGGGAAACAGGCGTGACAATTGTATTGTAATGTATATTTCATATATTTGATTTTTTATGTTCCGATATATTGGTATTATTATCACAAAGTTATTTAAAATAAATATTTTAAAAAATGCGAACGTTGTGTACATCAGTAATTGGCTGGTACATCAGTTATTATGTTATAGAATAAGTTATAGTATAAGTTCAATGTACTCGCTGTTGGTGTATCTAATTTGTATAAATAAATTAACTAATACCATATATGCAGTCATCAGTCACCTCCGGCATACTTCTCTCGTTATACTCCGCTACTTCAAAATAGACCTCATTACTAACACCAAAGATAATTATCTTATAATCAGTGTCAGGAGATGCTGTTATTTGTTTGTGTTGGTCTCGGTAACAAAGAAAAAATATACAGGGTGAATTTTTCAAGTGGGCTTTCATGGCGAAATCCTAAACTATAAGAGATATTGAAAAATGCTGAAAGGAGTCTCGATGCCGATTTTGATGAAAACTAAAACTGCATTATTAGATTTTTGATAAATCCATTTTCCCGGCCAGGAATCGAACCTGTTGATTATGATAAAAAATAAACACTCTGTATTATTGCACCATCCGATAGTGTTCCTGATAAGGATCAAATTCTGGGAAGTAATGATATACGGCAAACCAAAGAGAAGTGTTGATTTTTAACAAATTGTCTCTTATTTCCATGTATTATTTCCAGGTACATTACCGGTACATTGACAACATTTATTATTTATGATGATTGAAAATCATTATTTTGATTTAAAATCTCGCGCTCTTCGAGGTTAAAAGCCATGAATAAAAAAAAAAATTGAAACGTAGGAAAAACTAATTATAATAAATAAATTAATTTTTAAGGTCCTGTGCCGTGGCCGGCTAGGTCCCAGATCTAACACCTTTAGATTATTTTCTTTGGGGGCATGTCAAAAACGAAATTTACAAATGTACGTACAATGAAATTGATGACTTAAAACTAGCGTTAGGGAATATTCTGAACGGAATCAATAACCTTGTGATGTGTAATGCAGTACACTCCTTGAGGCGTCGAGTTCAGCTATGTATTGAACAATTGATTAATTAAGATTTAATTACTTTATGTTAAAAAAAATCATTATTTTGCTAAAAATCAATACTTTCCTTTTATTTAACCTCGAAGAGCGCGAGATTTTAAATCAATATGATGATTTTCAATCATCATAAATAAGAAATGTCAATGTACCGGTAATGTATAAATATAATACATGGAAATAGTAGACAATTTGTTAAAAATCAACACTTTTCTTTGGTTTGCCGTATATCATTACTTTCCAGAATTTGATCCTTTTCAGGAACACTATCGGATAGTGCAATAATACAGAGTGTTTATTTTTTTTCAAAATCAACAGGTTCGATTCCTGGCCGGGAAAATGGATTTATCAAAAATCTAATAATGCAGTTTTAATTTTCATCAAAATCAGCATCGAGACTCCTTTCAGCATTTTTCGATATCTCTTATAGTTCAGGATTTGGCCATGAAAGCCCACTTGAAAAATTCACCCTGTATATATAATTTTATCTTCCCGTGTTACATAAGCTTTCAACAATATCCTTCAAGTTGTATTTTTTATAAATAAATAAAAATGTAAATTGTCAGTAAGAATATAAAATCGATGAACAAGGTTACCGTAATATGTCGTGACGTTTACCTGGTGACCTCCAAGCATATTCAATGCACACGATAGCTAAAGACATGCCAATTCGATGAAAGCTTCCGGTTTTATTTATAGTGGCTCAACATGTGACCACACTCCGCCTGATGCCCGCAGAAGCAACCGACACCACAAAGAAGCATTCGCTTGAGGAGGCGAAAGTGTACCATCGATTCATTAGCAGAGTAGATTCCTTCTTCACTTGACTACTTTTAAGATGAATTGTTTTTTAATTATGATTAAAATTAAACAGAAAAATACTAACCCTCAACCATACGAACGTCTTCCGTTATAGCATAAATGTTTGGAGACACTCCAATAAATAAAATAAAAAATGTTGTTGCTTGAGTAAAATTATTTTTCTTACTGCATAAAAAAAACAAAAGATCGAGCTTGTCATATTTCTAAAATATTACTTTATAAAACAAAACTTTTAAATCGTTGCCACAGATGCCTTAACTGAAAATTAATCTATTCTATTTTTCCATCAGTAATACTCCTCCTCCACCTACTGAATTTACGCGTACCTCACAATTATTATTTTGTAATTATTATTATTTTTGGTTACTTATATCTCGAAAAGTATGCATGGTCGCTCAGTGCCTATACTCGTAGGCACTACTAAAGAGTGGTAGGCAGACTGATGATGGTTATTTGTCCAGTCTGCTTCGAACGTAACACCCGTGAAGTGACCTTGTTGCGTTTCGGAAATAGTTTGAAAGTAGCCAGGTATAACGAGAGGAATGTGCACTGCCAATCTAGATGCTCGTCTCCATAAGCCGACATAGTGGCGGAATGTTGTCACATGCCGAGCTACAATAAAAAAAATATGTTAGCGCAACCGTGGATAGATCGATTGTGTTCAGTATGACGAGCACTATTATTATTTTTGTTATATAAAAAGCTCGTAAACTTCTACTTTGCAGTTGATGCACATTGCTAATTGACGCAACCCGAATATCAAGGATTTTTTACTATTGGTTTATTAATTAGCCATATAAAACAAAATTGGTGGTTGTAATGTTTAAATATAGGGTTTTTATTATAATAACGGCCATAAGATTAGTTTTGCAAAACGTCAATACATCATAAATCTATCACCAACATTACTCATTTTATAACTCAGAGTTTAGTTTATAAAGCATCGTTAAAAATGAAATATAGCTAATATAAATATACTGTAAAATTAATTAATTGCATGAACACAACTGTAGGTTACAGTTAAAGCGTCTCGCCTCTACAATTCACTATTTTAATAACCGCTTATTATGAAATCACATATTAATGTTTCTCTAATAAGGCTAGGCTCACATTAGACTCGAAGTTTGCGGCCCAGTGTGACCCTTTAGCTAGCACCACAGGCTAGCACATTATTTATTTACCTTCACTTAAACCTATGTTCTACCTAAGCAACTAGCTTGCCATCATTATCCATTAGAGCGCGTAAAAATATAAATGTTAATTTACGAAAATTACAACGTAAGATGATAAGAATTTTCAATTAAATTAGTCCTTTTATTAGAATATAGTGTTAAGACTACGCCCACAGTTCATAGTTTGCAGCTAAAATGCACGCAGCCGCGCTGTCTAGTTAGGTTAGCAGCTGATTAAATCAAAGCTGTTGACCCTACTACATACGTTGATTAGCCTTGTGCAGTCAGCTTCTTGTCCAGACAGCAGTGAGCCAGTAAATATGAATCTAATTTGAACATAGCCTAAAGCTCAGAGCGAAAGAAAACGATACTTATTTTCTTTTTTTGTAATATTTATTTATTTAGAATGTGTTTAGATAATTTCTTTTTTTTTTAATTTCCTTTATTCTACTATTAGGTTACACTTTTGGAGTTGCGTTAGAATAAGATTTAGTTCTTTCGAATGTAAAAAAAACATTTTGTTTGTAAAATACAATAAAACGGCGCAAAATATATATTTTTAACTATTTTATAATTATAGGCAAGAATTTTCTTATATAACATTGTAATATTTTAAAACTACACACCAAATGCTCGTCTCCTCAAGCCGGCATAGTGGAGACGACTGCAGCCCGTAGAGATTTCTCTGTGGTAGCACTTGTTTCCATTCATGGACCGCACTCTAGCTTTACATCGGGCGGAGTGTTGTCACATGTCGAGCTACAATAAATAAAAAAAAATAAAAGTCCGAATAGGCATACATGTCAGTAATACTTTACAAACTAATTAATTTTACACGAGATTACTTACCAACTTTGCCTTTTTAAAAATACATAATAACAAAACAACATGAGACGGTCGGCATTGTAAAACGATCCCAGCGCGGACATTAAATATTTAGCCAGCTAATTGAGAATGTACGACAGAATTTCAAGTCCTTTACATTATGTAGATTAGCGCTCTATGCATTCCAGTTATGTTACTTTGAGAGAAGATCTGCTATTTCAATGTTCTTAAACCTAGATTAATACTTAACTAACGCGTATATAGAAACCGCTTAGGGAGGATTATTGTGATCCAAATCAAGATGTCATTACACAAATATAGAATAGAATCATCTGTTAGTTACTATAGCCTATACAGTCCTCAACTTGAACTAATATATTTTGTACGAAGTCTATAAATTTTAGTCAAAGGGCGATCGATATGACTTGCAAATAACGAATTTAGATTTTAATTTCGACTTTTCGCTATACCTAAACTTAGTAGTCAAACGAAGGATTAGACAAAAGTTCGTTAGTCAAAAGTTAATTCGTACAATTAGTTCGGATTTATTTTAAATCTGAGGACTGACCAGCCAAACCTACAAGAGACGGGGCTCCGGTCTTTGACTATAACATGTATAATATATATCGCTTCTATTTAGCTTTAGTATATACTCGTATCTTTATTTAACACCAAAGTCTCAGAAACAAAATTTTTTTTTTTATAAATAATCGATTCCTACCTGAAGTCAGACTGTTACTTGTGTCCGCGTTAATTTTTTCTATTCAATTTTCATCATAATTTAATAATAATAAATCTATCACATATTCACACACATAATGTTAAAATTAAATAATAATTATTATATTATTGAATATTTCCTTTTAAGACTTGAAAGCAGGAGGTTTGGGGCAACGTACTAGCAAATATAATAATATGTTTACTTCACTGCAGGACCTAACTTTCTATTGCAGGGTACAAATCTCCGTGGCTAAGTAAACATTATGTTTATGAATAATTTACCAGTACATACATATCAAAGGGACTTGTGAACTCATATAAAAATGTAATTTAAAATCCGGTTAGGTTTGCGTTTCATAGAGCTATAAGTTTATTATACGTTGTGAGGTTGTCTTATCTACTTTTAGATATACTCGATTTATGTTTTTACTAATAAACAAAGCACGATTTGTTTTTTGCTTACACTCAACAATATTGATTGTTTGCGATGACAGGCCCATTGTTGAAACTTGAGGCTTAATGTATTTAGCTTACAAACACAAAAAAAAAACACCATAACACAAACAACATAAAAATCAAAAATTATTGACCTAAAAGCTGGTAGATATGGTAGATGTATGTACTTACTGAGATATATACAATACTACTTCAAACGTGATACGTGCCCCTTCATTTGTAGCCAATTAGCGATGTAAAACTTGATTGTAAACCAATTACTAATTAGTCAATGTCCAAACGGCTGAGATTTTCTTTATTTAAGCTCGACATATATCAACGCTCCATCTGATGTTAAGCTAGAGGTCCATGATCCATGAACGGAAACAACTGCTACCACAGATAATTGCCTCCATTATGCCAACTTTCAAACTGATAACGAAACGCGACAATGTTACACTGAAAGTGGTGGTACTACCCCAGGACGGCAGACTGGGCTAAAAACTATCGTCAATCTGCCTACCACTCTTAATTAGTTTGTTATACAGTCAAAGTACAAATACTCGAACTAGCCTTTCATTTTGTATTAAATAAACGTTTATTTTGCCTTAATGTAGATAGATAGGTACTCTGTCATAAGTTAAGCCCCGAGCTATACTGCTGGATTGCTACACGAAGCAGTATAAAAATGTGAAGAGAATATAAAGTTACCAATTATTATGACGCCTGCGTAGGATGAAGACAGGGAATGCTCTCGAGAGAATGTTTGAAAGGGTTGTAACAAAGCGCAAACGTGAACACTGTAACTAATTTAACGAAGGTACCTTACTTTGGCATTTAAAAGCTCGTAATCCTTTTGTTTTAACATTTAACAATATAACAATTAATTTTATGAAACAAAAAATATAATTAAAGATTAACCGTGGTCTAGAGGTAAGTGAACTCACGATCGAGGAGACCTGTGTTCGAATCTCGCTTAATTCTGAAATTTAGTACTTTGGTCGCTCAATGCTTATGACCCAAGCACCAGCTTTATACAGGCATTGCATATTTTCTTAATTTAACTGTTTTCCGATACGTATATCGATAAGTCGGGATAAGCAACTAATAGCCATAGTTAGGAAACTAGGTTTTAAACGAAAGTAGGTCAATAACTCATATTTTTCCATATAGATCTTACACTAGCACTTCTTTAATAATT
Organism: Tinea pellionella; assembly: GCA_948150575.1. Taxonomy (NCBI): domain Eukaryota; kingdom Metazoa; phylum Arthropoda; class Insecta; order Lepidoptera; family Tineidae; genus Tinea; species Tinea pellionella. The sequence continues at coordinate 6,170,423 of OX411258.1, forward strand.
CTAACAGTAGACACAGCTTTGTGCAAATAGTACGACGCGCATGACTGGGTTTAAGATTTAAAACTGAAGAACCTATGAATCCTACATATGGACGACATTTACATATTGATATTTTTCATTATTTTATTTAATCAAAAATAAGGAGGAAACTAGAAATTACCAATTATTAAATTATGATGAAAAAAAATCAACACCTGAATGTCGAACTCGCGCCCTCCGATTTGTACCAGAACGTTCTGACCATTAAGACACTCCATTTGCGCTTTAATAATAAACAAATGCAGCATACCAAATACTTAGTAGAAATAGTTGCTGGGTGAGGGCATATTAGAATGCGGTCCATGAATGAAAACAACTGCTATCATAGAGAAACTTCTGCAGGCAGCCTCCTTGATGCCGGCTTAAAGAGACATGTGCACCATCGAGGTTAACAGTGCACTTTCCTCTCGTTTTATGTATAATCAATAAAGATATTTAGGTGTGTGAGTTTGTTAGCTTATGCATTGCATGTGTATGAGTATTTATAGTAAATCGTTGTTGTGATATTTCGCTAAATTGTTGTGATAAGGTTAAATGTCGCGGAAAACTCGTAGCAAATTAAATAAAAAAACTTTCTAAGAATCTTGATAAGAAATAGATGTTTATAATGAAATGAAGAAAAAAGGAATTCGCTTCACTTCCATTAAGTCCCATTATGCAAAATATAATAGATAACTGTTGATTTGACAAATTGGACAAAGTGTAACATGAAATTCCCATTAGTAAAAATCACGAGTAATGTAATAGATTCTTAGATTAAAAACTGTAATGAATAAATCGTAATCAAAAAAATATTTTATCGGTTATTTTTTATCTATTTCAGCTTATTATTAATTGTAAATGTAATTGAAATTGAACAATCAGGGCTTTTTTTGTTCAATTACCATCAAAATAGTTATGTTGAAATAAAAATTCAATACAAATGAAAATAAATAATATTTACAACCCGCATTAACTTCTACCGGGTCGCTCTTAAAATTTCTTTCTTAAAATCAGTTAATAAATTCTTAAACTCTTCACATTTTATCTATTTTATTTTAAAATAAATTATTTATTACAAAATACTTTATATAATTCAAGATTTATATATTGCTTGCAGTTATCAAACTTTGGAATATATTTTAGGTAATAAATAATTAAATTCGCTTACCTTAAGACTTGAAAACAATTAAAAAACTCCAATTTACAACTACCTAGTCGCTTAATATTAATAAAACAATATCACTATATTTATTGTTTATTACTACCCAATCTATATCACTAATAAATCAAACTAAAAAGTTGTTTTTGATGCACATTATGCGAAATTAAAACGCGTTTTCTGTTTGGGCGGGAATACGTCCGCCCTTCTATGAAATCGGGCCGCTACTAAAGTTGTAGTTTCAAAAGTAACGTTCAGCAGGTAAACTTGACTACTATTTTATAGTGTTACGGTGAAATTAATATAAGTATATCATGCAATAAATTTTATGTATGTCATTCACGAAGTTTGTTGCGATTGATATTATTTTATAAAAAAAATATGTTTAAAATTCATAGAATATTTTTAAAATATAGACCATGGACCAGCGGTAGAAGCCGTGAGCTCACGATCAATGAGACCCGTTGTTCAAATCTCGCTGACCGGTACCAACTATGTTACATATATGTACTTTGGTTGCTCAGTGTACCTCGTAGCGTAACGTTGTATCTTTTACTACGAGCTACGCCATTCGACTACGAATTGTAGCGAAATAATAAAACTTATGTAGAGGTCATTGAATTCAGTTTTTCTCAAATTTTACTAGGCCTAATAGAAAAGAGATTTAAGGCTATTATGTGTTATATTATATACGTTAGATAGGCTTTCTGCATATTAAAGTTTATTTCAAATGTATATTTTTATTATAATATAATATTTTTTCTAAGTAATGCCAAACAATGAGTACTAACTAGCTATGAAACTGTGCTTTAGTTACCAAGGCTAAGACAACGCAAACATAGGACACCCATAGCTGAAAACAAGTTTTACTTAATAAATAAATATATAAAGTGTTAATATCTTATATTATGTATAATCGGAATTCTGATGTAACTAAAGCTTTTATAAAAATACTACTAAAAATCGGTGTCCCAGGTAACTGCAGCCTGCAAACATAACCGCATTAAAATCTAATTTTATTTTATGATAAAGTGCCATTTTTATTTAGAGTGCGATTTTATGTTTTTCTTTTTTGTAATTTTCGGCTTTCCTTCGGGCTAAATCCACCCTTCGCTACTGGAAGCTCTATTACCATACATATTTTGACACCCCTTGTCATCAGAACCCAACTTAGTATCTTTTGGTAAAATTGACTTACAAACAATTTCACTCTATATTTTGAAAACACAACGTTGTTAAGGTATAAAATCTGAATAATACTATCTGTCTTCTCCTTTGATACGTAATTAATTATATTTAATATATATATTATTAAATTTTATTTCTTCAGAATCCCTATATTTATTTTAATCTGCGGTATCGTGTTTGCTATAATAATAGAAATCTTGGCAGCCATTATTATTGGCGTATCCTTTGGCTATAATTACTCATTAGCTGAGAATCCTTCTCTCATGAACAATAATTTATGTATAATTTACTTTTTTAATTTTATTTTAATAGGTAAGCGTTTGACGACACTCTCCACGAGCGTGGTGTCAAAACGAAAACAAGCGCTACCACAAAAGAGTAATTCCAAATTGGATAATTTTAGCCAAAAAAATATATAAACGCCTCTATAATATGAAAGTGACTACATCTGTTTATCACCTCTGTCTGAACCGCTCTGTACGGATTTTGATAAAATGGGATAATTGTACGCATACGATGTCGCAAGCGACAGCTAGTATGTTATATACTAAAAAATAGACTATCCATTGTGGAAAGGGTTGCCAGATGTCCGGTTTTTAACTTCAATAAACCGGACATTATTATGTAATTTTATTGTTAGGTGATAAACTTTGTCCGGTTTTTTTTTCACCACATATCTGGCGACCCTGCTTGTGGACTATGAAAGAGTAAGTAAAAAGCAATTTGTAATTTTAAAAATAGTTATTTTATTTTTTTTAGCACGTCATATGACCGCACTCTGCTTGATGTTAAGCTAGAGTGCTTTTTTTATTAAACTTACTCTATTTATACTAATTTACTCTGCACGAAAATAATGTTTTTATATTCGCCGTTAATAACCCAATTAAATGATGTTCAATTATTGGATTAAAGTTATCTTTTACTCTCTTTAGACTCTCTTTCATTGTTAAAGTTACAGGCCTGAAAATAATATAATAATATACAATAGAACTACAACAACAAGAGTGGTAGGCAAACTGATTCAGTCTGCCGTCCTGGGGCAGTACTACCACTTTCGAATGTAACACCCGTGAAGTGACCTTGTCGCGTTTCGGGGATAGTTTGAAAGTAGCCAGGTATAAGAGAGGAGTGTGCACTGTCTATCTGGATGGTGCATGTTCGTCTCTTCGAGCCGGCATAGTGGAGATGACTGCTGCCTGTAGAGATTTCTCTGTAGTAGCAGTTGTAACAAAGGGCTTATATAGCCTATTTGGCAGGGACGCAAGAAACCAAAATGTTCAGGGGATCTGAACTAACTCTGCCCAAAAAATGTCAGCTACTTTAATATCGATATGATGTACAGGACCCAGGACCTTTTGAAGACTGATGATGGTTATTAGCTTAGTATACCGTCATGGGATAGTACCACCACTTTCGAATGTAACACCCGCGAAGTAGCCTTGTCTCGTTTCGGAATCAGTTTGAAAATAGCCAAGCTTAACAAGAGTAGTGTGCACTGTCAACCTGGATGATGCACATTCATCTCCTAAAGCCGGCATATCGGAAACGAAAAGAAATTTCTTTGTAGTACAAGTTGTTTCCATTCATGGGCCGCACTCTAACTTAACATTAGGCGGTGTGTTTTCATATACCGAAGTATAATTTAAAATAAAGTCAAACTTAGTATAATACGTACTTTAAATGTTGATAAGAATTAAAATCAAATACAACATCAAAATTGTTTTCTTTTACTATAATTTTTAAATTTGCCACCATATCGTCTAAATTCAACAACATACTACCACGAAGTTCTGGTAAACGGTTGTTTGTATTTGCTAAGTACTTATATTCGCCCTGAAATGCAACAACTGTTAATAAAACATGTGGACTATAGTAGAACTGCAAACTGGGATAAAACCATCATTAGTCCGCCTGCCACTCTTTAAATTAAGAGTGGTAGGCAGATTGATGATGGTTACTTGTCGCGTTTTGAAACACGGTAACGAGAGAGGTATGCTTTGTCAACCAGATGGTGCACACTCATCTCCTTAAGCATACATAGCGGAGGCAACCGTTGTCATATGTCGAGCTACAACCTTAAATCACATTTCCGAATAAACCGGCATAATGGAAGAGATTGTCTATATATATTTCTTCGTAATAGCAGTTGTATTCGCTTTTAGACCGCACTATAACTTAATATCAGACAGGATGCGGTCATGTGCACTGTTTTATTATTTGCCTCTTAATTTAGAACTAATTTATGCTTCGGATAACTTAAGATACATTTACAAGCTAAAATAGTAAGAATAAATAATAATATAAATTAAAAAGGTTTTTTAGCGGCCATCTTGAGAAATCGGGTTATCTGACTTGAATTATTTTCCTAAACTTGTGTTTCTTCGAGTGTTAATGTGTAATAATGGTAGATTATTAACCATTAAGTGTTCGTGAACGTGCGTGAGTGTGGGCAAACAATTCAAAAGAAGAATTTCCATTTTCCCTCCAAAACTCCATAGGAAGTTTCAGTAAAGATTCTACAACTTTACTGAAGCCATTTTTAACTTGACTGAGACTTGACCTGACTGTTTAGTGTGATGAATGAATGACTCGTGATGCACAATATTATTAACTTGATGCAAAATTATTTACTTTGACACTGGCAAATTGTTATAATGCCATATAAAACAAAAAGAAAAAAGTAAATTAAAAATACCTTCACATTGCTGAAACCAACGTGGGCATTAAAAATTGTAACACCCTTGTGCGTCCGTACAACACCTGAACCAATCCTGTACATACTCTTTAAAAGCCCGCTCACACTACCAGATAATAATTTCAATTCCTAAGAAAATATTATTAAATTATGATAAACTTATAATAAAATTAAGTATAAAGCCTGTTAAGCATAAAAAAGCGTTGTGTAGCTTAGAGCGTAGCGTGGCCGCGTGGGTTCGATTCCCACCTCGGGCAATGTGTGCGGCCGTTTTTTTCTATCCAATTTTCATCTTAATTGAATAACATTCAACAATAATAACAATTAACAATCTCGGAATTTAAATATATCAAAAATAAAAGGAATAAAAAAAAGAAACACAAATGGTGATTTTCTCCCCCAATAGGTTAAGGTGAAGGGAAATCTTTACCACCATTCGTGTAATCCGCCTGCGAAGTCGTCGCGTTTCAGGATCAGCTTGGAAGTAGTGGTAATAACGAGAAGAGACTACGATGTCAATATTCGTCTCAAGCCGGCATAGGGGAGGCGACATAAATGTGATAGCAGTTATCTCCATATGGATCGCACTCCAGCTTAACATCAGGCGAAGTGTGGCCACGATATAGAAACCGCGCGAAGAAAAAAATCGAAAATTTATTTAACATACTTCCATAAAATACGCTATTTAATTATGTTGTTGTTAAAATACTTTATGATAAATTTAATATCATACAATAAAATATATATAAATACGAGCTGTATTTTTATACTAAATATGCTTTCCTAATATATTGAACAGTACGATGTTAAAAGATAGCGAGCAATCCCTTTAACTACGTTAAGATAAGTATTATATTTATATTTTTTAGGTAATAACTTTTTAAAAAGTTTTTAATGTTAAATCAAGCCGCAATGTCTTCGTGCTCTCAGCTGTTAGTTGAACGACCTCGCGTGTGTTACTAGGCCGCCCGTCACGACACCGGCCCCAACAAAGCAATCCTTACGTTCACATTGCTTGTTTTAAATATTTTTATGTTTTGTGTTTTTATACCATAATAATAATAATAAAACTCTTTATTGTGCAAACAAAAAAACAGAACATACATTTATCGAAAATTAGGTAACACAATAGGCGGCCTTATTACTGAGAAGCAATTTCTTCCAGGAAACCTATAGAGGATGGAGAATAGTATAAGAGATAGAAACAAAGTGTGCACAATAGAAAATAAATAAATAAATAGAGTATATATATAAAATAATAAAATACCTATAAGATATTTGTATTTAGAAGGAAGAAGTAATTGAGGAGATGAGAATATTAGGGACAAGTAGATAAGTTCTTTTATTTTTCTTTTAAATATAGCCAGTGATTCTGCTCTTCTGATAGTGACCGGTAAAGAGTTCCAGAGTTGGACAGCATGGACAGTGAAGGATTTTGAGTAAGTAGTGGATGTATGGGTGGGTGTTAGTAGGGTTAGAGTTTGAGAGGAGCGAAGACTGCAGCCGTTACGTAGTTATGTTAATGTTACGTAGTTGATATCAATATTATGCAATATTTAATAATTATGGTCTCAAAAATAAAAAATAAATACTTTTATCGCACCATTATGCTGCTAGTTATCCTTTTACTTCTTACACCATATATAGTCTATCTAATTACAAATACATACCGATCCTGTATTTAAATAAAAATCATAATAAGGTAATACTGTGAAATCACTGTTCAAATCGTCAGGTCTTCCTCTCAGTCCATTTATAATTGAATCTAAATATGTGTTGACTAATTCGGATTTGTGAACTTCGTACCTCCTTTAAAGCAAAATAAAAGTAAATAGTTAAAATTCGAACTTAGTATTACAAACACTAGTAGTACACTCCATCAAACACACTATAAAATTACTTTCGAGCTTTGTTCTATAATAGCATAATTACATCAGACTCGCCGTCTCCCACAGCATTTCGGAGATAATAATATTATAATAAAAAATAGACATTTAAAAAAATAAGGCAAAACTAATTACTTGTCCCACCGAACGCAAAATTGTTTAATTCAATATTTTTAAAAAGTGTTAATCATTGATTATTTTCAAACAAAAGAATTTTGCGAATGTTGTGTACCCCCGTAATAGGTACACATACGAGTATTATCAGATAGGCTGTTAAATTTAATTTTTATTATATTTTGTAATATGTGAGCTTTGACTCGTCTTTTTGTATAAATAAGACAAAATAAAAAAATGTTCAGTATTTATGCAGGTATAAATAGCCAAATCAGCAGCAGATGCGACTGCTATCCGGCGCAGATATCCTTTCTACGACTTGAGTAATATCAAGCGGAGTGCGATCACAAAGAAATTTTTCGGAATGGAACAGTGATGGAAAATTTCAAACTTTACAGAGTAACCCGAATCATAAAGTAAACTTTAATTGTTTTCAAATTATAGTTTCTTCTTTTAATTTTTATAGTTAAATAGCTGACCCGGCGAACTTCGTACCGCCTAACAGTCGATTCTTTAATTTTTTTTATTTTATTTTAATACTTATTTTGCTATTCGGGACACCGGGTCAGCTAGTAAGATAAAAAAAGAAACTTTATGGTATGGTATTAAAGTTCAAATTCACTAATTAAATTATTACTTTTGTATGGGAGTATAGAAAAGTGTTCTTTTAAGACTTTTTAGGCAATTTTTTAAAATTTTTCTCTTCGTAAGAACCATCTTCGTACTTCAAGGAATGGCTTCAAGGCTCTCGAGATTTGCGCTTAGCAACACATTTAGCGATTCATTTTTATATTCTAGAGTAATTCATCTTGCTTTACTATTTAGAAAAATTATTTTATAGATAGTTTATCAATGCTTATTCTAAACCAGTACCAGCATTATGAAAAGGTGACAAATTATAGTCTCTATTTACGTACGTTTCAGCGTCATCAGCCATCGCACGTGGTTTACTAAGAGATTCCCAGAGAAAATCATTTAAGAAAGTTTGTAACCAATTATTTAGAGTTGATTCTATTTTATCAAGTAAGTGCTCTGTGAAAAAAATACAGGTAAATTTATAATGGATGTAATATTAAACGGGTTTATTTTCTCATCCTTTTATTATTAGAAAATATTTATTTTTACGCCCATTCTCAGAACTCCGTTTCTAGATTCAATTATTATCTTTTTTGTTTTTGAGATTAAGTAATTTATTTAAAAAAAACATCCTCATTACTTTATTTTTGTTATTGCGTAATATTCAAGAATATTACAGCAGTGGACAAAAGCGATTGTCATCCGTAAACATACTCGTATTTATGATATATAATACTCATATAACAGTTGTGTCCATTCAGTGGTCAACATGCCGAGCTACTATAAAAGAGGTTTTAGATATCAATACATACCAATATTAATTTTATGAAGATTAATAGTCAAGCCTGCATCATTACCAACCGTAGAGTTTAATAACTGAAAAAGAAAAACTGAAATATAGAGTGGCCATTTAGCGTTAGTCTCCTCACGATTGAGGAGACTCGTATTCAAACCTCGTTAAATTCTGACCGGTACCAATGTAACTATTTATGTTATATGTACTTTGGTCACTACTAAACATATAGGCATTATTAATAGGGTATTAGCCCAGTTTACCGTTCTGAGGCAGTACCACCACTTTCAAAAAATACCTTATCGTGTTTCGGGAAAAATTTGGAAGTAGCCAGGTATAACGAGAAGAGTGTGCACTGTCAATCTGGATGGTGCACATTTGTCTCCTCAAGCCGGCTTTACTGCCTGTAAAAATGTATCTGTAGTAGCAGTTGTTTCCGTTCATGGAAGGCACTCTAGCTTTACATAAGAAGAAGTGTTGTGATATACCAAGCTACACATCAACTTCTATACCATTCAATCGATAGCATTTTTAATTACTAATAACTTATAAAATAATAACTTACAGTTAATTGAATTTGATCACAATCGAACTTGGATACAAGCAACGGTAAATACCGAAATTTATCATTTATGAATTGGTGGTGAATTTCTGTTACTAATCTTGCATTTTTCAATGTTATTCTACAATTAGGTTTTACAATTTACTTTAAATATAATTATGACGTACTATCCATTGGAGCACCCTCGATGAGGAGCGCCCTCGATCGACGTGCATGCATGAGGGGAGTAAAGGACGTGGTTGAAGCGAAAGTGGTATGTAGAGAGAGGAGTCGCTGGCGCTCCATAGTTTCTGCCTACCCCAATGGGAATAAGGCGCGAGTTAAGTAGTAGTAGTAGTATCCATTTGAGCGTATCGTCGTAGATGCGTACAGTTTACTTTTATTTACAATATGGCGATACGTTAGTGTTGTAAGCTAGTTATAGCGAGAGGAGTGCACTGTCAATCTAGACGGTACATATTCGGTCTCCTCCGGCCGTCATAGCGGAGGCGACTGCTGCCCGTAGCGATTTCACTCTTTCTGTGTAGTAGCAGTTGTTTCCGATAATGGACCCCGCTCTAGCTTTATATCAGGCGGAGATAAAAAAGCACGAAGAAAGAGTCTACTATAGTACGGATTTACTTAGAGAACATTTTTTATAAGATTTTTTAATTTGATAACCGTTTGGAACCGTTTTTTGGAATATAAGATTCGAACACAGGAGTTATCGATTGCGTGCTCGTAACTAAACCGACTCGGTCACAGACTACAAACATATAAATAAATAAATAGAAAGAATCCATACTCGGCTTCAGCACGTTCAGGTGAGTGGGCGAAACTACCATATATATTGTCTCTCTTTACTAAATAATCATAAGTACCACGCAAATAAATATTATTTAGCGAAAAATTTGTTACTATAACTTCTCGATCCACGAATATACTGTTCAATGTAAAATAAGTATTATCTCGTAATTTTAGACGATAAAAGTATCTGTAAAGATGAAATAAAAATATTATTATGATGGCGAGGAAAACGAATGATCAAAATTAAAAGTCTTAATCATTCATCAACTATTTTTAAGGTAAGCAAAACTGCTTTTACAGAATTTATCTTTCACAGATCGGCACTATCAGATTTATCGACACAGAAAAACATCACCTAGAGGAATGTGCACTGTCATTGGATTGTGCACAAGCCGGCTTGGAGGAGACCACTGCCTGCAAAACATTTTTTTAAAGGTAACAGTCATTTCTGCTCATGGATTGCATTTTAGCATAATCTAAAAAAAAGATTTATACGTACAATAATAAATTAGATAAAACTAAAAAGTTATCTGGCGCTATTATATTAAATCCTGATGGTATTAAACTATAACCAAAGTATTTTGTTACCAAACGACCAGGTGCACCGCGCTTATTTATTAGAGCCTGCAAAATAAATATAATGTTATTAATAATAAATTAATACGTAAACCTTTGGTGAGGTGAGGAACTGCAGGGAGTACTGCTCTCGCCTTTGGGATGGCTCTGCCAAATACCAACTCGCGGCATTGGAGTCGATTGCGAAGCGCGGCAAGAGGCTAATAGGTGATGACACTTTAGTCGAGTCTCGGCTACAAAGCTGTGTTTCCCGACACGTACAACACGGGTCTCTTCAAATTGAAGGTGAATAGGTACCTTATAGGCAAGCATGCTCCACCTTAGACCGCATCACTGCTTAATGGTGTTAAGGGTGTGGTCAAACGCTTGCCTATTAAGCATAAAAAAACCTTTAATTTTTTATATACCTTTTATATAATTAGTTTATTTTAAATTATCAAGAGTTGGAAAAAAACAAATGTCGAAATAAGATCGTATAAATATAGATAATACAAAAATGAAATTAAATACGTTATTTCCAAGAATAAAAAGACATTATTTTAAAAAATTAAAAGGAAAAAAGGCCTTCTAAGATTTCATTTAACATTTCAAAAAATCCTATTATTAAATTATGATAAAAAATGAATACTTGGAAAAAAACAACACGCACACAACAAATAGTCTGAGTTGGGAAAACGAATCAAATAAAACAATACCAAAAATTAATAGAAAAAAAATAACCAAGAACAGTTTATTTAAAAGCAATACTAAAACCGCCCAATGTAACTACATATAACTAGGTTGATCTCTCAGTGCCTATGAGCACTATTAAAGAGTGTTAGGCAGACTGATTACGGTTATTAGCTCAGTCTGCCGGCCTGGGGTAGTACCACCACTTACAAATGTAACTCCCTTGTCGCCTATCGGAATTAGTTTAGAAGTAGCCAGGTATAAGAGAAGAATCTGCACTGTCAATTTGGATGGTACACATTCGTCTCCTCAAGCCGGCAAGGCGGTGGCGACTGCTGCATAGACCGCACTTTAGCCTAACATCAGACGGACTGTTGTCACATGCCGGGCTTTAAGAAAAAATAAATAAATTACATTATAAATAAATAAGTAAAATACGCACGTCAAATACAGTTTTATTAAAGAAGTCTCTGTTCAACTTTAGTTGTATTGATTCACTAAGTTCTCTATTTGACGCTGAAATTATAATATTAATTTAGCCATTATCATATTTTGTTATTTAATTTATTTGTTCTTCGACGGCATTAAATGTTTCATATTTTAAAATGATTTTTTTATTTTTTATTTTATATTTAAAAATATTTTAAAAAAATTTAAAAAAAAAATCACGCAATAAAGTTTATTTCATTTCATTTCATTTCAACAATAAGCACAATAAAGTTCGCTTTAGAAGTGGTTTAAAATTATTACAATTGACAACTTTTCAGCTTTCATACCTTACGCCCGGGATACGCGAGGCTAGTTTAGTAAGCCAGTAAGCTAGCAAGCTAGTACTTCTGGCTACGTTTGTACAGAACCAGTTTAATTTCTGAGGCAGTAGGCTAGTGAGGAAGCTAGTAAGCCATACCTCAATTCCGAATTTTTTTATTATTATTTTCATCGTTTATTGATAATAAATGACAATTACATTAATAAATGTAATAAGTATTGCTAAGTATTATTGTAGCATTATTTGATATAAAACACAAAACATCACCGTAATATCAAAAACAAGCAATGTAGATGTATGGCTGGTGTCGCAACGACCTCATATCTTGCACGCGGTAATTCAACTCACAGCTGATAGCCGGGCAAGCGATGTTGCGTGTGTGTCTACTCCTCTTTACATCCTGTATCCAAAACACCTTATCGGGGGAAATTCTCGATTGTAGACTTAAACTTTTTTTTTAATTTTCTTTTTCTACTAGTTTTAATACCCAAAAGGAAATCGTATTCTCGAAAGTAGTAGTTTGCATTAATTTATCGTATCGTATATTTAAGGTATCGTAATTTTGAGATTAAATAAAAAAAAATTACGTCGACTACATTCGAGAATTAGAGTAACAGTATTTACTTACTTTCATATTCATTCATCTGATTCAAAAAATCTTTCGTCATATTGTGAATATTTTCCTTAAACTTATCTATTCTATCGTGAATACAATCAACATATCTAATTAGTCTGTCATTAGGTTCTTGTTCGACTTTTAAATCTTGTGGATCCAACTCACCTAAAATTAAGATAAAATTTTCATAATTTAATAAGAGAAATGGGCCAACTCTTTTCTTCTCGTGTTTTTCGATGACTTTTAGGACATTTTGTAGAAAAATAAATCTACACTCGTTATTATCAACAATCAATATATTTGTTTACCCGGATTATTGAGTAATTAGTTTTTTTTTTTGATGATTTGAGGTTAAATAATAATTCACTAATAAAAATAAACCTTGTTATAACAATTGATGATACCTGTTTTATGTAGTTAAACATTATCTATAAACAATGTGTTGATATAATTGAAACATATTAATGAAAAAATAAGATATTATTTTAAAATATTGTTTTGTCAACAAATTAGTAGAGCGGGCCCAAAAATGGACATTGAAAGAGTAAGGTATAGATTTAAAAGCGCACTTTTTGAATCGCTTTTACACTCTAGTAAAGTACCTATTTAATATTGTAATAAAAATTGGATCATGTGTGTACTTACCATTGCATTTAAATACATGGACTACAAAAACAGTAAAAACAACTTTATAAAACATTTTATTCAATTCAAAGTTGCTGTAAGAAAACAGCAATAAAAAATTAACATAAAATTTATCGGTAAAAAGTAGTTTCAATTTATATTTTGCAATTGCTGATAAAAGAAATATTCATTATTTATTCAAAAAATAAATGAAGTTATTACATAAATTTATAATTTATTTGTACGGTGTTTTATCATTTGTGTGAACCTATCATTTCCAAAGCTTTACAATTTCGGATTCCTGATTTTTTTATTCTCAATCGATTGCGTTCTTTTGGGCTTCTGGGCTTTTCAATATAACACTTCCAGAACAGAGCAGAGATAATCGAATCGCTAGTTTTACGAATTTATTAGTATTACTATTATCTATATATGAAACAATGAACATATGAAATGCTAAAGATCTATGCTCCACTGAGTTTATAAAGAGAAAAGTTTGAGGAAGACTAAAAGAAGAAAAATACACGGCGTATTTTCTATTCTCAACGGTCTATACTTTCTTTATTCTCATTAAATTACGTAGGCACCTACTATAAAAGTTCTTTCTACCTTTAACACAACATAATATTCCGTACATGTTTGTACTATATAAAAGAATGTTAACTTTGGGCTTATATAAGTTTTTTTTCTATATTTTTACATAATATGTATTTTTGTGTTTATATTGCTAATTCGACGGAACTTTTGCGAAGTCAAATGATAATATAAAATCATTTACTGAAGACGTGGCTGTATGGGTTTTGTTCCCTTTGCTTTCTCATAATGGGAAACATAATTTAAAAAAAAGAAAATCATTTGAAAACGTCGTGTACTTTTTTGAGATTTAAAGGCGTAAATACCAAAAACAGAATCAATAAAATAAAAATACAATTTTAAGATGTAAAAGTATATTTAATCCGATTCATACTTGGCTATAGAATTATATCTCATCTTTGCATTAACTCCCATAGAATCCTCATTCAACGCGTTCATTTTTCGTTTCAACATAATTTCTTCAGAGTTTAGCATTTTAGGAGTAGTCGATGTCTTACAAATATCGAATGTAGTAGTCGTGTCATGATCTATATCATTCTTTACGACATTAGTTATCTCATCAATTAAATAATTTTCAATGAAAAGTGGTAGAACATTGTAAATGTAAGCTATTAATAAATTTTGTATTATTGGACACCCATCGTCGTGATGTTCTTTTGCTATATGTATTCCCATGCGTCTGAAAAATAAATATAACTTAGTACCTAGCTTTTATAAAGTTTTACTGTAAAATAAAACCTGGCAACATTTATTTATTTATTTTTGTGTGTTGGCAACAATTGTAATACGGATGAATAGCATCCATGTATAGCAAAAGTATACCTTTTTACGTGGAGAAGATTTTTTATAGATGCCTAGCCGTTTCGGAGAACACGATGAGGTCACGGGCACGCACTCGCATTCATCCGCGACCCCACCGACGCTTGGCCGTTAGACCCCACCTCATCGGGAAGAAACACTGTTCCAACTAAGTACCTAAATGAGCGACAGTCCAACCCGGGACTACCGCTTTTGGCTCGGGGCGAAGGAGATGACAGTTACTACTCCGCTACTGCCTCCGCCCACGCGATGAAGGGTGGTTTCTCAGTCAGGTCTTCTCTAAAAGCAGAGTGTGACCCGAGGTTCGCTCCGGTGTACCTCAAGGAGATATCCCGGGACGCTCTATCCACCAACTGAGGACGCGCCCGATGGGAGACCAGCAACTCCAACAGTGCCACCCCATATGACACTGTCACTCACGGTCAAAGGACCGCTTCATAAAATTAAATTAATCATTCACTGAATAAAAATAAACTCAATAAAATTTCCTAAATTACAGATCTTAAGTAAAATAAGAATAAGACGGTTTGTCAGGGTTTGTCTGCTCAATATAGGAGCTGTGGATTAGATATTTACCTCCAAAAGTTGACATTAACTTTAACATCAGTATTAAATATTAAAACATCTGCCGTTAAATCATTTATTTCAGCACTAAAACGTAGATTGGTATCTGCACCTAATACACGTAAACGCATGTCGCCAGTTATCTGAAAAAAAGTGGTTAATATGTGGTTAATAAAATGTATTAATAGCAAAAAGACTCCTAAAATGGAGGTAAAATAAATTTATTTCCAAAGACATTTAAATAGATTTGTCTGAATATGTAAAACCTAATTTATAGGACAATTTTTAATTTTTGTGTTTGTTAATTGTTAATTTTATTTTATCTTCACCGTATATTGTTTCTACTACTACTTATTATTCCCTTTCTAATTTTATTTCTTTATTTTTGTTTACATTATACATGCTCTCTAGCTTTTCTTTTTATTTTTTATTTTCTATCAGTGGAAACTGCTAATTGACTATCTGTTATAAGCGCCAATGTATAATAGAATGTTTAGTTGTTCGTTTCCCGAAAATATATATTTTAATGTACATACCACAAGAGCATAGAAACCCAGTCTTTCCGTTATTAAAGCTTTTTCTCTTACATAAAACGCACCACCTTGATGTAATGAATATAGAGTATCAATACCACGTAAAATAACATTTGATATTCTAAAGTCAGATTCGTATCTTCGAAGTACCTAAATAGAATAAAAAGTATATAAAACAAAGTTGCCAGTGGCGTAGATAGCATAGATGACACCCGGGCGGAAATCGTGTCGCAGTCGCCCCGACAGCTAGCAGCTAGAAAAAAAAACTGTAGAGACCCAGTATAATAGTGATCAACAGAAATTGGTAGCACCCAGGCGTGCCCCTCCCCCTAACTACGCCACTAAAGTTGGAGATAGAAATTAGATAGAGTGACAAGTTTGATTTAGGCTATTAACTCAATCTGCCGACCCTGACGGAGTCGTACCACGAGTCACGATTTCAAGTGTAAAGTGAGCCGCGTTTCGGCATCAACGTAACGTGGAAGTAGGCGGCAAGGAGAGGAGTGTGCCTTTGCGAGATTCGAAAAAATAAAGTTCACGTAATCTTTTTTCTACCACTGCTAATTGGTGAAGTAATAAATGGTACACTTTCATAGATGTACGGACAGCTAAACAAAAGTTTCACTGTTATAATGCTCTATAAATATGCTACTATTAAAATGTAGTAAATGCATTCTTTTATAATTAACCTTACCCGTTTGCGCCCAGTAAGTTACGGGTAAGTAAATCATAAAAGTAATTAATTTAAAAAATATATCTACACGACTGCCGCACACCGCCATTTCCGACCTCATTTATTAACTTGTATTACAAAGAATGTAAGGGCAAAGTAACTTACTGTAAAATTGAGAAACATTTGTACACCTTCCAAACGCATTGGTCTTCTTGATGGAGCATTTTTATTAATAGCTTTTACAATACCATCCATGTGTTGATGCACATCTTCAATAATTAAATTTTCATATACCCTGGATTATAAATTAATTATTTAAAAAAGTTCTAAGCCCCAATTCTTGAATGTAGTTAGTAGATTTAAAAAGTATAGATTCATTTCTGTCACGTTTATTTTCTACTAATTTTATAGCCAATGGGAAATCGTTTTCTGAAAGTTATACTTTCTACCGGCTATCAAAAGTGGTAGAAATGAAAATATACGTGTCGGTAGTTTCTATAACATACGAACATGTTTGAAGAAAATTATGGACGCAAAGAATCCTGGAACTTATCAGTCTATGGCACAGAGTACTTTGTATATATAGAAATTTGTATATGGTCTATGGTTATTCTGGGTTTATAAGAATAACAATTACGGATATTTTTTGTAATTATAAAAAATAAAACATACATTACGGTTTGAGAAATATGGTTTGGTGCATTTGTATGAATAACATTTAAATCAATAGTGTAGAGGGCGCTACTTAATTGTGTTTCCAATTCTCTTCTTAACGGATTACTCATAAATCTTTCTAATCTAATTTCTGTAATGAAATATTGAAAGTACTTTCAAACCTGTAGGCAGACTGATGTTATAAGCCTAGTATGCCGTCCTGGCACACCCGTGAAGTAAGTCTCATTTCGGAATCAGCTTGCTAGTAACCAAGTACAGTATCCGCAAGCCGGCATAGTGGAGGTGACTGCTGTATGCCGATATTTATCTGTGGTAGCAGCGGATACACTCATGGGCTCCGCACTCTAGCTTAACATCAGGCGGAGTATTATTATGAACAAACTATTCTTTTATTTTATTTTAGTAAAATATATTTATCCGAGTACTTACTTTGACTATATGTAAAGTATGGAGATATCACTGGAGGTGAATCAAAGTTTGATATCTGAAAATTTATTTATTTGTCAGATTCTTTCATATCTCTCTCTCTCTCTCTCTCTCTCTCTCGTGCAATTATGAAGCTTGTTTCGTTAAAATTTATTTTCTGTCCTTCTAAGGTCTGGTCCTTTTAAGGTTACACTACTAACGTAAAGAGTCTCCTGTCCTTCCTGGAAGACATCGGGTGGCTGCGATGAAGCGGACCACCTTACGCACAACGAGCGGCCATGGCTGCTCAATTGCAGAGGAGGAGCCTGCGAGGAATCTACAATCTACACTACTAATACATTACTGCAAGATATTTTTTTAATTTTAAGATTTTTACGTATTTTTTTATCAAACCACAAAGCTGTGTATACTGGTTTTTTCAGATTTTAATAAGTTTAATGTTTTATAACAAATAATGATACTATAATGTTATATTGGATAAATAAATGTCAAAAAGATGCAATTAACGTGTGTTTAATAATGAATTACCTCGATACTTAATTTACATTTTTTCAGTAAGATATGATGGTGTCGCATTGTTAAACCTGTATTTTCAGCGACAAGCAAACCACGTCCAGATAACTCACAATCATCTGCTATTATACTGTGGAATTATTAACACAATAAACAAAAGAAACTATATAAAAAACCTTTTAAAAAAAAGTTGAAGCGACTTCAATAAACACTTAAAGCACTAAAAAGTGAAAAATATTTTTTAACAAAGATAGGTTATTTATACACACAAAGATATTATGGACAAAATTGTTTTATTTATTTATTTATTTTTTATTTATATACTTTATTGTAATTTTACAAAAGGTGGACTTAAAGCCGTGAGGCTTTATCTACCAGTCGACCTTTGGGTAAGTTTTATGTTTTGTTTTTTTTTTTATTATTATTTTTAAATTTATATATTTTATGTTATATTTCTGGAGTAGGTGCTACGTAAACATAAAACTGCATTGTTTGAAAATATCGTGTTTTTTGGAATGCTAGTCCATATATGGTTTATAGATATACTTGATATGTGAGTGATATCCAATCATCAAACATGTAATATAAGTTTCAGATTTCAAAACAGCTTTGCGAATTGGTATAGCTTGGCACCTACTCCAAAAATGTTGTAGGTATGTAGACTTTTCGAAGTCGGTTACAGGATTTTCTGCCTACGTTAACCCAATGATTAATTATTTCTAAGGAAAGTGCTTCTAAAAAAAGGACAATTATTATCTATCGTTATAATTAATAATAATTAATTAACGAATTCTGTTCATTGTTTTTAACTTTTATTTTTGATTAAATATTAAGTATGTGCGATAAATATTTTTTTTATATAGAGATATATTGTTCATTTATTTATTTATATATATTTTAAATTGTACCTATCATAATATGCTTGCGGGTTTAGTAGGCTATGAGAATTATAATTATGGTGTAAATATACTTGTATAGCTTAGTGGTCAAGCATCCGTGAGTTGGGTTCGATCCCCCCCCCCCCCCCCCCCTCACCAAGACTATACTGTCAACGACAATAAAAAATAAAAAACAATAGATAATAATTAAATAAAATATTATTATTAAAAGTACTCACGACAATTGCGATTGTGAGCCTACTGCTGGTAATCCAAAAGGTGAATATGCTTGACATTGCCTTACACCTTTATTTCGTTCGAAAGCATAAAATTCAGATACAAGAATGATTCTTTCTAAAGCCATTTCTACAGAAACAGACATTGACGGTGGACTGATTGACACGAATACAGTTTTTGGTCTTGGTATGTGAGACATGCGGAGATTGTTTAACATTCTGAAATTAATTTCTGAATACGGTATTTCTTCTAAACTATAATTAATTTCTACGCCTGCCTATTCGTATATTACAAAGGTAGAATTATACTCCATATTCATGAACACATTCCATAATTTCTATATGATTTTTATAGTAGATCAGCACAGACAGAAAAATGTCTGCAGACTCTCGTTATACCGGCTTTCAAGCTTATCCCGAAACGCAACTAGGTCATTCTCGGCTGTTAAAATTAAAAGTGATTTTACTGCTCCAAGACGATAGACTGCGCTAAGAACCATCTCCAGCCTGCCTACCGCTCTTTTGAATTTCAAGGTGATTGAAATATAATAGCGTATGAAAACTATAATTAATTGTAACGTATGAGTAGTTATTACATACATATACTTTGTACACGTCTCCTCGAAAACGTAATAACCTCGTGCCAGTAGCAAATGGTTATCCAAATCCATTTTCTCTACATTTAACGGTACACGACCAAAGCCTTCTTGGAGCGACTGAAATAGGTAATATTTTTTTATTCAGATACCAAATATAGATCAAATGATCTGATAGAGAAATAAAGGGCAATTATTTTATATGAATCTACCTATTTTTAGAAGAATTTGTTTCATAAAATACATTGATGATTGGTGTTACACACGTCAGATACTTTGATACATCTAGGTACATCTCCCTGAACATGTCTTTATTATGTGTTATATAATTTGAAAATTAAGTGCAATCGTGTAATTGGTTAACTGCATCACCTTAAATATAATTTGTGCTGTTCAACAAGCTCGCTCTCCGCTTGGACGTTGACCAATCGGTTTATAACCATCCATAATTGAGGTCTCATGGGTGATTATTTTCTAGTGTTGCAGCGTCAATTTTGCTGATAGTACTTGGTTTTTGTTAGTTCTGTCAGTTATTTATGAGAATTCAATTAATAATTTCAAAGATTAAAACTACCTTAGCTACCAAAGCATTAACAGGCACTTCATACTTCTCCCATGTGCAATTAGTGGATATTTCTGAAATCCATAATATTTTAATTTTTATAATATTTTCTTACTAGCTGTTCGTACGAGTACTAGGACGATGGGACGCCCCCCCCCCCCCTTGTTGCCCGACCGTGAAAAATAATTTTAAACAAATTATCCATTTTTCTAGTTCTTGTTGTGATCACCACGCGTGCCGCGCGCCCCCGGGTGCCTCTCATGCTAGCTACGCCACTGATAACATACCTACTAATCGTAAGCCAAATGAAACCAAAAAAAAGTTTTTTCTTATAAGTTTTAAATGTTAGATTTATTTAAAAAAAATACACTTGGACTAATATTTATCTTCTTCGACTTGTTACGAATACCCCTTAGCCTCAACATCAAACAAATTTGACAAAAAAAACTGTTTTCCCCGAACAATCTACTTTACCCCGTTTCACCCCCTTAGGACTACAATTTTAAGAAATCCTTTCTTAGCGAATCCTACAACGTATAAGAAACCTACAGTTTCAAGTTTGTAAACTTTTCAGTACCGAGGAATTCATGAGTCAATACGTACCTACTTTTATTATAGTGGTATTTCGCTTATTATACAAATAATTACATACCATCCAGTATACTTTTCAATCTCTTATGTGTTTTAGTCTCTCTTTCTCCCAAAGCGACATTGGCCAATAATAATAACGAAAAAATAAGTTTAATATTACACATTCTTAGAAACAAACCTATGAAAGTAAGTACCTACCTACGCACTCAATAAAATTACCATGTTTTTACGACGTCTATAAAGTAGTTGCTTATATAGAATTACCTTTACCTAATCAAATATTGTACACACAGCGGAAAATTGCATGAAATACTTATATAAAATACAAAAACTTTGCTATCTCAATATTAAGAAAGTTCATGAAATGATAAGAGAAAATTAGAAAAACTACGATTCATTATGCGCTTTGGTCGGTGGGTTTGGCTAGGAGTTTGTTAGTCCTAGTACTCCTAGTAAAAGGATCTCTATTCTGATGGTAAAATGGTATTTTAGATTATCTATTATTATCTTTAGAATGACCTAGTTCGACCTATGCTATATTGGTTAATCTTATTATATTTAACAAGACCTAGTTCGGCTTTTTTCGGCCTAGACAAACCTAGTTTGTCCCAAAACTGGGTTTGGCCTGTATCATTTAATATGTACGAGTATATTTGTATAATAGCTTCTTTAATACTCTAGAAATATTAATATTTTTAATAAGTAATAATATTGTAATGATATCAAGGATAAATAAACTCTGTTTTATTCTCCTTGAATGATATTAATGATAGAGGTTGTTATTTTTGAACGCGATATTTTTATTCTTGTTTCCGAACGAATATGCTAATGTTAGTTTGACATTTATGACAATTTGACAACGATGGTCCACGAAACAAGTTTTTGATTTGTTATTTTAAATAAATTAACCAATTAAACAATAAACTAAGAACGTAAATTGTATTATGTACTTGAGATACTTTGTGCACAATGTCAGAGGAAGAAACAGTGGATATTGAGGAAAGATTAGAAGATCTTCTCACAAAAGTTCAACCTAGTCTTCAGGATGTTATCAAAAGAGTAAATAACTACTTATTTAATTGTTTAAAATTTTATTTGACTGTTTTAAATCGTAAACAAAGTAGTTTTTTATAATACTTGAATTCCTTATCGTGAAATTGTGTATGTAAATGGTTTTAATTGAATTTCAATATAAAAACATCTGTTTCCTAAATCTATTAGTTACAGAGAAATTTAATTAAAATTTAAAGAGCGGTAGGCAGATTGACGATGTTTATTAGCTTAATCTGCCGTCCTGGGGTAGTACCACTACTTTCAAGTGTAACCTGTGTAGTGAAGCTTGGATGTAGCCACGTATAACGATATGTCCAGGTGTGGCGGTGGCGACTGCTACCTGCAACTATTTTTCTATGATAGCAGTTGTCTTCGATCATGGACTGCACTCTAACTTAACATCAGTCAGAGTATGGGCCTACTACTATTAAAAAATAAATACAATTACAGGGGTTCACAAATGTGGCATTACAAAAATCTAAAAATGGAGAAAAAGCTAAACCTAATTTTATGGAAGACACCGCATATTTCTCTAAAAATACACAAGTGTAAGTAAATATCTTCAATTAATTGATATTTTGTTTTAAAATATTTTCAAACACATTTGCTCAATACTATTTATATTTGAATACTGATTTTCGTGCTATTTATTTCTCTCGCAGCCCTCAGCTCCATCTTATTTTGACCTTTTGTGGCTACCATTTATCATTATGGACTGGTCTTTGAGAAAAAAATACCTTTATTCATATTAAAATAAAATAATCTGAGTCACAAACAAAACTATTTCAGAAATTTATCTCGACTGGAGCTAACGAATCCTCCGTCATTTCATATGCAAAATTTATCATTAGATTTGAAATCTATGGGACTAAGACTGCAATGTTCAATTGGAGAGGTTAATATTAAGGGATTGTATAGTGCTTTTAATGAAAACTTATATAATTTAATACCTGTCATGTCAGAAGGACATCTTATGTAAGTAAAATATTGTTTTTATAGCACCATGTGTCCACACTTTGCCCAATGTTAAAGGTACATCTAAAGATAACACAAAAATGTCAGAAGCCAGCTGTCACCTCTGTTGTAACTACTTATGGAGACAAATATGCCCCACTGTGATTGACAGGACACTCCACTTGTTATGTCCAGCTGCATCCAAGTGTAGCAGTCTGGAAAACCTAGATTAAGAATTGAGCAGCCATAGCCGCTCGTTGTGCCTAAGCCACTTAATGCTTGGTACTAGTACCCTGGAATGGCAGACTTATTTTCCATGATCAATCTCTGCCACTCACAAAAGTTTTTAGAGCCAGCATAATACTGCTGACAAAAATTACCGTATTTTGATGACAGACTAATCAATCAAAGTTTACTTATTTATTATATTTATTTCTTTCCTTAGGTCTGTGCCATAGGATTTTGTATAATTTAGGTATATAATTTAGGTGTAATTTAATTTGAAAATTGATTGCAATTAGAAATAACCTTGATCTACTTAGTACTAAGAAAGTTTCCACTACGAAAAAGAAACTTGTTTCATTCCAAGGACATAATTGATAAAACATGTATTTTTATGCCGTTTATCGCCATAACTATTTGCTTTTTTATCATATTATGATGAAAATAGAACAGAAAAAGACGCCACTCTGCAAAGAGGGGGATGTGGGTTTGATTGTGTATGCCCCAACCCCAGCATTTGAACATGACAAAATATCTTTTAAATTTTTTTTCTGTTTGTTTTTCTTGACATTATTTATTATTTTTCTAGGATATCTCTATCAAATATGGCGGCAGATGTTCATGTTGGATTAGTACTAGACGATGACGCTTTTTCATTCATAAATCCTAGCATAGATTTTACACATGATGAAGTTCTTGTCAAGGTAAGAATATTAATTTATTTTAAAATTATAAAGAATTCTTTTACAAACATTCTTAGAGAGAAAAGTAAATTATTCTATTTTAAAATTAGACATACTTGAGGGTTGAAAAGTAAAAGAATGTAAACATGTAGAGGTTTGATGATTGTTATTAGCCCAGTCTGCAATACTGGGGTAGTACCACCCGTGAAGTGACCTTGTCGCGTTTCGCGATCAGTTTGGAAGTGTCCAGGTATAGCAAGGGAAGTGTGCACTGTCTCCTCAGGCCGGCATAACAGAGATGCCTGCTGCCTGTAAAACATTTTCTACAATAAAAAAAAATACTTTTACTACAATTTATAATATACCTCATTGCATAGGATTTGTGTAACACAATTTGTGATATGTACAGAGAATCACTGGTGCTCCATAGTCGCTGCCTACTCGTGTATGTATTCATTTATTTTTATTTACAGCTATCGTGGCCATCACCACAGAAAAACGGTGGATATGAATTCACAACAACAGAGCAGCTTTCTAAACATATTGGTAAGTGTTATAATTAAGTTATTTAATTAGTTAAATAAATTAAGAAATTCATAGCTTTTTAGTACACATTTGTAAATGTTTAGTTTTGACCTCTTTATTGCTTGTATATGTATGTTTATTTTGGTCTCCTGAAAAAACTTTTACTGTCTCTTGGTCATCCCTTATTGCTTGATAAATACAAAAAAGCAACTGTTTTTATACCAGTATTTTTAAGTTTGCCTACTTATTTGAAAATATTTAACATCTATAAAGTGAAGTTATCTGCATGTTTAAAGCCCTAATTTGAAAAAATATAAACATTTCAGATGATTTGCCTCTAACTGCAGCTTTATCTCTTCCTCTGTATGCATTATTGCGACAGAAACTCGAAAGTCATCTCTACCAGGTTTTGAAACAAGCAACAAGTGTATCGGATGTTATGTGCTGCAATCCCTTACTTATGGAAGCTTATAGGTGAGTAGCACTGGAGAAAACAGACCACTTTTTTTTATTGTAGCTCGGCATGTGACAACACTCCGCCTGATGTAAAGCTAGAGTGCGGTCCATGAATGGAAACAACTGCTACTACAGAGAAACCTGTGCGGGTAGCAGTCGCCTCCACTATGCCGGCTTGAGGAGACGAGCGTGTACCATCTAGATTGACAGTGCACACTCCTCTCGTTATACCTGGCTACATTCAAACTATTCCCGAAACGCGATCAGATCCCTTCACGCGTGTTACATTCGAAAGTGGTGGTACTACCCCAGGATGGCAGACTGGACAAATAACCATCATCATCCTGCCTACCACTCTTTAATAGTGCCTATAGGCACTCAGCGACCATAGTATAGTATTACATATAAACATAGTTACATTGGTACCTGTCAGAATTACCGAGGTTCAAACACGAGTCTCTACGGGTAGCAGTTGTTAATTATAGTGTAAATTGAATTAAATAGAAATAAGCTTAGTCTGTTTTCTTGTGTTATTTTTTTTCTAATCAACACACACAGTTTAGTGGAACAACCTTCCTAACCATGTCTTTACTCCTTACTGGGATCATTCAACCACAGTGTGAAAAGGCACCTCACAAAGCCGGCAAAGAGCACAGATATTCTCTGACAGCAGTCGCCTCCGTTCATGACTTAACAGCAGGTGGAGTGCGGTCATATGACGTGATAAAATATATATATGACAGAACGAGAGAGCGGTCCAAAACTTCTATCCTCCATTTGTGAGCGATAACTAAGCAAATATGCTGAAACACGACAGTTCCTCCGGACAAACAAGTCACAACGTGTCCGCTGCGTCGCGTGTTTTCAGAGACTCTGTCAAAACTTAACGACGCTTTTGTTTCATATTCAGTTAGTGCTTGTACTCATGACCACGTATTCATTTTGTTCCAAGTTAGTTTCCATAATCGTTCAAATTAGAGTCCGTATTCATGACCGTTCCGACATATAGTACATTTAAATTGCCAAAAATTAATTTTAAAAACCGTTATACCGTTTTGTTTCAGTTCAAAAGTGGATTTATTAGCACAAAGCGCAAATAAAGTAATTGATATGACGCTTATTAATGTACGGCGTACACTATTACAAAACTGTAGGGAGGTGCTAGAAATACCTCCTTTGTATGCTACTTTTCTGCACAAGGTAAGAAAAAAAAAAATATTATACATGTTTACTTCTCATGTAAGTGACATAGATGCAAAAAATAAATAAAAATAACAATTTAAAAAAAAACTTTGGGACCATTTTGGAAGTAGTTTGTTTTTTTCTTTTGTTGTTTTTTTTATTCTAAATTACAAATTCAATTTTTTTTGCACCAGCTATAAATTGACGAGTTTCAGCCCATAGCTAATAAAAATAATTTCATAACGAAATAAGTATGCACTGGTTGCCCGGATGGCGCAAATTTATTTTCTCAAGCTAGCATAGAGGGAGTGACTACGGCCTGCAGTAATATAACCTCCTCAATCCAACAGTTGGTAGGGCTGCGATTGAAACTATAGAACAAATAAATTTCGACGCGGTCACGTAAAGCGCCAATGCTTTTCTAGTTTAATGTATAGAAATCTATGTGCTTAGTAGAGGCCATGGGTTCGAATCCCACCTCAGCTTAAGCTGTTATGCGTTTTTTTCCTATTCAATTTTCATCATAATGTATTAATATCGACATATTTTGGTACACAATATGATTTTTTTTTTTTACAGATAGGATCAACGTCATTTTTAGGTAAATTTGAGACTGGTACAGGTTGGTTAAAGAATTTAGCAACAGTCAATAGAATTAATGATGTAAGCGTTAAAAGTGAGCCTAATAAAACCACATTTTGCGTTACACTAAGGATAAAAGATTTACAGGTAAGTTAATTACATCCGTCGTCTACCAGCAGAGGACGGACCTCACGATCGATGAGACCTGGCTCATTGATCGCGAGTACCTCTGAACCATAGTCCCTCTTAAAAATGTTTTTTTAATGTAGCTCGGCATGTGACAACACTCCGCCTGATGTAAAGCTTGAGTGTGGTCTATAAATGGAAACAACGGCTACTACAGAGAAACCTGTGTGGACAGCAGTCACCTCCGCTATGCCGGCTTGAGGAGACGAGCATGTACTATCCAGGGTACTTTCAAACTATTCCCGAAACGCGACAAGGTCACTTAACGGGCGTTACATTCGAAAGTGGTGGTACTACCCCAGGACGGCAGACTGGACAAATAACCATCATCAGTCTGCCTACCACACTTTAATAGTGCCTATAGGCACTGAGCGACCAAAGTACATATAACATAGTTACATTGGTACTAGTCAGAATTAGCGAGGTTCGAACACGGGTCTCATCGATCGTGAGTTCACACGTCTTACCACTATACCACTATTCTTTTCTTTTAAATTCCTTTTATTTACAGCTAGGTTATGATGAATATAGAGTGAAAACAATGGGCGTGTCCTGTTGTGGTAGAGTTGCCACAGCTGTCCGTGATAGCGCTATTATACTGGCTTTGAGTGTTGGTCGTGCTAACTGGGAACCTTATGCGCAGTTAGATGATCTCAGAGTACAATATTTAAGGTTAGAATTTGCATGTACTTCACGCTAACTGCAGGCAGTATCGTAGCTAGTATGGGTGGGATGTCACCCCCAAACTGGTTGCTCGGCACATAACAACACTCCGCCTGATGCCTAGTGTGCGGTGCGTGAACGGAAGCAACGGCTACCACAGAGAAATTTCTACAGGCTGCAGTCGCCTGCGCTATGCCGGCTTTTAGGAGAGGAATGTGCACCATCAGGTTGATAGGTCACGGGTGTTATGCTTGAACTAGTGGTATTACCCTAGGCAGATTGGGCTAAACAACCGCCATCAGTCTGCCTACCACTCTTTACAATATTAAACCATAACATTTTTATTTCTCCTCAGCAACATGGATTTACATATAACTGGATTGGGTCCATTGAGTAGTATTACGAATCCAGTACGTGCATGGCTTTGTGGTGCTTTGACGGCAACAGCTGCGCCCGCATTAACGACTCAGTTGCAACATGAAATTCATACTGCATTCTCGGATCTCGCCTTATGGGACTTGGTTAATGATAAACATTAATATTCATCTTTTTTTTCGATTGTAGCTCGGCATATGACAACACTCCGTCTGGTATAAAGCTAGAGTGCGCTCAATGAATGGAAATCATCAAAAAACAAAAAAAAATCAAGCCGGCATAGTGGAGGTGACTGCTGCCTGTAGAGATTTCTCTGTAGTAGCAGTTGTTTCCATTCATGGACCGCACTCTAGCTTTACATCAGGCGGAGTGTTGTCACATGCCGAGCTACAATAAAAAAAAAACAACTGCTACCACAGAGAAACTTGTGTAGGCAGCAGTCGCTTCCGCTATGCCGGCTTGAGGAGTTGAATGCGCACCATCCAGATTGACATTGCACACTCCTCTCGCTATACCTGGCTACTTTCTAACTGATCCTGAAACGTATTACCCCAGGACGGCAGACTGGTCTAATAACCATCATCAGTCTGCCTACCATTATTAAATGTCAATTTTTAATATTTTCAATAGATAACTAAATAAAACACTATTAGGACATAATTATGAGATAAATTGAGCAATAAATAGAGAAGCTTGAGTGATATGATTTCTTATGAGATAATTATATTAAAAATAAGAATTTGTGTATTAATAACCAATCTCAGTATAACTGAGATTTTTTTTAAATTTATTTATTATTATTATTCTTGGCTAGGACCTCATCGACATCTCTTTGGCAGCTATCTAACATAAATTCAATTGAAAATTCCTGTATACACTGTTAATACTATGTATACACATATCACTGTTAAATGAAAGACTTTCCTTTCATTTAACCTCGAAGAGCGCGAGATTTTAAATCAATCTGATGATTTTCAATCATCATAAATAATAAATGTTGTCAATGTACCGGTAATGTATAAATACATGGAAATAAGAGACAATTTGTTAAAAATCAACACTTTTCTTTGGTTTGCCGTATATCATTACTTCCCAGAATTTGATCCTTATCAGGAACACTATCGGATGGTGCAATAATACAGTGTTTATTTTTTTTCAAAATTAACAGGTTCGATTTCTGGCCGGGAAAATGGATTTATTAAAAATCTAATAATGCAGTTTTAGTTTTCATCAAAATCGGCATCGAGACTCCTTTCAGCATTTTTCGATATCTCTTATAGTTTAGGATTTGGCCATGAAAGCCCACTTGAAAAATTCATGTATATATGGGATGGATGATCGGTACCTTGTTTTGTGTGATATCTACTAATTTTTTTATTTCGTTTGGCCACTATTTTTATTTCATATTATATAAAGCTCAATTACCCCTTAATTATGGGGCACTTGCCAGAGGATTAGGATTCTTTTTGATACGTACAGAGGGGATCCATACGACCTCAGATAAAATAAGACATGTTCCGAAAGTCCGTTCCGTCCAGTTCCGGAACGCGTTATCTCCAGAACGGAACGAGATAGGGCCGAAGTTCCGGAACAAAAATTGTAGGAAATGCCCTCTAGTTTCGAAATCGACACTTTTCAAAAAAAAATTTGTCAAAACTATCCAGGCTCCACAAAAAACTAGTTTATATATAAAATATATTGTTAAAATAGCATTTGAATAGTGAGCAATTAATTTGTTGACTGATTTCTTTATTTTTTATTTTATTTAAATATTATATTTCATTTTTTTTTATATATGTACTCACGTTGATATTATTATTGAACTTTTTATATTAACAATTTTTTTTATATATTATTAAATAAGCACGAATTCTTATAGCATTTTTTATGTAAATTATTTAAATTAAAATTTGAGCAATATTTTAATGATATTCATTATCCTAATGTTTACTTCTTGTAATATTAAGTGTTCTCACATATATAAAAACAGGGATAAGCAGGCGTTAATGTTCTATTGAGTTTATGGAAGTTACCTATAATAAGTCTTCCAATAATACTTACTGGTTGTGAGTGCCTTTAACTTTAAGACTGTTAAAAAAATTATTATTGTTAAATAAATATTGTTTTCTTATCATACTTGTTTTTTTTTTTATAGTAACAGCCCATTTGGTTTGATGTTATTTGTTAAGTACTCATATAAAACCATTTTATTGAAATGTTTATATCGGATATACATATAATCCGATAAGTGCGTAAGTCTTAGGATTTAATTTTCAAAGGCGTGTTTTCATTTTGCTGAACTCTGCTGAAAGTTTTAGTAAATATTCCACCACTTTACTTACTTACTTTATTGAACAATAAAATACCAAACCAGAAGAAGACTAAGCTCCGCCTTTGAAAAATGCAAATATTAATATTGTAGTCTAAGCTGAATGAGTAATGATCCCTTTGCCTTGAATAAAGTTAAAACGACAATTTCAGTTGACAGCAGCAACTGTCAGACAGCTAGAGATGACGTTCCACAATAATAATAATTCGGAAAAGCTATGGCAGAAAATATTGGTGTGAAAAAGGAGAATATTCATAAGAAACAGAACCGTACACTAAATAAAAATTTCTCTTTTAAAAAACGTCTGCCAGCGAGACGTGTCGAGGGTGATAATGTTATTTACGTTACGAGAAAAACTAGTTTTAAGGTAACAAGTTGAGGTTAAACTTTACCAAATATTACACGAAAAATTTATTAAAAAGATAAAATTGTGTTTTAGGCTCAACTGGATAAATGCTGTGAGTTGTTAACTAAAGGAGAGAATGAAATAATTTTACACGGCCTGGGTGCGGCCATACAACGTTGTTGTAATTTGGCATTGCAAGTGAAAAACAATTTCTATGGGGTTTGCGATTTAGAAGTCAATACTAGTACTACAGATCTGATAGGTGAACTAAATATTAGTTAAATTTTCACATATTTTTGCATTGTTTTAATAAATTACCTATAAATTTCAGATGATTTGGAACCACTGACTGATGATTTGGAGTTTGGGAGCCAAGTGAGGCAAACCTCATCAATACACATTCGCATCTTCAGAACAGTATTTTTGACAGCCAATCAGTAGAAATTGTTCTTCCAAAATGTTTTTCACATTACAAGAAATTGTACAATGGATCGGACTCACATTGTTTGAAATATGGATTAACCTAATAACAATATTTATATTTTCCATTCTACTTGCGTTGAAGATTGAAGAAGTAGTGACAAGTGCGTGGTGGACAATATTTGCCCCTCTCTTTGTTAGTGATGCAATGAATGCTTATTTTTGTTGTATTGTTTGTCTCCGTATGGCGATAGAGAGCTCGTACAAGGCGTCATTGTATAGAGTATCTTGGAGTGCTATGTTCATAGGTTTAACTTTTGTATTTAAATTTTTATTATGTAGAAAACTTGAAGGAGACTCCGCTATTGAATTTAGTGAGGTGTTTGCTCCATTGTTTATTTTACTGCAATTAATAGCAGTTAGAGCATGCCAATTGCATCAATAAGTTATTTTGTTGTTCTTATTGTGGATAATAATACTTAATCTATTAAGACTGTAATAATAAAAGTATCAGTTCATATTACATAACATTTGTTTATTTAAATTCTAGAAAACATAAACACATTCTTTGCGTACAGTGAAATTAAATTGAAATATAAAAATTAATTAAACATATTGAATAGGCCTCCTCTATTTTTCTTTGAGCCTCCAAAATCGAACTTGAAATTGCCGCTGGAGTCTGGCTTCTCTTCTGCTAGGTTTGTGTTGCCAAAAATTGAAAGATTTTTGCGCAATCCTAAAATATTAATAGCAATTAGTGTCACATTCTATTAATAACTCCGAATTTTGTAAAGTCGATTTAAATAAATTTAACAAACCTGAAAGAAAACTGGGGCCTTCTGGTGGAGTTTTGTCTGACTCCTCTGTTTGTAAATCCCCTTTTGGGGAAAGTAATAAGCTTGAATCTGCAAAAACATTATTGATCAGACACAAAAACCCTAAACCAGGGGTCAAAAAGTAATATCCATCTGGATGGGGTCCAGATACTTAAGAAAACCAACAGATTCAGAAAAAAACCCATGTTTTATTATTACTTTAAAACTTGGAGGTCCGGTTTTTTTAAGCCAGTTGTCTCAATTCCTACTCTATTCATTCTCTTCAACCGTATAAGATTCCTAAGTTTCTTGAGGAATGTTTTTGATAAAAAAATATATGCTTACCAATGCAAGGAACAATGTCAGGTTCTTCGAGATCTGTAGTGTTCATAGTTAGGTTTAATGAATCCTGGAGTTGAGGACCTGCTGTGGATTCAGGGACATCGACATCTGGCATACTGTCATTAATCTACAAATATACTGATTACTTGAGAGTTGATGACAAAGAAACTAATATTGAAAGGATTTGAAACACACTTAAGTGGCCCATTTACAATCCTGCATGACAGTCCGTCAGGCAGGACAGAATTGTCAGGTCTCTGGCATGAAACGAGTATCCTGCCATCCTACATTGGCTTTGACGGACGTCATGCAGACCTGCAAGCCCATTAATTATCCAAAGTCTGCCATGCAGGATGATTTTGTGTCAAATCTTTATATTTGTTAGTTTTGAAAAAAAATTAGGGTAATTTTGCATTTGAGATATCTCGGACACACCCGGTCTAGAATCAGCTTCCGGTCTCAGTCGCACTTTTCCTAAGGTCACAAGACCGCTATCTCAGTCAGTCAGTGAGTGCTGACTTGGAGCTTTATATAAAATGGTGATTGTAAAATATTAAACCTTCACCTCATCTTCAAATTGTTTCCCTAAATTAAGTTCAGGGATTCCAGAATCAACTATTTTATTTTGTTCATTATCAACATTCTCTGGCATCTCTTCCACGGTTTCTTCGTCTACAGCTTTTTCATCTTTTTCGACAAAGAATTTTGATTTTATAGGCTTGTCAACGTGTACCTTTCAGTAAAAAGTTTTAAAATTAAGTTTTATTAAACAATTTTAGGTATGGTTATGAGGGTAGTTTTAGAAAACCTAAATGATAGCTATACTAATAACTAGAGCAAATTTCAACAAGCAAATCAAACTTTATGGCGTCTCGGAAGTTAGCTGCAAATCCTATTTCACGCAGGAATAATCAAGTTTACACTAATATAATTAAGAGTTAATTTTAAATATGAATAGAACATATAAAAAATAACCAGTCGGGAGTGTACCCTATCTTCTCACGTTCATCGTGCCCCGCTAATACGTCAATTTGTATACTGCGCAACAACTTATGGCTAACTTCGGAGCCGCCATAAAGTTTGCTTCGTACTATAGTATAATATTAATAATTGCCTCAAGACCTACATCACGCAAATCCTGTTTTTTAGCATAAACAAACTTTGGAGACAAATCCAAATTGTACTTCTTTAAGTATGAGTTTTTTAATTTATTATAATTATCCTCGTCCTGTACGTCCATTTCGTCTTCAGATTCATCTGATTTTTTCATCTCTACATCATCATTTTGCACTCCCTCGACTCCCTCTGCAGTAACTACTTCCATATCTTCAGGTAAATCGAAAGTTACTTTTTTCTTCTGAGTTTCATTCGATTCAATCTATAATTCAATTGATTTGTTTATAGAGCATATTGCCCTACTTGGTCTGATTTTAGAGTGCGGTCTATGAGCTTCAATAACTACTACCCACAGAGAAACGTCTGATAGCAGTAGCCACCTCCGCTATGCCGGCTTGACGAATATGCACCATCCATTGATAGGGTACTGTCGTCCTAGTTATATGTCGAGCTACTGCAAAAAACATCTTACCACATCCTGGCTGCTATCTCTAAACTGCGTTGGTGGAATCATCATATCGTCTTCATTTTCCTGTAAAATAATAGTTTTTATAGCGGCCGTAGTCTAGCGGTAAGACGCGTGTACTCATGAACGATGAGACCCGTGTTCGAACCTTGCTAATTCCGACGCACCAATGTAACTTTGTTATATGTACTTTATAGGCACTATTAAAGAGTGGTAGAGAGACTGATGATGGTTATTAGCCCAGAGTCTGCCGTCCTGGGGTAGCACCTCCACTTTCGAATGAAACACCCGTGAAGTGACCTTGTCGCGTTTCGGGAGCGGTTTGAAAGTAGCCAGATTTAGCGAGAGTAGTGTGCACTGTCAATCTAGATGGTGCATACACGTCTCCTCAGGCCGTATAGAGATTTCTCTGTAGTAGCAGTTGTTTCCGTTCATGGACCGCACTCTAGCTTTACATCAGGCGGAGTGTTGTCATATGCCGAGCTACAATTTTTTAAAAATAAGTGTTTATTTAATAAGGAGTCAAGTTGAATGGACTTTTTTTTTAAATTTTAGTCTCAAAAATAAAAATACCGTCTTGTATCGGCATCAGTATGATCTATACAGCATCCGGTTCGGTTCTGGCAACGCTGTATAGTGTATACTCCTTAGTTTTAATATTTTTACGGTTAGTATCAATGTATGGTTGGTCGCTCAGTACTTATGATACCTATATATTTGTCTCTTTTTAGCGAATTACTAATTGTATTATTTCATTATATAGACACAAAACGTCAAAATTCACTAGCAAGGGCGTCGCCAAGGAGGGGCAGGGTGGGGCAGTTGCCCCAACACCCCCCACCCCCTAGAGATTCTAAAAAAGTTCTTAAATATAAATTTATTTATTATTTACAGTCAAGAGCTCGTGTAGCTGTACACGTTAGACTCTGTACCGTTGTTATTACAATCGCTGGCGACACTAGTGATCCAACCATCCTGACGTTCACGAAAAATAGTTTTATACATACCTACCTACATAGATATATAAAATAGCGTTATAAACTTACAATTTCCGAATTTGGCAAATTTATTTCTTTATCGTTTATATTCTATAACAAAAAATTATAATCAGTTAAAACTTAGGTAAAGAAAGGAGAAAGGAAATTCTCCTGTTTCCGAAGCGGCACAAGGTGGTGCTGCTACCCCAGGACTGCAGACTGTGCTAATAACCATGATCAGTCTGCCTACCACTATTTTGTTTACATATCTTACCTCATTAACAATTTCTGGTGAATATTGTTTGTGAATAACTTCAACAATGTTAGTCTTTTCTGGACTAATTTTGGACATAATCTCCATAGCTTGATCATTATTAATTTGCGTATCATCAAGGACGATCACTTTTTTTGGATTTTCAATGCTTTCCAATTTATTTTTAAAATATTGTCTGTAACGGTAAACCGTTGTATATGCGTCGGCGAA
Organism: Tinea pellionella; assembly: GCA_948150575.1. Lineage (NCBI taxonomy): Eukaryota > Metazoa > Arthropoda > Insecta > Lepidoptera > Tineidae > Tinea > Tinea pellionella. Next base: position 6,205,293 of record OX411258.1, read on the forward strand.
CGATTCACTGGGCAACTTCCTAATTGAGAACGTATCACTTGTTGTAGGTGCTTCATATTGTATTTTAGGCGAATAAGATCTCTAGAAATTATTAATAATTAAGTCATTTATTCCTGCCATATCACAAAGCTTCATGGGCCGGCATAGTGACGGCGACTCAAGCCACCATGTACCGCGGTGTCGTTTTATTCAAAATTATTATATGACAATACTCCACCTGATGTAAAACTAGAGTGCGGTCCATGAATGGAAACAACTGCTACTACAAAGAAACGTGTACAGGCAGCAGTCGCCTCAACTATACCGGCTTGAGGAGACGAGCATGTACCATCTAGATTGACAGTGCACACTCTTCTCGTTATCAGGTATAACGAGGTACTTTCAAACTGCCCCCGAAACGCGACAAGGTCACTTCACGGGTGTTACATTCGAAAGTGGTGGTACTACCCCAGGACGACAGACTGACAGCAAACCATCATCTTATAAAGAAAAGTAGATACCAAAACATTAAGGAGTACAATGTGCACCATCCGGGTTGACAGTACACATTCCTCTCGTTATACCTGCCTACTTTCAAACTGATTACATTTGAAAGCGGTGTCAGAATGGGCTAATAACCATCATCAGTCCACGACCACTTTTAAAACTTGTAAATAATTTTACACATACCATTTCTTTTTGAGAATCACTCAAATTTGTTTGAAGTTTTGATATCTGAAATACAAATTATATAAAATAGTAAATAATAGTACTCTTGTATATTGTTACGTGCACCTAGGGTGTGAAAGAGACAGCATGCGTCGAAGTTTCTAGAAAGGTCGCGTATAAGCGGCGTAGCGTAAACTTCTTGGCCACGTCCACGCGAGTGGCGTGACCTGTGACCTTGTTTACATTATAATTAGTAAACAACTTCGACAAGATCTTTCTCGAAGCTTCCTCCTATTTCTGGATGCGATACGAGCGACTCTTGCGATACCAAATGATACTGAACAGCGACTTTTTTTTATATTGTAGCTCGGCATGTGACAACACTCCGCCTGACGTAAAGCTAGAGTGCGGTCCATGAATGGAAACAACTGCTACTACAGAGAAACCTGTGCGGGTAGCAGTCGCCTCCACTATGCCGGCTTGAGGAGACTAGCATGTACCATCTTAGATTGACAGTGCACACTTCTCTCGGTATACCTGGCTACTTTCAAACTATCCCCGAAACGCGGCAAGGTCATTTCACGGGTGTTACATTCGAAAGTGGTGGTACTACCCCAGGACGGCAGACTGGACAAATAACCATCATCAGTCTGCCAGGCACTGAGCGACCAAAGTACATATAACAAAGTTACATTGGTACCGGTCTTTAGCGAGGTTCGAACATGGGTCTCATCGATCGTGAGTTCACGCGTCTTACCACTAGACCACGGCCGCTCTGAAGGCTATTCAGCGACTATCATACCATATTGCTTCTATTTTATTGTGTGTTATATGCAATAAATTGTTGTGAAGACCGAAGTCGTGTATTATTGTACCACACGAACGTAAAATAAAAAAATAGATACCTCCAATCCTAAATTAAGACAGGGTAAAGGATTTTCCTCTTTCAAGTGTCTAAACAAAATATTTTTCTTTATAATGTCCTTGTTAGCTAAATCAATATTTTTATTTAAATTACGCATATCGTCATTTTTTTCTTTTATTATCATTTCCAGACTTACTGTATCTTCTATCAAATATTTAGCAAGCTCAATTACTGTTTTTTGATCTAATCGCGTAATCTCTTCTCTTTTACTATTAATCTTTACTTTTGATTCGTTTATAATTAAAGTTAAATCAGCAATTTTTATTTTAGAAACTTCGAGTGCGTTTTCGAAATTACGAAGTTGTTTTACCAAATCCATACTTTCGAATCTTTCTACGCATGATAACCACAATTTATCGTATTTTCGGTCCACAGTTTGTGTCCGCATTTTTGTCTCGCATTTTGTTTGTTTAATATTGTCGTATTCTTTATTGAGTTCTATGTTCGATGTGGATATTGTGGAAAAAGATGTTGATAAGCTACAATAATTATAAAATTTGGTCAAATAAAAAATCGAATCCAAGATGGCGGCCGCGCCTAAAATTCTCTTGTAATATTTAATAAATACGTTCCCAGGGCGGTACTTATGGTGGTCACCCCGGGAACTAAAAAAGAAGCTATTATAGATAATTTTGTTAAAATGGCTTCAAGATTTAGGAGAAATGTTTTTTTTACGGTCGGTGTGAAAATTTTATATTAAATCATTAAAGGCTGCCGATGAAATGCAAGGGTGCACGGAAAACAATTTATCTAGTATGTTATTGAATAGTTTATGAAAATATTACAACCTATTTCAAGTATAAATATAAAAATGAGGTATTCGTGATAGTAACACGTAGTACCTTATAAGAGTTTGCTGGCCATTCTTAATCTCTGCTTCTAGTTTTGCATTTGCTTCCTTCGTAAATTGACAAAACTCCCCTTGTCTCTGGATGTCATTTATTAAATCTTTGATTAGCGAATCTTGCGCTAAAATTACGTTAAATTCAGTAACATTTGCTGTGCTTGTTTGATAAGAAGTTAAACATCTACTTACATTTATAACATTGCTTCAAAATCTTAAAATTGCTTTCTATAAAGGTTTTTAAATCTTGTGCCATATTTTCAAATTGAAATCATCAATTTTAACTACCAATAAAGTGAGTAAACACGTCATGCGAAAGTTTTCACGGTCAAATCACCAAATGTCGGGCGCGCGCAATGTCTTTTGGCGGGAAGCTTTTTTTTAAAATAATGGCAACGCTTCAAACATTTTTAAGGCAGAGGAAGTACTATAAAAATATACTAAATTGAATTCTTATTTTAAGGAATTTATTTTAAAATAAAACAAATAATTAATAATACTTATTATTTATTTAACAAAATAATGTCACAGTTATTCAAAATAACCGACATAAATCATAATTTTATACAACCTAGCAACCTATTTAAACCAGGTACTTTTCATAAAGTTATCCCACTAATATTAAGAAAATTAAATGAACAAATTACAATCGAACGTTGCACTAAGGAATGTTGGCCAACGGAGAGTCACTGGAAAAATAAATGGGGCAAGGGACCTTGCCGCCATTGCACTAAGCAACATTTAAAAAACAATTTTACAGCTGTTAAATAACCCTAAATAATTTTGATTAATAAAGAAATAATTTTATTGTTTGTTGTAATTATGGAACAAAACACCATCGTTATCTTAACGACTCCGAGGCAATACCCGAACATGGATTAGCACGTTACTAAAATAACCAATTTTAAATGGTAACCTGTATTACAATACAAGAAATAAAAAACTATTTTTAATTCGAAAGCCACATTGTTCTATATAAACTATATTTTTACGTATTTACGTACAATGTGATCACATCGCGTCTTCAACAATGTAAGAACATCAAATCCACAGAGCCGACCCATTATATTTTGTACGCAAAGCGTCAATTATTATGCAAGCGTACAAAATAAACAGCAGGGCTCGGTGACATCTATGAGACGAACCATAAATAGCCTACAACCAAAAATCTTATTTAATACTGTTTTATGATAACATCAGATACATGTTGTACCAATGAAATAAATTACTCTATCTATAATATGTTTAATAATATAATAATAGCTCATAGTCTCAACCAAATACTTGAAGTAATTTTGGACTTATATCGAAATGAATAATGTATTAATTAATTCTTAAATTATGTCACTGATTGGCTGGAAATGAAGAGATACACTTACACGCAGTCTACGCGACGATGGGGTTTGAATAACCCTGTAAAAGATCGTAATGCTCTCTACGACATCTTTAGTGCTTCAAAATTAAAGGTCAAACCGCACTATAGAGGCGCGACGTTTCAGCGCTGCAGCGGATGGATGGTGGCGGATGAAAAACGTGGACCATTCGGTCACCTAAGATCTAGGTTATTTATATTAAAATTTGTTTTAGCCGCGCCGCACCGCACCACTATAATGCGGTATGAGTTTAAATAGTTTTTTAAGGTTAATAAATTAACAAAAAAGCACAATAAACTATTATTCTTTGTTATAAGTGACGTCACTATTTGAGACAATTTGGTACTCATTATTATCCTAACTAGGTCCTAGCTGCAACTGTGAATTAACTTATACTGGGAGAAAAATACAAAAAAAAAATCAATATGTAATTTTGAGTCTAAAATTATTACTAGGAACACTTGTAAATTCTCAACTACTACTACTTGATCAATTGATTACTAAATGGTGTTAAATGTTGCCACGCCCATTTCTGCGATTCGCTTCAAACAGCCAAAAATTATATTTATTCAATGAGTTCGTTTTAATTTACCTAGCCAGTTATGTCTCGAAAAAAATAAATCTGATTTTAAATTAAGAGTGCACCACGCTGTCGGTAAAACAGTGTACGTTAGGAGAGGGGATGCGAGCAAGAACCCATCAATTACAGTAAAATCGTATCAAAGTTAAACAGATTGACATTTTAAAGGATAGAATTTAAATGTAGTTTCTTTGATTTTACAGAGAGTGCTTCTCTGTATCATAGTTTAAAGTCAATTAAAGAAAAAATCGTTTCGAATTACCTAGTGATGGGAAATCGAAAATTTATTGTATAACTTCAATTTTTTTATTCAATTCAATTATGTTCTCACATTATGTAAAGGCAAAGAGAACAAAACCCATACAGCCACGTCTTCAGTTTTTTTTTCTCCATTTTATAAGTTTAGATAACAAAGTTACATAAACTTGGAAAACTAACATAGATGAGAATGGTATGGAATGTAGTCAATGTCTAAAAGGATTAGATCAAAAACAACTTGTTACTGTAAATAAAAAAGCAATTAGAAAAAAGCCCATATGAAAGCCTATTAGTTAATGCACAGGAAAATAAACCGTAAAGTATAGAACACAAAGCGGATAGGTTTCTGATTAAAACATCTAAAAAATATGAATGGAAACATCTAAAAAATAGTAGATTGATTTTCTACATACGCCACTTTAAACTAGTCGGCTAGGTGGTCCTTTGACCACGAGTAAGTGTCATATGGGGGGCACTGTTGGAGGTGCTGGTCTCCCATCGGGCGCGTCCTCAAGTGGTGGATAGAGGGTCCCGGAATAACTCCCTGAGGTACCCCGGCGCGAACCAAAACCAGCGAGGTGGGGTCTCTCCTCGAGTCAGGTAGTCCCGGGGTGGGACTGGCACTCATTTACTTGGTTGGAATGGTGTTTCTTCCCAAGGCCAAGCCGGTGGGGTCGCGGATAAATGCGAAAGCGTGCCCGTGACCTCATCATGATGTAGAGAGGGACACCGTGGAAGTTTTAGTCGTATACCCGGTATTGGAGTCCGACACCGCCTCGTCGTCTTCGGCGAGACATCTATAAGATTTCCACCACGTAAAAAAAAGAAGGGTTGACAACTATTTCCATGGATTCCATTTTGTAAAAAAAAAATACAGTGTAAACTCTATATAGCGACACTGAATGGACTGCGCATTTTATAACGTTATAGAGAGTTGTCGTTAAATGGAGAGAAGAAAAATCAATACTATTTTACTAATATAATATTATTTACCAATAAAGTATATATAACATTATGCATAACAACCTAACGACAGAATCTTCGATCCGTATGATGCCGGCAGTCAAGGTAAATACGGGCTAGACAATAAAGCAACAAAATAACAAACAAAAGAACATACACAGCTGCAGTTCTTATTAATTTTGGCAACTGGAAAGTACTGTTTATTGTTTAATAAGGACTTATTGCGGTCGTTATTTAGAGTTGGTGTGATGCTACATAGAGTGTATCATTGTATGGACAACAATGTGAACCAACCATAGTCAGGTAATTTCGACGTTTTAAGGAGTTTGTCGTTAAATCGAGTTTACACTGTATATACACTCAGCATTTATAGAAAGGGTGAAAGAGTCAATTTAAAAGGACGATTCATCCAGTTACTCATTAAAATAACAGTAATAATAATAATAATAGTACGGTTGGCAACCCTAAATACAGCTGCCGCGTCCGCCATCTTGCAACACCATTCATCAATTGACCAAATAGTTTTGTTTTTATTGTAGCTCGGCATGTGACAACACTCCGCCTGATGCAAAGCTCGAGTGCGGTCCATGAATGGAAACAACTGCTACTACAGAGAAACCTGTGCGGGTAGCAGTCGCGTCCACTATGCCGGCTTGAGGAGACGAGAATGTACCATCTTAGATTGACAGTGCACACTCCTCTCGCTATGCCGGTTATTATTAAATTAAATGCATATTAACACGAAATATATTTTAAAAGGAGAATGCCCATTCGCCTAAGAGAAATGGACCCACAGTTTTTTTTCACAAGTTTAATCATGATTATAAGTTTATTTTGTAGAAAAATAAATCTACATCGAATCAGTGTTAATTTTTTTATGCGAGTTATCCTTCGATTTTTTATTAATTAAATGTTTTAATAATTGATTATATTTGTTCTAATTAAACATTATCTATTGATTAGTAAACAATGTGTTGATATAATTGAAATTAATTAATGGAAAAATTAAATACAATTTTAGAATATTGTCTTGTTAACAAACTATTATCTATCGAGTGGTCCCAAGAATAGGCATTGTCCTTTTTCATTCAAACCAAAACAATACTTTTTATTCGTCAATTACAATTTAAAAAACAACTACATCCAAAACACAAAATCGAATCGATATGTAAAGAACTTTTTTTATAAGTCTAAATGGGTCCCGTTAAATTAAAAAAAAAAAAGAAATACATACATCAACAACACCGCCAACATTCTCTAAGTGCGAATACACAACTATGTATTTACATAAAAATAGCAGAAAGTATCTTTCATGACAAAAACAATATTAATGGTGGGCGCAATAATACAAAAATACCCTGCAACATGCTGTTTTTACATAATCACATAGTCATTCTAAACACTATTTTATAATCAGTCGAACCGTTGTATTTTACATATATACAATTTCAATAGTTCGGGCGACTCTATCTGAGAGCTAACATATAATTCACATCTCTAGACCAAAACTGTTATAACCCAAAAAAAATCATAATTAAAGAAAAATTTAAATTTTAACATAAATATAACTTCTCGAAATAATATAGATATAGGTCATAGGCATTGTTCCGCACAATATTTAAAACGGCGGTCTATGCATCAGACCACTGCCACCACCTTTCTTCTATATCACATCAAAAGGACAGCCAAGATTTAGATCTATAAATTGCTTCACTTGAAATTTTTAAACCTCAAAATAATATTGTCTGATTAATGGAGAGATGTCACTTAACGCCGTGAAGCGTAAATGTATACTCATACTTTGCCCTCTGACCATAGTATAGAAATTAGAAGGTGCGATTTTTAATGATAAAACAGTTCCGATCTACAACTGCGTTATTAAACGACCAAATTACATCCACCAAAATGCATCTCACATTCTAGTCTTGAGTCGCAACAAATTGTGCCTTTTCACTCGTACAAATTAACCATAAATTTAGCTATATGCGTGTGGTAATAAAATTTCTGATAGGAGTCTCTTAAGGCTGTCTATTCCCGTGAGAAATCCAGCATCGGGTCCTCTGTGCGGTGCGGCAGTAGCCAACGGGGATGATGCCGCGGCACCAGCGTGCGCAGTATGTGCGAAGTCAATCATACGAATGTGAACTCTCTCTTCAACCGACTCGCAGCACGCGGGTCGCGCTCGTTTCCCACTCGCCTCGGGTTCGCTACCCTCTCCTCTCCAGGAGTCGCTGCTCGCTGATGAGTACGCCATCCAACTGTCCGTCGATTCCGGACTCGGTTGGCGTCGAGGCGATTCTCCTGTTCTGATGTCTTCTTCCTGAAATTTCAAAGGAAAATATATTATTAAAGTTTTACAAATCCTGTTTGTATAAAGCTGTTACAAATATTTTTTTTTTATTGTAGCTCGGCATATGACAACACTCCACCTGATGTAAAGCTAGAGCAGCAGTCGCCTCCGCTATGGCCAGCCTGAGGAGACGAGTATGCACCATCTAGACACACTTCTCTCATTATACCTGGCTACTTTCAAACTGCTCCAGAAACATGACAAGGTCACTTCACGGGTGTTATTTATTTATTTATTTACTTACTATTATAAATACATATAAAAGCAAATGATAACTAGTAAACAGGATCAGCTCACCTCGTAACCACCCATAGTTTCCTCCGAGTGAGGACGGAAAGGTTCCCTCGGTGAGATTTCGTGGGTTAACGTCGACATATCAAAGTGACCCTCGGGTACATCAGCTGAACTGGACGAGGCATCACCGTCGTACCCTGATGTAGAATTACCAGCTGCTTCGTCCAACACACAAGGTGACAGATCCCCTTCGTATACTATTAATAATGAACTGGAAATAGAAAGAATTACACCATATAAATATAATGTTGAAGCGGCCGTGGTTTAGCGGTAGAGAAGTGACCCCACGATCAATGAGTCCCATGTTCAAATCTAGCTAAATTCTGACCGGTACCAATGTAACTGTGTTATATATACTTTGGTCTCTCAGTGCTTGTGGCACTAACTTAGTACAGGCATTAAAAAAAAATAAAAGTAACACATATAGCTGAACCAGTTCATGCTGAGGCACTTTAAACATGACGTTGCAGCAAGGATATTAAAAAAAAATTAACATAGACACAAAAAAATATATATTAAAATAGAAAATAAAATCGGCTTATTCCAACTAGTTCTACATGTAGAACTTTATAATAAATTCCATCTAGTTCCACACGATTTTTACGAATGACTGACAAGTGATTTTTATTTAAATATTTCAATTAATTTTATTACATATTCACTTGAAGGTAAAGAGTTTTATAGAAATAGTTTTTTTTTTTTTAATGAGAAAATAGTAAGAATTTGCTTCAAAGGAATTTGCCCAAAAATGGCCCATTTGATACCTAATAATTTAGTAACAAAACAATATTCTAAAACAATGTGTTTTTTTAATAAAAATTCATTTTAATTATATCAACACATCATTTACCAATCAATAGACAATGTTTAATTACATGAAAAACAGATATCATTAAGACTCGAGACAAAAATAGTGGACCCAATTTTCTTAGACGAATGGGCATTCTCCTTTGATTTGTGTAGTGATGTGTGGATTTGTGGTATAACTAGTTGGAATAAGTCATAAAATCTAAACAGTAAATTGTATTAATTGTTTATTTTCCTTGTTCTAATAGCTATACCTATAGTACTGGGTATCCTATTTTACCCAGGGTATTGTACATAGGGAGTGAAATACCGACATAAGTTAAATATCGATAACCGGAAAATATTGTTCAAAGTACTGTTACAACAAAAATTCGAATAACATTATGTAGGACCTCTATTTTTTCGTAACTTTCTACATCAATTAAAAAAATCGTATTTTTATGAAATACCGATAAAAATTATTTGATAACAAAAAAAAAATTGTTAACAAAGATAATGATGATTTAATAACAAACTTACCATGAATAGAATCTATAATTAGTTTGTTTAGCAATTGCTCTTCTTAAACTATCCAAGTCTTTGAGGACAGATCTGACGACGCGCGCTCTCAGACCACACTGGCCCGAGAAGAAAACACGCAGAGCGTCACGAAGCCCCGATTCTGATAAGGAACGCCCCCAATATTTGTCCCGGCGCACACACGAATCGGGCCCGTATACCTACATAAATTATAATTTAAAAAAAAAAGTTTATTGCACGCGTTCTTTTTTATTAATAAACAAAAACAAAGCGGCAGAGGACCGATCTCACGATCGACGAGACCCGTGTATAAATCTAGCTAAATTCCTACTGGTACCAATGTAATTATGTTATATGTAATTTGGTCGTTCACAGCCTGTGATATAAGCACTAGCTTAGTACAGGCTAAAATAAATAATAAATTAGGTAACTTTTTTTTTTCATTAAAATGCTGAATTTGTACTGAAAATATGAACTGAAGTGGGTATCGGTCCTACATTCTTCACTAAACACGCGATGCTCTGAGGGCCAAGTATGTGTTCACATTTACACTGTCACGGCGTAAAGTTATATCACTCCACCAGTCAGGCAATATTATTTTGACCGTCGAGGTTAAATATGTTCAAATGGAGCAATCCTGTTCGTGGACAGATTCTCATTTTACACCGTGACACTGGTAAATGTTATACCCAGACTTTCAAATGAACATGTCGAAATTCCCCTATTCAATCTATCCATCGTGTCGTCAGCCCTTTTGATGTTTTTCTATTCAGCTTTCATCATAATTGAATTTTATCTCTCGAATGAATCATTCTATATCACTACTATTAGCTCACCTGCATTCCACATAATCGTACACCGAGTGACGCAGAAGTACTCGCCGCACATTTAGCTATTTGTTTACTTTTCTTTTCAGCGCTCGCGTCGTCGCCGTGTTGCCTCGTGCCCATCTTCAGGTCGAGAACGCAAGGCTGGCGATACGACGACGTTATATTCTCCATCATTAGATAATCTGTTTAGTAAAAACATTGTTATAATATAATTTGGTGACAGGCAAAGACAATGGAGCCGCCATTTACCAAGTCCTTGACATATATCTTAGCTTCCGTCACATAATCTTGTACCTATAACGTTACATAATAAAGTGAATTTGTTGTCCCGCGCGTCCGTTCCGCCGCCGAAAGTCCGACGCCTATAAATCGCAATCATTATACTCACATTGTTTATTTGAATTGTCCATATGCGCTATACTCTTAATCACCTCATTTGCATTTCCGTTTCTGTGTACTCTGAATCTGTGAATATCAAACATTCTATTATACAAATGCTGACAGACGAGTGACGAGGATGCGACATGATCTATTTATATTATATAATATGTATATATAAAAAATGTAGAGGAGCGAATTGAAACACAGTTTTTTGTTAGGATATTGTTATTAAGATCATTGCATTTAAAAAAATTACCACGACTCCGCATTGACACAATCGGAAGCTCGCCGTGTGTGAATATATCGTGCATCGCTCACACGTTAGTGGGAAATGTATATATTCTGACCGGACATGTATATTTAATGGCGACGTTCGGTTAGTGCCGGCCCGGGTTGTGGCAAAGCTTCTGAAATATGATAAATGACACATCACAACTGTCAGAGAGAGACGCGTGATGGACTATGAGTGTCATGCCCGCCGCGTATCCGGATACGCACTTGAATACATCGTCGCGCTTGCGCTTCGAACCAAGCGATTGCTTGCGGCCGTTCTCGTCTCGGAAACACGGGGAGTACCGCTTGTCCAGTTTGTTGACGCCGGTAGTGGACGCCTGCATCACGCCTGAAACAAATAGCCTCGCCATCAATATGTGCACACCAATATCAGACAAATGCATTATCACCAATTTATACTGTAATAATACTCATGACAATAAACTATTATATGTGAAATAATCATATGGTTCGAACACTGTTCTCACCTGATATTCCAAACACTTCCGAGGATGTCATGATAAAACTTATCTAACTAATGAACAATATTTCTACAAGTATAAAATACATTAAAACGGGTCTGTGTACGTAACGTGTTGTTTATTTTTAAGAAATCGTGTTTATAATCCACTAACAATGAATAGCAAATTCAGTGAAGAAATATGAATATATTAAAGTTTTATGTTACTTTTACAAAAGTGACAATATTATTTCTGTATAATGAACAGTTAAAATTGTTTTATGAAGACGCCGCACTCTAATTAGTAAGTGCATATTTCTTAATAAAAATTAATATAATTAATTTTTTTACTTATAAACTATTATATTTTAATAAAAGGCATATTTATTATTGTATCTAACGCACACTAATAAAAGAGCGACGTTCGTGCGTGTGTGTGTAATGTATTGTAGGTTTAAGTAAAAGTTTACAAACCCAAAAGGCAAAATTACCGCGAGGGCCATTATAGAGGCTGTACGGTCGGGCGTCATCCGGGTTGCATCCGGCCGCTGCAGCGCCACAGCCCTTGCGACAACAACGAAACTAATATTTTGTTCCTCCGACCCTCTTTATCATACATGAACACGCAATTTCTTGCTAATAACATTCATACACAAACACATCCGACGCAAAAATACTAATTAAAAAATTAAGCGGTCGTGGCATAGCGGCAGAAAGTGCGAATTCACGAACGATGACACTCGTGTTCAACTCTCGCTAAATACCGCCCAATACCAATGTAACTCAAAAGGTCCAACTGCACCACATGACTTAACTATCACTTTCACGTTTAAGTAATGGTTAAAATTAAAATTGGATTGCTTCAAAAAAAAACCTGTCTGTTTTGACGCTTACTTTAACGCTAACCGTAACCAACGAATTTTGGCGAGTCTAAATTAAAGTAATAGTTAATAAACCAATGGCACAAACGTCAAGTGTATGAAAAGAAACCAAATATGTTTTTCTTTTAATTTTTCGGGAATGTACTCCTAATTACATCAGCCACCCTTTTATCGATAACGATATGAATTTACACGATGGTGCAACGCGTGTGGAGTAAATGTAAACGTATGTAAATGTAACAGTCAAAGTAATTTTAACGGGCCTTTTGGTGCTATTGGACCTAATAAGTAACCCAATAACAATGTCATATATACTCTGGTCGTTCAGTCCTATGATAGTAGCTTAGTAGGCATATAGCTTTTTTTCTACTTTTTTATATAAACATATAATTTATATTTTAGTTATTAAACTATAGTTTTCACTGCTCATATCAAGCTAGAGTGTGATCCATGAGCGGAAACAATTGCTACCACAGAGAAATTTCTGTAGGCAGCAGTCGCCTCCGCTATGTCGGCTTGACGAGACGATTGTGCACCATCCATTAACAAGACACATTCCTGTTAAATAATATTTTTAATTTACCCGTCTATTTAAAAATTAACCTCCTCTTTTAGCCATTTAGCCTCTTTTACATTGTCAAATGATTCTACGACTACATCTGGAAAGGCTCCGTCGAGAGACCACAAGAAACTTGACATGAGTGTCCTTGAACCTTGGATCCTTCAAGCAGAGCGTGGAAAAAGCCCGTCTCCCTTTTCCACACTCTGCTTGAAGGTAACAGCGACTGGAGCCACCGTGTGTGTGCTTACCATCGAGCCAGTCGGTGTCACGTGTCGTGGTATCATAAAAAAACAAAAGAAACGCAAACTCGAGTCAATTTATTTTTTATTTATTTATTATTGATAAAATTTATCATTCGATTTCAATAAAACTATATTTATATTATTAAATAAGCGACAGATGTGTTTGTTTGATCAATCAATCAGACATCTCATTCATAAATCATATAAAATAACAAACTTATGACAAAAATGAGCATGATCTATCAATATTATTGAGCACTAAGAAAATCGATTTATGATTCAACATAAATGAGTATACTGTAGATATTTAATCTATGTTATAACTTTGAGTCTTACTAAACAGCTGTATGCGATCTCATTATAACGATCAATATGCGATCTTATACGTTTATTTCAAATCAGATCGAGTTGAAACTTTGTACAGTTGCTACAGGCAAAAAATATGAATATATATCTTGAGTACAGCGAAACTGTGGAACTCCCTCCCAGTGTCTGTTACCCGAGAAGTACAACACGGGTCTCTTCAAATTAAAGGTAAATAGGTACCTCATAGGCAAGCGTGCTTTCCTTAAAACGTATCACTCTCCTAACATCAAGAAGAGTGCGGTCAGACGCTTGTCTATTAAGCATATAAATATATATATAATGGTTTTTCTACTTTTTCTTTGAACAGGGATGTTTGTTTGTTTGTCCCGTAAGCTTCTCTTAACTAATACCAGTCCGATAGATAACTCCTATTCATGGAGGAAAGTTTAACAGAAAATATGAACAGTAACACGATAAATCTAAAAAATATAGATACGTTAATGCTATTGCGTTTAGATATATAAAACTACGCAATGAAAAATAAATGACGTAAATATAATCAGAAAAAAATATAATCCCGTTATAAATACATAAATAGACATAAAAACATATTTAGTCATTAATTTATTTTATAAATTAACACATCCGTATAAGTGTTCTTTTATAGATTGCTAATTCACAAAGATTGGCGGTCGAATATTAATCGCACTGCCATTGGAGATACAGTGCCTAATTTCGATGGCAAAGAGCTTTGTATACAAGGGTTAAAGTCGAAAGCTAACGAAACGTCGAATCCCATATATCTTGTTTTCGATTCGATTAAAGACACATCTGTCGATTGGCTTTTGTTTATAGCCAAAGGGCTGAAATATAAGTATTTATTAAAGCTTATTGCTTATAATTATTATCACATGTACTGAGCGACTAAAGTATCAGTTCTCAACATAGTTACATTAGTACCGGTCAGAATTTAGCGAAATTTGAACACGGGTCTCATCGATCGTGAGGTCCACCCTCTACCGCCAGACTACGGCCACTCGCTTTCAGTTAAACGGGCTTAATGCGCTTCAGATATAAGGTGAAAATTGAGTATTCAACGACTTCTATAAAACAACAATTATACGGGCGTGTTTTTCTTTTATTATTATTATATATCAATAAACTCATTCGGGTAATAATCGCTTCCTAAAAAAAACAATGACTCATAAATTGTTTGATAAAACGTTATACAAAATTAATATTCATAATGTAATGATAAGCAGAAATCATTAACGAATTTCTTAGCGCTCAAATTTAAATTTAAAAAAAAATTGAAATAAAATTACAGTAAAAATGTAAATGCATGATCGATAATGCATTATTGAGAACAAACGATAAACGATAAAGCATAATTTTAGAGCATTCATTATGTAAACAAAATCTTTAAAAAGTAAATCATAAACTCTTACCTCTATATCTCGGTACAAAGTTTTGTATATCCTCAGGAATGTTCTGGTAGAAATGCAGTTCTCTTATATTAAGAGGTTTGATAACAGTACTATCGTTTAGTACTAGAAGTCTCGTGTGACCACCGACCTGGAAAACAACTTTATTAATAAAAAAAAAACAATAGATTTACAAAATTTAACCTATTACAGTCATTTTTAAAACCTAACAAATAGCACTCCAATTTTGTCTATACCTCAGTTACTAAGAATTACATCTTTTTGCAATACCACAATTTTAAAATATAAGATAAAAAACAATGTAATCAAATTAGAATTTATGTTTGAAATAATATTTCCATATGAAAATAACATTTTATCGCATTCACCTGTAACAACAAAATATCGAAGCTTCAAAGGCAGAAAGGCATAAGAGACGTTTTATATTTTTTACATAAGCCGAATTGTGATAGATAAAAGAATGATTAGAAATTATGATTAGAAATAAATTAAATTAAATTTACGCAATTAATTATAATAATAGATAGTATTTTTTATGTTGGACTCGTTATTATGAAACAGTTGGAAGGCCTGGCTGGTGATGGAATGGTAAAATATAAGAATCACCCAGTTGTGAACTTCGCACAAAGCTGGGAACGTCGCGGGTGTTATTCCGACCCCAGGAAGTCGTGTGTAATAAGTAATAAAGTTCCACGAGAATCGTCACTTATGCCTTTTGCCTATCAAGTCTCCACATAAAACAATAAAAATAAAACATTAACGCCGCACCGATGAGATAATTGAAGGAAAAATACAAGAGACAACGCCGCTAAAACAAAGACAAACACGATATTAAGTGAAACAAATGACAAAATGTTTGTCAAATACACTCTGAAATAAACTAAAAATAAAGATTATGAGATGTCCAGCTCTCACTATGAGAGAGAGCTTCTTAAACTTATCAATAAATTAATTTACACATCCATAATATCTGACTATCTAACTAGTTACTACTATTATGTCTTAATACAGTTATTACCTTTAATCGATGATCATTACAATTGTGAACAGACGGTACGATCTCCAAAAGTTATCAGACAAGAAGTCAACGACCCAATACAATAACATAATAGTTTAAATAAGTATAAATAGTATAATAATAAGTATATTGTGTTATACTGATCACAGATAAACCAAATGAGGTTTTGTGATCTAATAGTGCAAAATTGTATAGATTTGTAAATAGAGAAATACATAAACATGAGGCGCTACTTTCAAAACAAACGGTTTCCTCTAAAATACATTGTTTTAGTAGAAAAAAATCTTAATTAAATAGTATCATAATATAAATATAGTATCTATATTGAAATTGTTATGTTGTAATTAACTTTATATTTAAAGTTTATTAAATAAATAAAGGGTAATAAAAGCAATATCTCGATCAAATAATACCAGTCTTTCATTATCTTTCGCCAAAGAAATTATAAACAGGCGTACACAATATTAAATAAATACCTACACAACACTAGAAACTATGTAGATGAAAACAACAGCATTACCGTGCACTATTTATAATAAATAAGGCATCGGATGGTTAAAAACAAGATCATAAGGTGAGGCGTTTCATCAGAACGTTGACCCTAAAGGATTACTTATAGAAAAAAGTCTTGTAATCGTCGGCACAAGGCGCGACGACCGCAATACATAAGGCAACGAATAAACGCAAACTTTAATCTCGTTTCGCTTTGTTTTCTATAAGCACGCTCTTTGTATTCGACCTGGAATTGTAAATTAGTCTATGTATAGATTTGTCTATACATCATTCAAACTACACAAAAGTTAGTTTTAGAGCTAGTTAGGCGTACCCACACTTCGTCTCTTAAAGTCTCTAGTATCAACTGATAATTCAAGGCAAAGGAATCATTGCCCATGCAGTTTAGAAAAAGAGTAATCTTCACGTAAAATCTTCACTCTACGACTATGGTTAATAACAATTACATGTTAGGGAAATCTAACAACTAACAGCTTCAATGTGAAAGGAGTGAAAGCATTCGCCTAAGAAAAATGGGCCCACAATTTTTTTTCTCGAGTTTGTCGATGATTTTTAGTTAATTCTATAGCAATTCTTTATTACCAATTAGTTTTAAATTTTTCACCCAGGTTTTTGAGTAATTAGATGTTTTCTGATGCAATATTTGACTTTATTATTATTTTAAAAGCTGTAATAATTGAAGATATCTGTTTTTTATGTAATTAAACATTGTCTATTGATTGGGAAATAATGTGTTGATATAATTAAAATGAATTAATAAAAAATAAGATATTACTTTAGAATATTGTTTTGTTACCAAACTGTTAGGTATCAAGTAGGCCCAGAAATGGGCACTCTCCTTTATTTCCAAAGACACAAGAAAACACGACAACTATCTTTAAAGAGAACATAGTTCTTTAAATTCACAAAAAAACCTACTACTAATAATTCCTCGTCAGAGCCTCGTTCGTTGATGGTTAGCAGGGTATACCGCGCGCAGGTGAGGCTGACATTGGGAAGACGACCTTCCCCTTACACCCCTAATTTATAATTTTTAAAATAAAACAAAAAATATCTGTCGTGTGTTTTTCCCAATAGGTTGTATTCTAAATATTACCTAATATTTTCACGTGAATTGTAAATACCCGATTTTTTGGTTACTAATGTACAGGATAAATAAATAGTGTTGAAATAGGCCTAAGCAGTGACCCAATTTGATTAAGCGGTCATGGTAAGTTTTAAGTTCTAATTGATAAGATTACATAGATTAGATTAATGGTGGTACTGTGTATGGTGTGCATATTGTGGTAAACATATTACTATATCAGCTTCTCTTATAGCAGTCACAACACTATGAAGGAGATTGTAGACACTGTGGACTGCTTGTGGTTAATAGGTTATTTTTTTTTTTATTGTAGCTCGGCATGTGACAACACTCCGCCTGATGTAAAGCTAGAGTGCGGTCCATGAATGGAAACAACTGCTACTACAGAGAAACCTGTGCGGGCAGCAGTTGCCTCCACTATGCCGGCTTAAGGAGACGAGCATGTACCGTCTTAGATTGACAGTGCACCTTCTCTCGTAACGGTTAACATAGTATTATGTAATAAATAGACAGTGGAGTTATTCAAAATGGCTTAATATTGAATCGTATATGTAGCAAAGTTCGCAACTAACAAGTAGGTCATAAAGCGACACGGCTAGATAGGACGTGTCCAAATATTAAAATGTACGAAAAGAACACTTGCGTTTTGCTACTTATTGAACCTGCGTATCTAATCATTTTGCTACATAGACGATTCAGAGCTAAGCCTTTAAAATAACTAATAACGGAAAATTTTCTACGAATTACACAGTTAATTTTGAATGTATTGCATAAACTGGAATATCAATAGTCGGTTAGACACAATAACAATCGTACCAAGGGGTATCAATTAGTACTTTATTCATGTCGGTAAAAAAATACGACTGCAGCTGCAGGCTGATTAAACTGTAAACAAATACCTCGACCTAGTTAACCACAATCCGTCAAATATTTGTATATAACAGGTAGAAATATTTCCAGTGCCAAATACTATTAAAAATAATAATAAATAAACTTCAATTCTTTTTTACGACGAAAAAAAAGGCGATTATGTTATTGAGAAATGCATAACGTTAAAATAAAATTTGATTTCCAAAAAAAAAAAAATTAAAAATATTCTGTTCATTCTAACCACGTGCATCTCACTCACCTGATTATGTAACGGTAAAACATCGACTTCATGACCCTCGTCAAGTGATAAGGAAGCTGGTTGCTGGGCTAACGGTTGCGAGCGCTTCCTTTCAGAGCTGCGCCGCTCCGGCTCCCCCATGCCCCAACCGAGCGAATAGACCATTACTTCTGCCGTGCCACCGCCACCGCTATCCACCTGAGGACAAGTATTACTAGAATTATTAATTAGAAAATTGCATTAAAACCTCTCTATAACATGTATGTAGACGAAATGTAAAATTATTTAGAATTACATGGATTCAGAACTACCACAAGATAATTCAGTATTTTAATAATAATATTATTGATGGATCTCACAGTACATCAGTGACCTCTGATAAAAAATAAATAGGTAAATGTTAAATTGACGCAATGTGACCGAGACATTGCTATCGTCTCATATATGCCTTTGTTATTATTAGTATATTTTTATAATTGCCCAATTAATTAAAAGCGCTCTCGCAGAACACAATATTTGTTATGTCTGCCAGCAAAGCACACAGCGCAGTGCAATATGAAACACAAGTTTCAAATATACTGATGTTTGAAGAAGGGAGAATGACTGTGTTTTTAAAAACAAATTACAGTGAATCAAGAAAATATAATGACCCAAATAATTCAGGAATGTCCTCAAAATAAACCACAAAGTAAACATCCTTTGTTAAATACGAATTGAATTAACAAAACATTGTATAAGAGACATCACCCACTCCATCCGCTATTTATTTATTGAAACGACTTTCATGAACCGTTTTCACGTTCATTGCCAATACGTATCACGGTGTGAGTAGCAAAAATTGCGATTCTCATCAACTGATCATGACGCACTCCAAGAATGGCGACGTTTATTGCGTCGCAATCGCAACGTCACTAAATTAAACGCGATATCTTGAACGTTTCTCGTGACGTGACAACCGCGCCCCAATGATGATACGCTCTGCTTCGCCAGCGAACCAATGATCGACACGATAGAATCACGTCAATTCATGAAATGTCAAAAATAAATCTTAGGCGAAAACAGATTGTTTCTGGCTAGTCAACGACTTCTGGCAACCTTCCTACTGTTCTAAGATTAAAAAATAAAAATCAACGCTTCATTTTTTAAAATTAAACAAAAATTTCATTAGAAACTCCGCATAAGCTAATATATCAATATCTCATAATTGACAGTGGTTATCAAAGGTCCTTTTGCATATTCATAAACGATAATAAGGTCAACAAGATCCGAACATAACCAGTTCACAGAAGACGAGACGAGATTTCGAAATACTAGTTCTCGTTAATTTTGTCACTTGACAACTAGCAGCTGTTCTCTCATATCCACTTCAAATGTAGAGCAATTAATTCTTACATAATACGTTATTCCCTGAATAATAGTGTGAACTGAATTTGATTAAATAGTATGAAAAGTAAATAAGGAAACGTTTGTTGCAGGAAATGCGGGGCATTATCAGCGTAAAGTTATGGAGGTAAACTTTCCGTGTCTTTCGAATCTTGACAATACATTAGGTAATCATTTCCTATTTACTGGATAATTTAAAGATTACTTTTCGTAGCTACCTTCGATAGCGTGACAGTAGAGCTTTAAGATTACGTTCTGTAACCTCAAAATACGTTTTGTGTATTTTTATTTTTTTTGTTATAAGCGTGACATTGCGAGCATGACCTAAATTGCCAACGACCCCGTCAATTTCATTCAGCATTCCAAAGGTTTAAGGCACTTTTTCGTGAGGAATCTCATTGACATTGCCTCGCATTTTGAGTTCCTTGAACGAAAATAAAATATAAATTTAAATGCCTTTAATTTGGTAAGGACAATTTTGTGCCGAGGTTGCATGGTACAGGATGAAACGGCAGAGCGAACATGCATTCTAGGTAGAATGTAGCATAGACGAGACGTTTGGAACTACTTCTTGAGGTTCAGAACATCGATGGCGTGTTGACGTTCGTGGGAGAGATACGTGAAAAGAACCCGCACTTGGGAACTCATTCAAAGAGTTTGCGTGCGGAAACCAGCCCAAACACTTAATAGGCATTGAGGACAATTTGTTGTTATGAAAAGCCCGAGATTACAATTTTTAATATTTTTTAAATTCTTTACCCTATTTTGGGGCTTACGTTCACATTCGAGGCCATGTCAGCCCCATTGTAGATTCCCATTGTAAAGGCAATTATTATAATATTCTGCTGCGTTTATTAGATATAGCATAGCAAAAGTGTGAATATGTATGTATGTAATTATTGTATGATTATTTATATGTAGTATATCATAAACAATAGTCGCTGTAATTAATTAAGACCTTGGCCGTAACTCATTCGTAGCGTATTCCGATAACCAATAGATAATAATTCATAATGAAAACAAATAATTAGTTTTAACAAACTATAAAGTTTTATAGCTGAACCTTTGATGTGTTGCAGTTAGCTGGGAATTAGGTTACGGTTAGGTCAGTGGGCCGTATTTCGTACATTATTCAGTTATGTGTACCCACTGTAAACTTACAAAAAATTTAAAAAAAAACTAGAAGCAACTACTGCATCCACTACACTACGTACATATATATAACATACTACATACATACTCACGCCTGTGCCCCATTGAAGTAGGCAGAGACCATGGATTTCCAATAGCTCCTAAATGTACAGCTTTCTCTTCTTCTCATACAGACATCTAAAAATAATGATATTTATGACAAAAATAATATTTTATCGGGGAATACCAGTTAGTTGTCTTATCGCTTTATTCGCAGCATCAAGATGATGTGTGGTACGAGCTGAATCATAATTAGACGTGGTAACTGCACGAGGCACACGATACTAGTACGGAGTTTACTATAAATACCATTCACACCTAGACCACACGTCAGCCTATAAACGACGATAGCACACATGCAAATGTTATTCTCATACTCTCTCTAAAAATATTACGACGGAGTATTGACCAAAAAAATGCAGAGAGGATTCGTGGCGCCATCATTTCACAATTATTTGGCAAGATTCGCGGATCATCAACCATTTCCTATGACACATGCGATAATATTTTTTTAATCCAGATTTATTTTTTATTTGCGTCAATCGACCTACCTACATACTAATAAAATTATTTAAAAAATGTTAAACGTTGTCAACAGACTAAAACGTTATATTAAAATCTTGTTGCCATAGACTCTGAAGTCTAAATACAACTATTTAATTCATATTTAAATTACAACAACCCGTTCTAAATATAGTGATAATATTATAAACATTTTATTCAAAACGAATAATTTCAAGGAGAATAACAAAATAAAAACACGTGCTGCCGATAACTACGTTATTTCCAAGAACACGTCATTGCTCAAGCCCTAAAACAGCTATTGGTTTATAATGTTTAGATTTAAAGTAATAACGCTCGATGGAAAATTCCAGCTTGCTTTCTAGAAACCCTCGGTCGGAATAATTACGACACGCGGATACACGAGCACTACCACCAACACTTTCACTATACGCGTACATATTTCTTAAAATAATTGCATCGGCGCGGTACAGCGACCTTGTATCTTTTATTTACATATCGAGTCAATTGCATTCTTCAAAGCAATGGCCGCAGCAAAAATACTGAATTTACAAAACCAGAACAACACTAGCAAGAGAACAAAAAACCTAAAATAAAACATAAACTACAAAGATATCAGAAAATTATAGAAAGAATAAAAAATTCACTATCAGATGTGACTGGTTGCTCCAGTCATCTAAACATGGCCGATTATATAAATCAACAATGCTGATATCAATGTTAAAGATTAAGTTACGTATTTCGCTCTTAATTACGTCAACATTCTCCTTTTGGGCGATGAGCAAGGCATCTGGCTTGTCACCACTTTAGAATTTATCACTATTTATATCCGAAATGAATATCATACTTGTAAGCAGATAATGGTTATTAACCAGGTCAGTTGTACCCTACCTAGTCGCGTTTGAGATCAGCTTGTAAGTCGTCAGGTCTACCTGCAGACATTTCTCTTTGGTAGGTGATATCAGTTGACTCTGCCCATGGACTCTGCTCTAGCTTAACATCAGGCCGAATGTAGTCACATTGACAGTATATAAAAACAACAAAAAAATGATTGCAAATGAAAATTTAGAGACAGATGATCTCAATGACAAGAACCGACGGAAGAATATCAAAGCTACAGTTAATGTTGCCAAACAAATTCACATTGTATAACAAACAGTAACGAGACGAACAGACAACGAACTCTTTACGTAAAAAAATCTTACCCTTGTGCAAGTCAATAACATAGATGCAATATTGTTCGAAAACTTGCATAACTAACGTTCAATTGCTGCAAGATTACACATTTTTTACTAAATAATAAAAACATCTTCACAACAACAACAAAAAACAATGATAGTGTAATCACCAAACGATTTAAACATGCCACTTGATAGAACAAAAAACGGGGTCACAAAAGCGACACTGGTACCTTCCAAAGGATCTTAAATTATCCAATTGCGATTGAACAAAGAACAAAGAAGGGGGAAACACTATGACGTCTCACAGACTGTTTTGTTTGTTGTTCGCATGTTATTATTTTACTATCCTTATCTTTTAATTGTTTCTGTAATATTTAGTTAATATAATTACGGCTACTGTTACTAATGTTTTTAGTTTCTTCATCTTATCAAAACGTTATTGTGTATTTTGTTTGAATTTAAAACTTAATTCCAAGTGTCCCACGCCATTATTTTTACATGTCATATCTTATCCATTATAATGTATTCAAAACTCCAATTGATTGTAGCTCATTGTTTACCAAATTGAGCAGGTTATCTATGTTATGATTGTTCATATAAATAACCAGACGCTTATATACAATCTACTACGACCTTGCTAAAATTTATCTTGGTTGCTAACTCATCAATTTGGTAGTTTCACATGTTTTCCTTGACCGCAGATACATCGTTATCAAAAATACTGAAGAAATTTTTAACTTTATTTCCAGTAGCTATTGTTTTTCGCGTTTTGCAAAATTTTGACAAGGAAAGGAGAATGCCCAATTGCCTAAGAGAAATGGGCCCACAACTTTTTTCTATCGTTTGTCGATAATTAGTGCATTTGGTAAGAAAACAAATCTACATTCTTTATTACCAATCAGTTTTAATTTTTTCCCCCAGGTTATTGAGTAATTAGACTTTTTCTGATGCAATATTTGAGGTTATTATTATATTAAATACTTTTAATAATTGATGCTATCTGTTTTTTATGTAATTAAATATTGTATATTAATTGATAAACGATATGTTGATATAATTGAAATAAATTAATGAAAAAAATAAGATAGTATTTGAGAATATTGTTTTGTTAACAACTATTAGGTATCAAGTGGGCTCAAAAATGGGTATTCTCCTTTCGGGGATCGTCTTGATGATAAAATATACCTATTGGCATTTAAGTAGGTTATAGGGTAATATGACAAATATTACTTCACAAACAAACCCAGATTTGAGGGGAGGGTTTGGGGGGTTCAAGGCGGGGTGTGTGGCCCGGGCTCCAATTTAAGAGAACGCAAAATTCATATGTTTCAATAATAAATTGTTTAACAGGTGACCTGAAAGGAGACATCACGATAGAGAGATAAACCAGCCCGTGACACGTAATTGTAGCTTAGTCAAAGTATATTGGTTTTCGGGGGCAATGTCAAGTTTTGCCCCAGTTCGGAAAAATCGTAGTAGATATCTTAACTTGTAGTAACGTAGGGCGCGAACGACTATCATCTATGGCCTGGAATTGTTCAAATAACTAAACTAGAACGAGTAAGAATCGTTAAGGACTAATTAAATTTTAAAGGACCAAAATCTGTTGGGTTTTTTATTTAATAACTATGGTCAGTAATTACTATTACCTAGTTTGAATTCAACACGTGTATTTGCAAAAAAGATGACGTGACAATTGTAATATTTTAAATTGCGTACAAGTAGGTAGGATATAGCTATTACAATGTACGCTATCCCGTACTTTACAAAGAAGCAGTATATAAATACGGTATTAATAACATTAATTCAAATTTTATTAACAAATAACATTAGACATCTTTATCTAATCAGAAATTCATAGGTACAATTAACAAAATAATATAACAAACAAAAACTAGATAAAAAAAAGAAAGTAACTAAAAAAATCTCACTCGACAATATATTTCCTTGAGCCCGCTCGTGATGAATTCCTAAAGTGGGGCACGTCCTCGATGAAATCTCGCATCCAGTGCACAATCACTACGAATGGCGAAAATTATTACTTAACACACGGGAACCGACACTATGCAAATTATACCACAATATTACACGTACAACTTATTGAAGCTCTCAATCCGACCCACCAAAGTGTATAATTAAGACACGAACGAACTAAAACTGGTTTCCTTTGTTGGAGCTAAGAGTTGCACAAAAAAAAACACATAAAAATAAAGCGAGCTTCCTCAGCGTGAAACACTTGCGACTCTCGGCGTTGCGCACCAGTGACTGAGGCGGTCGTCACGCGAACTAAGAAGTAAATCAATGTTGCGCGGCCGATGACGATGTGTGCGTACTGCGTATACATGCAGTGTAAAGACAACACAAACACACAATGCCCCAGTGACGAGGGCAATTGTCTTGCACTACTGCATCTTACGAGTATACCTGTCGTACCACTTGTTTCAATAAATCCCTGAACCTATTTGACCCCTATCTATACCAAATATAATTTTTACTTACTTAACTCCCACTGGGGTAGGCAGAAACTATGGAGCACTAGCGCCTCCTCTCTCTACATACCACTTTCGCTTCGACCACATCCATTACCATGAGGGGACTCGTGCATGCACGTCGGTAGAGAGTGCTCATCTTTCTCAGCAGTTAACCAATCTGACTGAGAAAGGTCGAAAAACCGAACTGACTAGGCCGCCCTTCCGATACTGCCATCACTTTCGCACAATAAATCTTTATTGTTATAATTGTTAGTAATAAATAATCAACACAAAGTTTTGCCGCGATTGATACAATGCCTATTGTCGTAGACGAGACATATCTAGGACACGTAGACAATGGGCACACTACCTATTTATGTAAATACGATAGCAACAAGAAGGATTGATAAGTTGTAATTAGAGCAGCCGTGGTCTAGCGGTAAGACGCGCGAACTCACGATCGATGAGAACCGTGTTCGAATCTAGCTAAATTCTGACCGGTAACTATGTTATATGTACTTTGGTCGCTCAGTGTCTATAGGCACCATTAAAGAGTGGTAGGCAGACTAATGATGGTTCTTAGCCCAGTCTGCCATCCTAGGTTACTTTTAAATGTAACACCCGTGAATTAGTGGCCTAATCGCGTTTCGTGAACAACGTGTGCCCTGCCCTGTCAATCTAGATGGTACAAATGTCTATAGAGATTTCTTTGTAGTAACAGTTGTTTCCGTTCATGGACCGCACTCTAGCTTAACGTCAGGCGGAATGTCGTCATATGCCGAGTTTCAATTTAAAAAAATTAGTAGAAAGCTAATACTGTCCAGAAACTTGAGACATAAGTAGTAATCAGTGCGAACGAGCATGTAGATCAGCTGCATCACCTTAAAGGTACAAGTAACAAGCTCATTTTCGGCATATAATTGGCTAAAAATGAAATGAGACGAATTATTTCTAAAGTGTTGCAAGCGTCACCTTTGTTGATAGTACACAATTGGAAACAATAAACAAAGTATACAGCACTAATTGTTGATAATGAACCAGATCAATGCAGAATCGTTTGAGGGCGCGTGGCGTGGCGCATAACAAAGACTTGATAGTAAATTTATCGGAAAATTACATATATTTTCGAGCGACGAGTCCCGTGTTCGAACCTCGCTAATTCTGACCGGTACCAATGTAACTTTGTTATATTTACTTTGGTCGCTCAGTGCCTATAGACACTATTAAAGAGTGGTAGGCAGCCTGATGATGGTTATTTGTCCAGTCTGCCGTCCTGGGGTAGTACCATCACTTTCGAATGTAAAGCCGGTCGCGTTTCGAAAATAGTTTGAAAGTAGCCAGGTGTAACGAGAGGAGTGTGCACTATCAATCTAAGATGGTACATGCTCGTCTCCTCAAGCCGGCATAGTGGAGGCGACTGCTACCCGCACAGGTTTCTCTGTAGTAGCAGTTGTTTCCATTCATGGACCGCACTCTAGCTTTACATCAGGCGGAGTATTGTCGCAAAAACAAAAAGAAAGACAATCTTGTAAAATCGAAGAAAACAGTTACACCCTGAGAAGTTGAGAATACCCGCAGACCCCTTTCGCGTACAATCCATTATCTAAACGCAACGGCATTATTGATTTATATGCTCCAATTAATCCCTTAGTAATAATAGAAATCGTGTTAGTTCCTAGTTTCATAATCTATTATTAAATGAATATTATCAATGTCGACCTAAATTTTCAAACTCATATAAAATTAGCTATTCACCACACACCCGAGTATACAAACGCCAAATGCTAAATTGCTAGGTTTATCTTTAAAAAAATACGTCTGATTCGGACGTTCAATTTTAACAGACAGTTATAACTGTGCAATAACTGTACCTTAAGGGATCTAGTCAATAGGTCTACAGAGGCGGCTTTACCTATAGTGCAGAGTGTGCGGCGCACACGGGCGCGGGTCCAAGGGGGGCGCCGAGCATCCTCTAATCTAATGCGACACCTCCAAAGACACTACTCATTTCCCGAGATCATTTAAAATTGCACTATTTGCACCCGAATTTCCGTTTGAAAATATAACTGTAAGTATTCGATTTTCACCCCGCTCCTACTAGAGGGCGCCATGGTACTGGTTGCTCACGGGCGCCACAAGGGCTAGAGCCGCCTAGTCTAGTCCCATGACGAATGCGAAAAGCGCAGACTAACAAATGTATGGGATTTCAAACAGTGACGTCAGTAATTTGAAACGTCAAATCCTACAATTTTTAGTGGTTTTTGACGGCCATCTTGAGACATCAGGTTATCTGTCTTGAATTATTTCCCTAAACTTATATTTATTCGAGTGTTAATGTGTAATAATGGTGGATTATCAACCATTAAGTGTTCGTGAACGTGCGTGAGTGTGGGCAAACAATTCAAAAGAGGAGAACCTGTATTTCCATTTCCCCTCCAAAACTCCGTAGGAAGTTTCAGTAAAGATTCTACCACTTTACTGGAGCAATTTTTGACTTGACCTGACTGTTTGGTATGATGAGTGAGTGACTCGTGGTGCACAATATTGTTAACTTGATGCAAAAAAATATTTACTTTGACACTGGCAAGTTGTTATAATGCCATATAAAACAAAAAGAAAAGATACACTTTTAGTTCGGCGCTTCTAACATTCGCCATGCTAGAATGCTCTCTTAGACCCCTAACTTATTTCTCAAATTGAATATCTCAGTCCATATTTTACTGTCAATAGCAACGACCTATCATCTGTTTTATTTACAGAACGATTGCTTTTGTCATATAAGAGATGAGAATCACTAAAAAATATTATTCCCTTTGAATAAAGACATTCAGAAACAAAAATGCGTTATTTCAAACAGGAGTATTGTTTTCTGTTAAAAGGTTATTGGAAAATAATAATGAGTATGATACGCTGAAGACGCGTGAGTTTAAGTCGACAATTTATTTATTTATATCTTGAGGACGACCAGCGCTGCAGTGGTGGGATATATTAAATCCTGCTTTACAATACTTGATTTGTTGTCTTGGATTAAATGATCCACCTTTAGGTGCCATAACTTACATATTAAAATGGAAAACATAATAAAAATAAATAAAAAAAAGAAAAAAAAAACCAATATTTTTGTGGAGAAAAGACGTGACAATTGATGATGATGCTGATGAATATAAATAAATAACTATCGGGTACTTGGTTAAATAAAGAATAGAGTCGAGGATTATACGTAGGTACGTTTTTCTATAATTCATTTTATATCCCTAATTTGTGTCAAATTTTTATAATTTTTTATCGGTCCTTTATTGGACACAAAAGAGCAAAAACATTAAGTACTAACTTTCTATTTTAATTTCCCGATTAAATTAACATTTTAAAATAAAGTGTAAAGTTTTACAGTTAAAAATTCAAGGTGACTGAATATCAATTGTTTTAACAGAATCCAAAAATAAGACGCCGTAAAATTGACAAAATACTTGAACAAATGGCAATGACGCAAATATCCAACGACTTTTCTCGTAAATTACTACGTAAGGTTATTACACTAAATTGTCTAATAGCGATGATAAATTATGTTCAGGAAACGTATGATTAGTAATAATGTATAACTCAAAAACAGTAAAATTTAGAGGACAACTAAAAACTGAGTTTTTTTTTTTCATTTTAGTGAACCTTATATATCTAACATATGTTAATTATTGTTATAAAAACTCGTAGTTAGTAATTGTATCATGCAACGGAAGACAGGTATTAGGAATTAGGTGTCACCCACCAAATTCGGGGAATCCTCCTACTTTTTTGTTATAAATTAATACCGCTGTGCAAAGGTGATCTGGAATAGCCGATGCTCACAGCCTACGATGCAACAAGCTAGCGGCCGCAGCCGATGGTGGAATCTAGTTGAGAGACCCACCAGGAGCCACGACCCTCAACAATGAAAGAATGAGTAAGAGAAGCATCTCTAGACTTCGTGGTAGTTAGTTTACTTGTTTTTGTCAAAAACTATTTATTTTTTCTCTACACCTATCACCTTAATCGTCAAACCGATCTATTTAAGGATGTATAAAGTTAAAAAAATCCTTGGACTATTCTGAAATAATCGTTATTTTACTATTTAAATATTTAAAACAAAGACAGACTAGAAAATCTATTTGCATCATGCAACTATGAATATTTCATTAGGACTGTGCCTTTAGCAGTTGAAAATCATTAGAGTTCACTGTACGGGTGAAAATTTAGAACAAAGCAAAATACACCAAGCTGTTTCGCTGTAAAGTTCAAAATTTAGTGCAATTGAATTGTAATTTTTTAACTTTAACCAGAGATTAAACGTCGTAAAACTGCTTCAAGTAAAAATTAAATGTTTGAGAGACTATAGGAGGTTACGATGACCATAATTTACAAAAGAAAAACGTTATAAAAACAATATTACTTAATTATGCACTTGCTAAATTAGTTAACACAATGTCGCTTTATAAGCTCAGCCAATATTTGTTCAGATTACCACCCAAGCTTATCTCCACGTAACATAATCTGACGATAAAGTTTATATTACCTACCACTCGATGTAAATTTCCACTATATGATTTATAATGACCATAGAGTGGGATAGACTTCTCAGAAACGTTTCGTACAAACATCAAGACGAAAAATAATATTTTAAAACACTTTAGGTAATTTAGAGTACGGCCCATTAACGAGGACAACCGCTATGTCATCTCAATTCATCTATTGAACTAAATATTTTTTTTTATATATTATTTTATTCGTTTGTTATTATAGTCCTTTTGTCTATGATACAATATCAATCAACTAGCTTACTACAGACAAAAAGATTATTTGATAATTGTGTGCTGGCAAAGCCAAGCTAATTCTGTAATCGCACGTCGGGCGATGGGACCCGTTATAGAGACTATACTATACAAGTTTGAAATCTATAAACAGAAGAAGCAACTAAGTAAACTTCTGTACATATTTACTATTCACTAATGTTGTTAAATATTCAAGTATTGTTGAAGTTGTCTTTGATAACACACGCTCTATTACCATTAAATTATTGCAGACCACAGTCCTGTTTTTTACCCGCCCATATAAGCACGGCGCTACTTTGTATTAGTTTACCGGAAGCAATCGGAATGTTCACAACAATATAAAAAAATATTCATATATTTTAAGCGTTGGCATTGGCAAATGAAAATTCATTTTATGCGCCTTCAGAACCTTGAGCGCAAACTCGTAGCTTCATTTGTTATTAAACAACATAAAAGTCAAACAAATAATTTGGACAAGTATTAACCTTCACCTTATCGCTTCAGGAGCCAAATATAGAAACGCGTGCCAGTTTGTGCTATGAGGAATTTTCATGCTGTTATGACATCACCCTGTCTATATTACTTAAAAATGAACATTTAATCGAGTGCTCTGTCTAAAACTGATGATATTTTGATGACATTTTTTGTGGATCCTTTGTCCGACTCAGCTAAATGTATATACAAATTTATTGTAAAAATTATTAAAAATAGGTACTTTATATGTAGATTTAAGTAATAGTTATAATTTGCTGAGTTTTTTCTATTTATTAATGTTTAAGGTATGATGGGACTAGCGTAACCAGGGTTTTTTTTTTATTGTAGCTCGGCATGTGACAATACTCTGCCTGGTGTAAAGCTAGAGTGCGGTCGATGAATGGAAACAACTGCTACTACAGAGTAACCTGTGCGGGCAGCAGTCGCTTCCACTATGCCGGCTTTAGGAGACGATCATGTACCATCTAGATTGACAGTGCACAGTCCTCTCGCTATACCTTTTTCAAACTATTCCCGAAACGCGACAAAGTCACATCACGAGTGTTACATTCGAAAGTGGTGGTACTACCACAGGACGGCAGACTGGACAAAAAACCATCATCAGTCTGCCTACCACTCTTTAAAATTCCCTAAATAAAATTAAAAAAAAACACTGATGATTATTTCTAGTTTACCATCCTGGAGTAGTACAGTGCAAAGTTTAATTTGAGACCAAAATCCTAGATTTTTATTTATTTTTAATTTACCGCCTTCATGTAGTGCTATATTTCACCTGATGTTAAGCCAGAATGTTCAAAAGCGGGGGTGATTGTTGTCACAGGAGGAGATTTGCAGACGTGAACTGGTTACGGTTCAGGATCAAATTGGATGTAGCCGGGTGACGTGTTAGCTGGACCATGTAGCTCTGCCTGCAGACATTTCTCTGTGGTAGCAGTTGTCTTCGCTCATGGGCTCTAGCTGAAGACCAGACGGAGTGTGGTCCCACGTCGTGCTACGATTTAAAAGAACTTCGAATTAATAACAAACCCGCTTAATCTAATCTGATGAAAAATTTATCAAACGCTTACAAAACACGTTATCTTGTTTAACCAAAATAATAAAGGTATTTATTTACTAATACACTGGGTTCAATGTCCATAATAAGTCTCTCTGTCCTTGTCACAGCTGGTCACATTTTTGAGACTCCCCCTCCCTAGTGTGACGTCGCATATTTTTGGAAATATTTTACAAGTTTTTCGTGTTTTAATACTCATATATATTAAACTTTACAATGTTCGTCACGAAAAGGACGCCTCTCATCCCTTGTCATAGACGTTAAGGGAACGTGTGACATAATTCATAGATGGCTCCTAATGTAAAACGAAAACATTCTAAAGTTAATAATTTTAAGAAGAAAGAAAAATCAAGTGAAGGCACGCTAAAACTAAAGTCTTAAAGTCAATTGTAAGGAAAGTGTTTGAACCATTACGTCTAAAAATCGTACATGGTAAGGACTGAAGAAACAAATACTTAAGAAATTAAAGATAAATCCGCAATTCTCAATTAGTAAAGATCAGCTGAGATCCAACAACAACTGGCTAACAGCCAGAGTTCTCCCACAGTGCTAATTAAAGTATGTCTACACTACAGCAAAACGACCCGGATATCAACAATTATTTGGAGGCACCTATCAGCCGAGCTAGATTCTAAAAATTGAAATGAATTTGTAACCAGCTATTCTTACACAATATACCCATTACATCGCCAATTACATTACAAGACCTTTAATTATATAGAATTATTTCTTGTAATGGGTCAGTGAGAGGAAATATTAAACTATAGATGGTAGCAAAAATCACTAAGTGTTTGGACTAAGGTTTATTACAGATTTGCTTCTTTCTAATTCTAATAATGATCCTGTCGATTTGAAATATAGTTCAAAACTACAAAACACAGACTTTTTTTTACAAAATCACGGGTCAATCTGCGTTCTCCGTGAGTAGGCATAGTAAAGTGGATCGCACTCTAGCTATAGCTATAAAAACAATTGAACATTGAGCGATCTTTGTTTAACTAAATTTAACGTTTGTAAAATTACAGAAGTAAAGATAGGTGGTTGGTTTTTCTTTTAGCTTTTTTTCTTGTTTATGTTATTATTGTAGATTAAGCTGCAATAGGGCAGACATCGCTACCATTGTGAGCGTAAGCCTCAAATTAAATAAAGATTTAAAAAACATACAGCAGTAATCTGCAGTCATTTGCCAAAATTTGCGGAAGCCAGCGATGGCTAGCGTTATGACAAACAGCTTATTATATAAAGGTTTTATAACTTACAACGAATTATATATTCATCTTATTTATTAGGTAACATTTGTTTTATTGCAGTGATTCTCAACCTTTTGTTGTTGGGGCACACGTTTAACGATTTTTTAAATTTGGCGGCACACAAAGAAAAAATACGTATAAAAGTTGTTTATTTACCTATAATTCACTGTGTAAAATCGTTTGTGATTATAATTTTGAATGTAAAATAATATGTACTACAAAAACAGCGGTGCGTTTATTAAAGAGTTAATTATTACATACATTTCTAAAACTAAAAAATTTGACAGCACATAAAAGTGTCGCGGTTGAGAATCACTGACCTAATACCATGTTGTGAGTCTTGAGAGTCAAAATACCATAACTTATACAAAAGTTTAATAAATCCGTAATATACTTAATTACTATTCAAGCCAGTTTGATTTTTCCCGTGAAGAGACCTTGTCTCGTTTCGGGAACAGTTTGAAATTAACCAGGTATAACGAGAGGAGTGTGCACTGTCAATCTTGATGGTGCATACTCGTCTCCTCAAGCCGGCATAGCGGATAGACCGCACTCTAGCTTTACATCAGGCGGAGTGTTGTCGTATGAGAAGCTACAATAAAAAATCCAATTGAATGATAATTATTAATTAAATTATTAATTTCTTAGACATACATTAACAAAGTAAAATAGTAAACAATATAATTTGCATGAGAATTAATAAGGAAAGCGTTTTGTTTGAAATTAGGTCAGGCACATTAAAACCACTTAAACGTCATTCAGGCCGGCATAGTAGTGGCGACTGGAGCCACCGTGCGAGCGAATCTCTAGTCCAGTGGTTCTCAACCTTTTTTTAATGCGGCACACTTTTTACGATTTAAAAATTTGGCGGCACACAAAGAAAAAGATAATTTTAAAAATTATTTACTTATCTATAACACACTGCGTAAAATAGTTTATGGTAATAATTTTAAATGTGCGAAATAAAATAATATGTACTACAAAAATAACAGTACGTTTATTAAGGGATTAATTACAAGTTAATAATAAGAATACTTGTAATGCAATTTTTTTTCTTTAAATCATATTATTTAATAATATTAACATAATTATATTATCTAAAATTTGGCGGCACACTTTTAGAATTTTGCGGGCACACAAAAGTGCCGCGGCACAGTGGTTGAGAATCACTGCTCTAGTCATTAATGCTCATGGACCTCCACTGAGTTTACCACCAAACCAGTCGACGTCACATGTCGTGCCAAAATAAAAAAAAAGTCCCGGGAAAACTTACAAAGCACAGTGAGCTTAAGCGACCCATTTCAGCTACAACAATATGAAACAAAAGTGATAGTCGAGTAAAAAGAGAAACCGAGGATATAAAAACACTATATAACAAACACCCTTTGTAAAAAAATATCAAAAGAACCTTCACACGGTCATTTGAAGGCAAGAAAAGTAACAATGAACAAGTAACATGAAATTCATGGTCACAATTACTCGACATTGACCCTTAAATAATAGTTGAATATAACTATTCAAAATATATAATTAACTTACTTCATGTTGAAGAAACAGTTAAAGAATAAAGAACTGCGATATACCCACCTAAGAAAAATCTAAAAATATTTCGGTCAGAAACTAAAATACCGGTATTCTGGTATCGAAACTCACAAAATACAGTTTTAATGTTACAAAAATGTACCGGTAAAATCGAATGCTCATTCGCCTAAGAGAAATGGGCCCACAATTTTTTCTCGAGTTTAACGCTTACTAAACAATTTATTTTACCCGGTTATTGAGTTATTAGATTTTTTTCAATATTTGTGGTTAATATTATATTAAATGCTTTAATAATTGATGATATCTGTTTTTTATGTAATTAAACATTGTCTGATGATTGGTAAACGATGTGTTGATATAACTGAAATAAATTAATGAAAAAATTAAGTATTATTTTATAATATTGTTTTGCTATCTATTAGATATCAAGTAGGCCCAAAAATGGTCATTGTCCTTTGAATAACTTTATCGATACTAACAGCGTTAACTATTGTTACTACCTACAACTTAAATAAAAGTCGCTGGGTAACGCGTTCGCAAAAGTTTTGTGACGTTTCAATGTGAATAGGTATATTTTCAAAATACAGCATCAAACCTTCTTATGATTCCTTACGATACCCACCATCATCGTTATCAGTCCCCGATTTCGTCAACCAAACTAAACCGTTTTTTTTTATTGTAGCTCGGCATGTAACAACACTCCGCCTGATGTAAAGCTAGAGTGCGGTCTATGAATGGAAACAACTGCTACTACAGAGAAACCTGTGCAGGTAGCAGTCGCCTCCACTATGCCGGCTTGAGGAGACGAGCATGTACTATCTTAGATTGACAGTGCACACTCCTCTCGTTATACCTGGCTACTTTCAAACTATTCCCAAAACGCGACATAGTCACTTCACGGATGTTACATTCGAAGGTGGTGGTTTTTACATTTTAAAACGTTTAAACATTTTAAAAGTAAAGTCTTTTTTTTTTTAAATCCATTCATACAAAGTACGAACGTTTTCATAAAAGCAGTTAAAGTTATTAACGTTTACGGATCGTTAACATGTTTTAATGTTATCCAAGAATTTGTTATTGCCAAGGCGATGAAGTACAAACAAACATAAACTAGGTGTTACTATGACATTATCTACAAGTGACTAACACCATTTTATTCAATCAATAAAGGTTGATACGTGACGATAATACATTCATTCAACATGTTTGTGTTTGTTTGTTTTTAACAATTTAAACAAAAGCGTTAAACAATAGGGCATATGCATAAAATTTAATTTTTCTCCAATCTTTATTATAGTCACATTATGATTAAATGGTATTTTTTTATTTAGTTATTATTTAAACCCCTAAAATATGGTGTAAAAAGTGAGGGAAAAACAAACTTACTAAACGCGTCACCATTGGTCGAAACGAAATGTGACGTCAGATGACACTACATTGGATTTATCGGCGTCGATATTCATACTGTGTTAGTAGTGTTTACGGGAAAAATAGTTTAAAACTGTGTTTCTGTGGTGATTTGTGTGTGATTTCTAGTGAATCTAGGATGATGACTGAAACTGGTTTTGTCAAAGCACAATTGGACAATCTACCGCAAATAGACTTTATCGGGTGCATTTCTGATAGTGTTTTTGCACTTTGGTACCATACAATACTTGTAAGAAGATTTTTTGAGCTTCTTCCATGATCTAAATAGTAATTAAAACTGAAATGCTTATAGCAAACAAGCACGGGACATGTCATGTGACGTCATGTCAGACGGCTCGCTAAATGGTGGCGTTTGAACGGCTCAAATTTAATCAATATTTTAAATTTCACTTTGATAAATAATTTGAATATTTTCAAGCATATTTATATCTTTTTCTACTTTATAAGCATGTAAAGAATTAATTTAAGTCATAAAAAAAAACATGCATATTGCCTATTATTTTTCTATTATTTACGAAGTCAATTCTCTAGGTCGCTCACATATGGCGAG
Source organism: Tinea pellionella (assembly GCA_948150575.1). Lineage (NCBI taxonomy): Eukaryota > Metazoa > Arthropoda > Insecta > Lepidoptera > Tineidae > Tinea > Tinea pellionella. Next base: position 6,241,826 of record OX411258.1, read on the forward strand.
GGGCAGTGCGAGAGGGCAAAGGGTAGCTCTTTGATATTTATTCTGGTTAGAAACACCTACACAACTCCTACATAACACCCACGCTCTCACCCCGTCCAACACGCTATATTTACAAGCTTTTAACTTAGATTGCTGCTTGAATTTTACATGAATTTAATATATTTAAAAAATCCCTAAAGGTTATGGACTTTTTAAGATAGAAAATAAAGTCATCTTAAATTAGATTAGATTAAAGAGACCAGAATACAAAGAACCATTAAAAAAAAACACACACACACACACAAATCTTAATCTAGACATTTTCTCACTTGACCCAAGTAGTTTATATTACATCTAACTAAAGTAAACTGCAGGGGGATGCGGTACAGATAAAGTTTCAAGGTCACAAACAAGGAATGCCGCATTGCGTTTCCCGACCACGATTAAAGGTCCAAGGTCGGTGTTACGTAACAGCCGCGTGAAACTTCCTGATTTTTTTTATTGTAGCTCGGCATATGACAACACTCCGCCTGATGTAAAGCTAGAGTGCGGTCCATGAATGGAAACAACTGCTACTATAGAGAAACCTGTGCGGGCAGCAGTCGCCTCCACTTGCAGACGAGCATGCACCATCTTGATTGACAGTGCACACTCCTCTCGTTATACCTGGCTACTTTCAAACTATTCCCGAAACGCGACATTTGAAGGAAAAGCTATAATATAAGATTTATATACCCATCGAACCATCATACATGTGGTGTTACAAAGTGTAAGTCAGTTTACAAGAGTATGAAAGACATCATCCGATGTTTTATGCCGCTACAACAAAGCTACGAATATTTCCGCGATAAATACAGATTTGTCTCTCATGATTGTTGTTTACAAAGCACTCCTTTGTTACCAAGAGTAATGGCTTACATTTCGCTTTGAGGGTTGACATTCCTAAACTATTTACTGAAATTGGTTTTAAAATAAACAATGAAATGAAGGAAATAAATTACGTGTAATTAATCTTGCCATGTAAGAATTCAAACGTTCATGCCAGATTGAATTATTGTGTTTACTTTCTTCATCTTAAGGCAAATTCGTTTGTAAATACTGTTAAGTTATTCTTGGAACAGCAGCTGCACAATTTACTAGTGTGCAATGCTTCGGTGCAAGACTTAATAACTGCTCCAAATTCAGTACAATCTATACACCTAAATAAATAGTATTATCGTTTTCTGTCAAGGAGATTTAAAAACAATTAATGGTGTCATCAAAATCAATCATTCTTTTACACTACTTATCAAATCTTTAATGTTATTGTTATGTCTTTACTTCAACTACTTACATATTCTTTGACGTAATGCGAAATACAAAATTGGCCTTATCTAAACCATTGAAGGTTACCAAGGGTATTCAAAAGTCCATTCAAGCCTCAGAGGGGAGGTTCTACGAATGACGTCACGAGATTTTCAATGGCAATGGCACCCCCCAGTCCCCGCCCTCGGCCTCGAGACGAATCGACGCCGAAATATGACCTTCGGAGCTCAACACAACTACACCGATACATTATTCATAATAATGTAACTTTTGGCATGGTAAATAGTACGTTATTTATTCAATAGCTGAAATTTGAAGGGGCTACAATACTAGTACCTACATTCACGAATATAAACAAGCATTTATATTCTATCATACTGTGAACCTATAGTGTTTTTCAGGGTTTTTTTAACTTCCTTTAAACGATATTTTAGTATACTGTCTGAACTAACATTCGACCATATTCCATAAACTTGTGGTATATAAAAATAAACACATGTTTTTTACTATACATATTTGATTAATTGTTGTTTGTTTGTAATAATAAGTAATTTTTTTTTCAAACTCGGTGGGTTCAAAAATCCCTCCTCCGGCCTCAAGCCTCCTTTGAGTATTTTTCGCTATATCTTATAGTTTCGGATTTGACCATCTGACTATCATTTTAAAAGCTCCCTGGACATGGGACACAGACTGAAAACGTATAATTCTAATTACACATACGAAGCCGCGGACTGGTATTACTATCACATTTATTTATAATCAATAATAATATTATACAAAATGCAATAAGCAATAAATATTTTCGTTTGAATTTCGTTAGCCAAAAAATTATCTCAAAATAAACATAGATATCAATTGCGTTTCAAACGTATTTTGTTTTTGTATTGGAAATCTGAAACCGTACGCACATTCTTCAATTTAGTTTCAATATTCAACGCACTCCATAACATCTATTTTAGTTGTGATCAAGGTTAGTGCGCAGTTTCAAATGTTAAGTAAAATATTCATATTTAAAGGGTTTAACTGATGATCGAATTTGGTCCGGTTCGCATCACGGATTTGGTTCGTTGTCGTACAATATTAGAAACGGGTGCGGATAATAACTAGCGTATGGTACGAACCAAACTTTATAGCGGCTCCGAAGTTAGGCACAAATCATTGATGAAGGTGAGAGGGATACATATACAGTGTAAACTCGATTTAACGTCACTCGATTTAACGACAAACTCCTTAAAACGTCGAAATTACCTGACAATGGTTGGTTCACATTGTTGTCAATACAATAATACACTCTATGTAGCATCACACCAACTCTAAATAACGACCACAATATGTCCTTATTAAACAATAAACAGTACTTTCCAGTTGCCAAAATTAATAAGAACTGCAGCTGTGTACGTTCTTTTGTTTTGTTATTTTGTTGCTTTATTGTCCAGCCCGTATTTGCCTTGACTGTCCGCATCATACGGATCGAAGATTCTGTCGTTAGGTTGTTATGCATAATGTTATATATACTTTATTGGTAAATAATATTATATTAGTAAAATAGTATTGATTTTTCTTCTCTCCATTTAACGACAACTCTCTATAACGCTATAAAATGCGCAGTCCCTTCAGTGCCGCTATATAGAGTTTACACTGTATATCCTCTACATATTTAAAATTAACTATTAATTTTCTTATTGTAAACTTGACTGTAGCTGCACGAAGCAGAGCCCGCAACTAACTTCCGAGCCGCCATAAGTTTTGGAACAACTTATACCGTTCTCCACACGTTCGAATGTGGTACGGCAGCGAACTAAAACCGTGGTGCGATGCGGTTCAAATTCGATCATCTGTTAATACCTTTATATTGAACATGTTTAATTTAATTGAAATTACAGTTTGGATCATAAATTTCCGTTGAAATATATAACAATTCGACGTTAACGCTCGATATTTACAATTTACATTGGTAAATTATAAATATCATCCATAATTCACATAAACTTCAGTACTCTGCGTTATGGTACTGAAAACAATGTAGCAACGGAATATAAAGTTAAATTATATTGTAACCTTTCAGCTCTGCATTGTAGGAAAGGAAAAAATATATATTTTGAGTGTGTTTATAGGTCGTGTGTATATTTAAACAAACCCTTTCATTATAATCCGTTAATAACTCTACGAGTGCGGTTTCCATGAACGGAAACAGCTGCTACGAGTCGCTATACCTGGTTACTTTCAAACTGTTCGGGAGCAACAATGTCTCTTCACGGGTGTTACATTCGAAAGTGGTACTATCCCAGGACAGCAGACTGGGCATACAACATGTTAATAACATGTTTGAACTTTTCTTGTGTGCACTGTCAATCTAGATGGCACATGCTCGTCTCCTCCAGCCGGCATAGTGGAGGCGACTGCTGCCCGCACAGGTTTCTCTGTAGTAGCAGTTGTTTCCATTCATGGACCGCACTCTAGCTTTACATCAGGCGGAGCGTTGTCACGTGCCGAGCTACAATAAAAAAAAAAATTAAAAAATCTCTATTTTTTTACATTGTTTGGCGTGTTTCAAATTAAAATTACAGCATTTTTTAAACATGTCTAAGCCTAGTGCTTGTACCTATCTTAGACACTAAGCGACTGCTGCACAATATACAAAGTTACATTGGTACCGGTACCATGTGGTACATACACGGCTCTCTTCAAATTATACAAACAACTTTAACAAATAGACTTGGCGAAAATAAAATGGAATTTTCGTTTACTTTTTTATTTTTAAGTACCTACCGATGGAAATATTAATTTTTAAAATTAATCAAACGATGATTCACACCATCAAACTTTGACTTTCTTTTGGCATATTGAGGAGTCTGGCGAGATGTCGATTAATTGGAAACGTTCCAAATAAACCTAACAAATAGCAATCACACGCGCCAGTTTCTCGGCTGCGACATAACAAAACTTGACAAATTTCATATATTTATAACACGGAAGCTTGTTATGCACCAACCATGCTTCGATAAACTTACTTTGTTTTCGGTAATATTTAAAATAGTCTGAAAACTGAAACGGAAAAAAAAACTGTCACCTAAGTGATAACGAAACGTCAAATCCTATATATTTTGTTGTCGATTCGATCAAGTGACAACTATAATTGGCTTTAGTCCCAGGTACTAATGTCACTTTTTATACGTATTTTAATCCTTCAGTGCCTATGATATAAGCTTAGTAAATACATTTTCAAAGAAAATTGCGAATGTAATTTTCCTTTCCATTTTAAATCTTTCCTTATATTATAGTAAAATATATACCTACCTATAAAAAACATATAAAAAAATAATAAACACGTCCGGCTGTGCAAATAATCTAACGGTCCAATCTTCTTAAAAATTATCATAGTTACCACCATAATATTTGTGTATGCAAAACACAATGATACGTTTAACACAAACATATGACGCAGTCACCTTATCGGATAATTTGCACATCGAACGATAAATTAACATAAAAACAATACCGCACTCTCGCGTAAAGTAGGCACTCTTCACCAATAGGATAGGTTTAAATCCAGTTACCTAGACTGTCAAAATAATATTGTTGAAAAATAAGTAGATAATTAAAAAAGCTGTCCACGGGATCATTGCGAAATGACACTGAAAAATTCTTTTGGCGTAAAAACTTGTAAAAGTCATAAGAAATCGTGCACAGCAACAAAATTAATAATACAAAAATAAAGTAATAAACTTATCATGTGTCAGTACAAATAAAGATAATATTCGCCAAACAGCGCGATATTGTTTACACGTACCGTTTCTACCTAACGCTAATTATACGTGTCATCATCGCATCGATATCTAAATAAACTTTGATAAAGCTTCAATATAATACGAAAACATAACAGGATTTTCACGCTATTTACCCATCATAGACACGACAAAGACAGCGGCTCGCTACAGTAAAACGTCCAAAATAGCTTTAACTATAGCAAAACAGTATTATCTATAAACAGCACACGCAGTAGCCATTACAATTTAATTGCCATTTATTTTGAGCATTTAAAGTTCAATAAAACCGTAGCAAACTCTAAACAACTTAAAATAGAACACGCGTGTGAATAAAGCAAAATATTAAACACAAAACGTAACGACATAGAAGCGACGGATGAGGCAAATGACGATAAAAAAAAGCGACGAAAAAGCTGGCAAATTACGTATGTCATAATGTAAAAAAGACGCCCCGCTACAAGCACTTTAATGATGGAAAATCACCGCGTACAATACGCGCGTGGTTTGTGCCGCATTTAGCGATCGACCATAATTAGTTTCCCCGGAGTAATCGTCATTGCCTTGCATCGTAATAAGGTTGAAAACGTGGCAGACAACGTGCCGATAGACATACAACCAAACCGAAAATCCAACATTGTAAGGCTCATACTTTTTCTATACAATAAACAAAGAACAGCATTAACCGAAAATCCTTTTTATAATTATGTTTCGTTAAAAACTGTTAAATTGCATGTCTTTAAGCTACGGACCCGGATCTGGGTGATTGCGAGGGTTTGCAAGCCGGGATGCGTGATTCAAAGGGGCTCCAAACTCATAATGTGCCCATCAAAGAGACATCAAGCAAGTTTAGGCTTTGACTGGGGCGCCAATGTCAAGTTTTGCCCCAGTTCAGAATAATCGTAGTTTCGGGACTGCTTTCATATAAAATGGTCAATATTCCATGCAGTTACTTTGACTGGATACAGATACTACAAGAACGTGTTGTTATACAAGCAAATAAAATTATTACAGAAATCCTAACTACAATCTAACACAATAACATAACCAACACGTTTTACAAATAAACAATATTATTTTCAAAGAAAAATAGGTCATTGAAAATATTTTTTAATACAATACAATCTAGGTATTACAAATCGAATAACAACGTACCTACGTAATGTATATTCTAATAACAATAACAGATATTAAATGTATCCATAATATCAATTTGAAATCTCAGAAATAATCAAATAAGATAACTGATAACAAACATCTATCTATCTCAGATTATTGACACCGGTTTATTTGATTAAAATTTATTCGCAGGTACAATATTAAATATAAACAAGATTTCTATAGTTTACCTTTTAAATAGAGTCAAAATACCTATCGAAATAAACAATCAATACAAGAAGCAATGTAAGACTATACAGAAAAAACTAACAAATTAATATTTTGGTTACTAGTGTATAGCACACATGGATCCAAATAAAATAACAAAAAAAGTTGATTAGATGACCTTCATGACTTTATGATGATTAATGAATCTAAAATAATTCGTACGTATTTTTTTATTTTAATTACAAATAATTATAGTGTTACGTCGTAATCTCAAACCGGCCAGTCTGCATGTCGCCACTGACAACCACAATTAACCTTCTATTAATTCATTCGTCATCCAATACCTTATTGAATTGAAATTTAATTGTTTATAAATACTAACGCGGTATTTACATTAATTAAATTTTAAAAAAATCTAAAATCTAGGAAAGAGCTATCGAGTGTACCTATTTTCAGAAATTTATGGCACAATAAAATGTTTGTTATAACAACAAACTATGTAGAAAAAGTATAAATTAATTCTAGTGTTTATTTTTGTACAAACACAGTATCAGCAGTATCGAGGATCAAACTTGGACCCACATACTCATGAAAACACACGGAACAAGGAACACAAAAGTGTAACCTCTACAGAACCTTGACCAAAACTAATGCCAAACATTGACAATGAAATCGAAGGCCAATGTCGACGGACAATGAAAAAATCTTTCAATTGTTAATTACAAAATCGTTCAACTGTTGCTATCTGATAAATACGCGTGAATATCTCAATACCTTACACACGACGTCCTACTTAATACCTCATAGATTATGTCTAACCAACGGAGGCGTGCACTGTGCAGGAGCATAAAGAGTATCTTGGCCTTCCTGGGTAATATCGGATGGCTGAAGTGATGCGGACCACCTTACGCACCAGCGACCATAGCTGCTCCATTACAGAAAAGGTGCCGGCGAGGAATCTACAATCTATGGTTGAATTGTTGACAATATCGTCCACTTTTGTAAGTAGCGGTCGGTTAACAACTGCGACAGTTCAGTGGGTGACATCAACCACGCACGACGACTGTTGACCACAATTTGTCGTCCGTTTGAACGCTATCACGATATTCCATACTAATTTAGTACTTCGAACACATGACCACTTTTTTGTGATTCTAATGTGGGCGGAAAGTAGTACCTACGTGTGAGTTTAGTCTATCTTTTGCTTCTAGTTATATTGGTTAATTCTTCCACTAGAATGATACCAATAGGTTGTTATTATTTAGTTACTTTTCAATTAATTATTAAACAACTATTCTTAGCATAAAATTTAATATAATTACTTAAAATCCTTGGCCATATCATTGTAATAACGTAGATCACATATGGGCAACGACCGGCCCGCGGGCCGGATCCGGCCCGCTGTAAGATATGATCCGGCCCGCGAGACATTTTGAAAAACCCAATTAAAAAAATATTACATTAGGTACTTATATTATAACTTATATATACTCACGAGAGTGACAGTGAGGCGGCAAAAAAAAAAATATTATCACTACTTTAAAATGCACTAAGTACTTTTAAACGCGGCCCGCGAACGTATTTGCACGCTAAAGTTTGGCCCTCAACATGTCAAAGGTTGCCCACATATGACGTAGATGATAGGTTTTATACGTATTATTTGTCCTCAATTTGAATGTAAAATCATTGAGAAACGTCATATCCTTATTGTTATAATGAGTGAATTATTGTTGTTGTTATTAAATCCTTATAATTTGTTATTTAGATTTAATTCACACTTCAGATTGCAGGAAATAAAAAAGACAAATAAAATGCCCAGTTTATAGACATTATACCGTTTTTTTTTTTTTTTTTTTATTGTAGCTCGACATGTGACAACACTCCGCCTGATGTAAAGCTAGAGTGCGGTCCATGAATGGAAACAACTGCTACCACAGATAAATCTCTACGGGCTGCTGTCGCCTCCACTATGCCGGCTTGAGGAGACGAGCATGTACCATCTAGATTGACAGTGCACAGTTTTATATAGGTATGTATTTTCCCTCGTTTATTTTTTAACATAATTTACAAAAACTACCTAAATCAGTTATCTATAAAAAAATTAATATTTTATACGCCTGAAAAGTAATTACCAAAAGCATTAAAATAAAATGATGGAACCAACATTTTTTACGACAAAATATGTCCATAGAGAGCACCTGAGTATTCGCAATAATTTGAATGTGATTACATTGGGATTCCTAAAGACGTAAAAGATTACAATTTACACCATGATCAGTGTAGCGAATTCTATCCCCGTCACAAGATGACCGCTAAGTAACTAATGAAGATAAAATATAAAAAAAGATCGCGAATGACGCAATGGGTCAGATTAATTTCTTCACTCATTGAGGAAAAGCTCACAATAATCATTATATTTACCGACCTCTCAAACTAAATGGTTAGCACGTCCGTCCGTCACGCCAGACTATCAAAATCTCCAAACTACAGCCTTTGGGCTAACTCCAGCAGAAAAACACTTCTTCATTTGTTTATTGTAGCTCTGCATAGGTATGACAACACTCCGCCTGATGTTGAACGGAAACAACGGCTGCTACAGATAAATTTCTACAGGTAGCAATCGCCTCTACCATGCCATGAGGTGACGAATGTGCACCATCCAGATTGACAGTGAATACTCCTCTAGTTATACCTGGCTACCTCCAAACTGTTCGTAAAACGCGGCTAGATCTCTTAACAAGTGTTACATTCAAAAGTGGTGGTACTACCCCAGAATAGTAGACTGGGCTAATAACCATCATCAGTCTGTCTACCACTCTTTAAATTATTGTTAGTATGAGGACCTATCAGGTAGTACCTATAAAGAAATATGTATGTACAGCGACCACGGAAGTCAACAAAGACTAGGAATTACATGAGAATACATACAAATGCAGAGAGATGTATGTATGTAAGTGCACTTATATGGATGCTTTGGGAATTATTGACGCACATAGCTCCTTAATAAAATACTAGCGACCGACTCGAGCTTTTGTGTGTAAAAATAATCGTATTTACACTTTACATTGATTTTTTTCATAAAAACAAAGTACATCCAGACGACTTTAAGAAAAAATATAATTTAATAATAATACCTAGTATAGTATACATTCTGTTTGGAGTCAGGGCAGTGTACAAACTATATTTGGCTTAATAAAAAAAGAAAACAGAAGTTCCTAATATAAATAGTAACTAATGATAACAGACAGAAGTGCTAAAAATAAACATTTGTTTTAATGATAAATATTTACTGAAAATGAACAAAATGTTGTGTATGTTTATAAGTTTTATTTGTATAATGTATAAATAATACTATGGACATCAAATCAAATACTGAAAACGTTTCCACACAGTCTCGGAGTTTGTTAGAAAATAGATTACCAAGACGCTCCGTTACCAAGAGGTTGCAAATGATTATAATTAGTAACGTCGCTACAGAGTTATTTTTGAATGCCCACAATATTCTTAGATACAAAATAACTGGCATAGAATGCCGAAAATATAAATATTATCTTTAATAGACTCACACCTCTATAAATATAATACCCAAACAAATATGGTACCTAAAATTAAATTCTATTTTTTCCTTCGAATGATTTATTTAACCTAATTAAATTTATTAAAAATATTTTTGCAGCTTTATTCAACATCATATTTCCTATTTTCCGTCTGAGAGCAAGCTACAGTGAGATCCATGAATGGAACTGCTTTAGAGAGTCACCTCCACTATATAAGTGTTTTTTTTTATTTATTTATTTATTTTTAAAGCTGGGTTGTCTAGTGCCCATAACCATAGAGCTTATACACAAGAGTGGTAGGCAGACTGATGATGGTTATTAGTACCAGTTTGCCGTCCTGGGGTAGTACCACCACATTCGAATGTAACACCAGCGAAGTGAACTCGTCTCGTTTCGGGAATAGTTTGAAAGTAGCCAGGTAACGAGAGGAGTGTGCACTGGCAATCTAGATGGTACATGCTCTTCTCCTAAAGCAGCCATAGTGGAGGCGACTGCTGCCCGTAGAGATTTCTCTGTAGTAGCAGTTGTTTCCACTCATGGACTTCACTCTAGCTTTACATCAGGCGGAGTGTTGTCACATGCCGAGCTACAATAAAGCTTGTATGAAGAGAATTGTGGATGTGAGGGAAGCTATGTCAAAATTATGGCGAGTGTTCTTCAATTCTGTTATCTCTGCCTATCCCTGTGGGAAGGTGTGACAATTTGATGGGTTAACACAGTATTATAAAAAAAGGAAACATTAGCTCTGGGTATTATTGTTATTTCGTCCTGATACCCAATGCACAAGTGTCCTGGTTTGGGATCAGGTAATGCATACTAGGACGAGGATTGTGACATCTTCACAAAACGCTTTTAATTGTTAAAAATATCGATTTTTTATTACGTGCCAACTTTTTTGATTTTAATTCGTGGTTTCATATAAACGTGACGCCATTGAGATATACAGGGTAATTTTTTTAACTGGGACAGTATGGGGAAATCCTAAACCACAGGAGATACGGGAAAACTGTCTTAGGAACCATTTGCTCTTTTTTTATGAAAACGAATTTGGCATAGTAATTTTTCTGGTCAAGCTTAAGTTGTCCATGGAAATGAGTCATTTTGATGAAAATTTTTTTTGATGCGGTTCGACTCAGTTTCGTGTAAGGATCATTTCATTGTATCGGAAGAAAAAAATCGGAGCAGCAGAAGTTAGTCAAATTTAATAAAATGTATTCCCATACAATTTGTAAGTAATCTGATGGTTACATTAATAATACTAACGCAAAAATGTTACGGGCACGTTTCAGAACTATTCTAGTGACAAAAAGTTGTGTGGTGAATCTTGTTAAATGATAAAGAATTGCGTTGTATGATATTTTATTGAGAATTAATGAGATACGACATAAACTCGTGACTCCACATGGAAAAATTCATCTGCATCACATCGGCTGAACATCATGGTCATTTATCAGGACCACCGACCAATGTGCCCATCTAACGACCTAGATAGTGTTCATCAAAAACCGTTTACTCGTTGTACCATTGTGAGGAGGTGCACCATCTTGTTAGTAGATGAAATTTATTTGAAATGGTCTCATCCAAATCCACAACTATATTCAACATCTCTAGATATTTGACTTGTAAACATCAAACTCGTACACTATTAATAAAAATCACAGTATGAACAATGTTCGTTCTAAACTTTTTAAAATGTTGTTTAACCGTAACTCGTAAGATCATAGTGGTTCTATTCTAATTCTTGAGTGCAAATAAAATTTTGTTTTTAATTATGGAACACTTTTTGAGTGTGTATGTATCGACTATGGTTCATTCAGTATCTACCATGTACTGGCCCGTTGTATGACAAACCATTTCATTAAATTTGACTAACTTCTGCTGCTCCGATTTTTTTCTTCCGATACAATGAAATGATCCTTACATGAAACTGAGTCGAATCGCATCAAAAAAATTTTTCGTCAAAATGACTCATTTCCATGGACAACTCAAGAGTGACCAGAAAAATTACCATGCCAAATTCGTTTTTATAAAAAAAGAGCAAATGGTTCCTAATACAGTTTCTCTGTATCTCCTGTGGTTTAGGATTTCCCCATACTGCCCCGTTAAAAATATTACTTGACTAAATTTGACTAACATCTGCTGCTTCGATTTTTTTCTTCCGATACAATGAAATGATCCTTACACGAAACTGAGTCAAACCGCATCAAAAAAAATTTTCATCAAAATGACTCATTTCCATGGACAACTCAAGCTTGACCAGAAAAATTACTATGCCAAATTCGTTTTCATAAAAAAAGAGCAAATGGTTCCTAAGACAGTTTTCCTGTATCTCCTGTGGTTTAGGATTTCCCCATACTGTCCCAGTTAAAAAAATTACCCTGTATAACTAGAGGCGCAAACCCCATACATTTGACATGAAAAAGCCGTAGGCCGATTCAAACGATTTGACAATGTCAATCTTAGTGTTGCCGGTATAGTTAAAAATTATCCACACACTAATTTTTTTTTCTTTAGATATTTTTATTCAGTGTCGATTATAATATATCTAGAGGCATGCATTTTTAGCTAAATAAAATAAAGTTCAATGTTTTAATTGTTTAATATAAGTTGAAATTATTCTTTCTTAAAAATAAAATATTTCTTTTTTTATATTATAATACGGGTTATGGGAAACGATGTTTTACTAGCAACACTAAATGTAAAAAAATTTCCCTAATTTTATTTGTTTTTTTGTTGTTTAGGGACAATAATAAATTCAAAAGGTTCATTAAGTTAAGACTAATAGAAAGGGCATATTATACAATTGAGGAATACATGGCTGATACTAGTCCATGGAAGTAGTTATTATTGTTATTACTATTACTATTATTATTATTATTGACATAATAATTATTTTATTATTTATAAGTTGACAATGCCTCTTTACAGCAGCTACTATTAATTTGTTATTGTTTTTTGTTATTATTTTGTTATTATTTATAAATATTTTAAATGTTTTTATTGTAAATATTGACGTGCAAAAGTGCTGTGAATCAGCCTACTTGTCGATTAAATGAATTTGAATTTGAATTTGAATTTGAATATAGATGTTGAAAGGATATATTTACGTGTAAAACGTAATCCCGCTTTTTTGTTGTGCATTTGGGATCGAGAATTGCACGTTTTCACCACATATTTACCCATTATGAGTTTATATACGTCCTGTCAAATACCAACTGACAGAAAGCTTAATTATGGCTGTGGGCAGATCTTCACTCGCCTCACGTTGGGAGCGTTATTGCGCCTCTAGTATATATCTCAATGCGTGACGCCGTGTAAATAAATAAGAGAAAGAGTATTAAGACTCACCTTGCACCGAGTTCTGTTACACCACCAACTTCTTGCAAAGACAAAATTACCTACTAACAAACTTTTAATTAACTAAACACTAAAATTACAACATAAAGAATATGCAAAAAACCACCGTTCTTCACTAAAAGAATAGTTACTACCCCCAAATAGTAAAATAGTAAATATCTACCTATATATTTTTATACAACAATGTAAATAAAATATAGAACTGTAACAAACACTAGAAATAAAATATATAATAACAAAAGACACAAATTTTCAGCGGAATGTGTGATAAAGTCCACAAAGTCCTCAATTTCCTTATAAAGCAGCTTATAAAGGATGGCTGTCAGCCATTGGCTAAATTCAATTGACTGACACTTAGCCTGACAGCGTAGACAGAGCTGACTTGACTGACGCCGGCAAGTTAAAGAGTGTTTGGCGCGCTTTTGGGAAGGTTGAGGTGTTTTTATCCCTCTCCTTGATTAGTTTAGTAGTTATTGTTGTGTAAAATTGGTGTTATTTTGCGTATTTTCTGATATTAGGTAACTTCTATTTTGTTATGGTATTGTAACATTTTGCCAGTGTCACAATCAAGTACAAAAATGGTCAAGTCCAACTACCACAGAAAACTGATGGAATCACAGATCATATAGATACATATAGGTGGAATCTTTCAATGAGTTTCAGAAGTACGTAGTAACCAAAGATAATATAGTGTCCTCCATGGTAGTAACATACATACGTTCTCCTCTTTTGATATCATTTGGCTACACTTCGCAAACATTTAATGGGTAATAATCTACCATTAATACTCGAAGAAACGCAAGTTTGTGAAATTCATTCGTGAACGATAAACTATACCGATGATTGCGCCAAAACTCTCGTACAGCATTCAGCAATCAGTCGAGACGTCATTTTGTCTAATTTTGATTAAAATTAATTCGTTCAAAAACCGAGACAACACAAAATTTGACTTGTATTTTTTATGAATTTACGTCACATTTGTTTTGTTATATTATATAGAAATATCTCATTATCCTGATAATACGCAAGTAAGTGATCATAGATTATGACAGATGTTATATAGAACTTCAAAAATGACATGTACCTAGATTTTGAATCAACTGCTAAAATTATAATCTAGTCATATCACAAATCAATGTCTTGTAATTATCCAATTCCTCATTGTCCTTGTCCTCAACAAAAGGATGACCTTAAGGTACGTCTCCACATTCTTTTACTCGTTCATGCTTATTATATACAGATGGGATCGTGTATATAGGCTGTACTGACGTTCATAGATAATACATTAATGAATATGGCGTTCACTGTAGGATAGTGCGCCGAATCAAATCGCATTTCCTCCGCGTGCATTTGCTGTGGACTAATGGGCAAGGTCCAAAAAAACTAACCCATGGTGAATCGAAAACCATTTCGAGATATCACTTCAATTAGAAGAATTTTTTGATTCTCGTCTGAAAATACTTAAAAATCGAGGCGATATTTGAAAAACTGTAATGACCGTCTTCGACCTTTCACTTCGACTTTCGTACCGTTTGACAAGATAGAATACAAAGTACCAACCTAACAGTTTTGTAGATTATTATGTTGTCTATGGTTGTCGCCTCACAAGTTTGTCAAATATCTTTTGTTTGTGTTTCCTAACAATAACAGTGTTTTATACGAATAACTATTGTAATTTTTAAAACAAAACTACACTATAAACACGATGTTTTAATCAACAGGAACTTTTAAAAATCAAAAGTTTTGTTTGAACTTTTGACAAACGATTTTTTTTTTGTTCATTGGCAATGGTTTAGTTCCGAACGAATCCTCAGGTTTGCCAATATTACGATCGCAATTTTTAAAAATTAATAAAAAAAGAACAAAGCAATTACAAAAGTTTTCCAGAAACACGTGTCGACTAAATTAATCTATATTATCTAAAAAATATGTAAAAAAGATAGCTGTCACCAGAGACACCTCTCCAATTGCACTGTACCTATCCATTTAGCTTAGCTTATTTTTAATGAACGCAGTTTAATAGTAAATAATAAATATAGGTCACAGAGGATATTTCCTATTCCTTTTAATTCCCCAATTTATGCTTTTTGATTCGACGAACCTGATGGACGTTCGCCGTAATAATAACAAATGTGTATTGTTTATATTGTCCAAATGCCTATCACATAGCATAAATTATTTTTTTTGTTGTAAAAATAATAATATGTACATATATCTCGATTTAACTGATACATTAATTTGTATTGTTAGTACATTTCTTTAGCTATTTACAGATTGTAAAGTATTTCATTTAGATAATTTACAATTTTTAAACAATACTCTACACTCTGATATATCCTTGACTCCACATCCAACATCTATCAAATGCAGAATGTGGTCGTGTTTAATCGAAAATTCCAAACCAAAGTATTCCAAAATCTGACTTATAATGCGTATAAATTGAAAAGTACATCTGCAGATGCTAAAAATATTGAAACTTTGTTAGACGTAGAATGACACAGATGACCTTTTTAATTTGTCTTCATAACATAACTTATCGCATTGCTTTATCGAAGTTTCCTTGCGATCGTTTTGTCAAAATAAATTTTAAGCTAGCACGAGGCTGCTATTATCATTAATACACGCTCATTAACTTTATAACATATGGATTTATCTGATGAATTGGAACAGAGTGATAGCGGTATGGAATCTTTGACGACAAGCAAGGATGATACACCGGAGCGCAAACCTGAAGAAAACTTCACATCTCCCACGGTTAGCTAACATCTATTTAACATAACCAAACATTTCATGAGAGTGCAACGTTGAATTAACATTCTTTTTATTATAGTTATCGACAGATTCCGCATTGACAACCAACGCGCTTATCAAAGAATATGACGATGTAAGTTATAATATATAGCTACTTATAGTTTTAAATTTAATTATACTTTAATGAAAATCACTAATAGTTTAATTATACTAAGTACTTCTATTTTAACCTTATAATTGCAGGAACCTGATGAAACTCTCTCAGAGAGACTGTGGGGGTTGACGGAAATGTTTCCAGAAACTGTGCGCAACTCCACACACACGTTAACTACAAAATCTTGGTAAATATACTATTTAGCATTGTTTACACAATATTATTGTGTTTCGATATCTTCTATGTTATTATTAAAGTGTGATTGAAATATAGAATGGCTTAGAATTGGATTTAAGCATAGGCAACATAGGCAGTTGTCACAACGCCACCACACCACAAAAAAAAAAAAAATTAAATCGATAAAGGCTCAGTAGAAACAAAAAGTATTTAGTTGCTTTCTTCTTTACCTTGACCTTAATAGAAACTTTCAACAGTTAACCACAAACAATTTGAGGGCCTCCACAACATGCTCTGCTTATGGGCCGCCGAAGTCTAAATCCGGCGCTGGTTCATGTTAAAATGACTAGCAACGCAAGTTGACTAAGAATCAAAATATCAAGCGTTCTTTTTGATTATACAACATTTTAATTATTGTTTGAACATGTTCCATCCAGAAGTGACGGTTTATGACCTATGTTAATTAGGAATTTAATCATCATGTCATCTTTAACAACTTTTGTATTATAAGATATGGACATTTCCATTAAATACCGCACTCTAGCTTAACATTGGGTGGAGCATTTGTCTCCTCAGGCCGGCATAGTGGAGGCGACTACTGCCTGTAGAGATTTATCTGTTGTAGCAAAGAATATGTCCATGGACTGCACTCAAGCTTTACATCAAGCGGAGTGTTGTAATATACCGAGCTACAATTAAAAAAAAAGTTTTACTCTAGGGATCATACAGCATCCGATTGTAACTTGAACAATCAAATATTTAAATTAGAAATAGACTAGACAAGTGTCTAGTTGTCTTTGACTTTCATTAATTTTTATTCCCATTTAAAATAACTGAAAATTGTGTTGTTAGGTCCGGAATCAAATCACTGTACAGCTTGTCCCGCACTATATTGTGGATTGTTGCCAGTTCATCAGTAATATTGTTTGCTCCAGTCATATTTGAAGTGGAGAGAGCACAGGTTGATGAGATGCAGAAATCACAGCAAAAACAGGTATTTAGAATCCACATTTACCGATTTGCACATAATACCAACTTTTATTTTTTTAGTTTTAACTAAATTAATTAGTTATTTGTATACAGTAACTAGTTAGTTTAATTATTATTAAATACAATTCCAACGTTATTTGTTTTAAAGGAGAATGCCCTATTTTGGGTCCACTTGATACCTAATAGTTTGGTAACAAAATAATATTCTAAAATGATATTTTATTGTTTTATTAATTTATTTTAATTATATTAACACATTATTTACCAATCAATAGATGATGTTTAATTACAAAGAAATCTTCAATTATTTTATAAATATAATTATTTAAAATAATAATAACCTCAGATCACATCAGTAAACATCTAATTACCCATGGTGAAAAAATTAAAAAACTGACTGGTAATAAGGAAGTGGATTTATTTTTCTAAAAAATTAACAAAAAATAATCAACAAACCCGAGAAAAAAAATTGTGGGCCCATTTTTCTTAGGCGAATGGGCATTCTCCTTTCATATAAAATTTTTATATAATAAGCTATTACTATTGTACTTTCAGGTATTATTGGGCACTAATGCAGGTTTGTCCGGACCTATGCCAAACATGCCTCCGATGCCTCGGTAAAGAAGCCACAACTGCCACCTCAAAATTAGTTTTAGCATGTCTTAAACTTGTTCTTAATCAATTAGAATTTTAGCTCCTCAAATTGTTAATTTTAGAATAGGTTATTGTAGAATATATAAATGTAATTTGTTTTGTATGCAAATGTTTATAGCTGCTACTATAAAAATTCTAGTCTCATTATGTTGGGAGCACACGCATTTTAATAACATTTGAATCTGCATTTTAAGAGCAATAAAATGGACTGGATGGCACATTTTATTTTTCTAATGGCTTGAGACCAATCATGTATCATGCTAGCAAATTGCAAAATGTGACGTACTATACATTTAACATCGTGATTATGAGAATATTAATAAAGATTATTGTTTAATTAACTATTGGACTTTCATTTGAGAATGTATGCATTTTTATGGGACTATGTAATAATCGGGCATTGTTTTTGAACCGAGATTTAAAATAATGGTATAAGACATTACAATGTCAGGATTACGGACTACGAGTCAGGGAAATGGAATCACTGCTATTTAATTGTAAATTAGCTCAAAAGTATAATTTCTTTGCGTAAATAAAAAACATTGTCAAAATGCGTGCCTCGTTAAAATTAAAAAAAAAAAATACATTTGACATTTGTGCTGACGATCACTGACGATTGGGGGTCTGTTGCTTTTCCGTGATACTTTCAATGTTATTAACTAATAAGTAGTGGTAAACATGGCAAATACTGGGTTATTGCCATTTGTGCGCGGTGTAGATTTTACCAGCAATGATTTCAGTGTAAGCTTTAACGTAAATTTAACGATAAACCTAATAAAATTTCGATGATATCATACCTAACCTATTCAGCTACTATTTTTGTTATTGTGGCCTAATTATTTTCAGGAACATAAATTCCCTGAAGCTATACGGTACATGACAGGGCTCCAATGGTTGAGATTAGACGATACAAGACTCTCTGAAGTGCCTGAAGAACTAGGAAAACTTATGAAACTGGTGACTAATTACTAAACTATTTGCTGCATTTAATTAATAATACCTTTGTTTAGTGAACCACAATAGATAAACATGGTATGTAATATTTGTTATTGAACTGCTGATATTTTATAGGAAAATCTATCAATAAAAAGGAATAATTTAGAGAAATTGTTTGGAGAGTTAACTGAGTTGAAATGTCTTCGTTCATTGAATGTTAGACATAACAAGGTGAAGAGTTCTGGAATACCTGTGGAGCTGTTTCATTTAGAAGATTTGACAACACTTGATTTATCTTATAATCGACTGAAAGCTGTCCCTGATGGTTTAGACAAAGCAAAATCATTACTAGTACTTAATCTTAGCAATAATATGTAAGTAAATAATATTTTGGTTTTTTTTTTAATTGTAGCTTGGCTTGTAGCAGCCTGAGAGTGCTAGAGTGCGGTCCATGCATGGAAACAACTGCTACTACAAGTAAATTAATTAAATTCAGCAAAAACACGCGTTAAGCGAAATTCGCATATAAGGGGGTCACGTTTATGCATAACCATAAGTCAGTACAAAATGCAAATCAATACATACTTTAATTCTAAAACCACAGTGTACATTATGCCATTTTTTACAGATATGTATTTATTGTTTTCTGGGTTTCATTTTGTTTACGGTCTTGTAAAATATTTTCATAACACGCAACACTGTTTTTTACTGATTGACACATGGTTAAAACACGTTTATCATCACTGTCTATGCTCTGCAATATGTTCAAACCTGAATAAATCTTTCAGAGCTATTTTAACGCGAAATTTGAATTTCGTGTAAAACCGAAACCACGCATAACGGGGTCGCCTAAAGCGGGGTGTTACTGTACAACAAACAAAATAATGCTTAGGTTTTGCTTCTTTCGGAAAGCTATGTAATGTTTATTGCCTTTTAAATACTTATATATTATTTTACTAGGGTGGTATTTTAGTGGATGTTACATAGAGTGCCAATGTTTGGGTAATAAAGGTGAACCAACTAAAATCAAGTGATGAGTGAGGTTTTTAAATTTAATTTATAATAAATAATAAAGTTCACACTACATTTATGTATTTATTTTCAGAATCGAAACTATACCTCCTACATTGTTTGTGCAGTTAACAGATCTCCTATTTTTAGATTTGTCTAATAATCTTTTGGAGACTTTACCACCTCAAACACGGAGATTAGTTAATTTACAGACACTTATATTAAATGATAATCCACTGGGACTGTTTCAATTGAGGTATGTAGCTTTTAGATATATGCGGAAAATAAATAATAAAGATTTTTAAAAATTTTAAAAACAAAACAGTATTCTAAAATATTATCTTACTTTTTTATTAATTTATTTTATTATATTTTACCAATCAATAGACAATGTTTAATTACATAAAAAACAGATAAAATCAATTATTAAGGCATTTAGTATAATAATAACCTTGAATATTGCACCAGAAAAAGTCTAATTAATTTTTCTACAAAATGAACTGTGGCCCAATTTCTTTCAGCAATATTTTTTTTCTTTTAATTACAGACAATTACCATCTCTACAAAGTCTAGAAACGTTACATATGAGAAATACACAACGCACAGTCGCAAATTTGCCCACAACATTAGATGCATTATCAAATTTATCAGATGTGGATTTATCAAAAAATGCATTAACCAAAGTCCCTGATGCATTATATTCGTTGTTAAACTTAAAGAGATTAAATTTAAGTGATAATGAAATAACAGAAATATCTCCTTGTAAGTTTTTTTTTAATACAATTATTCACCTTATTTTGTATTTGCATTTGTTGTGCTTTTAGCAGAGCTGTCGTGGTTGTACTGGGTGGAGTCTGTACATTCTGCTCTACACATGTTGACCCTTCTGCACTAATACAATGGACCACCCTTGATATGGCCTATCTCTTGCATTAGGGGTCTTCCTGGTGCGCAAATGATTAGTGAACCCACTGCTGTCCTGTGAAATGGATAAATGTATTTTGATCATTACAAATCTGGCTAGGCATGCGGCTTACTATACCAGATGTATGAAGAGAATCTCTGCGACCATGATGGCTGCAAAGCTTTCAAAACGTCAGCTTAAGTTAACGTGAAAGCCAACACCTGAGCGTCCATACATTTTGTTTTACGATAATATGATTTGCGATAATAATTAGTGCTGAGAAAGTTATAAAATTACTTAATTTCAACATAAATCTGCTATGTTTCAAACAATGTTGTAAAACAAAATGTATGGACGCTCAGGTGTTGGCTTTCACATTGTGGAAAATATTAATTGTGATAGTACTACTACTACAACTTAACTCACGCCCTGTTCCCACTGGGGTAGGCAGAATCTAAACCGCCAGCGGCTCCTCTATACTACTTTCACTTGACACCACATCAATTACTTCCATCATGCTTGCACGTCGGTGTCCTATCACGCCCTCACACAGGAGACAGCTCCTTCTGAGTAGTTGACTAATCTGGCTGAGAAAGGTCTTCCTAGGGCTCCCCCTTCCGACACATTTGTGTAATAAATTGTAATAATAAGTCGCATAAATTCTAATATTTATTTAAAAATTTCTTTTAGCAATGGAGTCGTGGCAGAAAATAGAAATCTTAAATCTATCCAGAAACAAATTAACAGCACTTCCAGCTGTATTATGTAAATTACAAAACTTGAGACGACTTCATATTGACGAGAATGAATTAGATTTCGAAGGTATACCCTCTGGTATTGGGAAACTTGGTAATTTGGAAGTATTTTCTGCTGCAAATAACTTATTAGAGATGATTCCGGAAGGATTATGCAGGTTTGTTATGCTCGAAGACCTATTTATAATAATAATAATAAAATACTTTATTGAACTTTATACAATATAAAAATTGCAAAAGGCAAACTTAATTTCTTGAGGCATTTTCTACCAGTTAACCTTTGGGAGATGTGAAAAGTGTTTTCAGTGCAGAAACAAAAATATAAGAATAAATAAATGTTTAATTTATTGAATGTTTAAGAATTTTAAAACATGAAAATACTAGTGGTGGCGCTATTCTGGCTTTTTATTTATTTCTTTATTTACAATTAACATCAAGTTTAACCACACTGGGCAAAGCCTGTCTTGTGGGTCCATGGTCATATGGTTTTCTTCCAATTTTGGTTGTTATTAAAAAAATTAACCACCACCATTAAAATAACAAATTAGATTAAATTGCAGTTCTATGATTTATTAAAATAACAAAATTTTATCACCATTTTAATAAGTTATTTTAAATATTATACGCATTAATATCCAAAGCAATAAAAGCTAATAATTTCACTACAAATCGAAAGTGATTAAAAATGGCGACGCGGAATTTAAATAAATTTATTGTGCGTTGTAAACACGTTACATTTCACGAGCGATTAACTATTCATGTATTTGCAATTAATATACGCGCGTATAGTCGGCTACAAACTTGCGTTCTGGAATTTTTTTATGCTAGCTTAGTATGAGGTCACTCCGCTCCGGTCTGTAAGTCATCTTCATCGGTCCCCTCCACCATACCGGCTACTTCTAAGCTTAACCCGAAACGCTGTGGAAACATTGATATTCCAACAAATATTGTATCCGGGTCTTGGTTGGTTGATTGAAGTAAGAAAGTATCACTATAAAACACTTTTATTGCTGACTATACTTTCCCGATATTCGTTCTGTTAATGTATCAATTGTATTGAAATAAACTTTTAAATTAATTCATTGTTTGTTCAGTGAAAATTACGCTTCATAATTATGTCGTTGTAACCAATGATTTATAAAGAAATAAACGTCTATAAGATATATTAACGTTATTTACAACATTATTCGTGCAGTTTCTTACACTAAAATACTAATTATAATATAGTTTAGTTAATTTTCTCTCACCTCTCGAATTGAGAGACCTTGTTAAAAATATATGTGCATAAAACACCCAGACCCTAAACTTTTTTATAGTAATCTCAAATTAGGATTTTGGGACTTGCAAATGTTGCTAATTAAGGTTGTCACCATTTATTCTATAGATTGTAGTATTTTTTCAGAAAGAGTACGCTTCAATAATATAGCATAGCGGAGGCTACCGCTGCCTGCTTAATTTGTTTCAAGTAGCAGTTGTTTCCGTTCAGTTCAGTTCAACGCGCAACTATGATACAAATATATATTTTTTTAAATTCAATTTTATTTAGAGACTTTTAACCCAGTTCGGTTAATCTATAAAAAAACTTAATCTAACTTATAACTATTACTTAAATCTACTTATAAGCTACCTATTTTTACCAATTTTTACAATAAAATAACACAAATATTAAAATTGATAATAACTTAATTAGATTACAATTTCTTTACATAAATCATTGAATTTTCAGATGTGGCTTACTAAAGCGACTGAATTTAAGCTGCAATAAGCTGATAACATTACCAGATGCAATACATCTTCTAAGTGACTTAAATAATCTACAACTACACGGCAACCCTGACTTGGTGATGCCTCCGAAACCAACAGAGAGAGCCAGAGGAGCCGGTGTCGCATTTTATAATATAGACTTTTCATTACAAGCACAATTGCAGTTAGCTGGTGCAGCAACTGCTGTGCCCATTTGTAACAGTAGTAAGTATTTAAACTTTTTAAAATTCGTTTCTTATGCTATTATAATCCGACTGATTTAATACTGTGTAAAGATACAACTTTAATTTGTCGGTTTATATCAATTTCACAGGGCTATGATTGAGTTTGCATTTACACTGTCATGGTATAAATCATGTCATGGCCAACATTTTAGTTCTTCGCTATCGAGAGCAGATAAATTTTCGTGGACCCCCGCTTACGAATTGTGAACCCTCATTTTTTTGTCACGCCAACGTAGACCCCGTCGAGTCTCCCGTGGACCCACCTGGACCACTTTGAAAACTAGAGGTGTAAATTAGGGTGGATTTATTTTACCTCGGCGGTCAAAATAATATTTTTAAAAAATAATAATAATAACTTTATTGATATAAAAATGACCTATGTACAATAGTGCTCTGCCATCGGAACTAGTCTGGGGACTGTATCTCCATTGTCTGATTGGTGGATATATCTTACTTTACGGCGTGAAAGCGTAAATGTAAAGTCATACTTGGCCCATTGACTAAACAATCCATATTGTGTTAGTAATTTATACCCTAATGGTTGTTATGTTACATGGAATTATATCTCCACTCCCTCAGTTATTTGCCTACCCTAATGCTCAAAAAACAATTTCAGATACGAAATCCGATCCAATAGCTCGTAAGTTGAGGCTTCGTAGAGGTCGCCCAGAATCCGAGCAGAAAGACTCGGCGTTAATTCTACGCGGCATGCAGGAGCAAGCGAACACACAACACGCAGCGCAGTTGCAAGATGCCGCGGCTATATCGCTCAAGTATGATTTTAAAACATTTTTTTACAGTAACCAACCAAAGAGTGTGAACTGTCTATCTGGATGGTGCACATTCGTCTCATCAAGTCGGCATAGCGGAGGCGACTGCTGCCTGTAGAAATTTATCTGTAGTAGCAGTTGTTTCCGTTTATTGACCTCACTCTAGCTTGGCATGAGCTACAATAATAATAATAAAATCATTACTATTACATGCTAGGCAGACAAAGTTAGTCTAAGTTTCTAAAAGTTTAGGTCAGGGGTCATTTTGGGTGGGGTCCGGATATTTATCCAGAAATGTCGCAATTTTTGTTGTTTTATTTTTCCTTTATTTATGTCAGCTCAGTTTTAAGGATCTGGACTGCAGTCCGCCACTTGCCGATCTTGGTTAGAAATGGATGTGTTTTAATTAATTTGTTTTTATTCCAAACAGACCAAAAAGATGGGACGAAAGTTTAGAGAAACCACCATTAGATTACTCCGAGTTTTTTGATGAGGAGACTGGACAAACACCAGGGTTGCTTGTTTGGGAGATTGAAAACTTTATACCGTCTCCCGTTGATGAGGTATGACGTCACAATATATATATTTTTTTATTGTAGCTCGGCATGTGACAACACTCCGCCTGATGTAAAGCTAAAGTGTGGTCCATGAATGGAAACAACCGTTACTATAGAGAAACCTGTGCGGGCAGCAGTCGCCTCCACTATGCCGGCTTGAGAAGACGAGCATACAGCATCTATATTGACAGTGCACACTCCTCTTGTTATGCCTGGCTACTTTCCAACTATTCCCTAAATGCGACAAGGTCACTTCACGGGTGTTACATTTGAAAGTGGTGGTACTACCCCAGGACGGCAGATTTGACTAATAACCATCATCAGTTTGCCTACCACTCTTTGTATGTAGTGGTCTTGTTTTATATAATATCAATTTTATAAATAGTTTGATGTCTGTTTGATCGCCTGATGTCCAGAGCGGTAACAACTGCTACTACAGCGAGATGTCTACAGGCGGATGATGCCTCCACTATGCCGGCTCGAGACGATTAACTTATTAGATTATTTATTTAAATTAACTTTTCAGGTAGCACATGGTAAATTTTTTGAAGGTGATTGTTATATTATTTTGAAGACATATTTAGACGAACAGGGTGCTCTGTGTTGGGATATACATTTTTGGATTGGATCCAAAGCTACGGTTGGTTTCTTTTTTTTAAATTCTTAATAGGGAAATGTTTGACCATGCATTGTTTAATGTTAAGCAGTTATACGGTCTAAGGTGGAGCTTTGAAAGGTAAAAAGGAGGAAGGGAGGATGTGTTTCCCGATAGGTACAATACAGAATCTTTTTAAATTGAGGGTGAATTTGTTGTAGGACCTATTCACTCTCAATTTAAAAATATCCTTATTGTACCTATCGGGAAACACAGACTCCCTTCCTCCTTTTTCCTTTTCTTTCTTTCTTTTCCTTTATTTAATTTTTATTTTTTGCTTCTCTCTTTATTTAATTATTAGAATTCTACATTATCTATAATATGATAGCAATTTTTTTACAAATCAAGAGAAACTGATATTCAATGTATTAATAACTTTAATGTAACACCTGTGAAGTGACCTTGTCGGGTTTCGGGAGTAGCGGAAAGTAGCGGAGTGTGCACTGTCAATCTAGATGGCGCATACTCCTCTCCTCAGGCCAGCTTAACGGATGTGACTGCTGCCCGTAGAGATTTCTCTGTAGTAGCAGTTGTTTCCATTCATGGACTGCACTTTAGCTTTACATCAGGTGGAGTGTTGTCACATGTCGAGCTACAATAAAAAAATTAAGAATCTAGTTTAGGTTCTGCCAGGATTATGCATGCATTTGTGAATAAATGTTAAGTGTATAAAGTCTAAATTAAAAAAAAATTACAAATATTTTTTATTCAACAGTTAGATAAAGGCGCCTGCGCTGCAATGCATGCGGTTAATTTACGCAACTTACTCGGAGCTAAACGGACACAAAGACACGAACAAGCGGATGAGACTCCGGAATTCTTGGCTTTATTCCCTACACCATTGCTTTATATTGAAGGCTCACATACGCCGTCTGGCTTCTTTACTGTTGATGATCCGGTACATATTTTTTATTTTTTTAAATTTTAACTTGGCATAAGATAACACTCCACCTGATATTAAGCTAGAACGGAAACAAATGCTACCACAGACAAAGAAGAATGCCCATTCGCCTAAGAACAATGGGTCCACAATTGTTTTCTCGAGTTTGTCGATGATTTTTAGTTAATTTTGTTGAAAAATAAATCTACCTCATTACCAATCAGTTTTAATTTTTTCACCCGGGTTATTGAGTAATTAGATGTTTTCTGATGCAATATTTGAGGTTATTATTATATTAAATGCTTTAATAGTTGATGATATATGTTTTTATGTAAATAAACATTGTCTGTTGATTGGTAAACGATGTGTTGATAGAATTGTAATAAATTAATGAAAGAATAAGATATTATTTTAGAATATTGCTTTCTTAACAAATCAAGTGGGCCCAAAAATGGGCATTCTCCTTTCTGCAGACACCAGTCACCTCCGCCAGCTTCAGTAGATGAATGTGCACCATCCAAGTTGACAGTGTACACTCCTCTTTCATTTTTCATAATTTTTGAAATATATTTTATAGCATTATATAACGAGATTGTATCGGGTTCATGGAGCTGGTAGTAGCATTCATTTGGAAGCTGTGAACCTTGAAGCTTCATCACTCGATCCAAGACATGTATTTATACTTGATGCTGGACTAACCATTTATCTTTGGTATGTTTATTTAAATTTTTTAAATAGTCTTGAAAGCTGGGCTGCCTAGTGCCCATATCCGTAGGGCGTGCATGAAGAGAATTGTGGATGTGAAGGAAGCGAGGGTGTTGTGTCAGGTTCGTGGTAAGTGGCGTTCCGTTGTCTCTGCCTATCCCTGTGGAAAAAAGGTGTGACAATTGTATTGTATTGTACTCTCGCACTGAGCGACCAAATTAAATATAACATAGTTACATTGGCACTGGTCAGAATTTAGCGACGTTTGAACATGGGTCTCATCGATCGACTGCTAGACTATGACTGCTCAAGTTCATATTTTTTATTATTGTAGCTCGACATATGACAATACTCCGCCTGATGTACAGCTAGAGTGCGGTCCACGAGCGGGACCGACTGCTACTACAGAGAAAATCTCTAGGGGAAGCACTCGCCTCCGCTATGCCGGCCTGAGGAGACAAATATGCACCATCTAATTTGACAGTGCACACTCCTCTCGCTATAACTGGCTACTTTCAAACTGTCTCCGAAACGCGACAAGGTCACTTCATGGACGTAACAATGTAGGCAATGCATATGTATTTATGGACTTGTAATTGACTTTTGTCTGCAACATTTTTTTTCTTAAGTAAATGACGGCTTCTGTGACGCAGTGGTCGTAGCGTCCTACTATGTTACACGGAGGTCCCGTGTTGTATTTCAGTTGAAACAAATATTTATTCAGTTATTTTTGTAAATATAATACTATCGAACAAATAAACAAAGAATTATTTTTGTCCTGGGTGTTCTTGTCCTGATACCCTACAGGGAATTCTACCTTGGGGCCAGGGCATTTTGTATTTTTTTAAAATTATTGTAATCTTCAGGTTTGGTAAAAGAGCAAAGAATACAATTAAATCTAAAGCCCGTCTCTTTGCTGAGAAAATAAATAAGGAAGAACGAAAGAACAAAGCCGAATTAATAGCCGAACCTCCTGGAAAAGAACCTAGGGGCTTCTGGAGAGCACTTAACTACGAGGAAGATGTACCTTATGTTCCAAAGGTAAGGTTTCGTTATTTATTTAGTGTTTCTAGAAGCAATGACTACCAGAAACCGACTAATAAAGTGTAACTGCCATACCTAGTCATGCTTGGAAGTGGTTGGTGCACCCTCGTGGCGCATTATTCTATGATAGCAGCTCATATGGTTAGCAGCTGGACTACTATAAAAATACCACCAGTCGCCTTCTCTATGCTGGATTGGGGACACGCATATGCACTGTCCAGTCTGACTGAGCTAATTCTAAAACATAGGTGACAAAACTGTTCATGAGTGTTATGCTAGAAATTGATAGAACTATCCGAGGATGGCAGACTGAGCTAATAACTATCATCAGTTTGTTTATCACTTTTTAATAGTGCCTATAGGCACTGAGCGACCAAAGTACATATATCATAGTCACATTGGTACCGGTGAGAGATTTGAACACGGGTCTCACGCGTCCTACCGCTAGACCACGGTCACTCTTGTATACTGATTATGTTTGCAGGAGCACATACCTGAAGATTTTACATGGTCACCACCAAGATTATATCGAGTGGAAATTGGTATGGGATATTTAGAACTACCGCAGCCAGAAGAATACCCTTTGACAAAAGATGTTTTGGTGAAACGGAATGTTTATATTTTGGATGCGCACAATGATGTTTTTATATGGTTTGTTTATTTTTTATTACATATAAAGGCATTATTTGATTTTATAGCTGGGATATTGCGATCACATGAATATTGTCTCCAAACCTTTCCAGATAGCTTCTCCCACAGCGCCCTCTAGTAGCATCAGCACGACAGGAGTTTACGCTAGTTAGAGACGCACATACGTCTCCTCAAGTCGGCATAGCGGGGGTCACTACTGCATGTAGAAATTTCTCTGTAGTAGCAGTTGTTTCCGTTCATGGACTGCACTCTAGCTTTACATCAGGCGGAGTGCTGTTATGTGCCGAGCTACAATAAAAAAAGAAAAGGGGTTTGGTTAGCATCTACGACAGTTTCGTGGACGACAT
Organism: Tinea pellionella; assembly: GCA_948150575.1. Classification (NCBI taxonomy): domain Eukaryota; kingdom Metazoa; phylum Arthropoda; class Insecta; order Lepidoptera; family Tineidae; genus Tinea; species Tinea pellionella. The sequence goes on from OX411258.1 coordinate 6,271,043, forward strand.
CACCACAATTTGTCCATATACATCCATACTAATTTAGTATTGCCAACACATGACCACGTTTTTGTGCTTCTAATGTGGGTAGAAAGTGGCGTTAAACTTAACAAGTTTGATCTAGGTGTGGGATATACAAAGTATTTTGCTATAAACTCGTAAATAGTGCATAAAATTGTGTATAAATATTTATAGGTTTGGTAAGAAATCGTCGCGTATAGTTCGAGCGGCCGCCGTCCGTTTAGCACAAGAAATATTTAATATGATACCTCGACCACAACACGCACTTGTCACTAGAGTGCAACAAGGAACTGAAACTCAGGTATTTGATTTTAGTCACTATTCAGACATCAGAAAATCATATAAAAAACCAAGTTAATTTGAACCACTAAATGCATTACATCTGATGTTAAGCTAGAGTTTTCAGACACAGAAATTTCTGTAGACAGCAGTCGCCTCCCCTATGACGGCTTTGATAAGACAAATGTGCACCATACAGGTTTGACAGTGTACATTCCAGTCGTTATATTTGGCTACTTTCAAATCGATTCCGAAACGTGAAAATTTGAAAGTAGCCAGGTATAAAAGAGGAGTGTGCACTGTCAATCTAGATGGTACATGCTCGTCTCCTCAAGCCGGCATAGTGGAGGCGACTGCTGTCCGTAGAGACTTCTCTGTAGTAGCAGTTGTTTCCATTCATGAACCGCACTCTAGCATTACATCAGGCGGAGTGTTGTCACATGCCGAGCTACAATAAACAAAAAAAAAAAGACTAGTACACGGATGTTACTTGAAGGTGGTAGTATTGTTACGTTCGTGGGGGGCTACTAAAATAAATAATACACGACTTCGGACTTCACACCGTTTTATTGCATACGACACACAATAACGTAGAAGCAGGAGTGGTACAATAGTCGCAGGATTGGGTGTCGGTATTTATACCCAAACAGGAGGAAGTTTCTAGAAAGATCTCGTCGAAGTTGTTTACTAATTATTATGTAAACAAGGTCACAGGTCACGCCACTTTTGTGGGCGTGGCCAAGTTGTTTACGCTACGCCGCTTATACGAGAACTTTCTAGAAACTTCGACGCATGCTATCTCTTTCGCACCCTAGGTGCACGTAACAGTATTAATAACCATCATCAGTCTGACTATCACTCTTTAAAATTTCATGCTTTTAGGTATTCAAGACATACTTCTCGGGTTGGGATGAAGTTATAGCTGTTGATTTCACACGTACGGCTGAGTCAGTTGCGAGAACTGGTGCCGATTTAGCTAGCTGGGCTAAGCAACAGGAGACCAAGTATGTATTAATAAAAATAACCTTTAGTACCAATAATGAGTGAATGTGTGCCGTGTATGGATGTAGCACTCACACTACAACAGACCTACTCTAGACAGCACCTTGCGCCTAACTTCGGAGCCACCAAATCAATAATAAAACGCACTCTAATCTGGCTGTTGTGTGCTTGTTGATTTTTTTTTAATTGTAGCTTGGCATGTGGCAACACTCCGCCTGATGTAAAGCTAGAGTGCGGTCCATGAATGGAAATAACTGCTAGTACAGAGAAACCTGTGCAGGGTAGCAGTCGCCTCCACTATGCCGGCTTGAGGAGACGAGCATGTACCATCTTACATTGACAGTGCACACTCCTCTCGTTATACTTGGCTACTTTATGATCAATTTTGATCATATTATTATTTGTTATCGCAAGAGTCCAGTAGCGGACTAAGGCTAAACCGGCCCTAGGCAATATTGTAATTCCGGGACTATTTTTCAGTCATGATACATACTTTGCGTTTCGTAAAAACCTAATTTTCGGGCCCCAATAATTACGGGCCCTAGGCACGTGCCTAGGTTGCCTAGGCCTTAGTCCGCCCACTATTTTTTGGGACACTCTGGTGTCGGTATTTATACTCAAATAGGAGGAAGCTTCGAGAAAGATCTTGTCGAAGTTGTTCACTAATTATAATGTAAACAAGGTCACTGGTCACGCCACTCGCGTGGGTGTGGCCAAGAAGTTTACGCTACGCTGCTTATACGAGACCTTTCTAAAAACTTCGACGCGTGCTGTCTCTTTCGCACCCTAAGTGCACGTAACAATTATTTAGGTATGTAAATTAATATTTTTCTTAATTTTAGAACCGATTTGTCAGCCCTATTCATGCCACGACAAACAACAACGGGACCGTTGGAATCGCAATCAATGTTGGATGAATATAATGAAGATTTAGGTGGGATGGAAGCGTTCGTGTTGGAAGGGCGGCTTTTTGTTAAACTACCTGATCATGAGATTGGAATTTTCCATAGTCACGATTGTTATGTGTTTTTGTGTAGATATGTATCACCTGTGGAGGTTAGTCTTGTTATTTATTTATTCCAGATTCGCTTGGAAGATAAACTGGATAACTTCACGCCCAGTTTCTTTAGCATCCTAAGCATCCTGGGGAAATACCACAACTTTCGAATGTAACACCCGTGAAGTGACCTTGTCCAGTGTTCCATGCGAACGGCCGTGGTCTAACGGGAGAGGACGGATCTCACGATCGAAGAGACCCATGTTCAAACCTCACTAAATTCCTACTGGTACCAATGTAACTGTGTTGTATAGACTTTAGTCACTCATTGTACTAGTATTGCACCATACAAGCACTAGCGTATGTCTGTAACATTAAAAAAATGTTTGGTTTATTTTTTAGCCTGAACTCGAACCAGAAGATGAAGGAGACCCAGTAGCCGAAAACACAAGTTGGGTGGTATATTTCTGGCAAGGTAGAAAGGCTTCGAACATGGGATGGTTGCATTTTACATTTGGCCTTGAAAAGAAATTTAAACTGATCTGCAGCAGATTGGAAGTTGTTAGGACGCATCAACAACAAGAAAGCTTGAAATTTTTGGCACATTTTCATAGACAATTCATTATTAAGGACGGGAAGAGAAACTCTAAACCTGTGAGTTATGTTTTCTATTAATTAAACATTTACAATTTATTTGTTAATTTTTATTCTGTATGATAAGAGCTTATAGACATAAATCATATGTAATCAAGTAAATCATATGTAAAGTCATTCAGGTACTATATTAGGAGTGTGCACTGTCAGTGGACGTTTTTATCCGTCATCTCATGACTTCATAGTGGAGGCAACTGATGCTTTCAGACAGGGTAGTATCAGTAACATTGCCAGATGTCTTTTGTGTCTAGTATTTTTGTATTTTGTCTGTCCGGTCTAAAAAATTCTACAAATTTTTGAGGTTATATAAACTGTGCAGTTTTTTTCAACCCTCATTAACTCTACCAATTAACGATCAACCCTAATTAGCAATTATGACCGTTCATTAACGTTAAAATAATAATTATTTGCTTTCGAAAACTTTGTAACTATTGTGGTCTATTAAAAGCATTTACAAACAACATTTTTATTATTTAACAGGAAGGTGGGAGACTACCAGTTGAGTTGTACGAGTTACGTAGTAATGATTCAATTCTATGCACACGTCTGATTCAAATAAAGGCTGATGCTTCATTGCTTAATAGTGCTTTTTGGTAAATATATTTAAAAAATATATTTTCTTTTTGTTTAAATTAAGTCTCCCATTCTTGGAAGTCAAAGGGATTAATGCCCATACAGCCAATTATGTGTTGATTTTAGTTACATCCTAAACGTACCGTTAGAGGGCGGTAGTGACGAATCGTCAGCTATAGTCTACGCTTGGATTGGCGAAAAAAGTGACCCTGATTCTGCGAGATTGATTGAACAAATTGCTGAAGAGAAATTTAATAACCCATGGGTTAGTTTACAGGTAAGGCATTAAAATAAAGATGTTGGTTAACTTTAGTAAACATATAAAACACTATAAATACATATTTTATGAATTAGATTAAAATATTTACGATATGACGATAATGCAAAAAAATGTATAATGCTTTGGATGAAGATATTGACTAAAGAATTCGTAGAAATGGGAAGTAATAAAAGTGAATAGGTATATACCTTTCAAATCTACAAACCAGGAAAGCAAATGATTTACCGACTGACTGATTTTCCATTGCTTGTGTGATACTCATCCATACTATTTCTAGATATTGAACGAAGGTAGTGAGCCAGACAACTTCTTCTGGGTGGGTCTTGGTGGTCGTAAGCCCTACGACACTGATGCTGACTTCCTCAACTATTCGAGATTGTTCCGTTGCTCAAATGAAAAGGGATACTTTATAGTTTCAGAAAAATGCACTGACTTTTGTCAGGTAAGTTAAATTATTATTATAAAACTGTTTTGTTTCGAATGTAACACTCAAAGTAGCCAGGTATAACAAGAGGAGTGTGCATTGTCAACGTGGATTTTTTGTCTCTTCAAATTGGTTTAATAGTATTAGGTGTTACTTTGCGGAAATCCATAACCAAAATTATAATTTAACCAAATTTTTAAACAGAGAGGTTTTTGCTTGTTGAAGGGTCCAACATTGACAGCTGATGTGTGACTGTGTACCTAACCTCACTAACATTGATTAGCAGAAATTAGTTGCAAAGTAGTGTTTAAAAAATAATTTTCTTCAAATCGGCATTGCTCAATTAATCACTGCCTGTAGATTTTTTCTGTGATAGCAGTTGCTTCCGTTCGTGGACCGCACTCTAACTGAACTACCGCGAAGTGTTGTCATATGCAGAGCTACAATAAAAAAAAATATTATCTATATATTGATTTTTATTTGCACTAAAATAAGGTGACCAACTATTTTTTGTTCAAAAAGAGTACACAACTACGTATAGGGTTGCCAGGTTGCCAAACCTAATACCCGAACAGACCAGCCAGTTTGACCGGACATTTGGGTAGAAAGGCCGGACACCCTACATTATTGAGGATTCTCTCAGTATTAATAAGTACGACCAAAAAAAAAACAGCCGTATGTGCGCGCGAAATTCAAATCACTGTCAAACTCGTGTCTGGTGTTTGCCCTGTCCTCTGACGGCCGGAAACGGCAAGCAATATGCGCGCGTAAAATTCAAATCACTGTCAAAATAATTTTAAATATATATTACTCGTAGTTAGTCGATGGTTTCCTTGAGAATTTTTTGTTTGTGTTTAGGATGACCTTGCCGATGATGATATCATGATTTTGGACAACGGCGAGCAAGTGTTTCTGTGGCTTGGCGCCAAATGTTCAGAAGTTGAAATCAAACTCGCGTATAAATCTGCACAGGTAAATATTAGTTTACACATTATAGATAAACCATTTCATATAAATTTACTTGCAAAATAGTATTGATATTGTAGAAAAGTTAATGCAAAATGTATATGTTTTAAAACAGGTTTATATACAACACATGAAGACAGTGCAGCCGGATAGACCAAGAAAATTATTCCTTACTCTAAAGAATAAAGAATCCCGTCGGTTCACAAAATGCTTCCATGGTTGGGGTGAACATAAAAAGCCACCAGAGTAAACAAGCACAACCGATTCAGGTTACAGGTGCAAGATGTCTTAACACTTGAAAAAATCCCGCCTCTTTCTTTTCGTGTGACCTCTTCCCGTCTGCTTCACCATGCTCAGGGTTCTTCCACTAATTGCTGCTGTCTGAACCTAAACCTTACCCAGCCAATTCCACGCTAAAGACTCTTGTTTTGTTAATGGGATTTGATGTTTTTCGTTCAATCAAGTGACGACTGTTAGCCTAAGAAACTTGTCTTTGATACTCATAGTGTAGGTTCTAGTCAGTCGCATGCACTTTTATTAGTTCTGAATAGCACTAAGTATCTGTAAAAATAATTCAAGGCGAATTTCTTTAGTTTCTACTTCTGAACCAAATTGACAGCATTTTTATTAATATTTTATTCTGAAGGTTTGTTTCTATAAAATGTAATATTAGGAATTTTAAACAAAAAAGGAATTTAAAAAATATATCTAAATTATAATTGTAACTATTTTTCGAAAACCTTTTTTTAATTAAATTAGTTTTTAAAATAAAAAGACTGATCCATGTCATTTAAATTCATTTTTATTATCTCAACAATTAAAAAAATAATTGTAACATGACTAGCACAGATATAAACTGCATCTTATTTTTATAAAATTAAACTATTCTGTTATCCGGGGCCTAACCTTTTTTTTAAGTGTCAATTTTCATATTTTTATAGTTGCATACTATTAAAGAAAACAATAAAACAAAAAACCAATTAATATATAAACTATTAGACCCGGTATAAGCCCCATTCATCCTATCTTTAACACATCTTATGTTCAGCACTCCTGAAGTTGAAGCAGAAGAATTTGTTCACGTCTCAGTGACGCAGCATACAGAACGTTTTTTTTACTTTTTAATGGGAGAAATTTTTATTATAATCAAATCATGTCAAATAATACACTATTTTCTACTCAACATCGATACCTATACACAATTTAAGCATTTATAACTATTTTTATGCTGTAAAATTTGCATGATTGCTTTTATAGTTAAGAAATTGTGAATAGAAGAGATTTTATTATGTAAATTTTGTATTATAATAGAGAAGTTTTATAAATCTATATATGTATTATTATTATTAAAATACTAATTAGTTCTAGATTTAAACAAAAGAAGTGAGGATTAAGAAAACTTAATTAGCCGACCCAACAAGCCACTGAAGGACCAGAGTACATATGACATTGGTACCAGTTAGAATTTAGTGGGATTTGAACATAAGTCCTTATCGATCTTGAGTTCACATATTCTGCTGCGCAACCGTGCTAAAGATTATTTTCTCATTTCCGAAACAATAGTGGTGTAATTTTTTGGCAATAATATTTTTATGAAGGCTGAATTAAGTGCCCTCATCATTGTTTTCAGATGATCTGGAATCTTTGCTTCTAAATCGCAGCTTAAATGTTAAAATAATATGGAAAATCTAAACAAAAATATTTAACAAATATAACTTATGCATAAATTTTATCTAGTTATTTTATTTATTTTTACCTGAAACAAGAGAGTTCAAGTCAATATTATGATTAGTAAAATTGTGGAGAGCTTGACTAGATATGATCATTAAAATTGACGTGTTTATAAATAATTCAGACTTACGAGATTTAGTCGTCGTCATCATCATCGTCGGATGGAACAAAGAGCTCATTTTCCTCTAAGAAGTTCGCGATATTCTTACTAATAGCCGCCCCAATGAGTAAACCAGGAATCACAGCGCCAATAATCCCTAGGATACCAAAGGGAGTTTTCTCCGGCTCGGGCAAGATTGCTCCAGTCGGCGTTTGTGTAGCCGTGCGTTTCGGGACATTGTTTGTAACAAATTTTCTAGTGTTAAGAAATAAACGTGAAATTCTATTCACTGGCATGCTAGTTGAAAAGAGTTTAGTCAGAAAAATGCTATTTTTACCACCACTCAACCAGCTGGTCAGTTTGACAACTGTTCTTTTAAAAAAAACAAGCCAGAGGAGCTCATTGTTTGAATTTTTTAAAATTATTCAAATATTTGTTTTAAACTGTATATACTGAGGTTTTCAATAAGTCACATAAATAATACATTAATAAGTAAAAAAATATATCAACTATTCTATAATATTTTTATAGAAAGAAGATCAACTATTCATAAAGCAAAATGGAGAAGCAATGGCCTAAACGTCAAAATTAGTTGCCCGTGGTTGAGTTCACATACTTAGCATTCGCCGAAATTCGGGAAAAACTGAGTTTTGTTAGAAATATGCTCGAAATATGATAAACATTTGGCAAAATTAGGTGGTTTAAACTTAAATACCAATAGTATATATTACAGCATAATGGATCCTGTATTAAGTACTTTAGAAGCTCTATTAAGTGAGTAACTAAATACTTTTTATTTGATAAAAATAAGTAGTGTTATTTGTTACGATTTTGTTACTTTAGTAATATATTTTGGGTAGATAGTTTGATAAGTTCATTGTGTTTATCAATGCACGTTCGGGCTTTGCCCGTGAAGTTATTATCGATCTCGTTGACGACTATCACACAACAGGGTTTTTACGATTTATACAAAACGTATTACATTTGTTATTGTCTATAAACAGTAAAGGCGACCTACAAGACCTTGCCAAAAGTTGATGAGTCAGCAGTAAAGGCATTTTGTGCGACGGTCCGAGATACAACAGATGCCCCTCAGTTGGCTGCTCAAGTAATAGCTGCACGCATGCATTCTTTGCATCCTCGTGAAGCTATGCTCGCCCTTGAACTGTTAGATCGATGTATGCGTGTGGGGAGCCACACATTTCAAGCCGAAATTGGCAAGTTTCGCTTTCTAAATGAAATGATAAAGTTGGTTTCACCAAAATATTTTGCAAACAGAACAGCACCTGAAGTTCGTGATAAGGTAATCATTAATTTCTTCTCCAATATTAAACATTCAAAATGGGCAGTCAATTATATTTTTTATAAATACTTTTGCATATAACACTTTATTTTAATAGTAGCTCGGCATGTGATCACACTGTTTGAGGTATAGCATCCTCTATGAGCAGAAATAACAACTACCACAGACAAATGTGCATGCAGCAGTCCGCAGCTGATTATAATGAGGAGTGTCCTCTGTCAATAGTACACATTTGTTTACTCAAGCCTGCATAGTGAAGGGTACTATTGCCTGCAAACAAGCAGTCAACCACCTGCAGAGGGGGTCACATTCCATTCAAGAGCAATTATAAAAAATGCTGATTGTTTTGGTACAAAGACCTGTATACATGCAAATATTTATGTTTATTATCTATAAGTATGTGTTGTATATGTTATAATTACAATATTTATAGGTACTTCAGCTTCTACGTCATTGGGCCTACACCTATTCAAAAGAAAGCAAATTTTACATTGCATATGAAATGTTGAAGAACCAAGGTGTGGTTATAGAGCCGACCCTCCCTCCCTTGCCTGATGATAGAACTAAGAACTCCATATTCGAAGATGAAGAGAAATCTAAATTAATAGGCAAATTACTTCATAGTAATAAACCGTCAGACTTAAAGCACGCTAATAAACTCATTAAGTCTATGGTTAAAGAGGTGAGTCTATGTTTTATTAACCTACCACCCGTTATTTGGCGACATCTGGTTGGTTGTGAAAAAAAACCAGCAGCTTTTTTAGTCTCAGGAGGATGACAATGAGTTCTGCCCACTTTCCATGCTCACTCCGAACTTCCATACTTGGTAATACAGTAATACCCCCCTTTACGTGCCGCAAAAATTCGCGTTAAATGAAATTCATGTATAAGGAGGTCATGTTTAATCATAACCAAAACTCAGTACAAAATGCAAATCAATACATACTTTAATTCTAAAAACACATTATGCATTTTTTTTTATGGAAAAATGTACCTATCTATTGCCTTCTTGGTTGCGTTTTGTTTACGGTCTTGTAAAATATTTTCATAACATGCAACACTGTTTTTTATACTGATTGACACACGGTTAAAACATCACTGCATGCTCTGCAATATGTCCAAACCTGAATAAATCTTTGAAAGAGCCATTTTAGCGCGTAAAACCGAAACCCCGCATAACGTGGTCGCATAAAGCGGGGTGTTATGTATAACAGTTATTTTACTTTTGTATAATATACATTTTTTTATAGGATGAAAGAATAACTAAAGCTAAAACTCGTCGCGAACAAGAGATAAATTTGGCTTTAGATGCAGCTGGTTTACTCAAAGATATGCTACGTCGAGCCCCTGAAGCGTCACTAGATGAACGACAATTAATGAAGGAGTTAGCTGCTAGTTGCTGGAGACAACATATTGTGTTAAGACGTTCACCACCGCCTAATATTGCTGATACTGATTATGAATTTGGTATGAAATTATCTCCTCTTGCAACAGGACATTTTTTATTTATTTAATAATATCATTTAAAAAATTATGGTTATTATCAACAATCAGTCTATTGGTTAGAAACTGGCCCTAAAGGGTGAAGGGCGAGTTTAATTCTTTGTATTTATATAGATGACAAAGCATAAACAACCACAACCCATAATAGCGGCCGTGGTCTAGTGGTAAAACGCGTGACTCACAATCGATGAGACCCGTGTTGGAACCTCGCTAATTCTGACCGGTACCAATGTAACTTTGTTATATGTACTTTGGTCGCTCTATAGGCACTATTAAAGAGTGGTAGGCAGACTGATGATGGTTATTTATCCTATCTGCCGTCCTGGAGTAGTACCACCATTTTCGAATGTAACACCCGTGAAGTGACCGTGCCCGATCTGCACCTACCCTATGTGTGCTTGGCCTTAACTGATATACGAGTCGGTTAACAATAAATTCAAGTACTAATTGTAGTAAAAAGACTCGGTAATATGCTCAAACCTGAGGTTGGAAGAACTTCGTCTTCTCTGTGATAGCAGTTGTTTTCGTTCATGGACCGCACTCTAGCTTAACATCAGGTAAAAAAATACAGCTTTTTTTACATTATTTGTTTCCCACAGAAATTATGAATGCCTGTGACATATTAGAGGAAGTAACAATTGATTATAATATATTTATATCTGAAGAATTGAGAAATAATGCTGCAAAAGAATCGGACGCTAAAGAGGAGGAGGGTACACTACTTGACTTTGCTGGTGCGAGCAGAGGTGACAATGAAGCTCCTAAAAATACTATTGAGCAATTGAGTGATATATTTAAAGTTGAAACTGGTTCTGGTGTTATGGAGGTGTTGCAGCCTGTTGCTATTCTTCATAATGGTGAGTATTGTTCATCTGTTAGTAATTACGCCGAGACCATAATGGCTGCAAGTTTTGATTCGGGATGAATTTACAGTGTGGCGCAATAGAACGTGCATATTTTAAAAAAATATTAAAAAATAAATATAAAAGGTATAGTTAAAATAAAAATGAGGCATTGTAATGTTATAATTGAAGTTTATGTTTTAAAAATTACATCATCCAAATGATGACCCTCTCTACGACGGCACTCCCCTAACCGCAAACGGAAATTATGGAAAACTTTCTTCAATAATGTTGGTGTAAAACTAATGCTTGCAAAACTAATGTCGGTCGTCACGCTCCTATTTCTAGAATGTGTTCCTGCTACAATGAGCTAAATGCAGAACTCCCCGAACTTGATATATTTTTTAATAATGTCACTCATTTCAAAAGTATACTTTTCAAACATTTTGGTTCCCCACTAGTTCTTTTTTGTCTATTATTGTTACATGCATATTATTGTCATAATGGGTCTGTAATTTTCATATTGTTATAGTTTAAATATATTTTTTAATAAGTTTAAAACCAATTATAAATATTATTAATTATTATATGTTGATGACAACTTTTCTTGCGAACGTTGTGTAATTGACTGTAATTAGCTGGTACATCAGTTATTATTTTTTAGAATAAGTTATAGTATAAGTTCAATGTACTCGCTGTTGGTGTATCTAATTTGTATAAATAAATAAATAAACCGTAAACCGTCAAAATTATCGTTACTGGAACAGTGAGAATCCCAAACTCAAACAGATGCGGTTTGCGGTTAGGGGAGTGCCGTCGTAGAGAGGGTCATCATTTGGATGATGTAATTTAAAAAAAATAAACTTCAATTATAACATTCCAATGCCCCATTTTTATTTTAACTATACCTTTTGTATTTATTTTTTAATATTTTTTTTAAATATGCACGTTCTATTGCGCCACCCTGTATTTGTCAATTCTATGTAATGTGTGTGCCTTTCTTGAGTATTCGGTCAAGTTCCTCTCCATGCCTCTGTGCAACTATGCTGATGCAATAGTTCTATCTTCTAATTTAATCTTCATATTGATTTTAGAGGAGAAGGAGTTGGCAATTGAAAAGCCAAAAATTGAAGGATGGGATGAGCTGGACTCACTTGGACAAGAATTACTTAAAATGTCTCTTCCCGGGAATTCTAAAAAGAGTGATGGTGGATTTAATGGGTAATATGACATTATAATTACGTTTGATACAAATGCTAACTTTCTTTTTTTTTTATTATTATAGCTCGGCATGTGACAACACTCCGCCTGATGTAAAGCTAGAGTGCGGTCCATGAATGGAAACAACTGCTACTACAGAGAAACCTGTGCGGGCAGCAGTCACCTCCACTATGCCGGCTTGAGGAGATGAGCATGTACCATCCAGATTGACAGAGCACACTCCTCTCGCTATACCTGGCTACTTTCAAACTATTCCCGTAACTCTACAAGGTCACTTCACTGGTGTTACATTCAAAATTCATTCGAAAAATAACTAATAAACTTCAATACAAACTTTTTTTTTTATCCTTAATAGGCAGGCGTTTGACCACACCCTGCCTGGTGTTAAGCAGTGATGTGGTCTAAGGTGGAGCACGCCTGCCTATGAGGTACCTGTTCACCTTCGATTTGAAGAGACCTATGATGTACGTGTCGGGAAACACAACTTATAATAAAGTATACTGTATTTTGATTCTGATCTAATCTACTACTTTCTATAATTTCGCAGTAAAACAACAAAGAAAATCCCGATGAATGAGTTAGAAAAACCAACAGCTGACAATGCTAACAACAATAATTCAATATTGGACATTGATTTTTTTACAAAAAGCACAGAAACACCACGTACACCAAAAGACGTAACTGATGACGTCATGGTCGATATAAGTATTAACGAAAAAGCAACAGCTAACAATTGTGAATTAAAAATCGAGAAGGAAAGTAAAAAGACTAGTCTTAAACCGTTGTCAGATATTTATGTTACATTAGATAAAGTGACACCGGGGAGAATGGCTCCGAGGGTTGTGTTTGGGGAAGATGACGGGTTATCTGTTGTGTTACACTTTTGTAAGGATAAACCGCGGGAAGATGTCAATGTTATTGTTATTTCGACTACCAGTAAGAACACTTCTCCTATTGAAGATTATAAATTTCAGGCTGCCGTTTCTAAGGTAATATTTGTTAATTATTTTTTTTCATTTAATTTTTATCAATTGTTGGAGTTTACGAATGGTAGGCAGACTGATGACGGTTATTAGCCCAGTCCGTTGTCGTGGTGTGGTACTACCACTTTCAAATTACATATGTGAATTTATCGCGTTCGGAGATCAGTAGCTATGTATAAAGAGAGAAATTGTGCACATCACGACACGTTACAAGTTCACTGAAGATATATGTAACTCATTTTGTGCGATTTAATATATACTATAAGGTATATGACGATATAATTTCAGGGTTGCAAAGTACGTCTTCTAGAAGCTTCCGGGTCCAGTTTACCAGCGTTTAACCCGTTCCTACCACCGCCGGCGATAACACAAATACTATTGTTAGGTACACCAGAATCAATTAAAACGGTCACAATGAAATTCATTATTACGTACATTTGTAATAATGAAAGTTACTCCGAAATGGGTGAGGCCAACGATCTCTGTTTAGGTGACATTTAATTTATTCTTTTGTTAATTTTTTATTGTAATGACTTATATTTTTTCTTAGATATCTTGGTGTTAAGATTTTATGCGCCTTACTATTATGTTTATTGTTGTTTTATTATTTTTTTTATCTTTGCATCCGAAGCTTTCAAAACATCGAATTGAATGTAAACGTAGTAGTAAATCGCATATAATCTTTTGATATTATTAAAATTGGAAAATCTTCAAAAACATTACAATAAAAGGAGAATGCCTAAGAGAAATGGTCCCAAAGTCTTTTTCTCGAGTTTGTGAATGATTTTTAGTTCATTTTGTAGAAAAATAAATGAACATCCCTTATCATTAATCAGTTTTAATTTTTTCGTCCGAGTTATTGAGTAATTAAAGTTTTTCTAATGCAATTTTGAGTTTATGTATTGATAATTGACGATATCTGTTTTTTATGTAATTAAACATTGTCTATTGATTGGTAAATGGTGTGCTGAATAAATTAATGAAAAAATAAGTAATTATTTTGTTAACAGCCTATTAGATATCAGGTGGACCCAAAAATGGGCATTGTCCTTTGTTTAAATTACTGTATGAAGAAATAACTAAGAAAAAATATATTAATTTTCATAAATAAATGTATGTAAGAGAAACTTCTTGAAAATGTGATTTTAATTTTGTTATTTTTATTAAGAAATTATTGCAAACATTTTTTAATGGACAAACAACTGAACCGAGAGCTCAAATTATTCTTATCATTGTTTTCCCAAGTTACATTTAACTTTTTTTTACATCAATAAGGCTTAGTGTAGATTTTAATTTATGCACTCACCGCGTAAGGCGAGTTCTTTTCGCCAATCAAACAATATTATTTTTGACAGAAAGAAATTTCATATAAAGCAATTCTGTTAGCAGAAAAAACTCACTTTAAGCTGTGAGAGCGTCAATTAAAACCACAAAGCCATGTAGTCAAGAGCGTCGCCAGCAGATGGCCTAGGAGGGAAGGGCAAGTTGATATGGAGGATGAGAAAAGTATGAATTGTAGGTAAAGTACATGAAGCTTTTCACTTGTAGTACGAGCCTTACATCTACGGCGATTGTAATAACAACGGTACAGAGTCTACGTGCTACACAAGCTCTTGACTGTAAATCAAGGCAGCTGCCCCTCCCTGCTCCCCCTTGGCGACGCCCTTGCATGTAGTCTGCAATTTTCTCCCAATTTATTGAGAAAAATATCAAAAATTAGCTCTCTCTTCATTTCACTGGCATTTAATTTAATTTTTATTGTAAAATAATAAGGTATACTGTCTACAACACTATTCTTTAAATTCTAAGCCATTTTACATTATTTAAGACATTCCACTTAATCATTTGTACTTATAAATGGATCTCGATATACTATTATAGTATTAAATATTTACTATTATATATTTAATGAACAACACTTAGAGTTAGTTATTAGTATTAAAATGGAGATTTTTAGAAGCTTAATGCATTTAAACGTTGAATCTCTTTTTTCAGTATTTAAATAGTATATATTTTATTTAATCGTTCAAGGAATTGTTAAGATGTGTAATTTTTAAAAGATTATAAACATCTTGCAGAGAAAGTAATTAGGACTCAAGTCTTGCATTACTTCTATTAATGGTAGAGATAATAATTGCAAAATAAATGTTTTTAGTGTTATCTATGCTACGACTCCACCTTCTTTTGCACGTTGGCGTTAATACTAATGGCTGCATTATAATAATTAGCGCGTTAAACATTACGACAATAAAATGAGAAACTACAACAAATTAGCTTCGGCAGTAGTTAGTGCACGTTCGTCTCATCAAACCGGCATAGCGGAGGCGATTGCTGCCTGTGTAAATTTTCTGTAATAGCAGTTGTTTCCGTTCATGGGCCGCACTCTAGCTTGGCGGAGTGTTAAAAAAAATTATGACTACATTCAATGTTTTGCGTTTGAATCGGCCTTTAACGTTAACGTATAAAGTATTAACGTTAATAGGACCACATTAACGTAATCAATTAATTATTGCACTAATGAACGCGTTAAGACGCAGATGGAGCCGTAGCATTATAAATAAATGTTTTAGTTTAAATTTATAGAATTTATACTCTAGTCAAAATAATTACAAAATTACCCGTCTATTAAGGCCCATTTATTGATACGTGGATTAGGTAAAATTTTAACAATTATTCACTACATATTACTGTAAAAATTAACAAATGGTTAACCTGACAATGGATCAATTAAATGGGCCTAAAACATAAAAAAAACTTTATATTTATATAGTATATTATTTACTATGTTGATGACAAAATGTGTGGTATGAGTAAGTGGCTCGGAGACGATTTATTGCAATTTTCATTTGAAGCTATGTGAGTGAAGGAATTTGATAGAAAAAATGATTGTAGACCGGCATCTGACTGTTTACTTATTGTGACGTAGCGTGCGTTGCATCGTTTCGTCGCTACGTTGCCCCGCCAGTCTACAATAAACCATGGAAGAGTCTGAACGTCTTATAATTTCCCCCTCCTAACATCACATAATTGTTTGGTCTAAGAAACAGAGTTGTTTTGCTTTTAATGTCGCTATAATATGGATTTATCAGTATTATGGAAAGTAAAATATAATAAATAGGTTATTAGATCCGATTTCGATGAGCCGATTTGACGCATTGATATAAATATAAATAAGCAATAACGCTCCCAATGTGACGGGAGAGAAAAGATGACTGCAGTCACTTTTAGGGTCTTCTGTCAGTAGTTGACTTGACGGCAACATTGTGAAATCGTTTGAAGCGGCATTTAAAAGGATTTAAAGTTGCGATTGAAGTTGAAACAACTATCATCAAAGAAGCTGTCAAGCACATAGACCTAGTCATAGTTGACAGTGACATCTGCCGATGTGGCTTGGACGTGGTGAATTTAAATCATATTTTTTTCATGGCCATTGTATAATAGAGATAAGTTAATAGACCATCTTGTACTGTACAACATTCCATTTCCCACCAACATTAATTCATTAATTATTTATAATAGAAATAGTATATTACTATCCATTCATTTATAATAGAAAATAGCATTAAACTGTAGTTATATGTTAATCTATTTGTATTTTATATATTTATGTATCTATTTCTAAATATATCCGTTCCAATTCCTTTCTCTAACTTTGACACTGGCAAATCGTTAAATGCCAAAAAAAAATAGACCGAGCCACTTTCTATCAATAGTACACATCTATCCCAAGAACATAATAACATGGGCTTCAATAATGCTTAGCGTTTTATCTCATTTCTTTTATTTCTCGACTATTTATCTCAAGATTTTATTTTTAGTTTTAATGTCATTGTTAAGATC
The DNA here is from genome assembly GCA_948150575.1 of Tinea pellionella. Taxonomy (NCBI): domain Eukaryota; kingdom Metazoa; phylum Arthropoda; class Insecta; order Lepidoptera; family Tineidae; genus Tinea; species Tinea pellionella. The sequence goes on from OX411258.1 coordinate 6,287,753, forward strand.
TCAATTAAAAATTATTACTTTACATGAATAGTTGTTTATTATTTAGTATGAAACCTCGTATATACATTTTATTTACAATTCGTACCTACCTAAATATTACGAGGATAGAATCCCCAGACGATTTTTGGAAATAATTTTAAAATTCTACTGTCGACAAAAAAACACCACAAAAATAAAATATTTTACGATTTTTTTTAATTTGATGCTAAGATAACTGCCTAATCGTAATCGTCGCTCAAATATCTAAAACTAAGGTTAGTAAAACAGGTAATAAAACGATAATTAATATTAAGAATCATATATATATTTTACATTTTTTATAACAAATCATAAAAATAATAATTTATTAGATACAAATTTGCAAGATGTCTACCTATCCTAAAAATCTTCTCTTGCTACCTAAGTATATACAAATGATTTTTCAAATACACTGCAATATTTTACATATCACATATTTAAAAAAAAAGAGTCCATTTAATTTCTTACACAAATTTGACCCAAATAAACAAAAAAATTTACAATAGAGTCAATCCTTTTTTTATACTTTGAAATTAGCATAATTTTGAGCTGATAAATATAATTCCCAAAATTCAACACTTTTAATTCCGTATAATTTATTAATTGATTTTTTTTTCTTTATTGGTTAATTTTAATTTTAAGGCTTAACCCTATAACTTGACATCAATTACTTACAAATCAGAAGTAACATAACAACAATAACCAAGGCAAAGAATAAACCAAAATTACACAAAATAAAGGGATGAAAACAGTGTTGTAATTTAAAAAAATTGTCAGTCACTAAACCATTTGATCTCTAAATGCTAAAGCCGTGATGGGTTTCTGGTGTCCACAATATTCTCTTTCAAGAGTACCTTTCTCAACATCCCATAATCTTGCATAACTGTCCGATGATCCTGTAATATATGAAAAAAGGTACTACTTGATCAATTTCAAAAAAAAAAAAAAAAAAAAAAAAAAAAAGAATTGAAGACTACACAGCAAGCAGTGCCTGTCAAAGTAGGAATTACTGAAGGCCAGACTGCATAGGTAACTATCCCCTTTGCCTTTAACAAAGGAAAAAACAAACCTGTAAATAGATATCTTGAGTCACCACTGAAGGCAGCATCCCAAACCCATCTTTGTGCATCTGCCCTTAATTCCCGTAACCGCGACCAGTCGCTAGTTCTCCATACAGCCGCCGCGCAATCACCACTCGTCGTAACCAACATACTGGAATTGATGATGAAAATTTTATAGAAAAAACAATACAAGAGGACACGGGTTCGATCCCCAGGCCGATGTGTGCATATTGAGTTTTTCTATTAGACGTTTACAAATTAATGCCTAAAAAGAATGTGCACTGTCAACTTGAACAGTGTACTTTCGTCTTTCCAAGCCAGCATAGTGGAGGTGACTGCCGCCTGCAGACAGCTATTTGTGATAGCAGTTGTCTCTAGCTTAACATGAGGTTACTAGTTTAGTTCTTTACCTCAATGCATTTTCACCAACTATAGCCAAGCCTTTTATCTGCATTTTTTACTTACCTACTTTTTTAGCATATAGAAATGGAATACTCACGTAGAATCTGGGCTAAACTTGCATCTTAATGCATATTTACTATGTGCCTTAATATGTTTCCTTGGTTTAGACTTAGATGGTTCACCAGTCAATGTCCATATATAACAATTTCCTTTGTTATTGACTGCAGCCATTAGTTTACCTTCGGGATCTATTGCTATGTCTTGGATTGACGCTTCAGCCTCTGGTATCTGGGAATAGCAAATTATAAACTTTATAGTGGTAGAAACTCAGATTTTTATTAAGAAAATAGTAAATGATTAGTATTGTTCCATTAAAATATATTCTTTTTATTAAAGTAGTGCAACTTTACTAAATTTCTACCAAAAATAGCATTTAAAATTCCAAAAAAATAACTGAAGATAAATGTAGGAAGGAATACATACATTAATTTCTAATTGGTAAAATTATTAATAATACACAGAATTTATGTGTATTTAAAAAATATGTAGGCACTATGCAGTATGTACACATAAAGATATATTTTATATTATAGAAATAATATTTCTAAGTAAGAATTTAAAAAAATATTCATACCAATTGTTCGTTTGAATCAGTCTTTAAATCCCACATGTAAATATTCCCAAGTTGATCTCCTACCATGATTTGTGACTGGTCAGGATGTAAACAAACTGCATTTACAGGTCCCAGTGTCACTAGCATTCTTTGGCATTGTAGCTGATTACTTCTGCAATTTTTATTTCTTTATTACATGGTGGTAGAAGACGTGGACTCATGATTGTACAGAACCATGCTCAAACCTCACAAAGGTACCAATGTAACATTGTTATATGTACTTTGGTACCTCAGTATCTATGGTATAATGTAAGCAATAATTAAAAGAGAATAGCATTTATTGTGGATTATAATTAAGATACCTTAAATCCCATATCTTTGCTGTGTTGTCTTCTCCACCTGAGTACATCCATTTTCCATCTTCCTGCAAATTTAAACAAATACAATGTTTTTACCCTCAACAACTAACACTGTTATCACAAAAAAACAAAGGTTCATATTTACAATAATAAAAATGTACCTGAAATCCAACTCTTGTAACATTCTTAACAACTCTATCATAGTTAAGAACGGGATCAGGGTTGGCGCTGGCTAGATCATACATCCTAATGTGCTGATAACCACACGCAGCCACCATTTGGCCGTCTGGTGTAATATCCAATCCATTTACTTGCTAAAACCAACAAATACTTTTATAACTGTATAAACAGTCTCTGACTGGTAACAGTTATTAAGAAAACTGTACGGTTAATGTTTTTTAAAAAGTGAAATCAAATTATTTTGACATGGTTCTTCTACTAAACAAAACGAACCATCTTAAACATTCTTGTGTATGTAGTTTCTTTATTAAGAACTCTCTTATCTCTGGATCACAATATTTTATTATTGTGAAAAATACAAATACATACAGAGTCAGGGTGTTGCATTGTTCTCAAACAAACACCGCTATGTGCCTGCCATAGTTTGATCGTATGATCATAGCCTCCAGTTACTAGAATTACTGACTGACTGCCGGGTCCACTTAAACCATCTCCAGCCATTTCAAAGAAAGTTAATTTTGGTCCACTTCCTACAATTACAAACTCATAATCACTCTATACAAAATTGTTCTTCACTATGAAGGATACTCATGTTTCCTAACAGATACGTATGTTAACTTAAAATAAAAAAGGTAGTCTTTTTCATATACACAAATCAAAAATAACAAAAACAATAGGATTTACGCAGATATATTTGCAAAATATTAAAAGACCGTCCTCAAAAACAAACCACGCGCGTGTTGACAGATATTTGACAAATGGAATTTATAAAGATGATAACAAACCTACTATAAATTAATACTATTCATTACATGTAACAATTATTAAGTAACCATACTTAAAATAATAGATATATAAAAGTTTTAAATATATCAAATATAATAATTAGTCTGTGTACTATTTGTCTTTGTAAATATTAGTTGTTCTTACGTCACCGACTTTAGTCACATTTTCCAATGAGATTTCCTTTTGTATTGGCTCCATACATCTACACATGAGTGTATGGGCGGATAATTCAGATGAAACTAAGTTATAGAGATAAAATTAAATAGGAAGACGGTTGTCATTCATTACTTATTTTTAAATAACCTCTACAAAAGCTTACCTATTTATACTTATCGATTACGAGCTCGACCTTTACTATTTATGAGCCAACGCCTTTTACACTATTTCCAGACCCTATTAGTTTTTGACTAATGTGTCATTCCTGAAACAGAACCCAACAACAAGGATAACAATAGGCCCACAAATTGTATTAGCCATGGGAAAGGTTTTAAAAAAAATTACACGATTTTAATCAAAGAAATCAGTTTATTGAACATGTAAATTCCATTTTGACATGAGGAATGCTATTATTTAAAAATAACACAAATGTAAAATTTGAGAGACATCACATCAAAAACCTACCTATGAACTAACTAAAAATACAACATACACATCAAGTTCCTAAATTATTTAAATTGCCAGTGCAAATACTCACACTTACTCGTAACTTAAGCTTAACGTTTGGTACCATTATCAGCTTTGAAATTATAAATGAAGAGGTAGGTTTATTAAACAGTAAGCTTCCACATACACATATGAAAGTCTCTAATACATTTTACATAGCATTTAGGATGGCCAGTATTCAAAACCAAAATAATATTTCAGTTACAAGTAATTGAGCCAGCAAACAACTAATAAAATTTATAATTATACTGAATATATATTGCCGGTCTCAAAGTACAGTTGCTGCGCATAACACGAGCATCCTTGTCTCTGTGAACATAACGAGGAGGGCTAACTGTACAATTCCCCTGTTCATACTTGCTAATACTTAACATTATCCTATGGGCGTCAAATACAAAGCCCCGGCAGAAACTGTTAACTTTCCAAAGCCTGAAACTAACACTTATTCTATAATCCAGATACATTTTAGTAAACATTAAAGGCAAATTCAAATATATATATATATATAAAGTAAGTAGTCAATACTTTATTAAGACATGTCACACTATATTAACATAAAAAGTAATTAAAAAATAATAATAATATACAATATGAGATATAGAGATGTTATGCAGAGTTTGGAAAGTCAATACCTATACTTTGTAATAAATTAAATCGAAGTAAAATTATTCATTTTGAACAGTAAACTTAAGGGGGCTGGGAGATCATTCGCTTTCCTCTTCATCATCATCATCACCCTCGTCCTCGGACTCCTCCTTCTTCTTCTTAGATTTCTAGAAAACAAACACAAATATAAGGCTAACAATTAAAACAAACAACTAATTAATGTGAGAATAACTTACGGGAGCGGCAGTCTTCTTTCCCTTCTTCCCCCTCTTTGGCGCCTTCTTCTCCTCAGCACCACCACCATTGGCATTGTATGACTCTAAGTCCTTTGTGTACTGCTCCTTGGCTTTAGCAGCCTTCTCTTCCCAGACCTGTCACACCAAATATAATGAAATAAACACCCTATCACATATAATTATCAACTATTATATTAGTCATACTTACACTCTTGTCTTTCATTGACCTCCATATTTCACCGCCCTTCTTAGCAATCTCAGTTACTTTGATGCCGGGATTGTCGGCTTTGATCTGTTCCCTGGCGCTGTTCAACCACAGCATGTACGCGGACATAGGACGCTTAGGCTTGTCAGTCATCTTTTCTTTTTTCCTAAAATGCAACAAGCCCATTTAAAAATAACGAAAATGATAAAATACTAATATAGGTTATCAACAATAGGTTATACGGCATCTGCACAATGCACGAGAGCCCGAACAGTCTCGGTACAAGTGAAAGACATTCTATATGGCGCGGTAAAGGCGTCATTTTGGCGGGAAACGCTTACTTGGCAATTTTAATTGAAAGTATCACGTTTTTTAGATGCAAAAGGCATTTTTTAGATAAAATACGCCCAAATTAATTAAAATCAATCGATAAAATGTAAAAATCAGCTATCTCCCCATACAACGAGTTCGTCGCTCGGGGCTTGGGTCAGAAGAGCCATTTTGTTTTTACGTATTACGAGAAAAATACGCAGTAAATAAGTAGGACATTATCAGCAAATAATCGTATATACATTACTCTAACACTCGTAGAAGAACTATTTATATCGTTTAATGCAAAAGATTCGAGAAATAAATTAATGAAACGGCGTCCGTTCAATACCCACGCGTACTAAAGAAAGTATGGAGAATGAGTATGGCCATGTTTGACTACGAATTCCTACGTGGAATAGGCAATAATATTACTAATAACACTATATAATACACTAATATGAATAACAAAATACATAACTTTAAATTTAAATCAATTGGACTCACCTTATGGCGAAAATTTTGAAATTATTTTTAAACTGGTGCACAACCAAACTGCAGACCGTAGAGAACCAGAAGAAAATGTATGGGGCTCGAAGCAAATGTTCCCCGTACGAAGCTTGCTTGGAAGACCGCGTCGCGACTTGCGCGCCCTCTATCCTCGTTCCTATTGGTCAATCGGATAAGTTATACCAACCTTTCAAAGAGTTTGAAGTATAGTTGTACTACGTACGTCCGTGACGTTTAGAAAATTATGTTTAACAATTTTAAGCTCTATGTCATGGTAATACAGTACATTTTTGATAAATAATATTTTTCCATACATTTTGTAGGAATATTTTATTACGGCAAATTAAGAAAAATTAATGATTAGATATTGCTCTAAAGTGAAAACCTGAAACATATCAACATAAAGAAGCAATATTTAAACATATGTTTCATAATAAGGTTTAATAAGTACATCAAATCTGATATAGTACGATGCGGTTCCCCTTGCCCTCTCCTATACTAAAATTAACTCGCGCCGTATTCAAATGCCCGCCAACGTTTATTTTCAAAATCATAAAAAGCGCGCCAAATGGCCTGTGCGAAAGAGATGCCACTAAAACAACGCTTTCATGATAACGTTTGTTTACGCTTGAAGCTCCTATGGGACTTTAGAGATATAGCTTTTATTTTATGAGGTATAAGGCCTATGTGAAATATATTAGAGAACTTACTGACATTAGGTTCATTGTGTAATGTCATTTACTACCTACACTTGTTACTTGCTTGCTAGACTCACCGTTGTTATGAACATCTCAATATTATTCTTAACAATTAATTCTTACTATTCTTCTCTATAATTTAAATAGATTGGTAATAAAATGTATGTATGTTGCATTTGTAACGTAACCTAAGTAGATTGGCGACTATTAGGCTTGTGTTTTTACGTAGGATAGGTTATCTAGTGCTGCATCCCGACTCCTGATGAGTGCGTCATAAGGGGCAAACATCGGTGGTCACCATATAGGGAGATACCGATTTTAGTCGTGTTGGTAGGTAGGTACCTATTAGAGAGCCAAACATTACTCGTCGTCTTCCACTAGGCGCGAGGTATTTAAAAAAAAATAATGTATTGTAGGCAAGCCATGGGATATTATTACATGTTTAGGTACTATCTAAACTATTATACTTATTTATTTTAATAGGCTAGTTATTTATTTGAAAGGTAATTTCTCTGCATCTTTAAAGTACTTGCCTACCTACTAGGTATGTAGCATATTGCTCATAACACCACCACGGTAGATTACTATAAGTTTAGGTAACTTTTTTTAAATTGTAGCCCGACATATGACAACACTGCCTGAAGTGAAGCTAGAGTGCGATCTATAAACAGAAACAACTGCAGCTGCTGCTTGCTGCACTGAACTGCTATTACAGATTTTCTGCAGGCAGCAGTCTCCGCTATGCCGGCTTGAAGAGACGAATGTGCACAATCCAGATTGACAGTATTATACATTCCTCTTGTTATTAGATTCTAGGTACCTATTGCAATAGTATGGTATTGGCTTAGTGGTTAAAGGCGTGGACCAATTATAGACCCGCGTTCAATTCCCGAAAATTCTGGCCAGTGTGATATATCGTTTATTACACATTAATAGCTGAATATACGCTTTACATAAATCGACACAATCGCGTGAGCATTTGGGCAACCCCTGTGCAATGTCAACGTCGCGGCGTCTATCCAACTCTTAAATCAGAATAATGAGCAAATATGCTTATTAGCAGCCCAGACTACTGTAGTACTACCATTTTTAAGTGTACTGTGTGTTGGTCACGTTTCAGAATTAAGTTGGAAGTAGCTGGATATAGTGTGACATCTCTTCAAGGCGGCCAGACACGCGACGCGATGCTACTCGCAAACATTTTTTGTGGTAGCGGTTGCCGAATGAACGGATGTTGACCGCACTCTAGCTTAAACTGCGGTCACTTACTCGACTATTAACTATGTATAATAAAGCGTATTATTTAATAAAACATCATTTACCTATTTAGTTAAAGTAACGTAGCTATAAGAACTTAACCCACACCTACTAAAATATCAAATGGTACAAAAAAAGCGACCCTTCGCGTCGCTTTCTTTGAGGGCTTTTTGCAGTAATAAAATAATACTGTATTGTTCATTGTAACGGATTTTTATGGGAATATATTTTGTTCTTGGTATTCTCAAGGGACTGTTAATAACACGTTTAATTCCAACCATAATTCAAAAATTTTTCATTGTTTTACAAAATGAAATAAATTAACTAAGATTAATTAATAAGAAGAGCTAGAGTGCGGTTTATGAACGGAAGCGACTGCTATCATAGAAGGGGATCCGCTAGCAGGCTATGCCGGCTTTGTGAGGTGTCTCTTCACACTGCGCTTGAAGGATTTTAGGAAGGAGGAAAGACGGGCTGGGAAGGACGTTTCACATTACCTACCATTTATTATAGGAGAATCGGCGAGCCATTTTTTCCAAGTCGGAAAAATTATACTTTTGTTGTTCTGATACCCATAGTGACTGTGCATACTAAGTACTTAATTATATATATTTATTTATTCAGTTAACTTTATTATATTTATTATTATTTATTCAGTTAGCTCAACGTGGGAAAACTAAATGATCCAAAAAGATGTTTATTACTAAAATAAGGCGTTATTTGTCTAAAATTATCAATGTACAAAATGCTTTCTATAATATCTAATACCCGTATTAATTTTAAAGCTCAACATTTTACCTACGTTACACCCTTCGATAAAAACACGAAGTAGGGCGGAACAAAAAAAAACTTGAATAGGCAAGCGACTGCACACAGAGTTCCCGCTCATTTTACCGGCTTTTATTTGTTTAAAACTGTTGATAGAATATCGATTTTAGAAAATTGAATTTAGTTACTTTTTTAATAATTTTTTTGGCATTTCAGATGCTGAAGTCGATTCATTTTCATTCGTCTAAGAAAAATGGGCCCACAATTTTTTTCTCGGGTTTGTTGATGATTTTTAGTTAATTTTGTACAAAAATAAATCTACTTCCTTATTAGGTACCTACCAATCAGTTTTAATTTTTTCACCCGGGTTATTGAGTAATTAGATGTTTTCTGATGCAACATTTGAGGTTATTATTGTATTAAATAATTAATTAATTGATAATAACTGTATTTTTAAGTAATTAATAATTGGCAAATGATGTGTTGATATAATTAAAATGAATTAAAAAAACCATTAGATATTATTTTAGAACCTATCTCTACGGGAAAAAGTCGTGACAATTGTATTGTATTATTTTAGAACATTGTTTTGTTACCAAACTATTAGGTATCAAGTGGGCCTAAAAATGAGCATTCTCCTTTGGTGATTTTTTAAAATAATTTTTGTTAAATATTGATTTTTTCCAACAGCATTTATTTCATTAAAGCGGCTACACACGTTCAGTCATAACTGACACTTTTCAGTTTTGCCTACATACCTACGATTTTAACCGCAGAGTTATAATAACTGTCTGTTAAAACCGAACGTAGCTGCTTTTACGCGCGAAATTTCACCGCGATGATGGAGATCAAAGCTTTCAAAACTTTTCGTGTAAAACATAAGGAAGAATTATGTACTCTTTAACCGATCATATGTAATTAGATAATTGTTCAAATTATCCAAATAGGTAAAAATAGGACGGAGTTTTTTTTTTAAATAATTATGTACGCTGCATTGAGATATATATTATATATCTCAATGGTACGCTGTTGTTTATTATATTTTTTTCATACGCATATGTTAATAGGATTGTAATTTTAAGAGAAATTATTACATGCTCGTCTCCTCGAGCCGGCATAATGGAGGCGACTGCTGCTTGCAAAGGTTTTTCTGTAGTATCAGTAGTTTCCGTACATGGACCGCACTCTAGCTTTACATCAGGCGGAGTGTTGTCACATGTCGAGCTAAAATTAAAAAAAAAATACAAAACCTTGTGTATCGAACACCCAAGTGATATTTTTTTTCTGTTCAATATTGGTAATTTCTAGACAATTTCGTACACTTTAAAGGTACATTCATACGTTAAGCACAGGGCGGCCGAGTTCAATATTACAAAAATAGAGAAACGCCAAACTGCAAATAAGTTAGACTTGGTACAGTTATATGAAATGATCAACCGTTATAGTGTATGAGGTAAAAAAATAAAAAAAGTAAACAATTATGTTATTTATTATTTTAAAAAAAAATTAAACTAAATTCAACAATACTCTGATCACATAAAGAGATTTTTGAATTACATGTAAATTTAAAAAAAAACGAAACGGAGCCTAATTTATACAAAATCATCGTTATAAAATCTTAGTTTTTTTTTTTACACATTTTTATAAAAATACATTTATTACTTGATTAAAAACTTATAAACAGAGACAGAAATACAGATGTCCTCGAGAGCGGAGGGACGCGCCCGGGACCCCACATCGAGTCTCCGTGCGGAAACCAGCCGAAGATACAACTTCAAGTACCATACTAATAATGTTTACAAAAATCTATATAACAATTATTGTTTGTACGGTATCGATATAAAAATAACGGTACTGTTTTTCCAGAATACCAGTATTTAAAATATCGATACGATATAAACAATGCCAATTTTTGGGCCCACTTAATACCTAATAGTTTGGTAACAAAATAATATTCTTAACTAATAATTTATTTTTTAATAATTAATTTTAATTATATCAACACATTATTTAAGAATCAATAGACAATGTTTAATTACGTAAAAAACAGATATCATCAATTATTAAAGCATTTAACATAATAATAACCACAAAAATATTGCATCAGAAAACATCTAATTACTCAATAACCTGCGTGAAAAAATTAAAACTGATTGCTAATAAGAATGTAGATTTATTTTTCTACAAAATTAACTAAAAATCATCGACAAAATCGAGAAAAAAATTGTGGGCCCATTCTTCTTAGGCGAATGGGCATTCTCCTTTTAGTAAACGTTATTAGTATGGTACCATCAGTCCCTGTTTGTGAGGTAAATATAATACAATTATGAAGGCTTAAACGTTATAATTTTCTGACAAGTTTTCCAGAACAATTATTCTTTTTAAAAACAAAAAATGTATTCTTCAACAGTACTTAATGCTTATTAATACAAAATTAAAACTATTACTAAAAAAAAAATTTAATCACTCCCACTTCCACTGCCAGAATCGGAGGCGTCAGCTTCTGAAGACGACCCACTGCTCTTAGCTTTCTCTTTCTTGGATGCTTTTGTCTAAAAAAGAACACATAAAATACTATAAATGGCATACAAAAGTACACGTTTTATTTATTGCCCCGGTAGAGTTGGCATTTTTGTTCTATTGAAGCTCTGCATAGATATAAAATGGTACTAAATAATTATGCTTACCTCTTTGCCTTTCTTTTTGTCGTCTTTGCCTTTCTTTTTTTCTTCTTTTTCAGATCCAGAAGAACTTGAATCGTCCTCAATATACTCTTTACTCTTAAAATGACTTCCAGAGCCAGCGTTACTGGTGTTCTTTTTGACAGGAGATTTAGTTTTCTTTTCGGTGGCCTTGCGTTCCCTTTCTGCCTGTTTCTTCTTGGCTTTAAATTCTGCTGCCGCGCCGCTCTCTTGATATTTTTTCATTGCAACATTGTATTCCTCTTTTGATTTGGCTGCTTTTTCTTCCCATTCCTGTATGTAAGGATTTTTTTTTATTAGCTCCACTTCACAACGAGGATCTTACAGGTAAATTCTGACCAATACTAATGAACTACTAATGAAAGTACAGACATTTAAAAAAAACCAAAGGAGCACAGGCTAGGAATCGAAACTGCGAGAAACCTACAACACTACGTGATGTGTCACCGCTAGAGCGCGGTCCATCAACTCTTACATAAGACAATAATGAAATGTATACAGTAATACCCCGCTTTACGCGACCCCGTTATGCGTGGTTTCGGTTTCACGCGAATTTCACGCACTAAAATGGCTCTTTCAAAGATTTATTCAGGTTTAGACATATTGCAGAGCATAGACAGTGATGATGACCGTGTTTTAACCGTGTGTCAATCAGTAAAAAGCAGTATTGCGTGTTATGAAAATATTTTACAAGACCGTAAACGAAACGCAACCCAGAAGGCAATATATACATTTTCCATAAAAAAAAACATAATGTGACGCTACACAGTGTGTTTTTAGAATTAAAGTATGTATTGATTTGCATTTTGCACCGACTTTTGGTTATGCTTAAACGTGACACAACTTAACGCGAGTTTTTGCCTCGCGTAAAGCGGGGTATTACTGTATTTAATAAAACAAATTAAACTATACCGATTTGTCCTTCATGTCACGCCATAATTCACCAGCTTTCTTAGCAACATCAGTTACTTTAAGACCGGGATTTTCGTCAAGTATTTTCTTTCTATTTTCATTCATCCATAACATGAAGGCAGTCGACGGTCTCTTCGGAGCATTTACATCTTTAACCTTCTTAGATTTCTCTTTGCGTTTGCGCGGTGCTTCCGACTGTAAAGTATAATATTATTTATTTATGAGACAATTAAAGTGTCCCGGCTCCAGGAAAGCATCATGACTCTATGCTGAGAATACACTTAAAGATTGAGATGAGATGAAATGCATAGAGGCGCGGATTTTTTTAAACGCACAGATCAATTTAATGCATTTTTTTATTGTAGTTCGGCATGTGACAACACTCCGCCTCCACTATGCCGGCTTGGAGGAGACGAGCATGTACCATCTTAGATTGACAGTGCACACTCCTCTCGTTATACCTGGCTACTTTCAAACTATTCCCGAAACGCGACAAAGTCACTTCACGGGTGTTACATTCGAAAGTGGTGGTACTACCCCAGGACGGCATACTGGACAAATAACCATCATCAGTCTGCCTACCACTCTTTAATAGTGCCTATAGGCACTGAGCGACCAAAGTACATATAACAAAGGTACATTGGTACTGGTCAGAATTAGCGAGGTTTGAACACGGGTCTCATCGATCGTGAGTTCACGCGTCTTACCGCTACACCACGGCCGCTCCACTTTGCCTCAAATTCTCTATTTTTATAAAAAAAGCTATACATACAATAGTTTTAGCAGATTTATGTTTCTTTTCCTTCTTTTTCTTCTCTTTCCCACTTCCTTTAGACGCGTCTGAGGCATCGGAATCTTCTGATGACGACGGATTTGTGTCATATCTAAAAGAATAGAATCAATATACCAACTACTGAATAAACGATATATTTGAAGAAATTATTTGATTTGATGGGTGAAATCAATATTTGTTTCTATAAACAACGTCCACCGAAGGCCTGGACCGATGGCACTCAACGCCCTCTAGAAGCAACTAAAGTAATCCAGACATAGTTCAGCCCGTTACATTAAATTAGTGAGGGGAATATATTTGAAATCGTCAAGTAGCAATTGATTACTTTCTCTTTGTGCTGTCATACATTAGTATTTTACACACTTTAAACATACAAGTCAATATTATTAACTCAATAATAATAATAGATTCGTATACATTATCCACAAAAAAAAATCCTTAATAAACTAGTAATCAAAAGGTAAGTGTAGAATAGATTAAAATAAAAAATACTATAAAATAATATAGTAACGTAATTTGTGTGTAGCTGAAATTAGACTGGCATAAGAATAAAGCCTAAATAAAGAAAAAAAAATTGTTCTTATTTTGTAGTAAATAAGACTCACTCTTCAGCAACATCACTCTCTTTAGCTTTATCAGGGTTGAAGTCCTCGTCAGTACTTTCATCTGAACCGTCGCTGTCACTCTCACGCTCCTTAGCCTCAGCTTTCACACGTTCCAAATACGCATCCGGTTCCTTCTCAGTATCCGAATCACCAAAATCGTCATCGTAGAGTGCTTTATCCTGAAAACATAATTATTATAGCTTGGAAGCGGGAATGCGTCGATGGAAAGAGCATGTTTCGTGCGCAAGCCGGCATAGCGTAGGTGACTGCTGCTAGCAGACATTTCTTTGTGGTAACAGTTGTATGGATCATGGACCACACATCAGGCAAAGTGTTTGTTTATTGTAGCTCAGTATATGACTACACTCCTCCTGATGTAAAGCTAAATTGAGGTCCGTGAATGAAAACAACAGTTACTGTAGACAAATCGCCTCCGCTATGCCGGCTTGAGGAGACGAGTGTGCAACATCTTGTTATACATGCCAAGTTACAATAAAAATAATAATACAAAATTAACAAAATTCCCTCAAAATAACTAAGATCTCGATTTTAACCAAAATATGGAATGGAATTCCACCAATTTTGACATTTAATATTATAACATATTGTTTATAACTTATTATTAGTAATATAATAATGCCTGGTTAAAGTTTTTTTAAAGTTAAAGTCTTTATTTTTTACTTACATTTTTACCAGTATTTTTGACATGTAGTTTCTTAGCGGTGATGTAATTAAATAACTTGTCGTATTCGCCCTTCTCTATACTACTAAATGTATGAATACTGCCAGCCTTCAATTCTATTTCGAAATCAAACGATCTGAAATTAATAAATAAAATCTATAGCCGGGGTAATATCTAGTGGTTTTCGGGATACAGGGTATAGCGAGAGGAGTGTGCACTGCCAACCTGGATGGTGCACATTCGTCTTCTCAAGCCGGCGTAGGGGAGGCGACTGCTTGTGAATTGACAGGGCTCACGTTTATTCCAAAACGCGACTAGGTCACTTAAAGAGTGTGACACTCGAAAGTGGCACTATTCCAGGATCGTAGACTGACCAGGTCTAATAACCATCATCATTCTTACATAAAGGACAATGTCAATTTTTGGACCCATTTGAGATATGTTAGTTTTTTAACAAAACAATAATCTAAAATAATATCTTATTTGTTAATTAATTTATTTCAATTATATCAACACAACGTTTATCAATCAATAGACAATGTTTAATTACATAAAACACAGACATCATCAACTATTGAAGCATGTAATATAATAATAACCTCAAATATCACAAAAAGTCTAATTATTCAAACATTGGGGTAAAATAATTAAAACTAATCAGTGACAAGGAATGTAGATTTATCCTTCTACAAAACGAACAAATCATTGACAAAACATGAGAAAAAAAAATTGTGGGCCCATTTTTCTTAGGCGTATGGACATTCTCCTTTAACTTTTATTATTTGATATTCCTAAAAAAGTTCTGTTCCAAATGATTACTTACTTAGTTGATGAAGCGCCTCCTCTAGCAAAATTTACAGATGCAATCTCTTCAAATCTGATATGTACTGGTGGTTTATGTACATATATGAATCCTTTTTCAAGAGGATATAAGTACCCAGCTGCTGCCTTATATGAACAAGCTATTGCTGGCGTTTTGTGATGGCTGTAAGTCAATGTTTTCAAAAGAGTTAGTAGAGAAGTTATCTATATCTAAGTTACCTCTATGGAAAAAGGGCTAACTTACACATACCGCTTTCCAACTACAAAACAATGGTTGTAATGGTTTTGTGGGCGACATTAACCAGGCGCGGCGACTTTTGTCAAAATTGAGCGACTGCTGTGTTTTAAAGTGGTACACGTAAGTTAAGCCTAATGTATGAAATAATGTACTTACCCTAAGAAGTCTCCAGGACCCGTGACACGCCTATTAATGATAACCTTCATGATTTTAGCTAAAACTTCATAAGTAGGTCCGGATAATTCCTTTGAAATTTTCCCATCATATTTGTCTTTTAGTTCTGCTCTGAAATTAATAAAGGTTGCCATATTTTATAAGTTTCATACTTTATTACCGAAACAAAATGCTAACTTGTAAACTGGGTGACTTTATAACTCCAATATAGACTGGTGAAGTCACCCAATGTGTTGATGACCGCGTAGATGCAATGACCATAATTCCGCCCAACACTTTTTCATTAGTGTAAAAAGACTGGGTGACTGGGTTAATAATCATCATTCAAAGTACTATTAATACTTATGATCTTCAGGCGCGTAAGGGCTGTACCCACTACGTCAATCGATTCTTTTTTCAAATTAATACTCTAACAGTACTTACTCAGTGAAAGGCAATTCAACACTGGTCTCCTCTTCGACTCCAAACAGTAACACTAAATAATGATACCTAGTTTGACCCTGTTTAATAGGAGGATCCAATGATACCACAAAGAACATCTGTCGGGTATCTTTGTGAGGTAACAAAAACAATCTTAACACAGTTGACATTGGTATTTTGTAATCAAAGGTCTTGCCGTGAAGTTGGAAGAAAGATTGGAACACTTTGATGTCGTAGCGACCGCTAGAATATAAATTATATTAGTTATTATGGAATCAATATTTAGTTTTAAAATTAGCCTAAAAGGCAGTCTGCTAAAAGATATCCGATAATGAATGGATTTGCGAGCTTGCATGATGTCTGGCAAAGCAATGCAGGATGACAGGATGCTGGCAGTGTCCTGCTCGAGACCTACAAACTTTACCCATTGTCTGCAGGACAGTGTGTTCTGTACTCATCCTGCTTAATGGACTGCAATATAGGACTATAAATAAGGCTAACTTCAAACTGTACTATAGAGGCGAGGTGCAGCCCAGATAAATCTACTAATTTATAAGCTATATAATATATAGCTACATTTTTGAACATATTGGATTCCAACTATAAATGTTAAGGCAACTTACCGAGGTGTAAGACACTGCAATTCTCTAAATATAGCAATTGCATCACCAGAAACGGAAATAACACTGGCTTTATTCATGACTTGCTGATGGAATGCTTCTACTGCGTCCATATCACCAGCTAACTCGTTTGTTGGTATGTGAAAACGCATCTCCATTAATGAAACTGGTGTATCATCATTCTGGAATTAATAGTTGCTCTTATTAACATATTCTAGGAGTCGCCGAGCTGCATTGATGAGAGAAAATCCCACTTGAGGTACCGGGAGGTGTCTGGTCGCCGCAGCACAGATCTCCTTATAGTAGACAGACTGATTGGAGAGATTTTGGAATAAAAGGAGTCACCAAACAACAAAGGTTCTTTATAATTAAAAAACAAAGTAAAGCAATGACATTACACGATTTTCCCTCCAAAACTCCATAGGAAGTTTCAGTAAAGGTACTACCACTTGGTACACACACTGAAGCAATTTTTGACTTGACTGTTTAGTGTGATGAATGAATGACTCAATATTATTAAATTAATGCAAAATTTTTACTTTGACACTGGCAATTCTTATAATGCCATATAAAACTAAAAAGTAAAAACAAAACTACAATTAAAATATCTCAAACAAAAAAAAAAGTGTTTTACCTGATGAAACTCAAGTGTAACTTCATTCTTGCCAGTATTACATTGTGATACATAATGTAGTGGTATTTCAAAGGCCGTATTTGAACCAACATTAAAACTTAATAATGCACCATTAAATTTTGCCGTACCCCAATTCCAACCTTTAAGTGATAATTCTTTTTCTAGCATATCTTTATTGTAATTAGATTTGAAGAATTTGGCGACTTTTTCTTGTTCCTGTAATATTTAATTGCATAGTTTAGTATTTGTATTAAATATGAGTAGGTTAAAACAACATGTGATCGGAATAAGGAAATATGCATTTATTGCTTCTTTTCAGGGCTTGTACTTGAAGGTAATTTTAATAGAAACTTGTAAACTTACCCCATCTTTAAATCCACCATATCTATGTAAAGTGCCATTTTTCATGAAGATTCTTAGACCCCAAGAGCCAACAAACTTTTGAAAGTTTACAAGATCTATGTCATTTGATGATATCTGTTCAACTTTGCCGGTTTTACTATTCTTAAAGACTATATTCTGGTCTGTCATTTTCAGCCTGCCTGGAACCTAAATAATGGAAAAGTTTTAAAGTATATTTCGACGGAAACAAACATGAAAATTTGGAAAATTACTCACCATAGTCCCTTTGATTTCAGCAGATACATCATTGTATTCAAGGAACTCCATTTTAATATAATTGTTGGCGATTCTAGAATGGAAAATATTAGCAATTTGCGAAGAAAATTACTTTATAGAAAGTAATATATTTGAATAACCGCAAACAACAATACGCTCGGACCAAAGACTAAACTGACTTTTTTTTAAACGTGGTAACCATACAACACTAGACAAGCAAAGAACAATTTATAAATATATGAAATACCGTTTTGGTTGTCTTTGGTCAGTCGATTTCTGTCAGCCGCGCGGGTGGTTGTCTGTCGCTGCTAATTCTGCTGAATTATTTATGTTTTGTTTATATTGTGCATAATGTCTGGTTGATATTAATTTATTGTTAAGTTATCTGCATCACAAATAATTGTACTGGTATAGTTGTGTTATTTTGAAACGGACTTTGTGCGGTGCCGGTTTACTTGCGTTTTTTGTTGCTTGTTTACCATCTGATTCTTCATGAAAAAAATCCATGGCGTCACTTTCATTACCCCGAGTTCTTCAATTAAAGAAGAATAGTATTGATGCTGAGAGAGAACATTTCGAGAAGTTTCAGGTAGGAATAATTGAAATAAAAAGTAAAAGTTTTCAAGGTTACCTATGTGCAATATTGATACCTTTTTGCGCGAGAATCATAGGTGCAAGATGTTATGACATCTATAATATAGGAAGTATTGCCGTTTGATTCATCAAAGTGTTTACTATTTAGGTCCTAAAATATCTTTTTGTCTTTATTAAAATTTAAGCCATACTCATAAATTAAATACATCAAAGAAATTCAATAGCTGCTATGTAAATTATAACATCTTCTGCAAGGGAACTTCTAGGAACATAACATTTAAAGAGTGGTAGGAGGACTAGTACCACACTTCCAAGTGTAGGAATAGTTTGGAAGTAACAGTAACATTTGTGTCAAGCTGGCATAGCAAAGACGAGTATAACTTAACAGTTGCCGCTGCTCATGTATTAAAATAGTTAAAATAAATAAGTAAATAATTAACGTGTGCTTTGGAAACCCGAGACACGAGATAACAGTATGGAGACCAGCGGCAGACTAGTGAACAAATCAAAATGACTGTGCTATCAATTCTATTTGTTTATTTAATTGGAATGTTAACAGTATGCTTTCATTTAATTAATAAAAACAAAATGTTAAATAATAGAAAAATAAAGCCTTTTTAAAATATAGGAATTTATAATACTGAAGCGACTAAACCAAAAAAGAATACTTATTCCTCAACACAGAAGAACCTTTACCAAAAAATGTTTAAACTTTCCTCCGAGAGAGTCCCCAAACACATCCAGTTTCTAGACATGTGGGTAGTTCAAGGCTATGTGAAAATTGGTCTCAGATCTGGGTGTTTGTGTAGTCCTTGTCCTTTGAGCACTACTTGAGAGTTAATTTATTACAATTATTTGAATAGTAGTTGTGATTCACACATGATTCTATCTAGGTACATATAAAAGTCGGATTGAATCATTAAAGTTTTTTTTTTACGAAAATCGTTTATCGCCAGTTGTAAATGCGGTCGCCGTATTACGAAGGAAGTTGCATGATGATTACTGGTACCAATGTATGTCACTTACGTCATTAAACTGTGTACACAACTTCGTATAATCCAATGTATAGAATATGTTGCATCTACTAAAATATGCCTCAGATTAATTTATATCTATTGTTTTTACACCACACCTTGTGTGTTTAGCGGTTGGTTCAGTGTATAATCTGACACACTTGTATAACACGTAATGAAGATTAGCATAAGGCGTTGCCGGGTGTTAGACTGATCGTCCACGTGAACGATAACGTAATGTCGGCGGTCGGACGATTCTGTCCGATAAAATTATCGGGCGGAAATGTCGGTGGACGATATGACCGCCATCGGTTGTTTCGAGTGACACTGTAGAATTAATGGAAAATAATGCAGGAAAATTTTGTTGTCTGTACCGGTCTTACACGTGCGTGTTTAGTAGGTATACTCGTAACGAGTTTTCTTTATCTAACAGTGGAAAGACATGGTCTGATGGTGATGAATAAGGTCCTTCGCATACAGTTGAATTTGCAAAACAGACGGACAATGCCCGTTTCTTTTTTTATTAATTTATTTCAATCATATCAACACATCGTTTATCAATCAATAAACAATGTTTAATTACATTTAAAAAAAACAGTTATCATCATTTACTATACCTACATTTAATATAATAATAAACTCAAATATTAATTTAGAAAAAATTAAACTCAATAACACGAACGAAAAAATTTAAAACCAATTGGTGATAGGGGTGTTTATTTATTATAAAATCATTGACAAACTCGAGAAAAAAATTGTGGGCCCATTTCTCTTAGGCGTATCGGCATTCTCCTTTGGAAACGCAATTCCGTGAACTGTATTTGGTGGGCCCAAGAGATGAATTATTGATATATCTACTTAGTAAACAATTTTCACTACTAATTATTTTGCGTTTAAATGAATACAACCTGGTTTTTAGCAACTTAAAAGTACTTAATCTGTCATCGTGACGGGGGAAATAAATAGTAAGATTGGGTAACAATAGGGAGTCTTACAATAGACTAGACGTTACGTGATGAATTGTGTTTTTTAAAACAAAGATTAGGTATTTCGCAAACAAAACTTTAGAGCTAAATTCAAATTCTTATTTCATGTAGACGTTGGTGCTCCGAAATAAGTCGCGGGTATCAAGAAATTTAAGTTAGGCTTCTACTAATTTTTTTTGGGGTAAAAGTACTTGTATTTATAATAGGTATTTGCCTATCTAGGCACGTATAATTAAAAACAAACATTATGATAACACTCCGCCTGATGTTAGGCTAGAGTGCGGTCCGTGAACGGAAACAACTGCTACTACAGAGAAATATCTACAGGCATCATCCAGATTGACAGTGCACACTGTTTTAGTACCAGGCTACTTTAAAACTGATCCCGAAACGCGACAGGGTCTCTTCACACACGGTACATTCGCAAGTGGTAATGCTACCCCAGGGACGGTAGACTGGGCTAATAACTAATAACCATCATCAGTCTGTCTACCACTCCTAAATTATAAATGTAGATAATTACATGAAGTAGCCTCGTTGGTTGAACGACGCAGCTTGCAGGAGAGAAGTGACATCTGCCGCCCTATTTTAAGAATGCTAAAATCAGATATTCTATATTTGCATTTCTCTTTACTATTTTATAATGCTACGGCTCCATTTGCGTCTTAACGCATAAATTAATGCATTATGTTCTATTATTGTCAATACTGTTGGCATTACACGTTAACGGCTAACTCGGCCAAAACCTTTGAAGTAGCCAGTTTTATATTTTAACGCACTGATTATCGTGCAGATTAACGCTAACGCTGATGGAGTCGTAGTATAACAATAACTTAGTTATTGTTATTACTTAGATGTATTTAAGGAAAAACTATACATTTGATAAATTATCATTATCGGTATTAGATAATTTAGGAATCAATCGCGGTTGGTACGTGACGCATAACCGATATGTTATCTCTCACATTGTTAACACCAGGTCGGTCGGCATAGTGAAATTTCATTGTACTTCTTGTGAACGTTAAAATATCATTTGAATTGTAAATTTAAACGTAATGATTAGAAATAATTACTACGGGTGCGATTAATTATATAGGGTGTGAGAAGAGAGGCGGTATTCCTGCGAATCAGAAGTTTTAAACACGATTCAGATGAGGTATGAATGTATTTATTTTTGACATTTATTGATCTAGTATCAACTGCATAACATTATGTTACTATTATTTGTTATATATCGGATTTGTTATATAGGTAGAGCGCTTATGTGATTGACAGACTGATGATGGTTATTTGTCCAGCCTGTCGTCCTGGGGCAGTACCACCACTTTCGAATGTAACACCCGTGAAGTGACAATGTCGCGTTTCGGGAATAGTTTGAAAGTAGCCAGGTATAAGAGAGGAGTGTGCACTGTCAATCTAGATGGTACATGCTCGTCTCCTCAAGCCGGCATAGTGGAGGCGACTGCAGCCCGTAGAGATTTCTCTGTGGTGGCAGTTGTTTCCATTCATGGACCGCACTCTAGCTTTACATCAGGCGGAGTGTTGTCACATGTCGAGCTACAATAAAAAAAAAGTGGAATCCATAGATCGTTTTGGATTTACTTTGAATAAGTTTTTATTAACTTTTAATCTTGTGTGTATGGTAGTGGTTTAGTAAGTTAAAAGGCATTATGTTATCATCACTATCGCTCTCAAAGGTTAACGTACTCGGATCTTTTATATAATGCCAAGTTGAGTGTACATACAGGCAAACAAAGACTAGGTGAAAATATTTACATTATTGTAGAATTTATTTTTGGATTAATTATTTTGTATCTACGCTTCGTCGTATTTTCTTTTCTGTCTCGGATAATAAATAATGTTGACATAGAGACTGTTATGAACAGTTAAAAACTAATTAAATGAATGGAGAATATTTTCAGCGGCCGTGGTTTAGCAGTAAGACGCGTAAACTCACGATCGATGAGACCTGTGTTCGAACCTCGCTAAATTCTGACCGGTTCCAATGTAACTATGTTATATGTACTTTGGTCGCTATTAAAGAGTGGTGGGCAGACTAATGATGGTTATTATCCCAGTCAGCCGTCCTGGGGTAATACCACCACTATCGAATTGAAGACCCATGAAGTGACCTAGTAAAGTAGCCAGGTATAATGCACTGTCAATCTAGATGGTACATACTCATCTCCTCAAGCCGGAATAGCGGAGGCGAATGCTGCTCATAGAGATTTCTCTGTAGTTGTTTCCATTTCTGGACTGCATTTCAGCTTTAAATCAGGTGTTGTCACGTGAAGAATTATTATTTAAAAAAAATTGCTGGCCATTTTGAGACCAGATGTGTTATGAATTCAATGTGTGTTTTCTATTATAAAATAGCGTTCAATGTACTGTAAAATATGATAGTTTTATTATGTGTGTTATTTTATTTTAGACAAGACAATGGATTGTTAGCGTATCAACGACCCAAACCTCATAAAGACGTCTGGGTGTAAGATTTAATGCTGTCAAATTCATTGCCGAGTTAGTTCATTGCTCGCTCGCTACAGTTAAATCCAAAATTATGAATGTTTAGGTTGATTTACAAAAATATATTTAGTTACGTATGGGAAGAACCATGTTAGTTTACGTTGTGTAGGTCATCATCAACAAATAAGAGAGTCTCGTCTCCTCAAGTCGGCATAGCGGAGGCGACTGCTGCTCGTAGAGATTTCTCTGTAGTAGCAGTTGTTTCCATTCATGGACTGCACTCTAGCTTTACATCAGGCGGAGTGTTGTCACATGCCGAGCAACAATAAAAAAAAATCCACGATCCTGACACAACTCCCTCGCTTCCTTCACATCCACAATTCTCTTCATACAGGCCCGACCGTTATGGGCTCCAGGCAGTTTAGCTTTCAAAAGGATGTCTCTGATTTGGTCGGTAAACACCCTTCTACTCGTAGATTTGCCTGGTTTAACGCATCCATTCACATCGGATTTATGAATTCCTTTCGTCAATCTCCTTGCATTCATCCTTTCCATGTGCGCTTGGGCACACAAGCATTCCTTTCTCAATCCTCGTCACTATATTTTGTGTAAGTACGATGCTATATGTCTTCCTGAAAGGTTTATACAACAATGTATTAAGAAATTCGATCAATATACACTGAGTAATACCTCGGGACACGTTCCGCAAAAACTAAGGTTTAAGCATAACCAAAAGTAAGTACAAAATGCAAATTAATACATACTTTAATTCTAAAAACACATTGTGTAGCGTTACATTATGCATTTTCTTTTATGGAAAAATGTATCTATTGTCTACTGGGTTGCATTTCGTTTACGGTCTTGTAAAATATTTTCATAACACGCAATACTGTTTTTTACTGATTGACACACGGTTGAAACATGGTCAACATCATTGTCTATGCTCTGAAATATGTCCAAACCTGAATACATCTTTGAAAGAGCCATTTTAGCGCGAAATTTGTAACTCGCTTAAAACTGAAACCACGCTTAACGGTGTCGCGTAAAGCCGGGTGTTGCTGTGTATGTATATTTTAAGTTTGTGTACTTCATTATCCAGCTAACCTTCCGCATTTCAGCACGTCGCGTCACGTCACTCGATCGTTATTATCGATAGAGTTATTGCATTGGCTGTATATTTGTAATACATTCATAATTGAACAAAAACAATGCCTTACATAATCACATCGTGCTGCCGTGCATTATTTTTGTACTGTATAATCAATAAGTATTCAAATAAGCGTTTACGAGCGGCTGTGGCCTAGCAGTAAGACGCGGGAACTCACGATCGATGAGGCATGAGTTCGAACTTCGCTAAATTCTGACCGGTACCAATGTTATATGTACTTTGGTCGCTAATAAAGAGTGGTAGGCAGACTGATGATGGTTATTAGCCCAGTCTGCGGTCCCACCACTTTTGAATGTAACACTCGCTGAGCTACAATAAAAAAGAAAATAAACGCGGGTTACAAGTCGCTCGTAAGCTGTGGGTTCTAGTTATATTTGGGACACGCTATTTAAAACCTTTGTTTAGTCATCTAGTGTGTCAAATATTTTAGTAGTAGCCAGGTATAAGGACAGCCTGCCTTTCGACCTTTGTCTCATCAAGCTGGGTGGCATAGCGGAAGGGACTGCTGCTTATAAACATTTTTATGTGGTAGAAGTGTTTTTCGTTCGTTGACAGCACCAGACTGAGTAATAATAATTCAAAACTGAGAATTTTCCGGAATGTACTACCTACTTACACGAGCTAGGAATAGGAATGAATTATATCGATGCGATACTTATTGCTTAGAGTCCTAGAACATGATAAATACCTTTGCAGGTACTAATATTATCATCATAAATTATACTTGAGGTCAGTTAGTCACCATTCAGAGTACCTAAGTCTGCTATAACGAGAAGCGTGACCTTCCGTTTTACATTGAACAAAAATTTAATTTTAATTGCGAGGCTAATTAATTCGGTAATTGCATGTAATATTTGTTATTGCATGCATTTTTGTTTTTATTTTGATTTATTATAAAATGACTTACTAATATTTAAATTTTAAATATTTTTTAAACTATTTTAAATACCGTTGTGTTGCTAGTCTATTATGTAGGAATACCGGGTACCTACCTAGTCCACTATTTCTAGTCAAAACACATGTATTTTGTATAAAATAAAATAAGAAAACAGGTTTAGTTTAGACTCCAGGATCTGAGTGTTATACTTATATAAATGTAAACGTAACGGTTAAAGTAAACGTTAACCGGCGTTCTGGTGCAAACGACCCTAAATAGCGCCTCCAAAGCGCTTTAACAACTTTGAATGAATTGGTCGAATTGAGACAAACCCGATTCACAACTGCATCTTATAAACCGGTACACAGATGGACTGTTGTTAATCGTACCGGATGCATAACAGCTTAGTCACATTCAGATATGAAGCATGTAATTCACAAATGTATAAATCAAACCATGTGAAAACTTGTGCGTAATTATGTCTACGTTTTTTCCAATTCTACTAACCTAAATACACGAAACTTTTTTCTCATTAAAAAATAAATAAATAAAAATAATATTTTATTTCTTTATAGTAATACTTTATTACTTTACTTATTTCTTTTTAACTTAAAGCGAATACGTAACAAAATTAACTGAGATACTTAAATCACCTGTCCACACGAGTTGCTCCATCGCAGCATCGTCGCGCCTGTCATTTTTGACAGTTACTTTAACCTTAACCGTCTTGGGCTGGTTAAAGTTAAAGTAATCGTCAAACTAATGTTGCTAACAAACGTATGAACGAAGCCAAATATGTTTTCTATTATATTTCGAGATCAGCCACCCTTTTAACGATAACAATATGAATTTACACGATATTGCAACGCGTGTGCCGTAAATGTAAACATTTAACGGTCATTGTCACCGTAAAAGTTATAGTTAAAGTTACAATGGCCTTCTGGTGCAAACAGCCCTTACTCCGTATAACGTGTAACGCGCTTAATAGTGCACTGGGGTCTTGTTTTACCCCCTTTGTCTCGTTAGTTGTCACAGTTTAGTTTGATTTGATTTAATTTAGGTTGGGTCTAGTGGGCTTCGACGGGCGTTTCCTGCAGCTACAGTTACGTTTGCAGCTGCATAAGTCCTAAAAATAATTTAGGACAATCACCTTGTAGGTAGGCAGCCAGACAGAGTTGCCATAGTATAGTTATTTGCTGATTTAAATTTTAAAGTCAGTAATAAGCGTTTGATATTTGGACAATGTATACCTAGGGTTTTCGAACATCAAACGCTTCCTGGGGGATGGGATGTAATGTTTTGAACGCATGCATAGCGTCTATGATGTCTCTGGAGGAGTTCTCGTTGCATTTAAATCTTGTCCTGGTGCTGGTGGAAGTGGTGTTATTGCCAAAAGTTTTTGTTTTGGTTCAGAAAACTCTTAGTGGTCCAGGACTGCTGGATCTACTTCCACAGGAGAGATTAGATATTTACTTTTGTTAGACGTTATATAGAGTTTGTAAACACAGGTACTAAACGTAAACTTGTAAAAAAAGTCAATTAAAATCACAAATAAATGCAACTTTCTCAATACGCAATTAATCTCAATTAGGGTCACCGCATTTTGTCATAATGCCTCTACCGTTGGATGATAAAATGTTGCCCGGGAGCAATCACCGCACGAACAACTTCCTTCCGCGCCTCTCCCCTTTTAAAATATCTCTCAACACATGCCAGCTGACTACGTTGTTTTGATTCTGTTACACTCGTTCATGTTGTTTTTTTTTCTAATAAAAACCACATACAATGTTTATTTTAAGGTATTGGATTTTAAGAAATCCCTCCTCTCTGACATTTACCTTAATATGACGTAATTCGTAGTCATTTTTTTTATTATAATTCGGCGTGAGACAACACTCCGCCTGATGTAAAGCTAGAGTGCGGTCCAGAAATGGAAACAACTGCTACTATAGATAAATTTCTACAGGCCTCCACCTCCGCTATGCCGGCTTGAGGAGATGAATGTGCACCATCCAGATTGACAGAGCACAGTGCATTTTTTATGTATTTAATTAAAATTGGTGCTCAAACAGTCAGTGATCGATTATATGTAAAGTAATAGTGCCAAACCATTATCCTTAGCAGAGCACAAAGAATGACCTGAGAACGTATAATTAAATGTCGCTATTTTAAAATTTACTAAATAATTTATATAAAAAGTGACTTCAAAACACTAATACATTAACATTACGTTATGGTTAAATTATGTGGTGCAACTGGACCTAAAAGGAAATAATTAAAATAAAATTTAGACAGTATAAGATAGAAAAAATAAATATCAGCTTCTACTGCACGTGTAAAAAAAAGACGTGAGCGTATGTATCTTTAAAAGTTACTTCTTTTGGATACGATACACCGTTAACATACATTCATTATACATTTATTCACCCACATGAACGCCTGCGCAGACGCAGCTAAAGTAGCTCTCACAATGCAATGGGCGGTATGAATTGAATTCTTTAAATGGTATTTGGTATTAGAAATATAGTTGTTGCACATTGTGTTTGTAAGCGATTTGTTAAAGGGACTAATGCCGGTTGGAATTTTAATATATTCAAGAAGAAATTTCTGTAGCAAATCACAAAAGACTAACAGACTGAAGTCGTTAATGCTACGGCTCCACTTGCGCTAGATATTATCGCGTTAAATATTACGGCATTAAAACAATGGCTACATTAAAGGTTTTGCTAGAGTTAGCGTTTAACGTGTAATGCCAATAGTATTGTGTGAATAAAATGACGCGTTAAAGTCTTGGCCACATTAACGTAATGCATTAATGCTTGCACTAATTAACACTTTAATACGCAGTTTGAGTGTAGCATAAGTGCAGTAATTAGAAGACTCAAATTGCTTGTCGTGGGGTCGCAAATTATTGTTTTCGACTAATAATAATAATAATTTAAAAACCCCTCCACTTAAGGTATCATACTATACTAGGTGATATCCTATCATACCTACGTAGATATGTAATTTGTTTGTATATATAAGTTTGGAAGCCATTGAAATGTGTAAAGCTGACGTCTGACGGCAATCACTGGTGGAAATCTTAAGAATTATACGACATTGTTCGACATTTCTCATTTGTTACGACCTTTTTAATACCTATTATGTTTATTTTGGAGGTCGTTCCGGTTTTACGTGTGAATGTTTTGCAACTTATTTGTCGTAGAAAGCGTATCACCTTTAACTTTAGGTGGTAAAAAAAAGTAATTTAATTTAAATGGCGTTTAGGCTAGAGTGCGGTCCATCCAGCGGAGACAACTGCTAGATAGAAATGTCTGCAGACATTTGAAAGTGATGGTCTGCTGACTGAGCCATTGTGGGATTGCCTATCACTTTTTAAGTTTTTTCTAACAAAGCGCAGTTTCAGTCTTTCGTTTATTCTGGTAATTGAACTGCCTTCTTTCTGTTTTTTACGTGAGGAAATTCTTTACGCTTGTCCTAGCCCCTAGGAAAGGTACTAGGGTTATGTCTTATTCTCCAACCTTATGCTGGAATACCAACTAGAAACTCGTGGTGGTTCATTCGACGCATAGGAGATGGAGTCTGGGCAACACGTTAGCATTCATCCAGACTTCGTCTTGTCTTGTCCTGTACCCCTAGCATGAACAAGTATCGTTATGGTTCTCGTAATCGTTATAGTATTATTTTGTATGACAGCCGAGCAGCGCCCCTACAGGACGTTCATAGAACTAACATTCGGTAGCACGAACCTGTGAGTCTCGTTATCGTTATTGTAATAGTATAGTAAATGACGACAATATATGGAAATTGAAAGCACGAACGTACTTTTGACATATGGTATCGTGGTTTTCGATTACTATCTATCGTTTTCCGTCTCACCGAAGATTTTGCAGTGAGAAAACTATCGTTAAGGTTATTGTTGATTTTAGAAGTATTGTTTTGTTGATAATTAGCAATTTTATTAATTGAAAATTATGTGTACGTGACTAGAAAACCGTCTTTTGCGTAGTTATTACTTCTTTTGGCGTTTAATAAATAGTATTAGACAAGAGAAAGAACAAAATAGAAGGTATGTTAATTGTTTTATATTTGTTTAATTCATGAGTAATCTTGTAAAATACTTATATTGTTTTGATAAACTAACCAAACTACAAAACAATTGAATGAGTACGTATCTATCTCTATTCAATTTTTTATCATATAAACAAATGTTTTGTAATTTTATTTGTTGTTTACAACATGGTTTTTCTATGGTTGTTAGTTATATAGACGGCTTGCACTTTCAAATTAAAATAATATCATCACCAAGTATAACCATAATATAAGTGAAAATATCACCACCAAGAGATATAACATATTATCTTTTGTAAAAATCATTGTTATTCTTTAAATGACCAATTGGTAAAGTTGTAATTGATAATACAAAGGAAAAATATTTCATAATGTTCTTAATTGAATCTAATTATTAAAATTTTTCTTCCAGACCTGCGGAAGCAAAGAAAGTGTTTACAATGATATAATGAACACCTTTACACAGACTGCATGAACTATATTTTATAAATGATTGGACTGTTGCCTGTGACATCACATCGGCTCTGCCTACCCCGTTTGTTGAATGTTTCTGACCTTGATTGTGAACAAGTAGTAATATGGAGCCAGTGATAACCAGATGAAAGGGTAAACAAAACAAGGGACTATCAAAGGCAGGGCTATGAGGTTAGGTTAGGAGATTAGTAGAGAGAATAAATAGATTACAATAAAATATTAATTTATTAAAATTTACATAGTTTACAATTATTAGTTTTCATTTCTTTCATACATCCTACATCATTCAACCCTTTTGTAGATTCCTCGTAGGCTCCTTTTCCGCAATTGAGCAGCCATGGCCGCTTGTTGTGTGTGAAGTGCAACTCTTATTTCTCTTCCAGTTTCTTTTTGCAGTTCTGCCCATATTCTCTCTTTATTCTGTTAGTAATACATTTTATCTTGATCCCCTCCAGACTTCAAAAACCTGTGTTCCCACTCTTTCCATTTTGAAGCTTTAATGATGGCAGTGAGGAGTGTCCACTATGAGATGCCCACAACGATTTATCTCACACTAATCTATTCAGTTTAGCAGCCTTTCTTTTTGTATTGATCTTGAAGTCTGCCCAAACCTTTAAAAAAGAAGTGAGTGTTTATATTGTGCATGTTTGTATATATATACTAGACTGCGTATATTGGACTGTAAGTAAAATAATGTAAATAAGGAAGTAAAATCGCCAATCCACACATTTTCTCATATATTATGTTAAGATTGTTGAGGGTCTATATAACTACTTACTCAACCTATGCGAGTAGGACCGGTGATGCTTTTGTATATTAGTATTAATGTCAACTAACCTTTGGCCACTTCTCCACCGATTGCGACTGTCCTGTGCCATCAATATGTAACTTGCTGGAGAGTTCTAGTCATTCGCCCTTGGACCGCCAGTAGGTTTCAATAAATCTCCATTTCTATGTAAATGACAAGGAGGTTATATTTTGTTATTCAAATGAACACAAAGTATAAATTAAAGTGAATAGCAACGAAAAGAACTTACCATTCAATAAAATCCACAATCATTGCACACTAGATTCGACTAGTCCTCATTGTGAGAAGGTTTATCAACAAATGCGTAATTTCCAAACATTTTGGATACACCACTTCATTTAATATATTCATTTCGAAAAAACTCAAGTTGCAAGCAATAAATTCTACTCAGATTTTACTAAACAATGTCAATGTTTATAGAAATATAAGTATTTAGGTTGATAAAATTAATAGTATTGTTTACATTTGTTGATTACGGACGTACGTTCTAAGTGTTAACATATGGTTCATGAACAAAAAACAAACCATTATATTTTAGCGTTAACAATGAATATGAGAGAAAGATCTTGTTACAATTATAATAGAGAGTTAAAAAATTAAAATTCTATTTAATTTTTCATAGTGAATTTAGTGTAATATGAATTAGTTATTACATTTATTCATGAACCGCAATAACACTAAGTAAGTTTCGGAACGAACTTTACGAGAGTATTAGGTTCCTGGATCATATTACTGTCGAGCTCACGATACTATATTCGCGTTTGTTCATGCTACGGACATAATATGGTAATCGTTATCGTATAGTTAACAAATACGATTACTATACGATTACGAGAATTATTCATGCTAGGGGTACTGGTGCCTCGTCGCACTTTTACACGCAAAACCTTTTAGCTTTTTTAAAATTATATTTATAAATAAAGTAGCGCCAGTTATGTAGATATATTTTGTTGTGTTGTTAATAATTTTTTTTTGTTTTTATTAAATGTAAAATTATGGTCAAACGGGACTGACGACATAGTTGTAAACGACCGATTGTAATTTGTAACATAACATCATAGTAATATACGCCATTATCGTACGGTAATAAATTACTATCCATATATACAGTTATTATATTATACATAGTAGGTAGGTACCTACATACCAATTCTATATGTAGACACGAAGCATATTAAATGCATTTAACATTTTCACTCGCTTCAAAATTACTATACAAATGGTTCCGTTCTAAATAATAATCTCTCATACATAACAATAAATATAATAAACACCGTTATGAGCGAAATTATTTGCTTTGTCTAGTTTAAAATGTTGCATTCTAACTGCTCTTAGAACATGTGGTAGACAGACTAATGATGGTTATTTGTCCAGTCTGCCGTCCTGGGGTAGTACCACCACTTTCGAATGTAACACCCGTGGAGTGACCTTGTCGCGTTTCGGGAATAGTTTGAAAGTAGCCAGGTATAGCGAGAGGAGTGTGCACTGTCAATTTAAGATGGTACATGCTCGTCTCCTCAAGCCGGCATAGTGGAGGCGACTGCTACCCGCACAGGTTTCTCTGTAGTAGCAGTTGTTTCCATTCATGGACCGCACTCTAGCTTTACATCAGGCGGAGTGTTGTCACATGCCGAGCTATAATAAAAAAAAAAAATGTTCTCTGTAACGATAGCTTCTCAGACATATTCCCCTCAATACCTATACTTGGTGGAAGACTGGTATATCGTACTATCGTTTGGAAAGCGTATTATTATATAGCTATATGCAGGCCATTCATACTATGGTTTGATCGCTTAGGGTGGTTTGCACCAGATGGCCGGTTAAAGTAACTTTACATTTACTCCACACGCGTTGCAATATCGTATAAATTCATATTGTTATCGTTAAAAGGGTGGCTGATCTCGAAAAAATAATAGAAAAACGTATTTGGCTTCTTTTCATACATTTGACGTTAGCAACATTGGTTTGACGATTACTTTAACTTTAACCAAGCCAAGATTCGCTGGTTACGGTTAAGGTTAAAGTAACCGTCGAAAATGATAGGCGCGACGATGGTGCAACTCGTGTGGAGTAAATATACATACACCATAATGTAAACGTAACGGTTAAAGTAAACGTAAAAGTAAGAGTTTGTTACTTTAACCGGCCTTCTGGTGCAAACGACCCTTGTCATATAAAGTGCCTAATGACTGACAGGTCGGCCATCATCGGCATCGTTAACACGAGCTCTTAGTTCGAATAAAGACAAACTAAACTTGACAATCTTCATTTCGTTCACACTGCACTGGCCGGCAGTATTATCGCGTCGAGATATCGATTCGCTATGGCTAACATGAAATATGCATGAACTTGGAAGTGCTATTTTCGACGGTGAATTTTTATCTATGCCCATACTAAGCTAGTATTTGTATCACAGACACCAAAACATAATTACATTGTGCATTGGTACCGGTTAGTGAAGTTTGAACAAGGGTCTCATCGATCCTTTACCGCTAGAACAGAAGTTTATTTATAGTCCATGTTTATATCAATTTTAAGCGGGGTTTAATTATTATTATTCCACACACGTTGAAATATTGATATATACAACTAGTTGTGCAATAACGCTGCCAATGTGACGCGAGAGAAAGGGTGACCGCAGTCACTTTAAGGTTCTTTACAGTTACTATATTTTGATTTGACGGCAACATTTTGAAATCGTTTGAAGCGGCCTACGCTTTTTTCATGTTTGCTCCTCTAGTATATAGCTCTATGCGTTGAAATGTTTCAATTAATATCCAATTAACTAAATATGTTAGTCACTAATGTAAATGATTTTATGGGGCTTACTACAGCGTTTGTTTTGTTTATTATTATATGAAAACTTTTCCAACCATCGTAGTTACGGCGATACTTAGTGAGCTGGTAATACAACTCTCATTTAAGTCTGATTGTTAAGTCTCTCCTTATAGCATCACAGTAGCAATAAAGCAATGTATTAAGACGACCTTAGGTCCTTAAGTAAGGCATTTAAGGAACGTAGGCCCCCTAAAATAAATGTGTTAAGAAAATGATCTTAATAAATTTTAATGAGAGTTATTACGTCTTAAAATCTAGAGTACGATGATGTTAAACTGTATGTATTGTAGAGATTATAATCTAAAATTAAGTAATATGTTTCAAAATTCATATTTAATATAATATTATTTCGTAATATTATTAATTTATCGTTCAATTGTTTCAGGTAAACGTGGTGCTATCGTCATCCGATCAGTGTCGTTTTAAAGGTCACATAATATCGTTGCACATAATATTTGCATGATTAATTATTAATAAATTATAATTGATATACATTTACATGTACACAATAACTTTCTTTTTAAAAGTTTGTCGTTTGTTAATCAACAATTAATCCATGTAAATTAATCATATGTACTAACTCTATCCACTTTTATAATAGAAGGCGGAGACGACTGTTGCCTATAGACATATTTCTCTGATGGCTTTATACAGGTGAATTTTTCAAGTGGGCTTTCATGGCCAAATCCTAAACTATGAGAGATAATGATAAAAAAAAGATGGAAATAAGAGACAATTTGTTAAAAATCAACACTTTTCTTTGGTTTGCCGTATATCATTACTTCCCAGAATTTGATCCTTATCAGGAACACTATCGGATGGTGCAATAATACAGTGTTTTTTTTTTCTTCAAAATCAACGGGTTCGATTCCTGGCCGGGAAAATGGATTTATCAGAAATCTAATAATGCAGTTTTAGTTTTCATCAAAATCGGCATCGGGACTCCTTTCAGCATTTTTCGATATCTCTTATAGTTTAGGATTTGGCCATGAAAGCCCACTTGAAAAATTCACTCTGTATAAGGCTCTATATCGTCTATGAAAGAATGCAAACACAAAATTCATAACGCCAACGTTTTCCACTAATAATTCATTTCAATTATTAACTAACACAAATGCATGCGAAAGTCTATTTCAGTTGCACCGGTGATTGTTATTGCATGAGATCACACTAACAACCAAATAATAATTCATAATGAATCCTGTGGATAAAAGATTTCATCAGCTCGTGAGTATTGGCTTTTGATGTTATTACTACTGTTTTATGTTATATTATTTAAAATCGTAAGTTAGTCATGATCTCTGTCGGTATAGTACGTACCAATCTTTATGGCGGCTCCGAAGTTAGGTGCAGGTCGCTGTGCAGTTCACAAATTGAGGTATCAACGGGGCTCGATGAATGTGAGAGGGAAGGGCACACCCCCGCACTGTAGTTCCGTAACTTTTAATTTTATTATTGTAACGACTTGACTGTAGCTACGCGAAATAGCGCCCGCAGCTAACTTCCGTCCGAGACGCCATAAAGTTTGAATTGACCTATATCAAGTATCAAGTTGTTTGGTCTTTCAGGCAAATTGTTTTTTTTTTAATTGTAGCTCGGCATGTGACAATACTTCGCCTGATGTAAAGCTAGAGTGCGGACCATAAATGGAAACAACTGGAAACACTGCTACTACAGAGAAATCTCTAGGGACAGCAGTCGCCTCCACTGTGCCGGCTTGAGGAGACGAGCATGTACCATCTAGATTGACAGTGCACATTCCTCTCGTTATAAAAGTCAATATAAAAAAAAAGTGTCAAAGTAATTTCGAGGTGGTCACGCGAAGCGCCAATGGTTGCAATGAAAGCACCCGTAGCTAAAAAAAAAGACGTGGGTTCGATCCTAAGCCTTAGCCCTTTTTTTTCTGTTAAGTTTTCATCGTAATGCATAAAAAAAAGTAAATGAAAATATTCTTAGGAGTTTTTTTTTAATTTCAGTCATTGGCCGTGCAAAAGGCTATAAATGGAAACGAGACTCCTCTCAAAGGCAAACATGTGCGGAGTATTATTATTGGAACTTTCCAAGATCAGAGTGCTGCTACATATTGGGTAAAACACGTCCCCACCCCTAGATCAAAACTGTCTCGTAATAACAAAAAAGTCGCTTTTCGAATCCTGCTTCGAACTATAATTAGCTCGTTGTACAAAACGTGTATCTTATAAAATCTTAGTTTTTATTGAGATGTAAAACAGAGTGGTTTTTTTGAATTATAACAGTTTTGATCCAGGGGTGCCATACTTTTTTATTGGATTTTTTTTCTTCTTAATTTTAATCAGAATTGTTAATAATTTGCCTAGGCGTTGCCAGACGTCCCATATATGTTTCTACCGTCCCATTTCGAAAAAATAATCCCAGAATTTTTTCACTCAAAAAGTTCCGAAATCCCGACTTGACAAGAAAAAATCTAGTAACACTGATATACATATACACCTAAATATTAGTTTAGGAAATAACATTAAAAAATTTATATGATAAGAAATAGATTATTTACAAACGACCGTGTTGTGTTTATATCTTGCTGACTAATCATTGACAACACCTTGTGATATGATTGCTAATTATAATAATTGTTTACATAATACGGAGAGTTAGGTTTTCTATTGTACGACAACACTCCGCCTGATGTAAAGCTAGAGTGCGGTCCAAGAACGGAAACAACTGCTACTATAAATTAATTTCTACAGGCGGCAGTCGCTTCCGCTATGCCGGCTTGAGGAGACGAGTGTGCACCATCCAGATTGACATTGCACACTCCTCGAGTGTTACATGCGAAAGTGGTGGTGCTACCCCAAAATAAAATAGATTGTTTTATAATAGACAAATTTTACAACAAAATAATATGCGAACCATAGAATAATTATTTCGCACAAAAGTAGTAATAATGCTCTCCTGCCTGCCTGGGATTCTGAAGGGCAATCCACGACTTTAGTAGATTTTAAACGAATTTATGTTTATTTTAACCGGTTATTTTTGTATAACCTACCATTTTTATTGTCACTAGTGTTGATAGCCGATAGCAAATCGGCTTTGAAAATATTAAATTTTTAAAAAGATGTTGAAAATTATTTCAAAAATTACTATATTCAAATATTTTAACGCAAACTGTACGTTTTAAGTAACATTTGAATATGGCCTCCCCCTAGAACTTGAGCACACTCGATTGATCTTCATCATAGAAATATATGGTTGAAGTTTTTTTTTTTATTTAAAACAAATTATTGAGAAATATAAACAAAAGGGTTGACACATCTCAACGAAGGTATCGTGTAGAAGGGCCTGCATTATTATTATTATTTATTAACATATTATTTGTTGCAGAAAAATATTGTTTTACCTCAGTCACACAATTTACGTGTATGTAAATAAAATTATAAATATTTGTATTTGTGTTTTGTTTGTTGACCTATCGCGGACACGAGATTTTTCATCCTGAACATCTTTTGCCAGCACGTATTGTCGTTTATATGGAATGAACAGAGACCTGAGTCTGAATTCACATTGTTGCTGTGTCGGTATAAAGTGACTTTTCTCCGCCAATAAGATCGCTTTTTTTTACTTTTGCGTTCAAAATGATATTGATTTGTGGAAAGCCCGCGCTTCGTGCATGTAAGATTCTTGGCTCTCTAAACTGATGGAGTTAATATTTTCTGTCTTGTCCTCGATGGGTGATATCGCACTTCTAGAGCAAAACTGTTTTAACACAAAAATCGCGCCTTTTGAGTTAACCTCGTATATTTGGTGTAATATTAAATATTAGTTTTTTTTTTAAATTTAAAACAGTTTCGATCTAGGGTGCGATATATGCTGTGTACTAATTGTGGTTTTTATTATCTATGGTTCGCATAAATCGTAATCAGAGTTTATTTCTCAGGTGAATTATTTTTTGAAACGTTATTTTAGATGCTGGCCATCCGTCAACCGTTGCAGGATAATAGAATAGTGGCGTGGAAATTTTGTCATGTAACACATAAGTTACTGCGGGAGGGACATCCGGCATGTCTTGAGGACTCGCAGCGCCATATACCCATGATAGAAAATTTAGGCAAATTATGGGTAATTTTTTTTTATTGTAGCTCGGCATTTGACAACACTCCGCCGGATGTAAAGCTAGAGAGCAGTCCATGAACGGAAACAACTGCTACTACAGATAAATCTCTGTTTAAAAGTGACCTCCGCTATACTTGGCTACACTCCTCTCGTTATACCTGGCTACTACCAAACTGATCCCGAAACGCGACAAGGTCGGTGCTCTATTTTTTTTTTGCAATAGTAAGGTCTTACTACGCTCAGCCCAAGAAAAATGTTGACAGGGAGCTGTCGTCTCCGCTATGCTAGGTCCAGGTTGACAGTGCACACTCTATCTCTATATATAATCTGTTCCGTAAATTTGTTACTTTTTTAAACTTTTCACTTTAGTTGGAAAAATAATAATGTATCTTCACCAGGTACATCTCAGAGAAGGTTATGGAAAATTGGTGAATCTGTATTGTAAATTGTTAGTATGCAAGTTAAAATTTCACGCGACAAATCGTCGTTTTCCCGGCAATTTGCAACTGACGTCGGACGAATTGGATGCCATCGCTGAAAATGACGTCAATAATTAGTGAGTTAAACTGGATATTAATCTTTATTTTTATTAATTTTGTTTAGTGATTTGTTTAAAAGGACAATGCCCCTTTTTGGACATTATTTTGCATTATCTGATAATTTGTTAACAAAACGATATACTGAAATAATATCTTATTTTTTTATTAATTTATTTCAATTATATCAACTCATCGTTTACCAATCAATAGACAATATTTAATTACATGAAAAACAGATATCATCAATTATAGCTATAGCATTTAATATATAATAACCTCAAATATTGTATCAGAAAAAGTCCAATTACCCAATAACTTGGGTGAAAAAATTAAAACTGTTTGATGATAAGGAATGTAGATTTATTTTCCTACAAAATGAATAATAATTATAATAAAAATGATCGTGAAACTTAACATTTCTCTTAGGCAAATGGGCCTTCTCTTTTATTATCTAAATTGTGTCAGTAATTTTGTCTTAATTAGGACCGAATGTGCAACGCCAAGACAAACCATTGTGGTTTATTGTCGTAAAGCTAAAATTGTGAAAGTGAGCGGCCGTGGTCTAGCGGTAAGATGCGAGAACTCACGATCGACGAGATCCGACTTCGAACCTTGCTAATTCTGACCAACATAACTGTGAACGACCAAAGTACATAGTTACATTGGTACCCGTCAGCGAGATTTGAAAACGGGTCTCACGGATCCGATCGTGAGGCTTCTATCGCTAGACTACGGCCGCCCTGCCTGTTTAATTGACCATGTTATGTGCGTGTTTTTTTCTGTAATATTTTCATCATAATTTGCAATACAAATGCAGCATATTAATATTTCAACAATTAAAAAAAAATATATCGGTATTATACGAGTTGTGTCAGTTAGTAATGAATGATCGACCGTCGATGCGGTGACTGGATTGGTTGTGTAGTTTAGTGGTCAGGATGTAGAAGGGCGGGGGTTCGAATCCCACCTTAGGTTAGGCTGTTGTGTCTCCTTTTAAAATAGTTTTATTTACACTACAGTACAGTACAAATAACAGTAACCGAACTAGACTGTGGCCCAAAGCGTATTGTACACGGTGAACATATTTGTTTCAGCTTTCAATTGTGCGTAGAGCTGTTCGACTACATGGATGATATTTTAAATCTACAAAAGTCAGGTAATAAAATTGATAATAATAGGTATTGTTCGGCTGCTAAGCCGTTTTTTTAAAGATGCATTTATTTTCGCTTTTTGATACGCTAAAATAATATGTCTCCTTGCTTGAGC
Organism: Tinea pellionella; assembly: GCA_948150575.1. Classification (NCBI taxonomy): domain Eukaryota; kingdom Metazoa; phylum Arthropoda; class Insecta; order Lepidoptera; family Tineidae; genus Tinea; species Tinea pellionella. The sequence continues at coordinate 6,326,833 of OX411258.1, forward strand.
AATATCAAAGACGAATTAGGTATTGGTATTTTCTCGGGCCGGCATAGTGACGGAGACTGGGGCCGCGTTAATATAAAAAATTGGTAAATAAATTCAGAAGTATAATAATTCCCATGGTCACCTTAAAAGATGCTTGGACTCTCTCAGTGATTTCTGGGGATCTACGAGTCCACGGTCCAGGCGTTTTTACTAACAGGAAACTCGACAACCAAAGCCCCATAATGAATGATGGATGATGAATGATGAATTGATGAAATGAATTATTTTCCAGTATTTGAGAGTCTCGGCAACGCCCGCGCTAACTCGATGACCGCGTCCGGTCAATGTAGATTGGCTGCATTAATTCCGTGCGCTCAAGACTCTTCACAAATATACGATTGTAATGTCCGCATACTGTTTCGGTTGCACGCCGCTATACCGGCCGATATATTAGCTGGTCACAGAGATAGGTGAGGAAAACTTTGTATTTGTTTATATTAATCAGAAATTCTAGGCAGACTGGTTGATGATGGTTATTAGACCAGTCTGTCGTATCGACATATTCAAGCCTGCATAGGGGAGGTGGCACATTTTTCTATGATAGCAGTTGTCTCCCCCACGGAGTGTACTCTAACTAATTTTTTTTTTTATTGCAGCTCGGCATGTGACAACACTCCGCCTGATGTAAAGCTAGAGTGCGGTCCATGAATGGAAACAACTGCTAGTACAGATAAATCTCTACAGGCAACAGTCGTCTCCACTATGCCGGCTTGAAGAGACGAGCATGTACCATCCAGATGGACAGTGCACACTCCTCTCGTTATACCTGGCTACTTTCAAACTATTCCTGAAACGCGACAAGGTCACTTCAGGTGTTACATTCGAAAGTGGTGGTGTCCAGGACGGCAGACTGCCCGAATAACCATCATCAGTCTGCCTACCACTCTTTAATAGTGCCAATAGACACTGAGCGATCATAGTACATATAAGAAAGTTACATTGGTACCAGTCATAATTTAGCGAGGTTCGAACACGGGACTCATCGATCGTGAGTTCACACATCTTACCGCTAGACCACGGTCGCTCTAATAGAAAAAAAGGAACGTATCTGAGAAAAAGTTCAATGTTTTCAGATTTAGACAACAGTTCAGAAAATTGTGCGAATTCTACAAGGAAGCGAGCAAATTGCAGTACTATAGGAATTTACTAACGTTGCCGGTGTTGCCATCTAATCCGCCTAACTTTTTATTGCAGGTATGTATTTAAAGTTGTTTATAAAAAAGAATTGACACTATCTCCAAAAAAAAAAAAGAATCTCGAACGTAATTGAACCTAATTGTAATTATTGTGTGGCCAGAGAAGACAAATTTGACCTTTTTCTGGTTCAGTCAAGTTACTATATGATTTTGTAAATAGTTTAGATATCCGTTGTCTCTGCCTATCCCAGTGGGAAAAAGGTGTGACAATTGTATTGTATTGTATTTAGATATCAAGTGTAGAATAGTTTAAGATTTAGGTTTATGAATTTAATGTGTAGATAACAATGTTGTTATGTGTTCTTCTGAATAAAGTCTCAAAAAAATGGGAAAATAGTTGAAGTATTCGTTTCATTATTTCGGCATATAGCGGAGATGACTGTCGTTGTCGACAGTTCTTAAGCGAGCGTACAAAATAATGCCGAGAGGCTTTCTTTGATTATTAAAAAAAATTTTTTTTTTCAGAGCGACTTCGGTACATATGTAACTCCGGTGGTGTCTATTCCCGATCCACCACTCGATGAGACGGACCATGTTGGATCACTTATTGATACTTCTGTACTTGATTCGCAAGTATGTATTGTACGAATAAAATTAATTAGGTCTTCAAACCGGCATAGTGGAAAAATTACCCTATGGTACTGCTAAGTTGTTTGTGTTGTGGGTCGCGATTCTTAACATCAGGCTGTAGGGTTACCAGATGTGTTGGGAAAGAATCCGGATAAATTATATTTATTTATTTTAAAACGTAATTAAAATGTATAACAAAAAAAATGTTATACAGTAATAAGGCCAATTATAGGCTTAACATTATTATATATGCAAATAAAACATAAAAACTAGAAATCAACTAAAAAATAAACACCAAACAGAAAAATATGAAATCAACATCAAACAAAAAATATATATAATCTCAAGAATTGGTAAAAGTACAGAGTATTGTCCAGTTGCAGAAAATCGGACTGTCCGAAGACCGAACATCTGGTGACCCTATCTTTTTTTTTTATTGTAGCTCGGCATGTGACAACACTCTGCCTGATGTAAAGCCAGAGTGCGGTCCATGAGTGGAAACACCTGCTACTACAGAGAAACCTGTACGGGTAGCAGTCGTCTCCACTATGCCAGCTTGAGGAGACGAACATGTACCATCTTAGATTGACAGTGCACACTCCTCTCGTTATACCTGGCTACTTTCAAACTATTCCCGAAACGCGACAGTCACTTCACGGGTGTTACATTCGAAAGTGGTGGTACTACCCCAGGACGGCAGACTGGACAAATAACCATCATCAGTCTGCCTACCACTCTTTAATAGTGCCTATAGTCACTGAGCGACCAAAGTACATATAACAAAGTTACATTGGTACCGGTCTTTAGCGAGGTTCGAACACGGGTCTCATCGATTGTGAGTTCACGCGTCTTACCGCTAGACCACGGCCGCTCTAAAAATACAATAAACAAAAAAAAAAAAATATATATATATATATTTGTATACATTATAAGATTAAATACTATTACAAAGTTAATAAAAAAACATTAAGTTATTTAAAATATAGTGTTGTGACACGAATAATTCAATTAATTTACAGTCATCGACGCCTGAACAAATGGACATGGTGGAGACCCGCACTACTCCATCGCCACAACCAGACCTATTGTTCGAGCGAGACAGACTCATCGATCATCTACAGAATGAACTCAAACGAATGAGGTAAAATTTCACCTATTCAGTCAATAACAGCAATTTATAATTATTTTTATATTTTTTTAAATGCCTGTAACTAAATGTAACATACATTGGTACCGGTCAGAATTTAGCGAAATGGGTCCAAGCGATCGTGGGCTAAAAAATGGGCCAATTGACAGGTGTCACTTGATCACTTAGGTGACAGTAAAACGTCAAATCCCATATATTTTGTTGACGATTCGATTAAGTGACAACAAGCTTTTGACTTTAGCCCCGGGATATCTGTGGCACATTATTCTATTTAAGCCGGCATGGTGGAAGCGACTGCTAGTTACTATAAAAAAATCTTTGTAAGTAACCATACTCAGCTGCATGTTAAGCTAGAGAAATGTGTGGAGACAGCAGTCGTCTCTGCTATGCCAGCTGAATATACCGTCTAGAATTCTAGATTGTATTTTCGTGTAAAATTTTCAGAATGGAGACTGGTCAGATGGCGCAGGAACAGAATACCGTGTTAGCATCGATGAGAGAGCATTGTACGCGGCTAGAGACACAACTACAAGCGACTAAGGTATTGTCTATGGTACTTTTTTTTTTAATTGTCAATCGGCATGTGACACAGAAACAACTACTACTATAAAAATGTGCAGGCAGCAGTCGCCTCCGCTATGCTGGCTCGACGAGACGAATCTAGGTTGACAGGGCACACTCCTCTTGTTTTAGCTGGCTACTTTCAAACTGTTCCCGAAACGCGACAAGACCACTTCACTGGTGTTACATTCGAAAGTGGTGGTACTACCCCAGGACGACAGACTGGACAAATAACCATCATCAGTCTGCCTACCACTGTTTAATAGTGCCTAAAGGCACTGAGCGACCAAAGTACATATAACAAAGTTACATTGGTATGTTATGTAAACCATTACATACATCACACCGGTCATAATTAGCGAGGTTCGAACACGGGTCTCATCGATCGTGAGTTCACGCGTCTTACCGCTAGACCACGGCCGCTTAATTGTTTATTGTAAACAACATCAAAACATAAACAAGGTCGAGAATCGTACACGTGTGGGCAACTCGACGGTGTTTACGTTCCGCCGCTTATACGAGAAGCTTGTAGGACATTTACAGAATGCTGTCTCTTTCACACACGGCATCTAGCCCGTAATAAAAGTAATATTTAAAAAAAAATTAATTACAGTGTGAACTCAATGAAGAGAGAGTCAAGTCCGATACACTTTCAGCGCAAACGCCTGTTATATCCGGTGAGTTATTTTATGTTTAGGTATGACGTCATTGTCGTGTAAAGCTAGAGTGCGGTCCGTGAACGAGAACAACTGCTGCTACAGAGAAATCTCCACAGACGGCAGGCGCCTCTCGTTATGGATGCCAAATGGTTACTTCACATACTACCCCAGGACGACAGACTGGGCTAATAACCATCATCAGTCTGCCTACCACTCTTGACTTGTTAAATTTGGCATTGATCAAGCTTCAAAGCTTTCTAGATGAATAAATATAGGAGATTAACCATTGATATATACACCTAGATATGCAATAACGCTCCTAATGTGACGCGAGAGGAAAGATGACCACAGTCACTTTTTTCATGTCCGTTGCGGTTTGCACGTCTAGTTTCTAGCACGAGATTAACTGTAATTTGTGTTATTTTAGAAAAACTAACAATGGTCGAAGAAAAAGCGAAGGTACAAGATGAGAAGTTTCAAAAACTTAAAGGCGCTTACACACAATTGAGGGAAGAACATATTGCTTTAATTAGACAGGTTCGTTTTGTCCTTATTCCGAGTGACGCAGAGATCAATTTTAAATTGGCACCAAGGCAAAAGTCAAAAGCTATTTCTAGCTATCTAAAAGATTTATATCAAAATATATAGGACTAGCGACGAAACCCGGCGTTACTCAGGTAAAAAAAAATCGCATTTAGAAAAGGACAGATATACATTTTTTGAGATTTTCGCCTCCCATAACCACCCTCTTCCACCTACCGTGTCCAAACTCCCTTACTTTCACCAGGAGATCAAGGGGTATCTACCACCCCAACGGGAAGTCGATTGGAGTTGGTGGTCATAGAGAAAACCCTGTCTTTACGTACTAACATTAACATTTTATATAAGTATTTAGATTTGACGTTTTGTTAGCACTTAGGTGACAGTGGAGCGTCAAATCCCATCTATTTTCTTTTCGATTCGATCAAGTGATAACTATCGATTGGTTTTTAACTTCAGTGCCGATGAAGAAATATCTAATTAAGAGATTTAAGAGCAGAGAGGAGAAGATGGTGCATACTCGTCTCCTCAAGCCGGCATAGCGGAGGCGACTGCTTGCTGCCTGTAGAGATATCTCTGTAGTAGCAGTTGTTTCCGTTCATGGACCGCACTTTAGCTTTATATCAGGAGTGTTGTCATATGCCGAGCTACAATAACAAAATGGTTTTAATGTCTGAAAGATTTTAATTCATTGATAAATACAACTAGATAAGCAATAACGTTCCCAATGTGACGGGAGAGTAAAGATGACTGCAGTCACTTTTAAGTTTTCTGTCAGTAAGTATTTAATTTGCCGTCAAGCAACATTGTCAAATCGTTTAAGGAGGGCTACGCTTTTTTCATGTCAGATGTATGAGGTTTGCTCCTCTAGTATTATATATCTCTATGTTTTAATTCATTTGAAAAGCTCCCTATGCTTGAAACCGGAAAGTTTTATGCTAATTATCCTTCTTGCAGAAAGCCGAAGTAGACAAAATGGCGGCAAATTTAAGAGCGAGTGCAAAAGAACACGATAATGTAAAGATTTCATTGCAACAACAGTTGAATGATAAAATTAAGTATGTTTTTTTTTATTTATTGTTAAAAAAAAATTAGAAAACTTCTTTTTTGACCTTTGGCTTGAAATATAATATATACCTATTTCACATACCTATTTATTTCATTATTATTAGAAATAATAATAATAGATGTGCCCATAGCCCATAGGTCTGTGTCAAAAAATTTTAGTATTTAAAATATTGGAAGAATAAATATATATTTTGTATTAATGTGTAATTTTCTGTGAAGCCCATTGCTGAGATAAGGTCGTATTCACGTGCTCCGCTTTGGGCATGGATGCTTAGACCACTAAGCTATAGAGAGGTCAAATGACCGCGTCAAAATTCTTCTATTGCAAATCGCTTTCAATCGCTGGATTTACGTAACCACAGTTCTTTATTTTCCGTTCTATTTTAATAATAATTTAATTAATAAAATTATTATATCGATTAATTAATTAATTCTTAATAGGGATGTAGAATTACTGCAGCAAAACGCGTCAAGTAGCGAAGAGTTGGAAGCGTACAAAAGTGAAATAGAGAAATTAAGATCAGAACTCGAAATTGCGAGACTGAAAGATACGCAGTTAGATGCTCTACGCGCGTCTATGGAGGCCCTAGAGATCGAACACAAGACCGCTACAACAGAATCACAAGATAAATTGGACACTATGGCTACAGAAATAAAAGAGTTGCAGGAAAATATAGAGAGAGTTAATCAAGAAAGAGTTGATAAGGAAAATGAGTTAAGTAAAGTTAAGGAGGAGTTGGTAGGACTCAGGGAGAAGAGTGGGGAAGAGTTCAAGAAGGCTGTGGAAGAGAGAGAAGTAGCTTTACAGCAAATAACAGAGTTGAAAGAACAATATGATAAAGAGAAACAGGTTAGTGAAATTATGTAATCGTCTCCTCAAGCCGGCATACCGGAGGCGACTGCTGCCTGTAAAGATCTATCTGTAGTAGCAATTGTTTCCGTTCATGGATCGCACTCTAGCTTTACATCAGGCGGAGTGTTGTCATATGTCGAGCTAAGTTTGCAATACCATCTCTTTCAAATGTAACACTCGTAACACTCGAGCGTGTGGATCGCTCTAGATTCACATATTGTAAATATTGTATATAAAAAAATGTCGTCATTTTATTGTATGGTTAATTATTTATTTATTTTTTACTTTTCACGGTCCGTATCTGGACCGCGGTACGCCTATTGCAGACCGTTGACCTGAGATTTATTTACTATCTAGAACCTGCCACCCTTTGTTACTGCATGTAATGTTTTTTGCCTTGTTTTAACCTTTCGCTTGTAACTAATTATTATAGTTAGTGCATGCAAAACTAACTTTTATGTGACTAACTTTGTATCTAACATTTATTATTAGGAACAAGAGAAACATGTTAATGATTTAAAGGAAAATTTAGAAAAGATAGCCGCCGAATTGGATCACAAATTAATAGGTTCGGATCAAGAGATGATTCAACTTAAAACTGAATATGAAACGAGAGAGGCAGGTCTAAATGACAAAATAAAAGAGCAACAGAACGAAATAGTGTTGCTACAAGAGAAATTTAAATTGGTTTATGAGAGTAAAAGTGAATTGATGGGGAATTTGAAAAATATAATGTCAGAGAAGGACGACAGTATGATTAATTTAACTGTCGACGTCGAGAAACTTCGCGATGAAGTACAAAGATACAAAGATGAACTCGATGAGAGAAACGCCGAGTTGGAGATCGCTAAGAATGAATTAATGTCAATGAGAGACGAGTATGAAGATATATCATCGAGAAATGATGATAATCTCTTTATGAAGAATAAAGAATTGAGGGAACTTACAGATAGGATCAACGCTTTAGTTCAAGAGAATAAAACTTTAGTTTCTGAGAAAGGAGGCGCTGTTGACGAAGCGGTTAAACTTAAAGAGGTGTGCATTTGGTTTATATTCCAATTATCGTGAAGTCGGCATAGCGGAGGTGATTGCTGCTTGAAGACATGTTTTTACAGTAGCGGTTGTCTCTGCTAATGGGGTGAGATAGCTTAACATCAGGCGGAGTGCAGTCACATAACGATTATTTATTTAAAAAATATAATACTTTCCAAACCGTACATACAAATATTATTGTTCGAATAAAAAAATAATTATTATTATTATTTAATTTCTTAGGAATATGAGAAAAAACTAGAAAGTTTAACCGCTCAGTTACAAAACAATCAAGAAGAATACGCTAGCTATAAACTTGTAAACGAAGAATCTATTCAAAAATTAAAGGAGGAAATAATTACATTAAATTCACAAATTGATTTAATTAAAAACGATAATGATTCTGAAGTCAATAAAATTACTACAGAGATTGAGGAGAAAGAAGCCACTTTAAATAGTAAAATAGAAGAAAAAGAAGCACTTTTAGCGAAAGCTGAAGCAGAAATTAAAGAAATAAGCTCTAAATTTGAAGAGAAACAAAATGAAGATAGACTAAAAATAGACGAATTGGAGAAATTCGTTGTTGAAAAGAAAGAGGAAAATAAGGTTCGCAGTTTGAAAATGATGTCCAGGGTGGTTTATGTGTGTTGAAATGTATGTTATTGTTATGTCTACATGGGAATTAATGTTTTGTGAATAATATTATCATTTAGATCTGGCTTGGTCAACCCAAATGATCTCGTGACGTGTTCTTTTAAATTACGCTTATTTTGGGGGACGCGTGTTGGCTTTGCCTGATTAATTGTAAAAAAAAAACACCTAATAAAATATGGGATACTACTACAAGGACCAATCACATCTGATTAATATTAGAATCTGTTATTAAGCCAAGGTCCCTACCACTTCCTTTGTAGAAGCAATCTTGACGCAAATTAGGGTTTGCTTTAAAGAGATCTTCTAGGTACGAAATACACATGTAAGATGTTATTAATATTGCATTGAGGATTTACGTTTAGGCCCCTAGATCTAGTATTTTTCCGTATCAGGACGAAACTTGACATTGCACCTCTCCTTCTTACGAGTGAAATTTTGTGTATAACTGGTTTACGTCCCATCTTGACGTCTCTTTTCTGCACATTTTTTTTTTCAAACATGTAAATTGCGCCCGGGGCACACACCTCGGCTTGTCCCCCTCTAGATCCAGATCTATCAGGCCTAGGCCTGATTTATTAATAATAATTATGTGTTTCATATTATTTATTTGACATTATAATGGTATTTACAAACCTATCTATAGATTGTATTGGTACCAGGTATATATGTGTAGTGTGAGGTTATTTGTATTATATGTGGTGAATGTACAGTCGTGTCCATTTGTAATATTGTGTGTTTCATATTGCTGTTTATGTTATTAATAATTTTGTTAACGTTCATTGTTTATTTTGTAAATAATAATTTAGAGCGGTAGTGGTCCAACGGTGAAAGGCGTGAACTCGATGAGACCCGTGTTCAAATCTCACTAACTGGTATCAATTTAATTATGTTACACTCGTATGTACTTTGGTCACTTAGTGCCTATGATACTAACACTAGCTTAGTATACTTAGGTATTAATTATTTTTTAATATAATAATTATTAAGATTAAGTCAAGAGCGGCCGTGGTCTAGCGGTAAGGCGCGTGAACTCACGATCGATGAGACCCGTGTTCGAACTTCGCTAATTCTGACCGGTACCAATGTAACTTTGTTATATGTACTTTGGTCACTCAGTGCCTATAGGCACTATTAAAGAGTGGTAAGCAGACTGATGATGGTAATTTGTCCAGTCTGCCGTCCTGGGGTAGTACCACCACTTTCGAATGTAACACCCGCGAAGTGGCCTTGTCGCGTTTCGGGAATAGTTTGAAAGTAGCCAGGTACAACGCCTCTCGTTGTACCTCAAATGTGTGCACTGTCAATCTAAGATGGTACATGCTCGTCTCCTCAAGCCGGCATAGTGGAGGCGACTGCTGCCCGCACAGGTTTATCTGTAGTAGCAGTTGTTTCCATTCATGGACTGCACTCTAGCTTTACATCAGGCGGAGTGTTGTCACATGCCGAGCTACAATAAAATTTTTAAAAAAATTTAGGGCTACAATATAAATAGACTGCTGCCTTCTATTTATTTGTAGTAGCAGTTGTTTCAATTCTTGGACTGCACTTTCGTGCAAAAAGATACGAGCTTGGTGAAACAGATAAGGCTTTATTTATTTTTGTGAAGTTGAATCTTTATTAATTTTAGCATTTCTTGATGCAATTTCTATTGGGTATTCTAGCGCTTTCTAGTACAATTTTTTTTAAGCTTCTAGAGGCATGTTTTTCTAATTGCATGTTATGTCTTTTTTCTTTGCATTGTCTTCGCTGCGGTCACATCAAACGTCTTCTTTAATGGGTCGAACTCTGCTGCCGATAAGTATACTATTTTCTCCTCGCTTTGTGGTTTATTTTAAACTAGACGCTTAAGGGTCGGTTAGAGTATAGTGAGACGGAGAGATTGAATGCCGAGTCTGGGTTACAGGATTTGTTACAACAAAATACAAGCTTAGAAGAGAATGTCGCCGATTTAAAGAGACAGTTAATTGAAGCGCAAAAGGAGTTGGATAAACGTGAGTATTGGACTGTTTTAATTTGTCGGTTAATAATGTTATTTAGATAACATGCTTAAGCGGTCGTGGTCTAGCGGTGAAAAGCGTGAACTCACGATCGATGAGACCCGTGTTCGAACCTCGCTAAAAACCGGTACCAATGTAACTTTGTTATATGTACTTTGGTCGCTCAGTGCCTATAGGCACTATTAAAGAGTGGTAGGCAGACTGATGATGGTAATTTGTCCAGTCTGCCGTCCTGGGGTAGTACCACCACTTTCGAATGTTTCGGAAATAGTTTGAAAGTAGCCAGGTATAACGAGAGAAGTGTGCACTGTCCATATGAGATGGTACATGCTCGTCTCCTCAAGCCGGCATAGTGGAGGCGACTGCTACCCGCACAGGTTTCTCTGTAGTAGCAGTTGTATCCATTCATGGACCGCACTCTAGCTTTACATCAGGCGGAGTGTTGTCACGTGCCGAGCTACAATAAAAAAATACAATATAACTTAATTGGTATAAAAGATTTTATGCGGGCTCACTGTCGGAAGCACGATCGATGCAAAGCTTTCGAAATGTCTCGTCGTTGTTTCAAAATAGGCGGCATGAAATCTTTTAGTCAGTATTTTAACTGTTATGTTATTTTAACTCGTATGTTCGTGGTAAAATTTAAGAAAATACTATATCCAGAATTAGGATACCCTGTGTTTTTCATATCAGGGCAAGGACAAAAAAAAACAAATTCTTTGTGTATAAAATATTGCTTATTATGTAGACAAAAAAATAAAATAACAACTATAACGAGTGGAATGTGCCCATGTCAATGGATGGTGCATATTCATCTCCTCAAGCCGGCATAGCGGAGGCGACTGCTACCGGCAGACCTCGCTTAACATCCGAAGTGGTCACATGTCGAGCTACTAAAAAAATCTGAAAAATTGTGATAATTCCTTGGCCAACAGAACGTAGTACGACATTATCTTGCGCGAGTACGGCAGCCATTGACGTGACGTCATCAGCTCTAGAAAATATAGATCGCCACAACACACAGGAGACCAATCGTGCTGCAGCAAACACGGCAGCCAGGGCATTCGAGGACATTGCCAAATATTCTGAGGTAATAAGAAATCTACCTATAAATTTTTAAATGGTAGGCCATCATCAGTACCCAGAGGAGGATTATATTGAAGGAGAGGAGTGTACACTGTCAACCAGGACTATCTCTCCTCTCTCCTCGAGCCGGCATAGCGGAGGTGACTGCTGCCTGCACAAATTTCTCTGAGAAGCGCATTCTAGCTTAACATTAAGCATCTTAACCTCCAATGACAACTTGAGATTTTTTGAGGATCGAACCTGAAACCTTGAGCGTGATGGACCGATCCGATTACCACTAAACCTATAAATAGAAATTTGATCATTGATTTTGGTGTTCAGTATTTGTTTGAAAAATTGTATCTATTTCCAGGTCTCTGGCAATGAGGAGTGTATAGGGAGATCAGCTCTTATTGCAGCACATAATACCGCTCAGTTGTCTTCATATGTTCTGGAAGTATCTAATACGTCTACTGATGTAGAATTGTCTGATAGTGAGTATTTAGAACTTTATTACGTGTTCAGACAGACATCTACGCTGGTATATGCGTGGAAAATGGGTTCATGTTGGGCTTTCAGATTCCTGATAAACACAATTTTTAGGTTTAGTCAGAATGCTATTCAATTACCCTAATTGAATACTAATTTACTTGAGTTTTTTTAAATGAACTCAATGCGCTTTGACCTACACAGACAACACACCAGGCAGCACGACCTCGGAACCACCGCTCTTGGCTCGGAAGTAGACAACGGAACTCGGCGATGAAGGGTGGTCTCTCACTCAGGTCATCTCTGAAAGCGGAGTGTGACCAGAGGAGAGACTCCACCTAGCTGAGATACCTCAGAGACTCGCCCAATAGGGTACCAGCGCCTTCCAGCGGTCATAGGACCGCGAGCCACAGACAGACAACACCCCAACCACAGACAATCCATTAACACTATTTATTTATTCAGAGAAATCACATGTTGAATTATAAAAGATAACAAAAATTTTAACAAAAAGAAGAGCCAAATAGATTTCAAATATGCACTTACATGCAATTGGAAAGAAAAATATTTAAATAATAATAATATATACAACAAAAAATAAATTATTTATTTCAGAATTAACTCAAGAATGCAAAACGATGCTGTCAAAAACGAAACAATTCCTTGAAGCTTTGAATTCTGGCAAAATAGACGGTACAAGTTCAAATGAGGCACGGAAACAAATAACAAGCATGATCAAAAGTGCCACTGCAGCCGATGTCGTTAATACTGGAAATCGTAGTGTTGATGATGAATTGGCTGACATGGACAATGCTATCGAAGAAGCTGCTGGAAGGATCGAGGTTTGTGCATGTCTATAAGTCAGGAGTTCGGAAAGTAGTTTTGGGTGGAGTCTGGATGTATCTTTCCTACGAGGTGGGGTCGCGGATGAATGCGAAAGCGTGTCTGAGACCTTACTATATGACGTAGAGAGGAACACAGTGGGGGTTTTAGTCATGTATACCTGGTATTGGGGATAAATTTTGGAGGTCCAGTTTTGACCTTCCGCAGAGTCTGCCTACTACCACTCTTTAATAGTACCTATAGGCACCGAGCGACCTAAGTACATATAATAAAGTTACATTGGTACCGGTCAGTATTAGCGAGGTTCGAACACGAGTCTCATCGATCGTGAGTTCACGCGTCTTTCCGCTAGACCACGGCCGCTCTTGAATTTAAAGTTTTTATTCACAGGAAATGTTAACAAAGAGCAGAGCGGCAGATTCTGGCGTCAAATTAGAAGTGAATGGCAAAATATTAGATGCGTGTACGACGTTAATGGGCGCTGTGAAGGTGCTAGTGCAACAATCGAGGAAATTGCAAAATGAACTTGGTGACCCGAAGACAAGACAGAAAATGTATAGACGCAACCCACAATGGTCCGAGGGATTAATATCAGCATCGAAAGCTGTCGTTTTTGCTGCTAAACTATTAGTGTAAGTTTTTGCTAACCTAATACTTTTTTTTAATTCGTGGCGTAGGTCTTATGATTTGAAAAGAAACTACGAATATTAGGAAGGTGTCGAATCGAATCGCATTGAACATCGCTCGTTAAGAGAATTCCTAACTTATACGTGGCGGTATGGTGCGATTCGATTCGCTGCGTCTTAATTGTTCGCCTCAGCTATGCCGGCCTGAGGAGACGAGCAAGCTCCATCTACATTGTCAGTGCACACTCCTCTCGCTATACGCGACCAGCCAGGACAGACTGGTCTAATAACCATCATCAGTCCGTCTACCACTCTTTAATAGTGCCTGTTCGCGCACTTCGATATCACTTAAATAAAACTACTAATTTCAATATTAACACCAAGGCAGTTTATTCTTTCACAATCTATATTATATAAAGGTGACGACCAAACCACCAGACGTTGTTAAACGACAGTGGCGCCATCTAGTGAATTAAAAAGATACTAATCTTAACAAACTATTATACATGCCGCGGCCCAAGGACGAATGGTCCTTCAAACTATGTACAAAATATTATGAAGGTAGAGGTAGAGGACATAATTTAGTGACGGGTCTCTTAAACAGTTTGTCTTTCATTTTTAATGTAACAACGCGGGTCAAACCATCCTTCCCAGGATGCTTCTCAACTATACGTCCTAAAAGCCATTTACCTGGTGGTAGTCGTTCATCGACAACTAAAACAACACCACCGACGTCGGGTTCGGGCATTTTCGAGGGCCAACGATAACATTGATTTAAAGAGGTAAGATATTCTAAACTCCATCGCTTCCATAAATCTTGCATCATGCGTTGGATCAATTTCCAACGTGTCAAAGGGGAGCGTAAAACATTTTCATCAGGAATGAGGATAGGAGCTTCTCCTATCAGAAAGTGAGAGGTAAGTCATCGGATGGAGAAAGACTCAATGGGGTTAACGGTCGTGAGTTCACACAAGTTTCCACTTGACATAAAAGGGTTGAATATTCTTCAAAAGTCAATAGCGTCGATCCAATGACTCTTTTCAGGTGAGTTTTGACAGATTTGACACCAGCCTCCCACAAACCGCCAAAGTTAGGGGAGCCGGGTGGAACAAAATGCCAAGTCGTATGATCAGTGGCGAGCAATTCGGCAAGTTCATCACTTAGTTCATATTTACTATTTTTTAACATTATATTGAGTTCCTTAGCAGCTCCAACAAAGTTAGTACCACAATCGCTCCAGAGGTCAGAACAGGGACCACGGCGAGCTGTAAATCTTCTAAAGGCAGCCAAAAAGGCCGACGACGATAGGTCGCTAACCAGTTCCAGGTGAATGGCCTTCGAGGACATGCACACGAACAGACTAATATAAGCTTTAGTTATTCGTTTGCATCTACCAGGATAAAATTTCAGTGTTACAGGGCCAGCAAAGTCTACACCACTTTGCTTGAAAGCGCGCAGTGGAGTCACACGACTGGAAGGTAAGTCGCCCATTCTTTGAATAATAGGTGTTGCGGTTTGGCGAAAACAATTCAAACAGGTACGTATGACCCTTTTTATAATAACTTTAGCACCTATTATCCAATATTTTCTACGAACAAGATTTAAAGTGAGTTGTGGACCACCGTGTAGGGCAATATTTACATGTGTATTTTCAATAATCAAAATAGACAAATTACATTCTTTGGATAAAATAATCGGATTTTTACTATCTACATTAATCTTAGCATTACAAATTCGTCCTCCTACCCGTAAGACACCTTTGTCATTAAGATAAGGATTCAACGTCAACAATTTACTAGATTTAGAAAGTGGCCGATTTTTGGATAAGCATTCCATTTCGTTCATAAAGTAAATCATTTGTGACATTTTAATACATACAAACAATGCATTAGTTAGTTCTAAAGAAGTTAAGTAATTTGGTAATTTTTCCTTATGTAATTTGAATCTTAAACAATACGCAACAACTCTTATTAATCTATACAATTTAGAATAATTTTTCAGAAAAGAAATGTGCCAATCGTCACTGTCTCGAGCAAGATGTACTTTAAGTTTAATCTCTAAGTCAGTATGATCAGGATCAGGAATCACACGTGGGATACTTCCACTTTGTTGTAAAAATGGAGGTCCGTTCCACCACAAAGAACAATTTTTCAATTGATCGGGTTTTAATCCACGCGAAGCACAGTCCGCTGGATTATCATGAGATCGAATATGTTGGAACTGATTATAGTGCAAAACATTTAGAATTTCAGAAGTACGATTAGCGACAAATGTTTTCCAAGTATTTGGATGCTTTCGCAACCAACATAGTACAATAGTAGAATCGGTCCAAGCGTATATGCACTTGTCTTCAATATTTAAACTACGCTTGATATTTTTAATTAATTGTGACAATAACACCGCACCACAAAGTTCGAGTCTGGGGAGTGAAACTTGTTTTACGGGTGCTACACGGGTTTTAGCGACAAGCATACACGTCTGACTTTTTCCACTATCGCTTACCAATCTTAAATAAATAACAGCAGCGTAAGCAGCAGTAGACGCGTCGCAAAAGCCATGCAGCTCAATGTTGTCACGGTTCGTTATGCCTAACCATCTGGGCAATTCGATCTGTTCCATCTCTTGCAGGCTGTTACGGTATTCAGACCATTCGGAGAGCAGACTTTCTGGTAAGTTGTCCTTCCAGTCCAGTCCCAGAAGCCATAATTTTTGCAGGAACATCTTCGCTATAACGACGGTAGGGCCCAACCATCCGAGTGGGTCATAAATTCGGGCAATGTCCGACAACACCGTCGTTTTGGTATACGGCATTTGTGGAGGCGACACATTCAATTTTAATTCTATAGCATCATTCAGGGGGTTCCAACAGATTCCTAACGCCTTGATGGAGTCCATGGTAATAGTGACTGCTTTATCAGTGAGTGTCTTGTTAGTCGGAATATTTCTCAACAAAGCTTTACTATTGGATGCCCATTTATGTAATTCTAATCCAGCCCGACCTAGCAGGTCAGAAAGCTGTTTCTGAAGGGTAATCGCTGATTTTTCATTTGTAGTTCCAGACAGAAGATCATCCATGTAGAAATCAGTTTCCAGAACAGCACACGCTTCTGGATAATTAGCTTTCTCATCTTTGGCGAGTTGTTTCAGAGTTCTAATCGCTAGAAACGGAGCACAGGATGTACCGTATGTGTCTGTTCGTAATCGGTACTCCTTCATTGGGTCTTGTGAATTAGTACGCCAAAGTATTCGTTGGTAGTTAGCATCAGTGGGTGCAACTAATATTTGTCGATACATTTGTTTCACATCAGCTACCATGCATATCTTGTGTTGTCTCCATCTCGTTACTAAATCACAAATATCTTGTTGAAGTGGAGGTCCAATCAAAAGTTCATCGTTTAGTGCAGTTCCAGTAGTTGGTTTGGCAGAGCCATCGAATACCACTCTCAGCTTGGTAGTTAAACTGGATTCTCTTAAAATTGCATGATGTGGAAGATAATACACAGGTGTTGCATCGTCATTGATTGGTGAAACTTCTTCCATGTGATTTAACGACAAATATTCGTCCATGAATTTCATATATTGAATTTCAAATTCTGGTTTACATTTAAACTTCTGTTCCATTTGTAAAAGTCGTTTAGTGGCAATAGAACGTGAATTTCCCAATCTTTCAGCATAAGATTTTCTAAAAGGTAGGCTCACAACATATCTACCTTCTTGGTTACGATAATGTGTCGTTTGGTAATGGTGCTCACATTCTCGTTCTAGATCGGATAACGGTTT
Source organism: Tinea pellionella (assembly GCA_948150575.1). Classification (NCBI taxonomy): domain Eukaryota; kingdom Metazoa; phylum Arthropoda; class Insecta; order Lepidoptera; family Tineidae; genus Tinea; species Tinea pellionella. Next base: position 6,343,952 of record OX411258.1, read on the forward strand.
TTCGTCGTGTGTCGGTTCCTCGAGTTCCCAAAAACGCCGCAATTGTTGTGAAAGTAATTGGGTGTGTAATACCGTTACTTGTGTGTGTTGCTCATCAGTGTCGGAGTCAGGTCTTCCTGAGATTAACCAACCCAGTGTCGAATTTTGAGCAATCAATGATCCTTTCTTGTGTAATCCTTGTTGTATAATTTGTGCATGAACTTCTGCCCCGAGTAATATGTCGATGTGTGATGGCTTGTGTAAATCTGGATCTGCTAAATCTAGATTTTCTAAAATGGGCCATTCAGTAATATCAAAGCGATGTGAAGGCATTAGCGTCGTTAAGGATTTCAATACATATGCTTTTATTAATAGTTTTTCTTCAGAATGTGTGGACTGTATGTTAAATTGGACTAATGATTTCGATGTGATTATACCGTTGTTGATACCACTGATCTTGCCGAGTACCTTAGTTCTTCGTAAGTTGAGTAATTGAGTAACCGATTCCGTGACGAAAGAAGCTTGTGATCCTGGGTCGACAAGCGCTCGTAGGACGTATGTGGTTCCATTGGCCGCTTCTACTTGTATTTTCGCCGTAGCTAGTATCACTGGATAATTGATTTCAGCCTTCATAGTGGTAATGGTGACAGGTTCAGAAACTGCAGAGGTTTTCGCTTGTTCGTGATCATGAACACTGGTAGATTCCGACGAAGCTTCATGTAACAAGGTGTGGTGTCGTTTATGACATATGCGACATGATGTTTTCTGACGACATAGTTTGCGTGTATGTCCTTTAACGAGACAGTTAAAACAAATTCCCTTGTTAGAAGCGAATTCTCGACGCTTACTGATATCAATTTCAGTAAAAGCTTTACAGTGACTAAGATAATGTGATTGTGAACAATATGTGCAAGTAGTCTCAACTTCGGTGGCAAAAGATTTAATATTTGTGGCTTTTTTCTGGTCCGGTTTGGAATTATTCAATTGTGGTTTTGGTGAATGAAATGTGGCACTTTGAACCATTTCTAAGGCTCTAAACCGACCTTCAATAAAACTTGCGAGTCTTGAAAAAGAGGGTAGTTCGTGAGTTGATCCAAGTGCTTGCTCCCACTCTTTCAGTGAATCGGTGTCGAGTTTCGAAACAACCACGTGCACTACTAGGGGATCCCAGCTCTCCGTATCGATGTTCTGTGACTTCAATGAACTGAGACATTCATTCGTGTTATCGAGCAGGTCTTTCAATAGTTTGGCATTCTCGGTAGTGATCTTCCGATGTGTTAAGAATCGCTTCAAAATAGTGCCAACGATTATGCGCGGGTTGTTGTATCTTTGTTCTAGTGTCTTCCAAGCCATCTCATAATTAGTGTCAATGAGCGAAAAATGTCTTACCAATTGTTCGGGTTCTCCGGATAATGAAGTTTTTAAATAATGAAATTTTTCTATATTCGTAAGTTGTGTATCTTTATGTATAATTGAGGTAAATAATTCTTTAAAACTTGTCCAATCTTTATATTCTCCACTGAATGTAGGAATTTGGATAGGTGGTAACTTAACATGATTCCTCGTTACCTCTGTTACTGATGTCGTAGGTGTCACAGTATTTTTATTATTCAGCACTAGAAGACTTTCCTTTATTGTTGTTTTTAGTTCGATATATACGTCTTCAGCTCGATTGTAATAATTTTCTGTAAAATATTTGTCCTTTTGTTCGGTAACTTTTAGTAAATTTAAAATATCTTCATGTTTATTTATGTAGCTACTCCAATATCCTTCTAAAAGTTCAAGTCTAGTTTCCAAATATGATACTGAATGTCTGCTTTGACTAGTTTTCTTGAAATTAATATCTAATCGAACTATTTGATTAAATGTTGATATTTGATTGTTGATCAATTGTTCCGCCATGATGTTTCAGTATTGTAATTAAAACAGCAACAACAAATTAACACAATATCACACGTTTTTTTATTATCGATAGTTTTAAGTTCTTCTTATAATGCAACTTCACAATGTTCGTTCATCAGTAAAATTTTCTAAGTCCCTTCATCAGTAAATTCTTCAAAGTGTTTTTAAAATTTTCAGAATTATTCTAAGTCCCTTCATCAGTAAATTCTTCAAAGTGTTTTTAAATTTTCAGAATTATTCTAAGTCCCTTCATCCGTAAATTCTTCAAAGTGTTTTTAAATTTTCAGAATTATTCTAAGTCCCCTCATCAGTAAATTCTTCAAAGTGTTTTTAAAATTTCACAATTTTTCTAAGTGTCTTCATCAGTAAATTCTTCAAAGTCTTTCACTATTCTTCCACTGGTAACACTTTTTTCAATCCGTGGTTCGATGGACCAATGTTCGCGCACTTCGATATCACTTAAATAAAACTACTAATTTCAATATTAACACCAAGGTAGTTTATTCTTTCACAATCTATATTATATAAAGGTGACGACCAAACCACCAGACGTTGTTAAACGACAGTGGCGCCATCTAGTGAATTAAAAAGATACTAATCTTAACAAACTATTATACAGTGCCCATAAGCATTGAGCGACCAAAGTACCTATAAACACAGTTACATTGGTACTGGTCAGAGTTAGCGAGGTTCGAACACGGGTCTCATCGATCGTGAGTTCACGCGTCTTACCGCTAGACCACGATCGCTCATTCTAAATAATCTATTATAGTTCTATCTATGTGGAAATAATATGATTGTATTGTATATTTCAGTACATCGGCAGATGAAGCCGTAGGGTCAGCAGGTCGCGTGGAGGGTGTGTCTGCGGCTGCGCATGAGGTTGCTGGTAGTACGGCGCAACTGGTGGCTGCATCACGAGTGCGCGCACCACCGTCCGCCCCCTCTCTCGCCGCGCTCACTACCGCCTCCCGCGAGGTGGCCACAGCTACTGGGGCGGTCGTAGCGGCCGTCAGAGCAGCAGCCGCGTTACAACACGAGCAAGGTAATTCTGTTAATTTTAGTTGAAAGTTGTTTAAAAAGTGGTTGGCAGACTAATGATGGTTATTAACCCAGTCTGCTGCTCTGGGGTAGTAACATTTGTGAAGTGACCATGTCGCGTTTCGGGAACAGTTTGGGAGTAACCAGGTATAACGAGAGGAGTGTGCACTGTCAATCTGTATCGTCTCCCAAAGCCGGCACAGGGGAGGCGACTGTTGCCGGTAGAGATTTATCTGTGGTACCAGTTGTTTCCGTTCACAGACCGCACTCTAGTTTAACATCAGTGTTGTTATGTGCCGAGCTGAATTAGGATTATGTGAAATATATTTAATATTTATAACAATGTTCACAGAGGCTCTAGATACATCATCGCTGACATTGACGGCGACGCGTATTCTGGAGATGGAAAGCAAAGTACGATCGTTAGAACTGGAGAGCGCGCTTGAAGCTGAACGGGTTAAACTTGCAGCACTAAGGAAAAGGCATTATCAACTTGCACAGCAGGAAGAGGTGAATATCTAACTTTAAAAAAATTACTACCAAAACTTCTTGTAGTATTTTTTAGTTGGGAAAAATTTGTTAATGTAACTATAATGATATGCAGTATTGTACTCTGACGTCAGTTCAGCCAGGTTCAATGGCTAGCGTAGATTCCTGGTGGCTGTGTAAGCTCAGTCGTCAGTGTATCCTTGCGCAAAGCAGAAGGTGTAGGTTTGATTTCAACCGAAGTCTGGCTGTCTTTAATATACACAATAAAAATAATAAACATTTTAATGTGCCAAAAATTAACATAAAATAACCTATAATTTCATAATCATATGTGAAGTAATATTCTGTTTTTTTTTTTGTTACAGAATGGAAACTTGACTAATGGCAAAGAATGAAGTTACCACATGACAATACTAATCAATAAAAGTTGAATCCTATACTATTATTATTAAATATAAATTGTATAGTTTCTTTTTCATGTAATTTAAGTTTATAAAACGTTTATTTACCCCACCATAATTTATATAAGTTAACAATAAAATCACTTTTAAAAATTTGTCTTCCTGGCAATATAATGTGCTGAATTATTTAATAGGCTGTTAACACCAAAGTTTTCTATGTTAATACACTTATAAATTAAACCAGTACCTACATTCCTAATTATATAATATCTTTCACAATAAAATAGTAATTAGTGTCATTAAAAATTAATAAACTCAGTAATTACTTAGTAAATTAAGAAAATTATACTTAGGTTTCGGGTAATAACAGTTCATATCACTAGAAAAGCGATTAAGTAACTGGGTAAATATTTCACTGTATCCAAATAAAAAAAATCTAGAATATTTAAATTAGACATTTGAGTAACGCTTTAATAGTAAAAAAAAGCTATGACGCGTTGTTTGAAAGTCTACCTCTCCTCCTAAGGTAAAATTACCAATGTGTACTGGATAGGAGTTATCTTTATGATCGCATCGGCTTTCTGGATTCTATTTACAGTTGTGTTTCAAGCCTTATGAACATCTCCATCTCATCTTATCCCTGTTCTCCATTCCATCGCACACTTAACAAACAGAAAAACCTACCCTATTCGATAAGCTTTTCTTTTCCATTCATACCAAACGTGATTTTAGCAAATTCCTACGCGCGATTTCATTTATATAAAAAAGGTAATTAAATCATAATTGTTTCTCTATTAAAATTTAGAAATTAGCTTTAAAAATGAATAAGTTGTATTACATACATTTATGTCACTTTCGTAATAATTTGTTAGAACTTAAATCAACATGTTTATTAAAGTATTTCGTAACCACATTTTTAAAGTCAATTATGCATGTAAGATTTATATTTGTAATTTTAAGGGAATTTTTTATTATTACTTTTCTGTTAATAAAGTTAATAGTTTGAATTTTTATTTGTTTAATTTCCTCACAAAATAAAACCACTTTTTTTAGATAAGTACACATTTAATAATTAAAACTAATACTGTGCCGATTGCATATACAAACAATTTACATAATTATTAACAAATTATATTCGAACAAGCCTAAAATACATTAGGCTTAAAAATTCGTACTAAACATTTAAAAAATCCTTCGTTGTTAAAATCATAAATATAGGCCGAAGATAAATGCAATAGCAAATTGTGAAAAAAACATTTTGTTTATGGACGTAAAATTATCATAATAAGATGAATCACAAATAGTTTTTAAATTCACTTCGAAAATTAAACCAATATTATAACAATAATGTTTTAATAACCTTAAGTGATCTCGTACTTTTCGTGAGACATTGTAAGAATCTTATCTCCTAAAAACAAACAAACTTAGTTCAAGTAAACAAATATATCATTATAATATGTCATATGAAAACTCATGAATAAATGTCACAATCGCTTGGAGGAACAACTAATGTATATTGGAAAGAGAGGTCCAGACCTGCGTTTTTAATTTATTAAATTTTGACGGAAATTGAAAAAGAAATATTCTACGCGTACGCAGTCGCTTGGGTGTGATTTCCATCACAATTTAATTATAAACAAATTCAGCATTTTAATGTCAAAAAAATATATCAATATTCATAATTGCAAAGTGGTATTCACGAGACGACAGATTGGGTTTAATCTTTAAATGAGTTTTCATAGTACACATCAAATGAAGTTATTATAGAAACAACACACGTTTTCTATATTACTAAGTACATAGAATAAAGTGTATAAAACAATACCAAATAACATGTCCCTACAGACTACAAAGAGAGGGTAAAAAATAACAAAAATCAAGACTATTAATTTTTGTAAATACCAACATAAAAGGAATGTTAATGATAAATACTGGGTTCAAACTTTCAAAGATAAAGACTAAGGATTGTAATCATTTTAGGTTTTATATACACAGGTAATAAACATAAAATGTGTAAATACAATTTTTCTTTTAGGAAAAAAAAAATTCCCACTCTTAGATCAAAACAAAATACGAAAATTGAGTTGTTTTTTTTTTTTTACGTTATTTGATTATTGATTGGAGCACCTATATGATTTTTTTTTTTTTTTTTTTTTTATTGTAGCTCGACATGTGACAACACTCCGCCTGATGTAAAGCTAGAGTGCGGTCCATGAATGGAAACAACTGCTACCACAGAGAAATCTCTACGGGCTGCAGTCGCCTCCACTATGCCGGCTCGAGGAGACGAGCATGTACCATCCAGATTGACAGTGCACACTCCTCTCTCATACCTGGCTACTTTCAAACTATTCCCGAAACGCGACAAGGTCACTTCACGGGTGTTACATTCGATAGTGGTGGTACTGCCCCAGGACGACAGACTGGACAAATAACCATCATCAGTCTGCCTACCACTCTTTAATGTTTGATGGCTTTTATGTTTTGTGATTTGTTATTTGTGTAATGATCAATTATTACTTTTCCTTGATTTGTTAGACAGTTTTGATCTAAAGTGTTATAAATAAACCGTAAATAAATTGTAGTCAGACAGAAAAATAAATTGGTAGCAATGAATAAAATGCAATAAACTATAATATAGACAAAGTTGATCTTTACTAAAACTATTTTGTTTCATTAAATCACATTAATCCCACTGTCACGGATGTCTTTTAGTAATATTACATTTTAAATACATAAAAAAGTCAAGCTAGCAGAACAATGGAGAAATAGAGTATGTGTGTATTCAGATACAGATAGTAGTGTAGCCGCGCGCTAATGTACGAAGAGAAGTTAACGGTGACAGTGATAATCATGTATTTCGTTTTTGATTAAAAACTAACAAATTACTAATCGGACAGAGTCGTTCGTTAAACAGTGGATTCAATTAATGATAAAGAAATACTTTGTGCAAACTAAAATTAAGAGATTAAGTTTTAAAATGGAAAAGTATTCGTGCGCTGCAAGAAGCCATATCCATTCTTATATTGTACGTCTAAATATGATATCAAAATACCTACATTGTTGATGGTAAAAACCTTCAAAAAATTTAGCACCACTTGTTGGCTTCTCACTTTTATGTTTTGCTTACTATTATAATAAGTTTATATTGTTAGGGATATTACATATATATATATTTATAACTATTTAGAAACACAAATCCCATACATCATGCTAGATAAAGCGTGGCACATTTAAAATGATTTGACAATCACAATCTTTGTGTTTTTTTTTTACAATGATATCAATATTGGAAAGATGTATTTATTTTTAATCAAACATAATCTCGCTATTGTTTTGTGTATTTAAGATTTTGATGTGTATATTTTCACTATTTTGCTATCAATTGACAGAAAATCTAATGTGTCTAGGGACAAGTTTTCTCTAGACACACATTACTAATCGACTTGTATACATACATATGTATATCTTATACAAAACGATTTTATGTGATAAAAGAGAGTTCTTTGACCATGACTACTCAATGAAGACAATGGGTATACAAAAACTTGTAACGTAAATATGGGTGCCACAATCGTAAATTATAACTTTATTATTATAGAAAAATGTCATTTAACATTACTACATGTTGGCGTAACTTCGACCAGCCCTGACCAATACAAACATGTAGGTGCAATTGGTTTTTTTAAATGCCTATACTGGACTTGTGATCATAGACACTGAGCGACCAAAGTACATATAACATTAGTACTGATCAAAAATTTGTGAGTTTTGAACATGGGTTCTCAAGCTAGTGAGTTTGAGCCTTTTACCGCTAGACCACGACCCCCATGTGGATGCAAGAATAGTAGCTAGCTGATAATAATAGATATGCCGATGCCAAATGTCAGTCATTGCCTTTGAGATTTATCTATTTTAATGGCAGGCTGATAAAAGCATGAAGCATTTTTTTCCTATCATATATATCCCTAACAATATATTTATTAAGTGCTACAATTAAAAAATAAATTAAAACCTATTGTGAAATAATAAAAATCAACGCATAAAATCACACAAAGATCTCAAATAATCAAATATTAAATGGCATGATTGTTTTGTCAAGGGTTTACAAAACAAAAATAATGAGGAACTAATTAAATTAGTGTTGTATTATAAACTTTAAATTACTCGTTGATCGGTTCATCCCACCTGATGTGTTTTTCGGCAGTCAGATGCACTATGCTGACGTGGACGGCCTGGTTCTTCTCAAACTTCGGTGGTATCGGGCATAGTCGGTATTCTACTTCATCTCCAGGGAGCGGGACATACTCCCCCTCGATACTTAAAAACAAGTGAATGATCTCAATATGTATACAAAAACAGGTGTACTGTCACTAAAGTTAGTGCCGTTTCTCAGCTAATTATGGATGTAAATTTGAATGTACTCTGATTTCTATTGGTCAATACATAAACAATTGTAAAGGTGATGCAGCTAACTTATCACTGATTGTACATATGCTAATTAAAGTTTATATAGAACACATGAATTGTGACACAAAATTTATTCAAAAGTTCATTTGTTGACTTAATACTTTAGCAGTTTGATAAATTATTCACGGTCATATTATTTATTTAACAACCATACGTCTCAGGTATGACCTTCATCTAGTATTCAGAATATTAGTTCCGTAAAATATATCTTTTTGCAGGATTCAAATAAAAAACTTACTCGGAAATATGGACGAAAAGGTCCTCTCCACCTTTATTAGAAGTGACAAAGCCGTGACCTCTCTCGCGACAGAAACTCTTAATTTTTCCCTTCTCAATAGGATTGCCAAGCGCTCTCTCAGAACTATATATAAAATTTAACCGTAATTAAACCAATATTTATAATGTGGCGCCATAGAAAACAAGGAAAACTTACGTTGAGGCCGTACGGTTTCTACGCGTTATTATAGGGCTCGGCAGTTGGAGATGCGGGCCGCTTTTATTTGGGGAACCATCGCTGTTGAATCCGTTTTCACTAGACATGTTTATTTATTTTGAATTAGCAATTAAATAACGGAAATAAGATAAACTTGAAGAAACCTCGACAAGAGGAAAACAAAATGTCACAGACCAGAGACAAGAAATAATGTCATTAAACGTAAGAGCTGAATACTATTCAATTAATGTATTCGAATACGTCACAAATAATACTGCACATAGATTATTGTTGCCGTTATTTTTGTCGATTTAGTTCTTTAGGAGTGTGATAAAAGGTACCAAGCAATGAATCAAATATGAATAATAACATCTTTATTAATTCTACAGATAACCTTATGTGATAGAAGTGAGCGAAGATATGGGGCTGCACTCCATAGTTTACATGCATATAATAAAACATAATATACATTATAAAGTATATGGATTAAAACTTTTTACTACTTAGTTTTATTTATAATTTAATCTTAGGTATGTTATCTAATAATTTAAATAGAAGAGCAAGACGACTCCATCGGTGGCAGCGGAAGTCGAATCTTCGGTATAGGAATATCATCCCAGTCTCCCTGAAACATTGTAATAAAATGTTGTATATATTTTAAATTCTTTTTAAGACTGTAAAAATAAATTAACTACCTGAAAACGATGTCCATCCGATTTATTACATTGCATTGATATAGGAGATTCCATGTAGAGCTTGTATAATGATTGGGATCGAAGTGGAGTCCATGGATTAATAGATAAATAGTTTTCACGAGGTGACGCATCTGCTTTTATAGACATATTGTCCCATCTAAAATAATGAATAAATAATAAATACTTTGCCCTGACACCAAACTAGGAACCCGGGACCCCAGTCTGTAACGCTAACCACTGTGCCACGGAGGCCGTTATGTATAAATTTTAAATTGTATTACTTCAAATAGCTTAGGTTAAGGATCCGAGTTGCGTCTCAAAAGTACGAAATACGAATTAGTATAAGAACAAAAAACAAGTGAATACATACTTTCTTTCGAATTCAAAATAATTATTTAAAAAATGCGTCGATATAGAACTTTTGCATACTTCCAAATCTGTTGCCGGATAATAATGCATATAGTTAACGCACATTTCATCCGTTATTGCGTGACCACCTATTGTTGCGTTCGTCTTATGTTTTGTATTATATATGCATGTTGTTTCTAAATAATCACCCTGAGAAATAATATTTTATTAGTATGAACATCTTTTTACATAAATATACACATATTATACACCTTCATGCACTATGTGCTCTTTCAAACACACACACACTTTTACCACAAGTTCACATTTCACACCACAATCAACAACAACCGACTAAACCTACAAAAAAATGTTAATATTTTAATAAAAATAATTGTTTATTGTAAAATAAAACGATAATGCGCTGTACTTTTAACTCGTATAATACATACGGGTAAAACTTTAACAGGCCTATGCAATATTCTTATTTCTTGAAAATGTTGTGAATAGTGCATATCTTGGTTAAGTATTGGTAGTTCAAATCCATTTCTAATGTGCCGTGTGTACACAGCTATGCCAGTCAAATGTGTATGCAGTTGGCTACCAAATACTATTATACCTTCTTGAGGTAAACCCTGAAATAAAAAAATAAAACAATTCGATTCGACATTTCGTAGATTCGTATAGCGGAGGCGTAGACTATACAGGGTGGAAAGTTAGTGACGTACTTGGTTGAAAAGTACCCTAAATATATATTTTGGGTCAATGTTAAGGAACAAATCCCTCTAAAGTAAAAAAAAGGTTACATACAACTCCAGTACACTGCGGAATACAATAACCAGTAAGTGGGAATGCTTGTTGACCACCAGGTATAGCCATTTTATCTATATATTCCAATCCCAGTTCCATTATAGCAGCATCGTAGCGTCGGAGATTTGATGTCACGTGTATGGTTATCCCTGAACTGTCCACCCAATCTGTTAATTACAGAAAAATAATAAAATCTAAAAAAATAAAAGTAAAGAAGAATCGAGGCGCACCGAATCGAATCGCATTTATTTCGCGTGCGAAAATTCGTTTGCCCTGCGATGTCCGATTCGTTCGCGTAGATTCGGCTCCTTCTCAGTGGACGCAGTTATAGTAAATGTTTACCTACATATATTACGATTTTGTGCGATTCGATCCGGCGAGCGAGCCAATATTTAGAAGTTGTAATACAAACCATTTTTCAATTGGGGATTATTATAATGAACTTCAAGCATTATGTATTGGTTAGACTTTGGTCCACCAAGTGGTAAACCAGCTTCTAGTGGATATGTGAATGGTAGAGCTCCCATCGCCCAAGCAGCTTTCACCTTTAGAGATATTCTTTTTAATAGAAGCTTAATTAAAAGCTTAACATTATTTGCTGAGTTGTAATGGTAGTATTACCTTCGAACATGTTTTAGTAATTTCGGGTCGATCTTTAGCGAAACAAGAACCTTCATACAAAGGCATTTCTATACCATCATCTGTATCGCAGTAAAATACTTCCATGTGATGTACTAGACCCTCGTTTCCTTGTGTTATTGTGGATTCAAACTAGAAATTTAAGTTATGATGCTATGAATGTTTTTAATTTCTTCGCGATCATTCTCTATAAGCATCTTTTGTTTTATGCCTAATAGGCAAGCGTTCGCCCATACCCTGCCTGACGTACCTATTTACTTTTAATTTAAAGAGATCCATATTGTACGTCTCAGGAAACACAGACACCGGGAGGGAACTCTTTCGCAGTACTAACGAGGAACGTGTTGTCAAAATGCCTCGTACGTTCTTTAGGAACTTGGACCATTTTGATGGTACCTCTCCCGGTGCCAGGACGTCCGATGGAAGAAAGAGGACATCAGGGAGCAAAGTTATCAATTAATTACCGGACAGTCTGTGTACTACATTAAACATTTACAATAAAATACAAACCTGTACGATATGATGCATTTGTTGGGTTATATAATTGGGCAACTTAACAACCTTACACCAATAGGTCGTCTCATCAGAGGGTACTTTAACATTTTTCATAGTGATTCTCAATTGTTTTGCTGATGGTTTTGGTAATGGCAGCGGGGTCAATAACCTGACTCTAATAAAATTATGATCCTCTATTGAGGTGCAAGATAGACAAAGACCACTGGAACTAAATAGCTTGTCGTTTCCTCTCGCCCAAATTATATGCGTTGTACCATCCTGATTAAAAATATATAAATACATAATTACATGTACTTTTATTCGCTTATCACTAAAAGTTTATAAAAAAACTGCACTCATTAACCGATTAGGAGCCGAATCGAGGGAATCGATTCGCATCCGGCAACGATCCTTAGGCGAATTTTTAGTTTACTACATGGTTATACCGCACGATTCGTCTATGAAGTACGTAACGCGGGCGGATTAAATGACATTCGATTCGGCGCATCTCGATTCGTCTCTAGTAGACGCCACCCTTATTAACCCTTTATCCAACATGACATACCTCAATCACGTAATCATTATTATCGCATGTATCAAATTTTCTCTCAAACGTAATACTGCGCTTTTCGCTATCTAAATTAAAAGTTTCACAATCCTGGTGGCCATCACGGTATACTTTACCCTCATTGTCTGTATGCATATCCTAAAATTAAATAAAGGGATTTTATGCTGCTTACCATAGCGTTTATTTCTATCACACAATAAACGCGATAGTAACCCGCATAAAGTCAGTATTATAATATAATATTATTAATGCAATATGCAATATTAAATTAGTATATTCCACTCAAATCAATTAAAAATTCAATTATTTTGTTTCTTACCTCAAAATGTTCTTTTCCCAAATAATCTGTCCACAACAAGCAGCCATCGGCGTTAGTAAATTCTCCATAGTCGGAAAATCCTACAGCTATCCATTTAAATAACGGCGATTTTTCAGAAATTATTAATTCGAATTTAATACGTTTTAAAGAGTAATTTACAGTCCATTTTAATATTAAATCTCCATTTGGATCCAAAACAGATTTACTTGATGCGATTTTATTTTGATCATCTACAATATCGAAAACGATAATTAGCCTTTTATTTATTAAATAATATATATTTTATTAAATCTACTTACTTATAGACCTTTTAAAAGAAAACGTCGAACATGTGTAAAATAATGAAAATATTAAAAATAAATTGAAATGCATTTTTAATTGAATTTAAAATGCACAACACTATTAATTATTTCGCGGCAAAACTGCTGTGTTGTTCGAACGACGATCGGTAGAAAATGACGGGACGTCTAGAGTTACTCCCCTTTCAATAATAAAATTGTCGCCCACCCTCTCCGTTCAAACGCATACCGCTATGAATTAATATACCTATTGGATGGCTAGGAATTTTTCCCAGTTTTACTTCAATAAAGTAAGATATGGTGACAATTTTCTATACGTAGTTATAAAATTTATTTAATTATTATTTTTATGCCTTATTTTTCTCTGAATGTATAACATCTTTCATATATACTATGTTTTCCAACAAAACTCGTAGTGATAAAAATATTGTAGCCTCCAAGAGCAAGCAATGCGGGTAGGAACCCGATATTAAATTCCTGAGATAGCGCGCGGTGCTCAGCTGTTATCACGAATTCATTTAGCGGTAGAAATGAAGGCGAAAGTGGAAATTAAGTTCGTCAGATTATTGACGTAGTTAGACGCGTCGACGTAATAACAGTTTATCTATGCAGTTTTATTTGAATTTGAAATAATTAAATTAAAACAAAAATGTACTATGTAAAAATATATTACAACGACAATTATAATAATTTTTAATTTATTCATAAGGTCAAGTACAATTTTCTGTTTTATTATTTTCTAGATTCGGTTCACTGCTGTTAGCTTGTGGTACTCCAGCTTCTTCATTTGGTATATCCATCTGCAAATAAGACGTGAAAATTTATTATTGACAATACTTATTTATTTTTAGCTATTATAATTTCAGATCGACCGTGGCTTAGACTCGACTGAGAGTCCAGTGTTCAAATTTTTCAATTTCAGCAGTACCAATGTAGACTCAACCTACCCCCGTCGAGAGCATTTTTGCGTGATGCATGAGAAGCAAAAATTATTGATGTCATGGATTGAAATATCAAATCCCATACATTTGGTTTGGGGGTTTGGTGAACTGGGAAACCGAACTATGTGGCGGAACAGATGTCGGCGCCCCCTCACCAAGTCTCGAGTTACGTCCTCGTTGCCGACAGCCCCAATTGCGAAACTGACGGCAAACCCACCTCCGGCGCCGACACGACGGAGGTGCGTCGTACCCCCCGGGCAACGCAGCAGTCCTACGAGGCATACCCGCCCTGTCAAAGTACAAGCCAAAGGCTGCTGTGGCTAAACACTCGAGACATGCTGCGGGGCCTACTGTGGTCACACCCCCGCAGCATGAGTTCCCAGAGACCACCTGCGTGTTTGCCCAGCGCGGTGACCCGTGTCGGGGGAGGAGGGGAACCTGGTGGTTGAGACGGGCATTGTCTGTCAACACACCACTTCGGCCCTGAATTCTCCTAAACGGGAGGTTGCAACCTAGCCGGGTTGCGATCAGTGACCTCCGTCGAGCGGCCACCACCCCAGGGTGGGGACCGAACGACGGGGGCTCATATCGGCATAAGGCTAGGGCCCTGGTGTGAGGGGGTCTGCAGGCGGTGTTGCATGACGTTCATGCATGTGACACTCAGCCTCGTGGGCAACACACACTGGGGGCCTATATCCAATGCGTAGCCCTGGTGCCAAATCTGGCACCCCCTGTTGCGGGCTCCGAGGAGGGTGGGGAGCGCAAAGGATGAAGTCAAAAAATATATCATGGATGGCAATTCAAAACCCATGAACACCACTACCACACAGCCAGCCGGACCCTCGGGTACTGCGGCAACACAGAGCTCTACTGCCGGACCGAAAGGTACTGCTACAGCTAAGAGGGTCACCAACCCCACACAGGGCAAGGTGGCCCCCCGACCAAACACCACAGGAGGGGCGGGCGGTAAACCCAAACAAACCTCCAACAAACAAGCCTCCAAAGCTGAAAAAGCTAACAAATCAAAGAGGCCACCTGTTACACAATCCTCTCTGGCCGCTTCTAAGAAGTCCAAGCCAACAGGGACTGGCGAACCGGGGACCGTACCGGCCAAGGCAACGCGGCTGGGTGGAGCTTCCGGTGCGCCCGGCCCGTCTGGCGGGGGCAACAATGAGGGCAGGACGGGGAGGAGAAAAGAAAACAAGCAGCAACGCGAAAGGCGACGAGCTGCGGGCCAGGTCAATCCGGCGGCTGCTACAGCCAAAGGTCCGACCAAAAGGCCCAAGCTGAACGACTCATCATCACCTAGAGTCGCAGCCAAGCGAGTCGCCAGGATGACAAACACCACCTCCTACGCGGACGCTGCTAAACCAGAGGGCCTTGGCGTTGCCCTTACCACCACACCACAAAAAGACATGACCGAGGAACAGGCGATGAAGGTCAAAAAACAGCTGGAAGCCCTGGTCATGTCTGAAATTGCAAACCTTATAGCTGCGGAGTCTGAGTTCGTCCCCAGGTTTGATGGAAGGCCTAGGTACGCCGACGGCGTCCTGAAGACCAGGGTGACGGACGATCAGATGCTGGCGTGGCTACAGGGTATAGTACCACGTATTACGTCACCGATACCAGACACCACCATGACCGTCGTCCGTGAGGACGAACTACAAAGAAAGGTCAGGTGCGGTATGATCATCCCACTTGGACAAAGTGAGATTACAGGGCAGTGCATCATGGAATGCCTTGCCTTCCAAAACAAAGCGCTGGACATCAAACGATGGACACTGCGAACTTGTGAACCACGTGGTGAGGACCAACAGTTCGTCTCTGTGAACGTGCCAGAGGATGTAATTCCCGCAATCGTTAAAGCACAGAGAAAACTGAGTCTCGTGTGCGGCAGTGTCTACCTCCGATTCTTTGGAAAAGGAGGTAGACTCTACGACTCACCACCAACAAATGACCACACCAGTCATAAGGAGGCGGAAAGACCGCAACCACCGCCAGCCTCCGAACCAACCCAGTGCTCTGCTGTTGCACCCGCGGACACCCTAACGGTTCCTGTACAGGAACAAGCAGGGCAGTCTGCGAACGCTCCATCGCCGGCCAACAGCGAGCACCTCTTCACGGAGATGGGGGAGCTGCTACTCCTCGGCGAGGGGGAGGAGATGCACTGCGGGCCTTGACGCCGTGCAGTGCAACCTCCAGCACAGCCTCATCGCCACGGCCACACTACGAAGAGTGCTGGAGGAAAACCCCGATACGGTGGCCCTAATCCAAGAACCCTGGATAAAAGGAAGTAGGGTATGTGGCCTCAACACTACAAGCGGTAAGGTCATTTACAAGCCCGACCAACAACCACCACGTACATGTATATACATACCTAAGGGCTTGCAAACAACTGTTCTGACTGAGTTCTGTTCCAGGGACATTACAGCAGTCAGAATCAACGCTAACAACACCCTTGGATTGGGCGGAATCGTCCTAACCTCGGTCTACATGGCTGCAGACAACACCGTGCCGACCAAGGAAATGGATGATCTAATCCGCCACTGTGAAAATACAAATCAAGAACTCATCATCTCGGCGGACGCCAACGCACATCACCCACTATGGGGAATGGCAAAGGCAAATGGAAGAGGTGAGGATCTTTTTGATTACCTACTTAGTACTAAATTACAGCTCGTGAACAAAGGAGCCGAACCAACATTTGTGACCAGGCGTTGCTCCACTATAATAGATCTCACCCTAGCTACAGAGCACGCCACTGGGCTCATTTCGAATTGGTGCGTCGCAAGTGAGGCGTCATGCTCTGACCACCGCTGGATAAGATTTAAGCTACAACTGGTCATCAACACACCAGCACCGAGACGTAACCCACGCCGAACAGACCGAAAGCGATATGTCGAGCACATTAGACAGAACGCCGAGGTCTGCCCAGAGGGGAGGCAATTCGACAACACAGACAGCTTAGATGAAGCAGTCCAAGACCTAACCAATACAATCAACGCCGGCTACCGAGCAGCATGCCCCCTAACCAACGACAAAAGAAGTCCCAGATCGAGCTGGTGGGGGCCAGAGCTCGAGAGACTCAGGCGGAAGTTGAGGAAACTATTCAACAGGGCCATGAACACGAGACAGGACCTGGATTGGGACAACTATAAGGACTTTCAACTGTACTACAAAAAAAGAATCCGTTATAGAAAATGCAAAGCATGGCAGACCTTCTGCAGCAACATCAACTCAACCACGGAGGCCTGTAGGGTGAAGAAGATCTTGTCAAAAGACTGTAACACCACCATAGGATCTCTGCGGAAAACAGACGGCTCGTACACCAAGACCGACACAGAAATTAGCGAGCTGCTCCTAGAAACCCACTTTCCGGGTTGCAAACTAACACCTACAACAAGCTGGGAAGATCCCCAACAGACCGCACTACCAACGAACGGAGACTGGACCGTATCTCGTGCAATAATAACAACAGATAAAATACAATGGGCAATCCAGTCATCCCAAAACTTCAAATCGGCGGGGTTGGATGGCATTTTCCCCGGACTCCTTAAATGGGGAGCTGCATACATCGCCCCTCTACTAACGGCGATCATGCGCGCATGCCTAGCACACCGATATATACCCAAACTATGGAGGGAAGTAAAGGTCGTGTTCATACCAAAACCCGCCAAGAACGACTACACGAATGCGAGAGCATATCGACCGATCAGCCTCACCTCCTTCATGCTGAAGTCAATGGAGAAGATCTGTGACAGGCACATAAGGGACAATGCGCTGATCAAGGCACCTATGCATCCTAATCAACATGCATACACAACGGGCAAATCTACGGAAACGGCACTACATAACGTGGTACGCAAGATAGAACTAGCCCTTAACGACTCGTCAGTCTGTCTGGGAGCTTTTATTGATATAGAAGGTGCCTTCGACAAGACCAACTTCTCCAGCATGGAAAATGCCCTCTGTAGGCACGGGGTGGAGGACACACTGTGTGAATGGATTGGCAACATGCTTCGCATGAGAGCCGTACAATTCGATATCAACGGTATCACAAGAGGCATCGCAGCCAGGGGCTGCCCACAAGGAGGGGTAATCTCTCCACTACTGTGGAACTTGGTAGTGAATGACCTGATAGCACGGCTCAACGACAAACACTACTATACAGTGGGATACGCCGACGACCTAGCGATACTGATTACTGGAAAGGTCACCTCCGTAGTCTTCGACGTAATGCAGCAAGCGTTGAGGATCGTACAGCGGTGGTGCCTTGACCAAGGACTTACAGTGAATCCTGCTAAAACGGTAATGGTGCTCTTCACCCACAAAAGGAACATAGGCACCTACAAACTACCGGTGCTGTTCAACACCGAGCTGAAATTATCCAGGGAAGTTAAGTATCTGGGAGTGACACTAGACTTCAAACTGAACTGGAGCAACCACCTGACCGCGAAGCTGGGAAACGCCGCCGTAATCCTATGGCAGTGCCGTAGACTGCTGGGGAGGAAATGGGGCATTAGCCCGAGGATCATGTTGTGGCTGTACAGATCAGTGGTCAGACCATACATTACATACGGCTCTCTGGTGTGGTGGCCCCGCACCACACTGAAGACAGCCCAGGACCACCTACGGAAGTGTCAGCGGAGCGCCTGCTTAAGTATCACCGGCTGCATGTCCACTACACCTACTAAGGCACTGGAAGTGCTGCTGGGGCTGGTGCCGCTACACCTCTACATCAAGCAAGAAGCGGCGGTAACAGCGGCAAGACTAAGGATACTTAGAATGTATCACCGCGACGACAGAGCAATGCACACCACTGTACTAAATGAGGCGATAATAGAACAGCCGCTGATCGCCTCCGTCATAGACAGAATACACAAAATTCATGTCTTTGACAAGAGATACAGGGTGAGCCTGCAAGAAGAACCCACCGACCACTTCGGTGCGACAGAGCTCAGAATATACACGGATGGCTCTAAGACGGACAAGGGAACAGGAGCGGGCACCTTCTCCTGGGACCTCAACATACACATAGCAGTAGCCCTAGACATTGACAGCTCAATCTTTCAAGCAGAATGTGTAGGGATAATCCAGGCTGCCAACGCTTTACTGCAGAGAAAAGTCGAGAATCAGAAAATCCGGATACTGTCCGACAGCAGAGCTGTTCTGTCGGCACTCGACAACTACTGCATCAACTCAGCTCTGATCTACGAATGTCACCTGACCCTGGAGCAGGTCTGCAGCACGAACAGCGTTGTGCTGCAGTGGATTAAGGGGCACAGCAAATCTCTGGGGAATGACGCGGCAGATGAACTCGCCAGGAGGGGCTCGTCGCTGACCACAATTGGTCCGCACCCTATAGCCCCACTACCATTCCAATATGTGAGAGGTCGGTTGCGTCAAAAGACAGGTGAGTTACATGAACTTATTTGGACCCACCAGACAACGGACTGCCGACAAACACGGGAGGCAGTGCCAAAAACTAACAGGCGGCTCACCAGAGACCTGCTTGGCCTTAACCGAGCCCAGCTCCGCATTGCCATTGGCATCATAACGGGACACTGTGGGCTCAACAAACACTTACATAACATTAATGTTACAGACAGCCCCCTGTGCAGAGGATGCATGGGGGCCGAAGAAACAGTCACGCACGTGCTCCTAGAGTGCAGTAGCGTAGACGAACCACGACAAAAGTTCCTCGGCACGGCAAGGACACTCCCGGAGGTGTGCAGGAACGTGAAGAGTCTCCTGTCCTTCGTGGAGGATATCGGGTGGCTGCGGTGAAGCGGACCACCACACGCAAAACGAGCGGCCATGGCCGCTCAATTGCGGAGAAAGAGCCTGCGGGAATCTACAATCTACAATCCATACATTTGTTAGTTCTGTGCTTCTCGAATGTGCCATGCGAAATGTGAAGACCTTTAGTTGCATTCCAGTATCAGCTTGAAAGTAGTCAGGTACAACAAGCCCCGGTGGTCTAGCAGTGGAGGATGGACCTCCGCTGCTCCAAGGAGACCCATGTTCAAACCTCGCTAAATAATATTTTATATGTACTGTGGGCATTTAAAAAGCAGATAGAAGTTTGTGCTTATCAATCTTGATTGGTAGCTCAACATCAGGGAGCGTGGTCACATTTTTTTTTTTTATTGTAGCTCGACATGTGACAACACTCCGCCTGATGGTAAAGCTAGAGTGCGGTCCATGAATGGAAACAACTGCTACCACAGATAAATCTCTACGGGCTACAGTCGCCTCCACTATGCCGGCTTGAGGAGACGAGCATGTACCATCCAGATTGACAGTGCACACTCCTCTCTTATACCTGGCTACTTTCAAACTATCCCCGAAACGTGACAAGGTCACTTCACGGGTGTTACATTCGAAAGTGGTGGTACTGCCCCAGGACTGTTACTGGGGCTACTGAGTACTACAGGACAGTACTGCCGGGTTACTATAAAAAAATTACCTTTTCCTCCCTTTCAAAAAGTATAGCAAGTTCAACATGCTTTGTATGGGGAAACATATCGACTGGAACAGCCTTTATTGGTATAAATGGCGCTCCCGTTAAAGTCTTAGACGATTGGCGGCTTAAATCGACGAAGTTTTTCGTGGCTGCTGCTGGATTGCACGAAATGTAGACAAGTCGCTTGATCTTTTTCGAGTTTCGCAATTGTGTTATTGCACGCATATCTGTGTTGAAAAATAACTATTATACTACAAATTGGTATAACGAAAGTCGGTATAGCGAAGGCGACTGCTGCCTGTAAAAATTTACATGTAGTAGCAGTCATTTCAGTTCACGGACTGCACTTTAGCTTAACATCCAGCGAAATGTCGTATGCCGAGTTACAATAAAAAAAAACTTACGTAAACCAGCTCTTGGAGGATCAACAATAGCAATGACATCATCTCCAGTAACTCTTGCTAGTACGGACGGCAAAATATCCTCAGCTTTCCCGGTGAAAAACTCACAATTTTCAATATTATTCAACTCAGCATTTGCTTTAGCATCCTTAACAGCTTCATCGACTAATTCGAGACCGAGGACTTTGCCACAGTACTGTAAATATAGTTTGATTATCGATCCAGATAAAGGACACCCAGTAGTGGACTAAGGCTAAAGTGGGCCCTGGGCAACATTGTAATTCCGGACCTAGTTTTCAGTCGTGATCCATACTTTGCCTTTTTTTTCGTTTTAATTATCGGAATCCAAGAAAAAAATAGAAAAAATGCATGAACAAAAAAAAAGGCCTTAGTCTGCCCTTGAGGACACCTGTACATTATTAAATTATGATGAAAACTGAATAGAAAAGAGGCAGAGACCGCAAACTTTTTTGTTTCATAAACCACTTATCATGTTTTTCGATTTCGTGTAGTAGACCCCCTGTTTACCTAATATTGAATTTTTGCAAATTCATTAAGTTTAGTGGCAAAAAAAACAGTCATGGTCTGGCTAATAATAATAATAATCATGAGTCTGCCTACCTTATATGTCTATAGCCTAATCTATCTAAAGCCAAAACCAAGGTCACAATTAGACAGGTGATATACTATCTTGGACCCCTATTTACATCTCATAGACCCCCAATTTTTCCCCTGAGGTGGATCCCTTTCAGGTGATTTTCGACCTGTAGGGGTCGAGTTCTAACCACCAAAACTTAACAGCAATTAGCGATTTACCTGTATATTTATTTACCTTAGCAAAAGACAGCCCAATAGTGCCTGTACCACAGCATATATCAATAACTGTAGAATTCTCCTTCGGATCACTCATTTCTATTGCTTTCTGGTATAAAATATCAGCACCTAAAGTGTTTATCTAAAAAATATCAATACATTTAATAATAAAAATATTATACTAGCCGTTACCCGCAATTTTAAATGCGTTTAACTTGAGAAATTATTAATTTTCCCATACAAACTTACATAACCCCTTAAAAAGGCGTGACAATTGTATTGTATTGTAAACTTACATCCCCTTTTCAACTCCTTGAGGGATGAATTTGCGAAAATGATGAAACACGTAATTCTTTTTTTTTTAACAATTTTAATATCCCTAACTTTTATTTCTATTAATTACATTTCAACTATTTCAACCCCTATTTTTTCTTGAGACAAAAGGTAGCCAATCGAAATTGGTTAACGGTTTAATTGGTGAAAAGGTAGCAGACAGACAGAGTTACTTCCACTTTTCTAATAACTAGTATAAAACTTATAGATTATTAACGTTAAAAAATTAAAATTAACCTGAAAGAATGCTTCCGGAGATATCCTAAACTCTTGTCCCAATATTGAATCTGTAATGTGTGTGGATCCAAGTAAATGTTCAGGCCTAACATTGTCTTCACCAGCCCTCCTACAAAGCATTTTAATATTTATTTTTATTGTAGCTCAGCATATAACCATGATATATTATATATATTATCAAGGTCGTACCGATCATACGGTCAAGGTTATTGGCAGTATTAAGGCCCGTAAAATTTAGGACAATACATTATTATTTATAAAATTCACCTATTCCAAATTCCCGTTAATTCGAACAGTGTTTGGTCCTAATTAATTCAGAATAGCTGGACTCTACTATAATTACCTTTTCAGAAGAAGTTCAAAATATAATGATTTTATGTTACACTGCTTTGCTTCATCTGAACTAAAATATTCTATTAAACTCTTCTTAATATCAGCAATTGCATCTGGAGATAAGTCCTATAAAAACATTGCAATGTTGATTTTTATATTTAACCCTTAATTACTCGCATGGGGTATATTTTACCCCACGGCACATTTAAAGCGCCATATCTCCGCCATTTTTAAAGCTACTCTCACAGTTTTCAGTAGTTGTAAATACATCTTCCTAACACGGAACAGTCGCAGGCGCCGCTTTGTACCGTATTGTTTCGTTAGAGTGCGTTTGAGGTATATATTACCCCACACGAGCGTTTGTGTAACTTTTAGTATGCGAGTAATTAAAGATTAAGTGTTCGCCGAGGTTGTGAAAAAAAAAATGTAATTGTTTTTTTTATAATTATTATAGCTCGGCACATGACAACACTCCGCCTCTGATGTTAAGCTAGTGTGGTCTATGAACAGATACAACTGCTACTATAGATAAATTTCTATTTAATTTGTAATTAATGAACAAAATTGCAGCTGATTTCAGAAAAGTACGCAAGTGACAAAATTTTTGACAAAGTGTTAGTAATATTAATTTAAAAAATTATAATAATAATGTAAGTGCTTTATCCCTACATATTATAAAGTACAACGTTTCTCTGTGTGTTAGTTTGTTTCAACATAACTCGAGAAACACTGATCTGATTTGCATGATTCTTTTTTAGTATACAAATCTGTAATCTGGTTGGGGATATTTGGTTGTGATACATATTTAACATATTTTATAATACCTGCGGATGCATAGATGCAATAAGCATTATATCACCATTGATTCTTGAGTAGCGAACAGTCAAATACCTCCAATATCCACTATAGTCAGTTGGAGAAAATGGTGGAAGATCCGAATTACGAATAAACTTTTCATATAACTAAAACAATAAAAAATTGATCAACTATTACATCTGCCGGTGGAAATGATTATGCCTAACAGCCAGTCACAAAGTACCCACATACACAGTTTTGCAAGGCACCCTGAGTCGCGAGGTCAAACCTGGACATCGTCGGCGACCTCGGCTTTACGAGGTCTTTTTCAATTGTTTAAAAAATAATAATAAAAATGATCTCGACAATAAAAAAGTAATTGTACTAATTAGAATGATGCATACAACTTCTGGTTCACGGGGATGTCACCTTTCATTTTACATCTGATATAAAACTACATTATATTTCATTACCAAAACAGCTTTCTTCATACCCTCAGGTAAATGTATCTGCGATTGAATAGGCGCTACTGCTACAGTTCCGGTCACATAACTACCTAATCTAAACCCAACTGTTGTTAGCTTAGTTTCCTCGTCTACTCCGAGAGTAAATTCACACTTGTTCCTATAACCTTCAGTTATGGGAGACCGTTCTATAGGTTTTAAGTCTAACGTTAAACCATCATAGAGTTTTCGTTTTTGTGAAATTTCTGATCTTCTATCTTTACTCAGCTTCCAGACTTCATTATCGACTTTCATAAGGAGACCTTTGATGTGGTTTTCCTTAGTTTTTAGCTGAAAATTTATATAGATATAAACAAGACATCATCCTCAACTTTTTATTCACAATGATCAAGAACAAATAGTAGTTTTTTTATATAGAAATTTCTACCATTTTTTTAGAGGTTTTTTATTGTAGTTGGGAATATGACAACTCTCTGCCTTATGATAAGCTGGAGAGCTGTTTATGAATGGAAACAACCGCTACTACAGATAAATTTCTACAGGCTACAGTCACCTTAAGGAGACATGCAGATTGACAATGCACACTCCTCTCGTTACCTGGGTACTTCCAAACTGAGCCTGAAACGTGACTAGGTCACTTCACGGGTGTTACAGTTTTGATATGTTGTCTAATATGTCAAAAGTTAACACCTGTTCTTCATAAGGTATATTCCAAAATGGTGTGGTCGCATCTTTTATTCTTTCCTCCTGACTCTTTCCATCATTTAATTTTGCTATTTTTGTATCACCTCCCTCGTCATCCTGTTTCCGTTTTTTTACCAATGGATCTGGTGCTGGTTTGGCCTCTTCAGCTTGAAGTACTTTACCTTTCCACGAATACCCACTCAGTGTTGTAATCGCTTTCTTCCGATCCTCTTCATTTTGAAAGCATGCATACAACCAATGACTTCCGGTTTTTGGTCGTTTTATTTTACTCACATTTAGATTTAGTTTTCGATTCATAAGTTTTTTAAGTTCCTGGAAAATTGCGTGTCTTTATAAGTACTGTAGTTATGATGTTTTGTTCCGACGTATGTACTTACCGCTATACCATAGTATTTAGGTAAACCTCGTAATTCAATTTTGAAATTTTCTGATGAAAAACCACCTTTGTCCAAGTATGCATATTCCTCACTTTTTTCGGTAGCAACGGTCAGGTCAGGATCCTTATCTTCTAGTTTCAACTGCTCTTCGCTCATTATGCTTAAATAGTATTTCTATTTACAAGTAACATATGTTCGTACAATTACAATAGCACGAAAAACTTTTTATAACCTCAAAATAAAGCAAAACCGCCCAATTAATAAATAGTGATGTATCGCTGATGAGTTTCGAAATTAATTGAATGCGGGTGTTTGCAAACATTTCTCAAAGCATGTTCCTTTAAAGCATTGTATCCCAGTCAGCGGGTTTTGGACGCCTTTTACAATATTTCTCAATAGAACAAAATATAGATATACCAATTTCCAACATTCAGTCCAAGATATACCAACATTCAGTCAATTTTCATCCTTTTTGTTTGGCTCAAGCGCGTGCTTTATTAACGTAACGAACGAATTCATTCATTCGAATAGGTAAGATATAACTGAGGCCCAAGTACGAGATTACATTTACACTATGACAGCGTAACGCGAAATTTCTCCACCAATCAGATAATGTTATGACCGCCGAGTTAATAAAAAAACAAACGAAGCCGTGGAGACCTCGGTTACTCTGTTACGGCGAAATATAACTTCGTACTTGACCTGTTTAGACAGTAAATTAAACTACAAAATAATAAAATATATTTATTTTGCTGTCCAGCAGCTTAACATTTTTATTTCAATAAAACATAGCGTAACATATATTTAAAAATTAAAATAACATTTTTTAAATATTACATAAATGCATATATGCACACTATTGCACACATAGCCTCAAAAACGGACAGATATATATTATTGTGTGTCAAGACTTTATAATATGTATATTTTTCATTACGAATTTTCATGTCAATGAACATAATTATATTCCATATTTGATTTGATTTTCAGAGGGATAAGTTTACATTTACATTGTCACGTTGTAAAGGGTAATCTCTCCACCAATAGGATCGCTTTATTTGAATATTTTTAACTTAGGCGGTCAAAGCTAAATATCATCTGAATGGTGGACAGGGTGGCTATCGCGGACGCGAGCTCACCGTGAGTCTATCTGGTTTCCTTCCGGCACTATTTGTAATGTGATTGGACGAGCCACTGTCAACAGGGAACGCCCATCGTGGCTCGTCCCATTACATTACAAATAGTGCCGGAAGGAAACCAGATAGTCACCGTGACTCACGGTGAGCTCGCGTCCGCAATAGCCCCCCTGAGGGCCAATTACGATGTTTATTGTGACCGCCACATTTAAATGAAGCGATCCTATTGGTCGAGAGAGTAAATGCAACGTCGTGCTTGACCTTCCGAATAAGACAAGAATACAGTGTAAACTCGATTTAACATCACCCGATTTAACTCCTTAAAACGTCGAAATGACCTGTGATTGGTTTACATTGTTGTCCATACAATGATACATTCTATGTAGCATCACACCAACTCTAAATAACGACCGCAATATGTCCTTATTAAACAATAAACAGTGGCAAAATTAATAAAAACTGCAGCTGTGTACGTTCTTTTGTTTGTTATTTTGTTGCTTTATTGTCTAGCCCGTATTTACCTTGACTGTCCGCATCATACGGATTGAAGTTTCTGTCGTTAGGTTGTTATGCATAATGTTATATATACTTTATTGGTAAATAATATTATATTAGTAAAATAGTATTGATTTTTCTTCTCTCCATTTAACGACAACTCTCTATAACGCTATAAAATGCGCAGTCCCTTCAGTGTCGCTACATAGAGTTTACACTGTAACTAATTTAAAAACTAACGACTTAAAAATTAGGAATCAGTAATAAATAATTTCTTCATGGCACCCTTATCAATATCCGCCTTTTCTTTGCGCAATTTCTTGATATTTGCTAATTCTTTGTCAATCATCGCAGACATATTTGGCTCTATAGATTTTAAGTATTTGAAATCTTCTTCGGCTTGATCTGGATTCCACGCTCCAACATGGGCTTTAGCTCTCCTGTATAATGCTTTTGCATTTTCTGTAATGAATATTAACAATAATATTGTTATTATTATTAGCTACAAGCTCGACATATGATTACACGTCGCGCATGTTAAGCTAGAGTTTCAGTCTATGAACAGAAACAACTCCTACCACAAAGATATGTCTGCATGCAGCAGTTGCCTCCGCCGGCTTAAAGTAGACCAATATGCACTATCTGGGTTGACAGCAAACTCTGCTCAATTGTCCCGGGCCTCACTTGATCGAATCAAATTGAAATATATGGGATTTGACGTGTCACTGTCACCTAAGTGATAACGAAACGTTAAATCCCATATATTTTGATGTCGATCCAATCAAGTGACCACTGTTGATTGACTTTTGACTTGGTCCGGGTCCGGCCATTTCCAAGCTGACTAGATCATAAAGTTGTTACTCCAGAGGTTCGAGTATGATGAGTTTTTTTTTACGTTGGCTATCAAAATAACATTGTATTATCGGTGAAAAGTTCACTTGACGCCGTGACTGCGTAATGTAAACTCATACTTGGCTCTTAGGACGGCAAACTGTAGCTCAGTTACCGTCATTGGTCTGTCTGCATGTATAGTTATAGTACATACATGAGATTAGAAGCAATTAAGGATTACTCACCTTTTTCGTGTTCCAACACAGTAGTACAATGTTCAATCACTGAATAATAATCACCCTGTGTCAATTTACACTGTGCATAATTGAGTAATATTGGCACTTTTATCTCGTTCAGCTTCACCCAGTCCTCGTCCTTTTTTCGTTCCCTAAAGAATTGCAGTAAAACGTACATAATTTTTTTTTATTGTAGCTCGGCATGTGACAACACTCCGCCTGATGTAAAGCTAGAGTGCGGTCCATGAGGAAAGAACTGCCACTACAGAGAAACCTGTGCGGGCAGCAGTCGCCTCCACTATGCCGGCTTGAGGAGACGAGCATGTACTATTTAGATTGATAGTGCACACTCCTCTCGCTATATTTGGCTACTTTCGAACTATTCCGGAAACGCGACAAGGTCACTTCACGGGTGTTACATTCGAAAGTGGTGGTACTACCCGAGGACGGCAGACGGTGCTAATTACCATCATCAGTCTACCTACCACTCTTTAATAGTGCCTATAGGCACTGAGCGACCAAAGTACATATAACAAAGTTACATTGGTACCAGTCAGAATTAGCGAGGTTCGAACACGGGTCTCATCGATCGTGATTTGCGTTTTACCGCTAGACCACGGGCGCTCGAATAATTATTATTAATAAATAATATCAGAGGGCTTAGTACGAAATTACATTTACGCCGTGAAAACGTAACGCGAGATCTCTCCACCAATAGGATTGCTTCATTTGGTTTTTTATTACCTCGGCGGTCACGATAACATCATTTGATTCGATCTCCCATAGAGATTTCTCTGTATTAGCAGTGGTTTTCGTTAATGGACCGCACTCTAGCTTACATCAGGTGGAGTGTAGCCATATTTCGAACTACAATAAAAAAAACCTCGCCCTTATAGAAATATGCTCAGTAAAATAATAGATTCTGATACCTTAACATAAGTTGTTCAAGAATAGCTATAGCTTCTCCATAAACCTCTTCAGCTGCTTCATATTGTTTCTCAATATACAATTTATTACCTTTTTCTCTTAATGATGGAATTAATTGTAATCTTTCTTCAACAGATAACTGCCAAAGATCTTTCTCATATTCACTGGAATGTTCTACTTTTAGTAGCTCTATAAAAGATAACTTGCTAAATAATTTTATAAAGTACAAAGAAGAATGCCCATTCGCCCACGATCAATTTTAGTTAATTTTGTTGAAAAATAAATCTCAGTTTTTTATTTTTCTCCTCTAATCCCTTATTATCAATCAGTTTTCATTTTTTCACCCGGGTTATTGAGTAATTAGATGTTTTCTGATGCAATATTTGAGGTTATTATTATTTTAAATGCCTGAATAATTGATGATATCTGTTTTTTATGTAATTAAACATTGTCGATTTATTGGTAAATGTGTGTTGATATGATTAAAATGAATTAATAAAAAAATAAGATATTTTTTTAGAATATTGTTTTGTTACCAAACTATTAGGTATCAAGTGGGCCCAAAAATGGGAATTCTCCTTTCATTTACATAAAGACATAAAACCTGATGTTAAAGGTTTCTAACTGATATATTAATATATAATTTTATTCAAACAATTGTTTTGCCTTTCATGGACCTCACTCTAACTTTACATCAGGTGGAGTGTTGTCATATGCCGAACTACAATAATAATAAAATATATTTTGAAGGATTTGTGGTTACAATTTTATCTGGAGACCTTAGAAATTCTAGCACATAATCATTGTTTTGAATCAGACGATCAGTTTCGTTCCCTAGAATTGCATTAAAACTACATAATTTTTATTTTTGTTGTTTTATGTTTTAGACCTTAGAAATGCTAGCACATAATCATTGTTTTGAATCAGACATAGTTAAAGCTTCAATTTGGTACAACTTTCATCTTAATGTACACTTAATTTTATTATATATACAAACCTAAACGTAGCTAACCTATTTGTAATGCGTAGAAGGATTTCTGCATGGCATTTGCCTCTTGCATTTAATAGATACAAACCTAAACTATTTGTAACGGGTAGAAGGATTGAATAAATTCTTTTAAAATTTTCACTTCTTTATTTGGTAGAGTAATAAGTATTTTTAGGTAAGATTAGATTTTTAGAATAGATAAGATTGTTACCTATAATAAACTCCAAATCACACGGATTTCTTATCAAAAGATCTAAGTCTTTATATCCAATGCCTTCTGTTTGTAATGTCATAGTACATGAATGTTTTATAGCTGGTCCTTCCTGATCAAGTTCTCGCAGAGTTTTTGATATAAATGGATAGCTGAGAGTTAACTGTAAAAAGTATGTATAAATTAAAAGTAGGCTCTGACTTGACACAATTTGCGATATCCTTGAAGCCCTACCTCTTTTTTCACTTTAAAACTGGCAACCTCTCCCACAGCCATCATTTTAACAATTTGCTCCCAAACTTCTAATTTGAATTTATGTCCAATGACCAGTACCATGGGTTCCTTCTTTCCAATCTTTCTACTATCATCTAGAAGCACACGTTCTTTGTCTAATTTCCACGTTTGGAAGTGAAAATGAACCTGCAGAATAACTCTGTGTTAATAAAAGTAAAAATATTAGGTATAAAGCAGGATTCGAGTACGCACTTTATCCTTATTGGAAATTGGCACATATTCACGCCCAACATGTAGTGTATTTTTAGTTATAGAAGGTTCTTTACTCATGTTTTTTATATTAAGAC
Organism: Tinea pellionella; assembly: GCA_948150575.1. Taxonomy (NCBI): domain Eukaryota; kingdom Metazoa; phylum Arthropoda; class Insecta; order Lepidoptera; family Tineidae; genus Tinea; species Tinea pellionella. The sequence goes on from OX411258.1 coordinate 6,374,110, forward strand.
AAACAAAAATCCCAACTAAAACCAAACAAAATAGTAACAATTGTCAACAAAGATATGTCAAAATTACGTCAAAATCAATATTATGACATTATATCAGCTGTGGTATTAATTAATGGTTCTTGATAAATACATTTATATAAATTTATGTTTAATATGAAGCTGTTCGATGCCCTATTAAATAAAATAAAATATACAACTTAAAAAGTAAATGATTAAAAAAATATTTAATTGATTACTACTCTTATCGATTTTTACCCAAACAAACACGATTCAAAAGCAGGAAAGTATGCACATCACTAATAGTGCGAATCTGTCAGTCAAGTTTTATCGTAGATTTCCTTTTCTTTTTCAATGATCTAATTTAGTAATTATAATATAATTTCGTTAGTTTTAGCTTATTTAGTTAGTCTGTTTTAAGCCGTAAGTAATGGCTGATTTTCTGGAATCTGAAGCCGAAGAGAGTGAAGTAAGTATCAAAAAGCATTTAGGGGTTTATACTTATGAAATGAAAGCATTGGCGTAACATTGCGATTAACGTATTGCGTGTCAATAATATTGAATTTGTTACTTTTTAGTTGGATTCTGAGGAAGATGACCGTCCTGTTGAGCGTAAAAAGCCTAAACGTAAAGCAGTACAGAGCGACGATGAGGACGAAGAAGAAGAGGGTTAGTATTTTGGAAAGTTAACATCACATTAAAGTATTTACTAAAAAAATGTGTGTTTGATATGATAAAAAGCTTTTAAAGAGCGAGTTACTCACTACTATTTATTGGTTATTAAATAATTTCTCACTTTTTAGATGACGAAGAGCGTCTTCGTGAAGAGCTCAAGGATTTAATAGATGATGCACCTATAGAGGATTCAGGCAGTGATGGAGAGGATTCTGATGCAAGTAATGCGCCGAAGAAAAGAAAAAAAAGTGATGATGAACTTGATGATCGACTTGAAGATGAAGATTATGATCTCATTGAAGAGAATTTGGGTGTAAAAGTTGCTAGAGTAAGTTTCAACAAATTTTACTGTGCTTAAACATGTAGCCTGGCATGGACTGCATTCGAGTTTCAAGTCAGGTGGAGTGTGTTATTGAAAGTAATGATTATATGTATCTGGTTGGTTGCAGAACAAATTCAAACGATTAAGACGTTTGGAGGATGATGACAGTGATGCTGATGGAGCAGACGATCCTGATTTAGAGAGAGAAGTAATTGCTGAAAAACTTTTTGTCGGAGGCTCGGATGATGTATGTCAACCTTTATAATATATAAAAATTAATGTTTATCTCATAACGGTAGGTGAAACTGTGGGACTAATAGAACAGGAATTGTAAAATGAAATAGAGTGGATTTTAGATTCCTCACAGGCTCTTATTCTGCAATTGAGGAGCTATGGCCACTCGTTGTGCGTTGGGAACAAGGTTCTAAGTTGGTTGCATGGGGGCTGACGAGACAATCACGCATGTGCTCCTGAAGTGTAATAGTGTGGACGAGCCACGTCAAAGGTTCCTTGGCACGGCGAGCTGCATAATTGCGGGAAAAGGCGTCCGCGATGAATCTGCAATCTACTGGGTTCTGAGTTTTTAATACTCATTATATGTGTATGAATTTTTATCTCCATTGAAGTGTATTTTTTTAATGATAAAAGATTTTTTAAATGCCCATTCACCTAAGAGAAATGGGCAGTTTTTGATCATTTTGTCATTAATTTTTAGTGCATTTTGTTGGAAAATCCGTTATCACCAATCAGTTTTTTTTCTCCTCTACTACTGAAAAATCATTATGTAATTAACCATTTTCTATTGATTGGTAAATTATATGTTGATATATTTAGATATTAGTAAAAAAATAAGATATTATTTTTGAATATTATTTCGTTAACAGACTATAGTTAGATATCGAGTGCTCAAAAATGGCCATTGTCCTTTTGCTCTTAATATAGATAAATATAATAGTTTTTAAAATAACATTACTAATGTCTTTCTAATCTTTCAGGAAGAAGAAAATCGTTCAGAAGACCATCATAGACAAGCAGCCACTCGGGAAGTAGAATATGATGAGGAGAATGAAGACCTCGAGTCCGATGCTGACGATTTCATTGTGGATGATGACGGTCGACCTATAGCTGAAAGAAAGAAGAAACGTAAACATATATTTACTGATGCGTAAGTTTTATTAATTAAATTATGATAAAACATGTGTTTTTATATATTTTTTTTTATTTATTTAATTATAAGTATCAGGTTAAACTTATTTGCATTTGTATAAAATGTTTAAAAATGGTAGGCAGACTGATGATTATTATTATTAGCTCGTTCTGCCATTCTAAGGTTGTACCACTATTTCTAAATGAAATTAAGTGACTCATTCACATTTTGAGATCAGTTCAGTTTAACTGATTCACATGCAAATGCGGAGCCGGTATAGTGGAGGTGATTGCAGCCTGCACATATTTTTCTGTAGTTGTTGTCTCGTGTATTACTATAAAAACACTTCTATGATGTGTAATTTGCTATTTTATAGATCACTCCAAGAAGGGCAAGATATTTTTGGTGTTGATTTTGACTATGATGAGTTTGAGAAATATGGTGATGAAGATTATGATGATGAGGATGAGGAGGATCTCGATGAGTATATCGAGGATGAAGAGGAAGAAGGTATTTAAAAAAAAATTGTAAAATAATATCTAGAAGCAAGAATAAATATGTCTGCTAAATTAATTATTAATTCTGCCCAAATCGAGACTAAAATAAAAAGAGAAGTGTCTCTTAGGGTCGTTTGCACCAGAAGGCCGGTTAAAGTAACTTTAACTATTACTTTAAGGTGAAAGCCAACACCTGAGTGTCCATACATTTTGTTTTACCACATTGTTCGAAGCATAGCAGATTTATGTTGAAATTAAGTAATTTGATAACTTTCTCAGCACTAATTATTATCGCAAATCACTATAATAAACAAATAGCTACGGCACAGAATATATAAAATGCTTGTGAAATATAACTAATATAAAATGTTTAAAATATTTCAAATGCATTTTATATATTAATTATATGTAATTTTATAGGTGAAAGGAGAAGAACAAAGAAAGGAAAAGCGAAAAGACCAAGTAAAAAGTCTATATTTGAAATTTATGAGCCTAGCGAATTAAAGAGGAGTCATTTTACTGATTTGGATAATGAAGTATGAATATTTCATTAATTTGATTTTTTTTTAGATGCCGGCAGAGTAACTTTGACTATTATGAAAAAAAAATTAAGTATAGAGCAGTTAGTACACTAATCTTCACAAGCCGGCATAGCATAGGCGAAAGGAAATTAGCTATTAAAATGCTTTTAAGACCTAGAATTTCTTTAAAAAATTATTGTAGCTCGGCATTTGACAACACTCCGCCTGATACTACAGAGAAACCTGTGCGGGCTGCAGTCGCGTGCACTATGCCGGCTTGAGGAGACGAGCATGTACCATCTAGATTGACAGTGCACACTCCGCTCATTATACCTGCCTACTTTCAAACTATTCCCGAAACGCGACAAGGTTACTTCACGGGTGTTACATTTGAAAGTGGTGGTACTACCCCAGGACGGCAGACTGGACAAATAACTAACATCAGTCTGCCTACCACTCTTTAATTAATTTTTATATATTATTAATTTAATTAAACATTAATTTCTTGTTTTGCAGATAAGAAAAACAGATATCCCTGAGCGAATGCAAATTCGTGAGGTTCCCATCATACCAGTCCCTGAAGGCAGTAACGAATTGGAAGAGGAAGCTGAATGGATATATAAGCAAGCGTTTCTTAAGCCACCCGTTTCTAAAGCCGATCAACAAGAGATTCGAGAGAGATCTCGAAGGTATGTTAAACTATCATCATTTAAGTTTTTTTTTATTGGTTTACTGGCTAGGTCAGTTGGCAGCATAGATCAGGTTAAATAAGAGAAGTATTATCGACCTGGATGTTGCACATTCATGCACTCCTCAAACTGGCATAGTGGAGATAATTGCTGCTTGTAGAAAGGAGAATGCCCATTTTTGGGCCCACTTGATACTTAATAGTTTGGTAACAAAACAATAATCTAAAATAATATCTTATTTTTTTATTAATTCATTTTAATTATATCAACACAACATTTACCAATCAATGGACAATGTTTAATTACATAAAAAACAGATATAATCAATTATTAAAGCATTTAATATAATAATAACCTCAAATATTGTATCAGAAAACATCTAATTACTCAATAACCCAGGTGAAAAAATTAAAACCGGTTGGTAATAAGGAAGTAGATTTATTTTTCTACAAAATTAACTAAAAATCATCGACAAACTCGAGAAAAAATATTGTAGGCCCATTTTTCTTAGGCGAATGGGCATTCTCCTTTCTTTATGGTTTTTTTTTCACTCCTCTCTGTAACACTATCTGTCACAGTAAGGACACTCAGTGTTGGTTGTGGATTATTAGGGTTATTTGGCATGTGCAGTACATGTTCAGTATTGTCCAGTGACATGTCCCTCTCAATATCAGAGGAGGAGCTCCTTAGCAGTTGTTTCTGTCCATGGCGGAGTCTAGATACAATATACATGACAGAACAGGAGAGCGGTCCAAGACTTCTATCCTCCATTTGTGGGCGATAACTAAGCAAATATGCTGAAACACGACAATTCGTCCGCACAAACAAGTCACAACGTGTTCGCCGCGTCGTGTGTTTTCAGAGACTCTGTCAAAGCGTAACGACGCTTTTATTTCATATTCAGTTAGTGCTTGTACTCATGACCACGTATTAATTTTGTTCCAAGTTAGTTTCCGTAATCGTTCGAATTAGCGTCCGTATTCATGACCGTTCCGACATACATATATTTTTTGTTTCAGAGGTTCCAGCACAATAGTAAAAATAAGACAAGCCCTAGATTTTATGAGAAATCAAACATTAGAAGTACCTTTTATTGCGTTCTATAGAAAAGAATATGTACAACCTGAACTTAGTATTAATGATTTATGGAAAGTTTACAAGTATGATGCTAAGGTGAGATTAACTTGAAACGACTTTTTTATTGTAGCTCAGCCCACATTTCTCTTGGTGTTAAGCTAGAGCGGTGATTCGTTAAAAGCGGTGGGGGATTATCTACCACTCTTTTTTATTGTTGACTTTAGTGTTTTGTTAAATTTTAGTGGTGTCAATTGAAACAACGTAAAGAAAATCTATTAAAATTATTCGAAAATATGCGCGAATATCAAATGGACAAAATCATGGCGAACACTGATGCTCCAATTCCAGATAATGTTAGAATTATGAAAGATGACGATATTGAAAGGTAAGAAATCGTTTTGTATTTACAAACAGTAACTAAAAAAAAAACCTACATAAAAAAGACAAGAACTAGTAAATATTTTTTTCCGACTGTTGATCCGAATCCGGGACCTCTACGTAACAAACTGACGCGCTGACCACTACGCCACAAAGGTCAGGTACAAATGTACTTTAATAATGCATAAATAATTTGTGTAGATTAAAACAAGTACAAACTTCGGAGGAGCTCCGAGATGTCCGTTCACACTTCCAATTATACTACAGTAATCAAATGCCAGAGATGCAGAAATTACAGAAAATTAAAGAGAAAAAGCAACGATTAGAAGAAAAGAGGTAAGTTTTCCAATTATGTGTAAAATTCAATATTTTTTGTATTTTTATTCTAATGTATTTTAGGGTACATTATATATACATTTTGGTTTATATTTTATAAATATGTTAAAGGCAAATAGCACGAGAAGAGGCTGAAAAGAATGGAGAAGACCCCGAAGAAGCTGCTGCAGCAGTAGATGCCGCTGAACCGGCTGAAGAAGAGCCGACTGAAGTGAAATATGCAGTCAGATCGGGACCTTATGAACTATGCCGGAAGGCTGGAATAGGTTTGTGCTGTTATTAATGAAGCATTAATTATTAAATTATGCTTGGCCGTAACTTAATTTTAAGACAATATCTATTCGCGTAAATAAAGTATCTTTTGTTGGTTGTTTATTACAGAGCCGTTGGTGAAAATGTTTGGTTTGACTCCGGAACAGTTTGCTGAAAATGTCCGTGATAACTATCAACGTCATGAGGTTGAACAGGAGCCGGTACCACCGTTAGAAGCAGCTGCGCCATTTGTAATTATTTATATTATTATTACCCGGAAATTTATCATTTTATCTGTGCAACAAAAGTTTAGACTTTGGCTAAAACTGAGAATGGATTTTTATAAATTTTAGGCGTAGCAACGGGTGAAAATCGCTTGTATGTTTCTTCATGCGAAGATTTTTATTTCTATATCGCCATTTATATTACCCGCGACTTCGTATAGCGTTCCCGTTTTAGAGATGGCTATAGGAAACCATTTCAATTGGGTTACCTCAAAACCTTCCTCAACAAATGGACTATCTAACGCAAAAGTATACTATAACCTTTCTAGCCTATAATCTATGCTAAATTTCATAAACATGATTAGGGGACAAACAAACACATAATATTAGTATAGATAATTGTTGTATTTTTGTCATATTAGACAACAGCAGTAGGGTCAGCAGCAGAGGCAGTACGTCGCGCTGTGTACATGTGTGGTGCACAATTAGCACGAGAGCCACTGTTAAGAGCTACGGCCAGAGATGCGTTGAGAGAACGCGCTAGCATTACTGTTAAACCAACGCATAAAGGAATTAAGGAAATTGATGAGAATCATCCGGTCTACAGGTAATTATGAAGTACATATTGTTACGTGCACCTAGGGTGCGAAAGAGACAGCCTTCGTCGAAGTTTCTAGAAAGGTATCGTATAAGCGGCGTAGCGTAAACATCTTGTCAACGCCCACGCGAGTGGCCTGACCTGTGACCTTGTAATTAGTAAACAACTTCGACGAGATGTTTCTCGAAGCTTCGTTCTATTTGAGTATAAATACCGACACCCAAATGTCCCAAAAAGTAGTCCTATCTTAGATGCGATACGAGCGACACCTGTGATAACAAGCGATATGAACAGCGACTGAAGGCTATCCAGCGACTATTGTACCACTTCTGCTTCTACGTTATTGTGTGTCGTATACAATAAATTGGTGTGAAGACCGAAGTCGTGTATTTTTGTACCCCCCATTGTTACATAACAATATTATGTTGTATTTAATAGGAATAAACCGCGTGTCCTTTCACGTTCACAATAGATTTATACCCAAGTTTGAACCATTTGATGCGGGACACAAAAGCGACACTATTTGTGGAACGCTGTGAAGGCACGAGACGAGCCACGTTGTCGTGGCTTTTTGCGGTGCCAGTGTAGAATGCTGTTGACACTTTTTTTTTTTTTTTTTTTTTTTATTATAGCTCGGCATGTGACAACACTCCACCTGATGTAAAGCTAGAGTGCGGTCCATGAATGGAAACAACTGCTACTACAGAGAAACCTGTGCGGGTAGCAGTCGCCTCCACTATGCCGGCTTGAGGAGACGAGCATGTACGAGCATCTTAAGTTACTTGCTAATATGTTAGCTCTATAAAAATAAATGGTATATAAATAGATATATTTTATTTCTAGTATGAAATATTTAAAAAAGAAACCAGTAAGAGATCTGACCGGAGATCAATATTTACGTTTAACGATGGCAGTTGAAGATAAACTATTGGAGTTAACAATTAGTGAACAAATTGAAGGGAACACCTCGTCCAATTATCTGGAAGAATTGAAGGCTTTATATCAAAAGGTGAGTTTTGCTATTAATTCTAATGCAAAAGAATTTCTCTTGTAGTTTCTCACTACATACAGGAGAAATAAACATCGATATTAGCAGATTAGCTTGCCTGGTATAATGAGTTCCCTGTCAACCTATAATCTGTGTCTCAGTAACGCGACATAGCGGTAATGATTACTATGGTAACTGTTGATTCCCCTCATGGGTCGTATTATTATTTTTTAATCAGTTCTCCTATTCCAGTAAGGCAAAGAGTCGAGGCTCATACTTCCACGTGTTCAAAATTTCTTTTTTTTTCTTGGAGTGTTTGGCAGCAACATTAATATATGAGCATCTTTACGGCTTGGGATGCCACAAAAAATTACGACTTACTGGACCATATATAGAGCGAATCTTTCACGTTTTAACAAGTTGTTCACTTGCACTGCACGTCATTGTACAAATTAATACCATTTTTACATAATAACAACAATTGTGAACAATTTATAAAACAGTCGAACATTCACTTATTTTCTTTATTGTTCAGGATGAATTTGCGGCAACAGTACAAGCATGGAACGAGCTAAGAGCTGAAGCTGTCACTATAGCGATAACTAAAATCGTTATGCCCGAATTGAGACGCGAACTTAACGCCATATTGTTACAAGAAGCTAAGGATTATGTACTTAAGTATGTATTTCTTTGAATTTATTTACATAATTACTACCCGTGTAATTATCTAGTCCTGTTTCGGGTCAGCTTGAAAGTAGTCTGATATGATAAGGGGAAACTTGTCTCTTCAAGCCGGCGATAGTGGAGGCGATTCGTGCCTGAACACATTTCTCTGTGGTGACAGTTGTTTCTGCTCATAGACCGCACTCTAGCTTAACATCAAGCGAAATGTGGACCATTTAAAAAAATGAATTTGCAAGGGACTGTCAACCCGGATAGTGTTGGAGGCGACTGCTGCTTGGAGAAATTTATCTGTACTAGCAGTTGTTTCTCCGTTCGTTAGCTTAACATCAGGCGGGGTGTTGTTATACTCGTATGCCGAGCAGAACTACAATAATGAAATATAATTTGTAGATGCTGTCGAAGACGCTTGTATGACTGGTTGAAAGTGGCACCGTACGAATCGAGAATATCAGATGATGATGATGAGGAATGGGATACATCTAATGGTAAGATAAAAATTATAATAATAAAGTTTATTACCAAAATACACTTAGATGCATAGCGGCATAGCGGGGGCGACTGCTGTCTGTAGAGATTTCTTTGTGTTAGCAGTTGTCTGTTTGATGCTAACGTTGAATGCTTTTTTAAAATGCAATTTTTTTTTTTTAAATTTTCTTTTCTAAAATGCTTTTAAGGCCAAAATTTAGCTGGTTCAATTCACTTCTCTGTGAGTGCAGGTGGAAAACAACTCCAATATATGTATATATACTCACAAAAAAAAGTTTATAGCTAAATAATTTTTTTTAAGGATTGAGGGTGCTCTCAATAGCGTATATACCAGATCGTATGCATTCCGCGTTCGCCTGTTTGATAGCGGCTGCCGGTGAAGTTGTTGATTATTTACGTCTACCGCATTTGTTGTATCGTCGTAATGAAACACTCGGAGGCAGAAAGGAGGCTGATATGACTGCGTTGAGAAGGTAAATTATGCTGCTTTTTTTTTGTCACGACATGTGACCTCGACTGGTCTGGTGGTAAACTCAGTGGAGGTCCATGAGCATTGACAACATTGACGATATAAGCTCTAAAAAAAAGTAAATATTGGCGTTGTCATCCCGAACTACTATAAAAAATATGTTTTAGGGCTGTGTTGTTATAATATGTTTATGTTGGTTTTGTTCTCAGCCTAGGATCCTAGTTTTATTCAACGGAGCATGTGTTAGGTATTTTAAAGATGTTCAGAGTTCAGTTGTCAGGTGCAAGCCGATATGCTAATATGGTTAAAAATATATAACCCTATTAAACCTTACTGGCTTAGGTTCTGTAGGAACGCAGCCAGAAGTATTTAGCTTGCTAGCTTGACCTCGCCATGTAGAGTGAATTCGGCTTTATTCTACTAATAAAAGAAAATATTCTCTTAGGTTTATTCTACAAAAGAAGCCTCACGTTATAGTGATAGGTGGGGAATCGAGAGAGGCGTTGCATGTCAAATCAGATGTCGCTGAATGTGTGAAGCAATTAATGGAAGATGAACAGTTTCCTCGTATACCTATTGAAATTGCTGATAATCATATAAGCAAGATTTATAGTAATAGCATACGTGGGAGGGTAAGTTGATGTTTTAAATAAATCAAGGGGCAAGTACCAATGTATGTAAAAAAGTTAATACCTATACTAAGCCGATACTTGTATCATAGGCACTGAATGACGAAAATAGTACTTATTATAACGTAGTTACATTGGTACCGGTCAGAATTTTAGCAAGGTTTGAATACTGGTCCCATCGATCGTGAGTTTACGTATTATACCACGGCTGCAATTGTGAGAAAATTATGTCCTCATCGATATGAGGTATAACTTTTGAATTGTCATCTTTTTTTGCAGCACGATTTCCGGGAATACCCTGATACACTACGGCAAGCCGTCTGTCAAGGTCGCCTACTGCAAGATCCTCTTACGGAGATATCACAACTATGCGGACCTGATGAGGAAATACTCTGTCTCAGATATCATACGCTACAAGACCAAATACCCAAGGAAGAGTTGCTCGAAGGATTGGAATTAGAATTTGTTAATAGGGTCAACGAAGTCGGCGTCGATGTCAACGAGGCGGTTCTCACTGGCAGGGGGACCGAGTTATTGCAATTTATATGCGGTCTAGGTCCAAGAAAAGCTCAAGCGTTAATAAAACTCTTCAAGCAGACCAATCAGAAGCTAGAAAACAGAACACAACTAGTTACGGTATGCCATATGGGACCGAAAGTGTTTATAAACTGTTCAGGATTTATTAGAATCGATACTAGTAGCTTAGGCGACAGTACCGAGGCTTATATTGAAGTTTTGGATGGATCGAGAGTACATCCTGAGACATATGAATGGGCACGCAAAATGGCGGTCGATGCTCTAGAATACGAAGACGAAGATGCGAACCCAGCCGGTGCTTTAGAAGAAATTTTAGAAGCACCTGAACGTTTAAAAGATCTCGATTTGGACGCTTTTGCTGAAGAATTAGAACGTCAAGGCTTTGGTAATAAAAGCATAACTCTGTACGATATAAGAGAAGAATTGAACTCTAGATATAAAGATCTTAGAGTTCCTTATCGCTCGCCAACAGGGGAAGAATTATTTGATATTTTAACTAAGGAGACTCCGGAGACTTTCTTCCCTGGTAAAATGGTTTTAGCTAAAGTCATCGGTATATCGCATAGGAAACCGCAAAAAGAAATGTTGGACCAAGCTAATCCTGTGAGAAACGATGAAACTGGACTTTGGGAGTGTCCTTTCTGCCATAAGAATGATTTTCCAGAGTTATCTGAGGTAAGTTTCTCTTGTTATGTCTGGGTATTGTACGAACCCAGGTAGGCAGACCATTGTCAGTCCTAAAGATTTTACACATCTCTATTATTTTATTCTGCAGGTTTGGAATCATTTTGATGCTGGCAGATGTCCCGGACAGGCGACCGGTGTGCGAATTATTTTAGATAACGGATTATCTGGTTATATTCACATAAAGAACTTGTCAGACCGACACGTGACCGATCCGACGGAGCGTGTCCGAGAAGGACAAACTGTACATTGTCGCGTGCTCAAAATTGATGTGGAACGATTTTCAGTGGATTGCTCTTCGAAATCGTCAGATTTATTGGATAAAAATAATGAATGGAAGTGAGTATGCCATTTGGTTATGACTGTAAAAGAGCATTTTTTTATTTGTAGCTTGGCATATGACAACACCCCGCCTGATGTAAAGCTAGAGTGCGGTCTAAGGAAAGGAGTATGCACCATGATGTGTAAAAGGAAAAAAATTAAGAGATACTTATCGGGGTTAGCAGGGTTTGTGGAGCGCCAACGACTTTTCTTTCTACACACCACTTATCACTTTTGCCATTCGCCACGTCCATTATTGTGTCTACAGAAAGTAATTATTTTTGTAGACCACAAAAAGACGCGTGTTACGACCAAGACTCCGAAGATCTGGATCTACGCAAAGATAAAGAACAGAAGAAGACCAAAGAAAGAATGCAATATGTAAAACGTGTCATAGTACATCCTGCGTTTCATAACATATCTTTTGCCGAGGCTGAAAAACTTATGGAAAATATGGGTCAAGGCGAAGTTATTGTTAGACCTAGTAGTAAGGTAAATAGTTATACACAAATAAAAAATACTTACATTTTTTTTATTGTAACTTGGAATGTGACAACACTGCCTGGCTACTTTTAAACTATTTCCGAAACACGACAAGGTCACTTCACGGGTGTTACATTCGTACCCCAGGACGGCAGACCAGACAAGTAGCCATCATTAGTCTGCCTACCACTCTTTAATAGTACCTATAGGCACTGAGCGACCGTAGCACATATAACAAAGTTACATTGGTACCGGTCAGAATTTGCGATGTTCGAACACAGGTCTCATCAATCGTGAGTTCACGCGTCTTACCGCTAGACCACGGCCGCTGTAACGTTAATTACAAATGGTGCTGTCTTTGTAGTATAAGTTAAAATTTTACAATCTCATTCGCAGGGTTCGGATCATTTAACGGTAACATGGAAGGTAGCTGACGGAATCTACCAACATATTGATGTGCGAGAAGAAGGAAAAGAAAATGCTTTCTCATTAGGTAAGAACATCGGCCTCAGTTGCCGTCACTATGCCGGCCCAAGAGGGTGCTTTTTTCGAAGTTAAAAGGAGTGGGAGAACACGTGTGAGGGCAAAGCATTCCATTTATCGATTATGCGATGTTTATTTGATACACAAAGATAAAACTGAAAACATTGCTTTCCAAATTATGTAAGCCGTAATAAAATGGAAGAAAAACTAGTAGAACATTAGATAAATTTAGTTATTCGTCACATATTTAAATTAAAGTAAAGTAAGATTTAACAAAAAAGTTTCACAAAAAATATTTGTTTAATGTTAGATATATAATTACATTAAAAAACCGCTTAATCTGATTCAGATAACGGTACTTTGGGATTTTACTAACTTTTTATAACAAAAAAGTTAATTAACTAAATTTTTTATGTAATTATTTTGTACAGGTCGCAGTCTTTGGATTCAAGGCTCAGAATTTGAAGATTTAGATGAAATAATAGCTCGCTACGTGACACCTATGGCTGGACATGCCCGGGACTTAATATCATTCAAATACTACAAACCATTAAGCGGAATACGTGATAAAGCAGAGGAGCTGCTTAAAGAAGAAAAAGCTAAGAATCCCAACAAAATACACTACATCATCAGCGCTGCTAGAAGTTATCCAGGCAGATTTTTACTCTCATACCTTCCTAGAACTAAGTGCCGTCACGAATACGTGTCGGTAACTCCAGACGGGTACAAGTATAGGCAGAGAATGTTCGATTCGTTAGGTAGTTTTCTCAAATGGTTCAAGGAACACTTCAGTGAACCTCCGCCGTTGAGCACTCCCGTGGGGCGAACTCCAGTAGGGCGCACACCCCACACGCCTCACACTCCTCACGGGCTATCCTCCGCCATCTATCATACTCCGGCCGCTCATACACCCTCCTTCCATACACCGGCTCATACGCCGGCAGCCGCTTATATCAATACTCCATACACACCCTCCGCTCAAACGCCGTACATGACTCCTTTCGCTACCACTCCCAGACAGACGGACTTCTTAACGCCGGCCATTCCGAGACACAAACCCCAGATGCCGACGCAGATTCCCCAAATTCCGGTTTACACGGAGCCTTCGGATTGGCAGAAAGCCGCCGAAGACTGGGTGCGGCACAGAAACGTCAGAGACACTCCCTCCACTCCGAGAAGCGACGGCATGTCCACACCGAGATCTTCCAATCGTACGCCGCGTATGGACGCGAGATCTACACCTCGTATGGACCGAACTCCGAGACACGACGTGAGAAGCACACCTCATACTCATACACCGAGTGGTCGATCGTCTCGTGCGTCTCATTCGGTGAGATCCACTCCACAAACGAATACCTCCCCGAGATCTATGTCGTTGGGAGATGGTACACCGCTCTATGATGAAAACTAAATATATAGATAGAAGACTGATGGGCTTTGTTCGAGGGTAAAGTTGTAGGTATTTTTATTTTTATACTGATTCCGTGTGGAAGAAGACGCATTAAGGACGTTTATACATTAGGCGGCTCCGAATTCTGTCTAGTGTGTAATGGTCTTTACAATGAACAGATAAATAAATCGAGATATTATATAGATGGTTGTGTCTTTTTTTGTTTTTCTTTAACATTGCATTTCAACTGCTTTGTTCTAGTGCAAATTATAATATTAAATAGATACATATTTTCATACTGAGTAGATAAATCAATTTATGTACATGCTGTTTTCCGAAGTTAGCGAGAGTGAGCTACCCTGACAGTTGGTAAGAAAAGTTGTATTCATAATATGTCCGAGGAAAAGTTTAACAAAATAAATTATAAGGATTACAAAAATATTCGTAGTTTTTTTGTTGCCTATTTTGATACTACAGTGGTTGAAAAAAATATGGACAATTTCTTCCGAAATCTAAAACATTATGTACCAAATGATGGATTCGATTTGGAGGTTTTGGACAGAAATTTAGTAACTTTCTGTTCTGTCCAAAATTCCCAAAAGTGCATTGTATTTTTTAAACTACAGTACAGTAGGTACTTATTTTTATTATAATTATTTTGGTAGTTCATCAGTTTTTACGTGAACATGTTTTGAATAAATTAAAAGATTTACGTTTGTGATTATTTTAATCAGATGATCGCGACGTGGCGTGGGTCGTTCGAAAATTATCGATCACTTCTGTGGCGAGAGTGGTGTTTGGGACGCCCGCCCGCTCTAAGCGACTAAAATCTTTTAATTTGGTTTATGTTTATTGCAATTATTTGAAAGTATACACAACAAAAAAGTCTGCGATCACTTGGAAAAGTGAGATAATTTGTGTTTAAACAATTTAATGTATTTTCAAATAAAACATCTATAATTAAAATTTTAATTATATTCAAAAAATATTTCAACTTTCCGAAGTGATCGCGGACTTTTTTTGATGTGTTTTTTTGTAGCTATGTTTTCCCTTATATTGTACTCGTAAAAGTTGTTTGGCGGTATAAAACAAATTGCAACAATTTTTTATGTTGATAAGTAGTACTTTGTATTTACCATAATTTACAACGATTTCTTGAACATTTAATAAATTATGAATGAAAACGGAAACTGCGTTTTTTTCTACCATTATTGCCTATCTACAACCTTTTAAAGCTTCTAAATTATAAAAGTAATCGAAAAATTAGTTTATTTTGCTGGAATATTACAAAAATTACTATAATTATTATTTATAATTGTGGGATTAAAAAAAAATGTTTCGAGTCTAAAATTAACTTAAAATATTGAAAAAAAAAAAAATCGCCTTGGAGCAAATTAGTTTTGTTTGTTCTGTTTCATCTTCGGCCTTGTTTCATTGTTTTTTAACAATTATACTTAAGCGAACTCTTAGTGTTATTTATAACAAGATAATTTGTTAAATAAAATAATGGCAGTATTTAGTAATATCTCTCTTTGAAAAGAATTTTAGGGTCGGAATGTCGCAATTTAAATTCTGTTATTTATTTATTCAGAGAAATCACAGCGTGAATTATAAAAAATTACAAAAATTTTAACAAAAAGAAAAGCCAGATTGATTTCAAATATGCACTTACATCGCAATTAGATAAAAAAAACATTTAAAAAAAAGTATACATATAGTACCTATATACTAAATCAAAAATTATCATATTATATTATAGTTGCTTATGTTTTAATGTTATACTTTCAAAATTTTTGTCATTCCAATTTTTTAACTTCGTCAGCTGCCGACCCCTTTTTTTTAACGTGGGGAAATCCTTGACAGAGCGTTTCTGGGAAGACGCCAGGGTTATGACTGGCTCCCCTATTGATGGCGCGTATACGAGTTGTACACCATGGTGTTTCTTCATGGTCACCAAAGTACTGAGGGGTTGGGTGAAAGGTAGCATTCATCCAAGGAACCAACAATAGCAGGCTTGGTGTTACGCCTCTAGCTCTGTTTTTTATAAACACTCCCTGAGAGGTGCGTTAGGTGAGCCAGATGTTATGAGGTTTTATTGGCTCAGTTGCCGACGCCCTTTTTTTACGTGGGGAAATTCTTTAAGAATGCCCCAGGCCCTTGGAGAAGGTTACCAGGTAACCTCTGTCCAGGTAATGTCGGACTCTCCAACCTGGCATACCGACTAAAACCACACGGTGTTTAGAGATACGTTCTGTATATTAATATCTTATAATGTCTTAGGTCGACTATCCACTGAGGCGTCACCTTATATACATTTTTAATTGCTATGGTACGTCGTCCTCGTCTCAGTGTATAGTAGCACTCGAAATAGACTGGCGTACTTCACTTTGTATAGTGAAATAAATTAAATAATTAATGAAACGTGAAAAGATAATGTCAAGGCTTTATAAAATATATATATATATTTTTATTAATTTAAATCTATGTAATAATAATGAGTAAATAACAAATTCATTGACTTGCTGGCATTAGGTGTAGGGTTGCCAACCGTACTATAAATACTTGTACTTGTAGTTTTATTAATTTTTTTATTTAAAGACTTTATTGTTATAAAACAAAAGGCAAGCTTAATGCCGCAAGGCATTTTCCAGCTGGCTTTCGGGAAGTAGAAACGTAGTAATGGCCAAGGGTAGTAAAAAGTACTAAGTATATATATTTTTGAAGAAATGGTACGCAAAAGTACTATATTTTTAATTTTATCACTGATTTTCACTTTTGCTAAACCATTTATTACCTAAATGTTTGGCATACTGTTCTTTTTTAATAATTGTTGACAACCCTATTTGACTGTCAGCTCATCCTGAGCAACCAATAATTATTATAATAAATAATTTAATACATCCGGAAATACTCAAGACCTGTACAAAAACTTGGCAATCACCGATTTGGAGTCAATTATGCCTAGGTTTGCGAGACAGGCCAGTAAGCCAGTATGTCTTAAAACAATATCTTTGAGGCTGGGGATACTGGCTTTCCAGGTTTCTCACTAGTTTATTGGCCCAGAAATGAAGCTAGTTCTGTACAAGCTTAACCTGAAATACTTTACGGGCTTTTAAAACTGGTCTCGTGTATCCCATGTATTATGCACAGATATTAGTTTTAATACAGCTCTAAAGGAGAATGCCCATTCGCCTAAGAGAAATGGGCCCACAATTTTTTTCTCAAGTTTCACGATTATTTTTAGATAATTTTGCAGAAAAATAAATATACTTCCTTATTACCAATCAGTTTTAATTTTTTCACCCGGGTTATTGAGTAATTAGATATTTTCTGATGCATTATTGAGGTTATTATGATATTAAATGCTTTAATAATTAATTGATGACATCTGTTTTTTACGTAATTAAACATTGTCTTTTGATTGGTAAATGATGTGTTGATATAATTAAAATTAATTAAAAAAAGAAATAAGTTACTATTTTAGAATATTGTTTTGTTACCAAACTATTTAGGTGTCAAGTGGGCCCAAAAATGGGTATTCTCCTTTGTCCATAATTACTACTAACTTATTCAGACCGGTCTACCTTAGAACCCGGAACCTCTCCTGTGCTAAATAATGATGTGCTTATAAAAAAATCTTTTATTCTCTCTAATAAAATAAACAATGGATTAAATAATAGTATCGTGACAATAATATTCAACGAGTGGGTCACTGACCTACTTGCTTGTTTCTGAAGGTAAGCATGCCTTTGAATTTGCTAAAGACAATGTAGATAATTGATGATATAAATTAAAAATTAATTCGAATAAAAATTAAATTAAATTCGAATAAAAACGCAAAAAGTTGCCTTGTGCGCCCCTGGCAAGATTTGAATTTGGCGCCCTCAAGACTTATTTCTCTAAATAATGATGAGTTGGCATCGTGTTCTAATTTTGTATATCTGAAAACAAGCGGCCCGCAAGCTGTGGGTCACTAAATATAAAGAGCATTTTGAAACAATTAAGAATATGTTTAATTTATTAAATTATATTGCTGACTGTACGATGATGGATCATGGTTAGCAAAAATCATCTTTCCGTGAGTTAGCATCTCAGTTTACTTGTGTATATTGCGATAGTCGGTAATGGCAACTGTTTAAACATAAAGTTTAAAGTATTTTTTTAAAAATTCGTATCACTAATTACTATGTTGATATAGTGTTAAAAGTATGTCAATTAGATTATTTTAAGATTATGATTTAAGTTTAATGAAAATTACAGTTAATAGAAGATAATTTTTATTTTAAAAACAAGGATTATTTTAACTTGATAAAATAATTGATTGCAATCAACCTGAAAATATTCTAGTGAAGTATACTTAAGTGTGTTACATGTTAAGTGTTTTATAAAATTAATAATACTCGTAAATTATAATTTAAATTGATTTCAGTTTAGAGGCTATACGAATTTTAGTAAATTACTATAAAATTGAAACACAAAGGAAAATACCCATTTCTGGGCCCACTTGATACCTAATAGTATGGTAACAGAACAATATTCTAAAATTATATCTTATTTTTTTATTAATTCATTTTAATTATATCAATACATAATTTACCAATCAATAGACAATGCTTATTTACATAAAAAAACAGATATCTTCAATTATTAAAGCACTTAAAATAATAATAACCTCAATAATGCATCAGAAAATATCTAATTACTCAATAACCCGGGTGAAAAAATTAAAATTGATCGGTAATAAGGAAGTAGATTTATTTTTCTACAAAATTAACTAAAAAAAATGTGGGCCCATTTTTCTTAGGCGAATGGGCATTTTCTTTTTCAGTAAATATTTTTAAATATCAGTTAAAATTTCCGGTTATTATTTGAGATTTGAACACGGGTCTCTATCTTTATAGTCAGTCAGAGCAGTCCACGCTTGAAACCGCTACATCAGAGTCTAATATTTACAAAATATATCGTTCACCAAACAACTCAGTTAATTTTAAACATTTACCTTCAATTCTCATCTATTATACATTGTACTTAGTTCACGCCTGCCTATCCCATTATAATCTCCGTTATAGAACTTATAGAAGCATTTTTAACGATGTTATGGTCTACAATCGATTGTTTCGCGACAAAAAAATAATAAATGGTAAGCGTAAATGCGATCTTCATTTTATTAGGAAATTGTTCATTTCCTTCACCTTGAATTATATCATATTGAAGCGTAGGTATATGACTGTTGATAATTTGTATCTGTCCATACGTTTTCCTTAACTTACGGTTGTAAAGATACTTTTTACATAATTATTCACGGTTATAACAATATATTTTCTTATACTTTAGATGTTTAAAAGGAGAATGCCCATTCGCCTAAGAGAAATGGGCCCACAATTTTTTTCTCGAGTTTGTCAATGAATTTTAGTTAATTTTGTAGATAAATAAATCTACATTTCTTATTATCAATCAGTTTTAATTTTTTCACCTAAATATTTGAGGTTATTATTATATTAAATGCTTTAATATAATTGATGATATCTGTTTTTTATGTAATTATACACGTACATTGTCTATTGATTGGCGAACGATGTGTTAAAATAAATCAATGAAAAAATAAGATATTCTTTTAGAATAATGTTTTGTAACCAAACTATTAGGTATCAAGTGGGCCCAAAAATGGGCGTTCTCCTTTATCATTCATAAAGCGGTAATTTTAAAGATTTTAAAGATTAATTTTAATAAAAAGAAGTAGCGCAAGAAAAGCAATTAATACGTAATTCATATTGAAGGCCTAATCCATAAATTATTTATGACAAAACTAATTAGTAATTATTTGTCTTACTTAACCTATTTCAGTGAACAAAATAACCATATAATAAATACAAAATAGTTTTAGCGCATGAATATTCCTCACGGATTTCATATTTTAACTAATTTAAATATCAATTCAGACGAATTATTTTCTGAATATACCTGTATTCATATAACTGAAAAAAGTAAAGAAACGTAACTTTTAAAAATATCGCAACCTAATAATATATAGTTATATTATATATTATTATGTCTGTCCAAAAGATTTATAGACGATAGACGAATGGGGTAGGTAGAAGTTAATATGTAAAAATGTAATAATTGAAAAATAAAATAAAATAATAGTTTCAACATCATCGGTTAAGAATAAATGACAATATAAACAGTTAAAATAATTGATTTTAAAAAGTGTCTAATTGAAGTAAATATAATGAAGAAAAAGGTTACTTTGTCCGAATCGTCGGACGAGTTAAAATCCACAGATATATGGAGAATCAATAAAAATGCTTTCGTCATTAGTCTGGCGTTTATGCTGCATTTTACGGCATACAGTGTAAGTATTGGCATTGCAATTATGTTTTTATGAAATATTCTTTAGAAAACATGGATAAGAAATTAAATAAGTATTATTTATTAATTATTTTTTAAAAAGTAAGTATCACTTTTAGGCTAGGTTCTTATCTAGTCCACGAGCGAAGCCACAAAACTGGCTTCATGAGACAAATGTACCTACATGGTCCACATTCACACAATACATTCCGCTCGTTATACCCAGCTATTTACTGGAATACCCGGGATGGATGGTTTTCCTAATTACCATCATTAATCTGACTACCACTCATAATTAATGTCTATATTATATATTTTAATTTGTTTTTACTATTATAAAATGTTTAGCTGGGTGAAAATGCCTAATGGCAATAAGCTCGCCATTGTACAATACTTATTTGTGCAATAAAGAATTATTATTATTATAAAATAAATTAAAATACAATGTATGCAATTTCCCTTCAGGGCGCTGCAAACCTGCAGAGTTCAATCAATGCAGAGGCTGGCCTTGGTACCGCATCATTAGCAGCGGTGTACGCTGGACTTATAGCTTCCAATGTTTTTTTACCAGTTGTTGTCATTAAGTGAGTATATGTAAAAAAGTTATTAAAAAATTAAGTTTTGCGTCACTATATTTTTTAACATTCCAGGCCATTTTTTTAAGAAATTTTCATTGGGGGAAGAACAAAATAGGTGCACAAACACTTTTGAAAAGTTAAACGTTTTTTTTACATACTATAACACTAGTTGCAACAAAAAGCAATTCCAATAAATTCATTTTTCACTCTTTGGTGAAAATCTTCCTTTTTTCTTTTGCTTTGGGGCCAAACTGTTATCATTACGGGATCAAAATAGGCTACTGTGTGGCCATAAACTTTTTACTTAAAAAATGGCCTGCCTTATTCTGTACAAGGTATGTTTGTTTTATGAGGTTAAACACGATCGGACGTAAGGTCCACTGGTTTGTTAACGTGGCTAAAATGACTGCCTTCATATTATTCATTAGATATACAACTATTAAACATTTTAGATAGATAGATAGATAGATATAATACAATGACATTATATACAGGGTGAATTTTTCAAGTGGGCTTTCATGGCCAAATCCTAAACTATAAGAGATATCGAAAAATGCTGAAAGGAGTCTCGATGCCGATTTTGATGAAAACTAAAACTGCATTATTAGATTTTTGATAAATCCATTTTCCCGGCCAGTAATCGAACCTGTTGATTTTGAAAAAAAATAAACACTTTGTATTATTGCACCATCCGATAATGTTCCTGATAAGGATCAAATTCTGGGAAGTAATGATATACGGCAAACCAAAGAAAAGTGTTGATTTTTAACAAATTGTCTCTTATTTCCATGTATTTATACATTACCGGTACAGTGACAACATTTATTATTTATGATGATTGAAAATCATCATATTGATTTAAAATCTCGCGCTCTTCGAGGTTAAATGAAAGGAAAGTCTTGATTTTTAGCAAAATAATGTTTGTTTTTTTTTACATTAAGTAATTAAATCTTAATTAATCAATTGTTCAAAACTGTACCTGTATATGTCACTTACACTTAGTGATTTATGTGTATATTTTTTAGTGGAAACAACTCTCTTTAAAAGCAGTCACCTCCACTATGCCAGCTTGATAATAGTACTAATTGATTTAACTTTCAGATGGATCGGTTGCAAATGGGCGATGGCTCTATCATTCATAGCGTACATGCCATACATCGCCGCACAACTGTGGCCTACGTTCTATACACTGATACCAGCTGGTATATTTGTGGGCTTTGGTGGAGGACCATTGTGGTGCGCTAAATGCACTTATCTTACTGTGGTATGTAAATGATTTAGTTTAGTAAACAATAGTGAATCTTATATTCATGACTTTAAAGCATATTTTGCTGAAAAGCGAGTTGATTAAAACAAATCGTAAAAGTTAAGCCTAACACTCTCTGCCTACAGCAGAACCACAGAAAGATGGTTGTTAAGTTTATCAACCTGTGATCTCACGTTTATTGTATGTGACTATCTGGGTGTCACCCTTAACTGGTGGAAAACCGAGGCAGCAGAATTGATAGTAGTCATCACAAGAATAAAGAATCTTTATTGTTAATTTGGTTAAAATAAGTGATTTTCACGGTCAAGTGTCAACCTCAAACTGTTGGCCCAACCTCCAAACACGGGGCGGACCACCCCTTCCCTCTCTCTAGCTACGCCACTGTGGTTGAATAACCGGGAAGAAAATTAAGATAAAAAAGTATTATTATAAATTACTTCATAAAAATACATTAATTAAATGTTTCAGATATCAGAAGTGCATAACCGGATATCCGGAGTACCCGTCGATGTTTTAGTAATGAGATTTTTTGGTTTATTCTTTATGGTTTTCCAAATGAACCAAGTTTGGGGAAATCTTATTTCTTCATTAGGTATGTTTGAAACTTATCGCTATTTACATCGTCATTAAGTGTTTTAGCCGGCATAGTGAGGGTTAGGGTAAATTAAAGCTCGACTAGCTATTGTTTTTTCTCCTTTCAGTTTTTTTCTCCTTTCAGTTCTTAGTTCAGGAGATAACCAATACGCCTCAACATCGGTCAACGAGACGTTAATCCCAGAAGTATGTGGTGCCAACTTTCTACCAAGCACTGACGCTGGTGAAGCCTTACATAAGCAACCTGAAGAGAAAATTCAGACAATAGCTGGAATATATTTAGCATGTATGGTTGCAGCTTGTCTTATAGTAGCTATTGGTGTTGATTCTTTAAAGAGGTATGTATTTTATATTCAGTGTTGCCAATTTTTTCCCCATGGAAAAGGAATTGGAAATGGTACTGGCGAGAAGAGATCTGGACTGTACAAACTCGTTTCATTATCAGGCCGGCATAATGGAGCGTTTAACATACATTTCTCAGTGATAGTTACTAGCGAAAGGTTTATAGCACTAGCTAGTATAGGCATTTAAAAAGCGTTTCCTTCCTTGAGCTAAAAGTTTGTACCCATTTTTTTTTAAATTACGTTTTGCAATTTTTTATTGTAATATAGTGCTGGGTACTTATTATATCATAGAAATTGGATAGAAACAAAAATCGGGTGAGACTTTTATTTCTATTAATTTTTTAAATAATAATGAATGTTTTTAGATACGATTCAGGTCGTAAAGGATCGGGGACAGGCCTCTCAGGAATGGCCCTCATTGCTGTCACGATGAAGTTGTTAAAAGAACCTAATCAGCTGCTCCTCATCACGATGTTGTTTTTCATTGGACTGCAGCAAGCGTTCTTTGGAGCCGATTTTACTGCAGTAAGTGAAACGAGTTATATATCATCGGTTAATGCTATATTTGTTTAGTATTAAATTATATTGAATTTGAATAGAAAAAATAACAGTGGCGTAGCTAGAATGGGTAGTACCCGAGGCGGTATCGTAGTGGTGTCAAACTGTTAACCCATAAGATCTAAAAAATAGGGATCTCAATAACATTTTTTTTTTAAATTGTAGTTCGGCACGTGACAACACTCCGCCTGATGTAAAGCAAGAGTGCGGTCCATGAACAGAAACAACTGCTACTACAGAGAAATCTCTACAGGCAGCAGTCGTCTCCACTATGCCGGCTTGAAGAGACGAGCATGTACCATTCAGACTAACGGTGCACACTCCTCCCGTTATACCTGGCTACTTTCAAACTATTCCCGAAACGCGAAACTGCCTTACTGTTGATAATTTGATTAAAATAAGTGGGTGATAGTCACTCCCAAACTGGTAGCACTTGGAGGGGGTCCGCCTTCGCCATCCCTCCCCTCCCAGCTACGCCACTGAAAAGAGCAACAGCAATGACCTTTGTGTGTGTGTTGATTTATTTATTCAATAAAATTTTCATTATAATTTAATAATAATATAAAAAATACGTTTTAAATTAATAAATTATTAAAATAACATTTTATTGTTCTTTAATAAAAACGCCACAATATACTTTTATGAATAAAACTGAACATGAAACATTGTTATTGTTTTATTTCAGGCGTTTGTCTCGTGTGCTATCGGTACTGGAAGTGTGGGATTTGTAATGATGACTTTTGGTTTAACTGACGCTATATCGTGTATGGCAACTGGATATTTGGTCAAGGTAAACAAAATTTATTATCTCGGCATATATGACAACAGTCCGCCTGTATAATAAAGCTAGAGTGCGGTCCGTGAATGAAAATATTACTTACTTAACTTACTATTCTAACTTATAAACTATTTATTTTTAATAATAAATTTTGTGCAAATAAATTTTCAATAAAATTATTTCATAATTGGATCTACACGTAGCCTTGCAAATATTATGTGTTAAAATATTTCAGATAACTGGTCGAGTGCCATTAGTAATTATGGCGACAATATTGCAAATAGTACTTTTATTAACAATGTTGCTATGGAAACCAGACCCTTCTCAGTTGTCTGTGTTGTTCGTAATAGCAGCTCTGTGGGGTCTTTGTGACTCCATCTGGCTGGTGCATGTTAATGGTAAGTTTTAGTTTAATAATACTAAATATTAAATTCTAGAATTTCTTTAATAATATTACAAGGGCTGGTATTTCAATTCTTCTATAAGTAATGTGGTAAAATAGTGACTTAAATCTCGCCGCGAACACTATGGTTGAAAAGCTGTCAAACAACATCTTTTAACTTTTAGTTAAAGTTATTTATTAATTTATTATTAATAAAGTAATTTATATTATTTATTAATCTTTGGCATATTAAAAAGCTAAAGGAGAATGCCCATTTTTGGGCCCACTTGATACCTAATAGTGTGGTAACAAAACAATATTCTAAAATAATATCTTATTTTTTTATTAATTCATTAATTATTTATTTTTTATTATTTTAATTATATCAACACACACAATAGACAGTGTTTAATTACATAAAAACAGATATCATCAATCATTAAAGCATTTAAAATAATAAATAATGCGTCAGAAAACATCTAATAACTCATTAACCCGGGTCAAAAAATTAAAACTGATTGGTAATAAGGAAGTAGATTTATTTTTCTACAAAATTAACTGAAAATCATCGACAAACTCGAGAAAACACTTGTGGGCCCATTTTACTTAGGCGAATGGGCATTCTCCTTTATTGAAAATATAAAAGAAAAAATGAACTCGAACACGTAAGCTGAAATCTATTTAACTTTTCTTTCAGCGTTCTGTGGTTTACTTTTTCCGGGCAGAGAAGAAGCTGCATACTCCAATTTCAGACTTTGGGAATCAGTCGGCTTCATAGTGGCATATCTTTATTCGCCCTTTTTAAGAATGAGAGTAAAAATTATAATTCTTTTAATAATGTTAGTTTTAGGTGTAATACAATATTTATACGTGGAAAGAAAAGCTTCTAAAGAAAATGTAATTGTTAAATGTAAAAAGGCCGATCCTGTTTGCGTTAAAGGCTGCGACAATATTGCTTTTCAAAATGTTGAATAGATTTAATATACAATGGTTTAATTGTGTAATATTATTATACTAATATATAGCTGCAATACCACTGACTCACTGACTCACTCACTCACTGACATCAATTATTTAGTACTTGCCGGAGGGGTGCGGGGGTGAAATTTTCGGGGTGTATAGGGGGTGTCGAAAAAACCTCGAGAAAAATACGACTTTGACCGGAAGTCGATTCTGGACCGGAAGTGATAGCGATATCTCTGAAACGGGGCAAATCGGGGCAGTCACCCCGAAGAGAAAGTTGTAGAGAATATAATTTTATGGCGAAATAAAAAAAAATTTTCAAAATCGGGCAAAAAAAAAATTCCAAATCGGGCCAAAAAAAAACCCATACAATTTTCGGGGTGTTTAGGGGCGATCTATGTGACCTCAGAAAAAATACGACTTTGACCGGAAGTGGATTCTGAGCCGGAAGTGACAGCGATATCTCGGAAACGGGGCGAGTCAGGGCAGTCACCCCGAAGAGAAAGTTGTAGAGAATGTCGTCTTATGGCGAAATCAAAAAAAATTTTCAAAATCGGGCAAAAAAACTAAATTCCCATACAAAACGGTCGGCAAAATTGTCGGCCCTCGATGATACTTCCATCTCGCTCTTTTCCATCAGTCGGTGCATGAGGCGAGAGCGAGGGGTTCGGAGACTAAAGTTTTCATACGGCCGAATTTTCGGGACGAACCATCGAAACGATTATACCTCGGTCAGTCGGACGGAGAGCGCGGACGCGTGAACGTCGAATTTGTTCTGCGCGCCGAGCTTTTTTCGAATATTTTAAATATCTCAAGAAGTAGATACGTCAGAGTAACCATGTAAAGACCAATTTTGTTCAGTATGACCAGCACTATTTTTTTAAATTTTTGTATATGTTTTATTTTTTAAAATCGTCATATCTCGAAAAGTAGATACGTTAGCGTCACCGTGTAAAGACCAATATTGTTCAGTATGACCAATACTACTTTTTTTTAAATTTTTGTTTTTTTTTTTTAAATTTTAAAATCGTCATATCTCAAAAAGTAAATACGTTAGCGTAACCGTGTAAACACCAATTTCGTTCAGTATGACCAGCACTATTTGTTTTTTTATTTTATTTTTGTGTTTATTTAATTTTTTAAAATTGCCATATCTCAAAAACTACATTCGTTAGTGTAACCGTGTAAAGACTAATTTTGTTCGGTGTGACCAGCACTATTTTTTAATTATTGTTTTTTTTTTTAATTTTTTAAAATCGCTATATCTCAGAAACTACATTCGTTAGCGTAACCGTGTAATGACCAATTTTGTTCAGTGTGACCAGCACTATTTTTTTTTTAAATCGCTATATCTCAAAAAGTACATACGTTAGAGCAACTATGTAAAGACCAATTTTGTTCAGAAAGGTAAACTCTTTTAAATGACTTTAGATGATTTTTTTTCACAACTACCCTAAAATCTATTCGATCTAATGCTCTTTACGACAAAAAGGGCCTCCGCGGGCCGCTTGCGCCCGCGGCCTTTACCCAACAGCTAGTACTAATATATAGCTGCAATACCACTGACTCACTGACTCACTCACTCACTGACATCAATTATTTAGTACTTGCCGAGGGGGTACGGGGGTAAAATTTTCGGGGTGTATAGGGGGTGTCTAAAAAACCTCGAGAAAAATACGACTTTGACCGGAAGTCGATTCTGGACCGGAAGTGACAGCGATATCTCGGAAACGGGGCGAGTCAGGGCAGTCACCTCGAAGAGAAAGTTGTAGAGAATATCATTTTATGGCGAAATAAAAAAAAAATTTCAAAATCGGGCAAAAAAAAAATTTCAAATCGGCCAAAAAAAAAACCCATACAATTTTCAGGGTGTTTAGGGACGATCTATGTGACCTCAGGAAAAATACGACTTTGACCGGAAGTGGATTCTGGACCGGAAGTGACAGCGATATCTCGGAAACGGGGCGAGTCAGGGCAGTCAGCCCGAAGAGAAAGTTGTAGAGAATGTCGTCTTATGGCGAAATCAAAAAAAAAATTTCAAAATCGGGCAAAAAACTAAATTCCCATACAAATCGGTCGGCCCTCGATGATACTTCCATCTCGCTCTTTTCTATCAGTGCATGAAGCGAGAGCGAGAGGTGCGGAGAAAAAAGTGTTCATACGGCCGCATTTTCGGGTCGGTCCTCGGTCAGTCGGACGGTGAGCGCGGCCGCGTGAACATCGAATTTGCTCTTGCTTTTTTTCGAATATTTTAAATATCTCAAGAAGTAGATACGTCAGAGTAACCATGTAAAGACCAATTTTGTTCAGTGTGACCAGCACTATTTTTTTAAATTTTTGTTTTTGTTTTTTTTTTTAATTTTTTAAAATCTTTATATCTCGAAAAGTAGATACGTTAGCGTCACCGTGTAAAGACCAATTTTGTTCAGTATGACCAGCACTACTCTTTTTTTTTTAATTTTCTAAAATCGCTATTATTAAAAAAGTACATACATTAGCGTAACCGTGTAAAGACCAATTTTGTTCAGAAACGTAAACGCTTTTAGATGGCGAGCTAAATATTTTCAAAACTGCCTAAAATCTATTCGATCTAATACGTTTTACGACAAAAAGGGCCTCCGCGGGCCGCTTGCGCCCGCGGCTCTTACCCAACAGCTAGTTTTTTTATATAATTAAATTTAATAAATTATTATTACTTAAATCTTGCTGTGCATGTTGTGGCACCTAAAGGTGGATTTATCTATCACGCACATGGCTGATTGTTGTATAAGGTATGATTTGATGAATCCCACCGTTTGGTGGCCCTCAAATATAAATAAATAAATATAGGTACTCTAATTTCAATTGTAAAACCAATATTTTTTTATAACTTTTTCAATTATCACCTTTTTCATTTTTTGTTAAAAAAATTAGTAAGTTCGGAAAAATAGTTCGAACAAATACACTGTAAGCGTCTTTTGTTATTACTTAGAATTTAGGTGTCTATTAAATTAAAAAAAAAAGTCAATTATAGGCGTGTAGGTACAGGGTTAGTATTTTAATTTTAATAATATAAAGCAAACCATGGTATATATAAAGGCATAATTATAATTATCTTAGGTAGAGCAAAATATGAATTTAATTGTGATTTTTTTTATTTACACTGGGCCCTTACATTAGTGATGTCTAAGGATACCTTGCCGTGCATGTAGATACCGCTATCGCTTAGAGTTAGGCTCTGTAAATATTTTTATTAGATTTTAGTTTTTTTTTAGTTTGTAACTACTAACTACTAATATAAATAAATATATATTATATAATATAATACATTTTGGAGTGAGCGGGTAATCCAATTAAATTAAATAAAACATGTTTTTGATTGAGTAAAATAATATATCTTCTTACTTAAAAAAACAAAGGAGTGACATATTTGGCAATTTTGATATCCTACTTTTTTTTTGTTAATTCCCCATTCTGGGAAGGCAAAGGGAACAAAGCCCATACAGCCATCATCCTACTTTTTAATAGAGGTTGCCACAAAATTATTATAAATACTATTTCTTTTGTTATTATAATAAATTATTATAAATATTGTTTTGTTTTTTAATTATTATTTTAACGTATTTATCTTATTTAAACAATTACTAATATTAAAACTGGAAACAATAATTACATAGGCAAACTAGGGACACTAAAAACAAAAACGTATGTTAAACGCTGTGTTAAAAGCAAATATTAACTCATCATAATATTTATAGAAGTACGTTACTTAGTGATGTAATACTAATATAAATAATTACATACATTTTAAAGAGTGGTAGGCAGACTGATGATAGTTATTAGCCCAGTCTGCCGTTCTGGGGTAGTACCACCACTTTCGAATGTAACACCCGTGAAGTGACCTTGTCGCGTTTCGGGAATAGTTTGAAAGTAGCCAGGTATAACGAGACGAATGCGCGCTGTCAATTGGTGTACATTCGTCTTCTTAATCTGGCATAGCGGAGGCGACTGCTTCCTGTAGATATTTCTCTGTAGTAGCAGTTGTTTCCGTTCATAGATCGCACTCTAGCTTTACATCAGGTGGAGTGTTGTCACATGCTGAACTACAATATATATTTTTTTTTACATAGGTTCATTGAATATATATTATAGCTCGACCACCACACTCCGCTTGGTGTTGAGCTGGAGTGTGCTTCTTCAATGAAAACAACTATATATCGAGATTACTAAAAGCGTGTCCAAACGCCCCCGTGGATAATAAGCCTTAGGTCTTAGTTTAGATTTGTGAGCTATGTCAATTACTTAGACATTTAGCTCATATATTTAATTGTAATAACACAGATGTCGGCATCAAATGTAATTAAATAAAGTGACGATATTACACTGAGTATTTACCCTGTTATAATAAATTTTATGCTGACCTATAGAGTAGTAACTGGTGAAACACGTGAAGTGACGTTTAGGATTTTGAGAAAGATGGCATGGTGGAGGTGTTCTTGTTCTTGTGGTTCCGGGCTTATTTCCGTTCTCATGTAAGCCGCTGCGACACGTCTCAGGGAGTGTTGACGTAGTTTTGAGGAATTTCCGGTATATTAGCACTGCTGAAATCCCGGAGTACGTGCCGTACCGTTTTATCATGTTTCTGTCGATAATCATGATAGTGGAGGTGACTATATTTTTGATTTGGCATTGTTTTGCTCATGGATCGTACTCTTATAAAAAAAAATCATATAGGTACTTTTAAAACCGAATGTTTTTTGCTTTGTTTTGTTAAATCATTTTGCAATAAACAGTTCATTTATTGAGAATTGAGAAATACATTTTTACCCAAAATGTTCACAAGACATTGTAAGGCAATCTATCCAGCAGTCGGGCTGGAGGAATCGGAACGTGCTTACGTTTTGTGGTCAGAGCATCTGCACGCAAACGTGAGGACGTGTGTTCGATTGCCATTGCAGTCTGTGTGTGCGCCTTTATTTTTGTATTTTTATCATTTTAAATTTTAAATACATGGGATTGAACCTAAAACATCGCATTACTAATTCAAACAATGTCCATGGCCGTGGTGCTTGTAATATGTTAATGAACACTAAAAAACTCATAATATGTCTAACTAAGTTATGTATAACGTGTAAAAATAACCTGTTTTTATAAAATGGGTTAAAGGTTAGTAGGTCACGATTGCCAGAAATAAGACTCCCAACTCTAACCGAAGGGGATATTTTAAAATAAATAAATAAACTTTATTTTGACTTAATACATTTGCACAAAATCTGTTGAGCCCTGAAACCTGTGCTAGTCTTATGACTGTGTCACAGGTTTCAGTGCCTTCAGTGTTGTAATACTGTTTACATTTAAAATAGAATAGAATAGATTTTATTTGTTACAATTACAGAGGTTGTCTGAACATTCAGCAATGAGTCTGACAGATGTCGTAGCGCTGGAGTTCAGCTGACACCGCATTTGACTTAATTACCTATACTTCTTCTTCTTATTTGGGTTGCATGGCAATCTCCCTTCAAACGTCGAGAGGGAACTACTGCCAATTACCTATACTTTAATTAATGTATACATGTGTGTATGTGTGCATGAGTGAAAAGGATCTAAGTTTCGTTTAACTTTCTATGCACAAATATTCGATGTCCCAGAAATTTGCGAAGACTGGTAGGCAAACTGATGATGATTATTAGCCGTCTGCCGTCCTGCCACCACTTTCAAGTGTAGAGTTGGTGAGGTGCTTCTTCGCGTTTCGGGAACAGTTTGGAAGTATCCAGGTATAACGAGAGGAGTGTGCACTGTCACTATGGATGATACACATTAAAGGCGTCTAATATTAATAGTTATTAAAAATAAAAATTTAAATGAACTCTTTTGTTATTGAATTTTAATTAAGTCATACTGATATTATAACACATGCGGGTTTCATGTTTTAAAGAGGACGTTTTTTGTAACAGTTATTTATACAGATAAAAATTAGATTTAAATTGTAGATCTAGTTTTATATACTTACCTATTTATCCCAAGTTTTTATTTAATTTAATATATTCTATATACATATAAGTAACATAATATTTATAATATATCAAATCACATATCACAAATCTTTATTTCGAACGGGAGTCGAGTCTGGGACCTATCCGTTATTCACTGCGCCCGCGCCGCGTCGTACTACCGTAACGTGTATTGTCATTTTATCTAATTTTTTAATTGTTTTTCGCAATTGTGTTCTACCACGGTACGGTACCATGAGACAAAAGGTATCATATGTCCTTCCGCAAGATGCAATCTGTTCAGCGATTTAGGCGTGAAAAGGTATTAAACAGGCATAGTTACATTTATATATTAGTTAGTATAGCAGTAAGATTTATTTATTTGTTGCGCCAATGGCATATCATACGAGTACATTACATTTAAGAGTCCTCAGCATTCAACAATACATCCTGTATGATATACAGGATATACCTTTCTAGGCGCATCCAACTTTCACCAAATATTACAACAATTTACAATGTTATTACTATTATATACAATTTTAACGATAACAAATGTGATGATAATTATGAACAAATATTACAATAGACAAAATAGGACAATAATAAGCTACACATCAAAACTAATAAGTTAAAAATTAACATAAATATGACAAAAATAATATAAAACACAGATAATTATTATGATGCAAAAGAGTATACAAAAACAGGAAATATGCTTTTAAGGAATTAGAGGATGTGAAGGCTTTGGAACTGGATGTGTAAACCTCAACATGATTTGTATTATTTTTCTTAATTTTTGTTTCATCCTCTTACTGCATCAATATTCACTTTTTGATTACTTTGTATAATTATAATCCCTCCTACCCCACATCGCTTGAGGTCGATGCGTGCCTCACCGTCGAAACAATCCCCTCGCGGACAAAAAAGTTCGGGCTTCTTCTGTCGTTCCATCAAATTGTGGAACGACCTTCCCAGTCACGTCTTTCCCCCTTCCTATAACATGGGATCCTTCAAGCGCAGTGTGAAGAGGCATCTCATTAAGCCGGCATAGCGGGCACGACTGCTGTTTGCAGATCCCCTTATTTGATAGCAGTCGCCTCCGCTTGGCTTAACACCAGGCGGAGTGCGGTCATATGACGTGCTAAAATAAAAAAATAAATAAAAATATTTTGTATTTTAGTATAATTCATTGTGGACAATGTGGTTGGTTGTACGGTTACATATTTCTATTACTTATCTATGTACTAGACCTAATATTTTACTATACAACTGTTTTTTGTTCCAAATAAGGAAAATAAAAATATATAGAGAGCATTTTCATGTAAGGATGACAGGATTTGTATTTAAAATAACGTAAGACAATGGGACTGTGCCACTTTATAGGACCAGTTTATAAGTAATTTTGTATTATAGAATAATATCTGTAGGCTGTGTTATTTCACGGTTTGCTCCCAAACGACACGCAGGTCACCGTGTCGCCAAATACCAACCTCTATTCTTTAAATTATACAAATTATCGTGTTATTTGTTAGAAAGTAGCTGTTATGGTGTGTAGTTTTGTGTGTAGTGGATTATTTTTGTGAAAATTTTCTTATTTTAATGGTGAGTTTAAAAAAAATTGCAATAATTCTATTCGGACAATAAATAATACTTTGTTATTAAAATTGTGAAATGTGTATTATTTTTATTAATTTTTCGCTGAAAAAAAAAGCTGTACTTATTTTGTTATTGAATTATGATGAAAATTGTAGGAAAAAAACCAACAATGCACAGATCCAGCCCAGTACAATGACGGGAATCGAATTCGCGTCCTTCGTTTTGTGCACGGATGCTCCGACCACTAAACTACACACCGTGGTTAGAGTATTCGTGCGCAAAGCGTAGGACGTGAGTTCGATTTTTACCTCGACTCAATTGATTGTAATTTTTATCAATAATATAAAATAGGATTTGTTGTATGTAGAATTTATATTTAAAAAAATTAAACGTGGTTATCAAAATTGTAACAAAAAGTGTCTACAAAGATTAATTAAAAAAACAATGAAATGAAACGATTCTTTCAGCTTAATAAAAAAAATTGTGTGCAGTGTCAGTCTAGCTGGTGCATTCTCGTCTCCTCAGGCCGGCATAGGGGAGGCGACTGCTGCCCGTGGATATTTATCTATAGTAGCAGTTGTTTCCACTCATGGACCGCACTCTAGCATTACATCAGCTTGTCATATGCCAAGCTACAATAAAAAAAACTAATCTTCTAACATTTGCTGCCTATATTATTATTATTTATTATTGAATTGTTATTCGCCATCAAACGGAATACCCCAGAATGGAATGTAATATTAGTTACGTCAAAGCGAATAAAAAAAGGCAAAATACTATTTAATGAATTGTGAGAAATGTAAAGGAAGTTTAAATGCAAATATGTAATACTTGTATCTGGGGATATCCATTATCCACAAATAAAGCTACGATTAAAGGCTCGCCTACGTAGTACCCAGTACATCGATAGCTTTAACTTAATCTTTGTAGAACTAATCTAACAAAAACAGTAATGTATAATAACGAAGTCCTACTCAAACAACTTTTCTGTTTTAAGTGCATATTTGTTTTATGGAATAACCGGATAAAATATTATTTTTATTGTTTAAATAAGTAAAATAATGATTATAGTTAACTTAAAAATAAACCAACATAGAAAAATCTGAAGAGTGGTAGACTGACGGTGGGTATTAACACCATGCACCACAATCCTGACATTCGTTTCCTCAGGCCGGCATTTCGGAAACGACTGCAGCCAGCCCGGAAAATCTGTAGTAGCAGTTGTTTTCGAATAATAAGAATTAAAGATTCGAGTCCTTAACAAATAAACGAAAGTGAATATCGAGTACGGAAATATCAAATTCCCTTTCTACAATGATAAGTCTGGTTCGTGATCAATTAACACAATAAAAAAACCTGTAGCAAAATCAACATAACACGACCATGACTTTGACAAGTTCACTAACACTAACAATGTGACTAATTTAATTTGTATTATAATTGTAATCATATAAAATTTATTATGCAATTAATATATATAATTATGAATTAAATAGAAGGATATTAAAATAATATTAAAGTATTCTCGGGTATAATAATATCTTAACGTAAACGTAAACGTAAACTTCCTCGACTCGATGTTATAAATAAAGTCTTGGAAATAAAGATAATTGTTTTATTATTAGATTATAAAATTTATATACGAGTCATTATAAGTTTTTTTTTTAAGAATAAAAGGAGAATGCCCATTTGCAATTTTTTTCTCGAGTTTGTCGATGATTTTTAGTTCATTTTGTAGAAAAATAAATCTACATTCCTTATTATCAATCAGTTTTAATTTTTTCACCCGAGTTATTGAGTAATTAGATGTTTTCTGATGCGATATTTGAGGTTATTATTATATTAAATGCTTTAATAATTTAATTGATGATATATATTTTTTATGTTATTAAACATTGTCTATTGATTGGTAAATGATGTGTTGATATAATTAAAATTAATTAATAAAAAAATTAGATGTTATTTTAGAATATTGTTTTGTTACCAAACTATAAGATATTAAGTGGGTCCGAAAATTGGCAATCTTCTTTGTTCTCAGACCGGCATAGTAATGGCGACTGGAGCCACCGTGTAAACGGTTCTCTAGTTGTCAGTGCTCATGGAGCTTCATTGTGCTTATCATTCACGTATCTAGTTTAAAAAATAAAATGGTAGGCATACTGATAAGAGTTGACTGCACACTATGATAGCAGTTGTACCCACTTATAGACCGCTCGCTCGACTTCAGCTCAATAGCAGGAGGAGTCTAGTCACATTCTGGACTTTTTTAATTGCAGCTCGGCATATGACAACACTCCGCCTGCAACAACTGCTACTACAGAGAAATCTCTACGGACAGCAGTTGCCACCGCTATGGCGGCCTGAGGAGACAAGTTGTACCATCTAGATTGACAGTGCACACTCCTCTCGCTATACCTGGCTACTTTTCTTACTCCCGAAACGCGACAAGGATTTTGGTTAGGTTATTATTGTGTATTGTTTCTTTCCAATATCAAATCAATCACGATGATAAGTCTCTGTTCAAACAATAATAATAAATGTATATGCAAAATGCCTGGGTGTATGCTATCCTTGACTTGGAAGTGAACGGGTAACCGTTATTTGCACGACTTTGTCTCTGCAGAATCATATTGTTAATTATTTAATTGTGGTTGGCGACTTGATTCTAAACTTGTTGGGTTTTTCTAAGAAACTTGAGTATAATATTATCTTATTAAACCCCCGTAAGCCTATCTGCGCGTTTATTTGGTCGCCGGATTAGATAGTGGGGCGACGTGCTATAATTGGGTACTATATCTCTTATAAATATGTTAATTAATAATAACTTATCAGTTTAACTTAATAATTTAGTGGGAAGTGGGTCGTTTTAGCCTGGGAATGGAACCACCACACTCCGCCTATGGGAATGGAAAATGTCTGCAAGGGATTATACCCTCCGCTATACCGGCTGGATGATACGAATGTGCCGCTATTATTGATTGGTGCTCGTCTTTATTATAGTTTTATTTATTTTAATTTTATG
This sequence comes from Tinea pellionella, assembly GCA_948150575.1. Taxonomy (NCBI): domain Eukaryota; kingdom Metazoa; phylum Arthropoda; class Insecta; order Lepidoptera; family Tineidae; genus Tinea; species Tinea pellionella. The sequence continues at coordinate 6,410,379 of OX411258.1, forward strand.
AATTTTTTTCAGAAACTACCATGCCAGTGACCCAAGTGACTCCAGTCTTCGGCACACATGAAAAATGGCGTATAAATCGCAATATTCTTATTTTAGGCTTCGCATTCATGATTCATTTCACAGCGTTCCACGGTACAGCTAATTTACAGAGTTCTGTGAACAGTGATGCAGGAGCTGGAGCCTTTACTCTAGCAGCTATCTATGGATCGCTCATTTTATCTAATATATTTCTTCCTGCTATAGTTATAAAGTAAGTTTATTTTAGATGTGCAAGGAATATCAGAGCTCTTTAGGCCTGGGTTTTCTATATGCGCTCGCTATATAAGCTCGTTTTTGTGAAAACGTGCTTTGTGATTTATCTTATACGAGCGTACATGCGGTTTTAAATTAAGGCTGGGATATATGTGAACTGCGTTGGAACCGAAGGGGATTAAAACCTTTTTTCTTCATAACCCGTAACGAAATTATCTTAAAAAAATATATATGTTAATCTACACTATACAAAACATGCCCTCTTCAATTAAAAAAAAAAATTAAAAATAGATTCAAATATCATTAATATTCACGCAAAGTAACGCCTGTTTTAGAAATATAAAACTATATTTCTTCTAAACTATTAATAGTTAGGTTTTGTTACTTTCATCATGATATTAGACAATACAATACCTAGGGAATCTTCAGTTTATTTTTTTCAAATTATTATTATTATTATTAAATTTTTTTTTGACATAAATCTGTCGCCCAAAGTACGAAGGTCAATCGAGCTAGGTCAACGGCGTATATCCAGCTCTTAAGTTCGTTTGTTTGAGGAGACACGCCGGAAAGAGCTTGTTCACATGTGTGCGTTATAGAAGCACGATGTAGCGTGCGAGTAAGCGCACAGAAAAAGCGCTAGTCTGAAAAAGCCCTTATTAAAACCACAAATGTAGAAAACATGTGAAAGAAAATTTTTATGTAATCTTTATTTTGTTTACAACATTAGTAATTTGCATTAATTTTAATACTATTATGTTTTATAGTAGCATGTGATGACATTCTGCCTGATGTTAATTAAGTTGGTGCGGTCCATGAGCAGAGACGACTATTACCATAAATCTCTGCAGACAGCGCTCACCTCCGCTGTGCAGGCTTGACGTGATGAATGTTCACTATGCGTCACTCCTTTCGTTACACACAGAATACAGGCCTAAAAATTCATGCTTACTGCATTCCCACCTTCTTCACGATTGTTTGTTTTTTTCAGATGGTTAGGTTGCAAATGGACGATAGCGTTGTCATTCATAGCTTATATGCCATTTATAGCTGCACAGTTTTATCCAAAACTGTATACATTAATACCAGCTGGACTTATGGTAGGATTTGGTGGAGGACCTTTGTGGTGCGCTAAATGTACATATCTCTCAGTTGTAAGTACAATTATTATTACTTTTTGGGGGGTCAGTACGTTTTTTTTAAAGTCCTGGTCAGTCAATAACAAGTCTATGTGTAAAGCTGTAAGATTTCTGACGTATGGAAATCTATAACTGGGTCACAGCGAGCCCTATGGATTATGGTTATTTTAGTTTTATGTAATTTAATCCGTATTTTCTTGAGTTTAAAGTGAATTTTTAGGTGTCAGAGCCATATGCAAAATTATCAGGTGTTTCAACTGATATTCTAGTGGTCAGGTTCTTTGGATTGTTCTTCATGTTTTATCAAATGGCTCAGATTTGGGGTAATCTCATCTCCTCCTCCAGTGAGTATATTGTTGTCTTGTGTTTTATTTTAGTGGTAGACCGGTAATGTGATAGTCGGACAGACTCCAATCAAGTAGAAAGCTTGTGGACGAGGTCTTGTGAACTCCTCAGTTGGTCCAAAAACGCGATTTAGTCACTTCACAAGTGTTGAAACGTCATTGAAAAGTGGTGGTACTACTTTGGGACGGCAGACTCGGTTAATACTCATCATCAGTCTGCCTACCACAGTTAAAAAGTTTACTATAAATATTTCTAGAACTAAAATGCGAATAATTCCGTCAATTATTCACACTCATAACCAAAATAACACAATAATGTACCAAAAATAGTCAAAACAATAAAAAACTATTAGGATCAAGTGTATTGCAAAAAATGTAATGCATTCACGCGTAAAAGTGACTCCGAAGGCCAAGCTGATATCAGATAGTCTCGCCATTTTGTCCTGTCACTATTACTTCCTCGTTTGTGAATTTATTTCATAAAATAGCGTTGGTAGAGGCTCCGAGAAGTAACTTCAATAAATAATTGACTATAATAAATCTTCCTTATTATTCGTAGTTTAGTATTTTTCTTGTCAAACTAGTTTGATTATTTTATTTAATTTGCATATCTACGAATCTAAATTTATCGTCATAAGTATATAATAAATCATATAAATATTCATAAAACAGATAACAAAGCTCAGGGGCCCAATTGTCGATAGTTAAAATTTAAAAAGTTACAAAGTTAAAACGTATTTATGTGTAGATTCATTTTTACATCTTTTCCCTTTACGAGTTTTCTAGTCTATAGGAAATCGTTGCCTCAAAAAAGTAGTTGCTAAAAATGAAAGTGTTTCTGGATCAATTTGAAGTAGTCAGGTATAACGAGAAGAGTGTGTACTCGTCATCCTGGATGGGGCACATTCGTCTCCTCAAGTGAGGTGACTGCTGTCAACCTTATCTGTGGTACTAGTTGTTTCAGTATAAACGGAAACCGATCTATGAAGACCGCACTATAGCTAGGCTGCACTTTGAGGTATGGAGGTACCATAGGTAGGCATTAGACGGAGCTTTTTCATATGTCGTGCCACTATAAATAAATTGCTTCCCTGCACTACTATTATATAATATTTACTATGAAATTGCGTCTATTAGGAAGGAGTCGAGCCGAAACGCATCGGCATCGGCATCGGCAGCGATTTTCTGACTTACTACCTGGCGATAAGGTGTAATTTCCATCCTGGAAATACGATCTGATTCAGTACTCCTAGTGGACCTAGTATGATAGTGTTAAGGGTAAATAGTATTAAAAATTTCAGTATTATCATCTTCATTGGGTGAGCACCAGCCATTCCTCAATGAAACATCTCCCATAGCAGCTGCTTTGGTCAATGATACATCAGAAGTTATTGATTATGGAGCTACATGTGGTGCTAACTTTTGTAGTGGAAGTAGTGGTCATGTAAATATGCACTTTAATTTGTTGTAATAAGGTTAAGATTACATCGACAAAACTTTTTCACAATGTTTGTTTTTTTTAAAATTGTAGCTCGGCATGTGACAACACTCCGCCTGATGTAAAGCTAGAGTGCGGTCCATGAATGGAAACAACTGCTACTACAGAGAAACCTGTGCGGGCAGCAGTCGCCTCCACTATGCCGACTTGAGGAGACGAGCATACACGAGTTTATGTTTAAAGTTTTTGTACTGTTTTCTATGAAAAAAAGTAAAGAAATGAATTAGGATACCATGTAATTATTAGGGTATCAGGACAAGGACAACAAAAACCATATATCCAAACGCTAAAATAAATATGAACAGCAGATAGTAAGCTTTGTTAAATGTTTATAATATTTGTCTCGAACGGGAATCGAATGCTAAAAGCGTAACAGAATGGCATGCTAACTGCGCCATAGAGGCAGACATAATTTGTAATAAATGTATTTCTTGAACAGGTAAATGCGAATTTGGAGCCACCATCTGAAGCAAAAATTCAGCTAATTGCCGGCGTCTTCCTTGCTTGTATGGTTTCCGCTATTATATTAGTGGCGGCAACTGTCGACCCTTTAACCAGGTTGGTTACTTGCGAGTATATTCTTTGCTTTAAAATTCAACCACATTTATAAAAACATTATTTTGTCTGATGATGACCTCCCAGTCCGTCCATTGAAGTGACCTACCAGTCAACCTGGATAGTGAACTATTGCCTCCTCAAGCCGGGATAGCGGAGGTATCGGTTGTCTGCCAAAATTTCTCTGTGTGGATTATACTCTAGCTTTTCAGGTGGAGTGTAAATAAATTAAAAGTTAGTGTATATTTGATTTAATAAAAGTCTGTATTGTTTGGCGAAATATTTCAGATATGCAGCCGGAAGGAAGCCAACAGGTGCAGGGATTTCTGGTGTTCGCCTCTTAGCAGTAACTTTGCGCCAATTACGACATAAGTATCAATTATTATTACTCCCAGTCATTGGGTTTATTGGAGCTGAACAAGCATTTATGGCTGCTGATTTTACTCAGGTAAATATAATTTTAAAATATACATGCAGGGTGGAAAATACGAGCTAAATCTGAAGGGGAAATATGCTTATAATAGCTAATATTAAATGATAGCAATATTTATTAAAAAACAAAGGAATTCCTATCCTTTTCCATCTTTTTTATATTCCCAACTAGTTTTTTGAGGCGCGCTTCGTGAGCCCTGGAATGGTTTTGTAGGTAGTTTCAAAAAAACAAAATTTTGAAAAAAGTGTCGATTTCATAATTAGAGAACATTTCCTACAACCTTTGTTTCGAAACTTGGGCCCTATCTCGTTCCGTTCCGGAGATAACGCGTTCCGGAACCGGGCGAAACCGACTTTCGGAACATGTCGAGGTTTTCCTGAGGTCACGTGGGCCCTCTATACGTATAATAAAAAAAAATACCTCTCTAACTGCTCCATAATTGAGCTTTACATAATATGACTTGGTAAAATATGATAATCAATTGATTGTGCCTGTGCAGACAGTAGTCGCCTCAGCTATGCCGGTTTGAGGAGATGAAGAGCACCATCAGGTTGACAGGACATATTCCTGGCTACCTCCAAACTGATCCTGAAATGCTTTTGCCTGAAAAGGTTAGTTTCACGGGTGTTAGTCTTTCACACTATCCCAGGACAGCAGACTTGTCTAATAAACATTATCACCACTATTTTTTTCTTGGTTTATCTTAAAATTGATGATAAAACAATTATTTTTCTTCAGGCATTCGTTGGTTGTGCTTATGGTATTAGTAATATTGGTTATGTTATGATATGTTTTGGAGTTTTTAATGCTCTTGCTGCCCCATTAGCTGGCTCTATCGTGAAGATTACAGGGAGGTTTCCAGTCATGCTTACAGCTTTGGTAAGTTTTAAAACTAGTAACTGTTACCCTTTGCATGTGTATAACTAGTTTTAAGGGTGGTTTGCACCAGAAGGCCGGTTAAAGTAACTATAACTATTACTTTCACGGCGACGACGACCGTTAAACATTTACATTTACTCCACACGCGTTGAAATATTGTGTAAATTCATATTGTTATCTTAGGGTGGCTGATCTCGAAAAATAACAGAAAACATATTTGGCTTCTTCTCATACATTTGACGTTAGCAACATTGGTCTGACGATTACTTTAACTTTAACCAAGCCAAGATTCGCTGGTTACGGTTAAGGTTAAAGTAACCGTCAAAAATGATAGGCGCGACGATGGTGCAACTCGTGTGGAGTAAATATGCACCAAAATGTAAACGTAACGTTTAAAGTAAACGTAAAAGTAATAGTTAAAGTTACTTTCACCGGCCTTCTGGTGCAAACGACCCTAAGCCTTTAGCGTTCTCGTTCCATTCCTAGGGAACCAATAAAAACTTTCATTGTATTGTAACAAATTATATTGATCAATTAGTTTGAAGTTTCTTCAATAAGTTTTAATGTATCTGTTCTTTAATTTCGCTCATACATCAGCTGATTTAAAACCTATAAAAAATCAGTTTCATTTATTATATCATTTCTTTAAATTGTTTTCAAAAAGATTTTTTAATCTGCAGTAATTGTGGTCGCGCCGAGTCTCGTAAATGTTGGTCTAAAACTACTACTACTTAGCTCACGCCTTGTTCCCACTAGGGTAGGCAGAAACCTTGGAACGCCAGCGACTCCTCTGTCTAAATACCACTTTCGCTTCGACCACATTTTTCATTACTTGATTAAAATAAATGCGATAATAAAACGAATAAAATCGTTTAATTTAGCCATCTGCCAGTTTTAATGCACTTTTGTACTAGATTATAATTACCTAAAAACTTTATAATAAAAAACGTTAATTTATCGGGTTTTAGATACTGCATTTGTGTTTGCTCGGAGCTTTATTGACGTGGAAACCACATCCAGATCAATGGTTAGTGTTCTTCGTATTGGCTGCTGTATGGGGTACAGCTGATGCTGTGTGGCTTGTACAAGTTAATGGTAAGAACAATAAATATTAAAATTGTTAATATAATATAATAAACTTTAGAGCGGCCGTGGTCTAGCGGTAAGACTCGTGAACTTACGATCGATGAGACTCGTATTTGAACCTCGCTAATTCTGACCGGTACCAATATAACTTTGTTTTTGTACTTTGGTCGCACAGTGCCTATAGGCACTATTAAAGAGTGGTAGGCAGACTGATGATGGTTATTTGTCCAGTCTGCCATCCTGGGGTAGTACCACATCTTTCGAATGTAACACCCGTGAAGTGACCTTGTCGCGTTTCGGGAATAGTTTGAAAGTAGCCAGCTATAACGAGAGCAGTGTGCACCCCAGTAGGAACAAGGCGTGAGCTAAGTAGTAGTATCTATTTATATATTTCTTTATTTCAGCCCTGTCTGGAATCTTATTTCCTGGGAACGAAGAGGCTGCTTACTCAAATTTCCGTCTTTGGGAAGCGACGGGCAGTGTCATAGCATACGCCAGCGCTCCTTACATGTGTGCCGGGACTCGAATATACGTCCTCCTGGGTATCCTATTAGCTGGTTTCGCAGGGTATACTATTATAGAAATTATGGAATATAAAGTGAAGAGAGGCCATCATGCTGAAAGAGATTTTCAATTGGTAAAAAAAGCTGAACATTGATTACAAAGTATTATTTAGTAATTGATATTTATGAGCGACCCCAGTCTAGCGGTAAATCGATCGATTAACCCGTATTCAAACCTCGCTAATTTTCGACCGTTACCAATGTAACTATATTATATATACGTTGGAAGTTCAGTGCCTGTGATACAAACACTAGCTTAGTATAGGCATTAAAAATATAATAATAATCATAGAGATATATACTAGAGGAGCAAAGTTCATACTTCGGACATGAGAAAAGCGTAGGCCGCCTACGCTTTGACGAAACGATTTGACAATGTTGCGGTCAAGTCAAACAACTGATACTGATAACTGACAGAGAATTTAGATTGACTGCGGTCATCTCTTCTCTCGCTTCACATTGACAGCGTTATTGCACATCTTGTGATATATATCAATGATACTAATAGTGGAAAAAATAACCCATTATATTAATATCGTCTTATTTTGTAAATTTATCTTTAACTGTGATTACTTATTTTTAATTAAACATTTCTGCGAATTTTTACATAATGAATTATTTTTTATTTCTTATATTATATCAATTATAGAAAATAATAGGTTAGATTTAAAACTACGTAAAATAATAATATATTATATAATAGATAATTAGTAAGAATAATTTTAGTACTTTTTTAATTTAACATTTCTTGACAATACTCATCTTATGTCTTTTTTCTAAATAAAGTGAATAAAATAAATATAGCTTTATAAAATTAGTTTTTTTACTTATGCAATGCAATTGATTGAGTGAGGAATAATCTATTTTTTCGACGTTTTCCCCGCCTTTACCCATCTCGAATATCAGTACAAAATTATAAAGATACTCAAGAACTTTAGTCACTTCTCAATTTTTGATATAGTGAAATTATAGGCGCCTTGCAAGGACTCTTCGTAAACGCCTGAAATTTATATTTACGAGTATATATTAGTATATTCTTGTTTATTACTAATTTAGTATGCGTTTTTAATAACAACGCAGGCGTTATTATAACTTTTAAGAACATTATTCTCATGATTTGATGAAAAGAAATTCGTCTCCATATTTGCTTTTTTTTTCAAATTTAATTTTTTTGTGGGCCCATTTTCGATTTATATCATATTTGCTACTGGCATTTGTTTTCAACATTTCTGTTCTTTTTTCGGCAAAGGAAAAAGGAAAAAAGGAGGACGAGAAGCCTAGTTACGATGAGTGAATTGCAGGTGAAGTAAAACAATGAATCTATTTTAAACAATGTATTTATTTATTCTTTTGACATAAATAATTACGGAAGATTAAATATACCCTTGTATATAATTATTTTAATTGTATTTATCACAATAACTACACAAATATTATTATTAACAAAACGACATAAAATATGTCATAGAAGAATAAGTTTAATTATTCGAAAATAAACAAAAAAATACAAACTAGTTTAAATAGAGTCATAATTTAGATGTTATTTTTATATAATATGAATTTTAATATCTATTTAATTTATTTTATATTTAATTATTCTGTTGTAAAATTCTACAATAAATCTACATTTTCTTTGTAGTTTAAGGATATGTTCACATTGGAGTTTGCGTAATTTTGAATATTTAGCGGCCGATTTTCAGCTAAATTAAGCGCTAACTGATTTATTCATTAGATTACTGGTTGTAGCTCGGCCGCTAGTTTTAACAAATGTAGAAAAGATTATTTATTTTTTTCCTATTTACTTGTGTAGTTATTATGCAAATTACGTTCAATAGAGAAAAAAAAAGTAAATTGAAAAATCAAAATTTTTTTTTAATCACTGGACATATAATATGTTCCATATAAACGAAATTAAGTATCTTTGTAGAATTTCCTGTGCCTTAAAATTCTAACTTAAAATTAACAAACTATTAACAAATTCGTTTTTTATAATTAAAAAAAAAAAAACTAAAATTATGAACAATATAACAATTGTTTCTGTTTTAATAATATTATTCGCGATTTAAAGCGTAAGACCGTAATACTTCTTCCAAAAAATACTATTTACACATTTATTTCTAAGTATTTCTTGCATTAAAGGAAGACTTAGGAAGGCACTTGTGTCTAGTTAAACATTTACACAAAGATTAGCACCTTTAATTCGAATCTTAACAATTATGTTAACTTAATTTTGTAATTAAGTATTGCATATTGGTTCACATTATAACTATTTTGGCAATTAGGGAGATTACCACAGGCAACGATCCTATTTAATTAATCTTACAGAAAAAATATGTTGGCAACCCTCTGGCTGCAATATATTTTGACAGAAAAAAGTTTAAGAAAATGCTATTGTTTCGGTTCTTTATATAAAAGCCTTTTAAATTAAGTTTTCTTTTTTAAAATTATTTAAAAAATATAATCTATTTATTGAATATTTTAGCGGAGTTTTGGAGGGAAAATGAGAAAAAAACAACTTGTCCTATTTTGAGTCTTTTGGTCGCTCTGGCATTTTCACGAATAAAAAGCCACCGTAAGTTTTTTTTTTAATCGTCGTAACTATTGTAGCCATAGGGTTTCTGGATATTAATAAAATACTGTTTAAAATAATGCATTTAAAAATATATAGGTATATTTGTTATTAATAATAATATTTATTAATTAAAAATGAGCGTTATTCAGGTGTGATAAATACTATTTTAAAAATTGTGTATACAAAAATTTACAAATCCTAAAATGTAAATAAATCTTTGGGTCTAAGCACAGATCGTAGAAAAATTTACACACGATATTAACCATCCGTGCTTAGTACCCAAGGTATAATTTGTGACCCTGTATATAAACAAGTGACGATAATAGCCTCAAAATAGTATTATGTTTTAGTACGTGAAGCTATTCTATTTACATACAATCTTTTATATCTATATGCCTATATTTTTAGACATTTTAGCACCGCACAAATATGAGTTTGTTATTATACGTGACGTCAAATAAAATGTTTATTTCAGACCCAATTTTTGCCACATTTACTAATAATAGTTGTCTTCCTAAATGGAGAAAAATTGAAGGTGTAGCGGTTGGAATAAATTTGTAGTCTTGATCTGGATAGCTTTCAAGTTTAAGAAACAAATTACCAACTTGATCGAACAGCATACACTATGAGTAAACGATTTTACGACAAAAGTTTATTTGTACTCGAGCTTGTATAGGAAGTGTATATCGTCCTTTACTCATTTTTACAACGCATAGAGTCAAGACCCATACAGCATAAACATTTTATTTTAATTGACGTAACAAACTCAAACCCAAATAGACAATTTTAAGTACTTTTGTGAATCTATATTCTTCTGCATAGTTATTAAATATTAATTAAGTACATTTGTTTTGAATTAATCTATAATAAAAACCTTTAGAATTTGGTTTTTAAATTTCAATTCTGTGTAGCGTGTATTCTTGGTTAAAATTAGATATTAATTCAAAAAAAGTTAAAGAGTGATTGGACACATTAGGCGGAGTGCAGAACAACGCGAAATTCCCTTGACTATTGGTAATAAATATAAACTTGAACTGAATAATTAATCACATATAATTTAGATTTTTTTATCAATTTCCACATAATAGGTTTTGAGCGAACATGTTTCAATTTAATTAAAAGATTGAATGCGGCTTTATAACGCAATTATTTTAGTTAATTTCTATTTGCGGTGTTTCGGAAGCCATCGTGGTTAATCTTTAAGCAAAGTTCATCACCAACCCATTGGTCATCTCTTCACTCTATTCAAAATAAACTAAGTAGAAAATGAAACAATTTGGACGGTTCAATACCTATTCTACAATATTTACAAAAAAAACATATTAAAATTATTAATTAAACATTACTTACATCGCAATTAAATGCAATTAAACTAAAATTATCAGGAAGACTTGATAGACCCGTTGACTAATGGGCCCATTAATTTATGTCCTTATCGTGTCATCTATTTATATAAATTTAAAATTTGAATATCGAAAACTGCATTCAGAATTACCAACTTCAACATGTCATTTTTAATTTTAAAAAAACGCAGAGTACAATTTGAAATATTACTATGACATGAGATAGATTAATAAAATAAAATGAAGATATTAAAATAGCAATGTTACGAATACGATACTAACTAGGACTGGTTGTGTTACTTCTAGGCTCCGCTTTGACTATAGCGCCGTTAACTTTACTACACGGGTTCATTGGCCCATTTTGACAGTTTTGACATTTGGCACAAGGTCCAAGACGCGCAGATAGGACCGCCCTTAACTTGAGCGCTGGCCCCAGTTTCATTTGCAGCATGCCAGTGAGATGGTCTTCTGTTAGGAGAGGAAGACCGGCACCATCTATTCGCTGCTCACGGAAATTCTGAAACAAAAGAAAATTTAATTAAAAATTGGAATTGCTGGAAATTATTAGTAGCTCGGCATATGTCTACACTCTACTTGAAATTAGGCAGTCCCCTCTACTATGCCGGCTTGAGGAGACGTACTCTACAATGGAGACGACTAAAAGCTTGATCCAAAATGCGACTAGGTCACTTTACGTGTGTTACACTTGAAAGTGGTAGTATCATACCATGACGACAGACTGGGCTACAACCACCACCAGTCTGTCTACCAATCTCTAAAGCAATAAGAGATATCATAAATCAGTCTTTTCAAAATTGATTCATTAATTATGGTAAATTACATTAAAAATATAAAGTAATATTATTCACAAAACCTGTATTAAAAATCTAATTAAACCGCATGAATTAAATTTGCCAGTTAATTAACTAGTCGGCTTTGGTCCCGAGTTGACATCACAGAGGGCAAGATCAAGGGAGGTATAGAATTAATATCGAAGTCCAGTGGAACGCACCTGTCGCTTCGACAGCAGGCATTGTAGGAAGTCAATGATCTTGATACTTGAGATTTGTCGAAAATATTTGAATATTTTTGAAAATAATCATGCAAATAATGCGCGAGTTGGTTTCTACCGTTGCACAAAACTATAAAGTCTACGAAAGAATAAGTTGTTTAGTGTACATATGTAAATATAGAATTAGGTAGTTAATAATAATATTGTATAGCTATTAATGATCATGTATCAAGTCGTGTCGGTGGTTGTCGGTGCCGCAGCGTCCAGCGACCTGTCATCTCTCTGGGAACGCTGACAAAAAGCACGCCGCCTACGTGACGTCCTGCCCTCGGCCCGCGCGCGCCTTGCACCGCCCCGGACCGCGATCCGCTCACTCGAGCTCGACCACTTTTTACCGCGCGACATTTGCCCGGAGTTCGATCCGTGTCATCCGACGTATTCCTTTTTTAAATTACACTCGCGCGTTCGATTATTTTGTTTTTTAATTTTATAAGGCCGAGAAATAAAAGTGCGGCCGGCGACCGGTAAAAAGCGCCAGTATAAAAAGTCTATGAATAATTAAAGCGAGATAGCTACTGCTAGATCATGGGAACCGAGCTGGAGCGAATTTATTAATCGGAGACGGGCTGGACGGACGCATGGCGCCGTCGCTGCCGGCCACATGAAGGACGGGTCAGTTTGCTATATTATCTGATATCGTTCGTTTTATGCGAGTTTTTGACGTAAATAATATTCTTGATTACTATATGTATACTCGACCGCACCTCTCTGGTCGAAGTAATTACCATAACAAAGGAAGATATAAAAATAGTGACCTTTACCGACCTTTGGCGCAGGACGTGAAATGGTTTGAGGGCATACTTACCTTAAATGCGGGGTTGCTGGGGAACACACGGCATTGTTTTGGAGCTCTAATCTCGATGCCCGAGGTCAAAAGTGACCGGCATCACTCGAAAGAAATGGAATGATATTTCAGAAAATTGTTTAATTGGGGTTCAAATTACAGTGTTGGTCGATTTTAGGGATATTGACTAAGATGGGCTTGACATGATTTCTTATTAGATAAATTACTAAGAAATATCCTAATTGTTGCCCGAATTATAATGATAGTTATTGATGCGGACTAATACAAATCTAGTGATGTGTGCGTTTTATCATATGATTTATATCGATAAATAGTTATAGTCTTACATTATACATTACTCTTTTGATGTATTTCGACAAAACTGACATAATGCAAAGAAAGTAGGTGCATATAAGTATTGCAGTAATTTTAACTTGTGTAAGAAAGTGCTTTTTTTTCTTTCTTTGTAATAAGGTATTTATTTATATCTGGCAGCTCGCATCACAGCTGCGTGACGCGGCGTTTCGCCCCCGGTGCACAGTGTGGAGTTGCGCCTGCACACCTACTACCTACAGAGTTATTACTTGCTGCCTCACACTTTTCAAACTTGTTTAAAGAATTTAAAGCGTTCAGAATTTAACACCAAAGGCATTAAGAAAATACTGTCCATTTTGTGATATATATTATATATATTTTTCATCGTATTTTCAGCTGTGTCGCTCCTCTTAGTTCTGTTTGATTGAATTAGAAACAAAATAATGAGCGTATAAGGTTTATTGAAAGTGTTGTAAATGTTTTATAATGCTACAATTAACTCTCGCTGAGATTACAAACATCCGCCACTAACCATAAGAGACGGTTAGTAAGGACGGAGTAACGAGATCCTCTGTAATTTTAAAAAGGCATCCAATAAATTGGTAGTTAACAGCAAGGCTGTTGTATTATCAGGTTAAATGGCTCACAGAAACTGCAGCAATAACTTTATGTACCGGCCATCGCAGCGAACACGAGCTAAAGATACCGAGTATCGCCGTTGGCCATGAACCGATCTTTAAATTGCAGCCGAGCAGCCACCGCAGCCGCGTCCCCGTGAACAGGTTGCGGGGAGCAAAAAAGGTTAAAGTATAAAGTATGGTGTGGGCTGGAAGCACGGTGCGGGCGGAGGGGGGCTAATGACAGGGGCGGCGCGGCGCCCGCGGCCGCTACCGAGCGCAAATTGATGCCTGCGCCCTCGACGAACCTTTGCTCCCGGCTAGTGATGGGATTACTCGATAAAATGTGACAGCGGGAGCGTTTCTTCGAAGAAATATTGTACTCACGATAAAAATTGCTTCTAATAAATTGGAAACAGGATCGACTTAATGATTTGCTAACAGGAATGAGGGGGATAATTAATGGAGACCGTGGTTCCATTATAGATTCTGCGTAGTACTTATGTATCCGTACAGACATATTGCAGCATTTATGTTAATATGTATGCAAATGAAGGAAAAGTAAATCAGAACCTCAGCTACATGGTGCTAACAAATTTCTAATGGCAATAAATTTATCGATATATCATGGGAGAACTACACTATATTGAGGCTGCACTTACAGTCTATAAAGATTGCTATTAATTTTAAAGCACGCTTGGGCATCAGGCTTCGTATTTAAGGCTGCCGGTGAGCGGACGTTCTCTCTCTCTTATCCGGCCATACACATAATTATATCCGATGCGATCGCGATTGTTTTTCATACTTTTTGTTTTAGCTCGCGGTTAGTTAAGAGCAAGAGGTTCGGGGTCACGGGCTGAGAGAAATTTTTGGTCCTCGTCGTTTTGTTGCCGAGTATTCTGTGAATAATACTTTTACTTCGTCGCTCCGGACAGGTGGTCATTAATGTTATTAACATTAATGATTGTCCAAATTACACTGTAATTAGAGTATTGCGGTAAGAAGTGAATGATGCAAAGATATTGCGATTTTATTATTTTTAGCTTAAAAAGGTTTGTCGTCTGACCTCACCGAGTAGATAGATGGGCGATCTTAAAATATCCATTATAAATAATCTCTCCTATAGCTTAATGCGCTCATGATACCAAGCAAAATATCTAATAAAGCCATGATAGTAATGGAAATCTTGTTAAAATCGAATTCCAGCAAATGATTAGCTATTTAACGAGAAACGTTATCATAGGCAGAATCAGGAAGGCAAAAAGCATCAACATAGTAATTGGAAATATCTCTCGCCTCCACCGAGTGGGAGTGTCGGGCGGAGGTCAGCTCTGGCCGCCGGGTGGAAATAGACTGAGGGGAGAGCATAGCGAGAGGGCGGGACGGAGCTATGTGGGCGGGGCGTGCGCATGCGCATGCCATGGGGCGCCCGACTGAGTCCGAGCGGTTACGATCGTTACCGATACCGCCCTGCGTTAATGTTCGCGCGCTACTAAACAATGCTAAATAATGTTTGAGTAATGGGTTTCACTACGTTTGCCATGCTCCGGTGTCATGACACTTGTTGCGATAGGAGAGGAACTGTAATTAGATTCGTTATATGAGTGAGATATATCACAACACTTTATGAAACAATTGCATTACCAACAACAGCGTTAAAACAGTGTCAGCAATTCTTTTTAAATTGTAGCCCAGTATGTGATGTAAAGCTAGAGTGCTGTCCATGAATGGGTACAACTGCTACTACAGAGAAATCTCTACGGGCAGCAGTCGCCTCCACTATGCCGGCTTGAGGAGACGAGCCTGTACCATCTAGATTGACAATGCACACTCCTCTTGTTATACTTGGCTACTTTCAAGCTAGACTTCACGGGTGTTACATTCGAAAGTGGTGGTACTGCCACAGGACGGCAGACTGGACTAATAATCATCATCAGTCTGCCTACCACTCTTCAATAGTGCCTATGGGCACTAAGCGATAGGCCTCATCGATCGTGAGTTCACGCGTCTTACCGCTAGACCACGGCCGCTCTAATATAATGCTAAATCTTTTAATATCATTCATTCTACATAAGATAAACCTGATAATTTTCATGAAAATAAATTTGTAGGTACTTAAATCAACTTCTGTATCAACCCACTTTATCCACGTCTCAATGATTTGACAGACTTACTCGTATCTTTAAATATCTTAAAGTTTATTTTCATGAAAAGTACATGAAGGGCAAGTTTGTATTGCCCGTAGGTGCTTATTAGGTACCTATATTACAATTTTTACATCAATTATAGATAAGTTGACCTAAAAAATTAATATAGATCTTTATTCATGTAATTATGCATATAATAATATATGAATCACGCCATATTTTGACGACCTTTGTGGCGTAATGGTTATGGATTGTTTTAAACGCCAGATCCCGGGTTTGATTCCCGGACGAAATATTTATTAATATACCATAAATATTAAATTTATCGAAGTATGTGTAAATCAGTGCCGGATTTAAGCATAGGCAGTTGCTTATGGGCCGCCACCACACCACAAAAAAAAAAAAAAAGTAGAAGGCTCAGTAGAAACAAAAATCTATTGAGTTCTGTTTTAAATTTTGTGTTAGCCAACTTATTTAGTTGCTCTCTTCTTTACCTTGACCTTAATAGAAACTTTTAACAGTTAACCACAAACGATTTAAGGGCCTCTACAACACGCTCATATGGGCTGCCGAAGTCTAAATCCGGCGCTGGGGTACATAATCTGGGTCTGTTTGTGTTGTTCTTGTCCTGATACCCATAGCGCGGATATCCTAGTTTGGGGTCAGGACAGATGTATATAATTATGTAGTGTAATTATTGCTATTTAAACCTAATATGTAAGTGTATACGAACATGTATATGAATAATGTCGTATCGTAGATAAATAACTGGCAGATATAGTAATCGAGTATCAAAACATTCTCTCGACACTGGTGAAATAATCGAGTTGTATTATCAAGGAATGGTATAGATTTTATCGTGGCTCGTGTCTGCTCTACAGGTAGTGATGTTGCTAGTTACACTTTTACAAATATCGTTAATAAAGTTAATTAAATTAAATAATACTTAAATACAATAATTTTAGAAAATCGCATTTTATATTGGATTTTAATAAAAGCTTGGGAGATTCTGTCTGACTTTGTTAAGTATTTATGAAGATGTGTAAAAGCTAAATGCACTTATTACGAGGTAATTTTTATAATTAACCATAAACAACGAATTACATAAAATTAATAATAATAGACTAGTGAACAATTTAAAGTTACACACACAGGTTAGTATAGATGGACTTATATTACTATAAAAATATATAATTGTCAATTAGATATCGATAACAAAAAACATCGATAACTTCGCATCACTAATGTGGTCTAGAAAGGTGCAAGTACCGAGCGCGTGCCACGAAGTTAACGGGGGTCACACCCGAGAAAGTACTGCCTACTGATTTCCTTTTACATGGAAATAATATCTATGCTGTTTAATCTGTATCGATATTTAAGTTTAGGAATATTAGGTTATTTATTATTGTTATTGTTTTTGGACGAGATACTTAGAAATTAGATGCAGATTGGAAAATGAAAAATTCTTACTTCTCAATTCATATAATCAATCTCTGAACTATATATTATACAGGGGGTTTTTCATTACGGGTTAATAATTAATTAGACACTAATAAAATTTCCAATAAAAAGACTACAGTTTTCTCAAACCACTTAAATAAAAAATAAAAAACGGAATAACAACTGAATACTTTTTAAAAAATGTTTTATTTTGTAAAATACATATTTTTTAAAATGTCATAACTTTAAACTAGCAGGTATAGAAAAATAACATCGTATGTACCTTTTAGATAACGACCTCCTCTATCAACAGAATTCTGTCCTACTTACGGGACAATCTGTATATATAAACATAATAAGTTTGTTAAAGTAGCTTTGCATGTTACCATACTCCGCCGGTTAAATAAGAGTGTGGCCCGTGAAATGAGACAGCTGCTACGGATGACAAATGTCTTCGAGCAGCAGTAGTCTCCACTATGCAGGCTAGACTAGGCAGACTTCATATACTCGGCCACTCCTAAGTCAATTCCGAATGCGACTATATAACTTCACGTGTATTGCACTTGCAAGTGCTTGTACTCACCTCCGGCTTGTACTCTTTATATTTCTGACAGTTAAAGACATAATAGTGTGAATAATTTCATAGAATTTTATTCAGTTTGTAACTGTATCAAAGAGTACATAATTACGTTTCTGTCTTAAAATATTAAATTCCGTCAACGTTTTATATTAAATACATTGTTATAACCATAAAAGTAATATTAACAAGAAATGTATCGAGTAGGGTTGCCAAAATTTTTATACTATTTCGGAATTAACCACATATAATTTAAAAAATTGTATTTTAAGGAAAATAAAATCAGTTATAGGTTGATTCATCGAATTTAGTATTTTTGTGTACAATTTATTATATTTCTTCAGTTTTATTTATGTAATACAGTTGGCAACCCTGGTTCCGAGTGACTTTCATCTCTGAATTTAGTTTTCTCAACTAGTCCGGTGGCGAGCAAATTCCATAGTCCATTTATGGGTAACATTGCGAGCGTCTCGCGTACACTTAACCCGTACAGATATGGTGCGAAAATGTTTTTAGTTTTTTACTGTTTTTATTTTATTAATTAGCATTTTTACTTCTTAAAAAAGAGATTGTTATCGTATAACAACTTTAGAGATTATTTAAACAAATTAGGTGTTTATTAATATCATTAACAGATACCTTTTAGACGTTGCAAAATACATAATGTGCAAATAAAATTTTATTAAAAAAAACCTGTTTCAATCTAAAAATGTTTCAACGGTCAAATAACATTTCAATAGGGTTTATTTTGAGATTCTGGATAGATCACGATATTATTTTCCTAAACTTGTGTTTGCGCGTGTGTTAATAGTGGTATAAAAAAACCATTTAAATGTTCATAAACGTGCGTGTGGGTTACTCCAAACTCCAATGAAATTTTCTATAAAGTTTCAATTATAAATCCATTTCAATTCCATTTTACTGAAGCTATTACAGACTTGACTGGGTCTCGGCCTTACTGTTGTACAATATTAATATATTTAGCAATATTAGAATATTGTAAGATTTAATAAAAAATAAGCGATAATTGACAAATTGTTCCAATATAACATTCAATTCCAATGCAAATAAAAGAGGAGGTAGGCTGCATGGGAAAGAATCCTTTGCCTTAAAAAAAAAGAACTTAACCCTACATTGCGAATGTTCACTTAACAAATAGTCTAGCACACATTCTATGTAAGATATTACAAACAACCTTTTACAGGTTAAACAGTCGATAAATCAGGCAGGCGTACACCCACAGGAGAGATACAAGGTGATACCATCGGCAGCTAGCGGCCCCTTTGATGTCTTATGGCAACTATGTAGCAAATACATTACATTAAAATGTCATTAATAAATAAATGCACTGAATAATCGATATCAGAAGCGATAGTATAATTGAAAAAGTGGTTGTTCAAATTAGGATAACTTAGGGAAATTATATTTTGTGTTAAGGGACTATAAATCAACATTAAATAATTCTCTATTAGTACTTTATTCGTCTCTTTAAAGATGTAATGTAAACATTAAACTTTTTTTCTACATCCATAATAATGCGGTAAAGAAAAGTGGCCATTTATGCGGCCAGTGCTCACATTTCACCTGCTTTCTTTGCTAGAATTGTGGCAGTTGTGGATTGTAGTGCAATGGCCGTCTTCCGCTAAACAGGCTGATTATCTCCAGGTCTCCATATACAGGTCGACATCCGGTAGAGAACAGACTAGGCAATCAGACCTCCTATCACGACCTCTTTCTTGCGTTACCAATCATACAGAGAACGTTCATTTATTTTATACTTTTATAAAAACTATTTTTTTGAAGGGCTGAGTACGTGCGGGGCGAGCGTGGGTGAATAATTTCTGAAACAAGTACAAACAACAAACGCTTGTACTATCCTAATTAGGTGGTGTCCGTGGACTCCGATTCGCATTTGAAATCTGTGTGAGACGCTCCAATAGTCGAAAACAAAACGGGATTTGACATTTCGCTTTCACCCAAGTAATAACTAAATGCTAAATCCCATACATTTTATTTTCTATTCATCAAGTGGCAACCTTCTTTGACTTTTAACTTCAGCCCCCTACCCCTCTATTACGTAGGATATGATCGGGTCAAATCCACGGCCGTTTCTGTTATATAAACTTCCATTAAAATAGATGAATAATCCTAGTTACCTTCACCAATCCAATTTTAATGTACGTTTCAAACAAACAGCGGTTATTGAATGGATAGCCGTCGTAGACGCACTATGATATGATATCGGCCTGCAGCGATCTTACTTTAATTATATTGTTAGATCAGCCGCTCCGGTCCGGGAGGTCGTGAGGTTACACCAAATAGATTATCTGTAGATGAGTTTGTTGTGCTGACGCCTTGTAATGCCGCCGATCTTATAATGTAGACCGAGAGCTTAGTGAATGTAACGATTTAAAATTATTTTCGTGCACGCGATGTTGACAACGGTTTTTTTAACTTAATAAGTAGTGTAAGTTTTTTGCCGCTTTGTAAAATTGCCTAATATCAGAAGTTTTATTTGGTCATGGAATGTCGAATTAATAACCAAATAGAAAAGAAGTAGGAACGTTCTTGAAGCGATACACTTCTTTACGGATGTATATGCGCTGCTCAGGGAGTAAACCTAAAAAAAAACGCGATTGTCACCGTCACCACTAACTCCATAGCGTCCTGCAGCAATCTATACCATCGAGATCACGTACACATGTACGAGTATAATGTACTCTCGACGCAGAGGGATTATTAATTTTTTTTATTTCCATCGAAGAATTCGCTTCGCTTCCGTTAGGCGCACCCTTACACTACCCGCTTTTAATTAGGAATATTCTTAATTCGACGTTTTCTTCGAAAAGCTTCGCGCAAAACCTAAGAGAAAACGGCAATATTCTTCCAGATTTGACGTCCTTGGATTGTTGGCACTGGTAACATCACTAAACTGATACTTCTGTGTATAAAAGCGGATAAAAAAGCGGAGGGAATAAAGTAAACTGTTGTGAAGAAAGCGAAGTGACGGTAGAAAAGAAGTTGCCAGGAAGAAAGACTATAAATGTGTTGCCTACCTAAATATAGATTATAAAATAGGCGCGAACAGGTAGAATTATTTGTAAATTATTAAAGCACCCGGTCTAAAGATCGGTTTTCTAAAGAGATTATTCTCCAAAATCGAGCTCTAACTGTGAGTCATTATCATTAACCGCGGGATCGTACAAGTGGCTGTGATTACTTCGAGATATTCAGAGCATTCAAGTTTCAAATAAATTATGTTTGAAGTTGTCGTGAATTTTTGACTATCGTTAAATTGCGATTTGTGTTCAGTAAATAGTACGAAAGTATAAAATGATTTAGAGATATTTTTGTCACGATAAAAAAAAATCATTTAATAATAGTATCTTTTTAGTTTATTTGAAACTTTCTAAATCGCTCTTTAGTTTATTGATTGTAAAATTAAATTTATAATATCAGATTTGTTTTTTTTTTTGGGGACTTTCGCCTATAGATCACGCGCCTAAATTTTTTTTAACTTATTCTAGATTTGCCTTAAAACACAATAAAATAAAAAATAATTGAATTTAAATGTGGAACCTAATAACTTTATCGTTTGTTTTTTTAAAAATATTTATTATGAAAATTTAATAGATAAAATTGCACACAACAGT
The DNA here is from genome assembly GCA_948150575.1 of Tinea pellionella. NCBI lineage: Eukaryota > Metazoa > Arthropoda > Insecta > Lepidoptera > Tineidae > Tinea > Tinea pellionella. The sequence continues at coordinate 6,431,648 of OX411258.1, forward strand.
TCGAGCTGAGGCGCGGATTAAACCCAAGTCCTTCGCTATGCTATGTACGCATTCGTCTCCCGCCGGTAAAGCAGGAGCGACTGCTGCGTAAAGAAATATATCTGTAGTAGCAGTTGTTTCTGTACTCTAGCTTTACATCAGGCGGAGTGTTGTCATGCTATATGCCGACCTACAATAAAAGAAATCTCCTATAACGATATGTATGTACGAGTATGTATATTGTATATAGGTTGTTGTCATTAGATAAGAAACATGATACCATTTTGACCTTAAGTACTTCCTTACAGTTACTGTTGTTCTTGGAACCGATCAGGGGTCTACAAGACCCAATACGCATTTTCCTCCTTACATTACGACTTTACGAGATCGTGTTGGATTATGAGCGCATTTTGATAGTGACAACGTTTTCTATACTTCCCCTGTGTACGTCAATCTATTTGTATTCTTATAGTAGCTCGGCATGTGAACGTCTGATGGTACTCGGCTTACCAGCAGTACACGAGTAGAAATAACTGCTACCAGAGGTAAACATCTTCAAGCAACCGTCGTCTCTGCTGTTCCGGCTTCAGGAGACGAATGTACATCGTCTACTGACAGGGCACATTCCACTTATTATACCCGGTGCGACTATAACAGGAAAGTGGAGGTATCAACACGGGACGCGCGAACAGACTTGTCTAACAAATATCGTTAGCTTGTCTACCATACGCGTATACAATACGAGTACATTCCTAGCACCTATATGATTTATTTTATTTTAAAAAATATACTTTTCTTACACTTACTTATCTCACACCCATGTTTCTACAGAATCTATATAAAACCGCTAATCTTTAAAAGAAAATCGTAATGAAAAATTCTTTTTGCGTCTATCGAGGAAGGCTTTTTTATTAACGTGGATGAAACGAGCGCACTGCTATTAATGTTATCTCTTTATGAAAATGAGTAGAAATTACAGCTTAGATTTGAAACACAAATGGCCCATTAAGGTCAACGTGCTTGCTACCATATGCATGGACAGAGGCCATGGTGCCACCTCAAGCCACCTGCTATCGATACACGCAAAGAGCACACGCGTTTTGCATACAGGTTGATGTTAAATTTATAGAGACCGTGTAATAATCAGAGGTAAAAACATAGGTTTTTCGCAATTAGTTTGAAGTGGCCGGGTATAATGAGAGGTGTGTCAATTTGGAAGAACACCGATATAGTGAAGACGACTGCTGCTTGGAGATGTTTCTCTGGTGTCATTAGGTTAACCTAGAAGACAACTTTATAGAGCTTTCATACAGCTTCGTGAAGACATTAAAAAGAAATAGAAATCTATGTACGTAAATAATGAATTTTACTAGTTTTTGACACGATTAAATATATCATTGAACTAATGATATAGTTTATAAAAAAAGAACAGCCTATACAGTTGTTTATGAAGAAAAAAGAGGCGATCAGTCCGCGAGTCATTATATTAAGATTGTTACATACTTTTAATTTTCGTGCTCAATTCAATTTCGTTGCATGCCAAGATTTTGACGACAGATGTTTGTTTCTTCTTCTGCGGTCAATTTATTTTTTTCTGTTCATGCCAGTTGCTCATTAAGCAGCTGCCAAATTATAATAATACGGTGATCCAAAAAGTAAAAAAAAGATTACTCAATCCAAATAAATAACTCTTCTTACGGTCGCATGCGCATACAATGAATCGTACACGAAGAATGTGTAAAGAAGCGATCTAGTTTGGCGGGCCGGGTTGCCGTAGGCGCGTCTGGCCGCGTGGGTCGTATTCAGGTGCCCAAGATAATGCTTTGAATAATGAGCCTCGGTTAAGAGTAGGTGTTACCAGCCCAAACTGTCCGAAAGGTCGATGAAGCGAAATGTCAAATGTTTCTAAAGGTATGCCGAAGTAATGTGAGTAGCTATAGCCTTGTGGTTTGAATACCAGTTGCTCTCGATAACATCGGAGAATTTTTGCGGTTATGAATTGAAGGAATGTAGATGACGTTGATTGTAGAGTAAGTTATTGAATATGTTTTGTTTGTAAAATGAAATATGGTAATCTATTCTTATACGAATCTATAAAATAAAGAAGAAGTCAAATGTACTCGTGATATAATTTAAGATTAGATATAGTGAGACACAATATTGCGAGACGTTACGAATGAAATTGATGATCGGGCTTCTATTGCAAAACCTATAATAGTTAACGATAAGTCCGATGTGACATTTCACGACGACTATCATAATGATTTTAACTTTGATGTTTTGCACGGATTAATTATGCAACATGATTCAAATATAATAGCTTTCAAATTTAATTCAGTGATACTAATCATATTTTCTTCTTCTGTCCCGTTTATTATCGCATCGACTTCCTAAAATCTATTCATAAATGTATTCCTTGCCTTTCTTACGAACATTTCTAACCTTCTCTCTATCTCATTATCCTGTCCTTCTATTCTTCATTCCATTGTCCAGTACATAACCCTAGATAACGTGAAAAATTCATTTTATCTTTTGTTTTTGTTTCCTAGTTTCTAAAACGTGATACTGGCAAAATGCCTATGGGTGAATGTCATTTAAAAAAATCAACGATAACAGTTGTACAGTTGGTACTTTTATTTCTATTATTAAGGAATGCAAAGCGATTGTAATGAACAAACCCAATAGAATTGAATTCTCTACATTTATCAAGCAATATTGAAGCTAGGGGTCAGGTCGGAAAAACCTCTGGAGCGATCTGGTTGGCACGCGCGTCGTCGCCGGAGGGCTGGCAGCCTGCCTGATGCCAGATTAAGCTGACTCAATAAACATCGCTGGGGCACCTATTACAACTATAACGGTGTTTTCTTGTCTAACTATAGTTATAGGCTAGTTATTATTTATAGAGCTTTCGAATGAGATTGGTGGCATAGCTTGTAGGCTGACCCGATATGGATTTCATTCGGGTTTTAAGTTCACTTGTTGTTATTTATTTTAAACATAATATTGTGCATAAGATGGACTTAATACAACACAATTTTTATTTTTAAAAATAAGCGTAAATTTTAATTTTCACATGGATGGATTAACAAGGTTTAATAGCTCATAATACGGTACACATGTATCTCCTATTGTAATATAACCATGTAAAAAATATCTAGACATTTTATTATCTTAATCTCATTTATGGATCTATTTCGTTAAAAGATGTATGATTACGGCGCACTTAAGTATTGTGTAAACCACCATTTATTAGTTGCGCCTGAGGCTCTGTATTTGTTGATTAAAACGAGGTTAAAGGAAATTTTGTTTTATTATAATTAATGAGTTATAATAAAAAAAATAATTTTTTTTTGTATAAATACCTTTGTTTTGTAAATATTTGTTACATCTAAATAGACATTAATAATAAGATGTGCCCCAACCTTTCACTGCAAACCACAGTGTTCAAAGCATTCATAAATTCAATTTTATAAAATTATCGAAGCATGAAATTGTTGCAAATCGTACAATAACAGTCATCCGTGGACCTAAATTTCTTAGGTCTCTGTTAGTGCTCTCTATTCATCGATTTGTAAGGGTTAATGCAGATTACTATTCAACTTTACACGGATATTAATCTTAAAATTACGACATTGACAAAAATAAAGTTAAGGTTTAAGAAAACAAGAAAAGAAACGCTACAGAATGTAATAACCATACTCCCTAAATAACCAATCGCAAAAAATCCTCCGCATACATAAACAGTCACAAAGGTAAATGGGGAAAAAAAACAAAACGTGCGTTATTCAAACAAAATTTGTAAAGAGAAAGTATTCACTACCTTTACCTTTACTAAACCCTAATGGAGAAATCGCAAAAACCACAAAACTTAAGCCTACATTATTTACCGAGCCGTTAAATCTCAAATGCAACCGTTCATTTACTAATGTGTTCTCAACCCTGTGTCGGCGCGCCTATAATAATCGGACAGGTCCCAGATACCCGACTCGGTCGATAGTAATAGAATACAATATAATAATAATAATCTAACCACCCACGATGAAGACTTCAAACTTACCAACGATATTGTAAAAGCTATTTAAGCGGTCGCGAAATCGTTTTCTATTTCGTGTCCTGTTTTGCTATTAAATTAAGACTCTACATTTTTTTAGATTTTATCTAATCTAGTAATTTAGACAAGTTTCTGTTTATAATAGATTCTTTTTTTTAATTGTAGCTCGGCTTATGACAACACTTCGCCTGATGTAAGGCTAGAGTGCGGTCCATGAACGGAAACAACTGCTACTACGGAGAAATCTGTAGAGGTAGCAGTCACCTCCGCAATGCCGGCCTGAGGAGACTAACATGCAGCGTCTAGATTGACAGTGCACACTCTTCTCGCTATACCGGGTTACTTTCAAACTGCTCCCGAAACGCGACAATATCACTTCACGGTTGTCGGCAGATTAAATTTAATTAAAAATTGACCTTTAATAATTAATAAAATTAATAATGTTTACAATTAAAGTGTAACAAACAATTTATCGATAATATTGACCCATAATGATGAATTGCAGTGTTATTTTCAAAATTATAGCCGTATGAAGAAGTTTTACGAGGGAAGCTCATCAAAAGTCAAGTTGTGTCCACTCGCAGAAGGCATTTATCATAATTAGCATGATCAAGCTACATGGGTCCTTGTGTTATATTCATGAATTTCTAATAAGACATGGCCTCCAGCTATGATTGTCCTATGAGCATCTATTTATAACCAGGTAGCGACTAATATTATTAGTGCATGAAATTAATTATAGTTTTATGAAGTTTCTTAATTTTTAACAAGCCTTCACTTAACCTCTATTTTTATGTTGTTATCTTTTAATTTATACAGCGTGTCCGGAAAACAGAGCTATAAATAGAAGGTAATAAATCCGTAACTGAGTTAGGGATAAACTTTGACATTATACAAAGTATTTTTAAAACTACAGCGTAGTTTAATATTTTTTAATGTTTTTATTATTACTGATTTCATTATATTATTTTTTTATAATTATTGATTAATAATCTATTAACAAAGAATCAAAATGCCAAATTCCAGGGCATTCAAAACTCTGAGCGATTTCTCTCTACAATTAAGATATGGGGCTGATTTAAGTACATAATCATGTCTGTTTTCTGAACACACTGTAAATGTCGTGGTAAAAAAAACCCAACAACGAAAAAACGAACGACATTATATTGTCGAGCTGTTCAACATTCTTAGTGAGGAAAGGTCTCAAACTGGACCGACCATTATAGTTGGCCATTAGAGTGGATGGACTCTCTCGCCGGCAGTGGTCGGTTAGATTGCCCCCATCTGCAGCCAGATTGCAGCTATTACCCCAGCACGCGCCTGACCGTTTCCGTTCGTACTCAAGCCACAATTTCCTCTGATGACTAATGATGGGTTGACATTCTCTAGTCAATCAAAATGTGTCGTTTACATCGATTGCAAGTTATGTCTTTTCTATTTTTTATTTTAACTAAACTCACGTTGGTTATTCCGTAAATTTCCAATTAATAAACGTGTTAACAAAAGGTCGAGTAAATAGTGAATAAGTTTGTAATAAAACTAATCAAAGTTATAAAGTAATTAAAGAATAAAATACAACAAAAACTAAACTACTAGCTACTAAAAGACAATCGAAAATCCTCTTAAATTAAATAAAACTTCGGTCTTCAAGACTGTTCAATTAGATTAAATTAGAGAAGTAATTTAAGACTTCAAGTAATTGTTTTATTTTACCTTTATTTATGTCTAGTAATTGTCCCCTATTTATTACATAAATGGTATTATTTAAAGGGTTTTTTAAACTTTAAATACACGAATAGTGCATCATAACCAAGTCCAGCTTATTATTTCTCGATGTTAATAATTCTTATTAACAGTATTATTTACTTTATGATTCAGTGATTATTGCGTTCTATAATTGTTTACAGCACCTTGTTTATTATTTTCTGCCATTAGTTTTACGAATTTATTTGGCTTTATATTTCCCAAAGCTTTATCGTAGCAATGATTGATTTTATACGGATGTAGTATTGCTTATGTAAGAAAAAATAAATACACCACGTGTTAAATAAAGAATGGTATTAAATATGGCACTTATCTATATCATATCTTGCTCATTTATTATTGGTGTCTATATTCGCTGGACAGGTTGGGATGGACAGTAAAATAAGTTTCACAATAATAATGTTATTTTTTCATCTTTCCTGCGTGCTTTTGTAATCTGACCAAATGTGGTTGATTAAATAATATCGTAATATAAATATTTATAAAAAAAAACATTTGTTTCGACTGCAAGCGAACCCGAGACTTTCGCGTAACCACTGCGGCCACAGAGCAATATGTGATCTAACTCGATTTTTCTATATAACAGAAGATAAACTGCAAAATTTTCTTTAAAATTACTACAGATCGACTACGGTTACATTTTATTATTGAATCTTAATATTGCATATTGAAGGATGGCGCACGTGACCGGGACAGGTTGGACACGAACAATTTGTAAAATTACTCGATTTCTAAGATATATCGAATGTCTCAGAAACTGGAAATTGAAAACAAATTGGAGACAATTTACACATGAACGATTTCGATACTAATCGAGTTCACTAGTTGATATATAGGTAATCATTATAAATGTGGTAAAGTGGCCGTGATCTAGTGGTAATTGCAATCACGTCTCAAAAACAGGAACGCTATAAGTTCAAATCTATTAATTTTTTTTATAAATTACAAATCCAAGTAACGATAGGCAAAAAAAAAAAAAACAAAAACTTGTACAGTTCAATTTAAAGGCAAGAAATCGTACAAGATTGATCTGTAAATGCAGTTGACAAAAAAAGCGAAATTCCCAAAAGCAACGTTTCAACATTGGACAAAAGGATTTCTAAGAATTTCTGCAACAAGCCATAAAATGTATCAAAGAAACACAATAGTGCACAGTCACTTGATTCGAATAGCAGTAGAATCGAGCTTACAAACGAGGGTTTAAGCGTCGATCCCCACGAGATAAGATCGCAGCATCCTGCACCCAGCTACTCCCTTGATATCTTTTAATCTAGACATCTCAATTTAAATACTGGCTCCCTCCGAGCTAAGGCTATGGGAGAAACGTAAATTAAACTAAATTAAATGGTAGCTCTTCGAATAATGAATGGCGATGAGACTCATTAAGTCTGTACTTCTTGAAATAAGAAATTACTACCGAATTTCTCAGTAATAAATACTCGTACATCTTCGGCGTGTTATTTATGAACTACGTGATGTTCGGCTACACTGCAATTTGTAATTTTAGTACTTAATTTTAATAGTATAATATTATTTCTGACGTGTTTTCTATTCATTTAAAATTATTTTAAGAAAACCACTTTAAAAAAATTGTTATTTATTTAGTTTTGTATTTTTTTAAATAGTAACCTGACATTAGACAACATGCTGTCTGATGTTAAGATAGAGTGCGGTCTAAAAACGAAAACAAATGCGCTATCACAGAGACATCAGTTGCGTCCGCTATGCCTACTTGAGGTAACAAATGTGCACCATTTAGGTTTGACAGCGTGCTGGTCACTTTACTGGTGTTACACTTAGTGTGAAAGCCAACACCTGAGCGTCCATACATTTTGTTTTACCACATTGTTCGAAGCATAGCAGGTTTATGTTGAAATTAAGTAATTTGATAACTTTCTCAACACTAATTATTATCGCAAATCACTACAATAAACAAATAGCTACGGCACAGAATATATAAAATGCTTGTGAAATATAACTAATGTTTAAAATATTTAAAATGCATTTTATATATTCTGTGCCGTAGCTATTTGTTTATTATAGTGATTTGCGATAATAATTAGTGCTGAGAAAGTTATCAAATTACTTAATTTCAACATAAATCTGCTATGCTTCGAACAATGTAGTAAAACAAAATGTATGGACGCTCAGGTGTTGGCTTTCGCCTTAATTTGTCTATCGTCCTTGGACCTTGATGTATAATGCGTTTTTTATCATTGTTAAAAAGACTATCAGTTAATTTCAATAAAACACAAATTGTTAACATTCGTTGCAAAACATAATATGATGTTTATATCTAGACCAGTACTAGGCTTTATTGGTGGTCCGTCCCATTAGCCGAGCCCGCTTATCCGACTTCACATCGACCGACTGCCGGACACACAAGTTACGAAATGATAGTTAGTAAATGTTACCAATAAATAAAGACCTATTGGGTTTGTTTAGTTTTCAACTTGAACTATTATTGAGTTATTTTCTATGTATTGTCGACATCTTTTGATTTTTTAAAGACTGTCTAACATTGTGAAGTGTGGAGCCCAGCAGCATCCTAAACTCAGGTACAACCCTATTCCACGGATGCGAAAGGTAAGGTACTCGTAAGAATATTTTTTTTTTTAAATTATAGCTCGGCATGTGACTACACTCCGCCTGATGTAAAGCTAGAGTGCGGTCCATCAATGGAAACAACTGCTACTACAGAGAAATCTCTACAGGCAGCAGTCGCCTCCACTGTGCCGGCTTGAGGAGACGAGTATGTACCATTCAGATTGACAGTGCACACTCCTCTCGTTATATCTGGCTACTTTCAAACTATTTCCGAAACGCGACAAGGTCACTTCACGGGTGTTACATTTGAAAGTGGTGGTACTGCCCCAGGACGGCAGACTGGGTGAATAACCATCATCAGTCTCACTCTTTTCTAGTGCGTATAGACACTGAGCGACTAAAGTACATATAACAAAGTTACATTGGTACCGGTCAGAATTTAGCGAGGTTTGAACACGGGACTCATCGATCATGAGTTTACGCGTTTTACCGCTAGACCACGGCCGCTTTTGGACATGGACAAGAGAAGTCTTCCACTCAATAATATCCTAATTAAAAAATATATTTGTCTCTAATTTAAGAATGGTAGGCGAAGCAGGTGAAGATTAAGAAGATTTTGTTAACCCGGGGTCAGTTCCGCCGCTTTCAAGTGTAACTACCCATAAAGCGACTTATTTGTTTCGGGATCAGCTTGAAAATAGCCAGGCATAATGAGAGTGTATCCTATCAACCTAAATAATGAAGATTCGCCGTGCAGACTTTATGGTAGCTGTCTTTACCATCGGAGTCTAGCGAAGTGTAATCCCGTGCCGAGCCAATATAAAAAAAAGTATAGGAAATTTTGACAACCCAGATTTATTTAAATAAAAATAAATATACTATAGTAATAGTATAAATAAGTATGTAAACACTTGAATGAAGTCTTATTTACATAAGAGGAATAGCTTTATGTATGTCGTCTCTACCGGACGTCTCCATCAGAAAGAAAGGTTGTCTTGGCGTCGTTAGCGACTTGCAAATGTTAAACTAACAAGCCGACTATTTACATTAAATACTACATGGATTAGACTAACTACTAGATACCTTTGCTTTAAAAAAAACTCTATTTCGAAAAAAATATGGATCATTTCAAATTTTCATTGTATAAAAATGTATTGTTTAGTATCGTAGAAGTTTTTAATTTGTTATTTTCATTTATCTTTTGTTTTAAATTTTTTTTTTGAGTAGTAGGCAGACTGATGATGGTTAGGTTAGAGATAAGTTTGGAAATAGCCAGGTATAACGAAAGGAGTGCGCATTCGCAATCTGGATGATGCTGCACGTTCATCTCCTTAAGCCGGCATCGAGGAAGCGACCGCTGTCCGCGTAACTTTCTTTATGGTAGCAGCTTAACATCAGACAGAGTGTTGTCATATGCCAAGCTACGATAAAAAAAAATCTCTGTTTTCGTTAGGCTTTGAGGTTATTTTCAAGTGAATTTCTCTTTTGATCTTTTTTTTTACTGGCTTGTCGGTTAAGCAGTAACTCGACTATTAAACTGTAACCTTAATGTCATCACTACACAAGTGTCAAATAAACCGGTTAAATAATCAAGATAGTGAAAGTGAGCGCTTGATTATTCTGCTCGCAATTCAGGTTGTATTAGTCCCAATTTTAAAGAACAAATTGTAATAAATAAATTAACAAAATGTCGCCGGTGAAACCTCAACTAACTAGGTACTTAAGTCTGCGATGTGATGCGTCGAGTTACGAAACATTTTTTAAAATATATAGACCTTGATTAATACGATCTCATAATTATGTAAACACTGAAGTTATTAGAGAAGAAATGCTATGCCGGCTTTAATTTAAGTAAATGTATATTCGCAGAACAAAAGAATCATGTACAATAAAATTGAATTTAGAGGACATTTTTAGTCTACAACTTTTGACAAAGAAACAAAAGCAACTTAAGTCGTTTTTGCACTGAGCTTCGTTACCTGCTTTTACTAAGGTAGTGCTTGTGTCACAGGCGCTGAGCGACGAAAGTACATACAACATAGTTACATTGATATCGGTCAGAATTTGGCGAGGTCTGAACTCGGGTCTCATCTATTGTGAGATCCGTCTTCAACCGCTAGACCGCAACCGCTCACTTTTATTTAACACGGTATAATTCAGAATTGAAATACCGGCCGTAAGTTTTATTAAAAAGTGTATCCAAGGCATTAGAGTCGCTTTGTTTAAAGAAAATTAAGACGAAAAAAAAGACGCATCACGAAAACGGCATTAAATAAATAGCGTAGTTTGGAAGCGTTCCTGTAGAAGAAATAGACAAATTGTATATATTTTTTTGTGTACACGTATGCGTAATGCAGCGTTTATTACTTCATCACGAGTTTCTCAATGAATTGAATCGGATAATTGGGCGTGTTGGCTTCACGCTGTGTCGCTTAGCGTTATTTTGCAGATGACCCGCGCCTATTTACGATTTCACGTCTAAAATCATAACGATATAACCGTAGAGTGGTCACGATAGGTACAGTCATTATAATAATTACATGTCTGTTTAACAATAGTTGAGTTTTCGCTATCAAAGTCGTGATTGGCTTGGGGTGGTGCGCATGTGACTCTGACGGACGTGGGTGAACCTTGTTTGTTTTGAGGTGATATTTAAAGTGAATACTATGTTTTAATGCTAAATTATAGGTCCGAAACTTCCTTATAACGTGCGCGGTATTTAAATTGTTTGAGAGCGGAATGCTCGCTCGGATTTATTGCATTATCTTCAATTACTTTCGTTTTATATTTTTTGTATGAGGCAGTAGGCACATCTATTTACAAAGGGACGCGACAGACGTTGTCTTGAGCGAACGTCGTCTTTCTTGATATTAGAGGCTTCAGCTTCGTTTTTAAGTGATTCGAATTTATATTAATATTGTATACAGCTTTGTAACATAGTTACATTGGTATTTTTCATAAAGGGCAAGGTATTCAAAAAATAACTCATGTTAAATCGAAAACTATTTCGAGATATCACTTTAATTAGATGTATTTTTTGATTCCCGCCTGAAAAAACTTTAAATCGCGGAGATATTTGAAAAACTGTAATGACACACGATCGACCTTTTTCGGACAGACCATAGACATTGGTGTAGAAGAAAACGTAGTGTGTAGCCTAGCCTAACAATTTTATAGATAATTTTATTGTCTATGGTTGTTGCCAATATCTTTTAGTGTTTAATATTTGGTTAAAAATCATGTATTAACAAAATATACAAAAAAAAAAAGTGGAAAATCTCTGTGAACTAAATAAAGTCTCATTAATCGGTTTAAATATTTTACGTAAATCCGAAAATAGCAGAACGCACACAATTTCGTGACGCGTTTGTATAGTTTATTTATGTAGTTTATATAACACGAATTCAGAGTTAAAATCACGATGCCGTTTGTCGAATATTTTATGTTTTATCTTTTGTAAATATATGTAGAATATATGGGCTTCCGAAAATATTAAAACGATATTAAATACTTATTAATTTCAATATTTTGACAGATACCGTCGTAACGAATTAATTTTGCCCTAATTTAAAAACACAATAACAATATACATATATTATATAAAAATGAATGTTTCTTTTGTTTGTTTGTTTGTCCCATAAGCGTTCTCAAACCACCGTGCAGTCCGGTTTGAAAAAAAAACTGTGTTAGATAGCCCATTTCTAGAAGAAGGTTTGGACTTACAACGGAACGGGAACGCATAATACGTCTACGAATTAGCAAGTAATAGCTTACTAAGAAGATATACCTAAAATAGTGTTAGTACCAAGGGAATAGTTTAGGTTACCTAAATATAATATTAAATGTAATATCGTGCCGAACATCTACCTACCCAACATATCATCACGACTTATTACACAACAAATATAAGTACATGACAGATTGGTGTCTTGTGCGATTTTACGGTGACATAGATTGATTATCAAATGCAACGATGCAACTTGATTGTGAGCTTTTGTTTACGTATATTTTTGGAATAATATTGCATTGGTTTACATTACTATAATAAAAAAAATGTTGTGCGCGATAGATGTGGTTTGAAAGATAATGTAGTGACGAGAATTGAGAAAGGAATGCTTCGATGGTTCGGACCACGTGTCCGGAAAAGATGAATGAAAGGAGATTGACGAAAGGAATATATAAATCTGATGTGAATGGATGCGTTAAAGAAGGTAGACCCAGAAGGGTATTTCCCGATCAAATCGGAGACATCCTCATGAAAGCTGGGCTGCCCAATGCTCATAACCGTCGGACGTGCATAAAGAGAATTGTGGATGTGAGGGAAGCGAGGGTGTTGTGTCAGGATCGTGGTAAGTGGCGTTCCGTTGACTCTGCCTATCCCTGTGGGGAAAAGGCGTGACAATTGTATTGTAATTGCATTTTGTACGAAATGGCCAGTACTGCAGAAGAATACAATATTATAATTGAATAAGTAAATTAATTATAATACTCGTAGTTAAAAGAACGAATTCAAGTTTTCCAAAGTGACAATAAAAGCGTAGGCCGTGATGTAAGACAACACACTTGTATAAATCAGCCCATAATCCGATATCACGCTAAGTGCTTGAACTGAGGCGCCTCGCGTGCACCCGTTCACTCTATTTTGCAACTTATGCGATACAAATATTATGGAAATTTTAAAATTATTGCCTCCTTTCCCACGACGCGCTTGTCCTAAATCTTGCTTCACTTTGGCAAGCTTAGCACTGTTTAGTTTTAGTGGAATTCGGGCCCAACACTGATTTATGTTCTCTACTGGGTTTGGTCGTTTTGTTTGTAAGTTTCAATAAATAAATAATACAGACACATACAAACACCTAATCCCAAACTATATTTATATAAATAGATATTTGTTCAAACTGGGAATCAAACCTCTATGATGAAATCTGTAACACCCTTAACTGCAAAGCTTTCGAAACGATTTAAATAAATGCGATAATTTTCAGTAGTCCTGCATTGCTAGCAAACACTCTAGTGTAGCCTTTAAGCGGATACAACAATAGCCTCCATTATGCCGGCTTGACGTGAGGTGTGTGCACCACGTTAATAGTGTTGATTCCTATCGTTATACAAGGATACTTCGAAGTCACTACATCTCCGAATTGAGCATAGATTTTGGGTCGAATCAAGATCATGAACCGGGACGAATAACAGAATAACGTTGACATAATATATGCACATTGCATCGGGTGTATTATTCGTGCATCGATTTGGTTCTATATTGTTGTGAAATTGTCAGTATATAGTGCAATTATCTTCCGATCCGCGTCACGGAGTTCGTAACTAGTTGTCACATTTAACGCCATTTTAAATAATACATTTTAAGACGACACGATCTCCGCGATTTTGTTGCAAATTTGTGCGGATTTGTTGTGAAATATTTTGATTTACTAAAAGCAGTTTATATGAAACTCAAAACTTTATGTAAGTATGTTTATATTGTATATTTCTTGTTATAAAAACTCAAGTTAAATACTTATTATGTTATGATTCCTTTTGCCTTTTGTTCTTTATTGCTTTTTTTGATTAACTCATGAAATGGTTGTAATTCTGTTAAATAAATATTATAAATACCGGTAATCTCTAATATTCCACAAAAACGGCTTCTGGATTATAAATAAATATACAGTAATACCCCGCTTTACGCGAGGGATATGTTCCGCGAAAACTCGCGTTAAAAGTCAGTACAAAATGCAAATCAATACATACTTTAATTCTAAAACATACTTTAATGTATAATGTGGCATTTGTTACGGAAAAATGTACCTATCTATTGTCTTTTTGGTTGCGTTTCGTTTACGGTCTTGTAAAATATTTTTATAACACGTAACACTGTTTTTTACTGATTGACACACGGTTAAAACACGGTCATCATCACTGTCTATGCTCTGCAATATGTCCAGACCGGAATAAATCTTTGAAAGAGCCATGTTAGCGCGAAATTTGAAATTCGCGTAAAACCGAAACCGCGCATAATGGGGTCGCGTAAAGCGAGGTGTTACTGTAATTTGAATTATAATAATAATATAATTATTTAAACTAAATAAATTCAAATATTAAAATTTTCGAGTTATTAAATAAATAAAAAGAAAAACATAAGAAAATCGCCGCTCATTAAATTGTGTTTGTCGTTTATCTTAATGACAACACTTCCATCTAGTGATGGGGCTTCAAGATGTCGAGTTACAATGTCCGGACAAGTGACAGTCGTAGCTCGCACGACCGTATTATAACGTCACTAGTTGAAACGCCTTATAAGTTAATTTTATTTAAATTAATCCTTCATTTATTACCTACATAAAATTACTATTTTTTATTTTACTTATTGTAAGTAGCTATTTTTGTATATCTACGAGCAGAAAAGTTATACTAAAGAAATTAATATTGAAAATATAGTTTTTTGAAGTTTTATCTTGAAACCCATTTTACAGAGGAGCCAATAAATCAATTCTGACTTATCGTATATTCGACTATCAAACGTCATCGAATCTTTGCAAGCTTTATAGCCCGGGATGGGAGAGAGATTGGCCTAACAACCATCATCAGTCTGCCTCTCGCTCAGTAAAGAATTGCAGACTAATGTCGCCTTGTGATTTAACCAAACAGTATCTATTGAATTACCGGCTCTAAGTTTATTACTATTGTTGTTATATTTTATATAAAAAAAGAAATAAATGGACATTGAAAAAAAAACAAGCCAATCATTATGGAGCAGATACCGAAGTCATACCATCCATATCTGTTACAATATATCGGCATAACATTTACAAAGAACAATCTGTAGGTGTAGAAACAGTGACTGATTACACCTAATCATGATTATAGTCATGGTGTGATGGATGACGCGCGTTTCACCGATGATGTCTTGATTGTTCTCACATTGTTACCGAGAGGTGTTCTATTCTTGATTAATAAATTATTATTTTTATAATAAATTGTTTTTTATTTATTTAAAAACTCTTAATAATCGCTAAAATAAAGATAATAATCGCAAAAGGTAATAAGAGGATTGTTGTGTAAATAACTAAATAAATATTAAAATATAAGAGATTTTATAAACTTCAAACAAAAAGAAAAGGCTACAGAAAACAATATAGAAATTTAAAACGAAATAATAAGAAAAAGAATAGGCCTCCTGATTTTAAATTTCGACATATGTTTATTGGATAATGTTATAACAAGTAGTAACAAACTCACTTTTAACGAGCTACTGTCGAAAGTCGCGAGCTAATTGTAGAGATGAGTTAAATGAATGAACACCTGAGGTTAACCGACTTAAAATTATAACATGATAATGAATGTAAATATGTGGTTCATAAGATAATATAAAAAAACGCAATTAAAGATATCGTAAAATACTCGAAAATAATCAATTAATTGCATTAATGTAATCGAGTAAATAAAATAATAATAAAAGGAAATCATGAAAATAGTGTTGCTACTTACCGTTACGTATTCGGCGCATATGTCGATAGAGTTGACAAAATCACACACATCATCGACAGTCCACGCTGATAATCGCGCTCTTGCTTCTGCGCAGTGGCAGTCTCGCTCAATTCGATCTGTCATAAAATATTTTAAAAATTAGCTTTACTGCAAATATCTGTTTATATATTTACAAAACAATTGCAATTATTCTACGCACCAACATTAATTTGTGTGTATTAAAAGAATTACCATGATCTCTATCTTCGCTGTCGCTCCTCGTGCTGGGGCTCATAGACAACCTCGCCCTTTTAGCTGCACTCTCGCTGGCAGCTGACAGGTCTAACGGAGAATGTTCTGCGCCAACTGTGTTAGCCGACGTATTTGACCCGTATCGTTTACGGCGGGATTCTCGCCCGCCACGACCAACTCGTGACATCGCCAGCAACGTCTGCCAATGATTATAACATACAATTAGTATCGATATCACGTTAAATATAGAACAAAACAGCGTTTAACTAGTAATATAAATGCGAGCTTTTATTAAGTTATCTAGATTCAATAGAATGAAAATTATAATATACGAGAGTTGAAAAGCGGAAAATAATATTTCATAGTAGATGAGCTCAAAGTCAACACGATTGCCGCTAAAACATATAAGAAAGTCAGAGGCACGTTATCTGATGCGGAGGAGCGCTCGCGGGCTACGAAACTAACATTTATCATAATAACGTTGAGTGCGTCACGCTCGCCGCCCGCGGGTCAAATTGCAATCTATCTTTTTTAATTGCTATGCGCACTAAAAAAGGAGAATCCAGGCTAATTCCAAATACAAAATTCAAACGGAGGCGCGCGCGCGTGAAATGAACATGACTCTTATTGTGTGCGCACGCGCGTGTTCAGCCCGCCCGTCGCGGCTTCATCAATGCTCGATCTCTCTATGCTCTCTTATACATTTTTTTTATTGCAATGCATAATGAATATATCCGGTTATTATTTTGGATAAAGGATTTGAAAATAAATAACAGATGACGCAGTGGAAAATATAGCACCTGTGGTTCTTTTATAAACTTATATCGATAGATTTTTTTATTGTTACAAAATGGAATGCTACTAAAAGCCATGAAGTAGCTAATAGAATACAATTTTCAATATTCATTATCAGACTTGAAAATTTCTAAAATAATGTTATTGTTCGCAGCTATTTTTTTTTTTCGTAAATAATTTTATAATTGACAAATAAAATATTGTTGACAAAATACAGAGTTCATGTTTATTTAAATTCAACATTTAGAAAACCGGATAATATGTATGTAGTATGTCATGTAGTAAGAGGTGTAACAATGGGCGCGCCTACGTGCTGATGCTGACCACATGCTATAAATCTGAAAGATTTATTTCCATACCGCTCCTGTTTCTCCTTTAAAGGAAAAATAACTTTATACTATTATACACAATGTATAAAAACACGTTTTTATTTATCATATTAACGTTAAAATTAATAAACTCGCAGGAAATAATTTTGTTTAATCTTATGCTATCGATAAATAGTTTTCACAACACTAATGCGCGTGAGTCCCGTAGCTCACACGGCGCGTGCCGCTGCCAATTAGTGCAGCTCCAGTTCCTTTTACAGTCGACACTCGAGACGGCTCGTTGAGACAGCACTATTACTCTACCAACTTAACGCTAACCCGACCAGAACTGCCAACCTTAAAATTAACACTCTCTCCATCTTGGTCGAACAATAACAGCCGAGGAAGTTTAAAGGTCGTCCACGCTATCTGATTTAATTGCCGAGGGGTACCTGACCGAGCATTATGAATTTAAACATGTATAAATTAACATAAACGAGTCGCGGGTAGATGCACTTGCTAGATGGTTGCTTATGAATTTTACGTCGCTTCAAGATATGCTAATCATTGTGAACTATGAATAAAATGTGTAATTAAAGAGAGAGGTCACTGAGCAATCTTGGTTATATTATAAATTACAATACAATACAATTGTCACGACTTTTTCATACAGGGATAGGCAGGGACAACGATATTATAAATTAATATGAACGAAAAGTACGCAAGAGCGTAAGAGCAGCTAACCGCAAACAATGTCCTAATAATATTAATTAACTAATTAATAAAATCATAATAATGGATATGTTCGTTGTGATTTTGATATTATTTTGTAACGACATCCTGTTTTTAAGGGACGCACGCAATCTCGACCTCATGTGGAAAACAATTTGAAATTATAACTTCCGATGAATTACACTATTATTTACTATTATTAACCCAGTACATACGCCATGTATATAATTTATCGAAAAGTGTTTACCTTGGTAGATGTCATATCCAACATATCAGGGAATGCAGGAACTCTCATCGGGCCGCCCTGCTTCTTCGCTAAGTTAGTAAAGAGTCCACCGAGAGCTACGTCCACAGTATCAGCTCGTACTGGTGATGTCAGAGCAGCCGGCTGTGCATCCAATCCTGCATTGCCACCAAACCCGTTCATCCGGGGAATATAACTAAGAAAGAAATACTAATTTATTAGTCAATGTCAAAAATAGGAGCTAAATTTTTCACAAAGTTTCACGTACAACTGAACTAGTTCACGTTACAGTATTTTAGAAAACAATAGTCTGACTTGTCAGGAGCATAAGGATGCTATTTTAAAGAATTTCGAGATGCAAGGATAGTCGCCATTCGAGAAGCTTATGCTAATAGAAAAAATTATGACAGAAGACCGTACGGAAGAATCCCAATTTGCTGAAGAGACGCTTAGTGTATACAAGCCTCCACCAAGCAAGCAGCCATAGGCTCAGCAATTGGCAGGTTCAGGCGAGCCTCCAGGAGTCACGAGCCTCAATGATGTAATCTTAATGGTGCAGTAAAGAAACTCGATTTCTATTGTTCGATATCCAAGCGGCCGATAATGAACTTGTAAAAACGTACATGTGAAAATAGCCCTAAAGCTGATGCAGTTAACAATTTGCCTATTTAATAGTACATAATTTTGTGAAGGACCGTTAATTACATTATGTATAATAATTTATAATTTATGTAAATGCATAATCCGTATTAAAATAGAAATACTATTCATGTTCACATCTTAAACGACGAAAATCTATCTGAATCGTCTTTTAATGGTCTCAAATAATAAACTATAAAAATAAACTCGTTATATTTAACTGTGTTTATTTTTATAAAATGTAAATATGTGTATTAATAATGCGCAAGTAATTTAATAAAGTCTCATTTACATGACATAACTTTGACACGCATTATACATCAGTAATTATTAGGAAATTGATGAGACGGTCACCGACCTAACATTTGGATGTAATTCATTAATATAACATAAGTTCACGCGGAGCACGTCGGTTCTCACGAATCATGTAAATTTGTCTACCGAACGTAAGTTATCGACTCGATTAATATGCTAATTGTCATGCCCATCACTAGCAGGTCGGTAACCGTGAGGTCGCGTAGTGTTGTGACAGCAGCCGTGTGAATCACAAATAGCCACTCGTGAACGGAAATTGAAAGCTGCGAATTCATTCTCTAGGTTAACTTTGTCTTTACTCTTTTCTTTAATATATATATTTATTTTAAACTTTTAATTATTTAGCATTTATCGTCTATTCTTAACTTAAAAGTTGAAGTATCTTGAACTGATCGATTTGTAACGTAATTTCCACGTAAAGTTTTTATCTAAAATATAATCGTGTATTAAAAAATGAATTATTCTGACTACCACTCCCTATTTCCCAATACTAACACTGAAAGTGACTTTTCCACCTAATTTGACATTTAAAAGCTATAATAGTGAAAATCTCATAAAATATTTACTTATCACAAGAGGTCGAAACTACAAAAAATTGTGTTTAAAAGTAAGAGAGCGGCATTCTCTGAGGAAAGACCACATGACATGCTAATGGGCTGGGGTCTTGGAGAATTAATTAAATGTAAAATGATAATCGTACTAACGGTATATGTAATACACCTACAGTCACTTCACTACTAAAGGAATGTCGATAAAAATTCTTCATTTGATTGCTTTAAAAACTTTTTGACAAAAAACATGATAGTTCTTTTAACCTTTGCATCTAGAACATAAATTCTACTAAATTACAGATGACAATTTACAGATGTTTGTGACACAATAATAGCCAAACTAGTACACCCTGTACTATGGGTATCAAGAGAAGGTCAACACATACATCGAAAGTAAAACAATTACCTACTTTTTAATATTATTAATATTTGTTTCGATCGACTCGCTAACTAACCACTGCGCGACAAAAGGCGCTCTAATAAATCGATATAGATATCTATGGCGTATATAAATGTACTTACTAATGATTATGCTGTGTATTATATCTGGCAGCGAGTGATCGCATAATGTCAGAATAATTTCGCGGCCCAGTCGCGGTTGCGCCTGAGGTCGCAGTCGGAGGCAGCGACGCGGTTGCGGGCGCATGCGGACTGCCACGCTCCGGCGGAGTGCCGGGGTATGATGATGTGGACGGCGTCACGCTTCTTGATCTAAGAGAAATTGAATTCAATATACTTAAATAATTTAAACCAAAATTTGTTTCGCTCGCGTGGCATACAAAGTGATAAAAAATTAAATAATTTAAAAAGTACATGAATTATATGTTTAAATAAATAAACAGACCTAGAAGCAGTAGAATTGTTGTCGTGCGGACTGAGCCGCTCGCTTTTGATAGTGGTGGTGTGCGGCGGCTGCGTTGCGGTTGCGGGCGATGCGGATGGCGGCGCATGTGCGGGAGACGGTGCAGCCGCATCGCGCACACAACGACGCCCGCCCCCGCCTCCTCCGCCTTCACCTAGAACAGAACAAAAATAAATGGTTTAATTTATGTTTTAATGACACCTTTATATTATTAGGTAGGCTGCAAAGTAACCAAATGAACAATGCTCCCCAGCCATACAAGCTTGGACTTAAAAGAATTAGTCGCGTTCAGTAATGAGGCTAACCTCTTCTCATAGATAAAGTATGAGAGCTATTTTACAAAATAAATTTCTTATTGTAAAACTTAAATAAAAAAATTGTAGTGTTTGATTTAAATTTGATACATTACGGTATGGTCTAGGTTTTGTTTTCATTAAAACTACGCCTTAAAATTCCTATCACTGTGTAACGTAACGTTTATTTGATATTTTATTTAAAATAGTTTATGAATTGATGAATGAAGGAAATAGAAAAAAAATAATTTTTGAAAGTGAGGTTGTCAGAGGATGACAGTAAAAAGAGAGGATTGGAGAATTTGGGAGAGACTGGTTGATCTTGAATAATTTTTTATATTTAAGTATTCTTTTGGAAGCTTAGGCTTCCAGGCGTACTTGCCTGTTTGGATTCGAGGTTAAAGTATCTTCCGCTTAATAATTCACGGGAGCTCCGGTGTGTCTAAATATTTTTGCAGTTTTTGGATTTTCCGAGAAAAATTTATATGATACAGGATGCCCCTTTGTGTGAAGGATTTTTAACATTGTTTAATGATGTCAGCTGAAAAGGCTAAACACTAACGGAGAAGGGATATGTGCGGTATTTATAGTTTTGTTTAAATAATTGACATTGCGGTATCTATAGTTCGGTTTTAAATTTGATTGATGCGGTATCTATAGTTTGGTTTTTTTAATTTGATGTCAGAATAATAATTAATTTATAGATTTTGGTTTATATGGAAATGCAGAGAAAATATTTGTAAATAGATTATAATTTTAACTTTTCTTTCTTTAAAATTTATTCTTTTGTTTTTTTTTATTTTCGAATTGGTTAATTAAATGTTTGTTTGTCCTAAATTGTTTTATTTTGTTTTAAAAATCTTTAAAATTATTTTGATTTAAAGATTATTGTTCAGTCTTCCTCTAATCTCTAGCCGGGTTTAGAGGGGGTCTGACAATTGGCGCCCAACAACACTCGGAATAACAAAAAATCGAATAATCTCAATTTTATTCTGAAAACTGACAGGGAGTAACATTTCGCCTATCGACTGTATTTCTGTACCGTTTGCTACCGAAATACGTGAACTACCTTTATGTACAGTATAACCTAAATCAACAAGTTTTTGTTGAGAGTTATTTCCTAAAATTGAAACTGCCGCACCGGAGTCTAACAAACCCCACAGTTTCATGTCACCAATATCTACACTTAAATAAGGTCTATTGTCTAACTGCTCAGGTTTAAAAAGAACCGAAGATACGTCGTAAGACATAAATTTCTTTACAAAACACAACCAATCTGCCCACTCCGATTCATCAAAGATTGGTTTTGACCTTCGGTTCCAACCTACACGTTTTTTGGACACGCATCCTTATTATTACATTTTATACAACTTTTAATTGTGTAACCTAACTCACCACAATTAAAACATTTAACAATTTTCGAAGCTGGACAATTTTTAAAATGGTGCGAATGAGATTTGCACCTCTGACAAAACATGTTTTTATCCTGAGCCTGATCAACAACACAAATATGCGGGTTAGGTTTTTTATTAGGAAAAGATTCGGAATTCATAGTTAAAAACGGTGTCGAATGTATGAACGAATCAGATCTTTGTTTAGCGGACTCGAGTTTTTTACATTTATCCCGCAAATCCCTAACACTAGATATAGTTATTAAAGCAAGATGTTCACCATAATAAGGCCTAATATTATGTAATAATATATCTAGTTTATCTACTTCATCAAGTGGCTTTTTCAACCTGTTAAACATTCCACACATAACAGAAAAATAAATAGTAACAGATTCATCCATCCCCTGCATTCGCGCACGAATATCCCCTATCAACCTATAATCACCATCCGGTTTAAATTCATCAAAAAATAAAAATTTTAAATTTTTCCAATCAGAAATTTCATCTTTAATGCCTCTATACCAAACCAAACTAATCCCAGAAAATAATAAAACAGCAGACTTAAACAGGTTCTCTTCACTAATATTATACGCGGAAGACAACTCTTCAATTCGCTCTATAAATTCCCATGGATCCGTAGTACCGTTAAAAGTGAGGTTCCATTTAGCAATTCATTTCGATTCACAATTAAAATTAATAGTTTTGTCCGGAACGGTGAAGTTAAACGTGGTATCACTCATATTCACCTTGTCCAATAAAATAAAATAATTATTTAAAGTAGAATTAAATTCCTTTACCAAAATAACTTGCTTTTCAGAAGTTGCATTCAAACGCTTTATACGATGATACAAATGAGCCGCTAGAGCACGTGATCTTAATAACGAATGTTTATCCGAAGAATCAAAATAAGTATCCCATCTGGACTGAAGGTCCTTTAATTTGCTTGTTATAATGTCATATTCCTCCTCAAAAGATAAATCAGTTTCAAAAACTTCATCGGAAGGTATTTCAATTAATAATTGTTGTAACTGCTTACGAAGTTTATCGACTGTGTTTTCCGGTGTAACTAAACGTATCTTTACTTCATAAATAAGTTCGTCTTTTAATAATAAATGAGGTTTAAATAATTTATCCATTTTGTGGAGAATGCAGAGTAACGATACAAATTATAATTTAAAACAAAAAGATAAAACAAATCTATTTCTTATATAAACAAAAATAATATAATAAAAAAACAATATTATATTTACGTAAGAACAAATTTACAACCCTAAAACAAATTTTAAAACAATTAGGTAAATGCAGAATAAAATGAAATATACATATATATAGATTATATTTACAGTTGGGCGCCAATTGTCAGACCCCCTCTAAACCCGGCTAGAGATTAGAGGAAGACTGAACAATAATCTTTAAATCAAAATAATTTTAAAGATTTTTAAAACAAAATAAAACAATTTAGGACAAACAAACATTTAATTAACCAATTCGAAAATAAAAAAAAACAAAAGAATAAATTTTAAAGAAAGAAAAGTTAAAATTATAATCTATTTACAAATATTTTCTCTGCATTTCCATATAAACCAAAATCTATAAATTAATTATTATTCTGACATCAAATTAAAAAAACCAAACTATAGATACCGCATCAATCAAATTTAAAACCGAACTATAGATACCGCAATGTCAATTATTTAAACAAAACTATAAATACCGCACATATCCCTTCTCCGTTAGTGTTTAGCCTTTTCAGCTGACATCATTAAACAATGTTAAAAATCCTTCACACAAAGGGGCATCCTGTATCATATAAATTTTTCTCGGAAAATCCAAAAACTGCAAAAATATTTAGACACACCGGAGCTCCCGTGAATTATTAAGCGGAAGATACTTTAACCTCGAATCCAAACAGGCAAGTACGCCTGGAAGCCTAAGCTTCCAAAAGAATACTTAAATATAAAAAATTATTCAAGATCAACCAGTCTCTCCCAAATTCTCCAATCCTCTCTTTTTACTGTCATCCTCTGACAACCTCACTTTCAAAAATTATTTTTTTTCTATTTCCTTCATTCATCAATTCATAAACTATTTTAAATAAAATATCAAATAAACGTTACGTTACAACTGTTAAAGAGAAAAAGCTCAAGAGATGACTTCGCAATGTGAACAACAAACTTGTTGACAGTTTGTTTTTGAAGTTATCAAAAATACCTCCAGGCCAAGACATCGTTATAGCAACAGACTAGGTAATTAAAAAAAACTAATTTCTTCCAACCGATACCAAAATCTAATTTTTTCTTTACTCACAAATGTAGGTCTCGTTGCATTTAAGGCGGCAAAAAACAAACATTCGTTTGGTTACAAACATTGTTCTACTACGGGATGGATGGGATCCTTAATTGTTTGAATAAATAAGCAGATGTTTGCAATAAATGTTTCTTCGAACTATTTAAGCTCTGTGTAGGAAACTACGCACACCTGTTGCAAAAAGCTATGATAGGTGTGAATATATACGTACAAACATTTAAATTAACGACGTCCGCAATCTTTAGTTAATTAATGAATTATTCTTAACATTCAATGTGTCAGCTATAAGTTCTACAAAGCGAAAGTGAAAATGAATGGGCATCATTATCTGAAATGGATAACTTCGCGGAGTAAAATTAAATTTTACATTTTTCGAATTTTTGCACAAAACAAGTCGAGCATTTCCTTGTTATGGTGCGAACCGGTGACCTCAGAACCATTTCAACATTTACTAAATGATAAAAATCTCTACATCTCTGTATAAATAATGGATAATCGCGTACATATTCATTTTTATTTATTTAATAATTAAATTTAAAAAAATTATGCGGCTAGCAATCGAGTTTTTTTTTGTGTGTTAATTTTGACGTTTAGAAAACTTTGCAGACATCGTTTCGCCCCAACAACGATGCCTGTAAAGTTTTCCAAACGATAGAATCAACATAAACGCAATTTTAGTAAAATCGTGTTCGCTGAAAACGTAAAATAATAATATAATAAGTAGAGTTTGTAACAAGAATACTGACCTACCAAAATTAATAAATAAAATATAGTTTATGTCTATTGGCGGGCATTGAACCCGTTGTTTTTAAATATTGATTGAAAACGAGTTAAAGCAGAGACATTTTTCTTATTAAATAAAAAAAAAAACATTTGAATATTTAAATTGATAGTTGTTTTTGCCACACAAACAAAGAAACAAACATAATAATATAAACTTAAAAGTGGTAGGTAGACTCATGGTAGACCGATGATGGCTAGTAGAGTTTCAAAAATGTAACACCCGTGATGTGTAGTCGCGTTTGGGGATCAGTAAGTAGCCTGGATTAACATGAGGATTGTGCACATTCGTCTCCTCGAGCCGCCATAGCGGAGGCGATTGCTGTTCGGGTAAATTTATCTCACAGTTGTTGCCGTTTATAGATCGTAATCTAGCTTAACATTAGGCGCTTGTTGCCATATGTCGAGCTTTATAAATTATAACCTAAATATTTAGAAAATACACTTGTGATCGTAACAGTACTTTGTGTCTTTGATCTTGCCGCTTCTCGGGTCACTTGCCACTGTACACGCGTCGTAAAGTACTTTCTACCAATCGCATTTAAGAATCTGTGACATTCGGATGTGGGTAAACAATGATTTTGGTACTTGATAAAACCAAAAATTAAATTAGTTATTTCAATTATAATTCTTAAAATCGGAACTATGTTAAAGGTCAGAAAGAGGAGGGCTGATGATGAATCAACTTTTTTTTTATATATAGTTATGTATAGAAAATAGAATAGAGAGCATCTAGTTACTAAAAAAACTGAATAATATTAAAAGTACACGTAATTTATGATGCAATTTCAATAAAGATTTGAAAGCATTTGGGGCAACAAAAGTACAGATACAAAGATTACAAAGCTAAATTGTATGTAATTCAATTTACATAAATATACAAACTTTATGTTATTATATTTGTGTGTAGGAGATAGGTACTTTAGGTGTACCTTTGGGCGGCAGGCTCATTTGTAAAAATTAACTACAAAATTACTAGAAAAGGAGAAAATTACCCTCAACCGACGTGCGTGTATGAAGAGAGTAGTGGTGGTCAAAGCGAAAGTGGTATGTAGAGAGAAGATGCTGACGCTCCATAGTTTCTGCCTATCCCACTAGGGACAGGGCGTGAGCTAAGTTTGGTTAAAGAAAAAGTAGTAAAAATGTATAAAAACCTAATTGCAATATCTCAAAAATGTGTAAATCGTAATCTTAGATAGGTAAAAACGAACAACCGACTTTCAGAATACCATATTCAATCGTATTAATTATAGCGAGAGGAGTGTCAAATAGCCGAGGCGACTGCTGCCCGTAGAGATTTCTCACTTGTTTCCCGTTCATGGACTGTGCACTCTAGCTTTACATCAGACGGAGTGTTGTCATGTGCTGAGCTACAATAAAAATAACTTGCAAGGGATAGATATTTGTTAAAACATAAATTAAATTCACACCAGAAGATAGATTAATTAATGAAAACAGGTTACAGTTATAAAATTAACCTCCGATCTATTTCTCATATTAAATTCGAATTCCAGTCTGATCATAAACATTAATACCGGAAGTGTATCGGAATTTACACTAGTTTTCGATGACAGATGACTTCCTCCACGCCGTTGGGTGTCCGCACACCACTGCTGTTGGGTGTCCGCACAACATGCGATTAATTATGAAATCATGTAAACTAGTGTCTCTAACTCTTATCTCGACGATAATCAGAATGTATAATATTATTTTATTGTGTAATTAATATCAAATTAGTATGTTTTTAGCACTTAACCCAATAACAGTAAGATGCGTGAACCTCGATAATTCTGACCGGTACCAATGTAACTTTGTTATATGTACTTTGGTCGCTCAGTGCCTATAGGCACTATTAAAGAGTGGTAGGCAGACTGATGATGGTTATTTGTCCAGTCTGCCGTCCTGGGGTAGTACCACCACTTTCGAATGTAACACCCGTGAAATGATTTTGTCGCGTTTCGGGAATAGTTTGAAAGTAGCCAGGTATAACGAGAGGAGTGTGCACTGTCAATCTAAGATGGTACATGCTCGTCTCCTCAAGCCGGTATAGGTAGTAGCGACCGCTACCCGCACAGGTTTCTCTGTAGTAGCAGTTGTTTCCATTCATGGACCGCATAAATAAATAAAAAAACACTTAAAATTTTAACAAGAGCGGTAGGCAGACTAATGATGGCCATTAGCTCAGTCTGCCGTCCTGGGGTAGTGCTACCATTTTCGAGTCGAACACCGTGAAGTGACTATATCGCGTTTAGAATTAGTTTGAAAGTAACCAGCTATAACGAATGTATTAAGAATAAAAAAAGAGAGAGGAGTGTGCGCTGTCACCCAGGGTAGTCGACATAGCGCTGGCGATTGCTGTCTGCAGCTCTGTGATCCGAGCTCCGCACTCTAGCGGAGTGTAGTCATACACGTATGTCGACCTACATTAAAAATTCTGCTGTCTCGGGTAGTATTATAATTATAGAATGCTATTTAGCATTAAGTTCGCCTGTGTGCACACTACAATAAGATATAAATAAATATTGTATCAATTTCAAGTGTAACCTAACTAACCTAACACTTGTTTCTTTTTGTTTTTTTTTAAATTTATTTATAGTTGTGTTTATTTTTTAAAGATTAAAAAAAAGTGTAACGATATGCAATGAAGATACCAATAAAGAGTTTCATCACGAATGTAATTGAAAAAAAATAATGTAAATAATGTACGAATAGGTAAACGCATGTAAGAATTCTCACATTTAGAAGAAAGGTACTTAAAAACAATATATGTAAGCTCATCAACCCGTTGGTCTGTGTCGTTAAAGATGGTAGGGTCAGCAGCGGCATTGTCTCTGCAAACAAGGTACCGTACGCAGCGGCACCTGACCCCGAATGGCGGCACGTCCACCAAACAGACTGCTTAAGTGATTGGTACCGTTTACAGAAACGCATATGCGCTGTGGATGTGTAAATATTTCCATTAATATGGATAAGGCTGGTTTGAATTCTGAACTTTGCTGAACGCGTGTGACCTTCAAAAGATTTCTCTTGACATCTTCTGAATACAAAACCATTACTTATTTTTAACTTGTCCTATTTTTATGACTTCAGGGTGATCTATTGTTACATTTCGCCGTATTTCAAAGACCGTGTCATAAATTTATACCTACTCCAACGTTAATAGTAAATAGTTTTTCTTTATTATCTCTATTTCTTCAATAAAAACATAATAATTTAAAGATTGTTGATGATGGCTATTAGCCCAGTTTCTCTTTGTTTTCTTTCGAATGTAACACATGTGAAGTGACCTTGTTGTGTCAGGATCAGTTTTGAAGTAACCAGGTATAACAAGAGGAGTGTGCACTGTCAATGTAGATGTCTCCTAAGCCGGCATAGCGGAGGCGACTGCAGTCTGTATAATTTTATCTGTAGTAGCAGTTGTTTCCGTTCATGGACCGCACTCTAGCTTTACATCAGGCGAAGTACAATAAATATTGAACCTTATTTGAACCCCAAAGCTAACAATAACATTTTATGGTTAGTAAACAAAGCTGAGGAATCTCGTAAGACAATGACTATTGACAGATTATCTTTTGTTGACAGTTTACGAAGACCCGTTGACAGTTAGTTGGCTGCTGACCGAGGACATGATAAATAGAAGAATGTACGAATGGACAGCAAGTAATTTTTTAATTTCATGTCTGCGCAAGGTAGTATGTGGAATTTTAAGAACGTTTTATTTACTGAGTACGTAGTTGAAGAGGTCAAACTAGATAAAGCCTTACAGTTCTTTTTACAATAAAGAATATATAATTAATGTAATGCAATTAGAGTAGCATCCCTAAGTAACACTTTAAATAGATTTAAATAGCCGCATTTTTTTCTCAATAAACGGGCCATCGAACTCTAAAATACCATGTTTACGATGTTTGCAACTTGTTATATGTGTCTTGATTTCTTTTGTTTTGTAATTTTAACACTTATACTAGAGGTGCAAACTTTATACATCTGACATAAAAAAAGCTTAGACCGACAGATAACCTAAACGTGGCCGTGGTCATCTTTTCTCTCGCGTCACATTGCACATCTAGTTGTATATATCAATGACTAAAACTAGGTAATATTTTATTACTAAAGCGGGCTACACATTTCTGATATTTCAGGTGCTTTGAACTGAATAAGTCTTGGTTGTTGTTGTATATTTGTATATTTTTTTGTTGTTGTTGTATATATTGTATAGCTGTTGTATATCGCGGAGTATTTTAGCCAAACAATCCCGAAACCAAATTGGTACTTTGCTAGTGCTTCGTTTTCTTAAATTATTCACCACTTTTTTCGAACTAAAAGAAGAATAATAACAATAATAAAATTCTTTATTGCACAAAATTATAATAACTGTACAAAGGCGAGCTTAATGCCTAAAGGCATTCTCTACCAGTTAACCAGGAAAGAGTATGTAGTAATTTGGAGGGTGTAGGAAAGTAGTATTAGGAAAATAGTGAGATAAGGTGTATGATAAAACAGTAGTATATAATAGTAAATACTTACATAAATAAATATACATACATATATAAATATATAATATACAATGAGCAAGATAATACATATTTTATTTGCTTTTTAATTATTATTCCTTTGTTTATTTAGAAAATAGAGTAACTTTTTTGATTGGTTCGGAGACTGAGCATTTCTGACACGAAGCGGTAATTTGTTCCATTGGCGAGCTGTAGAGACTGTGAAGGAATCAGAGTAGGTAGAAGTATTATGCTGTGGAACAAAAGTGGACAAGAAAGATTCTAACAAATGTAGGCAACGTCTTTATTCGAATTTAAATTCATTTACAAATCTAACTTACTAAGTACGTATTAAATATTATGATAAGGCACGCGCACTTCTATGGCCATTCTGTCCACTAAAATAAACAGACCGAAATGCTCGACTGCCTAATGACAAGTTTCTTCAACATCATATAAATACACTTTTCCACTTAATATTTCCAAATATACATCCTATTTATTTACACAAAACTAAGCCTTACACCTATACGAATAAGTCCCAATTCAACAGGGTTATACAATGAATTTGTATAGCGAATTGTAGTGTGTAAGTAAAAATGTGGTTCAGGTGCAACGCGTGCTGTGTGTGGGTGTTTAAACACAACATAGGACTTGTGTATTTGACATCTGACCGCCCTGACAGCGTACGGGATTTTGTTACAAAAAAAAAACTCAATAACTTTGACGATTTTTATTTTTTTCTAAGTCGTTAAAAATTATTCTGTTATCAGATTACTTAACCAAAAGACCATTATTAATATTATTATGGCTCATTAGATACTTATTTACTTTTTAAGTATTATATTATTATTGTAAATAAATTTTATTTGAATTTTAAATTATTATATTTTTTATTTATAGCTCGGCATATGATAACACTCTACCTGATATTAAGCTAAAGTGAGTTTCGTGGACGAAAATAACTGCTACCATAGAGTAATGGTTACCTCTGCGATGCCGTCTTGAGGAGACGATTGTGCGATATCCAGGTTGACGGGGCACATTCTCATCATTATGTCTGCATACCTTTAAAAAGTGGCGGTACCATCGTCAGTACCATTCTTAAATATAATTGCTATCGATCAAGTTTGCATCTTTTCAACTACAAAGATTTGTGATTAAGTGTCCACGTAGGACGTTCTTGATTAGCTATCAAAACAAACCTTAGTGACGTCATTAAAATTCCTAAAATATTATTTAAAAAAATAGATTTTCAGACAGAAAACAAAACAGAAGCCGATAATTAATCTAATCTATCCAAAAGCAGTTACAACGATTACATCACACTCTGCTAAAATTGAATATAACAACTTAAACACACAAATACACGATAGAGATATACCGTTGCATGGTAAAATGTATTACAGCTTGGATGTCTACACATATCAAAAAAGTCTGTAATCACTTGGAAAAAAAGAGATATTTAACCGTACTATTATAAATAAATGTAGTATTTATTGGTTCTATATTTTAAAATTCACTATTAAAATAATTTTTAAATAAACAACAATATATCAACTTTTCTCAAAAAATGAATAACAGTAAAAAAAAAAAATTAAATCTAGATTGTCGAAATGAAAAAATTGCGATGACAGAAAAGCTTGCATCACAGGATCCACAATTAACTCTGAATCATATTTATTTATTAAGAGATTATTTTATAATGTTATTGTAATAAATAATTAATGAGCTAATTTTGTCGTAGCGCCGCAACATACCCGCAGGTTGCACAGGTGTGTGATATGTGTAAACACAATCAGGTGCCAGAATATTTACTTAGCGGAGATGCTCTTACTTCGGAGGCAGTCGGGACCGCCCGGAGTGTATCGACGTATCGATATTATAGAATTTGAAATACTCATAAAATTTACTGGAAAATATAGAGAAACTTTTTATATTAAAAACATAATTGTCAATCATATATTTTATTTTATTACGAGGCACAGGTTCATATGAAGTTTTTATTTCTCTAATGTTGTAATAACTTAATAAATGTATTTAACGACGTGACGAACAAAAATTATTAAGGCAGGAGACAACTGCGGCGGGAAATGTCTGCATGCACCAGTCACTTTAGCTAAGCCGTTCTTCTTGTAGCGATTACTTTCAAACTGATCCCGAAACCCGGCTGCATCACTTCACGGGCGTTACGTTTAAAATAGTAGTACCTCATACACATATCAATATGGAAAATATAAATTCAATGTATTAATTAACGGGTAAATACAAATAGAGATTTTCCAAGAGATTTCACACTTACTAAACATAAAATCATATTACAAGTGACACTATCATCTTATGTGTTTAATTATGTATGTGACTCTTCTAGGAGATACATACTAATTAATAATTCAAACAATATTTGTATTACTGCTTAAAATTATATCCTATTATCGATTTCTTTTCCAAAATTTTTGTCACTTAAAATTTCTACTTCATTATAATTTAATATTTATATACATATTTAGGAGTGATTTTGGAGGAGTGGAGTATACTCCTGGGCCATACTAGCGGTGGAGGACGGACCGTGAGACCCGTGTTCAAACCTCGCTAAATTTTACCGGTTCTGATGTAACTATGATACAAGCACTAACTTAGAATACGAATCAAAAAAAGAAAAAAATAAAATAAAATCCACCAATTAACTGGCTGCTTTTCTACGACTTTATCAAGGTCGTCCTTCCTGGCTGGACTATAGGTTTATTGACTGCTCTTATTTCGTTTTTCGGTCCTAGGATTCCATTTAATGACTTTACACTCATCTTTTTTTACTGTTTTTAATTAAATCTTTCTATTTCATTAATAAACATAAAACAAAACATTGTTTAACTAAGTAGAAATGTAATATTTAAACAGCATTGTTTTAAAATATTATTTTAAACCAAGTCACCGTGTATGGAGTGGTCTCGAGTTGTGACCAAACTTTTGTGGCATAAGTAAAGAGGCTTCCAACCTCTTGGACCTCTTGTGACCTCTTGACGAGGCGGAGGGTACTGCGCCTTTGAGTGGAGGGATTTTTATAAGTATGATTTGTGGAAGAACCTGCTTGTTCAGTTAGTTTTTTTGTAATATCACTACTTATATCACCTGTGTTATAGGTACCTATATATTTTGTTGTTAAACATTATGCTATGTTAGTAGGTAGTGTTTAGAAAGACAAATTTATAATTTTTAATAAGTACATACATTTGAATGTATTTAAACAATATACCGGGTAAAAAAATAAAGCCGTTTAATTTTGGTTTTTTATGACAAAATAAATATTATATGTATGTGTAGATAGACTGTAACTTTTTACAACATATTTTAGGTAATATTTTTGGATAATTCATATGTGGTATAATTAAATAAAAGAAAAAAAAAGCAAATACCAACAACATCCTGCAAAATGAATGCCACAGTTTTCTTTCCATGCATATAGCGAGAGCCGCTACGACGACCTGCGCACGAGTGGAATCCTCAATTAACCCGTATTATAATACGAACCGAAGCGACCCGTGCGTTGGTATGCGACACGCAACCTTACTAACCTTCCCCTTGACTCAACGAATACACAATTTTAGTTTGAACTTATTTGTCCTCACGTTTGTGACCCTTACTATACTTGTATCTTTGACACATGCTAATGTCAGGCTTTTAAATTTTATAGCGCCTCTCTTTCTGATACAAATGAAATTTAGAATAGTAAAATAATAAAACCTGTTTATTTAATTTGTATGAACAAATGAAAAATTTGGTCTAAAAATACTTTTGGAAAAAGTGAATCCATTGACACATTTTGCAATTAGTTAAATAAATATTGATTACGGATTGTTATTTTAATGAATTTGTGCGCAGTAATGTTTTATAGTAGGCGTGGACAACATTTCTCTTTAGTCCGAGAAGAATTGGAAAAGTGTGATATACGCACGAATGTTGGTATTAAGGGACGTATTGCCTCTTCTGTGGTCACAAATTAAAGCACATTTAGAACTGATATCAATTTTTATGCAAAATTCTAAAGGTCATAGCGTTAAAGCTGTTTGGGGACGGTAGCGGTTTGTTGATATTGACTGTAAAGATTCAATGAGATTTCTTTTTTTACGCACTTACCTACAATGTAGCACAGAAGGAACGGTTTACGTGAAAGCTAAGTTAATTATTGACTTTTATTGCATATATAATTAAGTTGAGTTTATGTGTGAATCGAATATATTTAAATTGCTGAATTTTAAGCTAGTGTCACCACTGAAAAATGCACCAGAGTTGCAGACAGAAGTCACCTTCGCTGTGATGGCTTGTTGAGATGGGTATGCACAGTCGACCTCGTTATATCCGGCTGCTTCTAGCGGTCTGTCTGTGCAAGTTAATATTTAATTTCTGGAGCTAGGGACTTCGATAACAACACGTCGTGTTCTACGACCGTATTATGGAAAGAGAATTTTACAATACAGTCAGCGATTATCCCTAAACAATAAGTTTCGGCCTGTCATAGAAAAACTACCACAATAACTAAAACCGTTGGGATTCATTGTCGCGATTTCCTGGCTTCTAAAAAGGTACTTCGGGCACCCTTATTTCTAAACATTTGTACCTGACCCTCGCGTTTTTTTTTCACAAACGGTCAGGTAGGTTCACAGGTAAGAGGGGGCGGAGGGGTTAAAGATACATTTCGAGGAATTTGTCAACGTGATTTTTTTAAATCAATTTAAATTTCGAATGTACGTGTTCGGTTACTCGCTGTGCATTTTATGGCGAGTCTGTTGGGAATTGTTTAGGGGTGTAGGCACTTTGTTAGATTATGGCAGGTTGTAAATTAAAGGACAGGTATTCTTATCAATGAATGACTGTAAAATAACAAAACGAAACATGCAGAAATATACACTGCAGTGCATAGTTAGATGTTGCATATTAAAATAAAAATATTTTATTTCTCCACAATACATGTATAACGAGAGGATTGTGGACTGTCAACCTGTATGGTGCACGTTCGTCTCCTCAAGGCGGTATAGCATAGACGACTTCTGTCTACAGAAATTTCTCTGTAGTAGTAGTACTTTCCGTTCATGGACCGCACTCTAGCTTAACGTCAAGCGGAGTATTGTCATATGCCGCGCTACAATAATTTAAAAAAATCCTTTTATAGAAAGATAGTTTTATATTTCATCTCATTAAGTCAGGCGAAATAGCGGAGGTGACTGCCGACATTTATCTGTGGTAGCATGCCTTCGCTAACGGATCACACTTTAAGATCAGGTGGAATGCGTTCACTTGTCAGGCTACTATAAAAATATCTATTTTATGCCAATAAGAATCAAACGGCCTATGCAACTTTATTATTATAAATTTTATACAATGTCATGACCCTTTTCCAATCGCTACAGGTGAAGTAAAAGTAAACAAGTGTTTTAAATTCAACAGTTTCAAGCGTATAAAGAATGTGTATACCTACAGAGTCATATCAAAGACATATAATATACTCAAAGAGGGTATAAAAGTAATGATTATAAAAGCAAAGTAAAGAAGAGAAGACTTCGTTGAGAGTGAAAAAAAAAACCACCATAAACCACCGGTTTAGTTTATCCATTCTCTATGTAATTGTCTTTTACCTTTAAAAAAGTAAAGGGTTTATCTTCCAAAAACACAACGCTCCTAAAACCTTACCCTAAGGTTGACCAATTGTGACCATTTTTTTAGACAAACTAAGAGGAAAAGCGTACAATAGCAATTAAAAAAATGCTCGCGAAACTAGAAAGAAAAAAAGAAAAAAAGGTTAATAACCATCCCTTTTCGTCTTGTGAAAGGTCCACTGGATCGGTGGGATCAAATAAACGAGAAAGGTACAAAATAAACACAAAAATATTGGGGTACTTGCATCCTATATACCTGCAAAATGGTTGATAATTTGAAGGCGATCGAAAACCTGTGTGAATAGAATAACTAATAGAATTTTGTTATATTACAAGTTTAAATATGTGGTTACATGCTGATGTACCTTTTTTATAATTAGGTAAAATTGTTTAAGTAAATTTATCATAGATCAGGGTGAGGAGCACCCTTAACTCACCCTCATGAAAAGATGTGGAGACGAAAGTGGAATGTAGAGAGAGACGTTGCTGGCGCTTCGCTAGTATCTGCCTACCCTAGTCTGTTTCATATATAAAGAAACTCTAATGATATAATTGAGAATATACGAATAGGTATTTACTTAAAGCGGCTGTGGTCTAGCGGTAAGACTCGTGAGCTCACGATCGATGAGACCCGTGTTTGAACCTCGCTAAAGACCGGTAATAATGTAACTTTGTTATATGTACTTTGGTCGCTCAGTGCCTATAGGCACTATTGAAGAGTGGTAGGCTGACTGATGATAGTTATTAGCCCAGTCTGTCGTCCTGGGGTAGTGCCACCACCTTCGAATCTAACTCCCGTGAAGCGACCTTGTCGCGTTTAGGGAGCAGTTTGAAAGTAGCCGCTGTCGGTGCATACTCGTCTCCTCAGGTCGGCATAGCGGAGGCGACTACTGCCCGTAGAGATTTCTCTGTAGTAGCAGTTGTTTCCGTTCATGGACCGCACTCTAGCTTTACATCAGGTGGAGTGTTGTCATTAGGGAATGCAATCCCGATCTCGCGGGATCCCGATCTCGCGAGATCTCGTGTAATTTTTCGGGATCAATCCCGAAGCATAATATGACGAGATCCCGTTCGAGATTGACGGGATTGGGCGGTAGTGCTGCAGTGGTCAGCAACGCTACACACATCTACTCGGGGCGCAAACGGTGCGCTAGGGATGGGCGTTGATTCAACGAACTGTTTTTATCAACCGTTTTTCTACTGTCAACGAGTTAACCGTTTTTCGTTTTGAGTGAAACCAGTTAAATCCATCAACTGTTTGTAAACAAAATCGTTCCGTTTTGAAAGGAGTTATTTGTACTTTGGTCGCTCAGTGCCTATAGGCACTATTAAAGAGTGGTAGGGAGACTGATGATGGTTATTAGCCCAGTCTGCCGTCCTGGGGTACGGTACCACCACTTTTAAATGTAACACCCGTGAAGTGACCTTGTCGCGTTTCGGGAATAGTTTCAAAGTAGCCAGGCATAACGAGAGGAGTGTGCACTGTCAATCTAGATGGTACATGCTCAGACGAGCATGAGGAGACCCTCAAGCCGGTGTGTGGATGCGACTGCTGCCTGCTTTCTCTGTAGTAGCAGTTGTTTCCATTCATGGACCGCACTCTAGCTTTACATCAGGCGGAGTGTTGTCACATGCCGAGCACCGAAGACGTTGATCAACCGAAAGGAAATGTAAATAATGCAATGAACGCTTACGAATGAGTGAGAGAGATACCAACAGTATAAGTTGTTTTAGCGTGAACGAGATAAAAGCATTGTCTAATAAGGCTTATTGCAGAAAAAAAAAATTATTGGTTCATTTGTTTGAGTTTTCATCGTTTTCAATCATCCGAACTTTACATTTTCTTAAAACTAGACGAGATCCCGAAAATTCCGGGATCCCGCAGGATTGATATTTCTAATCCCGCGGGATCTCGAATTTGCGATCTCGAGTCGGGATTGCATTCCCTAGTTGTCATATGCCGAGGTACAATAAAAAAAGCAACAGACAGACTGATGGCGTCCTGGGTTTCTACCACCATTTGAAATAGCTGTGTGTTAAATAGCAAGCGGAGTGTTGTCAGATGCTGAACTACTAAAAACGTACATATTTTTTACCCAATCACATCAAATGTAACGAGTAAATTGGTTAAAACTATACTCCAGAAAAAAGTATTGTGGAGCCAACTGCACTGTACACCTGTTCTTTGTACGGTTTTTGTGAAAAACGCACTACAGAAATATAGAATAAAAGTTTATGAAATTTACTTTAATAGGTAGAGGGCGGACCTCATGATCGATAAGACCCGTGTTCGAATCTCGCTAAATTCTAACCGGTACCAATGTAACTATGTTATATGTACTTCGGTCGCTCAGTGCCTGTGATATAAGTACTAAAGTAGGCATTAAAATAACAAGACTCGTCACATATTAGTGTTTCTCTTTTAATAATAATGAGTTTTAATTATAGCTAATTCATTAAACCTTAAAGGTTTTACTAATAACTTGAGGTAGTGTAGATGTTACTAAATCTTGTAATAAATTTTATATAGGTGTCGATTTTTCATGAGGTAATCATATTTCGTTATATATTTGTAAATAAATAAATACCTATTAAAAACTAATAAAATAAGATTTTTAATTAAGTTGTTAATTAAAGAAATAATTGCGATTACAACAATAAATAATTTTATGATTTTTAACAAAATAATAAACATTTATACTTTGTTGGAAATCATAAAATTGTCATGAAAGCCAAACTTATTACGTATCAATGTAAAAGTTAACAAAGGAAAAATGTGTGTTAAACAATACTGAAAATAAGTACTGAAACTTATACAATATATTTTCTATGCTGCACGGAGATACGAAGTAAGCTTCCGGTGTTTAATTGGGTAGATACTACATATATAGTATTATATATGTATATGAACCTGTCAATCAATTCAACGACCGAATAAAGTGGATACTTTTTAACCGACGTACCTTGTAGTTAGTAGGCTGGTTACTTTAAATAACCACGTTTTTATAAAATGTATAGAAGAATGAAATAAATTACTGTATGAGACAGACAATACTTGGTGGTCCGAGCACTCGACCTTAAGTAAAGTCAAAGGTCGCAGTTCGAACTTCGATCCCAGCGTTAGGATGTTATTTTTAGTATCATAAAGCAGATATTTATTTGTTATAATATTAACATAAATTAAATTTGAAAATATTCACTTTTAGAAAAAGTTAACGTTAAAAATGTACAAGGTGGTATAGGATAAGCTTCCATATAAAAGACATCAACGAGTGCGCAACGTATTAATAATGATTTTACTGAATAATTTTTGTTGTCTAGATATGAACTTCTAGATAAAAATGGTGCTTATTATCTATATCTTCATATCAGAATTTAAAAAAACTTACGATCATCCATTTCTTCATCATACTCGGAATAGCATTTTTCATCATCGAAGGCTTGATTATGTTGAAATCTCTCCGATTTTATATACATTTTAAGATACATCTCGTATTATTAAAACACTTAATTCACAATGCACATGTCCGATTAACGAATGATAAACGAAAACGTAAGACCAAAACGCCACGAACGTGCTGACCGGTCGAGCGACCGCCGAGTACTGCTCGATGCGGTTCAAACTTTAAGCCTTGCGATAAGGGTCCAGATGTTAAAAAAACAGGTCATAAAATAGCCAGGTAACTACACATACAATCTATTAGTATAAATAATGGTAGTTGTAATTTAATATGTGTAATTATACATTTTATAAGTTGATAATGGTTGGTAAGTTTTTGCCTAAAAGAAATAGTGACTGATCGATTGAAATTAAATTGTTATAACTATAAATAAAAAGAGGATGTTTTGTTTTCTTAAACTGATATAGCGGAGGCGATTTCTGACCCCACTTTCTAGCTTAATATCAGGCGAAATGTGGTCACAATATCATGTCGAACTACCATTAAAAAAATAATAATAGAGCAATTTTTTAATGCCTATACTGCTGTTTGTATCTTAGGCACTGAGCGACCAAAGTATATATAACATAGTTACATTGGTACCAGTCAGAATTTAGCGAGATTTGTACACGGGTCCCATCGATCGTGAGTTCACGCATTCTATCGCCAGACTACTGCTGCTCTAGTAGATAGTTATAAATCAAAATGGCAATTAAAAGGACTTTTTAATACTTCTTTTAGCCAGATTGACTTTGGATTGTATGCGCAAAGATGAACAATGATCGTTCCTTTAGTAAGGTGGTAATTGGCATGGTGTGTAATTCTAGATTAACTTGAGACGCTTTCTTATGATATTTTAAGATACGTTGTTTTCTTATTTGTCTATGTCTGTCTTGTCTTATATTACTATGTTTTACATAGTTTTTACTACCCAACTTAGAATTAATTTACTGGCCCCAAAGTATCTAATAACGGCTCGAGTAAATCTATAACACATCAAGCCCAGAGGTCAAAGTTTTATGACTTTCCTTCTAAAAGTTTTTACTTAATAAAATATATATTTAACTCAATAAAAAATGTCCTATACTTTTTACGACATCGTAAATTGCGAACAACTATATCTATATACATATACTACTGTATATTTTTTTATAATGATTGTCAAAAAATAGTTTTATGGGCTGATGTTTTTATCAAACTGTGAACATATATATCTTATTTTTCGCGTTCTATTATTTATAGTTGTATCGTTATTAATGTGACAGCCGAGAAGTGGCAGAAAATATTTGCATTCATTAAAATTTATATATCTCATAAAAAATTTAACATAAAAAAGTAGGTTTAAGGTTAACATTAGTTCCTTAGTGAAAACAGATGTCAAGCGGTTGTTCTTGCCTATACAAAGCTAGTGAATTTATCATAGGTACTTAGTGACAAAAGTACATATAACATAAGTACCGTTCAGAATTTTAGTGAGACTTGAACGCGGGTCTCACCAATCGCGAGCTTACGTTTCCTCCCGCTAGAGAATTTCCGCTTTTTCCGCTCGCCCGAAATTTTCCTAAAATTTTGCGAGGACGCGTTTTAACTAAATTAAAAAAAGAATTTATGTGGCTTACTATCGCGTTTATTCGATTATTTAAAGCCGACAAGCGACTATTAACAAGACAGGGGCGATTTTTTATTTTCAGTATTTTATTTTAAGTTTTTTTATGAGTAAATAAATACATTAATACATTACATTTACATTAATAATTATAATTCAATGCGTAAATTCAATATGCTGTATGACACATTATTTCAGAATTTAATCTATTGACTAAAATAAGATAAGCAGTGACAATGGACATTATCAGTATTTCTTAGCTGACATCTGACGATAATAGGTTATCTAGGTCTTAAATTTGTTAAAAGATTCCATCAGTTTACTGTAGCTATGACTTGGAAGAAAATTTTACCCTAATATAATACTTAGTTTTTAATTTATTATTGAAAAAAGACTTTATTAAAATATCAGTCTTATCTTAGTCGTAATATATTATTGTAAAAGGCGACATTTGAAGTAGCTATGATTTGCAATGTCGCGAAAGCAATTGATCTTCGGACTTTCATGTCTACATTGGGCCATGGCATTTAATTTTATTCCAAGTGTCAAGTAGATCTAGTTAATTGATAGAACATTAAGTCAATAAACAATCATTGAATTAACATTGAGAAGGCCGTCGTGTTTAGTACACATTGAGAATGTTGGTTGACAACGAGCCTTTATACTGAAAACGGGTTTTGTATGAAATTAATAACGCCAAACAAACAATGATCTAATTTTCAATTCAATCAATTTTCTCTTTGATGATGTTGACAATAGAATATTTTAATTAATTAATTATTATTTTTTAAATAATAGTAAACTCATTTACACACGTCAGAACCAGTTTCAGTTCGAAGGGAAGTTAAAGAGTAAACACGTATTAAATACACAAAAATAATGAATTTTAATTTCAATACAATACAATACAATTGTCACGCCTAATTTCACCTATGTAATAAAAAGAAAATGCTTTTGTCTTTTATACGTTACGCGTCGATTTAGTTGGTAATTATAAAACTTTGTATGTACAGGTGTCCGTAAATTGATACGATATATTTTTTATTTTTTTATTGTAATTCGGCGTACAACCTTCCGCCTGATGTTAAGCTAGAGCGTGGTTCATGAACGGAAACAACTGCGACTACAGAGAAATCTCTACGGGCAATAGTCGCCTCGGCTATGCCGGTCTGAGGAGACGAGCATGCACCATCTAGTGCATCACTCTTCTCGCTATACCTGGTTACTTTCAAACTATTCCCGAAACGCAACAAGGTCACTTCACAGGTGTTACATTCGAAAGTGGTGGTTTATTTATTTTATTACTCTAGTATTATTATTATATCTACTTCTCCTCGCTCACATTTGTCTATGTCGCAAAGGCTGGCAGAGAATGCTAATTAGCATTAAGTTTATTTGTGTGCACATTAGCTCGTTAAGTTAAATTAATAATATATTAAAATTAATGTTTTTTTTTAATGCTTATACTAAACTTAGTGGTTGTATCACGAGCATTGACCGACCGTAGGTATCGGTCAGAATTTAGCGAGGCTTGAACACGGGTCTCATCAATCGTGAGATCCGTCCTCAACCGCTAGACTATGGCCGCTGTTTGTCTTGCAAGTGTATCAACCTACCAATCTCATATGAAAAACAAATTATTGTGTTTATATTAACGTGGAATTAATGAATGAATCCATCCTCATCCTCGCAGAAATGCAGCTTGTATTAACTAATATTTAAATAAGATCTAATCACTTAAGTGGTATGTAGAGTGCTAAAATATTTTTTAATTTTTTTATTTTGACACATGTATCCTGACCTCGTTTTTTTTTCTATTTTTTTAGCACGTCATATGACCGCACTGCGCCTAATGTTAAGCTAGAGTGTGATCCATGAACAGAGGCGAATGCTGGCAGAGAAGGGGATCTGCAGACAGCAGTCGCGACAGCAGGATCCCATGTTATAGAAAGTAGGAACTTAGATAAGGAGGAGGATATGAAAATAGTAGTAAATAATTTTAAAAGG
The DNA here is from genome assembly GCA_948150575.1 of Tinea pellionella. Lineage (NCBI taxonomy): Eukaryota > Metazoa > Arthropoda > Insecta > Lepidoptera > Tineidae > Tinea > Tinea pellionella. The sequence goes on from OX411258.1 coordinate 6,474,119, forward strand.
AAAGCCAATGGACTATGTGGACACTTCACCACCAATACATACAATAAAAACTAAAACCAAAAAGTTCTATTAAAATTAAATGTAAATAAAACAGAATAACAAAAGAGAAACAATTGATATTTGCAAAAACAAAGAGAGTTAACAATCACTCAAGTGTACTTGATGCTGAACCGGTCCACTTGTCAACAAGTCACTGCCATACCCCGTGGCTATGTAAAAAACATAGTATGCCGATGACAGACAAAGGTCATTTTAGATTCAATTTTATATTAATTCGCTTCCGGTCTTTTTAAATGCTAAGTAAGCTAGTTACATTGGTACCGATCAGAATGAAGCGGGATTTGAACACGGATCACATAGTTCGTGAACGCCTTCACCTGCTAGACCACGGTCGCTTTTATTAAATATACTTCAATATGATCTCAAGGAATTTGGGAAAGTAGAATTTAATTAATAAACATAAATTTTTTGTCTTTTGTAAGCACTCCGCCTTGTTTAAATTAGATTGTTGTAAATGAGCGGAAACGACTGCTACCACAGAGAAATGTTTCCAGGAGTCGTCTCTGCTATGCCGGCTTGGGGAGAAGAGTGTGCACAGTCCATTTTGACGGTTATTACACTTGAAAGTACTTCTGCATTTCAATATAATGTCACACAATTAGGATAAGCAGAATACAATTAATAGACTAATTTTAAAAGACGAAGTAGTTATTATCCTACACGTCTAAAATTGCTGATCAGGCTAGTCGATTTAGACGGACAGTTTTAGACATTATGCTAGACATTTCTGACCACCTTACAAGTGAATATAGTCGTGATAGTATTTTATATTAATCTATATAAATGTCGAAATTTAAAAGCAAGAGTTCAAGCAAAGGGCTCACACAGAATCGGACATAAATAACGAAGCAATTCCGATCCACGACTTTATAATGCTAAGTTTACGAGCGGGCGACATTTATTGAGCCATCAATACCGGAATGATGTCTTACTTGACTAATTAGGACATTCTTAAAACAGATACGCGTATGACAAAGAATGGCAGGCATAGTGATGATGGTTTTAGCCCATTCTGCCGTCCTGGGATAGTACCTCGTCGCGTTTCGGGATCAGTTTGGAAGTAGTCAGGTATAACGGGAGGAGTGTGCATTGGCAATCTGATGGTGCTCATTCGTCACCTTAAGCCGGCATAGCGGAGGCGACTGTTGTCTGCAGAAATTCTCGGTAGCAGCAGTTGTTTACGTTCATGAACCGCTAGCTAAATTAGGCCGGGTATAGGTATATTAAAAATATACTATTTACTATAATATATAACATGATAGCTGCAGAATTCTCGAAACATCTGATTCGAAGTTGCGGGCAACAGCCTAGTATTACATTAAATTGCCCTGGTGATGGGTGGCCCTAAAGAAGAGGTAATAGATATACACCAGAAGTTTTAGAAATACAATAATAGTTTAATTACCTGAAACAAGATAAAGAAATTATCAATAAATGAGTACGAAAACGTCAATCTCTTTGATTAAGATTGCTGCCTGTAGTAACAGTTGTTTCTGTTCATGGACCGCACTCTAGCTTAACATCAGGCGGAGTGTTGTCACATGCCGAACTACAAGAAAAAGATATCGAACACGTCACGGTCTTCTGTATTGTCTACACATTATCGACGCGAATACTGCGAAAGGGCATTTGTTTGACACATGTGTTAAGTACTTATCAATACCAACATTCACAATAGCAAATTATATGTGAAACAAGCGAGAGACCTAAATCAGAAATGCAATAAGAAAACCGGATCGCCAATAGAAAGTCCGCGAGATCATTTAACTATAATAAATTTGAAAATAACGTTAGATACGTTAATTAATTTTAATTCGCCGACAAATAACCACTATAAACTATAACATTAATACTAATAATTTTTGGTATAGAAACTTGTTAGTACACAATCATTTACTTATTAGATAACCGTCTACTTTCAGTAAAATTACTTTATTTATGTAAGAAATACTCTATCATATTTTTTAGTGCAAATAGTGATCCAGTTATTGTATAATAATAATTGCTACCAATAATAATTTACATATAATTAATTAATGTATATGTATATGTGGCGGAGTGCTTCCTCTTGGTCTCTGGTTTTATTTCGGGTGTTAAAGGGCATATAACAAAGTTACATTAGTAGTCATCTAAACACGGGTCTCATCGGTTGTAGGTTCACAGATTTATCGCTAGGCCACGGCGGTAATCGCAGTAGTAATAAATATTTGGTTTGTTAATATAGTTGTGTTGTCCTTGTCGTGATTCCTATAGGTTTATCCTAGCTTAGGGTTTGGGTATTATTTATTCGTTTATTTAAAAATCTATTAAGGCCAAATACGCCGTTATGTTATTAACATAAGTAATTAATTATATTTATTATGTACAATTTAAACATTAGTTGAAGAAATTTATGAGTAACATAAACTAAAAGCAAAATTAACAATTTTTGTTCACAGGTAATTTTAATATTAAAAGAAACGATCGATTGGTTTATTCAAAATTCAAATTCTAAATCCTTATTTCAATTAGGGCACTTATGAATAATGGTAACAAGCTAATAAGCTAAATTAATAGACGTGACGAGCTAAAATACTCATTTGTTAGAGTAGGAAATGAAATACAACTTGCAAAGCGTAGGTCGCCGATATCCAGGTTCGCCTCGCGCCTGAAGGGGCCTCGTAAAACTGGAGTCCCGATGACATGACGCCCAGGTTTGGTCTAGCGCCGCCACTGACAAGAAACTTGGCGTAGTGGCAAAGAATTAGTATTTATTTATTTATTTTTTATTTGAAAACTTTATTGTTATAAAACAAAAGGCGAGCTTAATGCGGCAAGGCATTTTCTTCCAGCTGGCCTTCAGGAAGCAGAAAGGTAGTAATGACCACGGGTAGTAGAAAACGATTTATATATATTACCCTAGAAATACCAATTATATTCTCAGATTTTTTTTCTCAAATTTAATTTAGGCAACTCAAATAGGCGATAACATTATTTTTAGTCATTCATAGAAAAGAATTTATACAACCTTCATTGTAATGAAGCATGTGCGAAAATGTCGGATCAATTCAACAGTAGTTTATGACCTCTCAAAATAATAATATAAAACCGTTACAAATTCTCCACAGAAGTCTAATAAGAGAGTTTCATTCGTTTTACTACTCTTTTTTTACGTATTTAAAAGTTATTAATACCTATTTATTTAGTTTAAAGAAAAAGTCATCGAACGAGACTAGTTTCAACCTAACTTTGTCGCTTTCTGTGGCGCAGTACTTAGCGAAGAGGTTTCAGGTTCGATTCCTAGTCGCACAAATATTTATAAATTAATAAGTATTAATAATAAAAAATTATATGTGGACTGACGATGGTGCACTTTTAAGTGTATCTAATGGTATAGGCACGTTCGGGATTAGTTTAGAAGCAGCCGGGATGCCCTGCGGGAAGCGACTGCCACCTACAGGCTTAGTTAGTTAGCTATACGCTCGTAGATCGCAATCGTATCCTCAGGTGGAGTGTAGTAAACATCGCGGACGATTATAAAAAATATTATATATACGTTTTATGTATTCAAATTATACAAAAAAATATCACCAGATGCTCGCAAAAACTCACTTATTTTATGTTTCTACAAAATCATCAACAAAATGATTGAATAAATTAGTAGTATATAAGGTCTATATATTAAAGCGCGAAAATAAGCCTTTATTTATAGGTAATTTTTATTAGCATAATGGGTATTTTACACAAATAGAGAGTAATTAAAAAGATAAGATATTCTCAGTATAGGTTTAGCTAATCGTACCCATATAAGTCATTGAATTTGAAGCTCGATAATGTAATGTAAAATAATATATGGAATAAATTTGAATGTTAACGTGCAAAATGCAGATTATTTTCCGTCGCATCAAACACATTAGAGTCTAATAAAATATTATGGCATTTCAATTTGTTTATTTTCTTTAGAAAAATAGTGATAGTTGAAAATTTGCCAACCTGTTAAAAGCTATTTTGATCATCAATCACTTCTAACATCAGACAGACGAGCAAAAGTTATTTATTAGCTTAGTCCGCTGATCTGCGGTAGTGCCATCACTTTCAACCTATCGTAGTTTAGAAGTAGCCAAGTCAACTCGGACGGTACACGCGTAGTCGTCTCCTTAAGCCGGCATAGCAGAGGCTTGCAAACATTTCTTTGTGTGATCATAGTGTAGGTAATTTTTGCGATCCAAAAAAGAGGTACTTAATCAAAGAAAGGTGCAATTTTGACCAGAATTAAGTTCGATCTGGGGAAATTGCGGTTTCCTGAAAGTTCACACCATTTTCACTATTTGGTGTCAAAAAGCAACTTTTTGACTATTATTAATATCAATGAAGAAAAAAAAAAAAACATTATGAATTAGTAACATTTTAAAATGAATGACAAATTAAATATGAGATTAAATTTCTTTACATATTTGGTTTAATCACATTCAATATTTAGTAGATAATATTGTACCTACGAGTACTTCCGTCTATTCATAAAAAATGAAACTCTAAATATTGTTTTTCAATTGATATTGTTATTATTATGCTACGCATACACGGGCGGGTTGAGTCGGGAAGGTGGACGCGGTCTCATAAATGTATAGCATTAGAGAATACTTCGTCAATTATTTTTTTTGAGAATTCGAGACCTTGGACCTAATTAATTAACTCTGATTGTTGCTGTATACCTAACTTTACAGATTTTATTATTAAATTATGATGAAAGTAACTCTAATAACCTGACACTCGTTATTCCTTCTCATCACACCTCTTTCTTCTCTAATTCTTTTGCAGTCATTGCCTCGAGACTGTGGAATGAACTTCCTCAGCACATTCAAGAGGCTCCTAACAGGCTCACCTTTAAAATACTCTTATTTAAATTCTTATTGAAAGACTCTTAAACTCTCCAGTCTTATTTATATATTATTTTATTTATTCTGTATGTATTGATATATTATATATTTATATTGTATGTAGGTTTAATTTGTATTTATGTATTGTATGTGTATTATACTGATTATGTGTATATATATATATATATTTGTTTAAAATACTGCTTCTCTCCTCGCTCACATCTGACATAAACACAGAGGTTAGCCGGAAGAGAATGCTATTTAGCATTAAGTTCGCCTGTGTGCATGCTACATTAAGTTTTAAATAAATAAAAGTGAAATGAAATGAAACAGAAAAAAATCTATCGCTTATCCGCAACGTTTCACAAGATTGAATTTAATTTGGTGTTTGGTGTGGAGCTTCTTGGTGTCTCCTTATCATCGACTCTAAATTTTGGCTCATATATCGAGTCAAAAGCTCTTTTGGCCTCAAAAAAGCTTGGTATCCTCTCGAAGGTGAGACGGTATTTCACATCGGAACAACTCCTCACTTTGTACAAAGCGCAAGTAAGGACCTGCATGGAGTACTGCTCTCACCTTTGGGATGGATCTGCCAAATACCAACTTGCGGCATTGGAGTCGATCGAGAGGCGCGCCAAGAAGCTAATAGGCGATGACGCTCTAGTCAAGTCTCGGCTACAAAGCCTTGAACACCGACGAAACGTCGCCTGTTTATCGGTCTTTTACCGGATACATTTCGGAGAGTGTGCGCAAGAGCTACACAACCTGGTTCTACCGTCCCCTTTCTTTTATCGGGCGTCCAGACACCCGGAGAGGTACCATCCATTTATGGTCCAAGTTCCAAAAGTGCGTACGAGGCGTTTTGACAACACGTTTCTCGTGCGTACTGCGAAACTGTGGAACTCTCTCCCGGTGTCTGTGTTTCCCGAGAAGTACAATATGGGCCTCTTCAAATTAAGGGTAAACAGGTACCTCATAGGCAAGCGTGCTCCATCTTAGACCGCATCACTGTTTAACATCAGGCAGGGTGCGGTCAAACGTTTGCCTATTAAGCATAAAAAAAAAAAAAAAAAAAAAAAAAAAATTTCTTTATACAGTTTTATTCTAACATTACCTTAAACATAAACAACAATATTTGTATTTTTAAATTACATTTTATCATTATTAACACCATTTTGGTGTTTCCTATACTTGGAGCCCACACACAATGAAATGTTACCGTGTTCATATAAGGTTCACATAACGCACTTTGACATCTGACTCATGTGGATGATATCAGCGACTTATGCAAATACTAATTTTATATTTCTAAAAGTTTGCTTTAGACAAAATAAGCATTAAGATAATAATCTTTTTATTTAAATAAGTATCTACATAATAACATAGTTACATTGGTACCGATGAGAACTTAGCGAGGTTTGAACACGGGTCTCATCGATCGTGTGGTCCGTCGTCTAAACCACGGTCGCTTTACTTAACCCTTGGCATATTAAATATTGAATTTTTTTATTATAAAAAATACATCACCACAGCTAAGGTTATTGTGTGCGTTGATTCAATTTTCAAGATTCGAATGTTCAATTTTCATTTAAATATAATAAGTAAAAGTTGTAACTCGAGGCGTAATAAAACACACATATAAAATAAAAATAATTAAACTATGATAAATTAATTGACACCGTTTTATAATACTTGAAAAAGCAAGCTATCTAAAAGGGCTCCGTAATTTCCAATTAAGAAAAAATAGTCTCTCAAAAATTTCTCAAGCGAATCTGCATAGATATTTATTATTATTGATTTAATGTCATAGTTCAAATAATTAACAAGACAAACCTTTTAATATAACAAAATACCAGTTAGCAAGACAAAATCAAGTTGCACTAAAGAGCGGACGTTATAAATAAACATACGGTAAATATTTTAATAAATGTGGGCCATTAAGCAATAAAAGTATCCGTTTTTAATAATATTCTTCTTTTTTGATACTCTTGCTTTTTCAAATTGGCCAATAATGTTGAACTTTCGCATGGGAATTTAAGATTGTTTGTGACTACACGGTAGATTAAGTGAAATGTGCTAGTTTCTCTGCCTACCCATTTTTTATATTTTTTAAAATGCCTAACTAAGCTAATGCTTGTATAATAGGCATTAAGCGATCAAAGCAAGTGTAAATAAAAAGAGGATGTTTCGTTTACTTAAACTCATATAGCGGAGGCGACTTCTGACCCCAAGTCATGTCGAATAATCATTAAAAAAAAATAGAGCAAATTTCATAGGCATAGGCATAGGCTTTGAGCGACCAAAGTACATACAACATAGTTACATTGGTATCGGTAAGAATTTAGCGAGATTTGAACCTGGGTCTCTCTAACCATTAGAATATGATTAGACCATAGCTGCTAATGGGTGGTCAGTACAAAGATGGTGACGGCATACCTTCAAAGATTGTTAAAACATAGTGGCAGTGAACTGGGACAACCATGTAATGCAGTTCGTCGTCGTGTCAACGCTCATGAACCTTTACTATGCTTACCATTAGTCGAGATCACATGTCGCGCTATCATAAAAACAACGTGAAGTAATTTGTATGTAGGTAACATTTTTATTATAGCTCGGTATGTGATTACACTGCGCCCGATGTTAGGCTAGAGTGCGGTCCATGAACGGAGACAACTGTTGACTGTGATATTAACCATCATCAGTGTGCCTACCATTCTTAAAATATACATTTATTTCACCAAATTTTATGTCTTTTTTCAGTCGTTTCACTAAATTGTAGAAGGCCGTTCCCAGCCACGCCTTTCCTTCTACAACCTGGGATTTTTTAAGTGCGGCGTGAAGAAGCATCTTACAAAGCCAGTTGTCTGCAGATCTCCTTCTCTTACAGCGCTGACCTCCGTGCATGGGTCGCACTCTATCCAGAGGCGGCTCTAGCCCTTGTAGCGCCCGTTTGCAACCAGTACCATGGCGCCCTCTAGTAGGAGCGGAAATGGAATACTTACAGTTATATTTTCAAACGAAAATTCGAGTGCAAATAGTGCAATTTTAAATAATGACGGGAAATGAGTTGTGTCTTTGGAGGTGTCGCATTAGATTAGAGGGTGCTCGGCGCCCCCTTAGACCCGGCGCCCGTGTGCGCCGCACACCCTGCACTATAGGTAAAGCCGCCTCTGACTCTAACATTATTTATTTAAAGCATACAATTTACAAACATACAAACATCCAATTTATTTAAAATTGTAATGTAATGTAGCGTGCGAACTTAATGCTAAATAGCATTCTCTTCCAGCTAACCTCCGTGTTTAGGACAGATTTGAACGAAGAGAAGCAGTTTTTTAAACAAACATTAGACGGGAGAAAAACCCGTACCTATACTCCAATGGATAGTGAACCTTATATTCTTTTTGCGACATATTTATACGCAACAGTAGTGTAATTACGATGCAAATTTTCCTACAACCAATACTACCTATAATGATATCTTCAATAAGGAACAATAATAATAATTTGGCACGACAATATTTATGACGTCACCATTATTGCATTTACAGGCCAAATGTCAACGCTTGTTGCCCACGTGCGCATGCGTAGACACTTACTGTATCTGACCACAATAATAGCTCTTTTAAGATTATTTATTTATTTTAATCTTTCTGTTTATAGATTTAAAGTTGAATTTTGAATAGTCAGTAAATATAGCCAGTATAGGGAAGTGTGTTGTTAAAATAACAACAACATAACAAGACAAGACGTGGGATGGTAACAAAGGTTTAAATTTTAATATAAATGTTAAGAAAGTTTAAGAAAAAGTTACCTAAAAGTTTAAGAAGACTTAGTAGTAGAAGGTTGTTTATTTATTCTATTTTTCCCAAAAAATGAACCTAGAGCCGCATTCTCGGCTACTAAGAACTCCGTCAGCGGCGTCTAGTCATGAATAATACAAATATATAAGAAAAAACTAAAATTACAAGATAAATTAAGCAAGAGAGTGTTTGTTCATAATAATGATATCTTTGTAAGTACATGGTATATAAACATGCCTAAAAAGTCTACTGAAACATGATTCAGTCAGGTATCAATAAAAGAAATATAGTTTTGTTGCAAAAAACAACAGCTCAAGATCAACCTTTCGGCTTAAAAACCAGAGCTGTATGTCAGATGAGTACACGATTACTCGGAAATGTCACGCCACTCCAGACGCTGCGTAAGGCAAACCTCATGTGTCAAATGTCAACCGGCCACTGACCCCAACGCGTGATAGTTCAAAAGCTTTCGGAAGCTTTTATTTTTGTTTTTCAACGTATTACATTCACTCATTAATTTATTAAATATGTGTCCGGAATTCATGCGGTAACTGTTACCACAGATAGATGTTTGCATACTACACTCGTCTTCTTTATGCCGGCTTAGTGAGTTGAGGGTGGACATTTCAGGTTAACAGGGCAGATTCTTCTTACATTTAATCGATTTCGATTCGGTTCCAACATCGAACATTGAACGAGTAATGTAATAAAAACTTTACAGTATCAAATCAAATCCGTAACTTCGTAATAAGTAATTTTTTAAATTTTGGTGTCCCATATTGTAGTTCAGTTATATTTGTTAAATTAGTTTCGACTATTTTTTTTTTCTGAAATTATAATTCAGTTTTTTTTTTTGTTATTATAAACACAGGCTATAATTGACGAGTTTCTTATGGCTGTCTCCTCGTCATATGCCTTTCTGAAGCCAAAAGTAGATTCTGACGATGAACAAGTGCATGCCAAGTCCATGCCTACGTTAATAAAGGATTTTCATTTCATTACCTTTATTTAGTATTATATTATTATAGTATTATATTATATATTATATTATAGATTCTTTTAATTAATAAATTTTTCTATATTATCTTTATAGAAAAATTTTATATTAACCTACAAAGACTTTTTTTCTAATATAATTTTTCTTCTCAATAATTCAATGAACCCTTATAAAAGAATATTAATTTCATCTTGCAATTGTTTCGTGCTGATTGTGCTCGTAGTACACTTGTTCCTTCCTATTCAATAATAATCCATTGACTTACAAGGCAGGCAACATTGTAAATTATGTATGTTTCGATTAATAATATCCACCCACTGTTGAAGGGCATGTGGTAGGCCTAACCTTTATTATAGTCTTCATAGAACCTCTGAACAAAAGAATGAAAAATACATTCTTCATGTCTAAATTGCAACATTTATTAAATAAATATATAGTTATATTAGTCAGAATTTAGACAGGGTTTATTCCACATCTCTATACTTAGTGTTAACATTAATTTTATCATGTCTAACCGGAATAATGAGAAATAGATCAATTGTAACCTAAATGAATTCATAATTCCAGTTAGATTTTTATATAATCTATTGCTTATTTACTATAATAAATTAGCTATTATTTTTACGTGTAATATAGACGTTAGGGCCCATAAACAAGGACCTCCTTTCGTCCTATGACATTTGTTACTAAATATAACTACCAAACTATATTGTTTAAAATAATTTCTTACTAGAATTAAAGAAAGAATTGAAGATTACACAGAGTCGATCTGCTATTAAAAAATTGCTGTTGTAATAGTTATTTTTTCACTTATAATATTATGTTGTATTGTATTGTATTTCTATTGTTATTATTTTACTTCTTTTTTTTGTATTCTGTAACTACAATGTAAGAGAAATTGTAAAAGTATCATTTGTTTTGATTAAATATTTTTTAATTTGTTGTGTATAGCTATAATTGAACTTGCAAACTATTTATTTGTTTTTAGCAATGTATTTACGTATTAAATAACTTGTGCTCTGTTGGTATACCTCTTAAATAAATAGATAAATAAAGAGTCGTCTGCCTACACTGATGATGGTGGATTTATCTGTAGTAACAGCAGCAGTAGCAGTTGTTTCTGTTCAAGGATCGCATTCTACATCAGACGGAGTGTTATATGCAAAGCTATAATGAAAAATAAAGAGTTCTAAAGTGTAAGACGGACAGTAATCTTGGTCTAGGTTCTAAGCTATGTAGCCTGAAGTGTTTTGCTTCGCAACCGTTTACTAGCTATTGTTTAATGGGGCGTTCAGTACGATTGTTTCATTACATACAATATGATTTAACCGATAGTGTTGGCTTGCCTTGGTTATATGGTTTATCGGTCTTATTATTAAAGGAGGGAGTCTAGGTTTGAATCCGGTACCATATGCATAATGTGGTACGAACGCAAGTGATATATACACTATACAAACCCTAGCTTAGTATACCTAATGTAACATCTCTTCTATATCTAAAGAGTGTTAGGCAGACTGATGATGGTTATTAGCCCAGTCTGTCGTCCTAGGGTAGTACCAGAAGTGGTGGTGGAATATAACATCCGAAAAGTGACTTTGTCGCGTTTCGAGATTAGTTTGGAAGTAGCCAGGTATAACGAGAGGAGTGTGCACAGTTGTACCTAATTAAGACTAAATTGTACACACAATTTACATAATAAATAGATACAATGTTAAACACAATATGAAACAAAGCACTGATCAAACTTAAGAGTATTCTGAAAAAGTAACTGAGGAAAAACTGTTTCCTCAAGCAAGCATAACACAGTCGTTTCCTTTCACGGACTGCACTCTAGCTTTACATCAGCAGTATTGTCATATGGCGAGCCACTATAAAAAAAGTGTTGATGTATTGACGCACTATAGTAAGACGTGCGTCAACTCTTATACTCGTACAGTTATGTTATGATCAAAGAATCAATTGTTTTGTTCAATCCGCACATTCATTATCATTGTTGTAGATTATGTTTGTTGATATTATTGATTGAACATGATCATTTAATGTTTTGATACATTGTAAATGTGGAATATTCGTTAGGCATATTACAATGTAATATTTATAATTCCGATATCAGGATTATAGATAGTAATGACTTATAATTAAGACTGTAAATGGCATATATTGTTTCTTTTTTTTTTATTGTAGCTTGGCCAATGAAAGCACTCCGAACGATATAAAGCTAGAATACAGTCCATAAACAGAAACAATTGCTACTACAGATAGCCAAATTATTTTAAAATGAATTGATCAAAGCGACCACATGTCTCCTGAGGATGCCACGTGGAGGGGCGAAACGCGTCGAGAGGTTTTTGCATGTTGGTGAAGGGTCTAACATTAACAGCTAATGTGACTGTGTACCTACCCTCACTAACATTGACTAGCGGAAATTAGTTGCAAAATAGTGTTTTAAAATAATTTGGTTATGGATTTCCGCAAAGTAACGCCTTGTACTATTAAACATACTACAGATAGATTTTTTAAGAGGCGAATGTGCGCTGTCAATCTGGATGGTGCATTCCAGGATGACAGTGCACACTCCACTGACAGACTGATGATGGTTACTAGCTCACTATCACTACCGAATGTATCAGCCGTGAAGTGATCTTGTCACATTTTTTTTTATTGTAGCTTTTCTTTCTTTCAAGACAGTTTGGAAGTAGCTAGATATAACTAGAGGAGTATGCACCGTTAACCTAGAAGGTGTAATATTCGTATCTTCAGATCGGCATAGCGGAGGCAATACTAAGCTAGTATAAATAGGTAATTCAATATATTATTGCAATGCGTGTTCTTAACATTTATCGCTCAACTTTAAACAATGTTCTAAGTTCTAATAATAATAATAATAAAACTCTTTATTGTGCAAACAAAAAAACAGAACATTTACACATTTATGGAAAATTAGGTAACACAATAGGCGGCCTTATTACTGAGCAGCAATTTCTTCCAGGCAACCTATAGAGGATGGAGAATAGTATAAGAGATAGAAACAAAGTGTGCACAATAGAAAATAAATAAATAAATAGAGTATATATAAAATAATAAAATACTTATAAGATATTTGTATTTAGAAGGAGGAAATAATTGAGGAGATGAGAATATTAGGGACAAGTAGATAGGTAGTATTCTTTTATTTTATTTTTAAATATAGCCAGTGACTCTGCTCTTCTAACAAAGACATAATAATAAAAATACCAATCATGAATGTTGGAACAATACTAGTAACCGTTAATGGAACCCTGCAATTGGTCAAAAAAAAGAAGATACACCCCACATTGTGATCATCAGAACCAGTCTATTAAGTGATTCTATTCATATATTTTAGTATAGGAAACCTTGAATTGGTTACACGCACTTATGTCGCACGATAATAGTGTTAATTGGATAAAAAATAAAGTCGAAAATGATGTGTTTAGCGAAGTGTGTTGTAAGTACTGATACAAGAGGGATAACATATGTAAATGCGCGCGCCGATACGACAAATGTCTTCATTATTCTGCCCACGCGCATCTAATGTGAAGGTGCGGTCAAAGATGATGGCTCTTATAGATGTGACATTTTATTTTTGTTATTTTTCATTTTTGTGTGGTCTAACGTATAATATTATTTTGCGATAACATATTTCTTTGTAACATTTCAGAGCTAAAGTCTGATTATAATAAAACATTTCGTATTAATTTATTACATTTGTAATGTATAAATTAAAAAAAAAAAACATATATATATTCAAGATTATTGTTTAGATTATTGTATCTCAATCTTTCAATTCAGTTAAATGTTTTAACGCTAATATCTGAAAAAAAACAACTGCATATATTTTTAAGTTTATTTATTCGTCATCTATTTGCCTATTTAAAAGATGACATGAAATAAGTTAAAAAACGAAATTCTAAAAAGGATTTTTTTAAATTGTAGCGCGGCATGTGACAACACTCCGCCGGATGTAAAGCCAGATTGCGGTCAATGAATGAAAACAACTGCTATTACAGAGAAACCTGTGCGTGCAGTAGTCGCCTTTACTATGCCGGTTTGAGGAGACGAGCACGCATCATCTAGATTGACAGTGCATATTCCTCTCGGTATACTTGGCTACTTTCAAACTATTCCCGAAACGCGACAAGGTCACTTCACGGGTGTTACATTTGAATGTGGTGGTACAGGATTAGCTTTGTTATATTGTTTTTTTTTAAATAACAAATATCACCAATAATTTTTATCTCTATTTCCTAACAGCCATTTCTTTATGTAGCAAACATATTATAATAACATTAATTATGTACCAACTTTAATATATAGCCCTTAAATCACAACACGTAATGAATGAATAGGGTCACAAAAGGTAGGGTCTACCCACGCTTATCTACAAGTCACCTCACATAAAGGTTAACACGGAAATATTGTAATTAAATCAAGCTGAATATATTGGTCATGCCAATTACAAACGGGCATGCAATATTTTCATAATTTTGACAGGGATTCATTTCATTAAGAAGTTGGCATGACTGTAGATGTGCTCACAATGTCCTAAGGTTAGTTGCAAAGTAGTGTTTTAAAATAATTTCCTAACGGGACGTTAAATTGAAATTAATTATAATGTAAATTATAATATTTGTCACTTGTAATAAACAAAGGTTTGTTAACAAAACAATATCTTATTTTTTTCATCAATTTATTTTAATTATATCAACACGTCGTTTCCCAATTAATGGACAATGCTTAATGTATTGATATATACAACTAGATGTGCAATAACGCACCCAATGTGACGCATAAAAAAATATGGCCACAGCCACGTTTAGATTCTCTGTCAGTTAATATTTAACTTGACGGCAGTATTGTCAAATCGTTTGAAGCTGCCTACGGTTTTTTATGTCATATGTATGAAGTTTGCACCTCTAGTATATATCTCTATGGCTTAATTACGTGTACATAAAAACAGATATAATTAATTATTAAAGCATTTAATATAATCGTAAAAAAAATGTGGAGCCATTTCTCTTAGGCAAATTTAGACTTGTTTAGGCATAAAAAAGTAATAAGGAATATTATGTCAACTTTTATTTATACAGGCCCGGTATGTGATCACACTTCGCCTCATGTTAAGCTAGACTGCGGTCCCATGAGCGGATACAACTAAAACGTCGCGTCCGAAAAAGCCGGTTTGGAGATGAATTTGCATCAGACATTACAGGGCATACTCCTTTAGTACCTGGATACTTCCAAGCAGATTAATCAAGTGTAGGAAGAGAAGTCGCTGGCTGAAGCGCGGTTCCTGCCTACCTTTCCTTAGGGGGTTAAAACTGTAAAGTGGTTATTTTTACCTACGTTATCTATAGATATACTCGTAGATTAGTATTATAAAAAGTCTAAAATGTTCAAATTATGCATATTTAGATGTCATAAACTAATTATTTGTTAAAAAGGAACAAAAACCAGTCTCAGCTGAAGTTAAGCTCCTACTACCCGAAACTAGATCACTTTCCCATCTCGGCTTAAATCCAAAATGTCAGTGGCTGTGACATTTTTATGCTGGGATGACATTTTGATGGTACTTATGAAATACAATGATATGATCTAGCCAATTAGAGATTAATTTATTATTGGGCTCAACGCTGATTGGTTGGTACGATAATGTCTATATCTCATTTAAAATGTAATGCAGATGTTCAGAAAAATAAAAGTACAATAAATGTTAAAAAGAAAAATATAATAATAATAAAAATAATAAGTAGATCGCAATGAATTTATCTCTGTTTTTATTCGATCAAAACTGATGCTAGATCTTTAATTAGAGGCTAACAACCGTTTGCGAGCGTGGTTCGTAGCAGAGTGAGCGGCCTACTCTGTATAATTATTTTAAAAAATGCTTTTACTAAGCTTTTGCCTGTATCATAGACACTGAGCGATCAAAGTACGAATTATAACGTTGGTACCGGTCAGAATTTAGCGAAAGAACACGGTCGTTGATCGTGAGTTCACGTCTTTTACAGCTATAACCACGGCTGCTGGATAATTGGACGCGTGTGCTGAGAGAATCAGGTAATGGACGTTATTTCGCTGCAAATCAGCTGCTAACTGAACTAGTTTAGCCGCAAACTGCGTATTGTACGCGTAGTGTGTACCTTTAATTCAAAATTGTACGCTAACGTGACTGAAAGCCTTAGCATCCGTTATATTTTATATTTCGACTGTTTCTTCGCTCCTATTAGTCACAACGTGATGTTATATAGCCTATAGCCTTCCTCGATAAATGATCTATCCAACACAAAAATATTTTTTTAAATCGAACCAGTAGTTCCTGAGATTAGCGCGTACAAACAAACAAACAAACAAACAAACTCTTCAGCTTTATAATATTCGTATATAGATATAGATTATTTAAAATATGTATTTGTATTAATCGATACAAACAAATATAAATTGTTTAAATAATAAAAGATACTGACAAGTTTATGTTAAGACAGATCATAATTCTAAATGTAAACAAATTGTCAATAACTTACAATACAACATAAAAGTTATTGTACTAGATATAACAGAACAATAGTAAGGTCACTTGGAAGGTCTTACAAATTATCGACAATTCATATACGAGAGCAATCGACGCGCGATGTTTTACACAAAAAAATTATGGAAAATCGTAAATTTATTGTGATGGAACATTATTATAAGACTGGTCACTCAGTATATCCTGCCAGATTTTTTATTTTTTTTTATTTTAGCACGTCATATGACCGCACTCCGCCTGGTGTTAAGCCAGAGTGGCGACTGCTGTCAGAGAAGGGGATCTGCAAACAGCAGTCGAGCCCGCTATGCCGGCTTAATGAGATGCCTCTTCACACTGCGCTTGAAGGATCCCATGTTATAGGAAGGGGGATAGACGTGACTGGGAAGGTCGTTCCACAATTTGATGGAACGACAGAAGAAGGATTGCCCGAACTTTTTGTCCGCTTAAGTTAGTACAAGAATTTGAATAATAATAATAAAGACTATCGTAATTTTTTATAGAAACTAGCTCCCAATATCCCTGCCCAGATTTTCATTTTTCATAGCTATTCCTGATTAGGCTGGTTAGGCCTAATAGGGTCAGTTTTTTAGGAGTTTTGGAGCAAGAAGAGATACTCCAATTAGATTAAATAAAACATATATTTGCTTGAGTAAAATAATATATATCTTCTGACATAAAAAAAACAAAGGATTGCTATCTTTGACATATTTTGACATCTTACTTTTTAAAAGAAAACTTTTTAATAGACGTTTTTCTGTCTATGATACTGGTATTACATGGATGTGGTCGAAGCGAAAGTGGTATTAGAGAGTGGAGTCGCTGGCGCTCCGTAGTTTCTGCCTACCCCATTGGCAACAGGGCGTGAGCTAAGTGGTAGTAGTACTACATAACATTATATTATTGAGTTTTCTAAAGTAAAACTAAATTCACGTGAAATAAAGTTAAAATGTAATGGTATTTGTTTATAATTTATATTTTCACGTACATACGAGTAGATTATCATATATTTCCATGTAAACATGTGTAAATAACACCACGAATGTCCAATATATTTTATTTAAGCCATTTGTTCCCATACAATTGAATATATAATTTTGTTCAATGCACGTATTTTCTCCGCTCTCACAAGAAAACTGGCATGATTTCGTCGTAATTTAGTTCTAGATTTCGTCGTACAATAGCAATCCTGTCCCTTAGATAAAGGTCTTGTGGTGTGCACAAATCTACACAGAGCAATGTACAAACAGAGTCGCAATAGAGAAATTCTACTGAAAATTATATTTTAATAATTTTATTGCATTTCTAAAAGTTGCCATTAATTTTTTCATAAAAAAATGTTTTTTTATTGGTGATTTCAGCATGTGCTTAAAGCATTATTTTTCTATTTATAAATACTTTTTATATTATAATTAAATTAGAAACACATGAAGTTAATAGATACGTTTCATACATTTCTTCCAGACAACTAATTGTCCTGGGAGAAACCGTAAGAGAGAAATATTAAAAATTGTGAACAATAAAGTAATATATTTAATACCTTAAATTGACTACAGAGATTTAACTTAACAGTTAAAACACAAATTTTTATTTAGGTTAAATAATAATAAATATTTAAATCCATAAGGATTGCTCTGTGCACTGTCCTAGGATGACGCCTACGCACAACTGTCGCGACCTGACTCGGCGTAAATATGGTGCGGAATTAGAACTACCCGCATGAAATTTATCGCGCTTCGTTTCGCCTGCGCCTGCAGAGAAATCGCCGTTCAGTGTCACTTCCTGTTTGGACGCCGCCGCGAGCGGTTGCCTCATCTCGACATAATGCTCCAATAATAGTCGTTTATGTGAACACATTATAGTTTATCACGTTTAAAGGTGATTTAGATTTGTTATCAATGATCTAAGCTAAATTATCATCATTTATTTTGGTTATACCTGTATATTATATTTCGTGTTGGTATATGAATGTCTAGACAACACAATACAATGTATCTACATATTAGGAGATTATCACCCTCATGTTTAAGAAAATAATATTCCATTTTTTATATTGTAGCTCGGCATATGACAAGCTAGAGTGCGGTCCAAAAGAGGAGAGAACTATAACCACATAGAAATGTGTGCATACAGCAGTCGCCCCCGCTATGGAGCTGAACCCGAAGCGCAAGGACACGGCAAGGACAATCCCGGAGGTGTGCAGAAATGCGAATAGTCTCTTGACCTTCCTGGAAGGTATCGGGTGGGTGTCCACTTCACGCACAACGAGTAGCCATAATTGTTGAATTGCGGATAAGGACCCTGCGAGGAATCTACTATCTATAGTACTCCAGAGCTAATAACCACCATCAGTCTGCCTGTACGTATAAAATTGTTTTTTAATACAGCCCGTAACAATAAACTTTTTAAATACCAACATTACTTTGGACAAGTATTATAATGTGCTGACAACATTCATGAATTTGCGATTAAAATGGTATCAGGAAGTAAGTAGCCAGTACTCGCATTCACACTCACTCACTTAACTTCACCTTTAAGCATTTAAATATAAGGTATATTTTTCTATAAACAAATAATGGTTTAATGAACATTGTGACATTGGTACCGTATGACTTTTTCTACCGTGACATTTAGTTTGACATTTGACATTACGGGCAAGTTATCCATCTAATTATGATTATCGTGGGCGAGGTTTTGTCGTGTTGTGTCGATGCATACCTAAACTGGGCCGAGTCTGTGATTGATATTGTGGTTGAGTTGCGTGTAAAACTAGTTCATATTGATTAATTGTTTTTTTAGAATGTCATATAGTCACATTATAATTAAAGGTCTTCATCTGACGTTGCACAATGCTAAAAGCTTCGAAAGTTCAGTGATAAGAGACTTTGTAAATACTCGGTAGGCGGAGTAATAGTGATTCTATCATCTGCCACTTTCAAATGCAAAACTCGTGGTGTATCAAGTCGCGTGGAAGTAACCAGGTATAGCGAGAGGTGTGTGAACTGGCAACCTGTATAGTGCACTATTCGTCTCTTCAAGCCGGATAGCTGTGGCGACTGATGCCAGTAGAGTTTGAACTGTAGTAGCAGTTGTTTCCGTTCATGGACCTCACTCATCATATGCCGAACTACAATTAAAAAAAGTCTTCCTAATATAATATTTTTTTTATTGTAGTCCGGCAGATGACCGCACTCCGACTGATGGTAAGCTAAAGTACGGTCCATGAACAGAGACAACAGCAGCAGTCGCCTCCGCTATGTAGATAGTAACAAAGTAACATAAAAACTTCAATAATGATACTTAAATATAACTAGATGACTCATAACTCATAAGTGAGTGTAACTTAAATAACACCCAGTAGTGTTTTTGTGTAGTTTGCCAATTCAATAGAAACGGTTGACGGGCAATTTTTTTTTAAACATCTGATAATAGATTTATTAATACGTTTCAAATAGAAATATGCTACATAAAAGTTTCTTAACAATTGCCTATGATACATTCATTAGTTTAGTATAGTTATAAAAAATAATAATAAAATAAAAGTTTAAAATAAAATAAAAATTTATTGGCGTCTGCTTGGAGTCTGGAGATTTTTCCTTAATCTCTATGGCGTATGAGTGAAATATGCATTGTTTTATTTGAAACACTGACGTATGACTTTTTTTTAATTGTAGCTCGGCATGTGACAACACTCCGCCTGATGTAAAGCTAGAGTGCGGTCCATGAATGGAAACAACTACTACTACAGAGAAATCTGATACCCGCATTCTCTAATTAAACGAAAATCTCAAATCTAACGGGTGTTCGTTACGCGGCGATCCTAAAAGGTTTAGCTATTTGTGCCTATTTGCTTCAAAAGTTTAGTCCCATGTTGGTGCCGTTGTGTCCATAAAATCTTTGTTCATATAAAGAACAAGGCAAATAAACTACTATAATTTTACTACAATTAACATATAACATCAATCCAGCAATTGGAAGGGCCAATGGAAAGATAGGATATGGAAATTTCGACACGATCACGCGAGGCGCCAGTAGATTAGTGATCATAACATCCGTGCGTATAACAGAAGGCGTGGGTTCGATCTTTCCCCACGCCAGGCTGTAGTGCGCATGTTGGTTTTTTAAATAAATAATAAAAACAAATCTAGCATTTAAAATGCCAAAAATTTTATCAGTATTAAATTTATAGAGGGATCATAAACATATGTGTAATAGGTACAATATCAAGGTTCGATGTCCAATCCCCTCAATTACAGTCCACCATAATTGCATACGGCTACTGACGATACAGATAAACTTGTACCATGTCAAACTACCGAGAGAACTTAATTAAAATAACCAGTTAGAACGACTCAATAACGTTATTTTGCATTAACCGAAAAATGGTATTCGAACATTTATCTTAAATTAGAATCTTCAACAATGTTTAAGATGTAAAAGCTTTCAAGTGGCTTTCACGTTGATTAGGACCCTTCGTATCGTAGTCCCCAAGATGGTTAAGCCACACATTGGCGTACACGCGTTACGTGTGCGTGACCCACGTGTACACATGGTTAGCAGGCACTGAAAGTCGTATGACAAGAAGAAAACACAAGAAAATCGTCAATTCTAGGCTGATATTAACAAAAAACAAAAAAAAAAAACAAAAAAAAAAACAAAAAAAGTAAATAATTATCGTCTTTTGTTTAATTCTGGGCCATATGCCATGGCTGTAAAAATTTATAATAATTTACCGGGTAAATATTTAAAAAAAAAAACCAAATTACTATGAATCATTTTATTAACAATATTTTTAAAAATATTTTTATTGGAGAGAAGTTTTTATAATTTAGGTGAATCTTTAATAATAATGCATAAGTACATAAGGGATAAGTTTGTTACAGTGCCCCAACGAGGTTCTTGCAGCACATCGTTAAACAAAAAGTTTCAAAAAAGATTTTGATTGTGTATAGAACAAAGTTTGTAAACCAATGGTCTTGCATTGGTACCATCGCGCGATCAGAGACTTGAGTACGAGTTTACATTTACGCTGTCACGGCGTAAAGTGAGTTCTTTCCACCAATAGAATCGCTTCATTTGATTTTTAACCTCGACTGTTAAAATAATATTGTTTGAATGGTGGAGAGGACTCACTTTACGTGGCGACATCGTAATTGTCGTCTCAGAACACGCATCTCGATTGAATAACCAAGCTTTAAATACTCTAAAATAAATATCATATAATTACCGAAAGTGAGTTCACGAAGAGTAATTTACAGTAAATAAGAAAGGTAAGTTGTAGTTTTTTCCATTATTTGTATTTTTTTAGAACACGCACAAAACAAACAAAGAATATAAAGCTTCGTAACCTAGCTAAACTTTTCTTTATTAGCTTTCCTTTTCTAAATTAAATATGTATTTTTTATATAGGTAGGTATATACAGAAGATATGCTGTGTGGGAATGATTGAGAATGAGCCGCGTATTTCGCTCCAGTTTCCTTTAGTTACCTGTCATACGGGTACCGAAGTATTTATAGTGAGTCTTGCGGCGGACACTGACCTGGGTTATCGGAGATCACAGCCTCCGACCGCACAGATGCCGAAAGAACTCGGCAGGGTCGGATTGCGTGAGAAATATCAGTTTTTAATTATTTAAAATTAGACTGTATACAAAATTTTTCAATTCGTACTACTTCCTCGTATATTTTAGGACGATTTTATTTTATATGATATTTGCAGTTTATAAAAAACCTACTTAATAACTAAAGTAACTTCCTAAGTAATATAAAAAACGCTACAAAATTTTAGTATCGATGACTTATTTTTACTACAAATTGAATTTAAAAAAAAAGAATTGGTAAGTCCGGCCCAGTCCATAACCTTTAGGCTCGGGGCTATCGACGCATTTAAAAATAAAAGTACGAGTAGTCAAAGTTAATAACGCATTTTTAATATCAAACCCGAGTTTGGGAGTAACCGCTACTGCAGGTGGTTGCCCTGCCCTTTCCTACCCACCATCCGACCCTGACGTTAGTTATAGGGTAACTATCACTTTGTTATAATAATATTGACAGTGAATTACTTCTTTTTTACTTGTTAAACTTGATTACACAGTTTATTAATAACTTTACTGAATTTACCGGTTTAAAATGCATATCTAGCAAATACAATGCCCTCTAAACAAGACTTCCATTGCTCTGAGGACAAGAACAACACAAACCTAACCGAAATATGTATTTGCTTTATAAAATACGAGCATACTATCATATTCTTAACGTTCTAATTAAACCAATACTTGAAGAGATAGATCTATTTATTTATTTTCTAATTTATTACCAACTCAAATATTATTACTATTAAATTATTAATTAACGAAAACTCATTAATTATTTGAGCAATAATCATTAGTTACCGAAATTCGCGGTTGAAAAAAAAAAAAAACAACTTTCAAGTGATCGGAATGCGATATTTTCCCGAAAGTTGAAAAAAACTTTAGACAATCGAATTTAAATTTTAACAATTAAAATAAAGAACTAATTTATTTAAATATATAAAGAAAAATCTTTTTAAAAACTTGGAAACATAATTTAATATTTTGTCAAGTAAATAGTAAAACGGAAGTTGAAATCAATCGAGAAATCGCGATATACATCACTGCGTTCGGACAAGCTATTTCCTTCCACAATCGTACAAAGTCATCGAGTTAATATACAATTTCCTCACTGTAAGATGTTTTAAGAATTTTACTAAGATTAAGATTTAAATTATTACTTAATTATTAGTTTTAATGAATTAGTTTATAGATTTATAAACGTTGTAGAGGGGACAATGATATGTCAGGTGACATTCAGAAACTGGAAGATGGATATCAGTAGGTGTGAGATCTTTCATTGAATTTCATACATAATTAAGCACGCACACGTGACACATGTACGCATAGGTGTAGCGTAACCATTATTCTTTTATTTAAGGATTTTTATCAGAAAGTACGAAAGAGGTTTACAAACGATAAAATACTGAAATATTTTCCTTTTAAAAAATGTGTTTTTATTTGTGAACATACTCTCTTGCTTGTATTAAAATTATGTTATACATAACAAAATTATGTTGGGGCAATGAACGAAGACAATTTGTACTGCAGAGAAATGTTTCCAGATAGCAGTCCCCTCTGTTATGCCGGCTTAAAATTCAGTAAGAGTCGATATTTGTTAGTCATAACAAATTCAATATAGACTAAATAATAAATTAAAACAGTACTCGTAATATATTCGTATCAATTAATAGCAGTACATTTTGTAGCTAATTGGCTTAGAGATAATATGTAAATTAAATCGACACCGCCACCACTTTACGTTAAAATAAACAATTTCTTACAAAATACATTGACGATTTATTAATTAACCGTAACGGGTATTGCCTACATTGTTTATTTATATTGCACCTATGGTCGATAGTCTACAGTCTAGACTCTAGATTTTTTAAAAGTTGCTCGGCATGTAATCACATTTGACAGATGTTAAGCTGGAGTACAGAAACAAGAATTACCCACCAAAAGTAGATCTGCCACTACTCAGCATTTCTTACCTGTAAAGATAAAAAAGAAATTAATATTTGTATTATAAAAAAATACAAAAAATGAAGCTTAATAATATAGTTATCTACCCACATATTATAACGGCACACGCTATTCTAAGTAATCAGTTGTTTTGTAGGTAAATAATGAATTACGTCAACCACTTTCTTCAAAAAAACCCTAACGACATACGAAATAAGATAACAATCCAATGCATAATGACTACAAAAGATAGTGTGTGTCTAGTTTAAAATTATAATTCGATACACATTTTTTATTTACATTTTTCAGCAAACGATGGACGTTCTAAAGTGGACAGCTTAATGACTAATAGGTATTGGGTTAGACGACTTAATATGTCTAGTTTAATATAAGGTTTCTGTTATTTTTAATTTTAGATACATATAAAGAATTCGCATTTTCTTAAAGATTATGTATGATACAACCTAATGGATGTGGTCGAAGCGAAAGTGGTACGTAGAGAGAGGAGTCGTCGGCGCTCCATAGTTTCTGCCTACTCCGGTGGGAATAGAGCGTGAGTTAGGTAACAGCGGTACAACCTTAATGATAAATTAATTAGAAATAAAATGTTCGAACGAAACCTTTTAGGAACCTAATAAGTGTGGCCTGAGTCTGCTCCAAGTCCAAGCTCTGGCTTGGAGGCGAGAATCGAGAACATAATTTTAGAAAGACGTTGGATTTCTATATATTTTTCAGATTGATTCAGTGATTGTAATTCGTCTGATATTAAACGAGAATGCTGCCCATTAGCGGAAACAATTGCTACTACACAGAAATGTCTGTAAAAAGAAGTCCCCTCCGCTATACTGGGTTGCACCCTCATGACAGCAGCTACTTTCAAACTGATCCCGAAACGTGACTAATGGTGGTACGACCCCAGGATGGCAGGCTAGACAATATTGCAATTGTGTTAAAGTTGACAATATCATTGTTAAGACATCAAAGTAGTCAGTGTAAATTATTTTATTACGCCAGAAGAATAATGACAAGGTGCGAACGAGTGTCTCGAGTCAACATTAATGCGCTTAAATTTCATATAATAATAACTATCCGCATAAAATTGTATATGTCGTTATGACTTTTTGACAACAATGATAATTTATATATGTACTAATGCGTGTTGCGAATGCATTTCGCTAACAATCGTTGGGATTTCGTGACGGTAATTTTGTGACCTAGAATCTTTTATTCATAGGGTTTAAAGGTAAACAGTGTGACGTGCGCCCCGACTCGACCCAAAGCCGGGGGCGAAATAAAAGTGCAATAAAATTTGTCACAGCAAATAGGTTCTTTAATTGTATATGGCGATGGAACACTCCTAAGCACTAAGATGTAGATATAAGGGATCTTAGCTGTTTTCCGATGCTTTTCGGTGAGCTGCCTGGTCGACCTCGAGCCTGGGCGCTAACCGGATGTCTTCTGTCGGTGCTTCAAGACTGGGCGTGTGGGGGGCCGCAGTATAAGGGACTGCGTAAGCCTCTAAGCCCGAATCTGGTTCCCCAAGGAGTCGGGGAAACCACTCGACAAACGTAGAAGGTGGCGATGATTGCACGTAAGAGTCCCTTTACGGGAGGCAATCATGCGCCACGTAGGGCTTCTCCGCTGTGCAAATTAAAATTGATCCCGAGGCGTTATCATTCCTACCGGCCGAGGTCGATGACAGATCGTCGCGGTGTTGTCGACGATCAAAATTTTACAGTGTGGTGAGGGGAAAAATTCATAAATAATAATAAATAAAAATATATAAAAATATTACTACGTTACAACAGGGCTATTAAGGAAAAGTTTTTTCTCCTTATTAAATTTTCTAAATACAACAAGAAAATTAGGTATTAAATTAAATAAAATTAGCATTTTATTTGCTCCTGTCTGAGGACATGCTGAAAAGAAATCTGAAATGATTAAAACAATTTTTTAAGAATAATTATAGGTATTACTAAAGGCAAAATAATGTATTTAGTCAAGCTAAACTTATTCAGATATATTTAATAGTAGTAGGCGTTACTTTGCGGAAATCCATAACCAAATTATTATAAAACACTACTTTGCAACTAATTTCCCCTAATTAATGTTAGAACGGTTCGTGACGGGTCTAACAGTAACAGCTAATGTGACTGTGCACCTACCCTCACTAACATTGATTAGCGGAAATTAGTTGCAAAGTAGTGTTTTATAATAATTTGGTTATTCAGATATTTTTTTGAAAATTATGGTAGATAGACTGGTGATAAGTTACCAGTCCAGTTTGTCGTCACGAGTGTGCACTGTCAACGTGGACAATTGTATCTTGTATCATAGGCACTCGGCGACCAAAGTACATAGTTACATTGGCACTAGAGAGCGAGATTTGATCATGGCTTCTATCGCTAGACCATTTTAAAACTTTTTTTAAAAAACGAAATTGTCACCAGTTACGACACGGTTAGCGTAATGACAATTGCACGTCATGGCTCATTGAGTTAGCTCGCGTGCCTCAACCATTACCATAACGCGTGTCCAAGTCCGGCACTCAATGAGCCTTTCAAAATCCTAATTTAGATGCCTACTACATACACTTTGAAACCTTAGTTTCTACTTTTACATGAATCTTGTAAATAAATATATTATTATGTAAAAAATATTGGTTTTTTTTATTATTATTTTATTTAGAACATCGTGGACCAGCGACTTTCGCCCCGACCACATTCATTTTTTTTTATTCACACAACACTGCCTGGTGTAAGGCTAGAGAGCGGAGAACGGGCAGCATTCGCCTCCACTATGCCGGCTTGAGGAGACGAGAATGTGCCATCTAGATTGACAGTGCACACTTCTCTCGTTATATCTGCCTACTTTCAAACTATTCCCGAAACGCGATAAGGTCACTTCACTGGTGTTATATTCGAAAGTGGTGGTACTACTCCAGGACGACAGACCGGGCTAATAGCCATCATCAGTCTGCCTACCATTCTTTAATAGTGCCTATAGGCACTGAACGACCAAAGTACATATTATAACAAAGTTACATTGGTACCGGTCAGAATTAGCGAGGTTCGAACACCACGGCCGCTTTTTTAAACTTTTTTATTTCCTTTTCTTATGCATACACGTCGTGTTCAGTTTTAAATTCATCGTAATTTTACATTTTAAAATAAACAGTATGATTCATAATTATAAAGATGAAAGTCAAAACAAAAGTCTAATATGAATTACGGACAATAATCAAAATCGATTGAACTGTGCTATGTTAAAGTATTAAATGCAATCGACGGTTCTCACTGTTAGTGGCGCCCATAAAAGGTACAAGATACAACTTAAGTCGCGTTACATAGGGATGTGAAAATTATTAGAAATTTTATCGACCATTTTTATTGTATCGATTTTTCTATAACAGTGGTTACAATAACAAAAGTTTGTTTTCTCCTATTTGTTAGGTTAATAGGCATAGCTATAATGGGAAAGACTACAGCGTTAAAATAATAATAATAACTTTATTAATATAAAAATGACCTATGTACAATAGTACTCTACCATCGGAACTAGTCTGGGGACTGTATCTCCGATGGCAGTAAAATAAACCGCATAAGGCATGATTTAGCACACCTGTTACCAATAGAATAATCACCAATAGACTATTAATTAATCCAAATTTAAAAACATATTTTGTACATTAAACAATAATATATCGTATAAAAGTTGTAATAGTCGATATAAATTGTATTTTAAAAAACGATAAACACAACCCTACATCCTAATAAAGTTGTACGACATTGACACGGGGCCATAATACCACGAATTTACACAAGGCATTCGTTTAAAGCATAAAAGTCGATATAAAAACCTTTTTTATCGACACCAACAATCCACTGCTCGTTACATTCGACCGATAATTTCTTCATTTTCATATTTCAATTTGATTATTTTGTCGCGGATTACACCTATATTTCTTGTAATGTTTATTTCCTTTATAATTTTTTTTTTTATTTTTTTTTTTTATTTTTTTATTTTAGCACGTCATATGACCGCACTCCGCCTGGTGTTAAGCTAGAGTGCGATCCATGAGCGGAGGCGACTGCTGTCAGAGAAAGGGATCTGCAAACAGCAGTCGTGCCCGCTATGCCGGCTTAATGAGATGCCTCTTCACACTGCGCTTGAAGGATCCCATGTTATAGGAAGGGGGAAAGACGTGACTGGGAAGGTCGTTCCATCCAATTTTAATATTTGCAATAATAATTAATGAAATTATTCAAATACTTAGATTCAAATACTAACGAATCTTTCCAGTTCATACTTTTTTCATTTATACAATACTAGCTGTTGTTCGCAATTTCATATCTCGTATGAATAATATGCTGCATTTAACTTGAGAAATTACACCTCATACAAAAGTTTTATCCTATTTTACCCGTTTAGGAGACGATTTTGCAAAAACTTCAACGTTTCCTTCGACACGTGATTCATCATATGGTCCAAAAAAAACTATTACATTTTCTTCAGGTTTTTAAGACAAAACATCCTTGTCCGGGATGCAATCTATGTCCTAGGCATTTTTTTGTAGCTTAGCATATGACAACAGTCCGCCTAATGTGAAGCCAGAGTGCGGTCTGTGAACGGAAACAACTGCTACTACAGATAACTTTCTACAGGCAGCAGGCGCCTCCGCTATCCCGGCCTGAGGAGACGAGTCTGCACACTCCACTTGCTATTACTAGCTACTTTCAAATTGCTCCCGAAACCTGACAAAAAAGGTAACAAATAGACGGCATTACTTTCACATTTACATTAATATAGGTGTATATTACATGCCACCATCTAAATTATATACATTTTTTTTATTGTACTCGTAGCTCGGCATGTGACAACACTCCGCCTGATGTAAAGCTAGAGTGCGCACCATGAATGGAAACAACTGCTACTACAGAGAAACCTGTGCGGGCAGCAGTCGCCTCCACTATGCCGGCTTGAGGAGACGAGCATGTACCATCTAAATTGACAGTGCACACTCCTCTCGCTATACCTGGCTACTTTCAAACTATTCCCGAAACGCGACTAAGTCACTTCACATTCTATAGAATAAAGGGTAAACGTTGTCTAATTAAAAGAATTCAATTCAAAGAGTCCTAAAACTGAATAAATACAGTTTAAAAATTGTAGTTTATATTTTTTGATCATTTCATTAGCCTCGACCGTATCTGTGACGGAATTTTGAGTAATAAAAAGAACTGGATCTTCCTTATTGCTTACTAAATATTTATAGTTTGCGTGTATCGCTTTGATCACATTAATGATTAACCTATGTACATGATAATTTGACTACTGGTTTTAAAGCTATTATAAGTTGAATCGAATGGGGCCGTTATTTCAACTCTCTTATGATTTTTGTATATTTCTTTAAAGGTTAAACATTTGAATGAATCATACACGAATCATTAATCATCAATCATCAATTAAAATTAATTGAAGAATTACAAACATCTATTGACCCATAGGATTGGACTCATTCATGCTGATACGCTCTCATGATATATACAATATATTTTTTTATTGTAGCTCGGCATATGACAACACTCCGCCTGATGTAAAGCCAAAGTGCGGCCCACGAACGGAAGCAATTGCTACTACAGATAAATTTCTTTTTTTTCATCCAGATTGACAGTGCACACTCCTCTCGTTATACCTGGCTATTTCCAAACTGAAACGTGACACGGGTGTTCCAGGACGGCAGGCTGGGCTAATAATCATGATCAGTATGTCTACGACTCTTTAATAGTGTCTATAGGCATTGAGCGACCAAAGTACATATAGCATAGTTACATTGGTCGGTTTATAGCGGGATTTGAACGTGAGTATCATCGTGAGTTCATGCATTCTACCGCTAGACCGCGGCCGCTATTTTTTTTTTTTATTGTAGCTCGGCATGTGACAACACTCCGCCTGATGTAATCTAGAGTGCGGTCCATGAATGGAAACAACTGCTACTACAGGGAAACCTGTGCGGGCAGCAGTCGCCTCCACTATGCCGGCTTGGGGAGACGAGCATGTACCATCTTAGATTGACAGTGCACACACCTCTTGTTATACCTGGCTACATTCAAACTATTCCCGAAACGCGACAAGGTGACTTCACGGGTGTTACATTCGAAAGTGGTGGTACTACCCCAGGACGTCAGACTGGACAAATAATCATCAGTCTGCCTACCACTCTTTAATAGTGCCTATTGACACTGAGCGATCAAAGTACATATAACAAAGTTACATTGGTACCGGTCAGAATTAGCGAGGTTCGAACACGGGTCTCATCGATCGTGAGTTCACGCGTCTTACCGCTAGACCACGGCCGCTCTTGAGACGGATACATTAACCAATAAAGCAAGACTTATATTGACTTATTTAATTAAGTAATTTTAATTAAAATAATGGCTTTCAAGTTGTACGAAATAATTAAGGCATGTACGCTATAGAGGACACGTTAAGTAATATATGTAATCAGAATAATTGCACATTTTCGACATCTCCGACTAACGTATGTGAAAGTGATCAAAATATGCAGTAATTGTACTTATCTCAATTACCGACGATAAAAAATCTAAAGTTCAATTACGATGAACTATAGAAATTGGTTCGTTTTTTTTTATTATGTATAACGTTATTGATAGCAGGTTAGTGTACACGAGAAAGTGAGTTTTCATATATAAGACTTCGCTAATTTAATACGTATAAAGGATGTCCCAAAATTCCACGGTAAGGCGAAATCAGATGATGGGCTAAGGGATAACAGCTACGAGAAAAAAAAATTAAAATAGTGTAAACCGAATTTTTATCAATTTTTGTGTAGTATCCCTTGTAAAGTCATCGGTTTTATCAACTTTTTTACAATACAATACAATTGGCACGTTTTTTGTCCCAACAACTTTTTTAATATCTATAATTTTAAAAATACACAAATACAAATACACAATCTTATTTTATTCAAAATTATTTCTACGAGTAACATAAAAAGTTCCTAAAAAAAACAGTAACTTGAAAAATATTGATCATAACAAAAAATTAATTTACAAAGTAGTACGGAAAATCAATTAAGTTTGTCATTTAACGAGTTCGGGTGCCAACGTTATTTTCGAAGTAATGTTACATGCCGCCGTATTTAAAAGAAGAAATTGGGAGTTTGGGCCCGCATTTATATACTGTTCTCAGATTTGGTACTGCATTGATCTGTCTCGTTTTGATCTTGAGTTGAACAGCGCTCTTAAATAATATGGAGTTTTTTTTAACGCCTGTACCTACTAAGCTAGTACTTATACCACATACACACGTGTAACATTGTTTGAACACAGGTCTCATGGATCGTGAGGACAGTCCTCCACCAATAGACCACGGCTGCTCAACAATTATCTTTTTTTTTAATTTTTATATTGACGCGACATGTGACGTCGACTGGCCTGGTGGTAAGCACAGTGGAGGTCCATGAGCGCCGACGACTAGAGGACCGCGGTACACGGTGGCCCCAGTCGCCGTCACTATGCCGGCCCAAGAAGGTGCTTTTTCACGCTCCGCTTGAAGGATCCAAGGTTGAAGGATTGGGAGAACACGTGGGAGGGCAAAGCATTCCATTTATCTACTTAAATTTTGTCATATTTTTTGCGGTAAATGAGCAAACAATACTCTGCTACCAAGGAGAAATATTAGGCAACTGTCGCCACCGCTATGTCGGCTTGTGTATTGGCAGTACACTCTTCTTGTTATGCTTCGTTGTAACTTAAGTACCTTAAATATAATATGCCAAGTTGTTCCGTGCGTCTATAGTTATACATTTTTGCCTATAAGCATACATAAGTATAGTATATGAATACGGGTCCAAGAAGTCAATGCATAAAAGATACAAGACATTTCACTAAACTTTATATAAAAAATAATTACAATAAAATGTTACAGGTTATTTTACTTCTTTCTAAAGTGTTTTGTTTAACAGTATTAATTATTTTGTGAATGTATATTAACGTCTTAAACTGAAACAAAGGTGGACAGTATCGTATGACATAAAAAAACAACAGAAATTAAATGGTTTAGGATCTATAAACCAGAAATGAAATGAAATTATAATATTTAGCAAGAAAATAAAAAAAACTGTATTAAAAAAACAACGCAGTCTGATTGCTGACTTGCAGTCCAGATTCAGGCAGAGCATGAGCCTTAGTCACGAGGCAATGAACATAATGCAGAGTTGTAATAAAGAACAGAATGTGTACTAACCTAAAAAGAAAATTTAGAGAAATAAGCATATTTTATTTTAAAAACAAATAAAATATATAATAATGCCGATATGTCTGTGAACAATCCCCAAAGAATAATTACTGCCGGCAGCAATCACCTCCGCTATACCGGCTTGAAGAGACGAATGTGCACTATCCGGGTTGCAAGTGCACACTTCTCTCGTTACACTTGGGCACTTACGATACAAACTGTACACGAAACGCGTCATGGTCACCTTACGGGTGTCACTACCCCAGGACGGCCGCGGGGGTCTGGGCCAATAACCATCGTTAGTCTGCTTGTCACTCTTAAACCTTCTTAGACTTTATGATAAAATAATATATTAAGTATTCACGACCTAGGAAATGATCTAAAATTAGCATTAGATGACAAGTTTATGGTTTTCAAATGTGAAGTCGAAAATTATTTGCATAGTTTTATATTTATTGACAATTGCCTACAATGGACTCGAAGTGGCGTGGCCAGGTGACGCCCACGATAAAGATCAAACTTGCAAATGAGATACATTCATGAATTATATTTCGAGATTTTATTTATTAGTTTTTCTCAACGGGCAAATAAAGTACAGAAGTTTGGAAGTCGAATTAAATTCACATGTTTTTGATATAAACGTTTGGAGACGAGAATGGACCCTTTTATCTCACCGCCCGTTTCCCCACATCCATTCTTCTTTTCATTTATACACGTTCGTTGAGGGTGCTCCTCACTACAGATTAAGAATGGTATGAGCTCCATTTCGACACTGCCATATTTCGTATAATCTGTTTCGTTAATTTCCTTTAAAAAGAATATATCTTTCCATTATGAATGAAATTATTAAAAAGTAGTTGCCACTGTATTTTTTTTTTAATTGTAGCTCGGCATGTGACAACACTCCTCTTGATGTAAAGCTAGAGTGGGGTCCATGAATTGAAACAACTGCTACTACAGAGAGAAACCTGTGCGAGCAGCAGTCGTCTCTACTATGCCGGCTTGAGGAGACGAGTACGTACCATCCGGATTGACAGTGCACACTCCTCTCGTTATACCTGGTTACTTTCAAATTATTCCCGACACGTGACAAGATCATTTCACGGGTGTTACATTCAAAAGTGGTGGTACTACCCCAGGACGGCAGACTGGACAAATAACCATCATCAGACTGACTACCGTTTTTATGTAAAATCTTTATAAATATTGATATTTAAGAATAGTAGGTAAATTGATAATGGTTATTAGCGCAGTCTGTCCAATGGCGGAGGCTCTGTAGTCGAAGAGCGGTCACATGATACCGGGCAGTATAAAAAAGTTTGTATAAAAAATCATTAAGGTCAATATTGATGTTTATTGTATAACCCACGGGTTATGAGTTCAACAAATAGTGTGGGCGACCAACGAAGGTTGCTCAAGTACGCGAATTCCACGACTGATTTACGAGCCAAAGCCGTTCTATATTTATGAGATACAATAAGGACCTCGCTAACAGACGCTACACTCTGTAAATAAATATGAACTTGTTACGTTGTGAATTAACTGTATTAATTTCAATCAACTTATTTTTCATAGCAATGGCACTAGCAATAGCTTTAGACAACTAGATGGCGCGAGGTTTTTGGGGTCCTGAAATGATTCAAAACCCTTTTGCAGCGACCGATTTAACCCCGGAGATATTTGTGTGAAAAAAGTTATCACGTGGCAACTTCGAGCGATGCAGGACGGAACCCAATCAAGGCTATAGCTACGAGCTATTGCTTTAAATAATATTAATGAACTGTAACTAAATTATGACGGCAAAAATATATTAATTAAATTCATACATTATTACACTATTTTGAACTTTATTGCATACGAAATACAAATGTAAACAAAAATTAAGTCGAATTAGAATAAAGAGTGGCAACAGCATCGTTAGGAAACTGTTATTCGCACGTAACAAATAATGTAAAGCAGTGCGTCTTTGGAGAAACGGACGCAGGTGCTGTCTGTTGATTGATAGGGCATGGAGATTTATTTTATTTCTCTAATCGTCAACCATTACTGGAACATGAATGGAGAAATATTAAAGATGGTGGACCTTTTGCGGATAAGCGCACGAATAACCGCAACGTTACACGAGCAACAAGTAAAATAACTTGCGATAAGTACGTATCGTGAAATGTATCTACTTTTGATCAGTTGATAGACTAACTTCTCTGCTAATTATTAGAATAGTAGGGATAAGAATAAACAAATCCAAACAAAAGGTTTCATGTTGTTACATGCATTTTTAACATAGATATAATTGATTCAGTTTTCTGAGGCTTTTCTCGTAAGTTACTAAAATACCGGTATTCTAGTCTAATTAAAGTATCAATCAGGTCGGCGTAGTAATTTTTTTTTTTATTTATTCAGATGCTCACTACAAGTAATGGCGTAATGTAATGTAATGTAATGGCGACAGGGTGACCTGTAAGTGGTTCTTGTGTCGTCAGTGCTCATGGACCTGCACTGTGTTTACTACCAGGCCAGTCGAGGTCACAAGCCATGTCATTTATTTATTTATTTATTTATTTATTTTAAAAGCCAACAGCGTAAACCTAGAGTATAACACAAAAAAACTTAGTTTATAAAAATAAGGCTAATGATAGGCTTCACGGTATATGTGATGAGTAGTTGTACAAAGAAAAACTAAAAATTGACACAAAAATAAATCACAAAAAAAAAAAATTTTAAACATAAGTGTAACTCAAAAAAAACACACAAAAAAACTAAAAAAAATAACAATAAAAAAAAAATAATAATAATAAAGAAAGAAAACTGACAATACTGTTAATTATTTGTAATAATATTATTAGTTACAGAAATAAAGCTAAATTCAAACTAAATAAATTCACGCCTGCTACCACTACATACCCACACAAACTAATAATGATAACTAAATAAACAAAATTAAATAATAATATAATTAAATTAAATTAAAAATAATTAAATAATTAAATAATAAAAATAAACAAAAATAACATAAAAAAAATCAATACAAAAACGTATGTGTAAATGCGATGCGGTTGTGCGCTGCGGGAATTCGCAAACGCACTATCTTATGACAGTAAATGCTTTAATTTTGAAAGATATGAAGCTAATGAAGATATCTAAGTAGCTATATTCATAACTTTAACAAAAGCACTAAGCTCATCGTTAAACGACTCAATCGTTGATTGCAAGTCACGGTTTTAATGCTTGTTAGTAATATAATAGATATGATTTTATGTGACAATTATTATTAAGTTATTAAAACCGCGTCTTAATGAGACCGGGTTTGCATTATGTCTATAAAATTTTAGAAAGTTAAGTACTTTAGGTATATAAACCTACAACAGTAGGTAAGTTAATATCCGATTATTATGTTTTGAATGCATTATTAGTAAAGGTTATACACTTTTAAAATAAATAATCAAATGCACAAATTACACTATTTTTTGCAGTACAAAACATATTTTAAGGATGCCAGTTTATTATATTAATTTGCATGAAACATAATTAAAATTATAACACGACATAATTGTTATGTTTTTAAAATTGCCACCTTTTTCGCTATAAAATTATTATACATTAATGTAAAACAGAGAAAATGTTAAAAGGGCGTCAAGGTTTTAAAGTGTGCAGTACGAAAAATTTAGGAAAAGCATAATTTAGGAAATTGTGAAGGGAATGATGAAGTAAATAAATTTCTACAGACAGCAGTCGCCTTCGCACGCCGGCCTGAGGATACGAATGTGCACCATCCAGATTGACAGTGCACACTCCAGGTATAACTGGCAGCTTCCAAACCGAATATAAATTGTAACAGCATCACTGTCATTTCTAAATATAAATACTCGTAGATATGTTATTCATTAAATAAAGGCCGGACCACATATGGGCGTGTCGTGGATGACAGACGCATGTGGCCTGACCATAAATATCGGTTCAACGTTCAAAGATGACATATATTTAACATATTTTCTCTAATTTACCTGATATATATTTTTATAATGGAATTCTTTGTGAAATAATACTATAGTACTATACTATCTCAGGAAATAATACTATATGTATTAATCGAGAAGTAAAAGCAAAAAGTCCTCATAAATAGTAACCGACCACCTCGATGTTAGCACTTAGTTTTATAAATAATTCAAACTGTTTCACCTTTTTCAATACTCTCTCCTATAAATTATACGACAAATTATTTTATATGAATAATAAATTCTTCTATGTATATTATGTAGCATTAATAATTTGATAGTTTGAACAATTTTCACGAAATTACGTGTGAACTTCGACACATTTATTTTAAGAGTAAAGTAATTCTCAAATTACAAATAGATTTTACTCTGTCCGTGTAATAGGTACTGTTGACAAAAAAAATACAGGAACTATAATATTAAAATTTACTCAGTATTAATGTGGGTGAACAATAAAATATTTAATTAATTATTATATAATACAAACAGATGGTCAACTAAAAATCAAATCAATTAATTCTGCCTTTGTAATTATAATAATATTGTATAAATTAGATCAATCAGGAAACATAAATCTAATAATAAATATAAAGAGAGAAAATCTTTTATTATCTATAAACGGGCAAGTTATAAAAACATTAATTAAAAAATAATAATATGAATAAAGGAGAAAGTGACCGAACAGATTTTTCTATTATTGTGTAAACTACAATAATTCTAACTTAACAAAATGACAATTTTCTCTAAATATAGAAAATGACTGCGACATATTTCGTTTTTAATAGTAGTCCAGCCAGCATGTCACCTCACTACGTCTATGTTACACTCGAGGAGCTACACTGTTACACGTGCTATCACAGAGACACCTTTCTCTACAGAACACTCTCTAAGAGGCTAGCCTGGTACATACTCGCTTCTACACGTCTACGTCTACGTCTTAAGGTCCGAT
This sequence comes from Tinea pellionella, assembly GCA_948150575.1. NCBI lineage: Eukaryota > Metazoa > Arthropoda > Insecta > Lepidoptera > Tineidae > Tinea > Tinea pellionella. The sequence goes on from OX411258.1 coordinate 6,511,114, forward strand.
TCCGCGAGCCGCGGCAGACTGCAGACGGAAGTGGCAAAACAATTGCAGTGGTCTCGCACCTTCAAAACATAACATCAACATTTATTTTTTTTACTAACTAAAAACTCAATAAAATATTCGAGCCGTTCTCTTCTGACGGTACAAAAGTTTTAAGGCATAAAGTGTAATGGCGGTGAGTGCCAACAAGAAGCGTCGATTAGTAACCTCACTTAAGGCTTTTATGTTACTCAGCTAAAACATACATTGACTAGTAAGTAGTAGCCCCACGGTTCTTGAAAACTATAATCTTTAAACTTGCCTACATTGATATTCCTGGTAAAATTACAAAGAGTCTAATTTGGAGACATAATAACTTCCGCAATTAGGTTGGACTTTACGGACTGAAATTTCTTTTAACGTTGAATCGGATGTGTGAGCTACAATAAGAAAAAAGGTTCTACAAGGGAAAGCCCATAAAACCGAAATATCGCCTAATACGTCACCTAAAATTAGAGTCTAGATGTTTTAAGAAAAAAAAAACCGAACGAAGTTTATAACCCAATATGATAACCTTAAAAACTAGTAAAATTGTTCGGTTGTTTTTCTTAGACCGGACAGACATTTAAAAAAACCGGTCAGAAACCGGACATTTGGAAACCCTAGACCCAGGTTCGAGTATATCTATAATCATTACAGCAAGGACGAAGAAACTGAAATAGATCCCGTTAATTTCTTAACATAGTTAAGGGCAGTTTTGTTACCTTTCAAAAACTAACCAAAGGGACGAATAACACCTCAGTCTCTCCATAAAATCCTATTTTTTTTTCAGTTAAAACTAGCTCGCGATAAGTTATTTTCAGACGAAGGATTGCTTTCTAACAAAGTTACAACACAAATTGCCTGAGGCCTAGGGTCTCAGCTAAGACACAGCGATTTGTACATAGAAGTATACTCAAACATAATGATACACCTCAGAAGATAGCACTTCTACTTTTAATTAATCCTAACTATTATGAATATTTAAAAAAAAACTAAGCATGAGAAATGGAACATCACTAGCTACCGCTTTCGTGTTCGGAAGCTTTCGGGTCGATAAACACATCGGGCTTGACCTAATGAGTCTCACCAAATACCACACACGATGGAACGAATTGATGAAAAAATACTTATTAATACCGGATTCAAGTGTACGAAGGTTTGAGTCTCGTTTGATTTTGCTTTATAACCCGATTATTTTGTAACCCGAAGAAAGTTGAACATTAATGTTTTAAATATATAAATATCTTGATGATCACATACCATATACAATGATGCCTGATCCCAAATTAGGGTACTGAAACTCGAAAGGGTACTCACCTGTGCTATGAAAATGAGGACAAAAACAACACAGAATCTGTGTCGCTTATTGTAAAAGTGGTGACTAAAGTTTTACATCACTATTAAAATGTGTTAAAAAATTACTTATTAATTTTCTTGAGTTGGACATAGAGGTCACAAAGGCACTGGGTCACAAAACAGAACAGCGTTCGATTCGTATTCGTGAAGTACTCGCTGTACTAGTGAACGTTAAGATTAGTTACACATCGTTAATTAATTTTTTTAAAGTAATATTTTGTTACAATTACGTCTAATTTGCGCGGGCATTTTAAATGAAAGTTTGAACTACGTTTGTATTTCTCATCATTATTAATTATTAATTATTTTTTATAAAATGATTGATATAATATTTCATTTGATAGCGAAAGCTTAATATAGAAATCTGGTTTATTTTAATTAATGAATACTAAAATATAATAGGATATATTTTGTTATGATGTTATGAAATCAATCAATCCTACAACAGATATACAACTCGTCTAAACCTAAGATTATATTAGGTAAGTACACACTGTGTATATGCAATCCTAAAATATACTACATGTATAGAGGATACAAAAAAAAAAACTTAAACATGAAAAAGACTTTTAATATAAAAAAGTATTATTATTTTATCTATTAGTATAAAAATGACTGATCATAAACAGCGGTCATAGGGTAATGGGTTGACCTTTGTCTTAACCTTTGATCTTGGTGCTTAAAGAACCTCGCAAATTCTCTTTCCCATAAACGCTTTATGAAAACACTACACGTGTTTTGTCTCAATTACACTTAAACTTTCTCACTAATGCAACTTAAAAAATATATTTAATTTTATCAAAATCCTGGTATTAAATTAGTTAGATATTAATTTAGAAAAAATTTCGCAAAATTTTCGTGACGTCTACCGCGGGTCGCTTGCCGTCGCGATCGGAATAAAATAATAAAAAATTCTTAAGATAAAGTATATTAATTAAGTTAAATAGGTGTTACTATTTTTCTAATATTTATCTACGAAAGAACGATGAAGGAAAAACAAATATAATGTCACTAATAACCAAAATAAATAAATAAAATAAAAAATAAAAATAAAAAAACACTTTATTGCACACATAAATCGTACATAGGCGAGCTTAATGTCTTTGGCATTGTCTACCAGCTAACCTTTGTTGGTGTGAGCGGAGTGCAATGAACAAGATAGGATAGGAAAATCAAAATAAATAAATAAGTAAACATATAAGTATATTATAACAAATACATTGCATAAAATACATAAGGATATACAAATAAATAAATAATATAAACAATATAGAGTAGGAAAAAAGAAAGAAGAGTTACGGGTTGTTCTGATTTGAAAGAAAGTATTTGGTAAACCTATTTTTAAAAGTTTGATATGATGGAGCTCGTCTAAGTGTCAGTGGAAGCATGTTCCATTGCCGTGCTGCTGATACGGAATTTTAATCTGGTTATTTTGCATTGAACGGAGCGAACGGTCATGAGAGAGAACCAACATAAAAAAATCGGACGAAAAAAGATAAATTAGTGAGAAAAACACAAGATGAAATGGGAAAAGTGTTAAAGCAAAAGGTGATAATACATTTTATAGATATTTGTTGAAAACCCGACGAATGAATCAAATAAAACATGATAATCACCTCTCCATACTTTAAAAGTTTTATTATCCGCAAACGCTTGTAAACTATTAAATATATTGTACAATAAAATATCGTATGTTGTTTTAACTGACTTTTAAACTTCTTGGGATGACAATTTCTTGTAAATTGCATTTACTAATGAAACGTCTATTCTGTTGTTTTTTTTTTAAATCATAGACATTGAGAAATGTACCTATATTAACAAAATTTTGGTACCGATCAGCGTGATTTGAACTCGGGTCTCATCGATCTTAAGTACACGCTACAGCTAGACTATGGTCGCTCTTAGTATAATTAATATAATGAAAGCAAATAAAGAAGTTGAATAGATTTTTGTTTTTGCGAGAGACTCTACACCCACTGTGATTAAATTCGCACTTGATATAATTTTGTTAAAAAAAGAGCGACAAATGACGTATAATATGTCATTTGGAAAGGGCCGGTGTTGGGAGATTAAAAATAAAGGAGAATGCCCATTCGCCTGAGAAAAATGGGTCCAAAATATTTTTCTTGAGTCAATAAATCTACTTCCTTATTACCAATCAGTTTAAAAATTTTCACCCGGATTATTGAGTAATTAGATGGTTTCTGATGTACTATTTGAGGTTATATGCTTCAATGATTAAAGATCAGATATGTTTTTATGTAATTAAACATTGTCTATTGATTGGATTGATGTGTTGATATAATTAAAATTAATTAATAAAAAAATTTAATAGAATATTGTTTTGTTACCAAACTATTAGGTATCAAGTGGGCCCAAAAATGGTCATTATCCCTTAAAAAATAAATATCACAAGTGTCGGAAAGGCAAGATCTTCCTCAGTCTGATTGACCAAATGCACAGAGATAGGAAGCAACCTTTATAGACTTGAGGAGAGTAATATAGTAGTAAAATGGTCGTGGTGAAGCTGGTATCTAGAGTTAGACAGGGACATAGGTTTGTGGTTATTTTGATATACACATTAATTCATAATCTAAACATTATTTTTACCTGAGTAACACCATGCGGGCCAAATGACTGCGGCCTCGGCGTCCAGTTCGCGCGAGCGTCCCGCAGTCGCTGACAATGAAGCGAGCATCAGCGCGGCTCGACCGCACCTCTCATCCGCTTGCGAATAACTCGCGATAATCGCATCGCCATTCAGATTTTCACACTTAGCCTAAGGACAATTAATTATCCGGTTTAATTTAAATAAGTTACTGTTACATAGCTTTATGCTAAAATATCAAGTTTAATAAGTATTGCTATGGTGACATCTTTGATATGAAAATTAGCAATAAATCGCTTTATACCGCTGAAATATTACTTTAACAAAAACAACAAATCAACATAAATCTCGATGCGCCTAAGTTTTATGTTTCTAACATTAATTACAGGTGTACTCGGTCCAAGTTCAAATAGAGTTACATTCCGACATGCGCGCCGTCACCAGTGAACCGTGAACGCGAAAACATTTATACAAAAAATTCTGACAAGTGTCAAACAAAAAACTAGTCAATTTGAAAAAAGAAAAAGAAAAAAATCTGTCGCACCTGCACCCACAGTTTTGAGAGGAAAACCTTCTTAGTTACATTTGAAAGAAGTATATTTTAAACAGTATTTTTTATTACAACCTGTTTCGGGTTAAATACAGTCATGCGGAAAGAGTTTACGAGTATAAATGTCGTTCCGAAATCAATCACCACGGTTCAATTGATCTTGACTTTTAGAACAAATTTGAAAGTTTCAAAACGTCTCTTGGACTTCGAAGAACTACAAATTAAACAATGTTAATTTAAAGAAATAAAATATATATATACTTAACAAATTATAATAATTGTTATTATTTTTATGAATACACTTGATTCATGCATTAAGTCAAGTGAAGAAAGAATGTTCTAATTTCAAAGTGGCCTCTAGATTGCACGAACGATCGCCTGAGGGCTTGTTCTGTGCGCCAGGTGTTGCGACCGCGCTTCGGAAAGCTTGTAACAACAAGCAACAGTATACTTTTATAATTATAACCTTTATTATTTAAGCAGCAAGGTTTATTTTACGTGTGTAACGAGTTTTGTGGTCAAGAGATAGTTCTGAAACACAGTTGCTCGTCAATTGTAGGTAATTGAGGCTTTTTTCCGAACATCCATTAGAGACGCGACACGCGAGCGGTCGAGGTGACAGTGCATATACAGGTGTTACTAAATATATATTATTACTACCTACATAATATTTAAATATTATATTAGAGTAAAAATATAAACTTATTAAGGTTTTTAAAATAAATCAAATTAGGTAATTAGTTAAAGCGATAAATAAAATTTACAACAAACACCGTTATTTATTTAATTCAGCCAGATACATGATGTTAATAAATTAAACTTAATATCAAAATAATAATAATAAAATAACATTGAACCAAATAAGGCGTTTGAACTACAACATCCTGTATCTTTTGTGCGGATAGGTAGCCTCGTGTAGAAAGCGGGCAGCTGAGCCAATTACGTGCCGTGGTAAGTAACTGTCGCAGTTCGACCACCCTCGAAAGAAACTACAATACATAAATAACATGAACCTGACAATTACTTACCAACTCGCCGCACTAGTGAAGGGCGAACAATAAGATCCGCCATATCGATAGTATTACATAATTTGAATTATTGTTTAAAGATCCAACTCAATTCCAGAATTTTAGCGAACACCAGTTGTCCACAAAAAAATACTATTATTTGAACAATCAAAAACAGCAGGAATAAAGTTCATAAGGTACTAAACAATCCCAACTCAGTCCGGGCTGTGTGCGTGTTAAATAAAAAAATACTTTAATGTAATAAAAGGTGAAATCGAAATATCCAAACGTAGCCCTAAAGACACTCGATAGATAATATCGATAAACCAAATCTCCCAGATTTAAAATTTACCCAATGTCATTCAAAGGTTAATTTGAAGTAGATTTATTTTCTACACTGAATGCAACAACTGTTTCTGTAATCGATTCTGTTATCGTGTTCTCGATTCTAGGATTGATATCGGAAGATATTCCAGTCGTGATCTAACTGACAGCTTTAATATGAATACCTCTTTGAACTCGGTAGGCGCTGTATTAAAACAAGAATAAAACCACGGCTCTTGTTTTTTTTTTCTTTGTAATAAGACATTTTTCTTTAAAAGTTCCATAATTACGCGTAAAATATTAGAAAAAAACACCTCTGCCAAAATATTAACGTTAGTCAATTAATTGTGACAAATTAATATGAATTAATAACGATATTAACAAACACATTTTTCGAACATCGTTAAACGGGCGTGCGTTGAAAAATATATTCATTAATTCAAAACAGTTCACACATTAACCGGTAATATACACAACCATATATCACAATCTTTTTAATTATTCATAAATATTGGCATTCATTTATCGATATACATTTGGAACATCACTTATTTTATTCACATTTAAACAATTCTTTTATTTTAAAAACAAATAATACAAATAAATAAACAATATATATAAAAATATAGTATCTTGTGTACAATTATGGATAACGTTACTTTAATTATACAAAAAACAAATCGATCGGAAATCGAACCTGCGACCTTCGGGCAGTCTAACATGATAGTACGCTAACCACTGCAAGGTTGGCGACAGGAATATGACATCTGAAATCTCAAATAAGAGTTCCTAAAAACGTCTAGAAAAACGTAATTAGATTCAAGAAATAATTGTAGCATAGAGGCATTGGCAATTCTTGTATACTGTCATAATTCTATTCATATGCCAAAGTTAGTACCAGAAGTATCAACTCCTGTCTTCCAGCAATGGACATAGTTTATTAGCTATCTATATATGAACCGTAATCTAACATAATTAATGACTATCCGTTCGGGTCGAAGGTAACATGTCGGCTAAATCAAAGCTATCATTTAAGACCGGTTAATGATAATGATTTATTTTGCCGAGCGAGCATGGACTAATAAATTATTGCTAGCTTGTTTACTTAATACCGTTGACCACACAGATTTCAGGGAGCTGTTACGGACCACATTTGGTATTCAATAATTTGATTTGCTTTGTATAAAACATGCCGTTACTAGTAAAACAAGGCATGTATTAATTTTAAATACAGTATTTATTTTAAGTACACTATATTCATACAATGTTCTTTAAAATCCAATCCAATCGGAGATTTGCTTAAGCAAGTATTCCATCCGCTTTTCGCGATTATTAGAATTTGCCTTGTCAACCAACCAACTGCTGCCAACCTAAATTTCACTTAATATCAACCTAAGTCCACGAATTGATTGATACGATTCAGCTCTCGGGAATGAACTGATAGAATCTAGAACAATTGGACTGATCCTAAAGCAAACTTGATTAAAATACTATCTCCGTTTCTACAAGAAACCCTTTAATTAGTAAACATATAGAAACACTTTCAAATTACAAAAGAAAAAAAGGTAATTAACTACAATTATTAATACATACATCTAAGTTTTGTTTTTCAAATCGAAACCATAGTTTTTAGAACTTCATCAAAATGATTGATGGGGTGCTGTAAACAGAGATAGAACAATAGTAATGCGACCATCAACGTACCGACCAATTAATGATGATATCATGTAATGAATCATTAATTTAAACTTTTATTTACATCATCAGTCATGTCTTGATACGTTATAAACGTAATCATTACTGTAATCTTTATAGAAAATGCAACGAACATAGACGTTTAACGAAAGGGGGAAAATCGAATACGTTTTTCGTGTAAAAATATATATCAAAATTGCCGATTACAATAATGCAAAAATCTCACCAAATAAGCCGACAGTTACATTTGCATATAGGCAAATACACTGCCTAACCTCGAAACTAGAATACTCTGGACAATAATGAGTCTCAAATAACAATAAACAACATTAACAGAACAATAATCGGCATATGACAACACTGCGCCTGACATTAAGCCTCCAATTGGTACCACAGAGAAATCTCTGCAGGCAGCAGCTATGTCGGCTCGAGGAGACGAATGTGCACCATCCAGTTTGACAATGCACACTCCCCTCGGTATACGACCTGGCTACTACCAAACTAAACCTGATAGGCGACTAGTTCCCAAGGCCTATCATTCCTAAAATTTTATGTTATTATTATTATATAATATCATTTCAAAAAACAAGCCAGACGTGTCTTAATTTACAATACCAACATAATATCAACAGAATTAAATTCAATATCATAAATATAACTTATCTATAATATTGCTTCTATAATTCAATTACATTTTATAGTCCTATCTTCGTCGTAAAACAATCAAAGAAATCGCGTTTAATTCTCTATAAATAAACATATATCAGTGCTCACGCACATCTCACGAATACGCTTTTCTCCTTAGAACAAGATCTAGGTATCCTAAAGTTTATCTACACTTTGGAATCTCTATGCACATTTGAAATAAACAATATTATTTTCAGTTTTCTTAATAAAATATTATTTAAATAATTATCGATAATAAAATTTATATACATCACTAATGAAACATAAATGTTGGTGACAAATATTTAAACATTATTATATTTAGAAAGGTATGTAATAACTACTAATAAACAAAAGGTTAACAAATAGTTAAATTAACCGAAACTAATTTTAAAACAAAATGTCAAAACTATAACTTATAAGAGCATTTTAATACATTCACACTTCATAACACGAAAAACACAAATTCTATAATAAACTGTTATTCGATTCAAAAGCAATCTTGCGATTCTAAACTTTAGTATGTAGAAAATAGATAAAATGTTTGAATGAATTGCTTGTTACTTGTAACACGTAAGCGAAACGACTAGTATTTTCTGAAGAAAGGTAAATGACAGGTCGCAATAAGGTTGTATAAAGGTCGACGTGCAAATATATTACTTATTATAAACATAACATAAAAAAAACAAGAGGCTACGATATTACTTTTAAAATAGAAAATTGACACTTATTGCATTATGTCAAAGACAAAATTATTATGAGACTTCCTAAAGCTTGGCGTCTACTAGGGGCGCACCGATTCGAATTACAATAAAATTTCACCATATTTCCAGATCAGAAATTCGCTTGAGCGATGGCAGACGCGATTCGGCTCGACTCCTTCCTAATGGACGTAGTTTCATAGCAATCGAGACTAGTGGACGCCACTTCATTTATTTGTTTGCTATATTTGCTTTTATGTTGCAATATATTTTTTTAAATCTATCTATTTTGCTATAGTACACGATTTTGTTTTGCATGATATTTTTCATTAAAACTTCGAATTAGTTAATAGGTTTATTTATTTATCGCTAGTTTAAAATAATTGCGTGAGACCCCTAACCAACTAACCAGAAAAGAGCATATAGAAAGAAGGAGGGTTCAGAAAAGAACTAAACGAAAATAGTGAAATATCAGTAAAGTAATATAATTAAATAAAAACAAAAGGTATTAATAACTACTTAAGTAATAAATTAAACGTCTCATTGAAATAATAAATATTTATTATAGATGAAGATATGTACATATTTTTATTTGCGGTTGTTTAGCGGAGGCTGTAAGGAACAATGGCTCATGTAGAGCGAGGATGCGTTGAGGTTACGACAAGGTTACGCCCTTTTGTATTTTAATAACATTACGTGATAACTGATAATATACCATAAAAATACGTACGTAGGTAATTGTTTTCCTGATTGTACGCGTTTATGACGAGACGCCTCGGTTAATAGGACGAGATCGTAATTAATTAGATAAAATGTATTTTTTCTTCTTTATAAAGCATATATTATATATAACTTCAAAAAAGACACACTCCAAACAGACAGAAAACAGGTTTCACACAATTCATCCCCTTATTTTCCACCCTTAGAGATGGATTTTTGTTCTAAATTTAAAGAAGACCAATCACGAGATATAAATGCCTATCCAACAAAATAAGAATCAAAATCGGTTCATAAACTGGAAATCAAGTAACATAGTCCCAAAAAATAAATGAAACAGTTAAATTGATAACCTCCATTTTGAAACCAGTTAAAAATGCAATAAAGGAAGACGTTAAATTTTACGATTCCAAATCAGCTACAAGTCAAAAAAGGTCATTTTAAAACATGACGATAATTTCAGCAATATTATAAATACAACTGAAAAAGATTTTTACATAATAATAGAGTCGATTTACAACAGTTTTTGTTTACAAAATAGTTCCAATTTTATTCTTATTCGCCACAGTTACATTTTGCCACAGCACTTTTTATCTTAATAAATATCAATGCATTAAATTGTATAACGTCTATAATTTTAGGGTAGAATTATTGCTGCAAAAAGTGCGTACAGTCTAGTTTAGTCTCGTGGAGTCTGTTTTCATCGAAACAACCAAACAAATTTTTAAAAAAATCTAAATTATTTTTCTAAAATCAAGTTGTTTATCTTTGTTTTCGACCGCGATTTTCCGCAATGTAAATTATTTAAAAACTCGTGACAAAACAAAAATATGTCGAAGCCACAGTAACCCAGTCCCAAAGCGTTGTCTTTATTTGTATAGAGAGCGCGGAGGCTTTGTCCGAATGTAAATGATCTTATTGTCTTGTCTTCAGCAAGGACAGGTCCTGACCGATCGACCTCACCGACCTCTCTGTATCATTGGCCAGAAGGTCACTTTTTTCCATAAAAAGTGCAACGTTTTGCTGCTATAGTTACATTGAAAGCTAGGCTACATGTTAATGTATAGTAGGTACTAGCTCTGGGTTCACTCAGCAATGATAATTGTGTTTTATTTATTCAATATATCAAACGTGCATATGTAGCCTAATTTTTAATGAATTCTAAGTTAAAGTTAAGATAGATAGCGGTCCATAAACGGAAACAATCGCTACCATAAGGAAAAAACACGCAGCAGATGCTTTTGTTGAGACGGATGCCCGCCATCAGTTGACGAAAAAAAAAACAAAAAATAAGTGAATTGATTTATTTTATGCATCGGTAAATCTTTTTCAATTACCCATAACCTCCAAATTGCAATAGTCACGGCATCACATGCCCTTTGTCAGTTAACATTGACCCAGACATCGATTTCACATTATTATGGAATTATCCATCAACTAATGTAAAACTGGTTATAAAATAAACTATACAGCTCCCAAGATTAAATCTGAGCATTCGATATCCGTATTTAATTGGTTAATTACTGAATTAAATTATTAAATCAGGCATCTGAATATAAATTTAATGACCCGTTTGAATCAGATTGGTAACGATACGAAAAAGTAACGTAATTTCTCCAATTTCTTTCTGGTATTTTGAAATATTAATTTATTATTACTAAACGTTATTAATATCGGCAACGTTATTCATATTTAGCGGTATATTTTGTAACCTTTGCCAGAATTTCGATACGAAATTTAATTAGTTTATAATTTAATTAGTGCATAAAAAACGACTTTCCCGTATGCTACGGCTCCACCTTCATCTTAACGCGTTAATTAGTACAATAATTGATGTATTACGTTAATGCGGTCAAGACTTTAACATTAACGCCAATTAACGTTAAACGCTAAAGCTTTATTAACGTAGTCATAGTTTTTTTGTCGTATTTTTTAACGCGCTAAAAATCTATTGAATAGTTAAGACCCCTACCGTCCCTAGGCAGTAAGTACCACTTCCAAGTGAAGTGGCCTCTCGTTTCTGTCAGCTTGGAAGTTACTGGACATGCCGACAAGAATGTTCACTGTCTTACTGAATTGTGATTACTCGTATAATCAAGCTGGCATAGTGGAGATGACTGCTCGCTGCAAACATTTCTCTGTAGTATCATTTGTCTCTCCTTCATTGATAGCAGTCAAGTTTAACATCTAATGTTGGGATACTATAAAAACCTATTAAAAAAAGTGTATAAAAAATATATATGTGGTTTGAAAGATGATGTAGTGACGAGGATTGAGAAAGGAATGCTTCGATGGTTTGGGCACATGGAAAGGATGAATGAAAGGAGATTGACGGAAGGAATATATAAATCTGACGTGAATGGATGCGTTAAACAAGGCAGACCCAGAAGGGTGTTTTCCGATCAAATCGGAGACATCCTTATGAAAGCTGGGCTGCCTAGTGTCCATAACCGTCGGGCGTGCATGAAGAGAATTGTGGATGTGAAGGAAGCGAGGGTGTTGTGTCAGGATCGTGTTCCGTTGTCTCTGCCTATCCCTGTGGGAAAAAGGCGTGACAATTAGAGTATTGTATTTGTATATACAGGGTGAATTTTTCAAGTGGGCTTTCATGGCGAAATCCTAAACTATAAGAGATATCGAAAAATGCTGAAAGGAGTCTCGATGCCGATTTTGATGAAAACTAAAACTGCATTATTAGATTTTTGATAAATCCATTTTCCTGGCCAGGAATCGAACCTGTTGATTTTGAAAAAATAAAAACACTCTGTATTTTTGCACCATCCGATAGTGTTCCCGATAAGGATCAAATTCTGGTAAGTAATGATATACGGCAAACCAAAGAAAAGTGTTGATTTTTAACAAATTGTCTCATATTTCCATGTATTTATACATTACCTACTACATTTATTATGTTTTGATTTAAAATCTCGCGCTCTTCGAGGTTAAAAGCCATGATTAAAAAGAAAGCAATTGAAACGTAGGTAAAACAATAAATTAATTTTTAAGGTCCTGTGCCGTGGCCGGCTAGGTCGCCTTTAGATAATTTTTTCTGGGGGCATGTCATAAACGAAATTTACAAATGTACGTACAATGAAATTGATGACTTAAAACTAGCGTTAGGGAATATTCTGAATGGAATCAATAACCTTGTGATGTGGAATGCAGTACACTCCTTGAGGCGTCGAGTTCAGCTATGTATTGAAAATAATGGCTATCATTTTGAACAATTGATTAATTAAGATTTAATTACTTAATGTTAAAAAAATAAAACATTATTTTGCTAAAAATCAAGACTTTCCTTTCATTAGACCTCGAAGAGCGCGAGATTTTAAATCAATATGATGATTTACAATTATCATAAATTATAATAAATGTTATCAATGTACCGGTAATGTATAAATACATGGAAATAAAAGACAATTTGTTAAAAATCAACACTTTTCTTTAATTTGCCGTATATCATTACTTCCCAGAATTTGATCCTTATCGGGAACACTATCGGATGGTGCAAAAATACAGAGTGTTTTTATTTTTTCAAAATCAACAGGTTCGATTCTTGGCCGGGAAAATGGATTTATCAAAAATCTAATAAATAATACAGTTTTAGTTTTCATCAAAATCGGCATCGAGACTCCTTTCAGCATTTTTCGATATCTCTTATAGTTTAGGATTTGGCCATGAAAGCCCACTTGAAAAATTCATCCTGTATATTTATGTATAATTAACGCTGATATATACATGACTAGTACATTATAATAACAGATGTATTATGTAAAGCAACAATTATATTAGTTATAAGTGGGACGAATCGCATCGTCAGGATTCTAATAGGAAGGAAGACCCCTTTTAACTCGAAATAATAATTCGAAATTATTCGTTTGTTATACAAACCCTATCGCGTTTCGGGGACAGTTTCAAATTAGCCAGGTATAACGAGAGGAGTGTACTTTGTCAATTTGTTGGTGCATATTCGTCTTCTGCCGAGATTTATGCTATTGTAAGCAGTTGTTTCCGTTCATGAACCGCACTGTAGCTTTACATCATATGTCGAGCTAAGATAAAAAAATGCAAGAAAAATCAGGCCTACAAGACGCGATCACGTTGCCTGAAAAAATACGCGTAAAATTACAAAAATAGTTTTCAATATTTTTAGGAATGTATTTTTGTGTGAGTGAATGTACACGTAGTTTGTATTTCGAGCAATCGATTTCTGGACCGCATACTTGAAACAAATTATTCGAGTTTAAAAATCGAGTTAGTGAAGTTGCTATCAGTAAGGAGCTCGTGACTAGCTGGTGGAGTCATGACGCGGTCTGGCCAAGCGACCTTCGTCCGCTGGGTCACGGTAGGTCACGCACGAACGTTTGCCACTGTTTACACTCATTTATATAACTGACAATACGCATTTTTTTTACATTTATTTAAGAGTGGTAGGCAGACTGATGATGGTTATTAGCAGTCTGCCGTCCTGGGGTAGTACCACCACTTTCGAATGTAACATCCGTGAAGTGACTTTGTCGCGGTATCACAATAGGAGTGTGCACCGGTCAAGCTGAATGGTGCATACAGGTCTTCCCAGGCCGGCAGAGCGGAGGCGACTTCTACACGTAGAGATTTATCTGTGGTAGCAGTTGTTTCACTAGCTTTACATAAGACGGAGTGTTTGACCTGTACCAATGTTAAATGTACTTTGGTCGATCAATAATCGCTTCTGCTATGTCGGCTTGGATTGGGGAGACGAATGTGCACCATCTATTGACAAGGCTAACTTTCAAGCTGATGCCGAAACGCGAATAAGATGGTCGCACTGATTCCACAGTGGTAAAACTATCCTAACGAAGCAATACAAGTCTATATTGAGCTCAGATCGCCATATTTAAGGAAAGATTGAGATACCGGCCCTAAGAGCATAAGTTCTAGATACCAGAAATTCTCGAAATTGGATTAAAAGCAATACGAGTATAACATAAATTTAAAGAAATTATTCAAATTATATTCAAACAATGGAATGTTAAGCTACCCGTAGAAGAGAAAATACACAAATTAAAAATTCAAAATATAAACAAAAAAATTTAACATAAACATAACAATAAAAGGTAACCGATCGACTTTTCCCCAATAGAATTAGACAATAAAGTAGATAAAATTCAAAAAACATAGAATAGAGACATTGAACCACCTTAGAGGACCAGATTCAAACCCACGTACTATAGACAAAAACATCAGATTCTTTACGAGGTTTTGTCATTATGTAGATATGTTTATTTGAGCTCCCACGCGGAGTATGGCTCGTGCCACTAGTATAGCGACAACTTTACAAAACGTATTAAGAACTTCATAATAGAATATATTATAATTTTCCTACGCAAAAATAAACCTATTGTTAGGTGAAAATAAATAATGATACGTTTAAATTTTATATACTTAACAAAAAACTTCACCTACATAAATAATGATCAATGTAAAATTATGTTAAACGGTGATAACCTGTTAGAAGGTACTTCGAAAGTGACCATGATCTAGTGGTAGAACACGTGAACTTACAATCGAAGAGACCCGCGTTCGAACCTCGCTATACTCTGACCGGTATCAATGCAACTATGTTATAATTACAAGTGCACTATTAAAGAGTGGTAGGCAGACTGATGCCCTAATAATCTGCCGTCCTAGAGTAGTAACACCCGTAAAGTGGCCTTGTCGCGTTTCGACATCAGAAAAACGAGAAGAGTATGCAATGTCAATCTGGACGGTGCACATCGCCTCCTCAAGCCTCAATTTGTGGACATTGGTACTGGTCAGAAAGGACGACAGACTGGGCTAATTAACCATTATAAGTCTGCCTATCACTTGAACATAACTATAACGAGAGGACTGTGCACTGTCAATCTAGATGGTACATGCTCGTCTCCTCAAGCCGGCATAGTCGACTGCTACCCGCACAGGTTTCTCTGTAGTAGCAGTTGTTTCCATTCATGGACCGCACTCTAGCTCACAATCATCATAGCAGGTAATCACAAGTAGATGTCTGTAGGCAGCAATTGGCGGTCTTGGTACACCGTGCAGGTTTACAAGACATGCAAGAAAAAGATGTCAAAATTAAATTTTAGCATAAAAAACTAATTCATTTAAATATTAGTTTAAATCGACGAAAGCTAATACAGGTTATTATTGTTAGAAATATAATATGAAAGAAAAAATGTAATAATTCATACGAACTGTGTGTGGTCAATAAATAGTTTTAAAAAACCTCTATGTATTCAAAGTTAATACCATAAATAAGTCAACGTATGGTAATTTGAACTATAGAAAATAATTTACATAATTGTTAATAAAAATTATTGTAAAATAAGAATGGTTTATGTTAAAAAAACTATAAGTCCAATAGCAATACCCGTATTTTTAAACTTTCTACAGATTTCATAGCCATGAATTGACCTGATCGCGGATGTGTCCTTTCAACCTGGATGGCGCACGTTTGTCTCATAAAGCCAGCATAGCGGAGGCGACTGCTGCCTGTAGACATTTCTCTGTGGTAGATATTATCTGCACTCAAATCCCACAACTTAGCTTCGGGCTGAAATTAGTCACATACCTATAAAAAAGGTGTTCCTTGTCGTCGTTTTGTACGCATCTTGTTCTGCTTGTATCACCCGTACGTTTGATTTGCTTTTCTTAAACGCGATTATATAAAAATGTAATGTTCCGTAAAAAAATTACGATACTGAAAAAATGCTTAAAACACCGATAAGGAATAAAAAGTAACAGGTTAAATTTGACACGGTAAATTCGACTACAGTACGTTGTGATAAAGTATAAATTTGCCAGTACAAAGTGGACTTTACGACGTTTTATAGTTTTAAAAAAATCTATAAATGTGTTTAGGAAAGAGGTCATGTGATAATATGTTTCACTTTCAGCCTGAGGTCGCGCGGAAAATAGTTTGCACGAAAAATATCTACAAAAATACAAAAACAATACAGTAAATAATGTTTATTGTACAATCACAAAATAATTTTATATTTACGTCATGATTTTTAATAAAAATCTTTTCTTAAAATAATAATAATATAAGAATTAATTACTAATTTCTTACATTTAAAAAACACGATGATGGTTATTAGTCCAGTCTGCCGTTCTGGGACAGTGTCACCATTTTGAAGTGACCTAGTGGCGTTTCGGGAAACAGGTATAATGAGAGGAGTGTGCACTGTTAACCAGGATGGTGCATATTCGCCTCTTCGAGCCGGCATGGCAGAGGCGACTGCTGCCTATGGAAATTTATCTGTGGTAGCTGTTGTTCATGGACCGCTCATAGACCGACAGAGTAGTGTAACTCGGCATGAGCTACAATAAAAAAATCAACCGGAAAACTTACTTACTTAACCCTTGAGTTTCTGATAAGGGAATAAGTGTTATACAAATTTATTTGGCATTAGATAAAAAGCCCAATCAGGTTTTAATATACGTTTACGTTAAAGGCAGATATTTAGAACATGTTAATTACTACAATGTATTTTTAATTGCCCTTTGTACCGATGATCTCATGTTGACTATTTTGCTGTATGTTCTCGAATGTTCTAAACTAGGTTAAAATATAGAAAAGTCTTAGATAATCATGTTTTTCAATCATGTTTGTTATTGTGATGAAAATTGAATATTAAAAAAAAATCAACGTACACAAAACAGCCTGGGTTAAAGAAGTTCAGCATTAAAATTGCAATAATATATATTTACTGTATATTGTTTTTAATTATGTTCTTAGATAGCAATTAAAAACTAATATTTGTTATAAAATTATCTCCATACATTATGTATACTTTGTATCCACGGAATATATTATACGTTGATAAATAATTATATTAATAACTAAAAATAAATAACTTTTGAAAAATGATAATGGAAAAAATAAAAGATTGAAATGTAAAGTAACAATGTATAATCCCTTTTATATTCGAATTAATTTATTATTAAAACAGATAAATGATACCAGCATAAACTGGTATATGAGAAGTTAATTATTATCCGTGTTGCTACACTGTCACTTATGGTTGGTGACAGGGTCGCCTTTTGTGACATGACCTCGCTCGTACGACCCAGCGTTTGCACTACCAAACGAAGTTAGGTATATTTCTTTAAGCGCCTTCTTTAAGTCTACATAAATTTAATGTATACAATAAGTAAGTGTAAACAAATCACATGTAATATTAGTTATATTTATTTATTGAAAAACTTTAATAACCGAATATGTCAATAGACGGTTAAACTCGTCTATTGGCCGTGAGGCATTTTCTTCCAGCTGGTTTTCAGCTAGAGCGAGAACTATAACCTTAAAGGCATTACTTACACGCACACCCATACACACAATGCAATATTTTGTATGAGAAACAAATCAATTGTATAATAAAACTCGTATTTTTACTTCAAAGTCAATTAAATGGACCAACAGAAAAAGACACGTTGAGGTGATTCGGTTATACAGAGAGGATGGATGAGAGGTGATTAATGAAATAGAGGAAGAGGGCACTGAAACTCGGATTGGTCAGCTGTAGAGAAACGATTAGATGAGCCCTGAACCGACGTAGCCTTTGAGTACTTTTAGTCAGTAAGAATGAAATTGGAGTGAGCTTATAAACATAAACATAGCGGCCGTGGTCTAGCGGTAAGACGCGTGAACTCACAGTCGAAGAGACCTGTGTTCGAACCTCGCTAAAGACCGGTACCAATGAAACTTTGTTATATGTACTTTGGACGCTCAGGCACTATTAAAGAGTGGTAGGAAGACTGATGATGGTTATTAGCCCAGTTTGCCGTCCTGGGGTAGTACCACCACTTTCGAATGTAACACCCGTGAAATGACCTTGTCGCATTTCGGGAGCAGTTTGAAAGTAGCCAGGTATAGCGAGAGGAATGTGCACTGTTGGCGACTGCTGCCCGCACAAGTTTCCCGTAGTAGCAGTTGTTTCCATTCATGGACCCCACTCTAGCTTTACATCAGGCGGAGTGTTGTCACATGCCGAGCAACAATAAAAAAAAAGTATGTCATCATTAGGAATCTTTAAACAAAAGTGTGAAGACTATAACATACGTAAGGTCAGAGCTCGAACAAATGTAACATATTTATAAACAAATCACGTGTACAATGGGAAAATGCCAAACACTACGTTAAGGAATGTACAAATTTCCGCAATAAATAGTTAATTCAATTTGTGTTCTACACTATGAATATTTGTTTGATGATATTAGCTTTCAATTAAGAAAGAAATTCCTAATTCTAGGTTTACAGCGCACTCCTCTCGTTATACCTGGCTACTTTCAAAGTGATCTCGAAACGCGACAAGGTTAGTCACTTACGACCGAAATTAATAATCAATCTTGATCCCTTTTTCACTGACTCAGATACAAAAATCAATCCAGATTTTGAATAAAGCGTGCCAATAACCTACCTGCCAATCGAAATTTAATCGAGATCTATCAGTCGGTATGTGTTAATCTAGGTATGTGTTGATTTCAATCTCAGATTGTGGATACATTATTAATTTCGGGCGTTAATCTTGGATGTTAATAGGCACACTACGCCAGAACAGATTACATTGGTACCAGTCAGATTTTAGCAAAGGTTTCAACACGAGTATCAGCGAAAAAAAATGCCAATAATAAATTCATCCAATTGCATTCCACGTTGGATCCATTTATTCAACACAAACCGGCTAGTTGGAGTGGTCCAGTTCATCGGAACTTGGACGCGACACGATCGCGATCAAACGTCAATTAAAACTATTGTCGCTTGAAAGTTTCAAAGGCCTGTTTCTGGATTACTTTGGATGGGTAACAAGCGACGTGCCTATTCGTTTGTTAGTAGAATGAATTTAATTTTATTATAACCAACACCTTTGTTATGCGTCTCATACTACTAATATCAAGCATGTTATAATAATTGCAAGATTATTTTTTTAAATTATGGTCTTAAAAATAACAAAAAAATACTTTGACCGCATCAGCATGATTCATATATACAACTTCTGGTTCGCGGGTTTGCTGACTATCTTTTTACACCCTGTACGCAATACGGGTCGTCTCAAATAATAACAATCTTGGCCTAAGTGGTCAAGTGTCAAGGGATTGAGTGAACACGTAGACGGAAATCTAACCGGTGAAGGTAACACATTTTTAACACAATCACGTTCCATATAACTTTATGATTACTTCCTCAAAGACAATGGGGAAGGTCCGAAAAAAATGACCTATGTTAAATCGGAAACCATTTCGAGATATCACTTCAATTATTCAAAAAATATATTTAAAAACATAGCTTTCATCATACGGACCTTCCCAATTTCACAATATCAATATACCATTAAAGAACCATATTGCCAAATGCCTCCTTGTGCCGTCAACGTTAAGAAAAAATATATAAGAAAAAATTGCTATACACGCCGGCCGGTAAAGGTTCAAAAGTGCGCGATTAATTGTGTAAAACGTGCTCCACGAGACGGCAGAGGACAAGGAAGACAATCACCCCATCCTAGATTCATACAGTCCACTTCGGCGCGTTCACAATTGTTATCGGTATCACTAACTTTTTATTGTTTTGATTTAGGAATATTTTTTAAGCAATCTAGCATGTAAACACTATAAGTGCGATTCATGAGTGGAAAATAGACAAATATCTGCGGGCTGCAACCGCCTCTCCGCTGTGCAAGTCCGGTATTAATGAAAAGATTGCGCACCATCCAGATTGACATTGCACACTCCTCTTGTGATACCCCATTACATCCAAATTCCAGAGCGATCTCAAAACGCAACTCAGTCACTTTACTGGTGTTGTTACACTTGAACGTGGTGGTACGGGACGGTAGACTGGGCTAATAACCTTCATCAGTCTACCTACTACTCTTAAATTATAAGAATTACCAGGACAAGTTTTGTATATTGGGTATAGTGTATATTGGGAAAAGTGTATAGTTACCAAAAATCTTATTAAAAGCAAAGTTAGTCTTTTTTACAGATAAGATTTATAAAATTACCTACAATCAAAATTAAATAGAAAAAAAGTCAACACGCATACTACAAACAACCAACAAATCTCAGAAGTGTGCTCGATAACTTTTTTTTTAAATTTTGGCACGACATGTGATCTCGGCTGGTCTGGTGGTAAACTCAGTGGAGGTCCATGAGCATTGACGAGAACGAGAACCGCTCGCACTTTTCAGTCGCCACTACTATGCCGGCCTGAGAAGGTGCTTTTTCACGCTCCGCTTGAAGGATCCGAGGTGAAAGGATTGGGAGAACACATGGGAGGGCAAAGCATTCCACTTTTTTCAATTTTAATCATAATTTAATATTAAATATTTACACAGTTCAATGACTTCTGACATCGTTTGAATTGACAAATTCGCGTTTTATGTTAATTATAATAAGTAAATTTCTAAATTGCTGATTAATATATAACTGCATTTAATATAAAACATCCACCTCAGCTTTGTTGCGGGGATGTCGATGTCATCAAACAGCAATTGGTGCGTCCTTTGTCTCCGACTTAGCTTAAAGGAGAATGCTCATTTCTGGGCCCACTTGATACCTATTAGTATGCTAACAAAACAATATTCTAAAATAATATCTTATTTTTTTATTAATTCATTTTAGTTATATCAACACATCATTTACGAATCAATAGACACTGTTTAATTACATAAAAACAGATATCATCAATAATTATTGAAGCATTTTAAATAATAATAACCTCAAATAGTGCATCAGAAAACATCTAATTACTTAATAACCCGGGTGAAACAAACTGATTGGCAATAAGGAAGTAGATTTATTTTTCTACAAAATTAACTAAAAATCATCGAAAAACTTGACAACAAAATTGTGGACCCATTTTTCTTAGGCGAATGGGCATTCTCCTTTATTGTAATATTATTAAAAATAAGTCTATTTTAAGTAATAGTTATAAGTTAGATGATTTGATGGCGTAACCTGCCGGGTTAAAAGTCCCTAAATAAAATTGAATTAATCAATTTTCATTATACTGTAATTAAAACTATAAAATACATTTAAAAAAAAAAAAGATAACTGCACTGCATTTTCTTGCAATACTATTTTATTAGTAAATTATTTCATGTTATTTTTTTAGAACGACAAAACGACCTTTTCAACTAGGTACATCCAAGTTACCCTGTTAAGAATTAAATCTTACAGAATCAAGTACAAATTAAAAAAAAAAACCTTCAAAATTTACACACGTTATTAACTAATATGAATGAAACAAGAATGTCGAAATACAGCGACGTAAAAACGACACACATATTCCAAAGATAATTGACTACCATTACAAGACCACAAAAGAATTGGCCCGACATGAAATTCGCCGTGAAATTGTGCTTTTAAATACTTTCTATTGCCTCTCGTTGCATGTGGAGCTTCGAGCGTCAGGTGGCACCAAGTATGTGGACGACTTTTAAAACAAATTCTTTTTTAAAATTATTTTAGCGATTTATTTAGCCAATCAAATCACACACGCAGACTAATGATGGTTATTAATTAGTCTAGTCCGCTTTTCTGTGTTTACCGCTTTCTTTACGTTTAGTAACACCTATGAAGTGACCTAGTCGCGTTTCGGTATCAACTAGAGAGAGGAGTGTGCACTGTCAACCTGGATAGTGCACAATTGTCTCCTAAAGCCGACATAGTGGACATTTCTCAGTACTCTTGCTTTAACGTCTACTTGTAGGTCATATAGCGAGAGGAGTGTGCACTGTCAATCTAGATGGTGCATACTCGTCTCCACATGCCGGCATAGCGGAGGCGACTGCGACTGAGATTCCTGTGTAGTAGCAGTTGTTTCCGCTTCCGACCGCACTTTAGCTTGACATTGGGCGGAGTGTTGTCATATGCCGAGCTACAGTAAAAAAAATGACATTCTACTAAAAAATATATTTGATAGGCATTTAAAAAAACTACAGATTGGTAAAGTTTTGATTTAACTTCCAATATAAATAAACGTAAACTGTTCTATTTTTTGGCAGCAAAAAAATAAAAACAATAAGCAATTCACAGAACTTTACAAGCGAAATAAAACTATGAAAAATCCATTACTTAACAAATAAAATCAGTTTTAATTAATTAACAATTAATTAGTGACTATAACTAATTGATCTCATTATGCCGGACGCGACGGGGTATATAGGTAAATAGAACTACAATATTTATTATAATATTGAGCGGCCGTGGTCTAGCGGTAAAACGCATCAACTCTCGATCGTTAAGACCCGTGTTCGAACCTCGCTAAATTCATCCGGTCCTAATGTAACTATGTTATATGTACTTTGGTCGCTCAGTGCTTATGGGCACTATTAAAGAGTGGTAGGCAGACTGATGATGGTTATTAGACCAGTCTGCTGTCCTGGGATATAACACCTCACGGGTGTGAAGTGACTACGTCGCGTTTTGGAATTTGTTTGGAAGTAGTCAGGTATAACAAGTGTCCCCTCAAGCCGGCATAGCGGAGGCGACTGCTGCCTGTAGAAGTTTCTCTGTGTTACCCATTGTTTCCGTTCATGAACCACATTCTAACTTAACACCAGGCGGAGTGTTGTCATATGCCGAGCTACTATAAAAACATACATATTGAACTAGTTTTACGTGAGTAATTACAATTATAAAACCTTGAAATTATAACCTGTTCGTACATACCCACGTAAACATTAAAAACACAAAACCTGTCATGAAATCACAGAAAGCGTTACGAATTGACAGTAAAATCCTTCCTTTTTAAAGTACCTACTCAATGACAGTGCATCTCGTGACTCCGTTGACACGTACGTGACCTGCACCTGAGTCGGTGAGAATAATCGTACGGCATTTAAAAATAAATTCGAATGCAAAAAATGGAGTAATCGTGTACTTTTCCAAAATACAATTCCCGCCTGTTCTAAGTTTTGAATTTTACAATTTGAACTCTAGTTCGTGTGCTGAAGGTTGTATATTTTTTAATGATAGTGATGTTCAATGGTCATGCGGCTGTTGACAGAGTCGTGGCCTCCACCTGTCTCCACTTGCTTCGGCTGCAGTGGCGCATCGAATTGTCGATGAGATGAAATTTTGAATTCAGAACCTGATCTACGATCGGTCAAGCGTTTTTGATTTTTATTTCTATCCTTTCTTAAATTAAAGATACTTTTTTTTCTTACAAACTAATGTCGTACAATATTTGTTGAAAACAAAAAAATCCAATTATATAACATCAGCTGGAATGCGGTCCATAAACAACTGCTACCACAGAGAAATGTCTGCAGGGTGCAGTCATCTCCAGCTGTTAGTTTGAGAAGACGAATATATATCATCCAGCAGATACTTCTCGTTATGTCTGGCTGCTTCCAGGTCTGATCCTGATCGCAACTAGATCACTTCACAGGCATACCTTCAAACTACTTCTGCAGCAGGCTGGGCTAAATAATCATCATGAGTCTGCCTACCTCTCTAAATGTAATCAAAAATATTCTCACAAAAATGAAGACAATGTAAGGTGACATCGTGATCTCGCCTCTAACCTCCACCTGTCGCGACCGTCTCTTGTTACCAAAACCAATCGCGCGTAACGAAAAACGCGCGAGAAAAAACCTCCTTCGTGATCTTAAATTACGTCCTGTACGAAAGTATCTTAGAATTCGTTATTTTTGTCTTTTTTTTGTAACTAGAACTGTCTCGGTTCACTGACCTGAACTTTGAAATTTTTCGGTTTACAAATCGATCTGTTTCGACCATTCACATTTTCTTATTAGAATATGTTCTTGCATCTATCTATACTAGGTATATCTACGAGTACCACATTGCTAAATTAATGTTGAGTCATATACTCTTCTTCTGCATGTTTTTTTCGTCTGAAGCTGATGTATGGTCCACTAGGCCGACTTGTAAAGACGAATGTGGACCATCTGTTGACAGGGCAAACTGGTCCCTAAATGCGACTATGTTATTTCAATTGAAAGTGGTGATACTACCCCAGGACAGACTGGGTTAATAACCCTCATCAATCTGCCTGCTAGTCTTATCATTTTATCAAAACAATATTCTCTAAATTAGTATAATATAATAACAATAATTTAACGCATATATTTGCAATTAGATTCGTCATTTGTTAAATGGTTTATTTTTATGATACGAATAAATATGTAGTAAATGTAAATGTTATATAAAACAAAGCGAACAACCGCTAAGTATCACCTTACTTAGAAACCACAACACGCTCCCTGTCTTGTCTAAGTCATGATTCGGAATGCGACTTACGGAGCCTTCGCAATATGTGTTTAAAAAATGTTTACTACTTACTACTACATTTGAAGAAGGAATTTTAATGAAAAATGTAGTATGAGTTTACCTAATGTATTTTTAAGAAAACTATTTTTACACGATATAAAAGAATAAATGTTCTATTTTATAGCCTTTATGGCGCGGTAATCTTCCACGCAGAGGTCCCAGATTTGATTCTCGGTCGAAACAAATATTTAAACGTAAATATGATATTATTTTTCAAAAAAGCTTTGGTTTTGGGTCTGTGCTTGTTATAGACTTGTTTTGGTTTTATTCTGAAACCTATAGGACAGGTATCTTAGTTTCAGGACAGGACCTTATCTATATTGCAGTGGCGTAGCTAGAGGGGGTGGAATGGGATGAGACCCGTCTTGGGTGCTACCAGTTTGCGGGTCACTCTAAATCGTTTAAGCTTGAGCTTTTTTACAATTGTATTGTATTGTATTTTTTAGTCTTTGGGGTGACCATGACGAGTACCACCCATACTAGCTATGCCAGTAATTTTTTGTGAAAGTATTTTTACGTGATAATTTCCTTATTTTCAGTAAGAAAACTTTCTATAATAAATTTTTCATCGTGGCCAAACTATTCAAATAAGACAATGAAGTCTTATTTAAAAAAAGTTATATCATGCATAAATTTCGTCTATATGAATAAACGGATATCCTTTTACAATGAATCTTGTATGTAAATTGTTAACAAAAATATCAAATAGGTTATACATATAGGAAGAACGTGTCTTGACCTCGCCATGTATTTTGTAGTCTGTAAGCGTCACATGGACAGACGATGGCATCCGGATTGTTACATTACGTTTATTATGAACATAAATATATTTTATTGATGTAAATAACTAAAATACGATTTTAGAGGTCGAGTGTAAATAAAGAAGAAATATTTTCCTCCGTTACACAGTACGTTAAACCTGAGTTTATGATTTTACATATAAAAAGTTCTAGTTGCAAAATTATGTAAGAAAATTTTGGTACTTTATGTAATTATCTGATAAGATGAAAAAAAAAATCGATTTTCACTGAAATTATAACAATAGGTGTTTATCTAGTTTACCTATATTTCTCCGGGGTGCAGGTAGATGTAAATATGCAGCTCTAATTAAACAAAGCTGATACGGGTGGGAACACCTACTTAATACTAAATAAATATTAACCAAATAACTAGTTTTTATCCGATACTTTCCTAAAACATATTATCGGATAATGATAATACTTTTACAAACAAAATAATAATGTATTTGAGATGAACTTGGACCGAATAATATTATTAAATATTTACTTAAAAATATGTAGTCAAATTTCAAAAACATACCTTGGCTTTTTCACCAGAAAACTCGTACAAACCAAAAATGTCGCACAATTCCAATAATTAAGAAAAACCGTTCTTAAAGTTCACTCTTCCCTACACAAAAGTTCACTAAAGACAATAACTAAATTGTTCCAAAATGTGTATAAACAAAGTTAACTCAGCGGTTAGCACTTATCACTAGAACGAATTAGAATTCAGTCCGCGAACACGTGGGTCGACAGCAAACCGCACCAAAACAATACGACTTTAGCGCGCCAAACACACAGCGCGACTGAGCCCACTCGACTGACTCACTTTGCGCACACACGAACAAAATTCATACTGGACAGGTGAAAACGCAGTTGTGTGATATCAAATGAACTCCGTGCCGTGTATGAACTCGGAAGGTGATTCAGTTCTGCGCATGTAGTGAGCATTAGGCAGACTGTTTTGTTCGTGTTGGGCAGATTTATTATTACTTAAAGTGTGTATGTGTGCGTGAACTGCCCGGTCACATGTCATACGTGAATGTGTGTAGTCGTCTACCTGTTGTGCCCCCGCAAGTTATCGGCGTTTTTTTTAGGGTAGCACGTATTAAAATGTATCATTTTATTTATTAAATAATGTATAACGGGTATAAAAGGTATAACGAGAGGAGTGTGCACTGTCAATCTAAGATGGTACATGCTCGTCTCCTCAAGCATAGTGGAGGCGACTGCTACCCGCACAGGTTTCTTTGTAGTAGCAGTTGTTTCCATTCATGGACCGCACTGTACCTTTACATCAGGCGGAGTGTTGTCACATGCCGAGCTACTATATAAAAAAAATGTAGTTTTTACATAAGAACATACCTACATATTTGT
This sequence comes from Tinea pellionella, assembly GCA_948150575.1. NCBI lineage: Eukaryota > Metazoa > Arthropoda > Insecta > Lepidoptera > Tineidae > Tinea > Tinea pellionella. Next base: position 6,538,233 of record OX411258.1, read on the forward strand.
TTTTGTTGGCAATTCGTACCATTTGCAAAATTTCGTTGAAGTGGGCAAAACGCGGCTGAAGCCCGTCTCCTTCCTTGTGCGTTTTGCGCCGAGAAGATCTCATACGTTTTTTTTTACACCAACAAAAAATTTAGCGAGATAATTCCAAACAAATTTAATTCGAGACCAAAAACATCTGTCCTGTGCCAGCAATTCTCACGCCAATTTAAAAGTGGGTAGCCTGATGATGGTTATAAGGCCAGTCTGCTGTCCTGAGGTAACACCGTTTTCAAGTGCAACACCCGTGAAGTGACGTAGTCGCGTTTCAGGATCAGTTTGAAAGTAGCCAGGTAAAATAAGAGGGGTATGCACTGTCAACCTGGATACATTTGATCACATTTGATCCCGGCAGCGCGGAGGCGACTGCTGTTTGCAGTTTATCTGTGGTAACAGTTGTTTCCCATTCATGTTTTATTTTTCATTGGCATTGTCAACAGAATTACAGCCTGTAAAGAGACTGATAGCGATCGATTTAATCACGTGTTAGAGTACTAATACCAAAATGTTTGCAAGGCTATTTTTTATTATTATTACATTTTTAAAGATTATTATGTAATTTTTTTTGTAGCTCGGCATGTGACAACACTCCGCCTAGTGTAAAGCTGGAGAGCGGCCCATGAATGGAAACAACTGCTACTAAAGAGAAACCTATGCGGGCAGCAGTCGCTTCCACTATGCCGGCTTGAGGAGACGAGCCTGTACCATCTAGATTGACAATGCACACTCCTCTCGTTAGACCTGGCTACTTTCTAGCTATTCCCGAAACGCGACAAGGTCACTTCACGGGTGTTACGTTCTGGTGGTGGTACTGCCCCAGGACGGCAGACTGGGCTAGTAACCATCATCGTATTTTATCAGTCGTGACTTACAAGTGAACTTTGTACAAACGTAAGGTCACGGATGTTTAGCACTAATACAATAGATATTAGCGTCTCATGTCACCTTGAGGTAAGTGCAAAGACATCGTCATCTATAACTGCAATGAGGATATTAACTAGATAATTGTTAAACGAAAATCGACCTTCTGAAAACCCTGCTAAGGATTACAATAGCCGACCCACACCTTTAACTTTACGACCTTTAACTCCTACAGTCAGTAAAAATAAAATGTACTATAATTTATACATAATTTTGGGAATTACAACTGTATTTTGTTGTGTATAAAGTGTAATTTGGTAAAGCATAATTGTTGGTGTTATGTTAAAATTCACGGTCAATAGTCAATTCGTGACTGGTATATTTGTATTGTAATTTGCGCCTAATCCGATGTAAAACTAGATTGATTATCGGGTTTGTCCGCCATTCTTAGTTGATGGCACGTAACTATTCTTTACTTCTGATAGTTCTTCTTTTCATCAATTGTCTTTATGTTTTTGAAGAAAAACAGCACTATACTCTTGATTTTTAATAACTTCATTAAAGTAGCTCAAGCTTCAAAAGAGCGGCCGTGGTCTAGCGGTAAGACGCGTGAACTCACGATCAATGAGACCCGTGTTCGAACCTAGCTAAAGATCGGTACCAATGTAACTTTGTTATATGTACTTTGGTCGCTCAGTGCCTATAGGCACTATTAAAGAGTGGTAGGCAGACTGATGATGGCTACTAGTCCAGTCTGTCGTCCTGGGGCAGTACCACCACTTTCGAATGTAACACCCGTGAAGTGACCTTGTCGCGTTTCGGGGATAGTTTAAAAGTAGCCAGGTATAAGAGAGGAGTGTGCACTGTCAATCTAGATGGTACATGCTCGTCTCCTCAAGTCGGCATAGTGGAGGCGACTGCAGCCCGTAGAGATTTCTCTGTGGTAGCAGTTGTTTCCATTCATGGACCACACTCTAGCTTTATATCAGGCGGAGTGTTGTCACATGTCGAGCTACAATAAAAAAAAAAAGCTCAACATATAGTGACCACACTCCGCCTGAAGTTAGGCTAGAGTGCGATTAATGACGGAAACAACAGAATTATTTGCAGGCAGCAATCGCCTTCGCTATGCTATGACGAATCTGCACCATCCATATTGACAGGACAAGCTTCTTCTCGTTATACCTACCCAGCTTCTCTTAAGCATCAGGGGGTCACCCAAAACACGACATTTCACAGGTACTACACCAGAACGGCAGACTGGTTGATAACCATCATTAAGGTGGTTTGCACCAGAAGGCCGGTTAAAGTAACTTTAACTTTTACTTTTACGGCGACGACGACCGTTAAACGTTTACATTTACTTCACACGCGTTGCAATATCGTGTAAATTCATATTGTTATCGTTACGAGGGTGGCTGAACTCGAAAAATAATAGAAAATACATTTGACGTTAGCAATTTGTTTGACGATTACTTTAACTTTAACCAAGCCAAGATTAAACTAAGCTGGTTACGGTTAAGGTTAAAGTAACCGTCAAAAATGACAGGCGCGACATGCGTTGGTGCAACTCGTGTGGAGTAAATATACACCATAATGTAAACGTAACAGTTAAAGTAAACGTAAAAGTAATAGTTAAAGTTACTTTAACCGGCCTCCTGGTGCAAACGACCCTTAGTGTACCTATCTTATAGACCTAGAATATTTAACAAAAATATTAGTGCCATATTTGTGAAGATAATGTATAAAATTTTGCATAGTGTAACTTGTATTTTGTTTACTTTATTTGGTAGCTTCGATGACAAAAAAATAAAACAAAAAATTTACATATATATTTTTTATCTTCAAACGCATAATATTTGTATCGCCGTAAATCGTTTTAATATAATTTAATATTCGTGTTTACAACTATAAATAAGAAAGAGTAGGTTGTTGGAAATTGCTCGTTCAAAATGAAAGTGCTCCAGTTTTTTCTGTACCGTATAATAAATATAATAATTTTAATTATTAATAATGACTTTTATTTCATTTCGTCGTAGTTTTTAATTTTAAATAATTTCGGTAATTGTAATAACAAATTAAAATTTAAACGGGTAAAAAAAGATGTGACGTAACAAAAATCCGCTGAAAAAAATAATAACAGAAGTTAAACCATTTTTGTTAGTCCGTTTATTTTGTTTTAATCCGACGACCAATGGACGCCATGAGGGAATTAAAATAACCGCGATAGTAAGTCGCATAAACACTTTTATTTAATTCAGAAAATACTTAAATATTTAATATAATATAAAATTTTTGAAGATTTTTTTATTTAATTAAATTGTAAAAAAATGTTAGATCACTCGTCTCTTTAAACCAGCATAGCGGTGGCGACTTTGCAGTTTCTATAGTAGCAGTTGTTTCCGTTCATGGACCGCACTCTAGCTTAACATCAGGCGACGCGTAGTCATATGCTAGTCTTCAATAAAAAAAATAGTGATTAACGATAGTACAGATATAATACAGTTTAAAAATTGCCTAGGTATAATAGTATCTGGGTGAATACACACAACACAAGTGCCACAATATATTTGTGGGTATGTAACCAGTCTTAATTTATGCAGGTTCGCAATTAAAGGCATGTTCCCACTGGTACAATAGTCGCCGGTTCGCGTGCTCACAACAAATGCACCTTATTTATATGAGGAATTTTATTACGTATAAATGGGCAACCTAATTGATTTTATTCTTTCAATTACTATTATTATTTTTTTAATAGTTACGCGTACTTTTTTTACGCAGTTTACGCTCGATTTTATGCAGCGTACTATGGCGTTTATTTATCATCATGGTCGATGTCTTCAAAGCTGCACTGCAAAAGCTAGAAGCCCATCATTGCCGCGTCGGATAGAATTAATCAAATTAAACGCGATAGTAAGACGCATAAAATCTTTTATTCAATTATTAATTTACTTTTTATTTAATAATAATCATTTATAGTAACTTGTTTATTAGTTTAACTTGTCTATCATCTTTTAATTTTTAAAATATTATGTGTAATAACTAATAACTCGAGAAGTGATCTAGTTAGGTTAATCAGGCGGATTATGTCATACTCTAAAAATTACAAAACTAGCTGAACGTTGAGTTTTTTAATAAAAAAAAATTAAAAATTGCACATACGAAACATAGGGGAGGCGTACGACCAGCAGGAGAGGTTCTATTGTATACTAATGTTGATGATATACAAAATATAATTACAAAATGACCACAAAAGAGCGGCCGTGGTCTAGCGGTAAGACGCGTGAACTCACGATCGATGAATCCCGTGTTCGAACCTCGCTGAATTCTGACCGGTACCAATGTAACTTTGTTATATGTACTTAGGTCTCTAAGTGCCTATAGGCAATATAAAAGAGTGGCAGGCAGACTGATGATTATGATTATTCGCCCAGTCTGCCGTCCTGGGGTGGTACCACCACTTCCGAATGTAACACCCGTGAAGTGACCTTGTCGCGTTTTGGGAATAGTTTGAAAGTAGCCAGATATAACGAGAGGAGTCTGCCGATCTGGATGGTACATGCTCGTCTCTTCAAGGCATAGTGGAGGCGACTGCTGCCTGTAGAGTTTTATCTGTAGTAGCAGTTGTTTCCATTCATGGATCGCACTCTAGCTTTACATCAGGCGGAGCGTTGTCACATGCCGAGCTACATAAAAAAAACATCAAAAATTGGTATAAACTATAAATACGGCGTATTATGTTAGAACTGGGCGATGCGACAATTGTCCCAAACTGGGCTATCTGGGGCTCGCCATCTATGGAGACCCCTTCTTGTTCTACAACATTCATGTTATTACAAAGGGAATTTAAAGTTAAAAACAATCATTTTTTATGCTTATTAAACCCTTGTATAATAATAACAAATTGATCCCGCTATTTCATGTAATTTGTTAATATTTTGATTGTAAATTTATTATTATTATTTTCATTTTAGTATAATTATTCTCGGTGTGAAGTCGGTTATTATAATGTTCGCGGGCCTAGGCCAAGGGAACGGTATTGGTCGGATGGTGATGTGCGTTCGTTTGCAAGAATTTGCGGACAATTCTGCAGGTGTTCAGAATGGTAGCCTTCTGTAACGCTATATATGTTATTGCATCGAGGAATGGCTGCAAACTTATCGGGATTACACCAAGTGTTATTTCATCTTTTAAATTCAGGTATTTTTAATTGTAGCTCAGCATGTGACAGCACTCCGCCTGATATAAAGCTAGAGTGCGGTCCATGAATGAAAACAACTGCTACTATAGAGAAACCTGTGCGGGCAGCAGTCGCCTCCACTATGCCAGCTTGAAGAGACGAGCATGTACCATCTAGATTAACAGTGCACAATCCTCTCGTTATTTATTTTATATTGATATTGTTATACTTGACTACTTTCAAACTATTCCCGAAACACGACAAGGTCACTTCACGGGTGTTACATTTGAAAGTTGTGGTACTACCCCAGGACGGTAGACTGTACAAATTACCATTACCAGTCTGCCTATCACTCTTAAAATAATTTTGTGCACTTGGAATGTAAAATATTCAACTCAAAATTTTACCAACTTTGTTAAACTTAAAAAATAATTTATGCTTTGGTATTTTAATGCCTATGATACAAGCACTTGTTTAGTACCTATTTATAACCATTATTATAAAATAATAACAATAATACGTGATAAATCAACCCAAAAATACTAAACTATTCTAGAATCTAGACTCGCTTAGGCTTAAATATAAAACTCCCAATAGAAGATCTGTATCTAAGCTAGACTTATGCCTGCATTTATCATGTTCTACGAAGGCTGTGTTTTGAGCTAGGTTTTAAGGCAGGCGGTGGCATTCGCTTCCCGTCCGTGACATTAAGATTTACTGGCGAGGAGATAAGGGAAAGCAATCTGTAGCACTCTTCATGTTAGGGTTATCAAGTTCTCATTTGATTTGTGGGTCTACACCTCTTTGGTTTAAGCTGTCGCGGGTTCGATTCACATCTCTGTAAAACGTATATTTAGATATCTAGATATTAGTAAGTTATTAGCTCAATCTGCAGTCGATTAATCCCGTTTCAGAATTAGCTGGATCTATTAGCATGGATGATAAACACTCAAGCTGTAGCGGAGATAAAAGCTAAAGAACCTAAGTGATTATAATTTTCCATTTACAAAAAGATCAAGTTTCTCATTTATAATACGATTATTATGTAAATTGTATACGTCCAGTAGGTAATTATAGCCTGCAATAAAAACAATTATTTCATCAAACTAAATCATAATTTAAGTCTCAACCTTGACTTATTTAGTAAAATTGCTTTGTATATAAACGATATAATAATATGGACATAAAAACCGTCTCACCTTGAACCTTAAAACGTAACGCGCCTTTGACTAACTACTATTAAAATAAACGAACGCCTTTTATATTTGCAACAACAAAGTATGAAACAAACTTCTGTATACCATTAATTACCAGCATCGACGTTTATTAGATTTAATTAAAGTCAATGTCACAAACGAATTTAAATTAAAATAAATTAGAACTAAAATAGCAATTGCTAACGGCTGATTAATAGGGCCGCTGTTCGAATTGAGATCAGAATAGTGCTGGAACGCGAGCACACGGGGCGGGTCGCCTTTCCTCGACGTGAGAAGGCTCAACCACCATTTCACATAACATTTAAAATTCATATTAAACACGAACGAAATAAGAACTAATTTGGAATGAAGAATATTCAGTTAAGTCATTTGAAGTCGTAGGCGGACGGTCGGAGAGCGAAGGTCGTTGAAGGTTGGCGCGCTTTTCCGCGATCAACGGCACCAGATTATAGCAAGATGGCGGTCGCGGCGCGTGCGCACCTAACTGCAGTTACTTCGCTGATTTAGCTCGCAGCTCTTGTAATAAATGTGCTTTTAATGCTATGATATTGCGGCACGAGTACACTCGATAGCGTGATCGGATTATGAATTTTGTTGAGTTAAAAGCATTGAGCCGGCTGTAAATAATAAGTAACGGAATGAGAAATTGGTTCTCTCTTGCTGTTGCTGTTGATAACGGGCGAACTGTTACTTTGTTTTCTTTGAGAGCACTTTATAATGAAGGTCAAGCTGTAGGTACCCAGATAGGAAGTTTCCTTTGCACTTTTACAGTTAGAATAAATTAACTTGATGTCAAATTATCGTTTGCCGACATCCGTTCTAATATAAATAGTGACTATACAATTGTCTAAAAAATATTTATCGATAACCACCACTTTCGAATGCAACACCCGAGAAGTGACCGCGTTTCGGGATCAGTTTAGAAGTAGCCACGTATAACGGAGCGTACACTGTCAATTTGGATGGTGCATTATCATCTTCTTAAGTCGGTACAGTGAAGGCGACTGTTGCCTGTATAAATTTATTTGTAGTAGCAATTGTTTCTAAACTATAACAATAATAAAAAAAACTATCTCAAGTAACGCTTCTAGTTCCAATCTCTCTTCCTCTTCCAAGACTGGTTCGTTCCAAGTTTAAGAAATTAATCCGTGCTAACATGAGGAAACGAGCGAAATAATTGTTTCGATTACATATTACATAAATATCGATCAAAAGTTACATTCGACATTATAATCTTCAGTTGAGTCGATGTAATTATCGATAGGAAAGCACTAATTGTCGATACAATAGCGTCTTATTCTTAGTGAATATGAAATTACAAATTACACTAAAAAGTCTCTAAATACTGAAAAAAAAAAAATTATATAAAGCTTGATTACCACTCACTGACTTCGTTCTTGGAGCACTTGCCGGGGGGTTAGAGAGATATTTTTTGATACGTATAGAGGGAGCCGTGGTCTGAGATAAAATGCGAAATGTTCCGAAAATCGATTTCTTCCTGTTCCGGAACGCGTTATCTCGGCAACGGAACGTGATAGGGCCAAAGTTCCTAAACAAAAGTTGTAGAAAATGTGCTTTAATTTCGAAGACGCGTGAACTCACGATCGATGAGACCCGTGTTCGAACCTCGCTAATTCTGACCGGTACCAATGTAACTTTGTTATATGTATTTTGGTCGCTCGGTGCCTATAGGCACTATTAAAGAGTGGTAGGCAGACTGATGATGGTTATTTGTCCTGTCTGCCGTCCTGGGGTAGTACCACCACTTTCGAATTTAACACCCGTGAAGTGACTTTGTCGCGTCTGGATGGTACATGCTCGTCTCCTCAAGCTGGCATAGTGGTTTCTTTGTAGTAGCATTTTTTTCCATTTATATACGCACGCACGCATATAAAAGTGCGGTACATTTTTTATATTTCTTAAAGAAACTTAGTTTTCATTATTAAAACAAAAATCGTTATCAAAATCTATTCAAATGCAAGAATAAGGTAGCATAACTTATATCTTCATATTATATCTCCGATGCCTTTCATTTCAACCTACTGGATCTTTTTCATATGTATTTTATGTGTGCTACTGAGAAAACTGCATGATTTATTTATTTTATTATATGCAAAAAAATTGAATTAATTAATACTTACCAAATATTAGCATAAAAATTAGGCAGAATGCGAGGACTTACCTAAAACAAAACATAATACATTAATTCATTTTTACATGCACTTCGTTCTACCACATCGTTTGTATTAAATTTTACACACTATAGTACAGTTTAACATAGTCCAGAATTAAAGAAATTAGACGGATCAGACAAAAAAAATGTTTGCTAAGTTATACATATATTTTGAAAGAGCATTATTTATATTGTTTATATATTTTATTTATGTATATTTTTTATTTATTTATTTACAATATTTACAACTATCCCGTTATGCACTATCGGATCACAAAACCTAGTTGGTTTGTCTGTGATCTTTAAGTTGTATGTAGCACTTACATAATACATAATACTTATATAATAATATAACTTATACACAAAATACCTTTATACAATATATACATTATACTATTGTTATACTATATTTATATATTAATTATATTGTATAAATAGGTATTTAATTTTATAGTGTATTTATTATTAAGTGTATAAGTTTGTATATTTAAAAACAAAAATAGTCCCCTAATTAGTGAAACCTGACTCCTGAAATACAGTGTATACCTAGTTCAGGAGGCAAGAGAATCCGAGTTCTTTATTATTTGTACTAACATTAATATAAGTTCATCTCTACTAACCTTGATTAAACTTGAATAAATAAAGATTATTATTACTATTATTATCGTATACCGCTATCAAAAAAGAAACGTCTTAAGTACACAAAATCGATTCCATAAACATCAATTACTTTAATCTATATAGAGCTTTGGATACTACAAATATTTTTATAGTGGCACGCGGAGGCAACTGCTATTAGACAGTCGCCGCCGCTATACTGGCTCTAGATTGACAATGCAGACTTCTTCTATTATGCCATTATTTTATTGTAGCTCGACATGTGACAACACTCCGCCTGATGTAAAGCTAGAGTGCAGTCCATGAATGGAAACAACTGCTACTACAGAGAAACCTGTGCGGGCAGCAGTCGCCTCCACTATGCCGGCTTGAGGAGAGGGGCATGTACCATCTTAGATTGACAGTGCACACTCCTCTCTTTATACCTGGCCACTTTCAAACTATTCCCGAAACGCGACAAAGTCACTTCACGGGTGTTACATTCAAAAGTGGTGGTACTACCCCAGGACTACTACCTTTATTTGATCTAGGACACTTGCCATTTAAATTTTCCGTATTCAAGGCAAACAACTTTATTTAAGTAATTTTATTTACCATTAAGACAACACTAAAATTTCCTTTCCGTACATATTTCAAATACATATAAACTCGTATTGTCGAAGCTAAATAGCTTCTTAAAGGCGTGAAACAACACAAGTAGCTTTCAAGAGCATGCTATTAAAAAGTGCCGGTGCTGTGGATAACAAAATAAAACATCGATGAAAGCGGTTTGCCGTTCAAAATGGAGTTGAGGTTGCGGCCCTGTTCGCCCGCCTCCTGACCACTGGATGTTAGGTAAATGGGTCTATTATGAACGTAATCATTTATTTTCCTAAAAAAATAAATAACTGTTATAAAAAAAAAACTTTAATTGCATTTTATACAGTTTACTGTCGCTTTTATTCTGATTAATTTTGAATTAAACGTCGTGGTAAAATTGTAGTTGCTTACTTTTCATCTTTGAAGCAGGTTTCTCCTTAAAGAGTAATAATAAGTAATTTTTATGTATGTACCCATAGTATTTATATTACTCATATTTTATTGCCCCTATCTCCGCTTCCATCTCCCAATGGTTAGCTGGGAGAAAATGCCTAATGGCATTAAGCTCGCCATTGTACAACATTTGTGCAATAAAGAATTATTATTATTATTATTAATAAGTTAAATCTAAAATAAGTTTAAATTGATATACTTTTGAGTAACAAGACTACGATGGTTGCAAAGTTTTCGAAATAATAATAGTAATAGTTTCAAAATTAGCACATGAAATTAATTAAAAACATCTTTTAAAATAACCTCGAAAATTAATCAAAATAAATTATATTATAAAATAATAATAAAAAAATTAAAATGAAAGTGTCCACAAAGGGCGCAGTTACCTAACATAACTCTTATTATAAGATAACCAGCCCTGTCTCTGCAATTGGAGTACACCCGACTAACTATAATAGCTTTTAAGAAATACTACAACCATAATATTTTAGATTCTCTCCTTATTGGTCGGATAATATTGGTGACCGCAACTAGGCTATAACCGGCGAAATTTGAGATGCACTCGGGTACTATAGAATGGGTGGCAATGAGGGTGTCATTTACATCGGCCGGGTTATTAGTGCGACCTAAGAGCGCTGAACTCGGCTGACCATTAGAAAATCTAATCTCAACACGCGCTTCTGTCTTTGATACAATTTTATTTATTATACATTAATTGTAATGTTTTTATTATTATTTTAATAATAATAATAATAATAATAAAAACTCTTTATTGTGCGAAAAAAAAACAAACAGAACATACAATTATTAAATTAGGTAGCACAATAATATCTTATTTCATGTTGTTAATGTTTCTAATTATTCACTTTAAATAAAAACTACTTAAATATAAACAAATTGTTAATTTATTAGTTACATAAAGAGTGGTAGGCAGGCTGATGATGGTAATTCGTCCAGTCTGCCGTCCTGGGGTGGTACCACTACTTTCGAATGTAACACCCGTGAAGTGACCTTGTCGCTTTTCGGGAATAGTTTCAAAGTAGTCAGTTATATCGAGAGGGGTGTGCACTGCTAATCTGAGATGGTACATGCTCGTCTCCTCCAGCCGGCATAGTGGAGGCGACTGCTGCCCGCACAGGTTTCTCTGTAGTAGTAGTTGTTTCCGTTCATGGACTGCACTCTAGCTTTACATCAGGAGGAGTGTTGTCACATGCCGAGGTACAATAAAAAATAATATTTATAATCTTCAATTTGTATATTAGTTTTATGTACATATATAAAATTCTGTGGCACGGTGGTCAGGGTCTAGTTTATTTCGTGGGGATTCCGGTTTGGGGATTGCCGAAACAAATAATATCATGGAACAAACTCAGTGTCGCCAGTACCCCGATGAAGATGGCGAATCTTTCGAAATACAAATAATTGATAAAGTTATTATGAACCCTAATTCATTGGTTAAAATAACAATACTTCTTGTGCTGAGGCTTAAGTTTTGTGCTAACAAATAAAGTTCATTATCAATATTAAAATGAATGTTTCAATAAGTTTAAGTTCTTCATTTCTGTTTTTTTTTTGTATAATAAAATGTTAAATTTAATTATCAAATCAAAAAATTGAGTTCTATTCAACGCGCATACAAGCTTTTCACTCATTCAGTTTTTAACATAATTTTAATAACATGTTTAAGTTTTTTTTTTTACGTTTATCTTTAATATATTTTTTCTTACAAACACATAAATATGACGCAATAACCCGGATAACTTTCAAAATCGTAGCGAATTTTAGTTGCCTATTAACAGGCACATTACATCTCCGTTCCAATAGGTTCAATAATTTCCAATCGCTACCGCAACGACGACAATCGAACATTTTCAACCCACACATTTCGTTACTTAATAGCCTCGAGCTTGGTCTACAACGTTGTTGAAAACGTACTCTTTGCTGGTATATTCTCGACTAGTTGTTCAGAAAGGCTAAAATTTAATATTTTATTTATTAGAGGAGCAAACCTTTATCAGAGCATCGGACATGAAAAACGCATAGGCGGCTTTAAACGATTTGACAATGATGCCATCAAATCAAATACTGACTGACAGAGAACCTAAAAGTGACTGCAATCATCTTTTCTCTCGCGTCACATTGGGAGCGTTATTGTATATCTAGTTACATATATCTAGAAATAAAAATATTATTGTTATTATTAGCTATGGTCAGTCGCTAAATGCTAGCTTGACGGTAGGACGAGTGCGGTCACGTGACGAGTTAGATTTAAAAAAGTGGTATAAATATAATATCTTGTAGAAGATACATCTTGAACTTCTGTCTATACATTACAGTGTATAGTTTTATAAAAATTGTAAAGTGGAAATAAATAGACACGATGATCTGCACAAAAATAATGTAAATCAAGATTTCCTTCGAGTAAATAAAGAAGACAACTTTTAAAATTGTTTTTATTTAAAAAAAAGATCATATATTTTATTTACAGAAAAAAATCACTAAGTGCTAAGAAAAGTGGGGTAGACAGCGATCGTTAATAAGAATCATACACCACTTTCATCTCGTTGCAATTTAACAGAATCAGATAAGTTCAGTAAGTACTCGATATAAATGTTAGGTACATGTAATTATTGATATATTAATCTACGTAATAATTATGTAAAAACGCGTATTTATTTCATAAGGAATATGAGCGGCCGTGGTCTAGCGGCAGAAGGTATGAATTCACGATCGATGAGAACCGTGTTCAAATCTCGCTAAATTCTCTAATGTTATATGTACTTTAATCGCTCAGTGTCTATGATACAAGCTATAGCTTAGCATAGGCATTAAAAAAACTAGCTGATGTTCGTGTTTTTACAGTAGCTCGACTATATAGTGACTACACTCCGTCTGATGTTAATTAAGCTAGAATGCAATATCTGTAGAAAGCAGTCCTCTCCGCTATGCCGGCTTGGGATGATGAATGAGCCCACTCCATTGACAGAGCCAACCTCTACATTTATCCCGCGTCGTCGGTGTAAAAATATCATTTACACGGAGGTTCCGAATTGATATTATTGAAAAACAAGAAGTAATAATTTGTTTGGTCTGTGTTTTTTGTTGTCCTTACCCGGTCTGATACTAGGACTGGGTATCCTAGTTTTGGGTCAAAACTGCAAACTATTAGAAAATGTTACCTTAGCAAGATAAATCTCTAAACGGTAGCGGTAAAAGTTGTCCCGTGAACCAAAAACATTATATAGTCACAAACATTGTTTATGTGGTCGTACATTGAATTACATTATGCAGGCAAGTGCAATATATCATATATCGTACACGCATATCTGTAAGATAAGGTCCTCCCTGCGCTTACGCATAAATTCATATTCATAGATGGGACTAACAAAATAATATCTATTTATTTTTATTCAATATTTAGAATGAAAGAGTGGTTGACAGACTGATGATGGTCCTTAGCCCAGTCTGCCGCACTGGGTTAGTACCACCACTTTCAAGTGTAACGCTCGTGAAGTCACTATAGTAGGGCTAGGCTTCCCGAAGTTCAGGGAGCCCCTCTGGAGCCAAAATTTAAATATAGATTCCAGCTTAAGAATGTTATATTACGCGTATGTTTTGCCTGCCTTTGCTGCCCCGTCTCAACATTCCACTCTGCATAGGAAGATGTAGATGAAGAAGAAGATAGGTACGCCACTGTGTAACATCCGTGAAGTAACTTAGTCGTGTTTCGATATCGGCTTGGAAATAGCCGCGTATTATGAGAAAAGTGGCCCGCCAATGGATGTTGCACATTTGTCCCCTCAGCCGGCATAGTGGAGGCGACCGCTGCTTGCAGACGATTCTTTGTGGCGGCAGTTGTATTCGCATAATGAAGGTGGAGCTCGGCCATATACCGGATAACTATATTTAAAAAATCATACTATAGATTCACTCATTAATTGCGGCGGATGGAATGTGCTACAGTTTAAATGAGGCTGCGCGGGAGTCGCACGACCGGTCGGCAGCCCTCACGCAACCTCCGGCCGACTTACGACCACTTTGGGGAAAGGTGCACTGTGCACTGCACATTTTAAGGCCTTATTTACATGTTGTAATAAATTGTTGAAAGTTCTTCGTGTTTAAGATCTTAATTTTTCCCTTCTTTCCCTTGTAACATTATTATGTCGTCTAAGACGAAAATTAATTCGTTTCTGAAGCTTATATTACATTAAAGAAGTAAGAAATTAAGGATAGTTTCGGAGGTGAACACTACGAGTTCTGCACCGGGTTACACCCATGCTAGCTACGTAAAAATAATATTTGGTGAAATAAAAAAGTCAAATGGTATCATGTACAAGTGCCTTAATAAACTTGAAACGAGAACATAAAATTATATGATGAAGTTGTTATTGTATTTTTATTGAAAGTAGATTTTATATGGAAACGACAACGACCTGAATTTTGTTTTTTTTTTCGTCAGTTTCATAAAAAAAAAGTTTTATGATACATCTACAGATAATATGGACGAATAATTAACTTGAAGGCTGGAAAATATTTAAAAAATATATATGTATATAAAAAATTACACACACAAAAGCCAAAGTGGAGAAAAATAATCAACAATTATTCAAATACTTCACCAAGTAATGTATATGTAACCATATTAATGTATTTTATCCAACAATGTACAATGTACATATTTTTGAAAAGTAAATTTTGTCCGTTTCACATCACCATAGTTGTACTTATAATTTAATATTGTTATTGCATTAAAAAAACATTACAAAAAAAGATAAAATTATTATCTATTTAAAATAATAATGTATTAAAGGATATAAATAGCTCAGTTATCTAATAATTTAATAACAAAATAAAAGATATGACGGAGAAATATTTGCAGGGAGAGCGCTTCCGCTATGCCGGCTTGACAAGTGCGCACCGTCTGACAGCGGTCTATCCTTCTTGTTATACCCGGTTTACAAGGCAATATGTAGATTACTTCACAGGACATTTTATTGAAAATAATACATGTTATTTAATTTCAATCTAAAATCTACGAAACACAGAATCTTTCTCACCAGTAATTTCGCACCGCCATTATCATAAATACACTTGAAATATTTGAATATAGAAAACGCATTAACTGCCAATTTTATCCAATGGAATCAAAGGCTGAGATATAATTTCCGTAATTCTCATTGTTCTCATTGGTCCATCAGTCACCGCCACCGCGCAGGAGCACTATCAACTTCAACAAGCTTAGGGTCACCAAAAATAAAACTTAATATAATTTTTATATTTATTTTAGTTTTTTCTTTATAAACATCTCTTACGAGGAAGGTTTCAATTCAATACAAATAACCTACTTATCAATAATTTAGAGCACGGCGAGTATCATAAATCCATTTAAAAATTGTATACTATCCTTAAAAAATAATAATTGAACTTTATAGTTTGTACATATAGGAAAAAGTTTTATAGGTTTTCATTTTAATGTAAAGTTAATAGACACCCATTTCTCTTTAGAAACCCTAACCCCATGGTACATATTGAATGCTTACGAGATGTAATCGCAAGTCGCGCCGCAACCGCATCGTATCTGATCCAAACGAGCAACCTATACTGTGGTCTTTTCATACAAATTGTGAAGCATATCTCGCTACTACTTTTGGTCACTACCTTATAGATAACTTGTATGTTTCAGTACTAATGGTTTGCTCTCATTGTTTTCATGAGAATTCTGGTGTCAATGAGTTTACAGGGTCTGTCGAGTTGGTCGGTTTAACTTATCTTTAACAGATATCTTTTGTAGAGAAGTTGATATGGAGAGGAAGAAGGCTTAAATTCTGTTGCTGTTGTTTAGTTATTATTTATGAGTAAACGTAAATAAACACTATGTTACGTGAAACTTGGTTGAGTTTTTTTACGTATTTATTTGAAAATAATTCAATTGTTCATCTCTAACTGGGGTACTCTATACTCTACGAGTATCAGGACAAGGACAAAAAAACGTAAGACCAGAACACAGTAGACTGCAGTATAGCACAATCAAAATTCGCTAATATAAATATAAAATATAGCGTTTATTTTTTGCTTACAGATGACTGACAGCACCGTTAATTGTGGTCATAATTATTCCTATATATTAATTAGAAAATATTTGTTTCGACCGGGAATCGAACCCGAGACTTTCACGTTACAGACAGGGTCTGTGGAGGTGCATAGAGGCCGTTAAATAAAAAATTGTTGAAATAGTCAATTTTATCTTCTTTTTCTTTTAATTGTAGTTTCTCACGTTTCAAGCTTTTTTTCTGTAGTTCACTTTCTTTGTTTTTCTTTTCTTGATGCAGGTTCATTTTCGTTTCAGAGCTTTGCGATTCTGGCTCAGTTCCTGTTTCTAGTCTAGTCTAGGCTAGAGATTTTTTCTCTCTCTCGTTTAACCAGCCACTCCTTGTCACTAGTCAAGGCTTCACTCTCGACTAATCTCAATAACTTCTCGTCTTTTTCACTATTCTGATTTGCCGAAAAAACCCTGAACGGCTAATATCAATTATAATTTAAAAAAAAACATTGGAGTGATAGGAGACACTCCAATTAAATAAAATATAACATGTTGTTTCTTGAGTAAAAATATATTTCATACTGCATAAAAAAAAAGATCGAGCTTGTCATATTTCTGATATATTACTTTATAAAACAAAACTATTAAATAGAGGTCGCCACAACACTATAAAACTTATATGATTGAAAATTATAATTTATTTAAAATAACATTGTAATATAAATATCATTGTAGATTTATTCACAACACAAACTTTCTAAGAAACAAAATTATTACTTTGCATGTGGTGGGGCAGTAAGTCGAGCATGACTTTGTCAGCTTCCCGATCGTAAAATAAAATCTATTTTAAGTATATTTAAGTTATAGCTTGGTGTACTAAGAGAGCTGCGAACAAAGACAGGTCAGAATGCAGGTCATAGGCATTGTTAGGGCTTCTTCTGTACTAAGAAAATACTACGAATTATTTAAAGCTTGCGACTTTAAGAGTAGATCCATTAGTAGGTACTTATGTACTATTCACAACAATCCATCTAATGTTAGGCTAAAGTACGGTCTATATCAGAAACAACTGCTACCACAGAGAAATTTCTGCAGACAGCAGTCGCTTCCACTATGCCGGGTTGATAAGACGTATGTGCGACTAGGTCACTTCACAGGTTACGCTTGTAAATGGTGATACTACCCTCAGACGGAAGACTAGAGCAAAAATTAAATTGTCAAACTATAAACTTCGAACACTGCAAAAATTTATCAATTGCCTGTGATACAAGCACTAGCTTGGTACAGACATTAAAAAAAAAAGATCTTTACAATAGACATTTTCGTTTTCACGAAGAATCACTTTAAAATTGATATCAAATCAGTATTTCTTCGTTTCAATAAAGACTAGCCTCCGCTGTGAAACAGGTTGCGAACAAGCGACCGGTTGCAATTTAATATGTTTTCGCCAAAAAAGACACTTCAGAGACGAAACCGCGAGGAGGGCGAAGGCCAGGGTGAAGCCTTATTCTGTACATTGCAACCTTATAAGTATATTTGTACATTAGATTTATTTTTTTATTGAATATTGCATATGGTCTACATTTGTACGCTTGCATATTAAAATATGATGAATTTTTTTACAGTAGCTTGGCATATGACAACACTCTGCCTGATGTTAAGCTAGAGTGCGGTCCACGAACAGAAACATCAAAGAAATTTCTGCTGATAGCCGTCACCTCCGCTATGCCGGCTTTTTTTAACAGAACGACGCTTTCACAAAACCATGAGATTTTATACATAGAGCTTATTATCGCGCTTTGCAGCCATCGTAGTCTGGTGAAATAAACGGAAATAAATTGCAAATATAAAAAAAAAATATCCTAGAAACAACAGAAACAATGGCAAAAGAACCAGTTCAATCTTTTAACTTGACCCAACCTCGAGGCGTATCAAGAATAACTCTTAAAGTAGCGGCCAGTTCCAGGTGAAAGGTACCATTGTGGTGTCAGCAATGGTCGCCGCCGGGCCCCAATATAAATAAGCATGTAAATAAACTAAATATAAAATAAATCGTAATAGTCTGGGCCCTGTATATCGATATCTGAACGGCCACTTTCGCACTGCACTATCTGTATCGAGACTAGCTATGGTGTTAGGTTGATTATACACTACATACATGTGTGAAGTAATAATTTAATTTATACATCTATTTGCATTATTTATTTATTTAATTAAATACCTTATGTCTACTATACATTTTAGTATTTAATTTTTTTAATTATTTAAATTTATGAGGGGGCACTACTTTGAAAAATAGTATCGACTGATTTTTAGCTAATTGGGGATGTAAATTTGATCGTAAACCGATTTCTATTGGTTGATCTGCAAACGGTAAAAAAGACTTGTTGAATAGCACATGCAGAAATAGTATTTTATATCAGAACAAAAATTGTTATTATATTATATATTAAATTATATATTAATAAAAATTGTATTAGAACTAGAGCAAAGTGTGATTACATTTCGAAATCTCGAAAATATAATTTTAATAGTTAATAAGATTTTTTTTTACGATAGGTTATATTTTTATTAATTTTTAGCACTGTAATTCCTATATAAGTTTATTAAATCATGATGAATATTATATAGAAAAAAGTTAATCCGCACCTCATCTCAACGTTGACTCTTTTTAATAAAATTTTCATCATAATTTTTAATAATATAAAGATTAAGGTTTTAGGGCATTTATTTAATGTAGAAACACGCTGTCACCATAGCCGAGAAGTGGACCATAATAGTATGAAAATTAAGACCATTTGATGGTATTGTCTCATTGTTTTGTGAAAAATATTGGTATTTGGTATTCTTATAGGCTATTTTACATGTCGCATTGACTAGGTATAATATATTTGCGAAGGAGGAAGTTCAAATCCGGGAGTAAACTTATCTAAGTGACCTAAGAACTTTAATGTTAAGGCGCAAGATTTCGTTATTTTAACATACAAGTGGCTTGTTCAATAGCAATATGCGTTTAAAGTAGAGATTGAAAACTTTGATTTTGGTTCGATGCCCAGAAAATACCATTACAAAAATATACCGGTAAATATTTTTATTGCTGTTCGGCATATGACAATATTCCGCCTGATGTTAAGCTAGAGTGCGGTCCATGAACGGAAACAACTGCTGCTGCAGCAGAACGGCAGACTGGGCTAATAACCAACATCAACCGGCCTACCATTCTTTAATATATTTTTAAATGTAAGTTAAAGGAGAATGCCCATTCGCCTAAGAAAAATGGGCCCGCAATTTTTTTTTCGTAATTCTCGATGATTTTTAGTTAATTTGTAGAAAAATAAATCTATTTCCTTATTACCAATCAGTTTTAATTTTTTCACCCGGGTTATTGAGTAATTAGATGATTTCTGTTGCAATATTTGAGGTTATTATTATTTTTAATGCTTTAATAATTGATGATATCTGTTTTTTAGTAATTAAACATTGTCAATTGATTGATAAATGATCTGTTGATATAATTAGAATGAATTAATAAAAAAAATAAGATATTATTTTAGAATATTGTTTTGTTACCAAACTATTAGGTATCAAGTGGGCCCAAAAATGGGCATTCTCCTTTGAATAATGTTACCGATAATAATAATTTCAAATCGTTGTTTCTTTGAGGACGGAGTAACGTTATCTAATAACGGTATTTATTTTTTCCATACTTTCAAGTGTAAACCCGTGTTCATCCCCAGACCACGGTCGTACATCCTGATCTTCTCTAAACATTCTCCGTTGTCTTAGATTTATGAAGATTTAAAATTAAAATAATTACCATTATTAGTGTTGATTAGAAAATTATCCAGCCTCTGTGCATTTCCTGAAATAATGGAAAAAATCAAATTAAATAAAAAATTAAATTTTTCACAATAAAAAAACTGGGGCATAAAATAATATTACATTAAAATAAAAATTGGATAGTTGATTTAATAAATAATAAAAAAAACATAACCTATAATATTAGGGTACCTATTTAGATTTATTTTTAAAATATTTATTTCTGTCTAATTTTTCCAAATATATTGTTAACACTATAATTATTAGAGACGAAAAACAATTTATTTTAAACAAAAAACACTGTAAAAAGCTAGCTAATTTAAATTGTATTTAAACTAGTCATAGGTATGTTTGTATTGTATTTGTATATGTAATATTATTATATTATATTGTAAATGACGTGCCAATATGTAACGAGCATGTTACATCGACCAATCAAAAAATAAATAAAATAAATAAATAATATACAAAAACAGTTTCACTCATTACATATTAATTTTATCTACATTTTTTTTTAAATTGGTATTATGCCAAGTCTGCCGTCTTGGTATAGTACCACCATTAAGTATGACCTAGTCGCGTTTTGGGATGGACTCTGGATCTGTAACAAGAATAGTGTACACTTATCCTGTAAGGTGCACATTCGTTTCTTCAAGCCGGCTTAGCGCTGCAGACATTTCACTGCAGCAGTCGTCTCAGATTATACATCTCACTCTAGTTTTATACTCGTATCAAGTGGGTTGTGATTACATGCCGGACTAAATTCACGCAATATTTTTGATATAAATTGTGTTAAATTTTTTTATCAAGTACCTCTAGTTAGCAATTCCATTAGTTTACTCGAAAAATGAAACTCGCTTTTGAAGATATCCATAGGTAAACACATTAATATACACTTCTCTTAATAAAAAACTACACAAAAAACACACGTGCGAAAAAAAAGGAGAACAAAACACTGCCAAAATTAAAATATTAGAAATACGAGCACAAAAATAACTTTTTTTTATTTAGAACTGTCAAAAATGTTCTAATTTGGAAATATTGCCGCGTTCGAAAACCACAAACGGGGACGTTCGACGCGAGTTGTTTAATTGTGCCGATGTCCCGATTCATTAGTTTGTGCATTGTTTATACAGGGACGGATTCTAGCCACAAATAATACAATTATTACCATTTTATATAGATACTCGTACATTCATATATGTATAAAATATTTTGTAAGTTGAAACTTGTATGGCTAAACCATACCAACTCGTATCATAACGTGTACGTACTTTGTAAAGGTTTTATACATTACAACGCGTACGTCACGCATAGGTCACGCTTATACTCATAGCTTAACCAATAAAGTAACTTCAATATTCTTAGATATAACTAAATCAATTTTAGTTGAACCATCAGTCAATAAGTTTTTTTTTTATTGTAGTTTGGCATGTGACAACACTCCGCCTGATGTAAAGCTATGAGTGCGGTCCATGAATGGAAACAACTGCTACTACAGAGAAACCTGTGCGAGCAGCAGTCGCCTCCACTATGCCGGCTTGAGGAGACGAGCATGTACCATCTAGATTGACAGTGCACACTCCTCTCGCTATATCTGGCTACTTTCAAACTATTCCCGAAACGCGACTAAGTCACTTCACGGGTGTTACATTCGAAATATATTAGGTGCTTACATATGAAATTGGCGTTTTGTATGGGAGGAACAAAAAGTCAAATATTTTTAAATATAATATATTTAATTAATCAAAGTTTGAACCATTGTTTTCTATGCACTTTTGCCATCTCATAGGTAGTTCATTGATCCCTTTACTAAAAAAACCAGTCGGACGGGAATCAATAAAATCTGTGAAGGCGATTTGGACTGCCCCATCAGAGTTGAATTTTTTCCCTTGCAAGAAGTTGTCCAAATTTCGAAAAAAATGGTAATCTGTTGGAGCAAGGTCCGGGGAGTACGGAGGATGTCTTAGACATTCCAATTGAAGCTCTTCTAATTTGGTAGCCGTCTGTTGTGCAGTGTGTGGTCTAGCGTTGTCGTGAAGCAGCAGTGGCGTGGAGCGATTGACCAGCCTAGGTTGTTTAGCCGCTAGCTTTTCCATCATGGTTTGCAATTGCTGACAATAGACATCAGCCGTAATAGTCTGGCCAGATTTGAGAAAACTGTAATGAACAATATCGGCACTCGTCCACCAAACGCTTACAAGTAACTTTTTTGGGGTTAATTTTCGCTTGGGGCAGGATTTGGCTGGTTGGCCAGGATCCAACCATTGCGCTGAGCGCTTTCGATTATCGTAAAGAATCCATTTTTCATCACAGGTAATGATTCGGTTTAAAATACCTTCATTATTGTGCCGGTTCAGTAATGTAACGCAGCAGTCGACGCGCGTTTGCCGGTTTGCTTCAGTCAATTCGTGAGGTACCCACCTTTCAAGCTTTTTAATCTTCCCAATTTGCTTCAAGTGAATTAAAACAGTTTTATCACTAACACCGCAGCCTGCAGCTAACTCGGACGTGGTTTGCGATGGATCCGCTTCCACAATAGCCTTCAATACTTCATTATCAACTTGGGTCTCAGGCCGTCCACGGGGCTTGTTCTGCAGGTCGAAATTCCCAGAACGAAAACGTTGGAACCAAAAACGAACTGTGTTTTCTTTTGCGACATGTCCGTCATACACATCATTCACCCTTCGAGTCGTTTCCGCAGCACTAGTGCCACGGCGGAACTCGTACTCGTAAATAATGCGATATTTTAAGTTTTCCATTTTGTAAAATGAGTGACGCAAACAGAAAAAAACAGAAGAAAAAAACAAATGAATGACGGTCATCGAAGGATAAATACATGAGTAAATAGCCGTGAAAATTTGAATTTGGAATTCCTTACCAAAGAGGAGAAAATCGTGATTAAAGTGGCCAGTACGAAAAACGCCAATTTGATATGTAAGCACCTAATATATAAGTAATCCAGGTAACTCTTGTCTAATACATAGGAATAAATCAAGAGAACCACACACCGCGACACTGAGAAATATTACACCTGCCTATAAAAAATCCTAATAGGTTAACGTAA
Organism: Tinea pellionella; assembly: GCA_948150575.1. Lineage (NCBI taxonomy): Eukaryota > Metazoa > Arthropoda > Insecta > Lepidoptera > Tineidae > Tinea > Tinea pellionella. The sequence goes on from OX411258.1 coordinate 6,561,276, forward strand.
AAACTCCATATAAATATCTCACTATCTTGTCGATATTTATTTTAAAAAAAAGCAATAACTTTAATACGCATTCCGAGTCCGGCCCACGATTATCTTGACATGAGGTCAGGGTTACAGCCGCTCGTCTTTTGACCCCCTATCGTCTCTCCCGTTTTTCCTTAGCCTGTAATACTACGTCTATCCCGCTTGCACAGGTCGCGACACTTTACTTGACATTTAACCCTCCACGTCATTGTTGGCGTCATCCCTCCTTCAGACCCAAAGAGGCGTATGTATTTCTTTAGGACCCTATTCTTAATGATCTTTAAATTTGAATTCGATATGAAATCATGATTGTATATTTATTAAACATCCTTAAACTTTTAACATGTACCTAGTATTCTATCTATTACTTATTTATTTTTTGATATTTAAAATAAAAAATGGATTTTTTAAATTATGACGAAAATTGATAAGAAAATTTCACCGCGTAAATCTAAGTTGAGGTAAGATTTTTAAGAGTCGACAGACTGGATTACAGGTCAAAAGTTTTAATAAATAAAATAATGAATATATCTTAGCTTCAAAATATTATTTAAATAAATGTACGTATTAAAACATAAACGAAACGAAACGAAGCAGAAATTTCAAAGAGTATGGCTCCAGGGTTATGACATATCGGTCGACTTTTGACCCGACGTCGGCGCTGTTGTCGTCCCTTACTTTCATTAGTAACGTACATTATAGGTGTCCTTGTCTATAGGGTCGCGACCCTTACTGACTAGCCGGTTGAATAGATTAGGTGTTTTTGTATAGCTTCAATATTAATTGATAGTGAGGTTCGTTGGCATTCAGTATTCAATAGATTTTCGAATTAATTGATTCTTTTCAATTATTTATTACTATATTATTTTGTACATTTTTTTTTAGTTTTATTCTGGAAATATTAATCAATATTAATCTTTCTGAGAGATCTATTTCGTATTTCTTAGGAATTTTTAATGATTAATTTTAATATTTCCGAGTCTTGGGTGTTAAAACGCAGATATAAAAGTATGGGACCTTATTTTGTATTCCAATACAACACAACAGTCACGCCTTTTTCCCCCAGGGATAGGCAGAGACAACGGAACGCCACTTACCACGATCCTGACATAACACCCTCGCTTCCTTGTCAGACCCCCTCTAAACCCGGCTAGAGATTAGAGGAAGACTGAACAATAATCTTTAAATCAAAATAATTTTAAAGATTTTTAAAACAAAATAAAACAATTTAGGACAAACAAACATTTAATTAACCAATTCGAAATAAAAAAAAAACAAAAGAATAAATTTTAAAGAAAGAAAAGTTAAAATTATAATCTATTTACAAATATTTTCTCTGCATTTCCATATAAACCAAAATCTATAAATTAATTATTATTCTGACATCAAATTAAAAAAACCAAACTATAGATACCGCATCAATCAAATTTAAAACCGAACTATAGATACCGCAATGTCAATTATTTAAACAAAACTATAAATACCGCACATATCCCTTCTCCGTTAGTGTTTAGCCTTTTCAGCTGACATCATTAAACAATGTTAAAAATCCTTCACACAAAGGGGCATCCTGTATCATATAAATTTTTCTCGGAAAATCCAAAAACTGCAAAAATATTTAGACACACCGGAGCTCCCGTGAATTATTAAGCGGAAGATACTTTAACCTCGAATCCAAACAGGCAAGTACGCCTGGAAGCCTAAGCTTCCAAAAGAATACTTAAATATAAAAAATTATTCAAGATCAACCAGTCTCTCCCAAATTCTCCAATCCTTTTTTCTTTACTGTCATCCTCTGACAACCTACCTTTCAAAAATTATTTTTTTTCTATTTCCTTCATTCATCAATTCATAAACTATTTTAAATAAAATATCAAATAAACGTTACGTTACAATACCCCCTCCCCTAAGGAAAGTTTCAGACGGGTGAAACTTACGCTGTCCTCAGCGATAATAAAAAAAATTAAGAGAAAAGAAAAAATATATATTTACAAATCTAATTTCTATAAACAAAGAAAAAAAATAAAAATGAATTATGTTAATTTTAAATTTTTATGTCTTTAATATGAAAGTTCCCTAACGACTTCCCATTTCCATCCACTAACTCGTACACTAATGGGGATAACACACGCTTAACAGTGACCTTTTCATACTTCGGAGCTAATTTGGATGCTTTGTATTTGGCTGCGTCACTTTGTATAAATGTTCTTTTCCACACCTGATCACCTACACTCAGTTTAGCATCCCTTCTTCTTAAATTATAATATTTTGCATTAGAAGCATGAGATTTCACTAACAACTCCCTAACTTTAGCAAAAATTTCCTTTAAGCATCCAAACTCACCCGCATACTCCTCCCTAGGAACCCCTATTTCATAATCACCTTCAGTTTGTCTTTTATAAAATTCACCATTTATAATTGGTTCTCTACCATGAACTAAAAAGAATGGAGAAAAGCCAGTTGTTTCATTTACAGAACTATTGATAGCAAACTGAATCTTTTCTAAATTACTATCCCACGTGCGATGGTCATCTTTTACATAAGATGCCACTGCTGTCATAACAGTTCTATTGTATCGTTCTACTAAATTTACTTGTGGTGTGTATCGTGGTCCATAGTGTATATTAGGTATATGATAACGGTTTAACAGATTGCGGAATTCGGTTCCTGTGAATTGCACCCCATTATCTGCAATTACAGTTTCCGGCACTCCATGAACAAGAATAACCTTTTGTTCGAGAACTTTAGCAACAGCCAGACTGGTTGGGTTTCTCAATGGGAACAAAAGAGTGTATTTAGAAAAACAGCAGGTTATGACGAATAAATGCCTGTAACCCGAACGCGATTTCGGCAATGGTCCTACTAGATCTATTGAAATTACTTGAAAAGGCCTAAAACACACCTTCGGCTTTCCCATCAAACCAGGAGTCAATTTTGATTGGTGTTTATAAGCCAAACAAATGTCGCATTTCTTAACAAAATCTACTACCTCTTGAAACATTCCCGGCCAAAAATATCTTAAACATAGTCTTCTGTGTGTCTTAAATACACCTAGATGTGCAGAAGTTGCCGAAGCATGATTTTCCTGCAAAATTTTTTCCCTATCACTTTTCCTAACAACTTCCTTCCAATCAAATTCGCTTGTCAAACAATATTTAGACTTACAAAACCGATATAATATATTATCCTTAATATAATAATTAGGATAATTTTTTGGAAACTTAATACACTTTTCTAAAATATTTTCATACCAATCATCTTTTGGCATATCACCTATGGCATCTACTTTTATAAGTCGAGAAAGAGTGTCTGGTATGACATTGTCCTTACCACGCCTGTGCTCTATATCAAATTGATACTGAGACAACCTGCAACCCCAACGAGCTAACCTACCTGTCGGATTCTCCAACTTCATAAACCATTTTAAAGAAGCGTGATCCGTAACTACCGTGAACCGTCTAGTACCTAAGTATGGTTCAAATTTTTCAATTGCAAAAACTACCGCCAATGCTTCGCGTTCAGTAGCACTATAATTTTTCTCACAAGCATTGAGAGTGCGACTGACATACGCAATGGGATGATCAGATCCATTAATATTTTGTGTAAGCATGCCTCCTACTCCATAACTAGATGCGTCACAATGTACAACAAAAGGTTTCTTAAAATCGGGACAAGCAAGGATCGGAGCAGAAATTAAAGATTTAATTAAATTGTTAAAAGCAGATTCAGAATCTTCATTCCAAATAAAAGATTTAATTTTTGTACTGGTTAATTTATTTAAAGGTGCCGCAATTGTAGAAAAATTTCTGATAAAACGCCTATACCAAGAACACGTCCCTAAGAACATTTTTACCTCTTTGGCATTTTTGGGTGTTGGAAAATCTAATATTGCTTTAATCTTATCAGGATCAGTCCTCAAACCTTTATCATCTACAACATAACCTAAATATTTAAGAGACTTTCTAAAAAATTTACACTTATCAATATTAATACTCAAATTTGCCGATTTTAATTTATCCAGTACCTTTTCCAGTAATAATATATGAGTATTAAAATCCGAACTAACTATAATAATGTCATCAATATATACAAAAACGTAACCACCTACTATATCACTATTAAAATTCTGACCAAATAACATGTCCATCAGCCTTTGCTGTCTCGCCGGCGCACCACAAAGACCAAAAGGCATAACATTAAACTTAAATAAACCGCGGCCAGGAACAGTAAAACTAGTTTTATCCTGGGCCGACTTCTCTAACGGAATTTGCCAAAACGAAGAACTAAGATCTAACGAAGATAAAAACCGTGCCTCCTTTAGACTATCTAAGATCTGTGGAATATAAGGAATTGCATAAGCATCACCCCGTGTTACCGCATTTAGTTTACGACAATCCAAGCAAAACCGCCACTCACCATTCTTCTTTGGAATCATGAGTGTTGGATTATTCCATGGACTTTCGCTCGGCGACACGACATCCAACTCTAACATCCTATCCAACTCCTTTTGCATTTCCCGTAACTTCTCAGGCGACAACGGATAATTACGACATTTGATAGGAGCCGAATCCCCCGTATCAATAGTATGCTCTATTAACTTAGTTCTGCCTAATCCAATACTATCTGAGGAAATAGAAATAAAATTCTCAATCACAGCATTGGCAGTTTCCCTCCGTTCTTCCGAAAATGATTCCAAAGGTCGAATATAGTGAATATCATTTTGCACATTACCCTTTTGACTTTCTAAAAAGTCAATAGGCTTCGTAATACAAGCAACATTCTTAAAAATTTCAGGTGCTAAATTATACTTCTTCCAAAAATCAACACCAAAAATAACATCAGAAACAACACTCGGAATAACAAAAAATCGAATAATCTCAATTTTATTCTGAAAACTGACAGGGAGTAACATTTCGCCTATCGACTGTATTTCTGTACCGTTTGCTACCGAAATACGTGAACTACCTTTATGTACAGTATAACCTAAATCAACAAGTTTTTGTTGAGAGTTATTTCCTAAAATTGAAACTGCCGCACCGGAGTCTAACAAACCCCACAGTTTCATGTCACCAATATCTACACTTAAATAAGGTCTATTGTCTAACTGCTCAGGTTTAAAAAGAACCGAAGATACGTCGTAAGACATAAATTTCTTTACAAAACACAACCAATCTGCCCACTCCGATTCATCAAAGATTGGTTTTGACCTTCGGTTCCAACCTACACGTTTTTTGGACACGCATCCTCATTATTACATTTTATACAACTTTTAATTGTGTAACCTAACTCACCACAATTAAAACATTTAACAATTTTCGAAGCTGGACAATTTTTAAAATGGTGCGAATGAGATTTGCACCTCTGACAAAACATGTTTTTATCCTGAGCCTGATCAACAACACAAATATGCGGGTTAGGTTTTTTATTAGGAAAAGATTCGGAATTCATAGTTAAAAACGGTGTCGAATGTATGAACGAATCAGATCTTTGTTTAGCGGACTCGAGTTTTTTACATTTATCCCGCAAATCCCTAACACTAGATATAGTTATTAAAGCAAGATGTTCACCATAATAAGGCCTAATATTATGTAATAATATATCTAGTTTATCTACTTCATCAAGTGGCTTTTTCAACCTGTTAAACATTCCACACATAACAGAAAAATAAATAGTAACAGATTCATCCATCCCCTGCATTCGCGCACGAATATCCCCTATCAACCTATAATCACCATCCGGTTTAAATTCATCAAAAAATAAAAATTTTAAATTTTTCCAATCAGAAATTTCATCTTTAATGCCTCTATACCAAACCAAACTAATCCCAGAAAATAATAAAACAGCAGACTTAAACAGGTTCTCTTCACTAATATTATACGCGGAAGACAACTCTTCAATTCGCTCTATAAATTCCCATGGATCCGTAGTACCGTTAAAAGTGAGGTTCCATTTAGCAATACATTTCGACTCACAATTAAAATTAATAGTTTTGTCCGGAACGGTGAAGTTAAACGTGGTATCACTCATATTCACCTTGTCCAATAAAATAAAATAATTATTTAAAGTAGAATTAAATTCCTTTACCAAAATAACTTGCTTTTCAGAAGTTGCATTCAAACGCTTTATACGATGATACAAATGAGCCGCTAGAGCACGTGATCTTAATAACGAATGTTTATCCGAAGAATCAAAATAAGTATCCCATCTGGACTGAAGGTCCTTTAATTTGCTTGTTATAATGTCATATTCCTCCTCAAAAGATAAATCAGTTTCAAAAACTTCATCGGAAGGTATTTCAATTAATAATTGTTGTAACTGCTTACGAAGTTTATCGACTGTGTTTTCCGGTGTAACTAAACGTATCTTTACTTCATAAATAAGTTCGTCTTTTAATAATAAATGAGGTTTAAATAATTTATCCATTTTGTGGAGAATGCAGAGTAACGATACAAATTATAATTTAAAACAAAAAGATAAAACAAATCTATTTCTTATATAAACAAAAATAATATAATAAAAAAACAATATTATATTTACGTAAGAACAAATTTACAACCCTAAAACAAATTTTAAAACAATTAGGTAAATGCAGAATAAAATGAAATATACATATATATAGATTATATTTACAGTTGGGCGCCAATTGTCAGACCCCCTCTAAACCCGGCTAGAGATTAGAGGAAGACTGAACAATAATCTTTAAATCAAAATAATTTTAAAGATTTTTAAAACAAAATAAAACAATTTAGGACAAACAAACATTTAATTAACCAATTCGAAATAAAAAAAAAACAAAAGAATAAATTTTAAAGAAAGAAAAGTTAAAATTATAATCTATTTACAAATATTTTCTCTGCATTTCCATATAAACCAAAATCTATAAATTAATTATTATTCTGACATCAAATTAAAAAAACCAAACTATAGATACCGCATCAATCAAATTTAAAACCGAACTATAGATACCGCAATGTCAATTATTTAAACAAAACTATAAATACCGCACATATCCCTTCTCCGTTAGTGTTTAGCCTTTTCAGCTGACATCATTAAACAATGTTAAAAATCCTTCACACAAAGGGGCATCCTGTATCATATAAATTTTTCTCGGAAAATCCAAAAACTGCAAAAATATTTAGACACACCGGAGCTCCCGTGAATTATTAAGCGGAAGATACTTTAACCTCGAATCCAAACAGGCAAGTACGCCTGGAAGCCTAAGCTTCCAAAAGAATACTTAAATATAAAAAATTATTCAAGATCAACCAGTCTCTCCCAAATTCTCCAATCCTTTTTTCTTTACTGTCATCCTCTGACAACCTACCTTTCAAAAATTATTTTTTTTCTATTTCCTTCATTCATCAATTCATAAACTATTTTAAATAAAATATCAAATAAACGTTACGTTACATCCTTCACATCCACAATTCTCTTCATGCACGCCCTACGGTTATGGGCACTAGGCAGCCCAGCTTTCATGAGGATGTCCCCTATTTGATCGGAAAATACCCTTCTGGGTCTGCCTTGTTTAACGCATCCATTTACATCAGATTTATATATTCCTTTCGTCAATCTCCTATCATTCATCCTTTCCAAGTGCCCAAACCATCGAAGCAAGTTGTATTAAACAGGTTGTATTAAACAAATTGTGGCGTTGCATGCATAATATGTATTTAATTAATTAAAACTAGAAATATACGAATAAATACGATTCAAAATTACTGCATAATCATCGTAATAATATGTAAAAAAAAAAGAAAAAAAACTGACTGTACTAAACGTTCAAAAAGATTTTTGTAGTAAAAGTAGTTTAAAATGTAATATATGACCGGAAACAACTGTTACCACAGATAATGCTTGCGGGCAGTCGTTCCCCCCGCTATGCTTGAAGAGGCGAATGTGCGCCATCCATTGACACTATTGACGGGGCACACTTCTAAGTTACTTCACGAGTGTTACACTTGAAAGTGGCGGCACTACAACACGACAGCAGAGTGGATGGGATTATTATTCGTCCTCAGTCTACCTCCTACTCTAAAAGTTCAATTTTATTTTGTAGCTCGGCATAAGTTAACACTCCTTATATAAAGTTAATGCTGTCCATGAACAAAAACCACTGCTACTACAGTCAAATCACTCAGGTCTTCGCTATGCCGGCCTGAGGAGACAAGTATGCACCATCTAGCACACTCCTCTCGCTATTAAATATTTATGATTGTGTGTGTACTTTTTGTAGAAAATTCGTTTGATTTGTTACTCATAATTTCCTCTAAGGCAAGATAGAAAGCGTCATGTCGGTCGGTGTGCGCGTGCGGCGTGTTTTTGCGCCGATGAATATTTATCGCCTGAGGTACCTATTAGTGCTACCGTCGGTTGCCTACCACGTAGCGGTACAGCGACTGGCCACTGGCCACGCTTCCCGTGTTTGCTGCAAACAGTAAAAGCCTAAGAAATAACCCTGACTAACCGTAACGGGAGTTTATTCACAAAATTTCCTACACTACTTAAATCATATGCAGACCATTGTGGCAACATCTATTAAAAAGTCTTCTCTTAAAAAGTAAGATGTCAAAATATGTCAAAGATGTCAATCCTTTGTTGTTTTTTTTTAATTCAGAAGATATATTATTTTACTAAAGCAAAAGAAATATATATTTTTATTGTAGCTCGGCATGTGACAACACTCTGCCTGATGTAAAGCTAGAGTGCGGTCCATGAATGGAAACAACTGCTACTACAGAGAAACCTGTGCGGGCAGCAGTCGCCTCCACTATGCCGGCTGGAGGAGACGAGCACGTACCATCTAGATTGACAGCGCATACTCCTCTCGTTATACCTGGCTTCTTTCAAACTATACCCGAAACGCAACAAGGTCGCTTCACGGTGGGCCCACTTGATACGTAATAGTTTGGTAACAAAACAGTATTCTAAAATAATATCTCATTTTTCATCTTCATTTTAATTAAATCAAATATTTAATTATATTAAAAATATAAAAATATTAAATAAAAAACAGATATCATCAATTAATTAATAAAGCATTTAATATAATAATAGCCTCAAATATTGCATCAGAAAACATCTAATTACTCAATAACCCGGGTGAAAAAATTAAAATTAATTGGTAATAAGGAATGTAGATTTATTTTTCTACAAAATTAACTAAAAACCATCGACAAACTCGAGAAAAAAATTGTAGGTCCATTTCTCTTAGGCGAATGGGAATTATTCTTTCAACAGTTTTCCACTACTAAATTGCAATAACCGAGTTAGTAGCGAAAATGTATGTGAATGATGGACCATAGGAAATAGACAAATGCAGTACTGTCACCCTTGGACATTAGAGTTAATGATACTTAGTAAAAGAGTGATTTCAATGTACGTAATAACATAGGCCGTTTAGTTCGCAATAATAAAACAAATAAACTAACTAGGCTTGGAGTAAATTGCTTCGTCAAGGAATGCTGCTACATTTGTTTTAAATGTTGAATACTAAATGCTGTATAGGACTCTAAAAGCTAGTCTATATATTTTTTTAAATAGCTCGGTATGTGAGCTCATTACGCCTGATGTTAATTTGGCTTTTTTATTTTAGCTCAAGATATGACTTAATAAGCTAGAGTGCAATCCATGAATGGGACAACTACTACCACAGAGAAATATCTGCAGATAGCAGTTGCCTCCGCTATGCCACCATTCACTTTAACAGTGCACACCTCTTTCTATACCTAGCTACTTTCAAACAAGGTCAATTCGCATATTCGAAATTCGAAAATGGAAACAGCTGCTATCACAGAAAAATGTCTCCAGGCAGCATACAGTGACTGGACACACTCCTCTCGCTATACCTAGCTGTACCTAAGTGATAGGCGGCAGAAGTTGTCTTCACTTAGCATTCTAACATCAATCGGAGTGCGGAAACACGCCACCTACAATAAAAAAACCGAAAATAATAACACCCTTATCGCAGTAATGATAAGTTGTATAAAACATATCACGTGACGTCACAACCTAGGTCAACTATTAGAAGCTAAATAACCTGAGGTCAAAACATCCGTAAACCCTGAACTCGTTTGACCTAAAAACAGTTATATTTCATAAATAACCTATATATTGCTTCGAGATAACCTATTTATCGTATAATTTCTTTTAAAAATAATAAACAAAATCGTGAATAAATATATTAATGTACAATACTGTAAAATAATTTCCTTCTTATTTCACGAAACTGTAAGGTGAAGAAAGGGTCATATTTTTAGAATATTAATTAATAAAATTAATAAAAAAATAACCAACCAACCTATCCTCAAAAGAAAGATAAGTAATGAATAAATTATTTTCCGGGCAAAAATAACTTATATTGTTTATTTATTATAATAATTTAATAAATATTTTCTTATTTCTAAGGTACTCGCCGCGTCCATGATGGTTTTCAAACACCTCGTAGTAAAATAATCAAAATAAATACGACAGTAAATCGCATAAAACCCTTTAATTTAGTTAATAATTTAATATCTTAATGTTGAATATCCGTCTCCCCAAGCCGGCATAGCTGAGGCGACTACTGCTTGCAGAAATTTCACTGTGGTAGCAAGCGGCAGTGTCCGTCCGTATCGTAGTTTAACATCCGGTGGAGTGTTGTATTAAAAAAGATACGTAAATTTTAATATCGTAAGAACGTTTTATGGTTGCGTTGTAAATGCGTTTGAATAGTTTCACCTTTAGATGCTACGGAACCTTTGATCAAATATTCTAAAAGTTCTTGGTTATTTTTTATAACATTTGCACTTCGCAAAATAACCTTATAAAACCATAGAGCATTGCGCACTGACCGCAGAAGCCTACCAATTTGAATTTAAAATGAGAACAGGTCATTATGCGTGTAGTGATGCGATCTATTTTTTACACCTCGGCGATGATCTCGTGAATTTGAATTGATTAAAATCGATTTGTTTACTGTCAAAGTTTGTAGAGTAATAATTACAATTCATTTTTAATGATGAGTCATATAAAATAAAATACTAACGCATATCTTAGTTTTTTATTTATTGTAACCTGGCATATGACAATACTCCGTCTGATGTTAGGCTAGAGTGCGGTCCATGAACGAAAACCACATAAACTATACAGGCTGTAGTTGGCTCCGCAATGCCGGGTTGCCTGAAACGTGGCTAAATAGATCTCTTCACAGCGGTACACTTGAAAGTGGTTGTACAACCCCGGGACGACAAACTAGGGTGTAGAGAATAAATCATAGGTCAACTTGTTTAATATACTGGTTTTATTCTAAAATTTACTATATTAAAGTTCACAAAAATATTATTATTAAATAATTATTTTTCTATTGACAAAATGAGTATTCTGAAAAAAATATATATCAAAAAATATGATTTTTCGAGTTGTAGCGTTTTTCACAGTAGGTGTAGATTTTATATGAGGAATTATAATAGTTTTTATGCTCTATCTATCTCTTGGCGCGTGCCGGTGATCACTGGTCGGAAGTAAAACATCATAGTTAGATCGTAATATGATTTTTTTACAGCAGTATCCGGCGGGGCAAAGAAAATGTATAATGCATTTCTACTGTTCGATGTTTTTCAATTATAAAGGTTTTATAATGATGAATGGGAAATTAATTAGGACTTTGAACTTGTTTTTTTAGTTTTGTTTTATTGTTAAGCCGTCATAGCGGAGGTGACTACTAACTGCAAAAATTTCTCTGTGATAGCAGTTATTTCGTTCATGGACCGCACTCTAGCGCGTGTATTGTCAAATGTAGAGCTACGATAAAAAAAACTTCTTTAATTTTTACAATACTTATTTTATGACTTACGACTTGTCACATTTTACATATTCCCTGTCTACCACATTCGTGACTCAAGGAAGTAAAAATTCGCTAAAATTACTGGGGTACCACACATCGGCAGTGGTTCGTCACGGGTCGTGTAATAGAACCTTAGCGGAGGCGGGTATCCTTCGTCGTCGACCGTGATGTCCCCACTTAACTGCTGGTTACATTGGCGGTTTCTCTCCTAAGGTAACGTTTCCATTGGCTTATTGTTATACGTTTAGGTTGAGCGGACCTCACGATTTCACGATCGATGAGACCCGTGTTCAAACCTCGCTACATTCTAATTGGTACCACTAGCTTAATACAGGTATTTAAATAAATAAAAATATTATATATAAATAAATAAAATAAGATTTCGCGTTCCATCTCTAGGTAGCCTTTTGTAGAGATAAAATACCCTATACCCCAAACTTTTAGCCAGATACGAAAACACTGCTACCAGAAAGGAATATTTGCAGGCAGCGGTTGATTCCGTACGCCTGGACCTGATTAGGTCACTTTGAAAGTGGTGGTATACCCTAGGACGGCAGACTGGGTTAATAACCATCATCAGTCTGCCTACTACTCTTGTAATTAGTGCATATGTTGGATATATACAGAAATTAGCGAGATTTGAACTAGACTTTCTTCGATCGCCAAAATGTCGTTCCCGTCCTTGTCAATGGAAACAGATCGAGTGGCAGTTAACCGAAGCAGTCGGCGTGAACGAGGGTAATGTCGCCCGCCGGAAGTCTTCGTGTCGTGAGATATGGCCGGTGTCGAACGGTGACGGGGGCGTACACACAGTTTACCTAACTTCATTCGGAATATTAGATACTTTTACCGCTAAATTAGGAAAAGAGATGGGCTTCAAATGTTTTAATGGTTTAAAAAAATGGTTTAATGTCTATGAAGGACTATGAATATTATCTATGGTCGTTAATATATACTCGTATAAGTAATAAGCATACTATATCATCATAATATTATAATAGTTTTTTTTTTTTCAATAAACCGAATGATGAACCGAGTCGTTGTTTATTGACGAAATGTACATGAAAACTGTATGGTGAAGCGATTGTGGTGTGCGAACCTGTTATGTGGAGGTCCCGGGTTCGTATCTTGGTCGAAACAAATATTTATTTAGTCGATAATTAATCAATGTGATATTATTGAAGAAAAAAAACTATTGTTTTTGGATGAAAATTATTCAAAATCTTTTACCCAGAATTTGTTTGGTCTGGTCTAATAATTATGTTTGTGGGTTGTCCCACAATGCAGGGAATCCTAGTTTGGGGTCAGGGCATAGTATACATGTAGATGTATTTAATAACAATATATATTTATAGTAAAATATCAGTAATATAGGCAAACTGTCAACGAGCACATTTTCCTACGGAACCATAAAAATGAATAGGCCAATTTAATTCAATTTCAACAACATGTCTATTACCGCCGTCCTACCCAACGTGGCCATTACTGTAGTCATATTTTCCCGCCCAAAAGAACAAGATGGCGTCATGGGAGAATGCGCGGGAAAGCCATGAGACCATAAACCACCATTCTATTCCCATTCATACCGAGATTTTTGGACAAAGACTGACTGGATTCGACAAACAATATTTTCCAAGAGGAATTATTTCAAATTCGTACTTTTTGTATCAATGAAGTAGTTAAAAATTATTTATCATTTCACTGCTTGACAAAGGTCTCGCTTCTTAATGTACTCGTACTATCTAATGTAATGTAGTATCTTTTATAGTGGTACGATGCGAACGGAGACCACCGCTGCCATAGGAAAATGTCTGCAGACAGCAGTCGTCTACGCTACGGCTTGAGGACATGAATGTACAGTATTGTACAGTGTACACTTCTAGGTTATCAGGGCACATATTTTTGATTAAAAAGTAAATCGACGGGCCCGAAGAACAAAGTCATATCTGCAAAATGTCAACTTTACAGGAGAGCGTTCCAAAGTTTGAATTGCGTATATTTTCTAAACTAGTCGACGGAATTCTATGATATTTTCAAATATTGTTATTGAACACTATAGTGTTATATATTTGTTTATCATTTTACTGTATCGTTATTATTTTGAAAGATAGTGGGTCATATATGACTATATGACGTTTTAGTATGGAGTCCCCTCTGTGGTATGTGTACATGAAACGTTTATCTTCGGAAATACATTTAAAAAATTATGTCGTATGTGAATATAGTACGTTTATCTGCGGGATATTTTAAATTTTTTTGTCCTATGTGAACCTTTTCAAACGAGCAGACTGCTTCAGAATAAGTTTTTTCTGACTTAAGTCAACAAAACTTTGTAATATTTATTTTAAATAATCATTTATTGAAAAATAAGGTACACTAATCATATATTTTTGTAAAAAAAAACAATTTTACAAACTGAAATAATCGAACAAAATTGACAATCATTAATCAAATTAACACGAAATATTATGTTAGCAAGCGGTCTAACTGAGATCAGATTCTTTAAGATCCTTTTTTACAAATGAAAATATCTAAATGCATGCTTTTATTTTATTATTGTTATCAATAAATAAATATACAAGATTCCTATAATTTTTATTAACATTAAAATTTACATTTTACATAAATAATGGTAGTAAAACAGTATTTATAGTTATAAACCATAAACAACTTTACTTTTATAATTCAGTCTATAAAAATTACAATCAATACTAAATATAATTTTAATTATGACTACTAATTCATAACATCATCAACTGAATCCTCACTTTCATCTACATGGTGTGATAAAGACCGAAAGGAGAATAATCTGAAGATATCGCGCCAGTTTTGCACACTCATACTAAATTCACTATGAAAATTTTGAGAGACACTGTATATGCTACTTTAAGGTCTTTTTTGTGATGTGTGAGATCTTCTGGGGTTACCCCGGAGAACTAACACTTGTGAAGACGTTTAGACCGTTACAGTCAGCATGTACTTTCTTTTATATTCGAGAAAATTTTAACACCTTCAATGTTTTCAGTCTAAAAAAATCACCAACAAACGCCCTTCATCGAGACTATAAATTATTATTCTTTTTTTGAAGAGCGATAAAGAGTGGACACTGTCACCCTCAATGTGAGTGTGTTCCTTCTCTAAAAAACGGTGCTTTACATAAAGCGTTTACAAAATACGTTCACATGAACGTAATATTTATAGGCAGCATATACGTTTTCGGCACAATTATCCGACCAAAATCTAAACTCATCAACACCTTCTTTCGCATTCTTCTCAGTAAAATTTAATAGGCAGCTCTAGGCAAATTTAATTTCGAAAAAATATCGTGGACTAACATTCTCATCTTCGACTACAAGAGGAAACTTTCATGCTTTTACCATATTTGATATACGAAAGAAGAAAGCAGAATGTGGACGAAACATGAAAAAAAGGGGAGCGAATGAAGTAAGCATAGCAAAGAAGTGAACAAACTTGGTCTTGATTTAAATATCGTGTATTTGATAATAAAATTCCATTGCTTTTCTCTATCTCCAAGTCGCGAAAATCTAGAAAGACAATCAATCTTTGTTGATATTTTTTCAGAACATTACGAATCACTTGCGAGGTGACATATTTTAAATCCAAGTTCTTTTTACATCTAACCATTCAGTCATGCGCCACAAGCGTTTTTTATGTCCATTTGCACCATATGACTTAACTATTACTGTCACGTTAAAGTAACGGTTAAAGTTAAAATTGGTGTGCTTCAAAAAAAATCACATTTGACGATTACTTTAACCTTAACCGTTACTGGCGAATTTCGGCCGGTCAAAGTTAAAGTAATAGTTAAATCAATGTCGCTAACGTCAAATCTTTAAAAAGCCGCTCTTGTTTGTATTGAGAGAATTCATTTACACCAGCAACCCTTTTAACTATAACGAATTAATTTACAAGATGGTGCAACGCGCGTGGAGTAAAAGTAAAGGTAACTGTCAAAGTTAAAGTTAAAGTAACAGTCAAAGTTACTTTAACCGGCCATCTCTGGTGCAAACCACCCTTAAAGTTAGAGTTAGTTCTAATTTTCGCGGAGCTATTTCTTCTTCAGTAGCCTGCGATGAGGCTTGTGAGCTAACACTTGTAACTAATGGAAAGGAAACAGCTGGGTTACTTAGCTCTCATGTTAAGCACAAAATTAATAGTGACTTGCGTAGTGAGATTGCTATCCGCACAGGTTTCTCTGTAGTAGCAGTTGTTTCCATTCATGGACCGCACTCTAGCTTTACATCAGACGGAGTGTTGTCACATGCCGAGCTACAATAAAAAAAAAAAAAAGTGACAGCCAGGATGAAAATGTTAAAATTGTGAAGAAGTGAGGAGTTATCGAGCAAAAAATTCGGCGAAACGTTTAATTTCTCAATATTTATTGAGGGTATGTTTTCAAGACTTGTACTCAGCTCAGAATTAAATGGGGTGAGTTAATCGGTAACTTTAATATTTATCTTCAGGTTGATAATAATGATGAATTTAAACCATGAAAAATGCTGTCCTGTTATCCAACTATCTACTGTAAATAATTTTTTCATCAGAGATTTCAGTCCATATACCTTTCAATTCAGAATAAATATTATCATCATCAAGAGATAATGGTAAAACGGTACCATATTCTTCTGTACCAGACACCGAAAAGAAAATAGAATCTTCTTATGAATTATTTAGTGTTCGAAACACATACTTAGTAACCACAACTTAAGGCCGAAAAAACTTAATAAAATGCAACAATAAAATTCCCTCTATACAAAAAATACAAAATTATGACAATTGTTAATTATTTATATACTTATTGAGGGATATTAATAATAGAAAAACGTCACATTTGACAAATGTGTCCAGATAAAACGTTCGATGTCCATATATAACACTACATTGGCGATTACATCTCCAGATAAAAACGTTTTATGCGTACGTGGTACGCCAAAAGTCGGCGCAAAATCCGCAGTAAAACGTCGTATAATTGCATCGAGTCTGTTATTATAATTACATGTAAATAATAATTGTTCTTTACACAAACAATGTAACAATTAAAAATCAATTAATAAAATTAGAATTACTCGTTACAAATCGTTATTAGGAACTCCCCCGAATAACATTCTATGTAAATATACGACGGCAATTTAAGGTTTATCGATATAACTCCAAAAAAGGAAACCCCCACTTCTTTTAAATTTAAAATAAATACATTATTCAGAATAATAGCACATAAAAAATTACTATTTACCAGGATTTATTCTAATATTGAAAGGTTTTGGATAATCACATATTTTTGACAAGTCAGATTTTTATTGTTTTTTAATAAATTAAGAATTTTGTAAGATCTTTTGTATATCGACATATTATAGTGATTACGTTAATATTAGTTTTGAGTAAAAATTAATTAAGTATTAATGATTATCATGTTGTTGACAAGCTCGCGCTTTGTTTTCCAAATTTCCGAAGAAAAATGGCGCGAGTGAAGATAGAACGTCCCCCACCGACCCGCGTAAGAGTTACAACTGCATATAAACCGTTTTACTTCGGAGTGGAGGTACACATAGGACTTTCTTCGACTCAATATCTCGGAAACTATTATAGATACAAAAAAACTAAAAACACACATATATAGATCTGCCATTGTGTATTAATATTAACTAATAAAAGCATTTTCGTTCTTTGGTCACATGTAACTTTGTTCTTCGGGCCCGTCGAAATAGTTCATGGATCGCACTCTAGCTTAACATCATGGTCCTATGCGTGCTAAAAAATACAATTCAATATATATTTTTTAGCGAAAAATGAAGGCATCTAAAAAAAATCCCACAATAAAAGTATTATTTACTGCAAAACACAACATTATAAGAATGGACGTACAACACTGAGTATTTAAGAATGCATTGCTAAGTTCTACTTATGATTTACTTCATATTAGCAGGAAGTTAGAAGCTTTTTACCGTGAGAACTTGAGTGCGTCCTGTGGTTTCTCAACCGTTCTGTGGACATATCGCACGGTATACTTAAATAAATACACAGTTTCAATTACGTCCAATAACAAATAAATACATTTATGGTCAATACTAATTTGCCAATAACATGTGCCAAAAAGATACAATACAATATTTATGAAATACCGTATAATAATTATTTTAACACTGGCCCATCCCCACAACTGGGTTTGTGGGGTTAAAAAATAACTTTCATGAAGGGATAGGAGGAACTGGAGGAGCAGCCTTTTTTAAGCGAAAGTTAAACTATGTCTTTCCCCAAGATACAAACTATCCCCTTGTCAAATGTTATTGAAATTTGTTCAAATCAAATCAAATAATTTATTCATGGTACATGGTATAAAACAAGTTGTTAAAGTTATTATTAAGTTCACAAGTATCAGGTCTTAAGCATCCAGATTGACAGTGCACACTGCACATTCATCTCTTTATGCCTGGCTACTTTTTTTTCAAAATGATTCCAAAACGCGACAAGGGCACTTCACGGGCGTTACATTCGAAAGGGTTGGTATAGACCCAGTAGAAAGGTAGAAACCCAGGACGGCAGACTGGGGTAATAACCTGCTTTAATTTATAATAAATAAAAATAAGAATAATAATTTGTGTTACGATTGTAACAACCCCAAAGGAGTATCACTCAATGCTTCGATGGTTTATTAAATATAGACTGTAACCGGATATTGTACACTATGACTTGTAGTAAGGTGTAGTTACCACGGGTCGTTGTGCACGCGTCACATTCGTCTGTACTTATTATTTTTTGTCAACCACATACACTAATCACATAGTATAAAGAAGTGTATGAATTCCAAGTTTCTTTCTGAAATTAGGATATTCGTATTTTTATAATTATGATAGATAGATAACGAGAGAAGTGTCCACCGTCAATCGGTATGGTGCACATTCATCTCCTCAAGCCGACTGCTGCCTGTAGAGATTACTCTGTGGTAACAGTTGTTACCCTTAATGAACCCGAGCTACAATAAAAAACGAAAAAAAAAGATTTAATTTAGATAATTTTTATAACATGTTAAGGTAGAGTGCGGTCCAGGTGCGGCCACAACTGCTATCACAAAGAAATATCTGCAGGCAAAATCGCTTATGACATCAGTCATAATTGCTTATTATGGCAGTGTCGTTATTCTCAGTTACTTGAAGTCGACCCCAAAACACGTCACTTCACGGGTGTTACATTTGAAATTGGTGGCACTACCCCAGGACGACAGACAGGGTTAATAATAATCATCATCTACCACGTAATTGATGTCCGTCCGTTTCTATATGATAACAAATTTTAAATATTTTAAATATTTTAAGAAATTATAGATTTTTGTGTATTAAACGAAAACTTATGAGTAAAAAGAAATAATACATTAATTTCAATATTTAATTGTGCTTAGGTACATATTAACATCCTGTTGAATTAAAGATGTGTCACTCAACGAGCAAATAATGTACAATTTTTTTAATGTAATATGTACATTTGCACATCGCGGTACGAATCCGGAGAAGCTAGGCAAAGATTATTCCAGGTACGCAATTCTCGAATGTATAGATTCACTTCTATAACTTTTATTTTTACAACTTTTGATAGCTAATATAAACTACTATTTACTATTAAATAAATTATTTCTTATTAGCTAAAAACAGTTGAAAAACGAAAAATGTTAGTACCAAACGTGTCCTGTCGAATAGAAACACATACTAATCTAAAGAAACCACGGCAACCTATAATAAGGGCCAAAGAAAAACAGTGGTGACCTACCAAGCGATTCACTCCGCTAACCATACTCAATCGTCTCACTAATGAGCGGTCGGGCAATAAAGTTGAAAAAGTGTAATTGCTTTAGCGATGCCACGCGAGCGGCACGCGCGTGTTTCTTGCTTGCTCCCGTTCTATTCACTCGGTTTGCACAATTCTATAGGGTTGTCGATGTTCGCTTTTATTTATTTTATATTTATTAACGACTTGACTTGACTTGCCGTCTACTTCCAGGTAAACAGCGCATACTCTCCTTGTTATACTCGGTTGCTTACAAGCCTATTACAAACCGCGACTAGGTCACTACGACAACACAGACCCCCTGACTACCATTCCTAAAACGTTTAGTTATATCTTTAGTTATTTTTTTATAAAAAAAAATAAGTATAAATGTATTATGTGGGTAGGTACCTATACAATTTAGGTGCCTAATAAATAAATAAAAGTAAAGAAAAATTATTTATCATTTAGGATATAAAAATGTTGTTTTCGCAAAAAAAAATTTAAAACACTACTTTGCAACTTTTTGGCAATTGGCTATCAATGGTTTCGCCACTCCACGTGGCATACACTGACAGCTAATGTGACTGTGTACCTATCCTCAGTAACATTGATTAGCGGAAATTAGTTGCAAGGTAGTGTTTTAAAATAATTTGGCTATAGATTTCCGCAAAGTAACGCCTAATACTTTTTTTATTATTTTCAAGTGATAACACAACCCTATGAAACACTCATCTTGTATTAAACTAAAACATCCTATGTTCACGTGTAAGGAAGTTACATACGACTTTTAAATTAAAAAATAAAACAGCAATTACAGTGCTATATGAGCGGAGTTGAAAGGTTTAATTTTTTTTTTTCAAACATATTTTAATCATAAAAAATAACAGTACTTATAACATATTGCATGTTTATGCTACGGTTAATATTGCTGATTCTTGATCGATTAGCTTGTTAGGGACGTGTAAATTGTTTCATTAAACTTAATTTATACGAGATATTAATTATTTGTACTAGATGAGATAGCAAATGTAAAGTGTGAAATATTATATATATATTTTTTTAAATGTATTCGCTTTTCGATATCACTGCTTTTGCAAATATTCATCTATCTGATTTAAAAATCAGTGTAAACTCTATATCCGCTATGGGCAACCTTTGACATGTTGAGGGCCAAACTTTAGCGTTCATATACGTTCGCGGGCCGCATTTAAAAGTACTTAGTGCATTTTAAAGTAGTGATAATATTTTTTTTTTTTGCCGCCTCACTGTCACTCCCGTGAGTATAAGTACCTAATGTAATTTTTTTTTAATTGGGTTTTTCAAAATGTCTCGCGGGCCGGATCATATCTTACAGCGGGCCGGATCCGGCCCGCGGGCCGGTTGTTGCCCATATGCGCTCTATATAGTGACACTGAAGGGACTGCGCATTTTATAGCGTTGTAGAGAGTTGTCGTTAAATGGAGAGAAGAAAAATCAACACTATTTTACTAATATAATATTATTTACCAATAAAGTATATATAACATTATGCATAACAACCTAACGACAGAATCTTCGATCCGTATGATGCCGACAGTCAAGGCAAATACAGGCTAAACAATAAAGCAACAAAATAATAAACAAAAGAACGTACACAGCTGCAGTTGTTATTAATTTTGGCAACTGGAAAGTACTGTTTATTGTTTAATAAGGACATATTGTGGTTGTTATTTAGAGTTGGTGTGATGCTACATAGAGTGTATCATTGTATGGACAACAATGTAAACCAACCAGTTTGTCGTTAAATCGAGTTTACACTGTAATTATAAATCGTGAAGACAATAATATGAATTCATTGATGAAAAAAAATATATTTTAATTTAGAGTAGTCGATCTAACTATCAGCTTGAAAATAGCCAGGGTACAGCGAGAGGAGTGTGCCCTGTTATGCATCCTCAAGCCATATGTCATGCATTTTTTCATTTAATTTCATAGCGAAGAGGACTGCAGCCATTTTTCTGTGATGGTAATTGTTGCCGGTCATAGATCGCACTATAGCTTAACATTAGGCGGAGTGTGATTAGAGTCCAGCTTCTATATTATATATTTAAAAAAAAAAACGAAATTAAAACATTTTATGTGGTTCATTATGGCGTTTATTTTAATTACTTTTAATTAAACTGACACGCGATGGCGAATTTTCAAAAGCTGACTGACCCACTCGCGTTTCGGGATAGCTTGGAAAACATTAAACACGGGAAAAGTAGCTTGTTAAAATAACTTGTAACAATGATTGAGTTAACCTGCTACCTACTGCTCAATAGAGAAATTTAGATAGTTCAAATTTAACCGACCATATCTCACTAACATAAACTCTATGAGTTAAGAAAAATTATGGAGTGTAACGCTCTAGATAGAGTGTGCTCCATGTGTTCATCTACCACAGAGAAATGTGTGCAGGTTACAGTCGCCTCCGATATACTAAGAGCCGAAGCGCGGCTGAGATAATAACTTTAAAAAATCTATTTGCATATGACAACACTCAGTCTGATGTAAAGCTACAGTGCGGTCCATGAACGGAAATAACGGCTACTAAATAAATTTCTACAGACAGCAGTCGCCTCCGCTATGCCGGTTTGAAGAGACGAATGTGCACACTCTTCTCGTTATTTAAATATTAATAAGTATCATATCCATTTTTCATACATCCGTGTATATTTCACCAAATCACCACTCATAAATTTGGACACCACAATTACATTGAAAACATTACCATTGTATTCAGATCACTTTGACATCTTCACTACGACAATAATATGATCAATGATACTATTATAGGAGAAAACATTTTTATTCTTTGGCCATTCACTTAAAAAAAAAAGTTAATAAAATGAACCCACTAACCAATGGAAAGGAGAATGCCCATTCGCCTAAGAAAAATGGGCCCACAATTTTTTTCTGGAGATTGTCGATGATTTTTAGTTAATTTTGTACAAAAATAAATCTACTTCCTTATTAGCAATCAGTTTTAAGTTATTGAGTAATTAGATGTTTTCTGATGCAATATTTAAGGTTATTATTATTTTAAATGATTTAATAGTTGTTAATATCTGTTTTTATGTAATTAAACATTGTCTATTAATTGGTAAATGATGTGTTGATATAATTAAAATTAATTAATAAAAAAATAATATATTATTTTAGAATATTGTTTTGTTACTCCTTTAATCGCGTTTGTTAGTAGAGTATAACGAGAAGAGCTTGTTTATCCAGCATAATGGAGGCGACTGCTGCTTGCCGACATATCCCTGGTAGCAATTATCTACTACGAACTGAACTTTCTCGTTACATGTCGAACTAGTTTTTTTATAAGAATTTTCTAGGTATCAATGAATACAGCACCTCATACATACAACTTCTCACACATACAAAGCGTAGACATTTGTATGATGCAAGACATGACTCTGATAAGATTCGAAGATTTGTGGAAATTACTCATCGTTTTATCATTGCATTAAATTTCCTTTTACAAAACACGATATATTTCTATAAATATACGTTTATATTATTCAAGCGTGACGTCATTAACAAATTATACTGCTTCGGAACAGTACCAGACTAAGGCTAGAGCGGCCCGCTTGTGTTTGGCAATGTAATTCCTATTTTTCAGTCATGCTATATAGTTTGGTAATTTTGTTTTAAAGCATATAGTATGTAGTTCTATTTAATTATTGGAATCCAAGAAAAAAAGGAAGAAAACTGCATGTACAAAAATTAATAAACATAATTGAAATTACGGGCCCTAGGCGGTTGCCCTGAGTTTATATTTAGGTGTGTTCTTCACCGATAGCATGACTTCATTTGAATTTCTTTTACCTCGACAGTGAAAATAATATTTTATGAATGGTGGAGAGATCTTTAAGGCTGGGATATATGTGATCTGCGCTGGAATTGAAGGGGATTAAAACCTTTTTTCTCCATAACCCGTAACGAAATTATCTTAAAAAATATATATGTTATATAAAATAAAATATCATTAATGTTCATGCAAAGTAATCCCTGCCACTGTAAATCTAAAACTATTTTTATTCTAAATTATCAATAGCTAGGTTTTTTTATTTTCATCATGATATTAGACAATACAATACCTAGGGAATCTTTAGTGTATTTTTTTAAAAATAAGTTTCAAATTATTTTTTTAAGTAAATGCATACTTGCCTCTCTGATCTCGAAGCGCAACTATGCCACTGTGGCACATTTTAAAGTGGTGGAATTACTCCAAGACGGCAGACTGGTGCGTAGTATTTTTTCTTTTTAATTTTTGAAACATTTCAGTTTTACACATGCTCACCATTTTTTTTTTGGCACTACAAATGGTCTCCTATCTTGTGGATGAGGGAGGAAATTTGTAAGTAGTCACTATTTTTTTAAACCATACAGAAATGAAATAAATTACGGAGAAAGTAAAACGGACGTTGTAATAAATAATATCAATTTAATTAAAAGTACAATAATAAAAAACAAACCAATTTCACGACCCTATACGGACTCTGTTATGCATCCATTTATAAAAGCAAACCTCATTGAATAAATAAACCTTAAGTAAAAGCCTATCCTATACGAGTAGTGGGTAAACCATAAATACTTAATGTTGAACCATAAAACATAAATTCAATTATCATCATCACCACATTCTCGTCCAGTAATTGGTACTATGCATTTCAACACCTGACCATTTCGGGAAAATAAACCCTAAATTAAAATAATAAGGTTCAAATTCTTTTAAATGAATTTTAAGGATAACCAAGCCTTACCATATGTGTTGTTTAGTTTAGTTTATAAAACGGTTTATTGGTTACAGACATCCGTAGCGCTACTATAGAGCTTTAGGAATTATGACTAGAAACAATTAGCTCTCTGTACAAGCTTAATTGCTATTAACTTTTAGATTACCCGTAGCATTTGTATACAAGTACTAGACTATAAAATTATTTATTTATTTTCATATATAACAGGTAGGCAATTAGCTGTTTCCATTGATATAATTATTTGAGTATTCCCTGTCAACCTGAATGGTCTGTGTTCTCTCATTCCATCCCATCCCATTCTCAAGTCCGTTTAGAGACCGCAGTGTAGCTTAAAATCAGGCGGAGTGCAGCCACATTCAAAAAAAGTCAAAAAAGTCTGTAAGTGCTTTTTATTTGACAAATTAAACTACTAAGAAGAAAGAGTACAAGTCTTCGGTTGCCTAAATGTAATTATTATACTAATATATAGCTGCAATACCACTCACTGACTGACATCAATTATTTCGTACTTGCCGGTATAGTGGAGGGTAGCGGTTTTTTGAGTCGTATAGAGGACGTCCCAAAACCGTCGAGAAAAATACGACTTTGACCGGAAGTCGATTCTGGACCGGAAGTGGTAGCGATATCTCGGAAACGGAAAGAGATGGGGCAAAAGTGCCGGAACAAACGTTGTAGGGAATGCCCTCTAATTTCGAAAACGATACTTTTTTTTTCAAAATTGCTCAAAAAAAATTTTTCCTCGATCGTATTTATATCCTTTTCCCGCCGGTACGACAATATGAAACGGAGCATGGCGCTTGGGCGTGGCCTAACAGCATCCGCCCGTTCAGAGCGCGCAATGAAAATATAACGACGCATTTTCGGGACGAACGATCGAAACGGCTTTACCTCGGTCAGTCGGACGGTGAGCGCGGCCGCGTGAACATCAAATTTGCTCCGCGCGGCGGGCTTTTTTAAAATATCTCAAGAAGTAGATACGTTAGCGTAACCGTGTAAAGACCAATATTGTTCAGTATGACCGGCACTATTTTTTAAAAGTTTTGTTTTTGTTTTTTTTTAATTTTTTAAAATCTTCATATCTCGAAAAGTAGATACGTTAGCGTCACCGTGTAAAGACCAATATTGTTCAGTATGACCAGCACTATTTGTTTTTATTTTTTTAAATTTATTTTTTTTAATTTTCTAAAATCGCTATTACTCAAAAAGTACACACGTTAGCGTAACCGTGTAAAGACCAATATTGTTCAGTATGACCAGCACTAATTTTTTTTTTAATTTTTGTTTTTTTTTAAATTTTTTAAAATCGCCATATCTCGAAAAGTAGATACGTTAGCGTCACCGTGTAAAGACCAATATTGTTCAGTATGACCAGCACTATTTGTTTTT
Organism: Tinea pellionella; assembly: GCA_948150575.1. Lineage (NCBI taxonomy): Eukaryota > Metazoa > Arthropoda > Insecta > Lepidoptera > Tineidae > Tinea > Tinea pellionella. The sequence goes on from OX411258.1 coordinate 6,587,076, forward strand.
ATTTTTTTAAATTTATTTTTTTAAATTTTCTAAAATCGCTATTACTCAAAAAGTACACACGTTAGCGTAACCGTGTAAAGACCAATATTGTTCAGTATGACCAGCACTAATTTTTTTTTTAATTTTTGTTTTTTTTAAAAATTTTTAAAATCGCCATATCTCGAAAAGTAGATACGTTAGCGTAACCGTTTAAAGACCAATTTTGTTCAGTATGACCAGCACTATTTGTTTTTTTTTTAATTTTTAAAATCGCCATATCTCAAAAAGGACATACATTAGCGTAACCGTGTAAAGACCAATTTTGTACAGAAACGTAAACGCTTTTAGACGGCGAGCTAAATATTTTCAAAACTGCCTAAAATCTATTCGATCTAATACGTTTTACGACAAAAAGGGCCTCCGCGGGCCGCTTGCGCCCGCGGCTTTTACCCAACAGCTAGTACTAATATATAGCTGCAATACCACTCACTGACTGACATCAATTATTTCGTACTTGCCGGTATAGTGGAGGGTAGCGGTTTTTTGAGTCGTATAGAGGGCGTCCCAAAACCGTCGAGAAAAATACGACTTTGACCGGAAGTCGATTCTGGACCGGAAGTGACAGCGATATCTCGGAAACGGGGCGAGTCGGGGCAGTCACCCCGAACAGAAAGTTGTAGAGAATGCCCTCTAATTTCGAAAACGATACTTTTTTTTTCAAAATTGCTCAAAAAAAATTTTTCCTCGATCGTATTTATATCCTTTTCCCGCCGGTACGCCAATATGAAACGGAGCATGGCGGTGGGCGTGGCCTAACAGCATCCGCCCGTTCAGAGCGCGCAATGAAAATATAACGACGCATTTTCGGGACGAACGATCGAAACGGCTTTACCTCGGTCAGTCGGACGGTGAGCGCGGCCGCGTGAACATCAAATTTGCTCCGCGCGGCGGGCTTTTTTAAAATATCTCAAGAAGTAGATACGTTAGCGTAACCGTGTAAAGACCAATATTGTTCAGTATGACCAGCACTATTTTTTAAAATTTTTGTTTTTGTTTTTTTTTTAATTTTTTAAAATCTTCATATCTCGAAAAGTAGATACGTTAGCGTCACCGTGTAAAGACCAATATTGTTCAGTATGACCAGCACTATTTGTTTTTATTTTTTATTTTTTTAAATTTATTTTTTTAAATTTTCTAAAATCGCTATTACTCAAAAAGTACACACGTTAGCGTAACCGTGTAAAGACCAATATTGTTCAGTATGACCAGCACTATTTTTTTTTTTATTTTTTGTTTTTTTTTAATTTTTTTTAAATCGCCATATCTCGAAAAGTACATACATTAGCGTAACCGTTTAAAGACCAATTTTGTTCAGTATGACCAGCACTATTTGTTTTTTTATTTAATTTTTAAAATCGCCATATCTCAAAAAGGACATACATTAGCGTAACCGTGTAAAGACCAATTTTGTACAGAAACGTAAACGCTTTTAGACGGCGAGCTAAATATTTTCAAAACTGCCTAAAATCTATTCGATCTAATACGTTTTACGACAAAAAGGGCCTCCGCGGGCCGCTTGCGCCCGCGGCTTTTACCCAACAGCTAGTCATATTATATAAAGCTCGATTACCACTGACTCACTGACTGACTGACATATATTATGAAGCACTTGTCGGGGGGTTAGAGAGATGATTCTTTTTGGGACGTGTAGAGGGCGTTCCCGCGACTCCAGGAAAACCTCGACTTTGACCGGAAGTGGACTTTGGACCGGAAGCGATGCCGATATCTCGGAAACGGAACGAGATAGGGCACAAGTGCCGGAACAAAAGTCGTAGGAAATGCCCTCTAATATCGAAATCCATAATTTGTTTTTTTTTTTAATTTTTTTTTTTCAAATTACCCGAAAAATAACTTTTTCAGCGCCGCGAAGCGCGCCCAAAAAACTAGTTATTATATTATATACAGCTCGATTATATTATATACAGCTCGATTACCACTGACTCACTGACTCACTGACATATATTATGAAGCACTTGCCGGGGGGTTAGGAGGATGATTCTTTTTGGGGCGTGTAGAGGGCGTTCCCGCGACCCCAGGAAAACCTCGACTTTGACCGGAAGTGGACTCTGGACCGGAAGCGACGCCGATATCTCGGAAACGGAACGAGATAGGGCACAAGTGCCGGAACAAAAGTCGTAGGGAATGCCCTCTAATATAGAAATCCATAATTTGTTTTTTCAAAAAATTTTTTTTTCAAAACTACCCGAAAAAAAACTTTTTCAGCGCCGCGAAGCGCGCCCAAAAAACTAGTTTTCATATAAAATCAACTTACTATAACCATAGAGATATACTAGAGGTGCAAACTTTATACATCTGACATAAAAAAGCCGTAGGCCGCTTCAAACGATTTGACAATGTTGCAGTCAAGTCAAATACTGGGGTAGTACCACCACTTTCGAATGTAACACCCGTCAAGTGACTTTGTCGCTTTTCGGGAATAGTTTGAAAGTAGCCAGGTATAACGAGAGGAGTGTGAACTGTCAATCTAAGATGGTACATGCTCGTCTCCTCAAGCCGGCATAGTGGAGGCGACTGCTACCCGCACAGGTTTCTCTGTAGTAGCAGTTGTTTCCATTCATGGATCGCACTCTAGCTTTACATCAGGCGGAGTGTTGTCACATGCCGAGCTATAATGAAAAAAAAAAAAAAATTAAAAAAATACTAACTGACAGAGAACCTAAACGTGGCTGTGGCCATATTTTCTCTCGCGTCACATTGGAAGCGTTATTGCACATCTAGTTGTATATATCAATGACTATAACTATTTTAGTTGATGATGCAAGTGTTTCTATTTTACACGAGCATGGCCACATTTCAAGAATCCAACAATATTGCTGCATATTTTAGTATGTTTTCCCAAACTATAATAATTCAGTGCATTCTAGTTTGTTTCATTGATCAAATATACGAAAATATTTGTAACAAAAATACAAGCAAAATGCTTCTCAATACATAGAATTTTGGTTCAAAAAAATAAACATGAAAAAACAGTTCGAACCCCAACTAACTCCTTTGTCTGGCATATCCATGCGCGGAGAATATATTCGCCTCCGCTATGCTTAAGAAGACGATTGTGTACCGTTCATTAACAGGTACACTTTTTTCTTAAAAACAACAACAGTTGTCACGCCTTTTTCCCAGAAGGATAGGCAGACTGTTCTCGTAATATCCGGCTATTTTCAAACTGATCCCGAAATGCTACTATCTCAATTCAAGAGTGTTACCACTTGAAAGTGGTCGTACTATTCCAGACTACGGACTGGGCTAACCCTTATTAAAATAATATTAATAAATTCTTTATTGCGTATAAGGTAATACAAAAACAAGTTAGCGCAATAGCAGACAACCAATTAGAGTATCTTATAAACAAAATTAAGATGAGATAAGACCTTTGTCCTCCCTCCATATCGAAAGGAATACAATGTGGGAACAAGTTAGCAGCAACCCGGACAAGTGGCATGGCGTAATGGCAGGTGCTACTGAGAGTTCACTTCGGTTCAAACCCCCCTGCCTCCTGAACCGGCGGCCAGCATCCGTGCAAACTCGTTCCTCTAATAATATAACGTAGAAATGAAAGATTAATGAGAGCAACCCGAGCACGCCTCTTTCACTCGCCTCTAGTGATGCACACGTAGTTTAGAAACAAGTTTTTATCGATAATCGACTCTATGAATAAAGAAAGCAATTTATAAAAACCATATGCACTTTTTAAGTTCTTAGGATATGTACTTCAATCCTTTCTTAATTCTAAGGTCATATTTAGAACACTCAACCTGATGTAAAGCTAGAGTGCGGTCCAAACAACTGCAGATATTTTTCTATAGGCAGCATCTAGATTGACAGTGTACACGCCTCTCGCTGTAGTCTACTATATTCGAACGATTCAAAAGAATATCGATAATAAGTACCAAAAAAATAATCCCATCCCTAAACGGACACGAGGCTTTGAGATCGCGGGCGCAATGAAGACCGCCCAGATAAAATATTAGCTGAGTCCAACGACGGTAGCCTACACCATACATATACAATATCGCTGACAGCCGCATTCTTCTTCTGCCCAACACAAACTACATGCTAACCTAATAGATAAATAAATATTACTTATATCAGCAGCCGGGAGCATTTCTATTATATTGACAGTTCATCTCCTCTTTGCAAATAATCGTTATTTGCTACGAAGGTTAGGTCTATATTTATTCTCGCGTCGAGAAAATTTAATAGCTTCGAACTGGAAGTTAAATTATAGTTTGCTTTTAAAAGCTTTCATGTTTATTTACAATTATTTATAGAATTGCTTCTCATAATCCCTGGATGAAGAAAGTGAATTAAATTAAGAGTAACCTGCAAAAATAATTTTAAAATAACCTTTTATTAGTCAAGTGGCTTTTCCTACAAGAGACCCACCCGTAATTTATTTATTTTTATTTATTTACAATTTTAATTTTCACAGCATCAAGTTTAGAGGACCCACACTAGGCGAAGTCTTGTGGGTCCAATAGAAATTGAAAGAGTAGTAGGCAGACTGATGATGATTATTAGGGCAGTCTACAGTCTTCACGTCCTGGAGTAGTTGCACCATATGTAAAGTGACTTATTCGCGGTTAGAGATCAACTTAAAAGTCTTCCCTTCCGGCTGGTTGCAGTCTTTTCACTTCACTTTTCTCCGTGATAGCAGTTGTCATTTATTTCCCCTCCAAGTATGAATAAATAAATTGAATAAATAAATAAATATGTTCGAGTCCAACTATAATAATTAATGTAATAATAATCATGATATTTTCTTATGGCCATACTCGTCCGTGATGTTCGTACGCGGTCGTGTGCATCGATCTCAAGAAAGCTTTTTTTTATAACTATGCTAATGCTCAATTATTAATTGTTACGGGCGATATCTGCTCTTAAAGATACTGTTAAAGGGGTAGGTCATATCTTGCGAGCGAATGAGAGCGTATGTGTCAGTGACCGAAGCGCGTACCGCTTGCTTTTTCTTATGAAATTATAATTTAATTCACCGCTTGTTCAGGTGTATCGATGTTATATTAGTGGTTGCAGCAGAGCAGCGTTCAGTTTACCATTTATTGATCGATTTTTAACTAGCAAAAAAGCATTGTTGGTTTTTCTATGTAATTTGCTTGGTTTTTTCGGCGCTAGATTTCTATACGAAATTGTTAGAGCAATTTCGACTTTCTTGATGTTTTATTCAGCTGTAAACTTACATAAACTGCCCCAAACTAGGGTCAGGGTACTTGTCTTTTTTATTGTAGCTCGGCATGATGTTAGAGTGTGGTTCATGAACGTATACAACCACTACCACAGAGACATTGCCTTCACCGCCGCATGTCGACTTGAAGAGACGAAAATTCACCATCCAAATAAACACTTCCTACAAATACTTACATTTTTCTTCAATGACAAATATTTAAATATTTGTTTCGACTGGGAAACGAATCCGAGACGAAACGAACGCGTAGTAGACTGACATCACAGTAATTACTTATAAAATTATTGTTTAAGATAAAAACTGTCTTTAAGAAAATGTTTTAAATCATAATCGAGCGGAGCCGGTTGCTGCGATTTTGCGCAACATTGTTAAGATCTGTTAAGTTAAGAGAAAGAGTGTAATAACAATGTCGGACGCGGTCACGCTTTCACGACATACGTCCGAGAGGTATGGCCAGGTTGAAACTACGATCACCACGCGAGACGACCGACGAGATGCTTCGATACATCTCACTATTTTTTTTGCCGCTGAATTATGATCTACAGTATTCTTATTAACTACTTCTTGGTGGAGTTACTGTTGCGATGAAGAATTTTACGTTTCTCTTGCCTCAACAATATGACTGTGACATCTTCAATAGGTGCCCTATTAAAATTGGATGATTTTTTTTATTGTAGCTCGGTATATGACAACACTCCGCCTGATGTAAAGCTACAGTGTGGTCCATGAATGGAAACAACTGCTACTACAGAGAAATCTCTACAGGCAGCAGTTGCCTACACTATGCCGGCTTGAAGAGACGAGCATGTACCATTCAGATTCAGTGCACATTTCACACGGCTACTTTCAAACTATTCCCGAAACGCGACAAGGTTGCTTCACGGGTGTTACATTCGAAAGTGGTGGTACTACCCCAGGACGACAGACTGGACAAATAACCATTATCAGTCTGCCTACCACTCTTTAATAGTGCCTATAGGCACTGAGCGACCAAAGTACATATAACAAAGTTACATTGGTACCGGTCTTTTAGCGAGGTTCGAACACGGGTCTCATCGATCGTGAGTTCACGCGTCTTACCGCTAGACCACGGTCGCTCTAAGATTATATAATTATCTATTCAAAAACATTTGTATTTTGTTTTAGTTTAGTGTTGTATATTATAATAGGTATCTAGTTCAGAGTAAGAATAGTACTTTTTTCTAATAACAGCCCTTTTGAGGTATTATCACCTCTTTCAAATGTACCGTGACTCTCACGTCTAGGGACCAGCTTGGAAGTAGCCGAGTATAACGAGAGAAGTCCGAACTATCAACTTTTACGTTACGTGTTCCTCTCTTCAAGCCGGCAAAGCGGAAGGAATTGCTGACTTCAAACTTTTAATAGTTTATTTATATTAATAGCTTCTTTCAAAAGGAATTTTGATAGATCCGACTACTCCAAGCCTTTCGTTGCTATTCTAGAAGCATTTATTATAATTAAACGCATACCTATATAACTTTACAATACAACGCATTATTTTGTATTTAGTAGCCGCTCTAAAGAACAAGATTAATATAATATAATAACTCAATGTCTTTACAACTATTTGTTGATTGATATCAAATAACCTGAATTGGTATTTGCATAACATTTAATTTATGTATAACGTGCTAAGAGTTTTCATACTGTATCCATAATTTTAATTAAGTTATGATTTTGTTGTTTTAATATAAATAAATAAATAAAATAAAATATAATTTATTGTAAAAAGTTAAATAATAAAAGTTGCAAAGGCCCCTGTATTCGGTTCTTAGAACCTGTGTTACTGGGTACCCCGGTTACAGATCTTTTGTACAATAATTTTACTTATATAAATGTACTAGCTGTTGGGTAAGAGCCGCGGGCGCAAGCGGCCCGCGGAGGCCTTTTTGTCGTAAAACGTATTAGATCGAATAGATTTTAGGCAGTTTTGAAAATATTTAGCTCGCCATCTAAAAGCGTTTACGTTTCTGAACAAAATTGGTCTTTACACAGTGACGCTAACGTATGTACTTTTTGAGAAATAGCGATTTTAGAAAATAAAAAAAAAATAAAATAAAAAAGTAGTGCTGGTCATACTGAACAATATTGGTCTTTACACGGTGACGCTAACGTATGTACTTTTTGAGTAATAGCGATTTTAGAAAATTAAAAAAGAATAGTGCTGGTCATACTGAACAATATTGGTCTTTACACGGTTACGTTGACGTATGTACTTTTTGAGTAATAGCGATTTTAGAAAATTCGAAAAAAAAAACAAAATTAAAAAAAAAGTAGTGCTGGTCATACTGAACAATATCGGTCTTTACACGGTTACGTTAACGTATGTACTTTTTGAGTAATAGCGATTTTAGAAAATTAAAAAAAAAACAAAATTAAAAAAAAGTAGTGCTGGTCATACTGAACAAAATTGTTCTTTACATGGTTACTCTGACGTATCTACTTCTTGAGATATTTTAAAAAAGCCCGCTGCGCGGAGAAAATTTGATGTTCACGCGGCCGCGCTCACCGTCCGACTGACCGAGGTAAAGCCCCGAAAATGCGTCGTTATATTTTCATTGCGCGCTCTGAACGGGCGGAACATAGAGAGCGCGAGCCCCGACGAGCGATCGACGCGGATGCTGTTAGGCCACGCCCAAGCGCCATGCTCCGTTTCATATTGGCGTACCGGCGGGAAAAGGATATAAATACGATCGAGGAAAAATTTTTTTTTGAGCAATTTTGAAAAAAAAAGTATCGTTTTCGAAATTAGAGGGCATTCCCTACAACGTTTGTTCCGGCACTTTTGCCCCATCTCTTTCCGTTTCCGAGATATCGCTACCACTTCCGGTCCAGAATCGACTTCCGGTCAAAGTCGTATTTTTCTCGACGGTTTTGGGACGCCCTCTATACGACTCAAAAAACCGCTACCCTCCACTATACCGGCAAGTACTAAATAATTGATGTCAATAGATCAGTGAGTCAGTGGTATTGCAGCTATATATTAGTATAATAGCTGTTGGGTAAGAGCCGCGGGCGCAAGCGGCCCGCGGAGGCCTTTTTGTCGTAAAACGTATTAGATCGAATAGATTTTAGGCAGTTTTGAAAATATTTAGCTCGCCATCTAAAAGCGTTTACGTTTCTGAACAAAATTGGTCTTTACACGGTTACGCTAATGTATGTCCTTTTTGAGATATGGCGATTTTGAAAAATTAAAAAAAAAAACAAATAGTGCTGGTCATACTGAACAAAATTGGTCTTTACACGGTTACGCTAACGTATCTACTTTTCGAAATAGGGCGATTTTAAAAAATTAAAAAAAAGAAAAATTAAAAAAAAAAAAAAATAGTGCTGGTCATACTGAACAAAATTGGTCTTTAAACGGTTACGCTAATGTATGTACTTTTTTAATAATAGCGATTTTAGAAAATTGAAAAAAAACAAAATTTTAAAAAAAGTAGTGCTGGTCATACTGAACAAAATTGGTCTTTACACGGTGACGCTAACGTATCTACTTTTCGAGATATGAAGATTTTAAAAAATTAAAAAAAAAAACAAAAACAAAAATTTTAAAAAATAGTGCTGGTCACACTGAACAAAATTGGTCTTTACATGGTTACTCTGACGTATCTACTTCTTGAGATATTTAAAATATTCGAAAAAAAGCAAGAGCAAATTCGATGTTCACGCGGCCGCGCTCACCGTCCGACTGACCGAGGTAAAGCCGTTTCGATCGTTCGTCCCGAAAATGCGGCCGTATGAAAACTTTTCTCTCCGCACCTCTCGCTCTCGCCTCATGCACCGACTGATGGAAAAGAGCGAGATGGAAGTATCATCGAGGGCCGACCGATTTGTATGGGAATTTAGTTTTTTGCCCGATTTTGAAATTTTTTTTTTATTTCGCCATAAGACGACATTCTCTTCGGGGTGACTGCCCTGACTTGCCCCGTTTCCGAGATATCGCTGTCACTTCCGGTCCAGAATCCACTTCCGGTCAAAATCGTATTTTTCCTGAGGTCACATAGATCGTCCCTAAACACCCTGAAAATTGTATGGTTTTTTTTTTGCCCGATTTGAAATTTTTTTTTTGCCCGATTTTGAAATTTTTTTTTATTTCGCCATAAAATGATATTCTCTACAACTTTCTCTTCGGGGTGACTGCCCCGACTCGCCCCGTTTCCGAGATATCGCTGTCACTTCCGGTCCAGAATCGACTTCCGGTCAAAGTCGTATTTTTCTCGAGGTTTTTTCGACACCCCCTATACACCCCGAAAATTTCACCCCTGCACCCCCCCGGCAAGTACTAAATAATTGATGTCAATAGATCAGTGAGTGAGTGAGTGAGTGAGTGGTATTGCAGCTATATATTAGTACTAGCTGTTGGGTAAAAGCCGCGGGCGCAAGCGGCCCGCGGAGGCCCTTTTTGTCGTAAAACGTATTAGATCGAATAGATTTTAGGCAGTTTTGAAAATATTTAGCTCGCCATCTAAAAGCGTTTACGTTTCTGAACAAAATTGGTCTTTACACGGTGACGCTAACGTATCTACTTTTCGAGATATGGCGATTTTAAAAAATTAAAAAAAAAAAATTAAAAAAAAGTATAGCTGGTCATACTGAACAATATTGATCTTTACACGGTGACGCTAACGTATCTACTTTTCGAGATATGAAGATTTTTAAAAATTAAAAAAAAAAAAAACAAAAATTTAAAAAAAAAAGTGCTGGTCATACTGAACAAAATTGGTCTTTACACGGTGACGCTAACGTATCAACTTTTCGAGATATGGCGATTTTAAAAAATTAAAAAAAAAAACAAAAGTTAAAAAAAAAATTAGTGCTGGTCATACTGAACAATATTGGTCTTTACACGGTGACGCTAACGTATCTACTTTTCGAGATATGGCGATTTTAAAAAATTAAAAAAAAAAACAAAAATTTAAAAAAAAAAGTAGTGCTGGTCATACTGAACAATATTGGTCTTTACACGGTGACGCTAACGTATCTACTTTTCGAGATATGAAGATTTTAAAAAATTAAAAAAAAAACTAAAACAAAAATTTTAAAAAATAGTGCTGGTCACACTGAACAAAATTGTTCTTTACATGATTACTCTGACGTATCTACTTCTTGAGATATTTAAAAGAAAGCCCGCCGCGCGGAGCAAATTCGATGTTCACGCGGCCGCGCTCACCGTCCGACTGACCGAGGTAAAGCCGTTTCGGTCGTTCGTCCCGAAAATGCCTCGTCGCGCATGCTGTTAGGCCACGCCCACCGCCATGCTCCGTTTCATATTGGCGTACCGGCGGGAAAAGGATATAAATACGATCGAGGAAAAATTTTTTTGAGCAATTTTGAAAAAAAAAGTATCGTTTTCGAAATTATAGGGCATTCCCTACAACTTTTTCTACGGGGTGACTGCCCTGACTCGCCCCGTTTCCGAGATATCGCTACTACTTCCGGTCCAGAATCGACTTCCGGTCAAAGTCGTATTTTTCTCGACGGTTTTGGGACGCCCTCTATACGACTCAAAAAACCGCTACCCTCCACTATACCGGCAAGTACGAAATAATTGATGTCAATGAGTGAGTCAGTGAGTGGTATTGCAGCTATATATTAGTACTAGCTGTTGGGTAAAGGCCGCGGGCGCAAGCGGCCCGCGGAGGCCCTTTTTGTCGTAAAACGTATTAGATCGAATAGATTTTAGGCAGTTTTGAAAATATTTAGCTCGCCATCTAAAAGCGTTTACGTTTCTGTACAAAATTGGTCTTTACACGGTTACGCTAATGTATGTCCTTTTTGAGATATGGCGATTTAAAAAAAAAAAAAAAAATTAAAAAACAAATAGTGCTGGTCATACTGAACAATATTGGTCTTTACACGGTGACGCTAACGTATCTACTTTTCGAGATATGGCGATTTTAAAAAATTAAAAAAAAAGAAAAATTAAAAAAAACAAATAGTGCTGGTCATACTGAACAATATTGGTCTTTACACGGTTACGCTAACATACGTACTTTTAGAGTAATAGCGATTTTAGAAAATTAAAAAAAAAAAACAAAATTAAAAAAAAAAGTAGTGCTGGTCATACTGAATAATATTGGTCTTTACACGGTGACGCTAACGTATGTACTTTTTGAGATACGGCGATTTAAAAAAAATTGAAAAAAAAATAAAAAAACAAATAGTGCTGGTCATACTGAACAAAATTGTTCTTTACATGGTTACTCTGACGTATCTACTTCTTGAGATATTTTAAAAAAGCCTGCCGCGCGGAGCAAATTTGATGTTCACGCGGCCGCGCTCACCGTCCGACTGACCGAGGTAAAGCCGTTTCGATCGTTCGTCCCGAAAATGCGTCGTTATATTTTCATTGCGCGCTCTGAACGGGCGGAACATAGAGAGCGCGAGCCCCGACGAGCGATCGACGCGGATGCTGTTAGGCCACGCCCACCGCCATGCTCCGTTTCATATTGGCGTACCGGCGGGAAAAGGATAGAAATACGATCGAGGAAAAATTTTTTTTGAGCAATTTTGAAAAAAAAAGTATCGTTTTCGAAATTAGAGGGCATTCCCTACAACGTTTGTTCCGGCACTTTTGCCCCATCTCTTTCCGTTTCCGAGATATCGCTACCACTTCCGGTCCAGAATCGACTTCCGGTCAAAGTCGTATTTTTCTCGACGGTTTTGGGACGCCCTCTATACGACTCAAAAAACCGCTACCCTCCACCATACCGGCAAGTACGAAATAATTGATGTCAGTGAGTGAGTGAGTCAGTGAGTGGTATTGCAGCTATATATTAGTACTAGCTGTTGGGTAAAGGCCGCGGGCGCAAGCGGCCCGCGGAGGCCCTTTTTGTCGTAAAACGTATTAGATCGAATAGATTTTAGGCAGTTTTGAAAATATTTAGCTCGCCATCTAAAAGCGTTTACCTTTCTGAACAAAATTGGTCTTTACACGGTGACGCTAACGTATCTACTTTTCGAGATATGGCGATTTTAAAAAAATTAAAAAAAAACAAAATTTAAAAAAAAATTAGTGCTGGTCATACTGAACAAAATTGGTCTTTACACGGTGACGCTAACGTATCTACTTTTCGAGATATGGCGATTTTAAAAAATTAAAAAAAAAAAATTAAAAAAAAGTAGTGCTGGTCATACTGAACAATATTGATCTTTACACGGTGACGCTAACGTATCTACTTTTCGAGATATGAAGATTTTAAAAAATTAAAAAAAAAAACAAAAATTTAAAAAAAAAAGTGCTGGTCATACTGAACAAAATTGGTCTTTACACGGTGACGCTAACGTATCAACTTTTCGAGATATGGCGATTTTAAAAAATTAAAAAAAAAACAAAAGTTTAAAAAAAAATTAGTGCTGGTCATACTGAACAATATTGGTCTTTACACGGTGACGCTAACGTATCTACTTTTCGAGATATGGCGATTTTAAAAAATTAAAAAAAAACAAAAATTTAAAAAAAAATAGTGCTGGTCATACTGAACAATATTGGTCTTTACACGGTGACGCTAACGTATCTACTTTTCGAGATATGGCGATTTTAAAAAATTAAAAAAAAACAAAAATTAAAAAAAAAAATAGTGCTGGTCATACTGAACAATATTGGTCTTTACACGGTGACGCTAACGTATCTACTTTTCGAGATATGAAGATTTTAAAAAATTAAAAAAAAAACTAAAACAAAAATTTAAAAAAATAGTGCTGGTCACACTGAACAAAATTGTTCTTTACATGGTTACTCTGACGTATCTACTTCTTGAGATATTTAAAAGAAAGCCCGCCGCGCGGAGCAAATTCGATGTTCACGCGGCCGCGCTCACCGTCCGACTGACCGAGGTAAAGCCGTTTCGATCGTTCGTCCCGAAAATGCCTCGTCGCGGATGCTGTTAGGCCACGCCCACCGCCATGCTCCGTTTCATATTGGCGTACCGGCGGGAAAAGGATATAAATACGATCGAGGAAAAATTTTTTTTGCCCGATTTTGAAAATTTTTTTTTTGATTTCGGCATAAGACGACATTCTCTACTACTTTCTCTACGGGGTGACTGCCCCGACTCGCCCCGTTTCCGAGATATCGCTACCACTTCCGGTCCAGAATCGACTTCCGGTCAAAGTCGTATTTTTCTCGACGGTTTTGGGACGCCCTCTATACGACTCAAAAAACCGCTACCCTCCACCATACCGGAAAGTACGAAATAATTGATGTCAGTCAGTGAGTGAGTCAGTGGTATTGCAGCTATATATTAGTATAATAATAATAATAAAACTTTACACAACAACCATAAACTATAACACTTTCAATCTTATGTATGAACTGTAATATTAGGTGCTTACATATCAAATTGGCGTTTTTCGTACTGGCCACTTTAATCACGATTTTCTCCTCTTTGGTAAGGAATTCCAAATTCAAATTTTCACAGCTATTTACTCATGTATTTATCCTTCGATGACCGTCATTCATTTGTTTTTTTTCTTCTGTTTTTTTCTGTTTGCGTCACTCATTTTACAAAATGGAAAACTTAAAATATCGCATTATTTACGAGTACGAGTTCCGCCGTGGCACTAGTGCTGCGGAAACGACTCGAAAGGTGAATGATGTGTATGACGGACATGTCGCAAAAGAAAACACAGTTCGTTTTTGGTTCCAACGTTTTCGTTCTGGAAATTTCGACCTGCAGAACAAGCCCCGTGGACGGCCTGAGACCCAAGTTGATAATGAAGTATTGAAGGCTATTGTGGAAGCGGATCCATCGCAAACCACGTCCGAGTTAGCTGCAGGCTGCGGTGTTAGTGATAAAACTGTTTTAATTCACTTGAAGCAAATTGGAAAGATTAAAAAGCTTGAAAGGTGGGTACCTCACGAATTGACTGAAGCAAACCGGCAAACGCGCGTCGACTGCTGCGTTACATTACTGAACCGGCACAATAATGAAGGTATTTTAAACCGAATCATTACCTGTGATGAAAAATGGATTCTTTACGATAATCGAAAGCGCTCAGCGCAATGGTTGGATCCTGGCCAACCAGCCAAATCCTGCCCCAAGCGAAAATTAACCCCAAAAAAGTTACTTGTAAGCGTTTGGTGGACTAGTGCCGGTATTGTTCATTACAGTTTTCTCAAATCTGGCCAGACTATTACGGCTGATGTCTATTGTCAGCAATTGCAAACCATGATGGAAAAGCTAGCGGCTAAACAACCTAGGCTGGTCAATCGCTCCACGCCACTGCTGCTTCACGACAACGCTAGACCACACACTGCACAACAGACGGCTACCAAATTAGAAGAGCTTCAATTGGAATGTCTAAGACATCCTCCGTACTCCCCGGACCTTGCTCCAACAGATTACCATTTTTTTCGAAATTTGGACAACTTCTTGCAAGGGAAAAAATTCAACTCTGATGGGGCAGTCCAAATCGCCTTCACAGATTTTATTGATTCCCGTCCGACTGGTTTTTTTAGTAAAGGGATCAATGAACTACCTATGAGATGGCAAAAGTGCATAGAAAACAATGGTTCATACTTTGATTAATTAAATATATTATATTTAAAAATATTCGACTTTTTGTTCCTCCCATACAAAACGCCAATTTCATATGTAAGCACCTAATATAAACAACATACGAAAAACACACCAATATCATATTCATGTTACCAGTTCGAATGCATTTGATAGGTGATTATACTGCACCAAGCTAGAACGCGGTCCAGACCAGGGACAACTGCTACAACAGAGAAATGTTTGCGTGTAGCAAACACCTCTGCTATGTTCAACTTAAGGGAGCGAATCTGCATCATTCAGGGTGACAGTGCACACTTCTCTTGTTATATTATCATCCGGCTACCTCAAAATTGATCGCGAAACGCGTAAACTGGGCTAATCACCATCAACAGCCTGCCTTTGAGACAAAATATTGCAGAAATATAGAAAAATAAATTTCCATCTCGACCTGAGGATAACCGGAGCAAGGTCCATTTGAAATGAGGCGAATATCGATCATTATAAATTTCCACTTGGCGTGCTAACGGCGCCCGCGCACGCGACTCTCTGTCAAAGAATATCTAACTTTTTTATATAGACATTTTTGTTTAATTCCTCTTTATTTTATTAAAATATATTTTGAAGAAAATATAAGGTATACCGAGAAATTAAAACAAAATAGAAATCTAAAATGAAAACGGACGCAAAATTCAATTAAAGCTTCCAAAATAGACGATCTTATTTTTGGTTTTAGTGTAAAAACAAAAAAATAACCTCGGAGTTTTAACACATTACAATTACATATAAGTACAATTAAGTATATTCCTAATAAGAAATGTTTTTTTCAGCAAAGGTATGCCTAACAGCTTCAGGACTTCAGGAGCTCACAGAAGCATGGTGCACGAAAAATAAGCTTGTTAAATCACAAATAATGCAGCAACCTATCGTACCTGTTTTAGTTTTCTTGTAAAAAAATTCTTTAAACTTAAAAACTTTTAACAGCCGTAATCAAATGTATTTTAATGCAATTACTGATCTATGCTACCATTACGGCGCGCGCGCAGATTGCTCCGTGCTTCTCGCGCCATCGATAGATCACTGAGCATGCTCTCTACTCAATATAGTTTAAAAACGGCATACAATTTAGAATCATTAACGTGGAATTTTAAACCTTATATCGCGATTAATAGAGATTATTATTGTTAGAAATTGAAATATGAAATTAGTATTTTTTTCTCAGATAGAGCTATGGTCGTAGTTGACTACCATTAGCAGTATTTTAACACGAGACTGGTATAAATTCTTTCAGTGATTAAACGGAAATGCAGTTTTACGTTTTACCAATAACACTAATGAACGGTAACAGCCTCCGTTAATTAGACAAGATTCGTGCGCGTCCAACCTAACCTAACACAATAATTTTCATTGATTGACGACTTCTGTGGCAGTGATTAGCGCGCCAGTATCTTACGCGAAGATCCTGACTTCGATTCCCAGACATTTTAAACATTCTATGTTTGGTGTATTGTTTGTATTGTCCTTGTCCTGATACCATGGTACGGAGTATCCTAGTTTGGGATCAGGGCGTTGCATATTATATTAAGTATTTATTTTTAAAAAAGTCCGTCTATTAGTACTAGCGTCTCGCGTAGCGTCTAGACTGTAGTTGCACATCTATTAGCACTAAATAATAGGGTTGTAAAACGTTTATTCAATTATAAATATTTCGGCCTCCCATTTTCAGTATATCAAGCAATTAGCAACACTTTTGTTCTCTATAAATAATTGTTTATAATATTTTGGATAATTTCACTGCAACATTTACTTACGTTTGTGCAAAATCTTAGAAACGTTAGACCATGTTTTAATATCTAATTAATGACTCCTTTAATTGTAATGGTCAATCAAAATAAACTATTCTGCGAAGACGGGTAATTCATGGCCGATGTGCTTAATAATACTTGGAATTCAAATTACGGATTTAACAGTTATAATTAATTGTCAATAAAAATATTTGAAAGACAATGCCAATGTACCGGACCTAATTAATTTCAGATTTTATTATAAGATAACAATTAAATATTGTTGATTTTTACATAGATTTAATACAGGGAGAGATAGTTTAACATTTATTATTGTTTACACGCGTATTGAAGTCACAACCATCTCGCAAAATTCCGCCCGATGCCAATGTGCATTTTATTATGTGTACTTTGATCGCTCTTTGGTATCGGTTGCTAATTTTGTGTTTCCCTGAGTGTTAATGTCTAGGCAATCCACCATTAGAATTATTATTCATTAAATGTTCGTAAACGTAGACACGTTGTGCAAATGTTTGTACTCGGGCGAGTGTGGGCGAATGATTCTTATTAGGAAAACATTTCATTCATTCTCCAAAACCATTGTAATTTTTAGTAAAATTTACATCCCTTCACTGAAGCTATATTCGACTTGACTGAAACTCAATCTGCTTAATGCAGCGGCCGTGGTCTAGTGGTAAGACGCGTGAACTCACGATCGATGAGACCCGTGTTCGAACCTCGCTAAATTCTGACCGGTACCAATGTAACTTGGTCTACGTACTTTGGTCCCTCAGTGCCCATAAAGAGTGTTAGGCAGACTGATAATGGTTCGAATGTAACACCCGTCAAGTTCATGGACCGCACTCTAGCTTTACATCAGGCGGAGTGTCGTCAAGTGCCAAACTACAATAAAAAAAATGTAATAAATGAACGACGCTTAATGCACAATACTGACTTAATGCAAATATTTGCTTTGACACTGACGAATTGTAAACAAACTTTTGTCCCTGTCGGTTGAATTATAAATAAACTTATAAAAGTAAGCTTTTACAATTAACTTTTTAAACAAATTGTTAACGGGTCTTACTAAACGGTAACACCCAACATTCATGGGGCGACGTTTCTTTAGTAAAACTCAAAACAACCCGCGCGTGGACACAATAACCCTTAGATATCACTTAAGGCTACATTTTAGAGAGAAACTATATTTTTTGCATTCCGTTTCATTTCCATTAAATAAACTACCGATATTTCACTTCGAAAATTAAAGGCGATATAAAAGCTATATCAATAATAAATATTAAAAATAGATATAATATTTGAAAATCATTTGAAATTTGAAATGATATGTATGCAGTATGATATGAAAAGTCTTTAAAAATAAAGTTAGTACTCGTATGTAAACCGCGATGCCGACTCTGATTAGTTTGTTGTTCGCGTTGATTTTTTTCTATTCAAAACTACAATCTATATAATAAAAATCAATTGCTGTTTGTTAGTCTCGCTAAAACTCGAGAATGGCTGGCCTGATTTGGCTAATTTTGGTTTTGAATTATTTATGGAAGTCCAGGGAAGGTTTAAAAGGTGAGTAAATATGAAAAAAAATGCGTGGAATATTAATATAGAAAAAACAACAATTTCTCTTTCCCATAGAATCTATTCCTTTGGTTTTGAATGTCAAACATTTGATTTCGCCCCGTCCGCGTCGTTTAGAAATCAATTAAATTTAAAAGTCGTTTAGAAATGCTTTTTTATTTATTGATTCTGAGGCGGTACGAAGTTTGCCGGGTCAGCTAGTTTAATAATATAGCTTAATTTTTAGTAAAGTTCACCTTAAACAAACTTGTACAAAGCACAACCGGAAACATAGTGATGGTATGATAGCACATATTATCTGAGATCAACCTGGCCATTGTCTTTAACTCCTAACCTTATTCAGTATAGAAGAAAATATTTAATTATATGCAAAAAACATCACCGACCTGCCCTTTGTCTTTCTTCTATTCTAATTACATTCATACATCTTGCATACACGCAGTTAAACGATTTACATGTAGATTTACAACTGATACAATCTGAACAAAGATAATAGAGTTGCTGATGGATTTATTGGAGTTTACATAATGTTAAGTGATTTTTGCTACTGTTTTAAGATTTATTTTTTGATGTCGGGGGTCACCAATTTGGAGTGGCAAGAGATACTCCGATTAAATTAAATAAAACATGTTTTTGCTTTAGTAAAATAATATATCTTCTGACATAAAAAAAACAAAGGATTGACATCTTTGACATAGTTTGACATCCTACTTTTTAAAAGAAAACATTTTAATAGAGATTGCCACAATTTTATTAAATTTTTTGACTAACCTAACCTAACCCTATTAATCAACGAACGAATATACCCCATATTCGTACCATGCAGGTTGACAAAGCACACTACGCATTATACCTAGCTACTTTGAAACTGATCTCGCACTATCCTATATAATATAATGATATATTATATGTAGTTATATTTTGTATTTATGTGTATATGTTTATCTATGTCTTTACATATATACTATACTTATTTACTTATATTTATTCAAAAATTGTTTCTCTTCGCTCACATCTGTCCTAAACACGGAGGTTAGCTGAAAGAGCTATTTAGCATTAAATTCGCCTGTGTGCACGCTACACTTAAGATTTAAATAAATAAATATCCCAGAACAGTAGACTTAACGAATTCTTCTCCTAACGTGAAGTGGAAAAAAAAAATCTTACCTTTTATTTTATTCGCACATCTAAGCTGATCGATGATATTTGTTAACCTCGCCACTCTTGGTGACCCTGATGATTTTACCCCATCATCAGCTCCATC
This sequence comes from Tinea pellionella, assembly GCA_948150575.1. NCBI lineage: Eukaryota > Metazoa > Arthropoda > Insecta > Lepidoptera > Tineidae > Tinea > Tinea pellionella. The sequence goes on from OX411258.1 coordinate 6,606,498, forward strand.
ACCTTCTTCCACTTTCACTTCACTTTTAACACTATTTTCACTTTTATTCACATTTATATCAACATTTATTGTTTCTTTGAGTTCACTAACATTTTTATCTATATTCATTTTTTAATTTTAATTCAAGTCTTTGTGTATTACATCTACACCAATTCTTCTTTATTTAACATATATTAGTTAAATAACTTTATATATAGGTATATATTATTTGCATTTAAAACTGGAATATAATATGCCCATTCGCCTAAGAAAAATGGGCCCACAATTTTTTTCTCGAGTTTGTCGATGATTTTTAGTTAATTTTGTAAAAAATCAATTTACTTCCTTATTACCAATCAGTTTTAATTTTTTCACTCGGGTCATTGAGTAGTTAGATGTTTTCTGATGCAATATTTGAGGTTATTATTATTATTTTCAATGCTTTATTAATTGATGATCTGTTTTTATGTACTTAAACATTGTTTATTGATTGGTAAACGATGTGTTGATATTATTTTAGAATATTGTTTTGGTACCAAACTATTAGGTACCAATTCGACCCAAAAATGGGCATAAAAAAAAATAGTTTACCAATTTGAATGATTTTATTTAGTTACAAAAGAACTTTCATTTTCCAATACTTCATTCATCGAATGGGTAGATAGAATATGTATTTATTTATCTACATAGGTAAGTATTTACCCATCCAATGCACTTTAGACATTTGTTATGCTTATTTGTATCGAACTAGATTATCATAAGACGTTTTCAGTGAATCACCTTCGCCTGTGACAGATAAGCTATGCCTATTGTCAGTTAAATTAAAAAAAAAAAAATTTTTTTTAAACAAAAATACTCAATATTATTACTATTCTATTTTCATAGGCGTTTGCATTTTGTAACCCTGAAAGGAAATTAAATAAAGTGTGTCTATAAATAAAATAGGTCTACGCAATAAATATACTTTGAAAGTAACTGTTGCCCGCAACTTCGTACGAGTACAATTAGTATTCTTGTATCTAAAATCTTTTTCATATCACATGAGCAGCCGTGGTCTAGCGGCAGATGGACCTCGCAATCGTTCAAACCTCGCTAAATTCTGATCGGTATCAATGTAACTTTGTTAGTACTACGTATTTTTGTCGCTCAATACAATACAATACAATACAATGTGATACAAGTACCAGTCGAGTATAGGCATTTAAATAAAATAAAAAATGTATTTTTGCACAAAAAAAAAGATAAAATTACTCAAGTATGTATGTTTAAAAAAAAAGTAATATATACCTACACTGCTTATCTCAGTTTTCGTACAAACAAAGAACAATTAATCACTTTAAACCGTATTATAACAATATAACAAGTTCAAAAAAACAATTGTGTTAATTTTCAGATAAATTGTACAGGTAAAACGACACGGTTCGCGGTGGTTATCGTGGTGGCACTTGATAAACTAAGGTGTCAGGTCAAATGAACAAATGGGGCAGCGCTACATTACTGATAACAAACGATAACGGGCTCTTAACCTTAGCTATGACACTTTATAGGAAAAACCGTGTCACAGAATTTTCATATTTTTATTAAAAATGAATTACCTATAATATATAAATAATAATAATTATAAATTACCTATCATTACGAATGAATTTTTAAAAGATTTTTATTGTATTTAACATTTCAATTGCAAGTATTTATTTATTTATTTATTGAAGACGAAAGTACAAACAATTGAAGAGAAACAAAATAGTCGTCATCAAAAATACTACAAAGCATTTAAAAAAAACAATATCTATCGATCCATTATGCACAAAATACAAATGTGAGCATTTATACCTTTGTATCGTAGTTTACGCGATTGTTTCAGGTTCCTTTCCCGGTCAACAAATATTCATTTATAAATTATATTATTTATAATACTATTCCTTGTCCTAATAGCTATAGCGTAGGGTACTTTAGAGTCAGGGTATTATAATTTATAACTTATGTATAGACCAGATATATCCACGATACCTTTCGCTTGATTCGCATCTATTGCCTTAATATGCTCTTAAGGGTTAAGGTTTAAAATCTGTAGTGCCAATTTTGAGAAATCCTAGATTTAATTTAGCTCTAGACTCAATATTCGGGTACCTAAACGCGGGTGGGGTGAGAGGTGAGGTTATGAGGGGCGACCGGTCATGCAGTTGATGTCGTGACTACTGATAAGGTGATATGGCGAGACGCTGATAACAAACTATGACTTGAACAACGCCTGTTTATCTATTGTACGAAAATAATGTTTGTTACAGGTATATTTTGGATATCTATGTTTTCTTTTGGGCATTTTGCTAAAGTAAATGTTTGTTTTAGGTGAAAAATTGATGGCAATACGATGATGGTCCAGTCTGGTACGGTTTGCGGTACCACATTCAAATGCAACTAAATATAATAGAAAACACTACGCTAGAGTGCGGTACGTGAACGGAAACAATTTCTACTACAGATAAATTTCTACAGGCAGCAGTCAACTCCGCTATGTCGGCTTGACATTGTCGTTATACTATCAAACTGTTCTCGAAACGCGACAAGGTCGGGTAAACAGGTGTTACATTCAAAAGTGGTGGTACTACCACTCTGAATGGGCGATTTTTGTAATTTTTAATGCGGTCCGTTACCACAAAAAGTTTAGAAGCCCTGGCCTACATCTATAGGTAGGTAAAATTGTCTTTAGTAAAACGTAAACCAATTTGGCGTTAGTCCGACACCTGTGGGGAGACGTCACAATTCTAAATCTGTAAAAGACGAGGCGAGGTCATGACCCGACCAAAAGCACTGCGGACATCCACATGTTGCGTGCATGTATTTTTATTTATAATCAAAGTTATTTGAAGATCGATTTTATTTTTTTCTTCTATACCTACTAATAAATACTACTCTGTGAGAGCGGTGCGCAGACTGATGATGCTTATTAGCCCACTCTGAAGCCCTAGGGTAGACTACCACTTTCAAATGTAACAATTTCACGAGTCACTTGACTATGTCGCGTTTCGGGATAAGTTTGAAAGTAGCTAGGTATAAGAAGTGTGCACTGTCAATCTGGATGGGGCACGGGTCTACTTAAGCCGGCATAGCGGAGGCAACCGCTGCCTAGAGATTTCTCTGTAGTAGCAGTTGTTTTCGTTCATGGACTGCACTCTAGCTTAACATCAGGCGAAATGTCATATGGTGAACTACAATAAAAAAAGTAATGCTTGTTAGCCTTGTTCCAGAACTACCACTCCTTTTCAGCCCAATTCTTTCAGGGTTAGAAAATTAAGTTGTTTTTTTATTAACGGAGGTAATTAAGGTACTTGGCTCCTGGAAACGGACACGGGAGTATTATTTATTCCCAGCCGAGGCTACTGTCAACAGCTGTCATAAATTTTTATTTTTTTTACATTGCATATTACTCGTATTTAGAGACTTTAAACTCTATTCGGTTACGCCAGACCTAGTAGCAATAAATTTATAATATTTTACAATAATGAATATTCTAATTTTACAAACAATAGCCGGCCTGAAATAACGATGAAATGTCACGTGTTTGACATGTGTGAATCGTTGACTTTTTATACTATTAAAAGTGTTTTATTTTTTGATACATTGACAAAATAATGTGAGTGTATGTATTGGATAGTCCTCGACATATTGTTCGGGTTGCGTGCCAGTAGAGTTTGTCGTCACCAGTAGTCTAAATTCGTCGTCTCGAGGTCATGACCTGTCGTCTCTGAACATTCTTTGTATCCTAATACTAAAGCAAGACTTACTGACTTTTATACATTTATTTTCTTAATTTTATAGATATTTTAAAGCTATTTTAGAACTGTTGTCAATGAGTTTTTTTTTGTCAATGAAAAGCCGGTCTGTTAGTACTTGAATCCATGCGGGATAAACAAACATAGAATTTTATATCAGAAAGATACTACTGTATTTTTTCTTATATTTTTGTTTCTGCACCAAAAACACAAACGAAAACGCCTTTTGCAATTTTTTACATTGTGCAATAAATTTTATTATTATTACTGTAAAATACTTTAAATAATTATAAATTTTGCTTATTTGTAATAATAAAATTGAAATTTTTTACATATTTTGTCATGAAACAAAAAACTGCGAAGATATTAACGCCCACACCACAGACCGAACTGAGAAGAATCCAAATCGAATCCACGTTTTTCGCCACACGCGCAGCCATTGGCTTTTCACGTGACCGCAACGAACTTCCTATATTCTATCTCTCCATCAGCAGCCCTTCCAACTACCGGGTTGAGGTTACATATTTTTATTTTTGCCAAACTATAATACTTAACATGCTTTACTTTTTTTGTTCAATTTTATCACAATAACTAAAATAAACTAATTTATTTATATTTGTACCATTTTTTAATAAAAACCACGAACAATCATTAGGAACATACCGCAAATAAACGTTAAAACGCACGGCTGTTTTTAAAGCGACCAAATTAAGATGTCATGGCCAATTTACTTTTAATTCCTAAATATTACGGTTAATGTTTATTTTTGAATAGTTCAGATTGAATCTTTTGTTTCTTTTTTTTTTGCAAAAACGTTATTGCAAATATGTTTCCCAGCCACGTCTTTCCCCCTTCCTATAACATGGGATCCTTCAAGCGCAGTGTGAAGAAGCATCTCATTAAGTCGGCATAGCGGACGCGACTGCTGTCTGCAGATATCCTTCTCTGACAGCAGTCGCCTCCGTTCATGGATCGCACTCTAGCTTAACATCAGGCGGAGTGCAGTCATATGACGTGCTATAAAAAACATGTATTAAAATTTTTAAATAGGTGTATTTATTTAAATTTATTATAATAAATAGCAAGTTCTGCATGGTTAAAGAACTTTTAGAGCGGCCGTGGTTTAGCGGTAAGACGCGTGAACTCTCGATCGATGAGACCCGTGTTCGAACCTCGCTAATTCTGACCGGTACCAATGTAACTTTGTTGTATGTACTTTGGTCGCTCAGTGCCTATAGGCACTATTAAAGAGTGGTAGTCAGACTGATGATGGTTATTAGTCCAGTCTGTCGTCCTGGGGTAGTACCACCACTTTCGAATGTAACACCCGTGAAGTGACCTTGTCGCGTTTCGGGAATAGTTTGAAAGTAGCCAGGTATAAAAGAGAAGTGTGCACTGTCAATCTAGATGGTACATGCCCGTCTCCTCAAGCCGGCATAGTGGAGGCGACTGCTGCCCGTAGAGACTTCTCTGTAGTAGCAGTTGTTTCCATTCATGGACCGCACTCTAGCTTTACATTAGGCGGAGTGCGGTCATATGACGTGCTACAATATAAAAAAAGGTGTATTAAAATTTTTAAATAGGTTTAAGTTCTGCATTGTTAAAGAACTCGTGAACATTTAATAAAAAAAAAAACCTTTTCAAAAAAAAAGTTGAACCGACTTCAATAAACACTAAAAGCACTCAAAAGTGAAAAATAATTTTTAACAAGAGTATCTACACACAAAGTAATAAACATAAACACTAATAGGTGTTTATTAAGTACAAATTAATTGTCCACATACCTACCACATTTTTGGAGTAGGTGCCAAGCATACGTTCATAGATATACTTGATATCTAGGAAGATATCCAAGTGTAATTCCTATTCTGAAATTTTGAATTGGTATAGCTTGGCACCTACTCCAAAAATATGGCAGGTATGTAGACAGTTAATTTGTACATAATAAACACCTATTAGTGTTTATGTTTATTACTTTGTGTGTAGATACTCTTGTTAAAAATTATTTTTCACTTTTGAGTGCTTTTAGTGTTTATTGAAGTCGGTTCAACTTTTTTTTTGAAAAGGTTTTTTATTTTTCCATTTTTAGGGTAGCGGACCAAAAACAGCAAAAACTCCCTAATAAACGTACAAATACTAATCGTAGTTCAAATGAAATTAATCTAGCAAAAAGAAACTCGTACAATTTCACCCCATTTCGGATTAAATTTCGAGAAAAGCTGAAATACACGTTTCGTTGTTTATGTTGTGTGTAGAGCAAATATACTTCAAATTAAGTAAATCTGACAAGAAAAATTCAACACATTTTAACCCGTTTCACCTCCTTCGGGGTGAAACGCATGTCAATTGTTTATATTACATTATAGAGCATTATTTATCATGATTTTGTCACTAAAACTATTTATTATTATCACGCCGTTTCACCCCCTTCGGGGTTGAAACGCAAGTTTCATTATTAACGTGGTAAAGCAATTCTGCTGTTTCGGGTAAATCTGATTTTAAAAAATTCAACCAACGGGGTAAACCGTTACATCTCTTTAGGGGTTACATTTCAAAAAACGCTGCAACACGTGTTTCATTATGTTGTAAAGTATGTATGCCAAATTTCAAGTAATTCTGACTAAAAAAAATTCAACCCATTTTGCCCCATTTCACCCACTTAGGGGTTGAATTTCCAGAAATGCTGAAACATGTTTTCTTTATTTATGTTGTAAAGTATGTATGCCAAATTTGAAGTAATTCTGATTTTAAAAAATTCAACCCATTTTGCCCCATTTCACCCCCTTAGAGGTTGAATTTCAAGAAATACTGAAACACGTGTTTCATTATTTATTTTGTAAAGTATGTATGTCAAATTTTAAGTAAATCGGAGCAAAAAAATTTTACAAACTGACTTTTTTTTCCGCTTTACTAAAAAACGGCAACACTGTGCATCTTAGAAAAATAAATGGGACCACTATGGGATGCAGCTTAACACAGTACAATTTGAATCATTGAAATCGGTTAAGCCGTTTAGAAAAAATCGATGAACATACATAAAAAAAAAAACATACGCGACGAACATATAACCTCCTCCTTTTTGGAAGTCGGTTAACTAACCGATATTGATTTAAATTTATAAATATTTATTAATTTAATAAAACAAACAGTTAATATCATGACCGATTATTTCCAGAACAATGGCTAACCAAAAAGAATTGAAAAAAGTAACTCCACGAAACACCTGCATGACAATCAACTAATCGACTTTTCTGAACATAACCATTTCATTTGTCGAGTGTTAGTATCAATTTGAAACATGTAAAAAAACTAACGTATAAAATGTTACTTAGATTGGTGCGTAATTTTTTTTTTATAAATTAAATTAAGTGTGGTGTGATAATGTTTATTTTTGTGCGTTATTAAAATAAAAAATAAATAAAAAAATAAAAAAACGCTTTATTGCACACAAAAATCGTACATAGGCGAGCTTAATGCCTTTGGCATTGTCTACCAGCTAACCTTTGTTGGTGTGAGCGGAGATCTACAGTGCATTGAACAAGATAGGATAGGAAAATCAAAATAAATAAATAAGTAAACAAATAAGTGTATTATAACAAATACAATAGGATATACAAATAAATAAATAATATAAACAATATAGAGTAGGAAAAAAAGAAAGAAGAGTTAAGGGTTGTTCTGATTTGAAAGAAAGTATTTGGTAAGCCTATTTTTAAAAGTTTGATATGATGGTGCTTGTCTAAGTGTCAGTGGAAGCATGTTCCATTGCCGTGCTGCTGATACTGTAAAAGAATTTGAGTAACGGCTGGTGGCGTGTGCTGGAATTTTAATCTGGTTATTCCATTTATTACGTATAATAATTTTTAATAATAATGATAATAATAATAAGCCTATTTATTTCCCAAAAATTAAATTAAAATTAAAAAGTTATGTCAATAAAGAAAAATTAATGTCTAAGTTGGGACACCCAGTGACGGGTGTAGGCCTCCTCCATCGATCTCCAGACGTCTCTGTTTTTAATAGCTTACAAAAATTTCGATTTTATCTTTGTTTATAATTATTTAATATTTATGTAGACATAGATCGCTTCAAACTTTATGGCGTCTCCGAAGTTAGCTACGAATGCTATTTCACGCAGGTACAATCAAGTTTAGAATAATAAAATTAAGAGTTACTTTTAAATATTAGTAGAACATATAAAAATAATCCGCGGGCGGGTAGCTCGGGTGATTCCTTGAGAACTTGTGCCTCACTTCGGAGCCGCCATAAAGTTTGGTTCGATAGGTATAATATGCTATATTTAATTACAATACCTAGTGGATTTATAAAAGTGTGACATTGCTTAAATTTTATATTTTCCACCGCAACAAAACTAGATAAAGATCGGAGGAGGAACCCTATCGTACAAATTACCGTATTTATTAATAGTTCTAAACTAATTTATTTGAGATTTTCCTATTAAGCCGGAATAGCGGGATTTTTTTATTTATTATTGTAGCTCGCCATGTGACAACACTCCGCCTGATGTAAAGCTAGAGTGCGGTCCAAGAATGGAAACAACTGCTACTACAGAGAAACCTGTGCAGCCTGTAGCAGTCGCCTCCACTATGCCGGCTTGAGGAGACGAGCATGTACTATCTAGATTGACAGTGCACACTCTTCAAATAATTCAAATTATTCTAGAGACGTGCCAAGGTCACTTCACGGGTGTTACATTCGAAAGTGGTGGTAATACCCCAGGACGGCAGACTGGACAAATAAATATCATCAGTCTGCCTACTACTCTTTAGGCACTAAGCGACTAAAGTACATTGTACAAGTTACATACAAGTACAAGTTACATTGGTATCGGTCAGAATTAGCGAGGTTCGAACGCAGGTCTCATCGATCGTGAATTCACGCGTCAAACCGCTATACTACGGCCGCTCTAACTTACAGTGCGGCCCATGAACGGAAACAACTACTACTACAGTTAAATTTTTCAGAATTCTAGAGGATGTGAGTGTGCAGGTGCACCATAAGGTTGACAATGTACACTCCTCTCGTTATACCTGGCTACTTTTAAACTGATCCTGAAACGCGACTAGGTTACTTCATGGGTTTTACACTTAAAAGTAGTGGTACTACCCCAGGACGGTAGACTAAGCTAATAACCATCATTAGTCTGCCTACCACTCTTTCATATTAGACCTAAGTAATAACAGTAAAATCATATTTTCAGACACTATACGCAATGATAACGATGCTAATCTACAAAACCAATTGTCAATATTGGAATCAAAGTCCAAAAATCTGTTCAGAATCCGACGGATCATGCAACGAGGAGGACGAAGGAAATATGTGTACTTGCGATTGCGATCGTTGCATCGGACCTGACCATTGCTGTGTATTACTATGCATCCAATGCAACTCGATTGGTAGCCTCTATTTTATACCATACCCTTATCCGGTCGTCTTACCTCCATTGCCAATTTCTACTACAACAATCAATAATAATACAGTTGAAAATATAACTTTAGTTACTCCCACAATTATGCGGACTCCTGCGTTGGCGGAAGACAGGAAAATGTTTGTAAGGTTAGCACAGCCGGTAAGAGAATTTGTGAAGCATAGAAGACTTGAAAAAAACTATAAAGATCACGGAGTTAATGTGCCTAATGAAGTATATATAAAAGTTGAACCTTCGGATGAGCCTAAGTTGAGACAAATTTTACCTATTTAGTTAATTATTTGTTAGAAATATAGTTGTGGTTATTTATTATTTAATTTCGTAAAATAGATCGGAATTGAACTTGTGAACTTTAAATACATACAGGACTTATCGTTCGTGGCCGAAATGTGAACTATTTAGTTAGGTAATAATAATATAGATCTACCTAATAATGTCCAACATAAATTATAATTAATAAATATATAAAAATGAATGTTCGTTTGTTTGTTCCATATCCGTTTTAGAACTGCCAAACCGCTTTAAAACAATATTTACATTTTCAAAAATATTTTGTATGTGTAAATGATTTTTTATTAACTCTGGTGAAAGGTTCGCTAGGGATGGAACGGGAACGATTATTATCCGAATACGAAGTCGCGGGCAAAAACAATATTTTAATTGTGTTCTAACCATAGAGATAAATACTATAGGTGCAAACATCATACATCTGACATAAAAAAAACTGTAGGCTTGCTTCAAACGATTTGACAATGTTGCCGTCAAGTCAAATACTAACTGACAGAGGACCTAAACGTGGCTGTGGCCATGTTTTCTCTCGCGTCACATTGGAAGCGTTATTGCACATCTAGATGTATATATCAATTCTAACAAAATTTTGGTACATAATGTAGAATGTTGATACGAGGGCATTTGCATTTTATATCTAAGCCAAAAACGTAAACAACAACAAACTAAAAAATTTTAAATATTAAAAGGAAGAAAAGATATATAAACAGAAAGAATCAATAAATATATATATACCTACATATACACACGTTCAATAAACAAAACCCGGAAATTAACACAAAACCACTTTTTTTTAAATCACCAAACACACTGAATATAAATATATATACTAAAATGGTAGACTAATTAAATTTTTCAGTTCATGAAAACAATAGTTTAGAAGCGTCAAGTGACCTTTCAGAAGGAGGAGCGACTGCGCACGAGTCGCGCGGGGTCAACAAGATGTATATTTTTAGAGTTGAAAGTTCAAAATACAACATGCTTAGAATAAATACTAATTTTATCTTTACACATAACATTTAAAACGTTAGATTTATTTTTGACATTTACAATGAATGTTTTAATAAATTTTATTGTTTTTTATATCGAATATTTTTAATTAATTGTATTTAATTTAATTGTAAATAAACCATAAAATATATTTAAATGTAGTTATTATTTAATAATAAAGCGATAAAGAAATATTTTAGGTTTAGAAAAAGTAAATATTTAAAAAAAAGTTTAAATAATTTCAACGCCTACAATTTTATTATAGCAATAAAAGCTGTACAACCGTGTGAGTGGGTCTCGAATTAATTTCTCTTGTATTATTTCTTCGAGTAGTTAATTTTTAATAATGGTGGATTGTAGATGAATTATCGATCCATTAAACGTGCGTGATACTGGCCAAACCATTCAAAATAGGAAATATTTGTTTTCATTTTCCCTCCAAATGCTGAAAGTTTTTTAAAGGGTCCACCATTTTACTAAGAACAATTGAAAAAGAAGACTGAACTGGATAAGCAATGCCCCTTATGCCTTTATTACAACAACTATATGTACCAAAACATAATATGCGATTATATTTAATAAGGCGTTTGATCTGGTAATAAAATATTGCTATAAAAAGCACTAATCGCTTTTCAGGATTCGCTTAAGAAGTAGCTGGGTTTTTTTTATTGTAGCTTGGCATGTGACAACACTCCGCCTGAAATAAAGCTAAAGTGCGGTCCACGAATGGAAACAACTGCTACTACAGAGAAACCTGTGCGGGCAGCAGTCGAGCCTCCACTATGCCGTCTTGAGGAAACGAGCATGTACCATCTTAGATTGACAGTGCACTCTCCTCTCGTTATACGTGGCAACTTTCAAACTATTCCCGAAACGCGACAAGGTCACTTCACGGGTGTTACATTCGAAAGTGGTGATACTACCCTAGGACGGCAGATTGGACAAATAACCATTATCAGTCTGCCTACCACTCTTATTCTGGTATCTAAGTATCACTAGTCTGTTATAAAATTCGTCTCCGGTATGCCGGTTAGAGACGAATGTATACCGTCCATGTTGACAGTGTACGCTCTTACGTGTATACTCTTCTTTCCGGGTGTTAGACAATTGGGCTTATAATCCTCATTAGTCCGCCTACCACTCTTAACACTTAAATGCATATTGTTGCCAAAAGTATACAATCTTTTTCAAAATATACATTCTTTATTAGTACATAAATCTCTTATAATAGTATTAATTCAAAATTAACAAATCATGCAGTGAGCGACCAAAGTACATAAGTAATTATAAAAAAGGTTACATTGGTACTGCAACTGGCAACTGGTTTTCCAGCCCTTAACTGCTAAGCCATAATAATAATAATAATAAAACTCTTTATTGTGCAAACAAAATAAACAGAACATTTGTACAATTTCTCGAAAATTAGGTAACACAATAGGCGGCCTTATTACTGAGCAGCAATTTCTTCCAGGCAACCTATAGGGGATGGAGAATAGTATAAGAGATGTGAAAGAAAGAAAGTGTGCACAATAGAAAATAAATAAATAAATAGAGCATATATATAAAATAATAAAATACCCATAAGATATTTGTATTTAGGAGGAAGTAGTTGAGGAGATGAGAATATTAGGGACAAGTAGATAGGTAGTAGTCTTTTATTTTTCTTTTAAATATAGCCAGTGGTTCTACTCTTCTGATAGTGACCTTCTTCTGATAGCCATATTAATACGGTAGGGATAAAGAAAAAAAACATTAAACTTTAATGGTAAAATATTTATTAAAATTCATTAAATCTAAGAAGTACACAGCCATGTTTTGTTACAAACAAACATTATTTTGTTTCAATAAAGTTTAAATTTGATTTAAACATATTCTTACTTATAATTTATAGATACATATTACTTTGTATGAATGCTTATATTAGGCATTTAAATAGATAAAAAAACGGTCAATGTTGGGATACCAGGAGAAAAATTATTGGCCCGTGAATATCCCAGAAATTGTCCGTCAGATAAGCGCCAATTACTACACATTCTACATTCTAATGCAACCCGTAAAAGTAACTGGATTAAAACGTTTAAACAATAAATTTAAAAGAAAAGCGTTACGCCTTAAAAAAAAAATTAAAAACTTAAATAAATTAATACCTTAATAACATTTACACTTGTAAATTAAATTTCAATTAAGAAAACAAAACAAGGACAGGTAACAACAACAAAACACTATTAATTGCTACGTTAAATAAAACTTATTTTAATAAATTAAAAATAAAAATTAGGGCCAGTAACTCAATTCTGACTTAAGTAAACTAAATCAACGTTATTTTTTTTTATTATTGAATTTTTTAGCATTGTATCAAGAGCCGTGGTACTAATATCGGCATAGTGGTGAGTGCAACTCATTTTTATACGTCGTCAGTAACTCAATAATTTTAGATCTGCCCCATAATTTAAGAGTAATTACGCCCTAAGGCCTTCAAAATTATTGTAAAAAAAACTAACACAGTTCAAGCACAAATAATTAATAAATGCTTTACAATATAAAAAATAAAATAGTTTTTATTGACCTAAAATGACTCATCACACTCCGCCTGATGTAAAGCTAGAGTGCGGTCCATGAACGGAAACAATTGCTAACAAAGAGAAATTACTGCAGCCGGCAATCGACTCCGCTATGTCGGCTTGAGTTGACGAAAATGCACAGTTCAGGTTTACAGTGCACAATCCTCTTGTTAGATAAATTTATATTTTTACTATATTTTAGAGTTATTAAAATTATAGGAACTAGGATGTAAGCAACCAACCGAACAGTTTTGCTTTGATTAAATTATACTGGCAACACTTTTCTTATTATTGTAGTTTTTATTTGACCACACTCCACCTGATGTTAAGCTAGAGTGTAGTCCATGGACGGTAACAACTGCTGCTACAGTTAAATTTCCACAGGCAGCAGTCGCCTCCGCTATACGGATTGATGAGATTAATATGCACCATCCAAATTAACAATGCACACGGGTGTTGCATTCGAAAGTGGTAATACTACCCCAGGACGGCAGACTAGGCTAAAACCATCATAAATCTGCCTACCACGCTTAGCAGAACTGTCAAGAGAGATATTAAGAAATAATTGTTTAAAAATAATTATTTTTTAATATGCAACAAAATATATCTCAACCAATCCAGTTCTGGTATTGCCAACAAATTTGTCCAAAAGTCGGAGGTTGTTTCATGGTTCGGAGGATTCGATCGCCTTTGGGTCAATTTTATAAAATATTTTAGAAAAGTGTGGGGCTAAAAATATGGTTTTTCTAACTTATTATTATTATTCACTTAGTCTGAATAGTTAATGAGGAGATGAGGTCCTGGAATTCAGTGACGTACCAACCAGCCTTCTTCCTCACTTCCTCTCTTACAACGTTACCTCCATAACCTGGAAAAAACATTAATAGAAAATTATAATAAAAAAAAAAAAAAAATCTAGCTTTACATTTGGCGGAGTGTTGTCATATGCAAAGCTACAATAAACGAAAATCTATTATAATCAAAAGTTTATGCCTGAAATTTAATAATCAATCTTGATCCCTTTTTGGCTTTAAGCGGTTTAGATTTGAAAACGTAACAATATAACATTTTCTTCCAGCTGGCCTTCAGGAAAGAGAAAGGTAATGATGGCCAGGTAGAGAGAAAATAATATTAGTAAAGATCGGCCACAAGAACTCGTACAAACAAACACAATGCCTTGAAAAACACATATGGTAAAAACGTGTAACTACTAAAATGTGATTATAACGAATTGAAGGCGTTAACTCCATTTTTATCGGCTGAATACAATAAAAAAAGCAATCGGATTATTAAGTTATTTGAGATTTAACAAGTGAAATTAGCTGCGAGTTCAATCTTAGTTGGTTCGCATAGTATATTATATGATTGTAAGTAAACATACCAATAAATCCTTCAGCTGGTGGACTGGCTTCAGCATCAGTGGCTCCATCACCAATCATAATAGCACATTGATAGCCAAACTGCTCCTTCAACCTTCTCACAACGAGCGCCTTGCCGCCTGTCCTCGAAGTTGGTTCGTTTTCATCAAAACCTGCATATTCACCTGAAAATAAAAGTAAAATACATTAGTAACGTATGCTATCATGAAAATCTGTGACGCAGAAGTCGTTACGGGTTTGGTTCCCGGTCGAAATTAATATTTATTTATAAAGGGAGTTGGAAGTAACGACCTATTAAAGGATGATGCACACTCGTCGCCTCTAGCCAGCATAGCGGAGGCGGCTGCTGCTTGAATCTACAATTTAGTAGAATATAAATCTAGTCATCATTCATCGATTGTCACGCATTTTTCCCACAGGCAGAGACATCAGAACGACACTTGCCAGAATCCTGACACAACTCCCTCGCTTCCCTTACAGCCACTATTCTCTTCATACAAGCCCGACTGTTATGGGTATTAAGTAACTCAGCTTTCATAAGAAACACCCTATATCAAAATGTAGAAAAATAAAGGAGCAATGGGATAGCAAGATCTATAAATGAGGTCAACAGCTGCCCAGTATCAATAAGTCATACAAAACGTTAATAACATCAAACGCAATCTCACACATGACACCGTCATAACATGCATGCGACACGTGATCGGTAATAACATACAAATTTATACTTTCAATTCAACGATTTAAGGTTGATTTTGGCATAATTGTTATACATCTATTTATATTTTTTCCAGAAAACCCCATCCTATTAAACTTTCTTTGCTTACTGGCCTACGGATGAAGCTAGTTCTGTACAAACGTAGCTTACTAAGCTTACTGGCCTGACTTGCATAACTAGCCTCGTATATCCGGGGGCGCCTCTAAGCATATTTATGCAAATAACACTTATAATAAATACAATTAGTGCGGCGGTTGTTATTATTAAAATTATGACGAAAATTGATCAGAAAAATAATTGATACACGAGTTTCGTCAATTAGGAATGGTCTAAAGCTAAAAAGTAAAGTTTGCTAGCATTAATTGATATATAAAAAAAGAAGTTGAACATGACAAATAATTGTAATAAAAAAAGTATAATATATTCTTTAGGTACTTGCCTTTTATAACGAATAAATTTAAAATAAAAATTAAAAGTAATCTAATTTATAAATAAAAAGTAAAGATAAATTTGTTAATCAGAATATGAGAATGGCTTTGAATTAATATCAACAAATGGAAGCCATAATGATAAAGTTCTTCCGCGTAGAAACGGAAAACTATCTTCATTTAACCCGAAATTGTCACTCATTACCGGCAAGATTAAGTAATTAATTTATTAATATTTGTTTTAAAGCCAACAATGTTATTAAGGATAGGTAGCTTGTAAGTAGATTTAAGTATTAGTTATAAGTTAGATTAATTTTTTATGTTGTTTGTTAATGTTTAAGGTATGATGGGACTGGAGTAGCCTGACGGGTTAAAAGTCCCTAATTAAAATTGAAATAATAATAAAAAAGCCAACAGTGTAAACCTAGAGTATAATAATTTAATTAAAAAATTGTACTATTTATTATTATTGTGTGCTTTTATGTTTAAATACCTTTCTCAAATTGGTACAATTTTCAATTTTAATATATGTATTTGTGGTTACGAAAAGCAAAGATGAACATTTAGAAAATTAAACGTTGTAAAGCAGCCGTAGTCTAGAGGTATGAGACCCGTGTTCAAATCTCGCAGATCGGTACCTATGTAATTTTATATATACTTTGGTAGCCATTAGTTTAGTTTAGGCACTTAAAAAAGATGACGGTAGACAATATTCCCAAATTCATTCATTAAAATGGTCACAGTCATAAAAAGTAGCATTTTATTAGCATTTTGTCCAAGTAATATTTGGACTAGTCGTGTCGCTTTTTGGCCTATATGGTAATTGGGAATTTTACGACTTGGCCATCTTAACAAACGCCCATTTTACATAATATACATATTTTGCTACATACGAGTATACAAACGGATCTCTTGGACATTCAACTACACAGACAATTCGATACCAAGGCACAATAAAAAAAACATTCAAAGATCGTAGTACTAAAAGAAATACAATGACATAATTTTTTTTATTTATAGTTTTGTTCCTAAATATTATTATCAGACCACCTACAAAACTATATCGTTATCAATATGACCCCTAATATTATTTTATTAATTTACGTCAAACTTTAGAGTCAATTGTATATATTTTACCAGACGTACGTCTCAGACGGCTCCTATTACGTGACAACTTTTAAATTAGCTATTTTTTTCTTATTACAAAGTTATGATGGAAATTGAATAGGCAAAATGGCACAAAACTCAACAGCCTGCTTCTCGTCCCACATCACCTCAGGCTTTTGTGTGTTGTGTTATGTCTTAAATGCCAAAAGAAAAAAATAATTATAAATACCGCATCAAAATGATTAGCATTTTTTGTTTCTCGGGCAGGAGGCCTATTTTTTCTTCTTTCTTTATTGTATATATTTTTTTATTTTTAAGGGCGACCAGTGGTGGGAATCATTAAATCATGCTTAATAGTAGTTGATTAATTTTTTGGCAAATGATCCACCTTTAGGTGCTACATCTTACACAATAAAGTATAGAGAAAAAAGAAAAAAATGTTTGCGTGTATGTTTATTTATTATTATTATAATTATTAATTTAAAAAAAAAGTACTCACCATTATAGTAGAATTTCAATCTGTTAGCATAAATATTTGTAATTGGTACACCTAATTTAATTGCTATTGGCTCTATTAAACTGCGGAACCCACCGGATACAAGATATACGTTCACACCTCGCTCGTGTAAAGTTTTGACTAATTGTCTGTAAAATATTAAAGTTAAATAAATTCGTTTTAATTAAATTAATAACATTAAAACATTGTGTATATCACAATTTACTTTATTTATCATAGAAAGATTTTTTCAGTCACCCCCCGCTATGCCGGCTCGAGGAGAGGAATGTGCACCGTTCAGGTTGATAGTCGGGGTGTGGACTTTCCATTTATTTATCCCAATTAACAAACATTAAAATCGGAATGTTAATATTTGTTCTGATAACAATTATTGAATTAAAATCCGAGCAGGGGGTCGTTTGTTATCTAAACGCTTAATAATAAATATTATGACGATAATAAGCTACATGATGAAAAACATAATGTCGATTGCGGTTGAAGAATAATGACCTCCTCTTAAAATGATGTCATGGAGGTAATGTCTTTCTGAGATTGATTAGATGTACTATTAGAATGCAATTTTAGATTTTAACGTTCACGGCATTGATCTAGCCGTAATAGGTGGCATGACTAAGTAATCAAAGGTGCTAAGAAGTTATTAAGTAATGCCCCACATCATCCCATCCTTCCCAGAGAACAGTAAAAATGTTTAAATTCTAGTTTAAATTGTTTTTTTTTTAGTTGCGTCCAGTTTTTTTTTTTTTTTTTTTGGTTAATGACCAAATCTCGCTAAATGCTGATCCAGTTACTTCAGACGCGACTTTCTCAGTTTCTATTATAATCTAATTCATAATTTTTGTGTTAAAATTCCTAAAAAAATACTTACAAAACTCCAGGAGATAGATGCATGGGGAATGTATCGACGAATTCTTTAATTTGTTCTACACTTGGTCTTATTATATCTAATCGCTTTTTTAAAGCTTCTTGAAACGTCATGGTACCACCCATGGCTTCCGCAGTTCTAGAAATAATAATACAATATTACCTCAATAACTCAATTCTGACTTAAATCAGATGGTAAACTATTTTGAAACGAAATATCTGAGACGACTTTACACAATTAAAAAACTCATACTTCCCTTGAAAACTTAATTAAGGAATAGTTTTTAATACCTAATGAATCATTTACGTCAACCTTATTGAAAAAAAAAACCATAATAATAAAGTAGTATTTTCACGCGTTTCAGAAGGTTTCAAACGCAAGGTTTCGAAAGGTTTGTTTACTAAATAGGGACATTGGAAAATTAACAGAAGAACTACGAGGAAATTATGCTTCTGAACAATTTTAAGATTTCATAAATTGTATATAATAACAAAATTAGTTGCACAAAATGTTATAAAGAAAATTATAAGTGAACTTATTATGCAAACTTAAACAAAGGTAAAAAAATGGAACTTACAATCTTTTAACCTCGTCACCCTTCCCGCAGAATTTAGCCAACTCATCGATACCTTCATCTTTGATGACAGTAGAGTCTACATCGAAGCACACACAATCAGCTGTGCGAAACAACTCCTGCACATTCTGCTGGGGTGACATTACGCTGATCGACACTAGCGACAGGGTCTTCAGTGTCGCCGAAGCTTGAAGGAGGTTGCTTTTAATGCTATTCGAAAAAAGAGCTCATTTTAATCTGCTTTTCTATAGTAAAGTCATATGGTAGAACTCTACCTGATGCTAGAGTGAGACAACTGCTACTACAAAGAGAGGTTTCTGAGAGATCATATATTTTTCTAAATGTTTTCATGCATCGATGGATGTTAATATTAAATGAGATGGGAAAGTGACTGCGAAAAGACAACGCCCATTTTGGGCCCACTTGATTTCTGATAATATGTTTACAAACAATATTCTTGAAATATTATCTTCTTTTTTTTTGATTAATTTATTTCAATTATATCAACAAATCGTTTATCAATCAATAAACAATGTTTAATTACATTTAAAAAAAAAAACTTCAAACATTGCATCAGAAAAATTCTAATTATTCAATAACCCGAGTAAACGAAATCAAAACTGATTGGTGATAGGAATGTAGATATATTTTTCTACAAAATTAATTAAAAATCATCTAAAAAAAATTGTAGGGCCCATTTCTTCTTTAATAATAAGAGGAAATTTATATTAAATGACATAATTATGTCTATAATAAAATAATTATAACTAGAATAATAAGTTAAGTTCAAGGCGTCACGTGGAAGAGGTCTGAATATAAGTTTATTTCCATAATGCATGTGATATTAGAATTAATTGATAAATAATCATTATTACTATAGAAACAAGAATGATTATACCATTTTCCTAATAAATAATTGTATTAGGTACTTAATCTCATTTCAAAATAAAGAATCTTTTGATATAAAAACTCTATTAAGTTTTTAATTTTTTTTATTTAATAATTTCCAGGAAAGCAAAGGGTCTAGCCTATGCAACCTTGTCTAGTCTAGGACATATACCTAGGGGATTTTATTCATTGTTTCTGTTTATCATTATTTTAATAGAGTAAAATTGTAAACCTTAAATTTTTTTGAAAATGTTAGATGTAAATGAACGAATGTAAAATTAAAATTGATAAATTAAAAATCGAGGGTTTCCTAATTCTGTTCGAATTAAAATACTTAATGAAGTTCCTATTATTCCTGATCAAATTCCAAAAATAAAATATTTTATTTTTAAAGTTAATAATAATTTTTTTTATTAAAAATTTTGAAAACATAAAACATAAAAACAGCTACAAAACATTGGACAAAATCATGCGAAATGGCTAACTTAGGTTTAAATATAAAAAACAAGTTTTGGCAAACGAACTTTTTAAGCTTCTTGAGTCCTTTGCCCCGTATACCGACGTTATTACGAGACTCTAATTTAATCAGATTTATTAAAACCATGCAAATAAAATTGCACATGCAGGCTTATGTTATAATAACTGACCTATTTTCTTAAAATATTGTTAGTAAATCATTAAAACCCGTCAATTTGAAGGTCTAACCTGCTGAGAGCCATCGCTGAAGAGTACAGAGTCACAAACACAATAATGCAAAGAATTAGCAATTTACCGATCGCCTTACAGACGCTATCAGCCCAAAGGTTAAAGAGTGCAATAACTAGTTGGGCACAACCGACACGCCTCCGCTCTACGTTATATCACCAACGTATGAACCACATGACGACGTTATCTGGCCTTATATCCACGAGCCTCCGCAGATACCCGTCTCATGCGAGCTACACCACTACTATCCGAGAGCTACGTACTATGAATGACGCAAAAACAACACTTTTCATTTAAAAAACATACAACCAGACGGCAGGGCACATCGAGGTAGGGGCGATGGACCTATACATATCTCTTTCTTGCACGATACAAGCCTTTGGAATATTTGTCGAGACACTTGTTTTTCGAATTGCGTCGACCTCATAATATGATAAGCGCGTGCGCATGATAAACTGTTCTGCGATGGGTGAAAGACTTCTTATTCAGTCGGGATGAGAGCTAGATTCCCATGAAGGATGAGTAATCATTCATAAAAATAAACTACGTCACACGAAAGGTACACAATACAATTGATTGTTAACTGATATGACATTGATCATGAACTAATGACGAAATTATTAGCCTTGACTGTACATCGTATGTTTAGCTTTAGGGTTTATTAGCTGTAGTATAAGATGCTGAGTGTACCTATAGCAAGTGAAATGACAATCGAAATAGTAATTTCTCCTTATCAATTTCATTTAACTTCATAATCATTGTTGTTGAATTCAATCGTAAATATTTATTTATCTGTTAAGATTTTCCTATATTTTGTTTTTGTTTAATCATTAATCGATATGTTTTTTATTACTTAATTATTGCTCTTTTTTTTATTAGAACGCTTTTTTATCGTTCGAATTTTCCAATCAATGTACGACTATTCGTCTCGTTTTTTTATTCTTCTGAAAGCTAAACTGTTACAGAATTTTGGTGTTTCGCTCACCGTACAATGTTGAAGCACTAATTTATCTCCATTTTTTTATTGTAGCTCGGGATATGACAACATTCCTTAATGTTAAGCTAGAGTGCGGTGCGTCAACGAAAACAACTATAGATAAATTTCAGCAGGCAGCATCTGCCTCCACTTCGGCTGGTGCTCACCCTAGCTAGTTTGAAGTTTATTTCGAAACACGACTAGGTCACTTATCATATTCTTATTATTAATAATAATAAGCCTTTTATTTCCCAAACATTTCTAGTTACATATCAATATAAACAATAGTACATACAATTAATTGTCTGTTTTTAATTAATATAATTTTATACATAGTACGTCAAATAAAATTTAGATTAAATTAGATATAATGTCTGAATAATGTTCAAAAAGTTATGTCAATAAAAAATTAATGTCTAAGTTGGAACACCCAGTGACGCCTTCTCCATCGATCTCCAGACGTCTCTGTTCTGAGCTAGTCTTGTCCACTGGGTACCAGCAAAAGAGACTATGTCGTCCACCCAGCGTTTCCTTGGCCGTCCGCGAGTTCTTGATGCGTCTTTTAGGTACCAGTGTATTAATCTATTAGTCCATCTGTCATCTCTATCTCTAGCAACATGCCCAGCCCATTTCCATTTAAGTTTGCATAACATTTCTAGCGAGTCCAGGACTAGCACTATTCTATACTAAGCATAACTATTCTTATTAGCACATATAAATTTTATTTATCATCTAAACATGCACGTATTCGATTATCTACTGGCATACAAAGTTTGCGCATTATAAGGAATCAATAAGAATATAAATTATCCGTTCAATTGTTACCAATCCGTTGAAAATACCACGAAAGCATTATTTTACATACAATGAATTTATATTGCGTCGCTTTTTGTATAATTACTATTGTTTGTTAACGATTCCAATTAATTAAACCAATTAAGACGAGACTAGTGTTCCGATTCTAAAAAAATATGACAATGTTCACTGTCATCTTAAGGTCGGTTCAAACTTTATGGCGTCTCGGAAGTTAGCTACGGGCGTTATTTCGCGTAGGTACAGTCAAGTTTACAATAATAAAATTAAGAATTAATTTTAAATATGAATAGAACATATAAAAATAACCCTCTCGCCCTCTTCAAGCCCCGCTGATACGCAGCGACTCGTGCCTAACTTCGGATCCGTCATAAAGTTTGGTTCGTACCAAACTTATAGTTATGGTAAGCAACACCCAACAAAGGTGGGTAGACCCCACACGAAATCGAAAAACAGCAAGTGGTCTATGAACAAAATAATTTTTGGACCTCGGGCATAGAGTGTAGATCATTTAAGATTCATTAGTTCATTCTATTTAGTTATACCATTAACTCCTTAGATTCTACTTTAATATTTAATCTAACTCAACTTTGATGTTTGGGCCATTATTGGGCATTGTAGGCATAGAGATACTAGAGGTGCAAACTTCATACATCTAAGATAAAAAACCGTAGGCCGCTTCAAACGATTTGACATTTTTACCGTCAAGTAAAATACTAACTGACGAGGAACCTAAACGTGGCCGCGGCCATGTTTTCTCTCGCGACACATTGGGAGCGTTATTGCACATCTACTTGTATATATCAATGATTGTAGGTATATCAGGACTCGTGTATTTATTTGTTACATACCCTACACATTTATAGGTATAGACAAATAATTAGAAATACAAATATTGCGTCATATATAAACTTAAGAGATAAAAAAAATACCAACGTCATTGTTAAATAAAACATGTATTTTGAAGTGTAGCGAGTTTTATTATTATAGATAACAAAGGCAAGTACAACCGATAATTTTCAATACTCCAGAATTGATTATTAAGAGAAATCTCTTCAACATTCTTTAATGTTGTTTGGTCGCTAGTGTCTAAGATATAGCTTAGGTCCATTGGCACTAAAAAGCCCGTTAAAGTTACTTTAACTATTACTTTTACGGCGACGTAGCCGTTAAACGCATACATTTACTCCAAACGCGTTGCACCATCGCGCGTCGTGCCTATCATTTTTGACGCTTTGACGCTTACTTTAACGCTAACCGTAACCAGTGAATCTTGGCTGGTTAAAGTTGAAGTAATCGTCAAACCAATGTCACTAACGTCAAATGAAAAGAAGCCAAATATGTTTATCTAATTTTTTCGGGATCAGCCACCCTTTTATCGATAACAATATGAATTGACACGATATTGCAACGCGCGTGGAGTAAATGTAAACGTTTAACGGTTACGTCACGGTAAAATGTAAGTAACTTTAACAGGCCTTTTGGTGCAAATGGACCTTAGGATAGGCACGAAAACAACTGCTACCGCAAAAATCCTGCAGAAAATATACCGCTTAAGAAGACGAATATGAACCATTCAGGTCGACAGTGCATACTACTCTTGTCATACCTCGTTACTTTCAAACTGATCCTGAAACGCGACTAGGTCATTCACGAAAGTTACACTTAAAAGTCGTGGTACTACCCCGTACGTGGTAGGTTGGCAGACTGGGCTAATAAGGTATTTTTTTATCACCACAATCGTTCGGAAATTTATATATTTATTCCTGTGTTAGGTCATAGAACTTTGCGAGAGTTTACGTGTAATACTATCACAACAAATATAGTAATATATACTTATACAATATAATATATACTTATACTTATATAATGCTAAACTCAAATATTACATACAATATATATTTTTATATTACAAGTTATTTATATAATTATCTATGCATAAACTTGTATATATGTATATATGTGTGTATATATGTATTGTATTTTGTATGATAAAAGTATAGTGTTTTTTTTTCACATAAATGCTACATACCAACCCTGTCTTTTCAGATACGTCATAGATTTGAGCGAGACTTTAGATTGTTTAAGGTTAAATAATTATAATATGGCCGGCATAACGGAGGCAACTACTGACAGCAGGCGAAGTCTGGTCGCAATATGCCGACTGTTATATAAAAAAAAATACATTGGAACTGATCTTGCATCCGTGACTTTTGTAATAAAAAAATAATTGGATATGTTTTTGTTCAGAAATATCATATATATTGTAAAAAAAAAACATTATGATGACAATCATGCTTTAATTTAATCTCTAGTTACTCGCGATTTCTCATTATTTATTTTCATTCAAGCAAATCAAAATATTATTTAGTAACAAATTAAATATTACGCAATACACAACAGTTTTTTCAACAGAATATACTTTAATAATGATATTAATTAAAACTATTAAAATTAATGGTCCGCATCCATCTTGCAAACAATAAAATTAAACTCAGCATTAATTATTATTATTATTAATCTTGCGTCATAAGAATATTTTCATTTATTAAGGCATTGGTCATGGGCCATCAGCCAAGTTAAATAAATTTATATCCTATTATAAAATTATGATGAACATTGAATAAAAAAAGTGCGGGAATATTTATTCTCTTCAATTATAATATAAAACAAATCTAATATTTAGAATGCCAAAAATTAATAAAAAAAAATTACCGATAATTCCAAGATTTTCATCTATACTAATATTATAAAGCTGAAGAGTTTGTTTGTTTGAACGCGCTAATCTCAGGAACTACTGGTTCGAATTAAAAAATTATTTTTGTGTTGGATAGATCATTTATCGAGGAAGGCTTTAGGCTCTATAACATCACGTTGCGACTAATAGGAGCGAAGAAACAGACGAAAATGTGGAAAAAACGGGGAATATTGTTCATCTTTGAGGGCTTCTGTTGCGTGCGCTGCGAAAACCGTTCGAGATACCCAAAAAATATGTATGAAAGAATTATTGATAAGCCCGGGTAGCACCGGGGACCAACAGCTAGTTCATAGATAAGTTCCTATAAACGACGTCATTTTAACAATGAATGTTGCAAAATTATATAAGTAAAAACATATGTAGGTATATAATGTCATAAAACATAAAAGATATTGTATTAAAATTGAGTCGATAGGGGTTATCAAGAAAATACATAATAACCAGTGTTGTGTACACGCCGACTCAACGTGATTATATAGTCATTAAATAATTTTTAAATAAGAACAGACGAAGGCCTTTTAATTCAAGTTTAGTTTTCTACACTTTTTTTACTTAAAGGACAATACCCAATTCTGGGCCCACTATTTAATTTTATATCAACATACCGTTTAGCAATCAATAGTCAATGTTTAATTTATAAAAAAAAAGAATATATATAATTAATATTTAGGGTATTTAATATATTTAAAACCTTAAAAATTTGATCAGAAAACGTCAAATCGCTCAATAACTCAATAACTCTGTTGTCTAGGAAATCTTTTACAGAGAAGAAAAAAAAGAAGAAGAAACTATAATTGTAATTTTTGTAATTATACCTAAAAAATTAACATTGTAATAATGTAAAATTTCAAATGTAACACCCGTGAAGTGACTTTGTCGCGTTTCGGGAATAGTTTGAAAGTAGCCAGGTATAACGAGAGGAGTGTGCACTGTCAATCTAGATGGTACATGCTCGTCTCCTCAAGCCGGCATAGTGGAGGCGACTACTGCCCGCACAGGTTTCTCTGTAGTAGCAGTTGTTTCCATTCATGGACTGCACTCTAGCTTTACATCAGGTGGAGTGTTGTCACATGCTGAGCTACAATAAAAAAAAAATTTGATTTGTTTGGTGGCCTATAGCTGATGCCTATATTTTTAAATTTAAAAAAAATGTACAGATCAAATTAATCCAAACATAACTGGTAGTTCTGAAACGCATACAGGAACGCAAACAAACAAAGAAATGTTAATTTTTACATCTGTCTGACATCTGACATCAAAGCGTCTGCCAGCTTTGTGAGATGCCTCTTCACACTGCACTTGAAGAATCTCAGGGTGTAAGGAGGAAAGACGTGACTGGGAAGGTCGTTACACAATTTAGTAAATCATTAAAAGTATATCTATCATATTTATAAACAAAATCCAATTAATATACATGTATATTAAACGTGATATTTAAAAAAAAAATTAAGAAGACAAACCACCTGATAAACATAACACAAACATGAGATGAAGACATTATCAAATATTTATAATTTAAAAAAAAACTGGTTATAAAGTCAAACAATTGTTAACAAAGAAAAAAAAGTTTTCGTTATTGTAGCTCGACATATAACAACCCTCCAACTGATGTTAAGCTAGAGTGCGGTCCATGAACAGAAACAACTGCTACTACAGATAAATCTCTATAAGCAAGTCGCCTCCGCTATGCTCGCTTGATAAAATACCCAGATTTACAGTGTACCCTGAAACGTTACAAAGTCACTTTTGGAGTGTTTCACTTGCTATCTTACTGAGACGGTAGATTACCATCATCAGTCTGCCTACCACTCTTAGAAGTATGATAAAAATTTAATAGCTTCGAGAGTCAAGTAATCAAAAAGATAAGATATTATATTCAGTAATAATTTTATTGTTGTAGGTTCAGGATATCATATTTACTTGAAAATAACATACTATATTCATATAACAAAGTATTTCTAAAAATCCAGTTAAAATGTTTTTTAACATTGTAGTTACACACCACCCAGTTAACCTGGAGTGCGGTCCATGAATGAAAACAACTGCTATCGTAGAGCAATTTCCACAGGCAGCAGTCGCCTCTGCTATGCTGGCGTGAGGAGATAAGTGTACATTGGGTTTGACAGTGCACACTTTTCTCATTATACCAGCTATTTCCATGCTGATTGCAAAACACAACTATGTCACTTTTTATGTCATACATTCTCACATTTTATTTTATTTGTTTGATAGAGGTACTGTGTGCTCTTGGAGTGCGATAAGGACAAGGATAAGGACGCTTCCGGAGGTATGCAGGAACGTGAAGAGTCTCCTGTCCTTCCTGGAAGACATCGAGTGGCTGCAATGAAGCGGTCCGCCTCACGCACAACAAGCGGACATGGCTGCTCAATTGCGGAAAGGAGCCTGCGAGGAATCTACAATCTAGTGGTACTGTGGCAGAGCTTATAGCATAGTGCTACTTCAGGACAACAGATTTGGCTTAATCATTATCTGCATAGAGATATATACTAGAGGAGCAAATTTCATACATCTGACATGAAAAAGCGTAGGCCGTTTCAAACGATTTGTCAATGTTACCATCAGGTCAAATACTAAATGATAGAGAACATAAAAGTGACTGCGGTCATTTTTTCTCTTCCGTCACATTGGGAGTGTTATTGCACGTCTAGTTGTATATATCAATGATTATCAGTATGTCATAGTATGTCATGCCAATTTGAGGATATCAATGTGCACCAACCAGGTCGACAGGGTACACTCAGTTTGTTACCTAAGTTTACAGTTCACGAGATAATGAATAGAGAAACAAATTAACCAGTTATAGGTAG
This sequence comes from Tinea pellionella, assembly GCA_948150575.1. Classification (NCBI taxonomy): domain Eukaryota; kingdom Metazoa; phylum Arthropoda; class Insecta; order Lepidoptera; family Tineidae; genus Tinea; species Tinea pellionella. The sequence continues at coordinate 6,634,091 of OX411258.1, forward strand.
TTAAAATATGAATTATATTGTAACATTGAACCAATACTGATATAAGCTACTCAATAAACCGTAAATATCCAGTTTCTTCTCTTATCACTATTAAAATTGTGCACTTCACCACATAAATTAAAAAATATAAATATATCCTTCTTTTATTGTGGCATTGTAACAAGTTGCTAAAGTCAAAGCAAAATTAAACATCACACTAAACAGACATGTCAAAATAGCTGCAGCAATGTAGTGGAATCTGAGAGAAATTAAAACATACATTCTCTTATTTTCAATAATTCGACCCACAATCCTGAACACTTGATTGCCTCGAAATAATACAAGTTTAAGGAAGTAAAGGACTAAATATGTTTAGATGCCCAACTAAACCCAAAAACAATTAATAAAATTATGCATACCTTTTTAAATTAGGAACAGAATTTATTTATTCTTCTATTCTCGTAGAGACTATGACAACAACACAACTCAAAAGAATTTTATTTATAACACACAACTGCTATTAGATTTTATACATTGACCTCGGCATGAAACAAGGTCAACAGTGGTTTACTGCCATTTTCGATTATGTAATGAAACTTATCATACAGGTAACGTGCGTTTCCTGATAAACGATTTGTAATCTATTAACTAGAAATATAGGTATTATTAAAGTTAAAAATTAAGATAGCTATCAGTATTAATATCAAAATACGACTATTTTGGACAAAGCTATTTTTATTTCACTCACCATTGCAACAACGCCATTAACATAAAATATGTAGAAAGGTAATCACAGTCATTATTTGCATACTAAAACCATATTTTTTTACGAAAACAAAATGTAAACAAACCAATGATTTTGAAAAACCACTTGACACTGACTGTGACAGTCCTATTTTGACATTACCTTGTACCGAGCAGAAATCGATATAAAAATGAAAATATTACTATTTCTAAATTATTATTTACAATATTACTATTAGAATCTACTATTTAGATTTAATAATTGTCATTATTTATGATAACAATACATACGCATTTATATTTTATTTCGCAAAAAAAAGAAACTGAAAATTCACGCCTCGAAAAGTCCACGCCTTGATTTAAAAAACAATAACAAAAAAAGCGCGAAAAAGGATAGCCTCTGTTACAAGAATAATTAATTCTCTGGATACGTATTATTATTAACTTTTTTTAAATAAGCATGAACGTGGTCCACAGGGGAAAACATAATAATTTTAAACAAAATGTAAAAAAGGGACTAATAAGAAAAGACACTATGTTAGGTAAAAGTTCAAGATAAATAGTTTCTTTTTAATTGTGGCTTTTATTACGGTTTAATTCACAAATTTTAAAATAATATCTGATTAGGTATTCGTGGTTCGATATTACCAACAAAACCAAGTCATACAGCAAATGTAATGCGACCGGTAAATGCTCCTCGTTATAAATTTAGTAAAACTGATGAAAATCAAATGAGACCACCGCTAGAACCACCGAAATCTTATAAACGCAAGTAAGTTCATAATCATTATTTAAAAACAAGATATTGAGGAGATTTTTTGATCATTATTATTTTAAACATAACGCAGGATAGCTGCTCCAAATCCGTTATTATTTGATGGTAGGGTAAAAGCTTCAAGAATCCTCGCAAATGATTCTACATTCAACGACACTTCAAACGAGCTATCTACACCAAGAAGACCAAATGGTTTGCGATACATAAGCGATAGTAGTCGAGGTTTGTATATATTTTCTATGGTATATCCAATACTGCCTGTATTAATTTCTTTTTCATAGTCACTCTCCATGTGACTACACCACCGCTATTGACGTGCGGTCCATGAAGAAAAATAACTGCTACCACCAGCGCCGGATTTAGACTTCGGCAGCCCATAGGAGCATGTTGTGGAGGCCCTCAAATCGTTTGTGGTTAATTGTTGAAAGTTTCTATTAAGGTCAAGGTAAAGAAGAGAGCAACTAAATAAGTTGGCTAACACAAAATTTAAAACAAAACTCAGTATTTTTTTGTTTCTACTGAACCTTTATCGATTTAATTTATTTTTTTTGTGTTGTGATGGCGGCCCTATGTTGCCTATGCTTAAATCCGGCACTGGCAACCACGGAGAAATATATCCAGTCAGCAGCCGCCTTCGCTATGTTTGCGTTAACTTAACGTCAAACGAAATGCAAAAAATAATAATAAAGCGCCAAGGGCCATTTTTCATTCCTAAAACCAAGATAACGTACCGATATCGATAATATTTGACTCCCGCAATAGATTGTCTAACTTAATGTAATCAAATTAAATGTTTACATAATAAAAAGGTTAGGTTACTGCGCAAAAAAAAACTTCAGAACTTTAGTTACACGTGTTTTGTAATATTTAAAAAAAAAGCGATAGATAAATCATAGAACAAATTTTATTATTTAAGTTTAAAGCAGGCTGATGGGAACCACCACGTGACACCCGTGAACTACTTCGAACACGGGTCTCATCGATCGTGACTTCACGCTTCCTACCGTTAGATCACTCCCGCTCTTCGGAATTAAACCAACTTCATCATAAAATACATTTCTTACTACCTAAATTACACTATAAAATGATAGTAGTAAAAGAAGCGCTTTTTTCAGGTGGTTTCAGCGGCACACATTCTACGAGTATTTCTGTTGCTGAAGCTAGTGTTGTATTAGGTAAGTTAATTATTAAAATTTCTTTAATAAGAAGTACCCAAACGAAATGGCGTACCAATCGAAAATTACCCTTTTATCTGGGATACACGATGCCAGTTTTACAAGCCAGAATGGCTCAAAAATAAAACCTCATCCTATTAATCTTACCTGACTTTTACTAGTTTCTGAAGCTAGTTCAAACGTAGACAGAAGTACTAGCTTACTAGCTTACTGGCTTCATAAATTATCTTGTTAACGACATCTCCATTTTGTAGAAATATTAAATATAAATAAAACTAATTAAACATTTTATCGTAATTTTTGGCACATTTTATTTATTTTAAGTCAAGAAAGAGCTTTTGTGCACCACACTGAATGGGCGCTCAGGGGTCGTGCCATACCCCACCCTATAAATGCCACTGGGCAAACGTACTAATCAGATTTAATTAAGTATTTTAAAGTAACAAACTAACCTGAATTATCTAGTTTATTCCAGTTATCAATATTTCGTAATTTATTGTAATAATTAACGTACCTACTGTAATAAATATTATCGAAAAGGTTATCTTTTACATGCTACACTCGTTCGCATAACTGAATTTCTAAAAAATAATAATATATTTCTATATCATTTTTAATTTAATGTGAATTTGTGGATTTTTTTATTATAATAAAATAATTAATATGGTGTAGCCGATATAGGCTGGGGCCGTTACGGATTTTTATAGCTGAAAAAAAATTAGTAGCAGGCAACGGCCGGTTGGAATATATAGTTGAGGTCATAAACAATGAAAAAAAAACTTTCGAATTTGAGATGAAGGGAAGTAGTGAAAAGAAGTAATGAAAAAAAAGACGAGACCACCTAGAGAAAAGTGTTTTATACAAAAGTTGTAGATAATAAAAAAATCTAAAACTTTCATTCTATATATTTTTCGACTTAACCTCAAAGTTTACGAGAAAATTACGAAAACCGATTTTTCTGTTTTTTATTTTTTTCTCGAGTAAAAATTATGAAAGATTGTGAAAGTACGTAATAGTCCAATCAACATTTTCGTTAGTTTGCTGTAGATCACTACTTTGTAGAATTTGCAAGTTGATATGGAGGATGAGAAAAGTATGAATTATAGGTAAAGTACATGAAGCTTTTCACTTGTACGAGCCTAACATCTACGGCGATTGTAATAACAACGGTACAGAGTCTAACGCGTACAGCTACACGAGCTCTTGACTGTAAATAATAAATAAATTTATATTTAAGAACTTTTTTAGAATCTCTAGGAGGGGGGGGGGTGCTGCCCCTCCCTGCTCCCCCTTGGTGACGCCCTTGCCTACATTTATAATTTTAATAATAAATTAAACAACATTATAAGAAATGTCGGTATTCTGGGATCCATTATTCTTGTTATCTATAAATCAATTTAAAAATGTTCAAAACCTAATCTGAATTCATCACGTGTATTTTATCTATCATCGCCTTATAGTATATCTCACAAATTTTATCAAATTTAATATTTATTAACATGTTACATAGTTCAGTAATACACGGCACTTGGGTTTTTGTTTTTCCTGATATTTACGTCAAAGATAATAAAAAGATAATTGGCCACTTCTGAGTTGTATTGTCAAATTGATATATTGTATCGCACATAACTATCTAAATGAACTTTATCATTTCTGTTTTAAAGCTAGTTTTAAAGGTTAGATACCTTATTGAGAGAAGCCGTGGTCTAGCTGTAAGACGCGTGAGACCCGTGTTCGAACCTCACTAAATTCTGACCGGCACCAATGTAACTATGTTATATTTGGTTTTTCAGTGCCTTTATTAGCCCAGTCTGCCATCCTGGGGTAGTACCCCCCACTTTCAAATGTAACGCCCGTGAAGTGACCTATGTAGTAAGGTATAACGAGAGGTGCGTGCATTGTCTATCTGGATGGTGCACATTTGTCTCCTTAACCCGGCATGGCGGGGGCTACTGCTGTCTGTAGAAATTTATCTGTAGTAGCAGTTGTTTCCGTTCACAGACCGCACTCTAGATTTATATTAGGCTTTAACTTTTTTAACGTAGGTCTATATTTTGTATACTTACAAATGCAATCGTTGATACTTTCATTTTTTTTTATATTTAATAGTAGTAGGCGTTACTTTGCGGAAATCAATAACCAAATTATTTTTAAACACTACTTTGTAACTAATTTCCGCTAATCAATGTTAGTGAGGGTAGGTGCACAGTCACATTAGCTGTTACCGTTAGACCCGTCACGAACATGCAAAAACCTCTCTTACTTAGGTACTTATTTCGTTCAAGCCACATATATGTGTATCTCGTTCAATATTGTTTGCCGTATAGCAAAAAAGCTGTACAAATAAAAAATAAAAAATAATTAAAAATAGTGTTATTTATTCATATTTAATAAATGCGTTCATTTATACCTAATTTTGTTTAATATATCTTGCCAATTTGCGTCTAATAAAGTATGGCCTGACTTAGTCTTATCAATTGGAATGACTTCACTTTCACCAACGTTTTCTTCCACATTAATCTTTCAGCAATCTCAGAAGGTCGTGGAATGGCGCGTGGTGAAATCGGAATAGCTGCTGTAGACTTGAAGAGTCCACAATTAATTCTATGCCAATTTAGTGATACTCTACTCTACACCCATACTTTAACGAAAATTAATTATTTTAATCCTATCGAGGTTATTATTTTATTATTACTCTTATTGGCTCGAACGTACTTTGGTCGTTCAGTGCCTATAGGCACTATTAAAGAGTGGTAGGCAGACTAAAGATGTTATTAGTCCAGTCGGCCGTCCTGGGGTAGTACCACCACTTTCGAATGTAACAACCGTGAAGTGACTTTGGCGCATTTCGGGAATAGTTTGAAAGTAGCCAGGTATAACGAGAGGAGTGTGCACTGTCAATCTAGATGGTGCATGCTCGTCTCCTCAAGCCGGCATAGTGGAGGCGACTGTTGCCCGCACAGGTTTCTCTGTAGTAGCAGTTGTTTCCATTCATGGACCGCACTCTAGCTTTACATCAGGCAGAATGTTGTCACATGCCGAGCTACAATTAAAAAAAAACTGGAATCATGTTTCCCCAAACTGAGTAAACTGCTGAGCTTGGGGATGTTCCACGCCAACCACGAGGTTGCACAAACATTTTTGAATATTGTTTTGTTATCAAACTGTTAGGTATCAAGTGGGCCCAAAAATTGTGATTCACCTTTAATCTCCAAAGTATGATTAATGCAGATAATAGTACCCCACACCTTTTGCGAGGGTGTCCAACCAAATCAACTCTACAAATTGATAAAGGAAAAGTTTCCAATGATAAATTTAACAACTGTGCAAAGAAGACATTTCAATGACGCTGCTGGTAGTCAACAAATAAAAACATTATGTGCTCCTGCTTATAGTTCTGTTTACCTTCAAGTTTTACAGAAGTAAGTAACTTTTTACAGTAACGCGACATGTTAAACTAGAAAGAGCTACTATCATAAAGAAATTGAGCTGAAGTGACCTTGGGCTAAAGTTTACTAGGTGACAGTAAAACGTCAAATCTCATATATTTTATTTCCGATTCGATCTAGTGACAACTATCAATTGTGTTTTGACTTTAGTTCGCGTTACGCGGAACGCTACTAAATCACTTCACGAGTGGAACATTTAATAATAAATAAAAACATTTCTGAAAAAAATTGAACCGACTTCTAAATAAAACACAAATCACTAAAAAGTAAAAAAATAATTTTAATTGAGAGTACCTACACACAATTTAATAAGCATAAACATAAATAGATGCTTATTATTTATTTACAAATTAATTGTCTACATTTTATTTAGCATATTTCTGAAGTCGGTGCCAACCTAATATGAAACTCCGCATTGCTTGATTCTAGGTACATTACCATACATAAAACATGTTTCAAATGCTTGCACCGACTTCAGATATATGCTAGATAAAATACAGATAATTAATGTGTAAATAATAATAGGCATCTATTCATGTTTATGGTTATTAAATTGTGTGTAGGTACTCTCAATTAAAATTATTTTTTTACTTTTTAGTGATTTGTGTTTTATTTAGAAGTCGGTTCAATTTTTTTCAGAAATGTTTTTATTTTGTAATTTTTAGTGGTAACTGTAGATTGATTGTATGGATAACATTCTAAACGCGCCGTGTAAATGAAATGTGATGAGTGGCGGGCTTATAGACAGACACTCTCGAGTCCTACCCGATAAAAAATGAATCATTAAAATCAATCGAAACATCCGCAAATTTTCCACCCCTAGAGATGGAATATTTTATTCCTTAAATGGAGGTCCCGAGACATACTTTATCAAACAAAAAAGAATCATCAAAATCGGTTCACTAATGGCGACATATCCCCTAATTTTCCACCCTTAAAGGTGGAATATGTTATTCCTTAAATGGGACCAATCCCTAAACATACTTTATCAAACAAAAAAGAATCATCAAAATCGGTTTACAAACGGCTAAACATCCCCTAATTTTCCACCCTTAAAGGTGGAATATTTTATTCCTTAAATGGGACCAATCCCGAAACGTACTTTGTCAAACAAAAAAAGAATCATCAAAATCGGTTCACAAACGGCGAAACATCCCCTAATTTTCCACCCTTAAAGATGGAATATTTTCTTCAAATTTAAAATTGACCAATCACGAGACATACTTTATCCAACAAAAGAAAAATCATCGAAATCGGTTCACAAACGGCGAAACATCCCCTAATTTCCCACCCTTAGAGGTGGAATATTTTCTTCAAATTGAAATGGGACCAATGCGGACATATACCCTATCCAACAAAAAAAGAATCATCAAAATCGGTCCACAAACGGCGGAGATATGAGTGAACATCGCCACAAAAAAAAAAAAAAAAAAATACACGACGAATAGATAACCTCCTCCTTTTGAAGTCGGTTAAAAATGAGGGGGACAATGGGGAGATAAAATGCCATTTTTAGTATGCTTTTAAGGGTTTTGCTAAATCAAATTTTTAATTTCAGATTTTACGCCCTAACAGCTGCTTCCGCAGTCCTCAAATACGTCGAATATATACAGTGTTTAGTATTTGCCAGAGAATCGCTTAAAATTGAATATCATTCTTCAGAAAACACAATGATTATTGGTATTACTTTATTTTGTTAAATAAAATTGCTTCACTGTCTAGAAAACTTAATTTTTTTATTATTGTATAATTGCTGTCCATGAACAGAAACAATTGCTACTACAGATTAATTTCTACAGGCAACAGTCGCCTCCACTATGCCGGTTTTAGGAGACGAGTATGCACTATCTAGATTGACACACTCCTTATACGATGTCTACTTCCAAACTGTTCCCGAATCGCGATAAGGTCACTTCACGGGTGTTACATTCGAAAGTAGTCGGCAGACTGTGCTAATAACCATCATTAGTCTGCCTACCACTCTTTAATAGTAAATATAGGCACTGGGCGACCAAAGTTACATTGGTATCAGTCAAAATTTAGCGAAGTTCGAACACGGGTCTCAGCGATCGTGAGTTCTCGTGTCTTACCGCTAGACCAAGACCGCTCTGCAAACTTATAATCACTTACAGATGTAGGGACAGCAACGCAGTTAGAATTAGTCCAGCCCTTAGTACTGTCAGCAGGTGCAACATGTTGTCTATTAGGTGTCTTGGGACCGACGTACACAATTGGTGGTATAAGAGCTTTGAGAGCTGCAATCCTTCAGCCTTCTTGTAATAGAGAATTTATTGAAAATCGTCTAGATGCAGTTCAGGAATTGATTGAGAGTGATTCTGGACTTATGGTTGGGTTACAAGTAAGTCTATGGCTTAAATAACATACAGACTTCACGATCGATGAGATCCATGTTCAAGCCTCGCTGAATTCTAGCCGGTACCAATGTTATATGTACTTTGGTCGCTTAGTACCTGTGATACAACCACTAGTTTAGTACACGCGTTTAAAAAAGAAAAAAACACAGATATAGTCCAACTCGAATTTAGAGGCATAGTCTTGAATGGGGAGAAGTTTCGGGAACAGATTGAAGTAGCCAGATAACGAGATAAGTGTGCACTGTCAATTTAGATAGTGCATACTGGTCCCCTCAAGCCGGAATGGCGGAGACGACTGCTGCCTGTAGATATTTCAGTATTAGCTCGGCATATTTTGACAACACTCCGTCTGTTGTAAAGCTATAGTGTGGTCCATGAACGGAAACAACTGCTACTACAGATAAATCACAGTGCACACTCCTCTCGATATACCTGGCTACTTTGAAACTGTTCCCGAAACGCGACAAGGTAACTACACTTTCACTCATGCCTCGAGAACGGTGACAGTGCCTGTAATTCCACATACGTACTTACAGGATATAATAAAGAAATTATCGGATATAGACAAAATTTTATTACTCTGCGTGGAATCACCTCAACAAAATATGGATAAGATGGGAGAAGCACAACTGAATCAGACTTTACTGTTGAAGACCACAATGGATTTAGTTCCATCTTTAATAGAAGCTCTGAATGTTGCTGAATGTGGAAGATTGAGGAAGATGAAAATTGTAAATAATACAACTTTGGAAAGTTTCAACATGTTTTTTTTATATTGTAGCTCGGCATGTGACAATACTCCGCCTGATGTAAAGCTAGAGTGCGGTCCATGAATGGAAACAACTGCTACTACAGAGAAACCTGTGCGGGCAGCAGTCGCCTCCACTATGCCGGCTTGAGGAGACGAGCATGTACCATCTATTGACAGTGCACACTCCTCTCGCTATACCTGGCTACTTTCAAACTATTCCCGAAACGCGACAAAGTCACTTCATGGGTGTTACATTCGAAAGTGGTGGTACTACCCCAGGACGGCAAACTGTACAAATAATCATCATCAGTCTGTCTACCACTCTTTAATAGTGCCTATAGGTACTGAGCGACCAAGGTACATATAACAAAGTTACATTGGTACCGGTCAGAATTAGCGAGGTTCGAACACGGGTCTCATCGATCGTGAGTTCACGCGTCTTACCGCTAGACCACGGCCGCTCTGAAGTGATAACGAAACGTCAAATCCCATATATTTTGTTTTCGATTCGATCAAGTGACAATTGTCGAATTGCTTTTGACTTTAGCCTCAGACGATTTTAGGCACAGAAATTTAAACAGGCAGTAGTGCCTCCGCTATACCGACTTGGGACTACTGTCCACTTGACTAAGAACATTTCCCTCGTTAAACCCGGTTACTACTAATTTCACTTGAAATCGAGTTGTGAAATAAAGCAAATAAACTTTTTAATAGGACTTCGAAAATCCCCATTACAAAGAAATAAGTTCTAGAATACATAACATCATTCAAGACGATGCTCATATAGAGAAAGGTGCTATGGGTAGTCTACAAAGATGTTTCGCAGTCAAACCAGAAATTAATGGTCTATTGGATGTAGCAAGAAAAACTTATTCCGAACTGATAGATGATATACAAAAAATAGTTGAACAATTAAGTGAAACTCACGACCTTCCTTTAAGATTAAATCAAAACGCAATGAAAGGATTTCATATAGTCATGTGTCTTTCAAATAAAAATAAAAGAAATTTTAATGCTGGCGATTTACCACCGATTTTTATACAGGTTTGTGTTTCTATACCAGATCCCCTTCACTATACTGCTTTAAAATGAAAACCCACTTGTATTAAATGATGGAATTGCCAAAAGTACTTGGTCAGATTTTTTTATTGTAAACAAGTCCTAAAACATTTAAATGTCAATTTTTCATCAAAAACGGCCTCCTTTAAGTATTTATCGCTGAATGGATGTGTATTGTGTAGTGTATGCATAATATTGCTATATGTATACACCTTGTCGTCTCCCACGCAAGCGCTGGGTGAATCGCTGAAAGGCCGGCGGAGTTAGTCTATTGCCGACGGGCACGGGGTACTGACGCGTGAGCGCTGCGTGAGGAGCCGATAAACACTACAGGATGGATATGTCCATCTACGCATACTTGACAATCATGAAGTATGGCCAAATATGACAATAGGCAAACTTAACGCCTAAGGCATTTCTTTCCATTGGATTTGGCCATTTACGTACACGTAAAAAATTCACTCCCGAATATTATTATGCCCATCTTGTACTCTAGTTTTGCTCTGGTAGAGGAGGCAATCATGAAGTATGGTCAAATATGGCAAGAGGCGAAGCTGATGCCATGTTTGATTTACATTTCAGGTACAGAATAACGGTGCAAGTGTATCAATGACCACTGAAGAATTAGTGGTATTGGATCAACAAGCAAAAGGAGCTCTTAATGAAATACAGAAAATGAGTAACATGTACGTTTTTTATATTAAAACTTAGATTATATGGGCAATTATAAAATACAATTTCAAGTTTATTAGGTCTACTGAGCTGCAATTTGGCTGAAGATGATGGCTGCAATTTCTATTCTATCACAGATTTTCCATTCAAGAATTATACTTTCAGTACTTAGGTACTAAAGTCCAACAAAATAAATGCGTATACCTACCCAATTATGATTAAACGTATTAACTCTTATCATTTCTGCTATTGTTTAGAATGGCTTAGGGAACTTTTTAGATGGATTAATGATGATGTACCCCTCGTTTGGATCCACGTTAATTTAAAATTTCCTCAATAAAAATTAAAAAAAAATTAATAGTGGTAGGCAAACTGATGATAGTTATCATCCCAGTTTGCCGTCCTATGGTAGTACCACCACTTACAAGCGGAACATCTCCGCTATGCCGGCCTGAGGAGATGAATATGCATCTAGATTGTCAGTCTTCTCTGTATACCTGGCTACTTCCAAACAGTTCCCGAAACGCGATAAGGTCACTTTAAGGGTTCGAAAGTGGTAGTACTGCCCTAGGACGGCAGACTGGGCTAATAAACATCATCAGTCAATGTTTTGTTTAACAGAATAATATCCAGCCTCCTAAAGGATTTAAGGCCATTTATGACAAGTCTTTATAAATTGTGCGAGAATGTTGCCGAACTCGATATATTGTTAGCTTTAGCCCAGGTAAATATAATACCACTGGATATTTAACTACCTAATTACTTTAAACATTTGCAAGTTTTAGTGATAGGGTTGTCAGATGTCCGGTTTCGGACCATACAGTCCGGTTTTTACACGAAAAGGATAATAGTCTGTAATTTGTCCGGATTTTTTATTTCAACCACTTGATGGGATCTATAAACCGGAAATATATGTGGACCTCGCTGGAATGCGTGTTCTACCCGCACTTCGTCCCGCGCTCTCCTAAATGTTTCGAAATAAAAAATATAATATTTATTTATTCTTCTATCCTTACTGACTCTACTAGGTGACGTCATTTGACCGGTTCACAGATATTTCCAATATTTCTCACTTTAATTTACTTTTAAATTAAATTTAAAGGCAAGCAGTATAGGATCCTATATCCGACCTGACTTTGGTAATTACATGGACATCAGAAATTCTGTACATCCACTTTTAGATTACAACACTCAAGTTATGCCTATACCTAATGATATTGTGAGTTGCTTTTCTTTTTCCACCATTTTTTCATCATCACCGTCATCTTTTTATCATACGAGACCCGTTTTTCAAGTCAGTCCAGTAGGCCAGTGAGTATGGTTAAAAGGTGACTAAATATGACAACACTCCACCTGATGTTAAGCTAGAGTGCTGACTATGAACGCCAACAACGGCTGCCACGGATTAATTTCTACAGGCAGCAGTCACCACCGCTGTGCCGGTTTGAGGAGACGAATATGCACCATTCAGATTGACAGTGAACACTCATCTCGTTACCTGGCTACTTCCAAACTGTTCCCGAAACGCGACAAGGTCACTTCACAAGTGTTACATTGGAAAGTGGTGGTATTACTCCAAGACGGTAAACTAGGTTGATAACCATCATCAAACCTGCCTACACATTTCTTCAAATATATTTAAATAAAAGTAAAACATTTAGTGATATTAACCGGATATCAGTAACAAGTCAAAAAAATAAATAACATAATAAAAAAATATATTTTTTAATTTCATTGTTATTTTACAGTCTGCAACACCAGAACATAACTTCACGCTGATAACGGGTCCAAACATGGGTGGAAAAAGTATTTATATTAAACAGATTGCGATAATGCAAATTATGGCACAGGTTTATTATTATTAATTTTAAATATTTTATTAAAATCAATTTTTAAAATATTAACAGAAACAAAAAACGGTAATATACGTAAACTCAAAAGCTGGAAAGACTGCCAATAAAAGAATCGTATACCGGGGGCTAAAGTCATCTTCTTATTTTGTTAAATGGCCTCGGATTTCATAACAACGACAATTCTGCCAATGTCGATTAGTAAATTCTTGAAGTTTTTGCATCAAATTGCAATGGTGTTTTACAATTTGACGCTTTCTTGGAGTATTTGGCGGCAATTCACCCGGTCATGTAACAATATGAGCGTTTTCACGGCGTAGGATAACCACAAAAAAAACCGTATCCGTTGCCTGATTGAGTGAATTTTAATGTTTCCACAATTACTCATAAGCGCAGCATAAAATGTCGCAAAATAACACCAATTTTACACAATAATAACCACTAAACTAATTAAGGAAAAGGATAAAAAACACCTTTCTGGGCAAAAGCGCGCCAAACACTCCGGGGCTAAAGGCAGTTGTCGCTTGTTTGAATCGACGCGACGTTCGGTCTGACAATAGATGTTGATTTTTTTCTATTCAATTTTCATCATAATTTATTGATGGTATTCCCAACTTATATTACCTCATACAAAATGTACTGCTTTTTTTTAAATTTAAAATTCAGCTGCAACTGACAAGTTTCTAAATGAAAATATTTTCAACTAATTTCAATCAGTATAGTTTCTTTGGTCATGGTAATTTTGAGGATTTCTTTCTAGTTGGGTAGTTTTCTGCCAGCAACAAGTGCGACTGTAAGACTTTGTGACAGAATATTCTCTCGGATTGGATTTAATGATAGTGTCGAACTTAATGCTTCTACTTACGTTTTAGAGGTATAAAAACACTATTTTTTACACATCATTTTCAATCTCTTTTTTTTTATTGTAGCTTCTCCGCATGTGACAACACTCCGCCTGATGTAAAGCTAGAGTTGGGTCTATGAACGGAAACAACCGCTACTACACAGAAATCTCTTCTTGCAGTCCATTTTCAATGACAGTGCATACTCCTCTCGCTATACCTGTCTACTTTCAAACTGCTCCCAAAACGCGATAAAGTCACTTCACGGGCATCTGGAAGCTTCCTTGGACAGAAAATAACCATAGTCTAGGATATGGATCGATCGCCGCCCTAGGCTTTCGTGGGCGGGTTGATTTTTTATTCTATTCAGTTTTTATCATTATTTTAATGTCAATATCACAATATCTCCTCAGGCCAGCATAGCGTAAGCGATTGCTGCCTGTAGAGATTTCTCTGCAGCAGCAGTTGTTTCCGTTCATGGACAGCACTCTAGCATCAGGCGGAGTGTTGTTATAGGCCAAGCTAAATACGCCTTTCCGAAGCCATGGTAGCGTCGTGAAACGCCTTAAAATTAACAATTACTATCGCCTATTACAGATGAAAGAGATGCAACATATACTAAATTCTTTAACGCCTACAAGTCTTGTCATAATTGACGAATTGTGCAGGTAAAATTATATTAATGTTTTTATTCTTTGTAGTACTTTGAAAATGCAATATATGAATTATTTTTTAAACTTTTTTTTAAATTAATTTTAGGCGTATTACTGGATTTGTTTATTTTTTTATTTTAGAATGAAAATTAATTAGAAAAAAACCAACTTCAACAATTCGCGCGATTTTATATTATATTTTTTATCATTAAAGGAGAATGCCCATTCGCCTAAGAGAAATGGGCCCACAATTGTTTTTCTCGAGTTTATCGATAATTTTTGGTTATTTTGTAAATAAATAAATCTATATTCCTTATCGCCAATCAGTTTTAATTTTTTCACCCAGGTTATTGAGTAATTAGATGATTTCTGATGCAATATTTGAGGTTATTATTATTTTAAATGCTTTAATAATTGAAGATATCTGTTTTTAAGTAATTAAATATTATCTATTGATTTGTAAATGATGTATTGATATAATTAAAACTAATTAATAAAAAATAAGATATTATTTTAGAATATTGCTTTGTTACCAAACTATTAGCTATCAAGTGGGCCCAAAAATGGGCAATCTCCTTTTATAATTATAATTTTATGACGATACGATTTATCTTGACCTCGACTAGCCTGATGGTAAGCACAGTGGAGGTCCATAAACACTAACGACTGATGAACCGCTTATACTCGTACGGTGACTGCATTCGCCATTACTATGCCGACCTGAAAGAGAATAAACAAAATACGTTATAAATTGATAATTTCAGAGGAACATGCGCCGAGGAAGGCACAAGTGTTGCATGGGCAATCTGTGAAGAATTATTACTAAACGACGCTTTCACATTTTTTACAACGCATTTTATTTATTTAACAAGATTGCAAGATTTATATTTTAATGTTATTAAGTAAGTTATCTATTAAACACAATATATATACAAACCGTAGCACATGGCGATCCCAAACGTCGTCACTATACCGGCCCAAGAAGATGCTTTTTCACGCTCTGCCAGGGTTAAAGGAGTGGGGGAAAGTGAGAGGATAAAGGATATCATTTCTCAATTGTGCGACATTTCTCCCGTTGCACAGGACATATAATATAATATAAAAATAATAAAGAAAACTTATCCTAGTTTTAGTGTTAAAAACAGAAAAGAAATTGCAAAGGATAATGCCCATTTTTGGGCCCACTTGATACCTAATAGTTCGGTATCCTAATATTCCAAAATAATATCTTATTTTTTTATTAATTCATTTTATTTATATCAACACATTATTTATTATTCAATAGACAATGTTTAATTACATAAAAAACAGATATCGTTAATTAGTAAAACAGTTAAAACAATAATAATCTCAAGTATTGCATCAGAAAACATCTAATAACTCAATAACCCGGGTGAAAAAAATTAAACTGATTATACTGTAAGGAAATAGATTTATTTTTCTACAAAATTACCTAAAAATCATCGACAAACTCGAGAAAAAAATTGTGAACCCATTTCTCTTAGGTGAA
Source organism: Tinea pellionella (assembly GCA_948150575.1). NCBI lineage: Eukaryota > Metazoa > Arthropoda > Insecta > Lepidoptera > Tineidae > Tinea > Tinea pellionella. Next base: position 6,649,925 of record OX411258.1, read on the forward strand.
TGGGGATTCTCCATTAAAATTTAAACAAAATTAACTACAAAGAAATTATACAACAATATATGTATTAATTCCACAGTATACATACAAGTGTTAAAGAAGAAATAACCAATACAGATTCAGGTGATATAAGAAAGTTAGTTTATGAACACAAAATAGTTGCTGGAATTACAAAAATTGAACATTACGGCTTAGCATTGGCAACAAATACAAATTTGCCTAACGAAACTATTAATCTTGCTAGAGAACTAGCTGAATTAATATCTAAGAATAGAAAGGTACTTTTTTACTATATTAAGCTAGTGCTTGTATCATAATCACTGAGCGACTAAAGTACATTGGTACCGGTTAGAATTTAATGAGATTTGAACACGGGTCTCATCGATCGTAAGTTTACGCCTTATTTACCATTTATTTAAAAAAAAACTTCCGTTTTGTTATTTTAAAAAGTTACAAACATAACCAATGAAATCCATAGCCCTTCCTGAAACAGAAGAACTATTCTACTTTTTAATCTTCATTATAATTTAATAACAAAAGCAGTTGGAAGGGCTGCTAATGGAAATATAGAATAAACATAATAATAATCTAGAAATTTCTACATTACAGTCTCAACAAATAAACACCCCAGAACAAAACGAAGAATACCTACTATACCAACTTAACGCAGAACTAAGAAAAGAAATAAGAAGAAACGAAAATCCTGATCAAAATATAAAGCAATTAATAACTAATTTTAAAATTAAACATCCTCTATTAATTGAAAATTTAAAAGCTAACAATCGTTTTCACGTGACTAATGAAATTGATAATGACATTTCGGAATTAAATCTTGAAACTACCGTCAATACAATCTCTAGTAACGCACCTTCTATACAATATAGACCGATAAATAAAATTCCCAGAGTAATTAACAGTACGACTACTACAGACACATCAAATGATATAAGTAAAAAAATAAAATCTACTTCCGAACTTTTAAGTACAGTCATAAATGATTCTGATGTTATAAGTGAAACAGATGTTAGTAATAATAAAATAACACATGCCATAGGAGCTTCTGATAATAATATTTACGATGTAGGTAATGATACAAAATCGTCTGAAAATAATTTAGATAAAAACTTTTTAATAAACAATGCAGATTATAGTGATAGCGATTCTGAGCTTTCCGAAGCTTTTACTAATATTGTAGTCGATTGCGATGTTCATGTTTATTCAGAAAGTGATAAAGAATCTCAAATAAATAATAATTTAGTTGATGAAGATATGAACACAGAAGATGGTGATACGTGTTCATACCTCTCACCTTCTGATGATATTCTTATGAAAGAAACAATTAATGATATTAATGAACATTTAGGCTTAAGTTCTGGTAATATACTAACTCCGCCCATGGGCTTTAGAGACGAATAAATATTATAAATTATTGTTTCGTTTTATTTTTCGTAAAAATTTAATTTTATTGTACTGTTAAATTAGCGCGCGTCGTGTCGCGGGTGTTTTATATTTCCCGCTAAAATGTTTTGTTTTTGGCACTGGATATAACCAAACAAAAGTAACCATCGACAAATGTTTGAGCCATAGAAAAGTTTAAAATGGCGATTTAATTTGTCATCTAACGCTGTCGGCGTGTGCTGTTTTTATTGTGAATTTGTTTTATTTTATTACATTATAACGAAAATAATATCAAACTGAAGTAGGAAGAACGTGAGTTCCACATATTACCGTATTTAAATATAAATTAACTATTATTTACCGATATTTGAACCATGCTTGTTTGATTTTGATATTTTGAGGTTTCAATTTGCAAAGTCTGTGATTTCATTGTTTTAGTAAGCGGTCAGCATGGCGCTGCCGCCATATCTGCTGGGGCCGAACCCCTGGGCCACAATGATGGCCCAGCAGCAGTTGGCCGTCGCGCAACAAGCCGCTATTCAGGCACATGCGGTGGCGGCCGCTGCGCCTCCATTGCCGGTAGCGGTACCTCCAAAACCACAACTTTCGGAGGAGAAACTCAAGGAGAAAGGTTAGTTATTAGTCGATTTTTTCGTCCTGGAATATGACGTAATTGTTTTTAACGGAAACATACTGCATTTTAATAGAAGTGATAACTTACTCATATCACTCGTTCCCCATTTTCTAAATTTCATTTTGAGTTTTAATGATATTTTAGAAATAGGGGATATATTAACTGCAATAGATATAATTTTTCATTGTAGATGTAGTGAAAAATGCTGATGTTGCATATAAATTTTTTTTTCTTAAATATACCTAATATTTACCTAATTAAATGCAGTATTGAGAACAATTTAATTCATTTTTAGCCCAAAAATGGATTCAGTTGCAACAGAAGCGGTTTGCAGAAAAGCGAAAATTTGGCTTTGTCGATGCACAGAAAGAGGACATGCCACCAGAGCATATACGTAAGATCATCCGTGACCATGGAGATATGACAAGTCGTAAATATCGCCATGATAAGAGAGTGTATCTCGGTGCACTAAAATACATGCCTCATGCTGTAATGAAGTTGCTTGAAAACATGCCTATGCCATGGGAGCAAATTAGGGATGTACAGGTCCTCTATCATATAACTGGAGCGATAACATTTGTGAATGAGATCCCTTGGGTTATTGAGCCTGTTTATATAGCTCAATGGGGTACCATGTGGATTATGATGCGTAGGGAGAAGCGAGATCGTAGACACTTCAAACGTATGAGGTTCCCTCCTTTTGATGATGAAGAACCACCTCTGGACTATGCTGATAATATCCTAGATGTAGAGCCATTGGAACCGATTCAAATAGAACTTGATCCAGAAGAAGATAGGGCTGTTGCAAAATGGTTTTATGAACACAAACCATTGGTTGGAACACAATTTGTGAACGGGTCCACTTATAGGCGCTGGAACTTGAGTCTGCCACAAATGGCGACGTTATATCGGCTTGCAAATCAATTATTAACAGATTTAGTTGATGATAATTACTTTTATTTGTTTGATTCAAAAAGCTTTTTTACCGCTAAGGCGTTGAATGTGGCTATACCTGGAGGCCCCAAGTTTGAGCCCTTAGTAAAAGATAACTCGGCTGGTGATGAAGATTGGAATGAATTTAATGATATTAATAAAGTTATTATTCGTCAGCCAATCAGAACCGAGTACAGGATTGCTTTTCCTTACTTGTACAATAATCTTCCACATTTTGTCCAGTTGTCTTGGTGAGTATTAAACATTTTTGATCTTTGTAAAACACTTTATTTACCAGACATTTAATTCCACTGCTTTTTATATACAGTGTAAACTCTATAGAGATATAGCGACACTGAAGGGACTGCACATTTTATAGTGTTATAGAGAGTTGTTGTTAAACGGAGAGAAGAAAAATCAATACTATTTTACTAATATAATATTATTTATCAATAAAGTATATATAACATTATGCATAACAACTTAACGAAAAAATCTTCGATCCGTATGATGCCGACAGTGAAGGTAAATACGGGCTAGACAATAAAGCAACAAAATAACAAACGAAAAAACATACACAGCTGCAGTTGTTATTAATTTTGCCAACTGGAAAGTATTGTTTATTGTTTAATAAGGACATATTGTGGTCGTTATTTAGAGTTGGTGTGATGCCACATAGAGTGTATCATTGTATGGACAACAATGTAAACCAACCATAGTCAGGTAATTTCGACGTTTTAAGGAGTTTGTCGTTAAATCGAGTTTACACTGTATATATTTCTGTAAAGACTGACATTTCTTATAAAGATGTTTCATACAAAATTATTTCGGAACACAAAAAACATGGAAAAAAGTATTAAGGATACCTTCTTGCCAGCATGTCATCAACATGTGTGTCATATGAGTTGCATTTGTTTTATTTACCAAGCCCTTGCCACTATGTTGAATACAGAAAGTTTTTTTATTGTAGCTTGGCATGTGACAAACCGCCTCATGTAAAGCTAGAGTGCGGTTTATGAATGGGAACAACTGCTACTACAGATAAATCCCTATGGGCATCAGTCGCCTCCACTATGCCGGCTTGAGGCGAGCATGTACCATCTTGATTGACAGTGCTTACTCCTTGCTACTTTCAAACTGTTCCCGAAACGTGACAAGGTCACTTCACGGGTGTTACATTCTAAATGTTTAAAATATTCTCAGGTACCACACACCTAATGTTGTCTACATAAAGACAGAAGACCCTGATTTACCAGCATTCTATTTTGACCCGCTTATAAATCCTATTTCCCATCGTCATTCTGTTAAATGCTTGGATCCGATGCCCGAGGAGGATGATTTTGTTTTGCCAGAAGAGGTTGTGCCGTTCTTACAAGAAACTGCTTTATACACTGATAATACGGCCAATGGGATATCGCTCTTGTGGGCTCCTAGACCCTTTAATATGAGATCGGGTAATTATACAAGTTTTTTTACTAGCTCTGTATATGACAACACTCCGCCTGGTGTTGCTACCATAGAGAATTTTCTGCAGACAGCAGTCGCCTCCGCGATGCCGGCTTAAGAAGATGAATGCCAGTGCACACTCCTTTAACTATACCGTAGCCAGTTCTCATAGCTTATGTCATAAATGATTTTTTACTTTTTGTTATAATTTGATAATTATCCGAGTATAACGAGAGTAGTATGCCCTGTCAACCTGAATGATGCACATTCATCAGCTCAAGCCGGCATAGAGGAGGCGACTTCTCTTGTGATAAAGGTTGTCTCTTCTCATGAACTGCACTATCTTAACCTCAGTGGAGTGTGATTACATGCTGAGCAACTATATCTTTCATTGATGGTATGTTATTTTTCAGGTCGTACCAGAAGAGCTATCGACGTACCATTAGTAAAAACATGGTACAAGGAGCACTGCCCACCAGGACAACCTGTCAAAGTGAGAGTTTCCTATCAAAAACTGCTCAAATACTATGTACTGAATTCCCTCAAACATAGACCACCTAAACCACAGAAAAAGAGGTAAGATTTTGTTTCCATACAAAAAAAAAGAGAGATGACTAGTAATACTTAAATCATAGATTTATGGGTAAAAAATGTTTTAAGAAATTGGTTTGGATTTAGTAGAAAATCTATTTTTATTGTTATAAAGGTTTTACTTAAAAAAAAGGGAAATGTTCAGGGTTGTATCTACAGAAATTATAATGGATTGTAAGGTTTTAACAAGCAATGTTCTGTTGTTAATACACAATAAAATTTTTAGATACCTTTTCCGTTCATTCAAATCAACAAAGTTCTTCCAAACAACTACCCTAGATTGGGTGGAAGCCGGTCTTCAAGTGTGCCGTCAAGGTTACAACATGCTTAATTTACTTATACATAGAAAGAATCTTAATTATTTGCATTTGGATTATAATTTCAATTTGAAACCAGTTAAAACTCTCACTACTAAGGAGAGAAAGAAGTCGCGTTTCGGAAATGGTAAGTAATTTTTCACAATTAAAGATTCACGTCGCATACGAGGAGTGTTCATTGTCAGTTTAAATATCGCGTTTCGGGAATAGTTTGAAAGTAGCCAAGAATAACGAGAGGAGTGTGCACTGTCAATCTAATATGGTACATGCTCGTCTCCTTAAGCCGGCATAGTGGAGGCGACTGCACAGGTTTCTCTGTAGTAGCAGTTGTTTCCATTCATGGACCGCACTCTAACTTTACATCAGGCGGTCGTTGTCACATGCTGAGCTACAATTAAAAAAAATGTCAATATTCAATAATAGTGCATATTCTTCTCCTTAGGCCGAAATAGCAGAAGCGATTGCTGTCTAGAAATTTCTATGTGGCAACACGCTAGGTTAACATCAGTCAGTGTTGTCATATGCCAAGCAATAATATACAAAAAAAAAGTATAACAAGAGATAGTGCATTCTCATGTCATTAAATTGGGCATAGTGGAGGCTACTACTGTCTGCAGAAATTTCTCTTCAGCCGCACTCTTATTTGCTTATCATTGGGAAGAAGTTTAAAGGATTGTTTAAATTTTTTTTTTATTGTAGCTCATCATATGACAACACTCTGCTTGATGTAAAGTGCGGGCCATGAACAGAAACAACTGCTACAACAGAGAAATCTCTACAGGCAGCAATCGCTTCCTCTATGCCGGCCTGAGGAGATGAGTATGCACCATCTAGATTGACAGTGCACACTCCTCTCGCTATGCCTGGTTACTTTCAAACTGCTCCTGAAACGTGACAAGGTCATTTTACAAATATATTGATGGAGTGCTTGTTCAGATATATTTTAACCTTCCAAATCTATTTTTTTTTCATAATTAATATGCTACATGAATGAATAATAAAAATAGGGTACCCAAAATAATGGTAAAATTACTCTTTCAGCATTCCATTTGTGTCGCGAAATTTTGCGTTTAACAAAACTTATCGTCGATTCGCATGTTCAATACCGTTTGAACAATGTGGATTCTTTCCAACTGGCCGATGGTCTTCAGTACATATTTGCACATGTTGGCCAACTTACTGGCATGTACAGATACAAGTACAAATTGATGAGGCAGATTCGGATGTGCAAGGACTTAAAACATCTGCTGTACTACAGATTTAATACGGTAAGAATGTTTTGATTACCTGGTTCTACAGTCCCATTTCTTTCATCGGATGTCCAGACACCCGGAGAGGTACCATCCTTTTATGGTCCAAATTCCAAAAGTACGTACGAGGCGTTTCAACAACACATTCCTGGTGCGTACTTCGAAACTGTGGAACACCCGTTGTCTGTGTTTCCCGAGAAGTACAATACGGGCATCTTCAAATTAAGGGTAAACAGGTTTCATAGGCAAGCATGCTCCATCTTAGACCGCATCACTGCTTAACATCAGGCAGGGTGCAGTCAAACGTTTGCCTATTATGCATAAAAAAAATAAAAAATGGAGGCACCTTCAAGGTGGTGTCGCTCGGCAACTGTACCGTTAGCATATAAAGCTATTTATTAGACATAATTAAAGTGTGCCGCTATAATCGAACATATTTTTTGTACTGGTATAGGTAGAGATGTTGGAAAACTTTATAATGTACAAGTTTTTTTAGCATTAATCATAAAGTTCAAAATAAAATCTAAAATTTAGGTAAAATTGGTTTGATTCTTACTTGTTTCTAGTGTCCTAGTCTATTTTATTATATAGAGTACCTCACTGTAACTTAGATTTCTTTTTGCATTAAAAAAAAAAGGGTAAATAAACTCAGAATAATGTTTTAAGAGATTTCTATAAAATTCTGTCCAGTATAGACATATATTGTTTTTAGGGTCCAGTGTCAAAAGGACCAGGTTGTGGTTTCTGGGCTCCAGGTTGGCGTGTTTGGTTATTCTTCATGCGTGGAATCACTCCACTGCTTGAGAGATGGCTAGGGAATTTGCTGTCTCGTCAATTTGAGGGAAGACATTCTAAGGGTAAAAATTATTTTATTTTCAGCTTATAATAGCCATAAGAATAAAGTAAATTTAAAAAAAAACTGCATATATAGATAAGCTCATACTAAAATATTTAAAATAAAATGTCATCCTGTAAGGATGCTCCTCTAAAACCTTGATGAGTCCCCCGCCGTCGTAGGAGATGTCGGGTGGCTCCGGTGTCGATTATTAAATAATAATGAAAGTTAAATAGAAATAAAATTAGCAAGCGCGTCGTGTGAGAATTGTGGCAATCAAATACTCTCCCAGTTTTCAACTGTTACATATTTATTGACAACTAATTTGCTTATTAAAATAATGGAATGGAAGTCGTAGTATAATATTAATGATTATATTTATTAGTTCTAAAACAGTACTTTTTTTTTTTTTTGTACATAGGTGTGGCTAAAACTGTGACTAAGCAGCGCGTCGAGTCCCACTTCGATTTGGAGTTGCGAGCGTCAGTCATGCACGATATTGTAGATATGATGCCGGAAGGTATCAAACAGAATAAGGCGAGAACTATTCTGCAGCATCTGTCGGAGGCCTGGCGCAGCTGGAAGGCTAATATACCTTGGAAGGTACGTTTGTAAGCTAGGGGGAAAGAAGGCATTATTACATTGATTAGAGTCCTGTCACCTTTTGTTGACCTTTTTCTACCATTAACTTTGTATTTTAATATTATAGACCTAACGAACGACGAACCTAACTTATAACTAAGATTAGAATTAGAACTTATCTAGAACTACACTAATATTAAAATGTGAAAGTAACTCTGTCTGTTCCACTTTACATGAAGAAATTTAAATAAAATTTGGCAAAGAAGTTTTACGCTATTTGGTTGGATGAACGTGTGTGTACCAGTGTAGCACAGCTACTTGTATCTTTATAATGTGCTGATAGACGTATGAGCTGTAAAGTCGCAGTTTTAAAGCTCGCATAATCTCTCGGCTCGATGTCTGGGACACTGGAAGCTTGCTCTCTCTCAAGTCTCAAAGTCTCGTATAATTAATATCATATCACATTTAAAATCAAAAGAATAATTTGCTATACTTGCTTGTACGTTTATTATCTCTTTAATAGGTTCCCTAGGGAAGGAACTGGAACAAAGAAGCAACAATTTTATATAAATGTTATACAAAAACTAAAAGGAATATCAAAAAATAATTGTAAATAACAATACAATTGTCACGCCTTTTTCCCACAGTGATAGGCAGCGAAAACGGAACGCCAATAACCATTCATTGTTAACAGGTCCCAGGTCTACCAACTCCAATCGAGAACATGATCCTACGTTACGTGAAAATGAAAGCTGATTGGTGGACAAACACAGCACATTACAACCGCGAGAGGATACGACGTGGAGCCACTGTCGATAAGACTGTGTGCAAGAAAAATTTGGGTAGATTGACTAGGCTTTACTTGAAGTCTGAGCAAGAGAGGCAGCATAACTACCTTAAGGTGTGTTTGTTTTTTGTTCAGAATTGTCGCAATTACTTACAATATAAAGTTTTATTTTCAAATTTATTATATTAACAATTGGCCAGCCGATGGAGAGCCACATAAGGTTCCACTGGCCGAGTAGTTTAGTGGTCAAACTCGGAGGGTGTAATGTAAAGCATTCGAATCCCATCTCACCTTAGACTGCTTTCGTTATAATTTAATAATATACAAAAATTAACGATAATCGCATTATCTATTAAACAGGATGGGCCATACATATCTCCCGAGGAAGCTGTCGCTATTTACACAACAACCGTGCATTGGTTGGAATCGCGTCGATTCGCGCCAATTCCTTTCCCGCCACTTTCATACAAGCATGACACTAAATTGCTTATTTTGGCGCTTGAGAGGTTGAAAGAAGCTTACAGTGTTAAATCCAGGTTAGAACCATTCTTTAAATTGTAAATATAATTGAGGTGTCTTTCAAGCTGTTATTTTGTTTAATTTTATAAACTTAAAGTGACTATAAAATAGATTTTTAAAAAATAAAATAGATGCCACACTCCGCCTGAAGTGGCTGCCTTTGCATGCAGCAGTAGCCAAGAGTACTCTGTTAGCATTGTTTATGTATATTTTATGTCATCAAAACTGTAATTATTATAATTTATGATTGTTCCAATAGGTTGAACCAAAGTCAGAGAGAGGAGTTGGGACTAATTGAGCAGGCATATGACAATCCCCATGAAGCTCTATCAAGAATTAAGCGTCATTTATTGACGCAGAGAACTTTTAGAGAGGTGAGTACATATATTTTACAGAACATTCCAAAATCCCTCACGTCTCTTCATCTTCTTGTTTCACAGAAAAATATACGTAATTCTACTAGTACTAGTATCTAAAATCTAAAATATTTGTATAACAGGTTGGTATAGAATTCATGGATTTATATTCGCATCTGGTACCTGTCTACGATGTGGAACCGTTAGAGAAGATCACAGATGCCTATTTGGACCAATACTTGTGGTATGAGGCAGATAAACGTCGTCTTTTACCACCATGGGTCAAGCCAGCTGATACTGAACCTCCACCGTTGTTGGTTTATAAATGGTGTCAAGGTAACTTATAAAGATTTTATTAAAATACTTGCTCTTGAAGTGACCTAGCTGCATCTGTTTGGCAATAGCCAACATGGCTAGAGCGATTACTGCCTGCAGGCATTTCTCAGTTAGCAGTAGTAGATGGACCATACTTTATCTTGATATCAGACGGAGTGTGTAAGGTACTACAAAAAAGAAGTAAATGTTAGCGCCATTTTGTACAAATTTTTCGTATTTTAATTTCAATTATTTTCTCAGGTATCAACAACCTACAGGACGTGTGGGAAGTAGGCGAAGGTGAATGCAACGTGTTACTGGAGTCGCGTTTTGAGAAGCTCTACGAAAAAATCGATTTGACGCTGCTCAATAGATTACTTCGTCTGATTGTTGATCATAATATCGCTGATTACATGACGGCTAAGAATAACGTTGTCATTAATTATAAGGTATATTATTGTTTAACTTTGATACCTTAATTCATATTGTAATAGAATTGGGTACAAATTAGATATGCATATAGTTGGTCTCTAGGATTTTTATTATTTCATAACTTTTATTTTTTGATATGGCATTACAACAATTTGCTGGTGTCAAAGTAAATATTTGCATTAAAAAAATCACGCGTCATTTTTTCATCACATAAAGCAGTCCTTGTGAAAATAGTTTCAGTAAAGTGATGGAATCCACTAAAATTTCTGAGTGTTGGAAGGAAAGTGAAAATACGTTTTATTATAATTAAATTAAACAAATCCTTTTAAAGCACGTAAAAAATTTAAAGTTTACGAAACTAATTCATGACATAACCTACTCCAAGATGCCTGCCAAACCTTATTTTAGAATGGTTTAACCAATTCTTTCTTTGTTTCAGGACATGAACCACACAAATTCATACGGCATAATAAGAGGTTTACAATTCGCGTCTTTCATAGTACAGTACTACGGTTTGGTGCTTGATCTCCTAGTGCTGGGATTACAGAGAGCCAGTGAGATGGCAGGACCACCTCAACTGCCAAACGACTTTCTTACATACCAAGATAGAAGCACAGAGACTGCTCATCCAATACGTCTTTATTGTCGTTATGTTGATAGAATTCATATTTTCTTCAAGTAAGTATATAGGGTAGTACATCCGCTTTCGAATGTAACACACGTGAAGCAACCTACTCACGTTTGGAAGTAGCCAGGGGAGTAACGAGAGGAGTGTACATTGTCAGCCTGGTGGTGCACATTTGTCTCTTCAAGCCGGCATAACGGAGGCGACTGCTGCTTGTAGAATTTTCTCTGTCGTAGCAGTAGTTCGCGCTCCGAGTGCTGTCTGTATGCTACGATTAAAATATGTATAAATTTATACAGATTCTCAGCTGAAGAAGCAAGGGATCTCATCCAGCGTTACCTGACGGAACATCCTGATCCTAACAATGAAAATATTGTCGGTTATAACAACAAGAAATGTTGGCCCAGAGATGCTCGTATGCGACTCATGAAACATGATGTCAATTTGTAAGTAATCTCTACTTATTATACTATCTAGGCTTAGTATTGAATTGTCTAGGTCTGTTTGTAAAGATCACCAAATAGTAAAATAGGTAGCAACATGGGGTATGAAAGCTTGTATAATTAGATCTATTTTCTAGTTAGGAATATTTAGCATATTAATATTTTCGTAAGAAATACAACAAATAATAATAATTCTTTATTTTTAAAATACACACTTAGCACTGTAATATTTTAATATTTTATTTAATAATTAATGATTGTAATTTAATTTCTTTATATAATGTGTATTAATGTGGAATAAATGTAATATTAATGTGGAATATTTCAGATTTCTTTATCTATTTCAAAAGGTATTTTATTACTTTTTATTTTACAGAGGTCGCGCGGTATTTTGGGATATCAAGAACAGATTACCACGTTCTGTCACCACAATACAATGGGAGAACAGTTTTGTGTCAGCCTACTCTAAAGATAATCCTAATTTATTATTCAACATGGCTGGCTTTGAATGTAGAATTTTGCCAAAGGTAAACTATTTTAATATTATAGAATTTGAGTTATTCCACTTCTATAATTTTAGTATATTATAGCGTCAGTAATTAATATACATCTAGAAATAAGCGAGCTTTTGAAAGAAGCTGCGGCTTCGTCGCTTCGACGCTTTGCACCGCCATTTGCCTACCACAGGCAGATTGATGATGATTATTGTCCTTGGGTTACTACCACCACCTTCAAGTGTAATCCCATGAAGTAACCTAGTCGCGTTTCGGATAAGTTTTTAAGTAGCTAGGTATAACGAGAGAAGTGCCCTGGTAACTGTTGCCTGCTTGTGCAATGTGGTAGTGGTTGTTTATAGTGGATAGCACTCTAGCTTAACATTAGGTGGAGTTTTTTTATTTAAGGGGTAAATGCGAAAGGAACAACTAAAAATGAATTGTTATATGATAATAAATGAATAAAGATTGATCCTGGTTTAGCGGCGGACCATACCATGCTCACGATCGGTGAGACCCGTGTTCAAACCTCGCTAAATTCTGACTGGTACCAATGCACCAATGTAACTTTGGTTGGTCAGTACCCGTGATACAAGCACTATTTTAGTCAACAGCCATTTAAAAAAATACATGACAGAACGGGAGAGCGGTCCAAGGCTTCTATCCTCCATTTGTGGGCGATAACTAAGCAATGCTGAAACACACGACAGTTCCCCCGCACAAACAAGTCACAATGTGTCCGCTGTGTGTTTTTCAGAGACTATCAAAGCGTAACGACGTTTTTGTTTCATATTCAGTTATTGCTTGTACTTATGACCAAGTTTTCATTTTGTTCCAAATTAGTTTCCATAATCGTTCAAATTAGAGTCCGTATCATGACCGTTCCGACATATATATATTGCGTTGTTATGCAGTGTCGTAGTCAAAACGAGGAACTGTCGCACCGTGACGGAGTATGGAATCTGCAGAATGAAGTGACAAAGGAACGCACAGCGCAGTGTTATCTCAGAGTCGACGATGAATCGCTCGCCCGGTTCCACAATCGTGTGAGACAGATATTGATGGCGTCCGGTTCCACTACCTTCACGAAAATTGTCAATAAATGGAATACTGCCCTTATAGGTACGTCTTCTATTGTCACATCTAGGGGTCTACTGGTAAGAGTGGTAGGCAGACTGATGATGGTTATTTGTCCAGTCTGTCCCCACCACTTTCGAATGTAACACCCGTGAAGTGACCTTATCGCGTTTCGGGAATAGTTTGAAAGTAGCCAGGTATAACGAGAGGACTGTCAATCTAGATGGTACATGCTCGTCTCCTCAAGCCGGCATAGTGGAGGCGACTGCTGCCCGTAGAGATTGCTTTGTAGTAGCAGTTGTTTCCATTCATCCATAGCTTTATATCAGGTGGAGTGTTGTCACACGCCGAGCTACAATAAAAAAAATAAGAAGAAGCTGGAGACATCTTCAGTACCACGCCATTATCGACTTTGCTGACCTTAAAATAATATTGAAGCTTTCTTGGATTCCTCGCGGGCTCCTCCACAATTCAGCAGTAAGGGCTGCTGGTTGTGCGTGAGGTGGACCACCTAATGTCTCCCAGGAAGACTTCCCGAGTGAACTTTCCTTAATAAGCAAACCTTCATAGATTTATGGTTTGGTTATGTTTCAGGTCTGATGACATACTTCCGCGAGGCAGTAGTGAATACCCAAGAATTGCTGGATTTACTCGTAAAGTGCGAGAATAAAATTCAAACCCGTATCAAGATTGGTCTTAACTCAAAAATGCCATCGCGTTTCCCGCCTGTCGTGTTTTATACTCCTAAAGAATTGGGTGGTCTCGGAATGTTGTCTATGGGACATGTCCTTATTCCGCAGGTGAGTTTATTGCTGTTTTCATTATTGTAAAAAAATTAAACATGTTTTTTTAATGTCTGTATTCTAAGCTAGTTCTTGTATAATCGATACCAAGTAACCATACAAATCATAAATAATAATAATACAGTTAAAGAGTTGTAGGCAGACTGATTGTGTTTATTAGCCCAGTCTGACAGCCTGGAACTGTGTCGCCCACCACTTTCAAATGTAACACCCTTGTAGTGACCTTGTCGCGTTTCGAGGTCAGATATAACAAGAGGACTGCCCTGTCAACCTGACGTGCACGTTTGTCTCCTTAAGCCGGTATGCTGTGGTAGCAGTTGTTTCCGTTTATGGATTATATGGATCCAGTTACACTTTGGGCAGAGTGTTGTCATATGCCAAGCAACAATATAAAAGAAAAAAATATATATGAGAAAATAACACTCAATGATAGCCTTTATTTCTTTACTATGAAAGTTCATTTTTCTCGTCAACAGTCTGACCTTCGTTGGTCGAAACAAACGGACGTCGGCATCACACATTTCCGCTCCGGTATGTCCCACGACGAGGACCAACTGATACCTAATTTGTATCGTTACATACAACCGTGGGAATCTGAGTTTGTTGATAGCCAACGTGTGTGGGCCGAATATGCGTTGAAGAGACAGGAGGCTAATGCACAGAATAGGTAATGTATTTAGTGCATTGTTTTAATATAGAAGTTGGTGTAAAGGAAAGCAATGTTAGACTACGAATTTTTCAAATGTTTTTCAAATTTTTCAAAAAAAACTAACCATTTTGGAATTATTGAACGAAAATTACAGCCATAATAATTCTCATGTAAAGTGGGACACATATTACAGTTTATTTTAATAGTAACAAATTAAAGCATTTCGTGAAACTGCGTGAGTTTGTAAAAAAAATTATTAATAAAACTAGAAAATCTATTACATCTATTATTTAATTTTTAACATATTTAAATGGCGAATTTGTTTAATTATTATTTAAATATTCCTATAACATGGGTTTCTTCAAGTGAAGTGTCAAGAGGCATTTCACCAAGCTGGCATAGTGGACGCGACTGCTGTCTGCAGATCTCCTTATCTGACAGTAGTGGCTTCCGTTTATAGATCTAACATCAGGCGTGGTGCGGTAATATGACGTGCAAATTATGATGAAAATTTAACATATAAAAAACTGTTAATTATGAAATGATGAATCGCGTAGGGGTCCTGAAACTAGAGGAATATGTGCTCTGGGAGTCATTAACGACCGTATGGCTCGTCGATCACGAGTCATGCATCGTTAGTGATTTGAAACGACGCTATCTGATCATAAACCGATCAAATGAAATATTAACTCGCATTGATGCAATCTCTCAAACAGAGTATACTTCCCATTCTAGGCGTTTAACACTGGAAGATCTAGAAGATTCCTGGGACCGTGGAATTCCGAGGATAAACACGCTTTTCCAGAAAGATAGACACACTTTGGCGTATGATAAAGGATGGAGAATTCGGACAGAGTTCAAACAATATCAGGTATTTATATTTTTGACTACAAAAAATTTAAGAACAAATTTTTTAATCCTTATTTAACAAGTAAATAGTAACGAGAGAAGTATACACTGTCAACATTGATAGTGCACATTCGTCTCCTCAATCCGGCATAGCGGAGCCGACTGTTGCTTACACAAATTACTCTGGGGCGGCAGTTGTTTCCGCTTATTGACCGTCATATGCGAATCAATTTTTTATACTAATTTTTAGATGTTTATTTACATTTTCCGTTCGTTTAAATTAAACATTTGTTTGTTTTGTTGATTAGGTCCTAAAACAAAATCCATTCTGGTGGACACATCAACGTCACGACGGTAAATTGTGGAATTTGAACAACTATCGTACTGATATGATACAAGCGTTGGGTGGCGTCGAGGGTATATTGGAACATACACTATTCAAGGGGACATATTTCCCAACATGGGAGGGTCTATTCTGGTATGTATTTAATACATTTAGACTTACAAAAACAAAAGAAATTAAAAAAAAACTTATAAAATGTAGCACTGAATTTTAAAAGGTACAAGTCAATGTATCATATTTAATTCCCTTCATCATATGGGTCTTAGGTGTCCTATGTTTGTGGTGTCTTTGTCCTGATATCCACAGGACTTTAAACATTATTTGTTTAAATAAATAATGGCTTAATTAGTGTATTAATATTTTAGGGAGAAAGCCTCTGGTTTCGAGGAATCAATGAAATACAAGAAGTTGACAAACGCCCAAAGGTCGGGTTTGAATCAGATCCCGAATCGTCGTTTCACGCTGTGGTGGTCGCCTACAATAAACAGAGCCAATGTTTACGTTGGTTTCCAGGTAAGAAAAACAAATTAATAATCACCTCAGACTCGTTAAATAAAACTAATCTAACTCGTCCGACAATTTATTTTAAAATTGATTAATATTGATGGGAATATCTGCCTATCCCTGTGGGAAAAGGCGTGACAATTGTATTGTATTGCATTGAATATCTGAACTGCTAGGAGCATTTCCAAGCATATTTAAGAGTACTAGCCTAGTAGTCTATAGAAAACTTACAGAAGTTTTGTGATCAATTATAATTGTCTCCAAGAACGGTGTTGATCAATGCATTTCGTCTACGTACCGGTCACGTTCCCCTCAACAAATTGCGAGTCATGCACGCAGGAGGAGGACGTTATGCATTTGTTGTGGCAATGCGGCCGATGCAAAATGAAGAGAGAGTTGTTGATGAATGAGTTGGGCATTAACGCTTTGGAAGTAGGAGCATATAGCATCCTAGCTGAACTAACTTCTGCTTCAGCTAGGATGTTATTTAATTTTGTAAATATATATGTTTAAGAAGAGATAATAGTGTGTTGTGTATAGTATGTGAGTATTGTGTTACTAATGGGACTGGCATAAGCACAATGGTGCTAAAAGCCCAAAAAAAAAAAGAGAAAAATTTTAATTAATGTTATCTATAGACTATATGATTAATTCTTGATTTCAGGTACAATTGGATCTAACTGGAATATTTATGCATGGTAAAATACCCACATTGAAGATATCGCTTATTCAAATCTTCCGCGCTCACTTGTGGCAGAAAGTACACGAGTCCATTGTTATGGATCTTTGTCAGGTAACCAATTACGAATCACTGTACTTCATTATAAAAGTAGTTCATTCATTTTTAACCATAAAAAAAATTAAAGAAAATGCAATTTATATAAAAAAAATCTATTTCAATTACAAAATAAACTAGAATTTGATCAGTAACTACCTCTCTTTTAAAATACTCTGCATCAGCCATCATGCCTACAAGAATACTGAGCTCGTCAAAAGCACATCTGCATCTCTATTTAGACAAAAAAAATATTTTAAAAAAAATCCAATAACAATTTAGTTATACAAAAATGTTGGTTTTTTTTCTAGGTATTCGATCAAGAGTTAGACGCATTGGAAATTGAAACTGTACAGAAAGAAACTATACATCCACGTAAATCATATAAAATGAATTCGTCTTGTGCCGATATATTGTTATTCTCTGCTTACAAGTGGAACGTGTCGCGGCCATCTCTACTTGCCGACACAAAGTGAGTATTTTATTTATTTATTGAATAAATTTACAACTATATAATATTAGTCGATGCGTTTTTACAACGTTCAATTTAAATATACTTTAATTAATTATTAAAAATTAACAGAATAGTAATTTTATGAAATTCACGGTATATTGAATATATTGAAGTTCACGGTGGAATAAAATAAGATAAACCTTGAAACTTCAAAAGATCAGAAACCATTATATTTACTACATAATTATCAATCCCTAACGTAGTTATTTCTTGTTAATAATTGGTTTTGTAATTATTTCATGTTTTGCAGTACTGCACTAAATAATTGTTTTTTTTTTAATCATGTAATAATTAAATATTATAATATAAAATTGTGACTGTCAATATTACATAACATATGAGCAACAAATTAGTACTCAGGTACTTATAACATTGGTACCACAAGATACATTGGTACCGGACGAGATTTTTGTGACACTCGTACACGGCGTCTATCAATTAAGTGCCGCGCCTGTACCAACTGTACCAAGTCTTAATATATAAGTAAAATATTTTTCTATTCACAGAGACACGATGGACAATACAACAACGCAGAAATACTGGCTAGATATCCAACTGAGATGGGGCGATTACGATTCGCACGATATTGAGAGATATGCCCGGGCCAAGTTTCTGGATTATACTACAGATAATATGTCCATTTATCCTTCACCTACCGGCTTACTCATCGCTATAGACCTTGCTTACAATTTGCACAGGTAAATTCCTACGAAAATTAGAAAGAAAACGATGTCTAAAATCAATATTTGCGGGAAATATATTTAGAGCTTTATCAATCTAGATGGTGCGTACTCATCTCCACAAGCCGGCATAGCGGAGGCGATGCTGCCTGTAGAATTTTTTCTGCAGTTGTTTTCGTTCATGGACCGCACTCTAGCTTTACATAAGATGGACGAGCAATTATTAAAAAAAAAAATTACCAGCTGTAATCTGTTTTTTTTTTTTAAATTCGTTTTATCAGATGTACTCGCGTTAATCATAAAAAAGTCGAAAACTTTTAATGTTTACTTCAAATTGATTCTCCATGCCTTACCTTATAATTGTGGTTGTTTTATAATTTCAGTGCATATGGTAACTGGTTCCCGGGCTGCAAACCCCTCATCCAGCAAGCGATGGCAAAGATAATGAAGGCTAATCCAGCTCTTTACGTACTCAGAGAACGTATTCGCAAAGCTTTACAACTATATTCGTCCGAACCTACTGAACCTTATCTGTCCAGTCAGAATTATGGAGAGCTCTTCTCTAACCAGATTATTTGGTGAGTTCCAGTAAATGTTTTAAGGAAATTCTCTTGTATCACTGAGAGATACTATCGTTGCGATATTAACTTTATTGCTTAAATCATGCGGCCGTGGTTTAGCGGTAAGACGCGTGAACTCACGATCGATGAGACCCGTGTTCGAACCTTACTAATTCTGAGCAGTACCAATGTAACTTTGTTATATGTACTTTGGTCGCACATTAAAGAGTGGTAGACAGACTGATGATGGTTATTTGTCCAGTCTGCCGTCCTGGGGTAGTACCACTACTTTTGAATGTAACACCCGTGAAGCGACCTTTCGGGAATAGTTTGAAAGTAGCCAGGTACAAGAGAGGAGTGTGCATTGTCAATCTGGATGGTACATGCTCGTCTCCTCAAGCCGGCATAGTGGAGGCGACTGCTGCCCGTAGATTTCTGTATAGTAGCAGTTGTTTCCAATCATGGACCGCACTCTAGCTTTACATCAGGCGGAGGTTGTCACATGCCGAGCTACAATAAAAAGAAAAAAAAAATGAATATACAAATGTTACCTCGATTGATATGATGATAGAACCCTTTGTCACCATTTACGTTGTATTTTCAGGTTCGTCGACGATACTAATGTATATCGTGTAACAATACACAAAACGTTCGAGGGTAACCTCACAACTAAGCCTATTAACGGTGCCATTTTCATCTTCAATCCGCGCACGGGACAGTTGTTCTTGAAGATCATCCATACTAGCGTATGGGCCGGACAGAAGCGTCTCGGACAGGTCTGTTGTCTCATGTAACCTTTAGTACTTGTTTTAAAATGGTTTAAAAATAATTAAGACGTATGAAATATGTCAACAACTTATGAAAACGTACGGTTTTCTGTACTAATTCTCGCTCGTGATAGCTGGAAAGGCGGCTTGTTTTCGTCCCCATGCCGAAATGTGTGGAGTATGTGTTTTCGTTGTTTAGACACTGAAAAAAAGTGTTCAAGAGTTCTGTCTCCTTGTGGGTACGTACCCACAAGTACCCACAACGTACCAGACCTATGGTGGACGGATGGTGCTCACTTGTCTCTTCAAGTCAGCATATCGGAGGCGATTGCCGCCTCCAGACGATTTATCTGTGAAAGCATTTGTTTCCACTCAAGAACCGCACTTTAGCTTGACATAAGGCATAAAAGTGTAAATTTAGAGAGTTTTTTTTAAATATTTTACTTTGAATTAACTTAATTATTTCTTTTAAATAGTTGGCAAAATGGAAGACTGCTGAGGAAGTGGCCGCATTGATTCGTTCGCTGCCAGTTGAAGAGCAACCTAAACAGATTATTGTTACTAGAAAAGGAATGTTGGATCCACTTGAGGTGAATAGCTGTAACTAAATATAATTAGCTTTTATTTTAAAATTTTATTGTTAAATTACATAATACTGTTCATCGGTCATTGATATATAAAATTAGATATGCAATAGCGCTCTCTCAATGTGACGCGAGAGTAAATATGACTGCAGACACTTTTTTCATGTCTGATGTATGAGGTTTGCTCCTCTAGTATATCTCTATGTTAACGATTGTTTTTTTATGAATTTTTCCCATTTTAAATGAGAATGCATGTGTTACATGCATATTTGTTCCCCTTCGAACTGGTGGGATGACGTCACGCATTGTTTTTATTTTATTATTAGTTACTTGCATTATTCAACTTCTTTTCTTATTGAATTTTTATTAATAATTTAACTGTTTGCTTTGTCATAGGTGCACTTGTTAGATTTCCCTAACATAGTGATCAAAGGGTCTGAACTCCAACTACCATTCCAAGCGTGTCTCAAAGTAGAGAAGTTTGGTGACCTCATATTGAAAGCAACGGAACCGCAGATGGTGTTATTCAATCTTTATGATGATTGGCTTAAAACTATATCTTCTTACACTGTGAGTAATTTTTATAATATTTTGTTATTATTCAGTTTAGGATATATTTTTTAATGATTAAAGTACTTATGTGGACGAATTCATTGTTATTGGTTGATATTTTTTTTATTTGAATGTTTTTAAAATAATAATTTGAGGCGGTAATGGTCTAATGGTAGAACGTGGGCTTACGATCGATGAGACTCGAGTTCAAATCTCGTTAAATTCTATGAATCTATAAATATACTTTGGTCGCTCAGTGCTTATAGGCAGTAATAAATATCGGAAGGCGGACTGTGTGCCCAGTTTGAAATTGACATAATGTGTTTTTTCATATTGTCAAATGAATTGTATAAAGTATCTTTTTACTATTGTTGACAAAATCTCGTTAAAAAAAATTCTATATTCACAGGCGTTCAGTCGACTGATTCTGATTCTGCGAGCGCTTCACGTGAACACTGAACGCACAAAAGTGTTACTGAAGCCGGATAAAACGACCCTTACGGAGCCGCATCACATTTGGCCGACGCTGACTGACGATGATTGGGTGAAAGTTGAAGTACAACTCAAGGATTTGATCCTCGCTGATTATGGCAAGAAAAATAAGTGAGTTTCACTTTTAAGGAATTTTTAAAGAAATTTTAGGCTTTCTGTGAACAATGTAGAGCGACCATGGTCTAGTGCTACAGAACGGACCTCACGATCGATAAGTCTCATGTTCAAACCTTTGTAAATTTTGACCGGTACCAATGTAACTATGTTATATGTACTTTGGTCGCTCTGTGCCTGTGATACAGTCACTAGACATTTACAGTATTAGTACAGGCATTTTTAAAAAAATCCAGTTATTTTGGAGTTGGAAAAACTGCGTTCAAAGTTTTTGAAAACCAGGAATCAAACCCAGTACTGTTTACAACATATTATAGGGTGACTTGTCGCCTTGTGTGGTGTGTCTAAAAGTAGTTAAGAAACAATTTCTTGTGGTTTAAAGAAAAAAAAATCAAATTACCAATTTCACTAAATATGTAAAATTTTCAGCGTTAATGTAGCATCGCTGACACAGTCCGAAATCCGTGATATAATCCTCGGTATGGAAATATCAGCTCCGTCAGCCCAGAGACAACAGATCGCCGAAATTGAGAAGCAAAGCAAAGAACAGAGTCAACTCACTTCGACGAGTACACGCACTGTCAACAAACACGGCGACGAGATCATCACGAGCACTACCAGCAACTACGAATCGCAAACATTCAGGTAATTTCTTTTTAAATTGTACCTCGACATATGACAACACTCCGCCTCGTGTAGAGCTAGAGTGCTACAGATAAAATTCTACAGCCAACAGTCCTTATAAGACAAATTTATATTGTTACAGTTCAAAAACAGAGTGGCGTGTGCGCGCGATTTCAGCTACAAACTTACATCTACGTACGAACCATATTTACGTTAGCTCGGACGATATCAAGGAGAGTGGGTACACCTATGTATTACCCAAGAATCTACTCAAGAAGTTTGTTACAATCTCTGATTTGAGAGCTCAGGTATGTGTACAAGCTCCAGCGTTAAAACTACAAAACAGAACAGAAATATACCTCGAGTTTTTGTGTAGTTTGGGCCTGCTCATCCCATTTATTGAATTGTCTGGGATCAATTGAGGCGTTAGAAAGTCATAGAACAATTAAGAGATTATTGAGACGAGACTGGACTGAGACTGGCTTTATTATCACTAAAGTTCTTTTTAATATAATAATAAAAACATACATTATATTCACTGTGTATTATTGTAAAAGTAATAAACATTATTGTAAACAGTTAGAATAATAGGTCATGAACTAATGTATGAGTATAATTTAATTCTAGTAGATTAGGTTTTGTTATTTTGTGTGTGAGTATACGTTTCCACTACTTTCGCTCAGACCTCGAGAATGGTGGAGTTGCTTATACTATATTAAACTAAAGTGAACTAAAAAGATTTACTGTATAAATTTTTTTACAGATCGCGTGTTATTTGTACGGAACATCGCCTCCCGACAATCCGATGGTGCGTGAGGTGCACGCCGCCGTACTACCCCCGCAGTGGGGCACGCATCAACAGGTGCATCTACCGGCGCAGTTACCGACACATCCGCATTTGGCGCATCTACAGCCTTTGGGATGGATGCACACGCAACCGAACGAATTGCCACAATTGTCGCCACAGGTGAATAATTATTGTATTTAATTATTATTACCATAAACTTTCGAATGTAGCACCCGTGATGTGAAGCATGGCGAATGGCTAGCTAATGTATGTGATTTGACATTTCAAACAGTGACGTCAGCGATTTGAAACGTCATTTTTAGCTCGGCTATTCTCACATTTGCCATGCGAGAATTCACTTGTCTAGACTCCCTTGTCGCGTTTCGGGAACAGTTTGGAAGTAGTTAAGTATAATGAGAGGAGTGTGCGCTGTCAACCAGCCAACTGTTGCCTCTGATTCATAAATTATTGTTTTCTTTTTTTAAATGATAGTGTCACCTAATTATTTATTTCCAGGACATAACAACACACGCGAAAATAATGTCCGAAAACTCAACATGGGATGGGGAAAAGACTATCATCATCACCTGCTCTTTCACGCCGGGCTCGTGTTCCCTAACCGCATACAAACTCACGCCGAGTGGCTACGAATGGGGCGTCAAGAATACAGATAGGGGTAACAATCCCAAAGGATACCTCCCCAGTCACTACGAAAGAGTACAGATGTTGCTCTCGGACAGATTCCTCGGTTACTTCATGGTGCCTTCTCAAGGATCTTGGAATTATAACTTTATGGGTAAATATTATTCCACTTAACCGCGATCCGTTTTATCCATGAGCAGGTTACGACTGAGATCACAGGAAAATTACTGCAGGCAGCAGTCTCCTTCGCTATGCCGGCTTGAAATGACGGATACGCAAAAACAAAAGACAGTAAAGGTTTTTTACGGAGGGTACAGATTTGGGAGAGAGAAGGAGTATGTATGTGGAAGAATGCGACAGACGAATTAATTAAAAACTATTTTTAAGTTGTATGTACAGTCATCTGATTATTATAAAAATTGGCAGGTGTCCGTCACGAGCGCAGCATGAGATATGGTGTACAATTAGGCAATCCCCGCGAGTTCTACCATGAGGTCCATCGTCCAGCTCACTTTATGAACTTCGCCAGCATTGAAGATCAAGCAACAACGCCGTCTCTTAACGCTGATAGAGAAGACTATTATGCCTAATTGATTCTTCATCATTCTTCAATTTAATACATTTTTTTTCCTTACTAACTAATTTTAAGTTGTTTAGATTTTATCAATTGAATTTCAAAACTATTTTTGTGTAAAACTTTTAATTTCTATGTTGAAATAATAACAATAATAAATAGGTATTTTTAATAAGTTGAGCTAAAATATTACAAATTTAATTTAAGACAAAATGTACCAATCTGTGGGCTTTTGTATATAAGAATAATTAACTGGAATAAAATCTTAAACATATATTTTGCTTTTCTTTCATTTTTCTTGGACATGACGCTGCTGCGAGGAAAATGTCCAAAATACATGAAAAATATATTGAACCAGAGGTTTTACTTCCCACAAGCAGGGTACGAACGCGATTTGCGTACCTATTGTTACGTACATACATTGGAAAAGGGAAATAAAAGTACTATATAGGATATATTGTCTATATTTATGTAGTAGTATTTTTTTAACAATTTCAGATTTGAGCTGTCCGTCCATCATTAAGGGTGGTTTGCACCAGAGATGTTTAACTTTGACTGTTACTTTAACTTTGACAGTTACCTTTACTCGCGCGTTGCACCATCGTGTAAATTAATTCGTTATAGTTAAAAGGGTTGCTGGTGTAAATGAATTCTCTCAATACAAACAAGAGCGGCTTTTCAAAGATTTGACGTTAGCGACATTGATTTAACTATTACTTTAACTTTGACCGGCCGAAATTCGCCAGTAACGGTTAAGGTTAAAGTAATCGTCAAATGTGACAGATTTTTTTGAAGCAAACCAATTTTAACTTTAACCATTACTTTAACGTGACAGTAATAGTTAAGTCATACCATATGGACATGACAAATGGACATAATAAAAAATATGTGGCTGTACGGACTTTGATCCCTTTGCTTTTACCAGAATGTGAGAATTGAACAAAAAAAAAAGTAATTGTCAATTCTATTTGTAGTTGTCAAAATTACCATTAAGCTTCGCGGTTGTTTTTGTTCGTATTTTGTTAGGTATTGCATATAAAATAAGTTATTTGTTAATTAAACTAAGTTTGTATAAATAATGGGGGACCACGATGAATTGGAAGATCAACAATATCCTGATAACGATGAATACGTTCCTTTTGTTACTGCCGGCAATTTGGCACAACGGAATGGCGCGAAAGTGGTGCTTTGGGGGAAAGTAACGAAAGTATCTCCCAGCGAAGGATTCTATGTGAAAAGTGCGGATGATCAAGAGATCCTTATAAAGTTACGAAGACCATTAAGTGAACCTTTAGAAGGATGGTACGAAATATATGGTGTGTCACAAGGATCAAACATACTATGCGATGAATATCTACCATTTTCTGAAGAGATGACGAAGAATATCGATTTGGAAGGCCACAAAGGTTTAGCGAAACTATTAGTAGCTTTAGATGATCCATGGAATCTCGGAGGAGGCAATGATAAAGATTTGAATGGTGTTATGCCAATGGAATAAAGTAAACTTTTTTGTAACTTGTTTTTTATTTATTATAAGTGTATATTTTATTAAAACTGATCTTTTATTAGTACCTACTATCCATTAATAATTTTTTATGACTTCTGTCTTATGATGTCCGAGTCCAACAATGCATTCTTGGGAATGATTGGATACCCCCCATTTCTTTGTTTCTTTTTTGTATTATATTCATTCTTTTTTCATGAAGAACTGCATTTGATAGTGCACCTTCGATGCAGGTCAGTGGACGATTCCTATAACATAAGTGATGTTATGCTAACCTACGAATTGTGTTTTTTGTTCCTGTCAATGCTGTTTGACAAGACTTATTAATCAAGCCCAATCAATATGAAGCCCAATAAGACTAATAACGATAAACCACATTAGTCTTGACAAAATTACTCTAATTTACCAATGGACTTGGAAGTATGGTTCTGAAAGGATCTCTCGGGTCTAGAGACTGCCATTCCATTGTCATTGTTTTTGAAAAAAATCTACATTTAATACCTAACATTAATATTTAGGTGAAGAACTAGAGGTGTAATGTATGATTTTTTTATTTGAGTTTGTTATAAAAACGTTTAATATATTTTAAAGTTGCAACAAAACTATACTGTGACAAACTTACACTTTAGTGGATTGGCCTTGTAATTTCTTTGTATCTGATTGCATCCTCACACTAAATGGCCGATCTCGTTCATTTTTCAAAGCAAGCTCTGTTAAATATCTCTTAATATAATTCTTTAAATTGACATTCTCCTTTGCCAATTTAACTTTTTCTGCTTTAAGACACATAGTTTGTACTTTTACACGATTCATTTTTAAGAAAAACTTATCCATTTTATTGTATTCTTTGCATTCATCCTGTTAAATGGAAATTAAATAAAGAATCGAAGTGAAATCAAAAAAGAGAGGATTGAACCCACGTCTCCGCTAAGCTAAGCCATTGTTGCTTTACGTGTCGTGTCGAAGTTTCAGCGAATAGACGCTGGGTTGACGTCTTACTGGGATTTTTCAACACAATCTAAACTAATTTCAGTTCCAGCTGAAAAGCAGCGCTACGACCTGCTTCGTGGAGGGTGTTAGCACAGGCTGAGCTGTTCGCTTTTTTTCCTTACACATTAGTGTTCAGACTGTTCCTTAATGCTCACTGATTTGATTTACCTGAGTTTGTGTTTGTATGAATAAAGTTTGCTTTCCTTCTTGCCTTCTAATTTAAATTAATATTTATTTATTGACGGTATTACCTAAACTTTACTAAATTAAATAATTACCTTCATTGCATCATTTAAATTTTCAAATTTAGTCTCAATCGGTTCATCAACTTTACCAACTTCAGTATATTTGTCATTCTCTTTTTCGTATTTAGCGCAAAATTCCGCCATTTGCAATATTTTATGTAATTTCTCATTTAACTGTTCAAATCTCTATAAAAAATATAAACCAAGTACTCAAGTGGATCTACGCTATCCATTGGAGCGTATCGCTATAGACGCGTATAACTTTACTTTGAAAAAATACAAATATGTTACTGCATATATTACTTATGACCACGAGATTTCGATTTCCAGTCGAAACAAATATTTAAATTATTTATTAAATTGAATACCTAGATGATAAATGTTTGGTTTTGGTTTGATACAGTGTATTCTAGTTTGAGGTCGGGTTATTGTATTTATTATTAGGCATAAATACCCAAACTTAACCCATGGCATGTTAGGTATACCGTATAGACAAAATGCCTCTGTGGATAGTGGCGTTTATTTAAAAATAAAATATAAGATTACCGCAATAGCGTCCTGACTAACATTCACCATACTTGTTAAACGTTCACTGCTACTAGTTTGTTCTAGCTTAGATGTATTCTTCAACTGTCTGTACCGTTTGCATAACTGCTCCTTTTGTTTTGATAACTTCTTTAATTTATAATTCATTATCATTGTGTTTCTAGTCCATTCTTTTTGTAGAGTCAGCAGATTTTCCTGTTTAGTCGTAAAGACTTTTTTACTACTAGCAGGTCGTCAAATGTAGTAGACTCAAAACTGTATAGATTCTATAATTTTTCTTTTCTACTTGTTTTGTAGCTAATAGGAACTACGTTTTAGGAAACGATATCCTATTGGCTTGAAAAATCGTCGAAAAAAAAAGGGATGGAAATTAGTCTGTACGTTTTAAATTTTAAGTCTACCCAGTAGAATTGGTGCTCAAGATGAAAAAAAAAGAAAAAGTTTATTGTGTTTACAAGCTAGAATATAGTGGAAAAGAGCGGCCGTGGACAAGCGGTAGAATTGACGGACCTTACCAAATTCTGGCCGGTACTAATGTAACTATGTTATATATGCACTCTACGAGTAGTTGTTGAGTGCCTTTGGTACTTGGATTTAAAAAATACTACCACCCGCAAAAGGACAAGACTGCCGCAGGTGGCAGTTTTAATTTATCAATTTATTGATTTATTATATTAGTACACAAAACAGTGTACAAGCGAATAATTAATCAAACATTTTATTTAAAATAATTTTAGCTGGCTTGCATACTAAAGCTACATGGTAGCAGTTTTCTCAATATTCAAATCTCAAAGAGTGGTAGGCAAACTGATGATTGTCTTTTGTCCAGTCTGCCGCCCTGGGGTAGTACCACCACTTTCAAATGTAACACCCGTGAAGTGACCTTGTCGCGTTTCGGTCGGGAATAGTTTGAAAGTAGTCAGGTATAACGAGAGGAGTGTGCACTGTCAATCTAGATGGTACATACTAGCTTTTCATCAGGCGGAGTGTTGTCACATGCCTAACTACAATAAAAAAAATGTTTACTTAGCCTTATTAGGCTAATGTTAGTTACCGATGCTTGTTCAATTTGCAGTTCATGTCTTGCTATATCGCGTTGGTAGAATGCATCCTTCTCTTGTAAACTATGATAATGGTCAATGTAAGGTTTGTGCCTTTCCAAATAGCTATGATAAACTTTCTTTAAACAACCCCAATAGTATTCTATTTCGAGATCTTTCGGACGTCGCAGTTCATTTAGGTCATCTTCGTGCTATATGATGGGTAAATAATAAATTAAATCAAGTCCTTTAAAATAAAATTGTTTTAACGAAAAAGTCAAGATTTTCACAAATATCAGCGGTTAAAGACACGTCAACTCACGATCGATAAGACCGTTTTGTTCAAATCTCGCAAAATTCCGATCGGTACCAATGTAACTATATCTGTACTTGGATCATTATAATAATAGTTAATTAAAGAGTGGTAGACAGACTGATGATGGTTATTAGCCCAGTCTGCAATCGTGAAGTGACCTAGTCGCGTTTCGAGATCGCGCATCGAGTGTGGCGATACATCTTTTCAAGCCTGCATAGCGGAGGTGAAGCGTATTGTTTTGTATGATGTGCCAATCATAGTACATAGCAGGAAATAAATAAATAATAAACAAATATACCAATTCTAAAACATAATTACAATTTTATCATTAGTTATAAAAATCAACAAATTAGTACTAATTATTGATTAAATTCGCCTCATTACTGTATCCTGTACACCAGCAGACACTTCCGTTCGTCATGACATAGTTTCACGATGGCTTCTATCTGTCAAAACAGGACAGCTGTGACTAATGCACTCACCAAACCATTGTCTAATATAATCATAGTCATTTGATTTATATTTTATATTCATGCACTAAATATTGGTGTATATTTTTAATAGAGCTCTAAATTTATGTAAAAACATATATTTTATATCCATGCACTAAGTATTGGTGTATATTTTTAAATAAAACTAGATAAAATGTAACATTTCACGGAGTGACTTGTCGCGTTTCGGAATTAGTTTGGAAGTAGCCAGGTATAACGAGAGGTGTAGTCTCATCCTGACGGTGTACATTCATCCCCATAAGCAGGCATAGCGGAGGCGACTGCCGAATTAAAATAAAAACAAAATGTTCTAAAAGTGGTGTATCTTCATTATTTTCTACGCCTCTTAGCGATCGTCAAAAATGACGTCACGCCGAAAATGGAAGGTTCAACCTACTCAAATCTTAGCTTAGTAGAACCAAGGCTGGGAAAAGTTGCACATTTATTTGTTATGTGCACTATTGATATATTTAGTATTATAGTTAGTGATGCGTTCATGATACAGCACTATTTATATAGCCTACGAGTAAAATAAGGCTTAATGGTCCGAAATACGGGAAAGTGATAATGCGCGTCCTACTTCTTTTTGTATTATTATTTGTGCATGTTATTTTATTGGCAGTGAGTAAATAATGTCTATAATATCACTATTTAAAACAAAGTTTTATTTATTTATTAATTATTATTTCTACATACTCGGGGATAAATAGACATTAGTTCAAGTTCTCAAAGTGTAGTGTTATCTTTTGTAGTAAATATATTTAAATTATAAGAAAGATTTAATCGTAAAGTGACTGAAAAGCTTTCGAGCGGATTAAAAAAAAAGAACAGAAATAATCGCGATAGTATAACATTTTTTTTCATTGCACTGTAAACCATTATTTTAAAACACTACCTTGCAACTAATTTCCGCTAGTCAATATTAGTGAGGGTAGGTTACATGAGTAGTAGGTACACAGTCACATTAGCTGTTAATGTTAGACCCTTCACCAACATGCACTATAGATATCTCCTGATACTAACAAAGGTTAGCTGGTAGACAATATCAAAGGCATTAAGCTCGCCTATGTACAATAATGTAAAAAAGTGTTTTTTTATTTTTATTTTATTTGTTAATTTATAGTAAGCCGCATAGAAACTTTACGTAAAATTATTCTTAAGGTTTATTTATTTGCAATTTAAATATTATATAATTAGATTCAAAAAGAATGTTTTGTTTATTTGTCTGTCTGTCATATAATACTTACCACCTCGTTTTGAAAAATTAGATAAAAAAAATTACAGGCTCTTAAATGCAAATCAGATGGAGGACCAAAGGAAGAACAGCTGAAGTCTATTTACATGAGTTGCGTTAGAAGACAAGACGGGAATAATATGACAGAGATTAATGGGAGAAGTTCTTGGAGTGGAGATGGAGATAGAAGGAATTCAGAGAGAGGTTGGGCTAGAGGTGATGACGATATGGGCATGGGGTTTAATGATGAACGATTAGAACAACGAAGTTATGAAAGGGTGAGTAGGAAACCCTTTAAGGTACAAGTTTCAGATAGCGGCTTTGGATATACAGTATCCCCCTTTAACACGGTAGATTGGTTCCGCGTTATAGGAAAATTGTGGTTGTGGCAGTATTCCCGTATAACGCGTTTTTACGACCCCGTATAACGCGTTGCGTATAAATTATTCACGTTTAACTTTGGGGTTTAAATCGAATATTAAGAAAATATTAAGAATGAAATATGTACGTTTTATTATAATCAAACTTAACTAAAAACATATTAAATAAAAAACTTATGCATATGAACTAAAAAAACCGTTCATTTCAAATAAATTACCTGTATTATTACATGTTATTCGCTGTCGGAACTATCTGAAATAACGTTCCAGTGACATCTTCTTTTAATAGAATGTTCAAAGGTATTACCATTTGAATTTTTGTTATTTTGTTTACTTAAGGACGCTATTACAAAAATCGATGTTTTTCTGGTACCATTTACTGAATCAGGGAACACAACTGTGAGCATTTCATAGTATAAAATTATAGCTAATATATTCATCTCTAGAACACAGTACAAAAATTGTATAGTGCCATACAAATTTTTTTCATAAATACGATTTTACCATCGCATTAATCACCAAAAATGACAAAAAATGGGGTCTGTTTAGGTCCCACTATAACTAAATACAGTGCATATTTTAACTTAAACATCATAAGAAATTGTAGCTTATATAGTCTTCTATACATGGTGTCTATAATATTGTTTTCAATGTGTACGTAAGTAAAATGACGTAGTGTGATCTAAATTCGAATTCATCTGTATTAATTAAACTTTCACTATGTGGAAAATCCCCGCGTTATATGGTGGAATGCCCGTGTTATACGGGGGATTACTGTAAGCACTTAGCAACAAGTATAACGATGGTAACGCTATGATAAAAAGCATTAGCTTAGTATCTATAAGTATGAAAAAATAACGTATAACCCGTGCCAATAAATAAACAATTTATAACTCATATACTTGTTCATATTATATTTCCGTCTATACTCAGACACGTAAGGTTTCCAAAAAAATATTCTTTTATTAATTAGGTAATTTTTGTTTTACTATAAATAAACACTTCTATACACTTCTATCTTCAATAATTTCTCATCCAAAATATATGTCTATCTATAAATAAAAGTTAATGAATGAAATAAATTATTAGTAATAAAATATCATAAAATAAAATAATTTTTGATAGCCTTCTTTGGTGATCGTATTATAAGTACGAAACCGCCATTAATGAATCATTTCTTTATTGACGCTTTACAGGAAAATTCCCGTTACGATAACTCCAACCAAAACTATAGAAACCAACCTAAAAGATACAAAAGAGAAAGGAGAATCGAAAAGAATTCTGGTCAAAGAAGTCAGTACAATCCGAACACATCAAAGAGCTCATCGTATGAAGACTCCTTTAATAAGAAGGGAAGAAACTATACGGACAGTAGAGACGGGACTACGAAAGCTTGTATTTTGCATTGTTTTTTAGAGGAATTGGAAATGGTTTGTATATAAAATAAAGGGATAAATGTTATAGAGTCACTACTCTATAACTAACTAACACTAACAGACTGCTAGTATCGCCGAAATGTACTAGTAGTGTTTCGGGACCAGGTATAAGGAGAGGAAGTCCTTAAGCCGGTATAGCGAAGGCGCTGCTGCCTGTAAAAATTTGTTTGTAGTAGCAATTGTTTCAGTTTATGAACCGCACTCTAGCTTTACATTAGGCTGATTGTCATTTGTCACATATTGTTGAGCTAAATAAACTGTAGTAATAATATTATTTGCCTGGTCTTTCCAGACTGGAGACAACGGTATTCCAGATAGATATTTAGTAACAAACGTACTAACAAAGAATGTGCGAGATGAGGATCTCAAAGATTTTCTACAGGAATCTATTGAAGAGTGTTTTCAAATTTTATATAATGGTACGTAGACATTTCACATTAGGAATTATGAATTTATTTATTTATATTTTACTTTACCCTTTACTGGCCAATTGGCATTGGCATTGGGAGGATTATATAAATAAATGAAAAAGAAAAAAAAACGAATCTCATTTCTTCCACACTTATTATCCATTAGAGATAAATTCCATCAAGCGTAACAGACGATGCAATTCGCCTCGACTCGGTTCCTATTTAATTGACGCAGTTTCAAAATAAGCGAACCTAGAAGAACCTAGAACGCTGTGTCGTGATGTGATAGCTGTCTCTACCTCCCAGCTATTGGCAGTCTATGATGATGTCTACGTTCATCTGTTATTTTAGTTTACTTGATATAATTACGAGTATTATTATTAAGTACGAGGTTGCCAATCCTTTTTGATGGCAATTAAAAAAAAACAATGGCCTAACTACGACAAAATACCAACACGCCACTAGCTTTTTTCATGCCTGTAATATTTTTTTTCAGAAAACTCTCGGGATAAGTGTGAATTTTCTAAGAATTTAATAATGTGCCTCTCTGAAAAGGGCAGAGCTAATTGCGATGATTGGAAAGATGATATTAGATTTTAAATTTTTATTTTATAAGAATCTACCAATATTATAAAATAACTTTGAATTATTTCTTCTTTGGTTTGAATTATATTTTCTATATGAGATTTTATTAGTTTTATTTTTAAACCTTGAAGCTGCGATATTGTAACCTAATATATAATATAATATAATATAAAAATAAAATAACCTATACCCTAAGCTAATTTAGTTGCTTTATTACGTAAACAAATGTGTTTCTTCAATAGTTTATAAGACCATAACATTTATGTTAAGCGCTCTTTGTTTTGTTTTTGAATTTTGAATTGAGACAAATATTGACATAGAAAACTTCTGCAAGTCGATTACTCTGCTATGTCGGTTATGTTTTCACTATGATCAAACCGAATGAACGTGTATTTTTTATTTCTTTATTTTTTAGTTTAGTATTTTCTTTAGCTAGAGTACGATCCACGGACATAGGCGACTGCTGTCAGAGCAGGGGATCTACAGACAGCATTCGCGTCCGCTATGCCGTCTTTTTATCGTTTGTAGCGTTATGTTTATACAAAGTCGCCCGCGAAAGATTTGTAGTTATAATTTTAGTTAAATAGGTTAGTAGATGTTAAATAGTATACATAATTAATATGTATATCTTGTAAATATATTGTATAGGACTTACCTCAAGTCTGGCATCATTCTTAGCAGTAGCAAAGAGTATTTCTTTTTCCTTATTATATTTTTGAAAATCATTATTATGTATAAAAATAATAAGTTGTAATTTAAATTCGGCTCTGTCTTGATTTCCTGTTATGTCGAAATAATCCTTATCCCATGTCTCCAATAAGCTATTTTTCTGTGTTTCGAATTTATTTTGCAGTTTTTCTAAACGCTCAGAACCTATACCTGAATATATAAATGTAATATAATAAATAAAATTTATAATAACAATTATTTCACTGGCGGGTAAACAAGTAAAGTATATTTTCTTCCTGTTTTTATTATGGTATTGTAACAATTTACCAATGTATGTATATTGTCATAAAGTTGATTTAAAAAAAAGACAGTCGTGCTTAGCACTCGAAGAACACAAGTTTAGGAAAATAATCCAAGATTATTAAAATCTCCCGCCCGCCAATTCTCGATTGAAAAGTCAAAATTTTGACAGTTATATTTTTAAATTACAAATTGGTTTTGTACTTCAGTAATTCAATCACGATTTTATATGTACTTCTTCTTCTTCTTTTGTTAAATAACCTCAAATGACATAATAACGACAATTCTGCCAATGTCGAGTAGTAAATTCTTGATGTTTTTGTATCAAATTGTAATGGTGTTTTACTATTTGACGCTTTCTTGGAGTATTTGGCGGCAATTCGCCCGGTCACGTTACAATATGAGCGTTTACGCGGCGTGGGAGAACCACAAAAAAAAACCGCTTCCGTTGCCTCATACAGAGTGAATTTTAATGTTTCCACAATTACTCACTTGCGCAGTATAAAATTACGCAAAATAACACCAATTTTACACAATAATAACCACTAAACTAATTAAGGAAAGGGATAAAAAACACCTCGACCTTCCCGGGCAAAAGCGCGCCAAACACTCTTTTTATATATATAGAGATTAAAAATACTTACTAATAAAATAGCTTAGGGCTTCGGTGTGAGTTTGAAAAGCACGCCTGTGTTGTTCGTCCGAATCTTGAATTGCTTTCATCAATGATCGAATAAATCTATCTTTACGTTCCATTAAGAAGTTAAAACTATCAATTGTACCCTGAATAATAAAGCAGCATTATATTTTTATTGACTTTTTAGTTCACAAAGACAAAGGGATCAACGCCTTGGCTTAAGCTAGACTGTCGTTGTTAGGCTGCATTACCGTTGTTTTTTTGTCATTTTTTATATTATGATATTTTACATATTTTATGTTTAATAGTAGTAGGCGTTACTTTGCGGAAATCCATAACCAAATTATTTGAAAACACTACTCTGCAACTAATTTCCGCTAATCAATGTTAGTGAGGGTAGGTACACAGTCACATTAGATGTTAATGTTAGACCCTTCACCAACATTTCATTCAGCGATCAGTCGTCGAAGCGAAGTCGAAGCGATCACACGTCTCCTGAGGATGCCACGTGGAATGGCGAAATGCGTCGAGAGGTTTTTGCATGTTGGTGGTCTAACATTGACAGCTGATGTGACTGTGTACCTACCCTCACTAACATTGATTAGCGGAAATTAGTTGCAGAGTAGTGTTTTCAAATAATTTACATATTTTACCTTAATAACTAGTTCCATCTGTTTGCATTTAATTTTTCTTAAAATGTACCTCCACGTTTGGTTCAGTTTTGCTGTATTCATGCGACTAAAGGCTTCTTCTTTGTCTAGTTTGTTCTAGAAAACAAAGTTTTTTAAATTAAAAGTTATCCAGCGAACTTTTTAGTCAGTTTTGCAGTGGTTATGATAAATACTATAGAACTTGCTAAACCTTACTAGGGTAGTAATTTTGGAATAAAACTGACCTTAATAAATCTTGCAATGAGTTCTCTTTTTCTTCTCCTTGCTTCTTCTTCCATGTCAGCTCTATGCTGCAGATATCTCGCTCGCTCTTCATCCGACATGCGGGCTAGTTTGTTTACTTTAGCTTTCTTAGGCATTTTGGAATTGGTGATTCACGCTATCTAAAAAAAAGATATATTTATTAATTTAATAAGCATTAAACTACCCTACCCTGACCACTGCAAGGCAAAGACCACCACGTTTTATGCAATTTATCTCCACCTTTGTAAAAATATTAAATATTGTTTATTTATTCAGACACAGTTGCAATTGTTAAAGGAGAATGCCCATTTTTGGGCCCACTTGATACCTAATAGTTTGGTAACAAAACAATATTCTAAGATAACATCTTATTTTAATTATAGCAACACATCTTTACCAATCAATAGACAGTATTTAATTACATAAAAAACATATATCATCAATTATTAAAGCATTTAATATAATAATAACCTCAAATATTGCATCAGAAAACCTCCTATTACTCAATAACCCGGGTGAAATAATTTAAACTGATTTTATGGCTGACAAACTTAATTATCGATAACAACTATGCACAACACACTTTACACATTAGGCAAGCAAAGCTTAAAAATTACTTTCTATTAAGATCAAACAAAAAAAAAGTGAAATATTATCAATTTAAAAAAAAGTACGATTAAAACTAATAAATAACGTGAAACATGACTCACATCACGAAAATACAAACAGCTACTAAAAACTTTCCTAATAATTGATTATCACACAGCTTTCATGATACGAGTGAGTTTAGATTATTGAATAAACATCTGGTTCTAAGGCAACCAGTCCTGTTAATAAAAACTAGCGAAGCGAGTTATGTCGTTGTAACAAAGTACAAACACGATTAAAGAAAACCATTATATCTATCGACAGTCATAAGAAAATCAATAAAGTACAGTAGTTTATTACACGATAACCGTTCTAACCTTAGAAATAAGGGATTCTAGTTTATATGTAAGTTTTTCATAATAACAAACTAATTTTAACTTTAATCTTTATCGTATTCAGTTTCATGATAACCATGCAACCCCAAAAGATAGTTTTATAAGTCCGATTGATTTTGTCCATATATAAGCCGTAGTAGATAAGAAATAAACCAGTATCGTCTGATCCTTCGTCTTGTTATTGAAAAGCTCCTTCGTCGTACCTATGCACTACACTAGCGTAAAGTTTCATTTGTTTATACAGGCTTTTTGGTTGTAACACCCGTGAAGTGACCTTGTCGCGTTTCGGGAATAGTATGAAAGTAGCCAGATATAACGAGAGGAGTATGCACTGTTAATCTAGATAGTACATGCTCGTCTCCTCAAGCCGGTATAGTGGAGGCGACTGCTGCCCGCACAGGTTTCTCTGTAGAAGCAGTTTTTTTTGTTTAAGGACCGCACTCTAGCTTTACATCAGGCGAAGTATTGTCACATGCCGAGCTACAATAAAAAAAGTATTTGCAGAGTAGAAAATTTTAGTATTGTGTACTCCATACTCCTAGGCGTATAAATAATGACGATACGCCTCCCACTATGTTGTTATTGTATACAGAATTTTTGTTAAATTTTAGTCATAATAGTTTAGTTTATTTATTCAAATTTTGACACAAAATAATATTTATATTACGTCAATATTTATAAGAATAAGTTTTCGATCGCATTACTTTTATGAAATGATGAATATTCAGGAAGGTCAGGAGCTCAGGGTAGACCCCCTCTTTTCAGGAGCAAAGCCGCTTCATTATTTTTAAATAGTACACAGCATGGCGTTCCGTTGTCTCTGCCTATCCCTGTGAGAAAAAGGCGTGACAATTGTATTGTATTGTATTGTGCACAGTATGCTTTCCTTTAAATTTACCTATAATCGACAGAAAAAAAAAAAAGAGATCATGGATAATTAGAATCATCATCGGAACCTAAAACCCAAAGAACATACTCACAACACCCAGGAGAGTTGATTAAATTAACCGTTGCTATGGTAACAAAAACTTGGAGTACTGAATAGATACAAATGTCAAATTTTTATTTGAAAAACCTTAAATGTGATGGATACTTCATCAGGAACTCAATCTTCATTCTCTGATGGCTCCAAAACTGGAAGCACTAAATCTGGGTTGAGTTCAGCAAGAGATATATCTAAGGATAACAGTATGTACTTAATTTTACTTGTTTATGTGTATATTATTACGGAAAGGAATATTAGGAGATCACTAGCGGAAATCTTAATCTTAATCTTTGCGATGAGAAGAAGTTCAAACATGAATAAGTGGCATAGATAGAGTGGAATAGATGTTATATCTGTTTTTGATAGTAACGTGATTGTACTCCAGCAAGACCTCTGCCGGCTTGATGAGGCGAGTATCACACCCAGTTACTTCCAAGCTTATTCCGCAACGTAAATTCAAAGAATGTTTCTTACAATTATACGTTTTTTAGCAACATCCCCAATAGATTTGGAATGTCAAATACAAACGCAGCGAATAACGAAAATTCTGGATGAAACTATATATAGAGTGAAGTTAGCTATGTGTATACCAACTCTGATGCAAGAATATAATGCTTTAAGTTCAGTACTATCTGAAGGACATATGGCTGATTGTTTATTTGTATATAATCAATTTGATAGTCCTCTATATTCTTCTAGCTTTTTGAATGTTGTTGCTAAAGAAGATATCGAAGCGGTGCGTATTTATATATAACCA
The DNA here is from genome assembly GCA_948150575.1 of Tinea pellionella. Lineage (NCBI taxonomy): Eukaryota > Metazoa > Arthropoda > Insecta > Lepidoptera > Tineidae > Tinea > Tinea pellionella. The sequence goes on from OX411258.1 coordinate 6,688,191, forward strand.
ATAAAAGCCTTGTTAGTTAACACCCATATATTTATTAATTCGTTTATTGTTCTACATTGTTTATATGCACAAGAGCACAGCTTGTTTAGTTTTTATCATGTCTTGTCTCAATGCATGGGCACGCCCTCTTAATAACAGCTATAGTCATCAACAGCACTCCTTCTAACTGTTGGAAAGGTAGAAAAGAGGAATTTCGACGCAGTCACGTAAGCGCTGATGGTATAGTGATCCAAACCCCAGCTCAGACTGTTGTATGCGTGTTGATTTTAATCGTTTTTTATTACACTACCTAGTTTTTATAATATTATTTTTGTAACCATACTTGTTTTTTTACATCTATATCTATGCTTATCCTTATATAAGACGTTTGTATTTAAATTTCAGGGTGATCTGTCATTAAAGAACCGTCTTAATCCGGAATTAAGTCATATGATTCATATAATTGGTAATTATACAATTTTGAAAGCAAAGATAGACGAGATGGCTGAAAATGTAAGCGAATAAAAATATTTTTTAATAACTTAATAAGTTCATAACGCGTACTGATTAAATTTTTCAGATGAAACAGCAATATTTATCTCATCATTGCGATGAATTAAAAACTGTGAGTATCTAACTTTTCTTTAAAAGTAGTCCGATTCCTTTGCACTATGTTTCCAGCACGCGGCAACAGATTACCGCTTGTCAGAAGTACTTAATCGGATTTTAAAAGGTTGCTCAAAACACGTCAAATGTCCTATCTCTATTTATTAGTTTTCTAATTCTGTTTTTAACTGCACTTCTTCCTATAGTTAGATGGCTCTTATTATCGTTCAATACCGAACTGTATAAACTAGCATATACTTCCCGTTCTATCCATAGGGATCCTGTTATATAGGGAACTAAATATCCCTGAAAAATCTTTAAAACCATCCGCAATAATTGAATTATCTAACGGAAAAACAATTGCTCAAATCGGACCAGAAATACTGGAACGCATATTTGACAAATAAACTTATTTAAGGTAACAAAATCTTCATCACCTGTAGAATTTTTAATAACATTTGAGAAATTTCGTGAATTAATGATATTGCAAATGGAGACCACAGCGGCAGAAGAGTTAGCAAGGAAGATAAAAACAAGAAAATTGAAGAAATCCAATGAGGAGTTGATCGAAAAAATTGAAGGTAAACCTACATTTTATAGCGAACATTATATACGAGGAGGAAAAGGTTAGGTATCCAAATTAGCCAGACATAACAAAAGTAGTCTGCTCTGTGAACCTGAACGGTGTACACTTGTCTCATCAAACCGGCATACCCACGACCCTGACTCTTACATGCAAACTATTTTCTGTAATAACAGTTGTTACCGCTCATAAACACTCTAGCTTAACATGATTCTGAGTGCGGGCGCAATATCAATCTGATATTACAACGTAATAAAGAACTTATGATAATGGTCGAAAAATGTAGGCTAACAAAATCACTTACTCTTAATTTGCAGAATACAAGAAAAATTTGAAAGAAGAAAGCGATAAATTTGAAAGAAATATTAAGGAAAAGCAAGACACAATTAACAAATTGGAACAAGAATTAGCTGTTTTGAAACAAGATGCTATGATAAAACTAAAGAAAAAGATGTTAGTATTACTTAATAACAATTCATGAAATTTTGGATTTAATATCTTTAATACCAATTTAAAAAACCCTGATTTATATTTTAATTTTTTAGAAATATGTATTGCAAATAAATGAGACTTTATATTAGTTTAGATTCCGATCGTCAAATGGTATTAGCAACAAGAGCTCATGCTGTAAAGACAGAAATGCTGAAAGAAGAGGAAGCTGAGACCACGACATCTTACCAGAACCAATTAAAACAACATCTAGCTGATGAAAAGAATATGAGGGCTCGAAGGTAAGATTTTTTTGTATTGAACGTAATATGTACTTTGAAGCGTATATAAGTTAATTTTCTTAACAGATTTAAAGTTGAAACTCAATTATTGAGTTGGATTCAGAAATATGACATCGAAATGGCAGATAAACAAGTAGAATTAGACGAGTTCACAGAAAAGTACGAAGACGAACTGAAAAAATGTGAAGAGTTGGAGGTATAGTAATGCACTAGACCTTGAGGGTAAATTCATTTGGTCGTCACCTTCTACCCTTTGGACTTTTGTTTTTAAAGACTACTCAAGGACACTTTGTTAAATTATTATTTTCGATATACTTATTTTAGAGAAAATAACTCGTTTCTTTAATTAATAACCTGTTTCTTAGCTAAGCAAAGCTAAAAATGATTACAAGAGTATTTGGCTGGCGGTAGAATCATAAGCCTTGTGGTACACCACTACCATTGTGAGTTTTAAATCCACAGGAAAAACTAGCGGAACAAGACAAAGAATATCTTCCGTTAATGGCTGAACGTGAAGAGGAATACCATCAAGAAATGACGGAGAAAATGAATAAGTTCCTATTGGAGCATGCTGCTAGAGTTATACAGACAGCATGGCGTGATATTTTGGCTAACAGAGCTGAGAAAAAACGGGTAAGTTTAACACTCATTTATAATACAATTATAATACTGCCGATCTGCAGTTTAATGAAATATCTTTTAAAATATATATTTTTTAATGTTTCATGCAGCAAAAGGGTAAAGGTAAGAAAGGTAAAAAGAAAGGGTAGATTATACAATACAGTTGTCACGCCTTTTTCCCACAGGGATATATTATGTATAATAAAAAATACACTGATTGTATTGGTAAAAAAAGTTTTATTTAACACCTACCTCTAAATCCTGAATTTTAACATTTAAAGAAATATGCCAGTTCAGTATCAAAATATGTGGAGAAAGATGGAACAAAACCATACAATAATTAGATATATTTTTTTATCATAATGTTGGAATTGCAGTTAAAGAAATTACAAAAGAAAATGCAGGCAGAACAAGCAGCCGCAGCAGCCGCAGCCGCAGCAGCTGCAAGAGCGGCCGCCGCTGCTGCAAAAGCCGCGGAAAAGGCTGCGAAAGCCGCAGAAAAGGCAGCGAGGAAGAAAAAATAAACTTATGGTTGAACTTTATTTGTAAAAGTTTTCAAGATATATTTATTACCTTTGTACGAGGGATTTTTATTAGAAAGCTTTGATTTTATTTGTTTGAGCTTTTTAATTTTCTTATTTAGATAAAAATGACGCATTAAATCTAGGTTTACATTAATCAGGTTTAAAATTCATTCAGCTTTAATTTATTCATCATCAGGTATCTTCAAATGCCGAATAGCTCTCACATCGATAAGGGTATCAGATGAACTTTTCGTTGTAGGTACGAAAGATATAGCACGTCTAGCACGAGACCCGTTACGAAGGTTTGGGTTCAAATCCTGAAATAGAGGCAAATATTACTACGACACTATCATGACGGCCGTATACTTTTAAATTTGAAGCCAGCATTTGTTTTATCCTTCGTGACCAAATAAAATTAAGCGGGCTTCTAGATATCGTTAGAGTATTCGACTGTGAAACTTGATAGATTTATAATAGGCACTTTTTTATTGTAGCTCGGCATATGATAACACTCCACTCGATTTAATGCTAAATTACGGTACTCGAACGGCAAATCCTAAATTTCTACAAGCAGCAGTCGCCTCCGCTACGCCGGCTTGAGGAGATGAATGTGCGCCAGCCAGATAGTTTCATGCTCCACTCGTTATACCTGGCTACTTTCAAACTGGTCCCGAAACGCGAAAAGGTCACTTCACGGGTGGTACTACCTGAGTATGGCTCTAATTTTATCCCACTTACCCTAAACTGTATATGTAAAGCGTGAGCATTGCGTTCTGTTCTAGTGATCTTATTTTGGGCTGCTTTTAATTCGTCGTCCAGTCTCTGCTTCTCTAACTCTAATTCTTTTAGACGCTTTTCAGCATCTGCGACAGAAAGTTTAGAAAATAACCGGTATTAATTTAAATGCTAAAAGTTTTAATCTTCATATATTATTTGAATTTTATTGAATTATTTCATCATACGTTGGTCTTTCTATCAAGTATTTTATAAAAGACGATGTTACCTCTAAATTGTGCTTCTTTATCGGCTTGCAATAATTCAAATTGCCTTCTTTTAAGTCTTTCTTCTTCAAGTAGTTTATTTTGTTCCTCTTGTAGTCTTTCTAATTCCTCACGTTTCTCCCATTCCTCCGCCAATACCCTGATATCATTTGAGTACATTACACCAATAATTCTTCAAGTTATAATTTAAAAAAAAAAATAGGTACCTAGCCTGCAAAGCTCGTACAATCTCCTCGTCTTTTTTAGCTTGAGTTTCTTCCTGAAGTAACTTCTCCAATTCTATTTGCGCATGCTTTAATTCTTCTAACTTCTTATTGTCCTGTTGCGCTAGTTCTACGAGTTCCTTTATGACAGGCAACATGCCATTCATTATTTATTTATTTTAATATTTTACAATCCCGTATTTTTTTTTACTAATTTACCTGTGCCTGTGCTTCTGCGGCAATCCTAGCTCTAACTTCCTGTTGAAGACGTATTCTGGCTTCATGAGCCTCTCGTTCTCTTCTTGCATCGGCACCTCGTCTTCGCGCTTGTGCTGAACGTTGGAAACCTTCTGCGCCTCCCGATACAAGGAGAGCTTGACGAAGAGCTGACAGCCATTGTAATCGACTCCTGTTGGATAAATAAATTTGATAATTGATTATGAGTGCAATCTGTCATCCTACTAGTTTCAACTGTAACATTCGTAAAGTGAACTAGGAGCACGGCATAGCGGAGGCGATTGCTGTCTGCAGACATTTTTCCGTGGTAGCAGTTGTCTCAGTACATGATGCTGCATTCTAACACATATTAACGTCAGGTACTTACATATGATCCTGAGTCCCGAATTCAAAAGTCCTTTCTGGAGTAACCAGATGAAATCTCTGCAGTTTGCCTTCCCCAGCGGTAGCCTCAACAGAACAGTGTTCATCAAGTATGATCCTTCCGCACTGCTCTTTTTGTGCTGAACTCTTGTAGTATGTGAGTGCACATGGTTGAAGTACACACCAGTATTCTCTCATTGTAGGCAGAAGATATCCACGTTTTAGGAGATAACCCTGGAATATATTTTTTTATTCATAATATTACAATTTTTACTATAGAAAAATCTTGTGTCTCTCGAAGCCCACATGGGAGAAGATTTTTTTTTTATTGTAGCTCGACATGTGACAAGACTCCGCCTGATGTAAAACTGGAGTGCGGTCCATGAATGGAAACAACTGCTACCACAGAGAAATCTCTACAGGCTGCAGTCGCCTCCACTATGCCGGCTTGAGGAAACGAGCATGTACCATCTAGATTGACAGTGCACATTCCTCTCTTATATCTGGCTACTTTCAAACTATTCCCGAAACGCGACAAGGTCACTTCACGGGTGCCGGCTTTAAGAAGTGAACCGTCTAGGGTAAACAGGTCACCACTCGTTCTACTCGGCTAGAACCAAGCTGAACCCCTGCTTGCAGCTTGCTGACACTGGGTTAGTACCCAGGTAGTCCCCAGGATGACAATTTTACTACTAACTTCATCGGTCTGCCTACCATTCTTTTACCGTACTTTTACTAGTTTTTTTTTAAATCCGAGGATCCGTGGAGCCTCGTGGAGGCGATTGTCACAAACGTACTAATGCCGGTTTGCCAAGTTTTACACTGCGCTTAAAGGATCTTTGATTCTAACTTTTGTTTTTATAATTAAACCTAGCTGTTATTTCATGACTCATATTACAATAAATTCATTAATCACACTATTGATTTCTACAGCACCCACAGTCTTTAATGATAAATTAATTTTAAGACAATGAACTGCCAACCTTGATCGTATGTCATCGACCTGATTAAATAATCTTCATTTAAAAGAAGATATGTACTGACTCATTATAATGTTATGTTTGGGACAACCGCATAAGCTTAAACATAAATTCATACTCATACATTTCGTATGTCTTTCGTCATAATGTTTTTTAGGAAGTACAGCTATGTATGTTTCTTATGCGATGTCTTTTGTTTGAAAGTGTAATATTTTTTGCGGCTCACTATCGCGTTTATGACTTGACTTGATTTTGACATGAACGTTTCGAAAAATTTGCGACAATGTTTGAGTAAAATTTTAGCTTATTCCATCTAGTTCTTCACGGTTTTTACGTATGACTGACGAGTGATTTTTATTTAAATATTTCAATTAAGTTCGTTATGTATTCACGTTAAGTGAAAGAGTTATATAGAACTACGTGTAGAGTTAGATGGAATAAGCCTATTATATAATATTTATAATATTGGCCTGTTGTATTTACCAAATAAAATAAATAATATACTAAATTAAATCTAGTATCTATAATAGGATGTTTATTTATGCTAGAGAAAATTCTCTACTATACAAGATATTTTGGGACCTTTTTTAATTATGTATTTTATTATAGTTTTTCGACAAACTTACTTTCTTAATGATATCTTCAATAAAAACATCATAAATCTCATCAACGGCTTCTACGAGAGCAGCTTGATGTATTTGTTGATCATCGCAGTATTTTGCTTCCAACACAGCGAGGAAAGCTGACCATCGAAATTGTCCAATTGATGTGCTCAGTGCGTCCCAGTCTGCGGTGTCCCATCGGAGTCCTAGACAATGAACTAATTGCTCTGCAACTATGCCAGCCTCTGAAGGTTGGAGTACTACCTGCAATACAAGTACTAGCTGTATCCAAGGCGTATTATAACTTATTTAGCGCAATTATTTAATATATTTTCTATTAATTCTTGGCACATTAAAATACAAAATTAATAAATAATGTTAAAAATTTAACCGAAAAAAGCCAACGCGCACATAATAATTGTATCGTAGTTCAAATTATCCTTACCACATATTGTAAATCATTGTCACCATCATTGACTAGATCAGCTAATAGGCAATAGATTCTAAACAATTTAAATACAGAGTTGTCGTTGAATATAGGTTTGTCTCTTTGCTCTAAACTTTTCCGGCAGACTAGCCAGCATACCTGGAAACGTTTATTATAATAATTAATCCCAAACTACAATAAGACCAATACAAGAGCTGAAATCACCTCAAAACAAATACCTTTTAAAAATATTAGAAATACATTAACTACTGCTTCACAGAGCCCATTATATTTATTTTTTCAATAAGAAAGTAGCAACCTAGGATATAGCTTGTTTAAGCAAGTGCAGACCAAAAAAAATAATGCGTTAATTTAGGACACGATATGAATTTAATTAACTATATTTATTCTAAATATAGTCAAATATTTGTTCAATTGCTTATGAATCATAACAATATTTGTGTTAATTAAAAAAAACTGTGTTACAAATTGTACCGAATTGTAAATTTTAAATTGAACGAGATTAGATCGTAATATTTAAAATGTCCGCAGATTTGTGCGTCTATCAGCCGGATAATTTTCAATATTAAATTGGAAAATGAAAGAGAGAAAATACGGTTGATTATCCGGCGTCGGTGGACTGTAAAAGTAGCTAAATTAAACATACTTCACTAATCTTCCTTTCATATTCTCTGAGAATTGGTAATGATAATGTCTTAGGTATTGAACTGAAGACTTCGTGTTGAAGATAGTAACGAAACTCATCAAACGTGAGCTCCTGTGATGATTTGAAATGGTCCAATCCTTTCTCTACTCCGTAAAGGTCCAATAATGTTCCAATATTTGCTGTTAATACCTGCAAATTAAGGTAAAGTAAATACAAAAACCCCGGACGTCATTTAGGTAAAATGATTTTTTTTTCGGACACCCTGGAAATAATAAACAACGAAAATAAAAACATCGTTTTAATTTTCATTATTTTATTCATTGACACAGCTTTCCATTATTTAAGCAAATGTTTGTGAAAATTAAAATAAATTAAATACGTAAAAATTAAAATAAATACGTATTGGATGCACTTTACGAATTTTTTAAGTAAGATTTAATTTATTCGATTATTGCGATTCAATTAGTTGTAGTTTTCTTTAACTTGAAAATAGTTTTTAACATCCCGGATGGACGGATGGAGCCCACATCTGCTTACGTGTACATCTAAGTTTTAAATCAACGCTATAAGTTGATTAAAGCAATTATTAGATTGTTACGATAATAATTCGCTAGATACCAAGGTAAATAACATAACTACTTATCACATAACTTTTACACACAGAAATAAGCTCAAAACTTAAAGAGGAGTTACAAATGACATTTTTGTATAAAATAATATCAGACAATTTGAACAACAAATTATTTGTACGAGGATCCGATTACAGATATTTGTACAATCAAAATTATTTTCTTAACCTTCCGCTAAATGACGCTATACAAATAAATATTACATTTCCTTGATATCAATTAGTGGACAAAACAACTTTTAAAAACGTACAAAACCTTTTTTACTGATATACAATAGATACGCACGCACGTTCACGGTTATTTTTTTAAACATAAATAAAAAAATATATATAAGTAGTACCTATAACTAGCACCTTAGAGGTAGGTTGTGTTTGTTTAAAAGAATTCAGAATTGAAAAAGAATGGAAAAGTTACGTCAAACTGAAAATCGATGATATCTCGCTGACTGAGTTGCACATATTGTTGAAATCATTTTATTAAGTTATAACCAAACCAAAATTCCATTTCGTACACATCCTTAAAACCTGAGGTTTTCTGATTGAGCCCAAATGTCTGCGGCTTAATCATAGATTGATCTACTACCCATTTAGAGACGGGTTTTCCGGAAACCTGTTAGCACTGAAACGGTCCACTATGCGTGACAAAAAGAAAGGGCATCGTAGAGACTACCAGGGCACACTTCTGTTATACCCGACTACTGTTAGGTCTTTATTTGACAGGTCTTACTATTCGTACTCTAGATGGCGGACTGTAGTTTTGAAAAAATATAGATAAATAAGTACCTACATAAACCGCGTAGGTTGGCGACGTATATGATTCATACACCGTCTATCGTAATAGTAGATTGTAAAGGTTATTCTACTAATCATATGTTACGCATACATTTTAAAGTTATTGGACGATAAAGCATTTATTAAATAAAGGTTACTCTGTACTAGAAGGATCAATAAGGCAATTCTCAAACCTGGGAACCCTATAAGGATTATAGACTACATAGGGTTGCTGGACATAGGTTTCTAACCGGGCAGTCCGGTTTTTTGTATCCGGTCTGAATGAACCAAACAATGGTATTTTTAGAATTTATACTCTAATTCAGGGATGAGCAACACGCGGCCCGTTGAACATGTTTATGCGGCCCGCCAAGCATTTCTAAAACTGAATTTATTTTATCAACTTTTTCCCATCAATATATTGTTATAAAATTAATTATAATAAAATGGTGCCAAATTTCTCGTTAAAAATTTCAAGTAAATTCGTTTTTCTATTATTTTCTTGTTTGTTTTTATTTTGAATTAAAATTTGTATATGAAATCTTAACTTTTCTTTTTTTTTTTTTTTCTAATGTTTAATAAAAATAAAGTTTTGTAAATTATTAATAGGAGTTACTTTATGTGCGACCCGCAAAAAAAAATTTAAATTTAAGTTGGCCCGTTGATTAAAAAGGTTGCTCACCCCTGCTCTAATTGGATTATAAACTTTGTCTGGTTTTTTACGGAAAATAATCTTTAAATTTCGTATTGTATGTTAGTCCTGAATCGCACAGCGAAATCATAGCCCCCCTATGGCCTCTAGACGTTCGCCCACGACTTTATTATAACGAATTAATTAATGTAATAACCTTAATTCCATATTGCAACTAATATTAATCAAACCATAATAGAAATTAATTAAAATCCTAATAAGGAGTGTGTAATAAATCACGTTAACCTAAATGTCATTTTCTTTGGCGCCTGGATTCATGTTTCTTACTTTTATCTCTATACTAAGGAGGTTTCTGTACCTGACCTGAGCTGACATTGGGCGTGAGCGTTACTTATTGTAGCTCGGCATATAATGACCTGATGTTACTACAGATAAATTTCTACAGGCGGCAGTTGCCTCCGCTATGCCGGCTTGACGAGACGATCCAGATTCACAGTGCACACTGAGCGAGTCACGGTTCCACTTGAAAATGGTGGCACTATTCCAGGCCGTCGAATGTCGAGATATAATTTTAAAAAATATATATTTTTCTAAGGACTTAGTTATTATTATTATCATGATGTTAACAGAGAATTTTCAATTATTTCTCTATCACTTCTAGTTACAATCTCAATAAAAATGTTGAGATAAAAATAGCTATTAAAACAGGCGATTTATCAATCAATATGTCAAATCCAATGTTACATGAACACTTTGTAATTTATTTGTAAACACATTAATGATAAGATAAAATACATGTCTATACGTCTTAGTCATTCTAAGACCTTTATTTCTCCACATATGTTAGTCTAGATTTTACTATAAATAATTTTCAAGGAATGGTAGGCAGACTGACGATGGTTACTAGGATTACACGTCTCCGCTCTGCCGGCTTGAGGAGTTGAATCTACACCATCCATTAAGAGTTCATGCCCCTTCCGTTATACCAAGCTAGTCCCGAAACAGAAGGCCACTTTAAAGGTGTTACGCTTAAAAGTGGTGGTACTATCTCAGGATGGTAGACTGGGGCAAATACCGTTATCACTGCCTATCAATAGCTCGGCATGTGACAACACTCCGCCTGATGTAAAGCTAGAGTGCGGTCCATGAATGGATACAACTGCTGCTACAGAGAAATTTTTCTCTAAATAGTTTAGGTTTCACTATAAATAAGATTTTAATTGATTGATCGAGTATCTTGTAGCTGTAATTTAATTATTTAGATAGATACATTGATATATGCAACTAGATGTTGTTGCTACTTTGGTCTTTATTACGTAATCGACCATCGTCTGTTTGAGCACCAAATCCAAATTAATAAATGCCATTACAGCTTTCCTTTGCTTATTATTTTTTATTACTATTATTTATTTTATTACTCTAGTCTAAAACTTTTTGCGGAAATTCACTTACATCACAATAAGTGATAAAAGGATATTTTTAGAATAACAAACATGAATACATAATTTACTATTGAGTCATACATGCGTTGGTCATTGCATAGTTGTGAGGTGTGGCTTGCGTTTACAAGTCTGCATTTTTTTATGAAAAAACCAAGCTAAGAGTTTCTTCAGACGACAGACGTCTTTTCTGATCTTAAAGAGTGGTAGGCAAAGGAGAATGCCCATTTTTGGGCCCACTAGATACCTATTAGTTTGGTAACAAAACAATATTCTAAAATAACATCTTAATTATTTATTAATTCATTTCAATTATATCAACACATCATTTACCAATCAATAGACAATGTTTAATTACATAAAAAACAGATATCATTATTATTAAAGCATTTAAAATAATAATAACCTCAAATATTGTATCAGAAAACATGTAATTACTCAATAACCCAGGTGTAAAAAATTAAAACTGATTGTATAATAATGAAGTAGATTTATTTTTCTACAAAATTAAATAAAAATCATCGACAAACTCGAGAAGAAAATTGTGGGCCCATTTTTCTTAGGCATTCTCCTTTCTTTGTGGTAGCAGTTGTTTCCGTTCATGGACCGCACTCTAGCTTGTAAACAGGAGGAGTGTTGTCATATGCCGAGCTACAATAATACTCGTAATAATATTTAGCTCATTGCATAAACAATAAAAATGCAATGTTACTGAACATAAAATATAGAAAGTGGGTGGTCATAATAACATGATTTTTAACATTATGATTCCGTTCTTGGAAAAAGTTTAAATTGTACGTGGCATTTTGACTTTCGTACTTAATTGTTTCAAACCTTATAGTTACTGAGATAATTTATTTAAAAAAATGCTTATTATGTTTTTAAATAACAGTTATGTCATATTAAATTATCGTTTTTATAATAATTACGTAGTATTTTACTTTTGAGATACAAACTGGTTGTGGGTAATCGACCCCCCCTGGACATTTTGAATGCAAACTTAGTGCGTACAAGCACTGGCCTGGAGGCTGAAATTTGATCACTGGTCTCATCGATCGTGAGTTTACGCTTCTACCGAACGCATTGCATTGTTTATACTACTATCCGAATCCAAGAAAAAAAAGGGTAAAAAATGCATGTACAAAAATTAAATAAACATAATTAAAATTACGGGCCCTAGACACGTGCCTAGGTTGCCTAGGCCTTAGTCCGCCCACGATTATGACTAATATTATTATATTAATTTTTTTTAAATAACCAGGCCAGGCCAGGCCAGGCCAAGATCATGATTTTGCGAATAAAATTATGTAAAATAAAATTAATTCGACGAAATAAATATCACCGTGAAATCAAATCTGATCCGAATCCGATTTAAAGCTCACTTCACGAAAGACCATCCGTATTGATTGCTCGTTCTGCTTCGATGTGATGGCTACTATGTTACGGTTATAATTTTCAACATTTTTTTTATTTTATCACGTCATATGACCGCACTCCGCCTGATGTTAAGCTAGAGTGCGATCCATGAACGGAGGCGATTGTTGTCAGAGGAGGGGATCTGCAGACAGCAGTCGCGTCCGCTATGCCGGCTTGATGAGATGCCTCTTCACACTGCGCTTGAAGGATCTCATGTTATAGGAAGGGGGAAAGACGTGGCTGGGAAGGTCGTTCCACAATTTGATAGAACGACAGAAGAAGGATTGCCCGAACCTTTTGGTCCGCGAGGGGATTGTTTCGACGGTGAGGCGATGCATGCAAATAATTTGAATAATCTAAAACATCTTGTCTTTTCATAAATTACTTGTCTATAAAACAATAACATAGTTACCTGTCTTTATTTGTGGCGAGCTCTATGTTTTTTATATTTATTGTTATTTTTTGTAATCATGACATTAAATCCGTTCTCGCAACGCTTGACCAGTTCGATAAGAATGCAGTTTATACCGTATGCAGTTATGAAGCACTCACTCGCATTTAATATGTAATTTACAACCAAATATTGTCGAAAATCTCGCGTGAAAGTTACCAATTAATGTAACTTTAAACTTTAAGTTATTAATTAATCTTTAAGCCTTAATTTTTCAGTTTTGAAAACAACACAGTTTTCAATAGTGTTGAAAAAAATATCTTAGCTAAAATTAAATTAAAATTAAAAAATTAAATTCTTAGCTAAACTACGCGCATCTTCTATGAACACGGTGGTAGAGTATCGTTATGGGCAGACATAAGATAAGCGTGTTCAGTGCAGGCGTAAGAAATATTGACGAAACGTTTACGGTACGCCTTATATTTATACGAATCTTCCGGGCAAGAAACAAGTGGTATTTCCTCCCACTCCCAACTAGACCTAAACAAGAAAAAGACAATATTGCGTCAAAACAAAATGTTATCACGTTTTTTACTGCAAATTGGAAGCAATTAACCACATATGGGTTGGGAGAGCAAAAAGTAAAAACTCCTACATAATTTGCGGACAGTGAACTCATAAAACTTAGATGGACTTCCTTTGTAATCTATACTTTATAAGTATTTATTTATCTCAACTCGCGCCCTGGCTCTATCGGGGTAGGCAGAGACTGACGTTTTTAACAACACAATTAATTACATTATAAAAAATATTTAACAAATTTTATTTAAAAAAAAACTACCTTAAGTTTCGATTTGTGTACAACACTATTATTTTGTAGCGAACTAAACGCATGCCAAATGCAATTCGCCACGTTTCTTAATAAAACAGACATATTATCACAAAGCACTATAATTCACTATTTAATAATACACATAAAAAACAAGTATGATTTTAGTAAAGAAAAACGACAAAAAAGACAAATAAAAAGATATGATTTTAGGCGCGAAACGGCACGCAACCGCGGCTGGCGTACACTTGTTATAAACTGATTACAATGAGGCTTGGAAGCAAACATCTACAGCCAAACCAATCATTACGATAAAATAACATAGCTTTACATCGATGGTTATGTTTAAACAATATATAGTTATATTCTTTAAAGTCGTCAATGTATATTAATTTGTTGCTATCGACAAGGAAAGGAAACGAAGATTTTTTGTTTATCTCGTTTTATATTGCACATAATTCTCAATTTGTTGTTAAATAATATCTATTTATATAAAGGAAGTATTGCGAATTTGCCAGCTCAAGGACGGTGCAGTGACCAGAGACGATAAAGATATGTCGAGATGGCTCGGTCATAATTGTGGAAATAGATGGATGAGAGGAGATTAATAAAATGGTGCGATCCCCGATTGGGCGTGTCCTTGAGTTAGAGGATAGAAGGTCCTAGGTTATTCCCTGAGGTATTCCGCCGCGAACCTGAACTAGGAGGCTGGATCCTTCTCCTCTAGTCACAATCTGCTTTAAGAGGAGACTCGAATGAGGGACCACCCTTAATCGCGTGGCGGATTTCCGCTGTTGCTTTGTTCCGAACCAAGGGCGGCGTTAGACTGCTCTTGTTTACGTTCCTTGCCGATGAAGTAGGACCTAACTATTTACTCAAGCATTTACCCACTTAAAAAAAGGAAACCTAAACGCGTAATACTAATATACGCATACGAATTTGTTAAATTCAAGACATTTTCATTTTTCCAATTTAATTTAAATGTGAGTTAAAGCAAAAGTTGGCAAGAACCAATTTATTGTTCCTTATTGGAACGATAATCATATTTATGGTAGTTGGTATTACAAATTACAATACAATTAAAGTTGTCAGTCGAATCATTAACAAATTCTAAATTGATTGTATGACCAAACACTGCTGTTTGTGCATTCTTTTGTTAGTTTGAAGTCAAGCTAAAGTACAGCAACGAACCGCACATCTCGATTAACACAGAGAAATAAATGTCTGTAAGCAGCAGTCGCCTTTGCACTGACAGGGCACACTCCTCTCGATATACCTTCCAAGCTGGGCAGTGAGACAAAGAGTGGTAGGCAGACTGATGATGGTTATTAGCCCAGTCTGTCGTTCTGGGGTAAAACCACCACTTTCATGTAACACCCGTGAAGTGACCTTGTCGCGTTTCGGGAATAGTTTGAAAGTAGCCAGGTATATCGTCAATCTGGATGGTACATGCTCGTCTCTTCAAGCCGGCGTAGTGGAGGCGACTGCTGATTGTAGAGATTTCTCGGTTTACATCAGGCGGAGTGTTATCACATGCCGAGCTACAATAAAAAAAAAATTACGGGTTGAAATTGGTGGTCGAGGTACTCTTTAGATATTTTGTTCGCTTGAATATTTATTTGTAAGTGTACAAAATAATAACCAGGCGCCTGCATGGCTAGGTTGCCTTATATGTAAAAAGAGTATATAATTTATTAAATCGTCAAGATTTTATTTTTTAATTTCACATGACTTAACACATGTTTCCTTGAATCGACCAACTTACCATATAGGGGCAGGTCAGGCGCACGCGCATGCAAATTACATGGTTTAGTTATCGGAAGTGTTAGGTTCGACAAGGTCTCTATATCTTTCAAGTTTATTTAGTGCGGAAGTCAAAATTCTGTATTATTTTCTGGCATATTTTAAAATCTCAAGTATTCACACGCTGATATATCATCCCTAGAGAATTTCAAAGTTAGTGCAGCGTGGGTTAGTATGCTTACAATCGGGAACGTGTGCGAATCTCCCAAAAATCATGGCCGGTATAGAATAGATATTGCGCTACTTAGACGATTCAATACCAAGTCCAATAGTGATGCCACGAATATTCGGCCACATTTTTTCACTATTAGGTTTGCAATATTCGGCCGAATACCGAATAGCAAACCATGAAACTCGTATATCTTTTTTTGTAATACTATTTTTTACTATTACACCCACCGAATCTCTCTTGACAATTGTACTATGGTGTAGTCAACGAAATGGTCTCGAAGTAAACTAACTCTTCTATAGACGAAGGTCGGGTATGGGCATTAATAAAAACACACATTTCACTACTGACACATTTAATACAATTCACACATAATAATGAGGTTCAAATATAAATTAAAAATCTAAAATCCAAATAATAACTAAGCATTTTAAAATAATATCGCAGCAAATATTCTTTTAGGACATTTATAAATAAAAAAGGCGGCAAAATAATGACTTTGCATTTGGGAGAGATCTTTTCGAATGTCCTAAAAGTTAGGCTAATTTACACCGTTATAAAATACTTAAGATCTTTTTCAAATGAACTACATATATTTAGTGCTAGCCCACCCCGGCCCTCGACGGGTGGAGCAAACCTTTGCACTACTTAGAGACGCCACAGCGCTTAGGATATTTCAAAATAAGGTTATGTTCACATTACACAATTCAGCGGTTCTTGTAACGAAATTACGTTGATTTATCGCCGATTTATAGCTTAGTCGGCTGGCAGACATTAGGCCTAGTATGAACAGCCTATAACGACGCTGAATTTAATAAAATAGTATTTATAACGCGGTGTAAATGAAAGCCGAAGATTAAAAAGAAAAAATCCGAAAAAATATACGTCAAAATTTTTTTAAAAATTAATTAACATCATTTAAAAAAGGAGGAATGTATCTCGTATGACGATACAAAAACAACAAAGCTTTAACTTACGCACTAAGTTGTTCTAAACAACGAAATGTAATTATGTACTACCTAATGGATAAATGCATTGAAACATGATGGAACTTTGTAACCTTTCACATATAAGTACCGGTTCTAAACATTACGGCGTTTTCTTTAGTTTTGCGCAAACATGGAAAAAAACTGCTACTGCAAACAAACTTCTACAGATAGCAGTCGTCCTCGCTATGCCGGCTTGAGGACACGAATGTATCTATCACTATCCAGATTGACAGTGCACACTCCTCTCGTTATACATGGCTACTTTGTGCGTTATACATGACCTTGTCGCGTTTCGGGAATAGTTTGAAAGTAGCCAGGTATAACGAGAGGAGTGTGCACTGTCAATCTAAGATGGTACATGCTTGTCTCCTCAAGCCGGCATAGTGGAGGCGACTGCTACCCACAGGCAGAGCTACAATAAAAAAATCAGATTTGTGCCCCATATTGTTAGGTTGTCTTTAATTATGTTAAATTAAGTGTACTTCAAAGTTTCCTCGAATGTCCAGAACCGGTAGAACCTTAAAATGGCGATGTTCATTTACACAGCCATGAACAGTTGTTTCTAACTACAAAATCCAATTGCAAGAAAATAAGTACAGTCGAGTGCAAAAATTTTATCCAATTAATAATTCATATAAAAAAAGTTATATACATATAATATTAATATTTATTGCTTTACTCCTCCGGGTAAGACTGGCACGCTAACCACCCCGCCACAGAGGCAGTACGCTGAAAAATTCTGCAAGTTACAGCTGACGTATAAACCAGGCTTTATACGTTTACACGGTGGCTCCAATCGCCATTACTGTACCGGCCTGGAGGATCCAAGGTGATAGTACTAGGAGAACACATGCGAGGGCAAAACATTCCATATGTCAATGGGCAAGGTCCAAAAAAACGAACCCATGGTGAATCGAAAACCATTTCGAGATATCACTTCAATTAGAAGTCAAAAAAAAAACAATCGAAGAGATATTTGAAAAACTGTAATGACCTTCTTCGACCTTCGGACAGTTTGACAAGATAGAATACAGAGTACCTACCAACCTAACAGTTTTGTAGATTATTTTGTTGTCTATGGTTGTCGCCTCACAAGTTTGTCAAATATCTTTTGTTCGTGTTTCCTAACAATAACAGTGTTTTATACGAATAACTATTGTAATTTTTAAAACAAAACTTATACTATAAACACAATGTTTTAATTAACAATTTGTTTGAACTTTTGACAAATGATTATTTTTTCTTCGTCATTGGCAATGGTTTAGTTCCGAACGAAACCTCAAGATAGCATATTACGATTGCAATTTTTAAAAATTAATAAAAAATGAACAAAGCAATTATAAAAGTTTTCCAGAAACACGTGTCGACTAAATTAATCTATATTATCTAAAAAATATATAAAAAGATAGCTGTCACCAGATACACCTCCCCAATTGTGATACACAAAAAGGACGCGTCAAACCGTTTTGTTCGTCTACCGGTTCAATCGACACAATGTGGATGCTTCCCCCTTCCGGTGCGGGTATTGCGGGGGTGGAGGGACGAAATAGAAATAAGGTTATGCTCTTCGGAACATTCACCATGGTATAGGCGATAGGCACGCAAGGAATTTATTCTTATTTTATTTCAATATGAATTAATTTTGAGCCAATTAGAATTGGCGTCGCGTGCAACAAATTTTCTTGCAAGAGGAGAGTGACGTAGAGTTGACTAGCATCTAATAAACTTACAAAATAATATCTATAAAACGATTCTATGGCAAACGTACTTAAACTAAATCTACAAGTGAAAGGAGAATGCCCATTCATCTAAGAGAAATAGATCCACAACTTTTTTCCTCGAGTTAAAAAAAAAATTAGTTAATTTTGTAAGAACACCAATCAGTTTGAATTTTTTTCACCCGGGTTATTGAGTAATTAGATGTTTTCTGATGCAATATTTGAAGTTATTATTGTTTTAAATGCTTTAATAATTGATTATATGTTTTTTTATGTACTTAAACATTGTCTATTGATTGGTAAACGATGTGTTTACGTGTGTAATTGAAATAAATTAATAAAAAAATTACATATTATTTTAGAATAGATAATAGTTTGGTTAACAAACTATTAGATTTGGGCCCAAAAATGGACATTGTCCTTTTAGCAGAGAAAGAGAGCAAATCATTAATAATAATTCTTATAAACAATTGCTTAAATCTTGTTCTAGGAATGTATTTATGTAAATGACATAATTTTTATATACTTAACAACCTAAATGATTACAAAGAGAAACTCAAATTAATAGACGAAAAGAAAACTAATCTACAGATTTTTTTTAAATGCTTTTACGACGACATTTCACAATTCAAAATTAAAGCGATTGAGTTTCTCTTTGCAACTAACAACAGATCAAATTCCAGCTCAAGGCTCATTCACACATCACAAAGCGGAATGTTACTTTTATGGAATGTTTAATGTCCCAAAACACGAGTGTGAACAAGCCCTAAATACATTAGATAGTACCACATTACATTACGTTATTTAAACCTACGTACTACGACTAAACAGGCTGACAGCACGGAACGTGATCTGTAGAATTTGTTCTTAAACTTATGACTAATGAGAGATTCCTATTTTCTGAGAGACGATTTGTGCTAAAGCGTTAAAACACAGATACACGCACAAAAAACACACACATTTGCGTCAAAATACACAGCACAAATTCTCAGTTGCACATGATAACGATAAGAGAAAAAGAAGCAAAGCAAAGGAGAATGCTCATTCGCCTAACAAAAATGGGCCCACAATTTTTTTTCTCGAGTTTTACGATAATTTTGTAGAAAGATAAATCTATTTTCTTGTTACTCAGTTTTAATTTTTTCACCCGGGTTATTGAGTTATTAGATGTTTTCTGATGCAATATTTGAGGTTATTATTATATTTAATGCTTTGATAATTTATTGATGATATATTTTTTTATGTAATTAAACATTGTCTATTGATTAGTGAACAATGTGTTGATACAATTAAAGTGAATTAATAAAAAATTAAGATATTATTTTAGAATACTGTTTTGTTAACAAACTATTAGGTATCAAGAGGGCCCAAAAATGGGCATTCTCCTTTAAACGGTCTTCAAAAGTGACATTTGAATTTTCGACCGTCAGATCCATTCTTAAACTGTTCGGGTTATACGTTCGTAACGTATTCCATTTTCAAAAATGATTTACATTATTTCTGTAAAAAAAGCTGCCACTATTTTTTTAATTTTACTTTTTTAAGTTAAAACTTGGCATTAGATACAAATTTTCAGGCAGAACTCTTTTTTTTTTTTGTATTTTTTATACAATATTTTTTCCTTACTAATAACTAATTTTAATTGCAGGAAAGAGCCTGCAAAATGCAAAAACTTATATACTAAACTATATCGAACAAATTCCACTTAATAACGTTCCATGCTAACTACCAGTGAACGAAATAACTTTTATAGAATAGTATATTGATAGAAAATGGCACGATAATAAATTAGGAACAAAATTGTTATAAAAAATCTTTGGTAAGATTACTTTGGTTGTTAAAATCGCCTCTTATTGACTTAAAAAGTTATTGTTCTATAGATCATTTCCCCTCGTTCACTGGTAAAAGCCGACACGTTAGTTGATATTCGATTGTCTCGAATACAACTGTTGTGTATAGAAAGAAATGTCTCGCTTGTATTTAAAAAAATAGTTTTTTAAGTTTTTTTTTTTTATATGGCGTATAACAATTTGCCAGTGTCAAAGTAAATATTTTTGCATCAAGTTAATAACATTGTGCATCGCGAGTCAATCATTCATCACACCAAACAGTCGGGTCTAAAATTGTTCCAGTAAAGTGGTAGAATCTTTACTGAAACTTCCTAGAGTTTTGCAGGGAAAATGGAAACACAGGTTCTCTTCTTTTGAATTGTTTGCCCACACTCACGCACGTTCACGAACACTTAATGGTTAATAATCCACCATTAACACTCGAAGAAACACAAGTTTAGGAAAATAATTCAAGACAGACAACATGACGTCTCAAGATGGCCGACAAAAACCCTAGTTTTTTAAGTGAAAGATACACTGGTATTTTAGGGCCGGTAATTCAACTCTTATTAAAAAAATCAGATGGTAAACTAAGATCGTCTTACTTATGACATAATAATGGTAAACTCTTAAATGTCAAATATCTTTAGACAGCGACTTATGTCACTTGAGTTAATAATTACAGACTAGGAAGCAATAAATTACCGGTCCTTAATTAATATCTATTTGAATCTAGTTTTGATCGTAACATATATCTGAATACGTATATTGGTATACATTCTGCTCGCAAAAGAGGCGGCTTTTATGTTAAAGTCTATTTACCTCGCAATTTTGACTTGACGCCTTTTGTCCAGACGATTAAGAAAGCATAAAGCGCTTCTACAATTTACAGATCGCTTTAATCAAACACACAAAGCTGCTTTATATAATAATGAACAAACGAGACATTTAATGACAAACGATTACTTATCACGACTAAAGGAATATACGCACAAATACTGCGGTACAATCTAAAGACATCGAAATGGTTAAATATATGAAAAAAGAAAAAAAAAACGCTATGTACCCGCCCCACCCGAGCTTAAAACAAATAGGAATTTTGTTTAAATTATTATTATAAAATAACAATAAGTAATTTTTTTAACGTGTCCATTTGCTAAAAATCTTCAATAAAAAAAAATAATAATACATTTTTAAAATTTAAAAAAAAACGCAGCCATTGCACTTTCGTTTTACGAATAAAAATCATACTTAGGAACTAAAATAAAATGACACGTCAAACAGGAGGTCCGAATACTAAAACGTCACCTATATTTGAAGCCGCTTAATTTTGCTTTCTCTCCCTCTCGTTTAAACGGTGAAAAAAAGAGACAAAACAAAATTAAACGGGTTTTGAGTGACGTTTGAGTATTCAGCCCCGAAATAAATAAATTTAAAGCGAATAACAAATACTCGTAATATCCAACAACACCTTAAACGTATTAATTTGGCTTTGGTATTTGGCAATATTTCTTTTCTAAAAAATATTTATTCCAAAAATCACACGGTTAACATTAAAAAAAAAAGGTGCAAACCAACTTTATATTAGGTAGGTATACAGGCTGGTTTTCCTTTCACTTCTTCGTTATTTTATTTTGAAAAATTTAAAAGTTTTATAAAGAAAAAGCATAAAGTATTGTGGATTTATCTGGGAAGGAAAGCTTTTTATATCATAGCGAAATTTTACAATAAAATCCCTGACGAAATTGTAAACTATTCGAATAAACTAATAGAAAGGGCATATTATACAATTGAGGAATACATGGCTGATACTAGTCCATGGAAGTAGTTGTTGTTGTTATTACTATTATTATTATTGACATGATAATTATTTTATTATTTATAAGTTGACAATGCCTCTTTACAGCAGCTACTATTAATTTGTTATTATTTATAAATGTTTTAAATATTTTATTGTAAATGTTGACGTACAAAAGTGCTGAAAGTCAGCCTACTTGTTGATTAAATGAATTTGAATTTGAAATACTCTTATTACCAACAAGATTTATTTCAATATCGATTGTCATTTGTTTTTTGTGGGTCCAATTCCTGGTTTGGATAAGGGACTCCGAAATTTCACTGTCTCCATAGTTTAAGGTTTCCCATACGGACCGAATTAGCCCTGCAATGTTTCTAAAAAAGACCCAAAAACCTAAACTTTAAAATTATAAAAGCTTATATAAAGTCAATATGCACCTTTTTAATTCATTTAATTTATTTAAAATGGCTGCTGTGAGACTGACATCGGAGTCACCGTCATGTTCACAGCAAGACGAAGTCATCAAAGTTGTTAATTTGTAGTCATTTCAAATAGATTAAATTAATGATAATATTGTTTAACCATTCCCGTTTGGAAACTTGACAAAAACCATATTCCATACAATCAATATACTCGTGCAGTTAAACAATGATAATCATCATCATTATCATCATTTCATCTCAATCTGAACTGTCCGAGATTTACTTACTTTTTTATACTCCGCCATACAGATAGTTTTCCAAACCAATTCGGAGATAATTACAACATTCTTTAATATAATTCTTACCAAGTTTCTATTTTACATTTCAAACTGGTAATAATGCAAATTAATAAAAAAAATATCAATTCATTATTATTCTAAATCACCGCTAAATAAGTTGTTGTGTATAATCAGACACCGCTACGTGGCAGACACGTACCAGCATAGACACAAAATTTATGCATTATCTGTGTCTATGCGAACACGCTAATATTCCTTTACTTGTATGTAAGTACGAGTATGCGTCTTCATTTTGTGTCTGTGCCGGTACGTGTCTGCCACATAGCGGTGTCTGTAGATATGAATCGAACATTAGTCAAAATGTTAGTCTAATTCCATGCAAACTTACACTGAACTTCCCATTGATACTTTGTAGTTTTTTTTTAAAGTTCAACACATTTAGAACTATTAAATGTGCGTAACAGATTCCCAGAAAGTTACGGAATATCATAAAGGCTAAAAGTTCGTTCGTTTTTTTTTTTAAATATATGTATAATTTCAGTCTGGAGTGGTGAGACTGCGGGGTGAAACTACTAACCACACTTGACTATTAAAATAATTATGTATTAATGTAGTGTTCACACTTTGAGTTGCAGCCCAGTTTTACTGATCAGATTTTAAATTTCAATAATAGTACTTAATTATAGATTCTAATAAACAAAATGGCGGCCATTTGCAGTGTTACCAGTCTAAAATATAAATATAAACTCGACAATATTAGACACTTCCTAACTACATACAACCTATAACGGACTTGGTCGCAATTTTTAATACGGTATTTTTTGATAAAATAACATAAACCATATACACATTTAATGACAATCACAATAAAAATCAACGAGTACACTTAAAACTATAATAATTCGGAATCATATTTGTTTCTATACACTTAAAACCTAAAAAATAAAATAATAAATAAATTCTATATAATAACTCCGGTCCGGTCGGGTCTCATTGAGATTATTTAGGAATTTAGACGAAATAAAAACGTGATTGTTATATGATGCCTTTCCCAGTCAATTCTCTTCTATACACATACAATACAATACAATACAATAGTCACATTCATAATATAAACATAAAATTCTAATAATTTTGAAATTTCCATGCATTAAATAAAGCTTTTAGCATTAATAAAAAAACTCAGGGTTTCCCCTTATAAAAAATCATATCTCACTTTAAGACACTAAGTGTCAAATATAGCTGCACGCGTTATACTCCTTTGACTTTAGTCTAGTAGTAGACTACAGATTATAAACAGCTGCCCTTATAAAACATGTAGGTTCGAACCTAATCCGAGAATAAATAGTAAATACTGATCTGTATCTTAGACATAAAAAAATCAATTTGAATAATAAAAATAAGTAATTTATTTTGGTTATTATAATACCATGATAAATAATAGTATTTCATTTAATATTGTCAATAATAATAAAAAAAAAAATACACAATAAGATTCTAAAAAGAGATCCATATTAAATGCAGTTTAGCTAATCTAGCTATAACTAGTCTAGCTATAAAGATAAAAAAACCTTTGGAAGGTTTATCAAAATGATAATCATTAAATGTGTACGATAAAATGGTCCTCAACTTTGAGCTTTCTTTTTAAACTTAACCGGGTTAAGTAAAACGTGAATTTTAAAAATGATATTTTAATTCGACTTTTTGAAAAACTCACAATTATTTAAGAGATTCATTGTTAAAGCAATAGTCAAACTTAAATGTTAAAATAGGGCCTGCCCATATAATTATATATTTAAAAAAAAAAATAGATACAAACTTAAAAATACAAAAAAAATAAAAATAATTGCAAGTTTTTCAATTTAAAAAAAAAATTACCCTTGATTCGCGGCATCAAAAGTTCTCAAAATCAGTCTTTCGAAAAGAACTGCGCCATTCAATGACATTGTATATTATAGCACTGCCAGTCTTCGACAAGGGATAGGACTGTCTCGCTCCCACATTCGGATACCATCGCTTCTCTCTTTCCTTTTCGAGACATCGCGAGAGACAGACATACACTTGTCATCCTTCTTAAATGCTCTTAAAAAATATAAAGAGAACACATTTTACAGTTAAAATCTTTGATATTATTTATTTAACCTCGATTCATATCTATACACTGTATGTGGCAGACACGTACCAGTAAAAAAATCACACATTTTCCTGGCAAATCCCATATCTGAGCGGACACGTTACGCTACGCCTCTATTTAAAGAATGGATATATAATTTTTTCGTATCCGTGTTGGTACGTGTCTGCCACATATGGCGTCTTTGGATATGAATAGAGCTTTAAGATCATAGTAAATAGAGATCAAAATCCTCTGCCAATACCTACCAGAAGCACGAATATAATCAAATAATATCACAGATTTAACCAAATAGCGGCTTAAAATCTATTTGTGCGTTTAACCAAAAATAAACTTAAATAATATCAGACTTTGAGTCGAGTCTCAGGATTTGATATGATTTTACTAAATCACATATTGTCTTTCACAATATTTTTCTAATAATGTAAGTTGGTATGGAATAACCAGTCGAATAAAACTTCAAAGACAGGTGATCTTACAATCCCATACCAACTTCAAATTTCAAAACTTAAAAATATGTAAAACCGCACAATCTGTTACCCGAAAACTCTCCACTGGCAGTGCTAAAACGTCATCACATATAGATTGTATGTAGTCAATTACGCTCCAAAACACGATGCAAAATAACAACACCAATATGGGAGTCGAAACACACATTACACAGAACTTGCATCGTGTACAAACGACCAGAATATTTTGTGAACAACCAATCATAGAAAATAAGTCCAGCCGTTCAGGTGCGAAGTAGAAAGGGCTACGTTTTAGGAGGTAGAAATAAATTTGTGCGTAAAAGTGGGGCGGAGTGGTGGGGCATAGCTAAAGTGACGTTCTAATGAGGCGTGGAGGTCACCGGAAACCACCCTTAGCGTGACCGCGGCCCCGGCCGTGTCTACCACGACGATAGGCTCTGGAAGAACAATAATACTTTATAACGTTAGCCTCCCTCAATAATAAATTATAATCATATTTAAACCCCTTTTTTATTGTAGCTTGGCATGTGACAACACTCCACCTGATGTAAAGCTAGAGTGCGGTCCATGAATGGAAACAACTATACTACAGAGAAAACTCTACGGGCAGCAGTCGCATGAGACGAGCATGTACCATCCAGATTAATAGTGCACCTGGCTACTTTCAAACTATTCCTGAAACACGACAAGGTCACATCACGGATGTTACATTTGAAAGTGGTGGTACTGTTCCAGGACAGCAGACTGAGCAAATAACCATTATCAGTCTGCCTACCACTCTTTAAAAGTGCCTATAGACACTGAGCGATCAAAGTACATATAATAAAGTTACATTGGTGCTGGTCAGAATTTAGTGAGGTTCAAACACGGGACTCATCGATCGTGAGTTCACGCGTCTTACCGCTAGACCACGGCCGCTCGTGATCAAATCTGTCAAGAAAACCAAACTTAAGGTGAAGAGGTGAATAAACTTGGTTCATACCTGTTCCGTCCCTTTGGTGAGGGCGGTGCTTCATCAGCCGAAGACTGTGCAGAGGGCGGCTGCGGCGGTTGTGCTGCAGCTATCTCCGCCTTAAACGCCTCACGAGCGCGAGCTGCAGACGCATTGGCTGCTGCAGCCTGGAACTGATGATTAGCAATATTTACTCGGTTGTTAGAAAATCCCTAACTGCAGTAAGATCACTACGGTGCATTAATTTTATTTTATATGCATGCTAAGGTCTAGGCAACCTAGACACGTGCCTAGGGGCCCGTAATTTTTGGGGCCCGAAAATAAGGTTTTAATGACTGAATAATAGGCCCGGAATTACAATGTTGCCCAGGGCAACATTTAGCCTTAGTCCGCCACTGTTTATATGTGATAGAATACAATACAACCCTCTACCAATATACTTATATACCTATATACTTCTTGCCTGTCCCAAAGGCAGAAGAAGCTTACGTATTTTTTTTTTATTTGCAATGTTTTTCTATTTTACATAGTTTATGTCTAGTCCAAGTTAGTAACTTACATTGGCATGATCTTCAGCAGTGGTAATAGTAAGCGGTGGTGGTCCATTATCACCTTCACCGACAACCCCACCCCTAGCCACCTGCCTAGCCAATAACTCAGCCATCTGTTTCTGCAGATCCTGTAGCATTCCATTTTTAAATTATTTTTGAAGCTTGAAGTGAGATAAGCTGTACATATATAAAAACATACCTCAAGTTCCGGAGTCAGTTCAAAGGGCTCAGCATTCAAGTACTCGGCTGGCGGAGGAGCCCTCCTCAAAACATCTCCGTCACACTCAATTGTAGAGCGGCAAATTGGGCAAGTTTGCTGTATTATATAAAAACATAAGATAGAGGCATTATTCATTTTTAAAAAGTTCAGTAGTTTGTTTCGGAAACTATAAAAATCGAATTGGAAAATAGATAAACTTATTAGATACTCTATATTTTGCTTAATAACAAATATAAGACACTTTATAGATATTGGTGTCTAATTTATTATTTGTTCCCGTGGGCGATTAAGGCGTAATATTTATGTAGAGATTTCATTAATTACATTAAACAAACCTTAAATGGGGGCTCCTGCAGCCGTTGCCAATGAGGCAATTTATCAAGCTCCTCATTATAGTTCTTCTCCCCAAAATACACATGTCTTCCAAGACAATAGCTATGGAAATAGTGATAACACTTGGTCTTCGAGAAGACATCATGCTCAGCAAAGTCGTTCAGGCATATCGCACATTGTCCATTCGGGAGGTTGCTCTTTGTAAGATTTTCACGGATCAACTATAAATGAAAAGAGATTTTGTAGAAAATGTATTGTTGTGCAAATGCAACAATGTAATAAAATATAGCTCACCTCAATCAGTTCGAACACTACAGGCTGACCCAATAAGACTTCAAGCTTCTCTTTAATTTGTGCATAAATATTTTCCACCATAGAGTCACCTAAACCTCTTGCGCTCTTCAGAACCACTTCAGGACTGCGGTCCGGGTAATCCGGGCATAAAACAACCTCCAAAGTGATACAAACATACTGTTGTTCAACATCGTTACCAGTCGAAGGGTAAACGACTGTTTCTATACAGTTGGGACGATCATTAACATATTTAATATCAACGTCGTGCAGCAAAATAGCCTCCAAGGCCGCTACTTCATCGCTCACACTAAAAAACGACATTAATCATTCATGAAACTCATTGAATTTACTTAGAAAACTACAAAATTGATATCAAAACATAAAACTCACCGCTCATCCACTAAAGCCGACATCGTAACTGGGAATAGAGGGACCGGGAGCTCAGAATCTATTGTGTAAGTGCATTTACCCGGGGATCTGGGCCCGAGCAAGCGCAGTGCAGATCTTGCAGCTAAACAGCTGGCTGTGATTCTGCAAAATTTACAAAAATCAATCGAGCTACAAATCTTCAAGCATTTATAAGGAATGCTATGTGAAAATATCTGAGCTTCGACATGCTAGTTGAGTATAAAAGGTTGATGCAAAAACATACTTTTGTCAGATATTTCTGAAGTAATTTGTAAAATACACCAAAATGAAAACAGAAAATAATTATTTGTTATAATATGAAGCATCTTTATCAATAATAACATACTTTATAAACACATCTCAAAATGTCAAAGTACGGATGTTTATCATTTTAATGATTACTATTTATGTATACAAACGTATGAGATAAAATACAAAATGTTCGCTTTGAATGACGTTTCTTATTAATATTTATTAATTTTAAGACTACAATTGTGGTCTTTGTGTTTGTAAATTTAAGACTGATGTTTAAATCGATCTGTAATTGTTTGTCACAGAACCGGATGCTAGCAAAGGCGGAATAATTGAATAATAATCATTGCAACCAATGATCGAAAAGAAATAGGTCCTAAACATATTATTTTAGTGGAGCAGCAATGCATATTTTCAATGTTTATGGAATAGTTATTATTCTATGAACTGCTGAAAATAATGTCGTGACTTCGTCGTCACCGTGTCGTCAGATACTTTGTGTATAGTTTGTGATAGTAAAATAAAAGGTCAAAAATTATGGTCTGAAAAAAAAACAAGATTCAATTTATCTTTAGGCAATACTTAGTAGGTGCTATTTTTAGTCTATAAAAGGTCTGTTCATGCTTCAGGGGCTGAGTGCATAATGCAGAAAAAATTATAAACCAGACTGTGTACGTTTTTGGCTTTTAACGCAATAGATTGTCAGCTAACTTGCAAGCAAAGTCACAGGACTGCGGGACTTCGAACGGCGGATATTCTAATTGAATCTTGTTTATCAATTTGTTCTCTTTGATTATAAATTATATAAATGTCACATTGAAGTTAGAATTTTAAAAATTGTAATTAGATATAGATTCAGTTAGTACTTCAATCTAGTACTTACCTCTGCCTACCTTAATTTAATAGGGGGATTTAAGCTTAAAAAGACGATTTTCTTTTTCGCTGAGAAATAAAAGTTGCAGTTGTTTCAATAATAGACAAAACAAGACATTATTGGAATTATTTGTTTCTTATAAGAATAATAGCAATCTATAATAATATTTATCTTTATTACATCAAATTTTGAAGAAAATATTGCAAAAGCTAATGTTAAATAAAGTTTAAAATATATTAATATAAAGTTTTTATGCCACTCCTATCGCATTTACTGCAAACTTTGCGGTCATCGTGGTCGAGGCGAGAAGCATCTGAAATAATCGAAATAAACACAAGTAGGTATGCCCCCTAAAATCTTTTGTTTTAGTTAAAACATGGTTGCGCAAAAACTAGTCTTAATAACTACTGGAAAGTAGTATTATTTTTATCTTGTCTCCCCAGTTCCCTCTCTAAAAGTAATAATAATGAATTTCGGTCTTGATTATTTTATAATATAAAACAGCTACTTATTTATAATTATTTATTTTTGTTAATGATTTTGTTAGTTACAAAATGGTGATAAATAAAATGCAAAACATAAGTAATATTCCATAGTATAAAGTCCGTTTCCTTAATTGTAAACCACAAATAGGGAAAAAATTGTTCTATAATACCTAAATTATCAAAAAATCCTGTTGTAACGTACTCCACGTCTCCATCACTCTGGAATTAAAGGGAGATCAGGGTATTTTAACACCAAATTTAATTATATGGCGTTTTACATAGACAATCAATTTAATATAAGAATCATGTCGGCCTTTGCAGCGTATTTTTTTACACGCCAGTCTGTACGCGGAGTTCCTGAGTTCGAATTTATGTCAAAAAAAATTGTTGAATGATTAAAATATTGTTTGTTTGTTGTCCTTATATACATAAGTCGTAGCACGGGTTCATGGTTCATACCTATAATTATTATATGTATTATTATGATTATTAATAAAAGAAATAAAGTTCTTGGCCCAGATCTATCACAGTTTGTTTATAAAAATAGGTAAAAGGCACTAATTACTGGTAATACTTACCTATTGTGGTAAAGTTCCCCTACTTCCCCCTAAATATAGTTCTAAATACGCACAAAATAATGATTCATTTAGTTTGTTTTAATTTTAATGAACGTCGTTTACTTTATATTGCAATTACTCTAAATAATGTATTTGTTTTTATTGATTTTATTTTCTAAGTCTATAATTTTGTTAGTTAACAGTGAAAAAGTTATAGTGCCAACATGCTGTCCAGATAATCAGATCGTCGATGGCAAAGTCTGTATTCCTTACGAAGGGCGTAAAAATTTAGATTTTTCTAAGCTAAGGATTTACGATCAATATTATTATCCGACTGAGAAAAGTTTTGAAAATGATTTTTCTCCACGTGTCTTCAATGCGTCTTTTATTTCTGATCCAAATGTTATTAATATTGATGTATTAACAAAGGGACATAGTAATTTAAATTATTATTTGATTGAGGTAAGTTTTTTTTTTATTGTAGCTCGGCATGTGACACAGTCCGCCTGATGTAAAGCTAGAGTTCGGTCCATGTATGGAAACAACTGCTACTACAGAGAAACCTGAAGACGAGAATGTACCATCTTAGATTGACAGTGCACACTCCTCTCGTTATACCTGGCTACTTTCAAACTATTCCCGAAACGCGACAAAGTCATTTTACGGGTGTTACATTCGAAAGTGGTGGTACTACCCCAGGACGGCAGACTGGACAAATAACCATCATCAGTCTGCCTACCACTCTTTAATAGTGCCTATAGGCACTGAGCGACCAAAGTACATAAACTCAGCGTCAAAAAAATCGCACCTCCGCGAAAATAACTTTCAAGCGTTATTAGCCCTTAAAACACACATGTACCTCTGCGAATTTTGGGTGTCATTTAAAAACCCAATAAATAAGCTGAAAAATAAAATACATTTTATTTCATTAAAAAAAAGTTTGATATCACAAATTGGCTTTAAAAAAAATACAATATTGCTCCTCAAAAGTGTCACAAGTTGCGCAACCTCGTGGGGTATAAAAGAGTCAGTACAGTACTGGACAGGTCATTCGCTGTCCAATCCTTGAAACGTCCAAAACTTGAACGCACGGGAAGATCAGAAAAAACATGGATACCACTGCCGCTGAAGCTGCCCAAGTGATTTCACTGCTGCAATCAGGGATGCGGCAGTGTGATGTCACCCGCCAATTAAACATGAGCCGTTTTTCGGTTCGAAGAGTCTACCAGCGGTTCTTGGAGACCGGTGGCTATGTCCGGAGGCATGGATCTGGTAGACGTCGCTGCACCTCGGATAGAGACGATCGATTCATCGTTTCGACTTCTTTGAGAAATCGGTTCTCTAATGCTGTCGAGTTGCAACAGCAGCTCCAGGCAACTCGAAGAACAACTGTGAGCATCTCAACGGTTAGACAAAGACTTAGAGAGAAAAAGATAGCGTCTCATAGAGCTGCTACGGGTCCAAAGTTGACCGCAGAACATCGGCGAGCCCGCTTGCAATTTGCACACGATCATGTTAATTGGTCCCTTGAACAGTGGAGAGCTGTTCTCTTTTCAGACAAAACGAGAGTGTGCCTTTTCTGCAATGATAGACGCAGAAGAGTGTACAGAAGGCAAGGGGAATGTTTCGCTCAAGCCTGCATTCAGGAGACTGTAGGATATGGGGGCGGTTCCTGTATGTACTGGGGCGGCATGTCAGCCGACGGCAAAACCGACCTTGTTTGCGTCTCTCGTACTGGAGGTGTTCGCGGGCAAGGGTCGCTGACATCACAGAGATCCTTAAAGAGCATTTGGTCCCCTATGCCGGTTTTGTAGACGAGGGGCTCACATTAATGCACGATAACGCTCGCGCTCACACTGCAGCAATTGTGCGCGAATACATTCAAGAGGTTGGGATTTCTATAATGCAGTGGCCAGCGTGAAGTCCAGACCTGAACCCGATAGAGCACCTCTGGGACCGGTTAAAATGTAGGGTTCGGTCTCGTTATCCCGCTCCAACGACTCTCCAGGAGCTCGAAGAGGCAGTTATTGAAGAATGGGCCAGGATCCCCCAAGAAGACCTACTAAAATTGGTAAGATCCATGAGGGGGCGTATGGAAGCCGTCATCAGGGCAAGAGGCGGTAACACTAGGTTTTAAGTTAGTTTTAAGCAACTTTTTGTAACTTTTTTGTGTAAATAACCTGTTTTTAATTAGGGCTTAATTAAGGATTTTTTTTGTTTTGTAAACTTTATTTTTTTTTTTATTAAATAAAAAGATTCTTAAAAATTATTGCGTTGGTTTTTAGTACTCTGTTTTGTTACCTTTCAAATGATATCCAACACTACCCTTATCACTGATTCTAAATAAGTTTTAAAGGTCCTTGAAGTCAATTGTTCAAAAGGTGCGATTTTTTTGACGTCGAGTTTATAACAAAGTTACATTGGTACCGGTCAGAATTAGCGAGGTTCGAACACGGGTCTCATCGATCGTGAGTTCACGTGTCTTACCGCTAGACCACGGCCGCTTTTGTTTTAGCGTTTTAGATATGTTTTAGTTAAATTAAAGGATTTAAATTATACATAATCTTTAATAATAGATCAACCGACAAACTTATAAACCGTTTACTATTAGATGGTGCAACGCGGGTGGTGTAAAAAGGTAACTGTTAAAGTTATCGTAGAATGTAACAGTCAAAGTAACTTTAACGGGCTTTTTGGTGGAATTACTATGGTGACTTACAGTCGTATGTGACCGTGGTCTCCTACAAATTAATACGGCAAAGTAATACCGTCTGCCACGTCCGCACCTTTGATCTCATCCATCGTTCCTTAATGAGCATTTATTCCCATTTATATTAAACAAATATTTATTTACAGGACGGTTCATTATATGTAGAGACCCCAAATGCTTACGAAAGATGGTCGAAAGTAGAAAATCATACCTTTTGTATAGGCCATTACATATTTGGCACTATGAATGAAACACAGCCGGGGTTTTGGATGTTTATGGAAAATGAGGAACCGATGGATCAAAATCCAATTTTAACTATTAGTGGTTCGTGTGAAATATTAACTATTTTAATTACCTTAGGCAGCGCCGGATTTAAACTTCGGCGGCCCATAGGCAGAGCATGTTGTGGAGGCCCTCAAATCGTTTGTGGTTAACTGCTGAAAGTTTCTATCAAGGTCAAGGTAAAGAAGAGAACAACTAAATAAGTTGGCTAACACAAAAATTTTTGTTTCTACTGAACCTTTATCGATTTAATTTTTTTGTGGTGTGGTGGCGGCCCATAGGCGACTGCCTATGTTGCCTATGCTTAAATCCGGCACTGACCTCAGGCCATTGCAATGACCAGAGTGGTCATTGTGGATTAGTGATAGAAGGCATGAACCCACGGTCGATAAGACCAGTGTTCAAATCTAGCTGAACGGTACGAATGTAACATTACATGATCTAAATGATGTAAACTACTTCCGGTTCACGGGATTGGTGTGAACATAACGAGAAGCGTTATGCGTATTCTGATAATTCTATGGCGAAACAAATTGAGTATAGTAGACATTAAATTAATAATTAAAGTTACCTAATTACCTTTTTTTTTCGTTATTTACAAAGTTTAGCTTTACACCATTAAACCACAATGGTTTGTTGACATACGCCGCTCTGAATAGAATCGGTATATCGGAGGCGACTGCTGCTTGCTGATATTTTCTCTGTAGTAGCAGTTGCCTTCGCTTATAAATTCCTTCTAGTTTTATGTCAGACCCAGTATGAGTATTGTTGCTTTAAATCACTTAATGCTCCGTTTTGATGACTAAAATTACGTATACACTAACTTTGAAACGCAATAAACTTTGTTCATTTTAATTTTCAGCCATGTACCTGTCATCCTTTTTCTTCGTCTTAGTATTACTTGTTTACTCTTTATTGCCTGAATTAAGAAACCTTCACGGTAAGGTTTTAATGGCGTACGTAGCTAGTATGCTAGCTGCTTTCATAAGTTTAGCCACGTTACAACTACTGACATTATTTGAGCAGAATACAGTTGATATTTGCCTAACTTTTAGTAAGTATAAGGATTGTTAAATTATGTTCAAACCTCACTAAATTGTGACCGGTACCAATGTAACTATATTATATGTATCACTCAGTGCCTATAGCACTATTAAAGAGTGGTAGGCAGACTGATGATGGTTATTAGCTCAGTCTGCCGTCTTGAGGTAGTACTACCACTTTCGAATGTAACACCCGTGAAGTGATCTTGTCGCGTTTCGGGAACAGTTTGGAAGTAACCAAGTAACTTGTCGTCTTCGTTCCTAGACCGCACTCTAGCTTTACATCAGGCGGAGTTACAATTTAGAAAATACTCCGCCGTTGGCGTCTTACGTGTTCGTAACGAAATTTCTCTATTCTATCATACTATCGGCAGCCTTGCCAATTACTGAGATGAGACGTTATACATTGCTGGTTTTTTACCGCCCTACAAATCTAACAAATTCTAAAAAATCATTAAAAAAAACTGATAAATAAAATACAAAATGGTTATTAATTGGAGTAGTATCACCACTGTCAAGTGAAGTGACTTAGTTGACTTTTTAGATCAACTTTGTAGTCGGCTATAGCAAGGGGAGTGTGCTCTGGTGCATATTCATCTGCTTTAGTATGCATTTGTGTAATATAATTAAAAATAATTTCAGCTTTCAAAACATATTACTTCTTCTTGGCCAGTTTTTGTTGGATGAATATTATGTCTTTTGATATATGGTGGACTTTCAGGTAAGATATTAAAGTTAATTTTAAATAATATCGTTATAATGCAACTAGGCATACATTACCCAGTTGCCTGGTATCAAGTCAAATTAAAAAAACAATAATTGGAAGCACACTCGTGTCGCGTTTCGGAAACAGTTTAGAAGCAGCCAGGTATAACGAGGGGTAACTTCTCAATCTGTCATAGAGGAGGCGACTGCTGCCTGTAGAAAGGAGAATGCCCATTTTTGGACCCACTTGATACCTAATAGTTTGATAACAAAACCATATTCTAACAAATATCTTATTTTTTTATTAATTTATTTCAATTATATGAACCCATCATTTACCAATCAATAGACAATGTTTAATTACATAAAAAACAGATATCTTTAATTATTAAAGCATTAAAACTAATAATAACCTCAAATATTGCATCAGAAAACATCTAATTACTCAATAACCCGGGTGAAAAAATTAAAACTGGTTGGTAATAAGGAAGAAAATTTATTTTTCTACAAAATTAACAAAAAAACATCGATAGGTACACTCGAGAAAATTATTGTGGGCCAATTTTTCTTAGGCGAATGGGCATTCTCCTTTATCCGTAATAAGTTGTTTCCATTCATATACCGCACTCTAGTTTTATGTACTTACTTAGCTCACGCCTTGTTCCCACTGGGGTAGGCAGAAACTATGGAGCGCCAGCGACTCCTCTCTCTACATACCACTTTCGCTTCGACCACATCCATTACTCCCCTCATGCATGCACGTCGGTTGAGGGTCCGATCTGACTGAGAAAGGTCTTCCTAGGGCGCCCCCTTCCGACACTGCCATCCACTTTCGCACAATAGATCTTTTTAGTTAATCTCCTTTCATCCATCCTTTTCAAATGACCGAACCATCTTAGCATTCCACTTTGCTCACAATACTGTCCTTGAGCTCGCAGCGATTTCTTATAACACTGTTTGGGATTCGGAGGATACTCCACACATACTTCTTAGCGATCGCATTTCTACCGCGTTTATTCGACTTTCATTCTTCCTCTGCCACACCCAGCTCTCACTACCATACATCAAAGCGGGCACTAACACCCCATTGTGAATCGCCAGACGTGCCTTTCTTGGTACAATCTGACTGCTCACAACAGAGCGTAAAGCCAGTGCCAGATTAAGCCAGCGTAGCAAATTCTGTCAAGGGGCCCTTGGTTTGGTTTAGGTTCTCAAGTTTAGGGTATTAAATAAGTGGAAGTGAAGCATAGCCTAAGGCGGTTTGCGTTTAAGGCATTTAACGCTCCTATTTAAATTAATATTTTTATATTACGGTCAGACAGGCGTTGGAGCGCGGGGCCCCCAAATTCGCGGGGCCCGTAGCATTTGCTACTCTTGCTACGTGGCTAATCCGGCACTGCGTAGAGCCCTAGTTTTATGTGCCTACAATAAATAAAGAAATATGTTTTCCTTTTCAGAGGTTACGCTAAAGCCAGACCAATTCACCGTAGAGGCGAATTATTCAAGTTTCTAGTATATTGCTGTTATGCATTTGGTTTACCTTTTATAATGACTGTGGCGCTAATTGTCCTCAACAGTATGGACCTGAGTCATATACCGTGGTTTATTACTCCGAAAATATTGGATTTTTCATGCTTTTTGTATGGTAAGAAGAATTAGAGTGCGGTTCATGAACGGAAACAACTGCTACCACAGAAAAATGTCTGCAAGCAACAGTCGTCTCCGCCATGCCGGTGCATAATCGATTGATAGGCACAATTCCCACTGTTCCCGAAACGCGACAAGGTCACTTCACGAGTGTTTTGTTTTATTGTAGCTTGACATACGACAACACTCCGCCTGATGAAAAGCTAAAGTGCGGTCCATGAATGGAAACAACTGCTACTACAGATAAATCTGTGGGGGCAGCAGTCGCCTCCACTATGCCGGCTTGAGGAGACGAGCAATTACTATCTAGATTGACAGTGTACACTCCTCTTGTTATACCTAGCTACTTTCAAACTATTCCCGAAACGCGAATAGTTTGAAACCACGTTTATGTTCTCCGTCAGTTAGTATTTGACTTAACGGCAACATTGTCAAATTGTTTAAAGCGGCCTACGGTTTTTTTATGTCAGATGTAAAAAGTTTGCTTCTCTATATCTATGGTTTTATTTAATTTAATTATAATTAATTCTTGACATTTCAGGTGGACAAAGATTTTTATATTTATACGTACCAATGTTAATAATGTTATCAGTTAACTGGGTATTGTTTTTAATGACCGCATTCAATATTTGGAGACTACACAGGGCAACAGCTGTGCTTAATAAATTGGGGAACAGGGCTCATCGATCACAACAACAGAGGTAAGCATTATTACTTGATTCTCCTTTGTTTCTATCCATTGTTTCTAGCAAACTCATTGCCCCTTCGGAAATAACGTTCAAAAACCATAAAAACCTTCAGGGCATCCAGTTGCCTTAGTCAGGTTGCCACTGTTAACCTGAGTATAACGGGGAAAACTGCTGCATCAGCAGTTGTCTTCGTTTAGGGACCATACACTAGCAAATAGAAAAAAATTAAATCAAATGCAAGAAGAGAATTGTATAATACAGGGCTTCTTAAGCTTTTTTATGATTGTGAGTTTCCTGGCGACCCCATATAAATATAAAAGAAAGATAAATAAATATTTTTTGATGATTCATTTATTAGGTAACAATATATACATATGAAAATATATATTTTTATAATTCGTTTAGAAACATACAAAAATCTAAAATTAAAAATTGCACAAAAAGTTGTAAAATTGTATTTATTATACTTACAAAAATGATATGCCCTATTTTTCATCAAAATTGCATTTTTTGCAATAACATAAATAAAAAGGAATTCTGACCGTCTTAAATACACATCTACAATAGATGTTATAAAATCGTGTATTTAAATATTTAACATTAAAATCTCTCGCGACCCCAAAATTTTGCTACGCGACCCTATTTGGGGTCGCGACCCATAGTTTAAGAAGGCCTGGTATAATTCAATAAATTATTTTATTTATTTTCTTATATACTTTCAGATTTGGTCTCTACTTAAAACTGTCAGTTGTAATGGGCATTAATTGGGTATTAGAGGTGTTAAGTTTATTAAAACCACAGAATGCTTTTTGGAAAGTAACTGATTCATACAATTTACTTATCGGTTGTTTCATTTTTGTTATTTTCATATGCAAAAGAAAAATCTTCAATATGCTCAAGAAAAGGTATTTTTATTTTATTTTACTATCTTCAAGTGACGTCATAAAAGTTACAGAACCCCAACCTATTTAAATCAAAAATAAACCCCCATCTTTCCAGGTTTACAGAAGGCACTGCTGGTACATCCAAGGTCTGGAGAAGCAGTCAGCGTTCAGCCAGATCTACAGATAGTGATATTACAAATGATGCTTCCTTACAAATCTCTACGAGTCCTAAGGGTTATTAGATAGAGTTTATAGTGATTTAAAATAACACAGATGTAAAAAGACAAAGCAATCCCGCGAACCTGAAAAAGTACATAAGTACATCATACTGATGCGGTAGATTATTACATATATATTTATACATATATATTACATACATAATTATGGTTGTTGAAAAACAAAAAACATGAATGAAATATCAAAAACAAGCAATGTGGGGTTAGTGGGCGATTCGCAGACAATAAGTTTTTTGTAATAAAGTGAAGAAGAAAAGCTTAATTACATTCTATCACAAACATATCTCAAAATCAAGGGCTTGTAATGTATACAGCTGGTGTCGCAACGGCCTCTTATCTCGTTCGTTAAATATAACACAAAATAAAAAAATAAAAAATGTAGGTACTGATTTTATCGCTAATGTAGCTGTGGTTAAAGGATTACTATGAGTCTTTTTACAACCTGTACACGTAGAAATGGTCAATGTTAAAAAGAAAACAATATTAGAAAGAAAGTGACAAAAGAAAAATCAAAACTTTTTTTAAATAACCAATTTAATACGATACACAGAACATTAAATACAACATACTTATTATATAAGTAAAAAAATGTAAAGAAAAACTAGATATAGATTTTATTATTTTTATTTTCTAGTGAGGTAATGATTGAAGCTTACTTTAATTAACTGAGAATCAAATTCGTTGTTCTTAAACCTTATTATTATGTACTTTAAAGACTAGATTACCTAATTATAATAAGATCAAGAAGAGAATCTATTACAATCTATCTACAAGCCCTTTTAAAAAAGACATCCCTTATGAAGTTACCGTTTTGTACAAAATGGTCAGTACTGCAGACGGTAATGTCATAGATTAAAATAAAAAGACCTATTTTTGTTTAGCGCTACAAAAATGTATCATGTAGTCCAGTCATAAATTCATCGTCCAGTAATTGGCAACCTCCGTCTAATTTAGGAGTGAACGTATAATAATAATAATATTGAAATAAACTGAACTATAAATATTGAACTACCGAAGCTCCACATACACACCACAAAAAAGTTTTTATTTCACATAAAATCGAAGCTTTTAGCAAAAGAGCGTGAAATCGCTTTGAAAATGTCCACTAAGCGCTAGCATATATTATACAGGACCTTAGAAATGGAATTGGAATGAAGACATTCAAAAATCTCATTAAATATTCCTTAAATTAAATTATAATAAGAAATATTTGGTGTTTTTTTTACTAACTAAACTTTTTTTCATGAAAAAGGATGGTTGTTTATCACTTAAAAATAAACTACAATTAATTAATAATTAAATAATTAATAAATAATAACTAAATAATTAAAAGTAAACAATTTTAAATGCGAATGTGACAAAATAATGAAATATATTTTACAATTCTTCGTCCATGGTCGTTCTGGCCCGCCACTCGCGGATCTATATGCCATGTCCATGAATGTTTGAGTTCTCATATCAATCTATATGCCACTCTTTTCTTAAACCTACTTACACAAATTTATATACAGTAATCTTATTATCTAATGAGGATACTTAAAATTATGTTTCACAACGTTTTAATGGAATTTTCTAGATTCTTATTTAGAGAATTTAATATTTCCCATTCGTACGTCATCACGACTAGATATAGTTCTACTGGATATTGTTGTATGAGTTCGGGACATTGTCGGCTCTCCCTTCATTTGTTTATACCTTAAAACATTAAAAATAATTAATTAAATTAATACACGTGCTCTTTTAATTATAATGATTATTAGGTATTATTGCGTTTTGTTTTAATTCATTGAATCCGAAGTTCTGATATTGCGGAAAAAGTCCGAGAAAATAAATAATCGGGGTAGGTTCATTACTTTTAAAAAAATATATATGTAATATCAAACAGCAATATTTACGATCTTCGTGGAATAGAAAATTAATAGAAATTAATCTATACGATTCAAATCTACCACTACATATTCGAGAATTGCTCTCCAGACTGTAGCGTAATTTAATACTAAAACAGATATAGCTTTTAAAATCTCAGAATTTGTTTAAAAATATATAACCGATGTTTTATTTTGTTTTGTTATAATTATTGCAATACACATAAATTATAAGTATCAAAGCTAAAACAATTGTCGGAAAACAAGTGCAATATCATTGTCATTTTTTTTATAGCAATTAGTAATCAAGAAAAAAAAATCAAGGTTATAAATTATGTTAAAGAAACACGCAAACTCGTTATATTTTTATATTATTTAAACATGTTATAAAATGTCAGTACCGCCACTAATTATGGTTATTAACACAACCTACAATCCCAGGGTAGTATCACCACTTTTCGACTTCGAAATTGAGTAGCCTGGCATTATGATATGGTAGACCCTGCATGGTGCGCCTGTCTCATCAGAGAGACTACTGTCTTTTCTAATGCCTCCAAGACTAGCTCAGTGCCTTGGCCCAATGTATGAAGCTCCTAACTAACGGCAAAAAAAACGTAAATAAGTATTGGAACGTGGCTTAAGGTAGCAGCTGTCTCCGTTCATGGACCGTACTCAACCTTAATATTAGGCGGAGCGTGGTCGCATGCCAGGTTACTTTAAAAAAAATACATTGGTACAAATCTCTGAAACAGACTTTTGGAGACAACCCTAATGTCTCATTCACAACGAGTATCCAAGCCTGGGCTTTTAACCGTTTTAGTTTTGTTTGTTCACTTTATTTTTATTAACATCACAACGCATGCTAAAATTGTTAAAATATTTATTAGGAATTCACTCATTTTCTTTAAATAAACATTAAGTTGTTAGCTGGTTAATAACCACGCCATGTGCATAGAAATGACATCTAACCTAACTGTGATGTTAAATTCTCAAAACTTATCTTCTGATTTTCTTCACTAAACTTTTAATTATTGTATTTTTTAAATTGTATTAAAAGTTTGTTGTTTTCAAACTGTCATTATCAGAACAAATACTTCTTATAGTGTCGAGACTGGCTCTCTGTTGTGAACCATTTACTAGAAATTTTAATTTTCTATGACTCACAGGTTGTCCATGACTCGGCTGTGGA
Organism: Tinea pellionella; assembly: GCA_948150575.1. Lineage (NCBI taxonomy): Eukaryota > Metazoa > Arthropoda > Insecta > Lepidoptera > Tineidae > Tinea > Tinea pellionella. The sequence continues at coordinate 6,729,645 of OX411258.1, forward strand.
CAGTCTTCATGTGGAAATGTTTCTAATAGCCTGCGCAATGTTAGAAAAAAACAACAAATGAAGAATTCTTTTTTTATAATGGCAGAGGAGGTGGAGGTCCATGAAGGCTGACGATCTGAGAACTGCGGTCACTAAGTATGTAATTAGCAATATTTATCTAGTATAATTGCAAAGTTTAAATTTTTAAATAAATGTATAGACAGAATAATCATTTAAAAACTTCATAATATTTAGGAATATTTTTTTTAATTATTATTTATTTATTTATTTTTTTTATTTTATTTTTTTTATATTTTATTTATATTATTTATTATCACGTATATTTATATAAATTTTAATCTGGCGTATTGAAAGCTTTGCAGCTCTGGTAGTCATGGTGAGCCTGATCTTTTAATCAATAATACTAAAAAAAATAGCTACCTCTTTTTCATAAGCCGTAATATTTTCTTCTTGCAAACGAAAATTATGAAAATTGTTAACCCAATGAGCACATTGTAGGCATCCGTGTATCTCCAAAACTCTTTAGGTTCGGGGTAGAGAGCGCTAAACACTTCTAATAGCCAATTTATACCCATTATTAAAAATAGTTTTAGGCAGAGAATGAATCTGAAAATTTCGTGTTGCCTTAATTTTCTAATTTAAAAAAGTACCATTTATGACGTCTTTAACGATGATTGCATTATAGTAATAACATAAAACAACAGTAAAAAAAGTATTAAGATAATTATGGTTTTGTTTTGACCAATTTTTATATTGTGATCACACTCCGCATTAAGCTAGAGTGAACAAAAACAACTGCTACCACAGAAAAAGGTCTGTAGGCAGCACTCGTCTCTGCTATGCCGGTTTGAGGATACGAATAACCTGAATCCTTCCCAAAACGTGGCTAGATCACTTCATGGGTCTTAAATTTATATTGAAGTTCAGAACAGCTGACTGAGCTGATAATCATCATCAATCTGCCCACCGCTCTTTTAATTAGGTTAAAAGGTACCGGTCAGAATTTTTGCGAGATTTGAACACGGGCCACTCAATCGTGAGTCCACGTCGCTTTAAATGTAATATGCTAGCCTCTCAAGAGGAGAAGGTCATTTGTCAATAAAAATATACAAAAGGTCATTTATTTTTTACCTCTGTTTATCGTTTCGGTGTTGATCATGCGTTGCACTTTCCTTCGACTTAAGAACGGCAGTTTCTCTATTGATTTTTGAAATTCTCAGCATAGTTAGAATGAAAAATGTCGTGTTGAGCAGACAGAGTATTATTATTGGTCCATACAAGTATATTAGTTTGCTGACACCTAAAAAAGAAGAACATGTATGTGTATGATGTCTGCTTCGTATACATACGTCGGGCGTGTTAGGCCTGGCATTCATTAAAGAAGAATCGAATCGCATTTCCTCAGCTCTACCGATACGTGACATACAGTTTATGCTGTTCATCCCTGTGGGACACGCTAGATATGAATACGCCTTTAAGTATATATTCTTTCTTTTCTGTTTTTACTGGTACGTATTTACCACGCAACAGTGGCTTACACGAATCGCACTATATTGCATTCAGATTAAAGCTTTATTTTCAATGCTATTCTGTAATATTTATATTTACAGCAATGCATTTGGTCTTCCGATAAATTTTCAAGCCAAAAAATCTATATTTGGTACAGAATATTATGTCTGCGAAAAAAGGATTTTGGCCCACTGTGCGTCGACTCGCTCCCATAACGCCACAGTAGATGTTATGCATCAAAAATAAATAATAAAATTACTTACCGTATAAAAAGCATCCCTGATGTTGTAACAATGGCAATAAAGGATGAGGAGGTAATCCGGAAAATTCTAGAGAAATCAACAAAATTGTAAGAGCTGTTGGAACTCCAAACGCATAGATTGAATACACATGGAATCTTCCTTGACTTGACAGTTTTTCAAGGGAAAGCCCTCTTTTTCCACTGAAAAATGAAAAAAGGAAATGAAAATAATAACAATTGCAGCACTTTCCTCATGATCACCTAAACGAGTGCTATTAATCTATTGGTTATATCCAGGCTATAGGGTTTTTATTCGCAGTACGCTACCTTTCATCTCCTTTTCAATATATTTAGATTTAGACTCGAAATTGTGTTGAATGAATAGTGGTACTAGATATAAATTTCGTAAGGGAAATTAGTAATGCTGTACTGCACAATAATTTTCTCCTACATTTCTTTCCTTCACTGATTTCAGTATCACAGAAAAAAAAACAATAATAATAATTATTTAATGCACAAATAAATGTTGCTTATGCTTGCCATTAGGCATTTTCTCCCAGATAACCATTGGGAGATGAAACAACCGCTACCACAGAAATGTCTACAGACATCAGTCGTCTCCGCTATGCTAGGTTAAAGAGACGAACGTGCACCATCCTGATTAAGAACTGGTTATACGCTGTAAACCTTGCTCGTCCCGCACTGATTTATTAGGCGACTGAGAGGTTGCAGAGCGATTGTGTGTCGATTTATGTAAAAAAATTAATGAAAATAAATTGAAAAGTTATTTGAAAAAATAAACCGAAGATTCCTTAGATATTGTATTGTCTAATATCATGATGAAAATAAAAAAACCTAGCTATTAATAGTTTAGGAGAAAAATGGTTTTATATTTCTAAAACAGGGATTACTTTGCATGAATATTAATGATATTTAAAACTATTTTTTATATTTTTTTAAATTAAGATGACATGTTTTTGTATAACATATAACATTGATTAACATATATTTTTTTAAAGATAATTTCGTTACGAGTTATGGAGAAAAAAGGTTTTAATCCCCTTCAGTACCAGCGCAGTTCACATATATCCCAGCCCTAACAGTGCACACGCCTCTCGATATATTTACCCGGTTATACAGGTCAAGTTAATAATACGCAGGTATTGCTTAAGAAAAACCACTTTAATTTACATAATATGTATGATTCAACAAAGCCTCGGGTAAGTCTGAACGTTCGGTCAAACAAAAAAAGAATGAAAAGGACATTGTGAGTACAATGTAAGTAATTGTGCAAATTGCGTATTAATTTAATAGGGTATTCCAGCTGAATCACACATTTTAAGTGTTGCCTTAGTTTACGTTACGTTAGCTTCTTTAAATAAAATAGAGTCATTAAAATATAGGGTGATAGGAGTGCGCCAATATAAATATGTATTTATTAATGTTTATTTATGAATTAAAGTGTATTAGTTTTTTGTGACGCAATTGTATGTGAAATAAATCAATTAACATAAAATACTGTATAATACGAGTATAAATTATTCATTGTTTCCAAACTTCCGCTAATTGAGCGCTCGACTTTGTCGTTTTTTGTAGTCAAGTTCTTCTGTTGCTTTAGTCTCACTACTTATTTTAAGATATTGTATAAATGGATGAAAACAATTGCTACCACAGATAAAGTGGTTTCTACCACACGGACGCAAGATCGGGTGTTATACATGAAAGTGGTAGTACTGCACCAGAACGACAGACTGGGCTAACAACCATAATTAGTCTGCCTACCACTCTTTAAAAAAAAATACATTTCACCAATAGAACGTAAGGCAAAAATAGAGTGCTACTATAACGTTTGTAATAGTTTTTTAGTAAATTAAAATTAACACATTAAACGATATCTAAACACCTACCAAACCCTAACATTTGGGAATTACTTTACCAATTAAAAAAGATCTTTAACAATTTAATCCATTATTTGAAAGGTGTGTCGTTGCCGAAAATTTCCATGTCCCTAAAACGTTCGATTCACACATGGGATCATGTTGAGCTATTTAATTAGTGACTTGCGACTGTTACAGTCCCAAACGTATTATTAAAAACGGTACCTATTAAAATAACTAAATTTGGGGAAAGTGTAAATTAACACTTGGGAAACAGAAAAAGTTGTTAACTATTTTTTTTTAATTAAGCAGAATTATTTGAAAGTTAGGGTAAGTATACATGTTTACATTAGAAATAGAATGTGCCGGGGTATTTATTGGCAATAAGAATACGGATATTTTATAGAATTTTTTTATAATCGCGGCACGGACGATCGACGCACGAGCTGCCCACGAAAACGTGTGTCACGCTTCTCGCACCAGGCACGGGTGCACTAGCATTTTTATGACGTTGATTTAAACCAAAAGTCGAAAAAAGATTACCTGAATCCAACATTTGGGCAAGACAACTTTAGTATGTATAGTACGTATTTAGTATAAACTATATGGTATTTAGTATATAAATACATACCTAAAAGTCCACCATATATCAAAACTCATGACGTTCAACCAGAAGAAGGCACTCAACAAGAAGAAATAGATGATAAAGGCTGTAAAAGAAAAGATCTATCACAATTATCCTGAATTATATTACAAAATAATTATTTGAAAAAAATACTATGTAAGGCCAGCTTTATACAGCCAGTGTCTTTCTGAATTGAGATGTAATATCAGGCTTTCAGAACTAATAATATAGATTCCATGCCTGAATTCAGAAAAACATTCCTCAGTCCAAAGACACTCCCCAAAGTCATCTTTGACGGTTAAGTGCAAAAATATGTTTAGTTTTACTATATTATTATATCCTGTGAACTATAAGTTTTATAGTGTTGTTATATACCTTCTTATTGTTTTACGTTTGATATTGACTATTTCTACATTTCTGTGAAAGTCCTATTCTATTAACTATTGTGCTATGCTTTGCAAAATACCCCAGGTATTAACAGGCTGAATAAGGCTGGTCTTAAACAATTTTTCTTCAAAGAGTTATTATAAAGTATAATAAGAAAAATGTACACGTATAATAAGGAAAATTTCAACTTAGTTGTTACTAATAACTCGCTTGAATGAGACCCATTGTTCACAGAGGTTTTCTTCAATGTTACAGACAAATATATTATTAACCCGCGTACAATGCATGAAACTTATTTGTAGGATTAAACAAGCTTCTATGTTCAATTCCCAAACCAATGAAAAGTTTACAACAGTAGAACTCTTCTGGGTGTTATAATAAAACAAATATATTTTTTATTGAAACTTGGCATATGACAAAACTCCACCTGATGTTAAGCAGCAGTCGCGTCCTCTATGCCGGCTTGAGGAGACATATGCAAACAGTGCACACTTGTCTTATTTTCTAATTTTCTATTAATTTATCTGAGTACTTAACAGACTTTACAAACACTAATATTTTTTTGAGTCTGGCATTGATTCGAATGGTTTAAAGTCATTGGAAACCTAAAGGAGCAACGTGTATATCCAATTCTAGTTCTAAACTAACTAAAACATCTAATTCTAACCTAAAAATAAAAGTAGAGCAGGCGCGATCATAATTAACAGTAACATGTCATACGCATATAATTTTATAGAAACAAAAGAATGCTTATATAAATAGAGTATTTTAATAGCTATCTCCGTAACTAATGTAGGCGCGGGAAGTTTTTAATAATATTTTATTACTCAATAAATTGTAATAAAAATGTTTTAAAAAAACATCGTCGTATTGCCGTTAACAAAACCGAGAGTTATTATTACACGTATGTTATTTGAATATAATTATTGACTTCAACGTTCATGGGAAAAATAATGTTTTGTTTAGGAAAGGTCAAAGTATTGTTACAATCATATAAAGGTACGTTACGTAAAAGAATTATTATATTAGTGATTTTTTTATAAATATAATACATCAATAATAAAAATTTAGCTAAAAATAAACATTTTTTTTTGTTAAATGTTTTTATCGGTAAGTTCGTAAGCTGAGCTTTTTTTTGTTTAATTAATGATTGATTGACACTATACGGAAATTCTCAATATCAGAAACCACGAATGGGAATTTTTAAGTAACATTTAAATTTTATTTTGGTAAATCCCAAAATTTTAAATAATGTTCAACCAGACTAAACATGTTTATTATTTTCTGAGGTTTTGTGGCGAAGATAGATTGTAATAAAATACATATTAAAATACATATATAATATGAACAACGAACGAATATTACGAAATAAACAAATTGATTAATTATAATATTATTTCTTATTTTATTGTAATTTGTATAGCCTTGTCTATAGAACAAGTTGCAATACGTGTATCTCGGCACAAGGGCACAAATCGCGATATGTCCCGCTACACAGTTCGTTTCAAGATGTTCGAAGGCCAGTGCGTTTGTGGAGGCGTCAGCGACATCAGAAACCGCGTCCTCGCGCTTGAGAGCGCCTTGCAAAATATTGAATTAATAGTGGCAAAAAGGCTCATTTCATTGACTGAGAAATAAAAGGAGCCTCGTAAAGCTGTGGTCACCGTGATGTCCAGGTTTGGCCTCGCAAAACTGGTGTCATCGACACGAACGTTTGGTTTGATCTACCATCACTGCGTACTCGTATATTGTAGTAATGCATCTGTTGGTGCAGCTAAACTAATGCGCCGGTATTTGTCAAGGGTCTTGTCGCGGAGATCGCGAGATGTTAGCTATATTAGCCTGTTATTATATTTATGTAAGTAACTAAAACGCGGGAGTGTGTAGCCCGCGGATCGACGATCAGTCTCGCGCAGAAAGGAATCAAAGACGGTCGCATAGGCGGATGCACCGTATTAGATATATCGAATAAGATAAAGAGTTATTAAGTAGAGTGATAAGTGATGGAGTTACGGGAGATACCGTGGTGAGAGTATTTTATCCTTATTATATTTATTAGATGTTTATCTAGCGTTTGGGAATAGATGGTGGCTACTGACGTATCTGCCTAAGCATATCTATATAATGTTATAGATATTATGAATGAGAATAATTGATTATAATATGAAATGATAATGATAATGAAATATGAAATGATGGCCTAGTAGTTATGTGGACGAGAGGTTGGTTATAGATCTGGATACCTGACCAGAGTGGAAAGGGTGAACTAGAGAGGGGAGGTACGGAGGTTCATCGTGGGGTCGACGGACTCCATGACTGTCAGGTAGATCCATCTGCTACGTATCTGACGTAGGCATTTTGAGAACTAATGTGTTCGACATGGAAGTTGACGAACTTCATGTGATTATCATCTCTGTGAACCGGTTGGTTCCACATTGTAGTTGACGAACTACATGTGATTGTTGATTTCTGAGAACCGAGGGTTCGGCATGGATGTCGACGGAGTCCATGTTTATGTTGGTGATCTTCGTATGTGGCGTAGATCTTGAGAGATGTAAAATTGAGGGGTCTATAACTACCTAAGTCGGCTACGTAGGCACATGTCTTATGTTGAATAATATAACTTATGATTGAAGTAACATAAAGTTGGTACTGATTGTCTGGAGGAATAATCAGTAAGTAGATGAGAGGAGAGTACGTCAGGTGGCACTGTCTATGTCTATAGCGTTAGATGAGTATACTTTGTAGTGGAGAGGTTGCAGTATAAATATGATGCTATTAAGTTGCATGTGATAGGTATGAAATAATAGTAAAGCGAAGCAGATATTAATACATAGATAAATACATAGAAATACCTATACACACACACAGATAAAACACATTATAAATCTCCGCTACAAATTTGGTGGAGGAGCCTAAGTTCGATCCTGGGCAATATAAAACATGCTGGAGGTGCCATTGTTCAATCCTGGGCAATACAAATTTGGTCGAGGAACCACAGTTCGATTCTAGATTTTCATGATGTGGAAATGAGCTATTAGTTGTTTCTAAATTTTATGAGACATATTTAGTACATGAGCTATAATTTAGGCACGGACTAATCTAGATTATGATGAGATAACCACGTAAAATTTAAAAAGCTGCTGGTTTGTTTCTCGGTTTTATTGAAATAATTATGTTTGAGACGCAAGAGTTTAGGATAATAATATTCTATGTTGATTTTTGGGCAAGCCAAAAATTATTTTTTGTTGGGGAGGCTCACTATGGTGTATGGGATCTAGTCCTATAAGTGATGCATGTCCTAAAGTTGAGGCTAACCATTATGAGGGTGGTGTAGCATATATATAGAGAATATTGTATTATGGGCCTGCGAGGCTATGATATCCTAAATTGATAATTTCTAGTAAAGTGTGAAAACCGATACGTAACCCAGACAGCATGTTCATATTAAGACCCATCACACAAGTATATCACATAAGTATATTTGATGAGTAATATATGTACATGTCAAAGTGACATAGGTTCACTATGAGAGACTAGGTTTTAGTACTTAGTAATAGTACAGTTTGGCTACACGTGTACGAGAATAGTATTTGATTGTTAGGAGTGTGAAATAACAATAGTACGTGTAATGCGAGTATAGATTTATGGCCTTTGTAGATTGAATAACATGACTTGAAATAACGCCGCATATTTTTGTTATGAAAAATATGGTCGGGTTAATACTAATAGACTGTAACGGAATACGTTTGGTATAAAGGTTCATTTATAAGCAAAACATAATAAAGAACGTTTTGTAATTGTAAACTAAAATGAACCGCCAATAAAGGAAACATTGGCGGCGTATCAAATATACAGCACAATGAATAAACAGCCATAGGAATAAAATAGGTTCCTTTTAAAATAAGCCGCGTGTGCGTCTTTTAATTAGGCCGCGTGATAAAACAAAGCCTTATTGTGGTTTCAGTTTATAAAGAATAGACACACGTTGTGTTTCGGTTTATGTTATTAAAGTTTTCTGTTTCGGACAATAGTGAATGAGTGTTTATAATATCTGATATTTATACTTTTGTGTATAAATAAATTTAAATTGACTATCGGTGAAAATGGAGGAAAGTATTTTACAAAAGCGACATCAGCGGTTGCTGGAAGGCATTGATAGAGTTTCAACGAATATCTCCACGACTGATGTAACAAGGGCAGTATTAATTGAATCTCAAATATTTTTAAGTGATACATTAAGCCGATTTTCAACATTATTGAAAGACTACATAGGAAAGACTTCAGGCATAGATGAGGATGTAATTAATGGGTATTACAATGATCAGATTAAAGGAGAAGATCTTCTTATAAGAATCGAATCGACTCTTAAAGTAAATCAAATCTCTCAACCGAGTGTTAATCAAACACGTTTACCAGAACTAGAACTTCTTAAATTCGATGGAAATAGTTTGAAATGGACGTCATTTTGGGATCGTTTCGAAGCAACTATTGAAAAGAAAGTTCTCGCAGATACCGATAAGTTTGCTTACTTGTTGGCTTCACTCGAAGGTACCGCGCTTCAAGCAGTTGAAGGGTTGGAGTCAAGTAATCAGAACTACTCTATCGCAATAGATATTTTAAAGAATAGATTTGGCAATAGATCACGAGTTGTTGATGCTCATATTGAAAGTCTTCTCAGTATGACAAAGTCTTCGTCAGATAGTACTGTCTGCAGACACACATTGAACGCAATAGAACGACATTTAAGAGTATTAGAAAGTCTCGGTGAAAATATGGAATCAAGCTATTTTCGAGTAGTTATATTAGACAAATTTCCAGAGAAAGTAATTTATCAGGCTACTTTATTGTTACCGGATGAAGATTCATCGGTCAATTCTATTAGAAAAGCTCTCGATATAGTGATATCTGCATTAGAAAAATCAGACGCTAGGATGACAGCAAAAAAGAGCGATGTTTCCTCAGATATGATGAATTCATCACCAGTTGCTACTACGTCGGCACTTTATACAAACGCTGGAAAGAATGGAAACTCGCAACGTAAGAGAAATTGGCAATACTCGAATCGTGTAAAACAAGTTTACAATAATAAGACGTATGTACCAAGATATAATAAAAAAGTTAAAATGTTCTGTATATTCTGTGATAGTACAGATCATTATTCTGATAACTGCGTAAAGTATAAGTCATGTAAAGAAAGAATAATGAGACTTAAAAATAAATGCTACAACTGTTTCAAAGTCGGGCATCGTAGTTCCGAGTGTTTGCAAAAGAAAATATGTGTCTATTGTGGCAAAAAACATAATAGAGCACTTTGTCCCGAAAAATTTAACTATGGTAAGAGAAATATCATTAGTTTAAACACAAAAATTTTACAACCATATATTAAAAATAAGTCAATCAATCTATTACAGACAGCAGTAACACAAGTAAAAGTAAAAGATTCAGTTCTAAAATGTAGACTGATTCTTGATTCCGGAAGCCAAAGAACATATATTACAAATAAGCTGGCTAAACAACTACAATTAACACCAGATAAAGAAGACCTTCTCATGATTTATACCTTTGGTTCACCTAAACCTAAAGAAATTATAAGTCCATCAACAGAAATAATTATTATAACAAAACGCAGAATTCAAAGGAAAATTAAAGTAAATATTGTTCCTTACATAACAGGAAGAGTTCCTGTTGCTCAGTATAATTCTCCTGAGATAGATATTTTGGCTGACGATAAATCAGTAGGCGAAGGGATTGATTTATTGATCGGTAACGATTTATATTTTTCTTTTATAAGAAAAGATGCTATTAAACTACAAGATAATATTTTCTTATTGGATTCTGATTTCGGTTGGCTTATTTCTGGAAGTTATATTAGTCGCAATGATAAAGAAGATGTTCTCTCAATAGTTACATATTGCCAGTGTCATGATACCAACTGTCCATACTTTACAGAACCTGATCTGCCGTTGAGAAGTATAGATATTAAGTTTTTATGGTCACTCGAGAGTATTGGTATTGTAGACTCTCCAAAGACAACATGCGAAGAAGAAGCTGTTCAATATTTCAACGACACTGTTAAGTATGATAATAGTAGATATCAAGTTAAATGGCCATGGATACAATACCCACCTGAACTTTCTTCAAATTATGGATTATCATTTGGACGATTGAAAGATCAGACAGTGACACTATAAATGATTATAATGAAATTTTAAGATCACAACTCAAGAAAGGTATAATAGAAATAGTAGACCCAGTTGTTAGTCAACAGATTACGCGCCCGATTCACTACTTACCTCATCACATGATTAAACAAAGGGGTAAGCAGGGTCGTATAGTATACGATGCTTCTGCTAAGATGAAAGGCGAGAAAAGTCTAAATGAATGTTTATACCGAGGTCCATCTATGCTCGAAGACTTAACAGGATTAATACTGAAGTTCAGAACTAATAAAATTGCTATAACTGCAGATGTTGAAAAGGCATTTTTACAAGTTGGTCTTCAAGAGGAAGACAGGGATGTCACGAGATTTTTGTGGGTGAAAGAACCTACAAAGGAGCTAACAAAAGACAACATAATTGAATATCGTTTTTGTAGAGTTCCTTTTGGTATTATATCAAGTCCATTTCTATTAACTGCTACGATCCGATATCACATTTCAAAAATGAATAATACACTTCTTTCAAAAATAGCAGACAGATGTTATGTAGATAATTTGATAACATCAACTGAATCAGTAGAAGAAGCGCTCCAATTATTGAACGAAACAACAACTGTGTTTCATGACCTTGGAATGAATATTAGGGATTGGATGTCCAATAGTAAAGACTTTATGAAAAATATTCCTGTTCAGAGGAGATCTATGTGTGCAGAAGAAATAAAAATCCTTGGGTTAATGTGGAATATAAAAAATGACACTTTACAACTTAAAAGCGAGACATCATTTCACACCGAGTGTAAGAAAGAAATTGTTACTAAAAAGGATGTGTTACGTACGTTAGCACGTATCTACGATCCTTGTGGCTTTATAATACCACTTATATTACCAGGAAAATTATTATTTCAAGATCTTTGTATTAAAAAATGTAAGTGGGATGATGCAATTTCGGATGATTTATTATCTTTATGGAATAACATAAAAGAAAATTTAAAAGAAATTGAGCGTATTAAAATACCGAGATACATAGGAAATGTTATGAGTGACGAAAATGTAAAGTATGAATTACATTGCTTCTCTGACGCCTCAATAAATGCGTATGCAGCTGTTGTATATTTAAGAGTCATTTACAATAACAAAATTACTACGACATTTCTTATGGCAAAGTCTAGAATAGCACCAATATCGAATAAAAATGATATAAAAATTCCTAGGATGGAATTATTAGGATATTTAATCGGTAGTAGACTTATTAAATATGTTAAAGGACATCTCGAGATGAATATATGCAAACTATATCTATGGACAGATAGTTTAGTTGTTCTATCATGGATCAAATCAAATAAATTGTTACCACCATTCGTATTAAGACGAATTAATGAAATTAAACAAATACGAGACAGTATTGGGATAGAATTACGTTATGTGAATACAAAAGAAAATCCAGCCGACATAGCTACTCGTACTGACCTTTGGAATCAAAAACAACACCTGTGGTTTTATGGCCCAAGTTTTCTTCTTAAAAAAGAGAGAAGTTGGCCTAAGATCAAGCATAATGAACAAGAACTTTGTTTGCCTGCGAGCGCTCTGGAAGTTACAGATACTCCAGAGAGGAGAGATGTTGAAAATGTATTTTCTTTACACACTTCAAGTGATAAAGATGATGATTTTGAGACAAATTGCAATGCTGAGAATATGACTACGACGATTATTAAAAAATTGCAAAGAAAATATTTTCATGATGAAGTTTCAGGAAAAGAGACGAATCTAACAAGAAACTTAGGTATTTTCCTAGATGAAAATCAAGTACTAAGAAGTAAAGGTCGCATGACTTATGCAAACTGGTCGTATGATAAGACATTTCCGATCTTAATACCGAAAAGTTCTCCTATTACAACGCGACTTATTCAAAAGACACATGAAGACAACTATCATGTGGGTACATCGCACACGCTAAGTATATTAAGAGAGAAATACTGGATACCTCAAGGCCGAGCTCAAGTGCAAAAGATATTGAAGAAGTGTCCGCAATGTGTGAAACATATAGGTGGTCCATACAAGTTACCATCTACGCCTGCCTTGCCTAGTGAACGAGTAAACTTTAGTGCTCCGTTCACATTTACTGGGTTAGATTACCTAGGTCCTATATTAATTAAAGTCAATGAAAACAAAGAGAAGAGATGGATTTGTCTTTTCACATGTCTAGCTGTACGAGCGATACATCTAGAATTAGTAAAAGATTTGACGGCTGAAGAATGTCTACTTGCCTTAAGACGATTTATATCCGTGAGAGGATTACCTAAGAAAATAATATCAGATAATGCATGTCAATTTAAATTAACGAGTACAGTCTTGTCGAATTCATACTGTAATGAAAACAATATTCAATGGAAATTCATACCTCAACTTGCACCCTGGCACGGAGGCTTCTACGAAAGATTAGTAGCACTTGTTAAACAATGTTTGAAACGTACTTTAGATAAGCATTTATTGACAGATAGTCAGATGCTGACTATTACGAAGGAGGTAGAATCAGTTCTTAATACTAGACCTCTAACTGTCGTTGGATCAGAGCCTGAAGAAGTGTTAAGACCTATAGACTTTCTGACACTAGGACAGTGTCTAGAGATTGAACCTAATTTCGAAGAGTCTGGCTTCGAATGTACAACTACTAAGACAGAGTTAGTTTCCAGTTGGAAAAGAGGTCATAAAATTCTCGAAGAGTATAAGAAAATGTTTATAAATCAATACTTGCCTAGCCTACGTGAGAGATACAGTCATTCGCATAAACAACCGCGAGTTAAATCAAGTAAAACTCCTAAGATAGGAGATGTAGTGCAGATTAAAGATGATTCTAAGAATAGAATCAACTGGAAAGTGGGAACTATTAAGAACTTAATTGAAGGCCCTGATGGTGAATGTCGTATTGCTCGAGTGATGGTGGGCGATACGGAGTTTACGAGATCTTTAGCTCATTTGTACCCGCTAGAGATAGAACCGCTTATAGGAAATACTAACTCAGAATTACCTCCACAACCGATAGAGCCGAGTCAAGGAAAAAGAGCAGCTGCTACTCGCGCTAAAGAAAAAATAGCGGAGTGGACGCGACTGCTGATTTTCACATAGGTAATTAATTTTGTTTTCCCCTCGGGAGTGTCGCGGAGATCGCGAGATGTTAGCTATATTAGCCTGTTATTATATTTATGTAAGTAACTAAAACGCGGGAGTGTGTAGCCCGCGGATCGACGATCAGTCTCGCGCAGAAAGGAATCAAAGACGGTCGCATAGGCGGATGCACCGTATTAGATATATCGAATAAGATAAAGAGTTATTAAGTAGAGTGATAAGTGATGGAGTTACGGGAGATACCGTGGTGAGAGTATTTTATCCTTATTATATTTATTAGATGTTTATCTAGCGTTTGGGAATAGATGGTGGCTACTGACGTATCTGCCTAAGCATATCTATATAATGTTATAGATATTATGAATGAGAATAATTGATTATAATATGAAATGATAATGATAATGAAATATGAAATGATGGCCTAGTAGTTATGTGGACGAGAGGTTGGTTATAGATCTGGATACCTGACCAGAGTGGAAAGGGTGAACTAGAGAGGGGAGGTACGGAGGTTCATCGTGGGGTCGACGGACTCCATGACTGTCAGGTAGATCCATCTGCTACGTATCTGACGTAGGCATTTTGAGAACTAATGTGTTCGACATGGAAGTTGACGAACTTCATGTGATTATCATCTCTGTGAACCGGTTGGTTCCACATTGTAGTTGACGAACTACATGTGATTGTTGATTTCTGAGAACCGAGGGTTCGGCATGGATGTCGACGGAGTCCATGTTTATGTTGGTGATCTTCGTATGTGGCGTAGATCTTGAGAGATGTAAAATTGAGGGGTCTATAACTACCTAAGTCGGCTACGTAGGCACATGTCTTATGTTGAATAATATAACTTATGATTGAAGTAACATAAAGTTGGTACTGATTGTCTGGAGGAATAATCAGTAAGTAGATGAGAGGAGAGTACGTCAGGTGGCACTGTCTATGTCTATAGCGTTAGATGAGTATACTTTGTAGTGGAGAGGTTGCAGTATAAATATGATGCTATTAAGTTGCATGTGATAGGTATGAAATAATAGTAAAGCGAAGCAGATATTAATACATAGATAAATACATAGAAATACCTATACACACACACAGATAAAACACATTATAAATCTCCGCTACAGGTCTTGTGCCGAAGCATAGCTAAAAAGTTCCGATACAAATGTGCCCTAGTGTGCAGTAGGTCTAGTTTTTGCCATACATATTCAAAGGGGTTGGGGTACATAAAATTAAATATAAAATGGGAAAGTTTAACTTAATTGAAACAACGTAATTTTACTTACAAAATACAAGGCAATGGACATTAGATATATTGTCTAACGTAAGCATAATTTGCATTGTTGCTAGGAACAAAAAACCAACAAGCAAACATAGTAAATATGACACCAGTACTTTTCCATGTAGATTCTTTAATTCTGGAAGCCAGAAGTAAACGGCTACTGTTGCTAAGATGAAGAAGCATGATATTATCATACCTGTAACCAAAGGGACAAGGGTCAAATTTGTATAAAGCGTTTATAACAGCTGCTCAATGTTTAACGTGAAGACAATTTGGCTTGATAATTTTTTGGCAAAATTATTCGACAACATACAACCAAGACTTGCAAACAGCTTTGTTAATATTAAACAAGCAATATACGTTAACAAAATTTACTTGTTTAATTTCAACAACAAAGGACAATGCTCATTTTAGGGCCCACTTGATATCTAATAGCTCTTAGAATTCTAAGATAATATCTTAGTTTTTACTAATTTATTTCAATTATATCAACACAAATAAAGAAAAAATCTAATTTCTCAATAACCCGGATGAACAAATTAAAACTTTGGTTTTAATTGGTGATAATTTATTTATTTTTCTACAAATGAACTAAAATCATCGCCAAACTCGAGATAAATTATTGTGGGCCTATTTCTCCTAGATTCTCCTTTGGAGGACGAACACTTGGTTGCATGTTGGATTGGATATTGGTTACTATTCGATATAATTGACTACTACTACACTTGTACATCACTAATAATAAGAACGTCACTATTGTTGTCACGTGACTTCTTCCTCCTGTATCTTAGCGCTGCTGTGTGCTTAATGTAAAATACATTATAATAATAAATATAAGTTGTTTCCTTCATAGAAACGATCACTCGTTTCGTCAGTTACTTACAAGTGCTGCTTAGAATATAATGATCCTCATTAGTCTCGTCATTAAAACAAACTAACGCATCCAGTTTTGATGTCTTTACTCCGTTCGTGTCTTCTGTGACGAAGGTGTCTAAGCAGTAGCTGTCTGCAGTGCGTGTTGTCCATGGCGGTATAGAGGTCGATAATTCAATATATAGTCTGCCATCCTGTAACAATATAATGTAAGGGTTCTGGCAGTCCTTTTTCTGGCGTTCCATCAAATTACGGAGCAATATTTTCCTCCTTTCTATTACATGGGATTTTTTAAGCGCAGTGTGGAGAGGCATCTCATCAAGCCGGCATAGTGCTGTCTGCAGATCTCCTGTGACAGCAGCCGCTTCCGTTCATGGAACACTTTAATTTAACATCAGGAGGATTGCGGTTCTAAAAAAAAGACCAGGTGAAGTGCATCCTTAACGGACGTGAATGCATAAGGAGTCGATGGGAGAGAGAGAAGTCGCTAGTGCTCCATAGTTTCTTCCTACCCCTCTAACAACCAAGTTCAACACGTGAGGACCGATTGAACGAGAAGAGTGCACTGTCAACCGGCATGGTGCGTACTCCTCAAGTCGACATAGCGGATACTACGGCTGTCTGCAGATATTTCTCTGTGGAAGCAGTTGTTTCTGTTCTTGGACCGCGCTCTATATTAGGCAGAGTGTTATCATATTATGCCGAGCTACTATAAAAACACTTTTTCCTGTAATTTAATATCCACAAAGATGTTTATTGTTGATATTAAAATACGAGTAATGTCAT
Organism: Tinea pellionella; assembly: GCA_948150575.1. NCBI lineage: Eukaryota > Metazoa > Arthropoda > Insecta > Lepidoptera > Tineidae > Tinea > Tinea pellionella. The sequence goes on from OX411258.1 coordinate 6,746,502, forward strand.
TTAATAACAGCCCACTATAGTCTTTTCCAATGATAACATGTGTAGAAAACTTATTTTATATCATATTATATCTGTTTACAGAATTTGCAAATTTTATTTGAATAGATTAATTCCGTTTATTTATAATACCAATGTATTATATTAACTCGTATAATTATATTAATTAATATTTAAATATTCGTTCAGACGAATCGAAGCTACGGATTACTTCTTCATCAATTATTTAACGAAATCTTTCAAACTATGTAACAAATCCATGTTTAAAATAAACTTGTATATTTTCACAAACGTTTCAAAGCGTTTTGCTAGCTTTACTAAACTTTGTAGTTTATTTTAATGATTGTTTAACATTTTAAAGCTTTTAAAATATTCAAAAACTAAATATTTGCCTTTGCTCTTTTCTATTGGCATATGACAACACTCCGCCTGATGTAAAGCATAGAGAATAATGGACACTAGGATTAAGCTAGAGTGCGGTCCATGAACGGAAACAATTGATGCTACAGAAAAGCGTTCACTAAGTTAACTTAAGAAGACGAGAATGCACCAGTGATCGTGCATTGATCTATTATAGGTGGACAGTGCACACTCCTCTCGTTATACCTGGCTACTTTAAAACGGTTCTCAAAACGCGAAAAGATGGTACTACCCCAGAACAGCCAGACTGTAGGCCAGTCCATCATCATCAGCTAATACCGGTTAGATTTAGCGACATTCGAGCACGACGACGCGATCGTGAGTTCACTCGACTTATAAAAAAATATACTCAAAATAAAAGTAATTTATTCCGTGTTTCTAGCTAAAATTATCGACAAAAAGTACGTTTAAATTGACGCAAAACTCGTTAAGTTGTTTTTCATTTTAGGCTCTTTTGGGAAATACTCTATGCGCGTCATTGTATGATAAATGACCTAGTTTGTTAAAAACTTATATAAAACTAGTCTCTTATTCCGAATGTCATAAGGCTTAATTTGATGATTTAAATGTAAAAACTAATTAGATATCTAGGAATTTTATCACGATCACAAAGATGGTAGTGTGATCGAAGTTATACTTTTTTTTTTAGAATATTCTTTAATTTCAAAAACAACATCGTTTGGTACCATTTACACGATTCTGATTTGAAATGACACAATTAACAAATACTCTCCCAGTCCATTAACCTTGGATCCTTCAAGCGGAGTGTGAAAAGCACCGGCCTACATGTTACAGCGAATAGAGCACCGTGTAAGCGGTTGTCTATACATTAATAGTTGAAACCACAGATCAGAACTAGATTATTACCCTACACGTATGTACACATCATGATTCATGCAATATTACAAATTATAATATAGTAAGTTATATGAATTACAAATGTCTTAAAATGAAAATCAATGTTAAAAGTTAAATTATATTTATACAGGATTTGGATGAAAATAGGTGAAACCGCGTGGCAAAAATATTTCCTAGGAAAAGGTTTCCTAGGAATAAAACGGGTATGTTAAACGCATGTTAATAGAGCGGACGTGGTCTGGTGGTGGAAGGCGTGAACTAACTAACGATTGATGAGACCCGTGTTCAAATCTCGCAAAACGGTACCAATAAAACCATGGTTGCTCAGTACCGATGATACATGCACTAGCTTTTTGCTTAATTGGAGTGCAAGTTCAAAATATTGTTTATTAATAATAATAATATATTATATAGAGAAATATAACAAAATGTGAAGTCAGTTCGCATGCAGTTAAGTCTAGGGTTACCAATATTAATTTTGCCATGGAATACAATATTTTTCGGAATATAAAATATTATATATTTTTGGAAAGAATAAAAAAGGCGTTGATTTAAAGATGATCCATTTAATAATACCCTGAAATATAATATTTTTGCGTACTATAAATTATATTTCTTCAACAGTATCTAAGTAGTACGCAGAACCAAATGGAGTACGGTTGGCAACCCTACATGTAACTAATACGCCTACACAGATTATATGAATAGCGATACTACGACTGTACGCTAGAGACTGTACGTCTAGGGACACCTTTGAAGACTGAAACAGTTTAAGCACAGTTTTTTTTTTATTGTAGCTCGGCATGTGACAACACCCCGCCTGATGTAAAGCTAGAGTGCGGTCCATGAATGGAAACAACTGCTACTACAGAGAAACCTGTGCGGGCAGCAGTCGCCTCCACTATGCCGGCTTGAGGAGACGAGCATGTACCATCTAGATTGACAGTGCACACTCCTCTCGTTATACCTGGCTACTTTCAAACTATTCCCGAAACGCGACAAAGTCACTTCACGGGCGTTACATTCGAAAGTGGTGGTACTACCCCAGGACGGCAGACTGGACTACATCATCAGTCTGCCTACCACTTATATTGACAATACTAAATACATGGGTAGTTTTGCTGCAAATCCAGTAATGAAAAACACATTAAAAGGTCAACTTTCATAATGGGAATTCCCAAAACAACTCATGTACGTTAAGAGTAAACATGTTTTTGGGGATATAATACTCGTAGAAGGGCGTATGGGATATTTTTGAACGTACGCGATGATACGCCTTGATTATTTTCTAGCTTGATGCTCGAAATAACGTGGAATTTATTAAACGATTTATTTTTTAAAGCCGGTTACTCAATTCCAATTTATTAAGTCTGAAGAGCAATTCACGGATGTAGTAATTTTAAAATATACAATATAGATTGATTTCTACTATATTTTAATTATTGTCTAAAAATCGTACAAAAGAAAAGTGAGAATAAATTCTTACCAAACGTAAATGATAATTATCGGAAACTTGAGAGAGTCTAACTCGAACACTTTCACATGTTTGTCTCTTATAAATGACATGAAATTCCTTAGATACATTAACATTAGTTAATATAGAATATTTAGTCCAAATTGGCGGTGAAAAAACTTCATTGGATTCACTGCAATTTTTCTTATAATAAACATGTCCGGGCGGACAACATTTACGAATACATTTTCGTTTTAAACAAACACAACCTCGCAATACTCCTGTACTGTTATCATAATAATAATCTTTCTTTTCGTATTTTATTCCTTCATGATACACTTCACCGTTTGCAAGAAAATTACCCTTACTTATATCGACTGTATTATCTATATCACATGGCTGCAAACACAATGCTTTGGTCATCAAAATTAAAAATAAATTAACTGTCAAAATTACATGTTCCATTTTTTTGTATGAAATTTTCGCGCGTTTTTGTTTAAAAATATTATTTTAATCGTCTCTTTTTACACATAATTATGCAGTGTACTTAAGAATTGTAATACTCATAATAATATAATCAGGAAATTCCAATAATTGCGTAAAATGTCATGGCATTTCGGTAAAACCAAAACATGGTACAACTATCACATATTGTATTTATTTTAACACAAATTAATAAAAACACTACTAAACGAATGCGGTTCAAAGTACGTATTAAGACGTATAAATAATCGTAGATACAAAAAAAGATAGGCAGGCGTCCGGTCCGCTCGGTAAACCTGTCTGCCGCGTACTGACCGTACCACAGTCTGAATATAATCAACTTTTTTATGATGACGAATTATTAATGACTACTAAGACAACCATAATATTTGTGAAAAAAATTACTTGACGTCGCGGGTTTCTTAAAATTATGGTAATAAACCAGTTTATTTTGATATTGTTGAGGCTGTCTAAATCATAAATGTCAATAATTAATTGATAACTGTATTTAAAAATTATGTTACAATTATATTTATAAAATCTTACTAAAAGAATATAATACAAGGGTAAGTAGAAGTTTTTAAAGTAAGGTAAAGTAAAGTAAAGTAAAAATATTATTCATAAAATAAAAAAAAATTAAATAAATATTTGCATATATAAATTTATTCGAAAGTATGATTACAACTTTAATGACGTCACATTCGTTTATATTATTATGTCACTATGCAAATGGCTATGAAATATTTATTAAACTCTATAAGAAGATTTACAATAATAATAAAAATAATAGAAGAAAACATTTAAAGACCTAACAGACGATAGGGCGCGCTCCGGCTAAGTTTGTTGTTAAAATTAAACAAGTTGACTTTGAAACGTACATAGCTTTGGTCATGGTTGTATGTTGCCTAAAAATTTTTAACCAAGACAAATTGGTACTTTCCTAGAGCTTAGTTTTCTCAGTGTACAGGTCCGAATCTCCCCTGAACAATTTGGGTTGCTGCGCCCCTGTAATCCTATATATATTCAAAGCTGATCTGAATGCAACTAAGATGTTAAACGTATTTTTTTGTACAGTGATTGCATGTGAGGCACTTTCCGTCTGATATTAATGGTTGTGTTCACTCCACATTGCCTGCTGGAAGCTCAATAGAAAGCAAAAAACCACTTTCCTTAAAACTCTTTTTGGTAGAAGGTAAACCTATTTTATTCAGTTCCACTCATTACCCTTTCATGGTGATAGACTGGCATAAGAGTGCGGTCCATAAGGAAACTCTTACCACAAACAGTAGTCGCCAACGCAATGTCGGCTTGAGGAGACAAATATGCACCATTGGTTACGTTCAAGATAATTGTGGTGGTATTATCCCAGGACGGCAGACTGGACTGAATCATAGCCGTACTAAATTTCAAATTGTTAGAGTATGTATTTCCGTTAGAAGCCGTGGTCGTTAGGGATGTAATTAATTACGTACAAAGAATGGGTCATTTATTTTAATATATTATCATACAACCGAATTTGAATCGACCTTGTCTATTCCAATCATCAACTTTGTTAAAGAAGTTATAAGAAGTACTTCCTGGAATTTTATTAGGATTACGTATTGTGTGAAGAACGAGTTAATTTGTTTGTTATTTTGGTTATTTCACCAATTGAGTCTTAAATAAAACTGTCAGAGTATTTGCCGTAGAAGTCCTCAAAACTTTTTTTAAAGTTATGTCTAAGTATTTACGGGTAGAATGATGGTTGTTAACCCAGGCTGCGTCTGTAATGGCTACAACCAGAGGTATATGTATCTATACTATGAATCTGCAGATATTTTTCTGTGATATAGACTGCATTGTGAAAAATGAAAACGAAATTATCCTATAATTTTAATATATTAGGTATACCGTGTACGTAACGTGACCATAAATCCTGTTTTGAACGGGACTGTCCGTTTTTTGGGTACTTCGTCCCGGTGTCCCCGAAACCAACTCCGGGACGAATAGAAGGATTATATTATTGTCCCATTTACTCAGAAATGGCCGTTCAGTGTAGACTTTCAAAGCAGGTGTATTTATATATTGCATATTGAACATTTTGAAAATTTAGCTTTATTTAGAGAATTTATTAAAGTTAGAAAACCTAATAAACTTAATTTTAAACCACAAAAAGATATTTGGGAATTATATTAGGATTTTTAATTTATTTTTTGGATTGAGGGTCTATTATTTCTGTCCTTGATGTCCCGTTTTAAGGAAAAAATAAATTGTCACATTACACCATAATTTTCATTAGAGGTTATGCGTTATGTTTAACGCGTGTCTTTACATAATTAACATGTCCATATTGAGGGAAAATTCACGTCAAACTGTTCATGCCCATTTGCGATTTGACTTATAAAATATTACACTAGAAAAACGTTATATATTTCATATACTGGTGAGTAATATAATACACTAGTGGATATTTCTCTGGGAGACCAATGGGCGCTGTTCTCCTCTTGTTAATAATTTTTTGACTGCAGCACCAAAATGATAGCTTTTTTTTATTGTAGCTCGGCATGTGGCAACACTCCGCCTGATGTAAAGCTAGAGTGCGGTCCATGAATGGAAACAACTGAAAATCGCATCTAACTTCTATTAAACTGCAGCCGTGGCGGTAAGTCGCGTAAACTCACGATCGATGAGACCCGTGTTCGAAGTTCGCTAAATTCTGACCTTGGTACCCGTTATACATCCTTTGGTCGCTCAGTGCCTATAGGTACTATTAAAGAGTGGTAGGCAGACTGATGATGGTTTTTTGCCCAGTCAGTAGTACCACCACTTTATAATGTAACACCGATTTACATCGATGAAACCCGTATTCAAATCTCGCTGACAATATAACTATGTTATATGAACTTTGGTTGTTCAGTCTCTATGATACAAGCACTAACTTAGAATAGGAATTAAATAAACAAATAAAAATCGTTACCAAGGTTTGTTAATAGAAAAATATTAACATCTTAGTCGATTGTTAGAAACAGGAATATAGTAATTCACATTGACAATTACAATTAGGTTTTAATTAATGAAAGTACTATAATATCTATTAAAGAAACCCGCAAAGCAATAAAACATATTTCGTTAAGTGCCTGCGAAATAAATATAGCCATGGACAATATTAATAAAACCGGTAGGCGTTCATATAAAAATCAATATAATTTTTTATTTTACTTTTATGACATTATAACAAATTGCCATTGTCAAAGTAAATATTTGCATCAAATTAATATTATTGTGCATCACGGATCATTCATTCGTTACATCGAGTCCCAGTCAAGTCAAAAATAGCTTTAGTAAAGCGTTAAAATATTTGCTAAAATTTCCAACGGAGTTTTCGAGGAAAAATGACAACAAACGTTTTCTTCTTTTAAATTGTTTGCCAACAGTCACGCACAGTCACGAACACTTAATGGTTAATAATCCACCATTATTACACATTAACACTCGAAGAAACACAAGTTTAGGAGAATAATTCAAGACAGATAATCTAATGTTTCCAGATGGCCGCCGAAACTCCATCACTATAATTACATGTACAGTCAGCAAAAATAATAATGTAAAAGAAAACTTTAACTGGGAAAAACTACAAAGAGTGATGATGGTTATTTGTCCAGTCTGCCGTCTTCGGGTAGTACCACCACTTTCGAAAGTAACACCCGTAAAGTGACCTTGTCGCGTTTCGGGAGCAGTTTGAAAGTAGCCTAGTTTAGCGAGAGGAGTGTGCACTGTCAATCTAAATTATGCATGCTCGTCTCTTCAAGCCGGCATAGTGAGTAGAGAGTGAGTAGAGATTTTCTCTGTAGTAGCAGTTTTATCCATTCATGGACCGTACTCTAGCTTTACATCTGGCGGAGTGTTGACACATGTCGAGCTACAATAATATAAAAAAAAATTAAAAACTGATTTCACGAGATTTTATGAGCTCACGATTTATTTTATTTTTTCAGAAAAAGGAGAAAAGTCAGGCAAAAATCTATGTTTAAAGACTCGTAATTATGTATTTAATTTTTTTCCTTTTAAATATATTTATCAAAGATGATATGAATGTAATCATATTTAACCTTGTAACGCCTACTATTCCACGTATCCGGTGTGTTAAATATTTTTGCAAATAAATGAAAGATTATTTTATAAAAAATTGTATGTTACCTCTTTCAATACTTTTATAGAACTTTTCTTCTTTAAGCTTTTTTCTTATTGTAGCTCGGCATATGACGACACTCCGTCTGATGTAAAGCTAGAGTGCGTTTCAGACAGAAACAATTGCTACTATAGATAAATTTCTGCAGACAGCAGTTGCCTCCGCCATGCCGGCTTGAAGAGACGAATGAACATCGTCAAGTTGATAGTGCTCACTTCTCTCGTTATACCTGAACACTTCCAAACAGATTCCGAAACGTGACACTTTACAGTTTTAAAAGTAGTGAAAAAACCATCATCAGTTTGGAGACCACTCTTTAATTATGTAGTTAAATATCTACAGATTCTTAGAATAAAGAAAGTTAAATTATTTAATTTTAACCAGCTGATCCGACGAACTTCGTACCGCCTAACAGTCAATGAACGACGTGTTACTTATTAGCTGAACCAAATTCGGGCTGATGGAAGAGGGAAGAAGGCCGAAAATTTAGGGCTGTATAATTTTTAAATGCCACATCATAAAAAAATTTAAAAAAAAATTGTCTAAAAAAATAAAAAAAATTTGGGGTGGATCACCCTTATCACTTAGGGGTATAAAAAGTAGATAACAACCTTTTCTTAGACCTACTGAATATACATATAAAATTTTATCAAAATCGGTAAAGCCGTAACTAAAACTGTGACACGAGAATATATTAGATTTTACCTTAAAATAAACTCACCTCTTGAAGATAAATTTGCCCATCATCTTCTTTGTAAACTTCTTCACAAGGTCTTTCAAATAAAACAGTAAAATCAGTGATATGAGAAACTTTTTTAGGTGTACTGTAAAAGTGGGTTTGGACGCCTTTAACGTACAAGATATCATTTTCATAAAATTTAGTGCAGTTCTTTCCGATCATCACTGAACCAATGGGACAGCATTTTCGAATGCAGTTACCTTTCGCTTCGCATATACAACCATATATCCTTGTTTCGCCTCCAATTATTTTTTCATATATCAGATTTTTTTTATACCTAACCCCATTTTTTATTATTGATCCGTCTTTTTCTTTTTTACTATCTGTCAGGTCTATACTAACATTATCTTTGCACGGTTGTGATAAAACTAAATTTACGATTAAGTTAAAAATTATAAATAATAACATTTTTAAATCATACACTCGCAAGCACTAACGTTACACTATTATTAACAGTTCTCAGAATTAAATGAACAAGTACACTTGCAAACACATTTTTTTTATTAAATAATAAATTATCCTTTAAATAGGAATCCTTTAAAAACAATTGGCGCACAATAAAAGTGTGAGCTTCGAGCTGTGACCGCACACTGAACGATAAAGAGTTTGTTTTATTTCGAATGTTAATATAAAGTCGTGTCCAATATAAGCAACTTTATATATACAAGTACGTTTGTTTGGCTTTAATGGCTAGCGTCCACTAAACGAATCGAATCGCAAAAATTCACATATATTTTCATTATTGTAGCTCGGCATATGACAACACTCAGTCTGATGTAAAGCTAGAGTGCGGTCCATGAACGAAAGCAACTGCTACTACAGAGAAATCTACGAGCAGCAGTCGCGTCCGCTATGCCGATTTTAGAAGACGAATGTGCAATATCTAGATTGACAGTGCACACTCCTCACGCTATACCTGGCTACTTTCAAACTGCTCCTGGTTTTACATTCGAAAGTGGTGGTACTACCCCAAGACGGTAGTCTAGTAGTTGAATAATCATCATCAGTCTGCATACCACTCTTTAATAGTGCCTATAGGTACTGAGCGACCAAAGTACATATAACAAAGTTACATTGGTACCGGTCAGAATTTAGTGAGGTTCGAACACGGGTCTCATCGATCGTGAGTTCACGGTGCGGTCTAAGATAAGACACGTTTACTTAAAACAATATAAATTTTGAGACTTGAACCGTGTAAATGAGCATGCAAGTACAGGGATCTTGTACTTTGTAAATTAAAATTTATTTTCACGCAAATGTCATGAAGTCATCACCACCGTTAATCGTTTTTAACTTTACTAACAATTTCACTTTAATTAATTATTTTAAATTAAAACGTAGCTAATGAAAAAAGCCCAAATCCGGGCCGTGAACGGGTTATTTAATGTAAGTTTTTTATTCAAGTCGGACATATATCTATCCTTTTTTTTGCACGTTATATGAAATTGCTTCTAGTGATAAGCCCGCCAATTGCAGTAAGTTATTTACAATGTCTTTGTTAACTGCAATAAAGAATTTATTATTATTATTATTTATAACCGCACTCCGCCTGATGAACGGAGATGACTGCAATCAGAGAAGGGGATCCGCAGAAAGCAGTCATCTCCCCTATGCCAGCTTTGTGAGATGCCTCTTCACCCTGCGCTTGAATCCTATTTAAAAAGGAGAATGCCCATGCGCCTAAGAGAAATGGGCCCACAATTTTTTTCTCGAGTTTGTCGATGATTTTTAGTTAATTTTGTAGAAAAATAAATCTACTTCCTTATTACCAATCAGTTTTAATTTTTTTCACCTATGTTATTGTGTAATTAGATGTTTTCTGATACAATATTTGAGGTTATTATTATTTTAAATGCTTTAATAATTGAAGATATCTATTTTTTATGTAATTAAACATTGGCTATTGATTGGTAAATTATGTGTTGATATAATTAAAATGAATTAATAAAAAATATATATAATATTATTTTAGAATATTGTTTTGTTACCAAACTATTAGGTATCAAGTGGGCCCAAAAATGGGCAATCTTCTTTGTAACGCATACGGATTAAACGAACAAAGAAACATTATTTTTATGTTTAAAAAAAAAACAAAAATAGTTTTTAGGAAAATGCATATTTTCTCTGTATTAAATTAAACCGCTTATTTTCCTTCTTGTCGAAACAACATTCTCTTATTATTGTTATCCTTAAATCCATTGAATTTCTAACCTTAACATAATAAAAATAAAGTTTAATTTTGAATAGTATTCTTTACAAAAATCCATACTTGCATATACTCGTATCTATTGATAAAATATACTTTTTTTACATCTAATGGGGACGATATACCACTTTATCACACTTTTAAAAATAGATTTCGTTGGCATTGAACCAAATTCACAAAATACTGCATGTGACACATTTTATATACATACACTTTTTTTATTGTATCAACATACGACAACACTTCGCCTGATGTAAAGCTCCATGAACGAAAACAACTGCTACTACAGAGAAATCTCTACGGACAGCAGTCGCCTCCGCTATACCGGCCGGCTTGAGGAGACGAGTATGCACCATCTAGAGTGACAGTGCACAGTCCTCTCGTTATACCTGGCTACTTGTAAACTGTTTCCGAAATACGACATCTCTTCACGGGTGTTACATTCGAAAGTGGTGGTACTACTCCAGGCTGGGCTGGGCTAATAATCATCATCAGTCTGCCTATCACTCCTAATTTTCTATAAATGTTGGATGTTAAATCCTATAAGACGCAGGAAAGTGATGCCCCCATCTTCCTACGCACGTGTGTGCGTTGATTTTTATCTGTTCAATAAATTCTTCATCGTAATTCGATAATAATAAATAAATTAATAAATTATCATTGAAATATACCAAATATGAATAATTAAAAAATGGTTTTTTCGCATTCAAGGTTAAGATTTCATTTCTTATTAAAAATAAATGTTCCCTTTCAGAAGACTGTTATCTCCACTCGAGATTACATTGATATCCACCTCCATTCGTCTTTTCAAACCGGCATAGTGGCGACGACTGTTGCCTTCAGGTATTTTTTGTAAAAGCAGTAACCTCTGCTAATGAACCACACTCTAACTTAACATCAGACGGGGTATGATCATAAAATAAGTGGGACTAACCGCTTTAACGAATGGAAGCGTGCACTGTCTACATCAGTGATTTTCAACCTTTTGTCGCGGCACACAAAGAAAAAAACGTATAATAATTCACTCTGTAAAATAGTTCATGATTATAATTTTAAATGTAAAATGAAACAATATGTACTACAAATACAACCGTAAGTTTGTACGATCTTGCAATATTTTTATTGAGGGTAGGTGCTCGGTTCGCTGTCTATGTAAGTAGCTCGCGGCGAGCCGCGGTGCAGTTTCTTCGTGTCCTAAAGGTACAACCAGCAGCCGTGCTTCTTTCATAAAGAAACAGTCCGTAGTTGTGCATAGTGAGAATAGCCGTGCTATTTTAGTGAGTGACTTTCGTTGTCCATTGTGGCCGTGCCACACTGTCGTACTGTTAGTGTAAGACTTCGAAGCAACCCATCATCGTGCCAGGAATCGTATTCCTCAGGACATTCCTCAGCGACGTTCGCTAAATCGTAATTAACTGTATGTGCATGCGAGTGACAACCACCAGCTAGCTCCACCAGGACCGAGGAACCAAGGCTTGAGCTTATGCAAGGCGGTGTGAAAGCAAGTCAGTGAACTTTGTATTTGTCCTCGTTAAAGTTAGGGTTAGGTAAATATAGCTGAGTTCCTTACAAGGCTATTTGCCCCCCGCATTCATCATTCATTAAGGGATTAATTACTACATACATTTCTAAAATAAAAAAATTGGCGGCGAATTGAGAATCACTGGTCTACATGATAGTGCCCATTCTTCTCTTTAATCAATCATAACGGAGGCGACTGATGTCCTTCTCTGTGATAGCAGTTGTTTCCGCAATCTGGCTTAACATCAGGTGGAGTGTAATCATTTGCAGGTTACAATAAAAAAACTTACCTCTTGCAAGGCGAACGGCGACACCTCCCTATAACGTTTTTCACACGTCATCCCATAAAGTATTTTAAATCTCTCCGTGATATTAACTCTATCTTTAACAGTTTTCATATAATATACTTCTAACTTAGTTTCGGCTACGATATCCATGTCAATCAGTACACATTTGCCGGACATATAATGCCGGCCATTCGGACAACATTTACTAACGCAAATATCGTCGCCACAAAGTCCTTTTTCTCTTAAAATCATATCGTCATTTAAAATAATAAGTTCATTTATTCCATATTCACTTTTACACCAATTATTGTATGACAATAAAATTACTAATAACACTGCTTTATTCATTGTTTTAAACTTTTGTTTTTACACTAAATCCAAATATCTGTGAATGGGAAACAAAATAAAGTGTTTTTTTTTAAATATTATTGTAGCTGTAGAACGGAAACAACTGCTACTACAGAGACATCTCTACAGGCAGCAGTCGCCTCCACTATGCCAGCTTCAGGAGACGAATGTGCACCATCTAAATTGACAGTGCACACTCCTCCCGTTATACCCGGTTACTTTCGAACGTGTGTTACATTTGAAAGTGGTGGTACAAGGACTGGGCTAATAGCCATCATCAGTCTGCCTACCACTCTTAAAGACAGCCTGTTAGGTAAACTGTACCGCTTGTGAAGTGAGTTAGTAGATGAGAGGAATATGCACTTAACCGGCATAGCGGATATGACTATTGTGGACATTAATTCATGTAGACAATGTTCTAGACATTGATTCTCTGTGATAGAAGTTGTTTCCACCCGTGGACCACACTTTAGCTTAACATCAGGCGGGCTGTACGTGTACCAACAAAGGAGAATGCCCATTTTTGAGCCCACCTCATAATTTGGTAACAAAATAATATTTTAAAATAATATCTTATTATATCAACACATCATTTGCCAATCAATAGACAGTGTTTTATTACATAAAAAACAAATATCTTCAATTATCAAAGCATTTAAAATGATAATAACCTCAAATATTACATTAGAAAACATCTAATTACTCAATAACCCGGGTGAAAAAATTAAAACTGATTGGTAATAAGGAAGTAGCTTAATTTTTCTTCAAAATTAACTAAAAATCAATGGGCATTCTCCTTTAATTTTGAAAACGAACTCGCGCTTTAAAATAATAAAATTCACGAAAAGATCACTGTCTCCAAAAAAATTTCTGAGCTCTTTCAAAAAAAGAATTGTTTCGAATGCATTTTAAAAAACACTTTTTTCTTTACCTTTAAGAAGCAGCAACGTATATTATTTACTTCAAATTTTTCTTCGACAAATCCAAACACGTCTTAGCTATCTTTTAGAATGAACATAACATACGATTTGGAAGTTGTGCGTAACAATAGGTGTGGTCAAGTCGTAAAAACGTTATTACCAAATAGAAACCACTATTCCACTAGACACATCAATTAGATCAGTAAAATTGGACAACCAAAGGCAATATTTGGACTTCATTAAGTACATTTACAGCTGAGGAACATCGTCCTAGAATTGGTCCCCTTTTGGAGTTGAGAAACGGGGTTAAAATGACGTCACAATGTGCATAAATTGTAAAAAATAGTTTTTTTTATAATTTGCTAAGACTATTACAGTTTATTAGAGGGTTAACTGCCGGACTTTTAAAAAAAAAAAATTAATTAATTAACTAAAAATCTGGTGAATTTAAGACTTGATGGGTTCGATTTGGTAAGTTATTTATCGAAATAATATATAGGTAAATGTATTCTAATGTAACGTCAATTGTCGTTAACTTTTAAGTGGTTTACGTCAGATTATTTTATGGTAGTTCGACATGTAACCACACCCCGCCTGATGTTATGAAACACAGAGAAATGTCTGCTATCCTGACTTACGGAGACGAATCTGCACCGTCTAGATTGAGTGCATATTTCTCTCGTTATACTGTGTACATGGATGGCTACTTCTAAGTACCAATTGTAGTAAATTGAAGTTATTTTAATCTAGTAATTGGTAATCAAAAACATTTCAAAAGAATAACCGGTAATTGATAATTTTCCCGAGATATTTCTATGGAAATGAGTAAAATACAAAATTTAAAACGTTTACCCTTGCAACTCACATATTTTTTAATTTATACATACAACAAACTGATTTTACACAAAATATTAATAAAAAGAGGCACTAACTAAGTCTTTATGAAGCTTGTAATGATAGATTTGGACTGAATAATAAATAAAAGCCTAGATATTAAAACGGACACCTAACCCTATTGATATTAGATAACGGAAGCTAAAACAGCCTAAAAGCTCGATAAAGCTTTCAAGTGCTTGTGCAAACATTACATATCTACGCCTACTCACCTATGAATATGTATATTATGTAGATTTAGCTAATTGTTTTTTTATAGTAGCCCGGCTATTCCGCCTAGGGTTGTACTATATACATACGCAAAAATACTATACCAGTTTATCACTTAAGTCGGCCTATTTCAAATAAATGTTTTGAATTTATTATTACTTTCTTACTTTCTCTGTGAATTAGTAATTTTATAAAGCGTTTAGCTAGTTCTGAAAAATACTTAATTCGCAGGAGAAAAAAATTGGTAACCCTAATGCCGCCTGATGAATGGAAATAACAGCTAAATATTGATTAGTTATGATCTATTAACAACATAAAAGAAATAAAAATTCATTATTAATGTAAATCACTATTTTAATACTGTTAAAAAAAATCAACAATACAAACATAATCATTTAAAATACGCTGTACAAAGAAAAAAAAAACATTTATAAAAAAAATAATTTATAATATTTATTAAATGCAACATAATTAAAGTATAATTTACAAAAATCACAAGGACTACCAAATATCCGAGCAAATTACATTCATACATTCATAAATAGACTTAAAACGAATGGGAATAGAATTGAAAATTGCATGCACGACAGCTGTATTTATTTCCCTGATATAGGTCGCGAACCATCTTGAAGTTTGGTTCGTAGTCTTATGCGGTTTATAATTAAAGTATACGAATGTTACATACGGAACGAATAAAATAAGAAAATGTTTGAGGTGAAATTCTAAATTAAATGAACAAATCCCAGCTAGATTCTAAATTACATTAAATGATGATGATGGTTATTTGTCCAGTCTGCCGTTCTGGGGTAGTACCACCACTTTCGAATGTAACACCCGTGAAGTGACCTTGTCGCGTTTCGGGAATAGTTTGAAAGTAGCCAGGTATAACGAGAGGAGTGTGCACTGTCAATCTAAGATGGTACATGCTCGTCTTCTCGAGCCGGCATAGTGGAGGCGACTGCTACCCGCACAGGTTTCTCTGTAGTAGCAGTTGTTTCCATTCATGGACCGCACTCTAGCTTTACATTAGGCGGAGTGTTGTCACATGCCGAGCTACAATAATAAAAAAATTCCTTTGTTTTTCTATAGTGAAACTTACAACTAAATTTGTACAAAAAAACAATTAAATTTATAATATCTTAAGATAAATTGTTTGAACACATTTCTAAAGTAAATGTAAAGGATTTTTTTATATACAAAAGCTGTAATCAGATTTTTTAAAATCCTAAGAGTCGATTACACGCACACCTAGTTATAAATTGGAACGTTACAGGGCTTCCAGATATGTTACAAGGGTTCCGGGTATGTTACAGGGGTTCTGTCTTACTGTTAAGTTGCATTATTTACCTTTGAGACAAGTTATATCATGCTTTCTTTCTTTCGACCGGGATTCGAACCCTAGAAGCCGACAAACAACTCCCTTTAGAACCAAGACTCGTATACTTATGTACGCGTAAACGACACTATCTACTCCAATTGTAATAAACATGAACTTTGAAAATACTTGCTACTTTGGTAGTAATATTTGATTAATTAATTTATAAAATAGAAATTATATTAGTATTGAATCGTCTATGTAGCAAAATGTACACGACCGTCGAGCATCGAGCCGGCATAGAGGAGACGACTGCTGCCTGTAGAAAATTATCTGTAGTAGCAGTTGTTTCAGTTCACGGACCGCACTGTGGCGACCTCTATTTAATAGTTTTTGTTTTATGAAGTAATATGTCAAAAATATGACAAGCTTCGATCTTTTGTTTTTTTATGTAGTATAAAATATATTTTTACTCAATCAACAACATGTTATATTTTATTTAATTGGAGTGTCTCCTAACACTCCAAAGCACTCTAGCTTTACATTTGCAGAGTGTTGTTATATGCTGAGCTACAAAAAAAATCATATAGTCCATCAAGTGATATTTTGCTACTTGGTCAAATTGCGTTACATACTTAGACGATCCAATACTAAGCCAATAAGTCTAGATTTTTAAGCAAAACTCGCAATATTTACAATTCTAAAGTTTACTTTCGATTTTTGATAAAAGAGATAGGAATAAAAATTATGGCGAAGTTAAATTTCTACGGCATCAGGAAACACATGATCTAAATACGCCTGATTTCCGTAACTATTCAGAGGTTTTGGTCGATTTTTCGGCTTAACAAAAGCTTGCTTATATGGAACACTGTTTTTATTGAATTTCGACGCAATTTCTCTAACTTTACCGGGCTTCGGTTTATCATTATCTTCGGCTACGTCTACTCTATTGTATAGTTCAGAAAAATCGTTAAATTGAAGACTCCTGTTAGAACGTCTATTATTATCAGGTACTTTATCATTTAAACCGCGAGTCTTAGTTCCTCTTTGTAGCTCACTTCTTCCAGAATTATTTCTTTCATACATTCTAGAATAATTCTTTGAGTTTCTTTCTGTATTAATTATTAATTCATTATTATTGGACATATCGAATAATGGATCGCGAATAAATTCAATATCATTATTGGTTTTCGATATATTTCTTAGTTCTTGCTTTTTATTGTCGCTTCTATTCGATCTTCTTATTTCTTTAACTGTTGGGGACTTGAACGTGGAAAAATTATGTTCCGACGTATAGTTATTATTGTTAATAAAATCATCTATTGTGTGAACGTTTTGCGGGTCGAATGTATGTGTTCTTTGGTGAGTTAGAGGCTTGGAGAGTGATAAATATTTAGGCGGTTCTCCTAGCTTGTTAATTGTAATTTCATATTGAATATGCGGATCCAGCATCGCATACACGTTTTCTTTGGCTTCTCTTTCTAGCGTTGATAATATTTCCTGTAACAAGAGAATTTATTTATTTGTATTATAGGTCTACTTAATTTATGTCTTTATGTATAAATTAATTTAATGTGATGTGGTTTATCATGCAATTTAAACCATTTTATTTATTCATTATCTGGAGTCTGCACTAACCAAGTCGCGTCTTTCGAATAGATTTTCTTCGAGAATATTTTGTTGGCAATCACTAGTCGCAAATCGGGATTTGATAGACGCACATATCCTCAAGCCGGCATAGTGGAGGCGACAGGCAGTCATTTATTTGTGGTAGCAGTTGTTTCAGTGCATGGACCGGACTTTTGCTTAACACAGGCGGAATGATAGGCCGAGACTCAATAAAAATATCTATATCTTTAACATTACTTCATAATACGTTTTAATATTATCTCTAACGAATTATCTCTTTGATAAACTCGTTGTGGTGTTGCCAATAAAACTTACTCGAAGCAAATCTAGTCGAAAATAGAGAGTTGACTAGTGGTTCGAAATTCCTTTTAAAAATAAGTGACGTGCTACACTCTGTGATGTTTTTTTAAATTATTGTTAAGATATTGTTATAGAAAAATCTAATTACATGGGATTTTGAAAATACTTAATTGAGATGTCGTGGTTTAGCAGTAGAGAACTGACCTCACGATCTATGAGACCCGTAGCTATGTTTATATGTACTTTGATCGCTCAATGCCTGTGTTACAAGCACTAACGTAGTATTATAAAAAAATAATAATAATTAGCTGAAGAATTAGATTTACTTTAACGTGAAAGCCAATACTTGAGCGTCCATACATTTTGTTTTACAACACTGTTTGAAACATAGCAGATTTATGTTGAAATTAAGGAATTTTATAACTTTCTCAGCACTAATAATTATTATCGCAAATCACTATAATAAACAAATAGCTACGGCACAGAATATATAAAATGCATTTTAAACATTTTATATTGGTTATATTTCACAAGCATTTTATAGCCGTAGCTATTTGTTTATTATAGTGATTTGCGATAATAATTAGTGCTGAGAAAGTTATAAAATTACTATAGACGCTCAAGCGTTGGCTTTCACGTTAATGTGCCTAATTCTAACCTAAGTTTAGTGGTTAATATAAGTCAGTAGTTAGTAAATGGTGCGTGCATCAAACCTGTGCTGTTCACACGGTGGTTGGCGGCTGCAACACTAGAGCTGCCTGTCGGACCTTCTGAGCTTCAGGCGAGTAATGTGATGATGGTCTCTGTCTTTGATGGTCCATGGTTCTTGTCTCTCGAGGACTGTACACAGCATCAGCTGGTAGAACAGTCTTCTCACTGTTTGGGAAATACAATACAATACAATACAATTGTCACGCCTAAAGGAGAATGCCCATTTTTGGGCCCACTTGATATCTAATAGTTTTGTAACAAAATAATATTCTAAAATATTATCTTATTTTTTTATTAATTCATGTTAATTATATCAACACAATATTTACCAATCAATAGACAATGTTTAATTACATAAAAAACAGGTATTAATAATTATTAAAGCATTTAATATAATAAGTAATAATAACCTCAAATATAGTATCAGAAAACATCTAATTACTGAATAACATGGGTGAAAAAATTAAAACTGATTGGTAATAAGGAAGTAGATTTATTTTTGTACAAAATTAACTAAAAATCATCGACAAACGCCAGAAAAAAATTTTGGGCCCATTTTTTTAGGCGAATGGGCATTCTCCTTTGCTATATTTTATATAAATTAGATACTGTGTTTAAAGTGTTACAATATTTTTAAAATGTGGTAGGCAGACTTATGATGGTTATTAGCCCAGTCTGTCGTCCTGGGATAGTACCGCCACTTTCGATTGTAATACCCGTGAAGTAACCTTGTCGTGTTTCAGGATCAGTTTGAAAGTAACCAGGTATAACGAAAGGATCTGGTGCAAATTAGTCCCCCCAAGCCAATGGTGGAGGCGACTGGTGCCTGTAGAAATTTCTTTGTGATAGTAGCAAGAGCGTCGCCAGCCGATGACCTGGGGGAGCCTAACATCAACGGCGATTGTAATAAATACGGTACAGAGTCTAACGTATAAAGCTACATGAGCTCTTGACTGTAAATAATTAATAAATTTACATTTAACAACTTTTTTAGAATCTCTAGGGGGGCAGCTGCCCCTCCCTGTCCTTGACGACGCCCATGGATGGGAGTCGTTTCGGTTCATTGACCGCACTATAGCTTTACGCGGAGATACAATTGTAAAAAAACTTACCTATCTAAATCATCAGTCTTATATCGCAGGCTCTCTGTTAAAAGAAATTAGTATTATTAAGACCATAACAAAAAATTGCTTTAATATTGCTGCGAGCTACAATAAAAAAAGTCAAGCACACATAACGTGAGCATATATTTTTTTCTATAAAACGGGCATCGATGCATTCATCGCCATAATACGAGTAGACCCCCAACCCATAAATAAAATATATAAAATGCATTTTAAACATTTTATATTGGTTATATTTCACAAGCATTTTATATTGAGCGGCCGTGGTCTAGCGGTAAGACGCGTGAACTCACGATCAATGAGACCCGTGTTCGAACCTCGCTAAAGACCGGTACCAATGTAACTTTGTTATATGTACTTTGGTCGCTCAGTGCCTATAGGCACTATTAAAGAGTGGTAGGCAGACTGATGATGGTTATTTGTCCAGTCTGTCGTCCTGGGGCAGTACCACCACTTTCGAATGTAACTATTCTTTGTCCCGCAGCTTTGGACGCAGGACCGCAATTATTACAACTGTAATAGATATAAATAACTACAAACCTCTTTTTCTTAAACAGCAGACTAGAAGACACACAGCTAAAGCGACGAGGACAGCAATTAGCAATGCCGCTATGATTAATGGCGCTATTGTTGCAGTCTCTGTAATAATAAATGCAGAATAGATTCTGAATAGAAGATTCCACCCATAACTGTTAAATAAATTATTTGATTTTATTTTTGAATAAATTCTTGACTTTGGAATGGATTTGCTTCGAGAATATTTTGTTGGCAACACCAGCAGTCAATAGAGCGACCTAAGAAAACGCGGCAAATTCAAAAAAAATCTTTATGTAATGGCAAATTAATAAGAAAACTTATGCTAAATCGACAACCATTTCAAGACTCCTATTAGATTAATTTTTTAATTCCACACTAAATGATTGTAAAATAAAGAAGGTAATTAGAAAAAGGTTATTTACATAAATTAAATGTTAGAATTATAAAATATATCTAATATATCTGCCCGTTAGTGACACATAAATATATTTTTTTAAATTTCCGCGTTTTTTTACGTCAAGCTTTCGTTGGCGAAACTTTTTTTATTGTACGAGTAGCTTGGCATATGACAACACTCCGCCTGATGTAAAGCTAGAGTACAGTCCATGAGTGGAAACAACTGCTACTACAGAGAAATCTCTACGGGCAGCAGTCGCCTCCGCTATGCCGACCTGAGGAGACGAGTATGCACCATCTAGAATGACAGTGCACATTCCTCTCGCTATACCTGGCTACTTTCAAACTGCTCTAGAAACGCGCTAAGGTCACTTCACGGGTGTCAAATTCAAAAGTTGTGGTACTGCCCCAGGACGGCAGACTGGGCTAATAACCATCATCAGTCTGCCTGCCTCTAAAGTACATATAACAAAAGTTCTATCTCTATTACATATTACTTTATTATTTCTTAATATTACACCAATGAAATCAATTTCTAAAAATCCTGCTATGGTGTTGCCAACAAAATATTCTTGAAGCAAATCAAATACAATTAATTTCAATATCTTACCATGAACTGTAAGAGAAACAGCATGAGCTGACGACCCTCGCTCATTTTCCACATGAAGCACGTAGACTCTGGCATCTGCAGCACTCGTGCTGGTGACTAGAAGCGTGTAACGATAACAACCATTTGTTCCAGATGGTTCCAATGCTTTATATCGACCTAAAAGATAAAATATATTTATTAGATACAAAAATAAGAGCGGTAGGCAGACTGATGATGGTTATTAACCCAGTCTGCCGTCCTGGGGTAGTACCACCACTTTCGAATGTAACACCATTGTCGCGTTTCGGGAACAGTTTGAAAATAGCCAGGGTGGGCGCGAGAAGTGTGCACTGTCACTCTAGATGGTGCATACTCGTCTCCTCAGGCCGGCATAGCGGAGGCTTCTGCTGCCTGTAGGGATTTCTCTATAATGCCCGTAACGCAAAGAGAGAAATGTGCACTGTTAGTAAATGGTCTACATTTGTCTCCTCAAGCCGGCAAAGCGGAGACGATTGGTGCCTACAGACATTTCTTTGTGCTAGCAGTTGTTTCCGCTCATGGTACGCACTCTAGCTTAATAGAAAAATATATATTATAAAATAATCACCCATACAAATTTCGCAATAATTTGTAATTTTACTTACCAATTTGTGATGGTACATCGAGTCTAAGACTACCCCATAACCACGCAGCTCTTCGCGGCGGAGGATCAGCACAAACGGTAGCCACTACTTTAGCATCACCACCGCTCCAACCATCTGCTGCTGTAGTCTCTGCACCAACTGGTGGGCCTAGCACGTTCAGGGTTATTGGTTCCGACTGGTGGCGTCTGCAAGAAAGATTATTGGTGTGTTTAAAAAATTGTTATTTGCGTATGTAATTTTTTTTTATTTAAATCTACCAAAAATCTCGACCATAGTTTCGGGATGGTGCACATTCGTTTCCTTAAACCAGCATAGCGGAGGTAATTGCTGTCTGAACCGCACTCTTGCATGACATTTGGCGGAATATTGTCCTGTTCCGAGCCATAATAAAAAAGTTACTACAACCACTTTTAAATGTAACACCAGCAAAGTGGCACAGACGCTGGTGCAACCGATGGTCTTCTTAAGCCGGCATAGCGCAGGCGATTGGTGCCTGTATATATTTTTCTGTGATTTGGTCACATGTCGTGCTACAATAAACAAAATAAAGCACCTTTCCTCCATCCCGATTTGATTGATAGCCACGCAGCTGTACTGTCCATGTTGCGCGTAAGATACATTATAAATAACCAGTTGTGATGATGAAGAGACTGGGTAACCGCCTTCTGGCGTTGATTGTGATCGTATCGATGGATGAGGGCTGCGAAAAGATTTTTTTTATGTGAATCTACGAGTATTTAACATTTCCTAAGAAAAAAAAACGAGATTTTTTATTATTAAATTATAAAGAATTTTGAACAGAAAAAAGCTTGTCAAAAAGGGCTGAGTATGACTATACATTTACTCACTCACGGCGCGGTAAAGTGACATCTCTCCATCAATAGGATCGTTTCATCTGAAATCTTTTAGTCTCGGCTGTCAAAATAATATTGTTTGATTGGTGGAGAAATCCCACTTTACGCCGTAACATAGTAAATATAAACTCATACTATGCCCTCTGATTATTATCTGTACGCAGTGGAAGACGATTCCCACCTCATGCTGCCTAACAAATTTTTTATTATAATGTAATAACAAGCATTTGAAAATGACAAAAAAAAAAATAAAAATAATAACACTTAATTATTTCACTAACTTATGTAACCATTGATACGATGGTGGCGGATTCCCTTCAGCTTTACATTCTAGAGTTACTTTAGAAAATAAATTTGCTTCTACGACTGGGTCAGGTCCAACCCAGGTGACTCTAGGTGGGTCTGGAAAGAAATATGAAACAAATATAGTACACGATTTGTTTATTCATAATGTATTTATTACTTATTAATTCAAACTATACTCTAAAATGAAATTCGAGATCAAAAATATAAACAAAGATTCAAAGCATTTGTGTCGTAAGTCGAAAAATATTAAAACATCGTGTTGAAATCGTACGCACATCTTAAACATATAAAACAATATACTGCATGCAGCTTTAAAGTAGCGTGAAATACTATTCAAAAATAAAACGTTACTGTTTGAAATAAACTGAAATAAAAAAAAAATCATAACACTAATTTTAAAGATATTGACATATTTAATAGTTCTTTTGCCTCCATTAAACACAAAATAATTTACTCGCTCCACTGACTTGAACAAAGATTATAATTTTTTAATTTGACATTTTATTAATATTATTGACATCATTATTAATATCATTACTTATAATTTGAAATTAATACCAAATTGTAATTGTTAGAAAAACTTTAATTTTCCACTGATTGGCGCATGCCGTGTTCACTGTGCATAGGACCTACATAAATGTATTGTAGTTGTGTGTTAACATTTCATTTGTTGTATTGTAAGGGCCTGTTTGTGAACCTAATAAATAAATAAATCGTCCATGTCTTTTTTGGTGCTGGGAATAAGGCAGGTCTATTTGAATTATTGAATTTTTCTTAGTCAGATTTAACTAATTCCGTCAATTATCTAGGAAAATGTTGACTACCCCTGAAATGTCACTTTGACTGTGATTTTTCTTTGTTTATATTTTCGATCTCGAATTCTATTTCTAATTATATGTGTGTTACTTTACATTTTACAGTTACTTACATTTTACATCAATCTCTACTTTGGCAACTTCTGAATTGCCCAACGAATTCCTTGCTTGACATCGATATGTACCTAAAACGTTACTATAAAATTAGAATCATTCATCATCATATTTTCATTAACTAAGTATTCACGTTAGGTTAAATAGTTTTTAATTTTAAAATTCGTTAAAAGTATAATATTTGTTTTTTTTTTTTATTTTTTTCCATGAGAAAAAGTATTGTTCCAGATCAGGATTTTTGTGTAGTTTCGGGTATTTAGGTCAGTAGAATTAGCAAAAACGTGGACATATTATAATTACGCACAGGTTTTGTCATGAATACATTTATGGTTAAGAAACATCGTCCTGAAATTGGCAACCAATTCGGTTGATTCGACTGCTTCTATCAGGGCGAGTATCAGCATGTGTGGAAGAATAAAAGAGATTTACCAGAATGATTCCTAGAAACCGGTGCCATAAATAACTTAGGTCCATTGGTAGCAGTCACTTGTCCATCTTTAGTCCACCAAACATAAGGTGCTGGATTCCCTTCAGCTTTGCATTCCAAACTTAATGCACTTGAACCTTCTTCTAGACCCGCATTTTTACTTGGATCGTCACCAATGATTGTTACTACAGGTGGAACTGGAATTAAATATATAGAGTATAATTTTAGTAGTCCGGCACCACAGATAAATCCAGCTAGCAGTCGCTTCCGCTATGGTAGTTAACTTACAAGTAACGTCCAACATAGTATAAGCATCTCTATAATGAGGTGTAGGGTACGAGGGATGATGAGCTCTACATGCCAGCTGTCTACCATGATCAGATCTCTTCGCACCAAGTTCTAGAACAGATCTGGCTGCCCAAACACGTGGTCTTTCGACTTCTGAAGCGTTTGTTTGACTCCAAGCTGTTTGACGTTCGTTTTCTGAAATAATGTTTGTTTAAATTATTTGCTTGAGTTTTATACCACCACGTATTCAAAAACTTTACTAAATTCAGTATATTAAAAAAATACAAACGCATTTCTTTGGACCTACCTAAATACCACTCAATATAAGCGGGTGGGTTGCCATATCTTGCCTCACAAACAACTGTAGCTCTGGAACCAGCTTGTACTGTAATGTTTTGACCAGGAGAAATATGAGATCCATTAAACATTATTCTTGGTGACTGGGGTGGTACTCTTACGGCTAAAACTGCTGGAGGACTTGATAGAGCATCCTGAAATGCAGAAATTAGATTATTAATAAAAAAATCACAACTTCTGGAACTTATAAATGTTACAATTTCATCATACCTGTACATCATAATTGCTGGCTGTCACTTGACATTGCCACTGTCCATCATCGAGTTGTAAGGTTGCAGCACGGACCCATAGAGAGCAATCGCCGCCAACTGGACTGTCCTCGTTGGCCCATTCGTATTTTCCTCTGTATAGACCAACAGGCTGAAATGAAAATTAAAAAATAAAATAACCGATAATTGATATAAGGATGTATTAAGAATGACAGTCACGCATGTGATCTTGGACAATAGCGTGGACGAACAACGTCAGTTTCTCGACACGGCAAAGACACTCCCGGAGGTGTGCAGAAACGTCGAGAAGAAGCAATTTCAGAAAAGAAGTCCAAAAATGTAGATCTTAATATAAAATAGATCTTGCTATTGTGGTGTAATATCACAGTAATATGTTATGTCAAAAAAGTACAGTTGTAAGAAAAGATTGTTGTTATTAAAAAGACTGCCAATGGAAAGACAGAATAGAGGAATTTCAATGCGTTTCGAAGTGTCAATGGCTGGGTAACTTAGCAGACAGTATATGGTAATGTATATTTATGGTAACTCGTATAAAAAAACCACTTTCCTAGACGTATGTTAGTCTATATTTATATTGCTTTCTATAAACATGTAGACCGAATTAAAAACCTAAATTTAAAAGATTTGGTACGCAAAGAACCATATACCGAATTCATCACACCGTAACCAGTGTAAACGGTTTAGTTTCACCTTCACCAAAATCAGACACCATGACGTTGAACGAGTAAATGTGTTTAGAAGACCAAGATTTAATAGACTGAGAGCTAGATATACAATTTCGTTGCAGCCAATCAATATCCTGGAGAAATTGCACCTACATTTCGCACGCAAAATGTAGATAGAACTCGCTACCGAGTGGATCGGAGATAGGTTTCTTCTAGATAAGCGTAATCCGTTCCAGACCGCATCGTTACTTAGCATCAGGCAAGGTGTGTTGGATTAGTGAAACAACTATGCACCTTCCAAGAAATAATACCCTAGTAATGATGAACTAATAACTATCATCAGTCTAATTACCACTCTTTACCAGAACTAATATATTTTATTTAAATTGAGCGAATACGACTGCTGCCAGAGTAGGGAATCTGCAGGCAGCAGCCGTGTCCGCTATACCCGCTTGATGAGATTAGGAAGGAGCTTATAGAAAGGAGAAAAGACATGGTTGTGATTCAATTGGGGAAGTGTATCTGGTGACGTGTTTCTGGAAAACTTTTATAATTGCTTTTTTTTAAATTAATTTTAAAAAATGTGATTGAAATATAGTAATCGTGACGTTTCGGCCGAAACTAAACCATTGCCAATGAACAAGAAAACATAATCATTTGTCAAAAGTTCAGGCAAACCCATGATCTTTTAAAGTTCCTGTCGATTAAAACACCGTGTTTATAATGTAGTTTTGTTTTAAAAATTACAATAGTTATTCGTATAAAACACTGTTATTATTAGGAAACACAAATAAAAAATATTTGACAAACTTGTGAAGCAACAACCATAGGCAACAAAATAATCTACAAAACTGTTAGGTTGGTACTTTGTATTCTATCTTGCCAAACTGTCCGAAGAAGATCGATCGCGTGTCATTACAGTTTTCAAATATCTCTGCGATTTTAAAGTTTTTTCAAAGGGGAATCAAAAAAAACGTCTAATTTAAGTGATATCTCGAAATGGTTTTTAATTTAACTTGGGTTAGTTTTTGAGGACCTTGCCCATTGCGTTATAAAATTAATAATAAACAACACGAGCGCCTGGTCTAAATTGAACACAGAAGACAGTTCACTGATTAATAATATGTTCGTAAGTTAGAACAATGGACGTTTCACTGGCGGATGGTTTGCAACATCCGGAGGATCGGGTGTGCAGACTTCGGCACGCGCCTCAATACAAACTTTATGAACCGTATAAAGAATTATGATATCATCGTATTTACTTTTGCTTTCTTGCAAACATTAAGTTCCGTTGTTTCATTACACAGACAGGATGCGAATTCGTGACGTACTTTAACAGGATTGCGGTTAATGTCGGTAATTTACGCATTTTTCCTTGTTTATTTAATAAGCAACGAATTGAACGTTTTATTGAATTGTTTCGTAAATAAAAAAATCGGTTTGACATGTCTTTTGTCAAATAACGAATGAGATGAAAGACTACGCACGAGGAAAGGAGAATGCCCATTTTTGGGCCCACTTGTTATCTAATAATTTGTTAACAAAACAATATTCTAAAATAATATCTTATTTTTTCATTAATTTATTTCAATAATATCAACACATCGTTAACTAACCTATTGACCATGTTTAATAACATAAAAAAACATATATCTTCAATTATTAAAGCATTTAAAATAATAATAACCTCAAATATTGCATCAGAAAACACCTAATTACTCAATAACCCGGGTGCAAAAATTAAAACTGATTGGTAATAAGGAAGTAGATTTATTTTTCTACAAAATTAACTAAAAATCATCGACAAACTCGAGAAAAAAATTGTGGGCCCATTCTTCATAGGCGAATGGGCATTCTCCTTTGTACTGTCAGCATTTAAAAATAAGATTTTAAAAATAATTATATTATCCATAGTTTGTGTAAATTTATATATGTTCTGTTCTATCCATACTTTAAGAGCGCAAATGGGCTAAATTATAAAAGAACACATTTAAGTATATGAGTTATATTATTATTACGAATTTTTTTGCTGTCCATACAGATATAATGTGCGAATATAGACATCAGTATTATGTGAGCGCGGCGCCGATAAATCTTATTTATTTGACTACCTTGGTGTACGTACAGGGACAGAGATTGGCAGAGAATAATCGTCATCTTCCAGTATCATTTGTAACACATTTATTTATTGGAAAAAAAATCTTAAATATTACTAACAAAGTAACACAAAACATATAGATTATTAATAAAATATCTATATAAATTGGACAAGGTTCTATCTACCCCTTAAGTTCAAACCGTGAGCATGTTACAAGTATTATGTATGAATATGTTTAAAATTGATAATTGAAAAAAATATACATATAAAAAAATATGTAGTCGCCGCCACTATGCCGGCTTCAGGAGACGAGCATGTACCATCCAGACTGACAGTGCACACTCCTCTAGTTATACAGTAATCAATATACATCAAAGTCGAAAAACGTTCAGGGCCTTTTGAATAGGGATTTAAAATCAGACGTAAATTACGTTAACTATGATCATGAAGATGAAATGAATATTGCTGAAATTAACGTTCGTAATAAACGAATTTATTTATTTATTTATTTGGAAAATTTACAGGTGCAGTGTAGAGGAGATTTTATATTTAAATTGATCATAATAATATCACTGCACCCTAAAATAATTATCACTATGTACACAAATTGGTGGAGTGAACGCATACAAAAAAAGAAAAAAAAATTGAATTAATAAAAACAGATAAAAAAGAAAAATAATAATAAAAAAGGAACAATAAAATGAGTGTTACATCGTTGCCTGCCACACCTACACCCACCCAATTCAGCATACATTTTAGATTTAATGCACTTTTTAGAAAATTGTTGAAAGATATCAATATCTGTGAAACATGTGTAGTTTTATTTTATTTTATTGTAGCTCGACATGTGACAACACTCCGCCTGATGTAAAGCTAGAGTGCGGTCCATGAATGGAAACAACTGCTACCACAGAGAAATCTCTACGGGCTGCAGTCGCCTCCACTATGCCGGCTCGAGGAGACGAGCATGTACCATCTAGATTGACAGTGCACACTCCTCTCTTATACCTGGCTACTTTCAAACTATCCCCGAAACGCGACAAGGTCACTTCACGGGTGTTACATTCGAAAGTGGTGGTACTGCCCCAGGACGGCAGACTGGACAAATAACCATCATCAGTCTGCCTACCACTCTTTAATAGTGCCTATAGGCACTGAGCGACCAAAGTACATATTATATAGTTACATAATAAAGTTACATTGGTACCGGTCTTTAGCGAGGTTCGAACACGGGTCTCATTGATCGTGGGTTCACGCGTCTTACCGCTAGACCACGGCCGCTCGATATGTGTAGCAATGACAAATGACAATTTGAATGAAGAAACATTTGGTGACTTAATGACATGCACATGATTGAGCTTTCTACGGAAATTGGGTCCTCATTTATAATCAGAAACCTTGAGTTCGTATGCTCCCACATACTTGATGCATTACTCAGCTTGAACAATAGTTGGTGGGATCGGCATTAACCATTATGGAACCGATACCTTGTGAATTTTCAATCCATTGACTGTCAATGGTATTCAACCTTCAAACATATTATAATAAGGCTATAAAAATTATAATCGGTGTAGTTTGTATCGTATTAAAATATTCAGGTTAATGGTTAGATCATTACAAAGCGTTTAATAGTTGTAATGTATTAAATTTTTCTTTTATTGTAGCTCGGCATATGACAAAACTTCTCCTGATGTAAAAAGTGCGATCCATGAACGGAAACAACTGCTACTACAGATAAATTTGAGCCCAGCAGTGCCGGCTTGAGGAGGCGAATGTGCACCATCCAGGTTGACAGTGCAGATACTCCTCTCGTTATACCTGGCTACTTCCAAACTGTTTCTAAAACGCGAAAAGGTCACTTCACGGGTGTTACATTCGAAAGTGGTGGTAATTTACCAAGACGGCAGACTGGGGTTATAACCATCATCAGTCTGCCCACCACTCTTTATTTAAATGTATTTTTTATTATTACCTTTTTTACTGTTTTTAGTGCTAAATCAAGCCGCAATGTTTTAATAACATTGCTAACAAAAATATGGCCAGCCATCTATCAGCTGTGAGTTAAACGAACTCGTTCGATCGACTTTGCATTTACATGCTTGTTTTTGATATTTCAAAGTCTTTTTAACAAATAATGGTACCCTAATGTTATGTGGGTAGTTAGTGTGTTAGTTCTTTACCAATCAGACAATATTACTTTGGCCGCGGTGGGTAAATAATTTCAAATGAAGCTATTCTTAATGTACTCTATTATTATTTAATGTATTCTATAATTCTATTATTAATGTAACCATCAGATTACTTACAAATTGTATGGGAATACATGTCATTAAATTTGACTAACTTCTGCTGCTCCGATTTTTTTCTTCCGGGACAATGAAATGATCCTTACATGAAACTGAGTCGAACCGCATCAAAAAAAAAATTTCATCAAAATGACTCATTTCCATGGACAACTCAAGCTTGACCAGAAAAATTACTATGCCAAATTCGTTTTCATAAAAAAGAGCAAGACAGTTTTCCTGTATCTCCTGTGGTTTAGGATTTCCCCATGCTGTTCCAGTTAAAAAAATTACCCTGTATATTATACATGGAAACTATGTCTAGAATTACCATAAACGTAGCTGTGTAAATCTACAAAGGTTGGGAGCCATTCAGATAGAATAATCGCGTACGTTCCAAGGTTGTATAGGGTTTTGATAACTACGCCATTATTCGTAGCTAAAAGGCACTTGTATTGAATCTCGTTATCTCAGATTACACTTTGGTTATTCAAATGGAATTTCCATTGTCTTAAACCCAATCTTGTCGTCGTATCGTTTGGCCAATTGTTTAAATTTTAAAAGGTTTATGAGAGGGTTTTTTTGCAGTCTTCCGCGGCGTCGCGTGTCGTCGTGACTTAACGGGGCTTCCAATCTTTAGAAGGTAAAGCTTGAAAAACAAATTAAGTTATTTCTTTGTTATAGGTATTTAAAAGGTCGGCCCACATGTGTACGCGTGTACACTGTCAAATTGTTATGCTTAATAAATCGATAATTCGTATATACAGCTGCTTTTTTATATAGATTGCAACGCGTGTATGTGGCCTGACATTTAAAAGGTTTTCATGTATGTCTAACTATATTCTTGTCACTGGCGATGACTACTAGCTACTCGTAGTCTCATAAATTGCGTCAAAGCCTAAATGTAGCTTAAAGCAGAATATAAATCAAAATTATATTTAGTGAATTAAGTGAATAGTCATAATAATTATTATGTTTTTTATATAACTTTTTTATTTATAAAGAATCGTTTCGAATTTCTTTTTCGTTTAGTTTATTTTTTCTTTTTTAAATTGTATCTCGGCATATTATGACAACACTCCGCCTGATGTAACTACCTTTACATTGAGATCCATGAACGGATACAACTGCTACTACAGATAAATTTCTACAGGCAGCAGTCGCCTCCACTATGCCGGCTTGGTGGTTCTATAAATAAATAAAATTTAGGAGAAATAAAATCAAAAAAAATTAAAATTTTAGACAATGTAATTGAAAAAAAAAAAAACTTTTCCATCACTATCCAAGAGTCCAAACATTGATAAGAAAGTGAGTAGGTAAGTCATTAGTTCAATGCGTCAGAGTGCAAATTAGGTAGCAACTTTCAAAGGAATCACTAAACAAAACTGTTGTGTACCGCACAATGGTGAAAACGTTACATTAATCTGCCTATAGGTACTTTAAAATTATTGTGTACGGAATCATATTCTTGTTAAATTCCATATCAAATCGACTTCAGTTTCTTTTCTCTTTTATAAGTAACTTCTGAACTGATGTAGATAAAACTTATATCTTACTAATTGACTTCTTAAAAAACAAGCAATCCTTACAAATAGAAATGTAAGAAAACAAATGTTTAGGTACTACTCGACCAAATAAAGTTGGAATTAAAGCTAGCGGCATAAAATAAGATTTTTATTATTAGTTTTATTTTAATCCGTACTTCATTGGACGTATATACGTGAAATAAATTATGTATCTAATCATATAATACTTTTAAAATTTCGAGAAAAGTTTGTAGCAGCTTTCCATGTCCTACCTCACCGCTTTAGTTTTTTAAAGACAAAACGTAGCCTATGTTTTTCTCCACAATGCAATCTATCTCGTTGTCAAATTTTATCAAAATCTGTTTAGCGGTTTAGACATGAATAAGTAACAAACATACAAAGTTACTTTCACATATAATATTAGTATAGATTATTAAAGCCATTTTTATTATACACCTGACCAAGTGAGAGCTATCGCCTTCAAATATTTGCCAGAACATTAACGCATTCAAGAATAAGTCTCTCTACCATAAATTGTGTGCGACGATGCGATGTAATGCACAACCGTGACATCCACAGCACGGTGTACGCAGTGGTGCCCCCTCTAATAGTAGCCCGTTCATTATTGTCACTAGAAGTCTATAGTAAAATTAAGCTCTCTACACGGATTATCAGACAAGCAAAATTAAACCTTACTCCCACTCGGTACGTTTATAACTGAGCGTTCTATTAAATAAATGGTTTAAAGAATGGTAGGCAAACTGATGATGGTTATTGGCACTACCATTCTGGGGTAGTACCACCACTTTCAAAAAGCTCTGTGAAAGCAGTTGTTTCAGTTCATGGACCGCACTAAAGCTGCATCAGGCGGATTGTTATCATATGCCGAGCTACATTAAAAACTAATAAAAAAACTGTAATAATAAATTTAGATGTAGGTGTCATCAACACAGCATTAGAAGATCCTTTGCCCGACTCAGGTAAAGGCATGTACAAAATTGTACAAATTATTTTTTAAATTTAAGTAATAGCTATAAGTTAGACTAAGTTTTTCTGTTCCTTAATGTTTAGGGTTTAATCCCTGGCGTAACCGAACTGGGTTAAAAGTCTCTGGTTTAAAAATTTAGATGTTAAAAATACAAGACCCTTAGTGACAGTAATTATAGGGCAGTATATCCGGCAACTTGAGCCCTAAGTATTTAATAATATTTCATTGTCCCATATAATGAAATATAGGCTCTATACAAACCTATATGTACGTTAATTAGGGGCGGATATGACATTCCTTCTCCTGTACGTCCCTTCAAGGAGAGACGAACTTCGTATGCTTTTTTCATAGCCGAAACAAGGATGTACTCCATACGTCTTCGCGAGATGACAAAATCGAGACTCACTGTATAGCTACAGTTGATATATTTTTGATATACGCGTTCAGAAGTTTGTTTTTTTTTTGAGAATAAAATACACTTAAATTAGTGAATTTAAATCATAACCAAACAAAAAATTATGTTGAAAAAAAGACTCATCGCCTCCAGAACGTATTCATCCCTAAATAAATTAGCTGTAGTGTAACGCAAAAATCATTTTTAAAACAAAACAACACAAAAAATATATTATAAGTATTTTTTTTTATTGTCGCTCGGCATTTGACAACACTCCGCCTGATGTAAAGCTAGAGAGCGGTCCATGAATGGAAACAACTGTTACTACAGAGAAACCTGTGCGGGCAGCAGTCGTCTCCACTATGCCGGCTTGGGGAGACGAGCACGCACCATTTAGATTGACAGTGCACATTCCTCTCGCTATACCTGGCTACTTTCAAATTATTCCCGAAACGCGACAAGGTCCACTTTCGAATACTCGTAAAGTGGTGGTACTACCCCAGGACGGCAGACTGGACAAGTAACCTACGTCAGCTTGCCTACCACCCTTAATATTACTTAAATAATTAGATAAACTCGTACATATATATTAGATATAAAAATATGATTAAACTTATCGAAAATTATAATTTCAATAAATTAATGGCAAGTCATACTTAACTTTAACCGCATAATACTAGTAAAAAGCCTTTGAAATATTTCCTTTGTTATATCTTTATCTGAATCTCGAGCAAAGACCAACATTATCCCAGACAAAGCCAATTAGGTGTACAATATTGCTTTTGCATCGTCATTCTTTTCCCATATACTACGTTCGTAATGAAACCCTATTCTAGTCACAACCAAAGGAGAATGCCCATTCGCCTAAGAAAAATGGGCCCATAATTGTTTTTCTCGAGTTTGTCGATGATTTTTAGTTAATTTTGTTGAAAAATAAATCTACTTCCTTATTACCAATCAGGTTTTTCAATTACCAATTTTTTTACTCGGATTATTAAGTAATTAGATATTTTCTGATGCAATATTTGAGGTTATTATTATATTAAATGCTTTCGTGATTGATGATATCTGTTTTTTATGTAATTGAATATTGTCTATTGATTGGTAAATGATGTGTTGATATAATTAAAGTGAATTAATAAAAATATTTAGAATATTGTTTTGTTACCAAACTATTAGGTATCAAGTGGGCCCACAAATGGGCATTCTCCTTTATCTATTAAATTAATTATAAACCCAAATTAAAATTATTACGCTATAACGAGGGAATTGCGCATTATCAATCTAGATGGTACACATTAGTCTCCTCAAGCCGGCATAGCGGAAGCGACTGCTGCATGTAGACCGCACTCTATAGGCCTCTGATCCTGATGATGAAAATTAACAGAAAAATCTCAACGTCCAAGCTGAGATGGTCGGACGTCCGTGCGTATAATGGTGGACGTGGATTAGGTTGTGTGAGGTTTTTTTCGTTTTTTTTTTTAAATCAATTTTCATCGTATTTATATAATAAAATAATTACGATGATATATACATTATTAAATATTGTCTAAATATTATTTATAATTAAGTTTATTAACTTTATTTTACAATTTAAATGAAATCTAATAAAATACAAGAATCAGGCTACACCCTCATTATTCATCGTTCGATCACGATAAAACGAGTTACATTGCTGCGTCATAACCTTTTTGCATATTTTACTTCAATAGTAACAACGGAATGGAAACAAAAATAGATCTGATACTGATAACAACTATAGTTAGGGATACGACAACTTTAAATTGAAATAATTTATTCGTTAGATTCCTGCATCGAATTTACGGATGGATAAAAAATGTGGTTAATTGGCATTGTTTAGTACAAATAAATGAGGGTAAGCAGAATAAAAAATACTCACACATAAAATTTAAAAAAAAACTAACAATTTGTGAGTTCCTACTTGTCATACAATGCCGCCGTCGAGGTTGACATTGCATACTCCTATCGCTATAGCTACTAAAGCCAGTTAGCTGATCCTGAAAGGCCACTATGTCACTTCACTTTGCAGGGTCCACTTTCAAGTGGTACTACCAAGTTTCAAGTGAAGAGTGGAAGACTGAGCTACATGTTTTTTTAATGCCCGTACTAAGGTAGGCACTGAACGACCAAAGTATATAATATAGTTACATTCGTACCGGTTAGAATTTGCGAGGTCCGTCCTCTACCGCTAGACCACGGCTGCTGGTGCTTTTTACCATAGAGATATATACTAGAGGAGCAAACATCGGACATGAAAAAAACGTCGGTGTCTTCAAACGATTTGACAATGTTGCCGTCAAGTCAAAGACTAAGGAGTGTTTGGCGCGCTTTTGCCCGGGAAGGTTGAGGTGTTTTTTTATCTCTTTCCTTAATTAGTTTAGTGGTTATTATTGTGTAAAATTGGTGTTATTTTGCGTAATTTTATGCTGCGCATGTGAGTAATTGTGGAAACATTAAAATTTACTCTATATGAGGCAACAGAAGCGGTTTTTTTTTTGTGGTTATCCCACGCCGTGAAAACGCTCATATTGTGACGTGACCGGGTGAATTGCCGCCAAATACTCCAAGAAAGTGTCAAATTGTAAAACACCATTGCAATTTGATGTAAAAACTTCAAGAATTTACTACAAATGAGATAAAATATTACTGAAGACATGGCTGTATGGGCTCTGTTCCCTTTGCCTTGCCAGAATGGGAGAATTAACAAAAAAAAAAAAAGTCAAAGACTAACTGACAGAATACATAAATGTGACTGCGGTCATCTTTCTCTCGCGTCACATTGGCAGTGTTTTTGCATATCTATATACGAATATCAATGGTTTTTACTATGTTTAACTAAAATTAAGAAATTACGTAGATATTTGTATGTGCAACTCCCTGAGTATCAATCGATGCATAAATATATGAGATAAGAATCATGGCATTTTGAGTTTAGCACTAAAATGCATTTTTAACTAATTGACACATGATAATATCTACAATATATTATTTATAACTTTAAAAAAAAAGCAAGATTTTAAACTGATCCACAAAGGCGTCCAGTCATTTTGTAGAGAGAAAATTGGGCACACTCCCTCGCTACCCCCGCTCACAGGTTATTTATACTCGTATATATTCTATTCACATTTAAAATTAACTCTTAATTTTATTATTGCGTGGCGTGACAATTGTATTGTATTGTAATTTTATTATTGTAAGCTTAACCGTACCTGAGCGAAATAGTGCCTGCAGCTAACTTCCGAGAAACTTGAGGAA
Organism: Tinea pellionella; assembly: GCA_948150575.1. NCBI lineage: Eukaryota > Metazoa > Arthropoda > Insecta > Lepidoptera > Tineidae > Tinea > Tinea pellionella. The sequence continues at coordinate 6,782,871 of OX411258.1, forward strand.
CCTATATCGCAATTGGATTATAATTTTTGTCAGAATTGCCTTTTATACAATAGCTGACGGAAAATTTGAGGGAATATGTATGACTCTGCTAACACCCCTTTCCTCCTGATTTCCGCGCTTATCTAGAGCGAACTCAGCTATTCACTTCAACCCAATTTAACACTGAGAAGTTTTTTTTTATATTGAAACTCAGCATATCTCTATCACACTCCGCCTGATATTAAGTAAGAATGCGATCCATGAACGGAAACAACTACTACCACAAAGAAATTTCTGCACGCAGCTGTCGCCTCCGCTATGCTTTAGCCGGCACCATCCAGGTTGACAGTGCAAACTCCTCTATGTCTACTGTAGACGGGCTAAAAATCTATTAGAACATTTGACCCAACGGACAAAGCTAGTTAAATAAATAAAAGCATGTAAAAACATTCATAGTAATAATTATATAGGTCAAACTTCTAAGTTCTTTATTAATTTTAATATATTTCATACCCATTATTTTGCCTTTGCGTGAATATTTTTAACTTTAATTAGAGGTTTCAGAACAATAAAATGAAAACGTTTTATCTATCATTAAAAGTTTTTAATTAAAAGCTAATAGGGTACTTACTGTACTTCAATCAAATTTTTCCTTATCTATATTTATTTCTTAATTATACATTACAAGCAGTCCCCTCCACTGTGCTGGTTTGAGGAGACGAATGCGTACCTGGCTACTTCCACGCTGATTCCGAAAGGCATTTGTATCACTTCACAGATGTTACACTGATGCTTATAAGTTATAACCATCATCATGCATTTGAGCGGCCGTGGTCTAGCGGTAAGACGCGTAAACTCACGATCGATGAGACCCGTGTTCGAACCTCGCTAAATCTGACTGGTACTAACTAATCTAACTTTGGTCTCTCAGTGCGTATAGGCACTATTAAAGAGTGGTAGGCAGACTGATGATTGTTATTAGCCCAGTCATCCGTCCTGGGGTGGTACCACTTTCGAATGAACACACATGAAATGACCTTGTCGCGTTTTGGGAGCAGTTTGAAAGTAACCAGGTATAGCGAGAGGAGTGTGCATTGTTAATCTAGACGGTGCATACTCGTCTCCTCAGGCCGGCGTAGCAGAGGCGACTGCTACTGGAGAGATTTCTCTGTAGTAGCAGTTGTTTCCGTTCATGGACGGCACTCTAGCTTTACATCAGGCGGAGTGTTCTCATATGATGAGCTACAATAAGAATAAAAAAGCAATATCCGCATCAGCAAGCATACTGCCACACTTGAAAATTGGTGGGGAAAAAAAACATTTAAGAAAAGCCCATATTTTGTTTGAGAATTTTCTTTGCATAGACCCATCATATTTAAATCGTAACATCTATTAATGAAATATATATCAATATGTTCCTCATAATCTCTAAATTATAGTGATAATATTAAATTTATAATGTCTAACAGGAATATCGAGAAATAAATCAATAATAATAACCTAATCCAATTAGGATCAGGTGGTTCTTAGAGCGAAAATGTTTTAATAGCAATTCAATCCTTTAACCATATTTGCCCAGTGGACCAAAATGACCACAGGGAAGAAAGGCCAGGGAGCAAATCGCTAACGATGCCAGTATACAGATGAGGAAACCGACGCCAGATCACAATGAAAACAGATATCAAATGCGGATCCGAATCCAATGCCAGAAATGTTACGATGACAAGGGATAGCGTGATACGATACAAAATCTATGAACCTTTTGTTTTTAGATAGCAGAAATGACTTTGGAAACAAATGACGATAAAATAACGATGCCGGCAACGGATGCCGAAATATCCGATAACGCCCATGTCTAAATCAAAGCAAAATATTCCTAATTAACACCTTTACCAATAACTTTTGGCCAAAGAGTAAAATAATACGCTGAACGTCTTACTCAATATAAATTCATAATTCCGGTTAGATTTTTTTTTATTTGTACACAAAACAGAAAAGCAGTACAATTAAACTTGGACTATTGCAATTTTTACAATACATAGCAGTACCCTTCCAAAAGAATGTGTACCAATATGCTTAAAATTACTAAATTACAACCTGTTTACTTAAAATAACCCAACACCAAAATAAACATATAGCAGATATATTTTTTTGACAATAACAATTTAGTCTGTAATTTTAATTAATTTGTTTATTTATTACTAGCTGACCCGGCAAACTTCGTACTGCGCCAGAATATGATTTCTGAACTACTTTTATGGAAGTATAGAAAAGTGTTCTTTTTAGACTTTTTTGGCAATTTAAAATTTTTCTCTTTGTATTAGCGAAATCGGTTCAGCTGCTCTCGAGATTTGCGCTTAGCAACACATTTAGCGATACATTTTTATTGTTTTTATATAATTTTACTATAATAAATTGTTTATTATTTTTATGTGTTATTAAACGTTAGTGGCCCACAAACGAGGATCTCCTTTCTACGTTGTAATTGCCGCCCTAAAATCGTAATATGAAAGAAGGTTGAGGCGAAAGGGTTTGTTTTTCCAACATTTTTTTTATACAAATGGGATATACTTATGTAAGTTAGTAGATGAAAGGGCACGTTTCAAAAACGGTCGTTCATGTAATGTAGAAACGAAAATATTTTTATGAAAAACCCTCGGTAGGGATAAAAACAATATTGAATCAATATATTTAATATCCACTGTATTATAGTTAGAAATTGAACCTTATTACTACGAAATAAGGCCGAATATTAAGCCTGACTATTTACGGATATGATTTAGTAAATAACTAAACTTTGGAAACTCAAAATTTGTGGCATTTATACCATTGGTAATCAGATTGATTTGAGGTTTAGTTCCGAAGGATGCCAATTATCACAACTTTTAAATGTAACACTGGAGGCGACTACAGCCTGTAGAAATTTCTCTGTAGTAACAGTTGTATCCATTCATAGACCACACTCTAGCTAAACATCAGGCAGAGCGCTGTCATATCCCGAGCTACAATGAAAAAAAAAATGACGGAAGATAAACTCATGACAATTTTCTAACTACCACATTTGTCTTTTTTTACTACCATTAAAATTATTAATGTTACAAAAAAAAAATAACTTTTTGTCATAATAATTAATGATTGCAAACTTTTAACAACAAACGCGATTATGGTGAACAAACAAAATACTTCAAAACTATTACTCATTTCTTAGGATCAACGAACGAACTGGGTTACTCTTTCAGCTTAAATTAAATCTAAATACGATTCAATCTATATTCTAATGTAATATTTATAATTATGTACGTATGTCTCTACTATGGCTAAAAGATTCGGGCAGTCTTTTTTCAGTCGTTCTACTAAATCGTGGAACTACCTTCCGAGCCAAGTCTTTCCTTCTTCTTTTTTATGCTTCATAGGCAAACGTTTGACCGCACCTTGCCTGATGTTAAGCAGTGATGCAGTCTAAGATGGAGCACGCTTGCCTATGAGGTACCTATTTACTCTTAATTTGAAGGGCCGTATTGTACTTCTCGGATAAAATCATCATGTATTTGTGTACAAATTAAATCAGGCGTAATTCAAATTGCAATTTTATTATTCTGTTATTGTTTTAGATTTTAAGAGTATCCACTCAGTATATCACGTTCCCTTCAGGCCAGACCACACGAAGAACATCGCATACCTAATGACACGACATCGACTTCGTGACTCCTCACATTTTAATATTCTGAGCATGTCTACTAAGCACACGTTGCTATGCTGCCGCGACTTGATACATCAATAAAGGACAGCTTACGGCCTCTTTGATTATAAGCCTACCTATATATTATTGAAAGGTGTGTCCCCTTCTTTGACACGACAACTTTAATACTACTTTTTTTTTATTATTGTAGCTCGGCATGTGACAACACTCCGCCTGATGTAAAGCTAGAGTGCGGTCCATGAATAGAAACAACTGCTACTACAAAGAAACCTGTGCGGGCAGCAGTCGCCTCCACTGTGCCGGCTTGAGGAGACGAACAAACAAACAAAGGAGAATACCCATTCGCCTAAGACAACTGGGCCCACAATGTTTTTCTCGAGTTTGTCGATGATTTTTGGTTCATTATGTAAAGAAATAAATCTACATTCCTTATCACCAAACAGTTTTAATTTATTCACCTGGGTTATTGATAGATGATTTCTGATGCAATATTTGAGGTTATTATTATGTTTAATGCTTTAATAATTGAAGATATCTGTTTTTTATGTAATTAAACATTGTCTATTGATTGGTAAATGATGTGTTGATATAATTAAAATGAATTAATGAAAAAATTTAAGAATATTGTTTTGTTACCAAACTATTAGGTATCAAGTGGGCCCAAAAATGGGTATTCTCCTTTTATATTTTAGTGTAATCTATATTTTATTAGTTTATTTAAATTTTTATTATGTCGTTTAGACTTTAGACTACGAACGATAACTTACAGATATATAAGTATATTAAGTGAGGATATTTGTATAGAAGTTGAGTAATTAATGTTTATACTAAATGACATTCATGTTGTCATTTTAATCCCCTCTCTCCATATGACACCCACGGGAAATGAAAAGGGGGAGAGGTGTTTGACAAAAGTATGCTAAAGCCTGTACACAATACAATGCCATTGTTCCGGAATTAATCAATGTATGCTCGCATTGTGTCACAGCAACATTCATTATAGGAGATTAGGAAATGGACAGACGTGGCATGGAAAAGTTTCATTGTTACATAATAATGCTAATGTAAAAATTGTTATTTCTTGGTATCAGTAAAACTTACTTGAAAAAGAAACCGATTAAAGCGATTATTTCACGAGATATTCGAGAAAAACTAAGACAAAGTGTTTTTAAATCTATAATTTAGATAAAGACACGGTTTTTTTATTGTAGCTGGTGGTTTTTTATTGTAGGTGGAGTTTAGTCACATGCCGCACTATTTTAAAATTAATATAATCATTAAGATGTGTAGGTATCTGAATAGAGTTAAGTATTTCTAAGTTATATATAAGACTTTTATTTATTATTATTATTATTTACTACCCAAGGTAGAACCTTTCTGCTTCCTGAAGGCCAGCTGGAAGAAAATGCCTTGCGGCATTAAGCTCGCCTGTTGTTCTATGTATAACAATAAAGTTAAAAAAAAAAAAAAGAGCGACCTTGACTAAGAAATCAAGAAAATTTCAAGATTCCGTCAGCTGTTAGCTCATTGCTTATGATTTATTTTATATTGACACGGCATGTGAACTCGACTGGTCTGATGGAGGTCCACGAGCGCCAACGACTGGAGAACCACCCCAGTTGCCGTCACTAGTGAGCAAATCTCAGTACATCCCTAGGCCCGTATTTGTATTTGAAAACACAATCTGCTAAATCTATAGGATAAAGGAAAAAGAAACGAATCTTATTTTACAAGAGTTTTACGACGACTCCGATATTTGCATCTAAATTTTATAGGGCTAAACATTTATTTATTTTCCTTTATTATTTTTGTATTAATATCTATAACTTTTATATAAAACAACTATAAATAATACAGTCATAATATAAATGATTATATTTGCTTTTCTACGCATTTAATTCAGAAAATGCTCTAATGACGTTGTTTTGTGTAAATAATTGTCAAATAGTTTTTACTTTTTTAAATAATGGGTTTTATATAATTATTTATCTCCTTACATATTTCTCAAATCACTGGCATAATTAAACGAAAGACGCGGCTATACAGTTTAAAAAAAATGCTCGAGAATATAAAATATTATTATGATGACAACCCTAAGTCATCCTTAGAGGGTCATACGATTGCTTGAACCTTTAGAAAAGGTTGCATACCTCAGGGGACGTTTGCGAACATAAGCGGTCTTGTTTAGTATTGCAACGCATATTGCTTAGCTTCCCAGACCGCGGGCAAAACACTGAATCACGGTTTTAGTCTCAAATCGTGACAAACATCATACCTAAGTTATTATCTATTACACAAAATTGTGTCTTCTTATAATTTTAGCGGCAGGAAGCGTGAACTCACGATCAATGTGGCCCGTGTTCAAACCTCGCTAAATTCTGACCGGTACGTTATATGTACTAGTCGATCAGTGCTTATAGGCACTATTAAAGTGTGGTAGGAGGACTGATGATGGATCTCCCCCGGACTAAGATGACGATTATTACCTAAACCTAAAACTATATTGGCGTAGTAGAAACAAAATCATTTGCAGTCTGGAATCTATTCCGAGGTCACCCAGTCTCACTTTAGATTTAGTATGAAACTTGGGGCGTAATATGGTGTTACGTATTTTATCAGTTAGTTTACACGAGCGTGAGTTTTAACACGCTTTATTAGCCTTTGGAAAACCGTGTCTGAACTGTCAAAAACCAAGTTTGTGCACCAAAAACTTTTGAATATATTTCAATCAAACACTATGATAATAGCTATAATTAGAGCGCAAACAAAAGATTTAAATCGGAGCAGTTTCACGCTGTTTAGCAAATGAAGTAACAGACTTTTTAGCATAATTTGTATATAGATGTTAATTAGGAAAGCATGTGTTTTCGTCTAAGGGAAGTAGGTCGTTTTATACCGGATAAAAGCGGCTGTGGTCTAGCGGTAGGATGCGTGAACTCACGCCTGATGAGACCCCGTGTTCAAACCTCGCTTTGGTTGCTCAGTGCCTATAGTATAATATAAGCACTAATTATAGAGTCGGCAGACTGATGATGGTGATTATCTCAGTCTACCGTACCACTGCTTTTAAGTGTAACACCCGTAAAGTGACCTTATTGCGTTTCAACTGGAAGTAGTCTATGTATGAAAGATGGCGATTCGTCTCCTCAAGCCGGGACAGCGAAGGCGACTGCTTTCTGCAGAATTTCTTCGGAAAGAACACACTACATCAGGCGAAACAACCAAAATATGGTTACATGTCGAGCATAAAAGACTAATTAAAGGAGAATGCCCATTCGTCTAAGAAAAATGGGCCCACAATTTTTTTCTTGACTTTGTCGATGATTTTTAGTTAATTTTGTAGAAAAATAAATCTACATTCAGTTTTAATTTTTTCACCCGGGTTATTGTGTAATTAGATGTTTTCTGAAGCAATATTTAAGGTTTTAAATGCTTTAATTAATCAAAGATATTTGTTTTTTATCTAATAAAATACTGTCTTTTGATTGGTAAATGATGTGTTGATATAATTAAAATGAATTAATAAAAAAACAAGGTATTATTTTAAAATATTGTTTTGTTACCAAATTAATTATTAGGTATCAAGTGGGCCCGAAAATGGGAATTCTCCTTTGTTTCATATTGGTGAACCTAACTGGTTCAGAAATAATACTGTGGTTAAAAGTCAAGCTTAATAAACGGAAATCAAAACACGAGAACTATAACTTTTGACGCCATTAAAAAAACCATAAGCCCTTAAACAGAATTACCGGAAGTTAAAATAAAAAGCTATGAATGTCGATTGAAATAACGGCCACTCGACACTTCTTAGTAAAAGACAATGAGCAAACGGCTGTTCTAGTTATCTTTAGTTAAAATCTGAACATGTGTTTTAAAATGAAAGCATTTAAACGTCACGACTTACCACGCTAAATGGTATAGACGTTAAAGCATTACTTAAATTGGATAAGATTACCACATCGATAGTAAACTAATGGAGACATTGTTACCAGAAATATCAAAAAAAAAAACTTTTAAGCGTGGGCAAGTAGGCAGGCCAATGATGGTTATTAGCCCAGTACCACCACTTTCAAATGTAACACCTTTGTAGCGTTTCGGAATCAGCTTGCTAGTAGTTTGTTTTTTTACTTATTAATCAAGGCACCGGCCACCAACTAAAATTACTACTATGTAACTTAAAAATAAATAAATAAAACAATAAAAACAAAAATAAATAATTAACACAGCATAACATAAAATTAATTAAAATTAAACACTAGTAACTAAATAATCCTCATCTCCAAATTGAAAAAGGGCCAATATCAAGTTTTTTCCTCGAATTTGAAAATGGCAGATGGACCTGAACCTTGCACATGATGTAATAATGTCGGGCTACTCTTACGAAAGTTAGTATGAAGGAAGAAGATAAGTTTATTTACCTTATTGTCTTTCTGCCATGAACACACGCCTCTCTTGTCTGATACTCTGCATTTGAGAAGAGCATCTTCTCCTGGATTTACTTCCGTATAAGTAGGACGCTCGGAAAATCTTTGTACTGCATCTGGAAAAAAAATTTGCCTTAAGTCTATATTCAGAAAACCAAGCTCTAGCAAAGTACCAATTTGACTTGGTTAAAAATTACTCGTCTAACTAAGACTTAATTAAAATGTGCAATATAGCTTTGTCAATATTAACCAAGCAATAATTGATAGTTCGTTTTTAGATGTACTACATAAATGGGTGTCAATACACATTTTGATGTACATGCGTACTTTTGCAGTGTAAAGCGCAATTTGATCACAGACACTGGTAGAGACAAAATTACATTTATACCGGCTGAAGTAATTTTGAGGTTTTAATTGGCGATTGGCTCTTGCAATTTTTGGATAGGATTATACCTATTAAATAATAGTGAAAACACAAAAAAATAAATAAATGAAAGTTACAAAATCATACAGGTAACTTGTGCAATAATGTCACGTATGCAGTGTACATACACACGTATGTCTTTATAAAAAACTGACCTCGTGTACATTATGACCGTACATTTTGACCACAAACACTTTCACGTCAAAATAACATACTAAAGTTGAAGGTTCAATAGAGGTCAAGATAATTATACACAATTATTGTTACGTCTAAAGAAAAACAACGAAATTAAATTAATAAAAACAAAAATATATATAAAAGTATATATAAGACTTGAGTTTCGTTTCAAATTCCTTATACAAGACCAGACGTTTTTCAACCCTTAAATATAAACGTAGATGAATTTTGATGACATTTAGGGTGACTATAACATAGGTAATTATCACCGATATCTATCTAGGTTTCTACGTTTTGATTTTTTCGAAATCAAAAATACTGGAAGGAAAATATCAGTACCCAAAATTCATGAATAATGTCTTATCTTTAAATAATTCTCAATGAATATCTAGAGTCTAGACATATGATGCAGTGGGACAGATGCGTGCGTCTTTAGTCGCTGAACTGGACGAGACTCTTCTTCGGGTCTCCAATTGGGGCGCGAGCAATCTCGTCCAGTTCAATGCCGGGAAGACGCAGGCCTGTGCGTTCTCAGGGAAAAAGTCATCGTTCCTTCCCATCCCCACCTTGTTGAACACGCCGCTGGTAGTTACAGACAGTCTCCGCCTCCTGGGCATGGAGGTCTGCGCTGATCTGAGTCACACGAGGCATATTGCCTCGATCACGAGCACTGCCTCCCGCAAACTCGGAGTCCTGAACAAGGTGCGCAGGTACTTCTCACCGACGCAGCGTCTGTTGCTGTATAAAGCGCAGATACGGTCGTGTGTGGAGTACTGTTCGCATCTATGGGATGGCTCCGCGAGGTACGTGCTCGATGGTCTTGACTCACTTCAGCGCAGAGCTGTTCGGATTGTGGGCGATGAGAGGGTGACTAGGGGTCTCGAACCCCTGCAACTCAGGCGAGACATAGCCTCCCTCTCAGCGCTCTACCGTTACTGCCACGGTGAATGTTCAGCAGAAATCCACGATCTAATCCCTCCTACCCCACATCGCTTGAGGTCGACGCGTGCAGGCGATCGAATGCATCGCCTCACCGTCGAAACAATCCCCTCGCGGACAAAAAAGTTCGGGCAATCCTTCTTCTGTCGCTCCATCAAATTGTGGAACGACCTTCCCAGTCACGTCTTTCCCCCTTCCTATAACATGGGATCCTTCAAGCGCAGTGTGAAGAGGCATCTCATTAAGCCGGCATAGCGGGCACGACTGCTGTTTGCAGATCCCTTTCTCTGACAGCAGTCGCCTCCGCTCATGGATCGCACTCTAGCTTAACACCAGGCGGAGTGCGGTCATATGACGTGCTAAAATAAAAAAAATAAAAAAAAAAAAAATGACCACTCGCCGCCTGATGTTAGGTTAGAGTGCGGTCCATGAACGGAAACAACTGCTAACTTAGAGAAATTTCTGCAGGCGGTAGTCGCTCCGATTGATGCCGGCTTGAGGAGACCTAGCTACTTCTAAATTGATCATGAAACGCGATTAGGTCACTTCACGTATGTTGCACTTGAAAGCAGTGGGCTAATAACCATCATCAGTCTATTTAAAAAGTCATCAAATTAATGTTTTAATTATTTATTTTTTTACTAATGTGGGTGAAAAAGCGGGATCTAATTATTTTAATCCATTTCAAAGCTTCTCTAGAGATCGGACGTTCCCGTTAAGAGCACAACACTAAATATATGGATACGAATTTGCCAGTATATAATATCAATGCATTTCTCCGGTCGAAATTGAAATACACGCAATGGTAAAGGATAATGTAACATTCATTAGTGCACAACTTCCGCGCTCAACATCCATGAAGATCCGACAGATAATTGCATTAACATAAATATAAATATAGTATGTATATGTTCAGAGGTATATTTTTGATATTTTTACTTTCAAATTTTAATATCGGTGAAAAACATACGACCGCGGCCGACAAATATTATAAACTAACTTTAGGAAGATTTTTTCTTGGGCCGATTATTTTCATTAATAAAAGAACCAAGTAACTCGTAAATAAACACAAAATAAATAAAATCAAAATGTTATGTAAAAAATTTCACTCTCTTGGAAACACTTTCAAATTTCGTTTCAATCTAATGTCGTTCAAGAATCGACCCCTTGTAGAACATTCTGGTCCACTTGTTATGTGGTGCCATACACGTTCACAAGTACCATAAGACCACCAGACTGAAAAATTTGCATGACTTAGCAATTGTCTTTTGCGACTATTTATTATGATTTTTGTGCTTGCATGCAGAAAGTAAAAAAAACTCATTGTTTTGCCGCAGAATGCGACAGGGCAGCCTAGATAGATAATTCGTAAAACTTGCATTGTAGGGATCGCGTACATAGTTCAAATATGTATTTATTTTTGTTGGAAATCAAGTAGAAAACGTGATTACTGATAAAAACATAATTATAGCTACAGTATTTGCATACAATTCCCTGACCCCAAACTAGGATACCCTGTCCTATGGGTATCAGAGTAAAGACAACGGCAAAATAGAGTACTCAGACCCAAAACAAATACCTACATATTTCAATAATTATTAATTCTTTTATTTTTTCGACCGAGAATTAAATGAAAGGCCCCCTCCGTGCTGACCACGCCACAATAAATAATTGTATCAATAACATTGTATAATTAAAACCAAAATACAATACACGAAACATTATAATTAATTAATCAATATAAAAATAACGGTCAACTCAAAAAAAAAAACAATTATCTATAGCAACCGCAAAGCCCGTTCACTCATCATTTTTCAATTAAATACCCTCTACATAGCTACAAAAAGTTTATACACAAACAACCACAAGCCGAGCCCCAAATTGCACGCATGCAATCGCGCAACGCAAACAACAGCTCATTTTTCAAAATTTAATGCGACCAAGTACAATAAGGCACCATCAATCATGTGTCATCAGACAAAAGGTACGTAAGAACCTATTGGAGAGCCCCGAGGCGTACACTGACAATAATGACGGCACGAAGTTCCCACCGTGGAAACTATACCAAGTGTTAGCAATGAAACAAACGTTGTCCCACGTAAGCGATTCGATGAGACTGCGACAAAGTTGACACGAGTCGCGAGCTTTGTAAGCAACTATTAAAATTGCCGTAAGCAATAAAGTAATTACCATTTATTTTATAGTTATTTATTTATTTAGAGTATACACAAAATTCCAGCCCTGGTTGTTAGCCAGTCTTCCGCCATGGTGTAGGATCACCACTTTCAAGAATCAGCTTTGAAATAGCCGGGCGTATCACAGGTCGCGTTTCGGAATAGTTTGAAAGTAGCCAGATATAACGAGAGGAGTGTGCACTGTCAATCTGGATGATCCATGCTCGTCTCATGCGACTGCTGTCCGTAGAGATTTCTCTGTAGTAGCAGTTGTTTCCATTTATAGACCGCACTCTAGCTTTACATCAGATGGTGTGTTGTCACATGCTGAGCTACAATAAAAAATGTACTGTCATCCTGAATAGTGTGCATTCGTCTCCTCAAACGAGCCATAGTGGAAGCAATTATTGCCTGTAGAAATTCTACTATATTTACATATACATTTTTTTTAGCACGTCATATGACTCCACTCCGCCTGGTATTAAGCCAGAGGGCGATCCAGGAACGGAGGCGACTGCTGTCAGAGAAGGGGGTCTGCAGACAGCAGTCGTGCCCGCTATGCCGGCTTAATGAGCCGGCTAAATAAATAATGTAAAAAAATCTGTTTATTTGTTTTTTCTTTTTTATTTCAATTGAATATACGGATTAAGAATATAATTACGGGTCTTGTTAGGTTAGATATTTTTTTTCGTTACTTTCTGTAACTTCAGTCATTAATTCTGTCGCATTAAATCGCACATGTAAGACAATAGTATCCACTTGATATCGCCTTAAGAGGGATTTCACTTGATCCATTCTTTAGGTTCGACGTGCGTGGGTTTTTAATTGATTTGATTCATGTACTGCGCTTTCTTTTAATCCGATCAAATTTCTATTATTCTTTTGTTTTCTATATTTATTTTTTTAGTTTTGCAGCTTTTAAAATATGTATTGTTAGGTAATTGAACATTTAATTTTAATTTATTCAGATTTCATGTTTTGTATTGGATTATTGGATTAATGTTGTAATGCTGGTAACGTCACTCATAACAAATTAAGTAATTAGAATTAATTACAATTACACTTGTAACACCCATGAAGTGAAGCTTGCTTAGCTAGCGCTAGCTCACGCCGTCCCGACGGGGTAGGCAGAGACCATGGTTCGCCAGGGATTTCTCTCTCAACGAAGGTGCTCCTGACTGGCCCCTTGTGAAGTTTTTTTTTATTGTAGCTCGGCATGTCACAACACTCCGCCTCATGTAAATGTGAAAAAAAGAGTGCGGTCCATGAATGGAATCAACTGCTACTATAGAGAAACCTGTATGGGCAACAGTCGCCTCCACTATGCCGGCATGAGGAGACGAGCATGTGCCATCTAGGTTGACAGTGCACACTCCTCTCGTTATCCCCCAAACCTATAGACACTGAGCGACCAAAGTACATATAATAAAGTTACATTGGTATCGGTCAGAATTAGCGAGGTTCTTCGTGGTCTTACCGCTAGACCACGGCCGCTCAAATGACGCGTTCTAGGTTTTTAGATGGAGAAACGTCTAGCTAGACTAGATAAGTGCCTACGTCGCGTTTCGGGAACAGTTTGGAAGTAGCCAGGTATGACGAAAGGAGTGTGCACTGTCAATCTATATGGTGCGCATTCGTCTCCTCAAGCCGGCCTATGAAGGGGACTGCTGCCTGCAGAGATTTACCTGTGGTAGCAGTTGTTTCCGTTCATAGACCGCTCCCTAGCTTTACATCAGGCGGAATGTTGTCATATGCCGAGCTACAATAAAGAACTTTTTGTCGAACGGAACGTTGAAACGCACGTAAACCCGTCATTACAATATCAGCTAAGAATAAATGAAAAACTTTAGCAGTCAGCACAATCAAAACATAAACTATTAACGCCTGGAAACAATTTAAAAGTAAGTGAAAGTTACAATAAACTTTGTGCTATGGATAGTAATTTACAGCGTTATTTTCACACGATAATTTGTAGAAAACATACGACAATGTGTGTTTTTATTAAATATTAATTTCTTAAGTGTAAAATTACTCGCTTTTATTTCTGTAAATTAAACCTATAATAACAATATTATCAGAGAAATAATGGTCAATTGTAGGTCATAAGGAAAGACTTTAAAAAATAAACGCGAAGTCCCGGGTAAGATTCTCTTCTTATCTGGTCATATTTTTATAAAATAATGTTGAAGAAAAAAAAAAGAAAATTTTTGTTATGTTTATGTTGTCCTTGTCCTGATAGAATAAGTATTATAATTTTTATAGTAGCTCGACATATGACCACACTCAGCCTGATATTAAACTAGAGTGCGGTCCATGAGCCAACTACAGGATAAATTTTGTAGGCTACAATTACCGCTTTGCCGGCTTGTGATCCTGAAACCGCCACTAGTCAAATGATCACGACAGACCGGGCTAAACCATCATCAGTCTGCCTACCAAGTTGTTATTATTAGTAATTGATTGGATAGAAATTTTCAATCAAAATGATTCCTCGTAAAGCTCTTAGAAATAGCAATATAAAACTACACTATCCGCTATAGAATAAATAAATCATACTCGAGTTTATAACTCGAGTTACCTACAAATAATACACTTCAATAATAATATTATGCTCACGACTGTACACGTACGTATCTATCTATACGCTATTTATAATAAACAAAGAAACATAATCCTCTCCCATGATTAGAAACTGCAGATCTAATGAGATGTAACATTTTAAACCGGTTAGTCGTATTTGAGCAATGAAATTAAATATCAAGGCAATTGTATGATTGAAACGCTGTTTTAAATCTTATGTTATCGTGATAAATAATCTTAATGGAACACTACTGGAATATAATTATTAAGGGCCCTATAGTTGCCAATCACCTTGACCATTGCTTCGACCTTGAAAGCGCGTAAACACGCAAAAAAATCCATATTATTTTGACATTACATTTATTCTTCTCTACTCAGAGATATTCTTCTTATTAATACTCTTTTCAGACTGTGCTACACATACAACGCATATTTCACAGATATTAATTATTATATATTACACAGGCATTAAATCTAAAATGTATGCTGCATTGGGTAGATGTAGATGTGACAGGCAATTATGTAACTCTTTTTATTGTTGCTTTTTTTATCTGTTTTTATTAATACTATTTTTTTTTTGTATCCGTTTACTTTATCAAATTCTGTATATAGTGAAAATTATTTTGGGGTGCAGTGATGTTATTATGATCAACTTAAACATAAAATCTCCTCGACACTGCACCTCTAAATTTTCCAAATAATTAAATAAAATAAATTAACAAAAGATAGACAAAAACCATGCTCTAGAAATAGATTTTGCAAATATAATATATTTATCTAAATGAAAATTTTATTCGATGAGTTTTCACCGAGGAAAACTGCATCAAAAATTAATTTAGAGCTTTCTTTAGGACATTTTTTTTCTTTTATTAATAAGGCAAAACTTTATATCCTGTACTTTAATATTATTTTTTTAAACGTCGTAAGTGTTATACGAGTAGTACACTGGCAACAATAACAGTAAGTGTACAATTTCGCTGCGTATTTATTACCTTTTAACGATATTTTGTGTCAGGTGTGCAAATATTTTGAAGACTGTGAGAATCGTTAAAAGTAAGAGCGTGCCATGGTCTAGTAGTAAAATGACTCATGATCGAAGAGACCACTGTTCGAATCTCGCAAAATTCTGCTCAGTACCAACGCCATTCAGGTATTCTTCTATTTCTAATGTCTATGTAACATTGTTTTAAAAGAATGGTAGGTATCTTGATGATAATTATTAGCCTAGTCTACCGTCCAAGGGTAACACGGGAAGTGACCTCGTCGCATTTAGGGATCAGCTCGGAAGTAGCCGGGTATAACGAGAAAGGGGTGTCCTATCAATGAATAGTGCACATTTGTCTCCTCAAGTCGGCATGACGGAGAGGAATGCTGCTTGCAAACACATCGCCGTGATAGCAGATATTTCAACTCATAGATCTAGCTAAAAAAGATTTTAAAAAAAACCTCTTTTCTTTTACAAATCCTAAAAAAAAATATTTATATTATAATTCTTTTGCAAAAAACGAATATTTATATAAATTCTTAAAATGGCATTTCATATCACTTGATTAATAACTTAAAAGTATAATTAATTTGATTTTTAACGTATATAATTATAGATAGAAGCAATTTTCATTAATATTGGATAATTTGACATAAAAATGGGAACATTTTAATTAAAATTCAACTTTGGACGAAACCGTTCGCTTTGTATTTTTTAATAAATATATTTTACTTTATTTTTAAAGTGGAACAAATACATACATGTTTCATTTACAACTTTATCTGCCTTTCTATAACATTCGTCTCCCTTAGCACCACCACTATTGGCCCTGGGGTAATACCACCACCTTCATATGTAACACCAGTTACATGTCAGTTGAGTCACGTGTCAGAATCAGAAGTAATCGGGCAGAATAAGGAAGTGTGCACTGTAAACCTCTATATGTCCGTCGTCTACATGAAGCAATCGCCTCCGCTATGCTGTCTTGAGAAGACGAATGTGCACCATCCTGATTGCCTCTCGTTATATTTATCGCACTCTAGATTAATATCATGCGGAGTGTAGACACAAAGAAAACACTACAAGCACTCAAATCAAAACTACAATCACAAATAATATTTAATAATATGATTTATATTAACATCGTGAAAAGACTCGTCAACAAAATTTAATTTGTTCATTGCCACATTTTATAATTAATTTCTGACGAAGCAGATGCACGCGACCCCCATCATAAACTATTATCAAAATTGCAATTTGTAGCACCGAAAAGGCAAACAAACGTCGAGTGTGCAAGTAAGATATTTTACTGTAAGTGGCGTAGTGGCTGGTCCCGATATGAATTATAATGCTAACAAAACAATGTTGCAAAATAATATAAATACATCGTTCACCAATCAATAGTTATTGTTTAATTACAAAGAAAAAACAGTTTAAATTAATATTAAAAGGCCTCCAAATATTTGCCTCAAATATATTTTTAAAAAAAATCTAATTACCTACTCAATAATCCGAATAAAAAGTTAAAAGTAATGAAACTGGAAAGTGAAATTAAAAATCAATGACAAACTGGAGAAAAATATCATGGGCCCATTTTTCTTAGGCAAATGGGCAAAGTCGCTGGATATAACTCTGTGCTCTGAGAGACGATACACATTTCCAAATAGCGAAGATGACTAAACAACAGCTACTTTTTTTTTATTGTACACTCCGTCTGATGTAAAGCTAGAGTGCGGTCCATGAATGGAAACAACTGCTACTACAGAGAAACCTGTGCGGGCAGCAGTCGTCTCCACTATGCCGGCTTGAGGAGACGATCTTAGATTCACAGTGCACACTCCTCTCGTTATACTTGCAAACATTTATCTGCGGTAGCAGTGAAATTTTTGGTCGTGGACCACGAACTATTATGTAAAAATATACAGCAAAATAACATAAATATATAATTTAACTAAATTTTATTCAAGAGGTAGGTTGTAAAAAGCACCATGTCCTTATACTTCGCATCCCTAACCCTGGGACAGACAGCACGTGCGGGCCAAACATCGGATTCAGTACCCCCTTGTTTGATTCGTCAACAAAATCCCCTTTCTTTGCACAGGAATCGAACTGAGACCTTTATTATAACCGTCCCCCTTCTATAAATAAAGTCTAACAATATTATAAATCTCTCGATGAAAACGTAAGTGTTTTCTTTGATATAAAAAAATACATTCTTGGGGTTTTTGGACATTATAATGTTGAAATTATATTGAAAAGTTTTGGTTGTAAAACGAAATTAATGTCTAGTCGCCCAGGGAGGCAATTCTCTGATGTATTAGTTTGTATGTTATGTAGTGACGAGGATTGAGAAAGGAATGCTTTTTTTTTTTTTATTTTAGCTCGACATGTGGCAACACTCCGCCTGATGTAAAGCTAGAGTGCGGTCCATGAATGGAAACAACTGCTACCACAGAGAAATCTCTACGGGCTGCAGTCGCCTCCACTATGCCGGCTTGAGGAGACGAGCATGTACCATCTAGATCGACAGTGCACACTCCTCTCTTGTATCTGGCTACTTTCAAACTATTCCCGAAACGCGACAAGGTCACTTCACGGGTGTTACATTCGAAAGTGGTGGTACTGCCCCAGGACGACAGACTGGACAATTAATCATCATCAGTCTGCCTACCACTCTTTAATAGTGCCTATAGGCACTGAGCGACCAAAGTACATATAACAAAGTTACATTGGTACCGGTCTTTAGCGAGGTTCGAACACGGGTCTCATCGATCGTGAGTTCACGCGTCTTACCGCTAGACCACGGCCGCTCTTCCGTGGTTTGGGCTTCGATGGTTTGGGCACTTGGAAAGTATGAACGAAAGGAGATTGACGAAAGGAACATATAAATCTGACGTGAATGGATGCGTTAAACAAGGCAGACCCAGAAGGGTGTTTTCCGATCAAATAGGAGACATCATTATGAAAGCTGGGCTGCCTAGTTCTCTCAACCGTCGGGCGTGCATGAAGAGAATTGTGGATGTGAGGGAAGCGAGGTAGTTGTGTCAGGACCGTGGTATGTGGCATTCCGTTGTCTCTGCCTATCCCTATGGGAAAAAGCGTGACAATTGTATTGTATTGTAATTTATTCACCTGCATAATTATTTTTTAGAAAAGGCGTTATAATGATAACGTGTTATTAACCTTCCGTTCAAAAAGAACTTAATGATGAAATGGAAACACATTTTTGTTAAATATTCATTAAATAGCGATTAACTATCTGTTTACATTTTTAACATTGTTGATAGTAGATTAAAACAAAGAGTGGTAGGCAGATCGTTCACGCAAGTGATATGACTTTTTTTTTTAATTGTAGCTCAACATGTGACAACACTCCGCCTGATGTAAAGCTAGAGTGCGGTCCATGAATGGAAACAACTGCTACCACAGAGAAATCTCTACAGGCTGCAGTCGCCTCCACTATGCCGGCTCGAGGAGACGAGCATGTACCATCTAGATTGACAGTGCACACTTCTCTTATACCTGGCTACTTTCAAACTATCCCCGAAACGCGACAAGGTCACTTCACGGGTGTTACATTCGAAAGTGGTGGTACTGCCCCAGGACGACAGACTGGACAAATAACCATCATCAGTCTGCCTACCACTCTTTAATAGTGCCTATAAGCACTGAGCGACCAAAGTACATATAACAAAGTTACATTGGTACCGGTCTTTAGCGAGGTTCGAACACGGGTCTCATTGATCGTGAGTTCACGCGTCTTACCGCTAGACCACGGCCGCTCAATTGGCTTTAGTTGCAGTTTGGGACTTTAAGATAACCTTGACCATACGATTGCTCTGACCTTGATAGCACGCAAAAAACTCTATTATTTTCACCATTACTCTAAAATCTAGATCATGATAAATATAATGATGCAAAGGAAAATTTTATTCGCTTAGTTTTCACCGAGAAAAACTGCATTAAAAATTTATTTAGAGCTCACTTCACGATTTTTTTTCTCATATTTATAAGACACATTAGAGAAAAAGAAAAAAACCAGGCACAACTTTATATCCTGTAGTATAATGTATATTTTTTTAGACTTGTAAGTATTATAGTTACTGAGAAAAATATTTCCAAAAAAGCACGCACTTGTTTCCGCTCATAGATCACATTCTAGCATCAGTCGAAGTTTGTAGTTGTTGTTTATTTTTTATTTTAGTTTTATATGGCGTTATAACAATTTGCCAGTGTCATAGTAAATATTTGCATCGAGTTTATATTACTGTGCATCACAGATCATTCATTCATCATGCTAAAAAGTCATGTCCAGTCCCAGTCAAGTCAAAAATAGCTTTAGCAAAGTCGTAGAAACTTTACTAAAACTTTCTTTGGAGTTTTGGAGGGAAGATGAAAATAAAGTTCTCTTCCTTTGAAATTGTTTGCCCACACTCACGCACGCTCTCGAAGACTTAATGGTTAATAATCCATCATTATTACACATTAACATAAGTTTAGGAAAATAATTCAAGACAGATAACCTAATGTCTCCAGAGTCCAGATGACCGCCAAAACTCCGTTGTTTATTTTCTCTAGTGACTATTATTTTCTAAACAATACGTAAAAACGTGTGTTCAATTGTTTAAATAACTTACAATAGTAAGAAAAAAACAAACGAAATAAAACAAAACAAAATTATCTACCCAAAAATGTGTGCCTAAATACGACCATGTGTCGATTGGCCACTGTTAACATTAACAATTCGTCACAATTGTTAAAAAATAACATAAAAGCGTTGAGAAAAATCTAAATTACAACTTTTATTGTCACGGTCACGTCATAGCCACTCAATAGTCATTACAAATATGTTCTTACGACGACTTACGTTACATTATCTTTTGAAAAAACAAAAATAACATCACAAAGGAACCAATGTCACGCCCATGCACAGATTCAAATGTTCTCACGCGGACACTATCCCGAACAAACAAAACCTCTACCCAGACATCCACGAGTAGAAGTTCAATAAATCATCGAATACATCGCTCCTTATTAACCATACTAGTTCAACTAAAACATTGTTAGCCAGTAATGTAAAGAAAAGAATGAAAATAATCTTTCCGATTTTTAAGGTTTCAATACTGACCGCATGCATATCCTAGTAAGAAAGGCCCGTATTCATATGTCAGGGGATATTTAATATAGTAACCCGAGAAGTGATCTTAGTAAGTAGCCACTGCACATTCATATCGGCACATTAAGCCAGTATAGTGGAGGACTGTTGCCTGCAAACATTTCTCTATCTAATGCTGGATATTATAAGATAGATTTGAATGCACTTCAAGTGCGATCTATGCATTAGGCGTCAAAATATAAAGTACAAAAAAAGTTAAGGAGCCGCAAGGTTCGACACGTTTGTATGTACATTTACAATTTTATCCTGCCCGTGGGAACAGTCCTTAGGCAATGTGATAATTGCTTAGTTTACCTATAGTCTCGTAAAGTTTAGACCGAGAACGTAATTACACGGTACTGGACGGCCCATTTTGAGAAAGGGATTCGGGCAAGAGATGAACAAAAATTCGTGGGATAAAAATGTGTATGGAATGTTGTAAAGATTTTTTATTTAGTTGCAAATGTTTGAGCGTGGGCTGGTTTTAAAACTGTTTGGGGGCGTTAAAATTGATAATTTATTACCGATGATGATTATTATAGGTGAAATATTATTATGATTTATTGCATAAAATTATAAATTAATAATTACTAATTCAATAATCCTTAATTTACTGTTAGGTAAAAGGAGACTCTAGTTTATGAACCCCTAACCTTTATTAGTCATATTACACATAAAAAACCAATTTTATTATAATAAATTGGCCATAGATTTATGAATTTTGAATATAACATCCGTGAAGTGACCCTGTAGCGTTTCGGGATCAGTTTAGAAGTTGCCTGGTGTCAAAAGATGTGTACTATCAATCTGGATGGTGCACATTCGTCTCCTTAATCGGCATAGCGGAGGCGACTGCTGCCTGTATTAATGTATCTATAGTAGCAATTGTTTCCGTTCATGGGCCACACTCTAGTTTTACGTCAGGCGAATATTAGATTATTTTTATTTCAACACTGCTTTTTAATAGACTAGACTTTTACACTAAATTAAAATATATGCAGCGAGACCCCGACATGACGGCTGCAAAGCTTTCGAAACGTTACAAAAAAATCCGCTTTAAAATTAAATATTATCGTACCGTTTGACTTTTATTAAATTTTATATCTGAATAATGTTTAATTTTTTGCAATCAATCGACAATTTAGCATCTATTTTAGTGTAGACTCGCTACAATGAATTTGTAAGTGCTTTTTTTACTAAAATAGGCGGTTAGATACGGAAGTTAAATAGGGTAAATAGCGCTTTTGGTTTCCTGTAAATCCAGCCAAGGAAAAAAAAGATGGACGCGTAATCATTGATGCATAAACGAGTCACGTTGAGTCTTCAAGTTCCTTGTTGAGTTGTTTCTGTTTGTATTTGTTTTTTATTTACCGTTTAATATAAAAGTATTTGTTTAGGAGAGAATTTAAAAAAAATAACGTTTGAAAACAAAATTCGAGTGTTAATATGTAATAATGACTTATTCAATATTATTTATTAAATATTCGAAAATCTACCAGATAGGCACATGACTCAAAATAGAAAAAAAAATTGTATCATAATTTTCCCTCCAAAAATCAACTGACAGTTTTAGTAAAGATTCAAACTTTACGGAAGACTAGACCGTATGGGTAATGATGCTTTGGTTTTTAAAACAAAACAACAATAGAACACAACCAAAAAAAAACCATAAAGAAAGAAGAATTATTGGAATTATTCGCGCCAAATTCTCTCCTTGCTCTAGGTCAAGTTTAATTTTTTGGTTGATAAATCAAATTCGTTTTATATAAATACGATAAATTGAAAATAATCTAAACCAAACAAACTTTCTATAAACAAACAAAAACGATTGTACTATAAGAAATTTTATCAAATGCAAACACCAAAAATCAATTTCATTATTTATAGAAGATGAAGTACGGGTATTAAACCAAACATATTGAAATTTTATTATCTGTTTATATACATACATATCATATGTCAATATTATAAAACCATTATTTATTTCCTGTGAGATTGAATTATTGTTTACTCAAAAGATAAAACTTCTATAATACTGTTTGTGGTCGAAGTGACTTATAAAAAATATATCTCTACCATAATTTAGGGAAACTATTCATGGGGGAGGCTAGTATGATTTTGTACATTAAATAAAATCTAAGGATAATGCTTTGCTAAGCGTTATTTGCGCACTAATAAACGCGCAATCGATGTGACCCGACTTGAAACCACGCTAAATTTTGACCGGTACCGGTGTAACTATGTTATAAGCACTTTAGTCGATCACTGCCTTTAATACAAGCCTTTTTAGCTTAGTATAGGTCGATAAAAAATAGTGTACCGCACAAAAAAAGTTACTTTCATAGAGTAATAGGCAGACTGATGAGTTTTATTTATTAGCAATCTGACGTCCTGGGGTAATACCACCACTTTCGAATGTAACACTCGTGAAGTGACCTTGTCACGCTTCGGGATCAGTTTGTAAGTAGGCCGGTATAACAAGAGGAGTGTGCACTGTCACACTGGATGGTGCCGGCTTAGTGGAGGCGACTGCTGCCTGTAGTAATTTATCTGCAGTAGCGGTTTTTCCGTTCATGGACCGCACTCTAGCTTAACATCAGGCGGAGTGTTGTATATATCAAGGCACAATTTAAAAAACAAGTATTTCATCAACTATAATTCTAACCTATAAATTAGACATACAAAGCTACTATGAAACAAAATACAACTTCCTTTTTTTTATTGTATTTTAACCGTTCACGATACCGGAAACTTTAACTATAATTTACCTTGGCTTCGTTTGTGGACACACGTAGCTATCTACTACGTGATCTTAACAAAAGTAGCTAGCTGGCTTTATTCTGCATCAGTTAAACAAACAAACAAACCATTTCTATATTTTTTTATTATATTTTCTACATTCTATGTTTTTTAAAGAAAACTTTCCTCACGAATATTACACGCTTAGCTTAAACTTAAACTAGGGAAAAACGTGATCGTCACTGTCACCATTTTACGAGTTATTGTCCACCCATAGAAACATTCGAAACGTAGTAATATGCTAAACAGAACACAATCCCTTCTTTGTCTCGACATGATGGGTGTGTCAGGCTATAGAAGGATACGTAGCTCGTGTTTGCAATTTGCCTGCCCAAAAGCTTCTTTAACTCAACAAGTGTTGACACGAAGAAGCCTTCGAAAACCTTATCCTTCTCTCTTCATGAGTGATCGTTGGCTAGCGATAGAAGGTGTAAAACATTTCTGCAGGCAATAATCGTCTCCACTATATCGGCTGCACACTCCTCTCGTTATACCTGGAAACATCCAAACTGATTCCGAAACGTGGTGGTACTACCCCAAGACGGCAGACTGAGCTAATAACCATCATCAGTCTGCCTACCACTCTGAACTCTACACATACAAAACAAAAGTGTAAAATTGATTTTAATGACCCGGCAAACGGCAAATGAAAGTGAAGTAAAATCTCTAGGTAGGTAATTGAAATGTTTATATAACACCGTG
Organism: Tinea pellionella; assembly: GCA_948150575.1. Lineage (NCBI taxonomy): Eukaryota > Metazoa > Arthropoda > Insecta > Lepidoptera > Tineidae > Tinea > Tinea pellionella. The sequence goes on from OX411258.1 coordinate 6,806,909, forward strand.
ACATTATTGCTTTTGTTAGGAATTTCATGCATATGAACTGGAGTAATAGATAAATGACGTTAGTATAATATATTTCAAATTAAATTGCATAAAAGGTAAACAATAAATCGTGAATGTACCTAATCTAAACGTAAAATAAGCTACAATTCTATCTGTGAACGGAAACAACTGCTACCACAGATAAATATTTGAAGCAGCATCCGTCGTAAGGAGACGAATGTATAACTTCCAAATGATCCCGAAACGCGACTAGGGTAAGTTAGAGCACAATTGCTCCCCCCTCCAAGAGTCCGTTATTTCGATTATCAGTAAGTACTTGCACGAATTTTTCGTAATAGCCCAACATGTGACTACACTGTGATATTAAAGCACGATTTTTTATTTATTTATTATTTTAGCACGTCATATGACCGCGCTCCGCCTAATGTTAAGCTAGAGTGCGATCCACGGTCATTACTGGTACCACTGATAGCCGCCCTAGACTAAACCTGAACGACCGACGGCGACTTTAGCTTTGCGAAGCCTCCTTTATTTTCCATTGCATGAGCTTTTTTAGCTTGACATGCCTCTATTAATTTAGCTTGTTAACTTGTTAAGCATTTTTGCACGATGTCATCGTTGTTACTGCAGCACAGAAAATGTTTGGAGACAGGAATCACTTCCGCTATGCACTCTATGTTTTGATTAAAGTTTCTTTTACCAGTTCGGTCGGTGTAGTACCTACTACATTCCGAGAAAATGTATGCAAGCAAGAGTAATATTGGAACTAAAACTATAAGTACCACAATAATACGACGTATAGGTATGCAAACATAGGTTTATGAAATGTGAGAAGTAACGTTATAGTTTAACCTACATAAATCATTTATTTATTTAGTTCATTTTTACGATGGGATATAGTTGCAAAACGCCTATAAAAATATAGTTTCTTTCCTAATTTTATACATTTTATTACGTTTGATGTAGGTATATACAATATCGGTCGGACTCAGTGGCGAAATGGTTAGCACGCCAGTCTGCCAGCCAAGCAGGGGACCCGGGTTGGTTTCCCGATCGGAACAAATTAAGATATCAATTATTCTGAAATGTTTGTTGTTCTTGTTCTGATACCCATGCCATAGTTTTTTACACACGTCTTGCTGTGACTTCCTACATAAAAGGCTTTTTTTTTAAATTTCAACTTAGATGAAAAATAATACTTTTTAAAATAATTTTATTTCGGGACTTACATTCTCCGGCGACGTCCGTCCCATTACATAAAGCTTAATCTAATGAACAATACATAAAAAAGAGAAAAAAAACTGAAAGCACTGAACAAAACATACACACTATCTATTTATCTAAATATACTATTTATCTTTAATAAAATTTTACACAAATTATATTCATAAGATGATAGCGGCTGAAAAGCCGAAAAAAACTTTAGATTCCTTACTATACCTAACTTATTATTATTATTTACATTTTTAGTAATACCCATTGCCATATAGTACATTCTAATTTACGCGCGAAACAGTCTCGTAGCCTCATTCTATTTGTTCTACTTCCGTGTCGTTTCAAAGACTGAAAAGCTTTAGATAAGCTCGTACGTAGTACGTTTTTCCTTATTCATATTTTACGAAAATGATGTGTTAAAAATAAAGACTTCACTTTTTTACTACTAGGCTACAAATACTAGATAGGTTTTTTGTGTGTTTATGCGCTATCAAGGTCGAAGAAATCGTATGATCAAGGTCATTTAGAGATATGGAGGATAATATTATCTTTGACTGCTACTAATGCTAGCGTACTTTTTTGAAAATGTTTTACAGCACTTACGAGTCTAAAAAAAATATATTAAACTACAGGATATAAATTATTAAAATTATGTCTTATAAATATAAGTAAAAAAATCATGAAGTGTGCTCAAAAACAATTTTTGATGCAGTTTTGCTCAGCAAAAACACATAGAATAAAATTTTCTTTTACACCATTATATTTGCAAAATCATGATCCAGAGCTTGGTTTTCTTGTTTTATTTTAATTCACTATATTTTAGGCATAATGTGAAAATGATAGGGTTTTTTTTTTTGCGTGTTTATACTTTGTCAAGGTCATAGTAATTGTATAGTCAAGGTGATTGGCAGTAATAGGGTCCTTATACATCAGGCGGAATGTGTCTGTGTCGAGCTACTGTAAAAAAAATACGAACGTCTTTCCGGAAGGCGTAAAGGTATTGTTTAGTGCAATAACTTTCACATTACTCATACAAATACTAAGAAAGGCCCATTAAGATTCATATCGTTTATTGGTGAAGAAGCGAACACAAAGCAATTATATATGTGTGCGCAAAATACTCGTATTATTATTCAATATTGTCCTTTATGATTATTAAGCATGGAATTTCATCACGTAAAACTTTGGGTTAGTATTCGCACGAATTGAACTCGCCCGAAATGTGCGAATAACCTATTTTTAAAAATATTTAGTAGGCGATTCGCACGAATGTAAAATATTCGCGTGCGAATCGACCCCTTTAAAAATAAGTGGTAGGCGATTCGCACACAACGCGTGAAGAAAAAAGTACAGTAAAGCACAAAATAATAATTTAAATTATAATTTTTTAAATCACTATAAACATTTCAATTACTATAAACACAAACAAATCACATAATCAAGCCCTAATGTCTTACATCATCTTACATCTAAATAATTAAAAGTTTCGGGGATAGTTTGAAAGTAGCCAGGTATAAGAGAGGAGTGTGCACTGTCAATCTAGATGGTACATGCTCGTCTCCTCGAGCCGGCATAGTGGAGGCGACTGCAGCCCGTAGAGATTTCTCTGTGGTAGCAGTTGTTTCCATTCATGGACCGCACTCTAGCTTTACATCAGGCGGAGTGTTGTCACATGTCGAGCTACGATTATCAAAAACTTACTATTTATAACCACATACTTATCACATAAATGGATCTTATACTATACATACGAGTATATGAGTTATTTAATTTCTTAATTTTTCAATACCGTGTCATGTTAGAATAATAAAAAATATCTACCTAAGTATAGGTTGCGTCGAACTTAATGGCGTCTCGGAAGTTAGCTGCGGGCGTTATTTCGCGCAGGTACAGTCAAGTTTACAATAATAACAATTAAGAGTTACTTATAATTTGAATAGAACATATAATGAGTATAAGTTCACATTTACGCTGTCACGACGTAAAGTGAAAACTAACCACCAATAGGATCGCTTTAATTGAAATTTTTAACCTCCGCCAGAGTGCGGTTCATAAACGGAAACAACTGCTACTACTACCGCAAGCAGCAGTTACCTCCGCTATCCCAGCTTGAGGAGACGAATGTACACCATCCGGATTGACAGTGCACACTCCTCTTGCTCCTACTTCAAACTTCTTGACTGATGTTATTTGTAAGCTAGAGTGAAGACAACTCCCGAAATGGCTGTAGGCAGCAGTCGCCTCCGCTATAACTGCTTGAGGAGATAAAAGACAAGACCGTACATTTGACTTGACCGAAATGCAACTTGGTCACCACTTGAAGGTGATGGTACTACCACAGGACAGCTGACATTTACCAGATCGCCTTACCTATTTTTTAACCATCCATATCTCCTGCCTACCTTAGTAGAAAACAGTCGTGATTCACATTACACTTCACTGAGCTACTTACCTATTATCTTTTATTTCAAAATTGCACTTTAAAGATTCTATGTAAAAAATTACGTCACCTCTATAGTTAAAATTACAATAAAAAACTATTATTTTTTAGCGAATTCGTGACTAATAATTCTTTACGATAACATAAAGTTTATAATCCAAACGAAATGTCTCGATTTATTAGGAAATAACCCGTCTATTAACAATAATAATAATAAAAATACTTACAAATCCGTCCAAATAAAAGCAGCAATAATAAACAAGCACAATTATCACTAAACTTCACCATTTTTATTCTCTAACACATAAACAGTAGCATTTTATTATTAAAATTAAATAACACGATTTAAAGTGAATTAAAAACGCACGTATTTCTAAGGCGTATTTTAGTTCGAGGTTCCCGTCTCCGCGGTTTAAACGATCACGTCCCTCTCGCTCGGGCGTAGGCACACGAATGCCGTGAAATGCAATGTTTTGAATTTGTAAAGGTATGGACTGCTAAGGCCTGCCTTCCACAAAACATAAATGACGCGTTGGCGTGTTTAAATCTGAATACACATAGAAAAAGCCTGAATCTTTGTAATGTAAGTACTAGATTTACTTTGACCAAAATTTAAAAATATAAGCAACATTAAAAATATCTGTATTAATCTTTTACTTATTTATTTATTTTAAAATTTAACGGCATCGCCTAATATCATATCACGTATACTAAAAAAAAAGTAGAATAAACAAAATTAAATAAAACAATCCGAGATGAAAAAAAAAACCGTTTTTTATTGTAGCTCGGTATATGACAACACTGCTACTACAGAGAAATCTCTACTGGCAGCAGTCGCCTTCGCTATGCCGGCTTGAGGAGATGCATGTACCATCTAGATTGACAGTACATTCGTTTTACCTGGCTACTTTCAAACTGTTCCCGAAACGCGACAAGGTCCCTTCACGGGTGTTACCTACATTCGAAAGTGGTGGTACTACCCCAGGACGGCAGACTGGACAAAATAACCATCTACAGTCTGCCTATTACTCTTTAATAGGGCCTGTAGGCACTGAGCGCCCAAAGTACTAATAACAAAGTTACATTTGTACCGGTCAGAATTTGACGAGGTTCGAACACGGGTCTCATCGATCGTTCACCCGTCTTACCGCTAGACCACAGCCGCTCCTAACAATCAAAATCAAAATCTTGTATTCAAAATATATTAAATAATAATAATTTTTAAATAAGTGCAATATGCATGTGTGGTTTTGGCCACGTTATTAAAAATAAGTCGAAAACAAACGGGCTATGAACTCGTACAGCGCAAAAGGAATTTTTCAAATCCAATTTGGTAGTTGCGCGACGTATGACAGGAAAAACAAACGAAGAATTTTAGCATAAAGGTATTTTTACGTAGTTTTATGAGCATTGTTATGCTTCGACTCCTCTTTGAGCTAAATCCACTATGACATGGTATACTGCATACGACTGTAGTCACCGTGAACTCGTTGCAATTTCTAAGTAGTCATATAAAATTCTATAGTAGTATGTACTTATTTATATAATAAATAGGGGCCGTGGTCTAGCAGTCGAGTGGTCAAACCTCGTTAACCAGCCGTCCTGGGGTAGTACCACCACTTTCGAATGTAAGACGTGAAGTGACCTTGTCGCGTTTCGGGAGCAGTTTGAAAGTAGCCTAATATAGCGAGAGCAGTATATACTCGTCTCCTCAGGCCAGTATAGCGGGGGTGACTTTCCGTTCATGGGACGCAGTCTAGATTTACATCAGGCGGAGTGTTGTCATATGCCGAGCTACGTTATTTGTACTATGTCACTCAGTGCCTGTGATACAAAGACTAGCTAAAAAAAACAAATAAAAAAACATCAAGCAGACGTAGAATAAGCGTAAAATTAAATACGCATTTCTATGGACAATGGGTCTGAGGCTCCTGTATGGTGATCGACCCTACCGGAACTACAGGCGACCGAGTTGTCATGTGCACCACACCGAAACGTGCCTAACAATTCACACTCTGACGACCAAGTATGAGAATACATTTACGTTGACACGACGTAAAGTGAAAACATCACTAATCCGCTGAGTTTAATTTCATATTAAGACGATTCTCACACTGCCCCACGCTACAGAGCGGGGTGCATGGCGACGGGGCCACGCGTGCGGGTGCGGGAGTGCAGATCTGCATCTTCATGTTGATTTCTCCGCACAATCGTATAGTCATGCGGTGGCCTATAGGCCTCATATCACATCAACTTGCGGTGGTGATATCTAAAACCGACTATAAATCGATCGATCGAGATACATTTCGCAATAGTACGTCTAGTCCTGTCAAAATCACGCACGATACTGCAAAACTCGGTGTGCACCCACGCGCGGCGGTACATGTTTCTCCGCATGTAGGCGCGTTATATGCAACACCGCACGTGAATGCGTTTTCTGTGTTGCACTACGCGTTTTCTATACGAAGGTACGCTGTGTGATACGGAGCAGTGTGCGAATCGCCTAAATGATCCCATTGTTTATTGTATAGATCTCACTTAACGCCGTGACAACGTAAATGTAATCTCGTACTCGGGCTACAGTTGGGCCAACTTCGTAAAATAATCATTTGCATTGAAATTAAAACATTAGAGCGGCTGTAGTCTAGCGGTAAAGGCGTGAACTCGCGATAGATGCTACCCGTGTTCAAATCTCACCTATGTTATGTACTTTGGCCGCTCAGTGATTTGCTTAGTAAAGACATTTAAAGAAAAAGGATTTTGACTAAATAATAATAATATATTTTTTTCTAAATTGCATTTATTACTTTATTTTTCAGATACTTTTATAATTTCTACAACATTGACAAACTATTATTATTTTTAAAAAATATTAAAAAACAATATGTACTATTGAGGTAGGCAGAGACTCCAGTTTAAAAATAAATTATATATAGAATACCTACTTATTTTAAAAAACATAATCAAAAAAAAACACAAGTGGACGCGCCATTCGCCACAGGTAGATGGCGCTAGTATGTTCGTGGTCTCTGCCCAAACGTCACTTTGACGTTTCCTTTTAGTTGTCGTCTTCCGCTTCTCGTCGTCCGTTGCGATTCGCTTTTCTGTTCACGGTCACCGCTTTTATTCTAATTTCACCCGCTATTTTCCTGTATTCGCCGCGACAAAGCGATAGCACACTACACACCGCACATACATACAATAATACGAATACATCACTCACACGACAAATAGTGCTCGACGTGATTCGCCGGTAACAAAGGTGAGTGATTTGTTTTTTCTCTTAACCCCTGATTTTCCCTCATCCCCGCCTGGGCTGGCTCAACGGTCAGGATTGTGACGATCCTCGCCGGCCCGTCCATAGTTTTGGTGCCTCCTGTGAGGAATTCTCACATTTTTCATGCGTTTATGTATTACCCGCTTTTTCGTAAAACCGCAACTTTTTTCTCTTTAATCCGCTTTAATCTGTTTATATTATGTCAATCCGCGTTTATTATCCTCTCCGCGTATCGTGTGTGTGTGTATAACGGACAATTATTTTGTAAATTTCGCATATTTTCATATTTTTTCATATTTTTAATTTTTTGTCATTTTTAGTTCCTTAATATGGCTAAGGCGAAGGACCTAGAATTCGAATTGTCGTATCAGATCGAATTGCGTGATACGTATTTTGCTCGTATGCAACATATTTACGACAATTCTCGCACTTTATCACCCGCTGCATTGCGTGATGAATTTATTTCAATATCGGAAACTATTGATGACATCCGCAAAGAATTTAAAGATTGTGTAAAACAAATAAATTCAATTTATATTAAAATAAAACCCGATCATAAACCCGCATTTTCAGAGTTGATGTCATTTGAAGATTTATATTGTAAAGTACGACGTATTAAAAATGAGTTGACTAAAGAACCCGTTTCCCCCGCATCCCATAATTCCTTTCCTGAATGCTCTAAGGTTCGTTTACCACCTATCGACATTCCAGAATTTTCTGGTTCGCCATCAGATTGGGGCATATTTTATGAGTCGTTCAAGAACACGATCCATAACAACGGTAATCTCAATGACTCGGAGAAATTATATTATCTTTTAGGTAAATTAAAAGGGAGGTCTCAGCTGGTCTTCTCGGGTATATCACCCACGGCTGAGAATTATATCAGTATCTGGGATTCTTTAGTGTCAAAGTATCAAGATAAACGTCTACTGGCATCTACATTTTTAGATCACATTTTTGAGAGCAAGCCTCTGCCTACCCCTGCAACCGCCACACAAATTGAAGATTTCATAGAAAAGTTTACCGCATCTGTAGCCGCACTCAAGGCTTTAGATATTACTAATTTGTGTGATTATATTTTTATTTATTTTGCATTAAAACGCCTAGACAAGGAGACTGCGAAGGCGTTCGAGATGTCTGTTCGCAGTGAAGATATACCTAATTATGATAATTTTATTAAATTTGTAAAGAGTCAAGTAAAAATTATTCATCGTGTCAACCCTAGTTCATCGAAACCTTTAAATAAAATTATAGAAAAATCTCCTAAAATTTCGCATTCTTATTTAACTACTAATTCGCTTTGTTCTTTATGTAAAACCGCGCATGATTATCTTTATAATTGTAAGAAATTCATGCAACTTTCTCCAGATGAACGTCTGAAATATGTTAAAGATAATTCATTTTGTACAAATTGTCTTAGTTCCAGGCATCGATGGAGTAAGTGCAACAGTAATAAAACTTGTCGTCACTGTAATTACAAACATCATAGTTTATTACATTTAAATTTAAAAAATAACAATAGTTCGTCTACGAGCACGAGCGCCAGTCGTGACTCGAGACCGGTTCCTGCGCAAAATATATCTGTCTCTCTCTCTCCTCCCGCGCCGACTACGGCTAGCGCGTCTGGTCCCGTGTCGCTGGTCGCGTCTAATTTCGACACTAATTTAAATGAATTAAATAATAATAATATTTCTCATACTGTTTTATTAGGTACCGCTCTCGTTAATGTTGTAAACCGCTTTGGTAAATTAATTTCATGTCGTTGTATTATTGATCCGGGTTCGCAAAATCATTTTATTACTTCAGAATGTTGTAAAAAATTAGGATTAACTGTTAATCAATTGTCTCATAAATTATTTGTAAAAGGAATAGGTGGCCAACGCAGTACTACACAAGGCAAAGTAAATATCAAATTTTATTCTCGTATTCAGACAGACAAATTCTATTCTATTGAAACTATTGTCTTAGATCGCATTACAGGACAAATACCGAACTGTAAAATTAGTAATTTAGAATCATTTAATTATTTTAAAACTTTGCCGCTTGCCGATGAACATTTCTCCGTTCCCGGTACAGTTGATATTTTAATTGGCGCACAATTATTTGTCGACCTTTTGCTACCGCTCAAGGTCATTGGCCCACCTAATATGCCTTCAGCCTTTTCAACAACGCTCGGTTTCGTTGTCATGGGCGAGACGCAGGTCGCTGCTTCTGCGTCTGACTGTACTTCCTCTTTTCTTTCGACAACCGATTTTATTGATAATAATTTAAGTAAGTCTTTTCAATTAGAAGATACTAGTGATGTACCGCTCTCCGCTCACAATAATAATTGTGAATTATTTAATAAGTCTACGACTTCCCGCGATCCCTCTGGGAGATTTATTTTCGGTCTACCTTTTATAGGAGACACACCGCTTCTCGGCGATTCTCTTCAGATAGCCACAAACCGCTTTCTCAATTTAGAACGAAATTTTTCTAAATTACCCGCTTTTAAATGTCAATATGACGAACCACCCTGCGAATTTATTAATAAAGGCCACCTATCAGAAATACCTCAACCTAAAAATAATAATGAGAGTTTTGTAATACCGCATCACGGTGTGGTTCGCGAGGATGAATGTACATCTAAGTTGCGAGTAGTGCTCGATGCAACGGACTCGCACGTCTCATTAAATAATATTTTACATATTAGGCCGCCTCTTCAAGTCGATTTGTTCAATATTTTATTAAATCTAAATTTATTTATTGTCGATGCCACAGTTGACTTTCGTCAAATGTACTCACAATTTATAACGCGCGAGCAAATTCGACCCTTTCAACAAATTATTTATTATCTTATTAAAAATGATCATCGACACCCGATATTGTTATCACGGCAAGATCACCTTATAAATTTAATTATCGATTACTTTTTTAAATTTAATTGTCACGCTAGCCCTAATTTGTTATTAAGTATTTTGAGACAAAAATATTGTATTATCTGTGGGCGTAGCATTGTAAGATCTCGTGTACATGAATGTAATTTTTATATTTGTTTATTCGTCTGCATGACGACTCGGGCAATTCATATTGAATTAGCCACAGAGTTGAATACGACCTGTTTTCTACCCGCATTTAAACGTTTTCTGTCTCGCCGTGGGCCTGTTTCGGTGATGTACTCCGACAACGGGACAAACTTTGTCGGTGCAAAATCATATCTTGACGACTTATATAAATTAATCTCTTCGTATAAATTTAAAAACGCACTCGCTTATGAGTTATCTGAATATCGAATTCAATGGAAATTTATTCCACCGCTCGCCCCCCACTTCGGTGCTTGGGAGTCTATGATAAAAATTGTTAAGTCTCATTTATTCCGCGTCATTGGGAATCAAATTCTCACTTATGAGGAGATGATAACCGTTTTATGTCAAATTGAAAATATTGTTAATTCTCGCCCGCTTTGTGTTAATTTAAGTCAAGATCCCAGCGAACCTTTAGCTTTAACTCCCGCTCATTTCTTAACTCTGACCCCGCTTAAATATTTCCCCTGTCCGGGTGCTGACGAATCGGTCACGTTATCCGATCGATACCATTTGTTAGACACCTTAGTACAGTCATTTTGGGACAGATGGTCTCTCGAGTACCTAAGTACATTACAATCGCGTGAAAAGTGGCATATGCCGTCTGCTAATGTTAATGTGGATATGATCGTGATTGTAAAGCCGGATGGTAAGGTTGCGCCTCTTCATTGGGAACTGGGAAGGATCACTGAGGTTCATCCTGGGACCGATGGAGTAGTCAGAGTTGCTACGGTTAAGACCGCTAGGGGATCTTATAAACGACCTGTGGTACGGTTATGCCCGTTACCATCGCAATAATTTTATTATTTTTTCTTTATTTTTTCTCTCGTACGTTATACACACACCGCATATCGCCATATTTTTCTCCTTTCTTTCTCGTATTACGTACATAAACCGCACATTTTATGTATATTTTCTCCGTGTTACGTACGCGCACCGCACCGCATAATTTATATATTTTTCTCTCCTTGTGTTATGTGGACATAACACAACACCCGCATATTTTTACATTTTTCTCTCCTTGTGTTATGTGAACATAACACAACACCCGCATTTTTTATATTTTTTCTTTCCTTGTGTTATGTGTACATAGCACAACACCCGCATATTTTTATATTTTTCTTTCCTTGTGCTATGTGTACATAGCACAACACCCGCATATATTGTCCTTTGCTTTCTGTTTTGAAAGTGATTCTTTCAAGGCGGGGGCCATGGACGCGCCATTCGCCACAGGTAGATGGCGCTAGTATGTTCGTGGTCTCTGCCCAAACGTCACTTTGACGTTTCCTTTTAGTTGTCGTCTTCCGCTTCTCGTCGTCCGTTGCGATTCGCTTTTCTGTTCACGGTCACCGCTTTTATTCTAATTTCACCCGCTATTTTCCTGTATTCGCCGCGACAAAGCGATAGCACACTACACACCGCACATACATACAATAATACGAATACATCACTCACACGACAAATAGTGCTCGACGTGATTCGCCGGTAACAAAGGTGAGTGATTTGTTTTTTCTCTTAACCCCTGATTTTCCCTCATCCCCGCCTGGGCTGGCTCAACGGTCAGGATTGTGACGATCCTCGCCGGCCCGTCCAACAAGACTAACCGAAATAATTAAAAATAGATCAATAATCCATAATAATCTAAATTAATTAATAATTCCAGTTAAATTTTATTAAATCTAGATGGTACATGCTCGTCTCCTCAAGCCGGCATAGTGGAGGCGACTGCTGCCCGTGGAGATTTCTCTGTAGTAGCAGTTGTTTCCATTCATGGACCGCACTCTAGCTTTACATCAGGCTGAGTGTTGTCACATGCTGAGCTACAAAAAAAACCTATTTACTGTAATAAATTAGGTATTATTTTTATGAGTAATGATATAAATGTTAAATACATTAGGGGCCCATAAACGAGGATCTCCTTTGATAAATATGAAGGTAGTCACTGCCAAATAGTTTGAAACCGGTTAGGCCGGGCGTACACTACGATTTTAGTCGCACGATAATTTCGTCGCAGAAATCGTACGGATATGTCAGTGCGTGTATACAGGGATGAATTTTTCAAGTGGGCTTTCATGGCCAAATCCTAAACTATAGGAGATATCGAAAAATGCTGAAAGGAGTCTCGATGCTGATTTTGATGAAAACTAAAACGGCATTATTAGATTTTTGATATATCCATTTTCCCGGCCAGGAATCGAACCTGTTGATTTAAAAAAAAAAAAACACTATTATTGCACCATCCGATAGTGTTCCTGATAAGGATCAAATTCTGGGAAGTAATGATACACGGCAAACCAAAGAAGTGTTGATTTTTAACAAATTGTCTCTTATTTCCATGTATGTTTAGTATTTGGCTATGAAAGCCCGCTTGAAAAATTCTGTATACGACAATAAAAATCGCAGCGATTGATGCGCTTTTTCTATTTCATGAGGAAATATAATTAAATTATTCAACAAAACAGCGTTTATTCAAGCACACATACAATATCTAAATAAATATATATTTAATTATGATACAAATTTTTTTATTTAAAACAAAACACAAAGAACGTGACTGATGTATTAAATTATTCTGAAAAACCGTTGACAGATTTTTTTTTTAAATCAACAAGCACACAACACGAGTTCAGGTGGAACCCATGTGCTCCGCTGTGCTAAACCACAAAAAAAAAACAAATACAGTCAATCCGGCAGTCAGAAGGGTTGCCAATGGAAAAATAGAATAGAGGAATATTGACACAGTTAATTAATATATGCCATAGTCTAGCGGTAGAGAACGAATAACACGATCAACGAGACCCGTGTTCGAACCTCGTTAAATTCTGACCAATAGTCGCTCAGTGCCCACTAATTTATTAATGCATGTTAAATAAAATCTATTAAATTTTTCATAATTATAATTTCATCAATAATGAAACAAAATTAGCATCAATAAATAAATAATTAATAAAAAATAACTGAATAATATATTTAAATTAAAACCTAATCAGGTAAATGGAATGGTCTTAAATTTCTATGATTCTGTAAACATTTAATTGTACAAAATTTGTACTGTTCATATAGGAACGGCGTTTTTGGTAGCTTAGTGCCGCAAAGGAAACATCTGGGCGATTCTTCTACCGCTTTGATCTGAAATTTAAATAACATGTTATCTCAGCTGTTTTAAAATATAGTTTATCATATGACAACACTCCGTCCGATGTAAAGCTAGAGTACGGTCCATGAATGGAAACAACTGCTACTACAAAGAATTCTCTACGGGCAGCAGTCGCCTCCGCTATGCCGGCCTGAGGAGACGAGTATGCCCCATGTAGATTGGCAGTGCACACAGAGAAGGAGAATGCCCATTTATGGGCAAACTTGATACCTAATAGTTTGGTAACAAAACAATATTCTAAAATAATATATTTTTTTTATTAATTCGTTTTAAATTTTAGAAAACATCTAATTACTCAATAACCCGGGTGAAAAAATTAAAACTGGTCAGTCACAAGCAAGTAGATTTATTTTTCTACAAAAATAACTAAAAATCATCGACAAACTCAAGAAAAAAATTGTGGGCCCATTTTTCTTAGGCGAGTGGGCATTCTCCTTTCTACAGGCAGCAGCCGCCTCCGCTATGTCAGTTACTCACAATTCATTCCGGAAAAATTAGGATTATAAAGAGTAGGTCGACCTGGGCCTGTACCACCACTTTCAAGTGTAACACCAGTGAATTGGCGGTTACAATCAGCCTAAAGTAGTCCGGTATAACGTGAGGAGTGTACTTTGTCAACCTAAATGGTGTTCTCCTCAAGTTGGCTTAGCACAGGCACTTGTTTCATGCAGAGATTTATCTGTAGCAGTTGCTTCCGTTCATGGACCGTACACTAGCTTACCTTTTGCAAATCATTCATTTCGACAAATTGTGTACTCCTGATTTTCTCAACGTGTTTTTCCTTCTCCCTCTGACGTTTTGCTCTCTTTTGTTGTGCCTTCTTCTCTTTCTGCTGTACCAGTGTCTCTTGTGTGATCGGCCCAGGTATGTGCGACTAAAACGATTATTTAATTCATTTTTATTAACTTATAATAATTATATTAAATTGTGTTGTAAAAATCTATAAGTACTGCGTAGCTTAGTGGTCAGAGCACCCGTGCACACGTCAGTAGGCGAAAGTTCGATTCCTACCTCAATTTTTGTATTCAATTTTAATAACTCGACATTTGACCAGACTCCGCCTGACGTTAAGCTACAGTGTGATCTATGAGTGGAAACTGTAACCACAAAAAAATGTCTGCTGGAAGCAATAGCCTCCACTATGCCGGCTTGAGGAGAGGAATGCAAACATCCATTGCAGTACACTCTCTTTAGGTAAACGAGTTGTTACACTAAATCAAAAATTCGGAATCTAAACTACATAAAAGTTAAAAGTAAATAATCAAATACCTTGGCATAATTATATTTGTCAGGATAACAAGCCTGGAACAATCTGAAAGCTACCCTGGTTTCGGGATGCGGGCTTGCCGCGTACGGGGTCTGTTGCTGGTGATTCCGCACGCACGGGTCACCTCCCGCTGCCAAGAGTTCACTAGAGAAATATTAATACATTCTTTAACTGCCTGTACTTATTATATAGATCATAAGTTTAACCCTTAAGTGCATGTTGTTGCCAAAAGTACACATCCTTTTCAAAATATATATTCTTTATTAGTACCTAAATTTTCTACATTTTATTAATCCAAAACAGAAAAAAATAATGTATTTTAGGGTTAAAGAGTGGTAAGCAGACTAACGATGGTTATATAGACCAGTCTGCCGTCCTGGGGTAGGTAGTACCGCCACTTTCAAGTATAACTAGTGTTGAAGTAACCTTGTCAAGTATCGTTCAAGTTTTTTTTTAAATTATAGCTCGGCATATGACAACACTCCGCCTGAAGTTAAGCTAGAGTGCGGTCCATGAACGGAAACAACTCAGCACCAATCCAGACCAGGTCAAGGCTGGTCCAATCTCGACCAGCATGTAGCATCGGCATGACTTACGTGACCATATCAGGTTTCTTAGCGATTGCAGCCTTATGTAGAGCGGTATTCCCATCTGTCGGGTCGGCAACGTTGCACGCCTCCACTATGCCGACCACATCACTCTCCCATCGCTCTATTATTGTCTCTAAAGACTGCTCTTTACCGCTTATTATTTTCCACATCTAAAAAACATGTTTCTTAACTTTAAGATTGTTCAATCTTTGAGATGACAAGAGAAGTATGCATTGTCAACATCCACATCTTTGGGGTCTAGCAGTAGAACGCGTGAACTCACGATTGATGTGACCCATGTTCCAACCTCGCTAAATTCTGATCGGGAAAAATGTAGCTATGTACTTTGGCCTCTCAGTTTTTTCGGTACAATATAGTGAGGTAGGCAGACTGATGATTGCTACTAGTCTGTCGTCCTGGGGCAGTACTGCCACTTTCAAGCGTAACATCCGCAAAGTGACCTACACACGTTTGGAATCAGTTTGAAAATAGCCAGGTATAGTGGAGGTGACATGCTCTATAATATGACAAACACTCACCCTCTTAACACTGTTAGGTATCTTCTGCGGTCCTCTCTTAACTGGCTTCTCCTCTGGTTTTTTCTCTTTCTTTTTCCTATTGGGAGAAGATTTGGCCTCAATTTCTTTATTATCGCAAACGCTCTCAGTGTCAGTACTCGTCTGACTTGGCATATCTATTAGCAGATCTTTTTTGGAGCCGGTTAATATTCCTCTACTGTTCTGTTCACACAGCGCTTTGATCCAACCCTTTGGCGTCTCCGAGTCTATGTAGCATGGGCCTTTGATGAGAAAGAATATATTTATTTTTGTTATTATTGGCAATATAACAATTTGCCATTGTCAAAGTAAATATTTGCTTCAAGTCAATATTATAGTGCATCATCACAATAAACAGCAAGATTGAGTTCCAGTCAAGTCAAAAATAGTTTTAATGAAGTGGTACAATCTTTAGTAAAACTTCCTACGGAATTTTGGAAGGAAGATGAAAACCAACCCACACTCATGCACGTTCACGGACACTTAATCCTTCATTATTACACATTAACACTCGGAAAATAAATCCTTATCAATCCTTATCACCAATCAGTTTTAATTATTTGAGGTTATTATTATATTAAATGCTTTAATAATTGATAATATTGGTTTTTCAAGTAATTACACATTGTCCTTTGATTGCATCGATGCAAAAAAAATTTTAGAAATTCGTTCTGTTAACAAACTATTAGATATCAAGTGGACCCAAAAATTTAACAATTTACAAATAAATTTAACTTGTAGCCTCTGCCTAAGTTTTTAAAAAAAGATCGTGACGTTATAACTGTCAGATGGTTTTGAACAAACTATTCGGTTACCGTGTCTGCGCGTCTTACTTGAGAATTATAACAACCGATATATCCAAATAAAGTTTTCTTGTGTTTACGTATCCCCACGCTTACAAACTTAAACAAAGATAAATATAATTATTTTATTTTATTTTTTACCTTCATCCTCACTAGATACGATGACAGGTAACTCCCTAGGCACAGGTTCCCTAGACTTAGCTCTATCGATAACTTTGCCTGGTGACGCTTTCTTTTCCTTTCGGCTAACTCGTTCAGTGGAACCATCTTTCTTAGATATTGGTTTGTATGTAGTTAAAAGTGCCTTTTGGAATAATTCCATTGAATCTGTAATTTTATTTATTTATTTAAGTAAATAAACAGATCATCTGAAAATAAGATTAAAAATAAGATTATTCACGCTGCACATTTATTTTATTTCTTGAAGATTCCCTTAAAGGCCCTTATGAAAGAGACCTGTGTTCGAATCTAACCGGTATCAATGTAACTATGTTATATGCATTTTGATCGCCCAGTGACTATAGGCACTATTAAAAAGTGGTTGGCAGACTTATGATGGTTGTTAACCCAGTCTGCCGTCCGGGGGGGTAGTACCATCATTTTCGAATGTAACACCCGTGAAGTTACCTTGCCGCATTTTGGGGACAGTTGGAAGTAGCCAGGTATAACGAGAGGAGTGTGCACTGTCAATCTGGATGGTGCACATTCATCTACTCAAGCTGGAGACTGCTGCCTGTAGAAATTTATCTATGGTGGCAATTGTTTCCGTACATGGACCACACTGTAAGATCCTTGAAAAAGCACCTTCTTGGGCCGGATTAATGGCGCTATTGGACCTCCACTGTGCTTACCATTAGGCTAGTCGACGTCACATGTCGCGTCAATATAAAAAAAGTGTTGTCACATGCCGAACTACAATAAAAAAAAACTAACCATAAACTTCCATATCAGTTAGTGTGGCATGAATCCTCTGGACCTCTTTAAAAGTAGGTTTCTTCGTTGGGAAAGGCAGTACTCTGACGCGATAATCTTCCTTTCTTAACGGCGATGCTTTCCCAAAGAGAGCTGCTTGGTTCAAAGGACCAACTGCCCGGTACAAAATCATTGTACAATCTTTTAAATATTCAGCCCAGCTGTTTAGCACTTCCTGTATGTGCTGGAAAAAAAAAATATTTTATTAAGATAGGCATGGTCTTCCACAAGCAGACAGCAGATCATGGCTTTGGAAAGACGTATGACGACAAAACTGCCACAAAAACTGCAAGGACTGGAGTCTAGTCTATGAGAGGAAACTGCAGGAAATGCCGGCTTGAGGAGATGTGCACCTGGACAGTTGACAATACACACTCTTCTCATTATACACGGACTTTCAAGCTGATCCCAAAACATCATCGACTTTGGGTGTTAACCTAAAAAGTGGTAGTACTGCCCCAGGACAACTAATAACCTCTATAAATATACCTACCACTCTTTATTTTAGCGGCTTTATATAGTAAACCAGCTAAATGAACTATTTTATCTGATACTTTATGATACCCAAAATAGAAATCATTTTATCACTAAAAACCAACTAACCAAAGAAAACTGCGATTGATTGTATCGTCTCAAACTCGCTCCGGCAGACCTCGGAGCATTACCATGCGAGTCTCTCGTTACTTGAGCCTGTCCCTGACCCCTTCGTGACACATACGCATGCAGAGTCTTATGTACTAAAACTACGCCGCCCGTGAAGATGCCCGCCGCAAAATGGCCGCCGGACACCATTATTATAGCCCAATACAGCTTGCCTGGATTTATTAATTCTTTGCATCTATTTATCCAGACGTGGCCTTCCCCATCAGTTGATAAATCCTCCTACAAATAATTTTTTAAAAAATTAATTGCTATGGGTATCAGAATACGTACATTTTTTTATTGTAGCTCGGCATGTGACAACACACCACCTGATGTAAAGCTAGAGTGTGGTCCATGAATGGAAACAACTGCTACTACAGAGCAATCTCTACAGGTAGATTGTAGATTCCCGCAGGCTCGTTCTCCGCAATTGTGCAGCCATGGCCGCTCGTTTTGCGTCTCTACAGGTAGCAGTGGCCTCCACTATGCCGGCTTGAAGAGACAAGCATGTATCATCCAGATTGACACCGCACACTCCTCTCGTTATACCTGGCTATTTTCAAACCATTCTCGAAACGCGACAGAGTCACTTCATGGGTGTTACATTCGAAAGTGGTGACACTACCCCAGGACGGCAAACTGGGCTAATAAACATCATCAGTCACTACTCTTTAATAGTGCCTATAGACACTGAGCGACCAAATTACATTGGTACCGGTCAGAATTTAGGCGAGGGTCGAACCATTGATCGTGAGTTCACGCGCCGCTAGAACACAGCCGTGGCCGCTAGAACACAGCCGTGACCGCTAGATCACAATATGACGCATATAGTACGTCAAATATAATGTTAAAGTTTTCTAAGACATGGTCATTGGTCATAATAATCAAATGTTACAATATTATATTATATTTTAATATAAGCCCATGTGCCTTAATATAAGCTTTTTTTTTGTATATAATGAATAAATAAATAAACAGCAAAAACATTTTTGTTAGTGGTACTTATTTAAAGTTATTTGAAATCTGTCAAATGATGTTAGCTGCAGGTCCAGTCCTATTCTTAGCTGGCTCGCATAGTAATGCTATTACAGACTGGCATTCTGACAACTCACCTTTCTGTGATGTAGTATACATCTATAAATACAGAACACTTGTCCCTTCGGATTTGTGTAGAACGCCTTACAATGCCTGGTAGCTGCTGCAAACAATTCTGTTGCAGGATTCGTACAACTCCCACATATTTCGCTATCAGAGTCACTGCCTGAGACACTCGAATCGTCATCTACAAATATAAATGCCATAAATTTAAATACTGGAAGACTAGACTATAGATTCCTCGCAGGATCTTTTTCTTTATTGCGCGTTATAGTCCCTCCTAGAAGATATCAGGTGGATACAGCTGACCACGCACAAGAGACCATAGCTGTTCAATCGCAGATAAGGAGTTTGTGATATGCGATCCAACATTTGATCTACTCACTGTAAGTTTCATAACTTAAAAAAGTACAACTGCCAAATGTACCAGTTTTTCTTTATAGTACCTCTAATGGGACTACACTCCACCTTTGTTAGGCTAGAAAAATACTTGTACTGTACTACACAACTTAATTTTTTATTTTTTTTATTTTAGCACGTCATATGACCACACTCTGCCTGATGTTAAGCTAGAGTGCGATCCATGAACGGAGAACTACTTTTTGGTAATACCCAGCTACTTCCAAGCTGCTTCCAAAACGTAACTAGGTCACTTAACAGTTATTACACTTAAAAGTGGTGGCACTACTCCAGGTTATTTTTTATCTCTTTTTATTATAGCTTGGAATATGACAACACTCCGCCTGATTAAAGCTAGAGTGCAGTCCATGAATGGAAACTACTGCTACCACAGATAAATTTCCACAGGCAGCAGTCGCCTCTGCTATGCCGGCTCGAGAGGACTAGTATGCACCATCTAAATTAACAGTACACACTTCTCTCATTATACCTGGTTAGGGCCAAAACTGATACGGCTGCTCTTAAAGTGGTAGGCAAAATGGCTCTTAGATGATAATTATAATAATCTTAGATTCAGAGTAGGATTCTCTCACCTTGTCTTGCATTAAACTGTGCTAAAGTAACAGGAGACTTCCCAAACAATTTCCGTTTAATATTATAAATATGCCAATGGTCTTTATAATGAGCAGTCTGTTGTGCACGACTTGTGAAAGGTCCAGCTTTGCAACATGAGCACTGACTACCACTTTTGTTTTCTCCAAGAGTCAATGAACTAACTCTTTTTATTACACTGGCTTCATCAACTGCAACTAATGAGTAAAAAAGTTAATAAAAATGGCTGTATAACATTGTAAAGTAAAATTGTTTTCTGTAGCTGCAATAATCTGTATTGAACAAGCGTTAAAATCGCTGACTCCACTTAGGTTCCACTTTAACTTCACCAGAATCCTGAGTTCATTTGATGTTTTCAGACTTGTTACAGTGTCACATTTTACTAGTTAAGGTTAAAATTGGATGAAAACAAAAATATTGTGTAATATTACATAATTATTGTAATTTGTAAATAATTTTATAACATTAATTTTATGAATGAAATACACACATAAATTAAGTACTTTTATTTCTATTTACTATTTATAACATAAAATAATGAAAAATAACGACAATTTTTCTTAATACGACTACCTATAAGTTGCAAA
Source organism: Tinea pellionella (assembly GCA_948150575.1). NCBI lineage: Eukaryota > Metazoa > Arthropoda > Insecta > Lepidoptera > Tineidae > Tinea > Tinea pellionella. The sequence continues at coordinate 6,827,584 of OX411258.1, forward strand.
TTGTTTTGCAAGGTTATTTTTTTATTTTAGCAAACCTGTTATATTGCCAATACTTACGAACTTGTGCTGTTTCTGTAAGCATACACGTAGCCACCTGAACACCGTCCAACAATCTCTCAAATTCGTCATTATCATATAGCTTTACAACTCTCGGCTTATAAACTTCACTCTTATTCGATGCCATTTCAGACTTAATTCACACCGAACTATATAAAATTATTTGTTCTATAGCTTCCACTTAAATTAATATTTAATTAATTATTAAAAATATAGCAATATCACAAATTAAAATAAGAATAATACGCACGAATATGCAATATGCAAAATCGAACGCGATTGAAAATTGATGATTGAACGAAAGTAGAATTTTGGTACTACTAAGAATGATCCGGCAAAATAAAGTATGAAAACTACCATGAGAAACATTCAGATTTAGTTGTATTACACTATTACGGGCTTATTCATTACATTTTTGAACATTTAGAAAGGTATTTCTAATCACGGTATTATCATTGGAATTATTGGAATGATATCTTATTTCATAGCTCGTCACGGGACATAGGTATTCTATACATAATTCTAAAGTTTTTTTAATAGGTAATAAATTAGTATCAAATAATTAACTGCATTATTACTCATAAAAGCTACACAAATTCATAACCGTTTAATTGAAAAATTACTAACAATGAAATAGTAACGTATTTAGAAAGAAAATGAAATTAACAATCCTATCGTTATTAGTTATAAAAATTAGTTGCGATAAATTGACTGAATTTGAAAAGCACCAAATGTGTAAATCAATTAATTGTATGAATGAAATCGATAATCATGTTTGTGGCATTAAAGAAGAACGTGGAGGATTTTGGTTAAGACCATTTAAGAATAAATGCGAACTTTTATCATATGGATGTAAGGTTGAAAAAGGAAAAGGTAGGTATCATGTAAAGGGAAATAGTTTTATTTAAAAACTGCGCATTTTATGTGCCTATCTATTACAACAAGGATAAGCAGGGTCCAATAAAAAGCCTTTCTTACAAAATAATTGTAGAATTGTAAATTAAAATGTTTTATACAATGCAATATACAGGAATCTATTTTATGTTTAAAAAAAAAATAGAAATATTATTTTAAAATATTGAAATAAAATATGTAGTCACTTGTGTTCACGGTGTCTTTTTGCCGACTGTACCTAAATTAGTAGAAACTTCACAATATAAATTATTATACATACTTATTGAATAAAAAAATCAACACGTAACATTCCCCCCTGTTTGCTGCGTGCTTGTTGATTTTCGACCGCGGATGTTCGACTACACAACCATTGGCGCTTTACGTGACCGCGTCAAAAATTCCCTATTTTCCCATTGAGATATATTTCCTTATAAACAAATCTATCATTTCAATAAGTATGACAAAAATTTATACAAAATAACCGATAGATCATTTATTCATCAATATTTAATGATTTATTGTGTTTATTTGTCAACAGAATATGGACTAGTAAGTAAATATTACTGCGACGGTTTACAATTAGAATTCGAAGGATCTAAGAATAGTTATTCGTATAAAAACATTACTTGTGATGAAATAATTTGTAATACATTAAATAATAAAACAAAACCTTTATGCGCTGTTAGTAATGAAGAAAAAGGATACCGCGTAAAGAGATTCAAAGATGAGTGTGATTTAAATAAATATAATTGTTTAAAAAAACTAAATTTTGTACAAATAGATATAGATTGTGACGATATTGAAATAGAAAATAATATACAATTAAATGATAAAACAAAGAAGTCAAAATATAATAACATTATTGTTGTAAACGCATCCACGTTAAATTTTCACGGCAATATAAACGATACAATCGATTCGTTTTTCTATTCGACGCATGTAAATAGTTTGCCTTTGAAAGAAATTTCTTTAGAGACGAGGATTTCTAATGATACCAGACGTAGACTGATCAGAATTGCGGGACCAGTGAAAGTATTCGAACCGTGGACTGAGATTCCAGATGTTAAATATACTGATAAATTTCATGAACCTACATTACAATCGTGTTATCATCGATGCCCTGAAGTTAGTATTATATCCACGTACTATCTGCAAAACTAGCGCTGAAGCACTTTAGAAAATAATTAATTGTCTGAGATATGAGACACACTTATTGTGATGCGCTATTAGGCAAATAAGCAAGCGTTTCACCACACCCTGTCTGATGCAGTGTTGGAGTCTAAGGTGGAGCACGCTTGCCTATGAGGTATCTATTAACCCTCACAACGCCGGATTTAGACTTCGGCGGCCCATAGGCAGAGCATGTTGTGGAGGCCCTCAAATCGTTTGTGGTTAAGGGTTGAAAGTTTCTATTAAGGTCAAGGTATAGAAGAGAGCAACTAAATAAGTTGGCTAACACAAAATTTAAAACAAAACTCAGTATTTTTTTGTTTCTACTGAGCCTTTATCGATTTAATTCAATTTTTTTTTGTGGCGAGGTGGCGGCCTATTTTGCTTATGCTAAAATCCGGCACTGAACCCTCAATTTAAAAGGATCCGTGTTGTATTCATGTATTAAACGCAGACACCATGCTTCGGGCTAAGTATCACTGTCACGTGCGAAGCGATCATATTGGTAGAGAAATCTCACTTTACGTCGTGACGGCGTAGGTCTCGATGTAGCCATCATACCGGAGGGAGTTACATATAAATCTAAACAATTTATGTAATTTAGAAATGCCCGGAAACATATGCACCAGTCTGTGGAGTCCCTGGTATTATAGCAAGAGAACCATCACTCATATTCAAAAACCATTGTTACATGGACAAAGCTCAATGTAAAATGTACCATGAAAACTTGAGTCCTACTGCTCTTACATCAGGTACAATATTTCTACTTTATATTCCTGCAAATAAACGGGAGGATTCAGGATTCTCTTGGAAGGGACGATTACCCTTTATCGCGCAAGAAAAAAAGGGGAATAATTCTTACATATTGCCTACGCATTACGTAAGTTATCTACTTTAAAACTAAAATTCTTTCTAAGTAATATTTACTTGGTTACCGGAGTTATTAGTTTTTGGAGTGTTTGGCCACATGACGCTTATGTCCATTTGCACCATATGACTTAACTATTACTGCCACGTTAAAGTAATGGTTAAAGTTAAAATTGGTTTGCTTCAAAAAAAATCTGTCACATTTGACGATTACTTTAACCTTAACCGTTACTGGCGAATTTCGGCCAGTCAAAGTTAAAGTAATAGTTAAATCAATGTCGCTAACGTCAAATCTTTGAAAAGCCGCTCTTGTTTGTATTGAGAGAATTCATTTACACCAGCAACCCTTTTAACTATAACGAATTAATTTACACGATGGTGCAACGCGCGTGGATTAAAAGTAAAGGTAACTGTCAAAGTTAAAGTTAAAGTAACAGTCAAAGTTACTTTAACCGGCCATCTCTGGTGCAAACCACCCTTAGGCTGACTAATTTAGATTGATTACAGGTCAAAGATTACAGGTTACACACGAACTGATAAATAAACGGCCGAAATTAATATTGTATCCACAATCTGGATAGTTTGCTTTGATAGATTTTAATTTCGATCCATAGATAGGTTAATGGCACGCTTTACTTAAAATTTGGATTGTTTTTCCTGTGTGAGTTAGCCAAAAAGGGATCAAGATTGATTATTAATGTCGGATGTATGTCTTACGGCTTTAAGTCCATCTTTTGTATTACATTACACAAAGGGGGCGATCCTAGTGTTCATTATCCACATTATAATAAATAGACTAGTAACTTTCTTTATTTATTTATTAATTAATTACTAGGTCTAGCTTCATGTGATGAAACGACGCGAATCGAAATAAGGGGCGCGCGCGGACGAAATTCGCGCGCCTCTATTCTTCTCTTGTAAACACATATTGTTTATTATGATTTAATTTAAACTTATTTCAACTTACAGCATACATAGAATCATCATTCATGTTTTGTCTTGGACATGAATTAAGCGGTCTCTATAGATTCCTTCCATCTATTAGAACGTTACAGAAAATGGGACGATTGAAGGCCAAAGGGAAATTTAAATATAAATTACGTAACATGAGATTTGTTAATTTATTATTAAAGGGGGAACCTAAGTTAATGGGTTAATAATAAGTATTTTATGTAATAGTAATAAGGGTGGTTTGCATCAGAGAAGGCCGGTTAAAGTAACTTTGACTGTTACTTTAACTTTAACTTTGACAGTTATCTTTACTTTTACACCACGCGCGTTGCACCATCGTGTAAATTAATTCGTTATAGTTAAAAGGGTTGCTGGTGAAATGAGGAGTTAGATAAATAATACAAGATTTAAATGAATTCTCTCAATACAAACAAGAGCGGCTTTTCAAAGATTTTACGTTAGCGACATTGATTTAACTATTACTTTAACTTTGACCGGCCGAAATTCGCCAGTAACGGTTAAGGTTAAAGTAATCGTCAAATGTGACAGACTTTTTTTGAAGCAAACCAATTTTAACTTTAACCATTACTTTAACGTGACAGTAATAGTTAAGTCATATGGTGCAAATGGACATAAGTATGTTAAGTTCAAGGGCGTCGCCAAGGGGGCAGGGAGGGGCAGTTGCCCCCCCCTGTTGTTTTTGAAATTGTCAAATGTAAAGCAACCAAAGTCCTAAGCCTAAGTTGTCAACCACTATAATATTAAAATCTGGTAATTTCAAAAACAAAACACCTATTCAAATTCAAACTCCCAAATTATTTTTATTGTATTTTTCTAATAAATAACTTATTTATTTTATTTATTGTACAGTCAAAAGCTCGTGTAGCTTTACACGTTAGACTCTGCACCGTTGTTATTACAATCGCCGTAGTACTACAAGTGAAAAGCTTCATGTGCTCTCGATTTTACCTACAATTCATACTTTTCTCATCCTCCATATCAACTTGCCACCCCCCCCCCCCCTCCCAGAAAAAAAATCTACGTTCGTTATTACCAGACAGTTTTAATTTTTTCACCCGGGTTATTGAGTAATTAGATGAGGGCATTCTCCTCTATAATTGACTAGAGAGGTAATTAATTTCTCAGCGAAAAAAAAAAACGACAATATTTAATAATAAATTGTAAAATATATTCAAAATATAAAAAATAACATGATTTTCCTTAATACTAGTTAAAAAAAATATATTACACAACCCCAAAAACTTGAGAGAAAAATCAAAAGCACCTTAGAGGTAGTATTTTACCAGACATTTTTACATCTCTAACTTAACCTTACGTTAGTCTATCAACAAGTTTAAATAATTTTTTTTATACATATAAATTAGAAACAGTTATTAGAAAATATTAGCCTAATCTGCCATCTTGGTGTAGTGGGTCCACCACTTTCAAGAGTAACCCGTGTAGTGACCTAGTCACATAGCTTGGAAATAGTTATATGAGATGAAGTATGCACTGTCAACCTGGATGGTGCACCTCCTCTTTTATTAGATGAAGTGTTGTCATATGCTGAGCATGGTACAATATTTAAAAAATATATATAATATACACATAAAGAAGTAATAACAATTGTCACGGCTTTTTCCCACAGGGATAGGCAGAGACAACAGAACGCAATTTTTTTTTTTTTTTTTTTTTTTTTTTTATTGTAGCTCGACATGTGACAACACTCCGCCTGATGTAAAGCTAGAGTGCGGTCCATGAATGGAAACAACTGCTACCACAGAGAAATCTCTACGGGCTGCAGTCGCCTCCACTATGCCGGCTCGAGGAGACGAGCATGTACCATCTAGATTGACAGTGCACACTCCTCTCTTATACCTGGCTACTTTCAAACTATCCCCGAAACGCGACAAGGTCACTTCACGGGTGTTACATTCGAATTACCACGATCCTGACACAACTCCCTCGCTTCCCTCACATACACAATTCTCTTCATGAACGCTCGACGGTTATGGCCACTAGGCAGCCCAGCTTTCATAAGGATGTCTCCGATTTGATTGAAAAACATCCTTCTGGGTCTGATAATAAATGGCCATAATTGTTATGACAGACTAACATCTTTTCCTTAGTTTATACAATAATCGTCCTAATAAATAATTTAAAAAATAAACAGTTTTTTTTTAATTTACAATTTAGAATTCCTCTTAATCACTTTGTTGACAATAGCATGACCCTCCTCATAGTGAGGGTGGAAATAATCTTGAACTCGCGCCATCCATTCTCCAATTTGATTATATTGCTTCATAGGATCATATCCTGCCATTTCTGAAATTATAATTTAGTTTTTTTTTGTTTTATATGCAATTTGCCAGTGTCAAAGTATATATTTTTTTGCATCAAGAGTTCATTAATTAACTAAACAGTCAGGTCAAGTCTCAGCCAAGTCAAAAATTGCTTCAGTAAAGTGGTAGAATCTTTACTGAAACTTCCTACGGAGTTTTGGAGGGAAAATGGAAACACAGGTTCTCTTCTTTTGAATTGTTTGCCCACACTCACACACGTTCACAAACACTTAATGGTTAATAATCCACCATTATTATACATTAACACTCGAAGAACACAAAAGTTTAGGAAAATAATTCAAGACAGACAACCTAATGTCTCAAGATGGCCGCCAAAACTTCTATAAAATAATTATCAGTATGACAAGTAAAAGTTCTAAAACTCTGTAGGACGTTTCAGTAAAGATGCTACCACTTTACTGGAGCAATTTTTGACTTGGTTGAGACTTCAAAACTCAGTGATGCACAAAAATATTGACTTGATGCAAACCTTTACTTTGACACTGGCAAATTGTTATAATGCCCAGTTTTTAAAAATAGGTTTATTATTAAAAAAACTAACTTGGTTGTTCAATCTCGCAAGCAGCAATTAAATCGGCAACACTGATAGTGTCGCCAGCAACAAACTTATGTCCTCGCTTAAGCCAGTTGTTCTCAAAGTCTTCCAAAGCAGTCTCCATACGCCTTTTGTATGATTCTACTTTTTTTGGTTCTGGCTTCTTTCCTGACATCATAGGTTCAAGGAACTGCATAAAAACACAACTTATTGGTACGCTTTATCCTCCCACCTTCTTGAGCCAGCATAGTGACGGTGACATAGTAAGCATGTTTGTTTTTAATAAAAAAAACCTTGTGGGTGGCTCCTACCATAACTAGTAAATATATTTTCACTTTTAGCATACTTACAGTAATCCTAAAGTACATAGCACAAGGAAAGCGTAGTCCAGCATGTTGCCATTCCAAGAATTCATCAACTCTAGCCCTTTTTTTGCTATCTTTAGGAAACAGCTCTTCAGGAATTATGTTCTCCCGGGACAAATATTTTAGTATTGCTACACTAAAAATATAAAAAGTATCTAAATTGAACATAAGTATTGATGTGTAATTTAAAACAAGACATCTCTAATTTTTTTTAATTTTTTGTCAATATTAATAATTTTGCATTTGCTTGAGTAAGATAAGAAAAATTACGCAATTGTGAACTTTGATATCAAAACAAAAATTGGACTGTATTTTGGAAAATAATTTACCTTTCCGTTAACTTGAACCCATTGTGATCAATCACAGGCACCTTTTTAAATCTATTCACATTATTGGCAAATTCTTCAGAATAATGTTCACCTGAAGTTTAAATATTTAACATAATTAAATAGAACGTAAACATGTTCGTTGCTTACGCTGTGGAATAATGTAGTAATAACAATATATCAAACAATATTAAAATCATGAAATAATATAGAAACACAAACATACCTTTGCCCAAATTCACAAGTTTTGTCTCAAATGGGCAATTAATTTTCTTCAAAAGTATATACAAAGCCCGTGATGGTTGTGACAAGAGATCCACATATAATTTTAGAGACATTTTGCGTGAATTATTCAGTAAAAAGTAAAAAACCAAAATTAAAAACTATACGAGACGAGACAGCCGGGTCTAGAACTTGAACTTTAAACTCACATAAAGTGAAGATTGTTAAAAAACTTGAAATTTTTTAATGCATTACGTGTTATCATAAATTAATATTCATTCGTTACCCATTCAAAGACGCAATGAAAACATGAATTTTTGAATACCGAACAAATATAAATGCTGTTTATCTCAAGAATGCGGATAAGTTTGACAGAACCGATTACTATGTCAATCAGTATCGATTACTATTAGAATTTCAAAATAATTTTAATAATTTAAAAATATTTTATGGAATATTGAATATAACATTTACGCAATATATTTAATGTCATATCATTAAAATAGAGAATCTACTTTTTGTTTTTCAAAAAAAGTCGAAATTGTGAATATCATTGTAATACAACACTATTTGCCATATTTTTGGGCCACCGGTAGTTCTTGCTTGGTGTGCTAAATACTTTTAGAAATAGTAAATTAAAGGAATAAAAGTTACCATGGCGTCCATAGAATTGTTAAATCCGCATCTATCGAAAATAAATATAGCTGGGCCTCAGCAGCTAATCTACAAGGATGAATGTGTTTATTCTTTTGACAATCCGGTGAGTTGCAAAAATGTATTCTAACCTAGGCTTTAATAATTAAATTCATTACTTATAATTATAATGTAGGGCTACTAGGAGAATATTGGTGCAAAATATAAAATGTAACAGATAATTAAAATTAAAAACAAGCATTACAAAACATATTTTATGCTGTTTACAACCCAGACTGCACAATGCACATAATAATTTTAATATATGTATAATAACCTAGGTTATGTGCGCATTTAATAACAACACTTGTGTTACGTTACTTAAAAAAAGACTTAAATGCATAATTTTAAACAGGTTTAATGACATTTTCTTGCAAATATTTTGTATTTACAATACTTTTGACAACTTGATACAAATTAGCTACAACAGTCAGTAAAGAGGCTCTGTTACTACCCATAGAATAAGAACAATAAATCATTGAAAATATAATATCAAACACAACTGGCGACCAAAACAAAATATTATACAAAAAATCTCTATATGCATAAACTTTCACTTTTACAGTCTCTTTGTTCATACTATGTATTTTTGTTAAAATCATAATAGAAATTGTTATTGGAATCAAATAAGTAATAACTATTAATATTAAAGTGTAAATTGTGAAGTATTTTGTGTCTAAATAACATATCTTCATACAGTTACCAACAATGTTTCTAGGTTTACGAGTATCATTAAGATCTCTATTCTGGAATGTTGTGACAATCGTTTGCACCTTATTTAATACTAAATCAATATCTTCTGATAATTTCGTGTCATTAGCGGGATAATTATCAATCACATCTAAGTAGTTATTAGATTCCGATGTATAATTAAAGTAGTTATTAATTTCAATGCAACACTTGTTTTTCATATTCAACATTGTTAAACATGAATCGTCAATTTGATGAAAATTTCTCACAGAAACCGTATTTTCTTTCACATCCAATAACTGCATAGATATTAATAAAAATAATGGAGTTAACCACTGTCCTATAATTGCAGCAAACGGATAATATTTCTTTAAATAACTTTTTATATTTTTCTCTTCGGGAACATTTAAATCTTGAACAACTTCAGGTCTTGAATATAAAACTTTTCTGTAATACATGTAGTTGTCGATTATTAAAGTGATAAAACTGTTTACAAAGGATGTCATTATTGGTCCATATGACATTAAAATTGATCCAAAATTGCAGTTAAAATCTTCTATCGACGTTAGGCTTCCACTCATATTCTTGGCTTCGATATTGATTGGATTTAATTTGTATTTAGATTTACCGATAAAAGCCATACCGATGCACAATAATAACACATTTTCTGATAACAAAATAACACAGAATTCTTTGTGTTTTCTAATTAAAATCTTTCTTAAATTATAAACTGATAATAAAATTCCGAAAGTAACTAGAATTGAACCTAATATTAAATCTATTGTAATTGACATTTTTGTGAGTTCTGGTTTAAGTTTTAACTTGAAATAAGTAAATTACAGTTAGGCCCCTATCATTTTGCAAAGTATTGATTTTTAAAAAGAAATTATGCAAATTATGAGGGTTTTTATCTGAGTTTGTGAGAAAATAATATTGTAGTAGGTACTAGTAGGTAGTGTTGTTATCTACAGAACTGCTACTTTCAGTGTTAATTTTTAATTTGAAGTTCAATACGAGATAGGTGTTTTAATACACAGGGTGTGTTGTTTTTTTTGCAGTTTCTGACATTTCTATGATGGCTAACTTCAGTTGCTTCCATAAAGTGTTTTGATCCTTTTATGAAACAGGATCCATTGGCATTATAATTTAATTTTTCTTAAATTGCCCTATTTCTTGCTGACTACGTTTTTTCAAAAATCCTTCAATGCAGTTTACAATTTTTTTTTAGTCTCCACATTACCTCATTACCATCACATTACCATAACTAGATATTATTTATTTATATATTTTTACAATTACAGGAAAGTCCAACAGGCCTGTATGTTTGCTTAAACACTTTTCTTGGTTTCGGTCGCAACTATGTGGAACAGTACTTCCAGAACTCTGGAAATGCTGTCTTTCTTCACATACACAGGGAGAAGAAACTGGTAAATTATTTTTTAAAAATGTATGATTTTTTATTAAAGTGATGATATGCTAATGATTGTTGTTACACTTGACCCCAAGATGGCAGTTAACCATAATCAGTCTGCCTGCAAAGACGAGTTTCTTGTGACAATCTTCTCATACGCCTTTCCGAAGCCATGGTAAAGTCTGATGATGACTAAGATGACTAAGCCCATGGTATTAATTTAATTTCAAAGCTATTCTAACATCTATCCATATTAATGTATAAAAATAATTTTAGGTACCCGAAACAGAGAAAACAGGCGACGGTCCCGAGAAGAAGATCACACGTCTTGCTATTGGAGTAGACGGTGGATTTGACCCTGATTGTAACAAAGAGAAATATGTTTACACAGATCATTATAATGTTGTTTTGCTGCCCGGATTCCATCAATATCCTTGGCCTAACACTGCGTTGCCAGAAGTGGTGAGAATCTTTTGTTTATAACGGCCTATACTAAGCTCGTACGACTAAACGACCAAGGTACACATATACATAATTACATTGGTACTGGTCAGAATTTAGCATGGTTAGAACACGGGTCTCATCTATTATGAGGTCTGTCCTCTACCGCTAGACCACGCCCGTGTGGTCTTAATGGTAAGCAGACTGATGATGGTTTCTAGCCTAGTCTGTCACCCTGGGGTAGTACCACCATTTTTAATGTAACATCGGTGAAGGGATCCTTCAAGCGCAGTGTGAAGAGGCATCTCATTAAGCCGGCATAGCGGGCACGACTGCTGTTTGCAGATCTCCTTCTCTGACAGCGGTCGCCTCCGCTCATGGATCGCATTCTGGCTTAACATCAGGCAGAGTGCGGTCATATGACGTGCTAAAATAAAAAAAAATAAAAAAAGAACTTGTCGTGTTTCAAGATCAGTTTGAAAGTAGCCAGGAATAACGAGAGGAGTGTGTACTATCGAACTGGGCATAGTGAAGGTGACTGCTGCCTGTAGAAATTTATCTGTAGTAGCAGTTGTTTCTGGTCATGGACCGCACTCTAGCTTAACATTAGGCGGAGTATTGTAGCTTAAAACTATTAGTGAAAGTTCTGTTTATTTTACAGATAAAAAAATCAGTACAATCTATAATTGAGGCAGAATCGCCATTGAAATTGGCTGAATTAGCGGCGTTAGCTGGAACATGGGATGGTGAAACTAGAGAGGTGTCTGTGTAAGTTATTTGATAATAAATATTGGCATTGCAATTGTAGCGCCATAGTAGGTGGCGTAACCCGCAATGAGCTTTCGACCAATGGGCGTGGGTCACTAGAGTGACTTCAATTCCTGTTTTTTTTTTATTATTTTAGCACGTCATATGACCGTACTCCGCCTGATGTTAAGCCACAAGGTGACTGCTGTCAGAGCAGGGGATCTGCAGGCAGCAGTCGCGCCCGCTATGCCGGCTTGATGAGATGCCTCTTCACACTGCGCTTGAAGGATCCCATGTTATAGGAAGGTGGAAAGACGTGACTGGGAAGGTCGTTCCACAATTTAATGGAACGACAGAAGTTCCTGGTTGCTTGCAATTTAGGGTTTATAGCTTAAATAATTCTTAAATGAAAAGCCTCTAGATGTGAAAAGATAGGTAGCAATTATTTTTTTATAGTGACATGTTACCACACCCTACCTGATGTTTTATTAGAACAGAAACAACCACATGTATACCGTCCATTGATAGGGCGATGTTAAAAAGTAATCCTGTTCTAATTTACAACAAATAATTGTCAAAAATGATATACGTCACTCGAATTAAATTAACTAAGGAAAAAGATGTGTTTTACTATTTTGTCTTAATTATACTGCAGTAGATGCAATTTGTATCAGGCGAGCTCACTTCTCTCGTTATACTTTGCCACTTGCAAACACAACTGGCTTCACAGATAGTCGTATTATCCCAGGATGGTACACTGGACTAATAACCGATGATGGTATGTACTCTTTAGTGTTCACATTTGTAATTTTTATATTGTATATTTTTAGTCATGCTGTAAACTTGAAACAGTTGGACAATGGGGTGAAAGTGCCACCGTCAGGTTGGAAATGCGCCAAGTGTGATCTGACTACCAATTTGTGGTTGAATCTCACTGATGGGACTATACTATGTGGTCGGCGTTTCTTTGATGGCTCTGGAGGCAATGAACATGCTGTATGTATTTAAAAAAAAATGTCTTGGAATTATGACAATCTGCCACTGTCAAAATAAATATTTGCATCAAGTTAATAGTGTTGTGCATTACGGATTATTTATTTATCACAAGTTAAGAAAAATAATCCAAGACGGAGAACCTAATGTCTCTGAATGGCCGCCAAAACTCTTCAACACTGGTTAGGATATTTGACATGTCCAGGGATTTGTCCCTCTTCATATAGAAGGAATACCTTTTTATTTAACTTTCCCCAGAAAAAAAATATTGTGACGATGGACTATGTTATAATTACGATTGCATTTTTTAGTTTCTACCTAACAAATATAAACTTATAATATAATCCATTAAATCCATTATAGGTGGAACATTATCGTGCAACGGGCTACCCCTTAGCAGTGAAATTAGGCACGATAACAATGGATGGAAAGAGTGATGTGTATTCGTATGCCGAGGATGATATGGTCGAAGATCCATTCCTTACTGATCATCTAAAACATTTTGGTATTAATGTTCAGCAAATGCAGAAGGTAATTTTTTTTTTGTATGTATTTAATTAAAGGATTATGCCCATTTTTGGGCCCATTTGATACCTAATTGTGTGTTAACAAAACTATATTCTAATATAATCCTTTGTTTTCATTGTTAATTTATTTTAATTATATCAAAATATTGTACCCCAATCAATATGCAATGTTTAATATTATAAAAAATAAATATTACCAATTATTAAAGCTTTTGATAAAATAATAACCTCAAATATTGTATTAGAAAAAGTCTAATTACTCAATAACTTGGGTGAAAAAATTAATTTATTTTCCTGTATAATGAACTAAAAAATGTTCATGAAACTCGAGATAAAAATTGTGGGCCCATTTCTCTTAAGCGAATGGGCATTCTCCTTTTGCTGTCCTTTTTTTATCATAGTGCATTTCTTCTGATGATAAGTTTGAGTCACAGAAAAACGCCATAAAAGATGTGACATGAATGTAGGCAGACTGATGATGGTTATTTGCCCAGTCAGCTGTCTTGGGGTAGTCCCACCAATTTCAACTTTCCCACACCCGTGAAGTGACTATATCGCGTTTCGATAGTAGTCAAGTATAGCGAAAGGAGTGTGCACTGTAAATCTAGATGGTCTATATATTTGTCCCCTTACGCTGGCATAGTGGAGGCGACAACTGCTGCCTGTAGAAATTTATCTGTGGTAGCAGTTGTTTCCGTTCATGGACCGCACTCTAGCTTAACATTTGGTGCCGAGCCGCAATAAAAAAAAAATAAACAGTCTTTTCGCCACTAGTAGTTAGTAATTGATATATATTTTAGACTGAAAAATCAATGGTCGAGTTGGAATTGGAATTGAATCAGCGTACTGGCGAATGGAATACATTGCAAGAGTCTGGGAGCGACTTGCGTCCTTTGCATGGACCAGCTCTTACTGGAATGGTTAACCTTGGCAATTCATGTTATATCAACAGTGTTATGCAGGTATGCTATTCCATTAACAATATTGTCTAGGTATTTTCTATTATCATAAAAATCATGAGGAATCAAGCCTATATCACTAAAGAGTGTTAGGCAGACTGATGACGGTCATTAGCCCAGTCTGCTGTCCTGGGGTAGTACCACCACTTTTGGCTGTAATGTCCGTGAAGTGACCTTGTCGCGTTTCGGGATCATTTTCAAAGTAGCTGGCTATTATGAGAGGAATTTCCATTGTCAACCTGATTGGTGCACATTTGTCTCTTCAAGCCGGCATAGCGGAGGCGATGGTTTGCATTTGTTTCCGATCCAAAAAAATAATTTAAAATTGATGTTGTGGCGACCTCTATTTAATAGTTTTTGTTATGAAGTAATATGTCAAAAATATGACAAGCTTCGATCTTTTGTTTTTTTATGCAGTATAAAATATATTTTACTCGAGCAACAACATGTTATATTTTATTTAATTGGTGTCTCCTAACACTCCAAAATGTTTTTATGATAATCATTAATTCACAGGTAATATTTAGAATGCCAGACTTTGTTAGGCGTTTCGTTGATGGTGCACCGGGCACGTTTGCGAGTTTCCCTGATGATCCAGTTAGCGATTTCAACATTCAGACGTGAGTTATATATATATTTTTTTAATGTAGCTCGGCATGTGACAACTCTCCGCCTGATGTTAAGCTAGAGTGCGGTCCATTAACGGAAACAACTGCTACTACAGAGAGATCTCTACAGGCTGCAGTCGCCTCTGCTATCCCGGCTTCAAGAGACGAATGTACACCAATCAGCTTGACAGTGCACACTCCTGTCGTGATACCTGGCTACTTCCAACTGTTCCCCAAACGCAACAAGGTCACTTCACAGGTTTACATTCGAAAGTGGTGGTATGGACGAACAGCTGACTGGGCTAATTACCACTATTAGCCTGCCTACCACTCTGCCTATTTAAAAGTACTATCAAGAGCAAGGGAGCAGTCCCACCTTAAGGACTAATGTTACTTGCATATTTTTATGTTTCTCTCAGCTCCTACTTTAAATATAACTTATGTTTACGTTGCTATGACAACTGACTTGTGTAGATTAATTTGATTGATATTTACATGTCTATTTTTTTTCATTTTTCCCTCATAACATTGACAACTAAATCACGTGCAATATGTAAAAAAACATATAAACATTGACAACAATATTGATCTCCTTTACTTATAATGCAATCAGAAAGAGAAGGCAACTGTAATAATCCGATAAACAATTTTGGAAAAAAACTGGGACAGCTCCCCTGCACTTGATAGTACATATAGCATAGTTACATTGTTACTGGTCAGAATTTAGCGAGGTTCGAACACGGGTCTCATCGATTGTGAGTTCACGCGTCTTAAACCACAGCCGCTCTATACATTGTAAAATATTACTTTTTGAAACATAGCCAATTTGGTAAATAAATAAAAAATTTGCAGCTCAAAATTGGGCGTGGGCCTCTTGTCTGGTCGCTACTCGTTCCCTCCAGCAGACAACAGCAGCCAGCCTGGTATTGCGCCGCATATGTTTAGAAATCTTATTGGCAAGAACCATCAGGAGTTCATGACGAAGAGGCAGCAGGATGCGCACGAGTTTTATTTGCATTTCCTTAATTTGCTTGAGGTAAAAGGGAAAAAAGGTCATAAGATGAAAAAGTCAATTTTACAAATTTTTTGTCAACTTTTTTTTAAAAAGAGTGTTTAAATGGATATAACTTTTTTTGTAAAATTACAATAAAGTATATATATTCTATTGTTAATAAGAAAATCTGTCAAACGACGTATTATATAATTTCATGTATAAAACTGCGAATATTAAATTTTATCGATAAAATTGAGCTTATGCCGCCTTATTAGGACTATCTAACTGTACCAATAACTCAAAACCACCATAAAAAGCCTTTTGGCTCTTATTACTCTGGGGGTGCGATATATAAATAGATCCACTATGCCGGCTTGAGGAGACGAGCATCTAGAGTGACAGTGATACGTTATACCTGAGCTATTTCGCGCGTTTTCATAATTATTTTGACTGTAGCTGAAGGGATCTCATTAAAAATCGACAGGTCGATATTGTTTATGTTGCGCTGCTTATACGAGAAGCTTCTAGTATACTTAAGATTATTGATAATATAATTATTTTTTAATTTGACCAGCGCCACAGCCGTCACCGTACGAACCCGTCAGATTGTCTCAAATTCGCTGTGGAAGAGCGCATACAGTGCTTGGAGTCTAAATGCGTGAATTACACCACACGTCTGGAGCACTATCTGCCTCTGCCTGTCCCTTTGGCAGCCGCTACCAACATCTCTGAGGTATGTGCTTAAATTATTGGCCATTTTGGTTTTTTAAAATTATTGTAGCTTGGCTTATGAGCACACTCCATCTGATCTTAAACTAGAGTGCGGTCTATGAACGGAAACAATGGGCAAGGTCTTCAAAAAATAACCCATTCTAAATCGGAAACCATTTCGAGATATCACATATATATTTTTTGATTCCCGTCTGGAAAAATCTAAAATCGCAGAGATATTTAACTCTAATGACACGCGATCGACCTTTTTCGGTCGGACCGTTAGTCATTAGTGTAGAAAAAGAGGTGGTGTTAGCCTAACAATATTATTGATATTTTTATTGTCTGTGGTTGTTACCTAACAAATTTGCCAATATCTTTTCTTTGTGTTCCCTTACGATAACAGTATTTAATACAAATAACCGCTGCAGTGTAATGAACAAAATAGTATACTATAAACACCATGTTTTAATCAAAATAA
This sequence comes from Tinea pellionella, assembly GCA_948150575.1. Lineage (NCBI taxonomy): Eukaryota > Metazoa > Arthropoda > Insecta > Lepidoptera > Tineidae > Tinea > Tinea pellionella. Next base: position 6,844,589 of record OX411258.1, read on the forward strand.
ATCTTTTAAAATTGAAAGTTTGGTCGAGTAATTTGACAAGGATTTAGTTTTTATGTTTCCTGACAATGGTTTAGTTCCGTCCGAAACGTCACGATTATTATATTACAATTGCAATTTTGAAAAATTAATAATAAAGAACAAAGCAATTATAAAAGTTTTGCAGAAACACGTGTTGACTAAACTAATCTATATTATATAAAAAAAATATGTAAAAAAGATAGCTGTCACCAGATACACCTCCCCAATTTTTCTTTTATTTAAAGGTTCGTGAGTATGAACGGCTTAGAGCTGAAGCTGAGGCTTCCGGACAAAGACTGTAAGTGTTTCATAATAATATAATAAAAATCATAATGATATAATTATTATAGATATTTTATGTGCCTAGTACACATTGAAGTCAAAACTAAACGAATGCATTTGGCCTAGTGCACACAGGGCCTAACAAACAGCAAAATAGACCCTGTGGCGTATTACGAAGAGTGGTTGCTCCCAGATGTTGTTCCCAGTCAGAACGAAGGACAAAAGGAAAATATTTCTTTCAGGCTTGGCTGTTATTGTGTTTCTGTTGTTCTTGTCCTGATACCCATGAATGTATCTTAGTTTGGAGTATATCTTTTTTTTTCTCTTGCAGTGACCCCGCGAGGCAAGTCCGTCCACATATACCGTTCGACGCGTGTTTGGAAGTGTTTTTGCGTGAGGAGAACATTGAACAGTTCTTCAGTACAGCTCTTAAGAAGAAAGTTACTGCTAGCAAGTGAGTGGTTCTTAGATGGAGGCATATATATCACACGCATATGCCAACAAACACATTAGGCTTTTTTTATTGTAGTACGGTTCATGAACGGAAACAACTGCTGCTAAAGATAAATCCCTACAGGCAGCAGGCGCCTCCGCTATGTTGGTTTGAGGGGACGAATGTGCACCATCTAGATTGACATTGCACACTCCTCTCGCTATACTTTCAAACTGACACTGATTCATGGGTGTTACATTTTAAAGCGGTGATACTACCCCAGGATGACTAAGTCGCCTCCGCTACGCCGGCTTGAGGAGACGGATATGCACTATCTAAGATTGCCAGTGCACACTCCTCTGGCTGTACTTGGCTATTTCCAAACTGTTCCCGGAACACGACAAGGTCAACTTATGTTTATAAAGAGTGGTAAGCAGACTGATGATGGTTATCTGTCCAGTCTGCTGTCCTGGGGTAGTACCACCACTTTCGAATGTAACACCCGTGAAGTGACTTTGTCGCGTTTCGGGAAACTATTCCCGTAAGTAAAGTAGCCAGGTATAACGAGAGGAGTGTGCACTGTCAATCTAAGATGGTACATGCTCGTCTCCTCTAGCCGGCATAGTGGAGGCGACTGCTACCTGCACAGGTTTCTCTGTAGTAGCAGTTGTTTCCATTCATGGACCGCACTCTAGCTTTACATCAGGCGGAGGGTTGTCACATGCCGAGCTACAAAAAAAATTTTTTTTTAAATGCCTATACCTACTGCTTTTGTCATAGGCACTATAATCTCCCAATTACTTTCAATAATGATTATTCCAGGACAACGCGTCTAAGCACGTTCCCAGATTATCTTCTGATACAGCTGAAAAAGTTCACGGTGAAACAGGACTGGACCACTGCTAAGCTGGACGTTGCTGTCGATATGCCTTGGGAGGTACGACGACGTTATATTTCTTTCAATATCTAATAGGTAATGCTTGTATCACAGGCACTGAGCGACCAAAGTACATATAACATAGTTACATCGGTACCGGTCAGCGAAATATGAACTCGGGTCCCGTACATTGTCAGTTCACGCCTTCTAACACCAGATCACAGCAAAGGAAAAAGTAATGTAATTAAGTACTTTTATTTTAATTAGGCATTGGTGTACGGTCGAAACTCCATCGGTTGGCTTGGGGAGACAAATGTGTACTATCAATTGACAGGGCACTTTTCGTTCGGCTACTTCCAAACTGATCCCTAAACCGGACTAGGTCGCTTCACGTGTTAACAAACTCGAAAGTGCTGGTAGTACCCCAAGACGGGAGACTGGACATTTAATAAACCTCATCTTTCTGCCTACCACTATTTTAGAGAGATTTGGATACTGGTCTCATCGAACTTCACGATAACTAGACCACGGTTAAAATACGAGTACGTTTTTTAATAACATCACGCTATTAAATCAATTAACGAATTAAACTTGATATTAATTGAATACAGGTAGATCTATCTAGACTGCGCGGTAAGGGTCTTCAGCCTGGAGAAGTGACATTGCCTGATTCTGCAACAGAAACGACAGCCCCAGTGTATGATGACAGCTTGCTCACTGAACTTGTATGTATGAAAGTGTGAAATAGCGGAGGTGACTTACCGCTTAACTCTAGTTACATATCCGGACTACTGTAAAAGAAAACGACTAAATTATATAATCCTCGCGGATTCCTTTTCCGCAATTCGGCAGCTATAGCTATTTGGATATTATTTTGGTAGAGTATGTAGGGAGTACGCGCGGCGCGGGGGGTATTCTGCTAAGTTTATTTTATCTGACACAATATCGGATTTCTACAATCTAGGTTGAAAGTGCACACTCCTCTCGTTATATCTGTCTGCTTCCAGACTGGTCTCGAATCGTGACTAGGTCACTACAATTGAGTGTGTTAGTGCTATCCCAGGACGGCAGGTCTGCCTAGCAAATTAAATGTTACTGAATTTACTCTTAATTTACGTATTTCAGTTGGATATGGGTTTCGCAGTGGAATCGTGTAAACGTGCTCTCTATTACACAAATAACAGTAGTCTGGAGGCTGCTTCTAATTGGCTCATGGAACATATGACTGATTGGGATTTTGCTAATAAGTTTGAACCCCATGGAGCTAACACTGCAGGTAAGCGTTGGCAAGAATTTATTTTATTTAATAGTATTAGGCGTTATTTTGCAACTAATTTCTGCCAACCAATGTTAGTGAGGGTAGGTACGCAGTCACAGTAGCTGTCAATGTTAGACCCTTCACCAACGACGCGTTTCGCCACTCCACGTAGCATCCTCAGGAGACGCGTGGTCCGTCCGACGAGCCCGCCCGCAATGGAAGGCCGCCGTAAACGTCAATTCCGTTCATTATATAAACATGTGCCAGATAAATTTATACTTATTATTATAACTTCTATTTAGCAAGAATTTAATTTAAAAAAAAAAACTATATCTCACCACTTTTGAAACAATAAAACAAATGCTATATAGTGTTAATTTTGTTCCCAGTGGATGAATCGAGCGTGGAATCCATAATGGGTATGGGTTTTAGTCATAATCAGGCTGTGAAGGCTCTTCAAGCGACAGACGGAGATGTCGGTAGAGCCGTCGATTGGATATTCTCTCATGCGGACCAACTCGATGCCGAAGATGATGCACCAGCCGCTGCATCTGATAGTGGAAAATCAGGCTGCAGGGACGGATCGGGAAGTAAGTTATACATTAATCTGCCATCACCAAAGCTGAAGGAACTCACCACGAGTCATGGCTATCAACCGATTGTTGACTGGAAAGGAGAACTGTTAATGTTTTTTTACGTTTACGTTATTTAGAGTGGTAGGCAAACTGATGATGGTTATTTGTCCAGTCTGCCGTCCTGGGGCAGTACCACCACTCGAATGTAACACCCGTGAAGTGACTGTCGCGTTTCGGGAATAGTTTGAAAGTAGCCAGGTATAAGAGAGGAGTGTGCACTGTCAATCTAGATGGTACATACTCGTGTTCTCAAGCCGGCATAGTGGAGGTGACTGCAGCTGTAGGGATTTCTTTGTGGTAGCAGTTGTTTCCATTCATGGACCGCACTCTAGCTTTACATCAGGCGGAGTGTTGTCACATGTAGAGCTACAATTTTTAAAAAAAAGTGGCTTAAAAGGACCATATTATTTTGACCACTGAGGCAAAAGAATTTCAAATGTAGAGATCCTATTGGCAGAGACTTTTTACTCTACGCCGTGACCGCATAAATTTCAACTCGTACTCTGGCCTCAGAGTTGGTGTAGTATTAAGAATATGTCTAAAAACAAGTAACAATCTTTAGGTATATTCTTAACACTATTGTTTTGCAGTTTTTTTTATTGTAGCTCGGTTATTAAAGTCGACATGTGGTTAAACATTTTTTTTTTACAGAATACAAATTGGTTGCGTTCATTTCGCACATGGGCACGTCGACAATGGTCGGCCACTATGTATGTCACATCTTGCACGAAGGACGATGGGTTATATTTAATGATAATAGAGTAAGTTTCCCACATCTGTATTATGTTGGAGTTACATTTCGCGCTTTGTAAGCAGGAACCATGTCTTCCTGCAGAGATGTAAAGTTATTGTTTTGTGTAGATTAGTTGTTAGAGTAAAGCGGAAGACGCAAGCGCTGTATAGCTTAGTTGTGCGGACGTGGGTTTGATTCCCACCTCTGCATGCTGTATACGATTTTTTTCTGTTAATTTTTTTGTTATAATGATAACCTCAGTGTTTAAGTACAATATTTTATGTTTTCAGGTCGCTCTCTCTGAAAATCCACCAAAGGATCTTGGATACTTGTATCTATATGAAAGGATGTGAATTTAATGAAAACTAAATACACTAATGTGTCAACGGAAGCCCTAGAAAAGGGGTTCAGTTATACAGTCACAGTCATTATTTACAGGTTTTATTATTGCCTGAAAAAGTTCAGTACAGTATTTTTCAATTGTCCAATTTTTTATTCATAATGCACAGCTATATTTCATTATCTTTGTACACTAATAAATAATGAATATTGTCGATAATTATGTAATGTTTTATAGTAGTTTGGTATGCTAATGCAGAAAAACGTCTGCAGGCAAGTTGCCTCTGCTATGCCGTGCACCATCCACCAATCTCTCACTCGGCGGCATCCAATATAACAAAAATATGTCTGGGGCGTTTCCATATTTACATAATTATTTATTTGCATGTAATTGATTTTTAAATCGCAAATTGTAAATGATTTTAAATGGTAAAAAATTTACAGTAATGCACTAATTTTTGAGTTTTAAGCTGATTGGATTTAATTTTAAAATTAATGAGTTACTTAGTTTTCTTTATGGTAATAAAAAATAAAATACTTTATTGTTAATTATTTTATTAAATAAAAGTTTAATTTAACTTTATTTGAAAAATAAATGTAAATAAATTAAGTAATGATACAAAAGCGATGTTAACTTTTGTTTAAGTTTGAAATTGTTATTTTACAACCGAGCTGAACCGATTTATTTTAACTGTATCTGCTGTTAGTGTTGTACAAATGCAACTTACTGTTTGACACTTCTTTGTCTATAGCTACTAAATTAGTGATGTACATTGTATGTATTATTAATAAATGATATCCAGAACATGGTGTAAAAGTAAGTTTTATGTTAATAAAGGCCTCAAAGGGATTTCGATGCTGTCACGTAAAGCGTCAAGGCCAAAGCGGGCAGGGTTCGATTCTCAACTCAGCTGCTTATTGTGTTAGCAGTAGTTTATGCTACAATTTCGTAAAGCTCTAAGTTACACCTGCGCTGTGTAGATATTACATAACAATGAAGTATGTACAGTTTTATTCATAGACACATACTGAATATTGCTTATATTACGGCCTAGTCGATAAATTGGTAATGCTAATGTGCTTGCAATGATCGCTTGCAATCTGACAGAGGGTTTTTGAAAGCTGATCAATATTTATTACCAAAATGACAGGGTTACTTTCGGGGTCTAATTGGTACCCTGTCATGGTCTTCTTTTGATTGTAGCTTGACATATGATTTCGCTTAATATTAAGTCAGAATGCGTTCCATGAACATGAACCTATGCCGGCTTAAGTAGAAGCCAGCCAGGTTGACAGTGTACACTCCTCATGCTTCAAGGTGTCAGTTTGCCTACAACTCTTCAAAAGGATTGCTTAACTTAGTAAAAATGTTTAGGATGTGTTTAACTATAGGATCTTTTATAATTTAAGGGTTTTAATAATGCATTTAATAATATTAATCACAGTAGTTGTAAAATACAACGAATTCAATGTGTGAAAATAAATTTTGTCGTAAATATACATGTTTTTGTTTTATTGAAGGCAAAGGAATTATTGCTACGGCTTAGTATTTATTAGTAACTTTTTTCGGGACCATGTGCTCTCGTTTACATTTATTTTTCGTAATAATGAATCTTTACTGTAACTCTGTAAGGTTTTGGCGGGAAATTGAATGCACTTGTTCATATTTTGAACCACACGCATTAGGCTTAAAGAAGCAAGTTTAGTCAATAATTCAAGCGATGGTTCCCAGTTGCTCACGGTAAAACCCATATTAGTGAAAAGTATGAAAATTAAAAAAAAAAAGAGAGTATAATTAAGTATCATAAAAAGAGAGGGAAATTTAAACAATAATAAATTATAGAATATATTCTTTTATTTTCTTATTAAAACTAAATTATCAACCGAAAAGGCCCACCGTCCATGGAGGCTGTAGTATTCATCGCTTAAACCTATCAACTGGTTTAGGTATTTTCTTCATAAATATTGTACTTTCATCATAGTATGTATTATATTTCTTAAATCCATATCTCAGCTTTGGATCTTTCTTGCAATATGATGGTGTAAGGTTAATCATAAGTCCTGTGAAAAAATTACACAATAACGTCAGTGTCAAACTTGGATACCCAATGAGGAAAAGTGCAGTCCGTGAATGAAATAACTGCTACTACAGATAAAGGAGAATGCCCATTCGCACAAGAGAAATGGGCCCACATTTTTTCTCTCTCGTTTGTCAGTGATTTTTAGTTAATTTTGTTGAAAAATAAACCTACATTCCTTATCACCAATCAATTTTAATTTTTTCACCCACGTAATTGAGTAATTAGATGTTTTCTGATTCAATATTTGAGGTTATCATTTAAAATGTTTTAATAATTGAATATATCTGTTTATTATGTAATAAAACATTGTCTATTGATTGGTAAATGTGTGTTGATATAATTAAAATTAATTAATAAAAAAATAAGATATTTTAGAAAATTGTTTTGCTACCAAACAAAAGTATCAAGTGGGCGCAAAAATGGGCATTCACCTTTCTACAGGCTAGATCAGTCTGAGGAGAATTTGCACACTGCTTGTTATACTTAGCTACCTTCAAACTGATGAACAAGTCACTTCACGAGTGTTACATTTGAAAGTTCTAGTGGAATCGTGTAAACGTGCTCTCTATTACACAAATAACAGTAGTCTGGAGGCTGCTTCTAATTGGCTCATGGAACATATGACTGATTGGGATTTTGCTAATAAGTTTGAACCCCATGGAGCTAACACTGCAGGTAAGCGTTGGCAAGAATTTATTTTATTTAATAGTATTAGGCGTTATTTTGCAACTAATTTCTGCCAACCAATGTTAGTGAGGGTAGGTACGCAGTCACAGTAGCTGTCAATGTTAGACCCTTCACCAACGACGCGTTTCGCCACTCCACGTAGCATCCTCAGGAGACGCGTGGTCCGTCCGACGAGCCCGCCCGCAATGGAAGGCCGCCGTAAACGTCAATTCCGTTCATTATATAAACATGTGCCAGATAAATTTATACTTATTATTATAACTTCTATTTAGCAAGAATTTAATTTAAAAAAAAAAACTATATCTCACCACTTTTGAAACAATAAAACAAATGCTATATAGTGTTAATTTTGTTCCCAGTGGATGAATCGAGCGTGGAATCCATAATGGGTATGGGTTTTAGTCATAATCAGGCTGTGAAGGCTCTTCAAGCGACAGACGGAGATGTCGGTAGAGCCGTCGATTGGATATTCTCTCATGCGGACCAACTCGATGCCGAAGATGATGCACCAGCCGCTGCATCTGATAGTGGAAAATCAGGCTGCAGGGACGGATCGGGAAGTAAGTTATACATTAATCTGCCATCACCAAAGCTGAAGGAACTCACCACGAGTCATGGCTATCAACCGATTGTTGACTGGAAAGGAGAACTGTTAATGTTTTTTTACGTTTACGTTATTTAGAGTGGTAGGCAAACTGATGATGGTTATTTGTCCAGTCTGCCGTCCTGGGGCAGTACCACCACTCGAATGTAACACCCGTGAAGTGACTGTCGCGTTTCGGGAATAGTTTGAAAGTAGCCAGGTATAAGAGAGGAGTGTGCACTGTCAATCTAGATGGTACATACTCGTGTTCTCAAGCCGGCATAGTGGAGGTGACTGCAGCTGTAGGGATTTCTTTGTGGTAGCAGTTGTTTCCATTCATGGACCGCACTCTAGCTTTACATCAGGCGGAGTGTTGTCACATGTAGAGCTACAATTTTTAAAAAAAAGTGGCTTAAAAGGACCATATTATTTTGACCACTGAGGCAAAAGAATTTCAAATGTAGAGATCCTATTGGCAGAGACTTTTTACTCTACGCCGTGACCGCATAAATTTCAACTCGTACTCTGGCCTCAGAGTTGGTGTAGTATTAAGAATATGTCTAAAAACAAGTAACAATCTTTAGGTATATTCTTAACACTATTGTTTTGCAGTTTTTTTTATTGTAGCTCGGTTATTAAAGTCGACATGTGGTTAAACATTTTTTTTTTACAGAATACAAATTGGTTGCGTTCATTTCGCACATGGGCACGTCGACAATGGTCGGCCACTATGTATGTCACATCTTGCACGAAGGACGATGGGTTATATTTAATGATAATAGAGTAAGTTTCCCACATCTGTATTATGTTGGAGTTACATTTCGCGCTTTGTAAGCAGGAACCATGTCTTCCTGCAGAGATGTAAAGTTATTGTTTTGTGTAGATTAGTTGTTAGAGTAAAGCGGAAGACGCAAGCGCTGTATAGCTTAGTTGTGCGGACGTGGGTTTGATTCCCACCTCTGCATGCTGTATACGATTTTTTTCTGTTAATTTTTTTGTTATAATGATAACCTCAGTGTTTAAGTACAATATTTTATGTTTTCAGGTCGCTCTCTCTGAAAATCCACCAAAGGATCTTGGATACTTGTATCTATATGAAAGGATGTGAATTTAATGAAAACTAAATACACTAATGTGTCAACGGAAGCCCTAGAAAAGGGGTTCAGTTATACAGTCACAGTCATTATTTACAGGTTTTATTATTGCCTGAAAAAGTTCAGTACAGTATTTTTCAATTGTCCAATTTTTTATTCATAATGCACAGCTATATTTCATTATCTTTGTACACTAATAAATAATGAATATTGTCGATAATTATGTAATGTTTTATAGTAGTTTGGTATGCTAATGCAGAAAAACGTCTGCAGGCAAGTTGCCTCTGCTATGCCGTGCACCATCCACCAATCTCTCACTCGGCGGCATCCAATATAACAAAAATATGTCTGGGGCGTTTCCATATTTACATAATTATTTATTTGCATGTAATTGATTTTTAAATCGCAAATTGTAAATGATTTTAAATGGTAAAAAATTTACAGTAATGCACTAATTTTTGAGTTTTAAGCTGATTGGATTTAATTTTAAAATTAATGAGTTACTTAGTTTTCTTTATGGTAATAAAAAATAAAATACTTTATTGTTAATTATTTTATTAAATAAAAGTTTAATTTAACTTTATTTGAAAAATAAATGTAAATAAATTAAGTAATGATACAAAAGCGATGTTAACTTTTGTTTAAGTTTGAAATTGTTATTTTACAACCGAGCTGAACCGATTTATTTTAACTGTATCTGCTGTTAGTGTTGTACAAATGCAACTTACTGTTTGACACTTCTTTGTCTATAGCTACTAAATTAGTGATGTACATTGTATGTATTATTAATAAATGATATCCAGAACATGGTGTAAAAGTAAGTTTTATGTTAATAAAGGCCTCAAAGGGATTTCGATGCTGTCACGTAAAGCGTCAAGGCCAAAGCGGGCAGGGTTCGATTCTCAACTCAGCTGCTTATTGTGTTAGCAGTAGTTTATGCTACAATTTCGTAAAGCTCTAAGTTACACCTGCGCTGTGTAGATATTACATAACAATGAAGTATGTACAGTTTTATTCATAGACACATACTGAATATTGCTTATATTACGGCCTAGTCGATAAATTGGTAATGCTAATGTGCTTGCAATGATCGCTTGCAATCTGACAGAGGGTTTTTGAAAGCTGATCAATATTTATTACCAAAATGACAGGGTTACTTTCGGGGTCTAATTGGTACCCTGTCATGGTCTTCTTTTGATTGTAGCTTGACATATGATTTCGCTTAATATTAAGTCAGAATGCGTTCCATGAACATGAACCTATGCCGGCTTAAGTAGAAGCCAGCCAGGTTGACAGTGTACACTCCTCATGCTTCAAGGTGTCAGTTTGCCTACAACTCTTCAAAAGGATTGCTTAACTTAGTAAAAATGTTTAGGATGTGTTTAACTATAGGATCTTTTATAATTTAAGGGTTTTAATAATGCATTTAATAATATTAATCACAGTAGTTGTAAAATACAACGAATTCAATGTGTGAAAATAAATTTTGTCGTAAATATACATGTTTTTGTTTTATTGAAGGCAAAGGAATTATTGCTACGGCTTAGTATTTATTAGTAACTTTTTTCGGGACCATGTGCTCTCGTTTACATTTATTTTTCGTAATAATGAATCTTTACTGTAACTCTGTAAGGTTTTGGCGGGAAATTGAATGCACTTGTTCATATTTTGAACCACACGCATTAGGCTTAAAGAAGCAAGTTTAGTCAATAATTCAAGCGATGGTTCCCAGTTGCTCACGGTAAAACCCATATTAGTGAAAAGTATGAAAATTAAAAAAAAAAAGAGAGTATAATTAAGTATCATAAAAAGAGAGGGAAATTTAAACAATAATAAATTATAGAATATATTCTTTTATTTTCTTATTAAAACTAAATTATCAACCGAAAAGGCCCACCGTCCATGGAGGCTGTAGTATTCATCGCTTAAACCTATCAACTGGTTTAGGTATTTTCTTCATAAATATTGTACTTTCATCATAGTATGTATTATATTTCTTAAATCCATATCTCAGCTTTGGATCTTTCTTGCAATATGATGGTGTAAGGTTAATCATAAGTCCTGTGAAAAAATTACACAATAACGTCAGTGTCAAACTTGGATACCCAATGAGGAAAAGTGCAGTCCGTGAATGAAATAACTGCTACTACAGATAAAGGAGAATGCCCATTCGCACAAGAGAAATGGGCCCACATTTTTTCTCTCTCGTTTGTCAGTGATTTTTAGTTAATTTTGTTGAAAAATAAACCTACATTCCTTATCACCAATCAATTTTAATTTTTTCACCCACGTAATTGAGTAATTAGATGTTTTCTGATTCAATATTTGAGGTTATCATTTAAAATGTTTTAATAATTGAATATATCTGTTTATTATGTAATAAAACATTGTCTATTGATTGGTAAATGTGTGTTGATATAATTAAAATTAATTAATAAAAAAATAAGATATTTTAGAAAATTGTTTTGCTACCAAACAAAAGTATCAAGTGGGCGCAAAAATGGGCATTCACCTTTCTACAGGCTAGATCAGTCTGAGGAGAATTTGCACACTGCTTGTTATACTTAGCTACCTTCAAACTGATGAACAAGTCACTTCACGAGTGTTACATTTGAAAGTTCTAGTACTACCCCGGGATGGCAGATGGAAGTAGCCAGGTATAATAAGAGGTGTGTACATTAATCTAATAACAGTTTTCTGTTCATGTCTACATTAAGTGGAGTGTTGTAATATGCAGCTACAATAGAGAAAAAGCATGTGATGTAAATGAAGCAAATGTAACGTTTTTAAATTAAAAATTAATTAATAGACTACTTCCAGATTAATTGCATTAGGTAATGGCATTCATGGATGCTAAAATAGTAGATTATTAAGAAAATGTACCTGCTTTCTGAGCCATAGTGACAAGTTTTCCAATCTTTTTCTGTTGTCTAGAACACAAGCCAGTGATCCTTTTGGGTAACATACAGCCATCACTTCGGACAAATTGGCTTAATATTAATACATCAGTATGTTTCACATCTAAATTCAAAGCACACATGTAACAGGGGCCCTTCTCTCCTGTGCTAGTAAGGTCTGAACGAACTAATAATTCTTTGCGAGGGGATGGTAAAGTTACTCCTTCAATTATTACATTCTCACCGGTTTTTTGGACTTGTACTGAAAAGAATATGGATTATAAATAGTAATATATTATATTAAATTTCAATATAATTGAACAATAATACATTTTTTCCTAAAATTATAATAGAAACAATAAACAGAGTTTCAGGTTATGTTCCTTATGGAACCGAGACATTAATTAAATCGTCAGCTACTTATAATAAGACATACATACTTTCTTTGATGTTCAATTGAGGAGTCACAGATAACGATCGCACAGAATTAGATATAACAGCCTTTTTTGTGATAAAAAACCCCAACCTGCATAACGCCATTTTGCCGCTTGAACTGTCATTATTGTCAAAATTGGATATTTTCGGCATTGACCACACGTTTCATCCGTTGCGTTTCGATATTGCAAAGAGCACTTGCCCACAGTAACAATATTTCGTTTTTTTTATAGTACCTAGGTACTAGGTAGAGTAAATTGATTGGATTTATTAATTTATAATTAAAAGGCGTTTTAGTGTAATAAATAATTGCTTTATTTCAATTTGTGGAGGCACAATAAACTAGCTATAGATAATAAAAATAAATTCATAATTTGTGGCATCTTTTTTTAAAATAAAATTATAAACAAAGTTGATTTAAAACTTTTGTGCAGTTTAGGCTGATGTGAATAGTTGATGGTTGAATAAAATATTCAACTTATCTATTAATTAAAACTAAAAATTATATTTGATTAAAATTATAGTTAAACTACTAACAAATATTTAAACGAGATTAATATAAGCAATTTTTTGCGTCTTATATCTAAACATTTACAAAATAAGTGTTTTTAAAATAATATTACAATTATTTAGGCAATTATCAAATTAAAAAGAAAAGTTTTAAACAATTATACGAAAATTTTGAAATTATAACAAAGTAAAAATAAAATTTAATAATAAATAGAAATAGGTACATAACAACAACACTGACAACATTTTACATAATATTTAGGCAATACTAATTAAACATTTATACATATTATTTATTTAAAAAAAATAAACGAAGCAATCTATTTGGCACCAAAGCCGCCAATTCCCTTGCTGAGTAGTCCAGATACGTTTCCAGCTCCCTCATTCACAGATGAAGCCAACTGTGAACAAAAAATACATTATTATTTGCTAGAAAATTTTAAGAAAACTGAAATTATAATCTTTATGCTGGTAAAGTTTTTGCCACAAAATAATATCATAGTACCACCACTTTCGAATGTAACACCCGTGAAGTGACCTTGTCGCGTTTCGGGAATAGTTTGAAAATAGTCAGGTAAAACGAGTGGACTGCACTGTCAATTTAGATGGTGCATACTCGTCTCCTCAAGTCGGCATAGCGGAGGCGACTGCTGCCCGTATAGATTTCTTTGTAGTAGCAGTTGTTTCAGGCGATCACAATAAAAAAAATCATAGATATGATCATAGATAAACTACTTTTTTTTTTAAAGATGATGTTTTATGTCCTTGGAATACATACAGCATCACGTTTTTCATTCATATATTTATCAGCATCCTTCAGTTTTGCATCAATGACGTGTCCAGCATTTTTCAAGCCCTCATCAGCGGCACATTCCGCTCTCTTCAAGCTAGAGTCAACAGCGGTGTTAACAGCATTAGCCGCGTCGGCTGCAGCCTTCTCCGCTGCCTTCTTTGATTCTTCGACAGCAGCGTCTAGATAAAAAATTTAAATATGTACATCTAAACTAGTTTACTAGCATTGGCGTCATTACAGGTACATTAGTCATGGCTATTTTTCCACATAGTCTCAATAACACTATACTTTAGGATTAAATTTACAGAAATTGTAGCTTTTTAAAATTTATTTGAAGAGCTTGTATAATCTGACCCGGGCTCGGAAAAAACGCAATGAGCTATCAGGAGCATAAATGTAATGAAATTTTGCCGTCGACTTAGCATTATCAGTTTATTTCCCATATATTTCAACGTTATCTTGGCCCGCAAGACTATATGGGTTGGCCAGGCCTATATTCACGACCTACGTCTATGTCGTATATAACTTCTGAATTTTATTATTTTTTAAATTAATTATTGCTTACTGGCAACTCTAGCTGCCTCATTTTTAGCATGTAATGCTGATTGACGAGCACGCTCCTTTGCCTCTTCCGCTGCCTTCTTCGCATTCTCAACGCTTGTGTTTACTGATTCTGCAATATTTACGAATTATTATTATTACGAAACTACATATATTATTAAAGTATTTATCGTTGTGCTTGTTAGTCTTTTTAGATAAAATGTATTATTATAAAAATATAAGTAAACTTTTGCTGATGATATTACATTATAAGAAAAGTAACTTTAACAGAATTTTGACTCTTTTTTCAACAAAATATACTTCACTTACTTATATTTATATGGTATAAATTGTAGGTAATTTAATTATATTTATACGTATGATTAAATTACGGATAATTAGAAAATATTGAAGCCTGCTCAAACGAAATAAGAAGATAAAGTTTGACCAGGCTTTAAATTTAAATAACTGATTAATAAAGCGTCAAAGCCATAGATTTAAGTGTAATATTAAAAGAAAATGAACAAACACTACTACAACTACACAAAAATTAAAAGCAGAAAACATGCATGCAAAAATGACTTCTAAACACAGCAGTTTCAATAGCTCATCCATCGTTTTTTCTCTTGCGCAAATCCTGGAATAAAAACACAGCACACAAAAACAATAGGATTGTTAAAGGCATACCGCTCACGAAGCGTATATTAATTTTACGCTTACGATACGCCTGCTTGCTGTATATGCACGTTTTGATAGAGATGTCTTAGTCAACAAGCAGGGTATGAATTTGGGTATTTAATATACGCAAAGAGGTAGGCAGACTGATGATTGGTTATTAGCCAATGCCCCAATGGGTACTACCACTTTTAAGTGTAACAGCGTCACCTCTGAAATGATCTGGTGGTTTCTGGGATTAGTTTGGAAGTAGCCAGTGTGTTTCGGCCATGAACGCTGCGAATTTTATCCTCATAGCGGAGGCGACTGCTGCCTGCAGATCTTGCTCTGTGGTAGCAGTTGTCTTAAGGATCGACACTACGGTTACTATAAAATCGTAAAATTAATGTAACGCTTTAGTGAACGGACGGCCTCAAGTTCGCAGTTATTAGTTAAAAAAACTGTTGTTTTTTCCTACAACTAAAATGAAGTATTAATTAAAATTGTTTTAAATTTTTATTCACACAAAGCGTTTTCAGTCATTAGTTAAACATTGTACTTCTGAAATTACACTGTATATTATATTATATTATATTTTTGTACATATTCTCGTACTTATGTACCGTAATCAAGTACATAATACTGTTTCGAAATGACATTCTTGATGATACCTGAAAATACTGTTTTACCTTTGGCATTAATTAAGGCACCTTTTCCTTCATCAACTCTCGATTGTGTGTTTTCTTGGGCTGAGCCAAAAGTGCTCAAAATTGATTCTGAATTTAAAAAAAAATATAGTTTAATTAAAAAAATCTAAACTTAGTGGTATTTACAGCGCCGGATTTAGACTTCGGCGGCCCATAGGCAGAGCATGCTGTGGAGGCCCTCAAATCGTTGGTGGTTAACTGTTGAAAGTTTCTATTAAGATCAAGGTAAAGAAGAGAGCAACTAAATAAGTTGGCTAACACAAAATTTAAAACAAAACTCAGTATTTTTTGTTTCTACTGAGCCTTTATCGATTTAATTTAATTTTTTTTTGTGGTGTGGTGGCGGCCCGTAGGCAACTGCCTATGTTGCCTTTGCTTAAATACGGCACTGAGTATTTATAAAGACTGTAAAATTAACGCAGTTTATTTTTAATATTTGATTTTGCCATCAAATGAATTTCACCTTAATCATCTTTAATAAATAAATAATTTGTGTTTAAATGAATAAACGACTTAAATGTCTCAATCTAAAACACAATTAAGCAATTTTCGTCTCTAATCGTGTGATTAATTAACTCTGCTTTTACCTTTTGCATTACTTAAGGCATCTTTTCCCTCTTCGACAGTCGATTGTGCATTTTCTTGTGTTGAGCCAAATGTGCTCAAAATCGAATCTGAATTTATAAAAAAATATATTGAATCAAAATAACTATACTTATTTTTTTTCCACATAAAAAAAATAATACTTTTTATTATTCGATTACTCACAAAATTGTATACAGAATGATTTTTTAAGTCGGCTTTTATTAAAACTATACGAGATAGCGACAAATGCTGAAAGGAGTCTCGACTATAAAAATTGTATATAAATATGTAGGTATTCAATTATCACCTTTAGCAGACCCAAGAAGTCCTAGACCGCTATCTAATTGAGACGCCGCGGTTGTCTTTGTCGATTGAAATGTATCTAAAACAAATCATTTTATTATTACATAACATTTACAAGACAAACGATGTTTTTTGGTTCAAAATTGTACGTTGCATGTTAAACCTAATTTCCATTGTGTAAGGTGTAAATTAGAGAATGACGGATTTCTTAATGTCGCCGATGTTAGTCCAAATTATCTTGTATAACTCACAATTATTGATATATTTTAACATTTTTTTAAAAAGTGCATTAAATTCGAAATGTACGCGTATTTTTTATATTTTTTCACTCCACTATTTTATGTTCATAGTAAAAATTGTTTTAGTTTGCTGTGATGTTATTATAATTAACTAGACACTGCACCTGTAAATTTTTCTAATAAATAAATAAATTAAAACGCACCATTTGTTCCTACAACAGCACTCTTCCCGTAGTCAAAAGCTTCATCTCCCGCTTTTAACGTTACATCGTATGAACTTTGTAGTGTTTCTAAAATACATATACATGTATTAAATTATTATAGGTATAGGATGTAAAAAGACACGTAACAATCCTTTTAACCACGTGTTTACTCTATTTTTTACCAGCTTTTTAAGATTTTCGTTTCAACAAGCCGCAAATAGACGAGTGACACCATAAACACAATCGCGTCAACTCATCTATCAGCTGCGAGTTAAATGACCGCGAAAGCAATATGAGACAGTCACGACATCATCCATATATCTGCATTGCTTGTTTTTCTTATTCAATTATGTTTTGTGTGTTTTTAATAATTTTATTTATTATAATGTTATTTACGAGAAGTTGATATATGCAATGTAATTTCTAGTTCTCGGGATTGTTTTATGTTTTTTTTACATCCTATACAGGGTGAATTTTTCAAGTGGGCTTTCACGGCGAAATCCTAAACTATAAGAGATATCGAAAAAGGCTGAAAGGAGTCTCGATGCCGATTTTGATGAAAACTAAAACTGCATTATTAGATTTTTGATAAATCCATTTTCCCGGCCAGGAATCGAACCTGTTGATTTTGAAAAAAAATAAACACTCTGTATTATTGCACTATCCGATAGTGTTCCTGATAAGGATCAAATTCTGGGAAGTAATGATATACGGCAAACCAAAGAAAAGTGTTGATTTTTAACAAATTGTCTCTTATTTCCATGTATTTATACATTACCGGTACAGTGACAACATTTATTATTTATGATGATTAAAAATTGAAAATCATCATATTGATTTAAAATCTCGCGCTCTTCGAGGTTAAATGAAAGGAAAGTCTTGATTTTTAGCAAAATTATGTTTGTTTTTTTTACATTAAGTAATTAAATCTTAATTAATCAATTGTTCAAAATGATAGCCATTATTTTCAATACATAGCTGAACTCGACGCCTCAAGGAGTGTACTGCATTCCACATCACAAGGTTATTGATTCCGTTCAGAATATTCCCTAACGCTAGTTTTAAGTCATCAATTTCATTGTACGTACATTTGTAAATTTTGGTTTTTGACATGCCCCCAGAGAAAATAATCTAAAGGTGTTAGATCTGGCGACCTAGTCGGCCACGGCACAGGACCTTAAAAATTAATTTATTGTTTTTCCTACATTTAAATTGTTTTTATTTTTTTTTAATCATGGCTTTTAACTTCGAAGAGCGCGAGATTTTAAATTAAAATTTAATTTTTTAAATTTAATTAAATAATAAATGTAGTAGGTAATGTACATGGAAATAAGAGACAATTTGTTAAAAATCAACACTTTTCTTTGGTTTGCTGTATATCATTACTTACCAGAATTTGATCCTTATCAGGAACACTATCGGATGGTGCAATAATACAGTGTTTATTTTTTTTCAAAATCAACAGGTTCGATTCCTGGCCGGGAAAATGGATTTATCAAAAATCTAATAATGCAGTTTTAGTTTTTATCAAAATCGGCATCGAGACTCCTTTCAGCATTTTTCGATATCTCTTATAGTTTAGGATTTGGCCATGAAAGCCCACTTGAAAAATTCACCCTGTATACAAAAATATGTATTATGCAGACTGATCTAAATACTGGGAATCTATTCATATCTAAATACTAGAGGTTCAAACATTGCATGTACAATCAGCAAAACGTTATCTGCATCATTCTTAGGGACTATTTTGCTTGTGCTGTTCAACAAGCTCATTCTTGGCCGCTCAGACATCGGTTTATAATTTTTTCATGTATAATTGATATTGGCAGATGGTTATTAGCCCAGACTGTCATGTAACATCCGTTTCAGGAATAGTTTGGAAGTATCCAGGTATGATGTGTCAACCTGAATAGTGCACATTCGTCTCCTTTAGCTGGTATAGCGGAGGGAACTGCTGTCTGCAGAAATTTCAGTGGTATCAGTTGTTTTCTTTCATGGACCGCACTTTAGCTTAACATTAGACTAAGTGTTGTCATATGTCGAGCTACAATTTAAAAAATTTGGCAATAAATGTAGGAGAGTGTGTATCATGTTCCTGCGTTTTGAATTTTATTTATTTTATATTTCTTTCGTGATTTTGCTGAGAGTACACACGTCTATTTAAGTTTTTAGTGTTTAGGCATAGACCAATCATAAATCTATGTTTTGGGTTTTAAGTAAAACGATGAAGCTTAGCCTATGGTTAAAAAATACTTTAATGACTTCAAAAATTATTTACGTATTATAATTTTATATTTTCACTCTTTAGGCGTTGTTTAAAAGTAGTAAAAAAGTTTATTTATTTTAATGTCTTTAGTGATATATTTATATTAAAGATATTTTGATAATAGTAATTAAAAATGAATAGTTTAAAATGAACAAATAATTCTGACTATTTACGAATGCGTCTCGTTATTATTTTGTACGCTTATAAAGAAAGTTTTTGAACTATGGCTTGGGTCAAGATTTATAGTTTTTTAATTGATTGCTTTCAATAAAGTTATTATGGTACATTTACATGTAGTATATGATATATTTTTCTTATCTTATGGTGGACGGCAACCGTGGTCTAGCGGTAGAAGGTTTCAAACTCAGTCTAAGAGTACTCGTGTTCAAATCTCGATGTAAGTATTCTATTATGTACTTTGGACGCTCACTGCCATGAAGAATTAGCGTGCCATTTTTCATAATTATTCGTATTTATTTAGTGACAGTGGTCCTGATACCTGCGTCACAATTTGTATAGTATCTAGCTACACATGTGACCACACTCCGCCTGATGTTATAGTACGATCCATGAACCACAGATCAAGCATTCAGCAAGCCCTCCGCTATGCCGGCCGGCTTGAGGAGACGAATGTGCGCTATTCATTAACAGTGCCCGCTCGTTATATGAATTTATTTTATTGCAAGTATAGTTTTTATTCTAATTTAGTTATTTACTACGTTTGAACAGCGCTTTATGAAATTGGGATTGAGGCAATTATTTTCATTATGAAGGGATAAATAAACTTTCTTATTATAATAATTTTATTATTTTTATTTATTTATTATACCTTTAGCAAAATCAATGGCACCTCTGCCGTAACCCATAACATTTTGTGCTCCTTGTTTTGCTGTCTCTACAGTACTTTGTGAAGTATTATTTAATGAATCTAAAAAATACATTTATTAAATAAAATTATCACTTATAAATAAATATTAAATTAAATTATAAACAATAACAAAATACACATAAATATGCAAAATACAAATTTTGAAAAACAAAAATTTAATAGGATTTTTTAAACTACATAACAATTTTTAATTTAATAAATATGAGTTTATTTAATTTTTATTTTTGCTATAAATTTATTTATAAATAAAGCTGGAAAAGTGTAAATATAGAAAATCTTCAATGTTCCCCGTCCTATTTTGATCCAGCATTCTCTTTTGCAGGTACTACTTTTTCTACAAGAATACAATATAAAAATAAAAATAAAAGATTAGTCTAAAAACGAGAATCGAACCCGCTCTCTTTGAATCACGAGCAGAAAGCCACATCTACAACTGTATTTAAAATCATCCCCTAACTACCCACTTTCTTGAGTTAAGAAATTAAATTCAAAAAGGCGGGTAGAACGAGAGGAGTGTGCGCTGTCAATGGATAGAGCACATGTCTCTACAGCCAGCAGTCGCCTCCGCTATACCGGCTTTAGTCGACGAATGTACATAATTGACAGGACACACTTTTTTAATGATACTTGACTACTTTCGAGCTGATCCCATAACGCCACAAGGTCACCTCACAGGTGGTGGTTGAAACTAGTGGTATAACTAAACTGGCGATAAACTAGACTCAGTGGCGGACTAAGGCTTAAGCGGGCCCTAGGCAACATTGTAATTCCGGGCCTATTTTTGAATCATTTTTTTTTATTGTAGCTCGGCACACTCCGCCTGATGTAAAGCTAGAGTGCGGTCCATGAATGGAAACAACTGCTACTACAGAGAAACCTGTGCGGGTAGCAGTCGCCTCCACTATGCCGGCTTGAGGAGACGAGCATGTACCATCTTAGATTGACAGTGCACACTCCTCTCGTTATACCTGGCTACTTACAAACTATTCCCGAAACGCGACAAGGTCACTTCACGGGTGTTACATTCGAAAGTGGTGGTACTACCCCAGGACGGCAGACTGGACAAATAACCATCATCAGTCTGCCTACCACTCTTTAAATGTCTTTAAAAAAAATCATGATACATATTTTGCGTTTCGTAAAAACTTAACTTTCGGGCCCCAATTGTTACGGGCCTTAGGCACGTGCCTAGGTTGCCTAGGCCTTAGTCTGCCCATGACTAGACTAATAACGATCGTCACACCGCCAACCGCTATTTAATTATTAACACTA
Organism: Tinea pellionella; assembly: GCA_948150575.1. Classification (NCBI taxonomy): domain Eukaryota; kingdom Metazoa; phylum Arthropoda; class Insecta; order Lepidoptera; family Tineidae; genus Tinea; species Tinea pellionella. The sequence continues at coordinate 6,865,902 of OX411258.1, forward strand.
CTTACAATTTATTGATTACATTATTACGTTTAAGGTGATTAATTTAAACATTACCTTTGGCGGAATTAAAGCATTCCTTGCCGTAATCTAACGCAGAACTTGCAGCATCTTTAGCACTATCAATAGTTGACTTAGTTGAATCTATAAATGAACGCAAATAAATAAACTAAAAATATATATTTTTTTATCTTATATAAGTAAAGAAAGTAATTTAATTTATTAATATTACTATCTGAATTATGCCGAAAGAATTCTTTTTGTATCTTTGCACACTGAGAAAACGAAGCTTTTTTTTAAATTGTAGCTCGGCATGCGACAACACTCCGCCTGATGTAAAGCTAGAGTGCGGTCGATCAATGGAAACAACTGCTACTACAGAGAAACCTGTGCGGGCAGCAGTCGCCTCCACTATGCCGGCTTGAGGAGACGATTATGTACCATCTAGATTGACAGTGTATACTTCACTCGTTATACCTGGCTACTTTTAAACTATACCCGAAACGCGACAAGGTTAGGTCTAGCAAAATATCAATTTAACTTGGTTAAAAATTATTCTACAACATAGAACTCAGACTTATTCAAAGCGCGCAATATAGTTTTGTCAACGTTAAACAAGCAATGTACGTTAACAAAGTTTACTTGTTTAATTTTAACAACGAAGCAGGCTCTTTCCGAACAAAGTACTCGGTTGCAAATAACAATAACTTATTTATTTGTAGCCGTTACGTTTTCTCAGTGTTAAACCTTTACCTTTTGAATCCTCAACTTTATCTTTTCCTGAAGCAAAACCTGATTGTACCGTTTCCTTTGCGCTACCCACTGCCGAACCAATTGTATCTTAAATAAAACATATAATATATTTTACATTACTAAAGCTGGAAGCTTTACATTACTGGAGCTGTTTGCACCAGAAGGCCAACTATTATATAACTTTAACTATTACTTTACGTTTACATTATGGTGTATATTTACTCTACACGAGTTGCACCATCGTCGCGCCTGTCATTTTTGACGGTTACTTTAACCTTAACCGTAACCAGCGAATCTTGGCTTGGTTAAAGTTAAAGTAATCGTCAAACCAATGTTGCTAACGTCAAATGTATGAAAAGAAGCAAAATATGTTTCTCTATTATTTTTCGAGATCAGCTACCCTTTTAACGATAACAATATGAATTTACACGATATTGCAACGCGTTGTGAATAAATGTAAACGTTTAACGGTCGTCGTCGCCGTAAAAGTAATAGTTAAAATTCTGGTGCAAACCACCCTAAGAATAAGCTTTCATTTTCCGTGAAAGACACTTTTCGACCAAAGAATTTAATATTATGAATATATTATTGTTTTAAGCATGTTTCACCTTTTCCCAAAATTATCTCATAATGGATGCTAAGATATCTTTCTAGCATTAAAGCGTTTTTCACGGTAAATGCAGTATACAAAATTATTAACAATTTTTTCACCGTGGCGGCGTACATAATTGCCACAGATATAAACTTAAAGTTAGGTGGACAATCACAAACATACTGCTTACATAAATAAATCTTATTTTTAACATTTAGGTACAATAATAAGCTTTCGAATTATTTTCTTTCGAAATACACAGAGATAATATTAGCACTTTTTACTAACATAAAATAAAAAAACAATTTTTACCTTTAGCTGAATCTAAGAAAGATTTATCAGAATCACGATCTGCACATTTAGTTGTCGGTACTATTTTCTCTAAAATATAAAAAAATGCACTTTACATTGTTTTCTACATTCATTTAGTCAAGTTTTATTTTTTGATCTCTAAATCAATTAAAATTAAAGAACAATACAATACAATTAAAGTAATTTACAATAATAATTATACCTAAATATTTAATTTTATCCTCCTACCTCGTCGGGAAGTGGAATGACAATTACGACAGTGACCGACTGGTAATAGAGCTTTACAAAATAAGTTTAATACAACAAAGTGGTCCTAATTACCTTTCACGGACTCAAAGGATTCCTTCCCGGATTCTAATGCTGAACTTGCAGCATCCTTAGCACTATCTACCGTCGATTGTGCTGTATCTGATACAGAATCTACTCCTGATTGTACTGTTTCTTTAGCGCTGTCTAACGCATCTTAAATATAAGAAAATATATCATGTTTACATTGGACATAAACCCTTTGGGATATTATGATTTTGAAAATGCCTTTTTTACCTTTAGGTTCCTCTTTAGGTTTTTCTGAACCAAACAAGGTTTCTTTTGCACTACCCACTGCTGAACCGATTGATTCTTAAAATATAATAATATTTAATTATTTATTAGCGATGCCTCAAAATTTACAGTACGTTTAACATGTAATATTTTCTTTACCTTTAGCGGAATCAAAGAAAGATTTGTCGGAATCAGCAGCTGAATCACGATCCGCACACTCAGTAGTCGGTACTACTTTCTCTAAAATAGAAATGTACATTTATGTTTTATATAACTCAATATTTCATTCAACAAATAAAATTATGAATGTATGTATATTTTTTAAAATTACCTTTGGCGGACTCAAAGGTTTCCTTTCCTGACTCTAATGCAGAACTTGCAGCATCTTTGGCACTATCTACTCCTGATTGTACTGTCTCTTTTGCACTGTCTAACGCATCTTAAATTTAAGAAATATATTATGTTTATACATAATTCCTTTGAGATATAATTATTCAAAATGCCTTTTTACCTTTAGGCTCCTCTTTAGGCTCTTCTGAACCGAACAAAGTTTCCTTTGCACTGCCTACTGCAGAACCGATTGATTCTTAAAACATAATGATATTTCATTACTTATGGACGCCTAAACATTTGTCAATTTTATATTGTATAAAAATTATACCTTTAGCGGAATCAAAATAAGATTTCTCAGAATCAGCAGCAGAATCACGATCTGCACATTCAGTTGTAGGTACTACTTTCTCTAAAATACATTTATGTTTCATATAACTCAACAAAACAATATTTTATTCATTAAATACATTTAGAAAAATTATTATACCTTTGGCGGACTCAAAGGTTTCCTTTCCTGATTCTAATGCTGAACTTGCGGCATCTTTGGCACTATCAACAGTCGATTGCGCTGTATCTGTCACCTTATCTACTCCTGATTGTACTGTGTCTTTCGCACTATCTATCGCATCTTGAATATAAGAAAATATAATTTTTTTGTTCAATTTTGATCGTGATTAAATAATAACAAATTATATAATGTTTACATCCGGCATAATTCTTTTGAAATATACCATTTTTACCTTTAGGTTCTTCTTTAGGTTTTTCCGAACCAAACAAAGTTTCTTTTGCACTGTCTACGGCCGAACCGATTGATTCTTAAACAGAATGATATTTTTATTACTTATGGACAGTTATGGACGCCTAACATTTGTCAATTTTGTCATATAAATTATACCTTTAGCGGAATCAAAGAGGGATTTGTCGGAATCAGCAGCAGAATCACGATCTGCACATTGAGTTGTAGGGACTACTTTCTCTAAAATAAAAAATTACATTTATGTTTTATATATCTCAATAAAACAATATTTTATTTCAAAAAACACATTTGGGATAAATTTAATTGTATTATTTTCAACATTACCTTTGGCGGACTCAAAGGTTTCCTTCCCTGATTCTAATGCTGAACTTGCAGCATCTTTGGCACTATCTACTCCTGATTGTACTGACTCTTTTGCACTGTCTAACGCATCTTAAATATAAAATTATGTCATGTTTACATTGTGCATAAAACCCTTTGGGATATGATTTTAGAAATGACTTTTTTACCTTTAGGTTCCTCTTTAGGCTTTTCTGAACCAAACAATGTTTCTTTTGCACTACCCACTGCCGAACCGATTGATTCTTAAAACATAATCATGACGTTAAACAGGATGCCTAAACATTTACAGTAGGTACAATGTTATCTAATGTTATTATTTACCTTTAGCAGAATCAAAGAAAGATTTCTCAGAATCACCAGCTGAGTCACGATCTGCACATTCAGTAGTCGGTACTACTTTCTCTAAAATACAACATTCACTTTTCATACAAACATTTAAGGATAATAAAGCAATATTTCATTTAGAAGACTTTAATCAATTATTACAATTTTTTCTTCTTAAATATTACCTTTGGCAGCCTCAAAGGTTTCCTTTCCGGATTCTACTGTTGAACTTGCAGCATCTTTGGCACTATCTACAGTCGATTTTGCTGTATCTGTAACCTTATCTACTCCTGATTGTACCGTATCTTTAGCACTGTCTACTGACGAACCAATTTTATCTTAAAAACAAGAATATTGAACTCATTTTACATTGTCAATAATTATTCTAAAATCACTGCTGTGTTGAATGTAATATGACCTTTACCTTTGGATTCATCAATTTTATCTTTTCCTGAATCAACACCAGACTCTACCGTATCCTTAGCACTATCAACTGCTGAGCCAATTGAATCTTAAAAACGAAGTATGACAGTTTAATTAAACTACAAACAAAATTAAATTTCCTACAATAATCATGATATCACTATAAGGTATTTAAAGTTGATTTATTACCTTTGGCAGAATCTACAAGAGATTTGTCAGCTGAATCACGATCGGCACATTCAGTTGTCGGAACTATTTTCTCTAAAAAAAACATTATAACAATAATAGTAATAAATACAATACATATAAAAGTCACGATATTTGTATGACTTTTTATTTGAAACAGATTTTGCGACAAATTACAACTTAAAGCACATTTATTAAGCACAGAAATATATAATTAACACAACACAAATACCTACAGCTTTAAGGCATTATAACTTCATTACAAATGTAATCTATTTTTCACCTATATTAATCACAAACGCAGAGCGAAATATACATATGTGCTTAATTTTGATCCCCATGTGCGTGAGTAAACCTTAAATAATATACCTTTGATAGAAACTAAACATTCCTTTCCATATTCTAATGCTGAAGTTGCAGCATTTTTAACGCTTTCAAAAGTAGATTGACTTGTTTCAGTTACCGTATTTACTCCAGACTTAAGTGTCTCTTTAGAATTATCCACAGACGAACCGATTGATTCTTAAATATCATAACATAATTTATGAATAAAAAAACTTACAATACAATACAAAACCTTATAAATATAAAGATTTTCAATATATTCTTTTACATTTTCAATATATATTTCAATATATTAATAATAATTAACCTTGATTAAATTACAAAATTCTTGATTTCCTGGATCTAAACCTTAGATTTTAAATAAATTATTCAACTACTCTATTCTTAGCCTAAGATATGTAAATTTATTTTTACACGATTCCTTATTTCATGTAACGTAATAAAACTTCATTCAAATTGTATATATTCTTAAGTGCATTTTAAAACTAAGTCAATAAAAAGTGCTTCATAATAATTAATGTTTCTCAAACCATTGTATAATAAAAACAAGATTTATTTGGCAAACAAACTTCATTTATAACTTTACTCAATATAGAATTACCTTTAGAGGAATTAAAACAATCCTTTCCGTGTTCTAATGCTGAATTTGCAGCATTCTTAGCACTATCCACAGTCGATTGACTTGCATCTGTTACTGTATTTACTCCTGACAGTACTGTCTCTTTAGCACTGGTCACAGTCGAACCAATCGTATCTTAAATATAGCAAGGAATATTTATAACATTAACTAATTTTAATTACGTATGTTTCGATGTTAAAAAAGTAAATTGCGAAATATCGCCACACGTTTTTAGACACATAATAAAAAAAATGTATAAAAGAAACACGAAATCTTTCTGATAAATCATACTTTTCTTACTAGTGATTAGATTACTAGAGGGTAAAGATTAGTATATTTTTTACCTTTAGCAGATTCAAAATAACTCTTTCCTGAATCCACAGTTGAATCAACGCCTTGTCTAGCACCTTGCGCTGTATCGTGTATTGTGGTTTTTGTTTTATCGTACGCACTCTTTCCGGAATCTAGTGCGCTTTGTGACGCTTGTTTAGTATTATCTACAGCTGATTTTGCTGTATTTTGAACTGTGTCTAAAATTGGATTTACGTTTGTACATATAATCAATAAAAACCACTCACTAGAAATATTAATTAAATTATATATTTTTGCATAACTTTTATCTAAATAAATGTGCCGGTTAAAAATACCTTTGGCAGATTCCAAATAGTTTTTTCCAGTATCAACAGCAGATTCAGTGCTCTGTCTTCCACTTTGTACTGTATCGTGTATTGTAGTTTTTGTCTTATCGTATGCACTCTTTCCGGAATCTAATGCACTTTGTGATGCTTGTTTAGCATTGTCAACTGCTGACTTGGTTGTATTTTGAGCTGTGTCTAAAAGTACATGCAGTTTTAATTTTTTTATTTTGGCATATTCAAATGTTAGGTTATGATTATCAAATAATGTTGAAAACTGAACTGAAAAGAATACAGCCTGCACTTGCTCTGATTTTTTCTGCTCTACATTAATCATAATTTTGTTTTTATTATTGCAAAAAAATACTTCATCACTTTACGATATGTTTTACTATTGTCTAGTTATAGTACATTACAAAACGCGAATAAATATATATTTTTTAACTATAAAGAAAATATCGGGTCAAAATACCTTTAGCAGACTGCATGTAATTTTTACCAGAATCCAAAGCAGATTCCGTACTTTGTCTTGCACCTTGTACTGTATCGTGTATCGCAGTTTTTGTTTTATCGTAGGCATTCTTTCCGGAATCGCGTGCACTTTGTGACGCTTGTTTAGTATTGTCTACAGCTGATTTTGCTGTATTTTGTGCCGAGTCTACAATTAAATTGACGCTTTTACTAAGCAATAAAAACTACTCAAATATTAACTCAACGATATGATATTTCTGCCAATATTTAGTTTTGCAGAATAATAAAAAAACGGAAATAAACTACTTTAACTTAAATAAAGTGTCTGTTAACGATACCTTTAGCCGATTCTAAATAGTTTTTTCCAGAATCCAAAGCAGATTCCGTACTTTGTCTTGCACCTTGTACTGTATCGTGTATCGTTGTTTTTGTTTTATCGTATGCACTCTTTCCGGAATCACGTGCACTTTGTGACGCTTGTTTAGTATTGTCTACAGCTGATTTTGCTGTATTTTGTGCCGAGTCTACAAATAAATTGACGCTTTTACTAAGCAATAAAAACTACTCAAATATTAACTCAACGATATGATATTTCTGCCAATATTTAGTTTTGCAGAATAATAAAAAATGGAAATAAACTACTTTAATTTAAAAATAAAGTGTCTGTTAACAATACCTTTAGCCGATTCTAAATAATGTTTTCCAGAATCCAAAGCAGATTCCGTACTTTGTCTTGCACCTTGTACTGTATCGTGTATCGCAGTTTTTGTTTTATCGTAGGCACCCCTTCCAGAATCGCGTGCACTTTGTGACGCTTGTTTAGTATTGTCTACAGCTGATTTTGCTGTATTTTGTGCCGAGTCTACAATTAAATTGACGCTTTTACTAAGCAATAAAAACTACTCAAATATTAACTCAACGATATGATATTTCTGCCAATATTTAGTTTTGCAGAATAATAAAAAAACGGAAATAAACTACTTTAACTTAAATAAAGTGTCTGTTAACGATACCTTTAGCCGATTCTAAATAGTTTTTTCCAGAATCCAAAGCAGATTCCGTACTTTGTCTTGCACCTTGTACTGTATCGTGTATCGTTGTTTTTGTTTTATCGTATGCACTCTTTCCGGAATCACGTGCACTTTGTGACGCTTGTTTAGTATTGTCTACAGCTGATTTTGCTGTATTTTGTGCCGAGTCTACAAATAAATTGACGCTTTTACTAAGCAATAAAAACTACTCAAATATTAACTCAACGATATGATATTTCTGCCAATATTTAGTTTTGCAGAATAATAAAAAATGGAAATAAACTACTTTAATTTAAAAATAAAGTGTCTGTTAACAATACCTTTAGCCGATTCTAAATAATGTTTTCCAGAATCCAAAGCAGATTCCGTACTTTGTCTTGCACCTTGTACTGTATCGTGTATCGCAGTTTTTGTTTTATCGTAGGCACCCCTTCCAGAATCGCGTGCACTTTGTGACGCTTGTTTAGTATTGTCTACAGCTGATTTTGCTGTATTTTGTGCCGAGTCTACAATTAAATTGACGCTTTTACTAAGCAATAAAAACTACTCAAATATTAACTCAACGATATGATATTTCTGCCAATATTTAGTTTTGCAGAATAATAAAAAATGGAAATAAACTACTTTAATTTAAAAATAAAGTGTCTGTTAACAATACCTTTAGCCGATTCTAAATAATGTTTTCCAGAATCCAAAGCAGATTCTGTACTTTGTCTTGCACCTTGTACTGTATCGTGTATCGTTGTTTTTGTTTTATCGTATGCACTCTTTCCGGAATCACGTGCGCTTTGTGACGCTTGATTAGCATTATCTACAGCTGATTTTGTCATATTTTGAGCTGTGTCTAAAATCATTATTTTATTTTATTTATTTTTTATTCCTGAGCTATTTGACATACTTATTTGACAAAAAAATAATCTCAATTTACTCCATTCTAATAATAGATGAAAGTTACATATCTTATAATATTTGGCTCAGTTATTAATTTACCTTTGGCACTATCATAAGTGTTTTTTCCATAATCAAGAGCTGACTGTGTCGCTTTCTTAGTTCCTTCAATTGTGCTCTGAGTAGTAGATTGTACATTATCTTTAGCATTCCCAAAAGAACTTTTACCATAATCTACGACATTTTGCTTTGCTTGTTTTGTACTGTCGATTGCGCTCTTTGTTGTGCTTTGAGCTGTATCTATAAGAAATATTTTTGGTTTGCGTTTACAATTTACTCATAAAGACGAGGAAAAATCTATTGATTGGATTTTAATTGCAGCACTGTGCCTATTTATTTTACTTTACATTTTGTGAAGTTTTTAACAATATGTTTCCTCGCCTTTTCTTATTTTTTCTATATAATACAAATTCCATGCGAATTTACGAACAACTTTAGTTACAATTGGGGTTGCTTTTCTCAAGCAAGCTTTGTTAGTACACAAGTGAAAAGTTTTAATTCTAATAGTTTCTAGATTCTGAATAATATGAATGAATCTAAGCCGTTTGTCACAATAAACGATTTTTTAAAATTTTATAAATTCTAGATTCATTCCACAATTATTACCTTTAGCTGTATTAAAAACACCTTTTCCGAAACCGATAGCACTTTCAGTTGCATGTTTAGTACCCTCTATTGTACTATGAACCGTGTTTGTAAGCGTATCTGTAGTACAATTAATAATCTTACTAAATATAATACCATATTATAATTTTAAACAAACACATGCATTAGCTCAATGGTTTACTTATTTACCTATATTGTTTATTTTGCAAAACCTATACAAATTTTGTGTATCATGCACAAATAATTGTACAATAATGTTCCTTATATTTAATACGTCCAGGAAAAAAAAATTATACTCAACTAAACCTTATAACTAAGTTATATCCCTATCTTGCAATTAACTCAATCTATAATAGTATTAAATGTACAAAATACTCTAAAAACAAGAAGCAGGAGACACACAATTTTATCCTTATTACCTTTAGTATGACTAAGTATTTCTGAACTTTTATCGATAGCACTATGTGCAACATGTTTAGTATTATCAACTGCATTTTTAATTGCACCTATAAGCACATGTATATTATCAGTCACATTTATAAGCATGTTAATACATTTAAGATTTTTTTTATGCCGAATTTAAGTTTAGATACGTTATTTTCATCTCACGCCTTTTGCACTTTTGGAGATCTTGGTTCCCAAAATTCACTCCATTTAATCACTTGGCATTACGACAAGAATAAGTATTCATTAATAACAAGTAATAACTAAGTAACATTAATTCACTTTACATTAAGGTAGGCAGGCAAAACTTTAAGAAATAGCTTGAAAACGTAATGTGTCAAATTATTTCCAAACAAATGATACAAATTAAAGACGAAAGTTCAATTCATTTGTTATACATTTTAAAACGTATCTAAACATTGATTTTACCTTTAGCATCAGAAAGGGCATCAGATCCATATTGTACTGCAGATCCTGCTGCATTTCTGGCAGAATCAACTGTATTTGTAATAGAATCTACAATATAATTTAAAATTTGACTATATTATTTTATTAACCTTTTATATATGATTTTTTTGTGGTCGGAAAAGAAACGTCCAAGTGTAAATAGGAGATTAATGTAAGCTGAAATTTGGTTTGATAATATAATGTATAACGCAGTGCTACGTTTTGGACTTTACATAGCTTTATCCATATGCTAGTTTATCTCCCATTTTCGGATTGGCATTCTTTATCCTATAATAACAAAAGACTTCACAATAGGACGGTAGTGTTTATTTGAATATGTTTTTGGTCTAATATTAATTTAATAGTTTAGTTTATTATTTTTAATAGATAAATATTCTAGCTAAATAAATAAAACTGAACTTACCTTTGGCACTGTCCACATAAGATTTTCCAGTTTCAGCGGAATTCTTCGCAGAATCGGCTGTCGAATCTAAAGAACCTTTAAAGGAATCTACAATAACAACAATTTACTAACTACAGAACGGAAGCATGCAATTGCTTTGTACAAGAATATTAAGTAACCATCACCAGAAGTGAAGAAGAGATTGATTGAAAATTTCATGCATATTTTGCTTTTGTTCTAGCTATGAAATTTAATTTAGTAAATGATATTGTATTTCATAAAAAGGGAAATGCCCATTCGCTGATGGGCCGAAATGGGCCCACATTTTTTTCTGGAGTTTGTCAACGATTTTTAGTTCATTTTGTAGATAAATAAATTTACATTCCTTATTAATGATCATGATTATTTTTGATGCAATTTTTGAGGTTATAAAAAATTAATGATATCTCTTTTTTATGTAATTAAATATTGTGTGTTGATTGGTAAACGATGTGTTCATATAATTTAAATAAATTAATGAAAAAATAAGATATCATTTTAGAATATTGGTTTTGTTAACAAACTAGTAGATACCAAGTGGGCTCAAAATGGGCATTGTCCTTTGCATATTTAAGTTAGGAAATTTCCATTATATATCTTATTAATAAAATAAATATATTTCAAAATAAAATACAATATTATTATATATAAGATAGCCAAAACAATAATTTAAAAAGTGATTGCGTTTGCATCTATCTTTAAACTTTAATACATGAGGCAAAACAGCTGATGATTTTGAAACTTGAAATGCAAATAATTTTATGAGAAATGCTTCATGTATTGTACCTTTTTCTAGCGATAGTTAACATTTAGTTAAGGATTTGACACGAAGCTTAAGTAACAACCAAACAAACAAATCAATTTCTTTAATAGATTTCATTATAAATAGATCTTTCTCTTAACACCTAATTACTCGCATGGGGTATATTTTACCCCAGAGCACATGTGAGAAGATATAATATAAAAAAATAAGATATGAGTGTGCTAAATGCCGCCAGCAGGTCTGTTACCACCATTCCATCAAGATATATGATGAAATTATATAAAATTCCTTCTTTAATGATTGTATATAAGTTTAACAAAAATGTTGATTATGAATTGAAGAATTTTAGTATAATGTTGATTATTTTTAATTTTGAATATAAATACATAACATAAAGTGGTTTAAAACATGTTTTATTTCACCTTTTAAATTGGGGTTATACCTACATACCCCACGCGAGCATTTATGTATAACTTTTAGTATGCGAGTAATTAAGGGTTAATATGTGTCCTCAGCTACATTGGATTTATTTGGCTCCAAATAATAACTTTTATATGTCAGATCATTAACCAAAATCAACTATTCTAAGACGCGTCTTAACGCTACAACTCACCCTTAGTAGAATCATAAGCTTTCTTCCCGTCGTCAACGGCGCTTTGTGCAGCCTTCTTCGTATTGTCAATCGCAGATTTACCATCAGAAACAGCCTTGTTGGCTGCCGACTTCGCATCTTCGGCAGCCATTGATACTTTAGACATTTCCTTATCTAAAGCATCGACAGCTGCTTGCGATTTTTGGGACGCTGTAACAATTGTTTATATCATATTCTTGATAGGTGGTTTTAAAGAGTGGCAGACAGGCTGATGATGGTTATTAGCCCAGGTACCAAGTTAACCAAGTTAAACACGCAAGCAATGTTTTTTTTTATTTTATTTTTATTTTTTTATTGTAGCTCGACATGTGACAACACTCCGCCTGATGTAAAGCTAGAGTGCGGTCCATGAATGGAAACAACTGCTACCACAGAGAAATCTCTACGGGCTGCAGTCGCCTCCACTATGCCGGCTTGAGGAGACGAGCATGTACCATCTAGATTGACAGTGCACACTCCTCTCTTATACCTGGCTACTTTCAAACTATCCCCGAAACGCGACAAGGTCACTTCACGGGTGTTACATTCGAAAGTTGTGGTACTGCCCCAGGACGACAGACTGGACAAATAACCATCATCAGTCTGCCTACCACTCTTTAATAGTGCCTATAGGCACTGAGTGACCAAAGTACATATAACAAAGTTACATTGGTACCGGTCTTTTAGCGAGGTTCGAACACGGGTCTCATTGATCGTGAGTTCACGCGTCTTACCGCTAGACCACGGCCGCTCTCAAAAACCACCACCTTTAGTAGTTAATCTTGGAATAATCTGTGCTCTGTCAACCTGGATAGCACACACACGTCTCATTAAGCCGATATAGCGGAGACGACTACTGCCGATGGACATTTCTCTGTCTTTTTTCCTTACCAGCATTTCCAGCACCGGAGACAGCATCACCAGCTTTCTTCACCTGGTCTTGAACGAGGTTGTTGGCCTCCTGACCCTTCTCTTGAGCCAACTGCTCAGCATCTTTCTTCTTGCGGTCGAAAAGAGATGCTGTCTTCTCGCCGATGCTTTTGAACGCCCCTGTTAGATACAAAATTTGATTATTTTAATTGTATTTTTTATTTAAATGAAATTATATGTGTGTTAATTTCGTATTTCGTAATCTCGGTCAAGTGATTTATTTTAATACGAATAAGTGCCGAATATACAAAAATTATATTATATTTATAGTATTTACGTTTCTAATTTTATTTATGTACTAATATTTATTTTTAACACTAATTTAAATAAAATAAAAAGGCGCGGGAAAAGCTGTTATTGATTTTTCTGGCCACAGGGTCACAACGTTTATGACTTAATTTAAAGAAACTACGTAAAAGTTCCCTTTCATAAAATGCAATAAACAATTTAATAAAAGAATTATAACACCTGTTAGTGTTTTTATTGACTTTTTAAAGTTTAGTTTGCCTTTGAAGTTTAGGGGCGTATACCGTAAAAAAACGTTATCATGACCGTCACCGTACTTCTGTTACCCATAGTACAACAGTGAACTTTAGTTTAAAATATGCGAACACTAGCTAATAAATATCTATAGTTAATTTTTATAACGAGATAAGTATGCACTGTCAACCTGGATGATGCATATTCGTCTTCTCAAGCCGACATTTCGGAGGCGACTTGTAGTAGCGGTTGTTTCCGTTCACGGACCGCACTCTAGCTTAACATCAGACGGAATGTTGTAATAAATTTTATTGTAATAAAAATACAATAAATTTTTTTTTTTTACAAAACCGAATAAATGAAAAAAATATTTCAGCATCTGTTTCAGGATTAATATAAGGTATATCTAAATAGATGTAGGTACCTACTGATAATATGTATCGGTGTAAAAAGAACGAAAATTAAGAATTTTAAACATAAAAGAAAGCTTCTTCCGAAAAATAACAATATAATTAGGAAAATAAAAAATATTTTATGCCAAGAATATTTAAAAAGTTTCTTTACGTACATATATTTCTTAACGTACAAAGCCAACGGCGTATTTAAAGTTTAAAGGATTTATTTATGAGAATATTTCCTACAATGTTCTACATTTCGTTGGCATTGTGACAGGTTACATATTAATTACGGAAAACAAAGCTTATTTTAGCTTAAACCTCCTTTTTCCTTAAAAAAAAACTAGCTTGTTTACAAGCGACGTGTGTTATTTGTTAAAAAAATTCTGCTTTAGATTAGAAATATTCTTATAGGTGGTATATCTTGTAAAGAATTTCAGAAACATATTCCAATACAAACATGCCAATATACAATACAAACACATTGATTTTTTTTTTCATTTCTCTTACCCTTTATTACATAGTTTCATTTCTTTTGATCTGTGTTGATACTCGTATACTATACAGACTGTCCTAAAAATCAACGTCAAGCCGAAATCGGGTGGTGGGCCAAAGGATAACAGCTATGAGAAAAATGTTTTAAAAAATCCAAATAGTGTATATAGGTATTTAAAAAACTCTATAATTAAATACTTAATGATCTTTACTTTTCTTGATGTATCCTTAAATCTTAATTTTAAAAAGACACCACCTACGGGATTTTTTTTTTAAATGTTTCTCTCATAGTTGTTATCCCTTGACCCGATTTCGGCTTGACGTTGATTTTTAGGACACACTGTATACATTTTATTACAAATCAAACATGGCGTATTTATTACACAGAGTTATTATGGGGCTTGGTTATTGTAAATATAGAGTACATGTGCTGTACACAGACCTTCAACTCTTGTACAATTGCGCAGTAATTTTAATGATTTCTTAATATGCAGAGGCAACCTACTGTAGATAAGACATTCTATTTAAATATTTTGTGTAGTAGGTACGGTAGTAAGAAAAATATAGAACAATAAAGTAATGCAGTATAAAAAAACTACTATGAAATGTTTCTAATTATAATAAATTGAATAATATTATTAAACTCACCAAGGTTTTTCTCTATTAGGTTAGCATGGAAAAATATTCATAATTAATTAATATTTCGAAATCTAACTAAGCACTAGGTATTCTAGGTAACTAACTAATCTAGGTATTAGATGGTGAGTGTGTCAATTAATTAAAATAGTGAATTATGTGTTTTGTGATATAAATTACTTTTTATAATCTCTAAGAATTTCATATGAGCGTAAACTTAACTAAATTGCGAAATAACTACAAAAATATATTAAATAATTATTGAATTATGATAAAAATTTAACAGAAACAGCATGCTGATGAAATATATTTAAAAAAAGAATAGAAGAATTTCGATACGGTCATATGAAGCCCCAAGGGCTGTGTACCTCAGTAGCTAAAGCATTTTTTTTCTATTTAATTTTCGTCATAATTTAATAATAAAAAATGGTATCATTTTAGTATTGGAAAAATTAATTTAAAAAATATATCGAATTGGTGAATATACTTATTTAATTTACTAAAATCATTAGCTGTATGTTTTAAAAAACAATTACAAATTTCAAATCGTCTAAAAATAATTTACTTTCTACGTGTGGGTAGAGAAAGAACTTTTTTTTTATCGAGTATTTTTCTGTAATCACTCTACGGAAATAAAATATAGAGCACGAGCCAATGATCCGTAGTTCAGTCACTTCTTACTATTTTTGCTCGGCCAAATTGAACAGAACACGCGTCGAGAGCAATCAATCACATTATTTTGCAATCTATAGTTTCATTGCTTCAATCAAAATCTCATGATTGAAAATATTTCTTTTTGATCGGTACTACGTCTGCTGGACAGACGGTAGGTCGACAGAACACTCCGTCTTTATACCCAAGACTAGATTTTGTGGCGCGCTTTGCGAGCGCTGGGATAGTTTTGTGGGTAGTTTTAAAAATACAATAATTAAAAAAAAAGTGTCGATATCAAAATTAAAGGGCATTTCCTACAACTTTTGTTCCAGCACTTCGGCCCTATCTCGGCCGGAGATAACGCATTCCGGAACCGAACGGAACGGACTTTCGGAACATGTTGAAGACCAAAAAGAATCACCCCTCTAACCCCCTTGCAAGTGCTTCATAATTGATGTCAATCAGTGAGTCAGCGGTAATCGAGCTTTCTATAATTATCTGGTTCTCTATCTATGGTTATCTGTTTTGAATTATTTTCCTAAACTTGTGTTTCTTCGAGTGTTAATGTGTAATAATGGTAGATTATTAACCATTAAGTGTTCGTGAATGTGCGTGAGTGTGGGCAAACAATTCAAAAGAAGGGAACCTGTGTTCTCATGTTCCCTCTAAAACTCCGTAGGAAGTTTTAGTAAAGATTCTACCATTTTACTGGAGCAATTTTTGACTTGACTGAGACTTGACCTGACTGTTTAGTGTGATGAATGAATGACTCGTGATGCACAATATTAATTTCATGCAAAAAATATTTCCTTTGACACTGGCAAATTGTTATAAAACTAAAAATAAAAAA
Source organism: Tinea pellionella (assembly GCA_948150575.1). Taxonomy (NCBI): domain Eukaryota; kingdom Metazoa; phylum Arthropoda; class Insecta; order Lepidoptera; family Tineidae; genus Tinea; species Tinea pellionella. Next base: position 6,882,283 of record OX411258.1, read on the forward strand.
ATATGGATTTCATGGATAGTGGGTCCGCTCTCTACCGCCCATGGAGATAAAATTACTTCAATCGCCTCCATTATGCCGGTTTGAGAAGACGAATCATTTAGTTTGACAGTTGACTTGTTTTAAATATACGAGTAGGTTTTTTTAAATTTTTTAAATCCCTCTTACTTCCGAGACGCCATTAGGTTTGAATCGACCTATACGTGTTTATTTTTGTACAACATTTGTAAGTAGAAACGCACAATTTATAAACCATTAAGTAAACAACATTAAATACAAAATTAAGCGCAAATCATTTATTATTATTCACGAAAGCACTCTCCTATTTTATTGACATATAAATTTATTGTTTCCATCAAACAAGAGTGGAAATTAACAGCTCACTACCTACAAAGCGACAAACAAAACAACTTTAATAGTCCTTTATTACTACTGAAATAGGTTAATAGCCATGCATTTTAATAATCTATGTATTTGATTTTTTTAACGGAAACAACTGCTACTACAGACAAATTTCTACAGGCAGTAGTCGCCTCTGCTATGCCGGCCTGAGGAGACGAATTCATTCATCTATCTAGATTGACAACATTACCCTCGTTTAATGAGATATAATTAGGAATTCCCTTTATCTGTGTGGTTAAAAGAAGTTATCAAAAACAAAACAACAAATAAGAGAGTTTTGGTGAACATCTGAAGTTTATAGGTTATCAGTTTTAAATTGTTTTCTCAGCCTTATCTCTTACAATACCAAAAATATATTTATGAGCAAATAATTTTATTTTTATTTCAGCGTGTCATGTGACCGCAATACGCTTGATATTCGCAGGTAGCAGTCGCCTCCGCTATGCCGGCTCAGTGAGATGCCTCTTCACACTGTAAGATTTATAGGTAGAACGGAAAATATCGCTGAATGATGATATTTTAGATTATAACTGCGTCATTTGCGTGAATATTGAACAACCAAATCGTAAAATATGTATTAAAGCAATTCGAACAATTTAATATTTCTTCTATAACATTTTATGAGATGGTTAAACATAATACATTGATGGCTCTATTTTTAGTATTGTTTATTCATGTTTATTTTATTTATAACAGCATTCTGATGTATTACAAAATTCCGGTCTATACAACAAAAGTACTAAAGGAAAATGTACCTTATATCGATGTGGTAAGGCACACTATACACACTAATAACACAAAGCTCTAGGATAGTAACCATTTGGCTTGGTTAAAAAATATTCGTCAACAAACAACCAAGACCTATTCAAAACGTGCAATACATATTTGTCAATGTTAAACAAGCAATGTACGTTAACAAAGTTGACTAGTTTAATTTTAACAAAGTCACTTCATAACTTGCTTATTTGTAGACGTTACGTTTTCTCTGTTAAAATCTAAATCAACACAAAGTTTGTTCGCCTTGGCTATGACACGGCATCTGTCAAAACATTTTATTAATTTATTGTAGGTATATCTACCCTAGCAAAGAAATATTTAGCGCTAATTTCAAACTAATTTATTAACTTAATAAAACATATATTATACTTTTATAGATCGATTAGAAGTAATAATTTTCACACACTATGTCGTGTTAACCCTAAAAATAGTATTCATGTATCAGAACTGAAACAAGGCGCATTTTTTCATGACTCGATCCAATTATTACCAATATAATAATTTAACAAATTAAATTATCACGTAAATTCACACTTTTGTTTTCCTTGTCTACATTTATGTATGGGTCTTTGTGTACATTAATACTAAATGTCTCATTTAAAGACACTGAAAGAAGTATGTACATAATATTTTGAGCGGCCGTGGTCTAGCGGTAAGACGCGTGAACTCACGATCAATGAGACCCGTGTTCGAACCTCGCTAAAGACCGGTACCAATGTAACTTTGTTATATGTACTTTGGTCGCTCAGTGCTCAGGTCACTATTAAAGAGTGGTAGGCAGACTGATGATGGTTATTTGTCCAGTCTGTCGTCCTGGGGCAGTACCACCACTTTCGAATGTAACACCCGTGATGAGACCTTGTCGCGTTTCGGGGATAGTTTGAAAGTAGCCAGGTATAAGAGAGGAGTGTGCACTGTCAATCTAGATGGTACATTGCCGTCTCCTCAAGCCGGCATAGTGGAGGCGACTGCAGCCCGTAGAGATTTTTCTGTGGTAGCAGTTGTTTCTATTCATGGACCGCACTCTAGCTTTACATCAGGTGGAGTGTTGTCACATGTCGAGCTACAATAAATAAAAAAAAAAAAAAAATTAAAGTCTCAGCTGAAGCGGTACTTAAGCTTGTTAAACAAGAATATTTTTAATACTAAAGTCCAATTGCACCATATAATTTAACGATTACCTTTACGTTAAAGTAATAGTTAAAATTAAAATTGGGTGACTTCAAAAAACTTGTCATTTTTGGCGATTACTTTAACGCTAACCGTAACCAGCGAATTTTGGCTGGTCAACATTAAAGTAATAGTTAAACCAATGTCACTATCGTAAAGTGTATGAAAAGAAGGCAAATATGTTTTTCTATTATTTTTTCGAGAATGTACTCCTCGTTACATCAGTCGCCTGTTTATCGACAACGTTATAAAACACGATGGTGCAACGCGTGTGGAGTAAAGGTGACCGTTGAAGTTACCCTAACATGTAATAGTCAAAGTAACTTTAATGGGCCTTTTGGTGCAACAGGACCTTAAAATCAAATCCCGAATCTCTCAAATTCGACCGGTACCAAAAAACAAATATATAAAAAACCAATGTTATTTAACAAATATAAAAAATCAGTTCCAAATATAATATTTATTTTTATTTATCGTTTTTGTATTATCGGCAGCTTTTATTTTTAAATAAAAAGTAAATTATTAACAAGCACGGCTTTAGTTTAAAAAGCAAGGAAATTCAATTACATCATGCCGCCTGAAAGTCTAGGGTTTACGTCATAGTCTACAAACTAGACTCAAATATTGATTAGCCTGCGTCATTTTTATAGCATTACCTTGGATGTGTCCTTAGTATTTTAAACTACCTACCATAAACCATAGAAACTATAGACAAACTAGCTAAAAGTAGCGTAAAAATGTTTTAAATCGGTTTCACAAAAAAAGCTCTCATTAACCGGGTCGCCTAACGCATTTTTTTAAGTAACTTATTTAGCTAGACTATAATCTACGCTCAGATAAGTAATAGAAAATTTTGGTCTGAGTATCTAAATCTCATTAAGTTCCGTTTGAACGTGATTGGGTGACAAACAAACATACTTTCACATTTGTTATAGTATAGAATAAATATACACAACTAAATGTTATTACTACCTACATTATCATGATAACTGAAACATAATAATTATTATTATTATCACAAAAATAATAATAAAAAATACTTGTGAAATGGCGGTGCGGAATCCTAGTCAAGGCTTCAATATTCATCATGTTGCATCAGATTAATTGTATGAAACTGCAAATTGCAAAAGTTTACTAATTAATGTAAAATGTTTGCAGTTCACGTCATTGATGAAGCATCATGAATCATGATATCATATTTTATGTGGCGCAGGAAAATTTTTCAAAAATATTCATGACATTGTGATTCATGTTACGTAACACGTAAATATTCCAAGTGACAAATAAGGTGACGGGGAGGAGGAATCGAACGCTGATGGAAAATTTTATGATCCGGAAGGAGTTAGGCTGGTTACATATTCACGCTGACCGCCAGCGCGCGAGATATGGGCTTTTAATTTTTTTGTATCGTTTTAAAGCGAAATTTGTCAACCTACGATGACAGCCCGCACTGCCATGCCGGCAAAGCGTTGTTAATAAATTGAACTAGAGTAAGAACTTGCATCGCGACTGTCTGTCTCTCGATAGATAGTAAGTATTACGTTTCTTGGTCCGAGGCGGTGAACCGCGCGATTTTAAACTCGTTTTACAGCCACGTAAATAAACAACGCGGGTAACAAGCACGCGTTTAAGACCCGCACGTCATGGCATAGCGATCAGCATCGTGACTACGCAACCAGCCTTATAGGTTCATGTTAATTCAATCAGGATTTTTAGTGTTAGGTTATGATAAATGGTAGATGATGTTTTTCTGTCTCTAAATTCTAAATCATACTTATTTATTTTTTAACCCCTCAATATTGTGTAAATAAGTTACACAATGGCAAATTATCCTTTAGAATTTCTTTAATATTAAACATATAAATATCGCATAAAAACTAGACCCATTATCCCGCGCATTTTTCCGATATTTACAGTATATTGCAAATTAATTTATATTAAATCTCTAAATTCTTTCCTTTTTTTATTGTTTACTATGTTTATATACTAAGTACAAATAATGTAATTTAAACTGTTTGTTTTTAAAATATATAAATCTTAAGATTTTTTTTTCAGAAAATTATTTTTATTTGCTTTTGCTTGCATGTATAAATTATTATTATTTATTAATAAAAAAAATTCGAATGATATTTTTAAATTTTAATAAAATTTGTATATTATTTTGGAATAGGATAACGAACCTAGTTTTAAAAAAAATATTATTTTAAATATATATATTTTAATTATTATATAATTTATAAGTCACTCAATTGTGAAATAATTTATTTATGTAATATGTAGGTAACTATTTAATAAACTAAAGTATCAAATATTATTTTAATAATCAAATTATATCCGAGAAGACCAAAACAAAACCAAAATAGATCTCTAATGTTTCCTTGTTTTTTTGTTTTTGAAGTTAAGGTTTAGAAAAAACTAAATATACTTAATTAAAATTAAATATAATAAACTAAAATTAATGTGACTAGATGCTATGCAAAAAAAAAATTAAAAATAAATCCAACTTTAGAATTTAGAGATAAATAAATTAATGAAAATTGAGAAAAATTGAAATGCAAATATTATTTTTAAAAAAAAACCTACCTGAATCTTGATCATTTTTTTCAATAGACCCCATTATTAAAAAAAATATCACAAAATAAAACTTTTTTTGGACACTTCTACACTCTTCAAAAGTTCAGATCAATATGGCTCTTCTATAAGATTTGATAATTGGAAAAACACTGATTTATTATTCAGCTCGTGACAATCGATACGAGTTTCAGACCAAAAATGAACAATGTTACCGTGTAACTGGTGCGAATTTTATAATAGATACCAAAATTTATATTGTCAATAAAAACAAGGACATAATTGAAGTAGGGTTGGCACAATTTTATTATAAATGCGGGTTCATTATCTTTATATTTATAAAAAGAATATTTGCTTCTTTGTCAGAATTAACTAACTGTTTTTTTTATTTTATTTTTTTGCGACAAATAGCCATTGTGTTAGACAAGGTTTAGGGTTTTCTTTTTTCAATAATGTGTAGAAAACCGCGGGACACAATTAAGGGAACAGAAATAACGCACTAGTGGAGTAACACTAGTTTATCGATTTAAAAAAAGTCATACAAAATAAATTCATCGATGCAATAAAAGAATTCAATTAAGTTAGATGCAGGCAATTCTTTATTATTGTATTTTACATTTAAACATTATTATATATTTAAACATATATTAGAGCGGCCGTGGTCTAGCGGTGAGACGCGTGAACTCACGATCAATGAGACCCGTGTTCGAACCTCGCTAATTCTGACCGGTACCAATCTAACTTTGTTATATGTACTTTGGTCGCTCAGTGTCTATAGGCACTATTAAAGAGTGTTAGGCAGACTGATGATGGTTATTTGTCCAGTCTGCCGTCCTGGGGTAGTACCACCACTTTCGAATGTAACACCCGTGAAGTGACCTTGTCGCGTGTTTCGGGAATAGTTTGAAAGTAGCCAGGTATAACGAGAGGAGTGTGCACTGTCAATCTAAGATGGTACATGCTCGTCTCCTCAAGCCGGCATAGTGGAGGCGACTGCTGCCCGCACAGGTTTCTCTGTAGTAGCAGTTGATTCCATTCATGGACCGCACTCTAGCTTTACATCAGGTGGAGTGTTGTCATACAATTTAAAAAAATAATAATTAGGATTAGGGCTTGTGTCACCATTGTGTTTTGCTGAAAAAAAGAACCGTAGCTTACGTTATAATGCCAGTGTTAACCGTTTACAAATAGATAAATTGTGTAAAGTTAAATGAGTTTTATGTGACGTATTTTTAGGTATAAATCGAAAATAAAAATTATTATGAAAATGTCTCAGAAATAAGTGAGAACCCTAAGACCAGGAAGTTAACCTTGAAAAAATTATCTTTTGTGAAAACAATTCTGATTAGCTAATTTTGGATGAGACAGAAGCTTATCGCTGTTTATTTTGGCTATAACGTAAACTATCACCTTATTATGCTCTGTCGCGATTAATTAATTGCGACGAAATAATCCTTATTTACATACAAAAAATACAGGGTGTTAACTTAGATTAAAACTAGTTTTTTTTTTGTGGTGCGCTTCTCGAGTGCTAGAATAGTTTTATGGGAAGTTTTTTCTGATAATTTTGAAAAAGTGTCGATTTCGAAATTAGAGGGCATGTCCTACAACCTTTTTTCAGCCCTATCTTGTTCAATTCCGGAACCGGACGGAACGGACTTCCGGAACATGTATTTTACCTGAGATCGCATCGGCCCCTTCTGTACGTATTAAAAAGAATCATCTCTTTGACCTTTTTTTTTTTATTGTTGCTCGGCATGTGACAACACTCCGCCTGATGTAAAGCTAGAGTGCGGTCCATGAATGGAAACAACTGCTACTACAGAGAAACCTGTGCGGGTAGCAGTCGCCTCCACTATGCCGGCTTGAGGAGACGAGCATTATGCCGAGCTACAATAATATTGTAAAAATAATAACAATAACTTTGTGTAATGAAAAAAAAATGGGATTCGAACTCACAACCACGAACGTACATAACATCCAATCATATAAATGACGTAACATTTATTTCAAAATAGTGTTGTAATTACATCATACACAGTTGTAGTTCTGTACGATTCATTTCCTGTGATTTTATGATACGGTTGTATATTTAAATGATGGGTCACGGGCTCAGTGAGGTCAAAAGGATTAGATCCTTAGATATAATTCCAGGAATTGTTCTATTTAATATGGCTTACATCATTTCATCTGTTTTTTTTGTTGTCATATTGCAGCTCGGCATATGACAAAAGTCCGCCTGATGTTAAGCTAGAGTTAAGCAGTTTATGAACGGATACAACTGAAACTACATTGATATTTCCTACAGACATCATTCGCCTCCGTTATGCTGGCTTGAAGAGACGAATATACACCCTTGAAGTTGACAATACATCGCGAAACGAGACTAGGTTCTTCGTTAGTCTGTAATAGTGCACGACGACAGATTATGCTAATAACCATCAGTATTTTGGAAGTAGCCAAGTATAAGGAGTGTGCACTGTCAATCTAGATGGTCCATTCATCTGCCTGAATGGTAGACTGGGCTAATAAATATATGGGCATTGAGCAACGAAAGTACTTTTTTTTTATTGTACGAGTAGCTTGGCATGTGACAACACTCCGCCTGATGTAAAGCTAGAGTGCGGTCCATGAATGAAAACAACTGCTACTACAGAGAAATCTCTATCAGCTGCAGTCGCCTCCACTATGCCGGCTTGAGGAGACGAGCATGTACCATCTAGATTGACAGTGTACACACCTCTCGTTATGCCTGGCTACTTTCAAACTATTTCCGAAACGCGACAAGGTCACTTCACTTGGTGGTGGTACTGCCCCAGGACGGCAGAATACCTATCACACCTATCATTAGTTTGCCTACCACTCTTTAATAGTGTCTATAGGCATTGACAACGAAAGTACATATAACGTAGTTACATTGGTAATGAGATTTGAATACTGGTCTCGTCGATCGAGCTCGTATTAATTATTATATCGTATTCTATTTATACATACAGTTAAATATAACATAGATAATTACTTAATAAACTTAATTGATTAGCCTTGATTTTGTCTCATTGTATGTACTTAGAACAAAGAATTATAACGTTTTTTAAGATAACTAACCAACATATAGATATGTAAAACGTGAGATTATTTGTGTTTTTATAACAGGTATGTTGTAAATAATTTTTTTTTTGTTATCAAAATATGCATGGTATCCAGAAGAGAAGATAATTTAGGCAAATGGCCCGTATAACAAAAACATTTATTTTAATCACTTTTCATTTCTTCTAGTTTTTTTTTTCATAGCGATCAAAACTAACAGCAATGAATTTTTTTTTTTTTAATTATTTTTATAAAGAAATCTAAATCTATACGTTTAAAGAGAGGTAGGCAGACTGATGATGCTTATTTAAGCCAGTCTACTGTCCCCGGGCAGTATCACCACTTTCGAATGTAACCGTAAAGTGACCTTATCGAGATTTGGAAGTAGCCAGGTATAAGTGTGCACTGACAATCTGGTTAGTGCAGTCTCAAGCCGGCATCAAGGAAGCGCTCACTGCCTGTAGAATTTTATATATATTTTTTTTAGAATAGAATATCTTTTATTTGTCAGAAAGTACAGATGTTTTTAGATATGTACAGGGTGAGGTGACAAAAGGGAAATCAGCTCAGCATGTGCTCTGGCAAATGTCAGAGCGCTGATTTTCAGCTGACACCGCAGGAAGTGGCAAAGGGGCAGTGATAGGGAAGAAGTGTAATAAAATAGTTATGGAAAGTAGTTTGTACTGGAACGATAAAATGCATAAATATAAAAGAATATGGAAGAAACAAAATATTTGTTGTAGTTGTTTCCGTTCATGGACCGCACTCTAGCTCACTATTAGGCCGAATGCGTCAGTTACTATAAAAAAAAGGAGGAGCAAAAATAAAAGCAATATACATAAAAGATTAGAGTACAAATTAATGTCGAAATGCCTCTGTGGACAATGGGTGTTATTTTATCAGATTTAAAAGGAATTTTAAACGTTTTTAACAAATTGTGAAGTTAGCCTTCTCGCTTATGTCATCGCTAAAAGAAAACTGACTTTTTATCTATCTATCACCTCACTATTTAAATATTGTTAGAAGCCACTGCCTAATTGATGAAAAAAGAAAAAGATGGCAACATAGAAACGCTATATAAGAGGGTACATAGACGAGGCTCGCCCTCTTTGCGGCGTGGCTCTCGGACTGAAAACATCGTGTCGTGGTGATATCGTTTATTTTACCACGTGTACATTATTGTTCAAAGAATTCTTATTTGTTTATTAGTAAAATTAAATGTGAATTTAATCTAATTGGTTGTTGATTAATTTTAAAAAACTACAAACCGCTTCTGATTCCTAACATCAGAAGTGGGATGACACGTGGCCTTGTTAACACGTTTAGCTACATCCTGATCATTAATAATTAAGAATTCAATGAACAAAAGGGAACACTTCTAACTATTGCATTTTTATTTTGTTGTTTTGCGTTTCAAACTGACTTCAAGTTTAATTTTTGTTAAACTTGTTGGTTTTGTGTTCAATACTGTGTAAATAACTGCGTATAGGTTATGTTTCGTTAATTTGTAATGTCGGGTGATCGTAAGTGTCGTTGACCTCGGAACAAATTTAGTAGATCTCGTCTAAAATCGCATTACGATAGGCGTGATAGGCGGATATAAGCGGCGTCGCGCTTTCGGGATAGATCTACAATCGGTGCTTAAATCTAGCTGGCATTCACGACACCCTGAACGGGACAGTTGACATACAACTCAATATGCATCTATGTTGCCACGTAGATCGAGATTTCATTCAGTTATAAGCCTAGTACTCTGCCGCGGAATACTTTAGACAAGATTTTGACACGTTTAAACGCGTTGGAAGCGGGTAGAAGTGACATGAGGTACGTGCCTTCTGCTTGTCAGTCTAAAATTGACAGCGTAGCGACTGCTCGAGCATTGGTAGATGATGCCATTGGTTCATTTAATTAGACCACGTGCTATTGTATTTCAAATTTCGAACTGTAGCTTTACGACATAAACATATGGTGTACGGATGTAGATCGCGCAAGATTATTAAACTGTTGGAATGACGATAAATGTTAGGTTAGCTGTAGGTTCGCGTGTAGGTTGCTGCTTGAAGGGTGATGCCAAAGTATGGCTCAACGAGTGGGTTTCCGACGATAGCGTTTGGTTGAAATTTTAAACGCGATTATGCCAATATACTGTTTGAAGCGATGAATGCTTCGTCAGATAGTTGTGAGACGTGCACTGAGTGTGCTGGGCGTGCCACATTGCGATTGCGTGTGGTTGGTGGTCTCAATGATGAGTTAATGATATTGGTTGTTATTCGTGGTATAACTGATTCGCTTCGGTATAGCAGATTCGATCGTCGGCGACAGTCTAATTTAACTGTGACAGACATAGTTCCTTTTTGTCTATGTGTGTAGAGTCACATCGTTCACACATACACACACACACATAGTCACAATTCACATACGTAAAAAGACACATTCCACGTCAGCAATAATAAAAGCGGTCGCAAAAGTTTTTGTTGTAGGTACCTACTAAGCTACAATGATTAGACATGTAGTGACGTGTTAGTTATCATCGACAGTTAAACAAAATTTTTATACTAGTCAGGTCAATCAGAGTGAACAGTTCTAATGTAGTATTTTTATCTAAACGGGATAAACGCGTGTGGAAGCCTGCTGTAATTAAACAGCAGTTAGGCACAAGAATGTATTTCGTATATTTGCCAGAAATGAAAATTGATGTAAGAAAACATGTCGATCAGTTGTTGGCATATATTGCCAATGACTTCCCAACGTTACAAGACGACATTACGCCACTGAAGGGTGGGAGTATAGTCATCCGCCTAAAACAGGGATTCTGTCGAATGATATGGAGGAGAGTGATGGTGCAGAGCGTGAGGAGATACCTTCTGCCACGGCCGACACGACTTTAAGCGGTCGAAGGTATCCTTTACGCTCTACGAGGAATTTAAATATGTTTGAGTTATTTGTGGAGGAAATGATGTTCTAGTACTGTTGCGTTGCGTCGCAACTGTTGTTTTGATGCAGCGAATTCAAAACTATGGCTGGTTCAATATTGTGCGTACTGAAATGGTATTCGGCGATGGTGCTCGACTTATTTTAATTGCGAGATTAATTTTGTATTCCTTGATTACTTTTACAATTATGCGAACATGAAGAGGGTAAGGATGTGAATGTGAACGAAGAGGTAGGTGACCGAATGTACTGAACGACTGAACAACTGAGCTAGTCGGTCACCACTCATCATAGATGTGCTACAAGCCTATAGCACGAATATTTTCCATTTGTTAATTATTTACTGCTCAAAGTTACATTTAAAAAAAAGAGAATGTCTGTTTGGTATACGTGTGTCACAATAAATGGTTTTATCAAAAGTTACATGTTTTAAATTTAGAATTTGCTAAAGAGAGGTTACAATTTTGAATATTGAACGAATTGATAGGTTACCGAATGTATTGAACGGTGACTGAACGAGTCAGTCAGTTAACCATAGACTGGGACAAAATTCTATAAATCTGTAGTGGTCATAAAGCGTTTATTTATTGTTCGAACAAGCGTGGAAAATCGCGATATAGTGACGGCTGTCATTTAGGGTTTCTTTCTTCTTGTTTTATATGGCGTTATAACAATTTGCCAGTGTCAGAGTAGATGTTTTTGCATCAAGTTAATAACATTGTGCATCACGAGTCATTCATTCATCACACCAAACAGTCAGGTCGAGTCTCAGTCATGTCAAAGGTTGTTCCGGTAAAGTGATGGAATCATTGCTGAAACTTCCTACGGAGTTTTGGAGGGAAAATGGAAACAGAGATTCTCTTCTTTTGAATTGTTTGCCCACACTCACACACGTTCACGAACACGTAATGGTTATTAATCCACCATTATTACACATTAACACTCGAAGAAACATAAGTTTATGAAAATAATTCAAAACAGATAACATGACGTCTCAAGGTGGCCGCCAAAACTCATTTAGGGTTTTCCGGGTGACGTTTTATGTGATAGAAATGCGCTTAATGTTTTATCGATCTTTACCGAAATATTGAGATATTCGTCATGTTAATTAAAATCAACTCTTATTACACTGATAGGTATCAGTGACAATGAGGTAATCGTTAGAGGTAACTGTGAGATTTAGTTGGGTTTCACCATGAAGACATACTAGAGGTGCAAATCTCATACATGAAAAATGCGTAAGCGGCTTCAATCGATTTGACAGTGTTGGCGTCGGGTCAGGTGCTGGCCGACGGAGAACCTAAAGGTGACTGGGGTCATCTTTTCTCTCGCTTCACATTGGGAGCGTTGTTGTGTGTCTAGTTGTAAATATCAATGGGTTTCACTGTATAACATATTCGTACGTGCGTACGAAGGAAAAAAAGATTACTGCGTTCGTTTTCTGAGAGCCACGATTAGGTAGGTGTAGGGTTAGTTAGGACGGAAAAATTCGACAATGTAAACATTTCTTTCTCCAGTAACGATCTTAATAGATTTAGGGTGCTAGTCTACATAGTCCCTACACATTCGCGTTCACACTTATTGTGTTTCACAAACATATTTATTTTGGGATGAATAAAGTTAAACATGTATGTTGCGCTGTTAATGATGATGTCTATTGTTGAAGGCATTGAATTGTGTAATGTTGTCTTGGGACACTGATAGTTGCATGATTTTCTACCTACAGAGATTGAATATTTATGCAAGGTCAGGTTAGACCGAGCCTGAGTAAGGAAGAGGCATTGTTAATGCACCAATTGAAACGGATAGAAAATGTCTAATCCTAGTTGTTATCCTGTTACTTCAGGATTTATATTAGATGTTACGCCCCGATATCGCCATACACACCTCATTATTGCATACACAGCTCACATTCGAATGACAAAACACCTTTCTAGACCATACATGCTGACACGTCTTAGGTTAGGTCCCCTCCAATCATAAATCTCTTAATAATTGTTGATGCACTTGACGGCACATAGAGTAATCAATTGTTCGCATACTCAATGTTTTCAAATATATTCACCTCACTAATTCAATGCAACGCCGGAAGCTGATATTCGACGCTATGATTGGTCGACCGAACTATGTCTCGATTGCTTTAAATGACACTAGAGGGCGTTGTGAGAATACTTTCTTGACGAGTTTAGTGAGACATTATTGATGTGATCATGATCAGAGCATTCGGTGAAATGTTGTTTTTATTATCTAAGCTATCACATCAAATAATTCACTCACATTTATAAAACTTTGTTACTACCGACCGTGCATATTTGCCATAAAGTTGTCGCTATAAAATTTACTATTAGTACTGGAAAAACGAGGCAATGACTCTCAACTACAAACGAGTGAGAAACAGACGTGGAGGAAAGAGACATAGAGCTCACTTAGCGGGCATAGGGGATAATGAATACTAGGTGCCTCATCCTCTATGGCGGAGTATTCATTTTGAGTCATGAGACTGATCGGAGTGGTCGGCAATAAATTGATTTCATATATTTGTTGATTTTATTACAGAACTTGTTGTCTCCATTGTTTGGGACTTGTTAATCGGATGCGACTACGCCTGTAGAAATACAATCACGAGGTTGGGTGCAAGTTGAACAAGCGCTAGTGATGTGTTGGACAAGAATTGAGAGCACCAATTGGATTGTTTGTTGTGGTTAGGCATGAAAATTCAATAGTAATGATTTTGTTTTGCTAAAGGTGAACGAAGTGATGGAGATTGTACTTGGAGAGCGACACACACATGAAGTTGCTGAGTGGGTCTAATTGGAAGACTACATACTCAGGCTGCCGCCGCGCACATGGCGCTTTGGCGAGGGGAGTGGTGTGTGCAACATTTTGAAGATGGAGGCTTTTTGAAAAAGCTGCAGAAACCAGTTTTGGGACTAAACCCATTGTGTGTTTTTAACTCATTTCTAGTCCCAAGGAATGGGTTGGGAACTCACGCTTTTGGGTCATGTCTTGCAGACAGGGATTTAACCTGTAGTGTACTATCGGGCTGCGGTCCATGTGCAGATGAATTTTGAATTTTGTATCTTTCCCTTAGGCTGCGGTCTATTCATTTTGAAAGTGGGTTTGAGATTCATAGACAAATTATTTTGGTTATGAATTTCAGGTTCATGTCCTGTCCTGTGATGATGTAAGATCTTGACGTATGAGTCACTATGAATGAAGGTTAACTTAGTAAGTTCTGGGTTAACTGCTATTGGTTGAACTGTCTGAAAGGCTTCTTGATTGCGTGATGAGTATGAACTCGTTGAGAACTAACCCTTTCAGCTGACAATGAGGACTTCCGCGGAAGTTCCGACTGAAGACGCACCGGAGGAGTACCTGCCTGGTGGAAATTGGAGATCTACCGAGCGTGGCGACCGAGGACGGCGCTACGTCAGGAGAGGCCGTGTTAGAAGCCACTGCCTAATTGATGAAAAAAGAAAAAGATGGCAACATAGAAACGCTATATAAGAGGGTACATAGACGAGGCTCGCCCTCTTTGCGGCGTGGCTCTCGGACTGAAAACATCGTGTCGTGGTGATATCGTTTATTTTACCACGTGTACATTATTGTTCAAAGAATTCTTATTTGTTTATTAGTAAAATTAAATGTGAATTTAATCTAATTGGTTGTTGATTAATTTTAAAAAACTACAAACCGCTTCTGATTCCTAACAATATATTAAATATTTACATCAAAATCCGTATTAATTTTAAAGTATTATCATTTTCCACGAAGCTTTGTGGGCAAACAATCCAATAGAAGAGACACACTCACGCACATTCACGAACACTTAATAGTTAATAATCAACTATTATTACACATTTACAAATGCTTCTGTTCTGTCGGAATTGGGCATTGAAAATCAACCGCGACTGTCATCGCTTTGCCTGCGCCGCATCCTGAAGTACTTCGGCCACATAGCGCGCAAGGATGGCGACAATCTGGAGAGGCTTGTGGTGACAGGGAAGGTTGATGGCAGAAGACCGCGCGGTAGAAGCCCAAGCCGCTGGACAGACCAGGTTTCCATTTGTCTGGAGATGCCGGTCCATAAAGCTCTCCATCAGGCAAGCAGTCGCAGCCGATGGAGACATCTAATTGAGCGAGCCACTAGGAATCACGATCCTCAACAATGAGGGACCGACGAGGAGAGAGAGATTACACATTTAACACTTGAAGAATACACAAGTTTAGGAAAATAATTCAGATAACCTAATGTCTCAAGATTGCCGCCAAAACACTAACATTAACTTGATGTAAATAAACTTGACACTGGCAAATTGACAAAATGTCATACCAGTGGCGTAGCGAGGGAGGAGCAAGGGGGGCACCATGGCCCGGGCGCTACTCACAAAGGGGCGCCAAATGGTCCGCAAAACAAAAAATTGCTGGATAATTTTTAGTTTTTATTATATTTGATATCTGGAGAATATATTTATTACTACTATACTTTATTTATTTATTAATTTGCGAGCGATCGAGCAGCCGTGGTCTAGCGGTAAGACGCGTGAACTCACGATCGATGAGACCCGTGTTCGAACCTCGCTAATTCTGACCAGTACTAATGTAACTTTGTTATATGTACTTTGGTCGCTCAGTAAGCACTATTAAAGAGTGGTAGGCAGACTGATGATGTTATTAGTCCAGTCTGCCGTCCTGGAGTGGTACCACCACTTTCGAATGTAACACCTGTGAAGTGACTCGCGTTTCGGGAATAGTTTGAAAGCAGCCAGGTATAACGAGAGGAGTGTGCACTGTCAATCTAGATGGTCTCGTCTCGTCAAGCCGGCATAGTGGAGGCGACTGCTGCCTGCACAGGTTTATCTGTAGTAGCAGTTGTTTCCATTCATGGACCGCACTCTAGCTTTACATCAGGCGGAGTGTTGTCACATGCCGAGCTACAATAATTTTTTTTTACATATTTCGAGGGGGTGGGGGCGCTAAAAAGGTATTGTGCCCCGGGCGTGAGTTAAGCTCGCTACGTCACTGAGCCATACAATACAATTTTCGTAATAAATATATTAATTAATAGTGGATTAAACATGTTACTTGACCTAATAACAGATAAAACCAGCAAACGACCTTGTATGAGCCAAAATTGCAAACCTAATGATCTCCGCGTAGCTTATTACTAAAAAATTGTATAATTTGATACTTAATTTATACCCTTATTATTTCCATTAGCATTTTTTTTATCAGTATTTAATATATTTTTAGGTATTACGATTTTTCCGCGAATTGTAAGTAGCTTGGTTTGATAATAAGCACAGTGGAGGTGTACGAACGCCGACGACGACTGAAGAAACAGACACATCGTCATTATTACATTGATATATGTAATATGATAACTAGATATGCAATAACGCTCCCGATGTGACGTGAGAAGAAAGATGGCCGCAGTCACTTTTTGGTTCTCTGTCATTTCGTATTTGATTTGTCAAACCGTTTGATGCCGACTACGCTTTTCTCATGTCCGATATTTGAGGTTTGTAGCTCTAGTATATATCTCTATGCATTATTATGAATAATTTTTTTTTTGTAATGTATAATATAAATATTTATATTTAAAAAAAGACAGCCAGAAAACTCAAGGATCTTTAAAATGTTTTGGTTTTTCGTTAGACCAAAATAAATTTTTATATGTAACACCAGTGAAGTGCCGTCGAATTTCAGACTTGGCTTGGACGAAGACGAGCGTAACAAGAAGAGATGGCCTATTCGCCTCCTCAAGCCGGTTTAATGGAAGCGACGACGGCCTGCAGACATTTCTGTGTGCATAACACCAGCAGCGCGGGATTTAGACTTCAGCGGCCCATAGGCAGAGCGTGTTGTGGAGGCCCTCAAATCGTTTGTGGTTAACTGTTGAAAGTTTCTATTAAGGTCAAGGTAGAGAAGAGAGCAACTAAATAAGTTAGCTAACACAAAATTTAAAACAAAACTCGATATTTTTTTTCTACTGAGCCTTTATCGATTTTTTTTGTGATGTGGCGATGGCCCATAGGCATCTGCCTATGCTTAAATCCGGCACTGAACACCAGGCTATAAAAAATCAAGTGAAATAAACTAAAACAATTCAAATGTCCCAATAAGCTGATAATAGGACTAAATTAATTCGACAGTCTTTATTGTCGTGTCCACAACAAAGGAATAATTTTTTATAACGTGCGAGTTCCGACCGCGTGAGAAGATGATGTCATCTCATCGATTACAGATTCCAACTAGACTTTGTTTCATATATATTTTTATACATAAACTTGTTTTTTTTTTTTAGTTTTTGGCGGTCATCTGGAGACTAGGTTATCTGTCTTGAATTATTTTCGAGTATTAATGTGTAATAATGCTGGAATATTAGATAACCACTTGGTGTTCTTAAACGTACCTACGTGAGTGTAGACAAACAATTCGGAAATAAGAGATCGTGCGTTTTAATTTTCCCTCCAAAAATTCGTAGGAAGTTTTAGTAAAGATTCAACCACTTTATTGAAGCTATTTTGGACTTGACTGGGACTCGACCTGACCGTTTAGCATTAAAAATAATAAACAATAATATTAACTTCATCCAAATGTTTGTTTTGACACTGGCAAGTTGTTATAATGCCATATTAAACTAAAATAAAAAAACTTGTTTTTATCATTAATGGGTATTTTATAGTTTTAGATGAGGTAGGTGTTTGGAATTCCTCCGTATGACGATTTTAGCGACTACATAGTTATTTAGTAAATTGTATTTCTCTCGTGTAACAAATAAATCTCTTTTTATTCAAATAGTACGTAAATATAAACAATAATAAATAATAATAAACGTAGTGGAATGTTATGAGTCAGCCTAAGCGGTTTGATTCGAGTGCGGGTGTACGGAACATGAGGTCATGGGCGAATTAGTGCCAGAGGTGGGGCGACGGAGATTAATACATCTACTATGTTTTCTATACAAGATGTAAAAAGACAGATGGGAATCCCATTAACCACCGATTCAGAGCGGCCGTGGTCTAGCGGTATGACGTGTAAACTCACAATCGATGAGACTAGTTTTCAAACCTCGCTAAATTCTTACCGGTACCAATGTAACTATGCAGTGCCGGATTCAAGCATAGGCAACATAGGCAGTCGCCTAAGGGCCGCCGCCACACCACAAAAAAATTAAATTAAATCGATAAAGGCTCAGTAGAAACAAAAAAATACTAAGTTTTGTTTTAAAAACTTATTTAGTTGCTCTCACCTTTACCCTGATCTTAATAGAAACTCAACAGTTAACCGCAAACGATTTGAGGGCCTCCACAACATGCTCCGAAGTTCATGCCGAAGTCTAAATGCGGCGCTGTAACTTTACCACAGTACCCATAGGCACTATTAAAGAGTGGTAGGCAGACTTATGATGGTTATTAGCCCAGTCTGCCGTCCTGGGGGTAGAAGCACCACTTTCGAATGTAACACCCGCGAAGTGTTCTTGTCGCGTTTCTTAATTGACTTTTTCTAAGTAGATACCTACAGCTAAGTATTTTTTTTTAAATCTCTAGGGACTCGGGATTGAAAGGGATCGCTAAATTTTATTATAGGCATACGAAGTTACGGAGGCGACAGCTAGTATTAAAAAATTTAAATTAAATAAAAACGAAAATAGCAAAGGAGAATGCCCATTTTTGGGTCCACTTGATACCTAATAGTTTGGTAACAAAACAATATTCTGAAATAATATCTTATTTTTTTATTAATTCATTTTAATTATATCAACACATGATTTACCAATCAATACACAATGTTTAATAACATAAAAAAAAAGATATCATCAAATTATTAAAGCATTAAAAATAATAATAACCTCAAATATTGCATTAGAAAAAGTCTAATTACTCAATAACCCGGGTGAAAAATTTAAAACTGATTAGTAATAAGGAATGTAGATTCCTTTCGAATTAATTGATAAATTTTTCTACAAAACTCATCGACAAACTCGAGAAAAAAATTGTGGGCCCATTTGTCAAGGCCAATGGGAATTCTCTTTTATTAGCATGGGCATGGATTTAAAAGACTTAAAATGGTCATCGTCAGACTCGAAGACTTGGAGAATACCATAATTGAGCCTGTGCATAAAATAATAATTACAAATAATAAAATTTAAAAAAGCGTTCCTATTGTGTTTTAGTTCTGCCTTCCTTAACTTTTAGGTGTCCATAAAGATACAAATAGTCTAGGTTTAAGTATTTAGGTGTTATTGCGTAGAGAGTTTTATTACGCGGCGTTTATTTACTACGACGCAGTATACACAGAAATCGTGGATCAATAACATTCTTGCTACCAACAACTTTCTGTTTACAATATTATTATGAGCATTTGTGGTTAACAAAAGTCCACTGGTCCAAGGTTCGATTCTTGATCATTCCCAACAACTCTATAAAATATATTTTATTCTATATAAATAATAAGATTTTAAAGAGGCCGGTAATTCAATCCTCCCTTAATTATAAGATGACCTTAGTTTTCCACCTTCCTTTCTTTATTTCGTACCTATTGATTTTATTCTACTCGCCGTACTGCGTAGAAGTTTTGAGACGATTTATGTATCTCGGATTTAAGTGCTCACTTCAAGTATTAATATTATTTATTATTATTGTACGTGATATCTGCCTATACCTGTTTAATATTTTTAGATGAAGTGTAAAAAAAGGATTAATATTGTAACTTTATCGCGCATTGAACAGGCATCTGCAATTCATAAAAATAGTGTTCTTATAAAATATGAGTAGGTATTTTTTCTAGAAGTTCAACCCACACGTATTTCCTACCCACAAATAACGCAACGAACAACATTGTAAAAGATATCCTTACGTAATGATATGTTTTGGTAAAAAAAAAGTATTCGAAACAAAATAATCGTATAATAAAACTACGTGCATTCGATTATTAAAGTACATGCATAATATTTAAAAAAAAAACATACCGGCGATTCCGCTGAACATTGTTATGGTTTTCAATTAATTTTTTTTTAAATTTCAATTTCACCGTTATTTTATTTAAACCAAGGTCATATAGTTCACAAATGCAGTTTGGTGCATTCAAACAATGCACTCCGCGGCGTCGTCAGCCTCTGATCCGTTAAGAAGCTAAACTGAGTGCTAAAGAGGTCTCATCCAAGGACTGAGCCGAGTAGTTATTTTAAATGTGCGCGAGCAACCTCCTATATTTAGAAGTATGACATCACTATTTTGCGTTTTGTTACTGCTTTCTTATATTATTAAATTCAAACTTTATATGTATATTATATTTATTAGAATACAATACAATTGTCACGCCTTTAAAAATAGGTATATATTTATTATAATGTTATTTTTTATATGTAAGAAAATACTTTTAATATAACTGTCACTTTTTTTACAGTAGCAACACTAAAGTTCGTTCAGAAGGCCAAGTGCAAGGTTACATTTACGCCGTGAAAGCGTTATTATTTAAATACTTTTATAAAAATAGTAAATTTTTTACATAGCACCTATCTCAAATCTATCAAAATACTAATAGATCAGCAACATTTAAAATTAAGTTATTAGTTACGAATTATTTTTATTTTTCATAAAAGAAACTATTTTTTTTTTTAACGTGCCCATAATAGAAAAACGATAGAAAGCGTCACCATAGCAACCGTTGCTAGGCAGCCTATGAAACAAACAAACAATAAGTTTCATCGGATTACAAAATTAGTGAATCTTTATGTTTTATTTTATTAGTTTTAATTTATCAATAAATCGTAGTAAATGAGATGTCGAAGGAGAGTCACTCTTCGAATTTACGTTTACTAGGTTCACCAGTTAATTTAACTTATAGAGGTAAAAAGAAGGACGATAAGAAGAATATAAAAAATAGACCACGTTCTGCTTTACAAAACTCTGGCTATAAACCCGTAAGTTTCTAATATCTATTAAAATTAATAGCGTAACAAAAATTATTGTAGATAATAAATAAAAACTTTTAAAATACTGCACAATTAGTTTTTCTTTTTTGGTGGACGATCTTTCCATTACATTGTTTTTAATTTAAGAAGTAAATGATAAAGGGTACTTTATTCGATATCTATCTAACTTTATTTATTTTTTATCCTCGAGATATTGTGAACTTAACGAAAAAATCCACCACTCAGCCTTATTTTCATTTTAATATTAGAATATATGTGGGAAAAAGGCGTGACAATTGTATTGTATTGTATTGTATATTTACAGGATTATTACGAAAGATACAGAAGACCATACTCGGCTGATGCAAACCCTAGATCTTCAACAAATAAAAATTTACAAAAATCATTTAGTATCGAAGTTATTCAATGTACTCGTAAGTTTCTTTCTTTACATTATATTAATTTAATGATATATAAGAGATAATAATAATTTAATAAATAAATAAAATAAAAACCCAAACGGTGGATCTTTGAGAAATAAAAATCTCAATATAGTAATAGCTTAAAATCTTAAAACCTTTTTATATATTTAAAAAATAAAAAAAGGAGTTACACTACTTTTACAATGACCAAATTATTTAAAAGTTTAAAATTGATATAAATAATCTTGATTTTTTTCGTACACAGCAAAACCGATTAAAGTCGTGCCGCCAACAACAGAAATATTAGGCCTCTCGAAGAAATACGACAATTACAGAAATAGAGATTTATGTAGCAATGCCTCTGATTACGGCTCAGAAGATACATTCGTAAGTTTAGGTACTAAAATTAAGGCAAGAGCACAATCGGGACCTAAACCTAAAACCAATAAAAACTTACTAAAATATAGAGAAATCGCTAAAAACAGTAATAATTTTGTTGATAAAAAAATTGATAAAGTAATTAATGATTATAATTTAGAAGTTAAAATTACTGAAAAAGCTCAAGGCGACGTTGTTTTTGATAAAATGGGTGATTTTGATGATTTTGATCCCTTTAATATAGATAATACAGACTTTGGTCGTTCCATATATGATGCGCGTATGCCTTCTGAACATTGCGGTGACAAAGCAAAGATAAATTATGATAATGAGGAAGCGTTGACTTCAAAACTAACGAAGGCAGAAGAATATTACTCTAGACAATTAACAAAGCAACAATTATCTTTAGTCGAAGAAGAATCGTCACAAGAATTCTCAAGTATTTCTCCAGAAAATTCATTGGAAAATGTAACGAACCAGGTCACTACGATGTATAATATCGAGGACAAGAAAACAGACAAAAATCACTTTAAACAAGATAATCCTAAAGACGAGGGCGACAAAATGTCTCAAAATTTTGTCATTGAAAAACAATTTGAGGACAGAAGCTACAAAAGCTTTTATAATGATCTCCAATTAACTAATATTGAGCCATATAGGTCTCGCCTATCAAGTACAATAGGTAACACAGATGAATCATGTAAAGATTCTGGCTACACTGACAGCGGTTCAAATGAAGATAAGTCATTTAAACGTACATATTCATCTCCTAATTCCCTTTCGAAAAAAATTGATTCAACTATCTTTGGACAGCCAAAAAGTCTTGATAGCGCTTCATTTTCTAAATTTAAAGATTTAGACGCAGAAAAGAACAAAAATGAATGGTCTGAGCCTATAAATCATAGTCGGTTGCTGTACAAAGATTTCTTTATAAGAAAGGAAACAAATGCTCCTAAAGTTCCTGAAAATTCACCCAAAGAAAAGATTAATGATAAAGCAATGCCTGAAGAAAAGTCTACTGAATATCCATCTTATTTATTAAACAGTACTACCAAGGCTTATACGTCAAAAGTTATAGAAGATTATAAGAAAGAAATTGCTGCTATTAATAACTTACATGAGTTAACAATGAAAGATATAAAAATTGACGCAATTTCTCCAACACCTCTAAATATTGACAAAATGTTTGAACAAAATTCGGGAGAGTGTGACACAGATTCAAATCCAGATTCTCAAGAAAAAAGTGAACCAAAATTTGCAAAGTACGAAGCTTTGAAACAGAATAAAGACGAGATAGATATTTCCAAAATTTCAACAAAAGAACTCATTCAAAATTATTTAAAAGTAAAAGACAATGATTTTAACAAATCTATAACTAAAAATTTAAAGAGATATGATCGTAAATATCCAACTATAGAGAAAAATCTCAATAATAAAACTACGAGCAATACTATTAAGAGCGATATTCCTATGAACGTTAAAAACCAGATACCTACATCGAAGCTTCCACTTAGCGCTCGTATAGAGCCAGTACAGAACGACAGAGATGTCGATTCTTGGATGTCTTTAACTGTGATGAGTCCTAAAAATGTAGAAAATGAATTGAAAGATACTTACGAAGCTAAACCTGCATCCAAAGATGAAGAAACGTATGTAGAAAGAAATAAACCTGATAGTCCAAGAAGCAAGGTTAAAGAATTATCGAATGGCGCATCAGTATTAGATATTTATTCTATGTTAAAAGAAATAGAGAGTTTTGGAGATAATCCTGTTAATGTTGAGCCTGAATTGATACCAGAACCTGTTAAGAATGACGAGGAAGTTTCGTCTAATCAAAAGGATAATTTTATGTAAGTAAATAACTGCTTTAGACAATCAATTGCAACATTTATGAGCCACACTCATAAGTAAAACTTGTGCGTGGATTAGTTTTGTTTTTTTGAGTAAAAATGCTAGTAAAAAATAAATATGTTTTCAGGGAAATATTCGATTTTTTAGAAAAAGTAGAACAGAGTGCCAATGACGCTTTAGCAGTTGTTACGAATACAACGCCACAAACAATACCCAAGTAAGTTATAGTCATAACTCAAGTAATCTTTGCAGCAATCGTGATCGCGGTGTGTCTGACGTGCAAAGCTTTCGAAACATTTACGATCCCTTTTTAAATCGCAGTTTTTAATTAGCCAGTTATTTTGATTACAGATTAGAATCTCTCCTAAGATTACCACAAACAGAATTAGCTCAGCGTTTAGTTACTTTATCTCTGCAGCTGGAAGAGAGATCATGTTGTATAGCATTATTGCAAGAGAGTCTTACTAATCATAAACAACAGGTAAATCTAAATTATTCAAATGAGCCCATCTTGCAGTACTTGTCATTTGATCTAGTATATCCTGTTAACCTGGCTGGAGCATATTCATCTCAAAGCGCCATAGATGATATTTTTAAATTCTAATTTTAACATAAATGAGAAAATTATTTGCAGATGGTTACAAAAGTAAGCGCGTTAGAGAAACAATCTAATAGAAACATTACTAAAGTAAAACAGGAATGCGAGGAAGCTATCAAAAGGCATCAGAATTTTATTGATCAGGTATAAAGAGTGGAAAAAGGTTAGCTTGAAAATGTAGAAAAGATGACAGAATATTAAAGAAACCTATTTAACGTGCGAAAGTTAACGAATGCTGTAAGATTAATCCTAAAACTAATTATTTTTAGTTAATAAACGATAAGAAGACTTTGAACCACAGAATAGAACAATTAGTTGACGAGAGAAGAGGTCTAGAAGAGAGATGGAAGAGACAAGCCCAGGCTTTAGAAGATAGATATAAATTGGAGCTCAAAAATCAACACGATAAGATGAATGCCGCGCAACAGGTTATTATTTTACTAAGCAATTGGTTTTACATATTTTACATAAAGAGACAGTAAATAATATCACATACTTTTATCTATTTATGAATTTTCTTTTGCGTATTTATCTTGTTGAAACGTCTGCATAAACGAACGTAGTGATTGTTCGCTACACTAACACAATGGAAACTGTATGCGCCAGCCTCAGAAAGTATTGTAGATTGTCCGGTTTTTACCAATTGGAGATTGATCGAAAGGAAAGTTCTAAGAGAAGAGGTATAGTGCTTGAACTAAAGTTGTTTTGCCAAAATAAAACAAGAATCAACCAGGATAGTAGGAGCTACTCTTATTTATAGGGCCAACAGTAATCAGTTATATTTGTAGGTAGCAAGACAGAGGTGGGTTCGCCAGAAAGCAGAAAAAATTAAGGTAACACATTTTTAATAAGGTTTGAGTGCGCCGAACGAAGGAACCGTTCATTTTTAGATTTAAGATTTTCTCTCCGACATTTCTTTCGTTTAGGAATTAACAGTAAAAGGCTTGGAAGGTGAATTACGCGATATGGCTGACCGTCAACAAAAAGAAGTGTCTGATTTAAAAATGTATCATGCTGAACAATTGGGAAGGATGCAAGCAAAATATGCCGCTGACATGGAGGCGGTGAGACAACGATTTGAAGATGAAAAGGAAGCTATGTTACTTAAGGAAAGACAAATGGCTAGCTCTAGGTAAGAATAGAAGAAGAAAAATAATATGTTTTTAATATTAAACAATAGAAATTCTATTAACATATAAATAAGACTCCTACACGAATTATTTTGATCTAACCCTAAATCCCCTAAATCTCCCAAAGCCTAAACCGGCACTAATGTAACTTTGTAAATGTACTTTAGAGCTACGATGCTAATGAAAAATTTACACTTATGCCTGTATTTATAATTAGCATTTTAAACAGGTTAGAAAAACAAATACTTGAATTAGAATTAACTTATCAAGAACAAAGGACGCGTTTGATTGCTGAAATGCGCGCTGAAAATGAGCGCGTTGCTTCCGGATTGACTGAAAGAGAGAAAAATACACGACAAGAAATTGGTAAATTTGATATTTTACACCGTCTCCTCTTAAAGATATTTTTCCTAATACGCACAGTAAAATTAAATATAAATCATTTAAATTTATTTTTATTTATTTAATGTTACACCATCTTTGACATTATCAAACATATTAATCACAGAAAAATGGAGAGAAGAGCAAGAAGAGCAGATATTAGAGAAGAGATCGCAACTTGAACAAGAAATAGCAAGAGAAAGAGAAAATCTAGAGGTATTACTAAAACTAAACATTAAATTATATTTTTTCGACACAATAAAGTCAAAGACCACAAAAATAAAAATAAAAATAAAAATGTAAATTTTATATCAGTAATTATTATAGGAGGAATTTAAAAAGAAAAAAACACTTTTGGAAGAAGAATTAGATCGCTATAAGAAACAATATGAAGCAGAGCAGCAAGTTCTGTTCAAGAAAAAAGAGAAAGAAATATGTGCACAATATAAGCAAGAGCGGGACAAGGAGATTGAAAAGGCTATAGAAAGTATGGAGGCTGAAGCTCAAGTCGGAAGGAAAGAGTTACAGGAAGCTTTGAGGTAAATAATTCAAAATTTCTTTAGATGGATCGAATATAAAAATATAATTCTTATTAAACAGAAAATGCACATTGATGTATTGAAGTTTATATCTAATTAGTTTTTAGTCAGTTTATTTGAAAGTGCGCATACGCAGCATTCAAGTCAAAGTCCAAAACAAAATAATGTAAATAATTTCAGACGCAATAAAGAACAATATGAATTAGAACTGAAAGAGTTAGCTGAAACAGAACAGGCGACTTTGAAAAGGTATCAAGATGCACAATCAAGAATTCGTATTACGGAAAGTAAATGTAAGTACACATAAATTATTATATGCATAATTCGTCATAGATAGATGTCTATCCAGTGGCGGACTAAGGCTAAAGCGGGCCCTAGGAACCATTGTAATTCCGGGCCTATTTTTCAGGCATGATACATACTTTGCCTTTCGTAAAAAACAAATTTTCGAGCCCCAAAAATTACGGGTCCTAGGCACGTGCCTAGATTGCCTAGGCCTAGCCTCTATCTAGTGTCTATCTATGTCATAAGGACTGACTATTTTTTGGGAACCTTACCGTGGTGTTTGAATATAGACGTAAATATAATAAGAATTATTTCTTTATTGGCGCGGATAATTTTTGTTTTTTATTTAATATTTTTACGGCCCTGGATGCAGGAATTATTGAACCACTCTTTTATTTATTTCTTTCTTTCTTTCTTTACCAATATTATACACTTAAATGTGTTGGGAGTTCATTCTCTGTCTACGGTATTACTGGAGAGTGAATATTTCAACTGGCAACCGTGAGCGGACGATGTCAAAACGCCTCAAGAAAATCAATAGCAAAAGTACTGTTACAAAATATCAACAAAGATATCAAAACAAACGAGTTGTGTAGTGTAATTTATTAGGAAACTATTAAAATAGTAATTATTTCTATGCTTGTACGTGAATTGTGAAAGTTAATTGGCGATGTTAATATTAAAAAAAGCTTTCTTTATAAAGAAAATCGATTTTAAACTTTGTGTGTGATATGTATGAATGAAACCACAGTTCAGAGCAGACTGATTTTATTATTTAAATTAACCCTCCACCGCACCGTACAAAATATTATTATTATGTAACTACCTACATACATAACATCATCCTCCTTTTTAATTCATCTATATAATATATACAAATTAATTAATAACAAAAACTAAATCCTAATATAACCGGCTAACAATATTATTACAATAAACATTGCTAACCAATCCTCTTATTAGTAAATAATAAACGTACATACTT
This sequence comes from Tinea pellionella, assembly GCA_948150575.1. Classification (NCBI taxonomy): domain Eukaryota; kingdom Metazoa; phylum Arthropoda; class Insecta; order Lepidoptera; family Tineidae; genus Tinea; species Tinea pellionella. Next base: position 6,909,706 of record OX411258.1, read on the forward strand.
ATCCTATTTAACATGAAATTTAAAACAATTTACTTATTAATATTTTGCGGACGTAATGTAACATAAGAATTGACCGGGGAGGAATATTGAGGTTCACGTGATGAATCTCTCACTGATAAGTCCTCAAATGAGGAATCCACATTTATCACCCCCTCCCCACTACACTCCTCAAAGATTGCACTATTCTTTGAACTCGTTAGTGGTGTGGAATAATCACCAAATTCATATGTTTTATCGACATCGTCCTTATGACTCTGAGCCGACGGCCTATTTTCGCCTATCAAGGACAATGAGAACCGCGAATTTGGTTTTTTATTACGGTGTATTTGATCCATATGTCGTCTAACGATTTGATTATTTTCCGTCTGTACTTTACACGAGACCGGTCCCGTTTTTTCCAACACGGTCCCGCGCTGCCATCTGTTGTTACTGTTACGTTTTGAATAATCTCGTATTAACACCTCATCACCCGGTGTGACCTCGCGTTCTCGACCTCCGTATAGCTCACGCTGTTCATGTTGCGACTGACGAACGATCTCATTAGTGTCCGGGCGCAACAGATCCAACCGTCCTCGGAGTCGTCGGCCTACCAAAGCCACGGCTGGTGCTACGCCCGTCGTACTATGTTCCGTATTTCTATACGAAAATAAAAACCTACTCAACGCGGTCGCGATATCGACATTTTCGTTGACCGCCTTTTTTAATGCTCTTTTAACACTTCGAACCGCATTCTCCGCAGCTCCGTTGCTCGACGGATGATACGGTGCGACCAAAATACGCTTAATTCCGTTGCGTTGTAAATAATCACCATACTCTGAAGACGAGAACGGTGGTCCATTGTCGCTCACTACCTGCTTGGGCAAGCCGAATCGTGCGAACGTTTTTCGTAAATATGTGATAACCGCATTCGCCGTAATATTATTAAACATTTCCGTTTCTATCCATTTTGAATGGGAGTCTACTAAAACAAAATAATGCTTATTCTTGAACGGCCCTAAAAAATCGACATGCAGTCTTGACCACGGTTCGGCCGGCCACTCCCAAGTATGTAGGGGTGCTGCCGGCGGCATCGCGCGTTCCGCCACACACGCCGCGCACTCGCGACACAACCGTTCGATGTCCTCATCGATGCCACTCCACCATACATAATTACGCGCTATTTGCTTCATTTTAACGATCCCTGGATGTCCCATATGTATTTCTTTAAGAATAACATCACGCAACACCGTCGGAATAACAATTCTATATCCCCAAATTAAACATCCGTGTTCTAAATGTAAATTCTCTCTCCTAATAAAATACGCTTTTTCTTCATCTACCACATTTGTAGGCGGCCACCCGAACATTACGTAACCAATTATTTTATTTAAAATACTATCTTTTCTCGATTCAACTTTTACCTCTTTAAAACTAATTGGAAAATTTTCTTGTACAAAATTTAAATAATTAACAAAATTGTCATCTTCGCGCTGTTCCTTATGATCGCATCGCATCGGTAATCTCGATAACGCATCTGCTTCACAATTACGAGTAGAAGGAACGAACTCAATATTAAAATCATAACCGGCGAGTCGCACCGCATAGCGTTGTATTCTACTCGCGGCTGTCTGTGGCAGCCCTTTATTTTTACCAAAAATATAACTCAGCGCTCGGTGATCGCTACGCAATGTGAATCGCCGACCGTACAAATAATGGTGATGCTTCCTCACTCCGAACACAATAGCGAGCGCCTCCTTATCGAGTTGCGAGTAATTCACTTCCGCTGCATTTAAAGTACGCGACGCGCAGCTCACGGGCCGCTCCGTGCCGTCGGGGTAACGATGAGATAAAACGGCGCCCAGTCCGTACGCACTACTGTCGACCGATAAAATTAACGGTAATTTATTATCGAAATGCGCCAATACCGGCGCGTTACACATTATATTTTTAATTGTATTAAACGCCCTCTCACATTCATCCGTCCATTCCCACTGTTTATTTTTCTTAAGTAAATTATATAATGGTTTTAAAATATCACTCATGTTTTTACAAAATTTAGAATAAAAATTTACAAGTCCCATGAATGCCTTCAATTGAGTGACGTCACACGGCGCCGGCGCCGATTTAATTGCAGCAATTTTCGTCTCGTCCGTATGTAAACCTTGTTTGTCAATACGGTATCCTAAGTAATTAACACTATTTTTAAAAAATGCACATTTCGACCAATTAATTCTCAAACCCGCCTGTTGTAATCTCTTCAACACCGCTTTAATATTATTTAAATGTTCAAATTTATTGTTACCGGTAACACATATGTCATCCAAAAATACTACCGTGCCCGATAAACCACTCAAAGTTTCCTCCATTAATTTTTGAAAATTCTCGGGAATACATTTAATACCGAACGGCACCCGTTTGTATACAAAAGTCCCGACATGTGTAGTGATAGCGGTCATAGGTCTAGAATCCTCTTCGAGTACACACTGTTGATAAGCGTGTGATAAATCTAATTTAGTATAATGTTCCCCCCCACCTAAAATAGCAAACAATTCATCAATGCGCGGTAAGGGATAATGAAAGTCTTTCAGTACGGGATTAATTGTTATTTTGTAATCTCCGCATATTCGTATACTTCCATCGCGTTTAACAATGGGAACGATAGGCGTTCCGAAGTCCGACCGTTCTACTTTTTCAATAACATCTTCGCGTTGCAGACGCATCAACTCTGATTCGACCCGCGACCGCAATGCTAACGGTAATGTTCTAGCCTTCACAAATACTGGGTTGGCGCCCTCTATTAGCTGTAAACGTATTTTAGACTTAAAAGTTCCTAGACCATCAGCGAAGACCTCAGAAAATTCATCACGCAAACTCGACACTAAAGATTCCTCCCTACTATCTAAACCGTTCAATTTAAAACAACTCGCTATATTTAATTGTAATGATTTAATCCAATTACGACCCATTAATGGAGGGCCCCCATTCTCAATAACATATAATTTTAATTGGGCTGACATTTCACCATATTTAACTAATACATTCATATAACCTAACGGTTTTATTATGTCACCTGTATACGATTTTAAAATTAATGTACATTTAAATAGTGTGTTATTAAGAAAATACTTATTATAATAATTTTTTGAAATAGCGGATATTTTGCTTCCTGTGTCTATTTCGAATTTAATTTTAAAATCGTTTACCAATAAACTTATATAAAACGGGTCGTTACCTCCACAATTAATGATATTATAAAACTTACAGTCGCTATCGTCATCCTCATTGGAATCATTTAAAAAAAATTGACTTTTCATTTTATTTTTACTAACACTTTTACCACTTTCACTTTTTTGACACATCACTTTTAAATGCCCTTTTTCACCACATCGATCACACGTATACGCTTTGAACCGACACCTCGCCGTCACGTGTCCCTTGCCGCATCGAGCGCACGGGCCCTGCGCCAGCGACCCGCCGAGCGGCCCGCGCGCCTTGGAAGCTCCGTACCTCAGCAACCTGTCCGCCGCGTCCCCTTCGCAGCCGTACGCTCCGGCGGCGCCCGCTCCTGTCGCGGTCACCGCGTGCCTTTCAGCCGCTTCTAGCGCCAGAGCCAACTCGACTGCTCGTTTGTAATCGATGTTCTTCTCGGCAAACAGCCTGGACCTCATCTCTTCGCCGTGCAGCCCGGAGACGAACTGATCCCTCAGATTCTCCTCTAGGGACTGCTTGAACTCGCAGGTCTTAGCCAAATGTTTAAGGCCTTGCAGGTAGTCGCTCACCGACTCGCCCCGCTGTTGCTTCCTTTGCCGGAAGATGTGACGCTCTGCGATTTCTGAACGTTGTGGCTCCAAATGGTCTTTCACGATATCGACCAATTCGTCGAATGACTTCTCCTCGGGCGGCATGGGTGCACACAGATCGCACATCAGCTCATAACATTTTGAGCCGACATGTGTCACCAACAACGCCACATGCAGATTCACTTCGATCGAATTTAATGCGATGTATTGCTTTATTCGTCGTACATATGCCCCCCAATTATGTTCACCCATCTCGAAAGGTTCTATTTTTCCAATCGGCATTGTTACAACTAACACGCGTCCCGAATAAGTAACAAAAATTATCCTCGTCGCCAGTGATATGTATGAATGAAACCACAGTTCAGAGCAGACTGATTTTATTATTTAAATTAACCCTCCACCGCACCGTACAAAATATTATTATTATGTAACTACCTACATACATAACAGTGTGTATAAACAGTAACCCGGCAACCAAATAGCTATCGATTTTTCAAGTGAGTTTGTGTTCAAAATATTTTTGTAAAATGCCTAAGAAAGATAAACTAAGATGTTATTTTGGGTGCACTAATGACGGTAAGTTATATTTAGATATTAATAATTTATAATATTTATTTTTAATATAGTGTTTTTTTATTTAATATAATAAAATAAAGAGTGGTAGGTAGACTGATGATAGTTATTAGTTATGACCCCTGGGGGTCTGCCGTGAACAACTAAGTGAAGTTAGCTGGACTTATTTAAGACATTAATCTACCAGCAACTACAAAATATAATAACACCATTATTTGTTAAAAAAAAAAAACATAAACCATCATCAGAATATGAAAAACAAGCAATGTGGATGCAAAATTGATATACAACTATTGTCGCTTGCATTAGCGATAAAATTAGGACTTGCATGAAAATCTTTAAAAAAACCTTGCCATAACAGTTATTTACGTTTATTAGCAGTGTAATATATGGTTAAAGGAATTACTATGTCTTTTTTCATGCAGGTAGCAGTCGCCTCCGCTATGCTGGCGTGATAAGACGAATGTGCACCGTCCAGATTGACAATGTGCACTCCTCTCGCTATACCTGGTTACTTTCAAACTATTCCCGAAACGCGACAAGGTCACTTCACGGGTGTTACATTCGAAAGTGGTGGTACTACCCCAGGACGGCAGACTGGGCTAATAACCATTTTTAGTCCGGCTACCACTCTTTAATATTTTAAGTATAATATATTGTAATTATGCTTATTGTATTTAGCTTGGTATTTTTGTTGTAAATTACAGGTCCTTTACACAAATTCCCAAAGCGTCACTTCAGGGATAGATTTAATGAGTGGAAAGCTGTTTTGAAGGAACATACTCGTAATAGAAGCGATACATACTTATGTAATCAAGTCAAATTGTGCTATAGACATTTTGAAGAACGCTTTCGTTTACCGAGTTCTCTATTAACAAGAAATTCTGTTCCAACATTAAAACTTAGTAAGAATTTCTTAAAATTAATATTAAATATCATTTTACACTGAGCGAACAAGATACATATAAAGCTAGTACCAGTCATTGAGCATAGTGGAGGCGACTGATAAATGCGGACATTTCTCTGTTTTAGCAGTTATCGCGATAAATTAGTAGTACAAATGTATTTTAGAAGTGTGCCTACCACTTCTGGTAGTGGTTTTAGTGCATAGTGCCGTCCTGGAGTAGTACCACCACTTCACAAGTGTAACACCCGTGAAGTGATCTTGTTGCGTTTCAGGATATAACGAGAGGAGTGTGCACTGTGTACATGATGGTGCACATTCGTCTCCTTTAGCCGGCATTGCGGAGGCGTCTACTACCTGCAGAAATGTCCCTGTCTTAGTAATTGTTTCGGATCACGGACCGTACTCTATTTTAAGACCGGGCTACAATAAAAAATAAAGAATTATATTAACATTTGAATGTCGTTATCTTTCAGCAATAGTCGAGGAAACCCCAACAAACACACCGAGTCTGTCAGCCCTTCAAACAGCACCTGAATCTCCATCACCATCACCACCTCCACAGGATGTCCCATTAGAGACCCCATCACAATCAGAGCCAACTAAAATAAAAATTAAACGAACAAAAAAGGACAGGAAAATTCGTCTTTTACTGTTAAAATTAAGAGCACAACGCAAACAATGTAAGTTTCGTTTCATGAGAAGGCAAAAAGGAAAGAATTTAATACGAAACAATGATATAAAACACAGAGGAAAAACGATTTATTTATTTTAAAACAATTGGCTGTTCGAGTATTGAATAAAAATATTTTTCATGAAAATTTGTTTTAATTTTATTTTTTTAATAATAATTATCTTTGTAAGCGCTCAGGTTAGAGCAAATTAAAAAAAAAAGACTATCGAATTTATATAGTTAGAAAACATAATTTGCCGTTTCCTACATCAACATTTTAAAATATTTCAGGCGCAGAATTAGAAGTAACGATAAGCAAATTGGAAACGAAAAACCATCTTTTAACTGAGGTAGGTTGGGTAACTGAGATAGTGTAAAAACTCGATAGGCAATAAATAGGATGTGAAAAGACGGTAATCCTTTGTTACTCTTAACAATACTAAAACGTTATTGTAAGATATATTTTTCTGTATTAGTAGCTAACTAGGATTACAGTCTAAAACTAATATATGGGATTTGACGTTTCGTTATCACTTGGGTGACAGTTTCACTGGGTGTAAAAAGTTTTCATGTAAAATCAAGCGATTGGCGCGTAGAATCGCTAACGCACCCGCCAGTCTATCAGCTGTGAGTTGAACGACCGCGACACTAACCTTATATCAGTCGTTGCATCTACATTGCTTGTTTTTGATATTTCTGTTTTTTTTAAACAAATAATATATAAATATAATAAAAATAAAACATAAATAACGTAGTTGACATTTGAAAAAGATGCGAAGAATAACGACAAGGCTTTGTTTTGTTCCTTACAAATTAATTTTTTAGAAAAATATGCAACTCGAACAACGCACAAACGAAATTAAAGTCAGTTGTGAAGAAAAATGGCGCACAAAAGTCGAGGATTTAAGAAAAGAAATGGACGATAAGACGAAAAAACACGAGGAACAAATGCATCAATTATATGCTAAGTATGGATTTTTATTAGTTCACTGTCCAGGGAAGGGCCTCACCAGTTTCGTATAAGCCAGTTATAATGGACAAGTCTGTTAATCCAGGTTAACAGTACCCATTTGTCTCATCAGGCCGGCCATAGCGGAGGCGACAGCTGCTTTTGGACTGTAGACTACAGTCTGTAGTAGCAGTTGCTTCAGCTCTAATGTATTTTATTTTGCAGGGTAAAGATTGCAGTGGCTCGCAAGGATTCTGCAATGCAAGCGTTGACCCGTGAAGCGAGCAAGGCGCAAGAAAAAATAACACTATTAGAGAAGAAACTACAGCAGCAACGAAAAGATTTCTTAAAACATAAGTGAATTTATTTTTAAGTAATCAATGGTGGTTTTGTTTTTACTAAAATCTCATTGTTTCGATTACGTGAAGCATTTCAAGGAAGCTGTATTTTTCTCAATTGCTTTTTTTTTAATTATAATGTTGTAATTGTGATATTATTAATTTTTTTAATGACACATATCAACTTTTATGTATGTTACTATTATAATAGTCTAGTCTAAATATGTAATTTTTGAATGAAACATGTAATTACTTTCAGATTGCGTAGTCTTGATTGAAAATTGTATTTGAGTTTTATCATATTTAATCTTTTTATTTATTATACATACTTATTTTGCGCAGTTTTTGGTAATTTTGATTTTATTGTTCTAATGTGAGCGGAAAGGTATGTACAGAGTTGATCCTAACTGATACCATAGAATGTCAGCATGTGCCAGGCGCCTCCGCTCTACAGTAAAAAAAAAAGTTGAGATATATAAAACACGACATAAAATATAAAAACAAAAATATATTTATAATATTCCAATACCAAATGGTACAAATTAAAGCTTTTTTCCCCTAACAATATACGCGTTTTAATTCCGAGGTAGGCAGTCTTTACCACGGTCTCCACATAGTACTAGTCCCCTGCTCAGGAGATTTTCTACTTGTATCTGCTTCAGCGGTTTCTTTTGAACTCTTTGAAGATTGAGCTAAAGATAAAGCTGTGTGACTTATAACAGATTTTGGTGCAACCGGCCCTTCTTTGAGTGGCTTAAACGCAGATTCAGTAGGACGAAACGCATTACACGGACGCTCAATTGTAGAACTTATCGTCATTGGTAAAGATAGCTTTTTCTCTGCATTATCTACTTTAATAAGTTTAGGTTTAGGACCTATATTCTCTATAGCAGACCGCTTCAATTTACTTCTAGAATAATCAACAGCTCTTTTTGGTGACGCGTCAATACCTATTTTGTAATTTTCTACATCGATTACTATTGATAGCGGCTCCATGTATTTTTTGTTCTTCACAGCCTCTTGTTGCCTTAAACTTTCTGGTGAGATTGTTGTCGAAGATACCGTTGGTTTTTGTGTTTCCGGACTCGAATCTTGGTCTGATGCCGATCTACTAGGAGGCGTCGGAAACGTCGTCGCAAAAGATATAGTCTTCTGTGGCGTTTCTAACTCAGTTGACGAGTCGCAGGCGGAGTCACACGATAATGGACTCAAAGGTGGGCTGGTTGCTCTTAGAGATTTCACAAAATGGAATGCACTCGGTCTTTCATCTTCTAGCCTTAACGGGTCAGGCACTAAAGCCGGCATGTCTTGGTAAGGGTTAATTCCATTTACACCCTCAATTCCGGATATGCATGTATTCAAATGTGTACCCAGACGGTTTCTAAGTCCTGTAGGGACGCTAGCAAGTCTGGAGAGGTACCGTCTGACTTCCACAGCGCAATCACCGAAGCCTGAACGGAATCTGTGTAATACTGCTGGGTCTGCGGCGATCGCTGCTGCTAATTGTTGCCGTTGTAATGTTTGTAAATGTTTTACTGTTAATTCTAATATGTCTGCTTTTTCTAACTTCGAATGGCGGGTTGGCTGTGAACAAAATTATGTTTTTAGCACTAAAACAAAGGACAACGGCCATTTTTGAGCCCACTTCATATCTAATAGTTTGCTAACAAAATAATATATTATTCTTTCATTAATTTATTTTAATTATAACAACACATTTTTAATTATATAAAAACAGATATCATCAATTTTTAAAGCATTTAATATAACAATAACCTCAAATATCATCAGCATCAGAAGTCTAATTACTTAATAACCTGGGTGAAAATATTAAACTTGTTTGGTAAGAAGGAATATGGGTTTATTTCCAACAAAATTACCTAAAAATCATCGTCAAACTGAACGACGACGACGACGTAACAAAAAAAAAAATGGTGGGCCCATTTCTCTAGAATTTAGTCATTTCTCAAAATTCTATCCACCCCGAAAAGCTCGGTATTAAGTCGTAAATATGCATACCACAAATAATTCAACGCAGTCGAGAAGCGAGTGTTCAAATCTCTCAATTTCCGACTGGTACCAATGTAAATAGTATAAATAGATGATAAAGGAAGTGGAGGGCAACCTGATGATGGTTAGGAACCCGGTTTCCTGTCCCACTTCCGGAGTAGTGTCTCCACTGTCGAGTGTAACGGGATCAGCTTGGAAGTAGCCAGGTAAAATGAGAGAAGTGAGATGCCAACTTTGATGGTGCATATTCGCCTCCTCAAGACAGCATAGCGAAGGTGACTGCTATATGCAGATGTTTCTCTGTGGTAGCAGTTGTCTCCGTTCAGTCTATAATAATTTAATACCAGTTTAATTGTTTACTTTGTAATATCTTGTTTTAAATTATCTTATTAGATTCTTGTATAAATACTCACATCTTTCTCCATTGCATCAATTAATAAATCCTTTAATTCATTCAAACAATTATTAATGCGCGCGCGCCGTTTTTTTTCCATTATTGGTTTATTTGTCTGGAAAAATTATATATTATCAGAGGTTATTTGTGATTAATATATTAGAAGATTTATGTTTCGTCGCTACTGGGATGGCTGCAAAGCTTTCGAATGCTGTGTCGTCGAAATAAATGCGACAGTAATTCGCATAAGCAATTTTAATTTAATTATTGTAGTAAATATTACATAATAATTTACAACATTATAATAAATAATGTAATTATTTATTGAACTGAATTTAAGCTGCGGTTCGTAAGCGGCGACTGCTACCACTGAAAAATATCTACAAGCTGCAATCACCTCCGCTATAGCTTAAGGAGATAAATATCGACCGTTCAGGTTAACGGTGCACATTCTCCTCGTTAAACCCAGCTACTATTTCCAGACTGATCTCGAAATGCAACTAGGGACTTACCACCACTTTCGAATGTAACACTCGTAAAGTGACTTTGTCGCGTTTCGGGAATAGTTTGAAAGTAGCCAAGTATGACGAGGGGAGTGTGCACTGTCAATCTAAGATGGTACATGCTTGTCTCGCACAGGTTTCTCTGTAGTAGCAGTTGTTTCCATTCATGGACCGCACTCTAGCTTTACATCAGGCGGAGTGTTGTCACATGCCGAGCCACAATAAAAAAAAAAAACGAATCGAAAACAAGGGGTATGGGATTTGACGTTTCCTTATCACTTGGGTGACTGGGTCACTTAATGGGTGTTATCCTTAAGTGAGTTTTTGGCGCGCTTTTGCCCGGGAAGGTTGAGGCTTTTTTTATCCCTTTCCTTAATTAGTTTAGTGGTTATTATTGTGTAAAATTGGTGTTATTTTGCTACGCATGTGAGTAATTGTGGAAACATTAAAATTCACTCGATATGAGGCAACGTAAGCGGTTTTTTTTGTGGTGCCGTGAAAACGCTCATATTGTGACTTGACCGGGTGAATTGCCACCAAATACTCTAAGAAAGCGTCAAATTGTAAAACACCATTGCAATTTGATGCAAAAAACATTACGAATTTACTACTCGACATTGGCAAAATTGTCGTTGTCCATCCAAGGCCATTTAACAAAAGAAGAAGAAGAAGATCCTTAAATGGTGGTAGGATTGTCACTTATGAAAGTCACTCACTTTTCGTAGTTCAGCTTTTGACAATCCATGATTTTGATCCGAAAATGCACTTTGAGTTTCATCATCTTCACTATATGGCATTTTTAAAACTTATAAACTATATTATTTATTATACAAAACAAAAAAAAAATAACACGTCCTTCCACGATGACACCTCGTATAAAAATGTGTAGGAATTATAAACCATGTGAACAGCAAAATTTTTAAACCCTACATCCCGTTGGATGTTTTGTACTAATAAAAATATAGTTGTCTCTTTTACTCTTGCTGAAAAGGGCGCTGGGAACTGTATCGGAATGTTTTGTTTTCGTTCTATCTCTTTTTACCAGGACCTGTGGTTAGGGATAATGATTGATGTAAAGGTGTTTTGAAGCGAGTCCGAGGTTCGGTTCCGTAGAATTTATTATTATTTTGCGTAGTTTGTTGTAGTTAATGATATTCATTTTGTATGTTTTTTATGTACTGATTTAACTTTATATTCAACTGGTCTAGCGGTGAGACGCGTGAACTCACGATTAATGAGATTCTGTCAGATCCAGTCTGTCGTCCTGGGTTAGTACCACCACTTTCGAATGTAACACCTTTTCGAGTTTCGGGAGTAGTTTGAAAGTAGCCAGGTATAGCGAGAGGAGTGTGCACTGTCAATCTAGATGGTGCATACTCGTCTCCTCAGGCCGGCATAGCGGAGGCGACTGCTGCCCATAGAGATTTCTTTGTAGCAGCAATTGTTTCATGGACCGCACTCTAGTTTTACATCAGGCGTAGTGTTGTCATATGCCAAACTAGAATTTAAAAAATATATATATTTTAATAATATGTACAAATGTACAAATTATTAAAGTTTATTTCATTTAAACAAATATACCTATCTGAAATAAAATTAAAACATTATAATTTAAAAAATATGTATTTTAGTAAAAATAATATATATTTTTTTAAACTTATAAACTTCATTTATACCTAAATAAAATAAATAAAAACAAATTATTAAATTCAATTTAAAAGTGAAGCTACTTCCGGCTACCGGTGTTGTATGGGAATGCAGAGGGTCAATTTAGGGTTGCCAACATATATACATATTTAACATGAGAATTTTTTTTCAGAATAGTAACAAAAAATATAGTACCTACGCTTCAAAAAAATAGTGTTTCATGGAAAAAGTAAAAAATAACAAGGTAAATGCCTATTTATATTAACCTTCTTGGTATCGTTCATGTTTCTGCAACACCATATTATGGTTTGGGAAATCAATAGTAAACCGGAAAATAGTATTTTATCGTACTATATATTTTTTCAACAGACAATATTATTTCGCAGACAAGAAATATAGTACAATGCCGTTATAGTAACACTTAGTCACAACCCTAGGTCACATCCACTTTGCTCATAAATTATATTTGCTCCAAAACATTCGGACCAAAAAAAGTACAAGAAATTTCATTGCATGAAGTATGACAATATTTACTAACAATTTTGTTCTAGTAAACTTGATAGTGTATCCGCGTTTATAAATACACGATTGTCTTTAATTAGAAGTTGATTCGGCCCAAAATAATTTCTTTTTTGGGACGAATTTCGAAGTATTATTTTTCGCAAGTCGAACATATTAGGTGACTGAGGCATCGGGCAGAGTGACACAATGTATATACTTTTGTGTACTCATGTAATTATAAAAAGTAAAATTGTACTTTTTATAATAGACAAGGAAAGTGTCTACACTACGTCTAGCGTTAAACTAAAATGCAGTCCTGCCAGTCGACAGTGCACACTCCTCTCGTTATACTCGTTTACTTCCAAGCTGATCCTGAAACGCGACTAGGTCAAGTCACTTTAATAAAATTAACAGATGCTTTAAGAGTCTCGTCCGTAGTAATATTACATAGGTTATATTACACAGATTATTCTGAAATTCGACCCAACGAGCAGATCATGGGACGAATGATTTATAAAAAGGAGAAATAACCCAAAACGGAAAGGGGAGATAGTATTACATAAAGTAGGGTAATTAAATGCTCCAAATTGAGGGTTGAAAAACTTTATACTTTATTGACATTTTGTGTCCACGAGTTCTCACGGTTGTGTGTGGGAATGTCGTGTTCTGAAGGTGCAAAAGGTGTTAAGGGTAACTTTTGTGTGCGTGTGTGTGAGTTTCTATTAGGTACTGCGCGTGAAAGTGTGCGTGTATGAATTTTAATTTTTGGACTCTTATCGAATGTTTCTCACGTTTTTTTTTAAAATTATTTTTGCAGGTTATTTTTTTTTTATTTAGATCAGTTTATGTTGAGTTTATTTCCTAATATTTAATTAATTATTTTTTGTTACATAAATCAATAATTGGATTTTTTTTAAAAATCTTTATTTAATTAGGGTCTTACGCTCACAGTCGTGGCAATGTCAGCACCATTGAAAACCTAAACATGTCAGAAACTAAAACATAAATAATAATAATAATTTATTTATTTTTTAAATTAATGACTACTTTAGACATTTGGCAGGCTTGCATCATAGTCACTGAGCGACCGGTCAGTGAGATTTGAACACGGGTGTCATGATAGTGAAGTTCATGCCTACCGCTAGACCACCGCTTTTAAATCTACAAAATACAATTTAGAAATTAATAATTTATATTTATTCTATTCCGTACATTGATATATACAACTAGATGTGCAATAACACTCCCAATGTGACGCGAGACAAAATATGGCCACAGCCATATTTATGTTCTATGTCAGTTAGTATTTGACTTGACAGCAACATTGTCAAGTCCGTATCTTATATTTATCGCTTTATTTTTAATTAACAAAATATAAATAAATTATCATTAAATACATTGCATAATTATTTAAACTTAATATATCTATAATATTATTTTAATTACAAATAGGATAGTTCTCACGGTGACCCATCTGTGACGTGCACGAGGGTGGGTCATTGCGTGATGAAATTTTAATAAGCTGACTAAATAATAATGGTGCTATTTGTATTATATAATTATTAACTTAGGGGTGGGTAGGGTTCGTTAATAGTTTTTCTAGAAATATTTCAATAAAAAATCTAGCTTTCTCAACATGATTTAAAAAATAACTCAAATAATAATAATTATGTATTAATGTAGTATTCACATTTTGAGTTGCAGCCCAGTTTTACTGATCAGATTTTAAAATATATGTATGTGACTTTTTTCGGCTGCAACTTGTAGTGAGCATCTAAATAAATAAATAAATAAATAAATAAGTCGTAGTTCCACGCACAGTGTAAAATAGTCTTTCTTTATATCCTTGTGAAAGGAGAATTTCGCCTAAGAAATTTATTTTTCACGAGTTTGTCGATGATTTTTAGTTTTGTTGAAAAATCTACATTCCTTATTAGCAATCAGTTTTAAATTTTTCACCTGGGTTAGATGCTTTCTGATGCAATATTGATGATATATGTTTTTTTTTCTAATTACACATTGTATATTGATGGTATTGATATAATTAAAACAAATTATTATATAGAAACATAGTTTTGTTACCAAACTGTTCTACCAAAGTGGGCCCAAAATATACATTTTTTTTTAATTTACAATGTCTTATGTACCCTGTACTTGTGGGCATCAGGACAAGGACACATACCTATATACACTTTTTTATATATACTTTTTTTTATAATAGACGGGTACAGTAAAGGCTGGGGCGCGCAACTACTGCACCCCACAAAGGCCATCAAAAGGTCAAAGGAATACCTATGTAGTTTGCACAATAGGGTCATGCAGAATCATGCTGCATGCAGTTACGCATGTTTCGTTTCCAAGGTCTATCATAACAAAATAATATTAGGTTTACCTTGAAATCATAGAGATATATACTAGAGGTGCACACATCATACATCTGACATAAAAAAGTGTAGGCCGCTTCAAGCGATTCGACAATGTTGCCGTCAAGTCAAATACTAACTGACAGAGAATTTAAACGTGGCTGTGGCCATCTTTTCTCTCGCGTCACATTGCGTGCGTTATTGCATATCTAGTCGTAGGTGCTTATGCTTGAAATGCCCTTAATATTGTTCTAAAATGTTGTTTTAATTATTTTTTTGTTTAGTCACAGTTACATAGGTCTGTAGTTATGACAAATGAGATGAAATTAAGGGACTGAATACATTTTAACAATATTGCCGTAAAATAAAATAAAAGTGATAAAATTATTCAAAGAAGTTTTTATTTTTTAATTCTTATTAAAATAATTATATCACAACTTTTCAAATATTATTTTTAATCTTAATTAATTAAAAAATATATATACTTTAAATAAATTCAAATCTTAATCAACATTAAAAACTGAATCAATCATTTCTCTAAGAACCTGAGGGTTCCGTAGAAAAATCTCCAGGGGTCCGCGAAATTAAATATTTTGTGATATCTTTTAAAGCTTACGAGGGCGTGAGAATATGTTCCCAATAAATCAAACTGGCATGGACAGGTTTAAATCACTTCCTTCCTCAACGGGATGACGTCCGGGGTTTGTGGACAAAAAATAACCTAACAAAAAAGAATAAGATGCAAGAATTTAACATTATATTTAAAATAAGTGGTTTTAATACAACACTTTGTACAATTAACAATTTATTTATTTATTGCATGTTTTTTTCGACACTCCGCCTGATGAGCTAAAAGTGCGGTCCATGAACGGAAATAACTGGTGTCATAGAGTTTCGGCAGCTACTGCCTCCGCTATGCCAGCTTAAGGAGACGAGTATTCACGTCAAGTTGACAGTTTAATATAAATAATTGTGTATTATTATTAGTTATTTTCTTCTTCATGTTTACGTTTAAGTGTTTTTTTTTTAAGTTAAAACAAAGATATTTGGAATATAGCGTAGCGTAGATCTATGGAGATATCGGAGAATCAATCAAATAATTTTTTGTCGGAACTTCCGCTTTGATTAAAAAGTGGTCCATAATACATAAAAACTTTACGACCTTGTTCTTTATAAATCGGATATAAATATTTTCCCACATGAACAGGTGAATAAAAAAGGGCGTCTTGGAAGAGCGTTTTGGGACTCTTTCCGGTTTTAATATTTATTTACTTCATATATAGGTAGGTACTTATTGTAGTTAGTAAATATACTAACAATTTTTTTACGTAATTAATGTGATAAAAAAATATAAAAATTTATTGGATTCATTATATTTTCTGAATATAGATTTTTTTGTCGGAAGTGGGTGTGCTAGGAAAACCTATCTCGATCCAGATTGGTTAAATTCTGATGAGGAGTGCATGGATGACGTGGTTCATAGTCTCTGCCTAACCCGGTGAATGAATGTGAGCTAAGGTGGTTGCTGTATTTTTAAAGATATCGCGAAAATTATGCCTTATCTAATTATTTTTATTTTGAAAAGAAAAAAACCTTTTGTTTACATAAATACATTCGAAAAAAATACATTTATTATGGGCTATACTGTATGACCGATGCTGATGATAGAGTATTTTTTTTTATTGTAGCTCGACATGTGACAACACTCTGCCTGATGTAAAGCTAGAGTGCGGTCCATGAATGGAAACAACTGCTACCACAGAGAAACCTGTGCGGGTAGCAATCGCCTCTACTATGCCGGCTTGAGGAGACGAGCATGTACCATCTTAGATTGACAGTGCACACTCCTCTCGTTATACCTTATATAAAATAATCCAAGACGCAATCTTTTAAATACGGGACGAATATCATTTACAAAATTCACACAGATTTCGCTATTCTTATTATTAAAGTCTTTATTTTGTAAGTTGACCATCTTTCCGGATGGGGTGAGTCCCGGTTGTTCCCACGGTGAACCCTGCAGCAGGTGTGCGATAACGTAATGACAGCTAGTCACTAAATTAATGTGTAACGTTAACATATACGTTTGGAGTATATACGTAATTGCAATATTTTACAATATTCTACTTATCGCAGCGGTCGTAGGAATGTTTTTTCCAGTTGTTATTTTTTAATACTTGATTTTAATATGATGTAGGTGGGTAGAGATTTTGGAAATGAAAGAAGTTAGTTAAAAATATGAATAAAAAATATAAAAAACCTGCTCAGGGAGTACCCTTCCCTCTCACGTTCATCGTGCCCCGCTGATACCTCAATTTGTGTACTGCACAGCGACTTGCGCCCATCTTCGGAGTCACTATAAAAGGAGAATTCCTATTCGCCTAAAAGAAATGGGCCCACAATTTTTTTCTCGAGTTTGTCGATGATTTTTAGTTAAATTTGTAGAAAAATAAATCTACTTTCTTATTACCAATCAGTTTCAATTTTTTCATCCGGGTTATTGAGTAATTAGATGTTTCCTGATGCAATATTTGAGGTTATTATTATTTTAAATGCTTTATTAATTGATGACATCTGTTTTTTTTATGTAATTAAACATTGTCTATTGATTGGTAAGTGTTGATATAATTACAATGAATTAATAAAAAATAAGATATTATTTTAGAATATTGTTTTGTTACCAAACTATTAGGTATAGTGGGCCCAAAAATGGGCATTCTCTTTTGGTTCGTACCTACTATATTTACATATAAATATGACTTCTCTATCCTTATAAAAGTTGTGCATATTACGAGGTAATGGACTTACATTCAGCCAAAGAATATATAAATTATTTCTTAACAAAAAGCTTGCTTTGTTTAAGACCGTAGCCCAAGTGTTTGATAACTAGGTAGGTATTTCCTCTTTAAATATATTATTTATTATCTTTACGTGCACCTACGTTTAACATTTTATTGAAAATTGAAGTAAGTACTCATAGATATCGAAGATATATTTTTAACTTTTTTATTATACATTAAAATAAAGCAATTTATAACAATAAAAGGTAAAAGCACCTTTCAGTCAATACACAATAGAAGTAGAGGTAACAAGGTTTAATACAAAAAATACTCAGTTGTAATAGATTGGAATATAACTCTTATGGATTTAGAGTTAAGGTTTATATTAGTTTTAAAGAAGGCAAAGGGTATTTTGAGATGTCGCGTGGCGCCTTGAGAAATGTATTTGCAAATCGTTCCCACATATTTTTTTCTTGTAGGCGGGATTTAGTACATTGAATCGGTGATGTGTGACAATTTAGGGTTATTTTTGGCTAAAATATTACCTGATTATTTACTTTTTACGTAAAAACTGTTGTTGCTTGTATTTTGGGCAGGGTTCAGTTACATGTTATATCAGAGTGGTAGGCAGACTGATGATGGTTACGAGCTCAGTCAGGGAGTAATAACCACCACTCGTGAATAGCAGACTAACAAATAATGTATTGGATAATTAGCCGTGAAAGAAATTACCGCTCGTCGAGAAACCTGAAAATTTATTAGTTTGCTAACTTTAACAAAGTTGAAACTTAAAACTAGCTAACTTCTCTAGAAACACAATTTCGGACGAGCGGTAATTTTTTTCTTTCACGGCTAATTATCCAATACATTATTTGTTAGTCTGCTAATTTTGCCATGCTATCTTCATAAAGGTGAATGTAACACCTGTGAAGTGACGTTGTTTTGGTTTGAAGTCACGTTTCAGGAACAGTTTAGAAGTAACCAAGTATCACGAGGCGTGTGCACCGTTAACCTGGATGGTGCATAATCGTCTTCCCAAACATAGCGGAGGCGACTGCTGCCTGTAGTTTATATGTGGTAGCAGTGATTTCCGTTCACGGACCGCACTCTAGCTTTGCATCTGCTGTCATATGCCGAGCGAAAGTACGTCTAATAACTTTGTCCTGTGTGTTGGGATTCCAGAACTATTATTATTTTTGCTTCTTAGAAATAAAATACTACAAGTGACTCGCAATTATTTTGCACGCTTCAGTCATTGATATTATACAACTAGATGTGAAATAACGCTCCCAATGTGACGCGAGATAAAAGATGGCCACAGCCACCTTTAGGTTCTCTGTCAGTATTTGACTAGACGAATCGTTTGAAGCGGCCTACGGTTTTTTCATGTCAAATGTATGAAGTTTGCAACTCTAGTATACATCTCTATGGCTTTAGTAGTATTTAAATCAATAATAATAAATAATAAAACAAACATTTCTTATAAAAAACCATTTATTTATACATCAACTCAAATTCAATATACCTAATAAAGATTAATTATAAATGCAATGAAAATTACTAGAAGGCTGCATGCAACCAAAACTCAAGTTTGGTGTAGACTTCCACAAACAAAAACTTAAAACCTATTTTAAAATAATAATAATAAACACCATAGTAAGCCGCATTAAACATTTTAATTCAGTAAAATTTTAATAAGTTTTAATATTAGATATATTGATAATATTTTGGCACGTTATTGTAATTAAGATAAAATTATTATAATAATATTTATTACCTATAGTCTATATTGTCTATAACCTTTATCAATTTTATTTTTATTTTTTATACAATACACAATAAAAACCAGCCTTTATTTGTTAATAATATATTTTTAGACAAAACCTATTTGTAAATGCAAATACAAAAAGAGCTAATCGATTACAATATTATAATAATTTGAAAATAAGGCTTTTTTTAAATTTTTGTGCCAAGAACAATTAAAACCACAAATAAACGTGACGTCACAAAAACGTTACGCAAACATGATAGATAGCCAGCTCTATTAAGCAGTCCATACACGTTTACATCAATTTTTGTCTCGCTAAATGTGGTTTAATAAGGCCGTCATAAGAAAGTAGACTTTTTTCAGTTCTTTACTATTACTAAAACTGGCACACATTTATCACAGCAAGTTTACGTTTAAAAAATAAATCAAGCCCGATTCGTTTACTTCTCCCGAGTTGTTAAAAAAACCAAGTTACACTAACTCAAAAAAAAAAAATTAAATTAAGAAAAATAATTAAAATTATTAAGTAATTAAGTATTTTACACGGTTAAAATACACTACTTATCTTATTTATAAAGTAGAAACACAAATTAAAAATGCAATATCGCTCTTTAATCCTAAGAGAGCCTTGATTAAAAAATAAAAATAATATTAAATTACAATGAAAAACAGAAGAAACAAAATCAATACAACAAGCTAAGTAGATCTTGTCAGTGTGATTATAATGAGTAAAGTGTGAACTCTTACAACAGTCAATTACGGTAAAAATTACATTTTTCGATTGATACAAAGTTCTCTCAGACCTCAGAGCATCTGTTGCCGATGCACCATGCATAAATTGTCAGATAGATTTCCATTAGCAACGGATGCAAACGAAAAAAGATTAAAAACGAGAGAAAATATTTTTCTTTCACCTAAAACGAACCGTTATAGCATCCGTGCTGCAATCTTAACCCGCATGTATTTGTTTTTTTTTCTTTTTACATTAAAATTCTAATAATAATCAATTTAGCCTGCATTCAAAATTAATTATTAAAAAAAATAATATAAAAATTTTGGTTCAAATTACAAATACCTAGAGACATAGCGACGCGTAGGCACGTTTTCTACTAATATAAAATATACCGCGTACATTTAAAAATCCGTTGTGTTTTAAAAACATTAAACAATGGAGGAAATTTAATGGCTTGTGCAGCTTGCCGGGACCAAGAACCAGCCCGAGAAAACAAGAGGTGGGTTAAATTAATAATATTCAGAGTTCAATGAACTCTCAAAAGCAGTTTTTCAATTATATCTTGTCTAATGTTTGGACACATGAAATAAATAAATCAAATATATATATTTTTTTTTTTTTTTTTTTTTTTTTTTATTGTAGCTCGACATGTGACAACACTCCGCCTGATGTAAAGCTAGAGTGCGGTCCATGAATGGAAACAACTGCTACCACAGAGAAATCTCTACGGGCTGCAGTCGCCTCCACTATGCCGGCTCGAGGAGACGAGCATGTACGATATGATATTTTACAGGCAACCTTGCAGACACCAGCAGTAAAACTCTTCCTGCACCAAAAAGAAAGTGGAAGTGACGCACTGACATCACCAAAATTTCAAAAGCAAAAGAGTGGGAGCATGTGGGATCGAGATAAAATGTATTACGAACCTACGGCTGAGAGATCTTGAACCGCAAACTAAACGGCTTGCACTCGTGGATGAGGTTTTGAGTGTAT
The DNA here is from genome assembly GCA_948150575.1 of Tinea pellionella. Lineage (NCBI taxonomy): Eukaryota > Metazoa > Arthropoda > Insecta > Lepidoptera > Tineidae > Tinea > Tinea pellionella. The sequence continues at coordinate 6,930,614 of OX411258.1, forward strand.
TTACAAAATTAATGCAAGAGAAAAAATAATTAAATGACCATTGTTATTATAAAAAAAATTATACATACATGAATCTAAAAAGTTGTTTAAAATTATTAAAAAAAACACAAAACGCTAACGATAATGCCTATTTCCAATTGGCTATCAACACAAGAGACATAAATGAATCTATACTTTTTTTTAAATTGTAGCTCGGCATGTGACAACACTTCTCTTGTTACACCTGGTTATTTTCAAACTTCCCGAAACGCGACAAGGTCACTTCACGTGTGTTACATTCGAAAGTGGTGGTAGTATCATCGGTCTGCCTACCATTCTTTAATAGTGCCTATTGGAACTGAGCTTCCAAAGTACATATAACACAGTTACATTGGTACCGGTCAGAATTTCAAAACACAGGTCTCATCGTGAGTTCACACGTCTTACCGTTTAAATCTTTCGAATGTAACACCCGTGAAGTGACCTTGTCGCGTTTCGGAAGCAGTTTGAAAAGAACCAAGTGACCGTCTCCTCAAGCCGTTGTTTCCGTTCATGGACCGTACTCTAGCTTTACACCGGGCGCAGTGTTGTCATATGCCGAGCTACAATTTAAAAAAAAAACTCTCCCCTACCCGGTATCAAGTGTAAAACGAATACTCGACGCATCACTAATTAAAACCAACTATAATTACTCCAAATCCAGTTCAAATCATTCCATCATCACATAGGTATCTCTCCGACATATTCAATCCTCAACGCCAAGTCCAATATATCCTGCAAATTGAACCAGTTCCATGGTATACGGCTGCGACGACACTCGCGGCCCATGTGTTGTTGCATCACATTGTACATATATAATAACGCCATGCAAAAACATAGAACGGCGAATATTTGAAACAGTGATTTGGTTGCGTTCCTTGAAAAAAAAAATTAAAGTTAAGCATGTTAAATTTCAACACGTACACATTCATCTTCTCAAGCCGGCATAGCGGAGGCGACTGCAGCCTGTACAAATGTGTCTGTAGTAGCAATTGTTTCAGTTCATGAACCGCACTCTAGCTTAATGGGAGTGTTGTCAATGTCGTCGTCAAAAAAGTTATACGATACAGAAAATTCTGTAGGCAGGCAGTGGCCTCCGCTACGCCGGCTTGAGATGAATTTTCACGATCCCAAGGCCAAAAACAGGGGACACCAATCCAAACCGATTCCTTAACATGGTGCTTTTATTCTAGGATGAAGATTGGTTTAACAACCATCATCAGTCTATCTCTACCCATTCTTTAGATTTAATATAGGTACTGTTAATTAACGATGATGGTTAATATGTCCAGTCTGCCGTCCTGGGGTAGTATCACCACTTTCGAATGTAACACCCGTGAAGTGACCTTGTCGAGTTTCGGGAATAGTTTGAAAGTAGCCAGTTATAACGAGAGGTGTGTGCACTGTCAACATGCTCGTCTCCTCAAGCGGGCATAGTGGGGGCGACTTTAGCCCGCAGAGGTTTCTCTGTAGTAGCAGTTGTTTCCATTCATGGACCGCACTTTAGCTTTACATCAGGCGGAGTGTTGTCACATGTGACTCTGCATAATACAATAAAAAAAAGCGATGTTTGCTTGTTACTTTTTAAAACGTGTCTTTCTCGAGTATAATATCTGAACTTACCAAAAAAAGGAGGAAAGTTTTCTCGGAACTGATTTAACACGCTTCGTGCATACCTCACAAGGTCGGTCTACTTGCGTCGACGTGTTCACTAAAACTGAAATTTTAAACAATATTCATTAGATACAATCTTATTATAGAAACTATAGTCTTAACTCTTAAACACACACAGAGAGAGAAAAAGAGAGAGAGTTCTCACTTAACGTCGTGATAACGTAAATATTAATGAGTTAATATAGTTTGGCCCTCCAGTACGGAAAGAGTAACACGGCACTGTCAATTATGCCCACTATAACGTAACATACCCGTGCTTATTATTATGTCCCGGGACATGACCGCGCAGATAATGCTCCTGACATGATACGACATTGACAAACTACCAAAAACTATATCATAAATATATGTAAGTATACATAATATAAACTGCCACTTTCGAATTACACACCCATGAAGTGACCTTGTCGCGTTTCGGGAGCAGTTTGAAAGTAGCTAGGTATAGCGAGAGGAGTGTGCACTGTCAATCTGTATGGTGCATATTCGTCTCCTCAAGCCGGCATAGCCGAGGCGACAGCTGCCTGTATAAATTTATCTGTGGTAGCAGTTGCTTTCGTTCATGGACGATTCGATTTACATTAGGCGGAGTGTTGTCATATGCCGAGCTACAATAAATAAAAAACAATTATACAATATGCAATAAGGACATGTGTTATATAATAAACGACAATAACATATAATTCCATCCACCAAAACCACAAACACCAAAAACAATATACACAATATAAATTGACTATAAAAAAATTGAACATCAAGATAAAATATTTTATTATGCCACGGCTTCAACTGCGTCTTAACGCGTTATTTAGCACATTAATGTGGCCAAGACTGACGTGTTATTCCATTAATATCAATGCTATTGGCACTACACGTTAAACGCTAACTCAAGCAAAACCTAAGCTATAGTTTAAAATTTTATTGCCTTAATTTTTAGCGCGCTAATAATCGCGCAGTTGGATGATCAGCTAGAAAACTTTCAGTGGCAAAATCTCAACAAATCTTACATTGAAAGGGTGATTGGGAATAGAAGATACAATGAAAATGTTTATTAATTCAGAGAATATATTTCTCGAGTGCATTTTTAGTCTTACTTTTAATAAAACACATCAGTATCAACGCTTTACGAATTCAGTGGTACAAATAATATAAGAGTACATGAATATATGAAATAAAAAAAGCAATGTCCAAAATTTTTATAGCACAATTTAAGAAAAAAACAAAAAAAAAAGCAAATTACCACAATCAGTTTGCGTTCCATCATCACCCTTGTCACAGTTCAAATTATTCAATAGTAATTTTTGTTCTTCGAAAGCAGAATGCACATCGACCAGTTTACATTTTAAATAGTCTATGACAATTAATAATTTCCTATTTCTGATATGACTGTCGGCTGTTGCACTTTCTAAACGACCGATATTTTCGTCACATCTACTTAAATTAGTGTCCATTTCTTTTAAAATTTTATTCTTGTTTTCAATTTCTAATTGCAATTGTTTATTATTTTGCTCAAGTAACTCACATTCCGAGCAATTTCTCGGTAGAGTTTGAGTATCTTGTGTTACAAGTTTGTTATTAGCATTTGTAATTTGTAACTTTAGTTGTTCATCGTGTAAACTTAATATTTCAGATTTATTACAATAATTATTAATTAAATTATCAGTTTGTGTTTCTGTATTAATTTTATTACAACGCATTTTATTTTTTAACTCTTTATCAATTGAATTATATTTAGCATAAAGTTGTATTTCCTTTTCCAATTTATTGATATATATTTTAAAATTATCACAATTGGGACAAAAATTAATATCATTATTATTATTTTTCGAGTCAAATGTTTGAGTTTCTTTTACTTCTGTATTAGGGATGTCACTTTCTAACTTATCAATTATTAATTTTAATTTATAGCATTCTAAGCAAATATTATTATTTGTATCAAATGTCTGAGTTTCTTTTACTTCTGTTTTAGGGATGTCACTTTCTAACTTATCAATTATTGATTTTAATTTATAGCATTCTAAACAAATATTATTATTTGTATCAAATGTTTGAGTTTCTTTTACTTCTGTTTTAGGGATGCCACTTTCTGATTTAACAATTATGGATTTCAAACTATCACATTGTAAGCAAGCATTATTACTGGTATCAAATGTATGAGTTGTTTTTGTATGAGCACTAGGATTGTCAGCTTCTAAGTTATGAGGTTCAGAGCAAACAGCACACTCATTGCCGGACTCACAATTACTATTTAATTCAGTTTGCGTTGATATCGTATGTGCCTCGTTGATATATTCTTTGGCACGGAGACTACTACTATAGCTTAAGCGTATTTCGTCAAATAATGTCATATTTGTTAGACGGCCTTGCGAATTGTTCAACACCACTTCGAATGAATCTTCCTCTAATATTTGTTCTAATTAAGAAAACAAACACAAATTACTAAGTACAGCATTGTTAAACCAAGGTCTAGGCTTCATTATTTATTGACATGATCGCACTGATGTTAAGTTACTAGTGAAATGCAGCAGACAGGGCACTCTCGTTATACTCTGGCAACATGAAACTGTTCGCGAAACGTGTACATGCCACTTTGTGACTTTAGAAAGAAGATCTTAATCAAAGTGATAATTCCCAACAATGTTAAAGCCTGGACTATCTATAGCCTTTTATCGCTTCTAAATTATGTACAGCTATTGGATTGCAGCTACTTTTGTCCTTACAATGCAAATAAAAATATACATCAAGACCAGGACAACATAAAACAAGAAATAAAGTTACAGGTAATACATAATCAATCTCTAATAGAACAGCCAACTATTCTATACAGGGTGAATGTTTCAAGTGGACTTTCATGGCCAAATCCTAAACTATAAGAGATAGCGAACGTTCAAAGGCTATTTGGTTTGCCGTATATCATTACCTCCCAGAAATTGATCCTTATTAGCGACACTATCGGATGGTGCAATAATACAGTATGTGTTTTATTTTAAAAACTCAACAGGTTCGATTCCTGGTTTTTCAGGATCTTTTATAGTTTAGGATTTGGCCCGCTTGAAAACCTCTCAAACTATCGGTTAGTACAGTGTTAAGCAAAGCAGAGTGCAGACATTTGAGCACAGCCTATTTTGTATCTATATCTATATTCTGTAGATAGCCTGAATCAAATTATACTAGTTAAAAATCTCATTAACTAACAAAAAGCTCAATGAGTCGTTTAACAAGGTTTGGTTGATCAGTGCCACCTTTATAAGCTTAAAAAAATATTGAGTAAGACTCACGTTGTCCAAACTTAGAATCCGCAGTCAAACTATCTAAGGTAGATAGCATTTGATCATCCGGATAACTCACATCAATCGTCCTATCAAACCTAGGACTTTCGTCTGATTTGTTCAGTATATCTTTAAGTTCCATTTCCAGAAGAGCTTTTTCTTGAATTATTTTCTCTATGACATGTTGTTGATCATCATATTTGGTCGATATTTCAGCATGTGCTGATTTCAGAGTCTCATTTTCTTCAAGTAAAAATGCCTGTCTGCTCGCATACATTTCGTTAATACGATGACACTCTTCCTTCGATTTGAGAAGTTGTTCTTCTAATGAATGATTCTAAAAATTACATTTTAATAATAATTTAGTCACTTGAAGAAATGCGGAGTGTTGAACTTGTTCTAAGCAGAATAGGGCATTTGAAAGATAACTTTGCAAAAAAATATATCTTTGAGGCTTAATTCAGAGCAGATAGAGCGGCCGTGGTCTAGCGGTAAGACGCGTGAACTCATGATCGATGAGACCCGTGTTCAAACCTCGTTAATTCTGACCGGTACCAATGTAACTTTGTTATATGTACTTTGGTCGCTCACTGCCTATAGGCACTATTAAAGAGTGATAGGCAGACTGATGATAGTTATTTGTCCAGTTTGCCGTCCTGGGGTAGTACCACCACTTTAGAATGTAACACCCGTGAAGTGACTTTGTCGCGTTTCGGGAATAGTTTGAAAGTAGCCAGGTATAACGAGAGGAGTGTGCACTGTCAATCTAAGATGGTACATGCTCGTCTCCTCAAGCCGGCATAGTGGAGGCGACTGCTACCTGCACAGGTTTCTCTGTAGTAGCAGTTGTATCCATTCATGGACCGCACTCTAGCTTTACATCAGGCGGAGTGTTGTCACAGGCTGAGCTACAATAATAAAAAAAATAGATATTCAAGAATGGTAGGCAGACTGATGATTGTTATTAGCTCAGTCTTGGCGTCCTACAGTAATACTACCACTTTCAAGTTGCACACCCGTGAAATGTCCTTGTAGCGTTTTGGAATCAGTTTAAAAGTAGCTGGGCATAACGAGATGAGTGTAGAAATTAATCTGTGGTAGCGGTTGTTTCTGTTCATGGACCGCACTCTAGCTTAACGAGTTGATATGGAGGATGAGAAAAGTATGAATTGTAGGTAAAGTACATGAAGCTCTTCACTTGTAGTACGAGCCTTACATCTACAGCTACACGAGCTCTTGACTGTATAATAAATAAATTTACATTTAACAACTTTTTTTAGAATCTCTAAGGGGGGGCAGCTGCAGCGACTCCCTTGAGTGTTATCATATGCTGAGTTATAATTTAAAAAGCAGTAGCCAGATATAGCAAGAGGTATGAGTCTTGTCAACCTTCACACAAATTCAACCCTCAAAAAATACGTCTAGATTACTTACATCAGACTGTAGTTGGTCAATACAGCCTTGTAGAACCTTTGAGTTTTTACGTGCAATATCAAGGTCGCGACGTGCTTCCTCAAACGCACTCTCAATACTTATCAGACGATGGCATGCATCTTCATAATCATCACTAATAACTAAATATTTTTGCTTTTCTTCACGTAATCTAGAATTGAAAATTAAAGATTTTCTTTAAAGCAATGCAATCCATATAGAATCCAGTCAATATTTCTTGATAAACTTATTATTCAAGACTATTATTTTTTCATACCTATACTAAGTGCTTGTATCATAGGCACATGTAAAATAGTTACATTGGTACCAGCCAGCAAGATTCTAGCGTGAGTTCACGCCTTCTACCGTTAGATCACATCCGCTCTACTACGCAGTGAATAGGCAGACTGATACTGCCGTCCAGGAGCTGTGCAACTTTCTGGAGTAACATTGATGTAGTGACCAGGTCACGGTCCAGGATCAGTTTGGATGGAGCCAGGAGAACGAGATAAATGTTGAAATTCATAATTGTAATTGTAACAATTCTTCCTCGTATAATAAGGTGATGTAGTGACGAGGATTGAGAAAATAATGCTTCGATGGTTTGGGCACATGTAAAGGATGAACGAAAGGAGATTGACGAAAGAAATTTATAAACCTGATGTGAATGAATGCGTTAAGCAAGGGTGTTTTCCGATCATATCGGAGGAATCCTTATGAAAGCTGGGCTGCCTAGTGCTCATAACCGTCAGGCGTGTATAAAGAGAATTGTAGATGTGAGGGAATGGGCAAGGTCCAAAAAAACTAACCCATGGTGAATCGAAAACCATTTCGAGATATCACTTCAATTAGAAGAATTTTTTGATTCTCGTCTGAAAATACTTAAAAATCGAGGAGATATTTGAAAAACTGTAATGACCGTCTTCGACCTTTCACTTCGACTTTCGTACCGTTTGACAAGATAGAATACAAAGTACCAACCTAACAGTTTTGTAGATTATTATGTTGTCTATGGTTGTCGCCTCACAAGTTTGTCAAATATCTTTTGTTTGTGTTTCCTAACAATAACAGTGTTTTATACGAATAACTATTGTTATTTTTAAAACAAAACTACACTATAAACACGATGTTTTAATTAACAGGAACTTTTAAAAATGAAAAGTTTTGTTTGAACTTTTGACAAACGATTTTTTTTTTGTTCATTGGCAATGGTTTAGTTCCGTACGAATCCTCAGGTTTGCCAATATTACGATCGCAATTTTTAAAAATTAATAAAAAAAGAACAAAGCAATTACAAAAGTTTTCCAGAAACACGTGTCGACTAAATTAATCTATATTATCTAAAAAATATGTAAAAAAGATAGCTGTCACCAGAGACACCTCCCCAATTGTGTCAGGATCGTGTTAAACGGCGTTCCATTGTCTCTGCCTATCCCTGTGGGAAAAAGGCGCGACAATTGCATTGTAAACTTACAAAAGTATTTGCGCTTTAAGCGCATCCCTCTCAGAGGTAAGTCCAGAAAGTAACTCATCATTTTGTTGTTCCATAACATACATTTGATCACGCAACCGACTCGTGAGTTGACTCTTTTCGCGTAACTCACATTGTAGCTCTTCTAAAAGTTGAAAACCTGCACAATTCATATTTTTATTATAATGATGTTTAGCAGTAATGCTTGCACTAAGCTAGTGCTTGTATCACAGGAACTGAGTGACCAAAGTACATATAACATAGTTACATTGGCGCTGATCAAATTTAGAGAGGTTAAAACATGGGTCTCATCGATCGTGAGGTCCATCCTCTTCACCTATACCACAGCCACTCTTCTTTATTTATAACAGACAAGCGTTTGACCACAGTCAGCTTGATGTTAAGTAGCGGTACAGTCTACGGTGGAGCACACTTGCCGGTGAAATGTTTTTTAAAACCATTTATATTTAGGGCCTCAATGAAGGGACACAGATCTGCTTAAATACTTACCATCATTAGATATCCCAGAGTCCGAATCTTGAGGTACACCTCCACTCTTCAAGTTAAAACTGTAAACAAATATAAACTTGAACGAATTAATGAAACCTACCTCAGGATGGCAGACTGGGCTAATAACTATCATCAATCTACCTACCACTCTTAAAACACATCTTTCGAAGAGATATCTAGATTGTAGATATTTCCCAGAGGCCAGGAGAATCTTTGCGTACCTGCAGACCTTGCCTGGGAGATATCTATAAAATTTATATATAGAGACATACCTATCTTCAAGATCAATTTTAACTTTTTGTGATTCACTATACTTGTGCAATGCATCTGCTAATTTTGTCACATCAATGTCCGGATTACATTCCTCTGGGTCTAGAATGTGTTTTAAATGCTTGTATTCTGATCTACTGAAACAAAAGGGTAACGTGATTTATATTTTCAATGCAAAATGCACTTTTTGATAGATTGATAAGACAAGAACTAATTTATAATCATTATCAGCGGTTTTAGATAAAGAAAAACATAATCGAAAATTCATTTATAGTAACTTACTTGTTCGATTTTTCTGATGCCGAAAATTTGTCCATGAGCGTTTCAACAGAGAGGGAGCCCGTGCTTCTTACACCGCAAAAGTCAAATATTTGTAACGCTGTTACAAAATACTCTGTAAAAAACACACGTGAAGCAGAATAATGTAAATAAAGTAAGACCAACGTGGTAGTTACGAAAATAAACGTTTTAAAATAGATTTGTTTACCGTTTTCATTCTGCACCTCGAAGCTATCCATTTTGTTAGGAGAAATTGTATTAGAATGAAATTAAAGGTAGAAATTTAAATTAAATTGTACTTATAGTCGTTTGTATCATTATTATCGTTAGAATTTATACGTTATAAGTCGTTACGCTCACAAATTACGAAAATAATTCGGCGAATTTGACACTACATAGAAAAAATTCACCTCACTTTAAAAAAAAACAAGGAAAGGCAAAGCAATTAACTCTTTGCAGCCAATTCCTTTTTATTACTAAGGGTGGTTTGCACCAGAGATGGCCGGTTAAAGTAACTTTGACTGTTACTTTAACTTTGACAGTTACCTTTACTTTTACTCCACGCGCGTTGCACCATCGTGTAAATTAATTCGTTATAGTTAAAAGGGTTGCTGGTGTAAATGAATTCTCTCAATACAAACAAGAGCGGCTTTTCAAAGATTTGACGTTAGCGACATTGATTTAACTATTACTTTAACTTTGACCGGCCGAAATTCGCCAGTAACGGTTAAGGTTAAAGTAATCGTCAAATGTGACAGATTTTTTTTGAAGCAAACCAATTTTAACTTTAACCATTACTTTAACGTGACAGTAATAGTTAAGTCATATGGTGCAAATGGACATAATTTTGCATTAAATCATAAACTAGACTTTGAAATAATCTTTAAAATTAAAATTTCCTCAAAACTTTAAAATTAAATTTAAAATATAGTGGACCATTGGATTTGTCATTTTAAATATTAGTACTTCTAAAAAAATCTTTGGGTATATCAATAACACGGAAACAAGCAGAATCAAAGTACTTATTTATTTATTAAAAACAAAACAATATGTAAAATCATATAAAATTTATCGTAATCTAATTGCGTTCAACATTTCCACTAGCCCATAGTGTACATTAAGCACAGCTAATTTAGTTTCAAGCATACAGAAATCGCTCAATTCCATCTGAAAACAAAACATTTTAAATAACTTTTAATTAGTTGTTTATTTGTTAATTCATAATCAATAATCACATACTCCATCCGGCGGATCTTTATCTCTTGGCGGGAAACGACCAAACATTCTTTCACAAATTGCGCAAAGCCCACACCATGTTCTGTATTTCAAATCGGTTAGATCTAATTTCTGAAAATCGATAAAATTTTTAGACTATAGGTAAAATACGAATATCTTTATTTATTGCCTTCATGTTGTATATAAGTTTTATAGATTTTATGTACGCTATTATTTTTAACAAGAGTTTTATCGTACATAAACCTTTACATAACCCACCTCAGATTCATTCTCAGCATTATTATTTTTTCTTTCTTTATCATTTATTAAAGTTAACTTTATATCATCAGTAAAATTATCTTCATCAGCAAATTGTTCCCATTCCATGATGCTTTTAAAATATTTCACGTCATTTTCTAATAATGAACCACCCATCATTAGGGTTAAACCTTCTTCTATGTTCTAAAAAACATTTGAAAAAAAAAAAAATTATACATAAAATCTATAATCATTATTGGTCTGCGAAAAGCCTGAGTATAAGTGTATACATTTACACTCTCACGGCGTAAAGTAATCCTCTACCAATAGGATTGTTTTATTTGAATTTTTTACCTCGTGCGGTCAAAATAATATTGTCTGATTGGCAGAGAGAACTCCCTTCATACCGTGACGGCGTAAGTGTGAAACTTGACAAGCAAATTTAAACCTTAACGTGTTAAGAATAAAGACGTTATTAAAAGTCATATCTTACAGCAATAGGCATTCTGTAACCTTCAGGTTTGAATCTCCTTAACACAGTTAGATAAAGAAGTCGTTTAGATTTTTTTATAGTTACAAATCTTGTTGCGTACATCATTGGGGTTAGATCTAAAAGAAAATAGTGTATTTAGTTTTGGTGGGCATCTAGAAATATAGTGATAGATTAAATTATTAACCTGTGTAATAAGTGTGACCGTGACCGTGGGAGGCGTTAGGTAAAGATTCTAAATAGAAGAAGCTGTGTTATTTTCTCTCCAAATCTCCGTTAGAAATATTTATTATTGTTATATGTCATAAAAGAAAATTAAGAATTTTAAATTGCTTTTTTTTGTTCACTTCTGAGAAGGCAAAGGAAACTAAGCCGACAAAGCCCTAAAGTTTTCTTCACTTAAAAATTCAACAATCGTAAACATTACCTTCTAAAGTGTTAGTATCTATAGGGAGTGAAAATTGCGCATTTTGCCTCGAGAAAACCCTCGGTATATGTAACCAATCGCCTAAACTAACTTCAGGAATTTTAAATTCTTTTAACAACGTCTGCATTTCATCACCAAACGGCCTTTCTGGTCTTGTTCGAAGAGCTTCTTCCAGAACGTATCGTCTCTGAAATTTATTAACACCTATAAACATGGACCACAGTCCAGTGAGGCAAGTACGAGGTTATCTTCATGCCGTGACAGTGTAATGCGCAATTTTTCTACCAATCAGACGATATTGTTTTGACCGTCGAGGTAATAAAAAATCAAATGAAGAGATCCTATTGGCGGGGAGATTTCGCGTTACGCTGTGACGGCGTTAATGCAATCTCGTACTCAGGCCTCAATTCAAGAAATGACAAAAAAATTTCCATTAGTTAGGCATGAGCTGATTTGTAATTATTACTAATATACCTTCGTGTCAAATTCAGTTTCGATAGCTTCCTCATCAACTTCTCTATGAAGATATTTTAAAATATCATCATCGAGGAATGAATCAGTTTTCTTGGCAACACATTTTTTGATAGCTGGCAACACTATTATATTATCGTTGTCATTATTTTGGGCAAAGGATGCGCGTGAGCTTGGATTTTGTGAATCTGTGCCTATTCCTGCAATTTGTGTTTCAGGATCCTGTTGAGCTTGTGCTGCCAAACCAGCTGATGTTAGTCTGTCACTAGCTGGTCGACCTTTACGGCGTCTTTTACCTCTTCTTCTGATTTCACCTGGAATTAATATTTATTAAAAACTATTATAATATGTCAGTTGATGTTTCATTCTTTTTTTTTTATTGTAGCTCGGCATGTGATAACACTCCGCCTGATGTAAAGCTAGAGTGCGGTCCATGAATGGAAACAACTGCTACTACAGAGAAACCTGTGTCGCCTCCACTATGCCGGCTTGAGGAGACGAGCATGTACCATCCAGATTGACAGTGCACACTCCTCTTTTATACTTGGCTATTTTTAAACTATTCCCGAAACGCGACAGTCACTTCACGGCTGTTACATTGGATAGTGGTGGTACTACCCCAGGACGGCAGACTGGACAAATCTTACCCGAATCATCCAATCCCATCGCAGTTTCGCTTCCATCATTGGCATCCTTATCGGCTTTTGATCTTTGAGAAAGTGCAGCGTCTTTACCTTTACCTTTCTGAGCTATTTTACCTAAATTTAATGCTTTTAATTGATTCTGAAATATAATATTTATAAATTAGTGAAATTAATAATTAAGTAGATAACATTTGATTATTTAACCGCTAAAGAATTTTGTCTACAATATTTTAATACCAGCTTCGTATTCCGTTCGTAGGGAACCTTTGTAAATTAATTCAAATAACTAGACGTTTTTAAACCATGTAAAATCTTCAAAATCTTCCACTGTATGATAATTTTTTTTCAATAGGAATACCGCGTGGTTATTTTTATATTTATTTAAATATATAAATAAATATAGTAAATCTAGCGAGGCTAAATAATATGATATCTCATTCATCTCTCGTGTATTTCTCTTTTTTAATATAGCATTGATAATAACAATAAATAGGTAGTATATAACTTAAGTTTTGGTTATAACAAAATATACTACAAATAATCATTAATCAATTAAGAAAAATAAAATAGACACCTCAAGGCGTTTAAAAAATACATCGGAATCATAACGTAAAGCCTCGACTTTTCTTAAAAGTTTTTTTGGCACTGGATTATTTCTCTTCCGTTTCCTTTGAGCAGTGGTACTCAAAGTTGTTGATAAAACTGTCTTAGAAGCCCCACGTTTCCTATTTCTAGGTGCATAATCGACCACAACTCTTGTCAAATGCCTTAAATTGCAATCACACTTCGCGCCATGAGATAAAGGTGGTAATCGAATAGGTTTCCGCTTAACACGTCTAGGTTTCAAATTATCACCCGTAACGTAAAAACTTTTCTCTGGTTGTTTTTGACGAGAAATTACTTTGGGTTTCGATATCACAATAGGTATGACCCTGGGCAGCATCACGGGTAAAGACGAGGGTATTTGAAGAGGTGTCACGCGTAACTGCCAGAATTACTCAGTTACGTGGCGTTATAAATAAATTAATAATTCATAGTACATTAATGCTTTTTATCTGGTTTTTTCGAGCTTATTTTTAACATAACCGACAATGAATGTAACGCAGGGTCGTAATATCGATTTTTGTTATCTGCAATTATTTAACAACCTGGTACACACTGGAGTGCTAGTAATTTTTATCTACGTACGTCATATAGAGTAAACAAATAGTGAATAGCGATTGGAAAACAATTAATGGTCCTTCGAGCCGGATAATTTGCACTTGTAGTTGTTATCAGACTACGAGTATGAGTGGATTATTAAGTTTTACGCACTATTTTGCGTAAATTATTTAATTAAATAACAGGTTTTATTTTTAAGGGCGACCAGTGGTGGGAATCGGTGAATCATGTTTAACAGTGATTAATTAATTATTTGGTGAATGAATATGATCCACCTTTAGGTGCCACATCGTCCACAATGAAATGAAAAAAAAAAAAGTTAAAATTAAATGACAATTAAAATCTAAATCTAAATCAAAGTAAAAATTAGAATTAAAAACAAAGCCAAAATTGAATTAAAATTTTACAGGTTTGAAATGAACGAAAAATCACTGATAAAGTGAAAAAGTGAAAATCAAAGATAAAGATAAAGATAAAGAAAAAGCTACAATAAAAAAAAAAAAAAATCAAGCCTTTTCCCATAGGGACACGCCACTTTCCCTTCGTACAAATTTGACTGTCGATTATTGTTTTTTTTAAATTGTAGCTCGGCATGGGACAACACTCCGCCTTATGTAAAGCTAGAGTGCGGTCCATGAATGGAAATAACTGCTACTACAGAGAAATCTCTACGGGCAGCAGTCGCCTCCACTATGCCAGCTTGAGGAGACGAGCATGTACCATCTAGATTGACAGTGCACACTCCTCTCGTTATACTTTCAAACTATTCCCGAAACGCGACAAGGTCACTTCACGGGTGTTACATTCGAAAGTAGTGGTACTACTCCAGGATGGCAGACTGGTGTAATAACCATCATCAGTCCGCCTACCACTCTGGTACTGAGTAGACCAGCATTTATTAAAAAACATTCTGGACCAATTTCTCTTAGGCAAATTCTTCTTTTCTTTTTTTACTTTACCTTTCTAGCAGCTTTCCCAGAGGGCGTCTCTCTATTAGTAGGTGGTGCTCTTTTGGAGAGTACTAGAGGGGATGCTAGAGCGGGCAGTTGTTCACATTGCCCTTTTATGAGACGAGCATGTGCCCCTTCTGATAAATTAAGGGAGGGCAGTGTTGACTGGTCATTTGTTGCTGTAGTATGCCCTGCTGTTAACTCCGATGTGGTGTAGCCGTGATAGTACAATGTTTCCTAAAATTAAAGTTTGTGTATTAAGTCTTGTCGTGTTAAAAATTAATTTATTCGAATAATCACTTGATTCTAGTGCAACTCAGATAGGTGAGGGGCGGAGCTTGAACCATTGTTGGCAAGGGCCTGATTGCATTTAAGGTGGATTGACAAAAAACAACTAAATTATATTTAACTATTTATTTAGACGATAAAAATAAAAATAAACTTGTATAAAAATAAACCTAACGTGTTGGCCAACCGATTACTTTCTTTCTCATGTATTTACATATTGTATTTGTTACGTACGTACAATGAGCCGGTCTGGGCGTCGGACGTTGGGTACCTTAGAACTGCTGCTGTTATGCTGGAGTCGTTAGAATTCTTTCCACGTCAAACGAGAGAAGAAACCCTTTAGGTCTTCTGGCTGCATGAACTGACGAGATGATGGGAAGGGGTCCCGGCTGATGTGAAATCCCTTCCAGATCTATTTTTTAACTTTTTAACTTTAACTAACGCCAAATGCCAATAAACCTTGAAATGCGTAATCACACAATACATAGAATGAAATCACTCTCGGATAGGTTTTAATTTGATATTATCTTTAAATACCGATCGCCAAATAAACTTTTAATTGCTAATTAAACATGTAATCTCTTAAAAAACCGACATCGATCAAATCCTCTTGCCGTTCTTTTTTCCCTTCTACCTACATGCAAAAAAAAACTGAACATAAACAAAAACTTTTTTTTTTTAAATTGAATAAAATATGTAGCTATGCTACAATACACCCTCTCCAACAAAAAAGGTTTGCTATAGGTAAACCGACACAGCCGATCCAACCAAAAAATAATAATAATAATAATAATAACCGTGACTAAAAAACTATCCACTAAAGAAAAACAAACAGGCTTAATAAAGTAATAAATAAAATCTGTTTTTAATATAATTATCGAATATAATTTACTTAAATGACTTAAGAAAATTTAATAATATCCTTGATATGATATTTGCCTATACTATGAGAATTAAGATCTCGTAACTCATAAACAACGTCCGATAACTTATTAATTACCTCGCATTTAACAAATTTAGGAGCAAGCTTGGCCGAAAAGAAAATTGCAGCGTTAGATTGTGTGAAGTTTCTGCGCCATACGACATCGCCGATTTTTAAGCTGATATGGACCCGACGCAAATTATATCGATTTGAATTTTTCTTGTATGCGTCCGTCAAAGCGAGGGTGACGCGTTCGAAGATCTCAGCTAATTCCGTCAACGCGATGGCAGAGGAGCCCCGGTCTCCCATTTGCAACTCATCCAAGCAATTCGGTAGATCTCCCTTCAAGGAATGGAAATTACCGTCCGTGATAATATCGCGTCCGGTTAATAGAAAATAAGGCGTAAAACCAGTGGCTATATTAATGGTACTATTTAATGAGAGTTGAACCTGCGAAAGAAATTTAGACCAATTTCTTTGATCTTTTTCTACTAAAATTGATAAGCAAATTTGAATCGTTTGGTTGTAACGCTCCACGGTATTCGACTGGGGAGAGTAATACGCGTTGAAAAAAATTTTGGGAATGTTGTATTTATCACAAAATACTCTGAAATGTTTGCTCTTAAAAATAGTCGCGTTGTCACAAATTAGAATACAGGGGGTACCGTGCTTAAAAATAATTTCTTTTTCAATAAAATTCGTAACCGTGTTAGTGGTCGCGGTCTTCAGCGGGTGCAACCAGCAAAATTTACTAAAAATATCGACTATCGATAAAATATAAATATGACCCGAGTACGCTTTGACTAAAGGACCGATTATGTCAATGGAGAGAGTGTGCATGGGGACGCTGACCACCTTAGGGTTTGTCATTAAACCATGGGGGGGTGAATTGGAGGGTTTATAAGCCTTACACTTTTCACAATCGCTGATAAATTTTATAATATCGCTATACATGTTTTTCCAAAAATAATGTTCCTTAATTTTACTAAAAGTTTTAAAAATACCGGGATGGATAGAATCAAAGTTGTCATGGTTTTCCTTTATGCAATCTAAAATTTTTTCTTTAGGTAAAACAATTTTCCATGAATTCGATTGTTGTAATTGACTGTTTGGCTTGCAAAATCTATAAAGTATGTTGTTTTTAATTTGAAAGTTTTTAAACTTTTGTGGGTTGTTTGCACAGCCCTGATAAACGTTTTGATACCATTCATCCCTTGTGTTTTGTGTCCCGTCCGAATAAGTTATCGTGCCAATATTTGCTCGCGAGAGAGCGTCAGGGACGACGTTGAGTTTACCCTGCTTATGACAAATATCAAAATTGTATTGTGAAATTTGCATGCTCCATCTTGCTAATCTACCTGTGGGGTTGTTGAGCGATTTTAACCATTTCAGGCTCATGTGATCGGTGACAACCTTGAATTTGATTCCCTCCAAGTAGGGCCTGAAATGATTAATCGAGTCAACGATCGCGAGCAGTTCTCTTTCAGTGGTACTATAGTTCCGTTCGGTTTTTGTCAAAAGGCGCGAGTGGAACGCCACCGGGTGTTCTGTGTTATCAAACGTTTGAGTGAGAACACTGCCTATACCGACGGAAGAGGCGTCGCAATGCAGTGTAAAATCCTGAGTAAAATCCGGACACGCTAATACAGGGGCCGTGGTCAATGCTAGTTTTAACGCATCGAACGCTGCCTGCGCTTCCGAATTCCATTCGATCCGATCTCTGCCTTTTCTTCTTCCTAATAAAGCGGTCATCGGCGCGATTATAGAAGAAAAATTATTTACGAATCGACGGTAGTATGAACATAAACCGATGAATCCACGTAGTTGTTTGGCAGTGGTGGGGATCGGGAAATTTTCTATACATTCTAATTTTTGTGGGTCAGTGCGCAACCCTTCGCAGTTAACAATATATCCTAAATATCTTAACTCAGCCTTACAAAAATCGCACTTGTTAATATTAATAGTGAGTCCTGCGTCTTTAAGGGCATGCAGAACTTTTGTCAAAACATGTAAATGTTCATCAAAGGACGCCGTGGCTATCAAGAGATCGTCCAAGTACGTAAAAACCCTATCGCCGAATTGATGTCTAAAAAGCCTGTCCACCAATCTTTGCAGTTCAGAACCAGCATTGGACAAACCGAAAGGCATTCGCTTGAACTCGAATAAACCCCTATTTGGGACGACGAAGGCGGTTTTTTGACACGAGTTTCCGTTGCCGTCAGAGTCGTCGTCGTCTCTCAAAGGAATTTGCCAATAGCTCGAAGATAAATCTAACGAAGTTAAATATCGAGCACCCTTGAGGTTATCCAATATGGAGCTGATGTATGGTATCGGGTACGAGTCCTTAATAGTGACGTCATTTAACTTTCTTGCATCTAAGCAGAAACGAAGAGAACCGTCCTTTTTGGCAACCATAACCACGGGGTTCGACCAGGGGGATCTTGAGGGCGAGATCACTCCTAATCGTAACATCTTATCTACTTCGTCGTTGAGAGCCTTAAGTTTAACAGGGGAGAGGGGGTAATGCCTTTGTTTAATTGGTGGGCCTTTTGTGAGAATACTGTGTGATACCAATTCTGTATTACCCAGACCGATTGTTTCAGAAGAAATATCTTTAAACTTATTTATTATTTTTTCTAATTTAATATTTTGTATTTGTGTGAGTTGGTGCCGGGAAACAATCGACCTAACTTCATTAATTTCTCGAGAGAGGGCACTATTGAGTGAAAATTTAGTGCACTCGCCGAAACTAAAATTATTAAGTACATTAAACATATAAATAAAATCCATTCCCAGTATAATATCGGTTTTTATGGATGGTATGATTAAAAAATCTAGGGACTTTTTTAAGTCATTATATATAATAGGAAGCGTTACGGAACCCTCAATTGATAAAGATGTGCCGTCCGCTGTTTGAGCTGAAGTACAATTTTTTTGAATAACAAAATTGTCTTGTAAAAAAATGTGGTGGTAATTATTCCCTAAAACAGATAAATTAGCGCCAGTATCGAGTAAACCACGAAAAGAATCGTTGTTAACAGAAAAACGAATATAAATTCTATTGTCATTATACACCGAACTAATAACCGAAGAGATGTTATTAAAAAAATGTTTATTATTATATATTTGTACGTCTCTTCGGTGCCTCCTCAGTTTTTTTTATTATTGAATTCCGGGCGATTAGTTTTGTTTTTATGTGTGTTGTTGCAAACCGGGCAATTACTCGACAACACATTAAGTTTACCACATTTAAAGCATACAATGCCAGGTATTTTTTGGCAGGCTCTGTAAGTGTGGCCGAGCTGTTTACATTTCAGACACTGCACCGGAGTAGAGGAGACCGCGTTAACATCGCTTATGGCACTTTCTAACTCGCTTACGAAGGCTGGTGTAGATGCGGTTTTGTGTTTTAAGACGCCGGAGTAAGCTTCAAAATTTCGGCTCACTTCCGCTAATTGCTGAAAAGAAACAATATTATGTATAGATAATAGTTGCGCATAGGACGGCAACAAATTATGTTTAATTATTTCGAGGAGGTTACACTGTGGTATCGGGTGTGATAGTCTGGCGTTCAGATCGCGAACATCTATTATGAAATTGAAAACAGATTGACCGGCGACTTGTTTCTTTTCACGAATAAGTTTTTCAATATTATAATAATAATCTAAAGATTGAAAATTTTCCCTAAATAAACGGCGTAAATCATCCCAAGAAACGATAGAACTACGAATAGATCTAAAAAATTTAAGCGCTGTCCCATCTAAAAGTTCGCTGAAACCGCGAAGTAATGCTTGTTCGTCGACGTCACGTGCTAAACGAGTCTCCTCCACGAGTAAAAGAAATTCATTGACACAAGTATTTCCGTTGTACTTGATATTCCATGACTTTAAATTCGTCGCTTTATAAATAAAACTATTTAACGGAATAGATGAATTTGATGGAATATTTGATTTAAATTCCCTTGACATGAATATAGGTGGTGTGGAGAAGGAGACCGGGTGTTGTGATTCCGTTGCGTGTACTTGGGCGTGTGACATGACGTACACGGGGCTGGTAGCGGTATTTAAAGTGAGAGACGAAGTAGGTAATCTTCGAGGGAGCGTATTTACATTAAACGTATTAATTGTTTGGCTGATCGGGCTGTCAAGGTTAACCGTGGTATGTACGACCTCCTCCATGTCGATGACTGTACTGGTGGCTGAAGAAGAATTCGAATGAAAGCTAGCCTCTTCTGCTGGAGTTGGTGTTGAAGAACTGTTACTCATTGTATAATTAAACTTTTATACTAAAAATAAAAATAAAATATAATCTTGAAAATTAATTTAAAAAAAAATATATATAAAATAATAAGAAAAACTACTATATTATGTAATGTTATCTACCTTAACAAGCATATCTCAAAGTAAAACCCCTAACCAGCAATAATAAGTATAAATTACTCTCATATTAAAATTTACTTCATGTGAATTTTAATTAGTATGAAAATATAAAGAAAGTGTCATAAACTGGTGATAAATTGTTTATATTCTAAAATTGCATAAAGATTATAAAATAATAACAATAACATAAATAATAAATTTGTGGTTATTAAGATACGTACTAATACAAGAAGGAACCAATTCGGTAACCAAATAACCTGAAAAATATAAAGCAATTAATAAACTAGAAAAATCTACGTTAAATAGTAACAAAAAATTAAATTAAAACAAGCAGCGCGGACTAACTGAACATCAAGTTAAAAAACAAGCTAGTAAAACATTGGAAATCCACATTAAATGCAATGTTAATATCTATGTCTATGTTAGTATGCAAATCTACATTTAAAATATATATATTTATTATGTAAGTTAAATATTTTACGACTTCTTCAAAATAATACAAATGTTCGGGCGCCAATTGTCGTGTTAAAAATTAATTTATTCGAATAATCACTTGATTCTAGTGCAACTCAGATAGGTGAGGGGCGGAGCTTGAACCATTGTTGGCAAGGGCCTGATTGCATTTAAGGTGGATTGACAAAAAACAACTAAATTATATTTAACTATTTATTTAGACGATAAAAATAAAAATAAACTTGTATAAAAATAAACCTAACGTGTTGGCCAACCGATTACTTTCTTTCTCATGTATTTACATATTGTATTTGTTACGTACGTACAATGAGCCGGTCTGGGCGTCGGACGTTGGGTACCTTAGAACTGCTGCTGTTATGCTGGAGTCGTTAGAATTCTTTCCACGTCAAACGAGAGAAGAAACCCTTTAGGTCTTCTGGCTGCATGAACTGACGAGATGATGGGAAGGGGTCCCGGCTGATGTGAAATCCCTTCCAGATCTATTTTTTAACTTTTTAACTTTAACTAACGCCAAATGCCAATAAACCTTGAAATGCGTAATCACACAATACATAGAATGAAATCACTCTCGGATAGGTTTTAATTTGATATTATCTTTAAATACCGATCGCCAAATAAACTTTTAATTGCTAATTAAACATGTAATCTCTTAAAAAACCGACATCGATCAAATCCTCTTGCCGTTCTTTTTTCCCTTCTACCTACATGCAAAAAAAAACTGAACATAAACAAAAACTTTTTTTTTTTAAATTGAATAAAATATGTAGCTATGCTACAGTCTATAAAGAGAGCGAGAGTACGCTGTCAATCTGGATGGTGCACATTCGTCTTCCCAAGCCGGGATAGCGGAGGGGATTGCTGCCTGTAGATTTTTTTTGTAATAGCAGTTGTTTCCGTTCATTGACTTCATTCTACCCTAACATCAGGCCTGGGTATTGGCATATGCCGAGCAACAATAAAAAAATAAAAAAACGTTTTATACAAGGCAATTGTATTGTATTGTATTATACAAGGCAAAAAAACCCTATAAAAACATTTTTATGCTTTAATTACATTATGCTTTGTAGATTTTATTTAAAAAGTTTACCTGACTATGACTTCTTCTTAGATCTAGAACAATAGTTGTCCTATGGTGCGGTTGGTCTGGTGTAAGACATCGGCGTGAACCCTTTGATTTCCCACTAGCCAATGTAGGCGCTGGAGTCAAGGGACGAGAATCTGTTTCGGCATATCTAGAATATAGAACATACAAAGAAAGGAGAATGCCCATTCGCCTAAGAAAAATGGGCCCACATTTTTTTTTTCGAGTTTGGCGATGATTTTTAGTTAATTTTGTAGAAAAATAAATCTATTTCCTAATTACCAATCAGTTTTTTTTTTACCTGGGTATTTGTGTTATTAGAGGATTTCTGATGCAATATTTGAGGTTATTATTATTTTAAATTCTTTAATATTGAAGATATCTGTTTTTTTATGTAATTATGTAATAAAATTAATTAATAAAAAAATAAAATATTATTTTATTTGTTACCAAACTATTAGGTATCAAGTGGGCCCAAAAATGGGCATTCCCCTTTGACCGCTTTTTGGGGGTATTTTCCCAGATATAGCGAGGAGTGTGCACTGTGCACTGCCAAATTGGATAGTGCACATTCGTCTCCTCGAGTCGGCATCAGGGAGACGACTGCTGCTTGTAGAGATTTCTCTGTAGTAGCAGTTGTTTCCGTTCATGGACCGCACTTTAGCTTTACATCAGGCGAAGTGTTGTCATATGCCGAGCTACAATAAAAAAAATCAATAATTTAGTTTCTTGTTTAATAGAATAATAAGTTAGTAGAGAGAAAGAAACCTTCTAAACATTTCTTCTGAAACAAATTCATGATGAAATTTATTTTTGTCTTTCTCAGTTATATTTTGTTCGTTTAGTTTATTTATTTCATCTTGACTGAAATGATGTTTTCCGTCTGATGCCTGAAATAAAATAAAATAAAATACAGTACCATTATCTGATGTGAATGGATGCGTTAAACAAGGGTGTTTTCCGATCAAATCGGAGACATCCTCATGAAATTTGGGCTGCCTAGTGCCCATAACCGTCGGGCGTGCATGAAGAGAACTGTGTATGTGAGGGAAGCGAGAGAGTTGTGTCAAGATCGTGGTAAGTGGCGTTCCGTTGTCTCTGCCTACCCCTGTAGGAAAAAGGCGTGGCAATTGTATTGTATTTGTACTATTATAGAAAAGTAGTTACAGCTCCGTAAGTCTTTTATTAGTTATTTTAGGTCCTTGGAGTTACCATCGATTTTCTGCAGGCAATAGTATCACTCCATTATATTTAAGGGTCAAAGTATGAGTACATTTACGCCGACACGGTGTATTTTTTTTATTGTAGCTCGACATGTGACAACACTCCGCCTGATGTAAAGCTAGAGTGAGGTACATGAATGGAAACAACTACTACTACAGATAAACCTGTGCGGGCAACAGTCGCCTCCACTATGCTGGCTTGAGGAGACGAGCATGTACCATCTAGATAATGAACACTCCTCTCGTTATACCTGGCTACTTTCAAACTATTCCCGAAACGCGACAAGGTTACTTCACGGTCAGTGGTATAGTGAGAATTCTCTACGAGAGGAGTGTGCACTGACAATCTCGACGGTATACATTCGTCTCCTCAAGCCGGCTTAGCGGAGGGGGCTGCTGCTTGTAGAATTTTTTGTGTAATAGCTTGTGCCAGTTTATTGGACCATAAATAAATAAAAAACACTTTTTTGCACGATTGTACCTATGTACAATAGGCGAGCTTAATGCCTTTGGCATTGTCTACCAGCTAACCTTTGTTGGTGTGAGCGGAGATATCTACAGTGCAATGAAAAAAAAACTTTACCGTACTCTAGCTTTACATCAGGTGGCGTGTTGTCACATGACGAGCTACAATAATAATAAAAACATCTTACCCAAGCATCTTTAGCTTTTCTAAGGAAATCTTTCGCCTCTGTATCTGCCGGATGATTACATAAAATAGAGCAAGCATTTGAAAAAGGATTATAGAATCCAGCATATGGTCGTAGAATAAACGGAGCTGGTGATATCTGACATTGTAATTCTATTGTATTCTGAAAAAAAAAGTGAAAAGTGACCTCGCGTTTCGGGATCAGTTTGGAAGTAGCCAGGTAAAACATTCGTCTCCTCGAGCCGGCATAGCGGAGGCGACTGCTGCCTGTAGAAAATTAAATTAGTCGTTTCCGCAGTACGAACCGCACTCTAGATTGACATCAGGCGGTGTTGTCATATATACAGATATAATTTAAAAAAAATTGTTCACATTGTGAGTTTGTTTTATAATACGTATTTACCTTTATTTTCACAACAGCAGTTTTTTGTGGTACACTCGCTAGAAGACCAGTGTTACTTGTTAATCCCATTTCAATATTTCCTTGTTCTATTTTTCTTTATTTTAGGAAGTTATACGTCATCTTGTAGATCAAAATAAAAGCAGTTTCACTGCGATCGCAACTGCTGCAAAGTTGTTGAAACGCGTTCGGACTAAAATTAATCATGTGATTAAATCTTTTGATTCAGTTAGGTTAGTAAAAAATATAGTCGCACAAACCTAAATTAAAAAAAAACCTAAAACCTAGTTAAGTTTAGCAATACTTAAGTTAATAAGTAACTAATTATATTTGTTTAAAAACCTGCTTCTCTTCGCTCACATCTGTCCTAAACACGGAGGTTAGCTGGAAGTAAATGCTAATTAGCATTAAGTTCGCCTGTGTGCGCGCTACACTAAGCTTTAAATAAATAACCGATAATAACAATGTACCAGTTTAGAATAGGTAATAAAAAAATTAATAAGACATACATACATACGTACAATTCCTTTGACAATTTTTAACTAAAATTAATTTAAGAAATGTTTATCAAAAATATATTTGTTTTCAGATAACTTTTATAGCTTGAATTACTGCTTAGCGTTCACATGTTTTATTTTATTTTATCGATCAATCAAACCGTATCTAAAGGCAACTGTTTGAGGTAAATATTTGTTATAGTTAATGATAATGTACTACAAACAAATACATAAACCGCCTGATAGGAGTAATATCCTCGCAGTTAGGATAAGAATCTTTATAAACTTATAAAAATTAATGTTTGTATGTCCCGTATGCGGAACTAAAAATAGGATTTTTTGACGTCATACATTGGGTTTTCGAGTCCACTGGGCTTTTGTGCTCTTAAACTTTCCTGTGTTTCCCTCGTCCTTAACTATTAAACCTCCTTGGTAAAGGGTGCTTCTGTTAAATAGGCGATTAAAGGTAGTTACATTAGCGCCGGTAGATTAAAGCGCGAGGGTCACCGTTCGCCCGCTTGTTACGATTTTTTCTTTAAATTTAAATTCTACGTCGAATTCAAATGACCCAGCTTTGGATACTATTAAATTATAGAAATTGAACAAAATGCTATCTTCGCGTTACTTCAATCGAACCCATTAGTCCAACCACTAAACTACGTCACTAAATCACGTGAATGCGCCAAAACTCCTCTATTCCACTGGCAGTCCTTCCCGCCCGCGCCGCTGTTGTGTTGACGCATCATAGTTCATCATACAAAGAGTAGGTTTTGCCGCTTTCTTAGACATCTTTTTCTGTTAAAGGAGAATGCCCATTTTTGGGCCCACTTGGTACCTAATAGATTAGTAATAAAACAACCTATCTTTTTTATTAATTAATTTAAATTTTATATATAAATAAAAACATATTATTAATCAAACAATAGACAATGTTAATAACCTCAAATATTGCATCAGAAGACTTCTAATTGCTTAATAACCCGGGTGAAAAAATCAAAACTCATTGGTGATAAGGAAGTAGATTTATTTTTCTACAACATTAACTAAAAATCATCGACAAACACGAGAAAAAATTGTGGGCCCATTTTTCTTAGGCGAATGGGCATTCTCCTTTTCATCATAATTTAGTTTATTAATTAGTAGTAACCTACCTATTATATATTATGTGTGTTATTGATTCTAGTTAAAAATTAAAGGAAAGTATACATATAAAAAAAACTACAAATATTTTTTCCTCACATATATTATTAAAAAAAATTTACACAAAAGCACTAAACATCCACCTTATCATCTAAATAAATGAAGATTAAACTGACACGCAAACTCTTAATTATAATAATAATCTGTCTCAGAAAATAATATTACTATTTTCCCCCTCAAAATATATATTTGAAAATATAGTACGAATCAAACTTTATGGCGGCTCCGAAGTTAGGCACAAATCGCTGCGCAGTACAACAAGTAGAGGTATTAGCGGGGCTCATTGATGAGAGGGAAGGGCAAACTTCCACGCTACCCGCCCGCTAGAGTGCGGTCCATGAGTGGAAACAACTGCTACCTCAGAGAAATCTCTACGAGTAGTAGTCGCCTTCACTATGCCGGCTTGAGGAGACGATCATGTACCATCTAGATTGACAGTGCATACTCCTCTCGTTATACCTGGTTACTTTCAAACTATTACTATAACCCGAAACGCGACAAGGTCACTTCACGGGTGTTACATTCGAAAGTGGTGGTACTACTCCAGGACGGTAGACTGGGTTAATAACCAACATCAGTCTGCCTACCACTCTTTAATAGTGCCTATAGGCACTGAGCGACCAAAGTACGTATAACAAAGTTATATTCGTACCGTTCAGAATTTAGCGAGGTTCAAACTAGACCACGGCCGCTCTAAGTGTTCTATTGATATAATTTACTCCCAATTTGATTACTGTGAACTAGATTGTACCTGCGCGAATCAGCGCTCGCAGCTAACTTCAGAGACGCCACAAAGTTTGACGCGACCTATACTACTACAAAGCGACTTCACTATCAACTATTTTCACATTATATTCTATATAAAAAATTGATTTAAAAACGTACAAGTGCTTAACGCTTAGGTCAGGTAATTGAATCCTTAGTCTGGAATTATAGACTCAAAAAGTTACTTAAGTGTTTTCTAAATACATTTTAAAGAGCATCTTAGATTAGGTACCTACTTTAATTCACACAGCACCTCTAAAATATGCTTAGAAATAAATTTAACTCACTTTTTGAGTATTATAAGACTTTAGGGCCGGTAGCTCAATCTTCACTTAATTTACGTTTAAGTATTCGGTCGATTACTTATTTCACACAGCATGACAGTACAACTAAGGCCCTAGTTTACCACTGCTAAGTCAATATAGAGTTACCGGCCCTTTTTCCCACTGCGTACTCATTTCACAGATGCTTACAGCTTTAATTTTAAACATACGCTTCACTGGACAATGGGTTTAATTTTAAAAAAATGTGTAAGTACAATAGATAACTTTATAATAATTATATTTAATTTTCACTCTAGTTATGCTAGCATTGTGTTCTTAGTAAACATTTGTGAGCATATTTGTGTTTATGTTGATTTCTGATAAAATATTTAATGTTTCTAAACGAATTTTAATACTCGGTCCTTTGAAAAAAGAATATTTTTTCGCGAGATTTATATTTTTTAAAATGATCAAATTATTGAAAGATTGATGATGATTAAAAGCCCAGTCCCCCGTGACTTAAGTAGTCGCGTCCAGTTAGGAAGCAGCCAGGTAGTCACGAAGCCGGCATAGCCGAGGCGAGTGCTGCCTGCGGAAATTTCTGTCTTGACAGTTGCTTCCGCTCCATGGACCATGCTCTAGCTTAATATCAAGACACAATAAAAAAAACTTTGTAAAATTTCAAGAGAATCGTGTCAGATCAGTCAAATCGCATAAAACCATATACGCAACTAGATGTGCGATAACGCTCCCAATGTGACGCGAGAGAAAAGATGACAGCAGTCACCTTTTTTTTTTTCAGTTAGTATTTGACTTAACGGCAACATTGTCAATTCGTTTGAAGCGGCCTACGCTTTTTTCATGTCAAATGTATGAAGTTTGCACCTCATCTCTATGCATAAAACACAATATTAGTGAAAACTAGAAAGCTTTTTTTTTAATTATTTGTTTACAATGTGTGGAAGGAAGACTTATACGTTTAACTTTGTAACAGACTTAAATAGAATATAATATGCCAATTTTCCAATTGTTTTAATAATTATAATAATTTCAAACATTTCTAAGGGAGTTTTACAATAAATATTAAATTATAAAAAATAGGTTCTTTCAATATTTATGATTTATAAGTAGACTTAACAAACATACGACATTTTGGTCGTTACATTCAAATTTTATCTATTTTACATAATTTTTTTACACATCGCGCGAAATTATATTATTTTGAGCACTAAAAAATGAACACAAAAATGAAGACAATTGAGAGCTACTGGAATAAAAAAAAATTATTGCAATCCGATATGTAAAGTTAATAATTTGTTCAACTTTAAAAAACTTGTAAAAATAAACATTTTATATGGCTAAATTATACCAATTTTTAATAAAAATGACTGATTATTTTAATTTAACAATCCTTGCAATATTGCATTCGCAACAGCTTTTACCGGCGATGTTATAAGGTGCGATTCCGCGGGACGCGACAGGCGGTGTTCTGTAAAATCGCACCTTTACAATAATTTTTAATTGGTAAAGATTCGAATACATACCTTATATTATTAATAAGGCAAAAGTATTAAAACTAATATAGCCCTTCGACTTTTTAAAAAATAAAATATCTACCATTATTTTATTGATATATGTTATATAATTTCGCCTCTCATTATAAATACCAAATTATATGAAGTTGCGATATTACGTGGACAATCAATTTACTCAAAAGTAAGAGTAGAATAAAAAAAAATTGAGTCTGCAAAAAAACATTTCATTACAAACATTTTCAACGTTATATCAACTCATTATAATATGTACTTGTGTACTTAAAAAAAAGTTAAAATAAAAATAGTATTATAACATTTGGCAATAGTAACTATACATATCAATAAATAATAATTATTTCATTGTTTTATGTAAAAAAAAATTGCATTAGGTACAATAATTCATAGAAATTAAATGAGCACCTAAAAAAATACCTACTACCGAATAACACCGGAGAACGATTAAAATAAAAAATAAAAACTACTTCCTAGCCGTCGTGTTATGCGAGACAGATCCACACTTAAGAATTATTCAGTAAATTTTATTATGACTAGCAATTATAAAATAAATTTGAGCATGGATAATAAGCGTATTATTTGACCATGCAACTACTAAATTTATAAAAAACTATACTTTATTAATAAATACTAATTACAAGTTTCTCACATTACAACACTTGTTAGCACATTCGTGAACGTCTCAATAGTTCGCGTTACTTTTATGTACGAGTATTTATCTCGTTAAGCACACATTGTTTGGTCCTATTAGCACATTATCAAACCACCTCAGTGGTGACGAAGTGTGAGAAATGTTCATTGACACCGAGCACTACATGATAAACACTGGTTATAAAACTATGAATTGTCTTAAGGCCGTGAAGCCCGGGCGGCCTCCTCGAGAGCGCGAACTTTTAATTCTCGTTCACGTTGCTGTCGTAGGAAGTCTTCGTGATGGGAGGGATGCAGGAAGCCGCGCTCCCGATCCATCAACAATTGCCTCTGAAGTTGTTCATGAGCGGCAGCCTGATGCGCTAATTGCTCGGCGTACGGCCGTCCGAGCAAGTCAGGGTGAGGAATAGGGCGATAAGGTCCCCCTGCACCGAGACTTAACCCTAGAGCTTCTTGTTGAGCCGCTTGTGCCGCCTGTTGTCCCGGGTGTAGGTGTAAATGCGTATGTGAATGCGCATGCGTATGTGCATGAGTGTGAGCGTGATATTCAGGATTTATTCCCGCCATTTGTAACCGCACCATAGGGTCCGCCGCCAGCGCTAATCGTTCTGCCGCTTCCAATTGGGCAGCAGCGACACTGGGGTGATGGTGCGGATGATGAGCGGGATGCGGTGGTGCCCCGGTTACAGGTATGGAAGGTGGCGCACCCGGCGCTGACGTTGGAGGGATACCTAGCCTTTCTAGCCGTTCGCGTTCTAGTTGCGAGAGGGCAGACGGATGACCCGGCGGGTACATCCCGAATTGTACGGGAATAGCCCCTTGAGGTGGTGGAGGCATGCCATATCTTCTCTGCATCTCTATCCAGTGAGGGTCTAGAGCTCGAGGTCCGACATTGTTCTTCAACAGCTCTTCCTTCAACCTGTCGTTTAATTCTCGTTCACGTAACTCTCTGATCTCTCTGTCTCGTTTCTCTCTTTCTAAATGTTCTAATTCTAATCTTTCCCTGGCTCCAGCGGCGTTATACATGGAACTCAATTGATATTGCAGCATCGGGTCCATGCAATGACGAGGCAAATTTCCTGGACTAAACCCTGCATGCGGTCGTGCATATTCTGACAACTGCCGCAAAGCAGGAGTGTCTGGGTATCCACCTGGTCGCGAAAACCTATCATATGGAGAACTGATTGTTTCTATGGCACCTCTCGATGGCGGTTTTGTTTCTGGTTTATCTGGTGTTGAAATTTTTCGGTGCGCTTGTTGCGCGATCTTTTCCCTTTCTTCCCTATCTCGTTCGGCTTGTTTTCTTAATCTTTCTTCTCGTTTTCTGGCAAGTTTAGATTCTGGAACGGGTTTGAAAATCAAGTCTGTTCTTGTACAAGAATTATAATCACCCCGATTCCAGTGTCGCAAGAATATGGCAGATTGCGATCTATGACATTCAGTATCCTCTATTTTAGGTTCTGGACTTGGCCCGTGTGGTATATGCGCAGGACTGGGTATCTCATCTTCCTCGGGCTGAGACTGTGTTTCAAGTTTCAATTCTGTATTATCATCAGACATAGATCTCAAGGAACCTCGTAAATGCGCAGGATGCCCATGTGTTAACTGATGTGGCGAACCTGGTCTGGGATGTGCTGCCTGTAGACTGGCCGCAGCTTGAGCGTGCAATCTCAAACTTTCGATAGAACTCTGACTAGGTCCAGGAGGCAACCCGAGACCCATCGGATGACCCATTGAGGGTGGTTGTATCATAAGATGACTAGGATTGCCAGTCAGAATTTTTGGATGGTGCCTCATTAATATTGAATCAGCAGGCGATAACCGTTCAGGGTGATGACCCAGATGGTGTGAATGGTGATGTGTGTGGTTATTCGATACATTCACACTTGAAGAGGAGCTCGTCGTTTGAGACACACTAGCCGACAAATGATGTGGTGACCCTGAGTGTGAACTGTTTTTCTGTTGAGTGTTGATTTTGTGTTGTATAGACTGAGATGAACTGCTAGAAGTTGAATGTGATATTGAAAGAGTGTGGTTTGTTCCTCCAGCGTGATTTGGCTGTTTCTCTGTACTAGTATGTACAGCGCTGTGATGGCTGGTTGAATGATGATGTGTCATTGTAGTCTCATGCAGCTGATGTCGCTCTGTTGTTGCATTAGGATTTCTAGGATCTTCAGTGCTTTCAGAGACTTCTCTTAAAGATCTCGTGGTCACAGATGAACTTGAACTGTGATGTGAATGCGATGTTAACATAGTTGTGGATTCAATCGTTGGTTTTACCGGATCATGCCGACCAGAAGTACTTGTTGCGGGATGCATTGGTGGTATTGGATGCGGTTGTGGTAGGGGGCCATAGGGATAAGGATAAGGCATAGAATATCCTGGATGAGGATGTGGATAGTAAGGGTGCATTGCATGTGCTGCGGCTGCTGCTGCAGAGATTTGGAAAAGTGAGGGGTGTATGAGAGGGTGATGGGGGTGGTGAAGAGGAGTAGCAAAAGGATGTGGGTGAGGACCAGGCTGCTGGGCAGAATGCATAACTGGTCCTGGAATAGTCGCCGGAATAGACAGTGGAGTAGGATTCATCAGATTAAGAGCAGAATGAGAAACTGGTATAGAAGAAACAGGAGAAGCTGAAATGTGCCTTGGTTGAGATGGGCTTGTAAGGTGCCGAGAGAATGGAGAAGTTGTGGAAGACGAACTGGAGGGTCCATGGGCACTTGGAGTACCCACAAGACCAGGATGACTCTTGGGTGTAGGTGTCTGAGGACTCTTCAGCGGAAGAGCAGCGCTTGATGAATCAGAGCCGCTGCCTTGACTGGTTGGCACAGTCGGGATGTGTGGTTGGTGCAAGAATTCTGGTTCTTTCTTAATATTGTCAATCCTCGAACTTAAGAATGATGCTGACATATTTGCACCTTCATTAGAAGGTTGGCTTGGAGGTCTGCTGTTATTTTCCACACTAGAAATGGATTCTCGGTCCCTTTCTGTAGTAAGATGTTGAGCTATGGCACTTCCTATAGGATACCCAGGGACTTTCACCTCCTTGAGTGATTGCAAAGGATCAGTAATAGTTTGGGTTGTCAAGTTAGCAGGCATATTGTCAGGTATTTCTTGCTTTATTTTGAGATCTTGCGGCATAGCAGCTGGGTCTTGAGGAGGCTGTGTCCCAATCAATGGACTTCCAGGTAATCCGTGTCCAGGTGGCCCTTGCAGAAGAGGATTTATAGCACTCGGTTTCTCTATGCCTGGGTGATTACTATGTCCGTACATTGACGTAGGCATAAAACCATACGGACCAACACCTGCAGCACCTCCGACAGATAGTAACGGTCCTGGCGACATCAGACCTATTGATGATTGGCTCATTTGTGGTGGGGGCATATTTGGCCCGGTAACTGGGATGCCAGATGCTTCTGAAGGCCTGATGCCAAGATTATCTGGTCGGATTGGTGACGGATATATTGGTGCTCGTATTACTGGCTGGTTGTCCAGTTTTGCTGTTGGTACCATTTTTAGATCAGTGGGCTGTTTATTAGCATCATCCATATCACTTTCTTTATTATCATTTGAAGTTGCTGGCGATATGGGCTCCACAGCAGATGTGTGATCCATAGGTTGTGGAGAACTTCTTAAGTTTGTAGGTGAAGGACTAATGCGTTGCAGTGAATCTAATCGTGGTATAGCTGGTGAGTCTATCTTATTACCACCTGATATAGTTGCTGTAAATACTTCAGCATTGCTTGAGCTTTTCATTTCAACATCATCCCGGGGCTCCAACTTTATAACTGATTTTGTTAAAAGTTTATTTGTTTCATTTCCATAATTCATACTTGGTTGAAGTGGATAAGAGAATGGAGGCATACCAGCTGAAAAATCTTTAGCACTTCTTATAATGGCATCTTTTGGTGTATTGACTGGATTGAATATATTAGATCCTCCTTCTATTTTAATATTATGACTTATTTTTGAATTGAATATATGGTTATCTTTTACATAGAAATTTGTGTTCTCTAAATTAAGTGGCTTGTTACCTTGATTCATTGGATGTCCTGGAATATTGTGCGAAAGAGGGTCTTTCTGGAATTCTTCTTTTTGTAAGTTCATACTCTGATCATCAGGATCTATTTCTTCCTTTATCTTTATTTTTTCAAATGCGTCTGTAGTAATAGGAGTTACCTTTGGAATTATAAGCTCAGTTTTCGAGTACATCGGATTTGGTATATTGAGAGGTCTTGGCTCTAGATTTTCAGGTTCAGTAGGTGGATTAATATTTTCAGTTTTAATGTTCAGGTCGAGAATGTTTCTTTCATCATTTTCTGTGTTAGGTTTAAATGACATCAACATCGGTTCCGGTTCTTTCTTAATAACAATATCAGTAATAGAGTCCTGTTTAACTATAGTTTCTATGACTGGTTTGGGATCTGTCTCTGTTTTATTTTGGTCATTAATTTCTACACCTGATTTATATGTGCTGTAATCACAAGCTTCAATTTCAGTGTCAACACTCTCTGGTTCATCAACGGTAGCAAAACTGTCATTAGTGAGACTCTCTGAAGGACTCTCAGGAGGATTCTCAGCCCTTTTCTTCTTTAATTGTATATCACCATCCATTATACCTCCACTCTTATCGTCCGGAAGACGCTTTTTAACTTTAGATACATCAACTTTTCCATTGGTCACCTTTTTCTTAGCATCCTTGTTGACTGGTGATGAAGGGACTTTCTCAACTGCATTGTTATTGCTTGGTGTTGGTGGTTTGATAACTTTACTTTTACTCTTACTCTCAGAGTCACTTTCATCTTGACCTTTCTTTACAGGGGTAGTTTGTTCCTTGGATTTATTCCTTGTTCTCATCCTACTAGGTGAATCTTCAGGATTATCTCTACCATTCTCTGTTTTAGATAAATCACCAGCGTCCCGAGAATCACTGTCATCCTCAGAATTCTCATCCTCAGTAACAGAACTGGTTTCACCTGCCTCTTTAAGATGAGGTGAAGGACGAGTACCATTTGTATCAGGTGCTGCGGGAACGGCTTCTGGTGTTTGTTCTTTGGGTGTTCTAGAATTCCTCGTATTCCGTACCCTTCGCAACGAGGCTTGGCGTCTTCGCCGGTGTGGTCTGTTACTACTAGCACCGGGTGTCTTCTTCCATAAATAATAAAACTCTACTAACTCAGATGTGTCCTTATGAGGAAGCAAGTCTTTCCTAATCTTAAAGAAATTTTTACCAAATTGACGTATACCTTTTACAAATCTTTTGGTTTCTTCCTCGGACCATTTCTTTTCAATCCCTTTAGGCACAGGGCACTTTACTAGAGCTTGCAACGCTCGACCCGGGTCATAGCCCGAATCATGTAATACATCTAGGGCATTAATTGTAGTGTCATCACGGCTGGCTGCAACACAACCATCATCTGGTGAGCCACCGTCGCACATACCAGCAAACGCGGCCATCGATCTAGCTGCTCGTAAGTACATAACAAGATCACGATCTGTCGCCTGGGAAGGCAACCATCTCAAATCCTCACCGCCAGGACAGGGTTCGTCAGGTCCAAGCGGTCCGTCTACTCGTATATCAGGTAAACATGCATAAATGTCTTTATCCTTCACTGGTTGATTTGGAGTACCGACTAGCACTTCCCCTTGGTTTTGTGCCATGGCTCGTAAGAGGACTTATTTGTATTTGTGATTGCTGTCACATTTTCTAAACTTTAACACATTATCACTTTAAACTGTCATATTTACGTCGAAATATATTTTATTAAATCGTTCCGCGGTATTTGTATGGCAATAAGAATGCCAATATGCATAATTATTATTGCTAATGGCCACCATTACACGATGCAATCGATGTAGTTTTTAACACTAAAATGATACATAATCACTTAAACTAATTGAACACTACGTTCTCACATAAAAGCGCATTATTTTACACATAAACACATCACGTTTTTTAAAGAATTTAGCAAATGCTATCTACATGCTACCTTTTGTTTAGCTTCGCCTTTCTTTGGCCTAGCCATAGACAAAAAATGTTTCTATAAAATGGCTGCCACGAGAGAATTTTTTAATTTTTACGTTTCGATATTATATTCTTACAATTTATTTTTATAAGTAAAAATATTTTTTTAATGCAAAAACAATTGAAGTTATATAGTTAGCTACCACTTACACAATATTTTGAGATAAAATACTTGAAATTATAATGTGTACAAAAACGAGAAACGGAACGGGTAAAAGATTATTCAATATCTATGACGGCTATTTTGTATTTAGTATGTATTCTTTTATGCTTTTAAAATTGTTGATTTGTGGAATTATTATCTATTATAACTTCATCGATAATAAATATTTTAGGAAGTAGATCTATATGAATAATTTTAATTAAGATTATCAATTGTAGTGTTATACATATTTATTATGCACATCACTAAAATCATTATTTAATTGACATTCCGTGTTTGTCTGTCAAATCGACGTATGTTTGATATCTCCGCTTTGGTATATTTGCTGTCTCGTATCCTACTTGTTTAAATATATAGTTTATTTTTTTGCTTTCTGCCTTTAATATATCCAATATTGTCCAATTGTGTTTACTTGAGTACAATTTAGATTCTAAATACAATGAGTTCTGATGATTCTGATGACGAGCCCCTGTCTTCGTTAGCTGCGAAAAAGTCTGAACAGTCGAAGAGCGATTATGAGGCTTCCACGGGAGACGAGGATTCAGATTCCTCTGACACTGAAGAAGAACAACGAAAGAAAGTAATCAGAAACAATCTTTTTCCTAAAATACGGAAGCCCAGAGTATTACCGCCGCCTCCTATAATCGAACGGCCTATGGATGTTTGGCTATACTTTAAAGATCTTACTGTAGCTGGGCCTTACAGTTGCTTACTCTGCCCGGAATGGTTTATTAATAAAACAAAACTCGTAGTGCACTACATTTTAAATCACAAAAAAGATTTTTGTGGGATTTGTCGGTGAGTTAGTCTTTTAATTATTAATTAGTAACTGTCCCATATCTTTCTATCTTATTGTTTTTGTGTTTATAACTCAAAATATGTTATGTATATGAAGAATGTTTTCTTGATTATACCTATAATATTTATGGTATTTTTAAAAGAAATTAAATGTAAATGAAAACTCAGAGTTTATTTTTATAAACATGTTGGTACTTCTGCATTTACAGCTATTTTGTCCCGGACCAAGAACACTGGATATTACATCAACAATTCCATTGCCCATGGGTCTGTTCACAATGTCCAGAAACATTCCTTTCTGATGCAGATTTACGAATGCACTTCAGCTTAACTCACAACCTCGTGCACTGCCGCCTATGCTCTTTCATGCTAAATGATGATGAGGAGTATGATAGGCATTTATTTAAAAAACATAATATTCTCGAAATCGCTCACAAAGACGCATCCTTTCCTTGGGAACTCGAATATGATGGGAGTACGAAATTTGTATGTCTATTCTGCTCTAAAAATATCATAGTCACAGACTTCTTCAGACACTTCATGTGCTACCATAGATATACTTTGAAATGTTTCTCCATGATGCTCTCGGGTAAGGAGGTGCCCTTCACAATTCACGGAGCTAATATTAGTGCAGAGTTCCTTTCTACACATTTTGCCGATCAAACTAGATGCGGTTATGTAGATTTAGAACCGAAACAGGAGGAGAAAACGAGCAACGATGACAATTCAAATTTTATTGAAGCGTTAATACCTGAAATTAAACAGGAAATTGTGAGTAATCCCTCTGAAGACGATAATTCAAAACCTGTTGCTGAGAAGAGTCAACAAGAAGCTGTATCACTCGAAATAATTGAAGATGATGCTGAACAAAAATTAAATGAAATAATGGCTTACGGTGGAGAGGAAATATTTGACATAACATCGGTCGAAGTTATAGTACTACAGGACATGTGCCGTTTGTATATTGATCAAATAATGAGAGAGATCACTGAGGAATCTTTGCAAACGAAAAAGGAGTTGGATTTTTCTTTATTAAGAAATGACACAGAAGAACCGCTAGAATGTCCAATTTGTGAGGAACATCTTCTTAATATTGCACAGTTTTTGTCTCACCTAACTAAATCACATTCGGTTAACTGTGTACCTGTTTATTCTTGTCGTTTGTGCTTGCAACACTTTGATACTGAGTCTGAGTATAGGAAGCATCTTGCGTTGGAAATAAAGGATTTTGATGATCTATGGTTATGTCAGTATTGTGATCGGGAATTTGATAATAGGGAGGACACGAGAGAGCATCTAAAAATACATTTAAGTCAAATGTCCAAAGAGACTTGTTATAGTCCACATGTGGGCTTCAAATGCAGATTTTGCCCATACTTATTCTGGAATGAGACCGAAAGAGAAGACCATACTAGGATGATGCATTCTGATAAGTGGAAGGAAGAGTTTTATAAATGTTGTATGTGCAGTATTTTCTATAGTGATAAGGTATGCTCTTAAGATTGTCTGATGAGTATCCAATGATTATCTCTATATTTTGAGAGTGGCCATGGTCTAGCGGTGAGACATGTGTACTCATGATCGATGAGACCCATGTTTGAAGCTCACTAATTCTGTACCAATGTAACTATGTTATATGTATTTTGGTCGCTCATTAAAGAGTAGTAGGCAGACTGATGATGGTTATTTGTCCAGTCGGCCGTCCTGGGGTAATACCATCACTTTCGAATGTAACACTCGCAAAGTGGCCTTGTCACCATCTAGATTGACAGTACACACTTCTCTCGTTATACCTGTATACTTTCAAATTGATTCTGAAACACGACAAGGTCATTTCACGGGTGTTACATTCAAATGTGGTGAGACTATTCCAGGACTGAGAACTGGGCTAATTACCATCATTGGTGTGTCATGTAATTTCTTTTCACTACAAATACAGTTAAATAAATAATTAATTTTCAGGTGTTCTTCTCCTATCACTTTATAGAAAAGCACATGCGTAATGGTGAAAATTTAATATATTTATTAAAATGTATGATATGCAGTATAACAACGCCAAGTATTGAAATAATGAGGGAACATTTCAAAAGGGTTCATCCAGATTCAAAGAAATTGTTTTGCTGTTTACCACCTTGCAAATACAAACCAATGGCACAGGCGAAGTCATTCAGAGTGCATAAGAAAGTATGTTTTGGTTTTATATATTATTAAATAAAGGAGAATGCCCCAAAAGTCCACTTGATACCTAATAGTTTGGTAATAAAACAATATTCTAAAATAACATCTTATTTTTTTATTAATTTATTTTAATTATATCAACACATCATTTGCCAATCAATAGACAATGTTTTATTACATAAAAAACAGATATTAACAATTATTAAAGCATTTAAAATAATAATAACCTCAAAGCATCAGAAAACATCTAATTACTTAATAACCCGTGTGTAAAAATTAAAACTGATTGGTAATAAGTAGATTTATTTTTCTACAAAACTAACGAAAAATCATCAACAAACTCGAGAAAAAAATTATGGGCCCCATTTTTCTTAGGCGAATGGGCATTCTTATTTATTTTGATGATACATGTGACCTCGATTGGGCTGATGGTAAGCAGAGTGGAGGTCCATAAGCACTGATGACTGGAGAACTGCTTACATGTTGGCTATATGACCAGAAAAGGTGCTTTTTCTTATTCCGCTTGATTTAAATACTGCTTTTTTCATTGCTCAACATGATTGCACATTATCTGGGTTGGCAATGTAGTCTCCTCAAGCCGGCATAGAGGAGGCGACTGCTGTCTATATTAGTGCTGTAGTACCAGTTTAATGGACTACACTCTTTACATCAGGCAGAGTGTTGTCATATGCCGAGCTACAATGAAAAAAATATTACTAATATATTTCTAGTTGGTGCACACTCGTGGTTTAGGCAGTAAAGGTGCGGGTCCAAGTTTAAATTGCGCTGTTTGTGGTCGAGAATTCAACAATGCTAAAGCATGTGGTACACATATGACTTTGGCGCATGGACCTGGGAGATTTAAATGCAAGCTCTGTGATGATGCTTTGCAGACATGCGATGAACGGTTAGTATTTTTTCTTTGTGCTTGTATCACAGATCACCAAAGTGCATATAACATTGTTACATTGGTACCGGTCAGAATTTAGTGAATTTTGAACACTGGTCTCATCGATTGTAAGGTGTATCCTCTACGGCTAGACTACAAGCCGCTTGATGTTAAGCTAGAGTGCGGTCCATGAACAGAAATAACTGCTGCCACAGAGAAATATCTGCAGGCAGGAGTTGTTTACACTATTCCGGCTCGAGGTGACAAATGTGCTCCATTTAAGTGAACAGTGAATGTTCCCCTACTTGGTTGCGTCCAGACTGATCTTAAAACGCGACTACGTCACTTCACTCTAGGTTCTACTCAAGGATGGCAGACTGGGGTAATTACCATCTTCAGTCTGCTTACAACTCTTAATTAATGCCTAATGCGACCGAAGTATATAATATACAAACTCTATATAGCGACACTGAAGGGACTGCGCATTTTATAGCGTTATAGAGAGTTGTCGTTAAATCCGTTTAGAGAAGAAAAATCAATACTATTTTACTAATATAATATTATTTACCAATAAAGTATATATAACATTATGCATAACAACCTAATGACAGAATCTTCGCTCCGTATGATGCCGACAGTCAAGGTAAATACAGGCTAGACAATAAAGCAACAAAATAACATACACAGCTGCAGTTGTTATTAATATTGGCAACTGGAAAGTACTGTTTACTGTTTAATAAGGACATATTGTGGTCGTTATTTAGAGTTGGTGTGATGCAACATAGAGTGTATCATTGCATTGACAACAATGTGAACCAACCATAGTCAGGTAATTTCGACGTTTTAAGGAGTTTGTCGTTAATTCGAGTGACGTTAAATCGAGTTTACACTGCAGTTACATTGGCACCAGTCAGGTTTTTTTATTCTATTTTAGCTCGGCATGACAACATGATGTAAAGCTAGAACGTGGTCCATGAACGAAATAATTGATGAAAATTTAGTGAGGTTCGAACTTCGAACACAGGTCTCTTTGATCATGACTTCACGAGTTCTACCACTAGATGACTAGACCATGGACGCTCTTTTTTTAATTTTTTTATTGTAGCTCGACATGTTACACCACTCCGCCTGATGTAAAGCTAGAGTGCGGTCCATGAATGGAAACAACTGCTACCACAGAGAAATCTCTACGGGCTGCAGTCGCCTCTGCTATGCCGGCTCGAGGAGAAGAGCATGTACCATCTAGATTGTCAGTGCACACTTCTCTCTTATACCTGGCTACTTTCAAACTATCCCCGAAACGCGACAAGGTCACTTCACGGGTGTTACATTACGCTCTAAAACTATTCTTAGATTTTTTCGAGCAAGATTGTGTCAATGTAAAATGTGTATGATTCATAGTTTTTTTTTGTTTTTTATAATTTTCAGCAAACTGCACTATCTTCTAAAACATCCTGGCCAGTTTCATTTTGAATGTAAACTATGTAAGAAAACATTTCAATATAAGTCGTCACTTTATATTCACCGCTCTAATGTACATTTGAAAACGCAGCAAACTTATACTTGTACCTATTGTAATAAGGAATTTCGAGTAAGTTTTTATTATTATAGCGACACTGTCTGATGTAAAGCTAGAGTGCGGTCCTTGACTGGAAACAACCGCTATACTACAGATAAATTTCCTCAGACATCAGTCGCCTCCGCTATGCCGGCTTGAGGAGATGAATGTGCACCATCCAGATTGACAGACCACACTGGATATGCGTGTACCATTCGAAGGTGTTGGTAGGCAGACTGATGATGGTTATTAGTCCAGTCTGCCGTCCTAGTAGTACAGTCACTTTCGAATGTAACAGTTGTGAAGTAACTTTGTCAGGTTTCAAGAACAGTTTAAAAGTAGCTAGGTACAACAAGAGGTGTGTGTACTGGCCGGCATAATGGAGGCAACTCCTGCAAGTAGAAATTTATCTGTAGTAGCAGTTGTTTGCGTTCATGGACCTCATTCTAACATTACAACACAACATCGAAATGTTGTCATATGCTGCAACAATTAAAAAAAAATACTTACAGAAAAGAGATTCGTACCGTGAACATTTACAAATTCACGAAGGCCCTCGTCACACGTGTTCATATTGTCCCATGAGATTTGTCCAACGGTCTAATATGTTACGTCACGAGCGACGTCATACTGGTGAGAGGCCTTATTCTTGCCCGGAATGTCCGAGAACGTTTTCTGATAAAGGCGCTTGTACTGCCCATACTAGGTTAGTAATATATTTTTACAATTTTTAAACCTCATCTAACAATAATGGCTTTTTCAATATGCACTATATTCATTATTTACTTAGTTCTTATAAAAAATAATTACCTATAATTGTTTTTAAATATACAGTTGTCCCATAAAATCAACAAAATCGGGTGAAATCCAAGTAGTGTATTTATATAAATTAAAGGGGATTAAAAAAATCCTTAAATTAAAAAAAGTCGATAATACTGACATCCTGTGATCATTAAAACAAAAACGATTTTAGAAAATTCATTCTTAATTTAACCAGCATTATTTTTTAATATTGACACGACATGTGACCTCGACTGGTCTTGGTAAGCACAGTGGAGGTCTGATGACTGGGGAACCGCAGTACACAATGGCCCCTAAACTTTTGTTTTCAATTTTATTACATTATTACAAATAAATGCGTGACTGATAAGGCGTGACAATTGTATTGTATTGTATTACTGATAAATTTAAATTATATTTTTCTCAGGACCCATAACAGAGAAACGCTGAATCAGTGTATGTACTGCGGGCAGACGTTTGTGCAGAAATCCAAGCTTAAATATCATATAAGAAAACATACAGGAGAAGGTAAATGCAGCTTTTATTCATGTGTCTATATTAGTCCAACCATTATTAGGTTGGCCCATCCGATGCAATGGATTTAATTTTGAAATGAAACACAGTAAAAGGAGAATGCCCATTTTTGGGCCCACTTGATACCTAATAACAAAACAATACCTTATTTCTTCATTAATTTATTATAATTATAACAAAATATAGTTTCCTAATCAATATACAATGTTTAATAACATAAAAAGTAAATATTACCAATTATTAAAGCTTTTAATACAATAATAACCTCAAATATTGTACCAGAAAAAGTCTAATTACTCAATAACTTAGGTGGAAAAATTTAAATTGATTGGTGATAAGGAATGTAGATTTATTTTCCTACAAAATAAACTAAAAATGATCGTAACTCGAGAAAAAATAGTGGGCCCATTTGTCTTTTGGCATTCTCCTTTAATTCAAAATTCAGGAATAAAAGGTTTAATCTTTGTGAAAGAGTTGTTGTGGTTTATTATCTTGATGAAAAAAAAAACATTGGAGTTGCCAACTGAAATACAAAAGTTATGGAGGAATGTTCGGATACTCACGTGGTGTCAATATAAATAGTACTCAAGTTCTCTTCTCATTGGGCCTTACTCAACACAGATTTTTTATGGGACTGATATACTTAATTTAAAAAAAAAAAAGCCCGTTTAAAAGTACTTGTATAGCGAGAGGAGTGTGCACTGTCAATCTAGATCTAGATCGTCTCTTCAAGCCGGCATAGTGGAGGCGACTGCGGTCTGTAGAGATTTCTCTGTAGTAGCAGTTGTTTCCATTCATGGACCGCACTCTAGCTTTACATCAGGCGGAGTGTTGTCACATGCCGAGCTACAATAAAAAAGAACTTGGGATTGGAACAAAAGTCCTTAACTTATGAATGATGATAGTTTTAATTCGGCGTACCCAATAGGCCACCTATAATGGTGATAAAAAATAAAAATTATAATAAAAAAATTCTTTACTTTTTAGGTTTGGAGACTTGTCAGATATGTTCGAAGATATTTACAAGCACATATTATCTGCGTGAACATATGAAAACACATACAGGCAAGCCAGGCATACCATGCCCTATTTGTCGTAAGTCTATTTAAAAAAAAAAGTGATCTAAAAGTGAGCCGGTAACTGAATTTTTTATGACAACACTCCACCTGATGTTAAGCTAGAGTGCGGTCCATGAACGGAGACAACTGCTGCTACAGATAAATTTCTACAGGCAGCAGTTGCCTCCGCTATGCCGGCTTGAGGAGACAATTGTGCACTCTCCTCCCGTTATACCTGGCTATTTCCAAACATCGCGAAACGCGTCTAGGTCACTTCATGGGTGTTACATTTAGTACCCCAGGACAGCAGACTGGGCTAATAACCATCATCAGTCTGCCTACGGTTTTAATTAAACAAATGTATATTGAATTCTTAGTACGAGGTATCCAAGAATATATAGACGTTAAAATGAATGATTGAAATTTTGTCTACATTTTTCTTTAAAGTAAGCGTCTTGTTAGTTCTTGCACTCTATAACTTATTTTTATTTTTTGTTTTATATGGCATTATAACAATTTGCCAGTGTCAAAGTAAATATATTTTGCATTAATTTAATATTGTGCATCACGAGTCATTCCATTCATCACACTAAACAGTCAGGTCAAGTCTTAGTCAAGTCAAAAATTGCTCCAGTAAAGTGGTAGAATCTTTTGGAGGGAAAATGGAAACACAGGTTCTCTTCTTTTGAATTGTTTGCCCACACTCACGCACGTTCACGAACACTTAATGGTTAATAATCCACCATTATTACACATTAACACACAAGTTTGGGAAAATAATTCAAGACAGATAACCTGATGTCTCAAGTGTCAAAGTGTCAAAGAGTAGTTACCACAGACTATACACCATAGATCAGTTACCAAAGATTAAATAGTAAAAATAAATTATTAGATGTTTTATTTTACTTACAGGAAGACCATTCAGTGAAAAAAGTAACTTGATAAGGCATCTGCGTCGGGTGCACAGTTCGATGGGTCAACAGAGCTGTCCCATTTGTAACAAGCAGCTAACTTCGATGGCTGGTCTGAGAAAACATCTATATACACATAGTCGTGTTAAACCGTATAATGTGAGTCTTTTTTTTTAAATCGTTTTTAATAGTTGATTTAAACATAAAATCTACTTGACACTGCATCTGCATTTTCCAATTTTTTTATTGTAGCTCAACATGTGACAACATTCCGCCTGATGTAAAGCTAGGGTGCGGCCCATGAATCGATACAACTGCTATTACAGAGAAATCTCTACAGGCA
Source organism: Tinea pellionella (assembly GCA_948150575.1). NCBI lineage: Eukaryota > Metazoa > Arthropoda > Insecta > Lepidoptera > Tineidae > Tinea > Tinea pellionella. The sequence continues at coordinate 6,974,728 of OX411258.1, forward strand.
GCAGTCGCCTCCACTATGCCGGCTTGTGCTATCCATATTGGCAGTGCACACTCCTCTCGTTCTATCTGGCTACTTTCAAACTATTCCCGAAACGCGACAAGGTCACTTCACTGGTGTTACATTCGAAAGTGGTGGTACTGCCCCAGGACGGCAGACTGGATCATTAGTTTGCCTACCACTCTTTAATAATGCCTAAAGGCACTGAGCGACCAAAGTACATATAACAAAGTTACATCGGTACGGGTCAGAATTTAGCGAGGTTTGAACACGGGACTCATCGATCGTGAGTTCACGCGGTAAGCGCTAGACCATGGCCGCTCAATAATAGAATTATACATATAATAGAAATTATATTAAATAGCCGGTTTTGAACATTATTTTCCGCTTTTGCCCCAGTGTGCACTGTCGCTCACACTACATAATTGATATTGTAAATGCGTATTTCTTTTCCAGTGTCTCCATTGCAAAAACAGATACGCTATCAAGAAGTCAGTTATAAAACATCTCCGTAAACGTCACAGTGTCGAAGATGAAAGTGAAAAACATTACCGTCTAACTGACCCAAAAGAATGCAACTTTGGATTAGATGACAACATTTTAACTGCTATTTTTGGCAACACCAAATCTCTTATAAAGCAAACGATAAGAGATAACTTTGTTAATTATCCGGTAGATGTTGTTATCAAGCAAGAGAACGTTGAGGAAGAGAGTCAAGATAGAGCTGAAGAAGGAGAGAGTGAGACGAGCGATACGTGTGCTGAGGACAGCGTTAGCACAAATAAAGTTGGTCTAGATACTACTTTGGAACCGACCAGTTTTGTGTCTGTTAAAATAGAACCTTATGATCCTAATTCTGAGGAAGAAGTCTAAGTAAGGCCAGTACAGTATCAATCCTATTATAATATACTATATTTAGGGTTTGCATACTATATACTGTTGCAAAGATATACGAAACGCAAAAATACTATATTGCAGTTTATTATAGATCGATTCGAACTTCATGGCGTCTCGGAAATTAGCTGCAGGCTAATAAAAATAGAATTAAGAGAGTAATAATCGTTTAGTTAGTTCATTTTGACTATAGAACACTTTATTAAGGGTCCTAGTGCTGCCAATCGCTATGACTATACGATTTTGACAGCGCCTAAACACGGAAAAAAGGACTCTATTATTTTCATTTTACGTTTATTAAAAAGAAAAAGAAAAAAAATTTTCAATGATTTTCGCTGAACAAAGCTGCATTAAAAAATTATTTAGAGCTTCATGATGTTTTCTCTCATATTTACGAGTATAAGACATAATTGAAAATTTAAAAAAAAAACCACAGGCAATACTGGAGTCCAAAATGTTATAGATACTATGTAAAACATTTTCAAAATAGTATGCTGACAACGGTAACACCCTTACCTATTTTTTTTAATGTGTTCAATAAATAGGTTATTTATTACTTTTATGTGTTTCGACCATTACTTTAAAAAAATTACACTAGTAACTCTTCGATAGTTAATTTTGACAGTGGCAAATTGTAATAATGCCATAAAAAGAAAAAACTTTTGTTAATAACAAATAATCGCTTATTTTGTTACTTGTATATAAAGTAGTTAATTTAATTCCTCTTAATTATTTCATTCTACTATTTTTTGTTGTAAAATAATAATAATTATAAGTAAAGAATATGACGTTAGCGGTCTACCAGCTAGGCCATATGCGTAGCCTGGCCTTTAGTTAATCTGTAATAATTGTTGTAAAGTCTTGTGTATTTTATTTGTAAGTGTCGCAACTTCATACATTCAGGGCGGATTAAGTCAAAATATATGGGATTTGACGTTTCGTTATTACTTACGTGACAGTGAAACGTCAAATCACATATATTTCGTTTTCGATTCGACTTTAGCCCCAGGACTGGTTATATCAGGCCCGTCCCGCATGGTGTGGGCCACCACTCGATTGCGAGCGGCGTGGGGTCGGTGTAGCGGTGGTGAGGGAGGACTAAGTGCTAAAGTCAAAAAGCAAATCGACAGTTGTCACTTGGGATTTGACGTTTCGACACGAAAATGAAATGTCAAATCTATTTTGTTTTTGATTCGGATCAAGTGACAACTTTCGATTGGCTTTTGACTGACGTGCCAGTTCAATCTACGTTAGTAGCTCTTAAGCATGCGATATAATTGTAATTTGTAACGACACGTCACGTGACGTGTCACTATGGTGTAATCAGCGCATTGCGAAACGTGCTACTGCGATAACTAGCTTTATTTAGCACAAAAACTTTAATAGTTCAATTTGTAGAGGTAAGTAATAGCTTCACTGTACACAGAGGCGCTGTGTTTCTTCACTGTTCATGTCATAGTGCGGTCCATGAACGGAAACAACTGCTACCAGTTTCTGCGGGAACAGTCGTCTACGCTATGACGGCTTGAGGAGACAGTGCACACTCTTCTCGTTATGTATTTAGAGTATGCCACAGAAAAATATTCAGACAGCGCTTGCCTCTGTTATGCTTGCCGGCTTGATGTACTCTTGCTACTTTGTTTAAAATATTGTACCAAATAAAAAAGTAGGCAAATCTTTAAATTTTTAAATAAGTAAAATGTAGATATTGTTTTAACTTTAGTGGTAGTGTGTAGCATTCCCTTCAACCATAATTTTTAACATAAACGTTATTCTAAGGGTCGTTTGCACCAGAAGGCCGGTTAAAGTAACTTTAACTATTACTTTAACCGTTACATTTACATTATGGTTTACATTTACTCCACACGAGTTGCACCATAATCGCGCCTGTCATTTTTGACGGTTACTTTAACCTTAATCGTTAAAGTTAAAGTAATCGCCAACCCAATGTTGCTAACGTCAAATGTGTGGCCATCTCACCACAACTATAAATATTATTTATCTATTTATTATAATAATATAAATTAACATACACACACACACACACATACACAACATTATATTATTTATTTCATTATTTATTATAAGTTAAATAGCATTCATTAGGTACACACAATTTAAACATCGCGCGTGACGTAGCAGTGAGTTATTTATTATTCGGTGCACTTGCACTGGCGCGAGCGGCCGGCCGTTCGACCGGTTTCGCGCCGCGCTGCTTGTACCTACTACCTGCTACCAGTGAAGGTTTTAACACGCTCGCGATAACACGCTAATTCATTTTTGTATTCCATCGCTTGCATTCAAAGTTCGCTTCTCATTGCTTTCACCTTGTGTTCTCTTTGCATATTTTCTTCTTGCCCTTATACTCATTCTGATCGTTATAATTATGTTGTATGGTGTTTAGTATTGTGTGTAAAATAATAAACTGTGATATTATATTTTGCTATTCTCATTTATCTTCAACTTCATTCTTCACGCTTTCATCCTGTTCATACCGGACTTATACACGCATCAACTACCAACACCACCACCATAAATGTATGAAAAGAAGCCAAATATGTTTTTCTATTATTTTTCGAGATCAGCCACACACACTATTTACACGATATTGCAACGCGTGTGGAGTAAATGTAAACGTTTAACGGTCGTTGTCGCCGTAAAAGTAATACTTGAAATTACTTTAACCGGCCTTCTGGTGCAAACGACCTTAAGGTATTTTTTAAAAATTTTTGCTTGGCAAGTGCGTTGGGCTGGTGTAAGTTGAGTGATCTCGCGCGTTCTACGAGGCTGTCGCGTCACGCAATTATAATTGGACCATAATGTTATGAAGTTGATATTTAATCAATAAATGTAAAAAAAAAAAAATTATGTTCTCAAAAATTAAAAATAAATACTCGTACTACCTCAGTATGATGTTTACAATTTCTGGTTCGCTGGGATGCCACCCTTATTTTTACATACTGTATATCAGTTTCTGATACCTTGTTAGAGATTTTTCATCTCAGAGTTTAGCTTATTTTCTATATTTCCAATTAATAATTGTAGCATAGCTATTATTTTAATTAATAAAAAAAAAGGTTTTTGTTTATATTAGGAGGTTTTTTGCATGTTGATAGGTGGGAGAAAAAAAAAAGACAGCAGGGAGACACTCGGTGCTGGTGGATTGAGTGATTACATATTCAATTAGCAATTAAAAGTTTATTGGCGATGAGTGTTAATAAATTAAAGTGATAATAAAGTAAAAACGATCTGAGAAGGATTTCATTTGATGTACAATACAGTACAATTATCACGCCTTTTTCCCACAGGGATGTATTAAATTAAAAGTTATTTGCAGCCAGTGTTTAAATATATTTACAAATTAAAATCGATCGATTCGGACTCTTTTTTATCAGCCCGTCAGTTCATGCAACTCAACTGGCTGGTACCTAACGTTCAAAGCCTCATCGGCTCATTTATTGTACGTACGTAACAAATACAATATATTCAAGGTAAAAAATCGGTTCAACACGTTAAGTTTGTTTTCTTATACCAATATCTAAATAAATAGTTAATTGTAATTCTGTTGGTTCTTGTTAATCTACCTTAAATGTAATTGGGCTCTTGCAACAATGGTTCTAGCTCCGCCCCTTTGTATCCGAGTTGTCACATTAACAAGGCTACAGTCAAAAGCCGATCGACAGCTGTCACTTGATCGGATCGACAACAAAATGTATGGGATCCCATATCCAGAGGCGGCTCTAGCCCTTGTGGCGCCCGTGTGCAACCAGTACCATGGCGCCCTCTAGTAGAAGCGGGGTGAAAATGGAATTTCAAACGGAAATTCGGGTGCAAATAGTGCAATTTTAAATGATGTCGGGTAGCAACTTTCTGACGACACGCGTGGCGCAGTGGTTATTATGCTAGTCTGTCACGCGTATAGTCCCGGGCTCGATTCCCGGTCGGAGCAAATACTTGTTTCTAACATTTATTTGTAATTTAATATATTACAAATATTTGTAAAAAAAACAAATGAGACTGATATCTGCTTCGGGTCTGGATGTTTAAGAGTGGTAGGCAGATAACTAGTTGTTGCTATAGTCTTCTTTATAATTAGATAGACAACAATGACATTTGAAGGGATGCCGAGTTTTGGAAAAAAATAAATAGTGTTGTAATTTTGTGACCCAGCTTTTAATTGAAAATTCAATTAACTTTATATTTAATATATTTTTCTGTTCGTTGTTTGTGACTGGCTTAGCAAATACTAGTATGAATTCGTACACGCAATCGTGTGTGATTGAACATTTCGATGACGTACATTGGACAGAAATTGATAAAAAAAAGTGATATACGATTTTTTTACACACACAAAATGGTTTCGCAAGTTATGCCAGTCGATAAAGCGTAGTGATATAATGAAATTATCTTAGTACTTTTTTTCTCTAAAGTAATTAATTACTGAGATAAATTAAACTCCTAAGTTGTTAAGAAAGTTTTTATTATTATTAACATATTTATTGTCGAAATAATTATAAAATAGGTAGATTTGCTATTACTAGTCGAAATGTCATTTTAAGATAATTCAATTAATCAATTAAAGTATTCGTGTAACAACACTATACTTCTAACGTGGCAACATTATGGAGGCGTGGTGTATGTTTCGAGTTGTCAATTTGTCTATCTAATTAAAAATAAGACTATAGGCTATCGTGTGCCCGGCATCGGCCGTAACATGGGCGAAGAGGCTATGAGAGCGTGCCGGTCGCGGTGCCGCCGCGAGCGATGCATATATGGAGGTGTCGCATTAGATTAGAGGGTGTTCGGCGCCCCTTTAGACCCGGGCGGCACAATGGATCGATTTTGATAAAAAAGGGACTTACGTTTTTTTTTCACAAAATCGTTTCTCAAGTTATGCCAATCGATAGAGCATATTGATATAATGAAATTATCTTTGTACTTTTTTTCTCTAAAGTATTTACTTACCGAGATAAAAAATAAAGTTGAAAATTTTTGTATGAAACGGAACCAACAAAGGTCTGTATTTTCAAAATTATAAGAGGTCTTGCCTAGATATTCAAACTCGATATTCTCTGAGTTTTCCTCTTTAAGATGACGTATCACACGTCTGCCCCGAGGTGCCCGTTTAGCACATATATGACTCCAAAGTTGGGTCGATTTCAAGTAAAAATGCGAAATAGTTATACCAAATATAGTTTATTTTTTTGGTTAAATGTTAAACTAATCATTATTTTTACATAATATACAATGGCCTTCAGCATTTTTACGGTCGCAAACATCAATAAACATTTAAATTTCTAAAGGTATTCCTAGCAAATATGACTTTAATTACGTTGTTTAATTATAACTGCAAAAGGAGGTCGTTGTCACAATTACATGCTTCGATTTACTGTTATTATTATTTATTTATTTATTTTTAGGAAAAAAAATCCAAAAAAAGACTAAAAAAATTACTGTAAGGAATTTTGACATTTTAATTCACTACAATACCATACATTATTTTCCTATAAATATGGACACCATTGATGTCAATTCTGTTGTACCCAAGACTAAACCAAACTAAACTAAAATTTTAAAGAACTTATTTTAGCCGTAAAACCACATCGGACTAGATTTAGGTACTTTGTAGGACTAAAAATCTATTAAAACACGTTGTTCCTTACAGTAATTTTTTTAGTCCTTTTTTTTGGATTTTTTTTTTCCTAAAAATAAATAAATAAATAATAATAACAGTAAATCGAAGCATGTAATTGTGACAACGACCTCCTTTTGCAGTTATAATTAAACAACGTAATTAAAGTCATATTTGCTAGGAATACCTTTAGAAATTTAAATGTTTATTGATGTTTGCGACCGTAAAAATGCTGAAGGCCATTGTATATTATGTAAAAATAATGATTAGTTTAACATTTAACCAAAAAAATAAACTATATTTGGTATAACTATTTCGCATTTTTACTTGAAATCGACCCAACTTTGGAGTCATATAAGTGCCAAACGGGCACCTCGGGGCAGACGTGTGATACGTCATCTTAAAGAGGAAAACTCAGAGAATATCGAGTTTGAATATCTAGGCAAGACCTCTTATAATTTTGAAAATACAGACCTTTGTTGGTTCCGTTTCATACAAAAATTTTCAACTTTATTTTTTATCTCGGTAAGTAAATACTTTAGAGAAAAAAAGTACAAAGATAATTTCATTATATCAATATGCTCTATCGATTGGCATAACTTGCGAATCGATTTTGTGAAAAAAAAACGTAAGTCCCTTTTTTATCAAAATCGATCCAATGTGCGGCGCCTGTGTGCGTCTCACACCCTGCACTATAGATAAAGCCGCCTCTGCCCATATCTTTTGTTTTCAATTCGATCAAGTAGTCCCATAGTTTATATTCTGCTTTAAATGTAGATTGTTTATTAGTGCAATTAAGTAGATAGTTTTGATTCTATGTTATTTGAAAAATATGCGCATTTATGTTGTAGATGTACCTATTATTATTATTATATCGTTTATGTCATAATTAATTGTTTAATTTCACATATCCTTGATTACTTGATAATGTCGCAGTGGAACGTATGTTCTAATGCGATTTGTCCTATTGCACGTTTGAAACGCGTGATTGCATAAAATATTGCAACTATTTTAATAATAGTGCTCCCGGTGCATTAGTTAGTGTTTACCAGTCGTAACTTCGTTGTGGGCCCATATAAGCATGTACTATTTAGTCTGAGGCCCATATAAAATAATAAAGAGTAATGTGCGGAAGTGAAGTCGCCGCGCTGCTTGGGGAGCTCCTACTTACGTGTTGAACTCCGGTACATGAAACCAATCTAATTAACCTTTAAGCATCGTATTAAATATAAACATAAAAATAAAAATTAACGAATATACGTTTCAAGAAATATAATAATAAATAGTTCGACTTCAATCAAACTTTTCACATGGTATTACTATTTTTCCTGGTATGTTTTTGCGCGAAAAATTTGACATTGACAGTGACAGTTCTCAAAGTTTCTACTCGACTTTGGACCGCAGATAATTCTGAAATTATTGCATTTTAACATAATTTAAAATAGTTAAAATGAATTAGATCTGAAAGAGTGTATAAAATTAGTTATTTAAGTTGTCTATCATTATGTATTCGCCTGCAGTGACCGTTCGCAGAATAGATGTGTTGATACGTATTTTGAGCGGCAGAAAAGCAATTTTACGTCAGAATTACGTGAGATGCTACTCCAGCGAAGGCAAAGTGACTATTGGAGATGTGAATAAAGAATTATTAGCGCCAAAAAAACGAGAATATGTACCCAATAAATACTGTAAGTATAATGATACTATTTGTATACTGTTAGGCCTAATATCGTACTTTCATCATACCTGTTCGATTTTCATCATAGTTTAAGAATATTTATATTTGATTTTAGTAACCGCAGAAGGCGATGTACTTAATGTATCTCAAAATACATTAAGAAATTTAAGATGGATGATGCAAAAGGACAATTTAGGACAAGATATGTTTCTGTTGGGCAGACCTGGTCCAAGTAGGTTGGTCATTGTTTTATATTTTTTAAATACCTATCCATGACAATAAGTTATTTTCCACTCATTTCTTTATATGGGATATGACCCTGGGTCATTTTTAAAATGGGTTTTTTAAAAAAGTTTTAAAAAGAAAGTAAATGATTATTTTGAAAATCAGAGAGAATTATTAATTCGAAAACTACTTTTTCTTTTCATTTAAAATTGCTTTCTAAAAAAAAATTAGGTAAGTTAGACTTTAAAGAATTAGAAGAATTTAAGTTTGAAACTGTTTTTGCAGAAGAAAAGTTGCATTACAATATTTAGAATTAACTCAACGGGAGCTGGAATATGTGGCATTATCAAGAGATACTACAGAGGCTGATTTGAAACAAAGACGTGAAATCCACAACTCTACTGCTAAATATTTTGATCAGGTGAGAATATTGGTTTCTTTAATCAGGAAATCTAGTACTAATGTTTATTTGTTTACATATGATTATTAATTTGGAAGTTAGTAGAGTGGTCGTGGTCTAGCACTGAACGTATGAACTCATTTTTGATGTGACCAGTGTTATATAAAGCGATTACCACTCACTCACTCACTGACTGACATCAATTATGGAGTACTTGCAGGGGGTTGGGGGTTGAAACTTTTGGGGTGTATCAGGGAGGCCCATGCGACCTCCAGGAAACCTCGACATGTTCCGGAAGTCCGTTCCGTCCAGTTCCGGAACGCGCTATCTCCGGAATGGAACGAGATAGGGTCGAAGTTCCGGAATGAAGGTTGTAGGAAGTGCCCTCTAATTTCGAAATCCACAATTTGTTTTTAATCTACCCAAAAAAAATCGCAGAAGTGCTTCCCAAAAAACTAGTTTTTAATATGAAAATTCACTTTGAATTCTTGTTTTTCAGAGTGCAGTAAGAGCAGCGACAGAAGGTAGAGTGTTAGTCTTAGAGGGTATAGAGAAGGCAGAACGTAATGTGTTGCCAGTATTAAATAATTTACTAGAAAATAGGGAAATGCATTTAGAAGATGGAAGATTTTTAATACCAGCCTCAAGATATGATAAACTTTTGGAGGTATTACTTTTAATTCTGTCCCGGTCCTAGCCTTTGAACAGAATGTTTCACTTTGACAGTACAATTTATTCATCTCCAAATTCAGCATAGCGGTGGCGACTGATGCTTGTAGAAATTTATCTGTAGTAGCAGTTGTTTCGGTTCATGGACCGCACTCTGGCTTTACATGAGGAGTAGTGTTGTTATATGCCGAGCTACAATAAAATAATCTTTTGATAGCCAATCAGTAATGTTAAGCTAGGGTGTAGTGCTTGACAACTGCTACTATAGAGAAATGTCTGCAGGTAGTGACGACAAAACCTGACTTCACAACACAACAGTTTTGTGAGGCCCCCTCAGGCATGAGGGCGAACCTGGACGACGGCGACCTCAGCTTTGCTTACCATTTAATTAATAGCGAGAGGAGAGGAGGTGTGCACTGTCAATCTAGATGGTACATGCTCGTCTCCTCAAGCCGGCATAGTAGAGGCGACTGCTGCCCGCACAAGTTTCTCTGTAGTATCAGTTGTTTCCATTCATAGCTTTACATCAGGCAGAGTGTTGTCACATGTCGAGCTACAATAAAAAAAAATTAAGCTGTTTTCAGCTCAGCATGCTGCTTGTTTAAACTCTTTTGTGAGATACGCTCAGGCGCGAGGCCGTTGGTGCCAAGCGACGTCGCTGACGCCGATATGCTTCTTATTCTTGGCCACTTCGAAGCTAACCTTGAAAGGAGCTTCACTATTATTGATAGTGGTTCTCATTGTATTTATTTCTAGGAACACGGTGCAGAAGAAGTGTCACGTTGGCGTCTGGTCCGTGTTGATGAAAATTTTAGAGTAATTGCACTCGGGTTGCCTGTTCCTAGGTATGCCGGTCAGCCATTGGATCCGCCTTTACGTTCTCGGTTCCAAGCCAGAGATGTTGCTACTGTTGGTTATGGGGTATGTACTTTATATATTCATTGAATCATTAAAATCTACAATAAAAAAAGTTAAAAAAAACATTCAACTAAAATTATCAGTGACTTGTTACTGTGTCACCTATCTCGTTGAAAAACTTTTACTATATTTTTTAAATTCTTGAGTTTATTCCTAATCATGTTACTGGTGAATGGATCGAGGAGTTACTTGAAACACTAAATGGGAAAAAATATATTATCAACTGTTTATTTATTTTTTTAATAATCGCCGATCGCAGGTTTTCACTGTCCACTATAATATAGTATATAATATTTTAATTTTACTTATCAAATCGAATACAACTCTTAAATGAATAACAAAACTGGCGAGGGCTGGAGTTTCTGTTTATTATCTTACCTCATAATAATGTAGTTGTTAGTATAATCTTTCCTTGAATGCGTAAATATTTATTTTTAAAATATATAATGTATTATTTATTTCCTTGTTTACTGTGTGTAAAAAAACTTAATTTTTAAATGGCAATAAATCTTTTTTTTTTACAATTGTGTGTTATAAGAGGAAGAACTAAGATGGCCTTTCTACGTAGGTCGACTGTCTCAAAATCTCGTTCGGTACTAATGTAACTTAATTATATTTGCTTTACACTATGCTTAGTGTCCGTAAAGTAAAACTTACAATTTAATTTAAAATAATTTATTTTAGCAATATATGTCATTTACGAAATCAAACTTTCCGTTCTACTTGTGTTATTAGACGTAGTAGATTTCTTAGGTACAGATGGTACAAATATATGCACCTGCCTCTTAGAGATCTGCTTATTATAATTAGGTATTATTTTCTTATTAATCAAATCTGCGTACTGTTTCTCCATCTCCTGTATTTCGTTCACTACCTTTTGTCTCGTCTGCTCAACATTCGGCCTGTTATCAATTTTATTCGGTTGCTTCTTAACATTGCGTGTCACGTCTTTGACGTGTCGTGACTGCCGCGCGTAGTTTTCTATCGTGTTCGCGGTACTAAAATAAAAATCGTGTCGATCGATAGGACTTCTCTCTGCTTGCATTTTATTATCTTTAGGACTTTCTTTAGGAGACTCTATCTTTATTTTCACACTTTTATTATTTTCACCGATTTTACCTTTAGCTAATTGTGTTGTGGAGTTGTATCGTTTCTGCAGCTCTGGCCAACTGTGCCTCTGTTGGGCCATTCTACACGCTTCGTCACTAACTACAAGATCTATTCTTCCAGCTAAATCTAACCACTGCAGAACTCTTTCTGATAGGTCATTATGTTCTTTGTTCTCTGTGCGAGCTGTTCTGTTACTCTTCACTGTTTTCATGTCTCCGCAATTCATTTTTGATCTGGAAGTATCAAATTCGTTTAGTTTTTGTGCGTTCGCTTTTAAAATTAACTCGTCTTCCGATTCGGATTCTAATTCAGTTAAATTTAATTGTTCCACTTGCTCCTCTTCTTCTTCTGTCGTTGCTTTAGTTTTAATGGGCGTTGTCACTTTTAGAGAGAAGTTTAGATTTCTCAGACAATCACCCAACTGATCTTCGTTGTGACTCAATCTGGTCTTTCTAAATTTACTGATCGATAACTGTTTTAGTTCGGTTTTGACAGCACCGCAACTGGCAGACGAATGAGGTCTTTTCTTTTTAGAATTGAGTTTCAATAAATATGGATCGTCGTGTGTTAGTATCGCGTGTCTGAATCCGTCTACCCACACGGTTTTGACATACATGGGCCTTTCAGATGATTTCCAAAGTGCTGGCATATTACACCTACTTTGAGGCCCCCTAAATGTGTATTCGGGTCACGCGATTTCCACTGCCAATGTTAAAGTTTCTTTTGTTTTTCTTCATAATTAATTTTTGCGTTAGTTTTGATGTGCTTCCTTTTAAATTCTGAAAGTATAATTAAATTGTTTTAAAATTAATTGTATATTTTTTATTATCATTATATCTAAATGGCAGTTATAATAAAAGATAAATATAATAAACAAATGATTAAATTGTCAGATGTTGCTCCATATATCAAAGGTCACTATTTAACGACCGTGGCCGAGTAGGCACTTACAGACGTATCAAAATATCTGCTGGTACCAATGTAAATTTATTTTGTATGTACTTTAGTCACTAATTGCCCATGAATTATGATACATGCACTTAACATTAGCACATTAATAATAGCTGGTACAAATATGAAATAAAATCTCAAATTATAAAAAAAACGTGCTCTTTCGTTGTCTCTGCCTATCCTTGTGGGAAAAAGTCGTGACAATTGTATTGTATTGTAAATTATATTTTTTTTTGTTTACAACTATGTGAGCAAGTTTCTTTAATACCTAAATAGCATAATACTTTTGACAAGGCGTAAATTAATTTACTTTCATAAACTAGATTGGTGGTAACCGCCTGTTGCTTGAATGAAAATGTTTTTCAGCGCTTTCAGGGCTGAGTGATTAATTAACTATTACATCTAGGGCTCTATTGTTCCTTATAGTTTGTGCGTTAGTTGGATAAAGTTTTCAGCGCTAACTCCTTTTTTTTCGGATAATTAATGGTTTCTTTTGGAGTGGAATAAAGAATATTTTTATTTTTGTAATTAGGTAATAATTACGTTTAATTTTTAAACTAGTAGTCGACTCGCTTGGTTTTAATAAAATATACATTTTTAAAAGTAGCTTTCACTATACCGGCAAGAAAATATTCACGATTACCTTTTAATACAAGCAAAATACCTCACTTTTTATACTTAATTTTGTAAACGCATTTAAAAAGCACTAGCTAAATAATTTAGGTTCAATAATTAAAAAAAAAATTAAAATCATTAAAATTTAAACCGCTTTTGTTATTTGCTATTAAAAGAAATCGATAAAAAAATACTTACAATATAATATAATATTCTTCTTATATTATATTATAGTAACTCAACGAAAAATAAAGAATAAAGTTTTGTACTTTTACAAATATTGCAAACTATGCTCGCGGCACGTCCGTTCTAAATATTTTTATATTTGTAACTGCGGTTACGCTCTCAACATATACCACGGGGTTGAACCTCAAAATAAGGGTTGATACCAACTAAAACTGCGTATTCGTTCGTATCCCAACTTAGTTCAAGCTGTTGTTTACGTGGTTTTTTTTCTATAACAGGACAATACCAATTTTTGAGTCCACTTGATTTACTTTGATATCAAAACGATATTCTGAAATAATATCTTAATTATTAATTTATTTCTAGGTGCTTATCGTTTACCAATCAATAGACAATGTTTATTTAAAATAAAATCAACTATTAAAGCATTTAATATAAAAATAACCTAAAATATTTCATCGGAAAAAGTCTAATTGCTCAAAAACCCGTAAAAATGTAGATTTATTGTTCTACATAATGAACTAAAAATCATCTACAAACTCGAGAAAATAATTAAATATTGATTTAGAACAATTCCTTAATGACCCCATAAGACGTGTAAAACTTAATGTGAATAAAGCCTAACTTCCTCATAGATTTAGAATAGATAACTAAAATAACAAACGTTACTAAGAATTAACTTAAAGGAAACGAACGAATACAACGTCGTAGGAAGTGTCATCGCGATAACACAAGGTTCAGTACACCATAGTATTAGAATTTCAGAACAAAGGCCCTGTGACCTTGTTTTTTATATGTCTAACTACGCTGATGTTAAGCTAGAGTGCAATCCATGAGCACTAGTTTTACATCACATTTTTTTGTGGCGCGCTAGGCATTTTTGTAGGTAGTTTTAAAAAAAATAAATTATGAAAAACAGTGACGATCTCCAAAGAGAGCATTTCTTACAACCTTTGTTTCGGAACTTCGGCCCTATCACGTTCCGCGAACCGGACGGAACCGACTTTCGGAACGTGTCGAGGTTTCTCTATACGTACAAAAAAAAATATCTCTCTTGCCCCCCCGGAAAGTGCTCTATAATTGAAGTCAGTCAGTCAGTGAGTGGTATTCGAGCTTTATATGATATGATGCGTGATGAGTTAGATGCGACGTGAATTAACCTAGTCATTACTCTTGGCCGAGACATGGCGCGCCCTGGTTGCTAGCCGTTAGGTGCTAATTATGCCCGTGAAGTAACGAGAGGAGTGTGCACTGTCAAACTGGTGCACATTCGTCTCCTCAAGCCGGCTTAGCGGAGGCAACTGCTGCCTGTAGGAGATAAACAGTATCAGTTGTTTCCGTTCATAGACCGCACTCTAGCTTAACATTAAGCTGTTTATAATCATACCCCGAGCTACAATAAAAAAGTGTTGTCACTGCAAAATTCAAATCAGTACAGTCACAAAACTAATTATACTTTGAAACTATTACAAAACAACGCTTGCCAGTTACCATTTGAATAGGATTTGCATGTTCTACTCTATGTTTTGACCTAAATTAAAGTGGAGTTGTCTAAAATTTACTACTACCCTCAATTTTAGTGTTAACTTGAAATTGTCTGAATGCACGAATGATACGACCTTTGAAACTATTTGATTTTATTATAGATAATGAAAGGCTTTGTTTGTCTTCTGAATTAAGAAAATATACACTAATGTTTTGTTGAAACGTACGCAAATACAGCATGTTCTGTTATGTTCCTAGAACTTCAGTTTTGCTGGATATACATTATACATTTATCGGACGTCCAGACACCTGGAGAGGTACCATCCATTTATGGTCCAAGTTCCAAAAGTACGTACGAGGCGTTTCGACAACACGTTCCTCGTGCGTACTACGAAACTGTGGAACTCTCTCCCGGTGTCTGTGTTTCCCGAGAAGTACAATACAGGCCTCTTCAAATTAAGGGTAAACAGGTACCTCATAGGCAAGCGTGCTCCATCTTAGACCGCATCACTGCTTAACATCAGGCAGGGTGAGGTCAAACGTTTGCTTATTAAGCACTAGCTGACAGTGCCCGGCGCTGCCCGGGTTTTTTCAAGTTATTGTTACACATAAGATAAAGATAATGCTTTATTATAAATTACCTATAGCTGTTACCCTCAATTTATTTTAGACGATTTAGTTACATAATTAATAGAATATATTTTAAAGTAGTTTTAAAAAGAATATATTTTTTAAACCGGCATGGTACCTCGTAGGGCTACACCCCCCTCCGCCCGCCTCTCCCCGCCTCGTCATCATACGCCGCGTGTGAATTTTGTTTTAGAGTTATTTTAAAATTGTATTGAAATTAGGTGATGTCAAAGACAATTGTGTTCACAGTTAAATACTCTTAATTAATAAGACATTTATTTGGATAAAGATTAATATTATTATGTTTCGACCAAATTTGATTATCATAAAAACGGTTATTGTGAGTTAATCTTAAAAGATAGACATATACTGTCGTGGACATTTTTTTAGATAATTTAAAGAGGAATAATTCTTTCATACATATTTTTTGGGTATCTCGAACGGTTTTCGCAGCGCACGCAACGGAAGCCCTCAAAGATGAACAATTTTGATTTGATTATCATAAAAACGGTTATTGTGAGTTAATCTTACAAGATAGACATATACTGTCGCGGACATTTTTTTAGATAATTTAAAGAGGAATAATTCTTTCATACATATTTTTTGGGTATCTCGAACGGTTTTCGCAGCGCACGCAACGGAAGTCCTCAAAGATGAACAATATTCCCCGTTTTTCCCACATTTTCGACTGTTTCTTCGCTCCTATTAGTCACAACGTGATGTTATATAGCCTATAACCTTCCTCGATAAATGATCTATCTAACACAAAAAGAATTTTTCAAATCGAACCAGTAGTTCCTGAGATTAGCGCGTACAAACAAACAAACAAACAAACAAACAAACAAACAAACTCTTCAGCTTTATAATATTAGTATAGATTAGTATAGATTAAAAAAAAAATACATTGCTGCCAGATATGACTGCCCCTTCCAGTCACACTAGCTGGCTTAGGTTATTAAGGAGTTAGGTTTGGCAAGCACTAGAGTTAGGTTAATAGAGTCCAGTTAGCCCAGTCCGCGGTCCTAGGGTACCACTATTTTCGAATTTAACGCGCGTTTACGTCGCGTTTTGGGATCAGATTCAAAGTAGCCGGGTATAACGAGAGACATTGGTCTCCTCAAGTCGGCATAGTGGAGGTGACTGCCGCCTGTATTTTTTCTTGTACATAGTATTTTCACCCATGGATTGCACTTAGCTATGTAGAGATACTATAAAAGGTTCTGGAGCGCATAAAAATAAGCGTGTGAATCGTCGTAAAGTTTATTCACCTCAAAATTGTTATTCAAGGAATGGTATAACTGCAGTCTGTTACTAAAAAATAATATAAAAAAACGAGCATTGTCACAATATCTGCAATGCATTTTGTGGAATATTTAATGTTGTTTATCATGCTACAATCGCGACCAATCTTTGATTACATGAAAACTAATGTGTTTTGTGAAAGTGTGTTTTTAGATTGAGGGAAATAATAATAAAAAAACGTTTATTTGCACAAGACTATTACAAATATTATCTTTAGAGACACTGTTCTCCAAAATAGGACGACCTGTGTTTTGGGGAAAGGAAGTGTTAAAGCCATATTTGCCTGACTTAAAAATACAACCTGTTAAAGAGTGGTAGGCAGACTGATGATGTTATTAGTCCAGTCTGCCGTCCTGGGGTAGTACCACCACTTTCGAATGTAACACCCGTAAAGTGACTTTGTCGCGTTTCGGGAATAGTTTGAAAGTCGCCAGGTATAACGAGAGGAGTGTGCACTGTCAATCTAGACGGTACATGCTCATCTCCTCAAGCCGGCATAGTGGAGGCGACTGCTGCCCGCACAGGTTTCTCTATAGTAGCAGTTGTTTCCATTCATGGACCGCACTCTAGCTTTACATCAGGCGGCATGTGGTCGTATATCGAGCTACAATTTTAAAAAATAAAAGAAGAGAAACATAAATGTTTTATACGTCAGGGTGGCATGTTCGAACTCATTAAGACATACCCGTTTAAATGAAACACGAAAACAATTTGCCCGCAATTTACTATGTCTGTTCATTAATTCTGACACCCTATTAGCTTTACCTAGATCTAGATTTGACTTAGTGCCACAGAAAATGAATACAGAATACAGATAAATCCTGGTAGGCAGCAGTCTCCTCCGCTGCCAGATTGACATTGCGTATTCATGCATATGGTTACTTCCTATTCTCGAAACATAACAAGTTCACTTCACAGGTATTATATTTGAAATTTGTGGTACTGTCCCACGACTGCAGACTGGGCTAATACCATCATCAGTCTACCTACCACTCTTTAATTAATGCCAGTATTATATCATAGGGCGTCGTTTCTCAAACATTCTTATGTCGCGACCCACGAAAAAGCCAAGTTAAATAAAAAGTCTTACGACCCCGTCACTATAAAATTATAATAATATGTACATTGAAATAAAGTAAGCTATAAGTTTATTTTTTCATGTTATTTATTACATCTTAATATTTAGTTTTATAATAATTTTTTTATTGTTTTTTTTTTAAATCGCTATATTTAAAAAAGTACATACGTTAGCGTAACCGTGTAAAGACCAATTTTGTTCAGAAACGTAAACGCTTTTAGATAGCGAGCTAAATATTTTCAAAACTGCCCTAAAATCTATTCGATCTAATACGTTTTACGACAAAAAGGGCCTTTACCCAACAGCTAGTTTAGTTTTATAACACTAAACTAAAATTAATTTCTTTAATAAACGAATCTTTTGTACTTTGTAGTTTGTATTAATTATTTTATACAGGGTGTATCGGGCAACATGTAAAAAATTTCAATAGATGACTCAGTAATTGATTCTGAGCAGAAATTAATTTACAAAATAAATACTTTTTTTTTATCCAAATGTCCACCTTTTCCTTGTAGAAACATACATACGAGTAATTTGCTACAAACACGTGTAATCGTTGTGTCGGCAGGCGGTGCATCAAACGAATGACCTTGCCTTTGATCGACGCCGACAACCTATGCCGCCTCGCCTTTGTGCTCGCGCCGACAAGTCGTGTGCCGACCCACCTGCAACGGCTATTCTGTTAGTTGCCGAATGGCCGCGTAACTATGTACACGTGCGCGTATTCGTAAGAAATAACACTAACGCGACAATGTCACTTTCGAACATTGAACTTTGTGATCGTTCTCTTGTGTGGAGAAAGTGGTGGAAATTTAAGTGCTACCTTACGTTTGTGGAGAGAACGGTATCCTACACGATTCCGTACGACACGTATTAAGAATTGTTCAAAATCTTGTGTGGAGGTTATTACGTGCGCGCAAGACCTACACCCGTATAAGCTCGCATTACATTTTGCGAGTGCCCATCTCGCTCCCCAGACTTAACGTCCTGTGATATTTAATTATGGGGAGACATAAAGCGGCGCGTGTATTCTGACAGAGACGGTCAGGTCAACGACCGCGGTGAACTTCGTAGGCGGATTGAAAGTATCACTGTGTTTAGCGCGAATTTTGACCACCTGTTATGAGTACCATAGACACTTTCCGAAGATATTTTTGTTTTTTGTAAGTAAACTACCTAATCATTGTGTTAATAAGTCAATTATACTAAAACACTTTTGTTCTACTACTTTCTCAATAAATTATTTTTTATGACCGCTGTACTTTCGTAGTTTCGTAGCGCTCGATGTCCACGTCGGCCGGTCCATTTATAGACATTTTGTTTTTGTCATAATACCATACACGAGAATTTTTATTTAGTAAATTTATTTTTTGAGGGGTGATCACCCCTCACTTAATATTTACCTTAATTTTTTTACACGATGCCTGATACACCCTGTATATTATACCCCCTTTAAAAACAAAATCGACCCCCCCCCCAAATTGCGACCCCCGCTTGAGAAACGCCATAGGGACTGAGCGATCGAAGTACATATAACATTGTTACATTTAGGGATCAATCGTCCAGCAATCCTGCTGAATCCAGCACATTTTAGTGCTTGCTGGAGCTTGGCGCTGTTACAGTGTTACATATTTCGACCTTATTTTATCTAATATGACTCCCCTACATAGGCGAGACCTAAGGTAGTCATCAGTAAATGTAGACACATCATAGGGTACTCTAGAACCAGGAGGATATAGCTCAGGACGTACTCTACTCTACCAAATGACACCTAAATAATTGCAGCGATATAGCCGTGATTGCGGTAAACAAAAGTCTCGCGTGACCGAACCCATCTGCGATCCCATTAACCGCCGTAATTGTCGTTGTTGACTTGCAAAATTAATTCCCGCTCATAAAATAATATATAATTTACCATAACGATTAATTTATAGAGCTTTATCTTGATTATCATAAATCATAGAGTGCCTTAGAGTCACGACAGTTTTGCACGCAGTCAGGTTTATAGCATTTTAAAAAGAATTCTATGGTCTAGCGGTAAGACGCGTGAACTTCATGATTAATAAGACCCGTGTTCAACTTTGCTAAATTCTGACCAGTACCAATGTTTTAATGTACTTTGGTCGCTCAGTGCCTATAGGCATTATTAAAGAGTGGTAGGCAGACTGATGATGGTTATTAGCCCAGACAGCCGTTCTGGGGTAGTACCACCACTTTCGAATGTAACACCCGTGAAGTGACTCGCGTTACTTGGGTCCAGGTATAACGAGAGGAGTGTGCACTGTCAATCTGGATGGTGCATTTTCGTCTCCTCAAGTCGGTAAAGCTTAGGCGACTGCTGCACGTAGAGATTTCTCCGTAGTAGTAGTTGTTTCCATTCATGGACCGCACTCTAGCTTAGCATCAGGTGGAGTGTTGTCACATGCCGAGCTACAGTAAAAATAAATATGACGCTTTTCCGATTCCCATCTCTCTCTCCTCGTTGGTCCCTCATTGTTGAGGGTCGTGACTCCTGGTGGCTCGCTGCTACTGCTTGTCCGATGGACCTGCATCCCCTGGTCACCTATCTGTCCAGCGGCCTGCTTCCATCAACTTTCACTGTCACCACAAGCTTTTCGAGATCGTCGCCATCTTTTCCGATTCCCATAGTAGTGTATTAAATAAGCAATTATAATGGAGATATTTTCATTTAATTACAGGAACATTTGTCAGCATTACAAGAATCAGCTCCTCGAGCTAACACTGAGAAGTTGGAGCAATTGCTGTCTGCGGCGTACGCGTTGATCAGTCCGGAATTACAACAAGTCAAGTTACCTGACTTCCCGATTGACAACCTCCATATCGCAGCTGCTATTCTGGTAATTTTTTAGCGGGACTGAGCCTGTCATTTAATTTTGATTTAAAAATCGGGACGTCCCGCCAAAATCGGGACGTCTGGTAACGCTGCCATGTATATACATTAACATTTATTATATTACTATAGATTAGTACACGCAATATAGTAATTAGGTGGTGACATTTGAGTTCAAGGAATGTATTTAGATTTAGATTCCAAACAAAGTTGACATAGGTCTTTAATTTCGACAACCTTGAAAACTTTCCCTTTGAAACATACCTTTATTTCCTTATTTCGTGTTAACCAAAATAAAATATTCAGAGCGGCCGTGGTCTAGCGGCAAGACGCGTGAACTCACGATCGACAAGACCCGTGTTCAAACCTCGCTAATTCTGACCAATGTAATTATGTTATATGTATTATACTTTGGTTGCTCAGTGTCTTAAAGAGTGGTAGGCAGACTGATGATGGTTATTATCGCAGTCTGCCGTCCTTGGGTAGTACCACCATTTTTAAAAGCAACCTTGTCGCGTTTCGGAAACAGTTAGAAAGTAGTTAATGATGCACATTTGTCTCCTCAAGCCGGTATAGCGGAGGTGTCTGCTGACTCATGAAATTTCGCTGTAGTAGCAGTTGTTTCCGTTTATGGACTGCACTGTAGTTTTATATCAGGCGGAGTGTCGCCATCTCCAGATTGTGAGAAGTTAGGAAGTTGTGAGATACCGGATTAAGCAACGCCATCTAGCGGTGATTTGCGGAGTTACCATGAATATTGCAAATATGTTTTTTTTTTACAGGAAAAGAACCCAAACATTTCAGTGTCGAAGTTAATATATTTCTTATATCCATACAATAGTTTCTTAACAAAAGAACATATAAAAAACGTCGAAGGAGTGTTACATAATCTAAAAATTAATACTGGAAGAGAAACCGACTTCAGTTTTATTGGTGTGACAGGTGTTAAGCCAAATCAGGCCTTAGTGACTATGGATGTAAAGGGAGTTCAATCACAATTTCCTGTGCCGTGTGGTGGAAGACCTTTAGCTGTTGAACAGAAGGGCGATTTTGTTAAAACTGCATATCAAAGTGAATTATTAGCAGAATTATTAATCAGTCATAGTGTATCTGATTTTTGTATTGTTGGTAAGTGACATTATGTCCTAGTTAACGTGAAAGCCAACACCTGAGTGTCCATACATTTTGTTTTACAACATTGTTTGAAACATAGCAGATTTATGTTGAAATTAAGTAATTTGATAACTTTCTCAGCACTAATTATTATCGCAAATCACTATTATAAACAAATAGCTACGGCAACCAATATATAAAAAAGAATGATTTTTGTTTAAAAATATTTTAAACATGTTTTTTTTTTTTTTTTTTTTGGCACGACATGTGACCTCGACTGCTCTGATGGTAAACGCAGTGGAGGTCCATGAGCATTGACGACTAGAGAACCGCTCGCACGGTGGCTCCAGCCACCACTACTATGCCGGCCTGAGAAGGTGCTTTTTCACGTTCCGCTTGAAGGATCCAAGGTGAAAGGATTGGGAGAATACATGGGAGGGCAAAGCATTCCACTTGTCAATTGTGCGACACAAAAAGGACGAAAGTTATATTAGTTATATTTCACAAGCATTTTATATATTCTGTGCCGTAGCTATTTGTTTATTATAGTGATTTGCGATAATAATTAGTGCTGAGAAAGTTATAAACTTACTTAATTTCGACATAAATCTGCTATGTTTCAAACAATGTTGTAAAGCAAAATGTATGGACACACATGTGTTGACTTTTACCTTAGAGCATTTTCGCATGGCGCCAGCTAACAAATGTTTTTTTAATTGTAGCTCGACATGTGACAACACTCCGCTTGATGTAAAGCTAGAGTGCGGTCCATGAATGGAAACAACTGCTACTACAGAGATATATCTACAGACAGCAGTCGCCTCCACTATGCCGGCTTGAGGAGACGAGCATGTACCATCTTAGATTGCCAGTGCACACTCCTCTCGTTACATTTGACTACTCTCAATTTATTCCCGAAACGCGATAAGGTCACTTCACGGGTGTTACATTCGAAAGTGGTGGTACTATCCCAGGACGGCAGACTGGGCGAATAATCATCATCAGTCTGCCTACCACTCTTTGATAGTGCCTATAGGTACTGAGCGACCCAAGTATATATAAGAAAGTTACTATGGTACCGGCCAGTGAGATTTCAACACTGGTCTCATCGATCGCGAGTTCACACCCCTAGACCACAGCCGCTATTAAATTGGTACAGGGTATTTTAATTTGGGGTTGTATTTGAAAAATTATTATAAAAAAATGTCTACAGGACCAAAAGGCTGTGGAAAGAGTCTACTTGTCAGTCAATTAGCATCCTTATTGGGATATACAATAGAGCCTATAGTCCTATATCAAGATATGACAGCCAGAGATTTGGTACAACAAAGAACTACCTTAGACAATGGTGATACAGTCTGGAGGAACTCGGCTTTGGTTGATGCAGCACTGAAAGGTCACATGGCTGTTTTGGATGGGCTGCATAGGATACATCCCAGCACGTTAGCTGTTTTACATAGGTAAAAAAAAAGTTTTTTTTTTAATTCTAGTTTGACATATGACAACATCCCAACTGATGTAAAGCTAGAGAGCGGCCCATGAACGAAATAAAAGCTACTACAGATAAATTTGTAAAGACAGCAGTTGCCTCCGCTATGCCGGCTTGAGGAGACGAATACGAACCGTCCATTGAAAGTGTAAACACACTTAGCTTCAGTTAGCCGGTATAGCGGAGGTGACTGCTGCCTGCAGAAGATTTTGTGGTAGCAGTTGCAGATGGAGTTGTCACATGCTGAGTTGTAATAAAAAAAATCATTAAATTAAATGTCTGTAGTTTACTTGAGGAATTTTAGCGGCCATCTTGAGACATCAGGTTATCTGTTTTGTATAATTTTTCCTAAACTTGTGTTTCTTTGAGTGTTAATGTGTAATAATGGTGGATTATTAACCATTAAGTGTTCGTGAACGTGCGTGAGTGTGTGTTTGCATTTACCCTCCAAAATCCTGTAGGAAGTTTAGGTTAAGATTTTACCACTTTACTGAAGCTATTTTTGACTTGACTGGGACTGGGGACTAACAGCAGTCGCGTTCGTTCATGGATCGCACTCTAGTTTAACATCAGACGGTGTGCGGTCATATGACATGTAAAATTAAAGATAATAATATTACTTGACACTGGCAAATGGTTATAATGTCTTAATTTTTTTTTATTGTTGCTCGGCATGTGACAACACTCCGCCTGATGTAAAGCTAGAGTGCGGTCCATGAATGGAAACAACTGCTACTACAGAGAAACCTGTGCGGGTAGCAGTCGCCTCCACTATGCCGGCTTGAGGAGACGAGCATGTACCATCTAGATTGACAGTGCACACTCCTCTCGCTATACCTGGCTACTTTCAAACTATTCCCGAAACGCGACAAAGTCACTTCACGGGTGTTACATTCGAAAGTGGTGGTACTACCCCAGGACGGCAGACTGGGCTAATAACCATCATCAGTCTGCCTACCACTCTTTAATAGTGCCTATAGGCACTGAGCGACCAAAGTACATATAACAAAGTTACAATGGTACCGGTCAGAATTGGCGAGGTTCGAACACGGGTCTCTTCGATCGTGAGTTCACGCGTCTTACCGCTAGACCACGGGCGCTCTTTTTAATATTTCAGATTGGTGCATGACCGCGAAATTCAATTACATGACGGCACAAGATTACTGCGTCACGATAGATATGAGGAGCTCCTTGCATCAGGTTTATCTGAACAGGATCTCAAAGACAGTGGCGTTATGAAAATCCATCCAGGCTTTAGGTGAAACTCTGTTTTTTAAATTGTAGCTCGCCATGTGACAACACTCCACCCGATGTCAAGCTAGAGTGCGGTCCATGAACGGAGACAACTGCTGCTACAGATGAATTTCTACAGACAGCAGTCGCCTCCACTATGCCGGCTTGAGGAGACGAATGTCGCACTCCTCTCGTTACATCTGGCAACTTTCAAACTGTTTCCGAAACGCGACAAGGTGCTCGATTCGAAAGTGGTGGTCTCATCACCAGTCCTAAGATGAAGATGGCTTTTTTTTTAGAATAATAGCACTAGCTGAACCTCCCACATTTGACAGAGGACAAGTTTGGTTATCACCAGAAATATTGAGTTTATTCATCTTCCATGAGATGAGGAATTTAAGTAAAACCGAAGAGATTTATATTATTAATAGTTTGGTAAGTTTTTACGGCCATTTATTTTCTCTTTTATGACAAAAGATTAAAAGTAGCCAGGTATAGCGAGAGGAGTGTGCACTGTCAATAGATGGTACATGTTCGTCTCCTCAAGCCGGCATAGTGGAGGCGACTGCTGCCCGTAGAGACTTCTCTGTAGTAGCAGTTGTTTCTATTCATGGACCGCACTCTAGCTTTACATCAAGCAAAGTGTTGTCACATGCCGAGCTACAATAAAAAAAAAAAAAAAAAAAAAAAAATACGACTAAAAATTTTTTTAAGAAAAAGCTCTGCCTAATGGGCAAGGTCCACAAAAACTAACCCATGTTAAATCGAAAACCATTTCGAGATATCACTTTAATTAGATGTATTTTTTGATTCCCGTCTCAAAAAAAAACTTTGAAATCGCAGAGATATTTGAAAAACTGTAATGACCTTCTTCGACCTTTGCGGAAAGTTTGACAAGATAGAATCCAAAGGAGGAAGAAGGATAGAAAGAACAGTTTTGGAGATTATTTTGTTGTCTATGGTTGTCACCTCACAAGTTTGTCAAATCTCTTTTGTTTGTGTTTCCTAACAATAACAGTGTTTTATACGAATAACTATTGTAATTTTTAAAACAAAACTACACTATAAACATGATGTTTTAATCAACAGGAACTTTTGAAATCAAAAGTTTGAACTTTTGATAAATGATTATTTTTTCTTGTTCATTGGCAATGGTTTAGTTCCGAACGAAACCTCACGATTACTATATTACGTTTGCAATTTTTAAAAATTTATAAAAAAAGAACAAAGCAGTTATAAATTCTATATAATCTAAAAAATATGTAAAAAAGATAGCTGTCACCAGATACACCTCCCCAATTGTATTTTTTTTAAAGTCTTTATTTTAAACAAGAATAAGTCTGCCTAATTACAATCTACACAATACTGCTTATACTACTGCCAAATATTAAATTAAAATAAAACTAAATCTTAAACTATTCTACACTTAATATAAATATTTACAAAATCATATAGTATCCTGGCTGAACCAGAAAAGGGTTCAGCCAAGATACTATTTAAACAATCTAGATTGTAATTTATTATAAATAATTACATTTTTCAGTATGGCGACATATCACAACCGTTGCATTCAATAATAAACATGGCTGACACGTTAAGAAAGTCCGAAGACAGCACACTAAAGAATTTATCTTCATCACTATCCACTAGACAATTATTAAGAATTTCACATCGTATGGCAAAATATTCAACCGATTCAGCCTACGAAACGATACAAAGGACATTCCTAGCAAAATTCCTACCTAATTTAGCCAGACGGGCGCTAGATGGCGTATCCAACCAATTAGACGTAGAACAACCAAAAAAATTCGGTATCAACCAATCAGAACCGAAATTGAAATGCGAAATAAAAAATGGCGTATTAACAATTGGAGACACGAGCACAGAAATCTATAGAACGGACGCGCTGACAAAAGTGCCTGATATTTTATTTTACGATGTACCACAGCACGTTGCTCTATTAGAATGGCTACTGCAGGATTTCTTGCTCGGTAACCATTTGTTGCTAGTCGGTAACCAGGGCGTGGGAAAGAATAAGATAGCTGATAGATTGTTACAACTTTTAAATCGTCCTCGGGAGTATATCCAGCTGCACAGAGACACGACAGTCCAATCTCTGACAGTACAACCGACTGTCAAAGATGGATTAGTCATTTATGAAGATTCACCACTTGTCAAAGCTGTCAAATATGGACACGTTTTGGTCGTCGATGAAGCTGACAAAGCTCCTACCCATGTTACTTGTATTTTGAAGACATTGGTTGAGAACGGTGAGATGATACTCAGTGATGGTCGAAGGATTGTACCTAAATCACTTCTGGATCAATCTGGTGGTGCAATACAGACGTTTATACCAGTACATGATGATTTTAGAATGATTGTGCTGGCCAATAGACCTGGGTTTCCATTTTTGGGTAACGATTTCTTTGCTTCCTTAGGTGAGTTAT
This sequence comes from Tinea pellionella, assembly GCA_948150575.1. NCBI lineage: Eukaryota > Metazoa > Arthropoda > Insecta > Lepidoptera > Tineidae > Tinea > Tinea pellionella. Next base: position 7,001,631 of record OX411258.1, read on the forward strand.
TATTTCTTATTTAATTGTAGTTTGGCATATGACAACACTCCTGATGTTAAGCTAGAGTGCGGTCCATGAACGGAAACAACTGTTGCCGCAGTCACCTCCGCTATGCTGGCTTGAGAAGACGAATGTGCACCATCCAGATTGACAGTGCACATTTCTCGTTATACCTAGCTACTTTTAACAGTCACTTCACGAGTGTTACATTCGAAAGTGGTGGTACTACCCCAGGACTCCAGACTGGGTTAATAACCATCATCAGTCTGCCTACCACTCTTTGATTTCTGAACGACTTTTACATTTAATTGATTTCTAAACGACGGGACGAACATCAAATGTTTGACATTCAAAACCAAAGGAATAGTTTTTAAGGGAAAGCCAAATTGTTTTTACTTTATTCCAAGCATTTTTTCATATTTACTCACCTTTTAAACCTTCCCTGGACTTCCACAAATAATTCAAAACCAAAATTAACCAAATTAGTCCAGCCGTTCTCGAGTTTTAGCGAGACTAACGAACAGCAATTGATTTTCATTATATAGATTTTGATTACAGGTGATCTATTTTCGTGCCATGCCGTTGATAATCCCTCAATAGAGTCCGAAATGTCGTTACTCCGTCAATACGGGCCTGGTGTGCCTCAGGATGTAATGAATAAACTGGTACAGGCGTTCGCACAATTGCGGGACATGGCCGACCAAGGACAACTAACATATCCGTATTCTACAAGGGAATTAGTTAATATTGTTAAGCATTTACAGGTAAATAAGTCTGAACGTTATCTGTTTTATACGGTTTTTTTTTAATTGTAGCTTGGCATGTGACAACACTCCGCCTAATGTTAAGCTAGAGTGTGGTCCATGAACGGTCACAACTGATGCTGCAGAGAAATTTCCACGGGCAGCAGTCGCCTCCATCTAGATTGACAGTGCACACTCCTCTCGTTATACCTGGTTACTTTTAAACTATTCCCGAAACGCGACAGTCACTTCACGGGTGTTACATTCGAAAGTGGTGGTACCAGCCCAGGATGGCAGACTGGACTAACAACCATCATCGGTCTGCCTACCGTTCTTTAAAATGACATGATTATTTAATTATGATGCATTTATGAGCTGAACAATTTAGTTTAATCAAAATATTCCAATGTTTATAGCGGCCGTGGTCTAGCGGTAAGACGCGTGAACTCACGATCGATGAGACCCGTGTTCGAACCTCGCTAAATTCTGACCGGTACCATTGTAACTTTGTTATATGTACTTTGGTCGCTCAGTGCCTATAGGCACTATTAAAGAGTGATAGGCAGACTGATGATGGTTATTTGTCCAGTCTGCCGTCCTGGGGTAGTACCACCACTTTTTTTTTTATAAGTTTTTCTTTGTTCTTTTTTTTTTATTGTAGGTCGGCATGTGACAACACTTCGTCCGATGTAAAGCTAGAGTGTGGTCCATGAATGGAAACAACTGCTACTACAAATAAACCTGTGCGGGCAGCAGTCGCCTCCACTATGCCGGCTTTAGGAGATGAGCATGTACCATCTAGAATGTACTTAAAGTGATCTCGTCGCGTTTCGGGAATAGTTTGGAAGTAGCCAGGTATAACGAGAGGGATGTGCACTGTCAATCTAGATGGTGAATGCTCAAGCAGGTATAGTGAAGGCGACTGCTGCCTGTATAGATTTCTCTGTAGTAGCAGTTGTCATGGTAGCGGAGTGTTGTCATATGTCAAGCTACAATAAATTAAAATTATTATTACAGAAATATCCTAATGAAGATTTGGCGTCTGCAATTGGCAACGTATTCGATTTCGATCGGTACAGTAAAGAAATGACAGATACATTGTTGGAAGTGTTGCATGCAAGTGGTTTGCCCACTCATGGCGTGTTGGAGGGAAGGAGTGAGGAGTCACGGAGGAAGCTGCAGATGACTATTGAGAGATATAGTGGGTATGTGTTAATTCAGTGTGCGCTGTTAATCTGGATGGTGCACATTCGTCTAGCCGGCATAGCGGAGGTGACTGCTGTCTGCAAAAAATAATAACCTGTAGTACCCGTTTTTTCCGTTCATAGACCGCACTTTTGCTTAACGTCGAGCAGTGATGTTACAATTAAAAAATCGATTGACGAAATTTTTCTTTCACTTTTCGATGTAAAATTAGAGTGCGGTCCATGAACGGAAACAACTACTACCACAGATAAATTTCTGCACGCAGCTGCCGCCTCCGCTATCCCGGCTACTCCCAATGGTCACCTCACGGGTGGAATTAATATCCATGTATATCAAATTCAGAATTATTAAAGATTCCTATAGACACTGAGCGACCAAAGTACAAATAACGTCTCGTCTTCTCAAGCCGACATAGTGGAGACGACTGCTACCCGTAGAGGTTCCTCTATAGTAGCAGTTGTTTCCATTCATGGACCGCACTCTAGCTTTACATCAGGAGGAGTGTTGTCACATGCCGAGCTACAGTAAAAAAAAAAACATAGTTACATTGATACCGGTCACACTTTAGCGAGGTTCGAACACAGGTCCTACAGCTAGACCAACGCTGTATTTTTTTTTTATTTTCAAGCAAAGATGTGTCAGCCCCTAAACATGGTAAAGATGATCCGGAAAACAAACCACACGTGGGCGGTAACACGTGGGCGGGCGGAACTGGTGGTAGAGATACTGCTGGACTGGGCGGTAAGGGCGGGCCCTACAGGTTGGATAAAGGGCACGATGTTCACCAGGTATGTACTTAATATACTAAGTTAGTGTTCCAAAGGTCCAAAGTACTTTTTTTAAATTGTAGCTTGGTATGACAACAGTCCGTCTGTGAAGCTAAAACGGTTCATGAACGGAAACAACTGCTACTACAGATAATTTTTTACAAGCAGCAGTCGCCTCCGCTATGCCGGCTGGAGGAGACGAATATGAACCACGCAGATGTGAAGTACACTTGTCTTGTTTTGGAATCAGTTTGGAAGTAGTAAGGTATAGCGAGAGGAGTGTGCACTGCCAACCTGCATGGTGCACACTCCTAAAGCCGGCATAGCGGAGACGACTGCTGTCTGTAGTAATTTTTTCGTATTAACAATTATTATCGTTCATGGGCTACACTCTGACATGGACGACATCAGACAGTGTTGCCATATGCAGAGCTACAATAATTAAAAAAAAAAACAGTAAAGCTGGTTTCGTTCAAACTTTGGAAAGAGCGGCCGTGGTCTAGCGGTAAGACGCGTGAACCCACGACCGATCAGACCCGTGTTCGAACCTCGCTAATTCTGATCGGTACCAATGTAACTTTGTTATATGTATTTTGGTAGCTCAGTGCGTATAGGCATTATTAAAGAGTGGTAGGCAGACTGATGATGGTTATTTGTCCAGTCTGCCGTCTTGGGGTAGTACCACCACTTTCGAATGTAACATCCGTGAAGTGATCTTGTCGCGTTTCGGGAATAGTTTGAAAGTAGCGAGGTATAACAAAAGGAGTGTGCACTGTCAAAATAGATGGTACATACTCGTCTCCTCAAACCAGCACAGTGAAGGCGACTTCTGCCCGCACAGGTTTCTCTGTATAAGCAGTTGTTTCCATTGATTTCATGGACCGCACTCTAGCTTTACATCAGGCGGAGTGTTGCCACATGCCGAGCTTCAATAATAAAAAAAACCTTCCCAGCCACGGCCTTCCTCCTTACTATAACATGGGATCCTTCAAGCGCAGTGTGAAGAGGCATCTCACAAAGCCGATATAGCGGACGCGACTGCTGTCAGAGAAGGGAATCTGCAGACAGCAGTCGCCTCCGTTCATGGATCGCACCAGCGCCGGATTTAAACTTCGGCAGCCCATAGGAGCATGTTGTGGAGGTCCTCAAATCGAAGAGAGCAACTAAATAAGTTGGCTAACACAAAATTTAAAACAAAACTTTTTATGCTTAAATTCGGCACTGATTGCACTCTAGCTTTAAAAAAAATTTTTTTGCAGCTATCGGAAACTGAGAAAGAAGACATTCCAGAGCATGTGAAAGAAGCTGCAAGAGAAATGAATAGAAAAGCTTTCGCTGAGCGGCTTAGAGAAATTAATATGAGCGAGTATGACGCTAAGCTCTATGGGCAATTTCTCAGAGCTGTACAGCCTCAGGTTGGACTTTTACATTTTTGTCGCTTGTTGTACACCACGTAACACTATATTTAGTGGTTTAGGTAAACTCGCGAGCAATGTGACCCGTGTTCAAATCCCGCTGGCCGGTACCAATGTAACTATGTTATATGTACTTTGGTCGCTCATTGTATAGGCTTTAAAAATGTTTTTTTTTTCGCTTAATCGATTAAAAATACTAATTACACATAAAATAATAAATGTAAAAACTGGCAAAAATAAATAAAATAAAATGAACAAAACAATTAATTTATGACCGGGATCAATTTTTGGTCGCAAGAGGTTGTCGCACTGTCAACCTAGATGGTGCACGAACGTCTCCCCAAGCCGGCATAGTGGAGGCGACTGCTGTCTGCAAATAATTCTTTGTGATAGCAGTTGTTTCCACTCATAGGCCGCACTCTAGCTTAACTTAAGGCGGAGTGTTGTACATATTAGTTACAATAAAAAAAAACTGTTTCAAATTCTAGATTGGTGCATTAAGGGGCGTGCTAGCAGAATTACAAGCGAAGAAGAAGGAACGCCAATGGAGTAAACATCAAACGAGTGGTGAATTGGATGATGAAAAAATTATTGAAGGTGAGTAGAAGAAGTAAGAGAAATGTGGGGAAAAAGCGTGACCATTGATGGTGATGAGACAAAACAGGAAACCAGTCACCTCCGATATACCGGCTTGACGAATGAGCATCGTTTATTGACAACGCACACTCTCGTAATTCTACTGCTTCCAAACTGACCTTGAGACTTTGAGAATGTGGAAGTTGAAAATAGATGTACGGAATTCAAGAATTTTTCATTTTACCCTCGTTGAATTATAAAGGACGCCTAAGACAAAAGGGCCCACAATTTTTTTCTCGAGTTTGTCGATGATTTTTAGTTAATTTTGTAGAAAAATAAATCTACTTCCTTATTGCCAATCAGTTTTAATTTTTTCACCCGGAATTTCGAGTAATTAGATGCTTTCTGATGCAATATTTGAGGTTATTATTATTTTAAATGCTTTAATAATTAAAGATATAACGAGAGGAGTGTGCACTGTCAATCTAGATGGTACATGCTCGTCTCCTCAAGCCGGCATAGTGGAGGCGAGTGCTGCCCGCACAGGTTTCTCTGTAGTAGCAGTTCTTTCCATTCATGGACAGCACTCTAGCTTTACATCAGGCGGAGTGTGTCACATGCCGAGCTACAATATATATAAAAAAAACTTTTTTTATGTAATTAAACATTGTCTATTGAATGATAAATGATGTGTTGATATAATTAAAACGAATTAATAAAAAAATAAGATATTATTTTAGAATATTGTTTTGTTACCAAACTATTAGGTATCAAGTGGGCCCAAAAATGGGCATTCTCCTTTGTAGAGATTATTTGGTTTAATGGCCCAACGCCCCCTACAGGCCAATCATAGCGTCGAATATCAGCTTCCGGCGTTACATTAAATTAGTGTGGTGAATATGTTAGAAATCATCGAGTAGTACTCGTATAATTGATTACTTTCTCTATGTGCCGTCGGATAAGTCGGAAAATAATGAGTTTTTGGACTTCCCTACTCCAAGTTCCCTTCTTCCCTACAGGTTTCGTGCCATAATGAAAGTTGGTCAAAATGACCTCTACTAACAATACCTATATAGCATTTATTTTTGTTGGCCGGTACTTTTAAAAAAAGCCCTAAAATGTATGGACGCGGAATGATCTCCTTTATTATAAGTTTACGCCGTTTCTAGGTCTAACTGGCGAGCGGACAATTTATCGTCGTAGAATCGAGCAAGAACCGCCACCTGGTTCACCACCAGAACTGCCTAAACGATTGAGGCTCGTATTGGATGTTTCTGGCTCAATGTACAGGTATTCATATTATAATAGTATTTTTATTGTAGCTTAATTTCTGTCGCCTCCGCTATGCCGGCTTCAGGAGGCGAATGCACAATCCAAATTAACAGTGCAAACTGTTCCCGAAACGCGACAAAGTCTCTTCACGGGTGTTACATTCGAAAGTGGTGGTACTACCCCTGGACGGCAGACTGGGTTAATAACCATCATCAGTCTGCCTATCACATTGGTCTCATCGATCGAGGACTGATCTCAAAACCGATAGGACCCGTGTTCAAACCTAGCTAAATTCTTACTAAAAAATAAATTTCTTCTCAGATTCAATTCTTACGATGGCCGCCTAGAACGTTCTATGGAAGCCGTAGTACTTATAACGGAGGCTCTACGCGGTTACGAAGCACGCCTACGTTACGATATATTCGCACATTCCGGTGAAGAGCACGCGTTCGAGCTCGTAAGGGTGGACAGGCCGCCTGAAGATGAAAAACATCGGTTACAGGTTATTTATTACATGCCAGTTGCGTATTTTCTTGTCCTGATCATTTTTAGGCTTATCTTGATAAACTTGATATCAGCGGCCGTGGTCTAGCGGTAAGACGCGTGAACTCACGATCGATGAGACCCGTGTTCGAACCTCGCTAATTCTGACCGGTATCAATGTAACTTTGTTATATGTACTTTGGTCGCTATTAAAGAGTGGTAGGCAGATTGATTATGGTTATTTGTCCAGTCTGCCGTCCTGGGGTAGTACCACCACTTTCGAATGTAACACTCTTGAAGTGACCTTATCGTGTTTCGGGAATAGTTTGAAAGTAGCCAGGTATAGCGTGAGGAGTGTGCACTGTCAATTTACATGGTACATGCTCGTCTCCTCAAGCCGGCCAGGTTACTCTGTAGCAGCAGTTGTTTCCATTCATGGACTGCACTCTAGCTTTACATCAGGCGGAGTGTTGTCACATGTCGAGCTACAATTAATAAAAATCTATCGATTGTTGCTAAAAATTGTTTTTCTTTTTTCGCAGATAATTCGTACAATGCACGCTCATTCCCAATTCTGTTATACGGGCGACAACACGTTACCTGCGACCAAACATGCAATTGAAACATTGGCTGAGGAGGAAACTGATGAATCTATAGTTCTAGTGCTGTCCGATGCAAACTTGAGGAGATACGGAATAAAACCAGAGTCGTTAGGTGCCATACTCACCTCAGATCACAGAGTACAAGCGCACGTCATATTTATTGGCAGTATAGGTGATGAGGCTAACGCGTAAGTTGTGTTTTTTTATAGTAACTCGCCACATGCCACAGAAATTTCAACAGGCAGCAGTCGCCCCCGCTATGCCGGCTTGACGAGACAAATGCACTATTCAGGTTGGCAGTGCTCACCTGGTTTTCCTGATCTCGAAACGCAATTAGTTCATTTGAAAGTGATGGTACTACCCCAGGACGGCAGACTGGGCTAATAACCATCATCAGTCTGCCTACCACTCTTTTAATTAATTTAAAAAAAAATACATTGGTACCGGTTTTGAGAGATTTGAACAAGATAGTCCATGCCTTTATATTGTAGGCCACGGCTGTTCATATTTCTTATAATATGAACTTTGGTCTTCTAGTACGTATGGTAAAAATGTATCTACTTTCAAAGTAAAATAGACTTTACCATCAGTAAAATAAAGTTTAAATTGCTCTTTCCTTTTTTTAGGTTACTAAGAAAACTTCCAGTTGGTCATGCGCATGTTTGTATGGAGGTATCTCGGTTACCACAAATTATGCAACAGATCTTCGCGTCTTCTCTCCTTCAAAACTCATCCTAGAAATGGTTCTACTTTGTGAAATGAAATCGTCACACATACAAAGTGGAAGTCCGTGAGCGCCGACGGCCGGAGAACCGTAGCACATGGCGGCCCCCGTCGCTGTCACTATGCCGGCCTAAGGTGTTTCATTTCAACAGTGAAAAAAATACATCTTAAAAAAAAATTCTGACGCAGTAACAGCACGAGTTTCTAGGATTTTGCCGAGTTAGTTAAATTTCTAACTATAATAATACATTTCTACGGTTTGCTACCTCATTTTGAATGAAAATGTAAAAAATTAGAATAATATATTTTTGTTTATTATATTTTATAATAAAATTTTATTGTTATAATAAGTATATCTTTTATTTTACCATCGAGGCAAGCTTTCGTTAAAGACATTTTTTAAAAAACGAGTTTGGCTGCATGGGCGAAGAAACCTTTGCCTTGAAAAGACACAAAAGTCGCGAGTTTTGGCGGGATTCTGGTTTTTTTTACATATTTTTTGGATAATATATATTAATTTAGTCGACACGTGTTCCTGGAAAACTTTTATAATTGCTTTGTTCTTTTTTTATTAATTTTTCAAAATTGTGATTGTAATATCTTGTATTTTAGTAATCGTGACGTTTCGGCCGGAACTAAACCATTGCCAATGAACAAGAAAATATAATCATTTGTCATGTTCATTTGTCAAAAGTTCAATTTTTGATTTTAAAAAATTCCTGTTAATTAAAGCATTGTGTTTATAGTATACTTTTGTTTTAAAATTACAATATTATAATACGAATAACTGTATAAAACACTGTTATTGTTAAGAAATGCAAACAAAAGATATTTGACAAACTTGTGAGGTGATAACCATAGACAACAAAATAATCTACATATTTTGTCTTCTATGTTGTCAAATGTTTATGACCATTCGAAGAAGGTCAAAGAAGGTCATTACAGTTTTTCAAATATCTCCGCGATTTTGAAGTTTTTTCAGACGGGAATCAAAAAATACATCTAATTGAAGTGATATCTCGAAATGGTTTTCGATTTAACATGTGCTAGGTTTTGTATACCTTGCCCATTATCTTGGTATCGGTCAGTATTTTGTGAGGCTATTTCGCGCGGCTACGAATATTCGAAAAAGCTGCTACCACAGAGAAATATCTACAGACAGCAGGCGTCCCTACTATGCCGGTTTTTTTCTTTTTGTTTTATATGGCATTATAACAATTTGCCAGTGTCAAAGTAAACATTCTTCGCATCAAGTTAATAATACTGTATCACGAATCATTCATTCATCACACTAAACAGTCAGGTCAAGTCTCAGTCAAGTCAAAAATTGCTTCAGTAAAGTGGTAGAATCTTTACTGAAACTTCCTACGGAGTTTTGGAGGGAAACTGGAAACACAGGTTCTCTTCTTTTGAATTGTTTGCCCACACTTCTGCACGTTCACGAACACTTAATGGTTAATAATCCACCATTATTACACATTAACACTCAAAGAAACACAAGTTTAGGAAAATAATTCAAGACAGATAACCTAAGGTTTCAAGATGGCCGTCAAAACTCCTACTATGCCGGTTTGAGGAGACGAATGTGCACCATCCAGATTGACAATGCACACTCCTCTCGTTATATCTGACAATTTCTTAAGTGTTTCACGGGCGTTAGGTTCGAAGGTGTTTTATCAACATCATCAGTCTGCCTACCATTATTTACAAATGTTTTTTTTTATCATATTATTTTATATCAGTCGATTTGAAATCGTTTATTTTTTTTTTATTTTAGAATGCATGAACCGAGTCGAGTACGTATTTAGAAAAATCTACAAACTGATCATTAAACAAGTCTAGCGATTTATCCGCTAAAATGACCTATTATCCCGGTATTTTGTGCCCAGGAATTTTCCTATAAGAGGGAACGAAGATATGTATCGACAAGGTCGAATTGAACGTGACTTTCTTCATAATATAATTACATTATAGAGGTTTTTAGATCGACAGCGAGAAATAAATATTCTATTGGCATTTCGGAGAATTTTGTTTTATAAACTAAATAAATTGTTGAAGACTTTATGTACCATATAAAGAGCCAAGTACGAGGTTTCATTTACGCCGTAACAGCGTGACACGAGTTCACTCCACCAATCAGAAGATGCTATTTTGACCAACGAAAGAATTTTTCATTAATTCATTTCAATTATATCAACACATCGTTCACCAATCAATAGACAATGTTTAATTACATAAAAAACAGATATCATCAATTATTAAAGCATTTAATATAATAATTTTAGAGCGGCCGTGGTCTAACGATAAGACGCGTGAACTCACGATTGATGAGACCCGTGTTCGAACCTCGCTAATTCTGACCAGTACCTATCAAATTAAACTTGTTATAAGTATGTACTTTGGTCGCTCATATTAAAGAGTGGTAGGCAGACTGATGATGGTTATTAGCCCAGTCTGCCTGTCTTGAGGTAGTACCACCACTTTCGAATGTAACACCCGTGAAGTGACTTTGTCGTGTTTCGGGAATAGTTTGAAAGTAACCAGGTATAGCGAGAGGAGTGTGCACTGTCAATCTAGATGGTACATGCTCGTCTCCTCAAGTCGGCATAGTGGAGGCGAGTGCTGCTGAATCTTTTTATATTTATCGGTACAATAAATATAATTATGGTAAACAAGCAATGTGCATGCAGCGATTGATTTACGGTAGGTGTCGGGGTTATTTAAATCACAGCTGTAGGTTGGTAGACTAACTTACGTTAGCAATTTCACGCGTCTATAACGGCTTGATAAAAAATATTACATGTAACGTTTCGAATGTAGCACCCGTAAAGTGACCTTGTCGCGTTTCGGGATCAGCTTGGAAGTACCTAGTCACGTACGAAAGATGCACATTCGTCTCCCCAAGCCGGCATAGCAGAGGCGATTGCTGCCTGTAGAAATTTATCTGTAGTCTAGGGCGTCGCCAATGGGTCGCATGGAGGGGCAGTAATAGAGCTCGTACTACAAGTAAAAAGCTTCATGTGTTCTCAACTTTACCTACAATTCATACTTTTCTCATCTTCCATAACAACTTGAATCGGCTGGCGACGCCCTTCTCTGTAGTAGCAGTTTTTTCCGTTCATAGACCACATTCTAGCTTTACATCAGGCGAAATATTGTCATACGCCGAGCTACAATAAAACAAGAGTATTGTTAGAGAAACACGTTTTTAGTTTTTACACCCTGTATCTATAGGTATTCGTATAATCACGCCGACCAATGCAAGACGAGTGCTAAAGGGGTTAAGGTCCTTTGCACCAGAAGGCCCGTTAAAGTAACTTTAACTATTACTTTTACGGCGACGACGACCGTTAAACGTTTACATTTACTTCACACGCGTTGCAATATCGTGTAAATTGTTATCGTTAAAAGGGTGGCTGATCCCGAACAAATAATAGAAAAACATACTTGGCTTCTTTTCATACATTTGACGTTAGTAACATTGGTTTGACGATTACTTTAACTTTAACCAGCCAATATACAGTAATAGTTAAAGTAGCTTTAACGGGCCTTCTGGTGCAAACGGACCTAAGTTATCTTCAAAACTTGAACACTACCTACCTTTATTATAGTAAGTAATAGAGTTAAGAAAATTGTGTACGAAACAAACGAAAATTGAAGATTTATTGTGGACTCCTCGGCTCCCTCGCATCCTTGAGGAGGCACGTAGGGCAGTAAATTGTACACTTCGGTTATCTACACAGAATAGGCTTAACTTTAAATTATTTATTTAGAAAATGTATACCTATAAACAAGTTCGTTGTTACCTATTTTGGTTTTCGTGGGTTAGCGTTTTGTTTTAGTAGCTATTTGTCGCAACAAGTCGCAGAGAAATATCTGTAGGCAATAGTCACTTTCGCTATGCCGACTTAAAGAGACGACCGTACGCCAGGAATGCACGTCTAGGTTGACTGTGAAAGTTATTATTAGTATTACTTGGTATTTGCAAAAGAGGGCTACATCTTGGATTGATTACCGAGTGCAACAATAGTGTACTTGGGAACTGTGCTCGAACCCTTATTATTCCATTATTTTTTTTTTATTATTGAATTTTTTTTTTTTTTTTTTTTTTTTTTTTTTTCTCTCTTCGTTTTTTTGTCCCATGATTCTTTAATGAAATAAACACATAATTTTCCAAGGTGTGAACAGTTCTGGTGACGATTTACATACAACATAAAAATAATTTATTATAACTTTAACAAAAATGGATAAATGTTCAGGATGTCCTTCTAGAATAAAAGCTGCTGAGAAAATATGTTGCTCGTCCTGTCCCCAAAAATTCCATTACCTATGTGTAGGTCTTGCGACTGACAAATTTAAAAGATTACTTAAAGAAGACAAGACCAACTGGTCCTGCCCAGACTGCCTTGCCAACATTCCGAAAAGTGATAACAGCAACACGCCCATCCGTTCGAAGGACTCTCCTAAAGTCAATCTTCTCCTAGATAGTACGGAATTAGACAGGAACGCGATACAGTTGTTAATCAATGAGGTTAAAACTACTCTTAAAGAAGAATTTATTAACATTCAAAATCAACTGCTTAACAAAATGTCAGACCTGGAGAAATCAATTGCATTTATTTCTGAAAATTATGATGAAATGAGGGCGTCAATCAAAGTGAGGGATGATACCATCGCACGTCTGTTGCAAAAGACTGACGAGCAGGCCAATGAACTAGCAAGCGTTAATGAGAGATTGACGCAATTGGATCAACAGTCTAGAGACTGCAATATCGAAATGCAAAATGTACCTGAACATCGCTCAGAAAATTTGGTTACTTTAGTCAAACAGGCGGCACAAACCGTTTCTTTGCAATTAAAGGATGCTGACATTCACACTTGCCATCGAGTAGCTAAACTTGGGAAGGACAGCTCCAGGCCTCGTAATATCATAGTGAAGCTACCCAGCCCGCTAATGAAAGATAGATTTCTGGCAGCAGTTAGAACCTTTAACCGTTGTCATAAAAACGAGAAGCTAAATACATCCCATCTGGGAATAGATGACCGTAAATCACCTATCTATATTGCTGAGCATCTGTCGCCGGCTAACAAAGCTATCCACTCTGCGGCGAGAGCTGTAGCTAAAAAAAGCGGGTACAAATTTGTCTGGGTACGTAATGGCAGAGTGTTTCTACGCAAGGACGAAGGAGCTGGCGCCATAATTGTTAACAGCTTGGAGAAGCTTAACAACTTATAGACTTAATATTGTTATTGTATTTTAATGTGTGTTAATTTCTAATGTTATGTACAAATCTAATTTAAACATTTATTATCAAAATGTAAGAGGCTTGAGAACGAAAACTTTAGATGTCTATTTAAATATATTACAAAATAATTATGACGTTATTGTACTCACGGAGACATGGCTAAACGACACGGTGTACGACTCTGAATTTTGTGATGACCGCTACACTATTTATAAACTTAACAGACAACATTTATCTAATACTGAAAGGAAGGATGGTGGAGGTGTTTTGATAGCTGTTCTAAAAGGGTTTGATTCTCGCATCAATAACTTCAATAACAATAAAATTGAAATGCTATGGGTTAGCATTAGACTGAATAGGCACTCCACATTAAATATTTGTGCTACTTACTTACCACCCCCGTGTACTATTCAACTATTAGAGGAATTAAATCTTAACTTAAATCAAATTTTACATAATTCAAACAAAACCTTAATAATAGGTGATTTTAATATACCTGACATTAATTGGACGAACGGATCACACCACGGTAATGCGACATCTGACCTGGGCACTTGCTTCCTTGACATTATCAGTTACTATAATTTTGTACAGTGCAATCATACAACTAATAGCAAGAACCGAATATTGGACTTGGTACTAAGTAACCTGTCGACAAAAGTGGAAGTGTCTAAAAGTATTTCGGCTATTAGCAGAGTAGATGTATACCATCCTCCCATAAATGTTGTTATTGATCTCACGGTTCATAGAAATCTAAACAGCAAACCTCTCATAAGACGCGACTTCCATAACGCGAATTACGAAAATATTAATTCCTCGCTTCGTTCTGCTGATTGGTCATTCTTAAAGACTAAAAATAATAATAACATAAATACACTCGTTGAATCTTTTTATGAAATACTTAACAACGTTATAACAGAAAATGTCAAAGTCCGTCATTGTAATCCTCCTAGATATCCCCGCTGGTTCTCTAAATCGCTTATAAGGGTGTTAAGAGAGAAAAATAAATATCACAAAAGATTTAAGAAATACAAAAACCCCATGGATAAACTATCATTCGATATTCTCAGAGATCGCGTTACTAAATTAAGTCGCACATGTTTTTCGGACTTTGTTAATAGGGCTGAAGCCAGGATAGGAAAAAACCCCAAGTTATTCTGGAATTTCTTAAAGAACCTAAAACATAATTCCGACGATATACCAAACTCAATGTTTGATAACACCACTGCTGTTAGCGGTGGATCGCAGATATGTGACCTCTTTGCAAATTTCTTCAAAACAGTGTATGTTGAAGATGATACTCATCAATTTCGCACTGTCGAAACCCCTAATATTAACAATCTAGGAGTGATTCACTTCACACCTGGAGAGGTCTTCAAAAAACTTATTCGTCTTAATATACATAAAGGGCCAGGTCCCGATGACGTCCCCAACTCTTTCTTGAGGAACTGCGCGACTACTCTGTGCCTTCCTCTCTCCCAAATCTTTAATACGTCTCTAAAAAACGGTATATTTCCCGACTATTGGAAACTTGCACATGTAACACCTGTTTTTAAAAGTGGCGATAGAAGTGATGTAGCTAATTACCGTCCAATTTCGATACTGTCTGCAATACCAAAGGTATTCGAATCACTGGTGCATGATATTATGAGCTGTCATCTTCGTAGCAGTATAATGCCCCAACAACATGGGTTCATTTCTAGGCGATCTACAACCACCAATTTAACATCTTACGTGGCGGACATTTCAGAGGCTCTTGATGGCGGACTGGAAGTTCACGCGATATACACAGACTTTAGAAAGGCCTTTGATAAAGTAAACCATTCTAAGCTAACGCAGAAACTATCCTCTCTTGGCATACATGGTTCTTTGCTAAGATGGTGTGTATCATACTTACAATCTAGATCCCAACTGGTAGCCATAAAAGGATATAAGTCCTGTAAATACAAAGTCCCCTCGGGCGTGCCCCAGGGGTCTCATCTCGGCCCATTGTTTTTTTTGGGATTTATAAATGACATCCGATGCCATATTAAGCACTCTAATTACCTGGCATTCGCTGATGACTTAAAAATTTACAAGGTTATCAATAACGCCAACGACAGTAACCAACTGCAAGAAGACCTCGATGGTATACTCACCTGGTGCAATGAAAACAAAATGCCTTTAAATGTCGAGAAGTGCTATCATATGAGTTTCACACGAAAACGTTTGCCTCTCTTGCACAAGTACAATCTTAATGGTACTGAGCTTAATAGAGTTAGCGACATACGTGATTTGGGCATTATACTTGACAGTAAACTCAAATACAACAAACACATTGATACAATTGTTACAAAATCAATGAAAATGCTTGGTTTCCTATCCCGTAATTCGAAACACTTTTACAACCATAGTACTAAAATAATGCTGTTCAATAGTCTTGTGCGTAGTATTGTGGAATATGGCAGTCCAGTGTGGAACCCTGTGTATGTGACACACTCAGATCGTATCGAAAGGGTTCAGAAAAAGTTTTTGTATCATCTTAGCTATTCGGTCAATAAAGCTAAAGACCTACCACATTATAAAGATCGCCTGGAATTTTTTGGTATCGCCGACAGCTTGCATCGGAGAAGACAGAAGTTGGATTTATGCTTCTTGTACAAGATTCTTAATGACTTGGTGGACTGCCCTGACATATTAAGTAAAATACATTTTAAGATCCCACGATTGAACAGCAGGCCATCTACCTATGACCTATTTTACACAAAATTCTCTCGTACTAATGTAGGAAGCCATTCTCCTATGTGTCGCTTAATAAAAAATTATAACACAAATTTTAAAGATATTGACATATTTAATAGTTCTCTTGCCTCAATTAAAAACACAAAATAATTTACTCACTCCACTGACTTGAACAAAGATTACCATTTTTCAATTTGACATTTTATTAATATTATTGACATCATTATTAATATCATTACTTATAATTTTAAATCAATACCAAATTGTAATTGTTAGTAAACATTAATTTTCCACTGATTGGCGCATGCCGTGTTCACTGTTCATAGGACCTACATAAATGTATTGTAGTTGTGTGTTAACATTTGATTTGTTGTATTGTAAGGGCCTGTTTGTGAACCTAATAAATAAATAAATAAATAAATTACCCTGGGACAGCAGACTGGGTTAACCAGCTGTACTTTTTGAGTAATTATACAATTTACGTGTCTAAACAATATATATAATATTAAACTACAGGATATAAATTTGAGCCTAGGTCTTTTTCTCTTAATTCCTAGTGCTATAAAAAAGTGAAGTGAGTTTAAAATTTTTGATACAAATTTTTCTCGGTGAAAACTCGTGGAATTAATTTTTATATCATTATTTATTTATTTATTTTGAATAGTACAACAAACAGTTTACAAAAAAGATAATACACAGATAAAAACAAGTCTTTTGTAAACCTAATAGTTAAACATAACATTGGTCAATAAGAACAATATAATTATTATAGAAACAAATATATAAAGTGAGGTGAAGTAATATAACTATATTATATTATGTTTGCTGTTAGTATAAGTAATGTATTGATAGAGAAGTGACCTGTAATTATGACCGTATTTGAGTCAATTTATTCTAAAATAAACCTTCATCTTTTGAATCATTTATTCGCAGCAATAAACTGTGAGTGTAATCAATACTTAGACACAGGATCCTCGCAAGTTTCCCAACTTTGTATTGTGGACATTTGAACTTTCTAACAACGCCTTGGGTGTTAGTTTTACTTAACTCTTTATCACGCTTTTATAGGACGAAGGGTCGTGGGTGTCATGACGGAGTATTTACTTAGGAACGCTTAAGCAATTATATATGATAATTTAGAAATTTGTTTTGTAGTTTTAGAGCGGCCGTGGTCTAGCGGTAAGACGCGTGAGCTCACGATCGATGAGACCCGTGTTCGAACCTCGCTAATTATGACCGGTACCAATGTAACTTCGTTATATGTACTTTGGTCGCTCAGTGCCTATAGGCACTATTAAAGACCACTTTCGAATGTAACACCCGTGAAGTGACTGTCGCGTTTCGGGAATAGTTTGAAAGTAGCCAGGTATAACGAGAAGAGTGTGCACATTCAATCTAGGTGGTACATGCTCGTCTTCTCAAGCCGGCATAGTGAAGGCGACTGCTGTTCGCACAGGTTTCTCTATAGTAGCAGTTGTTTCCATTCATGGACCGCACTCTAGCTTTACATCAGGCGGAATGTTGTCACATGCCGAGCTACAATAAAAAAAAAATACTTAAAGAGTGTAACTAGTGGAAGGCAGACTGATGATGAATATTAGCCCAGTCTGCCGTCCTGGAATAGTATCACCACTTTCGAATGTAACTCGTGAAGTGACTATGCCGCGTTTTGTGATCAGTTTGGAAGTAGCCAAGTATAGCGTGAGGAGTGTGCACTGTCAGTCTGAATGGTGCACAATGGAGGTAGAACTTTCTGTAGTAGCAGTTGTTTCCGTTCATGGATGGAGCTCTAGCTTTACATTAGGTGTTGTCATATGCCAAGCTACAAAAACAAAAGGAAAATTATTTAATTATACTTTTTTATAATTTTTCATGTAAATATATACAGAACTTTTGTCTCCGCCTTTGTGTAAGATAAGAACACTATTAAATTATGATGAAAACCGAACAGAAAGAAAATAACACTACCCAAATGTAGTTAATAGTTGAACGCAAAATTAAACTTTAACTTCTAATTTACAAAGGTGAAATTTCAATGTATACTTCAGAGGGTAAAATTACTTGGTAGTCACGTGATTGTTGTAGTCCGTGTCCCGCATTTTGATGGAATTCAGTTGATGATATTACCATACTTCGTAATATTAGTTGAGTTAACCCTCTGCGTGTTTTAGTTAGAGCTAAAACCTACCTATTTACTATGTGAACACATTTAAATGGATGTATTTTTACAGCGACCCAAGACGACAATGCCAATCTCGGCTTACGTCAAGTCAAATACCAATTGACAGAGAACCTAAATGTGGCTGTGGCCATATTTTCTCTCGCCTCACATTGGAAGCGTCATTGCACATCTAGTTGTATATATCAATGGCAAATATTTATATAACGTATTTTTTAATATTAACAAAAATGTAAGACATTAAATTCAACTTTGCGTGTGTGTACGTCAGTCTGTAGGATACATTGAAACCTTCGTTAAAATGTGCGTATTAAGATGTAAATGGAAACAATCGGAAACTGCGGACCCACATCCTACCTAAATCGTACTTGTACAAGTCAATCAAACTATAAGTTACTTTAGAGAAACTTGTAACAATGATGAATTGTAGTAACTACCTATATTGTACACTTACATGTACAGGCTGTGTAAGTGTTTGATGGATTGGGAGACGTACGTCTATTGTTAGGACTTGACGAAGGAATTGCAGAGTATTTGGGTGAAAATTAAATTGTCATTTTAGTTGTTTCTTTGGATCAACCGATGCGACGGACCACGATCCAGAACTAAATTGCGGAAGTTAAAAACCTTTTTTTATTGTAGCTCGGCATGTGACAACACTCCGCCTGACGTAGAGCTAGAGTGCGGTCCATGAATGGAAACAACTGCTATGGAAGAAACCTGTGCGGACAGCAGTCGCCTCCACTATGCTGACTTGAGGAGACGAGCATGTATCATCTATTAACAGTGCACACTGCTCTCGCCATACCTGGCTACTTTCAACCTATATCCGAAACGCGACAAAGTCACTTCACGGGTGTTACATTTTAAAGTGGTGGTACTACCCCAGGACGGCAGATTGGGCTAATAACCATAATCAATCTGCCTACCACTCTTTAATAGTGCCTATAGGCACTGAGCGACCAAAGTACATATAACAAAGTTACATTGCTACCGGCCAGAATTAGCGAGGTTCGAACACGGGTCTCATCGATCGTGAGTTCACGCATCTTACCGCTAGACCGCGGCCGCTCTAAAACCTTAACTAACCTTAACCTTAATCTGAAAACTTAACCGAAAATGTTAAAAAATCAAAAGTAATGATTAGTATAACGAGAGGAGTGTGCACTGTCATTCTGGACGGTACACATTCGTCTCCTTAAGCCGGTATAGCGGAGGCGACTGTTGCCTATAGAAATGTATCCGTAGTAGCAATTATTTCCGTTCATGGACCGCACTCTACGCACTTCACGTCGGACGGAGTGTTGTCATATAGCAGGAAAAATAATTTGCTAATAACAAGGTCAAATTAACATGGAAATTTTATTGTTTGGTTAAAATAAAGTAACTCTTTCGCCACACCTCTATTCCTGTTAATTATCGAGTCCATAGAGGTTTTAATTTTTCTAGGAAAAAACGCGTTGAATAATAAACTGTGGCTTGTTCGACTACGCCTTAAAATAGTACAATTTTATTATTAAATTATAACTATTGTTTACAATAAAAATTCTTTAAATTATTTTAACCGACTACAAGAAATATTAGTCCCTAAAAATTAAAAAAAAAATTAACAAGAGTATCTACACACAAGGTAGGAAACATAAACACTAAAGGTACTAATTAAAGGTGAGAATATTGGTATTATATTATCCATATTGAAACTTGACATGATAATTTGATTTTATTTAAAATATGCTTGCATATTTCTTTCTTTTTGTTTTATATGGCGTTATAACAATTTGCCAGTGTCAAAGTAAATATTGTCCATCAAGTTAATAACATTGTGCATCACGAGTCATTCATTCATCACACCAAACAGTCAGGTCAAGGCTCAGTCATGTCAAAAATTGTTCCAGTAAAGTAGTAGAATCTTTACTGAAACTTCCATGGGAGTTTTGGATGGAAAATGGAAACACAGGTTCTCTTCTTTTGATATGTTTGCCCACACTCACGCACGTTCACGAACACTTAATGGTTAATAATTATTATTATTACACATTAACACTCGAAGAAACACAAGTTTAGGAAAATAATTCAAGAGAGATAACCTAACGTCTCAAGATGGCCGTCAAAACTCCGCTTGCATAATTAACGCCCTGACATTCGGACTTTATATTTCCATATAAAAATAATATGTTATATCGTGATATATCGCGAATTTATGGGTTTCGAATAACTCTAGCAGTACAGGCGCTATGTTAATGTATGTAGGTAGTTATTGCCAGGGAAAAAAGATATTTCTGATAAAGAAATTTTTTTTTAGTAAAATGATTTTAATTTTTTTTATTGTAGCTCGGCATATGACAACACTACGTCTGATGGTAAGTTTGAGTGCGCTCAATGAATTACTATACTACAAATAATTTTTTTTACAGGCAGCTTTCGCCTCCACTATGCCGGCTTGAGGAGACAAATGTGCACAATCCATACTCTTACAGATTTAAATATTTTATTTCTTGCTTGTAAACGTTTGTATATTGTATGAAAAATATGTTTTTAAGTGCGTTCGGCTACTGAAAATCAAATATAATAATCCTTCTTGCTGAAAAGTTAATCGGAAAAAACAAAATCGTCACCGTCACCGTCACCAACACCTTCTCCGTCTCTTACCTATCTCCGTCGTTCTCTCCCTCTCGAATTTCTCGTTCCTCTTTGCTTTTATCGGGCGTACCACCTCTTTTTTACCAAGTTTTTTTTTGTTTTTATTTAGTTTACAATGAAATCAGCCAAGCGGTCTTACAAAAGTTAGTACGAACTCGTTGTCCGCATACAGATGCTTTATAACCAAGTTGCAGTAGCTACCCTTATATTGTGTGAATGGTAGCATAGTGGGAACTATACTTTCAGTCTTTGTGTCAAATCCCGAGCTTTTTAGATATATTTTTTATTACAGCTCTGCATATGCCAGTGTAGTTTATGAACGGAAACAACTGCTACCACAGAAAAATTTCTATATGCTATAGTCGCATCCGATATGCCGGCTTGAGAAGACGAATGTGCACCATCCAGTTTGATTCGAGCACGGGTCTCATCGATCGGAGTCAGAGGCGGCTCTAGCCCTTGTGGCGCCCGTGTGCAACCAGTACCATGGCGCCCTCTAGTAGGAGCGGGGTGAAAATGGAATACTTACAGTTATATTTTCAAACGGAAATTCGGGTGCAAATAGTGCAATTTTAAATAATGTCGGGAAATGAGTAGTGTCTTTGGAGGTGTCGCATTAGATTAGAGGGTGCTCGGCGCCCCCTTGGACCCGGCGCCCGTGTGCGCCGCACACCCTGCACTATAGGTAAAGCCGCCTCTGATCGGAGTTTACGCTTTCTACCGCTAGACGGTAGCTCGACATGTGACAACACTCCGCCTGATGTAAAACTAGAGTGCGGTCCATGAACGGAAACAACTGCTACTATAGAGAAATCTCTACGGGCAGCAGTCGCCTCCGCTATGTCGGCTTGAGGAGACGAGTATGCACCATCTAGAATGACAGTGCACACTCCTCTCGCTATACGTGGCTACTTTCAAAGTGCTCCCGAAACACGACAAAATCACTTCACGGATGTTACATACAACAACTGCTACTATAGATAAATCTCTACGGGCAGCAGTCGTCTCCGCTATGCCGGCTTAAGGAGACGGGTATGCACCATCTAGAATGACAGTGTACACTCCTCTCGCTATACGTGGCTACTTTCAAAGTGCTCCTGAAACGCGATAAAGTCACTTCAAGGTTGTTACATACGAAAGCTAAAACAAGCTAAAATTATTCGAAAAACAAAAGATTATACAAAAAACCAGTAACGATTGGAATAATATACGAGTAATATTTGAAGCAAAATTCGTCCTCTTCCATAATCATATCTGAAGAAGTTTGAAAAGTTTGGGTAATTTTTTGTTTGCGAACTTTTTACACATATTTGAGCGCTTTCTAAAGATGAGTTTTACAAACTTATTACGATATTTTGACATATGTTTTGGGTCTAAAACTTGAACATGACAATAATAGAAAAAAACTACATACTAGTTATTTATAATAAATACTTCCGAAGTTATTTGTCCAGTCTGCCGTCCTGGGGTAGTACCACCACTTTCGAATGTAACACCCGTGAAGTGACCTTGTCGCGTTTCGGGTGTAGTTTGAAAGTAGCCAGGTATATCGAGAGGAGTGTGCACTGTTGGTGCATACTCGTCTCCTCAGGCCCGTAGAGATTTCTCTGTAGTAGCAGTTGTTTCCGTTCATGGACCGCACTCTAGCTTTACATCAGGCGGAGCGTTGTCATTTACCGAGCTACAATATAAAAAAAGAAAAGAATGTAACACCTGTGAAGCGACCTTATGTGCACCATCCAGATTGACAATGTATACTCCTTTCGTTAAATTGATCCTGAAATACGACAAGGTCTCTTCACGGGTGTTACATTCTTAAAAAATATTAACCCAGTAACCCAGAGCAAGTTCTTGGACCACATTAGACGAAGACTCGGTGGCTGCAAAACTTTCGAAACGTTCGCGTTAAATTAATCAAAATAAACGATATAAAACGCCCCATAAACCTCATTATATTTAAATAAAATATATTACTCATGTCACAATTCCCCTAACTGACATCGAAAATGAAAGTAACATGAAATTCAGAAGCTGCGTGTCTCACAGACATAGAGGCGTCGCTCTTATGTATTTCTACTAATAAAACTAATAAAAGTACTTCTTCTACTAATAAAACTTTTTATACTTCAAACAACATTACCTCTTATTTATGACATGATTAAGTCGTGATTCAAATAGAAACAGCAATGGAAAATATGTTGGCGAAAAATCCACTGATAGGAATATCAAACAAGTTTCCTTAGTATTGGCTCAAATTCAATTCAGCTTGTATCTATATTCCATCCAACCAGACTTCTGTGTGAAAAGGACGGACTAAAATATCCTTCATAATAAATATAATTTTAACACACAATTTTCACATTTATTCCACGCCAGTAAAGTTTATAATTGTGTGCAAAAATCCGTAGATAAGCCTTTTTTGTTTCGCGAATACAGCATGTCCTTCTCGTCGTGTGGAAACCTCGACCGATACAGGGTGAGGCATAACTCAGTCGTGAGCAAACCGTCCTTTGAGCAACATCACTTGTTAGCTATCCTTTTTTGAAAATACTATTACTTTACACTTTCACAACCTACCCCAATTTCCTCTTTTTAAAAAATTCTAAAAATTATTAAAAAAAATAAATTAAAATCACGTGTCGCGTGGGATAAAATAGCGTTGTAAACAAAAAAAAAGTGAATTATTTTTGAGACTGTTGTTTTTAATAAGTTGCAAAAATAAACATGAAGACGTCATCGTTTTCTCTTCGTGTTATGCGTAGGGTAAGTTTTTTTTTGTACATTTATGTGTGGGCGCGCTTCAAGTAACAGGTTGCCATGGAAAGCAGGTGGTGAACTCTACAGGTTGGATGAAAACGGAATACATTTTTTAATGAAAGTTTAGTTTGTTTATTTTTTTTTATACTTTTAATAGTTATTTATTAAACATTATATATTTTTTAATTCTATTACATTAATTATTTACTTTTTATGAGTTTTATGAAATTTTGCAAATTATTAACAGGAAATAAATTATAGGAATTATAGTAACATTAGAATAATTTATACATAGAATAAGTTATAATAATTTAATAAATATATTTGAAAAATAATAAAATCAATAAATAAATAACCGCTATAAATTATATATCGCTATCATGTTACCAAAACCAATGTCTCATTTATATAAAAAAAAAATATATTAAAACAAAAATTCAACATTTTTATTTCAACATGAAGGTATTTTTATTTTCTAATCAAATGGGTAGATTTGTAAACTATTGACCTATATCAATCAGGTCAGCGTTCATGATACAACATGGTACAATGTATTTCAATATAAGCTGAAACTGAAAGAAAAATATCCAAAGTTAAATTACCGTCAAAGAAAAAAAAAAGTATTATACGTCGGGTAAGGACAACGTTTGAAGTTTTTTGACTTATCGAAAATAATAAAAACGGGCCCATTATTTTTTTCTCGAGTTTGTCGATGATTTTTAGTTAAATTAGAAAAATAAATCTACTTCCTTATTACCAATCAGTTTTAATTTTTTCATCCGGGTTATTGAGTAATTAAATGTTTCCTGATGCTATATTTGAGGTTATTATTATTTTTAATGTTTTAATAATTGAAGATATCTATTTTTTATGTAAATGTTGTGTTGATATAATTACAATGAATTAATAAAAAATAAGATATTATTTTAGAATATTGTTTTGTTACCAAACTATTAGGTATTAAGTGGGCCCAAAAATGGGCATTCTATTTTGGTTCGTAGGTAGGTACCTAGTATATTTTAATGTAAATACGACATTTCTATCCTTATAAAAGTTGTACATATTACGAAGTATTGGACTAACATACAGCCAAAGAATATATAAATTATTTCTTAACAAAAAGCTTGCTTTGTTTAAGATCGTAGCCCAAGTATTTTATATTCTTATTTTAGGTTTATAGGTTAGGTTAGGTTTTTATTATTTTAAATGCTTTGATAATTGAAGATATTTGTGTTTTTTTTTTATGTAATTAAGCATTGTCTATTGATTGATAAATGCAGTGTTAATATAATTACAATGAATTAATGAAAAATTAAGATATTATTTTAGAATTTTGTTTTGTTACCAAACTTTTAGGTATCAAGTGTACTGTTTTGTACATAGTGGGAAATTTATTTGGTGGCGGGTAAAACTATTGTATTTATGTTTTAATGCTTCTTTGTTTCTGCTTCTGCCTGTCGCTGTATTTTCTACTAAATAAATAAAATAAAATAAAAATAAAATAAGTGGGCCCAAAAATGGGCATTCTCCTTTATTCCTAAATTGCACTCCGTCTGATGTAAACAGAAACAAAAAATGTCTGCAGTTAACAGTCATCTCTTCGCTATGCCGACCTATTGAAACGAGTGTACCTACATCGTCTAAGTGTTTTTACTACGTAGGTGTATACGTTTTATTTTTAAATTTGAATAAAAACTATAAAAATTAAACATACTTCTTATAATTAAACAAATGCCTCTGTCTAGGCGTAAACTCACGATCGAAGAGACCCCGCTTAATTCTGACTGGTACCAATGTAACTATGTTATATGTATTTTGGTCACTTAGTGCTTATGACGCAAAGGTTTCTCTGTAATAAAAATTGTTTCCATTCATGGACCGCACTCTAGCTTTACATCAGGCGGAGTGTTGTAACATGCCGAGCTACAAAAAAAAAACTAGTTTAGTTATAGTACTAGAGGCACAATTTGCTAAAGTCAAGAAAGGTAGCAGGCTGTTAAAAGCTATTAGCAGCTTTTAGTGTACGCCTGTTTAAGCTCTACGAACGCTTTTTAGATTATAATCACAATAGCTTTTCCGTGCTATAAAATAATTTAAATTCTAACGCTGATTGTTGAGTCTGAAAACTGCATTTGCGAAGTAACCGGCCGTGGTCTAGCGGTAAGACGCGTGAACTCACAATCGATGAGACCCGTGTTCGAACCTCGCTAATTCTGACCAGTACCAATGTAACTATGTTATATGTACTTTGATCGCTCAGTACCTATAGGCATATTAAAGAGTGGTAGGCGGACTGATGATGGTTATTTGTCCAGTCTGCCGTCCTGGGGTTGTACATGAATGTAACACCCGTGAAGTGACCTTGTCGCGTTTCGGGAATAGTTTGAAAGTAGCCAGGTATAACGAGAGGAGTGTGCACTAGATCTATGTACCATCAAGCTCGTCTCTTCAAGCCGGTACAGTTTTCTCTGTAGTAGCAGTCGTTTCCACTCATGGTCCGCACTCTAGCTTTATATCAGGCGGAGTGTTGTCACATGCCGAGCTACAATAAAAAAAGTAACCACAATAATATAATCAACTAATATATAGGATTAGATTCTCAGTTCGATATATAATTTTTTTTACTAGATAATTTGTTTTTTTTTTGTTTTGAATAGAAAAGTTTTCAATTTTGTAGGTGTATTTTTGGTGGTCGTGGTAGACTTGGATTGTCACAACTTGAATGGTGAACATTCGTCTCCTCTAGCCGGCATAGCGGAGGCGTATCTGAAAATTTCACTTGTAATTGTTTCCGTCGTATAGTTACTCGTTAATGGGTCGCACTCTACTTTAGCTTATAAATACAAAAACATGTTGCAATTTTTTTTTATTTAAAGCGTGCACACAGGCGAACTTAATGCTAAATGCTAAAAAAAAAAAAAAAAAAAAAAAAAAATTCTCTTCCAGCTAACCTCCGTGTTTTTCAGCAGGTTTTTAAATAAATATAAATACAACTAAAGTCTAGACATTACATTACAATTGTCACGCCTTTTTCCCACAGGGATAGGCAGACACAACGGAACGACATATATAAATATATATACAAATACTATACATAAATACAAAAATATAACTACATATAATATAAATTACACATTAAAATGAATTCAGAGCGGCCGTGGTCTAGCGGTAAGACGCGTGAACTCATAATCAATGAGTTCCGTGTTCGAACCTGGCTAAAGACCGGTACCAATGTAACTTTGTTATATGTACTTTGGTCGCTCAGTGCCTATAGGCACTATTAAAGAGTGGTAGGCAGACTGATGATGGTTATTTGTCCAGTCTGTCGTCCTGGGGCAGTACCACCACTTTCGAATGTAACACCCGTGAAGTGACCTTGTCGCGTTTCGGGGATAGTTTGAAAGTAGCTAGGTATAAGAGAGGAGTGTGCACTGTCAATCTAGATGGTACATGCTCGTCTCCTCGAGCTGGCATAGTGGAGGCGACTGCAGCCTGTAGAGATTTCTCTGTGGTAGCAGTTGTTTCCATTCATGGACCGCACTCTAGCTTCACATCAGGCGGAGTGTTGTCACATGTCGAGCTACAATAAAAAAAAAAAAAAAAATTAAATTCATCAAGTACCTAGTTATTAAACTGAAATCCTAATGCATATTACATAAGATCTGAATATGCAGTTAAGTTTTGGAATATTCAAATTCGAACGTGAATGTATTTGGTCGCCAGATCTAATTCGTTTAACATAATCTCTATGTACTCGACGAATGATTATAATAAGTGAATATACAAGGTGTCCCAAAACTCAACGATAAGCGGGCACCAGAGGGTGGTGGAAGAAAAAATAAGATATAAGAGAAAATAATAATAAAAAATAAATAAAAAATATAGGTTGTATTTTTTTAAAAATATTAGATTATTTTTTCTTATATTTTTTTCTCGAGTAGTCATGAGCAGGACCACCCTCTGGTGCCCGCTTATCGTTGAGTTTTGGGACACCTTGTATATAATAATTTTTCTCAAGTTTTTCGATAATTTTTAGTTAATTTTGTAGAAAAATAAATCTACTTCCTTATTACTAATCAGTTTTAATTTTTTCACAAGGATTATTGAGTAATTACATGTTTTCTGGTGCAATATTTTTTTTATTGTAGCTCGGCATGTGACAACACTCCGCCTGATGTATAAAGCTAGAGTGCGGTCTATGAATTGAAACAACTGCTACTACAGAGAAACCTGTTGGGGCAGCAGTCGCCTCTACTATGCCGGCTTGAGGAGACGAGCTAGATGGTACATAGATCTAGTGCACACTCCTCTCGTTATACCTGGCATAATAAGCAATATTTGAGGTTATTATTATTTTAAATGCTTTAATAAATAAAGATATCTTTTTTATGTAATTAAACATTGTCTATTGAATGATAAATGATATGTTGATATAATTAAAATGAATTAATAAAAAAATAAGATATTATTTTAGAATATTGTTTTGTTACCAAACTATTAGGTATCAAGTGGGCCCAAAAATAGGCATTCTCCTTTCTGCAGACAACAGTCGCCTACGCTGTAGCTATTTGAGGAGTTGAATGTGCATCATCAGGTTGACAATGCACATTCCCCTCGTTACCTCCCCTGGCTACTTCCAAACATGACAAGTTCACTGGAAGAGACTGGGCAGGAGAGAGAAGAGGAGGCAACTGCTGCCTGTAGAAATTGTCTGTGGTAGCAGTTGTATCGGTTCATGGACCGCACTCTAGCTTTGGCTAGAGTTTAGGCGGAATGCCGAGCTACAATAAAAATAATAATATATATAAATAAAGTGTTTAAAAACAAGTCTCTACGTGTAGTCTACTTTAGATAAAATAAAAAGTCAAGAAAATTAATAAGTTTGTAATTTCCTACCAACTCATTGCACCGGACATCCGACGTGAAATTTCATAATATCCGGGTGACCTACATCAATGTACACTTCAACCGGGCCAACAACCAATAAGGGATTTTGATTTTATGTATTGAAAACTCGTGACTTAACGACAAGAGAAATTACTTTTCGATATTTTCATGATTCTTGTGCGGATCGCGTCGCGTCGTTGTTGCTTTTAGTAAATCTATATTGTTAAAAACAATAATACGCAATTTGCAATTTGTGTTGTCACATGTCGAGCTACAATAAAAAAAAAATTATTTAATGTAAAAGTTGCAAGAGTGGTAAGCAGATTGATGATGGTTATTAGCCCAGTCTGCCCATCAACGGGTAGTAGCACCACTTGCGAAGGTAACAAGAAGAGTGTGCACTGCCAATCTCGATCGCGCATATTCATCTCCTCAAGCCGGCATAGCGGAGGCGAATGATGTTTTGTTAAAAGTGCAATATACTTGTAGAAGAAAATATATTTTTAATATGAAAAGTAATCCGACAAGCGTAATGAGGGTGAGGCCTAATTGAAAATTTAATTTCCTACCAACCTCAATCCCCGTCGGGATTCAGGGCCCTACTGCTGCCAATCACCTTGACCACAGGATTGCTCCTTAACAGCGCGTATATAAAAAACCCTATCATTTCCATATTGCACTTAATAATATTGAATTTAAACAAAAGAAAAAGACAACGCAAAATGATAATTTTCTTTGATGAGTTTTCACCGAGAAAAACTGCATCAAAAATTATTTAGAGATCATTTAATCCTTTATTAATAATAATAATAACTATATTGATGTAAAAATTTTACCTATGTACAATAGTGCTCTGCCATCGGAACTAGTCTGAGACTGTATCTCCGATGGCAGTTTTTATATTTATAAGATACAAAAAAAAATCCAGGCAAAATTTATGAGTAAAACTTATTTAAAAAAGTACTTTGGGAACAGTAACGGACTTAATTTATGCACGGTTTACTAATAATATTAATTTATTATCAAATTATAGCGATGTTTTATAATATCGCCGCATACATACTGCTTGAGGTGGGAATCGAAAACACGTTCTCTGCTCTGAATTTAGCTGAAAATTGTGTTTAAGAAAAAAAAATAATTAAATCAAGCAATTTTACATTTATTACAAGACTATTATATCGCCGCATACATACTGCCTGAGGTGAGAATCGAAGACACGATCTCTGCTCAGAATTTAGCTGAAAATTGTGTTTAAGAAAAAAAAATTAAATCAAACAATTTTACATTTATAACAAGACGAGTGAGCTAAAAATAAATGCGAATCAGTTCATTTCCAATTACAATCATTGTTGTAGTAATCGAATTCAAAATGAGATTTAAATCGATTTATTCATAATATTGGAGAGTTAATTTATATTCAACATAGCGGTAATTATTTTTAAGATTAAAAAAAAAACCTACCTACATATTATACATACATACCTACTACCTAAATATATAGCTACATAAATATACGAATTATTAGAGTAAAACTAGGGACTATAGAGTCTATTTGGAGACTAATAAATAGATTACACAATGATACACAGTTGTGTTTGCGTATAAACTCGTATTTCTTTTGCCACGCATTGTTTTTTTTTTTGTAAATAAAAAAAATATATAAAATAGGTATTTTAAATTGAGTTTTTATGTACTACGTACGCCTAATACGGGCATCTTGTGACAACACTCCGCCCGATTTAAAGCTAGAGTGCGGTCCATGAATGGAAACAACCGGTACTACAGAGAAACCTGTGCGGGCAGCAGTCGCCTCCACTATGCCGGCTTGAGGAGACGAGCATGCACCATCTAGATTGACTCCTAACGATATACATGTATCTCTTGAACTTTTGAATAAAAAAACTCGATAAAATACTTTAGTTCAAATGTTTAACTTATTTAGCGCTTAGTACTAAAGATGTAGGCGTGAACGAGTATACGGGAAGAGTATACGGGACCTTCTACTCGGATATAAATTCAGCATTTTTTTTTTTTTTTTTTTTTTTTTTTATTTTAGCACGTCATATGACCGCACTCCGCCTGGTGTTAAGCTAGAGTGCGATCCATGAGCGGAGGCGACTGCTGTCAGAGAAAGGGATCTGCAAACAGCAGTCGTGCCCGCTATGCCGGCTTAATGAGATGCCTCTTCACACTGCGCTTGAAGGATCCCATGATATAGGAAGGGGGAAAGACGTGACTGGGAAGGTCGTTCCACAATTTGATGGAGCGACAGAAGAAGGATTGCCCGAACTTTTTTGTCCGCGAGGGGATTGTTTCGACGGTGAGGCGATGCATTCGATCGCCTGCACGCGTCGACCTCAAGCGATGTGGGGTAGGAGGGATTAGATCGTGGATTTCTGCTGAACATTCACCGTGGCAGTAACGGTAGAGCGCTGAGAGGGAGGCTATGTCTCGCCTGAGTTGCAGGGGTTCGAGACCCCTAGTCACCCTCTCATCGCCCACAATCCGAACAGCTCTGCGCTGAAGTGAGTCAAGACCATCGAGCACGTACCTCGCGGAGCATAATAAGGGAGAGAGAATTTATATTGAAAATGGTGGTAATTACGAATGGTATTAATTAGTTTTGTTGTTTACAAAACAAACGGATTCATCTTGAATGTCCTCGAACTTGTGACCCACTTTTTATGGAGACACGATAATGTTACATTAGGTATAATTTAAAACATATTAAGTAGCGAGCGAGGGTGTTGTGTCAGGATCGTGGTAGGAGGTTCCGTTGTCTCTGCCTATCCCTGTGGGAAAAAGGCGTGACAATTGTATTGTATATTAAGTAGGTATCAGTAATTTTTGGTAGGTGTATTAAAAGCTGAATTTACTATTAATGTATGATGAAATTTAAATGGAAAACCAATCAACGCACACAGTCTGAACTTTCTCTGTTTTTTTTTAGGGAGAATGCCTTAGAGAAATTGGCTAACAATGTTTTTTCCGAATTTGTCGATGATTTTTAGTTTATTTTGTCGAAAAATTAATCTATATTCCTAATTACCAATCAGTCTTAATTTTTTTACCCGGGTTATTGAGTAATTAGACTTTTTCTGATGTAATATTTGAGGTTATTATTATATTAAAAGCATTTATAATTGATGATATATGTTTCTTTTATGTAATTAAACATCTAATGATTTTAAAACGATGTATTGACACAATTGAAAAAAAAAATGAAAAAATAAGATATTATTTTAGAATCTTGTTATGTTAACAAATTATTATATATCAAGTGGGCACATAAATGGGCATTGCCCTTTCACTATAATTTAATAACAGATTATAATGATGAGGTAAACCACGCCGTGATTGAGATGTACACAAAATTTTAGTTTGGTCATAGTGTCTTGCTTAGATGTTATGAGCGATTTCATAAAACTCGTAAAAAAAGAATAATGCCCATTATTGGGCCCACTTGATGTCTAATAATTTGTTAACAAAACAATATTCCAAAATAATATTTTATTTTTTCATTAAGTTATGTTAATTGAACATCAACACATCGTTTACCAATCAATAGACAATGTTTAAATACATAAAATACAAATATTATCAATATTAAGGCATTTAACAAGTCTAATTGCTCAATAACCCCGGTGAAAAAAAAAAAAACAAACTGATTGGTGATAAGGAATGCAGATTTATTTTTCTACAAAATAAACTAAAAATCATCGACAAACTCAAGAAAAAAATTGTGGGCCCACTTTTCTTATGCGAATGGGCATTCTCCTTTGAAGTGTTGTTTTGAGAGTATCACGTATATGAATAAAGATCTTTTAGGGACCAAAATACAAGCACTAAGAATACAAAAGCGGGAAGATTATCCCTTGGTCTTATCTTTAATACTGAATTTGTCTGTTCTTGATAGTTAGGGCTTATAGTGTTGCGATTAAAGAAACGCGAAAATAACATCTGAAGTTTATATAATAGTAATTATGTGTTTAGCGGGATAATATATAGGTTAATTTTAGTGTATTATATTATTTTATATATCTATATTTCTATTTATTTTATATAAAGAAAAGAAAGTGGTAGGCAGACTGATGATGGTTATTAGCCCAGTCTGCCGTCCAGTACCAATACTTTCGTGTGTAAAACCTGCGAAGTAACTGTCGCATTTCGGGAACAGTTTGAAAGTAGCTAGGTATAATAAAAGGAGTGTGCACTGTCGATCTGGTTGGTGCATATTCGTCTCCTCAACCCAACATAGCAGAGGCGACTGAAGCCTAAAAAATATCTGTAGAAGCAGTTGTTTCCATTCACGGACCGCACTCTAGCGTTACGTCATACGCCGTGCTACAAAATAAAAAAAAAATGGATCCGCACTATAAAAAGGTTAAGAAGTCCTGATCTATAGGGATTGAAGCTGTGAGTACTTAGCAGAAATGGCCGTTCGTGATCGTGGAAAGTTTCTTGTACGATAATGGTCGCTCGAGGATAAAAATTGCAAAGAAGAGGTAAATGCCACGGGATCAACGACTTTGCAAGTACCTTTGTAATAGGTAGTTGATAGATAAGGGTAGGTAGGATGTAAACAAAAAATTATAATATAAATTATTTAATTATTATACAATAAAATCTGTTATTTTACATATTAATTAAATTCCTCTGTCTATCCTTCTGGCAAATAGGCAAATATAATTAATAATGATAATCTTTTACAGACTATTTATGAATTTGTATTTAATTTCTTTTAATTTATTATAGTTAGCAACAGGAAGTAAATATTAACAATAGACTCTTTGGCATCCGTACTAGGTAAAGGAAACCTGTGTTACGGATGCCACATCACATTTCAGTGATCCTAGTTGTGCAATTAAAGAATTTGTTCATAAACATTAGCGTTAAGTAAAATATAAAACAATATATTAAAAAATAATACACATACTAGCTAACGTTCACCATTATTTCTTCGGTTTTATCACAGCTGTAAGCCAGTAAAAGTTTAATTACATCATTTCTAACTCTTCACATGTGTAAAATTTAAAATATATTATATTTTAAATTTTATGTTGAAGGATGCGAACCATCGCTCATTGCCTAGCTGAATAATAAGCAATACAAAAAAAATATTACAGTAGCCCAACTATGTTAAACTAGAGTGCGGGTCCATAAGCGGAGACAACTGCTATTACAAATAAATGTCGCCTTCGCTATGTCGACTTGCCGAGCCCTTGAAGGTCTCAAGGGGACGCGCTAAACGCTTTAAAATAAAATATAATAAATAAGGTAGAGTGCTAGTATCATTTGTACCCACAGTAAATGTCTACAATTTGTACTAAGAACGGTAACGCGCGCAATAAAGCAGATATAAACGAGTTTTACTTTCGCCGAGAAGACGCCATCTCGTTCTCTAAATTGTAATCTCTCGGAAGTAAGTAATAATAATAAAATTATGTGTTCAATTGATGTAGTCAAATTTCGGAGCTCACCGCCACTTTCGAATGTAACACTCGTGAAGCGACCTTGTCGTGTTTCGGGAATAGTTTGAAAATAGCCAGGTATATGAGAGGAGTGTGCACTGTCAATATGGATAGTACATGCTCGTCTCCTCAAGCCGGCATAGTGGAGGCGACTGCAGCCCGGTGAGATTTCTCTGTAGTAGCAGTTGTTTCCATTCATGGACCGCACTCTAGCTTTACATCAGGCGTAGTGTTGTCACATGCCAAGCTACAATAAAAAAAATATCGAAACGTGAACAGACACTATCACAAAGAAGTATTTGCACTCGCCTCCTTTATGAAAACTTGAGGTGATGCATATGGCCAACTATAATTTATATTATCATTTTTTTTCGACTCTCAAACTTTGATGGATTTTGATAATATTTGGGGTTATTTAACATACAACTGATATCTAGGGTTGTATGTTTTGATTTTTTTGAAATTGATTATAGAAAAAAAAATCGCTATCTAAAGTTTACAAATTTTCATGAATAATATTTCTTACCCTTAAATAATTTCCAATTAATAAAAAAAAAGATTATTTTCTTAATTGAATATGAAAATTGAAAGAGTTTAAGGGTGGGAAAAAGTTATGCCCCGAAAATCGATGCTGCCGCTTAATTATCGTTATAAAGTAATTTTGACTCTACCACTCTGTTTCGTGGATAGCCTCGATTTAAACTAGAGTGCGGTCCATGAACAGAAGGAACTCCTCCTACAGATAAATCACTACTGGCAGCAGTCGCCTCCGCTATGCCGGCCTGAGGAGAGGAGTGCGCATCATACGGTGGAAGTAGCCATCCAAACTGTTCCCGAAACACGACAAGGTCACTTCACGGGTGACTTGAAAATGGTGGTACTACCCCAGGACGGCAGACTGGGCTATTAACCATGATCAGCCTACCGTGGTTGGTATATTTTGGTTGGTATATCTTAGCATATTTTCATCATCATTTATTGTCACGCTGTGACAAAACTGTATAATGAAACGTCCCTCTTAATTGACATATTTCTCTTTGATTAGGCTCTGATTAATTCCACCACTTGTATGAGTACAAATTGCCCCATCGTTTATCTTTCATTAATCAATTGTCAGTTCTGACCGCACACTTACTTCACAGCCCGTTTGCCTTGACTAGCTGTGACATTTTATCTGCTATAATTTGGGCACTACGAATTCTTAATTTTTTAAAAACTTTTTAAATACTATTCTATGGTTTGGCGGTAGAAGGAGTTAACTCATAATCGATGAGATGTGAGACTTGTATTCAAATCTCGCTCACCGGTACAAATGTAACTATGTTATATTATGTACTTTGGACGCTTAGTGATTATAATATAAACACTAGCCTATAGGCATTTTATTGTAGATCTGTATATGTATAACAACACTTTGCCGTTAAGCTAGCGGACTAGCTAGCTAGTCTAGTTCATGGACCGCATATGAACGGAAACAACTGATACTACAGTGAAATTTTAAAAGACAGCAGTTGCTTCCACTATGCTGGTTTTGAGGATAATACGCTTTTTACACTTTTTAATAGTGCATATAGCACGACTAAAGTACATATAACAAAGTTACATTGGTACCGGCCAGAATTAGCGAGGTTCGAAATCGAACACGGGTCTCATCGATCGTGAGTTCACGCGTCTTACCTTTAGGCCACAGCCGCCTAATATATATATATATATATAGTATAATAATAAAGTTAATTATAAATAAAACCGTGTTATTTACAAGAAAACTTATTACTTGAACGTGGTTTAATTTCGAAGGAAATTTACCAAAAGTTGCACGAAATTTTCGATAACGCCCTCGCTCACGATCATTATATCACCGCAAGTGATCCGAAATTTTATTTTGTTTTATGTTATTAATTTACTTATTTAGTTTTGTCTCTAAATTGACTTAAATATTAAGAAATAATATATAACGAAAGGACTGTCAATCTAGATGGTGCATATTCGTCTCGTCAGGCTGGCAGAGATTTATCTGTAGTAGCAGTTGTTTCCGTTCATGGACCGCACTCTAGCTTAACATGAGGTGAAATGTTGTCATATGCGAAGCTACAATGTTTGCAACCAAGAGACTGTTGAGAGAAATTGTGTGCCACCTTCTAATTCAGCTTGGGTTGTGTTCAGGTTTATTTGATCTAGTCAACTTTCACGATACACTGAGAGAAGCTGTAACGAAGTAGGAATTGGTGTGGTTAAAAATTATTCGGCAACATACAACCAAGACTTATTCAAAACGTGCACAAAAGCTTTGTTAATTTTAAGTTAACAAAGTTGACTTATTTAATTTTAACAAAAAACTTTGCAAGCTTCCTGAGAACAAAGTCACTCGGTTGCAAATAGCAATAACTTGTTTATTTGTAGCTGTTACGTTTTCTTAGTATATATTTGAATAAAATTTTAATATGTTTAAATAATTATATAAAATAAAAGCTACTTAATTGTATTTAAATTTTTTAAAATACATTAATGAATTTTCTAAATCTCATGGTGTACAAATAAAAAATTACATTTAGAGAAAACACCTGCGGTCGACTCTCTCACCATCTCGTTTAATATTATCAGAAGGTGTTAAAAAGGTTACTTTATCAAATATTCAAAGGTTTCAGAGCAAATTATTATTCCGCAAGCGCCACCTGAAAATTAACGTTAAAACTTTTTGCTGGTATTCTCTGAAACAAGACATTTACCTGCCCTTGTGATAATGACACCTTATATTAAACTCACACAACCGCAAAACCTGTCGCCCTTGACATAATATTGAATGTAGGGTGACCATCGTTAGAAACAATTTCAGGACATAATTAACAAAAAGTTACAAAATAAAAAGAAAGTTCATATTAGATAATATTAATACTGTTTTTAGGGGCTTTTTCTAAATCTTCTCTCTAATCTTGTGTAAAAAATAAATAAATAAAAAAGATATTAAAGATACATGAACGACATGCACATAGTATATGACATGTTACTGAGTTATTAAATTTTCTCGTTAAATTTTCATTTTGTTTAATATATTTTTTAATTTTTAATTTTTTACACAAAATCCCACTTTTATAATTACGTTTATAAATATAAAAATATAATACTTTTTATAATATTATATAATACATATACCAACGTGTAAGTAAAATGCCCAAGCAGTAAACTAAGATTCTTTGTATTGTGAGAAGATATTTACTTTTTTTTATAACATGTTATTGTTAATTATTTTTATTGAACTAAATCCTCTTTACAGACGCGCCGCGATGGTAAGGGACAAATTTAGTACGCTATAAAAATCGGTTACGCGTGTGTTAGTGTGGGTGTTTATTTGTGTTTCACACACGATTATATGTAGACTGGTACATTTTATATATTAGATAAAAAAAATTAAAAATTTCCAATACAATACAAAGTCCTATTTATACCAAATCTGTTGGCAGTGTAGTCGTAAATAGTGAAAACATTATCTTTATATTTTATGCTGAATCATAGTGATAGTAAAAAATAATAATTAATTACGCGTCGTAATTCGTTAATTATTAAATTCTCTGACAGATAGATGAGTCATTTAGGGATGTTTATAATAACTAAAGTGGTCTAATAGTCTATACTATAGACTCTATAGGATGGGAACCAGTGACTTTCAGTTTATAGGGTTAAATACTGGAATGAAATAAAAATAAAATACTACCCCAGAACGGCAATTTCAATTTCAAATAGGCTACAAATAGGGTACTTATGAATGGTTACAATAAAATGTACATTATTGTACTTCGGAACGGCTCGGTCGAGGAAAGAAACCTCAAGAAACTCGACATTATTGCAAAGAGTTAGTGGGTAGTAAAACAAACACAATTAAAAATAACAATATAAAACGAAGAACACATTAAGAAATTTTTATTTCAAAATTTCAGGTATCTGCCGCCTGCAGCTTTAGCCATATACCTGTATACCGATTACTTAATATTTAAATTAATTTATATCAAACAAAATCATTTATATTAATAATATTTTAAGAGTTATTGTATGCACTGGATTCTGTTGAACTATTTGTGTAACATAAATACAAGTTTTTTTGTTTATGCTTAATAGGCATGCGTTTGACCACACCCTGCCTGGTGTTAAGCAGTGATGTGGTCTAAAGTGGAGCACGCTTGCCTATGAGGTACCTGTTCACCTTCGATTTGAAGAGATCTATGTTGTACGTGTCGGGAAACACAGACACCGGGAGGGAGTTCCACAGTTTCGCAGTACGCACGAGGAACGTGTTGTCAAAACGCCTCGTACGTACTTTAGGAACAAGTAGTTCAACATTTGTAAAAGTTTTCAGTTCTAGTCCAATATCATGTAATAAAATAACAAAAGAAATAAATATATTTATTATCCTTTTATTGCTGCTTTATTTACCTCATTTCATTAAATATTTGTAAATAAGGAAATATAAAATGGGTTTAAGTATTTTCGTCATTGCTATCTATCTACTCAGATAATATAGATATAGCTTCCTTTTTTATGTATTTATCTGGAAGAGAAATCATCAATCTCGATTTTTTGGTTTACAAATTAAAATCTTTTATTTTTCAATGGACACGAGTTAAAAAAAAGTTTTAAAAATTAACAAAATTGTGGTTACAACACCGCGTGTATTTTATTTTTACGCGGCCCAATTTCGCTGTTCACCTCTGGGGTCTAATTAGTCTACTTTGTCATCCCAAAGCGGTTATTTTATATTTTTTTCGCACCTAGTCACCCTAATACTGTAGCAAATTGTGGAAATTTTCTTCCGAGACGCAGATCGTAAATCGAGCGTTGTGATTACTTTTGATTATCGATAATTATTTTTACTTGACTATATATTTACTAATTGAAAATACTCTCGATAATTTATTTATATTGCTGTTTTTAACTGATTTATTACTACTTATATTTAACGTGGACAGAATAAACATTAGTGTACGAGCGGTTTCATATTTGCTTTAGTCATG
This sequence comes from Tinea pellionella, assembly GCA_948150575.1. NCBI lineage: Eukaryota > Metazoa > Arthropoda > Insecta > Lepidoptera > Tineidae > Tinea > Tinea pellionella. Next base: position 7,040,313 of record OX411258.1, read on the forward strand.
TTCTTACATCATGAAAGTTAAGCGTATTGTATTGTGTATACTCTTCGGGATCCAAATCGACCGTCAAGCGTCCGCGCCGCATTAGCGCAGTTACAGCTTATAAATTATTAGTAACAGTATTTGACGGGTCGCGCCGCACCGTGCCGCGCCGCTCATATAAAGTGCGGTTTTAATACTACTTTTTTTATATTGTAACTCGGCCTGATGTTAAGCTGGAATGCAGGCAAATGGGGGCTTTGGTCCTAGCACTATCCAGGTTGACGGTGCGTGCTCCTTTCGATATATCTGGTTGCTTTCTTTACGGCTTAAAAATGGTGGTATTGCAGTTCAGGACGGCAGACTGGGTTAATAATTTGATAGCCATTAACAGTCTGCCTACTACTCTGATATACATACGTTAAAAAACGTAGCAAAGACCTTGTGCTCCAGGTGTGAAAAAAATAGGCTGAATTAATGTCACTCTATTTTTTACCGCAGATATGCGAGAAAAATGCTTCTTTTATATTTTATATCTTTCTTGTGTAACATGCTAACTGTTACTCACAAAATAATGTGTTGTCTACAATATTGTCTTTTAAAATAAAGTATAGTTTGTCTCAAAAAAAATTGAAGATAATGAAAGTTTATGGACATAAAATATTATAAATATTATATTTAGGCTTTTGGTAAGAAATAAAGAATTGTGTTTTTCAGCGTTTTTTATTTTTTTTATTTTGACAAGACATGTGACCTCGACTCTGATGGTAAGCGCAGCGGAGGTCCATGAGCACCGCCTGAGAAGGTGCTTTTTCACACTCCGCTTGAAGGATCCGAGGTGAAAGTTTTTACAATATCATTCCACGAGTGGGTTACATCCAAAATTCCTCTCTTATGAAAGATTCTATGCTTTATACGCATACGACGCTGCGTGAAACAACTAGTATTTTAGAAACCTAATGAAAGTCACGGACGGAACAATGATAAATTGGATTTGGTAACAGAACCAAGTGTCGTAGGAGGGAAAAGAGTCTTTTCATGTTTTTGTGTGGGAAATTGTTACTGTATGGATTATTTATTCTGTACTTAGAATGTCTAAGAATATATAGAATCGCGAAATGGAGGATGCGTAAAAATGTTACGTCGAAAACCATTTCAATTTACAGAGTGATTTTTTTAGTGGGCTTGCGTGACCAAATCCGACACTATAAGAGATATCGAAATGTATTATTAGTTTTTTGGAAAATCTATTTTCCCAGTCAGGTAACGAACCCATTGATTTAAAAAAAAAACCTGTAATATTGCAACATCCGATAATGTCGTTAATAAGGACCAAATCCTGGAAAGGTTTGACTTAAGATATAAAACTAGATTACTTAATGGAATGCGACACAGGAAAGGAAGTTTTATATTAGTTTTTTAGTTTAGTTTTTTTTAATAATAATAATTGACAACACTACGCCTAATGTTAACCTAGAGTGCCATCCACGAACGGAAACAACAGCAATCACATACATTTCCGCAGGCAGCTGTCATATCCGCTATGCTGGCTTGAGGAGACGAATGTGCCTTTCGCTATTCCAAATATTTGTTGAAGAGTCAGCCATATAATTTTTAAAAATATATTTATTATAATAGACGTATTTTTTAATAGTAAAATCATTTTTAAAAATAACTTATTCAAAAACAATTGTGCGGTTTTACTAAAATACGGAACGAAAATAATAAAAGGGAATATTCAATTAAGCTTGTTTTGTTCTATACATTTTATTGTCGCCAATAATTCTCTCTCAAACATTTTAAATTGACACTTATTTGTAAGTAAATAAGGACTATTATACATTCATTATGCAGTTGGATTTTTATCGAGAACAACGTAAACAATAAAGTTTATACTAATTACTTTAGCACGTATACATATACCTGCACATTTTTTTTATTGTAGCTCGGTATATGACAACACTCCGTCAGATGTAAAGCTAGATTGCAGTCCATGAATGGAAACAACTGCTACTACAGAGAAATCTCTACAGGCAGAAGTAGCCTTTGCTATACCGGCTTGACGAGACGAGTATACACCATCTAGATTGACAGTGCACACATCTGTCGTTATACCTAGCTACTTTCAAACTGTTCCCGAAACGCGACAAGGTCACTTCACGGGTGTTAATTCAAAAGTGGTGGTACTACCCCAGGACGGCAGACTGGGCTAATAACCACTATCAGTCTGCCTACCACTCTTTAATAGTGTACTGACCGACCCAAGTATTACTTAATACATAATTATAACATAGTTAAATTTTTTTATTGTAGCTCGGCATGTGACAACAGTCCGCCTGATGTAAAGCTAGAGTGTGGTCCATGAATGTAAAATTAATGTTAACTGCGGGCAGCAGTCGCCTCTTTAACTTTTTTAACATCCTGTATAGTTAGTTTCTGAATTATATATGTACTGTATATATACATATAGTTCGTAATAAAGGTAAAGGCTAGATTTCTGTAGTAGCTGTCGTTTGCAAGATGAAACCCTTGTCAAGTGATCTATCTACCTTCAAGATGTTTCTCGGGTTCTCAGAAGCTTAGAAACTTAGAAGAACGTTTGATATATTAAATTACTATTTCAATTGATGTATGAGTCAAGTGGGAGAGCATGAAGGTTTCAGTTATTTATAATAGTTCAACTTTTTTTTTATACAGTAGTCCAGGCTTTACTACACCTGGTTTGGTCTGATGTTAACCTAGAGTGCGGAAATGTGCAAAGGCAAATGATAGTTAAATATTGATGAGATCCGTGTTCGAACCTCGCTAATTCTGTACTTTGGTTGCTCAGTGCCTATAGGCACTATTAAAAAGTGGTAGGCAGACTGATGATGGTTATTTGTCCAGTCTGCCGTCCTGGAGTAGTACCACCACTTTCGAATGTAACACCCATGAAGCGACCTTGTCGCGTTTCGGGTATAGTTCGAAAGTAACCAGTTATAACGAGAGGAGTGTGCACTGTCAATCTGTCAATCTAGATGGTACATGCTCGTCTCCTCAAGCCGGCATAGTGGAGGCGACTGCTGCCCGCACAGGTTTCTCTGTAGTAGCAGTTGTTTCTATTCATGGACAGCACTCTAGCTTTAAATCAGGCGGAGTGTTGTCACAAGCCGAGCTACAATAAAAAAAAACTTCAAGAATTCAATTCTTTTATCAAATGTTATATTTTTCCCTAGAGGACAATTCTCTTTAATAAATAAGCTTAAACCTTGTATAGCTAAAGACAATCATTCAAAGCAAAAATTCACTTTCTCGCACTCTTTCCATTCTTCAAGCCGGCATAGTGGAGGCGACTGTTGCCTACAGAAATTTCTCTGTTGGTAGCAGTTATTTCCGTTGATAGATAGCACCCTAGTTTACCAATAAGAAAAAAGACAGTAACCCAAGAAAATAATGTTTCATCTCAAGGTTGCTAGGCCATAAACAGTGACAAATATCTTAAGGAAATGAGGGCTTATAGGAATTGTGCTTCCGTTGTGGTACAAATGGAAGTCGGGACACAATTTATAGGAAATTTTATTGTCATTATATACAGGGTGAATTTTTCAAGTGGGCTTTCATGGCGAAATCCTAAACTATAAGAGATATCGAAAAATGCTGAAAGGAGTCTCGATGCCGATTTTGATGAAAACTAAAACTGCATTATTAGATTTTTGATAAATCCATTTTCCCGGCCAAAAATCGAACCTGTTGATTTTGAAAAAAATAAACACTCTGTATTATTGTACCATCCGATAGTGTTCCTGATAAGGATCAAATTCTGGGAAGTAATGATATACGGCAAATCAAAGAAAAGTGTTGATTTTTTACAAATTGTCTCTTATTTCCATGTACTCGTATTTATATTTTATACATTACCGGTACATTGACAACATTTATTATTTATGATGATTAAAAATCATCATATTGATTTAAAATCTCGCGCTCTTCGAGGTTAAATGAAAGGAAAGTCTTGATTTTTAGGAAAATAATGTTTATGTTTTGTTTTGTTTGTTTGTTGAAAGCCCACTTGAAAAATTCACCCTGTATATTGTCGAAGAAATAGATATTCTAACATAGAATTATACAAAACTTTTTTTATTGTAGCTCGGCATATGACAACACTCCGTCTGATGTTAAGCTAGTGGATTCCATGAACGAAAACAACTGCTACAATTTTTTTTTACAGTCCGCAGTCACCTCCGCTATGCCGGCTTGAGACGAATGTGCACCATCTCGATTGCCAGTGCACTATATATTTATGTTATAAATATTCATTTACAAAACAAATTATAAACAATCATACTTACGTACAATGTATTACAAATTTCGCGTGCAACGCTTAGTACAACATGTGCGCGTTAATTTTTTTTCTATTAGTTTTTCATCATAATTTAATAATTAAAAAAACTAGAATTTAATATAAGTTATGAGACAACAGAAGAACTGATTGTGCATGTTAAGTACTAATGTATATTGTATATAATTTTTTTTTACTGCGCAATTATGTATTCTATTTAATTTTGAAACTTGTTATGTATTTATATTTATTATATTATATATTATCTTCGTTTTATATAACTATTTATTATATTTAATATTTTGTTTTATATATTGTTTTATTTAGTAGTAATAATTGTACAGTTGGGATCACTCTAATGTATGCATCCGTAACACAGGTTTCCTTTACCTAGTACGGATGCCAAAGAGTCTATTTTTAAATAATATTTTACTGTCTCAATAAAGATTATTATTATTATTATATTATTATTAATTATTTAAAAAATTGACAAATACTTTATACTAAATCAAATTCTCGAACTTTCCTCTACCATAAAATTAGGTTGAAAATTGAACAGAAAAAATAACTTTATTTCTTCTAGTATCTTGAACCCTTTTTTATTCTTTATAAATTCAACTAAAAACATCAGGATAATGGGTAAAATATTTGTATCCTTCGCAAGGTAAATTGTTACAAATGACTGGGGTATTACTTCTACTTTCTATTTGAAATGCCCTCGGCTATTGCTTCTTATTCCTTTGGGTTAAACAATGAGTTATTTAGATGTTTATTTTGTTACGCCGGTTAAGGATATGTTACGTTAGGTTAAAGGGGATCAAATAATCGCTCAGTCTGAACGCATTACGTTAATGTAGCCAAGACTTTAAAGCGCTATTTTATTAACGTCAATACTATTGGCATTATACGTTACGCTAACTCGAGGTAATTTTTTTTTATTGTAGCTCGGCATGTGACAACACTCCGCCTGATGTAAAGCTAGAGTGCGGTCCATGAAACAATTGCTACTACAGAGAAACCTGTGCGGGCAGCAGTCGCCTCCACTATGCCGGCTTACCATCTATTGACAGTGCACACTCCTCTCGCTATACCTGGCTACTTTCAAACTATTCACGAAACGCGACAAAGTCACTTCACGGGTGTTACATTCGAAAGTGGTGGTACTACCCCAGGACGGCAGATTGGGCTAATAACCATAATCAATCTGCCTACCACTCTTTAATAGTGCCTATAGACACTGAGCGACCAAAGTACATATAACAAAATTACATTGGTACCGGTCAGAATTAGCGAGGTTCAAACACGGGTCTCGTCGATCGTGAGTTCACGCGTCTTACCGCTAGACCACGGCCGCTTTTTGTAGCCATAATTTTAATGTTGTAATTTTTAACGAGCTAACTATCGCGCCATTAATATACGTAGTCATTAACATTAATGCTAACACAGGTGGTGCCATAGCATTAAAATATTTTAAAATTAGCTCTCATTTAGTCCATTGTATAATTTTAGCTTAATGTATCTATTTTTAGTGAATAAACCAATTTAGATACTTTAAAGTCCATTTTGCGGTTAAGTATTTTTAGAATCAATGTGGGTGTTTTCTATATGAAAACAAAAAAGGTTTTTGTGCCGAATTTAACGAATAAGTAGGTAATCTTAGTAGGCGTTATTTGCGTAGGTTTTAAGAAATTATGCGATATATTATTTGTATTGACCTTAAGGGTTTTTAGGAGTAGAGAATTTTCTACTATTTTATTAATAAAACTCTATGTCAGTGTTAACTTTTTTTTGACAGCAACCGACATAGCGAAGGCAACGTTTGCCTGGAATTATTTTTTGTGATAGCAGTTATTTTCCTATGGAGCGTTGTCTAATTTTTTTTTATTGAAAAAAATATCCATCAAAGGTTTTCTTTATGGTTCCCTCAAAGGTTTCTTAAACTTACGTAGAACTAATTTATAATGCATTAATGTTTTAGAGCGTTGCTATATCTGCCAATGATCGTTGATCTTTTTTTTATTACTTGGGTTCTCGAGGCCGAGCGGCTCTTTCTAGCTGGCCATGGTTAGAACCGGAGTTGAACTGCCCACGTTCAAGGAAAAACTTCCTCTCCCCATGTTACGTGATTTTTCCAATCTATTTTTTCCCTGTCATCTGTATGTCATGTGAAGTGTCAATCTTTTTTAAAATAGAAAAGAGATTTTTTTAAATTGTTGTAAATAAAAAGGTATGAATAGATGACCATGAGATCAGGGTTAGCAGATATAGCAATGCTATATTTTTTGATAATATTTTCGTGGGTTTTCATAATTTAAAAATAGGGTCTTTTTCGCTATCTATACAGGGTAATTTTTTTAACTGGGACAGTATGGGGAAATCCTAAACCACAGGAGATACAGGGAAACTGTCTTAGGAACCATTTGCTCTTTTTTTATAAAAACGAATTTGGCATAATAATTTTTCTGGTCAAGCTTGAGGTGTTCATGGAAATGAGTCATTTTGATGAAAAATTTTTTTTATGCGATTCGACTCGGTTTCATGTAAGGATCATTTCATTGTATCGGAAGAAAAAAATCGAAGCAGCAGATGTTAGTCAAATTTAGTCAAGTAATATTTTTAACGGGGCAGTATGGGGAAATCCTAAACCACAGGAGATACAGAGAAACTGTCTTAGGAACCATTTGCTCTTTTTTTATGAAAACGAATTTGGCATAGTAATTTTTCTGGTCACTCTTGAGTTGTCCATGGAAATGAGTCATTATGATGAACAATTTTTTTGATGCGATTCGACTCAGTTTCATGTAAGGATCATTTCATTGTATCGGAAGAAAAAAATCGGAACAGCAGAAGTTAGTCAAATTTAATGAAATGGTTTGTCATACAACGGGCCAGTACATGGTAGATACTGAATGAACCATAGTCGATACATACACACTCAAAAAGTGTTCCATAATTAAAAAGTAAATTTTATTTGCACTCAAGAATTAGAAGAGAACCACTATGATCTTACGAGTTACGGTTAAACTTAATTTTAAAAAGTTTAGAACGAACATTGTTCATACTGTGATTTTTATTAATAGTGTACGAGTATGTTTACAAGTCAAATATCTAGAGATGTTAAATGTAGTTGTGGATTTGGATGAGACCATTTCAAATAAATTTAATCTACTAACAAGATGGTGCATCTCCTTACAATGGTACAACGAGTAAACGGTTTTTGATGAACACTATCTAGGTCGTTAGATGGGCACATTGGTCGGTGGTCCTGATAAATGACCATGACGTTCAGCCGATGTGATGCAGATGAATTTTTCCATGTGGAGTCCCGAGTTTCGAGTTTATGTCGTATCTCATTAATTCTTAATAAAATATCATACAACGCAATTCTTTATCATTTAACAAGATTCACCACACAACTTTTTGTCACTAGAATAGTTCTGAAACGTGCCCGTAACATTTTTGCGTTAGTATTATTAATGTAACCATCAGATTACTTACAAATTGTATGGGAATACATTTCATTAAATTTGACTAACTTCTGCTGCTCCGATTTTTTTCTTCCGATACAATGAAATGGTCCTTACATGAAACTGAGTCGAACCGCATCAAAAAAAAAATTTCATCAAAATGACTCATTTCCATGGACAACTCAAGCTTGACCAGAAAAATTACTATGCCAAATTCGTTTTCATAAAAAAAGAGCAAATGGTTCCTAAGACAGTTTTCCCGTATCTCCTGTGGTTTAGGATTTCCCCATACTGTCCCAGTTAAAAAAATTACCCTGTATAAACTCAACTAAAGGAAAGTAATTTATTAAAACTTGTGCATGTCAGCGGTTGTCTGTAATAGTAATAGTTACATCAGAAAGTTTGTGAACCGTAACAAAGTTAGAGGTTAATTTCAAAGTGTAACCCGCGGAACTGAGTTAGGACGGGCGAGCTAAACTACGGGTTCAACGAGGGTGACAAAGAGTCATTGATATTGTAGGATTGTTTACTTAATTACAATATTCTAATTATACGTTAGCATTATGGTTCACTTAATTTTAATATTCGGATAATAAGCAAGATAATTTTATAATGTCTCATAGCGTTGGGGTTGAGACGTCAAAATGGGATTATACACATATATCCAACAAATTAAATCAAGTAAGGTATCACCCATTGCTGGAGAACTAGTCGTTGCCGTTCATGGACCGTACTTTATCAACAAGCCAGTCGAATGTTCAAATTGAATCAAATGTGCTGTAGACGTATAACAACCCCGACAAGTTATATACATCATACTGATACAGTATAAGTATTTTTTTTTTGAGATCATATTTAGAAATTCGAATGTAACACCCGTGAAGCGACCTTGTCGCGTTTCGGGAATAGTTTGAAAGTAGCCAGGTATAAGTGAGGAGTGTGCACTGTCAATCTAGATGGTACATGCTCGTCTCCTCAAGCCGGCATAGTGGGGGCGACTGCAGCCCGTAGAGATTTCTCTGTGGTAGCAGTTGTTTCCATTCATGGAACGCACTCTAGCTTTACATCAGGCGGAGTGTTGTCACATGTCGAGCTACAATAAAAAAAAAGCTTTATTTTTCTGACACGTATATATCATGGTACTATTATGGTAGAAATGACTCAAAATATTGTTGAAGTATCTCGCTAGCCTCGTCCATTTCGGCTTGATAAAAATAATTAATATTACATGAAAATCTCAAAAAAGCTAATCTAAACTGCTGCCAGGGAAGGGGATCTGCAGACAGCAGTCGCGTCCGCTATGCCGACTTTGTGGTATGCCTCTTCACACTGCGCTTGAAGGATCCCATGTTATAGGATGGAGGAAAGACGTCTGCTTTTTACAAGCATTATACTGTCTTAATGTATAATACACATATTATTATATAATTATTTATTTTATGGTTACCCTACATTTGTTTCGTAGGTACCTGTTCAATTCAGTTTCTGTTGTTCCAATAACCTTCCTTCAGATGAGTAATTAATTTAGATAAATTCTAATTTACTTTGGTATTTAATATTATTTTATTAACACCTGATAGTTGTTTGTGAAAATAATAACTTTTGCCATGTTTTACAGCGGCCCTTCTCCTTTTAGATTATCAAAGTCATTGTATATTTAGAATTGCAATAGAAATAAATAAATGACAATAATATTAATATTGTCTAGAATAAAATAACATTAAAATTAATGAAAATATAAAGAGTGGTAGGCAGATTGATTATGGTTATTAGCCCAATCTGCCGTCCTGGGGTAGTACCACCACTTTCGAATGTAACACCCGTGAAGTGACTTTGTCGCGTTTCGGGAATAGTTTGAAAGTAGCCAGGTATAGCGAGAGGAGTGTGCACTGTCAATAGATGGTGGTGGTGGATGGTGGAATAGATGGACTACAATAAAAAAAAAAATAATTAATTAATATCAAAATCTTCCGCTTATTAATAATTTCATCCTTAGGGAACCTTTAACAGAGATAAAATAGATGTCCCTCTCGATTTCGCCCACGCTACGTCACGCCACGCCACGCTAATAAAAGAAAAGCTCAAATCCTCAATAAACGGAATACCTAACGCAAGAATTATTTTTTCAAAATGGATGCGAAATTCGAAAACAAATTCTCAATTAAATTTTTTTTTTGTTAATTTTTATATGCCTAGACTTTAATTGACGAGTTTCTTGTGGCAATCTTTTTGTCATACGTCTTTGGGAAGCCATGGTAGCGTTTGACGATGAGCCCATGCTAATCAAATAAACTATTTCAGTTCATACAGAACAAACTAACAAACAAATATTCATTTTCATAATATATTAGAATATATAATATTCTTATGCCGTTTCAGTCACGGAATATACTTCATGTGTGTATAACTCTATATACAGACAATACCTAAAATACTGATATACCTACAATCAAAATATCGGGTATCAAATTGGATATTGACCGAAATTTAGACAGTTTTGGGATCCCAAAAGCGATCGCTTATGATATCTTGTTAATAAACGAACCACATAGTTTTAATATAGTTCGAACATTACAACGCCCACGTCACATATGTGAGGCGCGCATGTAGGCTGACCATAAATAAATAAAAAATAAGAAAGAGTGGTAGGTAGACTGATGGTTGTTATTAGCCCAGTCTGCCGTCCTGGGGTAGTACCACCCTTGAAGTGACCTGTCGCGTTTCAGGGTTAGTTTAGAAGTATCCAGCTATAATCAGATGAGTGTGTACTGTCAACTTGATGCACATTTATCTTCTTAAAACTGCTGTCCAGAGAAATTTATATGTAGTAGCAGTTGTTTCCGTTCATGGACCGCAATCTAGCTTTACATTAGCGCAGTGTTGTCATATGCCGAATTATAATAAGTAAAATCGACATACCCTTCTCCTAGCGAAGTGTTAGTAGCTGAAACTGATAGGTAATATATCAGTTTTATTACGTTTCATAAAGATCTCTGTTATCACTAATAATGGCAGTCTCTTCAGCGTTAATAAACGTTAGTGAGTTTAGTTTTCTTTTATATAATAATTTTTTTTTTATCATATATTTTTATATACTTAGTCTCAGGTGATAATCTATTAAAAAAAAAGTTTACCAATGCCTTATACACACGACGTGACATTTTTCAACATCATAATTTTTTCATTTTGCTTTATATAATATCTACTAAATACTTTGATAGAATGTACACAATAAAGTTCTTAAACCACATTATCAATTGTCACGCCTTTTTCCCTCAGGGATAGGCAGAGAGAGCGGAACGCCACTTGCCACGAGCCAGACATGACTCCCTCGCTTCCCTCACATCCACAATTCTCTTCATGCAAGCTCTACGGTTTTTTTTTTATCAAAGTCCCTAAATAATTGTGAATTAAAAAATATATGGTTTTATTGCTAATTTGTATTTAGGAGGTTTTTTTGGTACAGTGTGAGCGAAACCGCGCGGCGAAAAATTTCATTGTACTCGTATGGGATAAAATAGCATAAGAAGTTGCAGAGAAGAGCTAATACAGTACTTAAATATGTGGACTGTGGTTATAATTTTTAACTAACTATTAAGCCATAAAACGAGCATATTTTTTGGTTTTATTTTTCTCAGTTTGACTGAAGTTTATTCTCTATTTTATAGACCTTTTAGAAGCAGGTGGCATCGTAAAATATTTTATTGAAGGGTTTTTCGATAAGCTCACCCCTGATTCTTATAAACTTCGGATATTATTAAAGTTTTACCAAAAAACAAATCATTCACTTGCGACAAGTACAAATATTATCGAAATTAATTATCTATAACAGTGGACACGATTTATGTTAATTATAATTAAAAAACAAGACCTCACCTCAAACTACGATACTTTACACTTAATATAGGTATCAATAAAATGACAAAAAAATAATAATTATATTAATACTTATTTTAAATGGAAATAGAACCCGAGACCTCTGCCCTTACAGACTGGCTCGAACGAACCACCGCGCCACATAATCTGTAACCTAATGAGGAAAGAATAAAAATAAAAAGACATTTTTTATAAATACAGCATGATTTTTACATTAATAAATAAAGGGTTACACGTAATTTGAGACTATAAAAACGAAAGACGACTTTTGAAATTGTTCTTCCCGCAATATCGTAAATCCACTGATTCAGTTACGTCTTTTATCCTACAGGACCCGAATAAAAAGAGGAAATATCAATCAATTTGCTTTTTGTGGATCTCACAACGCCTTTTCTCAGCAAATTCCTTTTTTAGGGTTTCACAATCAAAGTAATGAACCCTTACAAGTGTACGCCACCATCTTTCTTTTGATGTATAACAAAAGATGTAGGTAGCCATGTACATTATTTACATTAGATATAACCCGATTTTTTAAGTGCCTATACTAAGTAAGTACATATAATATGATACTAGTCAGAATTTAGCGAGGTCTTGAGCGGCCGTGGTCTAGTGGTAAGACGCGTGAACTCACGATCGATGAGACCCGTCTTCGAACCTCGCTAAAAGACCGTTACCAATGTAACTTTGTTATATGTACTTTGGTCGCTCAGTGCCTATAGGCACTATTAAAGAGTGGTAGGCAGACTGATGATGGTTATTAGCCCAGTCTGTCATCCTGGGGCAGTACCACCACTTTCGAATGTAACACCCGTGAAGCAACCTTGTCGCGTTTCGGGAATAGTTTGAAAGTAGCCAGGTGTAAGAGACGAGTGTGCACTGTCAATCTAGATGGTACAGGCTCGTCTCCTCAAGCCGGCATAGTGGAGGCGACTGCAGCCCGTAGAGATTTCTCTGTGGTAGCAGTTGTTTCCATTCATGGACCGCACTCTAGCTTTACATCAGGCGGAGTGTTGTCACATGTCGAGCTACAATAAAAAAAAAAAGGCATTTAGAAGATGGTAGATATGTAGACAATTAATTTGTACATAATAGTGGTAGGCAGACTGATGATGGTTATTTGTCCAGTTTGCTGTCCTGAGGTAGTACCACCACTTTCGAATGTAACACCCGTGACGTGACCTTGTCGCGTTTCGGGAGCAGTTTGAAAGTAGCCAGGTATAGCGAGAGGAGTGTACGAAAGTACTGGACAGAATTTAGCCGGATTTGAACACGGGTCTCATCAATTATTAGGTCAGTCTTCTACCGCTAGACAACGGCTGCTCTTTACTTCTTCTTCTTTTGTTAAATGGCCTCATATGTCATAACAACGGCACGTCTGCCAATGTCGATCAGTAAATTCTTAATGTTTTTGCATCAAATTGCAATGGTGTTTTACAATTTGACGCTTTCTTGGAGTATTTGGCAGCAATTCACTCGGTCACGTCACAATATGCGCATTTTCACGGCGTGGGATAACTACAAAAAACCTCATATAGAGTGAATTTTAATGTTTCCACAATTACTCACATGTGCAGCATAAAATTACGCAAAATAACACCAATTTTACACAATAATAACTACTAAACTATATTTATTTATTTAAAAGCGCGCCAAAGACCGGCCGCCCTTTAATAAAGAATTATTATTCACAATGACTTAAATTTTTAAGATATATTATTCTGATATATGCCATATTATTAGATAGGCGCCGACTCGCCTCGCCTCTTAATGTGATCATGCAAATGAAATCGTTACTCTGTAAACGATCGGTGACCTCGATCGTTTAATGTGTGTTACATTACGCCTTTCTTTATAAATAGGATAGGCAGCTACTTAGCTCACGCCCTGTTCCTATTGGGGTAAGCAGAAATTATGGAGCCCACTCGCCTCTTCATGCATGCACGTCTGTTGAGGGTGATGTAATCGTCTTTTTACACACTGTATTTATTTAAATTGAAAACTGATAAATAAACTTTTATCTAATGGAAAATACCCAAAGATTTTAAACAACAATTTCTTCATCCATACGTTATAGAGGAGGACATGGCTTCGATTCTCAATTCAGACTGTGCGTGCGCGACAATTGTATCCTGTTCAATTTTCATCATAATAATATATTTATGTATTATTATGATATCTTTAGGGGAACAAATATCACACGAACATATAAGGGAACGTGTGCACTGTCAATCTAGATGCTCGCCTCCTCAAGCCGGCATAGTGGAGGAAACTGCTGTCTGCACAGGTTTCTCTATAGTAGCAGTTGTTCCCGTTCAGTGCGGCACTAGCTTTACATCAGGCGGAGTGTTGTCACATGCCGAGCTACAATAATAAAAAAAGGTAAATAAGTCTGGGAGAGTTGGCTAAATGCATTGGTTTCAATTTTGTTTTGTATTAAAAAGTATTTTTGTTATAATTCAGCATGTGATGATTATAGTCCGCTAGAGTGTGGCCCGTGAGCTGACTATCATTAATAAATACTAATAGGCATCAGTCCTCTTGACTATGTTGGATTGAGGATTCTTCTCGTTATACCTGGCTACTTCAAAGTTGATCCCGCAATCACTTTACGGGCGTTACACTCAAATATTGCTCATAATTTAATCCGTATAAAGCATTATTACTTTATCCCCAACATTGTTTCGGTAAATAAATTTAATTTGGGCTAAAGCGATGCCGTTACAACTTAATCTCGCTTGTGACCCCCCATAATGACTCCAAATACAATTGGTTTTATTTGGTAACATTTCACTAATTTAAATTCATTGGGTACAACAAAGGAATAAGGTCCTTGTGGTACCTCCCTAATGATTGTCCCTTTTAAAATATGTTTTTCTAAATTTTCTTGTTATGTAAGATGTTACCAGTTCTTTTAAAAGAGTTGGAGGCGTTGAACAAGGGTATTAACCCAAACTATCGTCTTGTGGGGTACACAGGTAGCAGACTAAGGTTAAAGCGGGCCCTAGGCAACATCGTAATTCCGGGCATATTTTTCAGTCATGCTACATTTGGTAGTTTGGTTTTAAAGCATAAAGTATGTAGTTCTATTTAATTATCGGAATAGAAAAAAATGCATGTACAAAAATTAAATATGTAAACATCATTAAAATTACGGGCCCGAGGCGCGTGCCTAGCTTGCCTAGGCCTTAGTCCGCCCATTGGGGTACACCACCATTCTCAAGCGTTACTCGTACACCTGTGAAGTGATTTTTAAATAAAGCAAGCCGCAATGCAAACACGCTCGGCCGTCTAACAGCTGTGAGTTGAATGATCTCGAGTGTGTTACTAGGTCATCGCGACACCAGCCTTATATCAATTCTTGCATTCACATTGCTTGTTTTTGATACCTTATGTTAAGCTAGAGTGCGATCCATGAACGGAGATGACTGCAGAACAATTTTGATAATTTTTGTGTTTTTTTAACAAATAATGGCACTATAATGTTATCTAGTTGTTATTAGACCAATAAATACCAAACAAGGATGCAAAAAAATATCTCAAAAATAAAAAAAAAATACTTATGCCCCGGAACCTATCCACCACCCGAGGTCGTGCCCGATAGGAGACCAGCAACTCCAACGGTGCCCTCCATATAACACTGTCACTCACAGTCAAAGGACCGCGAGCCACGGGTTCTTTTTACACCCTGTATTCGTATTATAGATGGCGTAATTTCAAACTAGACAAGCAACCTATTTGGTATTGGGGATGTACAATGGAAACCTTTTAAAGGAATACTTAAAATATTTATGTTTCTCTCAAATATATTTATTTAGAATTTCTCATGAATAAATTGTATACTTTGTGTGTAGTTTTAAAAAAGTCTGTACGAAAGGAGAGTTTAAGCAGCCGTGGCCGGGCTATTGTGAATGTGTACTCGCAATCATGAACTCGCTTTTTATGATCTCTCCGGAGATTTATGATGTACTATATTTTAGTCACTTGAGATGAGGAGCATGGTAGAAATATTATGAAGCTGCGATCATGTTTACCGAAATGTCGGATCAAAGTACTCATTTAATGTTTTAATTAATAATAATATAATCTGATATAATTAGGAAAGCATGAGATAAAAATTAGACGGCATCTAGCGGAAAACTTATAAACTACGCAAAATACGGGTACATTTTCATACCCGCAGAGCTTCTGTTGTAGAAGGCTACGAGATGGCGATTGGCGTAGCGACTACACTGTAGTAATTCGTAGTAACTCCCGTAGATGGCGCTACTCAGAAGTATATTACGACAATATTGCAAAAATAATATTAGCTCAGCATATAACACCACTCCGGATGATGTTAAGCTAGAGTGCGGTACATGAACGGAAACAACTGCTACCACATAAAATTTTCAATTTGCGACAATCGCCCCCGTTATGCTGGCTTAAGAAAACGAATGTGCATCAGGTTGTCAGTGCCCTCTCGTTATACTTTCTCCAATCGTTTTCCGATTGTTATTTTCAAATGAAAATATAGAATACAATCTGATAATTAATTTCTTATATTATTTTTATTTACTTTATAAGCCAACAGCGTAACAAAAATATATATCCACAAAAAAAAATATATATATATATATATATATATATATATATATATATATATATATATCCATAATAAGGCCAATAATAGGCTTAACAGTATATCAAACATAAAAACTAGAAATTAACTAAAAAATAAACACAAAACAAAAAATATGAAATCATCATTGTAAAAATTATTGTATGTAACAGTAACCACGGCCGCTCTGTTAATTTACAATTACTTCTTTTTTGTTATATTTTAAACAGCTTAATTGATTCGTATTTATTTAATGTATTGATTTATTATAAAAACTAAATAAAAATCTACAGTTTAAGATGGGAATTGATGCTTCACGTGACCATAGCTTCAATTGTTTTTTTAATATTATAATTTTATTATCATCATCTACAATGCACGTTGATGTTCCACTGGAAATAGACTAGCGGCAACTAGCGGACCGCGGTTCAGATCCGGATTCAGATGTAGAAAAAATCATAAGTATACGAAACACGCCCAAAATTACTTTCTGATCCCTGCTCCAGAACATTTATTGATTATTAAAAATACTATTCAAATAAATATTTTTTATCTGTTTCAGGTATGTAATATAATTAGAATAAGAAGTATAAGAAGGTAAACAAATTATATTAATTAAAATTAATAAATATTACTCCAAAACAGCAAAGAAATATAACTAAAAGTTATACAAAGCAATGTAACTTCTAAAGAAATAATAATTCATAATATTAAAGTTGATATTTCTTTGCGTCTAGGCGCCTTTGAAAACTTATTTACGTGTTACTATAATACAAGTAACTTACACTAAGATTTATTATATTACCTATTTTTTATTGTAATGTATTCGTATTTGACTTCTATATAACTTTGACACTTAAGCTGACGTCATAGGGAATATATTTATATATTACATAATACTTTTTATAAGATAATTAGATTGTTTAAAAAATTATGTTTAATAATATAATTTCGAAGGAAGCGAAAGATGTATGCAAAACTATAATATTTGTATAAATATAAAAAAGTTCGTGCATTAAAAGAAAAGGTAAATAATAATAATAATAGTAATAATAAATACATAGGTATATATAGATATTTAGAAAAGATTTTAAAATAATATATGATATGAAATACTACATTAGAAAGTTTTTTTATTTGAGTTCGGTGATGTGAATGGATGCGTTAAACATGCGTTAAACACCAGAAGGATGTTTTCCGATCAAATCGGAGACTTCCTATGAAAGCTGGGTTGTCTAGTGCTCATAACCGTCGGGCGTGCATGAAGAGAATTGTGGATGTGAGGGAAGGGAGGATGGGAGGGTGTTGTGTCAGGATCGTGGTAAGTGGCGTTCCGTTGTCTATGCCTATTCCTGTGGTATGGACGTATGGTCGCTTCGACTTCGCTTCGAGGATGAAATTCGCAAACTAGTGTTAAAAAAATAATTTGGTTATGGATTTTCGCAAAGTAACGCCTGATACTATTAAACATAACTGCAGACAACCTTCGGCCGACCAACCTTAGTGTCCAGTCCAATGACCAGTTTCCTGTGTTACATTAAATTCGTGAGGTGAATGAATGAAATTATTGCTTAGTTCTGAAATATTATATTTTTCAGAACTATTAATATTTTAATATTAAAAAAATATAAAATGATCGTTTCTGATGCTCTGATCGGCTATCTTTTTTAGGATGTAACATTCTTTCTTCCTGGCAATCAAATAACAATTTCCTATGATTTGGGTGCCGGCCTTTCAGAAATGTCACAGAGAACCCAAAACCCATCTCCTTATTATTCAATACGTGTCCGCGTATAAAGAATATATTTTATGAAGAATTTACGATATACGAGTATATCTTTCTCTAAATTGTTTACTTTTTTTTATATTAAAAACAAGATACATCCTCGGAAACCCTTCAAGGTTTATGCGAGGATGGAGAGTTTGAATTTGTATCCCTATAAAGTCATTACTTAGGCTTATAGTCTAGTACCTCAAAATAATATATGTAAATACATAGAGATATATACTAGAGATGCAAACTTTATAAATCTGTTATAAAAAAAACCGTAGCCGGCTTCAAACGATTTGACAATGTTGCCGTCAAGTCAAATACTAACTGATAGAGAACCTAAACGTGACTGTGGCCATGTTTTCTCTCGCATCACATTGGGAGCGTTATTGCACATCTAGTTGTATATATCAATGTGTAAATATGTTTTTATTTTTGAGATTTATCGTTCAACTCTATTTTTTCTGTATCCAGACTCAGGGTGGGTAGACGTCCTGTATGTGTTAGGTAGTGTCTTTAATACTGTCACCAGACAAACCGAACTTGGTTCCCTTCTATCGACGCGACACAGGTAGCCGTTAACGGGAAGGTTAACACCCCATACTTTCGTCCAGCCACCAAGACAGGATCAGACAGAGAACCTCCACAGTTCTAAAGCTGGCTGCTGGTGCCATAGTACAATTTTATTTTTAAAAGAGTGCGGTTTGTGAGCGACAATGACTTAAAGTGACGAATATTTTTTTTTTATTGAACGAGTAGCTCGGCATGTGACAACACTCCGCCTGATGTAAAGCTAGAGTGCGGTCCATGAATGGAAACAACTGCTACTTTCGTACGTGCAAATATTATTAAAACCCAACAAAAAACTACGTGTAACTTTTATTGAGTCTAAAAGTCTACAATTACGAATTGACGTCTCTTTACCGGATATCCTAAACAAATATGTGTTTAAATTATTAATCAATTTTGAGCCTTAAAGCCTTCGCTTATAATATAATTTACTGTATATATAATTTATCCTTTTCATTGACCTCGGGTTTTCTTTCCTAACATCATAATATCCACTCCTAATCCGATGAGGAGATTGGAAACAGGATGATCTATGTGAAGACTATTTACTTTGATTTATACTGCAGTAAAATATTATGCCTTAATATATTTAATAAATAGCGTAAAAGTTGTTTGTTGCGAATCAAGCCGGCATAGGGGAGGCGAGTACAGCCTGTACAAATTTATCTGCAGTAGCAGTTGTATCATCCGTAATGCCAATAATCGAAATTAAGTTCAAGATATTATTTATACGTTAAAACATTCATAACTTGAAAATTAAACAATTAAGGGAAGTAGATGGACCGCAGCCTGATACATAACGATCGTCGTTAACCTCCCATCGGTACTCCATCTACAACCTCAATTAATTAAAACTAACAGGAATCAGTACGAAAATTGGTTAAGAACCACTCAAAGCAACCGGCCCTTACACCTACATAAAATCGACTCGAAGCACTGCGCGCGCATTCCTAGAGTAATGTTATTCTATTCCGCCGGCAGTCTCCAGCCGGGCAGCACGCTTCTTCTCTTCTCACTCAAAACAACTGTCATCTTACTATCCCCGTGTAAACAAATTCGCTCAGGCTGGGGGAAACGCAACGCATGCAATAACCTTAACACCGCTAAAAATTCTTCCGAGAGCAAGCTTCTTCTTTCGCGCTCAATTTCAAATTTCGAACTTTCTTCTGTCAATTTGACTGTTAAAAGTGAAAAATTCGAAATAAGAACGAATTAAAGTGAAGCAATATTTTTTTTTCTTTCTTAATTGTGTAGAGGTAACACAAAGTTGGTTCCACGGTTAGAGAATGCATGTTTTGAGTTAGTTGGTTTCAGGTGTGCAGTGCGTCGGTTGTGTAAGTATGTAGTTTTCGAAAGTAGAATTTAATTGGGGATATTCTTACGTAAGGACTACGATTCCCAATACATAACGATACATATTTAAAAAAAAATTAAACTGCAGAAACCTTAAATTTGTGAGCACATCTTTACTTATTTTTTAGTTATTGAATTAATAAAAATGTTTTGGTTGAAATTTAACTTTATTTTAATACAATTAAAAATATTTATTAATTACATATAACGTACTAGGACCGTGTACATTTAAAAGCTAATAGACCGACCATGGTCGACTTGGTACAGACTTGGGGCTCTCAATTAAATCTTCCAAAATTCTCGACCAAGGGGGAAATTACTAGAATGTAGTAAACTTAAAACGTATAGCGTACGCTTGCATTATTATCGTAATTATTAATAATAATAATTAATTCATATTCATAGAAAAAAAAGATATTGATTAACTTAAGTATATATCTACCAAAGTTAACCAATATCTTTATTCTAATAAATATTAATTTAAAAGTTGTTTAAATTATTTAAAAAATTACAGTAATAAAATAATATAACTCTAACGAGATTGTCGACTTCTTATTGGCTTAATCAATACAATGAATTCCAGAATTTCCCTCCTGTTCCAATGTCACGTGTATTTCTTTCAGTGCCTCCTATAGCTTATTATATATAGCCTATTATAAGCACTATTAAAAATATAATGTGTTTTGTTTTTTCATAAAATAAAACAATAATTTAATCGTTAACACATCATGCTTAGACAAAACAACAGAGGTATCGTTATTGTTATTAACTTTAACGACGTACTATTATCATAATTTAAGGCTAGCATTCTAACACGCCTACAAAAAGATAATTATAGTCAAATAACTAACCGAGACAGAAAGTTAGGTAATAATTAATTATTTTTCGTTTAAATAACATGGGATTTAGTTATTAGCTTAGAAAACACTTATTTTAATTGTAGCTCAGTATATGACAACACTCCGCCTGATTTTAAGTTAGAGTGCGGTTCTTAAACAGAAACAACTGCTATCTCAAGCCGGAATGGCGGAGGCGACTACAGACATTTTTCTGCGATGGCAGTTGTCTCCGCTTAAAGATCGTACTTTACCCTAACATTAGGCGGCGTGATGTCATATGTTGTATTACAAAAAAATATAGTATTTTAGCTAGCTACATTATAGCTATATACAACATAGCATACATATAGTATAGTAATATAATAAAAAATAGTTCTAGAACAATCTAAACTCTATTATATAAGATAGACATTAGAGGTTTGAGAACACGTTAAAGCAAAGTGCACTTGCCCGTCGTAGTTAGTTAAAACTTGAATTATAGATACGTTGCATTACAACTTAATTTTGCCGTGAGAATATTAACTAACACGCGGTTTCAGTCGACACTTTTTGTTTCAGTCATTAATTGCAAATTAAAAAAGTCCTTTATCAGTTTAAGTGTTGAATTTTACAATAAAATCCCTGATGAAATTGTAAACTATTTTAATAATAAATTCAAAAGATTTATTAAGCGGCCGTGGTCTAGCGGTAAGACGTGTGAACTCACGGTCGGTGAGTCCCGTGTTCGAACCTCCCTAAATTCTGACCGGTACCAGTGTAACTTTGTTATATGTACTTTGGTCGCTCAGTGCCTATTAAAGAGTGGTAGGCAAACTAAGTCTGCCGTCCTGGGGCAGTACCACCACTTTCGAATGTAACACCCGTGAAGTGACCTCGTCGCGTTTCGGGAATAGTGGTACATGCTCGTCTCTTCAAGCCGGCATAGTGGAGGTGACTGCTGCCTGTAGAGATTTCTCTGTAGTAGCAGTTGTATCCATTCATGGACCGCACTCTAGCTTTACATCAGGCGGAGTGTTGTCACATGCCGAGCTACAATAAAAAAAAAGATAAAATTTATAGAAAGAGCAATTAATTCATAATTGGCGAATACATGACCGATATTAATCCCTTGAAGAAGATATTATTGTTATTACTATTATTTTGCAGTATTGTAATTGTTGAGGTACAAATGTACTGAAAATAAAAAAAAAATCTTCTAAACAATTTGTAAGCGTACATTTTTCCTAGAAGATTAGGGGCGTCTCTGCATATAAGAACACTCCGTCTAATGTTGTGCTTTCCACGAACGGAAACAAGTGCTACTACAAAGAAATTGCTACAGACAGCAGTCACCTCCACCACGCCGGCTTAAGGGACGAATGTGCACCATTAGGTTTACAATGCTAATTCTGTACTGATCCCGAAACGCGACAAGGTCGTTTCACGAATGTTTTATTTAAAATTGGTAGTTTATTAGGAGACCTAAGAAATTGGGCCATCAAAAGGAAAATTATTTTTTTTTTACTTCGGAACGTGTCCGAAACAATAATTTCTATATTATATTATATGAAAAAGAGATACTATCGATAAAAAATCGACCATGGACTGGTGGTTATAAACGTGGACTCGAAAACGCAAACCCACGTTTACATAGCTCATTTATTTTAGCTCCAAAATGCCCAACCCTAGATGAACCGTAACCTACTCCAAAGTACTTAAACAAATGAACAAAGATTTATTTACTAACTACAGACTGATAAATTGACGTGCTTACCACAACTAAGATGTTTTCGCAGTTCAAATACCATTACTTAGTAAGGTATTTATTTTACAGATACATTTCTTCAGACAGTAGTTGCCTCCGCTGTCACTTCTGGTCCAGAGTCGCCTTCCGGTCAAAGTAATATTTTTCTCGAGGTTTTTTCGACACTCTTGCACCCCCCGGCAAGTGCTAAATAATTGGTGTCAGTCAGTGAGTGGTATTGCAGCTTTATAATAGTACCGGCTGCTGTGTAAATGCCGCGGGCGCAGACGGACCGCGGAGCCCCTTTTTGTGGCAAAACGTATTAAAACGAAAAATGGTATATGGTTATATACTTTTTGAGATATAGCGATTTAAAAAAAAATAAAAAACCTCCGCTTGGGGATTCGTCTCCTCACACTTCACCATCCAAGATAACAGTACACACTCCTTTCATTATACCTGGCTACTTCAACTGTTCTTAAAATGCGTCCCGGGTGTTACATTCGAAAGTTGTGATACTACTTGACTGCAGAATAATACATAATGTAATTTAGAAAGCCGTAATTAATGAATTGTATCGGGAATTAAATTGTAAATTAATTATTTTCCTATAACTCAATTTTGGATTGCGAAAATCATATTAATTACATCATATTGTTATTAATTATTAAACCGCGAATTTTCACGTGAAACTAAAATTTTGAATAGATAGTGAATCATATTCTGAGTTTACTGAAAGGAAAAGATTTTTTTTAAATTGTAGCTCGGCATGTGACAACACTCCGCCTGATGTAAAGCTAGAGTGCGGTCCATGAATGGAAACAACTGTTACTACAGAGAAATCTCTACAGGCAGCAGTCACCTCCACTATGCCGGCTTGAAGAGACGAGCATGCACCATCCAGATTAACAGTGCACACTCCTCTCGTTCTATCTGGCCACTTTCAAACCATTCCCGAAACGCTACTTTTCTCCAAAATAAATAATTGTGATATTTTTTTCTCCCTTCAGCCTGAATTAGAATTATAAGATTTATTATTCTGTTCTCGATTCATTTATTAGTCACGCCGGCAGCTATTCTACACAATATTCTGGAACATGACTTTATTACGTACAATTTAGAATCTTTCTTTTTTTATTTATTTTACCAAATATCAAGTATAAAATAGTAAAGATAAAATAGAAATGTTAAGAGTAGAAATTCTTAAAATCAACAAACAAAACAATTCTATATTCCCAGGACCCTGTATAATCATCATCAGTCTGCCTACCACTCTCAGCCGTTCTTATTAGGTTTAGCAGTTTTATTGGTTTACAAATATACAAACTTAACGAGAGGAGTGTGCACTGTCAATCTAGATAGTACATGCTCGTCTCCTCAAGCCGGCATAGTGGAGGCGACTGCTGTTTCTCTGTAGTAGCAGTTGTTTCCATTCATAAATCGCACTCTAACTTTCATCAGTCGGAGTGTTGTCACATGCCGAGCTACAATAAAAAAATCCGTAAACAATTTTACAGTGTCAAACTGGTGCACATTCGTCTCTTTAAGCGGGTATAGCGGAGGCGACTGTTGCCTATAGACATTTATCTGTAGTAGCTCTAGCTTTACATCAGGCGAAGTGTTGTCATATACCGAACTGCAATAAAAAAAGAAGATAAGAAGAATAATTACTGAAGCTAGTAATTAGACAGTAAATTTCTATTTGACACATTGAATAGCTTTCTATGCCACGAAAATCTGTTCTAATAAAATTTATTGAAACAAGCATTACGTGTACGTTGCAGAAATCCATTACAAGCTGGTAAATTGCTTCGCTTTATTCCGAAAATCCGTAGTAAAGTTTGAACTAACAGAATTCTGGTTAAATAACTTCTATGTTGTTTAAAGTTTTAGTATTTTTTTGTGAGCTCAATTAATATTGTTTGAGTTACATGCCCCTTTAGATCCAATATTTTTTTATAATTTAAAAATATATATAAATTATTCACAACACCCACATACGCTGTATGTCACATAAGCGTTTAGAAGATAAAAAAATAAAATATAATTTATTGTAAAAATGTAAAATAATAAAAGTTGCAAGGGCCCCTGGACTAGGTTCTTAGAACCTGTGTTACTGGGTACCCCGGTTACAGATCTGTTGTACAATAATTTTACTCATATAAATGTATTACTATGTATAAAACTTTACTCAACAGCCATAAACCATAACACCTTCGAATCTTATATATGTATAAACTGTAAAATAAACAACATACGAAAAACACACTAAATCAGTTATTATTATTATTAATAAGATATCTTTTACAATGACACAATTTCATTTGCCTCAAAAAATTAAACCTTATGCAGCTAGAGACGCTATTAATATTTTAAATTTATGAGTATAGCTATATTGCAAATCGTATAACCAGAATTGGCCCTAAAATATAAACAAGGTAGTGAAAACAATCATGTTTGTATTTCAACCACGTCCATTGATCTCTTCTAAATTTAGACATATGCCTAGCATAAACCGTGGACAACGTGATTTATATGGCACCTACCTTCATATAATTTATTTCCAAATGACGTGAACTAACAACTGATGATACCCAAGTTCAAATCTCGCTGATCTGTATCAATTTACCTATGTTATAAGTGTCTGTGAGATTTTCTCTTACATGACACTCTTTCGCTTCTCACACATTCATCAAACGGGCATTTACTTCATCTCACTCTCTTTTTTATAGCAGTGAGAGATGACTGTTACCATAGAGAAGTATCTGCAAGCTTCACTGCTAAACCGGTATGATGAAAGCAGTCGCACCGTCCAGGTTTTGGAGGAGACAGTTTAATAATTCCATGCTAAAACTTCTCTGTCAAGTAAAAGTGACCTGTGAAAGTGAATTCTGTTCTATTAATAAATAACTCGCGGTTTCGGAGAGTTTACACCTGTCTAAATCTGTGTATCCATTTTAATTTTAGATCTACTCTTGAACAATGAACTCGTTGGTACTTTTGTTTACTTGTTCAAATAATAATAATAAAAAAATATATTTGTACATTATTTTTAACGTATTCTCTTAAGGATCGTGATTTCTGGTGGCTCGTTCAACTCGATGCCTCAATCTGCTGCGACTCTCTGCCTCCAGATTGATGGTCGGTCCAGTGGCTCAAGTTTCTACCACGCAATCTTCTGGAATCAACCTTTCCTTTTTGTTCTTCCCCTGTTTTAATTCTAATAAATTGTAATTGCCTGAGGGAAAGTTACACTGGATGGTTAAAGGTGACTAAAACAAATTTTTTAAGTTACATATATCTTTTTTTATATAAAATTTGAATGCTGACTTTAAAACAAAGAAAATTGAACGAAAAAATTTTGAGTTAAGATTGTTTTTTGTATAAAATTTTCATTATAATTTAATAAATTAATGTTGCTCAGAGAAAATCATGATTAGAAAAAATAACACTATCGATAAAATCACAATTTTACGTGATCTTAAACTAGTAAATATATTTGTACTTATAATCCTTTTAAATATATGACTTAGTAAATATGAAAATTATTATTTAATATGCAGTTTTAAATACAACATTAAACGACAAGATAAGGAAATACGGTTCGTAAAAACCAAAAATCTCAATATCGATGATTTATATTTTAGCAAGCTGAAATGGAAATAGAGTTTTAATTTCGCCGACTATGTTGCATTTTCGGTGAGTTGCGTTTGGAAACATTCCAACTTTTACGTGCTTTATAGATACAGGAATTTGGGAAATTAATTTATATGTTACAATACAAACACGCGGTTGAGATTTTATTGCTTTTTTAATTAAAATTATTTATTTGTTTTATTAATAGCAAAAAATATATATTAATGCGCAATATTTTAAAAAATATAATAATAATTGGTAAACGGTGTCACGATTGATGGTATTTAGATTACTACCTTCACCTACCTGGTCGCTCAGTGTCTGTAGAAGAATCTAATTAAAGTGTAGTAGGTGGAGTATTGTCGTATGCCGAGATACAATAGAAAAAAATACATACTTAACTTACTCTTAAATCATCAATATATATATTTTTTATGCACTTGTGGTTTAGCAAAATAATTATTTTAAAATTCTTGCATCAACAAGAGTGGCAGTTGTTATTGCTAATGGCTCTCTTGGATTTCCATCAGGCGGATTGCGTTCACAATATGCTGGCCTACTTTTGTATAAAAACATCTTAAAGTTTGAATAAGTACTTAATAAAAAGCTAATAAATACAATTCGAGCGAATAATTAAATAAAATTTAGATCTGTAACCATTAAACCTTACAAACTAATGACACACGCTAAATTTTAATGTCCTCGTGAAGGTACGGCTGGTGCATGTAATAAAATTGTAGATAGTTATAAAATATTTTATGCCCATGTCACGTGTGAGTAAGAAATCACCTAACATTTGGCTTTATGCCAATTTTACTCTCAAATTAGTAGGTAATGTGTACTTTTAGAGATACAATGATTTTGTGTAAAATAAATATGTTTTTGAGTATCCACTACTACTACTTAGAACACGTCCTGTTCCCACTGGGGTAGACTGAAACTATAGAGTGCCAGCGACCCCTTTCGGTTCGACCACATGCATACCTCTTCATACATACCTGACCCCAAACTAGGATATGGCATGGGCAACTCAAAAATATATTACCAAGAACTAAACAGACACCTGCTTTTTTGTAATGTCATTTTTATAACAAATTAATACATATAGTATAAAAATCTAAATATTTATAGTAAATACTTAAGCTCTTTTATCAAATAATTCTATAGTTTTTTTGACTTTGTAAATGTTATGTCGAGAAAAATACTACAAGAAACTCGACTAATCGACGGTAAAAAATCTTTAACCACTAACTAAATAAATTAAAGAAATAAAGTTTGTGCCTATTTCGGTGTCATATGTAAAATTTGCTTTTTTTTTTATATGAATACATTTTGGATTTAAACTTATTAATTTTAAATTCATGCAATTACTTAAAGAAATAAATAGAATTCTTTATTGTTTTCTCTCTACAAAAAGAAAATTCTAAACACAATTTGTTCAGTGTCTGACTGTACATTTCACAGGGGACAATTTTATGCAATAAAGGAAACTCCCTCTGCATTCCAAAGTTGGTAAAATCTTTTAGTTTAACCTGCACTCTAAACTTCTTACCTAATTTTTCTGTCACTTTCTTTTATAAATTAACAAATTAAAAAAAAAACAATCTTAACCAGTTTTACATATTTAATTAAATTTTTAACAAAAATAATTTTAATTAAAATGTTCTTGCGTCTAATTGTTTTATCGCTACCAACACAGGATAATCCGGGAGTTTGCGGTAAAAAAGTTTTATATGTGCTCATTTTTCGCATTTTAACCGGAATTATGTTGATAAGGATGTCGTGCAAAAACTCAACCGCGCTCAATTCCTGGACCGGTACCAACCTTTCTACTTATCGTTAACAGCTAATCTCGCGTGCTTATTATCTCACAAAAAAAAAAAAAAAATCACAGGCTCCCGGACCATCACTATGTCACATTTATTTCATAATTTGATTTATGCATGCCTACACACTGGGGTGCTACGTTGTGTACGCTACGTGCTACGAATTTCGTAGCGTTTCACCATTATTTATTGATTTAAAAATGACATATTTCACTTTGTTTTGTAATAATTGTTAAACAATTTTTTATAAGATTGGAAGTATATTGAGAGGTTAAAACAAATTAAAGAACAAAACCAAATAATTTAACGACTTGTTAAAAGTAATTATTGTTGTTAATATTGTTGGTAAAACTGCGTAATTAGACTGTATTTGTATTACAATGTTAAGATAACTGTATAAAATTGTAGAATTTAAAAAGGCGTGACAATTGTATTGTATTGTATTGTAAGCACTGCTGCCATGGTGTGCGCACATGCCTTGGCATGCAAGCCAGCCCAAACTTATAACTGTATTCCTATTTTGCCATGTATATGCTTGCATGCCGTTTTGTTTTAATAAATAAATAAATAAATTAGTTTTGATGTAATCAGGGTTTATTCTTCATAATTTAAAAAAAGTTTACTTCTTAACAGAATAACAGACAAAATAATAAAATTGCGATTTCCGTGCTTGAATGCCCTGTGCATTTCCGAAAATAATAATAATAAGAGCATACAAATTAAAAGTGTATGAGTGTATGCGTGTTTGTTGTACCAGTTTCTATTTAAATAGATAGATGCGTAACTAATAAAGTAATAAACAATTTATAGCTCATTATTATGACTAATAATAAGTGCCTAAACTATTATAACCACTTAGCTTAATTAAGTAATAAAGCTAGGTATGGAATTCCATTATTAATCAGGAAAATATAAGAACATATATATAAAAAAAAGAATTCTAGTATTATACACAAATAACAAGAGGAAAGGTGTATACACTGTCAATCTGGATAGTGCACATTCGTCTCCTTAAGCCGGTATAGCGGAGGCGACTGCTACCTGTGGAAATTTATTTGTAGTAGCAGTTGTTTAGGTTCATGGACCGCACTCTAGCTTAACATCAGGCGGAGTGCGGTCATATGACGTGTTAAAATAAAAAAATCACATCGTTTACCAATCAATAGACAATGTTTATTTATATAAAAAATAAAAAACCTTTTCAAAAAAAAAGTTGAACCGACTTCAATAAACACTAAAAGCATTCAAAAGTGAAAAATAATTTGTAACAAGAGTATCTACACACAAAGTAATAAGCATAAACACTAATAGGTGTTTATTATGTACAAATTAATTGTCCACATACCTGCCACATTTTTGGAGTAGGTGCCAAGCAAACGTTTATAGATATACTTGATATCTAGGAAGATATCCAAGTGTAATTCCTATTCTGAAATTTTGAATTGGTATAGCTTGGCACCTACTCCAAAAATATGGTAGGCATGTAGACAATTAATTTGTACCTAATAAACACCTATTAGTGTTTATGTTTATTACTTTGTGTGTAGATACTCTTGTTACAAATTATTTTTCACTTTTGAGTGCTTTTAGTGTTTATTGAAGTCGGTTCAACTTTTTTTTTGAAAAGGTTTTTTATTTTTCCATTTTTAGAGTAACGGACCAAAAACAGCAAAAACTCCATAATAAACGTATATTTACTAATCGTAGTTCAAATTAAATAAATTTAACAAAAAAGAAACTCGTGCAACCCCTTTCACCCCTTTTCAAGCTGAATTTCGGGATATGCTGAAATACATGTTTCGTTTTTTTTTTTTGCTGTGTGTAGACCAAATATACTAAGAATTAATTAAATCCGGCAAAAATTCAACCCATTTTATTGTGTTTCACCCCGAAGGGGGTGAAACGCAAGTTAATATATAATTGTTTCTATTGTAGAGCACAATTTATTATATATTTTGTCACTAAAAATATTGATTATATCACCTCGTTTCACCCCCTTCGGGGTTGAAACGCAAGCTTCATTGTTAATGTGGTAAAGCGTTTCTGCTGTTTCAAGTAAATCCGATTTAAAAATATTCATACTATTTTACCCCGTTTCACCCCCTTAGGGGTTGAATTTTAAGAAATGCTGATACACGTGTCTCATTATTTATTTTGTAAAGTATGTATGTTAAATTTCAAATAATTTTGACTAAGAAAAAATTCAACCCATTTTGCCCCGTTTCACCACCTTAGGGGTTGAATTTCTAGAAATGCTGAAACACGTGTTTCATTATTTATTTTGTAAAGTATGTATGTCAAAATTCAAGTAAATCGGAGCAAAAAAATTTTACAAACTGACTTTTTTCCCCGTTTTATTAAAAAACTACACACTGTGCATCTTAGAAAAATATATGGGACCACTATGGGATGCAGCTTAACACAGTACAATTTGAATCATTGAAATCGGTTAAGCCGTTTAGAAAAAATCGATGAACATACATAAAAAAAAAAACATACGCGACGAACATATAACCTCCTCCTTTTTGGAAGTCGGTTAAAAACATATATACATTAATTATTAAAGCATTTAATATAAAAATAACCTCAAATATTGCACCCGAACAAGTGAAATGACTCAATAACCCCGGTGAAATAATTAGGACTGATTAGTAATTATATAGATTTATTTTTCTACAAAATAAACTAAAAATCATCGACAAATTGGAAAAAAATGTGGGCCCATTTCTTTTAGGCGAATGGGCATTCTCCTTTATTATTAACGTGGGTGAAAACGCGGGGTCTGAACGGGAATTTTTATGAAACGGCCGAAAAAAAAGGTAGATAATGAATAAATAATTTTTCAAAACGTTTTTTAGTATGTTTAAATTTCCATTACAATATTATCAAAATAGGATTTACAACATGTCAATTTGACACTCTATTCATAATACGGAGCCAAGAGCATGCGGTTTTGTTAGTTGTCAACATAAGCCGCGAAATGCATGTGCTGAATTGTGTCATCACAATGTGCAAGATTATAGAAAGACTGAAGACGGAAAGGTATGGTATGCAAAAAAATTACCGATTTAAATAAAATGTGTCGCAGTTTTTTTTCAATCGATTAGCATCATTATTAAAAACAAATAATGGATGCTTTAGATAAAAAAATAGGCTTGAAGGCACAACCTAAATGACTGAAGTGCTGACCAGTCTGTTGAAACATTTTTTTTAATTATAGCTTAGCATATGACAACACAATACTACTACGTGAATGAAAACAATTGCTACTACAGATAAATTTCTACAGGCTGCAGTCGCATCTGCTATGCCGGCCTGAGGAGACGAATGTGCACTATTCAGATTGACAGTGCAAACATTCGAAAGTGGTGGTACTACTCCTGGACGGCAGACTGGGCTAATAAACATCATTTGTGTGTCAAAATAAAAAAAAAATGCAGACACTCGGCGACGAAAATACACATAACACAGTATTCGTTTATTAACGTACATAAAATTATATCGATACGACTTTATTATTCCGCTGGAAATGTAACGGATTCAAACATTAAAGTCGAACATGTCTATCTAAACGCCCGATATGGAACGCGTTATACGAAAATGTGAAAGCATTCAAATGTAAAATAAATTACTCATGTATAAAAAACGACTTTCTCTTTATAATGTAATTTTCTGTTCATTTTTAACATTTTTCTCGTAAATACGAAGTAATTCTACAATTTTAAAATTTTATACAACAAATTACACAAATACTTATTACTAATTATTAAAAACTAAAGAAAAAAGAAAGCTAAAACGATTCTCTATAAAATGTGTTTACATCGAATTGATAACATCCTCTGTTTGAAGTTGGTTAAAAAAGAAAAATTAAATAAACAATAATAATAACAAGGAAAATAGAAAAAATAAATTAATACAAAGTCAAATAAAAAAGCAATATTCATTAAATTTTTAGACTTAGATCGGCTTGTGAGCGCAAGAGACTTCTCTCTCTACATATCATTTATCTGATCCTCTCTGAATAGTTGAGAAGGGTCTTTCTAGAGAGTTCTTTTCCGACAGTGCCATCTACTTTCCATGATAAATCAGTTTCGTTAATCTCTTCTCACCCATCCTTGGTCTAGCGGTAAGACGCGTGAACTTACGATCGATAAAACCCGTGTTCAAACCTCGCTAATTCAGACCAGTACCAATGTAACTTTGTTATATGTATTATTCTTTGGTGCCTATAGGCAATATTAAAGAGTGGTGGGTAGACTGATGATGGTTATTTGTCCAGTCTGTCGTCCTGGGGTAGTACCACCACTTTCGAATGTAACACCCGTAAAGCGATCTTGTCGTGGAAGTAGCCAGGTATAACGAGAGGAGTGTACATGGAACATGCTTATCTCCGCAAGCCGGCATAGTGGAGACGACTGCTGCCCGCACAGGCTTCTCTATAGTAGCAGTTGTTTTCATTCATGGACTGCACTCTAGCTTATATCAGGCGGTGTGTCGTCACATGCCGAGCCGCAATTTAAAAAAAAATAATTTCGGAATGACAGAATCACCTTAACTCATCTCTATTCACTCACAACGGTTCCTTATCATGTTATTTAGAAAACCACATAATCTATCATGTAATAAATGAATCAAATCATAATTGTTATATTTAAATATTTTTGAATTTTTATGTTGTCTGTACACCGGGATATGTGTTGAGTTATTTTCCCTGACAAACGAGTTACTTTGCTAGTTGCAGCGCTTTTTGACAATAAATAATAGGTTGGACGACGAGAATAATGTTGTTGCGATCACACTGCGGACTGTACTTTTAAATAGTCAAGCAATTATAGTTCCTATTTCGTAGGAAATAAAGTTAATACTTTTACCAATGTTTGTGGGTAGCTATTTGTGGTTTTCGTCTGTCAGTATAAGACACTTATGTGAACAGCATTTTCTTTTGCTCACTGTACTTTCATGTAAGGAAGTCTTCGATGATTTATCTACGACGTGGCATGGATAGTTATGAACTGTTTTTGTGTATTTGCGTGGTATTTTTTGTATTTACATACTTTTACGTATCATGATTTCTTGGCGTCATTATTACAACGACATTGGGTTGAGTTTCGCGTAGTAAATTTTAATGTTACAAATAACATTTACTACATAATTACCAATACAATTGACTAGAAAAATACGTCTCTATTTACTATAATTTACTGTTAAAAGATATTTACATACTACTTAAATATTTTAAGTTTTTAAACAACTCCGTGTAGAATATTAAAAGCTAAATATTTTTATTTTATTTGTTTAAGAAAAGTCCAATAATATGTTACAATTTTTTCAGCATGTAACCTATGTAATTAAACAATGTTAACCCTTAATTACTCGCATGGGGTATATTTTACCCCACGACACATTTGAAGCGTCATATCTCCGCCATTTTCAAACAGTTTTCAGTAGCTGCCTAAATACCTCTCCCTATCACGGAACAGTCGCAGGCGCCGCTCTGTACCATATTGTTTTGTCAGAGTGCGTCTGGGGTATATATTACCTCACACGAGCGTTTGTGTAACTTTTAGTATGCGATTAATTAAGGGTTAAGTTAAAGTGTAGTCCATAAAATAACTACTATAGATAAATGTTAAAGTAAACTGGCTTTTCAACAGTTCGCCTACCACTCTTTACATAAATACTTGTTTATAGATATTAATCAAATACGCGTCTATGACGAGACGCTTCGCTAACGTCAATCTTTGAAATTATATAACTAAACTATTATATGTAATTTTTACGTTTCCTTTGGCAAAGATTAACTGAAATAAATGAAGTTTTCGATTGTCAACTTGCTCTACTTTAAGTTAATAGTGAAATATTGTAACTTAAAACGTTTGTAAATCAACAAGCTGCTTTTTTCTACCACTTTACTGAAGCTATTTTCGACTTGACTGGGATATATATATTTTTTTGTTTTATATGGCGTATAACAATTTAAATTTAAAGTTAATACTTTTTTGCATCAAGTTAATAACATTGTGCATCACGAGTCATCAATTCATCACACCAAACAGTCAGGCCAAGTCTCAGTCAAGTCAAAAATTGTTCCAGTAAAGTGGTAGAACCTTTACTGAAACTTCCTAGAGAGTTTTGGAGGGAAAATGGAAACACAGGTTCTCTTCTTTTAAATTGTTTACCCACACTCACGCACGTTCACGAACACTTAATGGTTCATAATCCACCATTAATACTCGAAAAACACAAGTTTAGGAAAATAATTCAAAACAGACAACCTGACGTCTCAAGATGGCCGCCAAAGCTCGACTGGGACATTAACCTGATGCAAATATTTTGGCACTAGCAAATTCTTATAATGCCATAAAAAACTTCTTTTTAAATTTATTGAAATAAAATTGATATTGGTAATAAAAAATTAACACTCTTAAATATTAAATAAAGTAGTTATACAGTCGTAAAAAGCACCCTAATACTTTTTAATTTTAATTTTCGCTTTCATTTTAATGACTGAAAAAGTTTAATTGCCATTTCACGTGCAAGTTACTCACGCGAAAAATGCGGCTACGTTCATCAAATATTAACTCGCGCTTTTATTTTACCAGTGGTAGACAGAAGAATGATATGTAATAATAATTGGAAATTATTGCCCTATCTCCGCTTTTCTCTCCCGGCAACTTAAAGAAAATTATTTTTAAGTGATAGGCAGATGATGGTTATTAGCCCAGACAAAGTGTTATAGCTAATGCCACGAGTTAAGAGCGCTGGGGGTGTGGTTTGCGTATGTACAATCACGCACAAAATTTATAAAACATATTGTATAAAAATATGAATTATATTTATTAATATCATATGTAATATTTACATAATGCTTTTTTATTAAATATGGTGTGAATGTACAATTTATTGACAAAGAATACAACGAATGGGTTGTGCATTGTGAACTTGAATCCGGCATAGTGAAGGCTACTGCTGCCAGCAGAAATTAGTTGTTTCCGTTCATGGACTGCATTCTAGTTTGAATTGTTGTCATATGCCGAGCAACTACATTAAAATAAAATAAAAATATGACTAGCGGTCGGCGCGAAATCACAAATCTCACTCTCACTATCCCGGCTCATTTTTCTTTATGTGACATGCATTTTGTTAAAAGCGTTATAAAAACAAAATTCTTTCGATATTCTTTCAGAAGTAGATATTCATAAAAGTTTTAAAGGCAGTAGTTATAAAACTCAACCACAAAGCCTTCTTCTGTAACAAAGGCTTTTATAACTTCTTTCAACTTTGCTATGAGTCTTGTAGATTAGAGTTTATACTATCATGGACGTACAGTAAATAAGGTTAGACAGTAATAGTCTTTTCGTGACCATTTTAATAGTAAATAAATAATTAAATGGTTTAATAATATACTAAAATATAGGGGCCGTGGTCTAGCGGTAGAGGAGGGATGTCACGATCGATGTGACCCGCGTTCGAACCTCGCTAAATTCTGACCGGTACCAATATAACTATGTTATATGTACTTTGGTCGCTTAGTGCCTAAGCATTAACTTGGTACAGGCATTAAATATATATAAATAAATACATATTTATGTAGTTTTTTTTTATTAATTTATAATATAATATTAATATAATAATTTAAAGTATTTTGAGGTTAGGCAAAAGTCGTTAGTTATGTTTTTTTTAGTTTTATGTGGCATTATAACAATTTGCCAGTGTCAAAGTAAATATTGTGCATCACGAGTCATTCATTCGTCACACTAAACAGTCAGGATAAGTCTCAGTCAAGTCAAAAATTGCTTCAGTAAAGTGATAAGAATCTTTACTGAAACTTCCTACGGAGTTTTGTAGAGAAAATAGAAATACATGTTCTCTTCTTTTGAATTGTTTGCCTACACTCACGCACGTTCACGAACACTTAAAGGTTAATAATCCACCATTATTACACGTTAACACTCGAAGAAACAGAAGTTTGAGAAAATATTTCAAGACATAACCTAATGTCTCACGATGGGCGCCAAAACGCGTTAGTTATGTTACAAACATAGCGGCGTTTTCACCTAGCGGAATTCAGTCGCAAATAAACGCTTGTATAGTCACTGCTACTTTTTCTTAAACATCTTTTTTTTTCTTAATTTTCGTTTCGGTTTTCTTCAGTTATATTTTCTTTTACTAAAAGAGCGAAATTTTTACAAAAATCGTTTAATTTTCTTACAGATTGCGTGTAAGGTAATAATCTTAAATTAGAATTCCCTCAATGATTTTGATAAGATCATATTTATTTTTTCAACAAAATCATAGTATGGTGTGACACGCCATCTTTGTTCTGGTGTGAATGGTCTTTGCTTAAGTTTTATTATTATTTATCATGATTTTTATATCATTAGTCACGAGGCTTAGGTCATATATAATATAAAATTTGTTTTTGATTAGAAAACTACGTATATTGGTTAGGTTTTTTTTATTGTAACTTGGCATATGACAACACTCCGCCTGATGTAAAGCTAGAGTGCGGCTACTACAGGTACTCGTAGCAGTAGCCTCCGCTTTGTCGGCTTGGGGACACGAATGTGTACCGATGGATAGTCCTCACTCCTCTCGTTATACCTAAGAATATAAAATACACACCACACTATTGAATTGCATAGTAATAGTAATTTTTATTTTTTATTTTTGATTAATGTAACCATCAGATTACTTACAAATTGTATGGGAATACATATCTTTAAATTTGACTAACTTCTGCTGCTCAGATTTTTTTCTTCCGATACAATGAAATGATCCTTACATGAAACTGAGTCGAACCGCATCAAAAAAAATTTCTTCAAAATAACTCATTTCCATGGACATCTCAAGCTTGACCAGAAAAATTACTATGCCAAATTCATTTTCATAAAAAAGAGCAAATGGTTCCTAAGACAGATCTTCTGTATCTCCTGTGGTTTAGGATTTCCCCATACTGTCCCGGTTAAAAAAATATCCCTGTATACGTACTTAATAGTATACAGTAAAGGTACAGCCATTACTAATGTATACTAAGAAATGTATGTTAAAATCTTGTGAAAGGTATACATTTGAGAAGCTTAGAATTCTACACTCAATTTATTTGCAAAACCCTTCAACATAGGCCAGATATGAAGGTGTGTGTGGTGGGTCAAGAAAACCCGGCCAATTGTTATCGCACATCTTTTACGATGTGGGTCACTAGTTCGTGGATACCTATCGATTTTTGTAGCGTTACTTTTGAAAATTTATAAACAAAAATGTGCTTTATTTATAACTTAGATATGCTCGTCAAGTAATCGCTGTTATAAGTCACTACATAGCCCTCAGGGAACTCCGCACACACTAATCTTGGATATTACTACAGGGACCTCCGCGACTCCGCCTTGAGTTAAGATAAAGTGCGATCCATGAGCGAAAGCTATCACAGAGAAATTACGGCTCGAGAAGGCAAGTGTGCATCATTTGTAGACAGGACACACTCTCGTTACAAGAATCGTTTGATTTATGAGGAACATAGAAAACGAACCAAGTTTATTTGTAGGCGTTACCTAGTGAATAATAGAAAGTTGATCTTAATTGTCTGGGAAGAGGGATAGAGCGTGAACTAAGGTTGTTTGCCTTCATCGTTTTCCCGTGTAAAGGAAATGAGCCGGTATAATGGGAGCTACTTTATAATATTTTGCATTATCGCATATAACGTGGCTGTCGTTTGCTAGATGAGGCGTCTTTTTTTCTTTTAGAAACAAACTTACTCAGACTTTCAAATGTACGTGAAAACAATTTTACAGTGTGCCCAAGGACAAGAAAACGCTTGTCTCAAACTTGAGTGCACGTTGGCTGCTATCCAAGATGATATAAACTTTGTTTCTTTTGTCGAGAGCGCCCTTATAAATATTTATTATTATTATTATTATTATACTAATATATAGCTGCAATACCACTCACTGACTCACTCACTCACTGACATCAATTATTTAGTACTTGCCGGTATGGTGGAGGGTAGCGGTTTTTTGAGTCGTATAGAGGACGTCCCAAAACCGTCGAGAAAAATACGACTTTGACCGGAAGTCGATTCTGGACCGGAAGTGGTAGCGATATCTCGGAAACGGAAAGAGATGAGGCAAAAGTGCCGGAACAAACGTTGTAGGGAATGCCCTCTAATTTCGAAAACGATACTTTTTTTTTCAAAATTGCTCAAAAAAAATTTTTCCTCGATCGTATTTATATCCTTTTCCCGCCGGTACGCCAATATGAAACGGAGCATGGCGGTGGGCGTGGCCTAACAGCATCCGCGTCGATCGCTCGTCGGGGCTCGCGCTCTCTATGTTCCGCCCGTTCAGAGCGCGCAATGAAAATATAACGACGCATTTTCGGGACGAACGATCGAAACGGCTTTACCTCGGTCAGTCGGACGGTGAGCGCGGCCGCGTGAACATCAAATTTCCTCCGCGCGGCGGGCTTTTTTAAAATATCTCAAGAAGTAGATACGTCAGAGTAACCATGTAAAGAACAATTTTGTTCAGTATGACCAGCACTATTTGTTTTTTATTTTATTTTTTTTTCAATTTTTTAAAATCGCCGTATCTCAAAAAGTACATACGTTAGCGTCACCGTGTAAAGAACAATATTGTTCAGTATGACCAGCACTACTTTTTTTTTAAATTTTGTTTTTTTTTTAATTTTCTAAAATCACTATTACTCTAAAAGTACGTATGTTAGCGTAACCGTGTAAAGACCAATTTTGTTCAGTATGACCAGCAATATTTGTTTTTTTTTAATTTTTCTTTTTTTTTAAATTTTTTAAAATCGCCATCTCTCGAAAAGTAGATACGTTAGCGTCACCGTGTAAAGACCAATATTGTTCAGTATGACCAGCACTATTTGTTTTTTTTTTAATTTTTTTTTTTTAATTTTTAAAATCGCCATATCTCGAAAAGTAGATACGTTAGCGTCACCGTGTAAAGACCAATTTTGTTCAGTGTGACCAGCACTATTAGTTTTTTTTTTATTTTTTTAAAATCGCCATATCTCGAAAAGTAGATACGTTAGCGTAACCGTGTAAAGACCAATTTTGTTCAGAAACGTAAACGCTTTTAGATGGCGAGCAAAATTTTTTCAAAACTACCCTAAAATTTATTCGATCTAATGCGTTTTACGACAAAACAGGGCCTCCGCGGGCCGCTTGCGCCCGCGGCTTTTACCCAACAGCTAGTACTAATATATAGCTGCAATACCACTCACTGACTCACTCACTGACTGACATCAATTATTTCGCACTTGCCGGTATGGTGGAGGGTAGCGGTTTTTTGAGTCGTATAGAGGGCGTTCCAAAACCGTCGAGAAAAATACGACTTTGACCGGAAGTCGATTCTGGACCGGAAGTGGTAGCGATATCTCGGAAACGGAAAGAGATGAGGCAAAAGTGCCGGAACAAACGTTGTAGGGAATGCCCTCTAATTTCGAAAACGATACTTTTTTTTTCAAAATTACTCAAAAAAAATTTTTCCTCGATCGTATTTATATCCTTTTCCCGCCGGTACGCCAATATGAAACGGAGCATGGCGGTGGGCGTGGCCTAACAGCAACCGCGTCGATCGCTCGTCGGGGCTCGCGCTCTCTATGTTCCGCCCGTTCAGAGCGCGCAATGAAAATATAACGACGCATTTTCGGGACGAACGATCGAAACGGCTTTACCTCGGTCAGTCGGACGGTGTGCGCGGCCGCGTGAACATCAAATTTGCTCCGCGCGGCGGGCTTTTTTTAAATATCTCAAGAAGTAGATACGTCAGAGTAACCATGTAAAGAACAATTTTGTTCAGTATGACCAGCACTATTTGTTTTTTTTTTTTTTTTCAATTTTTTAAAATCGCCGTATCTCAAAAAGTACATACGTTAGCGTCACCGTGTAAAGACCAATATTGTTCAGTATGACCAGCACTACTTTTTTTTTAATTTTGTTTTTTTTTAATTTTCTAAAATCGCTATTACTCAAAAAGTACATACGTTAACGTAACCGTGTAAAGACCAATATTGTTCAGTATGACCAGCACTACTTTTTTTTTAAATTTTGTTTTTTTTTTGAATTTTCTAAAATCGCTATTACTCAAAAAGTACATACGTAAACGTAACCGTGTAAAGACCAATTTTGTTCAGTATGACCAGCACCACTACTTTTTTTTTTTTGGTTTTTTTTTTTAATTTTTTAAAATCGTCATATCTCGAAAAGTAGATACGTTAGCGTCACCGTGTAAAGACCAATTTTGTTCAGTATGACCAGCACTATTTTATTTTTTTTATTTTGTTTTTTTTTAATTTTCTAAAATCGCTATTACTCAAAAAGTACATACGTTAACGTAACCGTGTAAAGACCAATATTGTTCAGTATGACCAGCACTACTTTTTTTTTAAATTTTGTTTTTTTTTTGAATTTTCTAAAATCGCTATTACTCAAAAAGTACATACGTAAACGTAACCGTGTAAAGACCAATTTTGTTCAGTATGACCAGCACCACTACTTTTTTTTTTTTGGTTTTTTTTTTTAATTTTTTAAAATCGTCATATCTCGAAAAGTAGATACGTTAGCGTCACCGTGTAAAGACCAATTTTGTTCAGTATGACCAGCACTATTTTATTTTTTTTATTTTGTTTTTTTTTAATTTTCTAAAATCGCTATTACTCAAAAAGTACATACGTTAACGTAACCGTGTAAAGACCAATATTGTTCAGTATGACCAGCACTACTTTTTTTTTAAATTTTGTTTTTTTTTTGAATTTTCTAAAATCGCTATTACTCAAAAAGTACATACGTAAACGTAACCGTGTAAAGACCAATTTTGTTCAGTATGACCAGCACCACTACTTTTTTTTTTTTGGTTTTTTTTTTTAATTTTTTAAAATCGTCATATCTCGAAAAGTAGATACGTTAGCGTCACCGTGTAAAGACCAATTTTGTTCAGTATGACCAGCACTATTTTATTTTTTTTATTTTTTAAAATCGCCATATCTCGAAAAGGACATACATTAGCGTAACCGTGTAAAGACCAATTTAGTTCAGAAACGTAAACGCTTTTAGATGGCGAGCTAAATATTTTCAAAACTGCCTAAAATCTATTCGATCTAATACGTTTTACGACAAAAAGGGCCTCCGCGGGCCGCTTGCGCCCGCGGCTTTTACCCAACAGCTAGTTTATTTATATATAGTTACGAATTAAAATTCTTACATCTCTTGGAATAATCAATACTAATACCAATGCCAATTTTAACTTGTTAATGCGAAGGAGAATCCCCATTTTTGGGCCCACTTGATACTTAATAGTTTGGTAACAAAACAATAAACTGAAATAATATCTCATTTTTTTATTAATTCATTTTAATTATATCAACATATCATTTACCAATCAATAGACAATAATCGCCTAAGAAAAATGGGCCCACAATTTTTTTCTCGAGTTTGTCGATGATTTTTCGTTAATTTTGTTGAAAAATAAATCTACGTTCCTTATTACCAATCAGTTTTAATTTTTTCATCTGGGTTATTGAGTTATTAGATGTTTTCTAATGCAATATTTCAGGTTATTATTATTTTAAATGCTTTAATAATTGATGATATCTGTTTTTTTATCTAATAAAACATTGTCTATTGATTCGTAAATGTTGTGTTGATATAATTACAATGAATTAGTAAAAAAATAAGATATTATTTTAGAATATTGTTTTGTTACCAAACTATTAGGTATCAGGTGGGCCCAAAAATGGGCATTCCCCTTTTCATCATAATAAATAGTCGTATAGCTATTTATCTCATTGTATTTTGTGTAGGAGGTATTGTAATATGACAATGACAATTGTGATATCTGTCAGGTCCTCCGTCGCTATTTTCGTAGTCCGTAGCTGGTCCTGGTGTATGTGTCAGTCCTCCACCGGTATTTACTTGGGTGCATATCCTCGCCCTCTGTCCCACAGGTATCTTTGTAAAATGTTGTATAGTGTCATTTTACATGTAGGTTCCTTGTATGTGCACGTAGCATGTGCAACGCCGACTGTGTTGACGGTGTCCATCTTCATCGTGGGGTGTATCGTGCCTTTTATGTATTCTTCAAATGTACTCGTATTCGCCAGATCTTTGCAAGTGTATTTTGTAGGGTCTTCAGGAGATATGTATGCATTCTGATGTAGCTCTGGGGGGTCTATGTATCCTTCTAATGTGTTTGCCAGATCTTCAAAAGTGTATGTTGTAGGGTCTTCAGGAGAGCATAGGTCGTATGCTTTCTGATGTAGCTCTGGGGGGTCTATGTATCCTTCTAATGTGTTTGCCAGATCTTCAAAAGTGTATGTTGTAGGGTCTTCAGGAGAGCATAGGTCGTATGCTTTCTGATGTAGCTCTGGGGGGTCTATGTATCCTTCTAATGTGTTTGCCAGATCTTCAAAAGTGTATGTTGTAGGGTCTTCAGGAGAGCATAGGTCGTATGCTTTCTGATGTAGCT
The DNA here is from genome assembly GCA_948150575.1 of Tinea pellionella. Lineage (NCBI taxonomy): Eukaryota > Metazoa > Arthropoda > Insecta > Lepidoptera > Tineidae > Tinea > Tinea pellionella. The sequence goes on from OX411258.1 coordinate 7,082,751, forward strand.
CTGGGGGCAAGGTGGATAAAAGTGTGTACACTTTGACCTTACCGTCCGACTGATTGTTTAATTTTAGGTATACGTCTAACCTTTTTACAAAACATCTGAATGATTCAGTTAATTGGAACGGCTGAAACGCAACTTTTAACTGCATCGGTTCATGGCGGTTCTGTGGGGTGGGGTTGGAGGGTAATTCGTTTAAGACTTTTTGTATAATTATTTTGATTTCGGTGATCGTTTGTTCTGTGCAGTGTCTATTCTCCAATTCTTGTTCGAACTCTTCGTCAGGTACTAGTAGTTCGTACTCATCCTGTATTTTATTGTATTTTTCTTGAAACTGTTTTATAGATTGAAGATGTACTTTCGCCTCATGTAATTGTATCACATTTGTTGTCAGGTGTGTATGTAAACGCGTGATCTGACCTTTAACCGAGCTGCGTGCTTTTTTTAGTTTAGCAATGTCCATTATTATCCTCGTCGCCACTAATAAATAGTCGTATAGCTATTTATCTCATTGTATTTTGTGTAGGAGGTATTGTAATATGACAATGACAATTGTGATATCTGTCACATCATAATTTAATAATAAACAAATCTAGTATCTTAATAAGCTAAAAAATTTAAAATATATGAAATATAGCTATGTATTGGTGAAAAATGATTGTGACGTCATATAGCGTGCGTGGCCACGTTGGTTTTTGGGTTTAAATAACGCCTGTCGTCCCTTTTTGACTTTGATTTATGAAAACATGTGATTTTCACAAACCGTTATTGAAAGGGCAAAATATATATTTGATAGTATAACTTTACGAATTGAGTAATATTAATCACTTGCGTTTCGGAATCAGCTTGAAAGTATCTAGGGCATAGTGGAGACTGGTACTGCCTGCGGACTGCACTCGTCTTCATAGACCGCAATCAGACGGAGTGCGGAAACCGGAATTAAATTTAATACACATATCAAACTTAACTTCAGGAGATTCCCTATTAGTAGCAAATAATTTTTCCAGCCGGGACACGTACCACTTCGACAAAATCTTATATAACATTCCTCCATAAGTAGCAAAAACACACACGATAAATTATAAATCTGAGCTGACCTCACCTCTGTTAATGCTTCAGCTGACCCGACGGAATGAAGTGGAAAGGCCGTGCGATATTTGCTTTACGGATATTTCCTCGAACTATTTTGACGTTTTTATACAGGCTGATTTTTCAATATGGGTCAGCGAGAGGAAATTTTATAATCTTAAAAACTATAGTAGGTAGCGAAATCTATAAATTACTCTATATTTTTATGGCTTCAGTTAATGACGTCTTTATGTTTTCTTATACTTTTAAAATATTTTTAGCACGTCAAATGATCGCACTCCACCTAGACTAGAGGACGATCAATGAACGAAGGCGACTGTTGTCACAGAAAAGGTTCTGCAGACAGCATTCGCGTCCGCTATGCTGGCTTGATGAGATGTCTCTTCACACTACGCTCGAAGGATTCCATGTTATAGAAAGAAGGTTTTCTATATTTCTATTTTATGTAATTAGAAATTAGGTACAGGTATATAACATAACAAAGGCGAGGTAGGCTTAATATCTTTTAAATTACTTCCGCATCACATAGAAACTCCGCCTGCCTTTCACACTCCTTACGCACGATCGCCTGTCGCTTCTTCTATTTTCGAGGGGAAATGATCATGTTGTGACTGCCTTCTTTCTTTTTAATATCTAAAGGAGAATGCCCATTCGCCTAAGAAAAGTGGGCCCACATCTTAAAATAAATCTACTTCCTTATTACCAATAAAAATTCACCCGGGTTATTGAGTAATTAGATGTTTTCTGATGCAATATTTGAAGTCATTATTATTTTAAATACTTTAATATACAGGTGTCCCGTAAGTAGTGGTGTCAACGGTATTTTACAGATAGAGGGGTTCAATATCTACAATATAATTTGGTGATTTTTTTTTATACCTTCTGGTTTAAAAGTTATGACATTTTTAAAGAATTATCATTTTTTCCCCCGTTTTATCACAAAATAATGTTATAAAAATTTGTTTACAATTATTTTCACTGATATTTTTATTTAAGTGGGTTGAGAAAACACAAGGCCATCTAATTAAAATATTATTTGTAACCAATTAATAACCATGATTAAATAAAAAATTAAAATCTAAACAAGATTTAATTTATTAAATTTTAAGCAAAATATTTAAACGAAGCTGGTGTAAAAAAATTGTATGTAAGGTTACAGGACCATTATTTTAAAAATATCTACAATTCACACGGATTCTAAAAACCTATAATAATGATTACTATCATTTTAATTACAATGTTTTTTCGACATAAATACAACAAATGGGCGTCGATTTTTAATAATGCATTCCGATAATAGGACGGATTTTAAGAATTCTTACAGTCGGAAATTTGGACTTTTTCACGTCACTTTCATACTAACTGCTTGTAGTTCTAATCTTATTTTCATTTCGGTTCCTTAATTTGACTTTAGGGATGTTCAAAGAGGGGTAGGCAGACTGACACCTGTTTCCACTCATATACTCATACTTCATTCAGAGATTACGTAAATTAAGTACATTAGGCAGAGTGTAATCACATGCCGGACTACTATTAAAACAAAGATTATTAAGTAAATTATGGTGTTATATGGTGTTATATTATATGGTGTGTCCATGAATGGAAACAACTTCTACTACAGAGAAACTTGTGCAGTAGCAGTCGCCTCCACTATGCCGGCTTGAGGAGACGAGCATGTACCATCTTAGATTGACAGCGCACACTCCTCTCGTTATACCTGGCTACTTTTTCTAAAACTATTCCCGAAACGCGACAAGGTCACTTCACGGGTGTTACATTCGAAAGTGGCGGTACTACCCCAGGACGTCAGACTGGACAAATAACCATCATCGGTCTGCTGCTGTTAACTTTAAAGAAGCTGTTTATGAGACACGTAATAATTATGAATATGAACTACGCCAAAAATTGAATATCGTGTCCGAAAGAATTAAAAATAATCAAAGAGCCCGAGGAAATATCAGGAGAATCTTTATTAGAAGATGTCGGTTATGCATTAGAGTTAGAGGGAGACATTTTGAGCATTTACTTTAATAAATTATTTTCTTATCCGTATCTATTTACATTGGTTTTATTGGAATTCGCATAAGGTAATAATGAAATTTCTTCGACAAATAGTACTTTGTTGCTTGTTTAACTTTGAAAAATTACTTTAATTAAAATGATAGTGAACATTATTATACGTGTTTAGAGTCCGTGTGAATTGTAGATATTTTTAAAATAATGGTCCCGTAACCTTACATACAATTTTTTTACACCAGCTTCGTTTAAATATTTTGCTTAAAATTTAATAAATTAAATCTTGTTTAGATTTTATTTTTTTATTTAATCATGGTTATTAATTGGTTACAAATAATATTTTAATTAGATGGCCTTGTGTTTTCTCAACCCACTTAAATAAAAATATCAGTGAAAATAATTGTAAACAAATTTTTGTAACATTATTTTGTGATAAAACGGGGGAAAAAATGATAATTCTTTAAAAATGTCATAACTTTTAAACCAGAAGGTATAAAAAAAAATCACCAAATTATATTCTAGATATTGAATCCCTCTATCTGTAAAATACCGTTGACACCACTACTTACGGGACACCCTGTATAATTGATGATAACTGTTTTTTATGTAATTAAACATTGTTTATTGATTGGCAAATAATGAGTTGATATAATTAAAATGAAGTAATAAAAATAAGAAATTATTGTAGAATATTGTTTTGTTACCAAACTATTAGATATCAAGTGGGCCCAAAAATGGGTATTCTCCTTTACATTTATAAAGAATCCCTGAATTTTAAAAATTCTGTTCTCTCATTCTGAAAAGGCAATGGGACTATACCCCCTACAGCCATGTGTTCAGTATTATAATTTCTTCTTTTTATTATTTTAAATTATTTTGCGGCTTTAGCTTCAAGCCGTTTCGAGCAAATGTAATTTATTATAACTATGTGTTGCCAGCAAATAAATAATAATACCAACGTTATAATTATTTTCGGGTAAGTCGAAATTTTTCAATGTACATTACATTGAATAAAAAATAGGCTTCTACATATACTAGTTATTAAATTTGAACGATAAGAGATTGCGTGATAAGTTATAATTAGGAGTTTGTGCATTGCGCCACATTTGCCATCATATTAAAAGTTTTGTATGAATAATGACTTTTCGGCACTAAATTCGATATTTAAATTATAATTATAGCTAACTATTTATGTATATTTAATTGTGTTTACCTCTGTTATACCGGCTTTTTTTAATTGTTGCTCGGCATGTGACAACACTCCGCCTGTTGTAAAGCTAGAGTGCGGTTCATGAATGGAAACAACTGCTACTACAGAGAAACCTGTGCGGGCAGCAGTCGCCTCCACTATGCCGGCTGGAGGAGCATATACCATCTAGATTGACAATGCACACTCCGTTCGTTATACCTGGCTACTTTCAAACTATACCCAAAACGCGACAAGGTCGCTTCACGGGTGTTACATTCGAAAGTGGTGGTGTAGGACGGCAGACTGGACAAATAACCATCATCAGTCTGCCTACCACTCTTTAGTACCGGCTTGATGAGACGAGTGTGAACCGTACAGATAACAGGGCCTAACTAACCAGTGTAATTAACTAATCCTCTACCCAACCAGTCACCCCAAGTATAGAAGTAGTCACTATTATTGCGATGCAACGCGGGCGCAGACAAAGTATAAGTAAATATTATTAATTATATGAAATCAATACCCAGTTATTCATTTTCAATACCCAATTCTGATAGATTGGGAACGTTTTTTAGTCCTAAGTTTTCATTTTAATGTTTATTTTGGGTAAAAATAATCCAAAATGAAGTATGAAATTAAATACATAAATAAATGTCAGGTGTGAGATGTAAGTGAGCTTTTGTAGAAAAGCTCAACGTATCATGTTAAATTAATTCAGTTAAGTATAGTTAGAATGTGTCAAAAACAGGGTTGAAAGGACTTGAAAGCTTAATATAAAAGTTGTCAACTGTATGTTTAAGATTGACAAAACCTTTGCACCTGTGACTGAAATAAATTAAGTTCGAATTTACGAGTATTATATTAACGGTTTGGGGTAATGAGAGCTTTGAATTCAAAGAAAAAATAGGCGCCTTTTTGCTTTTCTTCCTTATTTAAGTCAAGCCTTAAGACCACGTTCGCAACAGGACTTTTACAACCAGCTACGAAAATGGTTTTTTGCTCGTAACAACCAACGTTTCGCTTTCTCTTAAATTTTTTCTTTAAATAATTTTTGGTAATATAAGTTTTTGGAGATGAAATGATAACGTCTTTTCTTTTACGAACAGTTTATCTACTCGAAGAGACCCAAGCGAAGGAAAACAATTCAACATCTATCTCCACAATCTCACCAAATTTAAAACGTTTAAGAAAAGATGATTACAAAGAAAACCCTTTTAATATTATAATAGAACAAACAAATCATGTTTTAAAACATAATTATAAAAACAAATTAGCATATAATTCATGATAAAAGCCCTAAATTACATGACAAGCTTTCGTATAGTCAGGTTTAACTTTACATTAACTTGATGTATTTGACGTAGTCATGCAAGCTATGTCACTCAAATAGAATGACCATCGGACGTGTTAACACACGGTTCTAAGCGCTGCCTTTAATTACGTCATTATTAAACTAGTTCACAATGTATTGATTAGGAATTCGAACCGTGGTTTAGTATGTTGTTTATATTGATAAATGATTTAGTAGTTTGTTTGCTCAAATACTCTTTAGAATTAGTGACCTATTTCAAGGTTGTATTTGGTTTATTATATTGATACTTTAAAACGTAGTTTCTGTTCTACTAGATATAATATATAAAATGAGTCAAGTTTTTAGTGGCCTACTGTTAGGGCCTATCACGGGATAGGCAAAGGAGACAAATTATCACCTACCATTATTTTATACCCATACCATAAATAATGTGTATTTAAAAAAATAAATTAAAGGAAATCAGCTCTAATATCTCTCCTACCGGGTTTAGCTAGGAAGCAGCTAGGCATAAAAGGAGTCGGAATAGCGGAGGTTTAGGTACTACAGTTTAATATCAGGTAGACTGGGGTCGGCATGCCAGATTATAATAAAAATATTATGTGGAATTGAAAGTGCGTGTTAATAAGAAAATCTATATAATTAGGTATAATTTATTTATACAAACCTTTATCACACCAGCACTCCTATGGCTTGAAAATAAATTGGAAACAGTGAAAAATTGCGTCAAGTCTTGGGGTCGCATCTGTAAAGGTATTTTTTTATTCCGACGTTTGCTCGTTTAAAAGGCGTTCAAGTAATCGCAAGGTTATAAATTTCGCCCGCCCCTGGAGTGGTATAAATTGGTCTTCGGCAGTTTACGCGAGGACTCGGCTTTATTCGTCAAAATAATAAATAAAATAAAAGAAATTACATTCTAATTTAATACATTTTGGTAGGTATAGAAAATTACATTATTTACAGTATTTATTTATTAATGCTTAGTGTAACGTGCACACAGGCGAACTTAATGCTTTTTAGCTTTAGTCTAGAACGGGGTCCTCAACTCATGTATTTTATGTTATGTTCTTGTACCTAATAAAGATTTTATTTATTAATTTATTAGCATTCTCTTCCAGTTAACCTCCGTGCTTATGACAGATGTGAGCGAAGAGAAGCAGGTTTTTAAACAACTAAAGTAATACGAGTACTTACAAACTTACAAGCAATATTTAGTATAAATTTATAATAACCTTTTTTGGAAAGTAAAAAAAATGTTTAAGGCACCTGTCGAATGGCAGTTTGTGATAAAATGAAGGTTCTATCGAGCGGAATCAAAAGATTAATACGCAATTGGTATTCTGGCCTTCGAACGAGAGATTAGACTCCTTTTTTACCGTAAAGTGCTTCGTCACAGCAGGACCACATATTTATTTTGATTTTTCTATGTTTATTTGTATAAAGTTAATAATAATCAATTTTCAAATATGCACAAAGTTCTCAACTACCCTAATGTTTAGTTTAATGATTAAACGAGAGACTGAGTCAGTTGAGGACGTATTCGGACGAATAATAAGCCTCGCGGTAACTCAGTCAATTTGGTGCTGTCGACCGAATGTTGTCTGTAGGGTTCACTATGGTAGCTCGTCATGTGACAACACTCCGCCTGATGTAAAGCTAGAGTGTGGTCCATGAATGGAAACAACTGCTACTAGGCACCAGTCACCTCCACTATGCCGGTTTGAAGAGACGGACATGAACTATCCAGACTGACAGTGTACACCCCTCTCGTTCTATCTGGCTACTTTCAAACTATTCCCGAAACGCGACAAGGTCACTTTACGGGTGTTACATTCGAAAGTGGTGGTACTGCCCCAGGAGGGCAGGCTGAATCATCAGTATACCATTCTTTAACACTGAGCGACCAAAGTACATATAACAAAGTTACATTGGTACCGGTCAGAATTAGCGAGGTTCCAACACGGGACTCATCGGTGAGTTCACGCGTCTTACCGCTAGACCACGGCCGCTCTTTTTTCTTTTTTAAGTTTACGATTTTTTCTATTTAGCATAGAGAAACTCTTCCGTGCCTATAAAATGACTTAACTTCTTTGTCTATCTCATCGACGATCGTTTTTTGCCACGGATTTAAGAAAACGAAGGGATGTTGTAATCTAAACTACTTTATACCGATCTATCGGAATTCTAACAATTCCTTTTGTATTACAAACCTTAAATATCTGCTAGGTTTGTTTGCGTTTGATTTGTTTTTCTTTTCGACCGATAAATCAATATTTTTTATTAGTTAGGATGACGTGATAGCTACGACAGCTAATGTTAAATTAGAACGCTCTTGTAAAGGAAGAATTGTGGCTGTTAGTCGTGCCCGCTATGCCGGCTTCGTAAAATGATTTCTTACCTCTTCGTACCTGCTTACAGAATCCCGAATTAGTGAATATGTATTTATTGTTGAAAGAGACTTTATTTAAATTTTTTAGTAATATTTGTAATATTTAAACATTTTTTTTACTGTAGCTCGGCAAATGACAACACTCCGCCTAATGTTAAGCTAGAGTGCGGTCCATGAACAGAAACAACTGCTACTACAGATACTATAGGCAGCAGTCGCATCCGCTATACCGGCTTGAGGAGACGTAAGCGCACCATCCAGTTTAATAGTGTATACTTCTCTCGTTACACCTGGCTACTGTGAAAACCCAAAACGTGACAAGACACTTCACGGGTGTTACATTCGAAAGCGGTGGTACTACCCCAGGACGGCAGACTGGGCTAATAACCATCATCAGTCTGCCTACTGATACACTGTTTGCTTTCTTATTTATCTAGATATATAACATATAAGTCTTCAATATAGCCCGTCATAAATAAAGAACGCCTTCTCCTTACAAACTGCGAAATGATTTGTATGAACTTCCGTATTTAAAGATAGCTAGCTACGCATCCCTCATCGGTTTCTATCATGTCGGTGGGCGGGCGTCACAGCTTATCATACGTATATTACGTCTTCATTCTCAAATAGGATCCTATTATATTTTTATGTTTTTTACTCTAACTCGGCATATGACAAACCTCCGCCTGATGTAAAGCTAGAGTGCGGTCCATGAACGGAAACAACTGCTGCTACTGAGAATTCTCTACGGGCGGTTGTCGCCTCCGTTATGCCGGCCTGAGAAGACGAGTATGCGCCATCTGGATTGTCAGTATATACTCCTCTCGCTATACCAGGCTACTTTCAAACTGCTCCCGAAACGCGACAAGGTCACTTCACGGGTATTACATTCGAAAGTGATGGTACTACCCCAGGACGGCAGACTGGGTTAATAACCACTGTTACTAGTCTGCCTACCACTCTTTAATGATTAGAGATATGTATTTTAAAGGTTTCCTAAAGTTTTGAGCGAACATGTTCTTATACGTTTTATGTTTTTTTTTCTATTATGGCATTATAACAATTTGCCAGTGTCAAAGTAAATATTTGTATCAAGTTAATAGCATCCGTCCCAGTCAAGTCAAAAATAGCTTTAGTAAAGTGGTAAAATCTTTACTAAAACTTCCTACTATATATAAATACGTATTTACCTTCGTTCCTATTATAAATATGTACAATACAATGCAATTGTCACGCCTTTTTCCCACAGGGATAGGCAGATACAATGGAACGCCACTTACCACGATCCTGACACAACACCCTCAATACGTACTTTGATAAATTGATAAATAGGTATTGTAGATGAAATTTTGTACTTAGGTATTGCAGCTAATATGATTTGGTCTGCGGGCAATTTAGTAAATGCAACCTAATCCTTAAAGCTCTGTTGAGATGATACCTAAACATAAGATAAATATTTGGAGCAGATCCAAGAGCTGTGCTTACTTCCACAGTGTGTAAAAAGACAGATAGTTTCTTCAGAACAGAAGACAGACAGTTTTTTCAGGATTTTCGTATCCCTTAATGACGTTGTGAGTTTTGTATGAAAATATTATCTAATTAAGACTGATGATGGTTATTAACTCATCAATATCATCCTGGGTACACACTATTCTCATAGTGGAGGCGACTTCTACATGTAGTAACTTTTTCAAGTTAAAATGAGTACAACAGGAACAAGACCTTTGAAAGGAAAGTTTCATTGATTTCAGTTTGGGCAATCGGTTTGGGAACGTACCGAAGTGAAGTTCGTAAATTGAAAAAGTTTGTAAATTTTCAAAATGTTCAGAGCGCCCTTGAAATGCTATTACAAATTCGTTTAACTTATTAATCCCTCGATGTATATAGGTTACAAATTATAATCTAATTATTAAGAAGAATACTGAATACTTTAATACATACTTGAAGCAAGAATAAATTAATTCTTTTTTTTTATTTACGGAGAAGAAGAGACGTGGGCCCGAATCTCCTATAAATGTCGGCCTACAGCTATAGAATTATAAAAAAACTGAACTGAAAAACGGAGAATACAGCCCGAGGCCACCTCCGCTCAAGCAGGAATCGAACCCACATTCTTTTTCTGTTTATCATAATTAATTTTCGAGATTTTTTTTCTTTTTGCCACAAATTAAAAATACCTTTTTTTATTATAACTGTGGCGGTTTCACTGTGTCAAAATTTGTCCTTTCGAACTTCCATTGTTTTTTTTGTAATATTGTGTGCGTATTTTGTTTTATATGCAATTTTCATCATAACTTAATAATTTACAATCCCTAATTAGTATATTAAAATCAAAAATTATGTTAAGTAACTTCATAATTTGTGAGCAAATCCTTATCGATCGTTAATTTTGTTAAAAGTTACTTCGCTTCGAACATTTATTCGATCCATTTATAATGTTTGAATCAGAAATTCGCCCGTGAAACCTCTAAAACTTTTAGTAAGTGTAAATATTAGCCTTAAAGGCCGTGGTCTAGCGGTGAGACGCGTGAACTCACGATCAATGAGACCCTTGTTCGAACCTCGCTAAAAGACCGGTACCAATGTAAGTTTGTTATATGTACTTTGGTCGCTCAGTGCCTATAGGCACTATTAAAGAGTGGTAGGCAGACTGATGATGGTAATCTGTCCAGTCTGCCGTTCTGGGGTAGTACCACCACTTTCGAATGTAACACCCGTGAAGTGACCTTGTCGCGTTTTGGAGAATAGTTTGAAAGTAGTCAGGTATAACGAGAGAAGTGGTACATACATCTGGATGGTATGGGCATGTGCCCGGACAGGTCACTCTGTAGTAGCAGTTGTTTCTATTCATGGACCGCACCAGGCGGAGTGTTGTCACAAGCCGAGCTACAATAAAAAAAATAGATACACAGGATGTGTAAAGAGGAAACTAGTAACTAGCGAACCAGAAATTGTATCAACCGATGCGGTCTAAATATTTTATTTTTATTTTTGAAGTCTTAATTTCTTTTTGCATATTTTTTTACATTTATTGGTTTAATATCAACTACGTAACATTACGGCATCATTATTTGTTTGAAAAGCATAAAACATCATCGAAATATTAAAAACAAGCAATGTAGATCGATCGATCGAGGGAGGTCATTTAGCCCGCATCTGATAGACGGCTGGTCGCGCTGCGTCTATATTTTTCTGCTGATTTTAATAAATTTAGGTTAAGTAGTTAGGGTGCAGTGCCTCTCAAATAAGCCGATGTGGTCTTTGAGAGGCACAAGATTTTTTCTATAGTAAAAATATAATGAATAAAAAATAATAATTAATGAATTTTGTTAACGATGTTTTTGTGACGTCGCGGCTTGATTTTCCATTAAAATCTTAAAAAGCTAATAATAAAATAAAATACCCTGCTATAACGTTTCAGTACTAGTAGTTTAACACGTGGGTAAAGGTATTATTACCTGTCTTTTTACACCCTGTATAGATTTTTTTTATAACACTTCATGTTAAGCTAAAGTCTTTGATTCAATTGATTGAATAATTTCCAAAAAGAATATTATCAATATTATTATTATTGTGAGATACTTAAAGAAGAATGCCCATTTTTGTGCCCAACTGGTACCTAATAGTTTGGTAACAAAACAAAATTCTAAAATAATATCTTATTTTTTTATTAATTCATTTTTATTATACCAATACATTATTTATCAATCAATAGACAATGTTTAATTACATAAAAAAACAGATATCATCAATTATAATTGAAGCATTTAAAATAATAATAACCTCAAATATTGCATCAGAAAACATTTAATTACTTAAAAACCCGGGTGAAAATTTTAAAACTGATTGGTAATGAGGAAGTAGATTAATTTATTACAAAATTTAAAAAAATTGTGTGCCCATTTTTCTCAGGCGAATGGGCATTTTTTCTAAAAATGTTAAACATAAATGACCTTATCAAACAAAGAAAAAACACATGTCATCATTTTCACCTTTTTCAAAACGTACAAAAGTAACTACAAATTGAATGAAAGTGTGCAAATTTTGGCTGAATGCCACATCACTCTCAATTTAGGTAGAACTACACTTTTAAACGATTCAACAATTATTTTCAGTGTTTAATTGCTCAATATTATATAATACTATACCTACAATAATATTGTACATTCGGTCGTGGTCTAGTCGTAGAGGACAGACCTCACTATCAATGAGACCCATACAAGTATACAAGCACTAGCTTAATACAGGCTTTAAAAAAAAAATCATATTTATCAGGGCGGGCGTGGTCTAGCGGTAAGACGCGTGAACTCACGATCGATGAGACCCGTGTTCGAACCTCGCTAATTCTGACCGGCACCAATGTAACTTTGTTATATATGTACTTTGGTCGCTCAGTGCCTATAGGCACTATTAAAGAGTGGTAGGCAGACTGATGGTGGTTATTTGTCCAGTCTGCCGTCCTGGGGTAGTACCACCACTTTCGAATGTAACACCCGTGAAGTGACTTTGTCGCGTTTTGGGAATAGTTTGAAAGTAGCCAGCTATAACGAGAGGAATGTGTACTGTCAATCTAAGGTGGTACATGCTCGTCTCCTTATTATCATCAAGCTATTAATACTATAGAGATAAATCAACCCATCTTTTACGATTCCTACACCTTTTTCACCTACTCCAATCCTTCGCATACATCTTCTAATATCCATTACGTGTTTTGATATTAGAGTATCAGGAGCTAAGCTCCATTAAGGGTCGGGTTATAAAATATGTATCTCTGAAATTTCTCAAATTATTCGTAAACATTAATACATTTTTTTACATTTTTTTTTAACCATTTATAAAAATTTTGCAATAAAGGTTTATTTTATTTTATTTTTTAAATTATTATTATAGGTGTCTGTCAGAATACATAGGAAATAAATACATACTAACCCATAACATGTAAATAAGAATAAATAAATGGTATAACGGTGTGTGCATTGTCACCCTAGATGGTCTCGGGCGTCCTCATGCCAAGATAGGGGATGCCTGAAAATTTATCTGTGGTAGCAGTTGTTTTGTTCGTGGGCCTTAGTATAGTTTTTAACATCAGGCGAAGTATTGCCATATGCCGAACCACAATAAAAAAGTCTCATTGCAAAGCTTTCGAAAATATTAAATTAATTAAGATAACTAAAATATTAATGCGCGAAAGTAGATGGCAGTGGCGTAAGAGACGCCTAGGAAAGCCTAGAAAAACAAAGGGATGTCGTAATAAAAGATACGAATATTACAAGTAAAAAAAAAACAAAAAACATAACAATAACATCCCGCATAACATAAAAGTTCGAGACGTGCCGCAAAGAGTTGGTTGTTTGGCCATGAAACTCGGCCAATTAGTGTCCGACTGTTGTTATTGTCTTGTCAAAGGTCTTTAAACAGTCGAAAACAAACTACATTATATTTAGATGTTTGGTACGCTTTTGCTCGTTTGAAGGTTAAGGTTTTTTTATCCCTTTCCTTAATTAGTTTAGTGGTTATTATTGCATAAAATTAGTGTTATTTTACGCATGTGAGTAATTGTGGAAAAATTAAAATTCACTCTATACGAGGCAACGGAAGCGTTTTTTTTTGTGTTTATTACACGCCGTGAAAACGCTCATATTGTGACGTGACCGCATGAATTGCCGCCAAATACTCCAAGAAAGCGTCAAATTCTAAAACACCATTGCAATTTGATGCAAAACATCAAGAATTTACTACTCTATAATGGCAGAATTGTCGTTGTTTTGACATTTGAGGCCATTTAACAAAAGAAGATGAAATAGAAGTACATTACATTTATATAACATAAACAAATGTGATGCTGAAAATTATAATGAGAGGCCGTGGTCTAGCGGTAGAGGACATATGTCACGATCAATGAGACCCGTGTTCAAACCTCGCTAAATTCCAATGTACTTAGGTCGTTCAGTGCCTTAGCTTAGCGCAGGTATTAAAAAAACCAAATACGTTATGTTTTACGTTTTGAAAGTGTTTTATGTTCACACTATAAATAATAGCTTGGATAATAAAGTGCGGTAACGTGGACTATATGCGGACTAATGATAGTGTTGCTCCCGGTTTACCGAACTGGGGTAATACCACCACTATCAAGTAATTAATTTCTCTTGCTAGCAGTTGTCTCCTTTCGAAGACCCCACTTAAGCTTAACACGCTAAGTGTGGTCAGATCTCGTAAATAAATATTTTAGAATTAGTACATTTGTCTAAAGTAAAAAAATTAAAATAATTTTAATAAGAATTTTAAAAATTAAAAGATCTATAAATCAAACAAACATTATCTTAACCAATAAAAACACTGACAGGCAAATAAACCGTCACATTTTTAAGCCATACATTTGAAGTCTCCATAAAGTCTGGCGACCTTAGAGATGCTATCAGATAGTTCCCCCGGACTGCACTGTATACCAAACAATAGTTGAATTGCACGATATTGGACTTTTGCCAGATGAAAACTATCTTTTATTAATAACTTCCTCTTATATGAAATGCGTCGACCTTGAGATTATAAGGTAGGAAAAATATAAGAGAGAAAGTTAACGACCGTCTTGTTAACATAATATTTATTTATTTATATGTATGCGTTCTTTTATTTAGGCCATCAGGGGCCACGAACCTCAACAATAGTAATGGGGACTGGAGCCCCCTTCAAGCGGTTCTCTAGTCATCAGTGCTCATGGATCTCCACTAAGCTTACCATCAAGCCAGCCGAGAACACATGTCGTGTGATCATAAAAAAATGTTTGTCAAATTCACTAATTATACAAATACATTATTCGAAGCTTAAAGTAGGAAAAGTCAGACATCTTTCAATATTACTAGTTATGCGATAAAACTATATATAGGATGAATTTTTCAAGTGGGCTTTCATGGCCAAATCCTAAACTATAAGAGATATCGAAAAATGCTGAAAGGAGTCTCAATGCCGATTTTGATGAAAACCAAAACTGCATTATTAGATTTTTGATAAATCCATTTTCCCGGCCAGGAATCGAACCTGTTGATTTTGAAAAAAAAATAAACACTCTGTATTATTGCACCATCCGATAGTGTTCCTGATAAGGATCAAATTCTGGGAAGTAATGATATACGGAAAACCAAAGAAAAGTGTTGATTTTAACAAATTGTCTCTTATTTCCATATATTTATACATTACCGGTACATTAACAACATTTATTATTTATGATGATTGAAAATCATCATATTGATTTAAAATCTCGCGCTCTTCGAGGTTAAATAAAAGGAAAGTATTGATTTTTAGCAAAATAATGTTTTTTTTAACATTAAGTAATTACAAAATTCATATGTAAGATTATTCAAATACTGCTACAAGACTTAATAGGAAATACCCACTATCATAGACTTATGACCAAAGGTTAAAGTAATTCCTAACTTTTATTTCAATGATTAGTGGGTCCGAGCTGCCTCCCACGATATCCAAAAGTAGGTTTGACCAAACTAGGGGAAACATTATAATAAAATACGAAGAATTTTTCATTTCAATTCAAGTTCATTATTCAACCATTTTCATTGTGAAGACGATCTTTTTAAAGTCCGCTTTATGATGGAACACTGTAATTAGTTTTATTGTTAGAAAATTACAGGAATCTGCTACGGTTTTTTTAAATAATTTTTTTAAAATAATTGCTTAGTGTAAAACTGCAACTATAAAATTCTAAATACGCATATCCTATAAAAAATAATCTTATTAAAATATATATTAATAAATGTTCGATTTCATTATTCACCTTATTCACCTTAACGTACAAAGGAATTGTAATCAAAAAGACATTGTAACCATTAACTAAGAATTTCGATTCTAGAAACTTCCGAAATATAGTTCAGTACTAGCACGCTAGAGAATAAGAAATTATGTTATCAGAAATTCTGTAAATCTCAAAAGTGCTATAAATCATCTAAGACTCCTGGGATTTCCGTCATAAAGAAAAGGTGTTTGAAAAATTGATAGGAGTTACGGACATTTTGGGCGGTTGTATAAGATATTTTTATTATCCTATTATTAAAGCTTGAAATGCGAAAGTTATATTTTTTAAGCAAGCGCTTTAAGAGTGGTAGGCAGTCTGATGATGGTTATTAGCCCCGTCTGCCTTATTAGCGAGATGAGTGTGCACTGTCAATCTAGATGGTACATGCTCGTCTCTTCAAGCCGGCATAGTGGAGGCGACTGCTACCCGCACAGGTTTCTCTGTAGTAGTAGTTGTTTCCATTCATGGACCGCACTCTAGCTTTACATCAGGGGGTGTTGTCACACGCCAAGCTACAATAAAAAAAAGCAAATGTGTCAGAGTTATTCATATATGTATTATTATTTACTTATTGACACTCATTTATACCTAATATTATTGAATAATGATGAAAATTGAGACTGTCCATGCGATTCTCTGTGTTACCTGATGTGTGTGCTTTGCTCTTATAGACCGTAATCTAGTTAAAGATATCAGATCAAAATCTATAATACTATAAAAATCAACACTTTCATTTGGTTTTACGCGTAACATTACTTCCTAGAATTTAATCCTTAATGTACAGTGTGTGTTTTTCTTCTCAAAATCATTAAATCGATTTCTGGTTATGAAAATTATTTTTTTCAAATCCAATGTCGCAATTTTAGTTTTCATCAAATCGGTCTTGAGCCTCCTTTGAGTATTTTTCGTTATCTCTTATAGTTTTGAATTTGGCCATCCAATGTCTAAAACAAGGATAGATTTATTGTTAAAATAACTAAAAAAAAACATATTTAGAGTAAGTAGCGTTAACATTTAACAATGCATGAATGTGTTTATCATGTTTATAAAAAAGTGCTTATCTCAGGAAATAATATCCCGATTTTAAAAATGATTTTTGCATTAGATTGCTCGTTTATTGAGGTAGGATTTTTAAATTAACTTGAGTTAAACCACTCGACACAGCTGTTTTATCCCCATAAAAGGTTCCTTAGGGATGCAACGGGCACGTATAATAATAATTTTACGAATACGAAGTTCCGGGAAACAGCTGAATAATGAACATAAAAGTTTTAAAATGTATTATGTGTATACGAGTTTAAAACACGTACTCGTCCATTTTACTAATTGGACGAGTACGAGAGATGTTTGAAGGTTTCCCACATCAAAGTAACTTTGTAACTGCACAAGGATTTTTTCTCCACAAAAAAAAAACCGTTGAAAGTCTCACTTTTCTACTGCCTGCTGTTTTAGATTATTATAAAAGTTTACGGAAGAAACTTGCCATTGAGGCGTCTCGTCATAAGCGCGTCACGATTCTCAGCTCAGTAATGCAGTAATTTGTGTGTAATTTTTCTTTTAGTCCTAACCCTATAATAGGTATCTATTTTTTTTTTCTATTTTTTTTAAATATATTTTATTTATTTAAAACCAACACTAACCTAGGTCGCAGAGCCCCGATACATAGAATGTGCGATACATACAACACCCATTTCATGGATGTTGACTTATTCAGCAATTCACGCGCAGCCTTCAAAACAAAAATATGGAAGGCAGTAATCCTCAACGCCAGCACATAATAATCATCGCCTCTGGTTATGCCTCGGGGGCCGCCGCACAATGTTTAATTGAATGACCAAACTGCATCCTAGTAATGTGGTAACAATTGTCTGAATGTTCGTGAAAGTGCACAATAATTGTACATAGTGGGAAATTTATTTGGTGGCGGGTAAATCTATTGTATTTTATGTTTTAACTCTTCTTTATTTCTGCTTCCGCCTGTCGCTGTATTTTCTCCGAAATAAATATACTGGAAACGCGATTAGATTACTTCACGGTTACACTTTAACTAGCTGACCCGGCAAACTTCGTACCGCCTCAGAATCAATAAATAAAAAAGCATTTCTGAATGACTTTTAAATTTAATTGATTTCTAAACGGCGGGACGAACATCAAATGTTTGACATTCAAAACCAAATTAGTTTCTAAGGGAAAGCGAAATTGTTTTTACTATATTCCAAGCATTTTTTTCATATTTACTCACCTTTAAAACCTTCCCTAGACTTCCACAAATAATTCAAAACCAAAATTACCCAAATCAGTCCAGCCGTTCTCGAGTTTTAGCGAGACTAACGATCAGCAATTGATTTTTATTATATAGAGATTATTATTTAATCTAAATACTTAATAAACGTCAAAAATCCGTAATAAAAGCCTTTTTGTTAGATGAAAAATTTTACATTAAAAAATATGAAAATTGCATTTTCTCTCCCAGCCAAACTCGGGACCACAAAACCTTTATAACTTTTTACCCATGGAGCCGACGTTATTGCGTATTCAGAAATCTGGGTCAGATGCGCATTTATTATGGTAACATAACATAAAATACATGACTTTTTTTGGATGTTTGATAAAATTATATATACATACGATAATCATTATAATATGATTAATAAAGATAAAAATTGAACAAAAAAAATTTGTATATGCCATAAAATTGCAATGTAAAAAATTAAAAATATATATAACATAGCTATTTATATTACTATATAGAATATAGCTAAGATAGCTCTTTCTTTCTTTATACTTTCTTTTTTTATTATTTGCTCTTTTTTTACTATCTTTTTTAATATGTTATAAGTTTTTTTTATACTAACAATGACTTTTTTATTTTCAATCTTATTTTTTATTTTAGTAGTTGCGTCAAAATAAATAAAATCCAGTTGTAAGAGTCCGACCGTCATTTCATCTTTCAGATCTCAATCTAATAAAAAACCATAACCACAGTAAAAAGGGATTTTATGTGATATCAAACAAATTGTGTAAAAGTTAACCCTACCGTCCCTCAGGATCGTCTATAAAATTGATTTTATGTAATCTCTATTGAATTTCACCGTCAGAAAAAGGCGTTAATAAAAGTAACTTTTATTTTTTGCTCAATAATCTCAGCAAATACTAACACGATTTAAAAAAAATATTTTGTATTATATAGTTCGTTTAGTAAGTTCCCTATTGTTGACCATACCATTGCTCCAACCTGGACAGCACGTAAACACTAAAAAAAATATTATTTCACATTTCGCTTAATATATTTCATGATTTTGCAAATATATATAATGAGGTAAAAGATAATTTTATTCGATGTGTTTTTGCTGAAAAAAACTGCATCAAAAATTTATTTAGTACTCATTTCACCATTTTTTTACTCATATTTATAAGACATAATTCAGAAAGAGAAAAAACCAAGCTAAACTTTATATCATGTAGTTTATATATATATTTTTAGACTCGGTTATTGTAGTTATAGTTAACGAGTAAAAAATTTTCGAAAAATATGCTAGAAACAGTAAGTGCCTTAAGGAAGGATTTTTTAACATGGGTGAAACCACACGACACAGCTGTTTTATCTCCATAAAATATTATGTAGAAAAATAGACTAGTACAGTACTTTTTATATTTACATGAAAATATTCTTCGCTTAAATTTAGAATATCTAATAGATTAAATATTTTTAAAAAATCATACAATAATTCTTTAATCTTCGGTTAATTTTTAGGTTTATTTTATTATTTATAAATCTTAAGTGTTTACCATTGTTGTCATTAATGCAAACGTTACGCACACGTCACGCATGCACGAAGCTGTAGGCAATTGATTCTAATCTTAATAAATGAAGGCAATTAATTTTATATAAGCTAAACAATTTAATGAAAGAACACGTGATCTAACACTTAATAAGAAATGACAGCTTTGTTAAAAAAATACAAAAATACAGATTTCAAAATGTATTATTATAATGGGTCTTAGAGAACGAAAATAGCTTTTTTCGTTCGGGTACAAAGGACGCGTTTCTAATTCATGATTCATTCAATAGTACATTTTATTTCAATTATGTTTTTGGGGAGGCAAAGCTCTTTGTATGAAAGTTTCATATTTCCATTTCAGATTAAGGTATTTACTTTGTTGGAAAGAATATTAATATATATCGAATTAACAATTGAATTTTTTTGAGTGTGCGATGAAGAATGTAGGTACTAGTCTAACAAAGAATCGAATTGAAGATGGAAGCTTATTACAATACAATACAATTGTCACCCCAAAAATTATTAATCGCGACATTTTTTTTTATTTGTTACTTGCTTTAGATCTTAGTAATCAGGGAAAAATAAATAGAGAGTGGTAGGCAGACTGATGATGTTATTAGTCCAGTCTGCTGTCCTGGGGTAGTACCACCACTTTCGAGTGTAACACCCGTGATGTGACCTTGTCGCGTTTCGGGTTTGAAAGTTTGAAACGTTTGAAACAGTTTGAAAGTAGCCAGGTAACGAGAAAGATAACGAGAGAAGTGTGCACTGTCAATCTAGATGGTACATGCTCGTCTCCTCAAGCTGGCATAGTGGAGGCAACTGCTGCCCGCACAGGTTTCTCTGTACTAGCAGTTGTTTCTATTCATGGACCGCACTCTAGCTTTACATCAGGCGGAGTGTTGTCACATGCCGAGCTACAATTAAAAATTTAAAAAAAATAACGTGACAAAACATTTAAAAATTTTAATGCCTATATTTCTAATTCTATATTGTTAGTGCGACTGATGTCAAGTTTTTATTATTATTTTTATAATTATAAAATACATAGTTTTCTGTTATTTCCTTGCCTATTTACGTCTAATAAAGTACGTTATTTTACCAAGTATGCCATGGTTAAGATGCTGAAATGTAATTTAACGTAACCTACCTATACATACTCATATGCGCTAACAACAGAAGGCAATCAGAGAACAAAGCGAATAAATACTTTCACAAAATTCATTAGTGTTTAGTGAAGCTGTCATCGTGATAAATGAGTGTGGAGTTCCCACGGGATATCACGTCCGGGAACGACAGGTAACTGACAGTGGTGATATACAGAGGAAATTAAACTGCATTCCAATTTTGTTGCTGTAAAGATTTTATAGCTCAGATTTATTGTTTAAACTATTGATTAAGGATTAGACTATTAGAGTGTATCTTTTAGTCGGGGACAATTTGATAGAAACAATTACATATATTATATCAACGTATATATTGCAAGACCTTTTTTTCTGTTCACTTTTCGTCCAATATTTTTTTTTACAAGTTAGATAATTTTTAATATAATATAATTATAATATTTAGGCGTAATGTTAAGTAGTTAACTCTATTTCATTTTAAGCTTGATTGTAGTCCACATTTTATGATGTCTGTTAAAGGACAATGCCCATTTTTGGTTCCACTGGATATCTAATAACAATATTTTTAAAATAATAAATTTAAAACAATAACAATACACATATAAAAACACACGTAAAAAAAGAAAAATAAAATCAACAAATCGACAAATCAAGCGATAGCGATCACCAGAAAAGAAACTATAATAACCAATCAGAATGTGCCTTTAAACGTCTATCAAACTGTACATCTGAGAACGTTTCTTTAAGAGGTCAAACATCTGTTACATTGAAGATAATATAGACTTGTTCGCAACAGATGTCTTTGAAGATGAAATGTCCGCTTCTTTGTTATTGCTTAACATTTCCTAGATATTTGCATTTGCATCATACTTACATACATACAATATTATGAAAAGGAAAATGCCCATTCTGATGAGAGGAATGGACCCACAATGGGCAAAGTCTTCAAAAACTAACCCATGTTAAATCGAAAACCATTTCGAGATATCACTTTAATTAGATGTATTTTTTGTTTCACGTCTGGAAAAATTTTAAAATCGCAGAGATATTTGAAAAACTGTAATGACCTTCTTCGATCTTCTTCGGAGAATTTGACAAGTTAGAATACAAAGTACCAACCTAACAGTTTTGAAGATTATTTTGTTGTCTATGGTTGTCGCCTCACAAGTTTGTCAAATATCTTTTGTTTGAATTTTCTAATAATAACAGTGTTTCATACGAATAACTATTGTAATTTTTAAAACAAAACACGATGATCTACATGATAAACACGATGTTTTAATAAACAGGAACTAAAGGAGTTTTTTAATTTTTTCATTAATTTTAAAAATTGATAAAAAAAGAACAAAGCAATTATAAGTTTTCCAAAAACACGTGTCGACTAAATTAATCTATATTATCTAAAAAATATGTAAAAAAGATAGCTGTCACCAGATACACCTCCCCAATTATTACAATTATTTTTCGAGATCAGTTTTTAATTCTTTTTTTCTCTTTATTGTAGCTTGGCATATGATAACATTCCACCTGATGTAAAGTTACAGTGTTAGGTATCAAGTGGGCCCAGAAGTGGGCATTCTCCTTTGCAAATAAATAATGCATTGCAAAATAGTCCCTAGCGGTACGTAAAACTGCATAAAATAGATACAAATAGTTGAAAATAAAACGAGTGCAAACCGTTGATACGTCGCTTGGGGGCTATAAATTTAACCGTCACTGGCAACGTGCGAGGAGTTTCTGAAATTGCCATTTTATTCAATTTTTCATGTCTTAATCTCGGATGCAAAAGTTTATTTTTTATTAACCTTTAACATACTTTATGCTTTGTTAGTTAGGATGAGTGCCCTGGATCTGTTTCGGAATCGTTAACCCGGTATAGCGGCGGTTACTGTTGTCTGAAGAAAAGCCTATGTGGTAGCAGTTGTTTCCGTTCATAGACCGCACTCTAGCTGAACATCAGTTTTCAGTAGTGTTTGGTGGTAAGCACAGTGGAGGTCCATGAGCGCCGACGACTGGAGGACCGCGGTACACGATGGCCAAGTCGCCGTCACTATGCCGGCCCAAGAAGGTGCTTTTTATATTATATATTTTTTTATAAATTGCCAAACAGCCCTAGGTGGAAACGAGTAGAAAAGTAAAGTTTACTGTCCTTTCCTTCCTATTCCATACCATCATAATCTCACACCGCCACACCGGCGGTATAGCCTAGTACGTAGCATTACGGTATGGAGCATGACCTGCTGGAAGAGTTTCCGTAATTCCATAGTTCTATATTAGCAGGTCGCGTTAGGGCATTATTAGGGCCTGGTATTAGTGTGCGATCCATGAGCTGAGACAATTGTTACCACAAAGACGTCTTCAGTACTAGCCTTCGCTATGCCGCCCGGCTTGATGAGGCACTGTCCAGGTTAAAGCTGGACTAGATTAACTCACCATCATGTTTTAAAAGGGTGAAATAAATTAATGAAATGGCAGTCTCTTATTAACGTCGAGTCGCGCCTGAAAAAACATGATATAAATATTAAAGCATGAGAAGATAACAAACAGAGCCTAATCTGAATTACAAAATAAACTGATTTTAACATAAACATTGCGTGTCACTTTTATGTTAGACCGTTTACTTTTTGTTTGGTAATAACACTTTATTATTTTGACAACACTCCGCCTGATGTAAATTTTGAAAATTAGTTTAGTTATTAGTAATTTGTAAATTATCTGCCGTCCTGGGTCCACCACCACTTTCGAATGTAACACCCCTGAAGTGACCTTGTTGCATTTCGGTAATAGTTTGAAAGTAGCTAGGTATAGCGAGAGGAGTGTGTACTGTCAATCTGAATGGTACACGCTCGTCTCTTCAAGCCGGCATAGTGGAGGCGACTGTTGCCCGTAGGGATTTCTTTGTAGTAGCAGTTGTTTCCAGTAATGGACCGAACTCTAGCTTTACATCAGGGGGGGGGTTGACACAAGCTAGTGTGCGGTCCATGAACGGTAACAACTGCTACTACAGATAAATTTCTACGGGCAGCAGCCGCCTTTGCTATACCGGCTTAAAGAGACGTATCGTCCACATTCCTCACGTTATACATGGCTACTTCCACACTGATCCGAAACGCGACATGGTCACATTAAATTTTTTTTTTTAATTCAAATTAGGCGCAATGTGATTATTATAAGTTGTTTTTGCGTGTTTAGGAGCTGTCAGGGTCGAAGCAATCGCATGCTCAAGGGCTTTGGAAGATGTACGCCCTTAATTCCACCCAATGAATTTAAAAGTTATAAACTTTACAAACAGTGTCAATTTATGAAATGAAAATTATGAAACAAAAACATAAAATACACAATTAAAAGAGATTTAACTTTCATAACAAAAAATGTAAAAATTTCCGCCGAACTTTTCTCGTACAAAATGGATGACAACTATATTATAAAGTCTTACGAACTTTCTTAATGAATTCAGTTCGAGTAAGTTTCTGAATATTTTATAACGGACCAAATAATTCCAGTTTACATTAGCGATTACAAATTTAATTATACTTTTTTTTAGTTCTAAAACATAATAATTCAATTATAATGGAAATTGAATAGAAAAAAAAAAAGTTATACAAATTGGTATGCGAGAAACTTTGGGTTGACTAGACTTGAAATAATCTCAACACGGCCACGTAAGGCGCCATTGACGGAGTAGTTTAGTGGTCGAAGTATCCACGCGCATAGCGGAAGGCTTTAGTTCAAATCCCAACACACACATTTCTGTTGAATTTTTATTATAATATAATAACAAAATATTCAAAAAATTCTTAAAAAATAACCGGTAATAATAATAATGTGATATAAGTAACTCAATGTTACAACAATAATTGTCACGCATACAAATGGGTTCCATGTACGAGTATTTGGACCTCATAGATGTGCGAAATCCGACCCCAGACTGCGATACAAGACAATTAGGGTCCGCAACATCGAGTTACAAATTTATATCACATTACCTTAAGACCTTTAGTTAATTACTAATGTTTTGTAACCCTAATTTGGCTTGATTTCGACCTTACACGTAGAAACACTCTTTCTTACCGTAAATTGTGTTCACCTATTTATATATACATAAAGAACAATACTTATTTTTATAGGAAATAATAACGAGGGACTTCTTACTATATTTTATTGTAACGTAAACACCGTAACCTAGCTACACACAGACATCAGAAAGACAGCTAATGTAAAATTACTTTTTCTAATGCCTGGTTCTTTCCGGCCATTATCAATACTTCCCCTTAATTTTACATTTAAGATTATACAATACTTCCCCTTAATTTTAAACTTAAGAATATACAAAAACAATAATATACAAAAATATTAATAATACTAATCTATGAAACCCATAACACAAATTCATCATAAATAAATAATTGGTGGTCGACCGTCTTCTGTCTGTTATGAATGTCTATAGTCTATGGCTCAACATCTTTGCCTCGTCGACTGTAATCTATGCCAGTCAATGAGACTTGTCAAAATCTTGTATTAGAGGTCGGTTGAGAAAACATCGAATAAACTAAAATCCGGAAGCATCTGTTTTATTTCAACACGAACCCACCAAAATATGGTGTCAGAAGTTGGTCGCATCACAATGAAGATGCAAGGAAGCGGAATTTTGCCAATGAAGATGGACGGCGATTTAGCGTTCAATTGGAACAGGTGGCGTCAATCTTTTCAGTTATATATGAGGGCTAGCGGGCTCGATGATGAAAAAACTGAGCAGAAAGTCGCGTTGTTGCTTCATTATATTGGACAACAATGTGTTGATATATTCAATTCCAAAAATTTAGATGAAAATAAAATAACATATGAAGAAACATTACAGGTATTTCAAAAATTTTTCGTGCCTAAAAGAAATCTTACTTATCAGTCGCATAAATTCTTCACATATAGACAAGAAGAAGATCAGTCGATGGAAGATTATATTACAGTATTAAAGAATTTAGCTCTGACATGTGATTTTGGAGAAATCCAGGACAGATTAATTAAGGACATCTTTATCTGTAATATGCATCAAAAATATCATCATATTAGAGAAAAATTGCTAATGGAAACTGATTTAAAACTAGAAACAGCAATAGATATTACAAAAAATTGTCTGCTGTCATATAAGCAAGCCACATCGTTACAAGAAGCTTCCGGAAGTCAGTCATCAATCATGTTCAACAAAGTCTCAAGTCACAGAAACAACTCAAATAGATATAGAAGCAGAGAGAGGTCACAGTCAAGACAACCACATAGGTCTAATTCACAGTCAAGTCGCACAAATTGTGGTCGGTGTGGACAAATTCATAGAAATTCTTGTCCTGCAAAAGGTGTCACGTGCCATAAGTGCAAAGGAAGAAACCATTATATGTCAATGTGTAATTCAAAAAGTGTAAAACAAGTCAGCGTGGATGAAAATGTGAGTACAAGTGATGAACTTTCTCGACAAGTCGAAAACTTATTTGTAGGTCATGTCTTAAGTAATAGTAATAATTCAAATAATGATTGGACAATAATAATTAATATGAATAATGTAAATGTAAAATGTGTATTAGATACGGGTAGTGATGCAAATATGTCTATAAATGTTTTCAATAGTCTTAACCTACAATATTTAACAAATTGTAATTACAAAGTAACGTCTTATAGTGGAAATAATGTCCCAGTCTTAGGAGTATGTAATATTAAATGTGTCTTACTTCATAATCATAATAAATTGTCTTGTGATATGAAGTATATTATAGTCAATATTAATTCTCCGACAATAATTGGTCGTGAAACATGCACAGCCCTAGGTCTTGTTAAACGTATCTATTCTATACAGTCAGATAGTAATAATTAAAAATCGTCTCCTTAAGCCGGCATAGTGGAGGTGACTGCTGCCTGCACAAGTCTTTTCGTAGTAGCAGTTGTTTCCATTCGTGGACCGCACTCTAGCTTTACATCAGACGGAGTGTTGTCACATGCCATGCCATTAATAATTAATAAAAAGTCAAAATTCTACTATGATAGAAAGTCGAAGTCCTTACCTGAGCTAAAAATAGGGCAAGAGGTAATGTATAAAAAGTCACCACAAAGTAATTGGTCTTTGGGTAAAGTCACAAAACAATGTAAAGAGCCGAGGTCATATTTGATTGAGTCGCCAGAAGGTCAAGTCTACAGGAGAAATCGTCAACACATAAATATATGTGCAAGTCCAGGTAAATATTTTAATCCTTATATTACCCCTACAGTGTCCTCCACCTCTGAGCTAACACCACCTCAAACATACAGTCTACATGAGTCTAATATGTCTAATAATAATGATAGTCATAAATATTATACTAGGAGTGGTAGAGAAATCAAAATGCCATCAAAGTATGATGTTTATTGTAAATATTAAGTTTTCTTATTTGTCAATAAATACTTGAAATAATAATTACATTTAATTTATGTTTAATGTCATAGGTCAGTTAGTTTACTCATTATAGTAAATTGTCACATAGATTTTGTTAAATGTAATTGTAATTTATATGTCAATATATTAAGTTAGTCTAATATTTTAAGAAAAAATTATTATTTAAGTTGATGTTGAGTAGTCATAATTTCAGGTCTGAAAAATATTATATAGAATATTTTTGTTTTCTTTATTGTCATGTCATATGTCTTAAGTTTCAATTTTTATATTGTTTAAATATTTTATTTTTTTTATTTTTTTAAAAAAAAGGAACATGTTATGAATGTCTATAGTCTATGGCTCAACATCTTTGCCTCGTCGACTGTAATCTATGCCAGTCAATGAGACTTGTCAAAATCTTGTATTAGAGGTCGGTTGAGAAAACATCGAATAAACTAAAATCCGGAAGCATCTGTTTTATTTCAACACGAACCCACCAAAATACTGTCCAGGTCTCTGGCATAATCTGCGTCAGAATAACCAGACATAAATTTTGTACCTTTATACTTTATAATTAAATCTTTAGTGTTCTTCAAGTGCTTTATAATTCTTTTAATAGCATTAACATGCAGTTTAGTGTAATTATTAATAAATCTGCTAATATTTATTATAAACAATATAAATAACGCCACCTTATCATTGATCTCACGTTGCCGCTTATCAGCATCAATTAATTGTAAAGCTTCATTATACGCACGAGGTTCATACACCTCGGTTATGTTAGCTTGATGTCGTTCAGGTTTTCTTATTGAACGTCTTGACCTTAGATTGTATCGATTATGATTCATCT
Source organism: Tinea pellionella (assembly GCA_948150575.1). Classification (NCBI taxonomy): domain Eukaryota; kingdom Metazoa; phylum Arthropoda; class Insecta; order Lepidoptera; family Tineidae; genus Tinea; species Tinea pellionella. Next base: position 7,110,691 of record OX411258.1, read on the forward strand.
CTCCTATCACTTCGCTAACGTCATCAACTTCTACAACATCTTCATCTCTATTTTCCATCTCTCTTAGCTCTTCACCAATGTCATCTCCGTATTGTTCTACAACATTGTTAGCTCTATTCACTCTATTTACATTTATCGTTTCCTCTGATTGTCCTTCAACACTATCAATATTTAACATGTCATTATTTGTTTCACTCTCGTCTTTGTCATTTTCAATTTCTAAGAGTATTCTGTTTTGTCGTAATTTCGATCCTGCAACATCAAATTCGTTGAAAACTACGTCTCTAGAGACAGTTAGTTTCCGAGTGCTCGTGTCAAACATTCTGTAGTTCTGAGAGTTTCCTTGCATACCAACAAAAATCATTTTATCGCTTTTCTTACCCCATTTTGTTCTTCTCTGTCGGGGCACACACACAAAGCCTACAGATCCGAAAGTTCTGATAAAGTTTAGATCAGGTTTATAGCCCGCCCACTGTTCAAACGGAGAAATACCTGGAACCTGACTCGATGTCACCCTGTTCATTAAATACACCGCAGTATTTACTGCTTCAGCCCAAAGATAGAGAGGAAGATCTCGTGCATAAAGCATCGACCTCGCTCGCTCTACTATTGTCCTCATTTCAGCTCTACCGTTCTGTTCCGGATTACAAGGGTTACATTCATGTTGAATCCCTTTCTTATTCAAAAAATCTTTAAAATCTTGACTAACGTACTCACCGCCGTTATCCGTGACCAAAGTTTCGACACTGTGTCCAAACTTATTTTGAACCATGTTGTTATACTGTATGAAACAATCTAAAGTATCTGACTTGTGTTTAATAAAGTATACGTAAATAAAACTCGAAAAAGCATCTCTAAAAATTACAAAATACTTCGCTCCTGACACTGACTTACATGACATCGGACCACAGACTTCACTATAAACTAGACTCGCAATTGATAAGTTGTTTCCTTTTGAATTATTAAAAGGATATCGCGACTGTTCTCCTAACAAACATGCTTCACATAAAAAATTGTTTGTATTAATCATTCCAATATCAATGTTAATTAACTTATTATTAGCCATTTTTACAATTTCATGTACGTTTAAGTGCCCAAGTCGCTCGTGCCATACTTTCAGTTCACAGGCAGATGATTTATTGACTGAATTACATTCTAATCTCTCTTCACGACTAAAAAAGTCTTTTCTGTACGTCATGTGGGCAGATGCTCCGCTGACCTTGCCGTCATCCACGCAGAAAGTAGATGGTTTCATTCTCCCCATATTAGCGCCATTATTCCTCTTTGGGGCTTGACAATCTCTGGCAAAGTGTCCCCTCTTGTTACAGTTATAGCAGATAAATCTGTGTTCGTCAGACTTTGCTGGTTCTTGATATTTGTTCTTGTTCTTGGCTCTGTTGGGTCGGTACTTTTGACCGTTTCTGTTGGTGTATAAGGCAATTTCTTCTTCCTCGTACCTGCTCAAACTTATTTCTTCGTCGATCAGTCGTTCAGTAAGAGTGATTATATTTTGTTTTTCTGGTGCTAGTGAGAGCCATGCTTGACGGAAATTCCGGTATTTCAACGGTAATGTTGAAATTATTTTTGTTATCACGGCTTTTTCACTTAATCCCTCTCCACTTTCGCGTAGCTGCTTGGCCATACTCTCAACCTTTGCTATGTGTTGTGCAATGCTATCTGTGCCTGTCATCTTATAACTATAAAATTTCTCCTGGACTAGTAGGGTATTTAGCTGAGATTTTTGTTCATAAATACTTTCCAGTTTTCTCATGACTTCCGCCGCAGTTTCGCAGGTCTCAATAAGTGCAATTTCTTTGTAGTCTAAGGCCTGAGTTATGATGAACATTGCCATAGCATCATTTTTCACCCATTCGTCATCGCTTTCGAGTTGGTCATTTTTTTCAAGATATGTTGCCAAACCTTTCGCTTTCAAGGCACACTTAACTTGGAACTTCCATTGCCGAAAATTTTCCCTGTTTCCATCGAAACGTTCAATCATAAATTTTTCCATTTTTACTTTGCTTACTTCTTTTTTGCTGCTCCTCTCGTATTGCTTTTACTTTATTTCCCTTTTTTCTGGGCCCATAACCTATAGGAAATAATAACGAGGGACTTCTTACTATGTTTTATTGTAACGTAAACACCGTAACCTAGCTACACACAGACATCAGAAAGACAGCTAATGTAAAATTACTTTTTCTAATGCCTGGTTCTTTCCGGCCATTATCAATAATTTTTGGGCTCACTTCATATCTAATAGAAATAATTTGTTAACAATACAATAATTTAGAGTAATATCTTATTTTTTCATTAATTTATTTGAATATCGTATTTTTACACTGTTTACCAAACGATGTTCGATAAAAAAATTGTGGGCACATTTTTCTTAGGCGAATGACCATGCTCCTTTGTACGAATACAACTATACGAATGCTCACATTGAAATGAACTGGTCAGTCTTAAGGACCCATCTATCTGAGATTGGTATAAACTTATAATTAAAAATTATATTTAATATTCTCGTTTATTTGGTACAAAACCTTATTTATTAAAGTACACACTAGAATGTAGGCTAATCTGTTTACAATGCAGGTAATTTGGAGAGCACTTTAGTTGGGAGTTAATCTGCGAACAATTCGCGGATCGTTCATCATCGTTAGATGCCAGCTGAGTCATACCCACGGTGTATAGTCCGATTAGAACTACTAAACAAAAAATATACCTATATATTATCGTACTTTACAGTAAATTAAAACAATATACATCCTGTTTTAGAAAGAGTCAATCGGCTAGCTTCAGGTCCGTTGTCTTTGTCTCTGTCGTACGTTCGTATGAGGAACAAAAACAACGCTATACGAATTCCCGATCATTAATCTCTTTCTAAAACTCGATGTACGGTCGGGTACTGTATTAATTTATATTACAAATTAATACGCCTGAAGTCGACCTTACAGGGATAGTGCACACTCATCTCATGAAACCGGTATAGAGGAGGCGACTGCTGCCTACAGATATTTTCTATTATTTAACTGTTGTCTCCGGATCGCACTTAACATCAGGCATCAGGGGGTCTTTGTCTGACAACTAAAAAAAGTATCACAGTCACTCCAGAAAAAAAAAATTAATTATTTTGTTCACTTTTATTTATGTTACAATTATTATAATAATATGTTGAAATAAGTTTTGTAATATAGTTAAAATTCTTTATTATGTTCAATTGAAATAAGCGGACTACACCGCGTCAATTATATGATTAAAACTTTCGTATCTCAGATCATTACCCACATCGATCTATAATATTTTCAATAAACTTTAAAACAATGTTGTTATTTTAGCTAATTGTTTCAGAAGAAGAACGCTAAGGCTTACTATCCATTGGGGCGTATTTTTGATATAGAGGTTACTCATTGGGTTGACGCGCGAGAAACAAACCCACGTCCTCCACTATGTGATGCACCAGTATTTTGACCACTAAGCTGCGCTTTACGTAACCGTGTTGAAATACATCTTTTTTTTTTACTGTAGCTCGGCATATGACAACACTCCGCCTGATGTAAAGCTAGAGTGCGGTCCATGAACGGAAACAACTGCTACTATAGAGGTATCTCTACTCTCTATTTTAACTCTACTTTAATAGTGCCTATAGGCACTGAGCGAGAATTTAGCGACTCACCGATCGTGAGTTCACGCGTCTTACCGCTAGACCACGGCCACTCTTAAAAATATCAAAATAAACCATATCAAAACTTTGCAAAAAGAAAACTGTTGATAATAAAATTTATTCCTTCTGCCGTGTAATACCACAATTTTCAAGTGTAACATCCGTAAAGCGAACTACCCTTTTTGCATTAGGGAGCCCGTTTATTAAGAAGGGTTTTGGGATTTTTCTTTGTTCCCTAGGGATGAAATAGAAACGGGACGGGACACTGAATGCTAATTGTATACTAATTGTACGTAATCTTCTCTCTCTACGAGGAGATATAGTTTTTTTTTATTTGCTCGACAATGACAACACTCCGCTTGTTGTAAAGCTAGTGAGCGGTCTGTGAACGGAAACAACTGCAAAGAGAAATTTCTACAGGCAGCAGTCGCCTTCGCTATGCCGGTTTAAGGAGATGAATGTGCACCATCCAGATTGATAGTGCACACTCCTCTCGTTAATCTTTTGTTTCTACAGTTTTATTTTGTACTAGCTGACCCGGCAAACTTCGGCGGTACCTTAGAGTTTGATTTCTTAACGACTTCTAAATTTAATTGATTTCTAAACGACGGGACGTACATCAAATGTTTGACATTCAAAACCAAAGAAATAGTTTCTAAGGGAAAGCGTTTTTACTATATTCCAAGCATTTTTTGATATTTACTCACCTTTTAAACTTTCCCTGGACTTGCACAAATAATTCAAAACCAAAATTAGCCAATTCAGTCCAGCCGTTTTAGAGTTTTAGCGAGACAAACGAACTGCAATTTATTTATATATATATATACAGATTATTGTGTTTTGTTTAGACACCGCCATGATTGAAAACGTTTGAACGTAACTCGTAGATTGTAGATTCCTCGTGGGCTCCTTTTCTGCAACTGAGCAGAGTGGTAGGCAGACTGATGATGGTTAACTGTCCAGCCTGCCGTCCTGGGGTAGTACCACCACTTTCGAATGTAACACCCGTGAAGTGACTTTGTCGTGTTTCGGGAATAGTTTGAAAGTAGCCAGGTATAACGAGAAGATTGTCAATCTAAGATGGTGCATGCTCGCCTCCTCAAGCCGGCATAGTGGAGGCGACTGCTACCCGCACAGGTTTCTCTGTAGTAGCAGTTGTTTCCATTCATGGACCGTACTCTAGCTTTACATCAGGCGGAGTGTTGTCACATGCCGAGCTACAATAAAAAAAAAAGCTGTGATCGCTCGTTGTGCGTAAGGTGGTCCGCATCACTGCAGCACCCCAGTCCCCATATCTCTCAGGAAGGCCAGGAGACTTCACGTTTCTGCACATCTCCTGTAGCCGTGTTGCAACGTAACTTATAACTTACGAATAAACGTACACGAATATTAAAAAAAAAATTACCAAAATATATATTTGTTTTTACACAAATAAATAATCATTAGTAAAACAGCAGCCGTTGCGATGACGAAGCAATATAAATGCTCATTCATCATATTTTCATCTGAAAGCGTGACGTCATCTATTTTCGATATTTTTATTGGTTACCTACTAAGTAATTTTTGTATCTAATATTTCTAGAAAAACTCATACAAGTTCAATTTAAGGAGGCATGTTTTTCCGTAGTTCAGTGATTACGAACGCGGGTAGTACCACCATGATTCGCGTTCCGGGATCAACTTGAAAGTAACCGGGTAAAACGGTGTGTTTTTTTATTGTTTTTATTTTACTGTAGCTCGGCATATGACAACACTCCGTCTGATGTAAAGCTAGTGTGCGGTGCAGTAGGAGTTCTGCAGAATCTTTAAACTTTAAAGTTTCCTCGAGTCGGCATAGTGGAAGTCTGCAGACATTTGACAGTTGCTTCTACACAGTACAGGTGTAGTGTGGTCACATGATCTTACTAGGCCTTGCAAAAAAGATTAACAAGTTAATTTTGAATTTAAAATTACAAGACCACTACGATATACCATAAAAAACTACGCGTTCAGTTTTGAACAAATCATTTTCTTCAACTAATATTCAATGACGCATCCTACCTACCCCAAAAAGTAATAAATATGCCTACATATACATTATTATCATTATTGAATTTTATCCGACAATTCTGTCTCCGGAAAATCATTTACGGAAGACAAAAGTTACAGGCAACTTTGAGCTTTATTATTGAGACAATAGTTGTTGTTATCGTGTATTAAGATGTTCTAGGGTCTCTCGGACAGTATACGTTGAGACATCTTGTAACAAATTACATCTGACGTCACTCTGTCATCGTTGTTACTCTCAAATGAGGGAAATAATAATATTGTTTACGAACAATAACATGTTTTTATACCATGTAAATAACTACTGTCTTTTTTGTAATATATTTTTGTAATATACACTACTGTGTATTTAATATTATGTCTTATTATGTATCGCGTTTCGGGAGCAGTTTGAAAGTAGCCAGGTAGTAGGAAGCGAGGGGAGTGTGCACTGTCAATCTAGATAGTGTATAGTTGTATACTAGTCTCCTCAGACCGGCATAGCGGAGGCAACTGCTACTCGTAGAGATTTCTCTCTAATAGTAGTTGTTTCTGTTCATGAACCGTACCGAGTTTTGTCTTATATAATCCTGTAAGAACATATTTTTTTGTACTAAAAATCGACTAAGATATAAATTGATAAAAAAAGTGGTAGGCAGACCGACGATAATTATTAGTACCATCACATACAAGGAGTCTATACTGTGAACCAGGACTACGTACTGATAAGCAAGCTGGCATAGCTGAGGCGATATTGTAGGTTAAATAAAAAAACAGTCGAAATATTATACAAAAAATCAATTCAATAAATATGCCACATGAAAAAATAATTTAGGGCGTTGAATGTTGTGAAGAATCGTAGGTCCTTCATCTCTCGACGTGTGTCAATATTGGTCAATAAATAAAGTCCCCTTTAACTATGTAATATATCATGTTTTCTATTGACCTCAGGATCCATATTTGGTTTGGAAAAATGCCTTATTTTATATTACGGAGGGATACATCGATTTTTTTGAAGTCTGACGCGTAATATTTTTTTAATAAGTTTTGACGAGTGTTTTTTATGACTCTTAAAATAATGAACATAGTTTTTTTTTTCATAATACAGTCAACAACTCAATCGTAAAAAAAAAGTAGGTATGACAAAAATATATTCACGGTTTCATAGCCTTATTATACAATTCCGTAACATTCTAATTTGAAGACTATAATAACAATGAAATGAAACCGTGCATTGAAATTAGCTCTCATAAAACTGCTTTGTATATTACGAAAAATATCTCGTTGGTAAAGATGTGCTCATAGTTTGTGTTAAACAATTAACAATGCTACGTCTCCACCTGCGTTAATGTTAATGGCTACGCGATAATTAGCGCATTAAAATTACAACAATAAAACGTTGAGGTTAATAAAATAACGCGTTAAAGTCTTGATCACATTAACTTAATGGACTAATTAACGCTCAGATGGAGCCGTAGTATAAGGTAATTACTTCAAAGGGAGGTATGCAAACTAATGATGACCAGCGTGGTACCACCACTTTCAAGTGTAACACCAGTGAAGTGACCTAGTCACGTAGTTAAGCTGATTAAGGAAGGAGTCAGCCGGCGGAAAGGGTCTGTCAACGGTACACGCTCGTCTCATCAAGCCAGCATAGCGGAGAGGACTGCTACGAACAGATTTCTTTGTAGCACTGCACTCTACCTTAACATCAGTGCAATGACATACATAATTAGGAAAAATGAGTACTTGAAACCAACCAAAAATCAATTTATAAACAGTGTCGTAGTTAGCAAGCTTGGCGGGGCGGTACTCATGGTGGTTCAACCTCAACAACTAGCAGCTACAGCTAAAGACAAAAAAAACACTCATCAAGGTCTCGGTGTCACCCCTAGACCCGGGGCAGTAATCGTGGTCATCACAAGAACTAAAAAAATTGGATTAGTTGTTTGAAATAAATACTTTTTACGGTCGTTGTCATCCCCAAACAGCAAACAGCCCCCAACAGCCCCTCAGCACGCCACTGATTATGTACATTTATTAGCTTTAAAGAAAGATCGCTTATCGAATAACCTTGGAACCAACACTTCATAGTATTTTTATCGATTTAGGTGATAAACTAGTGCAATTATTAAAACGAAAGCAATTAAATTTTAAGACTTAATTTTTAATTTTAATTTAAATAAACGCAAATGTAATATTGCGTCGTTCGTGAAATTGTTAGTTTATAAAATTAATAATAAAAGTTTGAGAAACTTAGTGATTAAAAAAGTGATAGTTCAGAAGATTCATATAATTGGCAATCAAAAGAAAATTAATTTAAAAAAGCGCTCTCAATTATATTTGTTCTCGTTCGATAGAATAAAATAAAAGCGTCTTTTAAAAAAGTAAAATGGCGTTCGCAGCGGCTCGTATGATCTTGAAAGACAAAAGAAGAAAGGCTTCAAAAGAAGACTTCAGAGATCCGAGAAATCGGAGCAAGGTAAATTTTATGATAAATTAAAAATATAAATACAACATATTATATAAAATAATACACTGTACTACAAAAATAATAGGTATATCTTCAATCGCAACTATATCAGTAAATACATTAACATAAATTTGCGAAATTACTTTATTTTTGTGGTTCAGTGTACTCAAGTACAAAAGTAAACTATTTTAATATTATTAAAAGCAATATTAGCAGTCAATAAAATTAAATTATGCCAAAAATATTCAGTGCAACAAATTCAATAAAGTTTTCTTCATAATATTGTCATTTACAATAAATAGAGATTATAGTCGCATCTAGAATATACTGCTCAACAATATCTAGGGATATTTTATATTATTCAAAATATATCTATTACTTTTTATACTAACCCGACTGATGACCGCACTCCGAATAGTACAGAATGCGGTCCCTAGGCGGAGACTCAACTGCTGACCGCACTCCCATGACGAGGTAAAGTAAAAAATGAAATTTCATCCTAATTTAATAATTTAGAAAATAATAAACCCCACTCGGCTGCGATCAAAAGACAACTAAATAATAAACGCAGAATTTTATATACTTAGGTACCACATTTATTTTATCCCTAAATATTGTTGAATAGTGTAATAATAGTTAAACGAACAGAATAATATGATAGGTTTGAGGAAATTGCTCGTTAGTGTACGTTGAAAGCGGGAGGAACGCGTTGGAACAAAGCCACATTTTTTAATATGTAGATTTTTCATTAGAATAGACTTTTGCTTTATGAATTATTTCGGTGAAAGTTTTACTTTGAGATACGACTTTATAAGAGTTTCAGCTTAAGTTTTTAATTAGATATTTATTGAAATCGCACGTTTTGGCATTCACAGTTACAAAGTGCCTTAAATACACATAAATGTATCTATTTACAATATTATAGTAAAATACAATGTAATAATTACTGTACTGACCCCTTAACCCTGTGCCTATACGAATACGTTTTTAAAATCTTGATTAAAACCGTGGTATAGCGGTAGAAGTCACGACCGATAGGACCCGTATTCACTTCTCGCTAATTTCTGATTTGTACCAATCTTATTATGCTATATGCACTTCGGTCACTCAATGCATAGCTTTAATTAAAAAAAAATATACATTAGTCACCCTTCTACACGCTTCACTACGATCACGTATCCACTTTCGAGTGTATCAACCGTGAAATGACCCTGACACCTTCGGGAACAGTTCGGAAGTAGCCAGGTATAACGAGAGGAGTATGCTCTATTAATCTGGATGGTGCATGTTCGTCTTCTCAAACCGGCCATAGTGGAGGCCATTGCTGCCTGTAGAAATTTATATATAGTTTTGTCCACTAATGAATTAACATACTCTCAGAATTAAATTTGCAATTTCACACATACAAGTTACACATGGAAAAATATTCCTTACTCCACTGTGTTACAGATCTGAATCACATAACAAGAATCTGCTAGTTTCTTTTAAGGTTCACAACTCATTATGTGTGATCGTTAAGGCGGTTGGAACTACGTATTCGTTATAAAACATTAATAGTACAGTTTATAAAATATTCATCTGAGCTCACAGTTGTCACAGGGCGCTCCTTTACTTTCAGCAAATTTCTGAAGTAAGGGCTCATATTTATTGAAGTAAATGTATATTTAGATATGAAATACTATTACCCCGATATCTTGACGATCATCCATTACGTAAGGTATTGTTGAATTCATACATATTCATAGTGAATCAGGGATTTGAAAGGATTTCTAACTTTGTAAATGTTATTTTGGCTATTGTGCGTGAGGAAGCAAAACTATTGGGTATTTTCCGAGTACGCTAAAACATTTACCTAAATAAATATAATTATGTCAGTATTTATGTATCCAGGTTTTAGAAAAGATGCCCCGATAACTGAGGTGAAGCTGAGGTGAATGGTGAAAGGTGGACCCTACTACTATTAGTTGAGTCTTTTTTTTTTTAAATACAGGCAGATAGCGAATTGCCCGCAGACCATTTAATATTTTTTAAATAATTATGGCACCATTATTTGTTTAAAAATAAACACAAAACGTCATCGAAATACCAATAACAAGAAATGTAAACACAAGGATTGATATATGTTTAGTTTCTAGATATCATTCAACTAATATCAACTTAGAGATGGGCGCGCGTCAATGTTATTATTTTTATATTATTGTGGTTTGATTTTTCATGTGAATCTTAAAGAAATATTAATAAAATAATGACGCAATAACATTTTAGTGTTATTAGTGTAACAGGTGGTTAAATGCTGTCTACCTTTTCACCCCTTGTAGAGATAGAGTTTTAGCCCTGGCATGTAGAGACCTTTTGCGAATAGCAGTCACTTCCGTCATACCAGCCCGATTACAATTATTTATCGATTTTATTATTTATACTGTTTAATTGTATTAACCATTATTTATCTTGAGTCTAGTGTATTTTATCGGATATGCATTGTAACATGGTGTCGCCGGAAACGGATGTGCGGCCTGAAGCGTAGGAAATTGATCGGACATCGGATCCTCATGCTTGTATGAAATATGTTTATACGTGCAACTTGGCTTATGTCTTCTCTCTGTACCGTTCTGGAGTAGTACCATCACTTTCAAATAAGAGGAATTATCAGTTAATGAACGATGCGCGTTCATCTCCTCAAAGGGACATAGCGGAGGGGACTGCTGTCAGCAGAATCAAATGTTCTCTGAGGTAGCAGTTTAGTTAAACTAGTATCAGTCGAAGTGTGGTCACTTGTTGAGCTACTGTAAGAAAAATAGTAACTATGACTTTTATAAAAAAGTGTTAAACTAGTACAAAAGTTTAATGGAGAACATGTCGGTTCTCTGGAAAAAAAAATATGTGGAAAATCGGACAATCTCGAGCGTGATAGCACACGGAATCGATGCCGCAGAGAACTTTCGCGGTACTACTTTTTTCTTTTACGAAACTGTGACGTAACATAACACAAGCAAAGTAAATTTTCCTCGAGTAAATTCTCTTTCGTCACTCGAGTTTGACTCGAGTCAATGTCCTATGCGAACTATCAAAAATTTTTCAGAATAAAATAATATTATAATAGAGTATGTATATAACAATATTAATGTTTCAAGTAAAACTATTTTTGCATGAGTGGTAGGCAGACTGATGATGGTTTTAGCCCAGTTTGCCGTCCTAGGGTAGAACCACTATTTTCAAGTGTAACACCCGTGAAGTGATCTTGTCGCGTTGACTCAGTTTAGAAGTAGTAACAAGAGGAGTGTGAACTCTCAATCTGATGTTGCTCAATCGTCTTCTTAAGCCGGCATAGCAAAGGCGACTGCAGTCTGCAGAAATTTTTCTGTGGTAGCAATTGTTTTATTAGGCCTACAATAAAATATAAATAATAAAAATAAAAAAAGAAATAACATTTTTAGGTTTAAATAAACGTAAAATGACACGCTACATTTTAGGGACAACTAAGTTATAATATTATTTAGCAATAATTGAACTCGAGTCAGATTTTTTTATCTCGAGTAAGTGACTCGAGATACTTTTACGCAGCAAAACAAAGCGATAAAGGCATAGGCTAACATCCATTCTTGTTACGAACTTTCCCTAATTTATCGTTAAGGCAGATTTTCTCTAACAAATGTTATTGTTTATTATAGCACTTATATTAAATTGGCCTGTTATTTGTTATAGGGAAAAACGTATTTTAAATTAAATATATATTTTTGGCCTTTATTTTACATTTGTGTAAAATTTATTACTAAGCGGTCGTGAAGGCCGGCTCGGAAACAGATCAAAATTTTTTTTAAAGATAAATATTTTCTCTGACCGTAATCTTCCGCACAATAGAGGTAGTAAAAAAAAGATTAAAATTTTAATCAAATTAAAACATTTTATGCGGCTTTAATTTATTTTAATACGGTGGACGTTTCGAAAGACTTCTTAGTTATTTTTATCGTAGCTCGGCATAAGACAACACTTCGCCTGATGTTAAGCTACAGTGCCGTCTATGAACGAAAGCTATCGCTACTACAGATGCGCTACTACAGAAGAAGAACTTTCTGCAGACAGCAACCTATGTCGGCTTGAGTGCCGGCAACACCATCCGGGTTGAGAGCAGCGAGATTGAGGGTTGTCTGTCCTAGTTGTGATTTTTTAATTATATAAAATATGCTCAAGTAAAATCTAAAAGAGAATTTCTACAAAGTTATGTTATTTTACCTAAAAGTCTAGACATTTATTTGTCGTTAGAAAACTAATCTAAGAAATGTAGTTTTATTCGATTTCGCTGTGAAGGCTCAGACATACATTTGTGAACGAGAAACGATCTCTACGGAAAATGCAATAATTTTGTTGTGGTTTTTAAACTTAAAGAACATTTGTTTTTTGCTGCAGAGTTTTATCGTTTTAAAAGAATATCTATCTTATATTATATGTATCTTCAAATTTCTTTAGTATTAAAGTATCTCTTTGCAGAGGCAAATTACACAGATCTTGCTTTACATCCATTTATTTTTAACACATAAACAATTACGAACATTACAAGATATTTACTATTAAATTAGGTTAAATTACTAAATAAATTAGCATTTTTTAATTAATTTATTTATTTATTGTATAATGCGGCTATAATTCGAAGGCGTGACAATTGTATTGTAATTCGAATAAATATAATTTGTATTCTAAGATTTAGTAGAATTTGTTGCACTGAAAATATTTTTATTATTATTCTAGTTACAGAAGATAACAAACGCAAATTTTAAGTATATAAAATAAGTATAATATATGAAATAACGCGTTCCAATCCAAAATATAATGCTAACCTTCTCTATATTTTATAATCAAAAGGATCCAGATAAATATTTGATTTATAAACACATTGTTATAGGATAAAGGAATTTCTTGTTTTTTAGCGGAAAGTAGGATAAATTATTACGGATACGTGTTTAGTGTATTTTATTTAGGTAAATAATGTTTTGGGTATTTCTGTTTTGAGTTAGAATCTTTTTCATGACAAAAAAGTACCAATTGCATTTTGGTGAAAGAAAAAAAAAAAGACTGATTCACCTTAGTAGATTTGGTAATAGATCACTTCTAAGCGTATTATTTTACGCTTGTGGTACGTTTGTTTGCTGCTTCAATGTTTGTAACCTAACATTATAGATAGGCGTATAACAAAATATGAATGTGGGAAGTAAATATGTAAGTATGTGAGATAATATTACGTATGTGAGAATAATATAGTAAATATAATAAAGAACGTTAAGCTTGACCCGATCTTCCTTTACTGAGATCGATATAGGTAACCTTTTCACACGTTTTTGTAGCCGTATTGGGAGAAGAAAAATGTGTTTAATAAAAAATCTTGTACGTGTGGATTTGACATTTACTTTAGTGTGAAAAATTACGCCATAGAATAGGAATATAGTTTTTTTCTTCTTCATACTACCCACTGACAAATTACTCTTTTTATTACAATCACTCTATACTCTAACAATCTAACAAAAAAACTAATTCAATGTTGTTTCTGACGCTGAATAATCTATCCTAATCTATTTCTATCTATCCGAGTATATTAATAATAATAACAAAATTTATAATTTTTTTAGAAAGAAATCGATTATGGTAGATTAAATATAGCGTAAGTCAGTGTCGCTGGATGTCTTGGCAAATGCTTTAAATGTTCAGTTTCTTATTGTAAAAACTGTATCTATTAAATATATTTTCTAAAGAATTTAAAAGGCCAAAATATTTTTTAAAAGAGCAAAAAAAAGCAGTCTCGCATTTTCGGTTGTGTTGCCATCAACAGGAAAACTGCAAGAATATCGGATAGAATAATTTTTGAATGTACTTAGCACGCGATACTAGTCCGACATTTTTCATAGTTTTCTTATGGGTGGAAATGCTACCTTATCTGACTACAATAAAAGTCACAATAAATTTGCTTCAAAACTTTGCATTATTTTATTGTTCTATGTGTTACCCGACCAATAAGAATATACTGCACGATCTGTTGTCCTCCTTTCTTTTTATTATACGACAAATATTCTCTAAAACACGACGGGTTATAACTTACCGCGGAATTAAAAAAAAACCTTAAATTTACCTAAATGCCCCATTATTATTAAAAGAATTGAGCGGCCGTGGTCTCGCGGCCGAGGACGGACCTCACGACGTGAATCGACGAAATCCGTGTTCAAACCTCGCTAAATTCTGATCAGTACCAATGCAACCTGTATGTACTGTTATTTGATCACTCGGTACCTGTGATACATACAAGTATTAAAAGTAAAAAAGCAAGTACAGGCATTAAAAAGCGACGAATCAGCGACGTTTGTTTTGTTAAAAATAACAACTGAGACTTACGACAATTCAGTCTCCCCCGATTACGATTGCAAAATAATCCTCTTTTTTTTTTTAATTTAGTTATTAAAATGTTATATTTTAGCCGTTGGTGTCAAAGTAACCCACTCTACCCTATTTATTTATATTAATATACTCCAATTAATAAAGGTGTTACTGAAAAATTTCCAATGAATTTTGCTTTCTACTTTAAAAGCGTGTTTCCAAAGATATTTGTTGTATAATAAAATTGGATGATTCTTGCCTCGGCACTTCTGCACTAACAATCTATCTATCTATACTTAGTCAATACGACTGTTTTCACTGTGCCTTCTATTTTACACCTTCTTCAGCATGTATATTGGCTGTGTTTTTTAAATACGGTCGTGTTTACATCGCCTAATAGTTGACAAATAAAATTGTATTAACACACTCTGATGTTATTTCGAGTGAGGTCTATTAGCGAAGAAATTTTATTACAGGTGGTTACACTTGAATAGGTGTATTAAATTATAAAGTTCTTTCTTTATTTTATTTTTTTATTTAAAATTTCTTCAATATTCGGGTTTCAACTACAATTATGATTTAAGAGTATGTAAAATTTTGTTGATATTAAACAATAAAAATAATTTAAAAAGACTATAAGACGATGTAAACTAAGTGAACCGTCAAAAACAAAAATCAAAATGGCATTCTTTTTGGTCGTGTAAAGCCTTTTGTATGTGTGAGTGTATAGGAACATACAATTTTCTCTTTCAGGCTCGGAGTGCCAGCACAAGTAGCTTTAGGAGTGTTAGTCAGGTAATGATCGTTCGCAACCGCTTACTATCAAGCCTCTTACATCTTTTGTCACTTTTTAAATTAGTCGGATTCTATTCTTAATGACCAATCGTTAAAAGCTTTTTTTACATAATAATAAGGCACTATAGTTCTTACAAACACATTTTGAGAAGTCATTAAGGAAATAATCCGATAACCATGTTTTGTAGTTACGTTATTAGAACGCAGTAGTATAAATCGCTTCAAATGAACACAGTAAGTACAACACCATACACAATCATTTTATTGACAATTCATTATGAACACTAATAGGTAGGTTACGTTGTAAAATAATAGTATAATACTTTGAAGACCGTTATAGGTATAAGGAAAAAGAAAAACAAAGAAAAATCCGATGTAGCTTGAAGGCAAGGTAAAAAATCATGTCGGCGACTGTATTCGTTTAAATAAACCTATTTAAATATAATATTAAGGTAGAAACTCACATTTGAGAGGTCCAAAACCACGCGGCGCGGCCTGCCAAATATTGTTTCAATATAAATATGACCGTGACCGCACTTGAGGGGCGAAAAAGCGGCGCGGCGCAGTCGATTGTTTTCCGGAGTATATATATAGCCGCTGTCAAGTGCGGTTTCCGCTTAAAGGGACCAAAGATCGTGTGTATAAACGTCGCGTCGCGAAATCGTATGTAATTAAGAAAATTTAGTAATAGGTAACTTTTTAGGTACATGACAGTAGTGTAAAATAGAGAGTTCTGGATCACTTGCCCTATTCTTTCGGGCTGCGTGATCCAGAAGCTCTCCATTTTACTCCGCTACTTCAAATCATTTAAGCTTGTAACAGTTATTAAAATTGATTTACACCAAACGTTATTGGTAAACCGTTACCTGTTACAGCAGTTATTAGAAATGATTTGCAAACTGCTACCTGATATCATTACGTGTTAATATCATCATTTAGTCTGTAGCTGCAGTTCCTTACTTAAGTTGAAATGTAAAAAAAACAATAGGTATCTATTGAACAAAATCTTTATTTTTGAACCACATATTTAGTAAAAATACATTTTTTAAGGCACATACATCAGTATGGTGAATACAACTATAGACATGGTTATAATAATTTACATTTAATTCGCTTAGTTTAGGACATCCCAAGAGTTCTATGTTATAAACATTTGTATTAGGATTTATTAATTCTTTTAACCACAAAACTTTTTCATCACCTTTTACATAAATGTTTTTGTTTTGTAAGTGAGAAATTATGTATCTTTTAAAATCATTATATGGAATGTTTCCTGCATCCCAAAATATTTTCATATTCCTTTTAATCCAATCAACTTGTTTTTTCTCTTTAATAGTCAACTGACTATAATGAAAGGGTGGCTTTATAAGAATAGTCTGTATCTTTTTATTACATAAAATGGCAATCTCCTTTGGTACAAATTTGTTATCTTCTAACTTGAATCCTTGTAAGTCAACAAACGCATTCATGATACTTTTTTTACGATATTGCTTAGAGGTTTGTATTCAACAATTCTATCATTAATAATTAGACAATATGCTGCAGTGTTGTGCGGAATTTCTTCAGAGGTTTCTATTTCTATTCTGACATCAACAGGTCCCACTTTAACGTTTTCGTTTTGTCGAGAACAGTCAATAACAAAGAGTGGAGCCTTATTTTTAAAGTTATTCAAATCAAGCAATGGCTCTGTAGCAAATCCATAATACAACTGACGGAATTTAGCATACATGTCATATAATATATTAAACTTATTTTGATCAAAATTTAAATTAAGGGAATCATATGGATAATACTGAGAGTTTAGAAACAGTTTTATGTTTGTTACTTTACAATGATCGAATAACGACGAATCATTTTTTGATGAGTTTTTTCTGTTCGTTTGTAGACCAACTATTACATAACGAGGCTTTTCCATTTGAGATGCTGTCTTCACCGACCATAAATGCTTTGTAGTTCTCGGTAGCAGTGGGTATTCATATAAATCCCAATTTCTGAATGCCATTTGAATAGTGTAATCTTTTTCAAGTAGTTTAAGTAAACCGATTTTTTCTTGATCACTAACTTTGATATGAGGAACGCGCCATTGAATCCTTTCAATTTTTGTTATGATATTATGGTTATCATCACTAATGGTAAGAGAATTCATAGATGTGTTACTTCTGTTCAATATAAGTTCATGCTTACAATTAATGATAATTTTATTATAATCTTCAGCAAACCCCAAAATTCTTTTCAAAGGTATCAACACGCTAAAGTAACCTTCCTTATTTTTGAATCCATCTATATTCCAGCCCCAGATTTCTGCCAATTTATTTTCGCCTTGGTTTAATGAAATAAACGATTTCATGGTTGTCGTAATCCCAACATTTTTTGCTCGATCTATTTCTACGCCGTTTAATTCATACCTTAAATCTTGAAATAAGAATAATATTGGGTTGTTGCTAAAGTTTACTTCTTTGTCAACTGGCGTTTCAGCACTCTTTCCAAAAACTTTAACATAGCCTTCAATGTAGATGGAACTTTCTGCTGGTAATACATAAACATCTTGTTGATGTATGGGTATTCTAACTTCATCATTTTCTTTGAAATTTGTATTATAGGGATTATATGTGTGTACTTCGTAACTTTCAATAGAATTATCGAAAGTTGGTGAGTTAGTAATTTCTAGAAAATTCATATTTTTAAACCTATAGACTTGAGAAAATCTTTATTACTTTTTGTTATTTTAATTTTAAAGCGTCCGCTTGGTTTTGATATTCGGTTAAAACTGAGTATTTTCTCTTTGCTTCTTAGGTTTTTATTAAAGTCTATCATTTTGTTTTTTTAAATGAAGACACAATTGGATATTTTCTTTTCTGAAATCAATGCAGTTGCCTTGCGTATCTACAATATTGACTGTAACACTAGTTATATTTGATTTGTTGATTGGAAAGTATATAACGTTCGTTGGTACTTCTATGATTCTATAACCAGGCGGTACATTTGGTATAAACTCATGTATTATATGCGTTGGAGCGCCGTTAGTATATGAGCCTTGCACTAAATCACATTCGATTCGTATTACAGATACTGGTAGAATGTCAACATTTTGCGGAGATTCATGCCATTTATTTGCTTCCAGCTTAACTTTCGGAAAACCTAATAATGATCCAACGCTGTTATCTTCTTGGAAATTTATTGTTTCAGTACAGTAAACAGAACACTTTAAAGTATTATTATTTGTTTTTATCAATATATCGCTATCTGCATTGTTTTTTAAATAATCGCTTATATCATCCAATTCATAAGCTCCTGTTGGAATAACAACTTTTTTTCCATATTCTCCATAACTAAAAGTGTTGTTAGATGTACTGATGTTTGGCATTGAGTTAAATGTTGAAAAATACAACAAGCCACATTCATAATTATCATTAAGACTTAGTGGCGGAAAAAAATTTGATCGTAAAATAGACTCGTTACCAGTGATACTTAACGTAGTAGACATTGTTAATGAATGAACTCAATACAGTTTTTAAAACGTATTTATTTATTTCTAATTTTCCAAAAATTGTCTAGAAATTCCAAGCACAAATGTCCACATTTGAATGAATTATATTGTTGAAGTCTTTGGTGGTTATAATAAATATCACTACCAAGATAAGTAATAAGTTCCAAAGGTGGTTTTAAATTTCCATAACTATCAAAATATTCAATATAATCATTACATTTTCCATAGGCTACCCAATGAGTTCCAGGATTTTCTGACGAATCCAAATTGATAATACCACATTCTTTTTTCCGAGGTTTAACCGGCAATGTATCTCTCATATAGACTCCTCGAAAGTGAGGTATATTCTGAGAAAAAGTCTCTATATCAATGTCAGTAAGAGCTCTGTTAGGTAGCCTGCTATTTAGTTTTTTTCAGTTGTGTACAGCCCGAGCCCTGTTTTATATGGTTTGAGATACAGTCCTTTTCCAATGGCTATTGCTTCGATTTTCTCATTATGTCGTTTAAGTTCCGCTAATTGTTTCTGCGCAGTTTTATAGTTGTTAACAGCTTTTGCTATACCAGCTGCTCCGCTAGCTATACTTCCAGCTGCAGATAATCCGGCAAATAATGGTATCAATGGAAGAAATCCACCAGTTTTAGGTATTGGGATAATGCGAGGAATTTTCACTGACGAGGATGATAACATTTTCTTAGCAGCGGCATACGCCATTTTTATTGCCATTTTTTTAGATTTTGGTTTAGCTTTACGTATATGTTTTTTAGTGTGAGATATTAAAGATCCAAATTTTTGCATTCCGGCACCCATTTTAACTTTAGCTTTCATTATTTTATGAACTAAAGCAGAAGCTAGTTTTTCACCAAATTTTGCATCAGAAGAAGTCCTGAGTGATTTTGCCCTCTTCATTAAAATTAGGTCTGCTTTATGACGTTCTGTGAGATCTTTAAATTTATCATAGGCAATATCGTGTTCTTTACAGTATTCGTCTAATTTATTTACACCAGGATCACCTCTAGCTAGCCGTTTTTGTAACTTTGTTCCGGGACCACAGTAATTATAGCCTGGGATATGCAATTCGAAGGGTAGATTATTAATCAGAGTATTAGTAAGACCTCTTCCTTTCATATCAATTGTTAGAATGATAAAAACAGAGACAAAGTGTTGTATTTATTTAAACATAATTATTCTTACATGGCATTAGTCTTATCTATCCAACTATTATCTGCATTAGGTAAACCTAACCACTTTACATATACTTTATTTCCTTTTCTTGTAATAATTTTTTCTACAAGATATACATCAGGATGTAGAGTTTTTTGAAGTTCATGTGCGTAGAATCCTCCTGCTATTGGTTGTTGTCTCGCATCTTCAATCAAATAAGTTTCAGGGTGAGTATTTTTTACCGCATACACTTTGAAGATTTCCGTAGACCAATTTGGCGTATATCCCTTTTCGAATATACTTTTATATTTACTAATTCTGACAAAATCACCAACTTTAAATTTATTTTTCCTAGTCTTGTTCAATTGACATTGTAATATTTTATATCTTTTTAATAATTCCTTTTCATGGCTTTTATTAACGTCAGCAGGTATCATCCTTATTGTGTTATGAAATGTATGATTGTATTCAAACATCACTGATTTGAGCGTTCCATCAATCCATTTGTAATTACCATTTAGACTAAATCTTTTGTACAGTTTGTTTTTTAAAGTTCTGATAAATCTTTCAGCAATTGAAGCTTTTTTTGATGAATAGGAGGAGTAATGGTTTATTCCATAATTTTCCACGACTTTTCTAAAACACGTATTGTAAAACTCAGTACCCAGATCTGTTTGTAAATTTATGGGTGCTCTTCTTGCGGTATTCAATAATGTTTCAAATACTTTAGATACTGTTTCTTTATTTTTATTTTTAAGAGGCAAAGCCCATGCATATTTAGAAAAAGTGTCAATCACAACAAGAATGAAAGCATAATTTTTATTCGTCTTACAAACAAACTGCATATCAACTAAATCAGCTTGCCAAAGATCATCTATACCTTTTTGTACAACACACCTTCTTGGAAAATTAACCCGCGCATATTTGTGAATCTCGTTAACTACTTGTTCTTTGCTCATTATTGTATTTGATTTCCTTTTCTATTTTCAATGAAGATTTTGATTCTACTTCTGGTCGAGTTAATAACTTCAAATCGTTTTCTAACTTCGATATTTTAACATTAATATCTTTTATAATGTGAATTATTTTATTTTTCCAAAAGTCAGATAATGCTAAGTCAGTATATTCTTTAGTAGTAGCGTCGTATAAATCAACTGGATTTTTGAGGTGTTTCAAACGCTTATACTGTGCGCTTAGATTCTGATCACCTATTAATTTTAGCATACACTCTGCTTCATTAAACCGCTGTCTTTTATGAATATGATGACCGAATTTGTCGACGTTCATCTTTGATGATAATCTTTATACTGGATATAAGAAACATATCTTTATGTATTTATGACTTTATTATACCCGCTTCTTTCAATTCTTCAATTATTGATAAGATTTCATTGTCATGATTGTTATTTCCAGCGCCCTTCGATGCCATCAATAACTTCAATCTTTCTATTAACTCATTGGGATCATCCCAAAATACGTAGTCAGTGTATGGTCTGTTTCTTTTAAGTTTTGGTAAACTACCACCAATTTTGTGGTCACTTTTGGCTTGGTAATGACATTTGCCCTCTACTAATAGAGGTCTAATAATTTGGGAGTATTTCATGCTCTTATCACCTTTAATTTGGCCATGTTTACTAAAATCTCTTTTATGGGCATTAGTATTAAGTAGTATATCTTTGTATGTTATTTTATCCGTGTCTGATACAAGTTGTAAATCAGGTATTTTTTGAAATAACAGTTCTTTTAATCCTTTGGTTAATTCATATTGTATGTCTCCGATTTTTATAAAGTTGATTTTATCGGATAAATTATCAATATTTGATAGACGCACTGAAGTATTGCCTAGCATTAATTTTTTATCTACTAGTCTAACTCCAAATGGCACATTTAAATTAGTGTCCCTCACACCAATGTCCTCTAATATGTTTCTTAAAGGTGTGTGCAATTTGTGAATTTTCGTTTTCTTATCGCTATCTTCTTGCTTTAATATATTAATCGTGGGCGTATTTAGTAGATTGTCATTTAAAAGCCTTTGATTTGATGTATTTTTTAAAGGAGTATTCAAAGTTTGGTGAATAACTTTTTGAACTTCATCGTCTTCCAAATTTTCATGGTCTGAGGATTCATCACTATTACTGATATCCGACTTAGCATTAATATGAATAAAATTTTCTAGCTCATTATTTTTCCTCTGAGTCTCTACAATTTCATGTAAAGGATCAGTAACGGGTTTAAAAACTTTGCTAAACTGTAGATGCGCTCGGTTTTCTTCATTTTTCATGCGTTTAACTTTATTTTTTATGGATTTAACAGATTTTATTATTTGTTCTTTAATATTTTTTTCCATTTTAATGTTGCGGGCGTAGAGCAGTAGACGTAAATGGGTAAATGATCATATCCACGATTGCAGTTTTATTTTATATTTTATTGTTAGTCAAAGTTAATAAAGGTATCAAAAGATTGTCTATACCTTCCGTTGTTTAATGCGCAATCTTTGTTAATGATTAAAAAATTATAGGGCGCTGCCCAAATTTTAGAACATAAATCTTTAAACTGCATCCAACTCATGTCATTATTGATATGTTCGTAGTAAATGTGCTTTAAATTAACGTCATCTTGTTTGAATATAACTAAAAAGTTGGCATTATCACGAATAAGTTGCTTCGGTATCTTAGAATATGTTTGAGTTAAATAAAAGCAATCTATTAATTTGTGTCTTCCCATGGAAAAATAATCACGGATACTCATCTGATTCTCGCAAGCGACGTCATCAAATATAATGATCGAATTTGGTAAAGCATCTATGGGATTGATGATTTCATTGTTGTTAGTAAAAAGAAATAAAGAGACTTCTTGAACATTAGACAGAACATCTCTCAAGAAACAATATTTAGGTTGAAATGTAGTTTTTGAGTAAATGTATATATTTTTGAACTTCAACCCATTTTCATGAATCAGCAGACTTAACATGACATTTGTTTTACCGCAATTGGATGGCCCACAAATTACACATCGAATGCTATTGGGTAATAGTTTACTGTGTCTGATATAGTCAAGTTTAGAATATATAGGTTCCACATCGCATACTTGTAAAGAAAGTGGTTGCTTTATTAATCTCATATTAAAATTTATAATAGCGACAAATAGTCGACAATAGCGACTAAATGTTATTGCCGCTATTTGTCTTTATATAGATTTATATACCTACTAAATGAGTTAGAAAATTAGTCCCCCGCTTCTCCTCACTTAACATTTTATATAAAAGCTTGTGTAATTTATACTAGGCATCTTTAAATATTGATTCTAAGAGATTGGTGGTCTAAGTAATTATTTTTTTCACGATCGCAAAATATTACTCTGAATTAAAAAATGGTGATTATCTTTATTATTATTATTATTATTATTGTTTTTTTCGTTTTTTATTTACTCTGAAGTAATTAACTGTTTTGTTATTTAATATTTCAGAACTGCTCGTTTAGCGAATCAAGAGACGTTACATGGGATTACCCATTAAAAATCAATGACGCGAACAAACGAAAAAGAAGCAAGCAAAACAGATTTCATAAAGTAACTAACAATTTTATTTGTAGTTCTATGGCTGTTGAGAAACCATGTAAATTAGTTAAAATTGAAGTATATGAATTGGAAGACAACAAAAAGAAATTGAGTATTCAAGTGCAATGTGCGTATAGCGACCATTATACTGATGATATACAAATATTAGTAAACAATATTGTTAATAAAATATCTAAAAAAATTGTAATTGACTCTTTAAATGAAAATTAATAAAAGACATGAATAATTATATAATATTTTATTTGTTATCTCATTTAAATATTTTAATTATAAGTACTTAAACAAGAAAAATTTCTTAATATAACAAAGTCTAAAATATTCACTTTCACTAAAATAAAGTTGAAAAATGCCCCCAAGGTAATGTACTGATTTGATTAGGTAAAATTTGCCTTTTGTCATCATTTCTATTCAGAACTACTTTATTTATTTCTTGAGTAAATAACGTGTGTTTTATGGACCTTATAATATTCATTTTATACTTTAAAGTTTCATTATCGATTAAAGATTTTTTATAATTACTAATGTCGAGTTTTTTAGTTATTGGTTTTGTAACTCCTTTTGCTTTTTTTATTTGCATTCCGAGTGTTTTAATGCAGTATAATTTTGCTCTTAATCCCACAAATTCAGATATAATTTCTCCTCCCATTTCATCTTTGAATAATCCAGGAATTTTTGCATTCCTTCTTGGCATATTGTGAACATTTTCATCGCAATAATTACTAGTGTCAAAATATTCTGTATCATTCTTGATATCCTTATAAACATTAGAAGTAGTAACATGATACAACAAGCTGTCCGTGTCAGTGTAACATAGTTTAGCTTTTTTTCCATATTTTTTCTGAAAATAATTATAATGAAATTTATATAAATGCACTTTAGCATATTCAAGCACTGAAAATCCAATGTATATTGGTTTATCGAGTATAACTTTTTCTTTATTTAACTGTATAGCAGCAAAATTTTCGTCAAATACTGAAATACTTTTTAAATTGGGCTTTAAAATTAATTTTTCCGCACCGACAGTTTTATTGGTTATGTTGCATTTATCTGACCAATTTGTAACAAGTTTTACATCAACGTGTTTACGTTGATTTTGTATTGTTTTGCCAAATATAGCGTTGTTTAACATTTTGAACAAGTCTTTCTGAAACGTTGTTTTAGAAGCCTGTCGCAATTGTGTATTTAAATCAATATAATCTTTTAAAAAATTTTCTTGATGAAACTCGAGTATCATATGAATATTAATTAATTTTAACCCATTTTTTAAACATAATTTCAAATGAACAAAATGTATTACATAATTATGTTTATCATACAAATTGGCTATTAACTTCGGAGTTTTACCTCCAGGTGGAATAAACTTTTCAGCCGCAAATGGTAAATCTTCATGACTGTTATGTGTATTTTCGGGATATAACAAGTCTACTTCTAATATATACCCATAATATCCATGATCTGATATACTAAAAACATCAAACCGTTTTATTTCATCTTCATCCAGAAAACGAAAATCGGAAACTGGCATTTTTTTAGTCATCGCATAACCATATAAATTATTTGCATCTAGATATATCAGGTAACTGTTTGGTAAATTGGGATTATATTTAGGCAAGAAGGTGTTATTAGCTTTCGCATATCTGTGCGAAACCTGCGCTAACCCTCCGCGAATTCCCTTTTCCAATAATTGATACATTTCTATATCATCTATTAAATCTAGCCGGACTTTAGTATATAATAACATACTATCCCAACTTAGACTGGGCGACGACACGTAATGCGCCGGATCTAACTTATAATGTTTCATGCAAGTATTTCTAAATGTTTCAAATACATCACATAATAATAAAACATCACATTTTAAATAAATATCGGTGTATTCGCCAAGAGATTGAATATTAAAGGCTTGCCAAACTTTGTGAGCATGCTCATACCCGTCGTTTGTCACGTGCTTCAACTTTAAAGTATTATAGAAGCATATTTTCGATGGGAGAGCAGTCTCGTTATATCGGTTCCATGAATCCATGTAACTGTATGGATAGGTACCTTTTCGTTTTAATAAATTACATTGTTCGTTATTCTGGTATTCTCTTGTAAGATATGTGAATTCATTTTCAGACAAGCTGTTGCTTAAGACATCTAAGCTCGAGCTAAGAAATTGAAATGAATCAATAAATTTAATTTGTATATTCATTGAAGTGTATTCATTGAATATTGTTTTGGTAATTGACAAATATTTTTCCTTCGACTTCGCTATAACGCTTACATTTCCATCGTACTGCGATAACTCTTTAATAAACAAGTGCGAGTCATAACCAGATAAATTATGAAATACAACGGGTACAAATGAGCACACTCTGTATTTTAAATTACAATAAGAATGCGCAGCACCCCTGTATTCTGAAGTAATATGATCATGATCGGCAACCTTGTCATCGAATAAGAGTTGTTCGCAAATATGACATTTGTTAGCGTTTTCGTGTTCAGTCTTTTGATCGGTTGTCAATTTTTTCATTGGTTTTTTACTTGTCAAAATACAAGCAATATTTTTCACATCTTTTATCAACGATTCAATGAAAACCTTTACACAATCTCGACCTCTGTACGAAACATACTTGTTTTTACTCGGATCGTGAGCACAGCATATGTAATAGCCGAAACACGACGGTTCATGTAAATGCAAGTTATTCGTATTTTCAGATAGATTTTCATTGTGTGTCAATAATAAGCTTTCAAAATCGCAATAAATTATAAAGTTAACTTTGAGTTTCCTTTCATAATTCTTAAATTGTATTATTTCATTCTTTTTAGGTAATACTGTTAAGATTTTAGAACACGTATGAGAATCGTATTTATGATCAGTACTAAAAACTTGTAAACAGTTATCACAAAAATGTAATTTACCATTGTGTTTAGTGATTTGCCGATGCACAAGGCGGGGCAAATCTTTAATCAAACAATAGTGACCATTTCCATTTTTTTCAACATATAACAGATTCACATGATTTAGTTTTCTTTGTTTGCTCAAATAAAGAGGGCCAACAACATTACATTTGTTGTCTAGTCCATATATATTGAGACTTATACTCGAGTTATTATTTTCAAATAATTTTATATCATTCAATGAAGGCGGAAATGACACCCCCTCGATATTCAGGACTTTTGAAAAATTTGGATATGAGCTAATGCGACATACATTCCTTGTTGCTGGAAATAATGCAGCCACAATGCTCCATGCAAAACAGTGCATGTCCTTATTTTTCAAATTTAAGCAACTTTTACTTTGTTTAATAATCGAAGGAAGGTCTATGTAGCTCGCCCCTCTCATTGGAGAATATTTATTTATATTAATTTCCAAGTGGCTTATTTTCAACAGAGACCAACCAGATTGACAATGTTCGAATTCAGATAATTTATTTTGAAATGTATGCATTGTTTTAATATACATATCATTTAAATCGATGTTATTACATATCACACAATATTTTGTATTAAAGGATTTGAGTTGTTTCTCATCTAATACAGGTAGTGTAAAATAAGCAAACAACTCTAAATTCACTTTAACACATTTATGTTGTGCCAATGACTTTTTTATAATATATTTCAGATCATTTTCATGTGCAGAGAGAAATGCCTCAGGCGTGAGTCGTTCATCTTCTTGCACTGGGTTCAATTTATAAGTCACAATTCGGTTTTTAAATGCAGTTTCAATAATATAAATATTATCAAATTCGGTTTTTAATAAACAATTCGATTTGTGTAAATTCGTTTTCAAATGATATCGAAAGTCAAGTTTATTTAAGTATATTTGACATTTCTCACATCTGATTAAAATATCATTAGTCAATATATCGTTTTTATGATTTCCCTTTATCGTATCATAATTCGTTATTTCGTTATTCAATAATTCATTATTTAATATTTCGTTTTTTTCAACATCACAAGGGCTGGAACTCGTCGACACGGGAGCTGTAAAGAATACCGGCGGTGATTTGTACAAACATGTTTTATTAAAAAACAAATAGATTCATTATATAATTATGTAATTAATACAAATTATTAACAAAAGTTGGAGGGCATGTTTTAAATTCCCCCCGTGTAGCGGAGATGTATTTTGCGAGGAATTTCCATGCTTCGGTGTCCGTGTTTGTTTTATTTTTAATTGTTACAATTGAATGTCGCCAACGTGACAATGGTGCAACATTTTTAATTTCGTTGTAATCATAAACTTTAACCTCAACATAAAACGAGCCCTCCTTGTTGGCATTAACTTGGCGCGCATAACCATTTGCGATGCGGCGCGTGTATGATGGTATAATTTGTTGTTTACCAGTTTGCGCCGTTGTATTGCGATCTTCATCGTCGATGTCGGATTCACTCCCAAACAACTCATAAGCGGTGGGTTTTTTCCTCGAAGCGCTACGTTTATACGTCTTTGAAGCTGACACGCTCGCATCAGCTTTCATTGGTTGACCGACGTCATGGCTCGATAACGACGAAGCAGTAGCAGCGACCCGCTTCGATTTACATGGTGCCGATTCACCGTCAGCGTTCGTTTTTTGTTTGTTCACTGCTACGCCTACTTTGTTCAGCTTCCTTTTGCCGAGCTGCACAGATGGCGCTGGCTCGTCTTCGGACGATAAGAATAAATCTTCATGTACTTTCGACCTAAAACAAAAAAATAATAATTACAACATACTATTATAATAGTCTATTCTATAGAAAAGCGACCACGGTCTAACAGTAGGTATGAGTAGAACACGATCGATGTGACTGTGTTCAAATCTCACTAAATTCGGACCAATTATGTTATTCATACTTTTGTTGCTCAGTGTCTATAATACAAGCACTAACTTAGTAGAATGTCGTTGAGATCGAACCGGGGGTATTAGATAGTTGACGAGTGACTAGGTCAAACTGACTGTCAAATTATTATATTATATTAATTAAAATAATACTTACATTTTTGAATGCTGATTTTAATTTTTTCTTCTGTATTAATCTTTCGCTGTTCTGAGCTGTTTGATATAAATCATCGAATTTGTTCCTCTTAAATACGATTTTTCAGTAAAATTGATTAAATCAGTAAAGACGTAAATCCCGAATACATAAAACTAATTTAAAGCATTAGTGTTTCGTAAATAAGGTTCATTTTAAACACACTATAAAAGAGCACTAAATTCAAAACAATTAAAAATCATAAAGACACGCGCTGCCCATATTTGTAAACGCATGTGTGGTCTAGATAGAAAATTGAGACGAAATTCATAAAAGGCAATGTAGTTGTTTGTTTACTATGTTTTAGAAATATTTATTAAGAGAAATTATAGAAAATAGATAGTGAAAATATTTTTTAACGCTACTATAAGTAATAATTTATTGTATTTGCATTTAATTTGAGTTCCACTTAATATAAATTTTTATGTCAGTGCTTTAAAAATTTGGAGATTTACATTACAACAAAGCTGTTATCAATTAACTCAATATATTCAAAAATAATAGCCTATGTCTTATTCAGATATATAATAAGCTACAATACTGTGAAGTTTCATTAAAATACATTTAGTAGTTTTGTTGCATGAAAAGATAACGAATATCATATATTCTCGCAAATGAAAACTCTCTTATTTGAGTTCAAAAGAGCATAATTTAAGTGCAGTTCAACGGATCCATCAGTTCGATGTAGTGCAAGTTGATAATACAATAACAGTTCAACAGATCTGTTGCAAGAGACTAGCTAGCCGAGTAAACAGTCGCAAATAAACAAATATTATCAACAGATAAAAGCATCTAAAAACAATTATATATTTTTTATGTAGGCGCAATAGTCATACATTATTCGGTTGGTCCAGTCAAAAGAGTCCACGTCTGCTTTGGTATCTATGAAGATAACAGTGAGTTATTTAATCTTCTAAAATTGTATGAAAAATGATTCAAAATTGATTTTTAAAACATTAATCATAGATGCATGAAGACCACCCGAGCGATGCTATGCATTCCATTTCCATATATGAAAACCCTTTCTGCAAATCGATCTTAGTGTGTATTGTTATCAATATACTACTCACACTAATGTAAAAAAATGTTTAAAAACAGATCGCAATTTGTGTTTTTTAGCAGTGTATACTGCGCTTCAAGAATGAATCTTGTATATTACATTATTAAAATTGATCGAAACAGACCAAATGATAATACTGAATATTATAATAAAATATTATGTGAATTACATGTTATATTCGCAACATATGAGAACGGTATTTGCTTTGCTGTCTGCGAAGATAGCAGCGAATATAACCTTCTTAATTTATTATATGATGCATTGTGCTGCGTTTGAGCATGTCAGAGTCATGTGCGCGAGCATTGACAGGGGACAGTGCCTCATTAATCGCTGTACTAAGTTTGGCGTAGATTATTTTTAGCTTGATGTTGTGAAGTAACAGGTAACGGTTTACGTTTGGTGTAAATCAATTTTAATAACTGTTACAAGCTTAAATGATTTGAAGTAGCGGAGTAAAATGGAGAGCTTCTGGATCACGCAGCCCGAAAGAATAGGGCAAGTGATCCAGAACTCTCTATTTTACACTACTCATGACCTCTGTGACGTAGTGATTGTTGGTCCGGTTACGGGTTCGATTCCCGGTCGATATAAATGTTATAATATATTATATATACGATTTCGTTTTAAAAAGCTAATAAATAATAATTTAATATAAATAAAAGTTCATCCTCTTCAAATTCGCTTCAATAAATATTGTATAAAAAAGTGAAGTCTCAGGTTCAATGTTCTTCATACTAGATCGGCACTAAAGGATCTTCATATTATAATAAACTTGGTCCAATTCAAATACGCCATAAATAGAGCATATTCAAAGTGACCCATAATAAATACATTACATCCCTAATTTCCACATAAAAAGGCGATTTAGACCACCCTACTAACTTCCAAAGCAATCAATTTCATTGTGACCCAGATACCCAGTTTCAGTCTCTAATGCACATCCCTAAGAAGAAAATCTACCTACTCTATTGATTCAATTCAACCTTTGTTTTAATATGTAAAGCTAGACTGCGACCCATGAACCCATGCTCACCTCCGCTATACCGGTTTGAGGAGACGCATGTGCACCATCTAGGTTGACAGTACACACTCCTCTCGTTATACTAAGTATACTTTCAAATTGACCCCGAAACGCGAATAGGTCCCTTCACGGGTGTTACCAAGTAGTGGTATTAAAGTGATATTAATCTATGTTTAAACTATGGATAAAAGTATGTATTTAAATAAAACAAAAGTATCTCCTTAACGGCTACTACAACAAGTACCATTATTCAGACTAGATTAATTTAATTTTGTACTTTTTAAATCAAATCTTGGAACTTCATCTAATCACCAGTCATCATTTCCATGAACTCTGAAACGAGATTAAAGATCTTTGTAATTATTAAGACGAAAAAAGGTAAGATTTAAATAAAATTTAAAAATCCGATTTATACTCGTATTATGGTCTTATTATAAATTACTAAATTTATCATTCATCTTAAAAAAAAAAGGGGAATTGGATTAATAAAAAAATGTATATTTTTACTATCTTTTTTTGGCATAGGAAAAAATTTAATAATAAAAAAAATTGTATTATTGTATCTTGGCTTCGCTTATTGTGTAGACAACACTCCGCCTCGAGTAAGCTAGAGTAGGGTCCATGGACGGAAATAACTGCTACTACAGATACATTTCTGCAGACAACAGTCGCTTCCGCTATGCCGGCTTAAGGATACTAATACGCACTATCTACTCCTTTCGTTATACGTAGCCATCCCATATCTCTTTCCGAGATGCGACAAGGTCACTTCACGGGTGTTTCATTTGAAAATGGCGTACTACTCCAGGGCGGCAGACTGGGCTAATAACCATCATTAATCCAGTCTGCCTACCTCTCTTTAGTAGTGCTTTTAGGAGCAACCAAAGTACATATACTCGTAACATAGTTATATTGATATTGGCCAGATTTTGGCGGGATTTGAACATTGAGATTGTCACGGTCTCGTAGATCGTGTGTTCACGCGTTTTACCATAGACCAAGCAATATAACTGTACGTCTATCTCACCATCAAAGTCGACAGTTCCAGAATCATCAGTATCAATCTCAGCAATCATTTCATTCAATTGATCAGGTGTTAATTGGTCATCTAACGCAGCAAGAATTTCCCTCAAACTTGATGTTGGAATATAGCCATTACCTGCAATAAACAGAAGGTCGAATTTTCTCTAAATGTAAATAATTTTTCCTTTTTTAACCTATACTGAGATAGTGCTCATCAGAGGCACTGAACGTCTAGAATTCGAAAAAAGGTAAAGTAAAGCTCGGCGTATGACAACAATCCGCCTGATGTAAAGCTAGAGTGCAGTTCATAAATGGAAACAACTGCTACTACAAAAATATCTCTATAGGCAGCAGTCGCCTCCGCTACACCGGCTTGAGGAGACCAATGTGCACCATCCATATTGACAGTGCACACTCTCGTTATACCTGGTTACTTTCAAACTGTTCCCGAAACAAGGTCACTTCACGGCTGTTACATTCGAAAGTTGTACGGCAGATTGGGCTAATAACCATCATCAGTCTGCCTACCACTCTTTAATA
Organism: Tinea pellionella; assembly: GCA_948150575.1. Taxonomy (NCBI): domain Eukaryota; kingdom Metazoa; phylum Arthropoda; class Insecta; order Lepidoptera; family Tineidae; genus Tinea; species Tinea pellionella. Next base: position 7,142,866 of record OX411258.1, read on the forward strand.
GTTAAATTGGTCCGGTCAGTATTTTAGTTAAATTTTTAGGTATGGAGTCAGGGTAATAAAGATATTTACAAGCTTTTTAGTTGTTTCTTTTAAGTCGTATATTTGACAACCAAAATCATAAACAGTCTCCTTGAGTACGCGTTTTATTTTTCCTAAAATGTGTAGGCACAGTCCCTACACTTTTAACCCTTTACTTTAAACACGACCGCTCTTAGAACTTTTGGTTTACGGGGATGACACAATCCCTTCTACATCCTGTATATCATTTTACAGTAAATGACTAGAAAATGACGACGTATAAAGAGCTCTTTGTTCATTGAAGTAGTAATTTTCAAGTACTATCACGACCCGTCAACTGTAGGGTGCTACAACTGTCCAACACAATCACACAAGAGCCCGACTGTACTTGTAGTGGCTACAAGTAGAGTGGATTCTTTTTTATTTCATAGTAACACGACATGTCAACGCACTCTACCAGACGTTGAGCTAGAGTACCGTAGTTCATGAATAGAAACAACTGATGCTACACAGAAATGAATACAGGCAGCAATCAAGAATGAACCATCCATTGATAGAGTAATCTTTAATCCAGCTTAAATAATAATAATAATCTGATGTAATCGAGAAAAGTTTGCAGCCATTCCTCGATGCAATAGCTCTCCACAAACATATATAGCGTTACAAAAGGCTACCATACTGAACACCTGCAGAATTGTCCGCAAATTCTTGCAAACAAACACGTATTACCATCCGACCAATACAGTTACCTTGGCCTAGGCCCGTGAACGTGTTAATAACCGGCTACAGACCGACAATATTTAAAAATAACTATCATAATAATATTAATAATAACAAAAGTTATTAATAATTTATTTATTCATTTACATTATTTTTTATTGTAGCTCGGCATGTGACAACACTCCGCCTGATGTAAAGAGTGCGGTCCATGAATGGAAACAACTGCTAATACAGAAAAACCTGTGCCGGCAGCAGTCGCCTCCACTATGCCGGTTTGAAGAGACGTACCATTCAGATTGACAGTGCACACACCTCTCGTTCATATATCTGACTACTTTCAAACTGAAACGCGACAAGGTCACTTCACGGGTATTACATTCGAAAGTGGTGGTACTACCCCAGGACGGCAGACTGGACTAATAACCATCATCAGTTTGCCAACCACTCTTTAATGGTACCTATAGACACTGAGCGACCAAAGTACATATAACAAAGTTACCAGTCAGAATTAGTAAGGTTCGAAAACGGGTCTCATCAATCGTGAGTTCACGCGTCTTACCGCTAGACAACGGCCGTTCTTATTGATGTCACAATTACTAAATTATACATAATTATTGGCAATATAAAGCCTCGCTAGGACACAGATACATTAGGCAAATTAAAAAATTAAATAATGTCAGAAATTACATTTCAAAGTGATGGTATTAACACCAGGACGGCGGCGTCGCCGTAAGCTAAAACCAAGTCTGCTAAAACCACTCTTCAAACCGCCCTATCTACTTTCATTAATCTGCTTCACAAAAAAGAGTAAATTCATATTTTTCTTCATTCATAAAGACGCATTAAAAAGTGTTTTAGTGAGATTATGGAATGAACGCGAGGGGGCTGGGGGAGATTAAAAAGTGGAGTAATTTACGAGAACTGAATTAATCTTGTCTTTTGAAGTATAAATTTTATTTTTAAAGCTTTTCTGTTCTATACAATGTTTTCAAATTAGTTTATTTACTCTTGTTTCGAGATTAGCTTGACATTGGCTTGATTTGTGTATGTGTGTATACAATATACAAACATGTATACAATATGTATTTATATTATTATGTAGATATTTACTTATCTATTTATTTATTTTTATGTATGTACCTATATTATTTATATTACCCATATTTTATTGCCCCGATCTCCGCTTCCATCTCCCAATGGTTAGCTGGGAGAAAATGCCTAATGGCATTAAGCTCGCCATTGTGTACGGTACAATAAAGAATTATTATTATTATTTTACATTAAAATCTATAAAAAACAAATAATAAAAAATATCTAACTTGCATTAAAGTTTTTAACACTTAAGAAGATACTATACACACATCTATAATCTGTAAGTCTGTAATCACTTGAAAAAATCTCTTTTTTGTTAAACTACTTATTGGTGCTATATTAAAAAAAAAAAAATTAAAATATAATATTTGAATGTCCCCAGCAACAACCACGATCTTCGGACTAGCGTTGGGGACAAAGCAATTAATTTGTTTGTATTGTTTACTACTCGTAAATAAAGTTATAGCGGTCGTGGTCTAGCGGTAAGACGCGTGAACCCACGATCGATGAGACCCGTGTTCGAACCTCGCTAAATCCTGATTGGTACCAATGTAACTTTGTTATATGTACTTTGGTCGCTCAGTGCCTATAGGCACTATCAATTTTTCAATTATTCGCCAAGTCTGCCGTCCTGGGGTTGTACTACCACTTTCGAATGTAACCCCCGTGAAGTGACCTTGTCGCGTTTCGGGAATAGTTTGAAAGTAGCCACATATAACGTGAGGAGTGTGCACTGTCAATCTGGATGGTACATACTCGTCTCTTCAAGACGGCATAGTGGAGGCGACTGCTGCCTGTAGAGATATCTCTGTCGTAGCAGTTGTTTCCATTCATGGTCCGCACTCTAGCTTTACATCAGGCGGAGTGTTGTCACATGCCGAGCTACAATAAAAAAAAATTATATCATTATTATTGTTATTATAATAAATATATATTTAAATAAATAACAAAAAAAGCCTTTAAAAATATGTGTACCAACTTTTCGAATACACGTAATCGCAGACTTTTTTGATGTGTTTAGTACGAACAACAAAAACGGAGTAAATAAATAACCCATGATCAAAATGAACGACCCTTATAGCTCTTATTGTAAAAAGGTCAATAATATATCGTAAGCTGACGAACGGAACTCTTCAGCAATATTTCAAATTAAATTGCAATCGCAAGTATAATATTACTCGCATAATCCTTGGAGAAATGCCAACACGTCCGTCCGATATAATTGTGTAGAAATTATTAATGAGTATTCGAAATATAAATAAACAAAACCAGTAGAAATATTGCTGCTATTACGATTTTTTTTTTATTGTAGCTCGACATGTGACAATACTCCGCCTGATGTAAAGCTAGAGTGCGGTCCATGAATGGAAACAACTGCTACCACAGAAAAATGTCTACGAGCTGCAGTCGCCTCCACTATGCCGGCTTGAGGAGACGAGCATGTACCATCTAGATTGACAGTGCACACTCCTCTCTTATACCTGGCTACTTTCAAAGTATTCCCGAAACGCGACAAGGTTGCTTCACGGGTGTTACATTCGAAAGTGGTGGTACTGCCCCAGGACGACAGACTGGACAAATAACCATCATCAGGCTGCCTACCACTCTTTAATAGTGCCTATAGGCACTGAGCGACCAAAGTATATATAACAAAGTTACATTGGTACCGGTCTTTTAGCGAGGTTCGAACACGGGTCTCATCGATCGTGAGTTCACGCGTCTTACCGCTAGACCACGGCCGTTCTAAAAATTTATGCACGAGAAAGCTTATCTTTGCTTGCTGGAAAATCGATAATTATAATTTTGGGCAAGGTCAACAAACAATGTATTCATATATAAACAATGAAAATAGAATGCAATTGAATACAGTGCCCTGTTTCAAGCGGCCCATAAAAGCGGCCGTAATCCAACGGTAGGGCACGATCACGATCAATAAAGCCCGTGTTCAAATCCCGCTTAATTCGGACCGGTACCAATGTAACTATGTTTGGGGTAGTACCACCACTTTCGAATGTAAAACTCGTGACCTTGTCGCGTTTCTGGAATATTTTGAAAGTAGCCAGGTATAGCGAGAGGAGTGTGCACTGTGTAGCGTTGGAGCGTTGTCACATGCCGAGCTACAGTAAAAAAAATGTACTTTGGTCGCTCAGTAAAATAGTAAAATACTATAGATATTAATAAAAAAATGGTGGGCGATCTGAGGATGGTTCATTAGCCCAATCTGCCGTCCTGGGGTTATACCACCACTTTCAGGTGTAACACCCGTGAAGTGATCTAGTATCGTTTCGGGATCAGTTTGTAAGTAGTTACATATAACGACAGGAGTGTACACGTGTGTCTACCTGGATGATGCACATTCGTCTCCTCGAGCCAATATAGCGGAGGCAATTGTTGCCTGCAGAAATTTCTCTATGTTAGCAGTTGTTTCATGGACTACACTCTAGCTTAACAAGAGGTGGAGTGTTGTAATGTGCCGAGCTACAATAAGCGGAGAAAACTGCTACCAAAGAAAAATGTTTGCAGTCAACAGGAACCCCCGCTATGCCGGCTCGAGGAGAGTGTACATCTCACATGTTGATTTTTATTTTCATGCAGATTATCATCATTCTGCTTACACTTAACAACAAATATTAATATTTACCTTCCTTGTCATAAAGCCTGAAGGCTTCCTTAAGTTCCTTCTGTAAAGCCTCATCATCTTCATCAAGGAAATGTGTGGCTACCCTAACGAACGAATCAAAATTTAATTTACCGGAACCTGAAAAAGACAATAATTACAGAATTCACAAATATACGCACTTTTCAGCTTATATTTTTTCGTTTAAATGAAATGACCTTGTCACATTTCAGGAACAGTTTGGTAGTAGCCAGGTATAAGAGAGAAGTATGCTCTGTCAATCTAGATAGCGCATTTTCGTTTCCCCAAACTTCGGCAATCCGCCTGATGTAAAGCTAGGTGCGGTCAATGAACGGAACCAATGCTACCACAGATAAATCTTTACGGGCAGTAGTCGCCTCCGCTATGCCAACTTAAGGAGACGAGTATACACCATCTAAATTGACAGTGCACACTCCTCTCGTTATATCTTCAAACTGTTCTCGAAACACGAGTGTTACATTCGAAAGTGGTGGTGCTACCCCAGAAACGCAGACTGAGCTTTTATTCATCATCAGTCTGCCTACGACTCTAATTTAGATGGATACTATAATAATATGTATACAAGAAGTTACAGTAGCTAAGGATGTTTCATTAACGGTCATCTTACTGAACTGCTGTAGTTTATCTGAGTAGTTATAGATTAGACTAATAGCAGCTATGTGTGTGAACCATTAATTATTTATTTTGTAGGACAAAACGTGTGTCGTATGATTTTATACTCGAAAACGTCACTGAAAGGTCCAGCGCTAAAATCTAACATATTTACTACAATTGCGTGCGGTGCGGTGCGGCTTAGATTTTGTATTGGTAATTAATTATTTAAATAATTATTAAAACTGTAAATTTTTGATTACAGATTACTCGTATAAAGAAAATTTGAAAGTTACGGCAAAAATACTACTGCTATTAAATAATATTATCCTCAAATATAAATTTAAACGTGGCCGCCCTATTTATATAACCCCAATAGCTCGAGATAATCCAAATGTTCGGCTTAACTTGGTAGCTCTTGTGTTGTCACGCCTTAATGCAAATTTTGTTAGTAAAATTAAGACGAGTGGCCATGGCCTTAACGCCATTACTGTCTTAATAGGGATGCCTCGTTAAATATTAAGATTAATGCTTGTAGTACCTTGTTTTACATACGAGTTATTTGCCCTAAAATTGTCATTCTGACGCTGAGTTGTAGACCTATAAACGAGAGAGGGAGTAGATTTGAGAGCGGCCGTGAGGGGCGTAGGAAGTGTGAACTTACGATCGATGAGACCCGTATTCAAACCTCGCTAAATTCTGATTGGTATACCAATATATATATATATAGGCTTTTAGTAAAGAGTGGTAGGCGGACTTGTGATGGTTATAAGGGTAGTACCACCACTTTCGAATGTAACACAAGTGAAGAGATCTTGTCGCGTTTCGCTAAGTTGAAGTAGCCAGGTATAATGAGAGGAGTATGCACTGTCAACTTTAATGGTTGCATAGATGCGCAGGCAACTCTTCTATACTGATTTTTTTCTGTGGTAACAGTTGTTTCTGTTCATGTACCGCACTCTAGCTTAACACCTGATGATGTAGTGTTGTCATATACCAAGCTACAATAAATAAAAAAATGTGATTGTTAAAATAATTTGTAATATCTAAAACGATCTTCCTAAACTTTTCTCTTTCCCCTGGGAGCCCTAAAAGGTTATTTGGTTTACAGATTAGTATTTTAGATTCAGAATTATTTATTAGTTATTTCCATTCAAAAATGCTGTTGGGTTTAGAATATAAATCATAAATATGCATTCATTATTTGGAGATTGAAGCCTATTTTTAAAAATTGTAGCTCGGCATATAACAAGCTGCTAAATAACAATAAATCTATAAAATCGATATACCATAATTAAATAATTACGTACTTTGACAGTGCAAATTTCCCCTGTTATACCTAGCTACTCCCAAACTGTTCCCGAAACGCGACAAGTTCACTTCACGGATGTTACATTCGAAAGTGGTGGTACTACCCCAGGAGAGCAGACTGGGTCAATAACCATCATCAGTCTGCCTACCACTCTCCTCGTACTTTTGGGGTAAATGTAGTCAAATAATTTCAGTAACTGTCATCTCAATTTGTATTACGTTTAATTAACTTTGACGTAAAATTTTCCGCTTCATGTCGTATCTTTAATTACACTCGTAACTTGACATGTCTGTCATAAAATACTTGAGAAGTTTTGCTTATGTCAAGTTAACGCAGTATTAATTTTCTGGAGTAATTTTTTTGAACACTCCGCCTGATGTTAAGCTAGAAGCAGTCAATGAAAGGAAACAACTGCTACCACAAATAAATCTCTGCAGGCAGCAGTTGTCTTCGCTATGCCGGCTTGTGGATGTGCCCCATCCAGATCCACCGACCAGATCACTTTACGGGTTCTACACTTGAAAGTAGAGGTAATGCCTTAGAACAGTAAACTGGACATATAACCGTCATCATTCTGCCGACCACTCTTTTATTGTACCAATTGTACACACGCGGTTTCGGATAAAAGCCAGTTATATCAAAATATTTTATAAATCGTCATTTATAACCAAAAACAATAAGTTGGTAAAAACGAAACATACAATTTCACAAATCATTCAAGACTAAACGTTTAAATCAAAATATATACAAAGTGTTTGCTGACCGTACTTCTGATTTACAACCTCATCTTTTAGCTATAAAGCTTGTCTACTTTGATTTGTCTTAGCTTGTCGTATTTTGCAAAATAACAAAATACCCATTTCACACGAAAATATTCTTTAAACCCCCAACATAAGTATTAATATCCCTTGAATTTAAATTACAAATAATATCTAAAGTAATATTGAGCTTTACTGCAAAGACATAAGGTACGTTTTACGAATTTAAGAAATCGAATCGATAGATTTAATTTTGATAATTTATTTCTCATCTCAACGTGTGTCCTATTTAATTATCCTGCGCGACGTTATTCTAATTTATTATTATTTTATTCAAAATTCGACTTAAATTAACCATTTTTTTACGTGAGAAAATCGGAATCTTCCTTGGGGCCAGGGCTAGATCGGACGTTCCAAAGCACTGGCATACCGACTAAAACAGGCGGAGTGTGGTTATGTGGCAGTTGCTTCCGTTCATGAACCGCACTCTAACTTAACATGAGACGGAAAGTAGCCATATGCCAACCTACAATTTAAAAAAATTGGTTCCAACCCCAATCGAACCCGAGACCTTGCGATTATAAGCACCACATTAAATTGTTTTAATTATCTAATTAAAATCTAGGTCTCTACCATCAACATCTTCAGTATCCAGCATCTGATCGAGCTCCTTATCATCATAACTGTGTACCATAGTGTTGAGAATCGTACGAACTTTTTCCTTTTCAATTTTCCCTTGTTTACTGGAGTCGAACATGCTGAACGCCCTTCTTAGCACTGAAAGAATAATAAACTATATACTAATAAAAAAAATAAAAAAAATAAACACACGTGTATGCTCTCAATAATAGCCCAGTCTGCCGTCCTGGGGCCAGCCTACCACCACTACCGAATGTAACACCCGTGAAGTGACCTTGTCGCGTTTCGGGAACAGTTTGGTAGTAGCCAGGTATAACGAGAGAAGTGTGCACTGTCAATCTGGATGGTGCACATTCGTCTCCTCAAACTGGCATAGCAGAGGTGACTGCTGCAAATGAAATGAAATTTTATTACGTGAATCATGGTGTTAGTAAAATAGGGTGTTAAATGTTTTTGTCCACATGTTTCGCCACATTTTGTGGCATGCAAAAACTTTGGATAAACATAGTGTATATTATAAACCATATTATTAAATTACAATGATTTTTTTACATATAGAAATTGATATCCAAGTATTTAAATATGCCAAAGATTATTAAAAAAAATATATAATAATTAATGTTGAAATAAAATTCTTAGATGACTTTGAAAGAAGAAAACAACCCTACAAAATGGCGTCTCTCATTAAAGAAAAAGTGGAAGCAAAAATCTCATTAAAAAGTCCACAAATAAAGTAAATTGCTTTTCTATTCTAGAGGGTTTCTAGATAATTGTCTAGGAAAACGTTTGAAGCTGTACTACATAAAGATGTGTGTACACTGCAATTATTGTACTTATATTGATTACTGACACAGTGAACGCAGCCTAATGTTAGTATTGACTTTTCTTTGCCATTTGTAGGTAGTGCGACCGTGGCCTAGCGGTAAGACGCCTGAACTCACGATCGATGAGACCCGTGTTCGAACCTCGCTAATTCTGACCGGTATCAATGTAACTTTGTTATCTAGCTTAGTGCCTATAGTGGTAGGCAGACTGATGAAAGTTATATGTCCAGTCTACCGTCCTGGGGTAGTACCACCACTTTCGAATGTAACCTTATCCCATTTCGGGAATAGTTTGAAAGTAGCCAGGTATAATGGGAGGAGTGTGCACTGTTAATTTAGATGGTACATGCTCGTCTCCTAAAGCCGGCATAGTGGAGGCGACTGCTGCCCGCACAGGTTTCTCAGCGCAGCAGTTGTTTCCATTCATGGACCGCACTCTAGCTTTACATCACATGCCGAGCTACAATTTAAAAAAAAAAGTAATTCTTTTAGGCGAATTCTCTAATTACTTGACAATTTTCGTTCATAATTTTTCTACATATTTTATTATACTCATATTAAATGCAAGAAGTTTACATTGCGTCTAATTATATGTCACTTTATGTGCAGCGAGTGCAATTAATGACACCCACCCTTGTCATAATTTACGCTGACTTGCCCGTTTATTGTGCTAATTTGGGGACAGCTTTATTTCCTCTTTTACAAAATTACACTTTATTTACATATTGTGTACCTACTACTAACACTACCATACACTTGACTCAACTTGACTCTATCTGTACTTTAACGTGAAAGCCAACACCTGAGCGTCCATACATTTTGTTTTACAACATTGTTTGAAACATAGCGGATTTTTGTTGAAATTAGGTAATTTTATAACTTTCTCAGCACTAATTATATTATCGCAAATCACTATAATAAACAAATAGCTACGCCACAGAATATATAAAATGTTTTATAATCTTCTTGTCACTTTTTGGGAAATAGTGCAGCTGTCGAATAGGTACTCAAAAAACACTGCAATAATAACGTTGAACTACTATTTTATGCTATTGATTGTTACCTAATATAGAATTTAAACTAATCAATACTCATTTCAAAGTAAATATTCTATTAATGCAAGATATTGAATTTTTGACGCTTTCTCGTGGATCTTATGCGCTCGGTTGCGGACTGGAAAAAAAGTGATCGTCACCGTTTACCTATGGGGACAAAATTCATAATTATAATTCTAGCGGAGCTGTGTGTTAACCGGTACTAAACTTTTTCTTCTGTATTAAATAAATTAAATATATTAACATAGAAAAATGGTGCACATTCGTCTCCTCAAGCCAGCATAGCGCAGGTGACTGCTATCTTAAGAAATTGATCTGTAGTAGCAGCTGTTTCCGTTCGTAGACCGCCCTATATCTTTTTACATCAAGCGAAATATTGTCGTATGCCGAGCTACAATAATTAAAAAAAAAATCTATCTAACACTTAAATTTCATTATAATTATGCCAATCAAAAAGCTGAATATAAATAGGGTTCAGTCAGCGGTGTTCAGTGCCGCGACACGACAATTTCACGGTCCCCGGTTGTTTGGAATGAGAAATGAACGCCCCGTCTAAATTTTGGAACGGGTCGTCCTATTCCTTCCACGTTAAAGGTGAAATCCCAATCATTAATAACATTCTAGACAAAGCTATATTTTTTTTTATTTAACACTTCCTAATTCACTATTTTTTAAGTAGTGCCTACCTATATTTTTTTTATTTGGAATTTTTAATCATCTACACTAATATCGCCGTCACGATAGCAGATAGAATGAGGAATAGTGTTGTGCGCGATAGAGGTGGTTTGAAAGATGATGTAGTGACGAGGATTGAGAAAGGAATGCTTCGATGGTTTGGGCACTTGGAAAGGATGAATGAAAGGAGATTGACGAAAGGAATATATAAGAATCTGATGTGAATGGATGCGTTAAACAAGGCAGACCCAGAAGGGTGTTTTCCGATCAAATAGGAGACATCCTCATGAAAGCTAGGCTGCCTAGTGCCCATAACCGTCGCGTCGGTCTTGCATGAAGTGAATTGTGGATGTGAAGGAAACCAGGGAGTTGTGTCAGGATCGTGGTGAGTGACGGTCCGTTGTCTCTGCCTATCCCTGTGGGAAAAAGGCGTGACAATTGTATTGTATTGTAATTCACTATTTTTTAAGTACCTACCCATATTCTTATAATTTTTATTCATCTACAGTAATATTAGAAATCTGAAAGTATGTTTCAACAAGACAAAATTTAACCCTCGTCTCCTTAAGCCGGCATAGCGGAGGTGACTGTCGTCTGCAGTAATTTCTCTGTGGCAGCAGTTGTTTCCGTCCATTGACCGCACTCTAGCTTAACATCATGTTGTCATATGCCGAGATGCAATAAAAAAGGCTTTTATTATTAAATCGGGTGAAAGCAAAACTTTTCTAAGGTTCCCTAGGGATGAAATGGGAACGTTAAACGCATAATTATACACATACGACCTGGCGAGCAACGCTTTATATGATTTAATTATATTTATTTAGTTTCTTTATACACAATCCTCTTACTTACTGCTTGAAACGTTTTTCTTTGACTTTGAGAGCTTTTTCTAATAACTATTTAGGCACGTAAATAATTGGTTCTTAAGACCTTTTGACTTCAAATTCAAATTCAAAATCATTTAATCAACAAGTAGGCTGATTCTCAGCACTTTTGTACGTCAACATTTACAATAAAATATTTAAAACATTTATAAATAACAACAAAAACAATAACAAATTAATAGTAGCTGCTGTAAAGAGGCATTGTCAACTTATAAATAATAAAATAATTATTATGTCAATAATAATAATAGTAATAATAATAACAACTACTTCCATGGACTAGTATCAGTCATGTATTCCTCAATTGTATAATATGCCCTCTCTATTAGTTTTAACTTAATGAACCTTTTGAATTTATTAGGGAAGGAAAGAGATTTTATTGTAAAATTCAACACTTAAACCCATAAAGGACTTTTTTATTTTTGCGAGTCTGGATCTGGGTATCGATAAACCACTCCTCGCGCGCAGTTTTTTAAGACAGGTATATGTATGTATTTTATTGTATTGTATAGTATTTTACTATTATATTATTATTTATATCTTTTCTTTATATCTTGACTGCATCACCCGCTTTTCTCTTTTCCTTACAATTTATTTAATATCAATTGGTTGTTTGGAAGAAATTACTTTTAGTGATAAGACCGCCAATTGCAGTAAGTTATTTATCATTCTGTATTTCTTTAACTCTGTTAAATGCAATAAAGAATTTATTATTATTATTATTATCACTACGTTCTTCAACTCATTGGCTCACAACTATTAAATAAAAATATATTTAAATAATAATACTTACTAGCGATTTGCTCATCGTCAATTATTTGGTTAGTCTGCAACCATCCAAAATAATTAATAAATTATGATGAAAATTTAATAAAAATAATTTAAAAAAAATATATATATTAAAAATAATTTACAATAAAATTAATAAAAATGTCATACATTTCTCAAAACTAACCATCTTAATTCCGATCACGATTTTATACGGGATGCGTCTGCGCCGAGTTTTTGTAGATAACTGGAGAATATAGAGACGTTTATATGGAACACCACTTCGGCTATAAAACTATCATCTCCAGAGTGCGGTACAATAAACCGTCTACTTATTAAAACAACAGTTTATCTAAAAACCGCGAATGAGATATGCTTGGAAATACGTAATATATTAAAATAACAATTTATTCCTGACGAATATATTAGAAAACACAAATATTCGTTGCAAAAGAAAATCCAAAATCACTGAAGAAAAAAATTTAAATCATGGCAAAGCAAAAATTGGCTGATGCCGGCATAGTGGAGGCGACTGCTGCCCGCACAGGTTTCTCTGTAGTAGCAGTTGTTTCCAATCATGGACCGCACTCTAACTTTACATCAGGCGGAGTGTTGTCACATGCCGAGCTACAATAGAAAAAGATGCCCCATCGTCCTATTCGTTCCCTAGCACTCATTAACATAAAGTATGTGAATTTTAATTACAAATTTAATTTGCAGCAAAATCACGTCAGCCAGCTTAAGTTTGTGAAATTAGTATTTCGAAGCTCGTTTGCTCTTGTTTGTCATTTATATTTCCACTGGCTTTCTTTGTTAATTATAATGTTTGTTATTATAATATATTCTAATAAGTACAATCTATTTATTTATTAATTATTTATTATAATAATGTATTGAAATTTTGTTCGATATAGGCACATACAGTAGCATGCTCTGTAGCCGCTTTATTTTTGTGCAAAGGACAAAGCCCATTTTTGGGCCCACTTAAGACCTAATAGTTTGGTAACAAAACAATATTCTAAAATAATTATTTTTTTATTAAGTCATTTTAATTATATCAACACATTATTTACCAATCAATAGAGAATGTTTAATTGCATAAAAGCATTTAAAGTAATAATAACCTCAACTATTGCATCATAAAACATCTAATTACTCAACAACCCGAGTGAAAAAATTAAATTGATTGTTAATAAGGAAGTAGATTTATTTTTCTTCAATACACTAAAAATCATCAAGAAACTCGAGAAAAAATTTGTGGGCCCATTTTTCTTCGGCGAATGGGCATTCTCTTTTGTTTTTTTTTTTGTAAAGATAGGTAGTTAGTTTTTCTTTTATATTTTTATATTTGTTTTGTGTTTATGCTATTATATTATGTATGTAAGATTAAGTTTTAATGAGGTTCACATGATCACATCGTCACACGTGTGAGCGTAAGCCCTAAATAAAATAAAGATTTAAAAAATATATATTTAAGTGTTAAATAGACTTCTTATAAATGCCATAAATATAAACCTTGTTTGTAATAATATAAAAGTGACGTAGAGACGAGCAGCTGCTCTGGACTTTTAAACGATAGCAAAACACAGAAATCAAATCTTTATTGGATAAGTTTCCTATGTCAAAGTTAAATATAAAATACCATATTAGATAAATAATTTCATACGATGTCATATATCCAAATCTCGCCGGGAATATCAGTCGATTTCCATCAGCCTTTCTTTGTAATGCTTTTCATTAAACTTAAAAAAATTTAAAAACTGTACAGTATGTTTAAATTGTAAAAAGTTTACAATTTTTTAAACTTCAGTTTCTCTTTGTTCTAAATCTATAGCCATTGGTACTAATTTAAACTGTAGGATTTGAACTATTGTCTTGTAGGCTCATCTCATAGTCATTCGAAGATATGAACACACCCACTCACTCACATTAAACGGGAAGCAATCAAGCGTTAAAGTTTTGTAAGTGGAAACCTTAAACTTTGCTTAATTTATGCATAGAGTTCCCTGAAACGTGACAGTAACCGGAAATTGAAACGAGATATTTTAGGATTTAGTTTATCTAGATGGCACCAGATTACATATTATATAATTTCAAATTCGTAGCCGGTTAAGGTTACTGATATGAAAATTTATCGTTTAGAGTTATTTCATTATTTATTTACATGGAATAAATCACAAACATATCAAGTACAATGTACTGTAAATATAGTATCTCTTTTTATAAATAGTAGTCCAACATAGGTCTACATTCAGCCTGACTAGTTTAACATCAGCGATCCATGAACGGAAGCGACTAACCCTCCGCTATGCCGGATTGAGGAGACGAATATGTATCATCCATTGACAGGGTTCGAGACATCCCGATCCCATAATCCCGAAACGTAATTAAGTCACTTCTCTGGTGTAACATCTATCGGTGGTGGGTTTACCATAGAACAGCAGACTGGGCTAATAACTATGTTCAGTCTTCATGCTACTTATTTAAACATTATTACTACACAATATTAACACACAAAGTTTACGAAAATTTCAGACTGATAGCTATATTCGTCTCTCAAAGTTCCAATTTTTTTATTTTTTTATTTTCTTTACTATAGGTAATTAATAAAACGTAATTCCAAAGTCACATCGCACAATAATTTTACAATGTTTGCTATGAATTATAGCTAGTTTCTATTAAAGCAAAGAGAAACCTTCTCAATTTTTTAAACTATGCTATAATAATTACTGTTGATTGTTATTTTATGAATGATGAAATATATCTTTAGAAGTTATGATTTAAATTAGGTTAATAAAATATTTGTCGTTTATATATCTCAGTGCGTTTATTGCCATTATTTGCGATGAAAACAATTTGATTTCGATGTGTTTTGTATTTATTTACTTTCGGATATACGAAATTAGAGTTCCTTGCGCTCAAAGACTAAAATATATTCAAATTATACATTGTAACAATTTTTTATTGTATTAATTTTTTTCAAATCTAGTTTCGGGATTAATTTAAAAGTAGACAAAACTATGGTCCGTCCACACTCGTGTCCTGTGATAGCTGAGGGAACCGTTGCGTTAGACCGGTATCTCGTTCAACATTAAACATGTAGAATTGCTATAAAATAAATGTAAAATAGTATGGAATTTTAAATTATGGACTTTTCTTATTTAATGACGTCATTATGTTAAAATAAAATTTCCGTAATTAATAAATAAACTATAAACTGCAAAAGATAAGCATTAAATTCCATAACGTTCTGGATTTTCACTTCTTAATAAAACTTCAAAGCGGTTCAAACCTTCTAGCATGTAATAATAGTCGACTGGACAATTTCTGTCTCTGCCAACATCTACAAGATTTCAGGAAGTTTGAATTTGGCGATACATCTATTTGAAATTATTAATATAACTGATTGAAATTGACTTTGCTGTGCCAATGCTTCAATTATTGCATAAATTTTAGCCAAATATTCTAAGATTGTTTATATCATAATAGGTATATTGGGAGCTGAATATAACGAAATAATAATAAGGTTCGATAATGAAGAAAGGAGAATGCCCATTTTTGGGCGCACTAGATACTTAATAGTTTGGTAACAAAACAATATTTTAAAATTATATCTTATTTTTATATTAATTCATTTTAATTATATCAACACAACATTTACCAGTTAATAGACAATGTTTAATTACATAAAAACCAGATGATTATTCATTTAATATAATAATAACCCCAAATATTTCATCAGAAAATATCTAATAACTCAATTACTCGGGGGAAAAATTAAAACTGATTGGTAATAAGGAAGTAGATTTATCTTTCCACAAAATTAACTAAAAATCATCAGCAAACTCGAGAAAAAAATTGTGAGCCCGTTTTTCTTAGGCGAGTGGGCATTCTTCTTTTTTAAAAAAAGCAAAACAATAAATTAAATGCGTGTACTGTAGTATAGTATTTTCAGTTTAGGTTTCAGTTTTCAATTTCTCATAAATAGATAGATAAGACTGGTGATGGTTATTAGACCAGTCTGCCGTCTCGGGGTAAGTACTACCACTTCCAAGCCCCGTGAAGTGACCCACCGCGTTTCGGGATGAGCTTGGAAGTAGTCGGGTATAACGAGTTGAGGCTACCTGGACCTGCAGATGTTTCTCCGTGATAGAAAATGTTTATGTTCATGGACCGCATTCTAGTTTAGCATTGTCATATATAGGGTTGCCAGATGTGAAAAAAGATTATAATTTATAACCTCGAATATTAGTAAAATTACGTAGTATTATCCGGTCGATGTCTAAAACCGGACATCTGGCAACCCTGGATATAGGCCAGAATTCCATAAAATATATTTTATTACATTAATTTAGTTATTAATTATTTAATATTTTAGTAAGCTATACTTGTAGTTTGCTTTAAGATTGATATTTAAATTTTTATATTAATGTTTTTTTTTATTCTTTTGTAGGCGCGAAATAAACCGGCAGATGGAGGGGGGCATGTGAATCAAAAGAATGCAGCGGGACAAAAATCAACAGCGCCATGTCAAAAGGGTGCGATTTATTTATTATAAAACTTATATGAAATAAATATATACATGTACGTACATACATAATGTATTTATATACATGTCAGTATACGTGAACTCTATGAGAGTGTTATGCATTACAAATGTGTACGTCACGTATGATACGTGTGTGTGTGGCCTAGCCTTAAGGATACAAGCTGCTGTGAATTATTTGAGAATCACAACACCAAATTAAAATCATATTTAACAAAACAACTATTATTATAATTATTTACATATACAGTAACACCCCGCTTTACGCGACCCCGTAATGCGCGGTTTCGGTTTTACGCGAATTTCAAATTGGCTCTTTCAAAGATTTATTCAGGTTTGGACATATTGCAGAGTATAGACAGTGATAATGACCGTGTTTTAACCGTGTGTCAGTCAGTAAAAAACAGTGTTCCGTGTTATGAAAATATTTTACAAGACCGTAAATGAAACGCAACCAAGAAAACCATAGAAAGGTACCATTTTCCCGTAAAAAAAAAGCATAATGTGTTTTTAGAATTAAACTATGTATTGATTTGCATTTTGTACTGACTTTTGGTTATGTTTAAACATGATCCCCTTATACACGGATTTCACTTAACGTGAGTTTTTGCGGAACGTATCCCTCGTGTAAAGCGGGGTGTTACTGTATTATATGATTAATATAAAAAAATTATGATCAAAATTGATTAGATAGAAAACGCTAAAAAACTCGCCTAAGCTGAGACAGGGTTGCTGTGCGCGTGGACGTTCTGGCCACTAAACTATACAACGGGTCGACGTCATTAAATTACTGCGTGTTTCACTAGATTTTATTTCTATTCAATTTTCATCATGAATTACTAAAAAAACTAATTAATTTGCACTATCAAGTTTTCGTTCAGTTCTACAATATTTTCAGCGACTTCCTAACAAAGGCGGTCCAAAAACACCAGTCAAGCCTTCAGCACAAAAAGGCGCAGCTAAGACAGCGCCACCAAAACAAGCTGCAGCGGCTGCAGCAGCGAAAACACCACAAGGAAAAAAGAAGAAAGGTCACAAACACCAGCAATATGAACTCACTGTCACCATTAATTTGGTAAGACTTATTTATTTTTATATCTAAGAGTGTCAGGCAGGCCCATGACGATGATTATTATCCTAGTCTGTGGTCCTAGGCTAATACCACCTCGTTTAAGTGGCAGACATTCACTACGAAAGGGTAATGAGCCGAAAATTGCCGGAAAACTAGTATTTGCCTTCCATTACGACGACTTTTGTACTCGTTCAGTCCGCTCCGCCCTTTTGCAGTGGAAGCGCCTCTATTAAGTTAATGGTAAACTTAAATAAGATCAATGAAGTCATTCGCTCGTTCAAGATAGAAAAGGTGACTGTATACCCGTGAAGTGATCTGGTCGCGTTTGGGATCAGCTTTTTTTGTAGCTCAGCATATGACAACACTCCGCCTGATGTATAGCTAGATGCCAGCCTGAGGAGACGAGTATGCACCATCTGCATTAACAGTGCATACTCCTCTCGCTATACCTGGCTACTTTAAAACTGCACCCGAAACGCGACAAGGACACTGTGTGTTACATTCGAACGTGGTGGTACTACCCCAGGACGGCAGACTAGGCAAATAACCATCATCAGTCTGCCTACCACTGTTTAGCACTGAGCGATCAAAGTACATGTAACAAAGTTACACTGATATCGGTGAGAATTAGCGAGGTTCGAACACGGGTCTCATCGATCGTGAGTTCATGCGTCTTACCACTAGACCACGGCCGCTCTAAAAGTAGTCCGATAGTAGTAACGAGAGAAGTCTACCTTGCCTGTGACATTTCACAGTTGTCTCCGTTCATTCACCATAAACAGACCGTGTAAATAATACCACATGTAAATAAGAATTAGCATATGTTAAAAAAAACAAAATTTAAATATCGGAAAAACATTATTTACTATGTTCCAAACAAAACCAGGTCAACCAACTTTTCAATGAAAGTAGAATGAAGTTGCAACGGCGACAATCCTCGTATTACGACATACTATTTATTCTACCACAAACTGCTGACCTATTCTTGAAACTTCCAATTTCACACTCTAATTTATCTCAGCACAATGTTCATACTTACTAACATTGTTCAAGTCAATTAGTCGTACATGAAAACATTGTTAAAATAGTTTTATACATAAGAGCAGCCGTGGTCGTTTGAAGTCGTGAACTCACGACAGATGAATTCAGATCTCGTAAAATTAAATAAATAGAGAACTTTTGGACACTATCATGGTGCGGTATAGGGTTCCCATATGTCCTGTTTCTGATCGGACAAACTGGTGTTTTGCATGTCTGTCCGGCCTGAAAAATCGTAATCAACCGATGTAATTTTAATAATTTTTGAGGTTATGTTATCAGTATAAACTTTGACCGGTTTTTTTTCTCAACACATATGGCAGGCCTTGTGCGGTGCAATACGTGGGTTCGACTCCCACTTCAGGCAATTCTATTCTATTTTCGTCATACTTCACGAAGAAATATAGCTCTTTTTAAACCCATTTAAAAATCCCTTAAAATTGAAACGGAAACGCAAAACGCATAATACGAAATGTAGATCGATCGAAAATCAGGAATTGGCTCCCAATACAGTCGCGTCGCAACAAAAGGTACTTATTTTTTTTATGTTTGCACTCTTTCACAGCTACGATGTGAATAAGAAATATTCCAGAACATTGTATTTAGATACTTTGAAAAGATTTTATGTGAAACTTATCCTACAGATACGTTTTATTTACATAAGTAAGACCCTATTTTATTTTAATATGATTCTAAAATAGTATTTTTTATTGTAGCTCTGTATATGATAACACTCCGTCTGATGTAAAGCTAGAATGGAGTCCATGAATGGAAACAACTGCTACTATTCGCTTCCGCTATACAGAGGAGACCAATGTGCACCATCCAGATTGACAGTGCACACTTCTCTTGTTATACTGTTACACGTTACACTGTTAATCGCGTTCTACCGCTGGACCGGGGCCGTTCTGAAACTGAACGAATAAAAGATTTTATGCGCTTACTATCGCGTTTAGAAATATTTGTAGCCATCGTGGTTACGGAGAGACTGTCGATAATTGTAATAATATAATATATGTAATAAAATATAATATAATATAAATTAAAAAAAAAAAATGTAATAAAATAATCGATAAGCCACATAAAACATGATTTTTATAGGGTGATTTCATATGTGGCTATGCAAATTTCATTGTTAATAGTCCCTAAATAAAAATACATTTGTAGCAAAACAAAACTTTAATAAATCAAAAGATATTTTAATGGTAGGCAAACCTTTGATGGTTATTAACCCAGTCTGCCCGTCCTGGTGTAGTACCACCACTTTCGTTTGTTAAAAAATTAAACTTTAATTCAATCAAAGATATTTTATCAAACTAAAGTAAAACAAGGAAAGGGTCTGCTAAAAAAATAGATGACAAACTCAAAGTTTCTGTAAGTGAGTTCACATCTAATCCCGCTCGGTGAATAAATACGGAAGAGAAAGTTTTTATTAAAAAATAAACTTTATAAACGTTCCCGCTTGAATAAATGATTTGGTGTGTAATCAGATAACGAGATTGTAATGGTATTGCAAATGCTTTTATTATTTTATTATTATTTTTTGACCGCACTCTACCTGATGTTAAGCTAGAGTGCGGTCCATGAGGTATCAGCAGTAAATACCGAGTAATAAATATCTGCGGACCGCAATCGCCTTCGCTATGCTTGAGGAAACGAATGTGTACCATCCAGATTGACAGTGCACACTCCTCTCATTATACTTCCAACCTGATCCTGAAAGTCGACATGGTTACTTCACGGCTGTTACGTTGTTTTGTTTTTATATTCGAATTTTTATTATTTTAATGTAATCATATGGCCAGCGCCATCTAGTTGATTAATGAGCAACTACGACTACAACACATTTCTAAGGACAACCAATAGATGGCGCTATTTGAAATTTATTTATTGTATTTCTTTTTACATATAATTTTATTAATAAAAATATTAGAATTGTTTAGATTTTAAAAAAGAAAATTACCAGAGTTATGACTTCTAAAAATTGTTTTTTAAAAATTATTGTTGCTCGTTTACAAATTTAACGTCGTTATACAAAAATTCAGGCGTTACGTTAGCAAAACGTTGCAATAAAACTGTTATCGACACGGACCACGATGTTTAGCACCAAAAATGAAAAATGCCACAACCTACACTAATGACAGATAAATTGCCAACATCAAAAAATTTTCTATTTACCAAAAAAAATGTTCTACAATGACCCCTAAAGATTAATTTACGTCATTTTATTGTAATTTCGGAAAACATACAGGATAAACATACACAAAAACGTTTATTTTTATAATAATATATTAGATTTAAAATCAATTTGCACTAGTAACGGAAATCTTAAATATGAAATAGTTATTAAATGAGGCCATTATAGAACGTTTCATTTTAAGCGCAATTTCAGATTTAAATTTAGAAAGACACGATGCCGCGCGTATCATTGCCGCGCTTTTTGACATCGTATTAAATTAATAAATTGTAATTTTTTTTTTGTGTGTAAAGTGTAATCAATTATGAAGTGTAATTATGGTAAAAGAAAAATTATGGCAACAGACGGAATTTACAACAAAGAATATAGACGATTGCAACGGTTAACGAGTGATTCGACAATAAGACAAGTTTCGGTAATTCAAGTAGCCCGCAGTTTTGTATAATTAGTGTTATGACGTTTAGCGTTCCCGTTCCCGTTCCGTCCCTAAGGATTTTTTTTTGGTAGCTATTTAGATTATTGAACTCTCTACATAACAAGTGTTTTTTTTTCTTAGTCCTTTCATCCTATTGTGGGTGGCAGTATTTTCCATTACTCTAGGTACCTACTCTTAATTTTTGAGACGAAAAGTTTTTGTCAATTTTTTTTGTTTTCAGACTGAATACGGCCTCACAGAAGAACAAGTTGCAGGTACTTATTTTGTTAAATTAGTGGTTTTTTTTCGAATCTTTATTATTACACCAAAAAAGCAAAATATATATTATATTTTTTTATATAAAAAAAGGTCTTGTCCAAGATAATTTTTTTATGTAAATTAAAAAAATATATATATAAAAATCCCTATAATTTGCCTACTCCCTTTTTTATATCAGCGTAACATGTATCTGCACTTATGTTGAGCTTAAGTGCGGTCCATAAGCCGAGGCGAGTTCAGCCGTCCCTCTGTGACTTAATGAAATGCCTTTCACACCACCCTTCAAGAACTCCCCCGGGAGGATAGAAGAAATTAACTTGATAATAAATAAAAATGCAATAATTTTATAGAATTCAAAGAAGCCTTCATGCTATTCGACAAAGATGAGGACGGGTCTATAACGGTCGCTGAATTGGGAGTCGTTATGCGATCACTTGGGCAAAGACCATCAGGTTAGTAAGCAAACAGCAAAAGAAATAATTCATCAACACCTGCTTTTATTTTGAGATTGCTTTTTTTTAATGAAATCTTGGGTTTTAACTAATCCTTGTCCTGATTGATACCCATAGCACTGGGTATCGTAGATTGTGAATTTATTGATGTATAGATAGAAATGTTGTAAGTATACGTTAAGTGCATAAAAATCTACTTTAAAACTCATAAGAAAGGAGACAACAATCCTTTTGTAAATCTAGTTTCTTGCCAAAATATTTCAACAAGACTCATCACGGGTAACGACAAACAATTCTAAAAATATACGCTATTTGATGTAGAATAGCATACTTGACATTTTGTTTATCAAGAGCGCTTTTATTTTATGCAACACTCCGCCTGATGTAAAGCTAGAGTGCGGTCCATGAATGGAAACAACTGCTACCACAGAGAAATCTCTACGGGCTCCAGTCGCCTCCACAATGCCGGCTTGAGGAGACGAGCATGTACCATCTAGATTGACAGTGCACACTCCTCTCTTATACCTGGCTACTTTCAAACTATTCCCGAAACGCGACAAGGTCGCTTCACGGGTGTTACATTCGAAAGTGGTGGTACTGCCCCAGGACGACAGACTGGACAAATAACCATCATCAGTCTGCCTACCACTCTTTAATAGTGCCTATAGGCACTGAGCGATCAAAGTACATGTAACAAAGTTACATTGGTACCGGTCAGAATTAGCGAGGTTCGAACACGGGTCTCATCGATCGTGAGTTCACGCGTCTTACCGCTAGACCACGGCCGCTCTTAAATTAATTGCCGCAATTATTTAATTACAAATCATTAATGTTACTCCTAATGGGCTTTTAACCTATATTTTGGTACTTTGGTTTTTTTATAGTAAAAATCTCGAAAAACAATTTGCAAAAATCTTCAAAGATAAATTTTCAGTGTTCAATATGGTATACATATGTAAACACACATCGGCCGTCGGTTGCGACTATAAAAACCGAACGCCCGTTTCTCTGAAAATGGGATGATTCTGCGTCCCAAAGCTGCTTCGGGGACAACGGTACAGTCCCGTTAAAAAATAACGTCACGTTAAGATATACTATAGTACTGTATTACTGTTTTAAATACCTATACTTGTAAGCTAGTGATCGTCACTAGCTGGGACTGAACGACCAATGTTCATATTATAACATATCGAGTCTTATCGATCGCGAGCTCCTACAAGGTTAACGACAATTTATCTACAATGCAAAAAAAAATCAACACAAAATATTTAAGTGTACACAAAAGTTAACCTATATATATTTATTTTACATAAAATACGAATTTAAAAAGTTGTTTAAGTTAACTTTTGGGGAATAAATAAATAACTCAGACAAAACCTTTTAGGTCTACTACAGCATGAATTAAATTATAGGTAAGAGATATATTATATTTATAAGATAAATATAGATAATATATAGATAAAAGATTATAAGAGAAAAAAATTGTTCAAAATTTTACCTTGCATTAAAAAAAAATTAACTAAGTTTTATGTTAATAAAAAAGACACAGGAAATAATATAATGAAGGCCCCGGCGAGATTCGAACTCGCGATCTCCTGTTTACTAGACAGGCGCTTTAACCAACTAAGCCACGGCGCCACCGGGCGCGTGCGCGAAACTACGTACCATATAGTAGAAACCGTCCCAATTTTTTAAAACATAATATAAATGAATAATGCGAAGCCAAACTAAAAAGTACTTATTTAATCATTGAGATATATACTAGAGGCGCAAACTTCATACATTTGACATGAAAAAGGCGTAGGCCGTTTCAAACGATTTGACAATGTCAATCTTGGTGTTGCCGTTGTAGTTGAAAAATTTCCCCACATTATTTTTTTTTTAATTATACATTTTTATTCAGTGTCTATTATAATATATCTAGAGGCATGCATTTTTAGCTAAATAAAATAAAATAAAGTTTAATGTTTTCATTGTTTAATATAAGTTGAAATTATTCTTTCTTAAAAATAAAATATTTATTTTTTTTATATTGTAATACGGGTTATGGGAAACGATGTTTTACTAGCAACACTAAATGTAAAAAAATATTCCTAATTCTATTTGTTTTTTGGTTGTTTTTTAAGGACAATATAGATGTTGAACGGATATATTTACGTGTGAAACGTAATCCCGCATTTTTTATTGTCCATTTGGGATGGAGAATTGCACGTTTTCACCACACATTTGCCCATTATGAGTTTATTAATTCTACACGCCACTCGGCTTACGTCAAGTCAAATACCAACTGACTGAAAATTTAATTATATTTAATTGATTGAGAAATAAAAGAATCTAGTTTTGACCTCGCAAAATCGAGTTCAGGTCTGTGCTGCTAACGCCGCTTCTGAAAAAAAAAACTACATGAATTTAGATAGAGGCTAAACCCTCCCAGACCCTTTTCTGTTAGAAAATGTTATTACACACTTGCTTATTTAATACGCACCCCCAAAACACATCCAATAGAATATTTGTCTGCGAGAGGATAACGGCAGTTTTTTTTTCGTAATAACTTTAGCAGTAGTGACTATACTATGAGCAAAAACTAACAAAACGAGGTAATAATGTAAACAAACTTTCAGGGGTTCAAAACATTTTTATTTGAAGTAGGTACAAAGAACAATGGCAAGATCCTATGTATTTTAAGTATCACACAAAGACTCTGCGTTTGTGAAATAGGGTAGATTGTATATACTTTTGTAGCAAAAAAAAATTTTTGCGTGAATGTTGACATACTACGAATCACGCTTTGACAGCTGTCGTCGACCAAATGGACAGAGATAATCGCTAGCTATCGTAATGTAACTTAGTGACTCATATTATTTACGTATTTTATCTCGTCTCATTGGCCTTACTTTATTTAGGTTCAATCTGCAGTCCTGGAGTACCACCACATTCAAACGAACGAGACCTTGTCGCGTTTCAGGATCAATTTGAAAGTAGCCCACGTATAATGCTAGAAGTGTGCACATTCGTTTCCTTAAGCCGGCATAGCGTAGGTGACTGCGGTCTGTGTAAAATCTGTGGTAGTATAATAGTTGTTTCCGTTAATGGACCGCAATTTGGCTTAATATTACGCGGAGCCACATTAAAAAAAAAGTTTTGTGGTAACATGTTCTTTGAATTCGTTTTCTTTCACGACTATAAGATAACTTTTTAAGCAATTTGTGTAATAATAAAATATTAAAATAATGATGTATTTCAAAACAACTGTAACACTGTCGCCTTTTGAAAATCAGGCGTTTTCTTTAGTCCTTTCATTATTTTTTGCTGTTATGTCTAGGTATACTATGCTCTTGCTGGCAGGGACGCGGACGATTGCGAAAGCACACCCGCATCTCTGCCATCTGGCGATCGAGAGGAACACCGTGAGGTTTTAGTCGGTACATCTCGCGTGCATGCGCTATCGAGCTTGCCGCGCTGGCGCCCATACTGTAATATGTATGCGTGCTTGCCCCAGGGAATCCGAACATACCCCTGGCAAAATGCCGGAAAGTCCGTAATGGATTTCTTCACATAAAAAAGAAAAGGTATGCTTTGCTTCGCTGGGGGGTTGGATACCACGGTACACTTTCAGCACTTTGGTGGCCATAAGGAACACCGTGGGGTTTTAGTCGCTAGTCCTTGTGCCCGACATAACCCTGGCACCTTCCCCGAGGTGATAGGGTATCCGTAATGGATTTCCCCACGTAAAAAAAAGGTATACTATGCTAGTGTACGTATAATACAAGATTTGAACACTGCATCACTGGTCTCATCGGTCGTGACTTCACGCCTCCTTTTAATTACAAAATTATTTTATTGTCTTTAGAAACAGAATTACGTGACATGGTGAAGGAGGTGGATCAGAATGATAACGGGACCATTGAATTTAATGAGTTTCTGTGTATGATGTCGAAGAAAATGCGCAGAGCTGACGGTGAAGATGAACTTAGAGAGGCATTCAGGTATTGTTAAGATTACACTTAAATCCAAGTACACAATATTATATAATAAATATAAATTAACCGTAATTTTAATTAAAGGAAAAATAATTTTTTTTCGTCCCATTTGATACCTAATAGTTTGGTAACAAAACAATATTCTAAAATAATATCTTATTTTTAATTATATCAACACATAATTTCCCAATCAAAAGATGATAGTGATTTTGTAGATATGTATATACTGTGATTTCTTAATTATAAAATTACTTATTATTTTATTATAAAATAGATAGATGGTGATTTCATAGATATTATAAAAATTTGACATAATATTAATTTTAATTTGTTTAACTATAAAAAAAAAACAGATATCATCAATTATTAAATCATTTAATATAATAATAATCACAAATATTGCATCAGAAAATATCTAATTACTCAATAACCCGGGTGAATAAATATAAACTGATTGGTACTCGTAATAAGGAAGTAGATTTATTTTTCTACAAAATAAACTAAAAATCACCAACAAACTCGAGAAAAAAAATTGTGGTCCCATTTCTCTTAGGCGAATGGTTCTGTCAATCTGGATGGTGCATACTCGTCTAATCAGGCCGGCATAGCGGAGGCGAGTACTGCCGTCGCGGACCGCACTCTAGCTTAACATCAGACATAGTGTTGTCAAAAGGCGAACTACAATTAAAAAAATATATAAAAAAATAAAGCCCAGTGGCCTGCAACAGAACTCACATTTAGTTTTTCGTGTGATCGGAGACGTGAATATCCGTTGTATCGGAAAATTAAAAAACAAGTGAAACGTATGCGGATTAAAAATCAGCGCGGCATGAGATCGGCATCGCCTCAAGCGTATTCTTTCATACAGCAGCGCAGACTCATCAGATTCGTAACTGTATCATCGCCTAAAAGTTGCTAAACACGTTTGAATCGCGCTTACGACTCGCGGAAAATGATTACAATTTAAGGGTGAGAAGGGGATGTTATGCCCCGAAAATTGACGTCGCGTAGGAGATACATTATCGTTATAAAGTAATTTTCTGCACCATTCTCTTTTGTTTGTCGTATATCTGAAAACATATTTTCAATTACCAAATTCTCAAAAAATGTCTGACGAAAAATTTCTCTTAATAATTCCAGGGTATTCGATAAAAACAACGACGGGTTGATATCGTCAGTGGAGTTGCGTCACGTGATGACGAATCTTGGTGAGAGACTCAGTGAGGAGGAAGTCGATGATATGATTCGTGAGGCTGATCTCGATGGTGATGGCATGGTCAACTATGACGGTAAGCAATTAAGTCTCATTCCGGCAAGATTTATATTTTTGTGAGGTGGGGTGGAAACGTCATCCCATACCTAGGTCAAAATAAATCTCGGGAATCTTTTTTTTAAATTATTTTGACACGACATGTGACCTCGACTGGCCTGATGGTGAGCGCAGCGGACGTCCATGAGCACTGACGACTGGAGAACCGCTAACCCGGTGGCTCCAATCGCCACTACTATGCCGGCCTGAGAAGGTGCTTTTTCACACTCCGTTTGAAGGATCCGAGATGAAAGGACTGGGAGAACACATGGGAGGGTAAAACATTCCACTTGACAATTGTCTACCGATTCGGTCGACAAAATATGGATGCTTCCCCCTTCCAGTACGGGTGTTACTGGAATGGAAGTAGGAGTAAGGTTAAACAGCTCTTCGGAGCAAAGCTTTTTCCCGACTTCGCGTTAAAAATAAGTATCAATCAGTTTATTCACTGTTTTTTTTTATTTATTCCAGAGTTCGTAACAATACTGACGTCGAAGAACTAGTATGCAGAACGGCCCGTCAAACCCAAGACTCCCAAACCTGCTGCACCCTCGACACCTAACAATTTATACACAGGCGGTAAAGAAACATTAATATGAGTGGCAGTGTTCATGACCATATTGGCGGGTATATAATTCTCTGGTCAATAGACAATTCCTAACAGTTTTAACTAGTAATTTACACAACGTAACTTTTACCAATAGAGTATAAATGTATTAAAATTAAATATTAAATTGTATCTCCTTTTTAGGCCCACCCGTGATCGCCTTTTTAGGCCCACTGTTCACGAAGAAGCGTATGTTATGTTGTTTTTTTTCAGGCGCACTAAATATTGACGCGTCTCCGAGGACAGTGTCCTTCACATTTGTTTTGCGCTTGCTGTTGTCTACATAAAGCTAAATACTTAATACTTTTGACAATTCAATTTATTTAGTGATGTTACATTGATCGATAGATAGGATTGTCGATAAATATTTTTTTAAAAATTGGTAAAAAAAATTTGCTCAATATTATAAGAAATAAAATATAAAAAAGGCTTTTTAAATTTCTTTAGAATCATATTTAAATGTACTTGTAAAAATCAGCAAAAACTATACTCTCGAGTCTCGATGTATTGCATAATGCTGTATTTTATTGTTTACTATGGATATTAAATTTAAAAAAATATATCTGGCCAGTAAATAATATAAATAAAGCAACAAGCAAGCGTACACACAACAAAAGTATAAAAATAGCGATTACGGGCCATTTTAATTATTAATTTAATTTTATTATAATGGTTGTATTTTACTCAAAAATTTTGTTAGATAATTACTTACATAAAATATTTTTATAATATATTATTTTATTTTTACATAAGTTTTAATATAGATAATTTAAGGTTTTTTTTTATTTTTTTTTTACCAACCGTAAGTATAATTTATTTAAATGGTAATAATAAATACGATATTTAATAGCTTTTAATATTAGTAAAATATATATAATATATCTAAATACAAGTAAGTTTACAACAAATAGACATAAATTATTCGGTTGTGCCGATTTATACTTCTATTAATACCTGTATAATATATTTATTTTATAGATAAATATTAATAAATCATTAGAGAAATATTGCATTTTCACAAAATCTTTGTAAAATCAAGTCATGATCACATATTCCGCCATGGACTATTTCGATTCGAATCTATTTAGATTAGGAGACGAGTTTAGGAGAAATGTATGTGCCCGTAGTAAAGAACGAAGATACAAGAACGAATTATATTTTTTAAATGTTATTTTACAATACTTCGCATTGATATATACAACTAGATGTGCTGCCAATGTGATGCTAGAGAAAAGATGACCACAGTCTTAGGGTCTCTGTCAGTTAGTATTGACTTGACGGCAACATTGTCAAATTGCCTACGCTTTTTTCATAACAGATGTATGAAGTTTGCTCCACTAGTATACATATATCTCTATGATACCGGGCATTATAGTAATTTTGTTTATTGTCAACTGTAGAAAAGTATAGTTTGTTTATTTATTAAAGAAAGAAAAAAACTGCACTGGAGTGGCGCACTATTATCACTATTCAACTGTAACAACATTCGGCAGGCCACGCTTCTATAGTGCGGTTTTCACCTCGGTTTTTTCCTGCAAAATTAATCGACCTTGTATACTTTTTCACTAAGGGCATAAATATTTTAAACGTTTGTATACATTTTTAGAAATATATTTGTGGTAGACGTACCTTATAATATTCGAAGTTATTAAGTGGCTGGTCTTCCAAATTGTGAACGACTGTCGAGGAGAAGCCAAAGTTCATTATTATAAATAAAAGTTTTTTTAAATTACAATTTCGTCACACTTTTATTGACGTGAATGAGTGAGTCTACGCCGTCATCGTGGACGAATCAACAAATCAAACATAGCGGAGGCGACTCATTTTTTTTAAAATTATTTAAAGTCGTCTCCGCTCATAAAACGACAAGATTACAATATGTCGGTCTACCATAAAAAGTGTAACGGAATTGTTCTAAACCTAAACGATTAAATAATTAATATTATAGAGTTAGAGAGAAAAATAAGCTAGTTTATATGTATATATAAAAATATATATATATTTATAGGCACTTAATAAAGGGTATTTCTTGGTGTAATTTAAGTTTGCTATTGCTAAGGTCGGTCATTTTGTGTACGCTCTTATTGGTTGATATTGGTTTTAATAACTTATTAGGTTTTCACGGGAGGAAAAAACGAAAGTAGAGGAATTTTTTTTAAACACTACTTTGCAACTAATTTCCGCTAATCAATGTTAGTGAGGGTCACATCAGCTGTCAATGTTAGACCCTTCACCAACATGCCAATACCTCTCGACGCGTTTCGCCACTCCACGTGGCATCCTCAGGAGACGTGTGGTCGCTTCGACTTCGCACCGAGAGGTTTTTGCATGTTGGTGAAGGGTCTAACATTGACAGCTGATGTGACTGTACCTCAGTACCCTCACTAACATTGATTAGCGGAAATTAGTTGCAAAGTAGTGTTTAAAAAATAATTTTGGTTATGGATTTCTGCAAAGTAACGCCTAATACTATTAAACAAAAGTAGGTGAACTGAATTTTTTTTGTTGTCACTAAAAAAAAAAAGAATACAATTTTTTTACTAGCTTTACATCAGGCAAAGTGTTGTCATATGCCGAGCTACAATAAAATAATATTAATAATTAGTTAAATAGAGTGCGAATTAGGAATAACCGACATTTTATTGTTAATAATCGCAGTTACTTTTTTAATATCGACCAAAATTTATTTACAAAATAAACATAAAACGTAACATGTTTGTTTTAAATTTTTTACACCGAATATAATTAAAAATATTTTTAATTAATTAATTAATTATATTATCGATAATTATAAGTTGTAAATTGGGCTTCCTTTTTTTAATTTAAAATATGTGAGTATGTGTATTACATAGTTATTTTAAGAAAAATACAATTTTATTGTTTTAAAAACTTTAAAAATAGTTAACTAAAAAATAATCTATATTTATTTCAACGTGCACTGTTTACAAAATGTTTGATAACGATCGCCTCAGCCATGCCGACTCGCCGTTTCGACTTCGAGAATGCGCCAATATTTTCATTATAAATACAAATTATATCAAAATAACAAACTTTTTGTAAGGAGTGTGTTTACTGTGAGACAATAATAATCAATTTTAATTCGAATAAAAATGGTTTATCAATATAATTGATCACTATATTTTTGTATGAGAAATCGATATTTAATTTCTTTCTGTCAATATATTCCTATAAGCATATCACCAGGAATTAATATTTTAATATAATAATTATATTTTTAAAATACAAATTGTACAATTACAAAAATTAAAGCCGATTTTTCACGGAGGTAGTATTATATTACAAACGGCTTCAATGTGTATTGACAAGAAGCCTCCATGAACAATGGGTCTTAATGAAAAAAAAAGATCTGTTTACACTTTTATTTTTGTATGTATACGTAGACGAAGGCTACAAATGTTCATTATATAAATATGGTTTATATTTCGAACTACTATTAAAAAACATATTGAACGTGTCGCCTTCGCTATAGGTCTTTATAAAGAATAAGACAATCTAACAGTCAGTAATTATTAACACAGAAATAAAAAATAATATAACTTTTATTATATTTTTGGAGCAGTTTGAAAGTAGCCAGGTATAGCGAGAGGAGCGTGCACTGTCAATCTAGATGGTGCATACTCGTCTTCTCAGGCCCACATAGCGGAGGCGACTGCTGCCCATAGAGATTTCTCGGTAGTAGCAGTTGTTCCCGTTCATAGACCACACTCTAGCTTTACATCAGACGGAGTGTTGTCATATGCCGAGCTACAATAAAAAAAAAAACATGTAATACATTGTTTACGAATTTCTACCATAGAGATAAATCTTTTCCTGATAGATCAGTCCAAATATGAAATTTTAGATTTCTTTCTAATATGTGCAGTGTGCATGATTGATGACGTTTTTATCATATCTGAGCGGGTTCGATTTCTGACTCAGATACAAATATTCCTAACTTTCAAAACCGAACCTATCTCCTATTTCTTTATGCACAGTGCACTTTTTTTTTAATGGAAATTACAAATAGATTAGCATGTATTCCAGGAACCGAACCTCTTTTGTTCGTCGCCGTTTTTATTCGGACTTTATACAGGTGTAAAAAGACAGCAATCCTTTTAACTACGTTTAGCTAGGTTATTGCTAGGATTTTTGTTTGCGCACAGGTTTCTCTCTGTAGTAGCAGTTGTTTCCATTCATGGATCGCACTCTAGCTTTACATCAGGCGGAGTGTTGTCGACCTACAATAAAAAAAAATGTAGTTAATGTTAGACCAATAAATGTTTATAATTTTTATATACATATTTTATATTTACAACTTTTGGTTCGCGGGATTGCTAGCTCTCTTTTTACGCATGTATAAAAGTAAATTGTTCCGACGTCTATTCCTGTATGTATGTACTATGTATGTATCTAAGAATATTGTTTTAAAAAAATTCCATACAATTAAGTTTTTATTTAAATTAGATTTTTGTGTTATTATTGCAATAAATTACGTGTATTATTATTTTTTCTTTCATATCTCAGACGAATGATAGAAACGTGATAGGAGAGAATGTCATTATTTACACGTTACTATACTAATAATTTTTTAACTTTGAAGTGATTTTGGATATTATTTCAAAGCGGGCAAAGTTGATATTAGTTTGGCACTGAAAAATTCAGCCCTTATTTTTTTCGATGAATCTCAATCATCTTAGCTGTTGTCTGCTTCTTTTTTAATATGATTTCACGTTAGTCTAGTATCATGCTTGATGTATTTATACTAAGTATTCAATAAAAAAAGTTTAGACCATTGAGATATATACTAGAGTAGCAAACCTCATACATTTGACATGAAAAAGGCGTAGGCCGTTTCAAACGCTTTGACAATGTCAGCAGTCAAATATCAACTGACAGAGACTGATATGGCTGTGGCCATATTTTCTCTCGCCTCACATTAGAAGCGTCATTGCACATCTAGTTGTATATATCAATGGTCTAGACATTTTTTTTTATTTCTCGAAGCACGAGCGTAAACACAAAGATTGAATATGCAAGAAAACCTTCACTATGTTTTCTTTGTGAATGCATAAAACTTCTTAATTTATAAATAATTTTATCAAAACTCCCTTTTTATAAAACAAATATTGATTTGGTTCGTTTCTAAAAAGAAGCTCAGTAAATATTAATTTTTTATCTAAATAATTTTTATCTTATTTTAAAAGTATTACTATTTTATTACTTTTTCTTGAATAAGGTGTTTATTATTCACACTAGTGTTGTGTGCAATCTTTGTTTGAAACAAAATAAAATATTTATAAAAACAAAATCAAGTTGTCTACAGTAATAGATATTTTGTTATTTTCATTTTTTTAAAACAAGATAGACTGCAATTCATGAGCGGAGACAACTGCTACTACAAAAAAAAAGAAATGGTTAAAGACAGCAGTCGCTGAAAAAATATTTTTGTCTTCTAAAGAGGGAGAGAATTATGTCGTCATTTTAAATTTAAAAAACAAAATAAAATATATGTATATTATTTTTATTGTTGAAATGTTGTTAATTGTTGTTTATTTTTAAATTGTTGTATAGATATTGTTTTATAATAAAAAAACGTAGTAGTTCGATGTAAACTAGTTGATTACATACAAAATGCTTATTGAGAAAAAAGATTTTAATAAAATTGTATTGATATCTGAACGTTTTATTATTTATAAGTTTTATTTTTAAATAACGAGTTAAAAGTCGACCCCAAGAACGTATTATCATGCGAAAACTGTCAAATGCGGGCAAAGTGAGACCAAGGATGAAAGGTGAGGTGTACGTGTGCCTGAAACATTACATTACATGCCTTACAATTTACATTGGTATCGGTTTGACACTTAAAAACAAATGAGTATTCGATATAATCGATTCGAGTTCTCGTCAAAATAAATCAAAATAAACGCGATAAAATCTTCTATGTACGACAATGGAATTACAAAATAAATAAAGATAAACATTAACAAATATAGATTACTTAATTAACCGAATCTATTTGTAAATATTACGATTTAATTGAGGATTTTATTATCAACTTCGTGATAAAATACTTGTAATTAAACTTATTTTTATTAGTTCAACTTAGTACTCTTTCGGACCGTCAAGATTGTCACTTTGGTAATCATTCGTCCCATTTTTTTTTAAATAAGGTATATTATAGTTTACATAATCCATAAAAAAAATTAAAAATAATTTAAATAAAAAAACATTATTGGAAAATTAAAAAAAAAAATTGTACTGTAATACCAGTTAACTCAGAAGTTGTAAGAGCTGTCGATGGAAGACTGGGAACTGAAAAATGACGCCGCGAAATTTCAAACACTTTGTAATACTGGGTCCGATACATCAGGCTGTCACATGCACTTTTTTTGTTCAATTTTCATCATGAAAATAATAAACAAATTCTACATAAAATAAAATTATACGCCCCATAGTCCAAAAACAAAAATCGGATCGATAATTATTATTATTGCAAAACATCTGACGTCAGATATCAATATCACGCACGTGCTGTACTGGTGAAGATATCTTACATAAACGCCGACCAATCAGGAGTTGTATTAATTGCCACACCGCACACGACGAGCCTATCACGCCCCACGCGCCTGGATGATGCGTTCACGCAGCTAAGTTAACATGAAACACTTAAAGTTATTTAAGTTTATTATATGTTTGTTTAACTGAAGGGATTAGAATTAAATGGTTCATCTTTAATTTCTGTTTTATCGGTTTATCTATTTACCGAGAACATTTTGCAATAAAACTTAATACGGTTTTGTATACTTTCCTTTATTTAAATTTTATTCTAGAGAACTCGAAGTGTGACTGGTAGACTAATGATGGTTTTCTGAAGTACTTTACTAATACTTTCATTGATGGTGCACATTTGTCTCCTCAAGCCGGCATAGCGGAGGTGAGTGCTGCCTGTAAAAAGTTGTTTCCGTTCATGGACCACTGTCATCAGGCAGCATTTATGAGCTACAATAAAAAAAAATTTTTTTTTAAAGTAGACTTCTTATTTACTTAGCTGTCTAGGAAACTAAAGATATATCTTATACAAAAATAAGACATTACTATCGTTAAAACTTGTACGAGTATATTTTAAGGAAAATATATTTTTACTACTTAGTACAAACACAAAGTTATTATGAGGTTGTTAATATTTTTACAGGATGTAAAACGACAGCTAGCAATCCTTTTAACCACGTGTTACAATACTAATTCTAAAACGTTATTGCTAAGTATTTTTAACCCACTTCAAAAGGAGGAGGTCTACATTTTATTTAGCATATTTCTGAAATCGGTGCCAACCAAATATGAAACTCCACATTGTTTGAATCTAGGTACTATCAAGAGCAGGGGAGCAGTCCCACCTTAAGGACTAATGTTACTTGCATATTTTTATGTTTCTCTCAGCTCCTACTTTAAATATAACTTATGTTTACGTTGCTATGACAACTGACGTGTGTAGATTAATTTGATTGATATTTACATGTCATTTTTTTTCGTTTTTCCCTCATAACATTGACAACTAAATGACGTGCAATATGTAAAAAACATATAGAAACATTGACAACAATATTGATCTCCTTTACTTATAATGCAATCAGAAAGAGAAGGCAACTGTAATATTCCGATAAACAATTTTGAAAAAAAACTGTGACTGCTCCCCTGCTCTTGATAGTACATTACCAATCATAAAACATGTTTCAAATGCATGCACTGACTTCAGCTATATGCTAGATAATATGCAGATAATTAATTTGTAAATAGATAATAAACATCTATTCATGTTTATGCTTATTAAATTGTGTGTAGGTACTCTCAATTAAAATTATTATTATACCTTTTAGTAATTTGTGTTTTATTTAGAAGTCGGTTCAAGTTTTTTAACCGACTTCCAAAAAGGAGGAGGTTATATGTCCGTCGCGTATGTTTTTTTTTATGAATGTTCATCGATTTTTTTAAAACGGCTAAACCGATTTGAATGATTCAAATTGTACTGTGTTAAGCTGCATCCCACAGTGGTCCTACCTACTCCAAAAATATGGCAGGTATGTAGACAATTAATTTGTACATAATAAACACCTATTAGTGTTTATGTTTATTACTTTGTGTGTAGATACTCTTGTTAAAAATTATTTTTCACTTTTGAGTGCTTTTTGTGTTTATTGAAGTCGGTTTAACTTTTTTTTGAAAAGGTTTTTTTTCGCAAATGTTTTGTATATTTTTAGTTTTTTGCGTATCATATTTTATATGTAGCTTGTTTTTATACCAAGTAACTGATTTGGTTATTGACTTTGTATTATTTCAAAAATTACATCTTGTATTTGTACAAATGATAAGAATGATAGTGAGCGTTTATCACAGAGTTCAATATCTCAACGGTAGCTGATAATTTCAATACTCGTATGTTAAATTTTGTTTTTTTTAAATTGTAACTCTGCATATGATCACACTCCGGATGATATTCTATTCTATCTATTCTAACATCAGCTAGAGTGCGGTCCCTGAATGGATACAGAGAAATTCCTACAGGCAGCAGTCTGTAGTGTGGTGTAGTGTCACCTCAAGTCGCTTCCACTATGCCGGCTTGAAGAGACGAGCATGTACCATCCAGATCAACAGTGCACACTCCTCTCATTATACCTGGCTACTTTCAAACTATTCCCGAAACGCGACAAGGTCACTTCACAGGTGTTACATTCGAAAATGGTGGGATTACCCCAGGACGGCAGACTGGGCTAATAACCATAACCAAAGCCGAGGTACAATAAAAAATTATTTTTATAAATTAAAATTATCAGCTCCTATATGGTCTATGTAGTTTATGCTCCTATATGGTTTATGATCTATGTAGAGTGCGGTCCATGAATGGAAACAACCATAGAGAATTTCTGCAGGTAGCAATTGCCTCCGCTATGCCGGCTACATGTCTATAAATTTTGTTGGGATATCAGTTGTATTACGATTGTGGTTGACTGAGTATATATTTGAAGGAGTTTTGCTGGATACTATTGTAGGAGTTTTTATAGTAGCGTCGACCACATTTTACCTAATGTTAAGCGGCTGTTTAACTGTTTACAGGCCTTAATTGCGTCCGTTATGCCGGCTTAGAGGAGATTCTCGTATGTGGCGGAGTGTAATCACATGCCGATCGAAACGGAAAACCTAAAAATGATGAAATGAAATGAAAGCAAGTCAGACTATACATAGCTTCGGAAAGACCTGACGAGAACCCTGTCACCAAAAACGCGTCAATTATAGATACTACCCAACTCAATGATTTTCTTTCTAAACACACGTACTTTCGATAAGGATATACATTACGTACACTAAACTCAAGGATCTGAACATTATTTACTAACAATAAGATTCTATAAATAATCCTCACAATTAGGTTAAATTGTATTCAACGCAATTTATATTGAACTGCAAACGCGTACACGATTCATTCGTTAAAAAGGAAGTGGCTTATCTCATGCAACTATATCCACAGATCCTCGGCTATTGATGCTACATCGAGCACAGACTGATGATGAAAAAACATATGAAAACTACCTTGAATATAACGATAATTGATGTGTGTGAAGTGTTTGGAAGTAGCCAGTCTCGTCATATGCCTTTCCGAAGCCAAAAGTAGATTCTGACGATGAACAAGTACATGCCAAGTCCATGCCTACTTTAATAAAGGATTTTCATTTCATTTCATTTCCAGATATAACGAGCAGCGCCGGATTTAGACTTCGGCGGCCCATAGGCAGAGCATGTGTGGAGGCCCTCAAATCGTTTGTGGTTAACTGTTGAAAGTTTCTATTAAGGTCAAGGTAAAGAAGAGAGCAACTAAATAAGTTGGCTAACACAAAATTTAAAATAAAACTCAGTATTTTTTTTGTTTCTACTGAGCCTTTATCGATTTTATTTTATTTTATTTTTTTGGTGTGGTGACCTATGTTGCCTATGTTTAAATCTGGCACTGATAACAAGAAGAGTGTGCATTGTCAATCTGGATGGTGCTTTATTTGCATAATGGATTTTCTGACACACGTTAGTTCTTGAAAATTCATTTGCCTAAAATCATGGATAAAAGTGGAAAAAAATCCATAAATGGATCCTAGTGGATATCGCCCTCAATTACACTACCCGTAATCTAAATGCATGCGCAAGCGGAAGTAAAATAGCAAACAAGACAAATACAAAACAGAAACTGTCAATGTGAGACCTTACCACAACAAATACATGTCGACGCAGTATAGATTTCAGCCCAAAAGTGAGCAGTTGGCAAAAGATGACCAAAAATAAACGTTTAAAAAAAAATTATGGTATTTTTGGGGGACTTCCCTATATACTGATGAAAATTGAAATAATAATATTATTTCCTGTTAGTGTTTAGTAACTGGTTTGTCTGACTTTATTATTATTATTTTTTAATCGATCGCTTCCCGTAAATAATAATAAAAAAAATATAACAAAAAAGTAAAAGAATGTTAAACCGATTAACATCCGTGAAGTGATTTGCCGAATTTTGAGATCAGCTGGGTGCTTCCACCCAGGTTAAGCTTTTAAAGAGTGGCAAGCAGACTGATGAGGGTTATTAGCCCAGTCTGCAGCCCTGGGGTAGTACCACCACTTTCAAATGTAACACTCGTGAAGTGACCTTGCCGTGTTTCCGGATCTCCTCAGAAGTAGCCGGGTATAACGAGAGGAATGTGCAGTGTCAACCTGGATGGTGCACATTTGTCTCCTCAAGACGGCATAGCAGAGCCAACTGCTGTCTGCTGACATTTCTCTGTGGTAGCAGTTGTTTCGGTTCATGAACCTAGGGTGTGGTCCGTAATGCTTAACATCAGGCAGCCAGGTGTTGTCATATGCCAAGCTACAATAATAAAAAAACGACTATAAGGTGAGAAGTATGATAATGTACTGTTAAAGGTACTTTTGTTTGTCCTGAAGCTGGCAACCCGGAGCCGGAGTCGACTGAGAAAATTTAGGTAGCAAAATGTCAACATCCTGTTATTGTTACGTTACTCAATTTGTTTTTATTTTGACGTATTTATTTTTATTCTGATAACAATTATATCTAATCGATGTATAAATTAAACATAAAATAGTAGTTTTAAAGTAATTAGATGTATTTTCAGAGTTCTTTAGTTTTTTTTTTAACATTAACCTGTAAATGATTTGTCAAGCCTTAACAAGTTAAGAGTCAGAGCAATACATCTGAATACCTTGAAAAACATATTAAATATACTAAAAACTCCCATTTGTAACTATTAAAATGTATTTATATTAATTTTATGACGATCTGAAGTCCTTAGCTAAATACAAAAGAAGCAACGGGATTTATTAAAAATTTCTTTTGCTGGTGGTACCTATATGAAGTTAGCTGCAAATCCAGTCCTATTTATTCTTGGCTTGCTTGGTAGATATTATTGCCGATCACTGCCTTTTCATCTCAAATAAATAAATATAACGTCGTCGCGGGTCGAGAGCTAGTTCTACATAATATAACAGTTTAACTAACTCAGTTGGACGGATCAAAGCAGTGTGCGTAACTGTGTCCACTCATTACGAAATATATTAAAGTGTTAATTTGAGACCAAAATGTTATCATGCTCTACGTTTTTTACTGTTCTTATGGTACATTTTTTAGCTGTGCTTATTGGTGAGTTAATTTTTTTAAAGTTAATTATTACGTCTATTTTTTTTTTAATTATAGCTCGGCATATACAATACTGCGCCTGATGCTAAGCTAGACAAATTTCTATGTTTTTCTATGTGCTGTTATTATTTTATTTTTATTTTTGCCACATTTAGAAAATACGCAAAACAAAATATAGTTCCTTAATTTAATATAGTTCCTAAACTTTCTACAAATGATTACATGTTATGGTTTGTTTTTTTCTTAATTCTTGTGATGTTAAATATTAATTAAAATTGTTTAATTTTAGTCGATGAAATCGTTATAATTAATACATAACACATAAATTATTTGTGATTTGTGTAACCGCGATGTCTGCTCCATCTAAATGTAAACAGATTGAATAATACACAT
The DNA here is from genome assembly GCA_948150575.1 of Tinea pellionella. NCBI lineage: Eukaryota > Metazoa > Arthropoda > Insecta > Lepidoptera > Tineidae > Tinea > Tinea pellionella. Next base: position 7,182,832 of record OX411258.1, read on the forward strand.
AACTTATAAAACATAACATTTTCACTTCATTTTTAGTTTTAATTTTTAATCGATACCGTGTTTTTATAAACAGCAACTAATTTTTTAAAACGTCGTCAAAATCAATTTTTTTAATTGCTCATTCATCTCCTCAAGCTGTTCATTTTCTTTAGTTTTTTTAATGGTTTCTTTGTTATATTTATGCGTTAATTTTTGACATTATAATTGTTTAGGCTTCACTGGACCTGACATCGCCACAATTGTGAGCGCAAGCCCCAAACTAAATAAAGATTTAATAATATCCATCTCCTTAAGCCAGTATAGCAGAGGCGACTCTTTGGTGGCAGCCTAACATCAGGAGAGTGAACAAAAAACTACGGAATTTATCTCTTCTTACTCCTGAAGATAATAATATTTTAACCGTTACATCATGTACTAGTTTTTTTATATAAACTATCATTTACATAGCGATAAACGTTTGGGCACGATTCTTTATTAATTTTTAATTGTCTTATTAATTAGAACTTAATTTGTAGAATATTAATATGTATTTAAATGGCTTGAGGACACTTGACGTTTACTGCCTGCTATGATTATTAAAGTAGTATAATATATTTTTTTATAAGAAAAATAATTATATAAGGCGATAAAAAGGCAGCTAGCTAGCAATCCTGCGAATCAGAAATTGTATTATGGTACCATTATTTGTAAAAAAGGATAAAACATCAATGAAATATCAAAAACAAGCAAGGTAAACACAAGAATCAATTAATAATTATCATTATAATTACATTTAAAGGAGAATGCCCATATTATGGTATCAAAACAATATTCTAAAATAATATCTTATTTTTTATTAATTCATTTTAATTATATCAACTCATTATTTAACAATCAATAGACAGTGTTTAATTAATAAAAAAACTGAAATCTTCAATTATTAAAGCATTAAAAATAATAATAACCTCAAAATTGCATCAGTTGCATCAAAAAACATCTAATTCCTCAATAACTCAGGTCAAAAAATTAAAACTGATTGGTAATAAGGAAGTAGATTTATTTTTCTTCAAAATTAACTAAAAATTATCGTGAAACTCAAGAAAAAAATTGTGGGCCCATTTCTCTTCGGTGAATGGGCATTCTCCTTTACACGTAACTTCGGAACGGCTAGGTCGATGAAAGAATTGTCAAGAAACTCGACATCATTGTCATTCTTGATTGAGTTGCACGCGTTATGTGGCCTGGCCATTAACTTATAAAAACATTACTTAACTCACACCCTGTTACTATTGAGGTAAGCAGACACTATGAAGCGCCAGCGACTTTTCTCTCTTCAACCACTTTCGCTTCGACCACATCCATTACTCCTCTGATGCATGCACGTCGGTTGAGGGTGCTCACCTGAGGAGTCTTCCTAATCCAAAGTTGCCCCCTTCCAACATTGCCATCCACATTTGTGCAATAAATCTTTTTAGTTAATCATTACTTTGTGTGGTTATCGTAATTTACCTGTTAGGGGTCGTTTGCACCAGAAGGCCGGTTAAAGTAACTTTTACGCTTACTTTAACCGTTACGTTTACATTATGGTTTACATTGACTCCACACGAGTTGCACCATCGTCGTCGTGCCTGTCATTTTTGACGGTTACTTTAACCTTAACCGTAACCAGCGAATCTTGACTTGGTTAAAGTTAAAGTAATCGTCAAACCAATGTTGCTAACATCAAATGTGTGAAAAGAAGCCAAATATGTTCAGATCAGCCACCCTTTTAACGATAACAATATGAATTTACACGATATTGCAACGCGTGTGGAGTAAATTTAAACATTTAACGGTCGTCGTCGCTGTAAAAGTAATAGTTAAAGTTACTTTAACCGGCCTTCTGGTGGAAACCACTACTAAGTACACGTGTAAGGAAGATGCTTAAAACGAGACCAAGATCATGGAGATAAGCTGCGATTAGATATGGTAGGTAGGACCCCTAAGATTGAGATGTTTCCGTTATCGAAATGTTTTTTATTGTGCCGTAATACCCTTTTCTACTTTGGCCTGTGTACTCGAGATAGTTGCCTGTTATCTGTTATCACTATGAAGGGTTTTATTTTTAACTACCTGTCGCCTACGACTTCGTGTGTGTATAATTAGTATTACATTTTTAACTTGAGAAATTATGAGTGTCCCATACAAAGTTTTATTCTCTATTTCACCTTTTCTTTTTCTTTTTTTGAGACAATTTTCTTTCTCCTCCTTTTTCCCTTCCTCATGATGCAAAAGGTAACAAATAGGCAGAACGCTTCGTGTTTGATTTTTAGTCAGAGCAAAAATATTGTAACAAAACACTACTTATCCTAGTTCAAGATCAAGGCATTTTAATTCTCATATTTTTATCGTAGACACGGAGATACCAAAATACTACTTGTAGATACTATAAAAAAGAGAATAACAAAGAACAAAGTTATATTTATCGATTTTTTTTATTTATTTAATATATCGGTTAATTTTGGCACTTTTTTCTATTCAATTTTCATTATATTTTAATAAGCTGAGGTTTTTTTGTGAGATTCGAACACGGGGGTCATCGGTTGCGAATCCACGTCTATCAAATTATCAACTAGGCCACGGTCTCTCGTTGATTATTATAATTGATAATAAAAGTCTATTGACATTGTCTTAACAGTCCACTTAATTTAAAGGATTACCACGTTATTTATTCGTGAATTATAATTTTATTTATATATTTATTATTTTTGAATAATTTATTAATTATTAATAAATTTAAAATTACAATTTTATCAATAACCAGAAAAAGTTCAAATTCAACTGGATCACTTATGAATGGATAAAATAAGATCGGCCGTGGTCTAGCGGTAGAGAACCCCACGATCGATGAGGCCCGCGTTCACACCTCGCTAAATTCTGACCGGTAACTTTGGTCGCTCAGTGCCTGTAATACAAGCTAGTACAGGCATTTGCAAAAAAAAAATTATGACAACAACTACAATTACATTTACATTTACATGTAGCTCCGGAATGGCGCGGTCGAGGAAAGAAGCTACAAGAACATGGCCGAGAGTGGTTAGTAATACAAACACACAATACAACAATACAATACAATTGTCACGCCTTTTTCCCACAGGGATAGGCAGAGACAACGGAACGCCACTCACCACAATCCTGACACAACACCCTCGCTTCCTTCACATCCACAATTCTCTTCGTGCACGCCCGACGGTTATGGGCACTAAGCAGCCAAGCTTTCATGAGGATGTCTTCTATTTGATCGGAAAACACCCTTCTGGGTCTGCCTTGTTACAAACAAATACAAACATAATTTAAATTAATAAACAATTAACTACACTAAAGTACTAATATAAAAAGTCGAGCAGTATTATTGTAAAAAGTAAATAAGTTAGCATAATTAGATAATTCATATTTAAACGTAATTGCATATAAGTATTATTTTGATGATTTTTTGACTTAGTTTGAATTTTATGTATCTTGCACACAAGATGCCTGCACAGTCCAGTTTGCACAGTTTGTGTGGATGAATTATATTCTACAAGAAATATATTATAAAGAAAGTCATAGTAAATATTATAAATAAATTCATAGATATACATCCAATTCCCTGATCCTAAACTTGAATACCCTAGGGCGTAGGGTATCCGAGCACAACACAAACTTTTTATAAGACCCAGGCCCGAAACAAATGCCTACTAATCATTAAATTATAATAATAAAATTATCTCATGAAAAATACCCCACCTTACCTCAGGCTGTTTTGTGTGTGTGTGTGTGTGTGTTTTATATATATATAGCTATTAAAGTGATAAAAATTAATAAATAATAACCAATAATTAAATAACTAGCTCCTATTTTTTCTTCTCTAACATATTGGTTTTAATTGAGAATCGAAGTCAGGACCCTGCGTAACCGACTGTCACATAGCGCCTTAACCACAACAATACACAGGCCGTTAGATAAAAAAAATAATAAACCATGTTGGTAGCAACTACATTACCTAATATTAATAAATAATTGAATGATAAAAAGTAAGTGTTTTAACGTAGGAAATAAAAAGTGTATCTATGTAAAGAGGCTCTACATAAAATGTTCAGTTTCCGTCTATCTCAGTCAGTCATGGCGCGGATTTCATTACTGCCGTTGGCGTTGCAGCTGACATTGATAGCTGTAACAACAGCCTCTTTACTTGTTACAAAACCAGGTGTGTAAAATTGCATTACAAAAATATATGTGAATCTAATTTTAAATCGTTGATTTTTCGCCGGGCTTCTTTTTGTTATTATTTTAATTTTTATTTAAGAAAAGTGTTATTTTGTGGAAAGCAATTGGATTGTTGTCTATAGTAATTTTTTTTATTTTTTTCTTCAATTCTAAAAAATAATAATTTTTGAGTAATATTTTATAGTCTTATTTTTTTGTATTTTATCAAAATATATCCTTAATGCATATCACGTCACAGTCCTTTCGTATCAGTTGCGAGGTAAATAAAAGTTTTCTCAAGGTTTGCCGCCAAAATATTAATTATAATACAATGCTAACATAAAATTTATTTCATGTATTCTTAATTTGTTAAATTATTTTAAATTAATATTGTGCTAAAATATTTGCATTAAATTCACAATTGATTTATTATTATGTATGATAAAAACATTTTAAAATTGTGGGGTAAAAAATTGTGGTCAAACTGGTATAGATGTGGCAACTGCTGCCTGCAGAAATTTATCTTTGGTAGCAGTTGTTTTTGTTCATGGACCGCACTCTAGCTTAACATCGGGCGAAGTGTTGCCATATGCCGAGCTGCAATAACAAAAAACGGTAATAGTGAGGTCAACCCAGCAGCTGGAAGGACTGCGATGAAGATATGATGGAATGGAGGAATTGTCAGTGGTCAAAGCATCCATACGGAAGACGCGGTGTTCGATTCCCGCCTCGGAGTTTGTATGCGCTTTTCTGTTAATTTTTTATATTTATAAATATCAATTTTGTTTTTATAATTTTAAAATTTAAAAAAAAAATAACCTCAACATCCCAGTAAGTATTATATGAATATATTTAAAACAAAAAAAAAATATTTTCTGGAGTTTTTTTTTAGTTTTAACAAATTACAATATGGAATATATAAATGTTTTGCAATTAAAATATATCTTTAGTAAATTATGAAATTTTTACGTAATATTGTTATTCTGATGTCGCCGTAGGACCGAAAAATATTTCTCACCAAAAAAAACCCTACTGGTACCAATGTAACTTTCTTCTTATGTGCTTTACATAACAATTATGATACAGGACATTTAAAAAATGTTCATAAACAATATTAAGTATATAGTTTATTTTTTATCATATCGGGTTTACAACACGATTTAGTTTTGTAAAAAAAGTATTATGTAAAAAAATAAAAATGAACATCTGGTCACGTTTTATTATTTTTCTTTTCCATGGATTACAGTTGATTGTAATATTGTAACAAACACGTTCCGTTTCCAATGATAACAACTAATATTACTAATTTAAAAAATTATATATAATAACTAAATATCTTCTACAAAAGTGCCTTTAACAAAATAAAAAAAAAACACTGCAATCACTTAAAAAAAGTGTGTGGAATATTCTGCAAAAAAAAAATCTAAAGATCTTTAAAAAAAATAATTAAAACTGCTAATTTGGAGTTGCCACATTTCTGACTGCTCTCCTAATTAATTACACGTTTTTATTAGGTATATTAATTAATTGATTATCGTTTTTTTTTCATGGTAATTAATTGAATTTTTGAGATTATTTAATTTTATTTTAATTGTTTCATTTGCTTAATCTAACATTCACAATAATTATTTAAAATTTAACAAATTTAATTATGACATGTAAATAAATATTTAATTAGCAAATGATTGTAGTTACCTAGATGACAAAATAAGTAAAACTGCACTCAGCTTAATAAGTTAAAGTGAGATTTAGCACAGAACAATATTTATAGATAGGAGTCGCCTTCGCTATTCCGGCCAGAAAAACGAGCACTAATATGCACTTTTTTAAAAATTGTGATCGCAAAATAAAAATAGAATACTTGGACTGCATCAGTACGATGTATACAACTTCTGTTTCGCGGGATTGCTAGCTATATCTTTATACCCTTTCTACACTAAATGATATGTTCGTTTGTGTGTCGCATTCGCTTCGCTTGTGTCGTGTCGTAGTCTCAGCGTTAAACTTCAAAGTCGTATTACTGCCCCATTATACGTAGATTTCCGTACCAGACAATCTCATAGAACTAACATATACTTTATACGAGTATATAGAAACAAGATTTATGAATTTGTAATGACGTTTTTTTCTGGTTGTTAATTTTAAAAATTATAACTTATTATTTCTGTATTTGGATGCGACTCAATTAATTTTGTAATTTATCGTAATAAATTATTATTATAAGCTCATGTTTCCACCGATGTCTTAAAAAGAACGTCAGCGTCTTCTTTTTCTACAAACTACTTTTGTCTCGACTAAATCCATTCCTCTTCACGTGCTTGTCACCCGCCACTTTCTGAGTGGTTATCAGACAATAAATCTCCTCTTATCTATTCTTCCATAAGAGTAAACCACGCTAACTTACAAGAGGTTCACTCTTTTGTCAGACGGCACTTGAAAAAGCATATTCAGACTCAACTTTTTTATTTTTTTTTATTTTAGCACGTCATATGTCGAGAGGTATAAAAACACAACAGGCATTCCCTTAACCATGTGTTACACTACAAATACTTAAACTTTAATTAATTTTGAGGATTTAATTAAGGAGAGAATAATCTATACCCGACCGAAGCCTGACTGCCTCCAGAAACTTTTCTGTAGTAGCATTTGTTTCGTGGACCGCACTCTAGACGGAGTCCTATGTCGGGCTACCATAATAAATACAGACTTAAAAACAGAGCTGTAAGTGTTTGTTTCTAATCGCGTCATGTCACATCACTATTAAATCGTCCGAGATGAAAACAGCTAAGTCATGTCTTTGAGTAATCGACGGTCATCATTCATTTATAATAGCTTGGTAATTAGACTAAACTGTTTTTTAACTTCGATAGTTTAAACCTTAAAACGCTAATTATATTTTTTATTTATTTAGGAAGAAAATACGTCAATAGACAATAATATAAAAATAAGACAAAGTATAATAGTTGTCGAACATTTTTTTTAAATTAAAAATTAATAGAAGAGTTTTAGGAAGACTGATGATGGTTATTTGTCCAGTCTGCCGTGCTCGGGTAGTACCACCACTTTCGAATGTAACACCCGTAAAGTGACCTTGTCGCGTTTCGGAAATAGTTTGAAAGTAGCCAGGTATAACGAGAGGAGTGTGCACTGTCAATCTAGATGGTACATGCTCGTCTCCTCAAGCCAGCATAGTGGAGGTGACTGCTGCCCGCACAGGTCTCTCTGTAGTAGCAGTTGTTTCCATTCATGGACCGCACCGCACCGACCGGACCGGACCGCAGGCGGAGTGTTGTCATATGCCGAGCAACAATAAAAAAAAAAAGAAGTACTCAACAGCCTGAGTACAGTAGGGATCGTGCCCACGTCTTCTGTTATACGCGCGGATGCCATGACCACAGTAATTTTTTTTGTTCAATTTTCATCACAAATTTTAATATTTATAGTGCACAAGTACCGCAAAAATTGTAAAGTATTATAGAAATACGCAGTATTGGTGAATCATCGTTATTTTCATTCCTATACTGCTTACCCCTCTTTGCGTGATAGAAGACGGGCGTGTGTTAGCTTTCAAGTGTAAAAATAATTAGCAAAATACAAACTAGTTACATTGTAAACTTATAGATTAAAGTTACAATAAACAGTTTTTTTAATTACAAAAAAATATATATTAGCGATAACGTGTCCATAATGTAAGTGATAAATAATAGTAATATACATAAAATATTATAATATATAGATTATAACGACCACTAATAAATCACTGAAACAAATGTTCTTTTAAAAATATTTTCAAAGAAGAATTTCTGAAGAATTTTTTTATTTATATTTTTAAACAAATAACGAATTAAGTTCTCTATTGAGTGTTTTTAATTGGCGTTAAATTAGTTGTCTTGGTCTTAAGAGGGAAGACGTGGGCATGTTCCCTCTCGCTGCTGGCAGCATCAGTGGAGGCATCTTCTCCTTATGAGTCTGTGAAGGAAACGTTGAAAGACTTTTAGTTTAAATTAATTTGTATGGCAACAATTCTTTAATGCACAAATAAATGTTGTACAATGGCAAGCTTAATGCTATTAGACATTTTCTCTCTGCTAACCATTGGGAGATGAAAGAGGAGACAGGAGCAATAAAATAAGAATAATAGAAATGGTGGTTTAAGAAATTAATGTTAAGATGAGACCGACATTGTCGCAAACGATAAAGGCCCCTTGATTTTTTTTTTATTGTAGCTCGGCATGTGACAACACTCCGCCTGATGTAAAGCTAGGGTGCGGTCCATGAATGGAAACAAAGTTCACGCGTCCTACCTAGGGAATGCAATCCCGACTCGAGATCGCAAATTCGAGATCCCGCGGGATTAGAAATATCAATCCTGCGGGATCCCGGAATTTTCGGGATCTCGTCTAGTTTTAAGAAAATGTAAAGTTCGGATGACTGAAAACGATGAAAACTCAAACAAATAAACCAATAATATTTTTTTTCTGCAATAAGCCTTGTTAGACAATGCTTTTACCTCGTTCACACTAAAACAACTTATACTGTTGGTGTCTCTCTCACTCATTCGTAAGCGTTCATTGCATTACTTACATTTCCTTTCGGTTGATCAACGTCTTCGGTGCTCGGCATGTGACAACACTCCGCCTGATGTAAAGCTAGAGTGCGGTCCATGAATGGAAACAACTGCTACTACAGAGAAAGCGGGCAGCAGTCGCATCCACACACCGGTTTGAGGAGACGAGCATGTACCATCTAGATTGACAGTGCACACTCCTCTCGTTATACCTGGCTACTTTCAAACTATTCCCGAAACGCGACAAGGTCACTTCACGGGTGTTACATTTGAAAGTGGTGGTACCGTATCCCAGGACGGCAGACTGGGCTAATAACCATCATCAGTCTCCCTACCACTCTTTAATAGTGCCCATAGGCACTGAGCGACCCAAGTACACATAACTCCTTTCAAAACGAAACGTTTTTGTTTACAAACAGTTGATGGATTTAACTGGTTTCGCTCAAAACGAAAAACGGTTAACTCGTTGACAGTAGAAAAACGGTTGATAAAAACAGTTCGTTGAATCAACGCCCATCCCTAGCGCACCGTTTGCGCCCCGAGTAGATGTGTGTAACGTTGCTGACCACTGCAGCACTACCGCCCAATCCCGTCAATCTCGAACGGGATCTCGTCATATTATGCTTCGGGATTGATCCCGAAAAATTACACGAGATCTCGCGAGATCGGGATCCCGCGAGATCGGGATTGCATTCCCTAGTCCTACCGCTAGACCACGGCTGATTATTAGGAATTAAAAAATATATATATAAATACTAAGTATTAAACTAAAACGAATAAAACAGTTACAAGGTTATCTATCTATTAATTTTTTTGCATTGTGAAATATTTTATCAAATTAATACCTAATAATCACTTTCGCAATGGCTCTAATAGACTTACGAATAAATCTTCATTGCCTTGAAATTACATTGATAATTTTTAACATAACGCAAAGAGCGGTAAGCAGATTGATGATGGTTATTAGTCCGGTCTGCCGCTCTGGGGTGGTATCACCACTTTCAAGTGTCACTCCTGAAGTGCCTGGTCGTGTTTTGCAATGAGCTTGGATGCCGGAAGCCGTGTTTACGAGAAACACAGTACTGTCATCTTGAAGCGATTTTTGTGATAGCATCTATTTTACTATATTTTGAGGAGGCTTTGCTTTAGTAGAATATTCTAGAACTTTATTTATAAGTTTGTTATAGATAAATGTATTGTTATCGAGATAGATTTAATTTTTTCTTTAATGTTAAAATTATGGCACCTTTTATGGTCTATAGAGATGTGGTTATCCATTTTACTTCATCCAACCATTTTTAACAATATTTAATTCAATAAAAATTATCTATTAATCGATATTTTATGTAAAATTGAACAAAATAAATATTGGACCGTAAATAATAAACCGATAATCACATATATTTCTATCTAGATACCATTTATAACCTCAAACTGCAAGAATTGAACTGGTGACCTCCGACTAACTCTATTATATTTTATGAATAGGTACATAATATTTTCAATATCATCATAAATTGGCTACGCCTCATCGCTGTCCGTGGCCCTCTGTGAAGGGCGACCGGTGAAAAAATAAAAATTAACTGTTAATCCGTGAATATTAAAAAATATGAAAGTATGGGTGTTTGTCCCCTCAATCCTCAGTAGATAGATTATGGACCGAAATAGGTTTTAGTAAATAATACTAATTATACGTATACGAAGTCGTAGGTAACAGCTAGTATTAAAATAATTTAGAATATGTGCAAGGAAACGTATAAGGAAATGGCAAAGAAGATAGTTTTTTCCTTATAAAATAGGTTATTTTGCGACTACTAATGAACAGGTAAAAAAACTACGATAAAAATTAATATAATATTACGAAATTATATAAAAAAAAGTTAACATCAAACAGACGATTTCGTCCCAGATTTCAAACTATAAATTATATTAATTAACAATATAAATCAATTTCACATAATAAATATCGTAGACCTGTGAATATTTGAAAGGTAATGTTCCTGACCTATGTCACGTGATTCATGTTGACCTTCTTTTAAAACGGTTTTTTTGCATAAATTGTTATATAATTTACGCATGTATTATTAATGCGGACGACATTTATGCAGAATACCCTTGTATTACGAGTAACAAATTTTAACAAGGTTTTTAAAAGTATTAACGTGGCATCTGAATCTTTAAATAGGTACAATCAGCCATAGTTTAGGTGGATCACCTTAAGAACTATTTTTGCTTGTGCTGTTCTTCTTACCACTTTCGCTTCGACCACATTCCTCATGCATACACGTCGGTCGAGGGTACTCCTCATTGGACCCTTTCTGCTTAACTTTCTGGTTAACTTAACCAATCTGACTGAAAAAATGTCTTCCGAGGATCTATTCACTTTCGCGCAATATTTTTTTTACCTCATCTCCTTTTATCCATCCTTTCCAAATGACCGAACCACCTTAGCTTAGCTTGTACATACTTTGGGCATGAAGTACTGAGAATTCTCAAACTGCTTACAAGCGTAAAAATTAAATTTATATCGGCTTAGAATCAAATCCAGAATAATTATATACTTAGAACATCAGAGTTAGGAGTTTTCCTAATTCTAAAATCAAGATCAGGGTTCATTTTTCCTCGATGACTCTTCGAAAAATCTTGTGTTTACTCTTTCAAATTCAAGGTGTAACAATAAAAAAAACTTCCGTATTATCCAATATCGCCGATAAATGTAAAAGAAAAGTCACTGACACGTTTTGGTAATGAAAACTTTGTAAGGTCGTTATTATTTATGAACGTGCTATATGAGTGACCTAGACATTGAAATATGTATATAATTAAATCTAGACTTTACGTGGTTACCCTTCTACATATTATTTACGATATTGCCTACATACATAATTAATATTTATTAATATTATTTATATATGTATATTTTTCAATTATCGCGTTTTTTGCCATTTAATTTTAGCATTTGTCTTATTGAATCTGAGCCCATTTTCCTTCCATTTTTAGGTGTTTCCTAAACCATGGTAGAGTCTGACGGTGCCTATGATGGGTATGCTAAGACCATGTCTACGCTAATATTATACAATATTTTCATTTCATTTCGAGGAGGTTATGACCACTAAGACAGCCCTTCCAACAGGGTTGATGTAATTTTTCTACACAATTTTCATTGCTTATTTAAATTATCCTTGTCAACAGACGATGTCTCACCAGCGAAAACGAAGAAAGTTTTAGACGCGTACATGTCTCACAATGCAATACCGAACCAAGAAAAAGTCGCCTCATTCTGGCGGGACGGCGCTTCAACGAAATTAAAAAATAAACTAAACGAAAAACTGAATAAAAACAAAGCAAAGAATGGTATTTTCTTCATCGGTGATGGAATGTCAGTAGCTACTATAATGGCGGCTAGAACGTACGCCGGACAAATAAATCCACTAATACAGGCTGGAGAACAAACAGTATTGTCGTTTGAAGATTTTCCTGTTACCGGTTTAGCTAAGGTAAGCGTCGTTTTTAATTTACAAACCATTAATCGATTACTCTTATAAAAACAAAACAAAGCGATTTGTCAGCATTTATACAATAGAAAAGTGACTCTACAAAATAATATTTTTTTTCATATTTTCTTCTTATCATCTTATTTTTTAAGATCTCAATCAACAAGTTGCTCCAAAACCTGTACATTTAAAACAAAAGAAAATATAGTAAAGCGATTCTCTAGTCGTCGCCGCTCATGGACCTCCACTGTGCTTACCATCAGGCCAGTCGACGTCACGTGTCGCGTCAATTTAAAAATAAATATTAATTTGTATTTAACTACGGAATATAAAATTAATTATTCTAGTTTTTACGATTTGTGGTTTTAAAATAAATGTATCATTAGAAATTACACAACTTAGCAAATTATATAGTTTTTATAGCAATATTTTGGGGTTTTTTTTTTTGGGAACGCGTGTGCAGAAATTGTAAACGTTTAACGGTTACGTCACGGTAAAATGTAACAGTCAAAGCAGTCAAAGTCTTTAACGGGCCAAAGCAAATGGACCTTAACAGGTGGAGTGTTGTCATAATAATATGCCAGCTACAATGAAAAAGTCTGATCTAGAGTCTATTTAAATGTGATATAGATAGACTGAGGTGGTTATTAGCCCACTCTGCCTTCCTGAGGTAGTATCACCACTTTCAAACGTAACGCCCGTGAAGCTAGTCACGTTCAGCTTACGTACAGTCGAGGATAACAAGTGGAACGTGCACTGTTCTAGACGGTACACATTTCGTCGTCTTATGCAGGTGTAGGACATAGTGGAGGCTTGCAACAGCCTATTTTTTATCTGAAGGAGAATCGCTGCTAACCCTGAGAGGGTTTTTTCAGCATGAATGAGAGGTGACCTGCAACAACCTGCAGACATTTGGTAGCAGTTGTAGCCTCTCAAAGACCACACTTCAGCATAACAACAGGCCGGGTGCGGTTATGTAATGCATCACAGCAATGTAACTTTTTTTACGTGGGGGACTTTTTTACATGACTGGCCGTCTCGGGGACGACGACGAGGTGATATCGGACTCCCCGGTACTCTTCAATACCGGGTATACGCGACTAAAACCCCACGGTGTCCCTCTCTACGTCATATGGTGAGGTCACGGGCACGCTTTCGCATTCATCTGCGACCCCACCGACGCTCGGCCGTTAGGCCCCATCTCATCGGGAAGAAACACTATTTCAGCCAAGTAAATGAGCGGTAGTCCAACCCCGGGATTACCGCTCTTGGCTCGGAGCGAAGGAGATAATGCTTGCTACTCCGCTACCGCCTCCGCCCACGCGATGAAGGGTGGTCTCTGAAGGTCCCGGGACCTTCTATCCACCACCTGAAGACGCGCCCGATGGGAGATCAGAACTCCAATAGTGCCTCCCATACGACACGGTCACTCACAGCCAAAGGAACGCGAGCCACGGGACAACAATGTAACCTGATAAATTGTAAACGAATTAAGATAGAGTGCGGTCCATGAACATAACAATACATACCTAAGTTTAAAAAAATATATTTACAGAAGTATATATTTATGAAAGACGTTACACTCGTAAACATGCCTTATATATGTATGTATATCTTCATATTTACATTTCTTTTGTGATTCAAAATTGTTTTACCGAAAACCGTATGTCGTCTTGAATATAGACAATAAATGTTAATTACGTAGTTTAAGTTAACAAGAAATAACAAGAGAACAATTAACATTATTATAATTTAAATCTGTTTTTTTATAAACTATCAACTTTATCCATGTATAATTTTAAGAGTGGTAGGCAGACTGATGATGGTTATTTGTCCAGTCTGTCGTCCTGGGGCAGTACCACCACTTTCGAATGTAACACCCGTGAAGTGATCTTGTCGCGTTTCGGGGATAGTTTGAAAGTAGCCAGGTATAAGAGAGGAGTGTGCACTGTCAATCTAGATGGTACATGCCCGTCTCCTCAAGCCGGCATAGTGGAGGCGACTGCAGCCCGTAGAAATTTCTCTGTGGTAGCAGTTGTTTCCATTCATGGACCGCACTCTAGCTTTACATCAGGCGGAGTGTTGTCACATGTCGAGCTACATTAAAAAAATAATAATAATAAAAAAAAAAATAATAACGACAACCGACAGTAGTACAAAAAGCATTTAGCATTATAACAACACTAACCTAATGTATAGCGGTCGTGGCCTAGCGGTAAGACGCGTGAACTCACGATCGATGAGACCCGTGTTCGAACCTTGCTAAATTCTGACCAGTACCAATATAACTTTGGTATATGTACTAAGTACTTAGCTTAGTAGAGGCATAAAAAAATGTCACCAAATGGCCGCCAAAACTCCAGTCGTTATTTTGAAGTAGATAGATCTTTTATCGTCATTGAAAGTATCTATGTACTTATGATTGTCACGATCAAGGTGAGATGAAAACATGAAGTACAATGTAAGGAAGGAAAACTGTAGGAAATTCAAAAACACATTTGTAATCTAATATTGCGCTTTATGACTAAATAAAACTTTTAAGGATAGGCAGACGACTTGGAAATATGTATGTTATTGAATCTGACATTTACTTTAGCTGACAACACTCCGCCTGATGTTCAGCTTGATAGGCGGAACCATGTCATAAACGGAAACGACTGCTACCACAGAAAAAAATATGCAGGCAAGAGTCGCCTCCACTATGCCGACTAAATATAATTCATCTTATCTTCTAGCTAGATATAATGCAAATTCGTTTTGTCAAGGCAGCATAGCGGAGGTGACTTCTGTATACAGACATTTAAATATACCAAAAAAAATTAATAAAAATTAACATTCGTTTCGATCGGGAATCGAACCCGATACCTCTGCTTGCTCCAGCACCAGTTTGGGTGCCTTAACCACTGCGCCACGAAGGCCGTTCAAATTAAATGGTCATTGAAATAGAGCGGCCGTGGTCTAGCGGTAAGACGCGTGAACTCACGATCGATGAGACCCGTGTTCGAACCTCGCTAAAGACCGGTACCAATGTAACTTTGTTATATGTACTTTGGTCGCTCAGTGCCTATAGGCACTATTAAAGAGTGGTAGGCAGACTGATGATGGTTATTTGTCCAGTCTGTCGTCCTGGGGCAGTACCACCACTTTCGAATGTAACACCCGTGAAGTGACTCGTCGACTCGTCTCCTCAAGCCGGCATAGTGGAGGCGACCGCAGCCCGTAGAGATTTCTCTGTGGTAGCAGTTGTTTCCATTCATGGACCGCACTCTAGCTTTACATCAGGCGGAGTGTTGTCACATGTCGAGCTAAAATAAAAAATAAAAATTGCCTAAATTTTAGTATTTTGAAGCAGGCATTGTATTCTTTAACAAAATACGTTATTATTACAATAAATGTACTCGTTGGTCAGCGACTATTGTCCTGTCAAATGTCTTCATTAGCTCATGCCAGCAGTCATTACATTATGACTAAGTTTTCTATCGTAATATACGTTGACATATTTTTTATTTATACATAATATCCAGAGAGTATACCTGAGTAAGATATGGCAGACCGATTATGGTTATTAGCCAAGTCTGCCATCCAATTGTAACATCTGTGAATTTACCCTCTGGAAGTAGCCAGGTATAACAGCCGTCTCCTCAAGCCGGCATGACTACCTCCTGATTTTTTTCTGTTGTGCAGTTGTTTCCACTCATAAACCGAACTTTAGCTTAATGTCATGTGGAGTGATATCATATATTTTTTATTGTAGCACGGCATGTGACAACACTCCGCCTGATGTAAAGCTAGAGTGCAGTCTATGAATGGAAACAACTGCTACTACAAAGAAACCTGTATGGGCAGCAGTCGCCTCCACTTGAGGAGACGAGCATGCACCATCTACACCACAATGCACACTCCTCTCCCTATACCTGACTATTCCCGAAACGCAACAAGTGTTACATTCGAAAGTGGTGGTGCTACCCCAGGACGGCAGACTAGACTAGGAATAACTATCATCAGTCTGCCTACCACTCTTTAATAGTGCCTATAGGCACTGAGCGACCAAAGTACATACAACAGTTACATTGGGCAGAATTAGCGAGGTTCGAACACGGGTCTCGTCGATTGTGAGTTTACATGTCTTACCGCTAGACCACGGCCGCTCTTATCACGAGCTATGATAAAAAATGTGCAGACGAGTGCAAAAAGATCTGTCAATGTTAGTATTTTTTCCAGACATATTGTCTTGATGCCCAAGTAGCTGACTCAGCGTGCACGGCCACTTCCTACCTGACTGGTGTTAAAAGCATGTACGGTACAATTGGGATAGACGGGAATGTGACCAGAGGATCATGTCATGCGCAGTTATTTGAGAAGAATCTAGTGTCTTCGATAGCACAATGGGCTTTAGACAATGATTTGGATACCGGTAAGATTTAATTAATAGCGTGAACTAGGAAGACTTGTCTTAGACAGATTGGCCAACTGCTCAGTATGAGTCAGGAGAGGAGCTCCCTCAGATGACGAGTTCCCTCAGATGACGTGCTGAAAGGTCTATGTAGAGGAAGAAGGGAGAGTAGTCGTACACTAGGGTACTTTATAGTGGAAAGGGCAACAAGGGCAAGCCAAGGTGTTTTAATGTACAACTCTAACGTTTCCTGGCCTCGTATAACGTTTGTGTTGATACCCAGGGTATCCTTTAGAGACAGCACGTTGTATCTATATTTTATACTACACTGAACCTAGCCTGATGTTAACTTGAGTGCGATCCATGGAGACGATTGCTATCAGAGAAGGAGATCGGCAGACAGCAGTCGCGACGGCTATGCCGGCTTGAGAAGATTTTCACACTGTGCTTGAAGGATCCAATGTTATATAATAGGAATGTTTCTAAATATCGATGTGAAAAAAACTGCTAGAACCATTCTAAGAAATATACCATTTAAACATTACTACCCACTAACATATCAATAAAAAACTCTATTTAAACGACCATTACTTCCTAAAGTATTGTCCCATTAATTAACTATTGTTTTCCTTTAAAGGTTTTGTGACGACAACGAGAGTCACTCACGCGTCACCGGCTGGCATGTACGCTCATACTTCTGAAAGAAATTGGGAATCTGATGCTGATGTTCCACTCGTGTGTCGTACTTTAGGATGTAAGGATATTGCCCATCAATTGGTGCATCATGAACCTGGAAAACGGCTAAAGGTAAGGTGGATATCCTACTTCCTTAAGACCACGAATTAATTATTTAATTAAAAACAAAATTAATTACTTCCGTATACCATGCTCCCTTCTTTTTTTTTCTTCAAAGCCTGCACTAAGCTAGTGCTTGTATCACAGGCACTTGTGTACTGTAATGTACTTTACATTTGTACCGGAATTTAGCGAGGTTGTACACAGGTCTCATCGATCGTGAGGTTCATCCTCTACCACTATAAGCACCACGGCTGGCCGCTCTTTGCTGCTCGCCTGAGTAGCTTCTTATTTTTATTTTATTTTGTGTGGTAGTATCTCTTGTTAGGGTTGAACACTAAGCCGCGGATGAATGCGAAAGTGTGCCCGTAACCTCACCATATGCCGCGCGGGGAGTACCAGGGGGTTCGGCATAACCTCATCGTCTTCCCCCAGACAGCGAGACATCTATAAAAGATTTCTCCCACAAAAGGGTTGAACATTAAGTACTTATTATAAAGAAGAAAATGTCTGTAACTAACATGAAATACTTTCTTTTTTTATATAAAATATATAATATAATAATAAGTCTACAAAATACTCCTATATTCTAAAACTGCCACTTATTCAAAATAAATATTTACTGTTTAAAACGATATAAAATAAATCCAAGAATCTGGAAACGGAGACAAGGCGCTCAGAGCGTATTTAGCAAACAAAGTTACATTGATACCGGCCAGAATTAGCGAGGTTCGAGTACGGGTGAGATCGCGCGTCTTACCGCTAGACCACGGCCGTTCAAAAAGGGTTCATCATGATTAATATTATCATTAGTATGTAGATTGTAGATTCGTCTAGAGTTAAAAATAATTAAAAACCGATCCAAGTGAACAAATAACTGGAAATCAATAATAAGTTATAAAAAAAATTAAAATTACAATTTTCCGTACAACACAAGCCACGTGTACTTATTTCTTTCTTTCTCAGACATCTGGCGTTGACAATTAACCACTATTCTTTACGTAATACAACGCTCACGTGTCTCAACATAATAATGAATCCAATAATTTAATTTCAATCATTGTTTACAATGATATTACCTAACTTATATAGTTAAGTATATAATTTTAGAATAATGTTAGAGTAACGACATTAGATTAAAGAGTGGTACGCCGGCTGATTTATTTATTTATTTATTTGGAAAATTTTACTGATGATGGTTATTAGCCCCGTCTGCCCTCCTGGGGCAGTACCGCCACTTTCGATTGTAACACCCGTGAAGTGACCTTCTCGTGTTTTGGGAGCAGTTTGTAAGTAGCCAGGTATAGCGAGCGGAGTGTACACTGTCAATCTAGATGGTGCATACTCGTCTCCACATAACGGAGGCGACTGCTGCCCGTATAGATTTCTTTGTGGTAGCAGTTGTTTCCATTCATGGACCGCACTCTAGCTTTACATCAGGCGGAGTGTTGTCATATGCCGAGCTATATAATAAAGAGACGATTTCTTCTTAGACGAAATCTTGCAAATAACTTTATACATATAATTTAACGATTTTTTAAAACTACATTACAGGTAATAATGGGCGGTGGAAGGCGTGAAATGTTGTCCACTGAAGCCGGTGGTAGACGAACGGATTCTCGTGATTTAATTGAAGAATGGGTCGCTGATAAAACTGGTAGGAATGTTAGTAACGAATATGTTTCTGATCGTGATCAACTTATGAAGGTTAGATTTTACTTTTCTTAACAAATATATTTTTTTTTTTGTAGCTCGGCAAATGATTACACTCCGCCTGATATAAAGCTAGAGTACGGGCTATGAACGGAAGCAACTGCTACTACAGATATATATCTGCAGGCTATGCCGGCTTGAGGAACACTATCTAGATTGACAGTGCATACTCCTTTCATTATACCTGGCTACATTCAAACTGTTCTCGAAACACGACAAGGTCACTTCACGGGTGTTAGATTTGAAAGTGATGGTACGGTAGACTGTGCTAATAACCATCATCAGTTTGCCTACCACTCTTTAAATTCTTATATTTTGCCTTAACTATAAACAAAGCAAACATCTACTCCCATCATGCCAGATATGATGGCAAATTAGACAAAAATAAATTAATATTAGATGGCAGCCAAAGAGGATGATGAGGTGTCCATTTAAACATAATAACACATAAAAACAAAATAAAAACACATAAAATTTAATAACCGCTGCTACAGAGGCTATTCATTGTTTCATGCAGTTATAGATGGAATAAAAACAATTAATTTCAGATTTACGATTCAAAGAAATACCCAGAATATTTGTTAGGTCTATATCAAATGGACCATATGGAGTATCATCTAAAATCAGACCAGACGCAGCCAACACTAGAAGAAATGACGGAGGTCGCTATTGCAATGCTGAGTAGAAATCCAAAAGGATATTTCTTATTCGTTGAAGGTATTTTTTTTTTCGTATATTAACCACTCGTAAACAAATTTTTCTGTTTTTCACCAAGAAAGCATGGTGCTTGTATTATTTTTGTGATGAAGTTGGAAGAAATAACTTATATATATTATGTTGAATTTTTAAAATTACAGGAGGACGTATAGATCATGCGCATCACGACAGTCTCGCACGCTTAGCACTAGACGAGACAGTGGAATTCGCGAAAGCTATTCAAAAAGCGAGAGATATAACTTCGGAAGAAGACACGCTAATAGTTGTTAGTTCTGATCATGCGCATACAATGTCTGTAGCTGGATACCCTTCAAGAGGCAATGATATTTTAGATGTAGTTGACACAGCGGTTGGTATGGATAACAAACCATATACAACAATAAGCTATGCGAATGGAAAAGGAATTTCTATCGGGGCAGATGGAACAAGAGTTGACGTAACATTGAGTACTGAATTCATGAATCGTAAGTTCATTTTAAAGGTTGTTTGTTAGACACCCGAAGAGGTAGTACGTACACGGCAAACAAATATTAATGAAAAAAGTAAATATTTGTTCGAATCTGGATATTATTTTGTGTACTTCGTGGCCTAATTAAGTTTGGGGTTAGGGTATGAACCTGTGTATCTATTTATTGCCGCCCTTAACAAATAAAAGAAGGGAGGAATATGAAGGGTTTCGGATTTAACAGCTATGTTTATTCGTTTCAGGTGATGTAAACTACGCATATCCAGGTATTGTACCGTTAGATTCAGAGACTCATGGTGGAGAAGATGTCGCTGTTTACGCATCAGGTCCGTGGCAGCATCTGTTCACTGCAAATTATGAACAAAATCTCATACCCCACATGATCGCTTATGCTATGTGTTTAGGGAATGATAAACATGAAAATTGTAAACACATTGGTTTCGGTGATTTGTTTGGACGTAGTTCTGCAACCAGGAGAAAAAGTGAAAATGGTATTATTAGTTTAATTTTGACTGTGATGTTAGGTTTAAGATATCTTTAAGTTTAAGTATTTATAACTGAATTTTTTTAGATTTGTTTAAGTGGTTCTTGTTTTGGGAGTAGTTAAGATTAACCAAAAGACTTGCCATACAGGCTAACTTTTAAAACTATTACTTTTGGATTTTAAAAACTCTTCTAAATGCCTAGGGTACACGAGGCCAGTTTTGCAAGCCAGTAAATCTAGTACTTCTGGCTATGTTTGTACAGAACTAGTTTTATTCCTGGGCCAGTAACTTGGTGAGGAGGCTAGTAAGCCAGTGGCTCAAGTTAGCTAAGTTTAATAGGAATATAACCTTCTACTTTTTGAGCTACTGTCTTGCGAAATTGCCCTGTGTATCCCGGACAAATAATATACCTTTTAGGCAGTGATATATATGTACACTGTGTATATATGTACCTATATGTAATAAAGGCAAGCGATCTCCATTCCTAAGATCCTAAGGATAAATTTAGTTAATAATATTCTTACATTTTTATAGGGAAATATTAAATTGTTATTTATATTGTTCCTGAAGAGTTCGTTAGGTATAAAATATTAAATATTTTATTTATTTTTAAAGAGAAAACACGGCTGCTACATTTTAATTTAAACGATATAAATATATTATAATTATCATAATAGGTAATTTGGTTTTAATTAAAAAAAATAACAAACTAAAGAATGCGATAATGAAATAATAAAAATATTTTATACAATAAATTTTAATAAGTTGTGTTTATTTTTCCTTTCCTAAAAACATTATGTAATACTACTTTTCGTAATTACTCGTTTCTTCATTATGCTGCAAAAAAGGTTAACATTTTTTAGACACAAACTTAATAAGATCGATTGCCCGCACTGCCAAATATTAAAAAAAGTTCAAAACCAGTTCAATATAGAAACTGCGACAAGGAAACAAAGAAAGAATGAAAGAAAGAAAAAATAGCCAGGTATAACGCGAGAGAGGTGTGCACTGTTGGTGCATACTCGTCTCCTTAGACCGGCATAGCAGAGGCGACCGCTGTCCGTAGAGATTTCTCTGTATAGTCGAATTTATAATTAGATAGACTAAATTGACAGTTCGAAGTGCATACATTCTACCAAAATGTTGCCACTTATAAGTAAAGTGTTGTGACACGAATTAATCAATTAAAGATTAACTAAATTATCTTAAAAAGAGCATTTCGATTAGTAATAATAATACCTACCTATTTTAGTAGCAGTTGTTTCCGTTCATGGACCGCACTCTAGCTTTACTCAGGCGGAGTGATGTCATACACCGAGCTACAATTTTTAAAAAAATAACTAAGTCTTATATATTAAGAACAAGGTGACGGAAGCTCCTAGAGGTGTGGAGAAACGTAAGAGTCTCTTGGCCTTTCCTAGGAGATATCGGGGCGCTGCAGCGATGTGGACAACTTCACGTACAACTAGCGTCCATGTGTAAATTGGGATAAAATTTAACTTGATCACTGGTTAAACTAAACATCATATAAATAATAAAAATATATATATTAGAAATCCAATACAAATGGCTGTTCAATTTGACATAAAATTTACTATAAGCTTAGTTACCACTCCAACCTTCACAGCGGTAAGACGCGTGAACTCACGATCGATGATCGAACCTCGCTAATTCTGACCGGTACCAATGTAACTTTGTTATATGAACTTTGGTCGCTCAGTGCCTATAGGCACTATTAAAGAGTGGTAGGCAGATTGATTATGGTTATTATCCCAATCTGCCGTCCCGGGGTAGTACCACAACTTTCGAATGTAACACCCGTGAAGTGCCTTTGTCGCGTTTCGGGAATAGTTTGAAAGTAGCCAGGTATAGCGAGAGGAGTGTGCACAAAAAAAAAACTATACTAATGTATACTTAAAAGTTCGTTTCTTATCCAGTCAGAGCAAACTTAAAATGCACGGAAAACATTTAGAGGAAAAGTTAAAACAGAAAAAAAAAATTGATTGTGTACAGATTTTTTTCCCTGTAACTCAGAACAAGCATTTTGTTAGTTATACACTTTTTACAACATGACGTCACAATGTGAACTTGTCGATTAAGGAAATGAATCCACCGATCAAATGTTGCCGTAGTTGTAATCTCATTGTCGGCTTTTGTGGCGTAGTGGACAGGACTTCACCTGTATTTTACGCGCAGGTAAGACCCGGGTCAGAATAACCAATATTATAAATATAATGTTACGGTTCCAGGTATTTCTTGTTATTGTAACGTTAAAGTTCAAGATGTTGTTTTTAGTAGCTTGGCATATGACAACACTCCGTTCGAGTGCGGTCCACGAACCGAAGC
This sequence comes from Tinea pellionella, assembly GCA_948150575.1. NCBI lineage: Eukaryota > Metazoa > Arthropoda > Insecta > Lepidoptera > Tineidae > Tinea > Tinea pellionella. Next base: position 7,206,011 of record OX411258.1, read on the forward strand.
AAGTGCTACTACAGAGAAGTAAAAATTAAAGGGATAAGGTTTAAAATGTAACCCGTGAGTTTAATTAGTTGCCTTTTAGGGATCAATTTGGAAGTCAGCAGATACGAGAGGAGTGTGTACTATCAATCCGAATAGTGCAAATTCGTGCACAAGTCGGCTTAGTGGAGGTGACAGCTGCCTATAGAAATTTATCTGTGATGGTAGTTTTTTCTGTTCATGAACTTCCGAGCTTATAAAAAACGCGACTAAATGACTACGTGCTACACCTAGAACGTGAATCCTGAAGTACTTCGGTCACATAGCGCGCAAGAATGGCGACAATCTGGAAAGGCGTAGAAGCCCAAGCCGCTGGACAGACCAGGTTTTCATTTGTCTGGAGATGCCGGTCCATAAAGCTTTCTATCAGGCAAGCAGTCGCCGCCGATGGAGACATCTAATTGAGTGAGCCACCAGGAGTCACGATCCTCAACAATGAAGGACCGACGAGAAGAGACACCTAAAACGATAGATTGGGTATCATCGGTCTGCCTACACTCTTTTTGAAGTTTCAGATGAATTATAAAGAAATCTTTTCATACTGGCAGATTACTAACATAATAATATCATTACGATCATTTGTAATCATTTGTAGTGAACGACAAAAAGCCGAGGATTGTATTGGACAAAAAGGTACTTCATTGTGAATTAAAATATTATAATGGAAACAATTCAATCGCCTCAACATCGAGTTGCATGGAGACGTTTTTATATAAAATAAAAATATCATTCTAATAGCACATTCTACCTCAGTTTAACAGGAATATGTTTATTAAAGAGCCCTTATATTTGTTCTTCAAATTGTAGAGTCAAATTAAAGTATGTAGGTAATTGAGATTATTTAAATTAAAATTTCACTGTAACTTAATTTGAAAAATTTATTGTTCTATTAAAATTGCGAAAGTATTTTAATAGAAAACAAAACATAACATACGCCTTAGGTGGAAATCGAACCCGAATCCACTGCGTGCCATACCACTCTCAAATATAAATAAATTGAGCAACTCTACAACACTCGCTGTTTCAACTGAAAAAATATTTTAAAGTTTTTATTCTCGTATACTGCAACCTGATCAGTATTGCAAGTGTCAGTTGCAATGAAACATGCACATTTAAGCAATTATTTAATTTATCAATTAGTTTTAATTTTTAGTTAGAAATAAATTCTTGTGAAAATGAAATTTTATTTTTATTTTATTGTTACTTTTGTATGTGGTGTTCAAACAAGAAATATTTGGAGTCGAACACGTAAGTTTTTGTTTATTATTTTTTTTTTATAACTTACTACTTGAAAGGGTTAACTATAAAGAAAAGCTATATAAGAAATTTTGTTTACACGTAATTGTTTTTTTATTTTATTAATAAACCGCTTCTCTTCACAACTAACGATCAGAATGATTAGTCGAGTGAATAAATATTATTTTTAGATTTTTATCTTAAATTTTAAAATCTGTAATAAGTGTCCCGAAACTTGTGATAAGTCATGCTCATCAAATGGCGTATTAGTTGCAATAAGAAGGAGAAAAGTTTGAAGCTAGGCAGGATAGGTTATCACATTAATTAGTTAAGTATATTAATTAGGTGCAGCGGCAGTCTGGCGAGGTATTTTGACGATTTTCCACCGCGCGTCGTGTGTTTCGTAGGTGCATTCACCCTGTGTCGTTGACCTTTTTTCATTCATTACGTAATTTTGTTCCGGTGACCATGATAGTGAAAATTTTCAGGACTTTTTCACAAGTTAAAAATCTAAAAAAACTGGCCGTGTCAATTGACACCTCTTTATGTAATATCTAAGGACTAAAGAATATCAACCGGTATATATTTTTTACGTTTGACCAAGCATATTTAAGTAACACTGCTATATATTTTTAAAGGATCATTTTCTTACTGAAAAGTCAAGGGGTCAAATTCTATACATCCTATTTTTTTAAAGAAGAAATCTAACGGCCAAGGTATTCAAACAAAAGATGTTATACAACATAACCTCGCGTAATTGGAAACCATAATAACGGCTAAGATATTGCCAAATGTAACGAAAACGCCGACCTTGATCTAGAATTGATAAATGATAATAGGAAAAAAAATTAAAGAATTTATTACCTGTTCTACGATTTTCAAGACTTGCGTATGTTTTGTTTTGAGTCACAAACAAAATTAGTCCCTCTCTAAAGAACTCATAATTGGAGTTTACAATTACGCTATCACATTGTAAAGTAATGTTCACTAATCAGACAATATTATTTGACCGTCGAGGTAAAAAAAACAAATGTAGCTATCCTATCGGTAGTTCTCACTTAACGCTGTGACAGCGTACCTTACCTCACGTCACGCGCGTGAAGTAAATTCTTTCATATAGTTTCGTCTTAGCTCACGCCCATGCTCTTACAGTTGCGACCAGAAACTACGTACTGCTTTTGTCTCGGTTTGCTTTCACTTGTCTAGCTACTTTCATAGAGCTTCATACATTTATACGCTCACGCCACGCTTGACCAACGGCGGATCCAGGGGGGGGGGGGACATGGGGGTCATGACCCCCCTGAGCTGGTGGACTTAGGTGGACCACTAATTGAACCTAATGATTTTATTTATATATTTTGTACAATAAAGAATAAATATTTTTAAGTACAGTACTTACGTACATTAATAAAATATACTTTACATACTTTTTACTTGTATCTATTGTTATCAAAATTAAATTATAAGTTCTTGACTTGACCACGACTATGTGACCCCCTCCTGGCGCCAAAGCTGGATCCGCCCTTGCGCTTGACACGCGTATATGTAGCCCGACTATTAAAGTAAATAAATTTAAATTTATTTCGGTCATTTGAATACTAAATTAGTTTAAAATAAACTTTAAAAATGCGTTTTTATAAATATATTCTAAATACAGAACTTTCGTTTCACACTTCACGGATGTTCAAGATAGTAAGCAATAATTGGAATGGTAATTATTTGTTTATCTTACATTATAAGCTATTATTACAATACAGCTATAGGTATATCGAAAAACTTATCATATAACTACAACAAACTCTGCAGTAGCAGTTATTTCTGTTCATGGACCGCACTCTAGCTTCAAAAGAGTGGTAGGCAGACTGATGATGGTTATTTGTCCAGTCTGCCGTCCTGGGGTAGTACCACCACTTTCGAATGTAACACCCGTGAAGTGACTTTGTCGCGTTTCGGGAATAGTTTGAAAGTAGCCAGGTATAACGAGAGGAGTGTGCACTGTCAATCTAAGATGGTACATGCTCGTCTCCTCAAGCCGGCACAGGTTTCTCTCTAGTAGCAGTTGTTTCCATTCATGGACCGCACTCTAGCTTTACATCAGGCGGAGTGTTGTCACAAGCCGAGCTACAATATATATTTTTTTTAAAATCTGGTAGAGTGTTGTCAAATGCCGAGCTACAATAAAAAAAGACTGGAATGAGAGATGAGCCTTGATCGCGTGTACTTGGCTGGAATCGTGTTTCCTTCCCGATGAGATTGGACTTTCAAGCCAAGCGTTAGTCAGTGGGGTCGTAGATGAACGCGAAAGCGTGCCCGTGACCATACCATATAACGTTAGAGAACGACGAACACCGGGGTTTTAGTCCAGGGGGTTAAAGTCATTTGACGTTTCGTTATCACCTGGGTGACTTTACCCCTCTGTATTGAGGAATGTTGGGAATCTATCCACATTAAAAAGAGGTATGAAAATATGTAAGCAGGTAAGTAGGTAAAACCGATTAGAAAGCAGTATTTATATCGACAATTAAACGAAAAAAAAGACCATTTAAGTTGATAATAATAACAATGATGAACACGTTCGCGTGTTAATTCTTTAGGTCAATACCACATAAATTATAATAGAATAAATCTCACAGTTTATTATGCGAATTACGTATTAACACGAAAAAAATGTAGTAAATAAATAAAACTGGCTGCCATAACTAGGGGCGTCATTACGTTTTGCCCTGGTCAAATAAACCTCCGTCCCCCTAAAGATACCCTACTACTACTCTAGCCTACCTAATACCTACTACTCTAGGCTACCTAATACCTACTACTCTAGGATTCTATTCTAGTATAGTATTATTGAGGTATATATATGGCTTATGCATGCGACAGTACTCCACCTGGTGGTAACCTAGAGTGCGGTTTATGAGCGGAAACAACTGCCACCACAGAGAAATAACATCAGTGAGTTAGAATAAGAAAATACTTATTTCTAGAAAGAATACCTCAAACAGTCGATGAAAAGGATAGTGATCATTGGAATTACCAAGCTCAGAGTACGTTGCAGAAAAAATTAGAAACAAAATTTAATACAAAAATAGCTAAAAACATAATCTTCTTTATTGGAGATGGAATGAGTATAACAACTTTGGCAGCAACCAGAGCTTACATTGGTCAACAACACGGATTTCTTGGTGAAGAAATAAAATTAAGTTTTGAAGAATTTCCTATTACCGGATTGGCTAAGGTAATCAAACAAGTTTTTTTTAAATTGAAAATCTAACATTAAAATTACACATATATGCATACGCTGCGTGACCGTACGTTTACAATGACAGAGAACTTAGTTAGCAGTTAATTACAATAGTAATAAGATTTTAATAAAAAAAAATAAAGGAAATTGGTAGATAAAAGTAAAAACGTAGAATTTATAAAATTCCACACACTCCTTGTAAATGTATGTATCTTTTATTACACCTATGCTGAGCTTTATTAATAGAGACTGAAAAGCAAAAGAAGATACTTGTGTAACAAAGTTACATTGGTACCAGATGAGATTTTCTAATGATCATTCTAACGCGCTCTATTTCGCTCGAGCCCATACAAAATATCGATCAACTTGGTCACTTTAAACCGCAATTATCTTATACAATTTCAGACATATTGTGTGGATAACAATGTAGCAGACTCGGCTTGCAGTGGAACAGCGTACTTAACTGGCGTTAAAGCAAACAGCGGTACAATTGGTGTTAATGCAGCCGTGAAACGTGGTAATTGCAGTGGACAGTTTGGTGGCAGAAATGATGTTGAAAGTCTCATGGCTTGGGCTCAAAGGGCTGGTAAAAGAACAGGTAATTATTTTGGTATAGTTTTATAGTAAGCGAAGTTTTGCGATGTCATTCGATTCGACCCGTAATCTTTCTACTTACATTCTAACAACATCAAATCTACGATATTTGCTAATAGAACGTAAGTAAAATAATTTTAAACGAACGAAATGTATTTAAAAGAACTTTCCATATGAAAGTGCATAAAAACAACACTTCATACTATAATCCGATTACTCGCATGGGTAGGTTGTACAATGACCTGACCGAAAGTGACAAAGACCTAAACATATTTAACCCTAAACTGAAGTCCTTTGAAAGACAAGTGTGTAGTGTCCTCAGCTTCACTTGTACTCTCCGTTGACGCGCACTGTGTATGCAAGTTGATTTAGTTAAATAAGTATCAGACATTGTATTATTCCATTCGTTATTAGTTGTTGTTTGTATGTAGTAGTTGTTAACGTGACTTTTTTTTATTTAATTGGTTAATAGGTTCACCGTGTGTACACTTTTGGCCACAGCCTAGTTCAGTTACTATTGTTTTTCTGTTGTGTAGTTTATCCTGACTGTGGCCTGTTGTATTTACGGAATAAAATAAAAATAAAATAACCGACTTCAAAAGGAGGTTATCAATTCGACGTATATTTTTTAGGCATAGTAACAACGACGCGAGTGACACATGCGACACCAGCGTCTACGTATGCACATTCAGCTGATAGACGGTGGGAATGTGACGCTGATATTCCACCGAAGAGTATGCATTGTGAAGACATCGCTCTCCAGTTAGTTAGGGGTGTTGTTGGAAGTAAAATCGATGTAAGTAAACTGCATTAGCACATAAACGTCTTTCTTTTTATCTTTATTTTATTATATTCATTATATTTTATTTTTTTTTACAATAGAACAATCTTGTGCCTCTCAAAGCCCACATAGGCTTATTTGAGAGGCACAGCTCCCTAACTACTTAACCCAAATTTAACAAAATCAACAGAAAAATGTAATAAACAGATTTGAGAAGAGAGAGAGAGAGAGATTTTAAGAGTGGTAGGCAGAACGATGATGGTTAGTAGTCCAGTCTGCCATCCTGGGATAGTACCACCACTTTCGAATGTAACACCGTGAACCTTGTCGCGTTTCGGCAGAAGTTTGAAAGTAGCCAGATATAACGAGAGAAGTTTGCACTGTTAATCTGGATGGTGCACATTCGTCTCCTCAAGCCGGCATAGCGAATGCGACAGCTGCCTATAGAAATTTCTCTGTAGTAGTAGTAGTTGTTTCCGTTCATGACACGCACTCTAGCTTTACATCAGGCGGAGTGTTGTCATATGCCGAGCTACAATAAAAAAAGAGAGATATTCTCGTAATATATAAAATATATAAAATAATTATCAGGTTGTGCTTGGAGGTGGTAGAAAGAAATTCATGCCAAAAAGTTACTACGATATCGAAGGAGTCTCTGGATCAAGAAACGATGAAGTAGACCTTATAAAGGAATGGATATTTAAGAAAAAATCATATGGATTTGAACCTAAATACATTTACAATAAAGACCAATTATACAAGATCAACATTACAGAAACAAACAGCGTTTTAGGTTTATTTTCAGGTGATCATATGCCTTATCATTTAGAGGCTCCAATTGAAGACCCTAGTTTAAATGAAATGACTAGGAAGGCTGTTGAAATTTTGTCTGAAAATGAACAAGGATTTTTCTTATTTGTTGAAGGTAACTAACACTTTCATCTATATGTATGTTTCATTAAGGTTGCGAGATTTTTCGCAATGTATGCATTTTGAACACTTTCACAGATTTATACAATTTCAGAGATTTCACACATTTGTATAATACTTTGACCAATAATGTAAAAAAGTGACAAATAAAGTACTGTCAATCGTCTTTTAAGCTTTAATAAAAATATTGGGTTTTTTGGCGGCCATCTTGAGTCATCGGGTTGTTTGTTTTGAATTATTTTACTAAACTCGTGTTTCTTCGAGTGTTATTGTGTAATAATGTAATTATTAACCATTAAGTGTACGTGAACGTGCGAGAGTCTGGGCAAACAATTCAAAAGAAGAGAACCTGTGTTTTCACTTTCCCTCCAAAACTCCCTAGAAAGTTTCAGTAAAGATTCTACCACTTTACTGGAACAATTTTTGACTTGACTGAGACTTGACCTTACTGTTTGGTGTGATGAATGAATGATTCGTGATGCACAATTAACTTGATGCAAAAATATTTACTTTGACACTGGCAAATTGTTATACGCCATATAAAACAAAAAAAAAATATCACAATATTTAATGACCATATATTGCGACAAAAATAGGACATTTTAAATTGAATTCTTTTATCTACATTGAAATAATGTATTTTTAGGAGGACGAATAGATACAGCGCATCACGAAACAAAAGCTCGTAAAGCTTTGGATGAAACAGCAGAATTAGCTAAAGCTGTAGACGCAGCCACTTCCATACTCGATTTGGAGGAGACACTAATAATTGTCACCTCCGATCATAGTCACACAATGAGCTATAGTGGTTACAATAGACGAGGGTCTGATATACTTGGATTTGGTAATCGAGTAAGTTAATCCTATCCCTGTCACTATCATCCGAAAATATCGACAAAGCCATTTTTACCAATAATGTAAAATCTCTACAAGAATCCGTAATCCGAGTACTTTCCGGGATCGCAAGCCCTGATCGAAACATCAATCGAAAGTAACGTCAAAATCGACAGATAGGTTATTGGCATGCACAAACTATCGTTTTCATACAGAGGCCAATCTCTAATCTGTGATCCGTCCTCTCACGGATGGTTTGCTTTAACAGATTGACGCTTTACTCAAAATCGTTTTTTTCTATCCTAGTTAGCTGAAAAGAGATCAAGATTGATTATTATTCTCGGGAGATAGTCTCGCGTTTATTAAGGTGTTTGCAAAACTAACCAAATTTCACAAACCAATACAAAATTAATTTTATTGACTCATGTTATCCATAGCTTTATATGTTGTTTAATTAAATAAGAGCGGTTACATTTGTCACATAAAAATAAATAAATATCTTCTCTTCTCTTTGCCAAATTACAGTGCAATAAAAAATTATCAATTTCTAATGTTTTTAATATTTTAGATGTACACCACTGACAAGCTGCCATACATGATTCTGAGTTACGCAAATGGACCTGGCTACCGTCCTGATGTAGATGACCACAGATACAACTATCTCGATGAAGATATTGGTTAGTTATTGTTCCAAAAAAAATATTTTTTTTTAATAGTAATTCGGCACGTAACCAGACTCAGCTTGATGTTATGCGAAAGTGCGAAAGCTACGACAAAGAAACGTCTGCAGAAAACAGTCTCCTCCACTATGCCGGTTTTAGGCCCTATGCACCAAAAGGCCCGTTAAAGTTACTTTGACTGTTACATGATGACTGACTTTAACGGTTACGTTTACATTTACTCTACACGCGTTGCACCATCGTGCATCGCCTCGCCTGTCACTTTGGACGCCTTTTTTTTATTGTAGCTCGGCATGTGACAACACTCCGCCTGATGTAAAGCTAGAGTGCGGTCCATGAACACAACAAACAACTGCTACTACAGAGAAACCTATGAGGGCAGCAGTCACCTCCACTATGCCGGCTTGAGGAGACGAGAATGTACCATCTTAGATTGACAATGCACACTCCTCTCGTTATACCTGGCTACTTTCAAACCACGGCCGCTCTACTTTGGAACTTTAATGCTAACCGTAACCAGCGAATTTTGGCTGGTCAACATTAAAGTAATCGTCAAACCAATGTCACTAACGTCAAACGTATGAAAAGAAGTAAAATATGTTTTTCTATTAATTTGTCGGCAATGTACTTCTCATTACATCAACCACCCCTTTTAACGATAACGATATGAATTTACACGGCAAATGTAAACGTAACTGTTAAAAAAGTCACCGTAAAATGTAACATTCAAAATAACTTTAACTGGCCTTTTGATGCAACAGGTCCTAAGAAGATAATAAGATTGAAATATATTTATTTTTTTTTCTTTTACAGAAAATGTAAACTTCACATATCCCTCATTAGTGCCAATGAACCGTGAGACACATGGTGGTGAGGACGTCGCTGTCTACGCGCAGGGTCCATGGTCACATCTTTTTACAGGAAATTACGAACAAAATTATATTCCACATGCCATAGCTTACGCTGCTTGTATCGGTCCAAGAAGAAAAGCTTGTCTTACATGAATCGAGTTTTCTTTTTTGCTTTCTCGATATTATTTACAAACCATTTATTTATATAACTCCGACATGTGGTCACAGCGGAGACGACTGCTACCACGGAGAAATTTTTACAGGTCGCCACCGCTATGCCGGCTTGAGGAAACGAATGTGCACCATCAAGACTGACAGTACACTCTTAATTTCCGAATTGATTGACAAAGTCCCTTCACGGGTGTTACATTCAAAAGTAGTGGTAGTAACTGCCCCAGAACGCGGCGGACTGGGCTAAAAACCATCATCAATCTGCCTACGTTACTTTTTAAGAGTGATTACTCTTTAAAGAGTGATTGGCCCCGTTGGCGCTCGTCTTAGTTCGTCGCCATCAAAGATAATATAGAATTGTCCTCCATGGTCGCCATCAACCTAAGCGTATTACATAATTTAATGTAAATGTTATTCTAATTATTTTATTGGATATTTACTTTTTGTATAAATTAGTGCTTATAATGTTTCTATTTTAAATAATAATTAAATTATGCTTAAATAGATTTTCTTTTGCTGTTTTTTTTCAAAACGACGAATACGTTTTAATTTTAATGAGGCACTCCGAAGAGTAACGAGATGACAGTTCATAAAACGAACATCTTTTTATCTCTTCGAAACAGGCTTAGAAACCAATCTTCAAGACTTTTTATGATGGATGACATCTGCTTAATTTTTTAAAAAACTTATTACACAAAATACAAAATTAATTTTGATTATGTATAAAGTTGCTGAGTATAAACTAATAAAGCCCACAGTTCACAGAAGCATTGTCTAAAAAACACGTTATTTACACTAGATTGTTCATTACTCGCGAGTTCCTTAACCACAATTGAGCAGCTGTGGTCCGCATCACTGCAGCCACCCAGGAATGATGTCTCCCAGGAAGACCAGGAGTGCCCTTAACGTGGTTCGTCCACGCTACTGCACTCCAAGAGTACATGCACGACTGTCTCATCAGGACCCTTGCAAGCGTAGTGTGAAGAGGCATCTCACAAAGCCGGTATAGGGGACGCGACTGCTGTCTGCGGATCCCCTTCTCTGACAGCAGTCGCTTCCGTTCATGGATCGCGCTCTACTCTACTCTACTCTAGGTCATATGACACGAAAAAACCTCATGCGCAGAGGGCTGTCTGTAATACGGTTACAGTAGTTCTCTATGTAGACCAAAGATAATATGTAAACATACTGTACAAATGTTAATTCTGTGATAAAAGGAGCTATACACCATCCATTGGCTTTATAATTTACCTTGCCCATTTGCGTCGAAAAAATCAAATATATGTATATAAAACATATTTTATACGTTGGGAGTAAAGCTACTTGCGCGTCGCTATCTTCACATTCTTTATTAATTAATGTACATCATCATAACAAAGTTTCATTTTAGTATGGACCAAGATTTTGGGTGATCTACACGGGCAATTATGAGCCCACGCTTACACCCACTCGGACTGTTCGGACACGATAGTGTATTACACTTTTACATTCAACAGCGCCTTAGTACATTCGACGATAGCGGATAGAATGAAGAATAGTGTTGTGCGCGATAGATGTGGTTTGAAAGATGATGTAGTGACGAGGATTGAGAAAGGAATGCTTTGGAGTGGTTTGGGCACTTGGAAAGGATGAATGAAAGGAGATTCACGAAAGGAATATATACATCTGATGTGAATGGATGCGTTAAACAAGGCAGACCCAGAAGGGTGTTTTCCGATCAAATTGGAGACATCCTCATGAAAGCTGGGCTGCCTAGTGCCCATAACCGTAGGGCGTGCATGAAGAGAATTGTGGAAGTGAAGGAAGCGAGGGTGTTGTGTCAGGATCGTGGTAAGTGGCGTTCCGTTGTCTCTGCCTATCCCTGTGCGAAAAAGGCGTGACAATTGTATTTGTATTGTATAGCGCCTTAGTTTTTGGTATGTTCTATATCTACTAAGGATAGCGCCTGATTTATTTATAAACAAACAACAAAACAATTTTGTCACGCGTTTTTCCCACAGCGATAAACAGAAATAACGGAACGCTACTTACCACGATCTTGACACAATTCTTTTCGGGGATGAGCTATTAAATTTCATACATAAATTTCATAAATTGTATACTATCTTTGAAAAAGTACACGACTCATTTCTCTTAGATTTTTTTTAATAATAGCATATTTTAATAAACCGCGTAGAATTTGAGTGCTAAACTTTTGAATTCCACTACATTCGAGAATTACGCCCAGCTTTCTTAAGGACGTCTTCAATTTAATCAGAAAACCCTTCTGTGTACATCTTGATTTAATTATTATTTCCAACCGGTCGAACTTGTCAAATATGATCAGGATTTGAGCCCACTACACTACCCTTTGAAATACTCTCCCTCGCTAATGTTAAAGATTATTTCAATAAAATAAACAATATTATGTATAAGAAATACATAAAAAGTTTTCATTGTGAATAAATCATTCATGTTATATATACTGACAAATAAGTGGCCGTAACTCCACTTAGATTTACTAAATAAAATTGATCCGTATGATCTGTTCAATAGAGTTTAAATTTATATACAAACATTAGTTGTATCAGTAATCCCAATGTATTGGTAGTCGCCTATATACATACATACCTGGGATATAATTTATCAACACTCAAATTCAATACTGGTAAATTGAAAATGTAGTTGTTTCAACCTAACAACAAACAACTAACACCCATCATAAATCCGCCAACCATTCTTTAATTAATGCCTATATTATACCGTAGACTACCACTGAGCGACTATAGTACCTATAACATAGTTACATCAGAACTTAGCGAGGTTCGAACACGTGACCTCAACCAAGGGAAGGGCTGATAGAACACAAAAGGCTGTGTAGTTAAGTGGTCCGTAAATCTACGCGCATAGCGGAGGGTTATCGTGATTGTTTTTTTTTTCTATTAAATTTTCAACATAACTTTGTAATAAACGTTGTATTTACAGGGATCAGCAGAAACAATCATAAACTTCCGTGATATTTTTTACGTGGATAATAATCATTAAAAAGTTCGTAAAAAAACTTAAGCCTTTTTAGTACAAAATAAGCCTTTTAAAACCATAAAAGTTTACCAGATCAGCATCATAAACCGAAATTTTAAACCAAAATTACTTTTTTTCACCCTTTTTAGGTAATCCAATACTCAAATGATTTCGGTAAAATTATGATAAAAACTGAACTGAAAAATTAACCAGGGCTGTGCTAAACAAAACGATAAATTTAAGGAGTGGTAGACTGATGGTGGTGGTGTTTACTACAACTTGTCCCACACCCTGTCGTATAACGAGAGGAATTTGCACGCCAACCTGGATCTTCGTCTCCTCAAGCCGGCATAGTGAAGGCATGCATAAATTTATCTGTTGTAGCAATTGTTTCCGTTCAGTATACCCTATTGTTTAATATAAATCTCTACATGCAGTAGTCGCCTCCGCTATGCCGCCCTTTGGAGACGAATGTGCACCATCTAGATTGACAGTGCAAAGTTTTCTCGCTATACCTGGCTACTTTCAAACGCGACAAGTGTAACATTCGAAAGTGGTGGTACTACCCCAGGACGACAATTTATTTATAATAATTTTATTACTTAATAAATAAAATAATAAGAACTGTTAATATATGTTGTAAATGTTTAAGTTATGATGGGACTGGCGTGACCTGTCGGGTTAAAAGTCCCTAATTAAAATTGAATTAAAAAAAAAAAAAGAACTGTTAATACTCGTACGTTAAGGAAATATCCTTAAATAGAAATGTTATTGCAGTTTGTCGTCAAAAAGTTTAGACACTCCCAACTCGTCAACTTACCCCTAACCGTTGGGTAAATAGGCGTTTGTAAACATAAAAGCTCATTGTTATTAAACGAGGTCACAGTATCTTCAATGGCATATAGTATTAAGAAGTTTCCCGCGATGAGTGCGTGGTCGTACAGAATATAATTCTTTGCATTTGAGGCGCATTTACACGGCAACTTTAATTATTTTATTTTTATACTCAAGAGAGGAATATGCGTAGTTAATCCGAATGGTGCATACTCGTAATCGTCTCCACAAGGAACCATAGCGGAGGCTTCTAGCCTGCAGAAATCTCGCTAAGGTAGCAGTTGTTTCCGTCATGGAACGTACTCTATCTTAACTTTAGGCGAAGTGTTGTTACAATAAAAAAATACACACTTTTACACTATCTTACACATTGATATATACAACTAGATGTGCAATAACGCTCCCAATGTGACGCGAGAGAAAACATGGCCACAGCCACGTTTAGGATCCCAGTTCATCGTTTTTATATCAAATGTATGAAGTTTGCATCTCTAGTATATATCTCTATGCTTTTACATACTACAGTAACGTGCGGTAAGTAATTTCGTTCCAAAAAAACTATTTAAACTGAAATTTCTGTATAAATTCGCCATTTTCATTGCGTTGGTTTACCCTGGGGGGCGTAAAACCCCCGGCGTGTGGGACACAGGCTCTCAGTGGCTCGCGAACCCTAAACGGGATAGGACGTCCAATTCTGCGGGCAATTTACGCAAACCCGTGTTTAATATGAGTTTACGTTTTTAAAAAAGTTTACGTTTTGTGAACGAATATTTTTTTAATAGTATGGGTAAGAGTCTTTTCGTTTTTTAGTAATTAACTCCTTAAATGAGAGTAAAACAAGATAAACTAATTCTTGAAAAAATATATATTTATAAATATATTTTATAAAGACTAATTTTTAAAATTTGAAATTTTTTGAAATTAAATTTTGAATTTGAAAAATTATTATTAACAAAACAAAGTTTTAATCATAATAATAATTTGAAAGAAAGTTGTACCGTATTTTCTTACATAAATAGGTACATATGAAAAATTATATTCTTACTGTTGACGGGTAGATAAACTTATAAAAATTTAAACACATACAAAATAAATGTACAATCACATACAATATCCTGTCCTCAAATTGGTACCTTGTGTGTATCAAGACGAGGACAACATAAAAATAACAGGACAAGAACGAAATCTTTACGTCTTTTTAAATTGAAGTGGTATTGGCCACTTATAGACAAAGTCGTCAAGCGAAAGCTGCAATCGTGGGAAGTACAAACGTAGATGCCAGGACAAGACTGACATTTACCAAAAACATAACCCTCAACATAATTTTAACATATAATAATTCAAAGTAAATTTACATTACCTAATAATATTCTTTCAACCGGAAATGAAACCCGTGACCTACAACACAGAACACTCGATCACAGATGGCGTCAAAATAAAAAAGTAAAACTGTCAAAGGTCTAGGTAAACACGCCCCTACATCAAAACACAAGACATTTATTATGTAACAAAAAAGTTTTTCGATTGCCGAATATCTGTTTTTTTGTTTGTTTACGCAATAACAATTGAATAGCAAAGTTGTTTACATTGTCAATAATAGATTCGTCAAGATACTTGAGGAAGTCATTTATACGTGCAATCAGAATTACAAGCTTTATTATATTTTCCTCAATCCTCTTGGGGGCATCATCAGTTATTTCAGATTAGAGATAGGCTACTGTCAAATAACCGAAAAGCTGATCATTCGAGCTCTAAATCTTCACACGTTAAAATCTTTCAAAACTCTACTCAAATTGCATTTAGAACTACCAGATATTTTAATTTGACGGGAATTTCTTTGATCGTTTTGAACAACGTAAACATAAAACGAATCTATGCAAGATCGCAGTAGACCTCCTAGAATACCTATACAGAAATACCAGCGAACTTAAAACATACTGCTTTTAAAAGTATTAATTATTAAATTAACTCTATGTTTTAAATGTAAGTAGGTTTCTTTTTTTTAAACTTTTATGCCGCCACCTAACGCTCCAACAGATAGTTGGATTATCATAGTGTTCATTATCCTCTATGGTTGGTTTTTAGACTTCATGGAATCCACTATTTTTTTATCGCCCCTGTCATTTGAATCTTTAAACAAAAAATAGAAGAAAGTAGAAAAATCTTAACATTTCCGAATTAATTGAACCAAAACATTACAATTTATTCAAAAAGAAACGAAAGGGGATTTAAATAATATTTAGTTACTGAAAAGTTACAAAACTACAACTTTATTTACAATACCCACATAATAAGGTACCTACATCCTTTTATTAATATTAACACTACAAAAAGGGTTGACTTGAAAAACAAATGTTATCACATTCATACACCTCACACACAGAGGTTAGCTAAAAGAGAATTCTAATTAGCATTAAATTCTGTCTGTGTCCACTTTACACTAAGTTTTAAATAAATAAAAATAGTGGTAGGCAGTCTGACGATGGTTATAGGTCCTGGTATATGCTGTCCTACTCTAGTACTGTAGTGAAGTGACTTTGACGCGTTTCGGGATTAGTTTGGAAGTAGCCAGGTCTAACGAGCGGATTTGTCCAATTTAAATCTAGATGGTCTCCTCAAGCCGGCATAGTGGTGTCTAATATCTAATGAGTCAAAATAGTAGGGCACACTCCTGTCGTTATTCTCGGTTAATTGAACCCGAAGTGCAACTGCGAAAGGCTACTTCACGGCAGACTAACTTCTAGTATTGAATAAATTCATGTGTACAAACAATAATTGTGTTTACTCAAGTCATACAAATATTCGTCCATTTTGCGCTGAATTTTCCGCAATAACATTTAGATTAACATCTTATATTGCGTGTAACAGACTTCTCTTTGTTTCCATCTAATGTAGAGTACAAATCCAAATATTAAAGCGTAAATCTATAGCTATCTATTTATATTTAATAGTATTAGGCGTCACTTTGCGGAAATCCATAACCAAAATTATTTTTAAACACTACTTTGTAACTAATTTCCGCTAATCAATGTTAGTGAGGGTAGGTACACAGTCACATTAGCTGTCAATGTTAGACCCTTCACCAACATGGAAAAACCTCTCGACGCGTTTCGCCACTCCACGTGGCATCCTCAGGAGACGTGTGGTTGCTTCGACTTCGCTCCGACGAAAGTAGTGTTTAAAAATAATCTATCTATTTAGCGTACATTTATCTACCTATATATAATTACTACCAGTGACGGAATATGTTTTAGACGAAATAGACGCGATGTTTCAAGGGGGTTTTTTGTTTTTGTTGGTAACGTATTTTTTGTGGTTTATTCAGTAACTACGACTTACAAGTCTAAAAATATATACATATATTAAACTGCAGGATATAAAGTTATGCCTGTTTTTGAGCTTTTCCCTAATTAAGTCTCATGTATATGATTTAAAAAATCATGAAGTGAGCTCTAAAGAAATTTTAGATGCAGTTTTTTTCGGTGTAAACATTTTTTTTTTCATTAATTAGCAAAATCACGATTTACAACATGGCTTTTTTTAAATTCAATAACATACAATATGTAATGCAATACGTCAACCAAACAATAGATGCTGTTGCGTAGTATAATAATATATGAGGTTTTATAAATATAGTTTAATGAAGTTTTGTTGTTGATGTTTTTCATTATCACGAGTCACTAAGCAATTAAGTATGTCAGTTTATTTACATCATTGATTCGTTACGTTGCATAATATAAATTCTAGTTTATCTTTTATATACTCTATCAATGGAAACTGTTAAGTGACTGTCAGTTATGTTAACTAGTTTTTTTGGCGCGCTTCGCGGCGCTGAAATATTTTTTTGGGTATTTTTGAAAAAAAAATTTTGAAAAAACAAATTATGGATTTCGAAATCAAAAAGCTGACCCCCTTCTGACCCCCTGGCAAGTGCTCCATAATTGCTGTCAGTGAGTCAGTCAGCCAGTCAGTCAGTGGTAATCGAGCTTTATATAATACGATGTTTATTCTAGTTTTTAGTCGTTTGTTTCCTAAAAATAAATAAATAAATATTATTTTAAACTTTATTGGAAGAATAATATCAAATTCAAATGTGCACTGTCAACTTGGTCGGTGCGGACCTGCTGCCTAAATATTCCTCTGTTGTGAGCAATTGATATGTAATTTTTTAAATTATAATAAATAAGGCGAAATGTTGTCATATGCCAAGATTCAATAAAAAAGATATATACATATAAAAGCTGGATATAAAACCTAAAGATATATAAACATTATTTATTAAGATAACGTAAACTATAAGGTCAAAACGATCTACGGAACAATAACCCGCACGGTTCGTGTCGCAGGAACCAAAAATGAGTATCCGATGTTTTGACCCGCTTCACATCCTCTAAAGTACAGTCAGAAGGAAAAATGCGAGAATGTAAAACTTCCTGTCGGGATCTGTGTTTCCCGAATATCAAATCGAGATTAAATGGGTTTCTTCCTAACAAACGAGCCTCATTTTAGCCGCACCATTGCACACAGGCAGAGCATGATGAAATGCGACCCTGTCACGAATTAAAAAAAAAAACACATAATTTTGAAACTGAAACTTTTCAGAGGTAGCTTTTTGAAATTTATAGAAAAGTTACTTAGTAGTAACTTAATATTAATTAAATACACAATATATATTTTTATGATATCAGAGAGGTTCTGCCGTCCGTCTCCGGCGTGAAGTGACCTTGTCACGTTTCGGGAACAGTTTGGAAGTAGTCAGATATAACGAGAGGAGAGGTGCATTATCAATCTGCATCTCCACAAAGACGACATAGTAGAGGCCTGCTGCCTGCAGAGATTTATCTATTACAAATTGTAACTCAAATTAATTATTAAAATTTTCTTTCCAACAGAACCATCTAAAGAAATCCAGCAGAAGATCGTGAAAGATGGTTGCGGTCAGAAGATTAAGAAATGGTCTAAAAGTCGCCGTTGTCAACTTTGGCGATTATTACTTCTACCATTCATACCAATATTAGCACTCATTGTACAAACAACATTATCTTTGAGAAATAGTATCACAAACGGGAGAGAGGTTTCCGAGGTAGAGGAACAGGTAAACATCATATGCATTTGTTACAGTAGCTCATCGCTATTTCGCAGTAGCTATGCCGGCATGATCACAGATTACATTCATGTTATTATACCTATATAGGTCACTTCACTGATTTTACTCTTGAGAGCAGGGGGTACCGCTCCAGGACAGCAGTCTGAACTAATAATAATTATAATAATATACAAAAACTTAATTGCAAGGGCTTTTTTGTGAAGTTAAATAAATGGGATGTCGGTGTCATCAACAGCATTACAGAATCCTTTGTCCGACTCAGCTAAATATACGTATATATTGTAAAAATTATTAAAAATAAGTAGATTTAAGTAATAGTTATAAGTTAGATTACTTTTTCTGTTAATTAATGTTTAAGGTATTATTGGACTGACGTCCGTAAATAAATTTTTTAATTTTTTTAAGATTTAGATGCAATCGCATCGTCTATGAATTGAATGATTTGACTGATTGAATTATTTGATTTGACTAAATTCTGCTGCTCCGATTTGAATCGAAATGATTCTTACATGAAACTGAGTCGAACCGCATCAAAAATTTTTTTTACCAAAATGACTCATTTTTATGGACAACTCAAGCTTGACCAGAAAATTACCCTGTGTATTAATGAATTGAATTATAAATGTCTAAAAAGATGCTAATAAAAATATTAAAATGATTTAAAAAAATACTTATTCTGCATCAGTATGTGCACAACCTGGATCACGGGGATTGCTTTACGTCTTCGCTTCGTATTAGAAGAAGACTGCAAAATTATTAAATCAACATTAAAGTTTCAAGTACACATGGTTTTGCTCTTAACTGAACAGCATGTTTACTTCCTTTGATCAAATATAAACTTTACAATACAATATACCTACATAATAATTCATGTTTTGGGTTACGTCTATTACTTATAAGTTATCTTTCAAGAAACACCCTTGAAGTGACCTTATCGCGTTTAAGGATCAATTTGGCACTAGCCAGGTTAAGAGGAGTTGCACTATTAACCTGGATGGTGCTCCTTCGTCTCCTTAAACCGTCATAGCGGAGGCGATTGCTGTTTGCAGGAATTACTCTGTGGTAGCAGTTGTTTCCCTTCATGGACCACACTCTAGCTTAACATCAGACAAAGTGCACCATCCAAGTTGGCAGTACACATTCCTCCACGCTATACCTGGCTACCTTCAAACTGATACAGAAACGCGACATTATAAATTTTAATTAAATTATGACGAAAACTAAACGAACAAATAACAACCCCTGTAATTTAATAAACCAAAAAAATCAATAAAAACAATTTACGAATGAATTTAAAATAGAAATCTAATGTTTCTTTGTACTGTACCTATTCTTTGCTTAAAAAAAAGTCTACAATAAGTCCTCTAGGTCCATAGAAGTAATCGAATCGAACATCGACCCTAATGCAATTAATATTGCTAAACTTTCCACTCGTCAAGAGGTCAGTGAAATAAAAACTAATTAACAATATGCCATGTAGACTTGACACATGCTGTCATTTGACGTTGAAACGTGAACACTTTATTAGAGAAATCGTTATGAAAAATTGAACTCATTTGTTTTCCAACAAGTCTTGCCTTTCCCGGAATTTTTCATGTGTTCCTCCATTTAGTTGATATAATGGGCAAGGTCCAAAAAAACTAACCCATGGTGAATCGAAAACCATTTCGAGATATCACTTCAATTAGAAGAATTTTTTGATCCCTGTCTGAAAAAACTTAAAAATCGAGGAGATATTTGAAAAACTGTAATGACCTTCTTCGACCTTTGACTTCGACCTTCGTACAGTTTGACAAGATAGAATAGAAAGTACCAACCTAACAGTTTTGTAGATTATTTTATTGTCTATGGTTGTCGCCTCACAAGTTTGTCAAATATCTTTTGTTCGTGTTTCCTAACAATAACAGTGTTTTATACGAATAACTATTGTAATTATTAAAACAAAACTACACTAAACACGATCTTTTAATTAACAGGAACTTTTAAAAATCAAAAGTTTGTTTGAACTTTTTTTTGAATTATTATTTTTTCTTGTTCATTGGCAATGGTTTAGTTCCGAACGATACCTCACGATTACTATATTACAATCGAAATTTTTAAAAATTAATAAAAAAAGAAGAAAGTAATTACAAAAGTTTTCCAGAAACACGTGTCGACTAAATTAATCTATATTATCTAAAAAATATGTAAAAAAAGATAGCTGTCACCAGATACACCTCCCCAATTATTGTTTTTCAATAAAATAAAGCATAAAGCACCCCACACGTGTTGACAAGGCGCAGCAAACTGTGTCTCGATTACAAAGTGGCGCAGGTTTCAGGCGTAGCACGCGGCCGTGTTGTTGTGTACATTGTTACATAATAATTTGTAAGACAAACCTTGTAAGAATGGTAGAAATACTGATGATAGTTATTAAACCCAATATGTCGTCCTGGTGTAGTACCTTGTCGCGCTTCGGGGTCAGTTTGGAAGTGGAGTATGCACTGTTAACCCGGATGGTTCGTCTCATCGCACATTCGTCTCCTCAAGCCGTCATAGTGGAGGTGACTGCTGTCTGTAAAAATTTATCTGTAGTAGCAGTCTGTAGGAGACGAGCATGTACCATCCAGATTGACAGTGCACACTCCTCTCGTTATACCTGGCTACTTTCAAACTATTCCCGAAACGCGACAAAGTCACTTCACGGGTGTTACTTTCGAAAATGATGGTACTACCCCAGGACGGCAGACTGGACAAATTACCATCATTAGTCTGCCTACCACTCTTTAATAGTGCCTATAGTACATATAACAAAGTTACATTAGTACCGGTCTTTAGCCGAACTACAACCAAAAAATGCATCGCTTACAAAAAAACTACGCCGTCCTACCCCGCGCGAGTTGCTTTTCTTTATTGCCTTATTAATTGTGTCTTAATTTTAACATGCATAAGGTTGAATATAATCCATAATAAGTTCATAGTAAAATTTTCTTTATCTTCTGTCCTTACCTAGGTACCTTATACTTAACTATCGTGGTCGTTGGGAAAAAAAAGGTCCCCTCCAGCTCGCCACCGACCGTAGCTGATGATTGGAATTATTTTCATTACATTTCTCATCAGCTACGCAGGGGCCGGGTTATCGTGGCATATGGTACCCTCCCGTTTTCAAATGATCCAATTTTGCATTTTAAAATTTTCACCTAATTTAGTCGCACATTTTTTTTATTGTGGCTCGGCATATGACAACACTCCGACTACACACTGATGTAAAGCTATAGTGCGTCCATGAACAGAAACAAATGCTACATCTGCAGACAGCAGTCGTCTCCACTATGCCGGCTTGAGGAAACGAGTATGTACCATCTAGAGTAACAGTGTACACTCCTCTCGTTATACCTGGCTACTTTCAAACTGATCCCGAAAGGCGACCATCATCAGTTCGCCTACTACTTTTTTAAAAATTAATTTTAATTTTTGTCATAAAGGTAAGCAGAGCGACTGAACTTGGGAAGTTAGTGACGAGACTGCAACAAGAGCGATCGGAAGTGGCTTTCTTTATCTTCACTAATGGAAGTACACTCAGGTAAACTTATTTTTAGCAAATTAAACTACTAGATTTGTTTGTTACTAAATTATGATTTTTTTATTGTGACAACGTCTGATGTAAAGCCACTGTCTCCTCAGGCCGGCATAGCGAAGACGACTGCTACCTGTAAAAATGCCTCTGTAGTAGCAGTTGTTTCCGTTCATAGACCGCACTCTAGCTTTACATCAGGCGGAGTGTTGTCATATGCCGAGTTACAATAAAAAAAGTATATAAATGTTTTATTTCCCTTTTAAAGGTATGTAATATAATATATTTTCAATTATTATGATAAATGTAATTTATATATCTTGATCAGCTGCGTGCGTACGTCTCTATGTATATAAACCCATACATATAAACTTTACGATTTGTAATAAAACCGAAAAACGTGTTATTACACTTATTATTCAACTAGCTATTGCCAGCAACATCATATACGTATAATTAACATTATGCGTCGTTAAATTTTTTATTCCGTTCCTCTTCTAAGGAACTTTTTACAGCTTCTTAACGCGGTAATTAATGCACGTTAATGTGGTCAGGACTTTAACGCGTTATTCTAGCAGCAATATATTAAACGTTAACTCGAGGAAAAACCTTTGTCGTGATTTTTAATGCACTAGTTATCGCGCAGAATGACGCAGCTATTAACGCTAATATGAGTGGAGCCGTAGCAATAGAGATAAAATAGATGTACTCTGCTCAATAAAGAGGCTATCGTAATATATTTTTTCAAATCGGATGTACTTCCGAAATGCGTAAGCGACAAATAAGGAAACATTCATTTTTATGGCAATTCGCATCGGTTGTATCGTGAAGCGGATTTCTGACCAACATTCACTGTATCAGCAGCTCGTCAGTGGAACAAACTACCACTGACTATTAGACAAGCCTCATCGATTGGAAGCTTCAAAAGCATGCTCACTAAATACTTTCTCCTAAGACAGAACTCTTCTTAACCTTTCCCTAACTTATATTGTGTATATTTATATTTATGTATATTATATTATATGATATGTATGTATGTATTATATTTGAATAACTTAATCTTTTATTTTTACTTTATACTTCATTTATTAGCTTACTCTATTTATTTTGTCAATATTTATTTATTTATTTCATTGCACTGTAGACATCTCCGCTCACACCAACAAAGGTTAGCTGGTAGACAATGCCAAAGGCATTAAGCTCGCCTATGTACGATTTAACACGTGCCATAGTGTTTTTTAGTAAGTAAGTTTCAGTAAGATTCAAAAAATGTGATTCATCGCGCCTTAATTCGTCTCTAGTGGACGCTAGCATTTATATTTAATTATAAACAAATAGATAAAATGGAAAAATTGTTTATCTTGTTTGTGAATTCAATATACACTAAGTAACTGTTTATGGAAAGTGCATTCGCGTTATTTGTTTAGACACGTTCGTAATTCACTTAACTAAATTACAGGAGCTGTTTGCTTAAGAACTTTAGGTACTTTAAATAGAGTTTCCATTTTACAATGTTGCCTTTTACTAGTTAAGTAATTAATTAATTAACAAATTCTTAACAATGACACAAACATATCTGAAATGATGATTTACTTTTTTTGCTATAATATCGTATTAAATTTTGCATGAAATAGGCTTTCCAACATAATTTCCACGGATTATAATTAGTTTTTTTTAAATTGTAGATCGGCATATGACAACACTCCTCCTGATGTAAAGCCAGAATGCGGTCCACGAACGAAAACAACTGCTACTACAGATTAATCTCTACGGGCAGCAGTCGCTTCCGCTATGCAGACCTAAGGAGACGCCTGTGCATCATCCAGATAGACAGTGCACACTCCTCTCGTTATATCTAGCTACTTCTAAACTGTTCCCGAAACGCGACAAGGTCACTTCACGGGTGTTACATTCGAAAGTGATCGTGCAGCCTCAGGACGGCAAACTGGGCTAATAACCATCATCAGTCTGCCTACCACTCTTTAATAGCGCCTATAGACACTGAGCGACCAAAGTACATATAACATTTAGCGAGGTTCGAACATCATCTTCAGCATCATCAGCATCTTACCGCTAGACCATGGCCGCTCTCGGAATTAGCTAAAAAATAGAGTACGCCTCAAAAAATATAATATTTTATATGTAGAGAACAAAAAGAAAAGGTAAATTCAAATTATTTATTTATAAAAGACCTACTTGGGTTCTGAAATTGTCATAATATAAATCTTCAACTACATTTATATGGCTTGGAAGAGGCTCTATCAGTGTCATACTGAAATATAGTATTTTTGCCTGATATATATTTCTTTACCGGTACGCAGACCTGATATATATACTATATAATATTATAGTACAGTTGGCAATCAAACCTGGGACCTCCGCGTAACAGATTAATACATTACAACTGCGGCTGAAATGTAACGACCACCTTTTTGTGGTTCTAATGTGATCAGAAAGTGGTACGTGTCAGTTAAAGTTTACTCCCTGATATAACGTGCTCTTTTTTGTCCCCAGATCAAATTTGACTCAACGTTTCGAGAGGACCGACAGTGCCTTAGATCAAATGGGTGAACTCCCAATGTTGACATTCAGAAATAGATCAAAGCCCATCGACAGAAATAAATTTGCAAATGAATTAAATGAACTAAGGTAAGGTAATAGTGTGTGAAGAGGCGACTCATCAAGCCGGCATAGCGGACGCGACGTTTCCTGGCGCTGGAGTTTATTAAATTAACAGCTCTTGAAGTATGAAAACATTTCCCCCCATAGGCCCTCGGTTTCTGCAATAACTGTAAGAAAGAGCAAGACGGAAGTATGATTTTAAAAGTATATTTTTTATTTCGACACATTCTCTACAACCTTTGTTCCGGAATCCCCCGTCTCGTTCCGTTTCCGAAATATTGCTAAATCCTTTCTTAGTGCACGCCTGAACTAAACTGAAGCTACACTTAAAATTTGAGGTCACTAGCTATTATACTTTTGGCTGAGACTCAGCAGATCTCGCTATACCTGTCTACTTCCAAACTGACCCCGAAATGCGACACGGGTCTCGTCTCTCTTCACGGGTGTTGTACTTCGAAGTGGTGGTACAGTGACCCCATTAATACGCATCTAATAACCATCATCAATCTGCCTACCACTCTAAAGAATAAACACAATAAAGAAGACGATAAAAAATTGCAATGAATATACGATAAAATATTACGCATTTAAAATAACATACAGAATTGTTTATGATACTAGAAAGAGGTTGAAATCTGTACCTCGTGTAACTGCGGGGCTATAAAATTTACATTCTGAAGAGGTCTTTCACTATATTCAGATTTAAGGGCGCGAGGGCGTTGTCATGACAATATCACTGAAACCACAAAAATAATCGTTTCCGCATTTATAATAACATTTAACATAGATAATAAAGTTTCAGTATTATATATAATAAAAAAAAGTTTATTGAAATGTATAGTTTACAAGAAAATATATAGTTTTTAAAGAAAAAACTGTAGTAGCAGTTGTTTCCATTTATGGACCGCACTCTAGCTTTACACGAGGCGGAGTGTTGTCACAATAAAATAAATTAAATCCAGCCCACATTTTTATATGTGGTAGTACCACATGAAAGGTATATATACATTAGGACAGTGTTTTAAAGCAGTTAACCTGTAAATAACTGACGATCTGCTTTATTAACTGAGACGGCAGTCACCTCCACTATGAACGCTTACACGAGATTATTCCCTTATATCACGAGCGGGAAATTTTTCCTGTAGTTTCATCATTTCTTTATCATCGTTTGTGGTAATACTTTTTATTATTAAATAAATAACATAACATAATAAGAAAGTGTAGTTTGGCAAACTGATGATGAATACTACCATTACCACGTTCATGGACCGCACTTTAGCTTTACATCGGACTGTTTGTGGTCATAGGTCGAGTTACAATAAAAAATGTATTAAACCTATTTTTCCCCTTATAACATTATAATATCAACAAGAAATATTAATAATTATTAGAGTACCCAGCTCTAGGGAAAATCCCCTAGAAAATAAAACTTTTAAATACAATTTATAATTGCCGCAGAGACGGTGACAATGACATATTACTGGAAAAGTTCTTAACATTATTAGATTGCAATTGTACATGTTTTACCTTGGAGGTAGTGTTCTGAGGTTAGCGACAGCGTCATGCGACAAACATTATATTATTAAATAGTAATTACTAAATTGTTTTATGTATTTCTTGTTTTTTGCCTTTCAATTACTGTTTTTTTATTTTTAAACCAAACATGTCATGATCTAGCACTACTTTGCAGAGGTCATAGTTAAATGAATCAAATTTTTATTACAATTTTTGAACATAGTTTCTTTTGTTCAATTTTCATCACAATTTAATAATAAAAATTATTTAGTCAATTTTCTAAAATAAAGACAAAAGTTGAGCGTCTTCCTTTTTTACGGCTTTGTACAAAGTCGTTTACAAAAACAATCCAGTCAATTCAAACTTAATAAAATAGTGGAGATTTCCACTGCAAAAATATTTAACGAAATTTTGGAGGGAAAATGAAAACGCACGTTCTCTAATTTTGATATTATACATTTACACACACAATAGCAATTTAGTCACTGACATCTGAAGCCCACCTAAATTCTCAATTGAGGAAAAGAAAGCTTTTTATTTTCATTTACATTAACAACAATAAATATACATTTATTTATTTAATTAACACTCGGTTAAACCTTCAGATTTCAATCGCAAAGAGGTTCGCTTTGAGATTTTTTGAGAACATTTAAAATTACTATGTTACTCGATTATTCACGCTAGGCGATTTGAAAAAAAAAAATAAGTACTCGTAACTAAATAGATGAAATAGATAAAGACTTTTGAAATACGTATGCACTGAGTTCAGTAAAAAAACTCCAAGACGGCAGACTGGGTTAATAACCATCATCAGTCTGTCTACTATTCTTTGAATTAATTCCTATGTTCCTATAGGCACTATTCCTATAGGCACTGAACGGCCAAAGTACGTATGACAATAAACATTAGTATCCGCTAGAATTTCGCGAGATTTGAGAACAGGACAATCGCTCTTAAATAAGTTTAGGCGTCTCCTCAAGCCAGCATAGTGGAGGCGACTGCTGTCCGCACAGATTTCTCTGTAGCAGTTGTTTCCATTCATGGACCACACTCTAGCTTTACATGAGGCGGAGTGTTGTCACATATAAACAATTTAAAAAAAAAGAAAAATATAAATCACTAATCATAGAATAAAATGTACCATGATAGAATCATGCACAGTATTTTTCAAAATTATATGCATATGACAACACTCCGCCTGATGTAAAGCTAGAGTGTAGTCCATGAACGGAAATAACTACTACCACAGAATAATCTCCGCCATGCCGGCTTGAGCTGGTGTTACACTCGTACATAAAACAAAGTCAAGTCGCCGCGTCTGTCTGTCTGTCCGTCTGTAGGCGCTTATTTCAGAAACTACTGCAGGGATTTTCATTCGGTTTTCATCAATAGATAGATTGATTTACGAGGAAAGTTCGGGTGTATAATTTATATTGGTTTTGTATAAATTTATGATTAAAGGAGATCCTCGTTTGTGGGACCCTAACGTCTGTTGATCATATTATACATAAAAATAATAACCAATTTATAATAGCTAATAGACGATAGATTATATAAAAATCTATCTGGAATGATTAATTCATTATACATATATTGAATTCGTTTAGATTACTGTGATTGACCTATTTATTTTACATTATACCAGTTAAACATTATAAAACTAAGTCACTATATTGCATAGATTATGAGGAACAAATCGGAATATTGTAGATGTTACTGTTAGTGACATAAGATAGTTTCATAAGTAGTTGTCTATCTACTACTATTAATCTATGATTTTTAATCTATAAAAGTGATACATTATACACGGAACGTAATACGTGTCTTTTATTCATTTTATCCAGTAAACCTTACAATTAATGCAAATTATTAATTTTGTGCTTAACAGTTACAATTTAAGTATTGTGCGCCTATTTCCCATACAAAGGAAATTGTCTCCTTTCTGATTAAATTTACATTTAATTATAAATGTAAATTTATATTATTAAATAAATTAATAAAAGTCTTCACATTGAGCTGTAATTTATTAGAATAATATTCTAACTTAATGTTAATAAAACAAAGATGAGTAATTATAACCTAAAAATTACACAACAAAAGAAACAAGGTGCTTCAGTGATTTTAAGGATCTAAGTCAAAAGCCGATCGACAGTTGTCACTAGATCGGATCGACAATTAAATGTATGGGATTTGACGTTTCCTTATCACTTTTGTTGTCGATTCGAACAAGTGACAACTGTCGATCGGCTTTTGACTTAGCCCTTAAGTGATGCGACAGTCGTTCATTAAATTTCTCTATTCTGTCCTCAACGAACCTCACACTCCCCACTTTCTTAAAAGTATGTTTTCCTATCTTAGCTCCCTTCACGATAAATCCCTTCGCTCCTCTAATAACCTGACACTCGCTATTCCTTCTCATTACACCTCTTTCTTCTCTAATTATTTCGCAGTCACTGCCTCGACTGTGGAATGAACTTCCCCAGCACATTCAAGAGGCTCCTAACAGGCTCACCTTTAAAATACTCTTATTTAAATTCTTATTGAATGACTCTTAAACTCTCCAGTCTTATTTATATATTATTTTATTTATTCTGTATGTATATATATATTTGTTTAAAATACTGCTTCTCTCCTCGCTCACATCTGACATAAACACAGAGGTTAGCTAGAAGAGAATGCTATTTAGCATTAAGTTCGCCTGTGTGCATGCTACATTAAGTTTTAAATAAATAAATAAAAAATAAACAAGCAGGGTATAAGAGAGGAGTGTCCGGTGTTAGCACATCGTCTTCTTAAAGGAACTCTGTAGTAGCATTTGTTTCATAGATCGCATTAACATCAGGTGGAGTGCATTCACAGGTTTAGCTACTAAAAAAACGTTTTTGTGGTTCAACGCAGCAACGGTTGACAACTAGTCTGTTTATAGATAACATCAATAATTATAAAGGCATAGCTGTAGTAATAAACGTAATGGATATAATTATATACCACGCCCGTCAAAGATCATCGTGATGGTGTTTGTCAAAGCATTAATAACTCAACATTGTGTGTTTGACCACTTTTATTAAATATGTAAATTAATTGATTCTAGGAACGCGTAAACATTCCTGTTTAAAGGTAGGCAGATGTGTTAGTGCTTTTACTTTTCTCAGTCCAAGGTCGGCTTTAATTTTATTTATTACTTGAATATGTGAGTGTAGTTTACACATTATCAAGTTTGATTCGAAGACACGTACCAGCGCAAAAACAAAAGAAAAACTGTAGTGTCTCTTAATTTAAGATTATTTTCTTTTGTATCTGTGCTATTACGTTTCTTCCAAGCATGGTGTTTAAAGATGTAAATCCTTTATGTTTGTAGCGAATTTTTATACAGAATCTCGTAGCGAAGACTCTTAACAGCTAAAACTTTCTAATTATTTTAAGGGAAATAAAAAACAAAATTCAATATTCATTATCTCGTAAAATGTTAGTCGCAAGAGATTTTATAGACAATTTATAGTCGATATCGTAAAATGTAAACAATGACTGTATAAAGAAGCTCAACATTAATTATGTACTTTAACATTGGGCACCATACACAATATATGCCTCTATGTAGAAGATGTTTAGGCCTAAAATCGTATGTTTAAATTATGTTTCTTCTACAATTATATCGTTAGGAGTTAATAGGAGCTTAGTTTTATTTTCTTGAGGTGTTTTAGCGGCTGTTGTCTAGCGGTAGAGCGCTTGAACTCACGATCGATGGGACCCGTGTTCAAATCTCCCTAAAACTCTGATCGGTACCAATATAACTATGTTATATGTACGTTGGTGTATCAGCGCTCTATTACATGCACTATTAAAGACTGATCGGCAGACAGACGATGGTTATTAGCCCAGTTTACCGTCCTGGGGTAGTATTAGCCTGATGGTAAACTAGAGTGCGGTCCATGAACGGAAACAACTGCTACTACAATTAAATGTCTATAGACAGCACACGCTTCCGCTATGTCGTCTTGAGGAGACGAATGTGTACCATCCAGATTGACCATGCACACTCCTCTAGTTATACCTGTCTACTTTCAAACTAATCCGGACTTAATTGTACATTAATTGTTATTGTTATCGACAGAACGAGTCTTAACGTAGAATCGTCATTATCCGAAGCCGTGGAATGGTATACAAACGCAAACGCCGCTTTATTAACCCATCTAACTAAGGAGATTAAGGACACAGACAGCAGCACTATTTGGAGGTAAGTAACTCTAAAGGCGAATACCCATTCTTGTAAGAGATATTAGCCCACATTTTTCTCAAGTTTTTCGTCGGTTTTTAGTTCAGTTTGTCGAACAAATCTACATTCTACACACAGAACTTTTTTTTTTACGTGAGGGAAATCTTTTATAGATACCTCGCCGTCTCAGGGAAGATGACGAGGTGATCTTGGACTCCCCGGTACTCCTCAATACTGGGTATACACGACAAAAACCCCACGGTGTCCCTCTCTGCGTCATATGGTCGTCTCTACCCCACCTACGCTTGGTCGTTACGCCCCACCTCATGGGGAAGAAACATCATGCCAGCCAAGTAAATGAGCGGCAGTCAAACCCCGGGACTATCCACGCGATGAAGGGGGTCTCTCACTCAGGTTTTCTCTGAAAACAGAGTGTGACTCGAGGAGAGACCCCACCTTGCTGGTTTTGGTTCGCGCCGGGGTACCTCAGGGAGGTATTCCGGGACCCTTTGTCCACTACCTGAGGACACGCCTGATGGGAGACCAGCAACTCCAACAGTGCCCCCCATATGACACTATCACTCACGGTCAAAGGACCGCGAGTCACCGGACACACAGAACAACCTAAGCTTGAGCCTGAACTATATCAATTTTTATCCTAATACAAGAAATCTAGCATCCCTGTCTATACATATTAAAACATATAACTAAAAGAGTACTTATAAATTTAATTTATGCAAAACCGAAGTGATATAATTAAAATAAGTTAGCGTCAATCAAAGTTGGTGTGAACTTTAGATTTATGTCAGATAAGTTGACGCGAAAAGCTTACCCACTTCACGAATTATATAAAAGTAGAAATGCTTTTAGTAATATAATATTATGAAAATATTTATTTTATTATTAAATAAAGTTTCTAGGTAAGGAGAATGCCTAAGATGTCCATTCGCGTAAGAGAAATGGGCCCACAATTTTTTTCTGGAGTTTGTTCATTTTTCAGTTCATTTTTTTGATGCAATATTTGAAGTTATTATTATATTAAATGCTTTAATAATTGATGATCTGTTTTTTATGTAATTAAAGATTGTATTTTTATTGGTAAGCAATGTGTTGTTATAATTGAAATAGATTGATGAAAAAATATATATTATTTTAATAAATTTTAGTAAATAAATAAATAAATAAATAAACTATTTTGTTAACAAACTATTAGATAAATCAAGTGGGCCCAAAAATAAGCACTACTATTGTTTAGAACTTCGCTAAGTTCTGTTTTTTTTTCTGTCTTCTTCATTTGCAATCTTTACGCAGATACTATAAGCAGATTGGCTGAAGTAATTAGTCTTGGCTGAGAATCCTCCCATTGAGGGTGCCTCCCATGATTACGAAAGCTTTCGAAACGTCGCTGTCGAATCAAAATAAACGCGATAGTAAGCCGTATAAAATCAGCATTTAAATTAGTTTTAAAGCCGACTGCTGTCTCGAGTAATCTCTCTGTAGTAGCAATTGTTTCCGTTCATGAACCGCACTCTAGCTTTACATCAGGTCGAGCTTTGTTTTTATATTGGCATGACATGTGACCTCGACTGGTCTGGTGGTAAACTCAGTGGAGGTCCATGAGCATTTACGACTAGAGGACCGCTCGCACGGTGGCTCCAGCCACCACTACTATGCCGGCCTGAGAAGGTTTTTCACGCTCCGCTTGAAGGATCCAAGGTGAAAGGATTGGGAGAACACATGGGAGGGCAAAGCATTCCACTTGTCAATTGTGCGACACAGAAAGGACGCGCCGAACCGTTTTGTTCGGCGACCAATTCGGTCGACATACAAACAAAGCAAAAATAATCTGAACGACAAGGTATATGGACAAATGGGCGAACAGTGATAACGATAACGACGAACGAGCAGGTTGTAGCGCTGATTTTTCAGCTGAAATTGCGGCATGTATTTAACTAGTACTGCGCCTGATGCTTTAAGCTAGAGTTTCATGGGAATAAATGCTAGTTACGGCAGCTGTTACAAAGAAATGTCTGCGAGCAGCAGTCGTCTTAACTATTACTCTCGTTTTTATTTTTTCTTAAAAATGCTCCGTACATATTTTAGTAGTACAGAAAAATTACGACTCCATGGAAAGAGCGCCTTAGAACAAGATTTATCGTTTGCAATAATAAAATATGTATGTATTTGTACGGTTGAAAATTAGAAAATATATACAAATTTAATTTTTTATCCTGCGAAAAAAGTAATAAATTATTGCGTACAAAAGAAAATAAAAAAAAAAATACAACAAAACAAAAACATTTTCGTAATTAAACAGAAAAACAATGTAATGGAAAAAAAACGGTAACAATAGTGAAAAATATCTTCATAAAATAACGTACGAAGGACCTCATTATTTTTATATTAGATTTTTATGAGAAATATTTTTATTGCGCGTAAAATATCCAATACTTTTATATGACAGAAGGGCACGCTATTAATTAAACAGAAAATAATATCGATTATTATTTTTGTTTTAGTGTTTAGTCTTCATAGATTATCACTACTTTCAAGTGTAACTCGTGACACCTAGCTAGCATAGCTAGTGACGCCGGCATAGTGAAGGTGACACCTGCCCGAAATCATTTTTCTGTGGTTATTGACTGCACTCTAGCTTAACATCAGGTAGAGTACGGGCACATGTTGCAAAGGACATTGCCCATTTGATATCTAAAAATTTGTTAACAAAACAATATTCTAAAATAGTATCTTAGTTCATCATTTCAAAACATCGTTTACCAATCAATAAACGTTGTTTAATTACATGAAAATAGTTATCATCTATTGCTAAAGCTTTTATTATGATAATAACCTCAAATATTGTTATAGATTCACACACATTTTTATTTTTATTATAAAAAAAAAGGTAAGTAAATTGTAAGTTAAAAAAGAGAATAACACAACGTTAGGGTGTGCATATTTCATTATTAACTCGTAAGCACAAGGGAATTTATATTTTTCAAGAATTTTCCATTCATTTTTATTATTAAAGCTTTCATGTTGAATTTGAATGCATTCCTAGTTTATTAGCTTTTATTATACTGCTAAAATATGTTATAACAATAAAGTAAAAATTAAATACTGCTTTTTATTAAAGGAGAATGCCCATTTATGGGCCCACTTGATACCTAATAGTTTGTTAACAAAACAATATTCTAAAATAATATCCTATTTTTTATTAATTCATTTTAATTATATCAACACATCATTTACCAATGAATAGACAATGTTTAATTAAATAAAAAACAGATATCTTCAATTATTAAAGCATTTTAACCTCAAATATTGCATCAGAAAACATCTAATAAATAACCGGGTGAAAAAAATTAAACTGATCGGTAATAAGGAAGTAGATTTATTTTTCTACAAAATTAACTAAAAATCATCGATAAACTCGAGAAAAAAATTGCGGGCCCATTTTTCTTAGGCGAATGGGCATTCTCCTTTTTGTATTTTAAATGCTAGATTTCTTTTATTCTTGATGCTAAAGATGTTGAAAATCTAAACATAGTGAATACTGATGTAAAGCTAGAGTGCGGTCCATGAATGGAAACAACTGCTACTACAGAGAAACCTGTGCCGGCAGCAGTCGCCTCCACTATGCCGGCTTGAGGAGACCAGCATGTACCATTTAGATTGACAGTGCACACTCCTCTCGTTATATCTGGCAACTTTCAAACTATTCCCGAAACGCGACAAGGCCACTTTTTTTACTTCAAAGACCAAAATAATATCGTCTGATGATGAAGAGTTCTTACTTTACGCCGTGGAAGCGTAAATATAAACTCATATTTAGGCCTCTGAAAGAAGACGTAGCGGGTTCGAATCTCATCTCTACTCGGACCTTTTTTTTTCTATCAAATTTTTATTATAATTAAGTAGTTTTAAAAAATAGATTTTTTCCGTAATATTGAAAATAAAGGAATAATGATTCTATCCAATCGACCTTCGAAAACAAAGATAAAAGAACTCAATAAAAGTCGCTAAAATATATTCTACTCTTACATTATGTATGTAAGGTAATCCAGATAAAAGTTGAACGCTAATATATTTGCAATCCGATTTTTTATTGAATAGACAAATCGTTATTTACTAAAGGCTGGTCAATCCAAATGGTTTTGCAGACCACTTCGAGATAAAGCAATTTAAGTAAAAACGTTAAAAAAAGTTAGAACATTTTTTCAAAACAATTCCTGTTATAATATCAATGAATTCATAAACCTGAAATTAAACGACTCCCTATTCAAATAAGTCCTGGCATCGCATTCTTTACTATTATTATTGCAATTGTTAGTTTTTATCGTTGTTGTGATCATTATTTTATACTAAATTTATTCTAATTCCTGTGATTATGTCTTAGGTATGTTTGTATTGTATTTGTATATGTAATATTATTATATTATATTGTAAATGACGTGCCAATGTGTAACGAGCATGTTACATCGGCCAATAAAAAAAAAAAGTCATCAAAATTCAAAATTACAAATACGATATTAAAACATAATATATTATTAAACCCATCGGAACTTGATTCATTAATTTCGTCAGACAGTAAAATCGTTGAATAAATAACTTTTTTATTTATTTATTGTAGCTCGGCATGTGACAACACTCCGCCTAATGTAAAGCTAGAGTGCGGTCCATGAATGGAAACAACTGCTACTACAGAGAAATCTCTACAGGCAGCAGTCATCTCCGCCAGCTTAAAGAGACGAGACTGACACTCCTCTCGTTATACCAGGCTACTTTCAAACTATTCCCGAAACGTGACAAGGTCACTTCATGGGTGTTACATTCGAAAGTGGTGGTACCACCCCAGGACGGCAGACTGGACTAATAACTATCATCGGTCTGCCTACCACTCTTTAATAGTGCCTATAGGCAGTGAGCGACCAAAGTACATATAACAAAGTTACATTGATACCGGTCACAATCAACGAGGTTCGAACACGGGTCTCATCGATCGTGAGTTCACGCGTCTTACTTTCTTTGTATTTATATTTACATATATAAACATATTTATGTTAAGCATCATAAAGAGCATTTTCGTTTGTCAAAATAAAAAAAATACAGATCCTAATGATACGGGAATTTAAACCTAACCCCTTTAATAATAAAAGTGATTATCGAATTATTTTTTGTTGCAGATATCTAATAGGATTTAAGAACATCCTCAGAAGCATCGAATGCAAAGGCATCGCTTCCACATTAGGTATTAATTATTTTGGTAGAGGTCTTCTATTACCAAGATCTCATGAAAGGTAAGGACCATATTTTAGAGAAACTTGTGTAGACATCAGTCACCTCCCCTATGCCGGCTTGAGGAGACGAATATGCACCATCCAGGTTGACGTCAATTAGAAGAAATTTTGTTTGAAATTAAATATGCTATTTTTTTAATAGCTCGACCACTTTCTGCCTGATGTTAAGCTCGCGTGCAGAGACAACTGCTACCGTAGATAAATATTTTGCAGTCACCTCCACTATTCCGGCGACTTAAGTTACATTTTCAAAGAGAAAGATGTGACAAGCGATGTCAATCTAAGTTTAAAAGTGACAGTAGTTTTTAACGCTAATCTATGTAAATTTTAAGGTACATAAGCCACATGGTTTTGGGTAAAGATCTCCTTGACAACACTCTTAATTTGGTACCTTCACTCATCCCTCTCCACAAGGACATTAAAGAAGATAGCCCAGAATATCAAGAGTTGGAGAAAAAGTAAGTTCTTCTACCACAAATTCCAATAACCTAAGTAGACTTATTTTTTATTATAGCTCGGCATATGACAACACTCCACCTGATGTAAAGCTACTACTTTTAATAGCTAATAGGAAATACCACTTTAGCGGAAACCACTTGTTGGTTAAAAAAATTGTACGTGGCAGACACGTACCAGCACAGAAACAAAATAATGAAAGCGTGGCATTGTTATTTGTAGAACGACCTTCCCAGCCACGTCATTTCCCCTTCCTATAACATGGGATCTTTCAAGCGCAGTGTGAAGAGGCATCTCATCAAGCCGGCATAGCGGACGCGACTGCTGTCTGCAGATCCCCTTCTCTGACAGCAGTCGCCTCCGTTCATGGATCGCACTTCGGCTTAATATCAGACGGAGTGCGGTCATATAACGTGCTAAAATAAAAAAAACAAAAAAAAAACACACACGTCCACCATAATGCATAAATGTTTTTCTTTTGCTTCTGTACTGGTACCCGTCTGCCACGTACGGTGTCTCTAAATGCGATTCGATTCTTTTTTTATTATTGTATCTTAACTCGACATAATGATAACAACACTTAGTTTGATGTTAAGCGGTCCATGAACGGAAATAATCGTTACTGTAGACAGCAGTTGCTTCCGCTATGCCGGCTCAAGGAGGCTACCAAACTGATCCCGTAACGCGATCACTGCACGGGTATTACATTTGTACTACCTGTGATTCTTAATACTTAATCGACAACCAAATTTTAAAAAAATCCGCTAATCAACGTTAGTGAGGGTAGGTACACAGTCACATCAGCTGTCAATGTTAGACCCTTCACCAACATGCAAATACCTCTCGACGCATATCGCTACTCCACGTGGTATCTTCACGAGACGCGTGGTCGCTTCGACTTTGCTCCGACAAACAGCAATGTCTATAATATGTATAATATAATGTATTAATAAATAAAATTACTGCACACAAACATAAGAAAACTATATTAAACTACACTAAAAGAAACAACATTGAATTTCGATAATCCGTAAAGAAATAAAAGGATCTGTTCATTGCTTACAACCCACGCATTAGTTCACAAGCCATACTGACATCTCTACTGTATAGAAAACATTTCATACATAATGTATATTGGATATACCAACCTATACCTGTATAGCAGATAAGCAGATACAGGCTGTCTGTAAAAAGACAATCGAGCTTTAAGAGCGGCCGTAATCTAGCGGTAAGACGCGTGAACTCACGATCGATGAGACCCGTGTTCGAACCTCCCTAATTCTGACCGGTACCAATGTAACTTAGTTATATGTACTTTGGTCTCTCAAGTTAAAGTGTGGTAGGCAGACTGATGATGATTTTAAGCCTGTCTGCCGTAGTACCACCACTTTCGAATGAAACACCCGTGAGTCATGAGGTGGGTGCGTCAATTTAGACGATGCATACTCGTCTCCTCAGGCCGGCATAGTGGAGGCGATTGCTGCCCCTAGATATATCTCTGTAGTAGCAGTTGTTTTCATTCATGGACCGCACTCTAGCTTTACATCAAGCGGAGTGTTGTCATATCTTATTGCTAATTCTAAAAAAATACTCTGATCCGCAAGAAAATGTTAGAAACTTTATTCGACGATATATCACGGTTTGACATGAAGCAATTTATTATAGAAATTAACTCAAGCCCGCAAACATGTTATTTCCCCCGACCTACCCTAACTGTTGATTAGTTTCATTTGATGTGTAATTTAAAACTTTGAAACGAGGTTTATTGAGTAGTACTATAAGAACATATACAGTTATTATAAAACTTATATCGATGGTGCTGAGAAATATATTTCTTCACTCTTCTAATTACTTACTAAGAAATAGAGACGACTATTGTTTTATTAATGAATAAAAGTAAACAATATTCTGTTCTTTGAATGAGATTCGCAGATAATGTGTAAAGAAAGAAGTCGTTCGCATTTTATGGTTTCTGCCCACCTATCTAATAAATAAAATAATAATAAAAATATTTTATTTGTTACAAATCATTAACATGGATTAAGCATATGATACGCACCAAAACAACGGAGAGGACTCATAAAAAATCAACAACATAAAATTATTTTCACATTCCCTCTCCACTCAGCTTTGGAAGATATCGTGCCAGCGAAAACGAGCGAAGATGTGTGCATTGACAAATGCCAAGAGAGTAGTGGAGCGGAGCTGAGATTTGAACGCCTTTTAATTTTATTAAATTCGACTAACTTCTGCTGCTCCGATTTTTTTCTTCCGATACAATGAAATGATCCTTACATGAAACTAAGTCGAACCGCATCAAAAAAAATTTTCACCAAAATGACTCATTTTTATAGACAACTCAAGCTTGACCAGAAAATCAATATGCCAAATTAGTTTTCATAAAAAAAAGCAAATGGTTCCTAAGACAGTTTTCCTGTATCTTCTGTGGTTTGGGATTTCCCCATACTGTCCCAGTTAAAAAAATTACCCTGTATACTCGTATCGGCGTGTAACTTAATTTTTTAACTTAATTCTTAGGGGCAGGCAGGTCTCATGACAATGTTTGTTGATAATTTATAATATTAAGATGGTATATATACTAATGTAGATATCTTTTTTGTATCGAATAAATTCGAGCCTTTAATGTTGTCGTATACATTTAAATATTAATGTAACACTTACCCTTAAATCTTGATTCGTGCAAAATAAGCGCTGTCAGTTAATGAACGATCCTTTTTTAATGAATATTTTAATAGCTTTTATTAATAGGAACAACAGCTACTTTGTTCACATTTTATAAATGAAGAATTATTTTTCCTACAAAAACTGCCAGTTGTTTTGATATTATATCATATAATATCATATGATGCCATGTCTTATATTATATTATATTATATTACAATTTTTATTTTACAAAAAACAGGGAGTTTAGTGGACCCACACTAGGCAAAGCCTGTGGGTCCATTGTTATACAGATTTCCTCCAGTTTAGGGTGTTATAAAATACGGAAAAATATTATTATTATAAACTCACCATCACCATTAAAATAACAAATATTATAATACTACAATAATAATTAATACAACTACTTAAGCATAGTATTTGGAAAAACCTATTTATCCACTCTTATAAAGGACTCTGTATGAAGATAGTCCCACGTTAAAAGTTGTTCCTTCATTTTTCGTCTACCGGACCAATAAAGCGCCGATATTGAATTTTCTTAAGACTATTCTAAATAAAATGTATTATATTATATTATAATATATTAACATGAATCTATTTGCAATTGTCATTACGTTCGAACAACTTTTTATTCATATGATGTCATATCATATATCAAAGAGTGGTAGGCAGACTGATGATGGTTATTTGTCCAGTCTGTCGTCCTGGGGCAGTACCACCACTTTCGAATGTAACACCCGTGAAGTGACCTTGTCGCGTTTCGGGGATAGTTTGAAAGTAGCCAAGTATAAGAGAGGAGTGTGCACTGTCAATCTAGATGGTACATGCTCGTCTCCTCAAGCCGGCATAGTGGAGGCGACTGCAGCCCGTAGAGATTTCTCTGTGGAAGCAGTCGTTTCCATTCATGGACCGCACTCTAGCTTTACATCAGGCGGAGTGTTGTCACATGTCGAGCTACAATAAAAATAAAAAAATATATATATATGTTAGAGGTGTAGGAGAACCTATATTTTTATTAAATGAATGAAGCCGCGGTGTACAGTTAACGGAAAGAGAAATAGAAAACGGAATGGAACAGAAAAGGCAAATTTTATCTCCACAAAAGGTTTCCTAACGGTCTGTTAGTTTCTTTTGACATTTTCAGGCAAACGACTTAGATTTGCGAGCCTTCCCGAATACAGGTTTTTTAGAACTCAACTGAAGAGGAGATTATTTCTTCTTACCTATTGTTAATTATTCATGTTGTAATATTGCTAAATATTAAAAATCTCAATGACCACAGGTGTAAAAGTATTGTGAGTATTGAGTAATTATCTATTGTCACGAAATTACGAGGAAACCGAGGAACTGCTGAGCGTCGTAAAATAGTTTTATATATATATATATTACACACCCTCTCACATACACCCCATTCACATTTCATACTACACACGGAGAGGACCGCACATACACCCACACTCGCATACACATACATACACACACTACAGCTAATTTTTAATTTTAATTAAGTTTAAGTTTTAAGTTAAGTTTAGGTCGAGCACTGCCATTGGAGATACAGTCGCAAGACTAGTTTCAATGGCAGTGCATCTTGTACTCAGGACCAAATAAATAAATAAATAAATAAATAAATATAAATATTGAACTTATTTTTTGTTGCAGACATCTTCAAATAGTAGCCAATAAGCAGAGAGCAGGAAGCGTCCGCGACGCCATAGAATACTTCGATCAGACCGCCACACTGCTCGATAAACTTAGAGCCGTTCAAAAACAATTACGTGAATATATACGGTAAGTTATTTTATCTTAATAAACAAAGATCCATTATACCTACTTACTGACGATAAATATATAGAGATATAAATATCTGGAGACCGTAGTCACCGCCGCTATGCTTGAAGAAACGCATGTGTACCGCCCCGGTTGACTGCAGACACTTTCAGTCTCCTAAAATGTAAAATTTTGAGCAAAAATTAAATTATTAAAAATGAGTAAAAAGGATCATTTGTAAAATCCCAAACCAATTTTGCTAAAAGTCTTGTGTGGGCGAAATTTTATAAATGGGTCCTTAAAATTACTGGAACCCTCGACAATTATAAGAAATTTAGGTATTTATACAAACTCTCCAACCAATAGCCAACCAGTGAATAATATTAGTGTATGTAGAGGGAAATTGGTATAGTAAAAATTAAACTTACGTTTTTTTTTACATATTTTTTTACACATCGTATTCTTGCCTATTTTATACAGGTTTAGGAAAAAAAATTTGAAAGTAAAATTTTCTTAGCTAACCCTACCTAGACATGTTTTAAAATTAACTTGGATGTACTAGTAACCTGGTATAACGAAAGAACAAAACTTGTCTCATCAAGCAAACATATCTTGCTGCTGATTGCAGACAGAACTTTATGCCTATGGCTCTAGCTGAACATCAAACGGAGTGTGAACAATGAAAAAACTATATTATATTATTAAATTATAATAAAAATAAATAAAAATATTGTTACTACGTCTATGCGTACGAATGCTCTGACCATAAAACCAAGCCCACATAACCGCGTTCTATATACCGATAGGTGACAACACTCCGCCTGATGTAAAGCTAGAGTGTGGTCCAAGAACGAAACAACTGCTCCATAGAGAAATTTCTGCAGACACTAGTTGTATCACTTCACGAGTGTTACATTCGACAGTGGTGGTGCTACCCCCGGACAGCAGACTGGGGTAATAACCATCATCAGTCTGACTACCACTCTATCATATTTTTCACAGCACAAACCCGGTATTTGAATATGCCATAAAAAATAAATAATTGCTATATTTTGTTAGATTCTTAACATTTCCACTATTGTGTTGTGTAACATAAAAATGCTTTTAAATTCTGTGATAATGTGTAATAATGTTATTTAACAAAGTCAGTCCTTAGTGCTCAGTGAATCATAATTACTACAATAAATAATGATCAGGCTGGTTTCAAAGTTTATTATAGTAATAATAATAAATAACTATGTATAGTACCTGCACCAATAAATTATATATGGCGTCCACTGGCATGCCAGATATAACGAGAGGAGTGAGCACCGTCAATCTGTGGTTTAAGATCTTTATTGAATACTCTAAGAACATTACATTCTCTTACAGAGATACATTATATTATATATTTAGTAGAAATTATATAAAGCAATCTGGATGGTACATACTTGCCTCTTCAAGCCGGCATAGTGGATGCGACTGCTGCCTGTAGAGATTTCTCTATGGTAGCAGTTGTTTCCATTCATAGACCGCACTCTAGTTTTACATCAGGCGAAGTGTTGTCACAAGCTACAATTAAAAAATATATATATCTTGTGCATATTATATTTCCGTCTATACCCCACGGTAAGGTTCCCAAAAAATATTCTTTAATAGGTTTTGTAATTGCAAATTTGTTTTACTATAAATAAACATTTCTATCCGCTTCTGTGTTCATTAATTTGTTATACCATCATGGTCAGGTACCGACCATCATTAGTCTGCCTACCACTCTTTACAATACAATACAATTGTCACGCCTTTTTCCCACTCGTTAATATTTATAATTAGATGTTTTTTGCAACCGAAACTCCAACCCAAACGTAATAAGATTAAAAAAAAATTAAGTAGGTATTTCAAAAAGCTATACCGTGATTAAACCTCCAACCCTTATAATGTCCAGGGAGAGAAATCCGTACGTTTATGAGTACTACCTTCGGTCTGATTCCGAGTTACAAAAGAAGATTAAAAACAAAATGGCTAATTTCCACTGGGAGTGAATTATATTGACATTTGGCGTTAGAATGCAATACAATGTTATTACTTGGAAAGTAATAAAAGTTATTTTTTCAATTTAAATCGCAACTTTACAGACTACAACAGTGACGTCACTTAGGGTCGTTTGCACCAGAAGGCCGGTTAAAGTAACTTTAACTTTTATTTTTACGTTTATTTAACCGTTACGTTTACATTATGGTGTATATTTACTCAAGACGAGTTGCACCATCGTCGCGCCTGTCTTTTTTGACGGTTACTTTAACCTTAACCGTAACTAGCGAATCTTGGCTTGGTTAAAGTTAAAGTAATCGTCAAACCAATGTTGCTAACGTCAAATGTATGAAAAGAAGCCAAATATGTTTTTCTATTATATCAGCCACCATTTTAACGATAACAAAATTAATTTACACGATATTTCAACGCGTGTGGAGTAAATGTAAACGTTTAACGATCGTCGTCGCCGTAAAAGTAATAGTTAAAGTTTCTTTAACCGGCCTTCTGGTGCAAACCACCCTTAAACGTTTACTTTACGTTATACTTTAATCTTCAGTAGATATAAAATTCTATATATAAAGTCCTGGCTAACTAACTGATATAGATAAATATGGATTTTTTCCTTCAAAATTAATAAAAAATCGTTGACAAGCCCGAGAAAAAGTTGTGAGCCTTTTATCTGCATTGGGCATTCTCTGCTTACACCTTTCAGTTCTTATATAGATTTTACAAAAGAAAAAATACTTAGGGCCGATAATTTAATTTTTATATCCGTAGGTACCTGACAGTAAAAATTGTTCATAAAACTGTAGGAATAGGTACAGACAGTAAAGGGAAACTAATTAAAGAAGCAATTTCAGAGAACTTTATTGAGGCTATGTCATTTATTTTGTGAAGAACAAACTTGGTCTAACGTACATTAAGCCATTCACTTACACAACTTTGATCCGCTTCATTTTACTTAAGAAATTAACTAAACAATATTTAATTATTTAAATATAAGATCGGCTGCGGTCCAGTGTTAAAACGATGAGACTTGTCTTCATATCTCGCTACATTCTGCCCGGTACCAATGTTACAATACTTAGGTTGCTCAGTGTTAAATTAATTTTTTACAGTGTTAAATTATTTATAGAGCGGCCGCGTGAACTCACGGTCGATGAGACCCGTGTTCGAACCTCGCTAAATCCTGACCGGTACCAATGTAACTTTGTTATATGTACTTTGGTCGCTATAGGCACTATCAAAAAGTGGTAGACAGACTGATGATGGTTATTAGCCCAGTCTGTCGTCCTGTTTCGAATGTAACAGCCGTGAAGTGACCTTGTCGCGTTTCGGAAATAGTTTGAAAGTAGCCAGATATAACGAGAGGAGTGTGCGCTGTCAATCTGGATGTTACATGCTCGTCTCCTCAAGCCGGCATAGTGGAGGCGACTGCTGCCTGTAGAGATATCTCTGTAGTAGCAGTTGTTTCCATTCATGGACCGCACTCTAGCTTTACATCAGGCGGAGTGTTGTAGCTCAGCACAATAAAAAAAAAAGACTTTTGAAGAGTGGTAGGCAGAAGGATGATGGTTTTGTGCTTAATAATCACGGTTCGAATGTTACATCCGTGATCCGAATTCACGGTTTGGAAGTGGTCAGATACAGCGAGAGGAGTGTGCACTATCAATCTAGGTGGTGCATATTCGTCTCCTCAAGCGGTTGCAGTTGTTTCCACTCATCAACCGCAGTTTAGCTTGACATCTGGTGGAGTGTAGTCATATGTCGAGATACATAAATACCAGACACGAATACTACTGCCTCTGCTAAAAAAATATTTCATTTTCATCATTTTGGAACAAATAAAGCAAATACGTCATCTACTACATTGTCACTATTTTCTCGTTTGTTGAATCGTGCAATTTAACCAGCACATTGATCGAT
This sequence comes from Tinea pellionella, assembly GCA_948150575.1. Lineage (NCBI taxonomy): Eukaryota > Metazoa > Arthropoda > Insecta > Lepidoptera > Tineidae > Tinea > Tinea pellionella. The sequence goes on from OX411258.1 coordinate 7,250,350, forward strand.
ACAGGTTAATTGCTTGGGAGAAAAGACCCACTGACCTATTTGAGAGTTTATATATGTTTTCTTTTTAAATACCTCTACTAAGCTAGTGTTTGTATCACTAAAAAAAGTGTTTTTTTTTTAATTTCCGTTCTACTTCGTTCTATTCTGTTGAATTTGGGTGGTCTTGTAATATTTTATTCAATTTTTTTCTATCACTGAATATCGTATGCAAAAAAAAATAAAGAAACTGTAACATAGCGGTAAACTTTTTTTTGTTTATTTTTTTCATAATTTAATTTTAAAAAAAATACAATTAATATTAGCTACAATACAACAATGTGAGATCGTCATGTCTGTTGACAACAGTCCCCTCCACCTTGCCGGCTTGAGGAGACGAATATGCATCATCCACACTCGTTATACTCTGCTACTTCCGAGCTGATATCGAACTTGGTATATTAGTAGGTTTCTAAATATGGTAGATTATTATTACTATATGCAGGTATAAGTATGTATCATACAATTATTTTCTCAACAACCGCATGTGTATTTATTTAATTTAACTTTATATTAACGCCGTAGCAAAACAAACATCACCCAGTTAATACAATACGTGATCAGTGATGGGTATTCCTTGTTCAAGTTTAATTCGAATAATAATTTATTTTACTTTTGTCTTGAATATTTTATTACAATAAATTGAAATTGATTAGAGATATTTTAAGTAACATCGAATTAATATATTAACAGGGACAATGATTTTTTAGATTATTAACGGCTCATAAAGCGGAATAGTACTATATATTTTGAGTTAATAAAGTTCTATACAACTAAAGTATGATTGTTTCATTGTTCTCCAATCAAAATCAGAAACTAAACGAATTTTGACCATATAGAAAAAAAGATAGGTTAGAATGTAAGGGTTGATTCCTCGCAGGCTTTAAATGAATGCAACAAAAAAAAACCTATAATATTCTTGATCAATTAGACAAGTTTTGCTTCAAAACTTCTCTTGGTGTAAACAGCGCATACATTTTTTTATAACAATGCGGTCCATGAACGGAAACAACTGCTACTACAAATAAATTTCTACGGGCAGCAGTCGCCTCCGCTATGCCGGCTTGAGAAGACGAATGTTCTAATGCGATTCTTGTATTCCTCCGGAGGCCTTAAATCACGGGTGTTACATTTGATTTGTGTCATTTGATGATTGCAATTTCGCGTCAAATAAATAAATATTCTTTATGCTTTATTACAGCGATGGAGTAACAGAAAGTCTTACTGATGCGAGAAGAAGTGAGGCTGTGTGTGCTGGGATATTGATCCTTGTGTGTGTTGTGTCACCGATCATAATCGCGTTAGTACGAAATGCTGTCAATACTATTCAGGTATATATTTACTTTTCTTAATTATTGGAGATTGAGACTGTAAATGAGCGTTTGGCGCGCTTTTGCCAGGGAAGGTTGAGGTGTATTTTATCACTTTCTTATTTAGAAAGAAAGAAAGAAAGAAAGAAAACTTTATTCATCCCAGCACAACATTTGTGAGACAATATAGCAAGTGTGAACGCGAATGTGTAGGGACGAAAGGGCGCACAGCTCAGCATATGCTAACGAGCTACACGAGGCAGCTCGTAGCGCTGGTTTTCAGCTGGAACCCTGGACAGGTGGATTATTGTATAAAATTGGTGTTATTTCGCGTAATTTAGTGCTGCGCATGTGAGTAATTGTGGAAACATTAATATTCAATAAAAAGGTGGAGTTTGCTTTCTACTCTAGTTGGAGAAAGACAACACGACCTGCTAAAGAAAGGGATTGCTTTGTAGCAGTTTTTATTTTTTTAACGAAGTTATTTAAATAAATAAAATAAAAAATAATAACCCTTTATTAGTATATTTTGTTAGTATAAAAAACTTATATCCTAATGTTAGTTAAAAGCAAATAATAAAGAATAAAGAAAGAAATAAATAGCTATATTTATTTTATTTTTTTTAGCTTTATATGGCATTATAATATAACAATTTGTCGGTGCCAAAGTAAATATTTTGCATCACCAGTCATTCATTTATCACACTAAACAGTCACGTCAAGTCTCAGTCAAGTCAGAAATTGTTTCAGTAAAGTGGTAGAATCTTTACTGAAACTTCCTACGGAGTTTTGGAGGGAAAATGGAAACACATGTTCTCTTCCTTTAAATTGTTTGCCCACACTCACGCACGTTAACGAACACTTAATGGTTAATAATCCGCCATTATTACACATTAACACTCGAAGAAACACAAGTTTAGGAAAATAATTCAAGACAGCTAACCTAATGTCTCAAGATGGCCGCCAAAACTCCATATTTAATACTAATTAATTTCTTTAATTTATTTTTTATTAATTATTTATTATTATTTTAGCAATGGAACTAGTGAAACGTATTTTAATTTTCTATCAATTTTTTAGATATACGCTCGTAATTTATCTGAAAAAGCGAGAGAATTGGAGTATGAGAAGGAAATGAGTGATTCATTGTTGTATCAAATGTTACCACCGACTGTGGCTAAACAACTGAAACAAACGCAACAGGTCCTTAACGTTTTTTTGCTAAATATAGAAACATTTCCGCTGACGACTACTGCTTTACTACCACCCAGGTTGACAGTGTACACTCCACTTCTATTTTTAATACTTATATCACAGGCACTGTGCGGCCAAAGTACATATAACATAGTTATATTGGTAAGAACTTAGCGAGGTTCGAACGTGGGTCTCATCGATCGTGAGGTCCCTCCTCTGCCGCTAGACCACAGCCGCTCTTCATTATACACGGCTACTTTCAAACTTATTCTCAAGACCCCACTTTAAGGTACTAATTGGGACTAACTAGAAGCGGTGGAATATCGCTTTTTAAGTAACTAAGTCAAATAAATATGTATTTTTAGGTGCCAGCGGAATACTTCGCTTCTGTAACTGTTTATTTTAGCGATATTGTTGGATTCACTGCTATAGCTGCTGTCTCTACGCCTTATCAAGTATGTGATTTTTTTACTTATAGTACGTGACAATTGTATTGTATTGTAGTACGACACTGTTATTGTTGCTTACGTCCTTTTTTTAATCAGTTTTACTCTTTAACTATAATACTAACGAGTCTAAAAGAAGTCTCTGGACCTGGTTTTATTATTTTTTAAACTATGTTTATAAATATGAGTAAAAAAATCATGAATCAATTTTTGATGCAGTTTTTGTCGGTGAAAACTTATCGAATTTTTTACATTATTATATTTACTAAATCACGATGTAGAGTATTTCTAGAGCATGGTTTTTACTTCTTTTTTTTAAATTCACTATACATTAAGGGTAATGTCAAAATAACAAAGTTTTTTTCACGTGCTGTCAAGGTCGGAGCAATAGTGAAGGTGATAGGGCCCTTAAAAAAATATTAAATAATAGTTAATTAGGAATACGAGTAGGCAGAGACGATGGAAAAACTTAAATTCTTTATACAATACCCTAAGGATTCTCTGGGTGTCCGTATCGGATTAATTAATTAATTATTATTTGTTTTTCCAGGTTATAAGTTTTCTTAATTCAGTATATAAAGTATTCGATGAAAGAATAGAATGCTACGATGTGTACAAGATTGAAACTATTGGAGACTCGTACATGGTTGCATCAGGACTTCCTGTTAGAAATGGTAACGTAAATTTTTTTAGAGCGGCCGTGGTCTAGTGGTAGGATGCGTGAACTCATGATTGATGACACCCGTGTTCAAATCTCACTAATTTCCCTCCCTATATTTTAATATAGGCACTATTAAAGAGTGGTAGGCAGTCTGATAATGGTTATTAACAGTCTTTGGCTAGTACCACCAGTTTCAAGTGACCTTGTCGCATTCGGAAACAGTTTGGAAGTAACCAGGTATAGCAAGAGAAGTGTGCACTGTGCACTGTCAACCTGGGTGGTACACATTCGTTTAATTAAGGTCCATTTACACCAAAAGGCCAGTTAAAGTTACTTTAACCATTACTTTTACGGCGACGCGCGTTAAATGTTTGCATTTACTCCACACGCGTTGCATCATCGTCGCGCCTGTCATTTTTGATGCTTACTTTAACGCTAACCGTAAACAGCGAATCTTGGCTGGTTAAAGTTAAAGCCGTCAAACCAATGTCACTAACGTTAAATGTATGAAAAGAAACCAAATATTAAATTTTTTCTACTATTTTCCGGCATTTTTAACGATAACAATATGAATTTACGCAATATTGCAACGCGTGTGGAGTTTAACGTTTAACGGTCACGTCACGGTAAAATGTAACAGTCAAAGTAACTTTAACGGGCCTTTTGGTGCAAATGGACCTAAATTTTATGTTGAAATTCCTCTATATAAGTTAGCTGAAAATTATTTTCAGGTAATAAACATGCGACAGAAATAGCAAGTATGGCTCTAGAATTGCTTGAAGCGACATCAATGTGTCACTTGCCTCACAGACCAGATCAGGTACTTAGGTAATATTTCTATTAAGTGTTATGGGTTTTTCTTTATAATGTATTTTATCTTAAAAGCAATGGCTTGTAGAGGTAACCTTAGTAACTGGATGGTGCTTGATAGTTCGACTCCTGAGGACTAACTGTCACGGCACCAAACACAGTATTATTTTGACCCCGGTGCACTCAGCCGTGGTTTAGCGGTAAGGCGCGTGAACTCACGATCGATGAGACCCGTGTTCGAACCTCGCTAAATTCTGACCGGTACCAATGTAACTTTAACAAAGTATGTGCTTTAGTCGCTCGGTGCGTATAGGCACTATTAAAGAGTGGTAGTAGCCTAGTCTGCCGTCCTGGGGCAGTACCACCACTTTCGAATGTAACGCCCGTGAAGTGACCTTGTCGCGTTTCGGGAGCAGTTTGAAAGTAGCCAGATATAGCGAGAGGCAATCTAGATGGTGTATACTCGTCTCCTCAGGCCGGCATAGCGGAGGCGACTGCTGTTTGTAGAGATTTCTGTGTAGTAGCAGTTGTTTCCGTTCATGGACCGCACTCTAGTGGAGTGTTGTCACATGCCGAGCTACAATAAAAAAAACATGTAAACTCATAGTTGGCCCTCTAGTGATTCAGAACCGGATCCAAAATAGACATAGAGATATGGGGGGAAGGAGTTGGAGATGAAATTTAAAAAAAAAATCACGTGACTCCGAATGAAATCGCGCTTGCCTTAAAAGTATAAAAATAGTGTCTATTTTCAATGAACAAATAGTTTTTCGACTTTTTTTTAACAAAAATTTATTAAAAATTGTATTATTGCAATTACAATTATTTAATACCATTTATAAACCATAGTATAATTTAGAACTAAAAATATCAGATTGTAATATAAAATAGCTGGGCATAACGAGAGGAGTGTGCACTGTCAATCTAGATGGTGTATACTCGTCTCCTCAAGCCGGCATAGCAGAGACGACTGCTATAGTAGCAGTTGTCTCTGTTCATGTACCGCACTGTACCTTTACATCAGGCGGAGTGTTGTCATGTGCCGAAATAAAATTTAAAAAAAAAACACGATTGTGCGCATGATTATGTACCTAGTCGATTTTTTTTTTTAATTTGGCACGATTTTTTATTATTTTTTTTAATTATTACGAATTTAATACTCTACAACTTAACTGCTACAATTTCAGACATTATGCATGAGAAGCGGTATCCATACGGGCCCGTGTGTGGCCGGCATAGTGGGGAGTAAGATGCCTCGATACTGTTTGTTCGGTGATACTATAAACACTGCTAGTCGTATGGAAAGTACTGGAGAACGTATGTAGTTCATGTTATTATTATTGTGCTGCGGCTTAACGCGCTAATTAATGTAATATTTACATCAAATTAATATTATTATGCATCACGGGTCATTCTTTCATCACACTAAATAGTCAGGTCGAGTCCCAGTCAAGTCAAAAATAGCTTTAGTAAAATAGTAGAATCTTTACTGAAACTTCCTACGGAGTTTTGGAGAGAAAATGGAAACACAGGTTCTCTTCTTTTAAATTGTTTGCCCACACTCACGCACGTTCACAAACACTTGATGGTTAATAATCCACCATTATACACATTAACACTCGAAGAAACACAAGTTTAGAAAATAAATAAGACAAATAACCCTAATGTCTCCAGATGACCGCTAAAACTCTTCATAGTTTAATAATGACTAATTTTAATTTTTGTTTTTAGCTATGAAAATACAGATTTCGGGAGATGTGAAACGTGCTTTAGATAAATCTGGGAAATTTATTACAACTCCACGCGGCCTCGTCGATGTTAAGGTAACTTTATAAAACTGCGCAAGAGAGTATTTTATATCAGTCATTTGTGACTGGAGTCCACCTTAACGCTTAACTGCGTTCCAATTGCTACCACAAAGAAATGACTACAGGCAGCAATCGCCTCCCCATGATGGCCTGAAGAGACGTTTGCGCACCATCCAGGGTGACAGTCACTCCTCTTGGTTAAAACCGGCTTTTTATTTAATTGTAGCTCAGCATGTGACAGCACTCCACCTGATGTAAAGCTAGTGTGCGAGCAGTCGCCCCCACTATGCCAGCTTGAGGAGACCAGCATGTACCATCTAGATTGACAGTGCACACTCCTCTCGTTATACCTGGCTACTTTCAAACTATTCCCGAAACGCGACAAGGTCACCTCACGAGTGTTACACTTGAAAGTGGTGGTACTACCCCAGGACTGGGTTAATATATTTTCTTAATAATAATATTATTTGTCAGGGTAAAGGTGAAATGTCAACATATTGGTTAGAAGGGCGCACAGGTCCTTCCCCCATTAGACCTAATACCACAATGGACTGTACACCAAGTTTTCTAGCTAGAATTCATTCACAGAGAGGTCGAACATCACCGCGATATCAACTTCAAGCTAAACGATGAACTACCAAATATTAGACAGGGACCGATATGCAATCAGCATATTTTTCGTTATATAATGTTTGAGCGACGGTCTGTGAGATTTGTTACCCTATTTTTGCCATGAATATGACCAATTATATGACAATATGAAAATCTCAAGGACTCGTCACTACTCTTTCTTATATTCTTGTATTTACTTTTATGTGTATTTAAATTAGGGTAATTAATTAGAATTTGTATAGTTTAGTTATACTATATCTAGTCAACCATAATGATTGTAAGAAAAATTTATAGATGTTAATAATTTTACTATGTTTATATTAATTCTAGTGGATTCAATTAGCACGTCAATTCAAGAGTTTAATCCCCAAAGGTCAATTCTCGAATAACTTAATACTCAATCGACTTAAAACGTATATATTCATGTCTATGTCTACGAATTCTTTGGCCAATTCGAAATCGTTTCTAAAAGACATTTGAGAATTGACCCCTGTTCCCACAAAAGCTGGAAAAACATTATCGCGTACTGTAATGAAATTTACCTTTATGGATAGAGAAAGAACTAAAACGTTATTTATCCCAACCTCTATTATTATTTTTTCTCTGTTCCAACAGATACTTGTAGATCTGTCTTTGTAGCACGAACCAACAAAAAAAAAAAGATCAAATAAAGCGACCCTATTGTTGGAAAGATTAAAGAAAGAAACTCTACACTGGACTTATCTGACCCGCGAAAAGTGGAATAATTTTTTAGATGACAGTTGACGCGAACTAAATGCGAAAACAACGACATCTGACGACAGATTTTGTTACACTGTAAATATTAATCAGTCCAGTAATAAAAGTTCGCAGAAAAAAGAACCTGGATGCAAAATAAACATATACGTTCAAATGTAAATTATATTTCAATTTCGCTTAAAAATATATTAAACTAGAAATAATTTTAAAAACTTTGATGTGCCTACTAGTGAAGAAAATAATCTACATTTTTTTATTAATAAATGTTTGTGATACCTAATTATTATTTTTATTTCCTACGATTTCTCACAAATTAGTTAATTTCTTTTAATAATTGACAACTGAAAAACCTTTTTTTATTATCTATGATATTATTAGTAATTATTTGTCAAAATTTTATGTAAAGCCTAAACATTTAAATTTATTATTAAGCTCTTAAAAATTAAAAAAAAATGGAATAAATTAGATTTCTTAATTCGAGTAATAATTTCAACTGATATCCTACTTATTATGGTCCACATATATGTGGCAACACTCCGCCTGAAATTAAGTTAGAGTGCATGACTTGACAGGGTAGACTACTCAAATTATACACGGCTATATGCAAGCTGATCCCGTAGCTCACTACGGATTTTACACTTTAAATTAAATCGAGTATTTTTTTAAATTCTAATACAGAATGTAAAAAGAAAAGAGGCGGGAACCAGAAGTTGTATACAATAACTATTTAATGTATTTCTGATGCGGTATAGGTATTTCTTTTTTATTTTTGAGATCATAATCTTTAAAAGCTCATATTTTAATAAAAATAGAATAACGTTTCAGCATTGGAAGTGTTAACACATGGTTAATGGGAATGGCCGCTATCGATTTTACTTATATTGTATATTCAATATACAGAAAAAAACATATATTCATCTAGGCCTAGGTCTTAATTATACTATTTTTATTCTATATATTTTCTATAGTACATATAAATTTAGCCTACCAAAGTGATCTTTATTAGACAATGAACACGTGATCACGTTTACAATATTAATTTTGCATATAAATAACATGTAATTCGATTATATTAAAACATAAGCTTCTGTACAACATTTAGGGAAAACCGAAACTTAATGTTAATAAATTGCTATGAAATTGGAGAGCAGTATTCTTGCGGCGGTCCCAAGTGGCCTTCTTTAAGATAGCTTCAAACGAAGTTTCGATAAAGTTTGAGGAATTTTCCCGCTCCTGAACTGGATTTATAAAGTTTTCTAATCTTTCCAAATCCCAATCGAATCTTATTTCACAATTATTTAACATTTCACTCTATTAAAATTTCCGAAACAACTAATATACAGTTTTCATCGATCCGATCGAATGAAACATGAAATTTTGATTCTTTAAGAAACTCCCCTGTGGCCAAACTCCAATTATTTACGTCATCGTTATTAGGAGAAAAGACGTGGCTGGGAAGGTCGTTCCACAATTTGATGGAACGATAGAAAAAGGACTGCCCGAACCTTTTAGTTTTTGTTTCGGGTGTTAGTGTTATATATTTTATGTTTAGTGTTATAATTTTTTATGAGTGTTATATTTACTCCTATGTAGACCTTGTCCTGATACCTAGCACCTTCACGTAATCGACCCCCTGCTTTGTCCTGGGGGCCATTCCAGGACGTAGTAGAGTTATTTCTACGAAATTTTAGACCCTCGTTACACTTGGCTATATTCAAGCACATCTCAAAACGCCACATGCATTCACGGTTTTTACACTTGAGGACTGATATGACTGGTGTACTGACTACTGAGCTAATAACTATAATCAGTCTGCCTGGCACTCGTTAGGTACCAGCTTTCCTATTAACTAAAAAATGTGGAAAAGAAAAGTATTAGAACTGAATCCACACTTTTTAAATCTGCTACATCGAGAATTGCCCTCAGAAACGAATAACTCTATTTTTATATTTCATAAAGCTTAAAGAACATTTAGTTTCTTGTTTCCCTGAATAGTAAAATAAATTTATGTCCTCATAAGGAGTTCCATGAAGTTCTCTTCATAGTCGTTAAGTTTTGATTGCCTTTGTGATTCGTCTTCAGCAAAACCAACTTTGCGTAATAACCAGTAGGTTTTCATAACACCTTTACCCTGAAATATTAGCAAAAAGTCTGTGATATAAACTTTAATCATAAATTTAAAAAAAAAACTATAATATATTGGTAATTTTTAGCATATTTCAATGATAGATATTATCAAATTACGATAAAAATTTACCAAAAAAAAAAAACTCGTACATCCCAGCCTAAGTTAAATGGATTTTTTTATGTTCAATTTTCATCATGATTTAATAAAAACAAGTATCATCAAAAGACTGGGCCATCATTGGTTTGCATTGTTCATTAATGTCTAATGTCTATATTGTACCATGCATCGTATGGTTAAAGTTCATATAACAAAGTTACATTAGATTATGCTCTATGGCTGATAACTTATGTTTATTTATTTATTTATGTAGTGGCATATTAACAGTTAACATATTATACACACTCTATATAATACAATTATTTCTTTTTTTCTGATATGCAACCGATTATAAATATGCACAACGTTCAATATGTTAATTTAAACGTAAAAACAAAAACTGTAAATTGATGGTCAAAAGCTAATAGCTACTGAAAGCACCTATAGTCACTTAAAGATGCTACGTCCCTTAAAATATGTTAAGAGAGCCATTTCAGTCACTGTTAGAACTAAGGTTGACTTTATAATTAACATCGGATTGAAGTGCCGACCTTAAAACTATTAAAGATCATCAGACTTACAGAAACATCAATTTCTCCCCGAAGTTCTGTTTCATATCCGCCTATATCGTCCAAAGCTAATTTTGTTGATTCTGATATATGTATTTTCATAGCTACAAAAGGAAAAAAAATTGAACTATTGTACGTGGCGAAGTGTTTACACGGTGGTCCCGGGATTAGGTGTATACACGCTAAATCCCGTCAGGAAAAAATGGTGTTATAAAATACAGGATGTAAAAAGAAAGGGGGTATCCCCGAGACCCAGAAGTTGTAAACATTTTCTAATGGGGTGTAAGTATTTATTTATTATTTTTGAGATTTGAGATATTTTTTTGCATATCTGTTGACTTTATTGGTCTAATATCAACTACATAATATTATGGTACCAATGTCTGTTAAGAAACACGAAACATCATCGAAATATCGCAAACAAGCAATGTGAATGCAAGGTTTTTTGGTATTTTGGTCATTGCGGCTTGATTTATTTGAAAATCTTTACAAAGCTAGTAAAAAAAACCTAGCAATAACGATTTAGGATTGAACACGTGGTTAAAAGAAATCCCCGCAGTACATTCTGTATATGTTTATCTTAATCTAAGGTCCGGATATTATACGTAGATAATAATCTAACGCTCTTGTTTCTGCAAGATAAGCAGAGTCTAAAACATCCAAGTTTATAATACCCAAAGTTTACAAATAAAATTACCTTCACCAGAACTCTCCATCCGACTAGCAGTATTAATAGTATCTCCAAATAAACAATATCTAGGCATAGTGGTACCGACTACACCAGCGACACACGGTCCTGTATTAATACCAGATCTAATGCGAAGTGGTTCTAATGGTCTATGGGGTACTTTAGCTTCTTCTAAACTCTTCATTAAAGACAGGGCCATATCCGCTATTTCTGATGCATGATAAATTCCTGAAATAATTTAGATAGTAGAAAATACAATTGATAACCAGTAGCTTCCAATATATCAGCACCTTTTTTATTATTTTACTTGTACAAGAACTTTAGTAGGCATTATTGAATTATTATAAAAAAATATTAGAAAAAATAACAGCCCTAGACGAGGATCGAACAAGGTCTGAGCCACACAGCGCTGAGCAAACTCGCCGCAATTCTTCATTTTTATTGATAGTCCTTCACCTCATCATTAAGGGTGCGTCATCATGCACTCCAGATGCAGGAGCATGTATGTACACTTATTTAGCAATTTCTTTATATGTATAAATAAAAGCTTCTTACCATTTCTTTCTGGTAACCCCGAAACCACCATGTAAGCATCTCCAATAGTTTCAACTTTGTAAACGTTGAATTTTGATATCTTTTCGTCGAATAACCTTAAATAAAAATTGTGCTTCAACTGTTTGAACAATACGCATTCTAGGACTATTATCATAAACAAAATAAGCCCTGCGGTACCCCAAAAACTAAATTAAACTTTCAATGTTTATATAATACATACGTATAAAGCACATTCAGCATATTGATAATCTCCATTGGTGTGCTGTTAGCAGATATACTTGTGAATCCAACTATGTCACTGAAGAAAATGGTCACAGCATCAAAGGCTTCAGCCGGGACCGTTCGTTGTAATTTTAATCGATTCAAAACAGACTTCGGCAACATTCTTGAGAGTAACATGTCACTTTTTTGTTTTTCTTGTAATATTTGTTGGGTGCTTATTTCTATAGATTTTGTGACGGTCTGAAAATTATAAAATTGATCACTTTGAGACCACTGTAGTGGATTGATTACTGCACCAGTCCGTTACGCTATTATGTTCCCATTATCCTCATCCTGATATCTGTAGTACTAGGAATCTTAATCCCAGTTAGAACATTTTTAAGTACATCATCGAATTGGTCGGTGAAAGTTCTTTATCTCTTTGCATATTTACTCTAAGCTGTAATCCAATGACTAAATAAAAAAAAAATTAAACTCACTTGTATAGTAAGAATAGTGTGTCTTAACAACAATATTAAAATTGGTGAAATTGATAAAACAAGAACAAGAATGACAATCCCAATGACCAAAGTTCGTCTCGCATACCACACTTCCTCTTTAATCGATGACCTGAAAAATAAAGAAGTACAAAATATATAATATTAGGATTGATATATTAGTAGAAAGTAAAAAGATAATGTTGATGTTGAAATGTTGAATATGCATTTATAAATTCGTAAAACATCGTCTTTACTTTAATAATTCAACTCATATTTTGACAGAAAATAAAAAGTTGAAAAAGTTCAAAAGTTGAACTTGTTTATATCTGGCTTGAAACAAAGTAAATATTAGAGCTAATATGTTTCAAATTTGCAACAAAAATTAAGTTAAAAGAAGTTTAGAACACACTTTACAATTTCCTGTAAGATTTTCTTTACATTAAATAACTTGTTGACACACAAATTGGCTTCAATTAAAAGTTTATCATCGGCATAATCGGTTAATGCATCCCTTCGTGTTGCGTTGTCTTCATCTCTATCCTCATCTCCGAATTCTTTGATATTACGATAACTGTAATTTGATATTTGACAAATTTAGACAAGGCAAGGCAAGAATACACAATCCCACGTCCTTTTTTCCTTTAAGGCTTTACCACTTTCACCTTGTCTATATTCAGACCTATTCTTATGCATGCACTACATTGATTGGCGCCCTCATTCTAAACTCTTTGATTTCATCCTATCATTAAATGACGAAATTAGCTCAAAATACCCTGACCTCTTATTAAAATAAAAAATGGTTTATCTATTATATGACATTGTGCACTACAAAGACCGCCTTCTCTTTGAAGGCTTTGTTGACACTTTCAACCATCTTACCTTAATTATTATTTACTTAATACTTACATGTTTTCAACAACACCGAACTCAGGATGATTTTTAATAATTTTCTCAGCTTCCAAATATTGTATTGTAAATTGTAAATGTTCCAATGCTGAAGTATGGTGTTTCTGCAGATCAGAGAGGGCACGAAGATCGTGTTCTCCAATACTTAGGAGTGCCACGTGCGATGCCATTCTGAGGGACAGTTCATCTATAGTTTTCAATAGTTCGTGGTATGCTAGCAATAGCCTGGAAAAGTGGAAATTATTACTTGAAAACAACTACTTTGTAATTGTTTACAAAAATTATTTTTCCTGTCAAAGTAACGATATTTCAATGTTTACATTGGTAAATATTATATAATATTATTTTAGAAGTCAATTTAATTTAATGCGTACGTATCTTTTGACAAATTACGTTCTATGTTTAATAACGACATTGATCGTCATTTATGTATATTTTTAAAATTATTAGATTACTTAGATACAATCATAAAAATACAAGATCTTATATTTTGCAAATACAGAACTTAATAATTCAAAGTAGCCATTTTCACAAATTTAACAAAATCCTAATTTAATTTTTATAAACCATCTTCAGCCCGACAACTTTTTTACCGGACATCCTGTATAGATACTAATAAATATTTCTAGATAATATATTTTACAACAATTATTATAAATATTCATGAGAAATTTATTATTAAATTATAATAAAAATTTTATATAAAAAATTAGTAATCGGCGCAGCGATCGATTCCCGGTCAAAGAAAAAATAATAATTTCCGTATCTTAAATTGTAACGTCCACAGAAATGAATAGGAAAGACGTAGGCATGTCATCGATCTGTTGATGTGCCATCATATTTGAATAGGTTGGTGAAGAGGATTTCAAAAGAGGTAGTTTTTTATGTATTTAATTTTATTCCGTTGTATACTTATGTTAACACATATAAATAACCTTAATGTGAAAGCCAACACCAGAGCGTCCATACATTTTGTTTTACCACATTGTTCGAAGCATAGCAGATTTATGTTGAAATTAAGTAATTTGATAACTTTCTCAGCACTAATTATTTACGCAAATCACTATAATAAACAAATAGCTACGAACACAGAATATATAAAATGCTTGTGAAATATAACCAATATAAATGTTTAAAATATTTAAAATGCATTTTATATATTCTGTGCCGTAGCTGAGAAAGTTATAAAATTACTTAATTTCAACACAAATCTGCTATGCTTCGAACAATGTGGTAAAACAAAATGTATGGACGCTTAGGTGTTGGCTTTCACCTTAATATAATAATAAAAAATATAGAAATATTCACAGGACAGGTTGTACCTAATTTAAGACGAGGGAATTAAAAATATGTATGAAGAATGGTAGGCAGACTGATAATGTTCATTAGCTCAATCTGTCGTCCTGGGGTACTACGATTTTCGAATGTAAAACCCATGAAGTGACCTTATAGCATTTCAGGAATAGTTTGGAAATAATCAGGTATAACAATCTGCACTATCAATCTGGACGGTGCACATTCGTCTCCGCAGGCCGGCATAGCGGAGGTAAGCGCTGTTTATAGTAATTCATCCGTAGTAGCAGTTGTTTCCGTTCATGGACCGCACTCTAGCTTTACATCAGGCGAAATGTTGTCATATGCCGAACTTTAAATATATATATACCTATATATTATATTTACCTCCAAAATGACGAAGTTGTTCCCTTAACTTGTTTAGCGACGAGAATAAGTATTTCACTATTAATATCCTCATAAATTGTAATTCTTGAAGAAATGAGTTTTCTACCCCTGTCAGGATTTCTGTAAGTTACTTTTAATTAAAACTCAATCCCTTTTAATTGACAAATTATTGACATAATATTTTTAAAGGGGTGCAGAAATATAATTTGAATTCTCTAAATAGTTAATTTATGTAGTTTTTAAATGTTTTAAAAGCCTTATAAACTGAGTGTCTGCGTTTGCACAGGACTTTCACGTACTGAGTGCATCAAATACAAAGTTGCTTTGGATGATCCTAGTTAATCAAAAGAGCTTTTTAGCATACCGCTTTTAATTAAGCTTAACTTGTTAAAATGTTTTACGGTCGCGCTACTGAAGAGCATTATCTGACAGTTATCTCACCTGAGTTTTAAAACATCCTCTCTATACAGGCTGCGTTAAATAATTAAACAACATATGTTATGCCACTTAATATGTACAATAAGCAGAAGTTAACTTGGCACCTCGTCTCTATAAATGCCGAATTAATACTATGTTTCCCAATAAGCACAATATGTCTTCAAAGTGAGGGTTAACTAATACCTCATAGGCAAGCGTGATCTACTGTAGACCGCACCATTGCTTAACATCAGCCATCAGCCAAGGTGTGGTCAAACCAGCGTTACCAGATTTTTTTGCCAAGTCGGGATTTCGGAACTTTTTAAGTGAAAAAAGCGGGATTCTTTCTTCGAAAGCGGGACATAGTAAAAAACATATATAATCAGAAGTGTTTAAATATGTATCTTTTATTTGAGTTTTAAATTACGTTTACATGACAATAGATAGCAAAAATAGCCTTAGAAAATGTACTTTAATAAAAATATGATATTTTAAATCAGATTTACCCTATCGTTAGGCAGTTGAGTCTTCTTTTGCCGGTTTCTGAATTGTTATAACCATACAAATTTGACAGATCGTAAACGATAGTTATATCAATATGTATGGGGAATGTGTCCGTTAGAAAAATGTGGTGTTTCAAATAATAGTCTTAGTTACAAAGTTAGATAGTTACAAATTGTAACTCTTTTTACACAGTTTACAGTAAGTTTTATACTCGTCCGACGTCACAATACACACACAAGTCCGAGAAGCGTGACTGAGCCTGTCCCGCGCGGGATTTAATTTTGATTTACAAATCGGGACGTCTGGCAACGCTGGGTCAAACGCTTGTCTATAAGTTTAAAACAAATTGACGAGTTCACAATAGATCTTACAATGACATAAATCTATTATCTCTTACATAAATAAACCCCCTTTGTTTAATTCTGTTTAATTTATTAAAACAATAATTTAATACTTACTATAAGCGAGCTCTCTGTTGATCTGAAATTATAGGCAGAGGTAACTCTATCAATCTCGTTGTGGTCTTCGCAAATAGTTGTTCTAATTGCAATCTAAATTAAATTGAAATATTATAATCTGAATCAAATTATTTTATGCGGTTTACTATTGCGTTTATTTTTATTAATTTAAAAATATTTTGCTCAAAATTGATTCAACCTATTATCAAGCCGGTATATCGAAGACGACTGCTGTCTAAAGACATATCTATGTGGCAATAGTAAAACGGTATGCTTATTATCAAATTTATTTTATAATTGGAAAACCAAAGGATTAGGTAACAACAACCCGATATATTTTTATTAATTTTCATTGTCAAGTTCAAACCGTATTTTAGAACTGAGCGCGTCGGTGGCTCTTCCTAACTTCTTCTTGTAGTGTTCTGTACTTTCTAACCGCACTATACCAGGTGGCGTGGTGTTTTCAGTGACAGCATTCGAAAGGTCCGGTTCCGCACTACTCCGCGTCGGTTTGAACTTTGAACTTAAATTATTTATAAGTACATCACTAGTAACCCAATCTGAATTAATCAAGTATCTGGACATAATTAACAAAAGAACGGGTCCATTAGTGGTATTGAGAACATATTATAATAATGTTTTCCTAGTCTGTATTGATACGAAACTTAAATTAAAATCCACAAAACATTATTATTATGAAAATATAATTGATTAATGACATGTTATTTACTGTATACGGTAGCATGAAATATCATACGCGTTAATATAACTGATTTATTTCACATAACCGATCGAGTTAATCAGAGCATATTGATTAATTATTATTAGTTTTTATATACATAGTAGCTTTGCGTATGACCACGTAAACAACTGCTACCACAGAGAAATATCAGGCAGCAATCACCAACGCTATGCCGGCTAGAGGAGTGGAATCTGCGCCATCCCTTAATAGATCACGCGCTCTCTTTTTACACGGCTCCTTCTAAGTAAAGTGACCTAAACTCTTTATACAAATACTATACTAGAAATAGAATTAATGTTAATATTTCTAAATGCCAATGTATCAGTTTCACACGTAAAAGATATCCTGTTAGTTTTATATATCATTTCAATAATTTATCTATAGATAGAACATATGTAGTACGCGATCTCTGTGTGTATCTGGACGATCAAATGTCACTGTCAACATATAAATAGAATCACTAATAAAGCCTTCACAAATCTGGGTTTCGTTGTGCGTGTGCGTGTGTGCAAACCATTTAAAGATCCTATAGTTCTTAAGTCGCTTTATGCATACGTGTGAAGTTGTTATTGCCACGGTGAATGTTCAGCAGAGATCCATGATTTAATCCCTCCTAAAACCACATCGCTTGAGGTCGACGCGTGCAGGCGATCGAATGCATCGCCTCACCGTCATAACAATCCCCTCGCAGACCAAAAGGTTCGGGCAATCCTTCTTTTGTCGTTCCATCATATTGTGGAACGACCTTCCCAGCCACGTCTTTCCCCTTTCAAGCGCATTGTGAAGAGGCATCTCATCAAGCCGGCATAGCGGACGCGACTGCTGTCTGCAGATCCCCTTCTCTGACAGCAGTCGCCTCCGTTCATGGATCACACTCTAGCTTAACATCAGGTGGAGTGCGGTCATATGAAAAAAATAAAAAGTGTTCTCGATTATGCGAGCTGTATTTGGTATCCCTATTATATACAGATCGAGCGCATTCAAAGAAGATTTGTTGATCATCTTCACTATCGTCAACGGAAAACCTCAGACACGTATAAAAATGGCTGTAGGTTACATCAGCTCTTAACATTTGAGGAACGGCTATATGAGGATGCTGTCCGACTGTCCGATGTCGGGGGATCCTGGATAGCTGTCTGGGATTGTGGGGTTATGTTGGCTGGGGCTGGATATGGGGGGGTCGGATGGTGCTTCCTTTGGGTGTTACTATTATTACTATTATTGTATATATTTTATTTTTATTATTTTTATTTATTTTATGTGGTTATGTAGTAGTAGTGGGCGTGAATTTAGCTTTATTTCTTTAGTTTAATAGTACATTAAATGATTAATAGTATTGTCAGTTTTCTTTTTTTTTTTATTATTATTTTTTTATTACCTATTATTTTGTAGTTTTTGTAATACTTAGTGTGTTTTATTCATCCATTTGATTTATGTTGTTTATTTTTAATTTTTGTGGCTGAAAGTTTTGTTTATTTTTGCGTTAGTTCTTTGTTTTTATTGTTATAAATTAAGCTTTTTTGTTTCTAGGTTTACGCTGTTGACTTTAAAACAAATAAATAAATAAGAAATGCTAAGCTCCCGAAATGCTAAGCCACTCACACATTGTCCTAAGACAGCAGACTATAATAATAACCGAACAGCGCAAACTTGCTGGTATAACATTGAATATGATGGCTGAGGGCCTACAAAAGGTTACACTTACTTATCAGGTTCTTTATATTCATTTTGATAGGCAGTCAATCGAGCCAGCACTATGAAACCCATCGCTATCCTTTCTTCTTGTATCGATGCTGCCGAGTCACCCAAAGCCAACGTCGTGCTTAACTAAACAGAGATGTAAACAATATTTTGGGAAGGGCGCAAAAAATTAACCTATGCTAAATGGAAAACTATATTATGACATCACTTGACATATATTATTTAAATCCGCTTAAAAAAACTTGTGTTATTGCTAGTTAATAACGACCAAATGAGCTTTAAGGGTGGTTTGCACCAGAAGGTTAAAGTAACTACTTTTACGACGACGACGACCGTTAAACGTTTACATTTACTCCACACGCGTTGCAATATCGTGTAAATTCATGTTGTTATCGTTAAAAGGGTGGCTGAATATACGCGTGTGGAGTGAATATACACTATAATGCGTACGTAACGCGGACGAAAAAGTTCGGGCAATCCTTCTTCTGTCGTTCCATTAAATTATGGAACGACCTTCCCAGTCACGTCTTTCCCCCTTCCTATAACATGGGATCCTTCAAGCGCAGTGTGAAGAGGCATCTCATCAAGCCGGCATAGCGGGCGCGACTGCTGTCTGCAGATCCCCTACTCTGACAGCAGTCGCCTCCGTTCATGGATCGCACTCTGGCTTAAGGCGGAATAAAATAAAAAAAAATGTAAACGTAACGGTTAATTAAAGTAAACGTCCGAGTAAGTAAGAGTCCGTAGTCTAGCAATAACTGACGGACCGCACGATCTAGAGACCCATGTTCAAACCTCGCCAAATCTGGCCGGTACCATGGTAACTATGTACTTTGATCGCTCAGTGCCTGTAATACAAGCACCAACAAAAATCACTGTTATTAGTCTACCTACCACTCTAAACATCATAAACACAAGCAACAAAAGTTCATATCGCCGTTCCGAAAGAACAATGACGTAACTGCACTTAGGAGTTGAAAGGAGAATGCCCATTTTTGGGCCCACTTGATACCTAATAGTTTGGTAACAAAACAATGTTTTAAAATAACATCTTATTTTTTTATTAATTCATTTTAATTATATCAACACATCCTTTACCAATCAACAGACGATGTTTAATTACACAAAAAACAGATATCATCAATTATTAAAGCATTTAAAATACATAATAACCTCAAATAGCGCTCAGAAAACATCTAATTACCTAATAACTCTGGTGAAATAATTAAAACTGATTGATAATAAGGAATGTAGATTTATTTTTCTACAAAAGTAACTAAAAATCATCGATAACTGGAGAAAAAAATTGTGGGCCCATTTCTCATTGGCGAATGGGCATTCTCCTTTAGGGTTGAAATTAATGAATCATAATCCCTGGTAAATGTTACTACATTACTACATACAAAGTCTTTCTTCATTCTCCCAATATAACATTATTTTTTGTCACTTACACCCCTTTTTTCTATTATACGTTTTTTTATATTTTACTCTCATGTAAAATTGAAATTTTGCATTTACGTCACTGTTCTTCCGGAACGGCGATATAAGATAGTTACATTGGCACCGGTTAGAATTTAGTGAGGTGGTCGTCTTACTTTTTTTTTCAATTTAATCATTTTATTTAAACTTTATAAATATTAGAACAATCTTGTGCCTTTCAAAGTCCACATGGGCTTATTTGCTGAGACTGCTAGACAACGGCTGCTCTTAATACTATAACAAAGTGTTCACAACCCAAATACCTGTGTATGAAGATACAACGCTGAATCCAATGTGTTAGATAATTGAACCATGATTGTACAGTTTTGTAATATGAGAGCTGCATGGGGTAAGAAGGAGAGAATCAACATCTGTATCATATACATTCTTCGGCCACGTCTGAAACAACCACATTTCTTCAATAGTAGTAGGCGTTACTTTGCGGAAATCCATAACCAAATTATTTGAAAACACTAATTTGCAACTAATTTCCGCTAATCAATGTTAGTGAGGGTAGGTGCACAGTTACATTAGCTGTTAAACACCTATTAGAAACAGGACACTACTATTCCTGATAATCATTCATTTTCAATTCTACATACGTATGAAAAATCTTTAAAACTATCCGTGTTTGAACAACTAGAAATAATAAAACATAATAAGAATAACTCATTTACTTTGTTGAGGTTGCCTTTAATTCTTCACCATTATTAAACATTTTTTAAGTATGTAATTAGAGTGTAACGTAAGTGGTGGGGGGTTGATGGTGACGTTGGGTATAAAAGGAGCTTTAATTCAGCGCACGTCTCCTGAGGATGCCACGTGGAGTGGTGAAACGCGTCGAGAGGTTTTTGCATGTTGGTGACGGGTCTAACATTAACAGATAATGTAACTGTGCACCTACCCTCACTAACATTGATTAGCGGAAATTAGTTGCAAAGTAGTGTTTTCAAATAATTTAATCACATTTCGTTTTCAATAATAACCTATCTATACTAAGAAGCGTACCTAGATGGGAAGTAATTTTAATAATACTAAATAACTTCGAATGTAACACACGTGAAGCGACCTTGTCTCATTTCGGGTATAGTTTGAAAGTAGCCAGGTATAACGAGAGGAGTGTGCACTGTCAAAATAGATGGTAACATGCTCGTCTCCTCAAGCCGACATAGCTGCCCGCACAGGGTTCTCTGTAGTAGCAGTGGTTTCCGTTCATGGAATGCACTCTAGCTTTAACATCAGGCGGAGTGTTGTCACATGGCGAGCAACAACAAAAAAAATTGTTATTTTTAAAATGAAAATAAATTAACAAAAAAACATGTTTGGAAGTACCCAAGTATAACGAGAACCAGGCACATTCGTCTCTTCAGTCCGGTATAACGAAGGCGATTGGTGCCTGAAGAAAATCTGTGGTAGCAGTTGTTTCCATTCATAAAGTGCACTCTAGCGTAACATCAGGCGGAGTGTTGTCATAATAATATGATAATGAAAAAAATACATACTCAGAAGTTGGGTTAATATGTAGACATCCAAATTTCACGGAAACCAACTGTGGCTCGTTGCGTTCAGTAGGCGTGGTACAATGAGATGAAGGCATCGTAATGGATTTCAAACTTTTTCCTGATAAATAAAAAAAAAAAAAAAATTTTTTTGAAATATTAACAACTGTTCATAGAAAAAAACATTACACAAAGCAATAGAAAATTGGTCGGTCGAATAAGACCGCTAAATCATAATGGATTACTTTTAATAAAATCTAATATTATCCGATTTTTTTATTAAGAAAATGGCTTATACCATCTAGTTCTACACGTAGTTCTATATGTAGAACTAAATGGAATAAGCCGAATATTAGATAATACAGGGTGAATTTTTCAAGTGGGCTTTCATGGCCAAATCCTAAACTATAAGAGATATCGAAAAATGCTGAAAGGAGTCTCGATGCCGATTTTGATGTAAACTAAAACTGCATTATTAGATTTTTGATAAATCCATTTCCCGGCCAGGAATCGAACCTGTTGATTTTGAAAAAAAATAAACACTGTATTATTGCACCATCCGATAATGTTCCTGATAACGATCAAATTCTGGGAAGTAATGATATACGGCAAACTAAAGAAAAGTGTTGATTTTTAACAAATTGTCTCTTATTTCTATGTATTTATACTTGAAAAATTCACCCTGTATATACCTATACAATATAAACCTAACCTATACTAGGTTAATAATACTAATAAACAAAATTAAGGTTTGTATATTTATAAAGTTTTCTATAGAAGTTCGAAGAGTTAATTAAAACTTCATAAAACATTGAAACCTTTAAAATTCAGCCTATTTTGGACGTGATTTCTAACCAATTACAACTGAAAAAAGGTACTTTACATTACATTCTTGATTAAGGTTACAGCACGAGTCTTTTTTAAATGTAGTTCGGCATATGATGACACTCCGTCTGATGTTAAACTACAGTGCGGTCCATAATTGCTACCACAATAAAATTTTTGTGTGCAGCAGTCGCCTCCTCTATGCCGGCTTTAGTCAGAAGTCAGGAGATCAGAAATCCGTAATCAATATATGCTATAGGTATTTCTGTACCTTATTGTTATGTTTGTGTACCTTCATTTTATTTGATAGCTCCTACGTATTTGGACGAACGTATGTGCCATAATTTAGGGCTTACTTTTATTACATTTTCTCGAGGTCCATTCTATTGTTTTTATTTGACACGAAACAAGATTACAATTTTATAAAATTAGCGATATTGACAAAATGTTCATTATTAAAAACAACCAATATTTATATTAATTACACTTTGGGACTGTCTGACATAGTTGACGGAGTAGTTATAGTTACAGTTTTAGTCACGCAGGCGTTCCGAGTTCGATTCCCGCAAGAAATAAATATTTTAAATAATTACATGAAATATGTTAGTGTTGTCCTTGTCCTGATATATTAACAGGATATCGTTAATTGGGGTCAGCACCCCAGGACGGCAGACTGCACTAATAATAACACGATCACCGGCCTGCCTACCACTCCTTCTATAAGTAACTTAAATTATTTTCCTAAACCAGTATTTTTGAAAGGTGTGCGAGTTATTTTATCCATTAAGCATTGATAATCGTCTCACACATGTGCCGATCCGTCCAATGTCCAAAAAGTTATCGGGACCACACGCAAGGGTCAAACGTTGCAGGAGGTAGTACAAGATCATATCTACAAGATAGAATTGTCAGTAACTGACTGTGAAGTACAGAAAATCACTTAGCAATTCAAAAATCCTTACTAGGCGACTTGGAGCATAACTAAAAATAATATCTTATGCTCAACAGAAAGTTTCCGTTGCCTGTCTTAAAATATATTGATCATTAGCTATAAAGATTCCATCACTTTACTAAAAATAATTGAAGTTGAAAACTGAAGACTAGATAAATCCTCTTGAAAAATCATTGAAGGATTCTTACCTCTTACTGAAAGCAATTATCCCCCAGCCTTCAATAAAATAACAACATCATTATAATATTTATTATTAGCAAAGAATATCTTCGCATAAAACAAAGTATTACAAGTTGTTAGTTGAGGACAAGTTCTGTAAATTACGACGTTCATAATTCTTACTTCTTGTTTCTATGTAAATGGAACTTTTTCATTATTAAAAGAATTTTGCTTTAACGCATGATTTTTTGTTTTGAATTAATAAAATCGTATATTATAGGTAATTTAGGTACTTATAAAGAATATATATTTTGAAAAAGATAGTATGTATACTTTTGGCAAAAACATACATTTAAAGGTTAAATCACATTATCTATATTTTTATGCATTTAAGAATATTAAAAAGATATAAACGTAAGTAATTTATAAGGAATTTACCTAAAAAGTAATACCACCATAATTATTATTACTTTTTTAACATTTACTTAAAAAGTACTTAATGCAATAAATAATACATCAATAAAATAATATATCAAAAAACAAACCAATAAAATAATATAATAATATAAATATAATTATCACCTTTTTAAAAAAATAAAGGGCTTATATCTTCCAATTATCTTGCCTTCAATGAAAACCTTATTATTTTCACAATACGCCTAATTTTAATATACATTGAATTAAATAAAAAAAGAAAATAACTAAGCTCTAGATTAGATCATAATTTTACAATTATAATGATGTAAAATAAAAATTAATTCAGGGAGTTATCATCGCGAAAAACTGCGTCAAAATTTAATTTAGAACTTATTTCATGATTTTTAAATCATATTTATTGGATATAATTAAGAAAAATAATAGAACCAGGACCAACTTTATAACCTGTTGTTTTTTTTTTTGACTACTAAGGTATAGCTGGCAACATACGCGTACATCCTCAAATTATAATGAATGGAAAAAACAACATCAATCAATTAGTTGTAGTAAAACTTATGTTATTAGGTACCCAGTAATAATCTCCCTACGTTAATCACGTTACGCTACTCCTACGCTGGTTAGGGAGTCAGATTCCTATATTATCTTAAGGACCCGTTAGCTGATTCTTAAGAAAGTCTGTAATTGGCCTTTTTGTTGTAATTGTTATAATTTGTAGTTTATATTTTTATTTTATTTTATTTTATTTTAATGATAATTGTTTTTTTTTAACTGTTTACTGTTTACTACATTTCTTTACTAATTAATGTTTACTAATTTTATTTTATTTGTATGAAACGTTTTATTAATTGTATGTATTACATATTAAAGTAGATTCTGACGATGAACAAGTGCATGCCAAGTCCATGCCTACGTTAATAAAGGATATTCATTTCATTTCATTTCATTTCATTATTTTTAGACAAAGCAAGGAAAATAAATAAATTTCATTTTCATAACTTATTCGAAACGTGTAGTACAGCTTTGCCAATATTAAGGAGGCAATGTAGGTACGTTAACAAAGTTGATTCGTTCGCAGGCTCCCTCCAAACAAAGTCACTTGATTGCAAATAGCAATAGCTTGTTTATTTGTTGTCGTTACATTTTCTCAGTGTATGTAATTTATATCAACTGAAATTATTCAATGCGAAAAACATTGAAACCTAATAATAAATATAATATAAAAATAAACACATGTACAAATAGCTATTTTCATAAACGGTTCAATTAGTTAATAAATTATTTTAACCTAACTGATTTTAATATCTAACTTCAAAACAGTGGGACTTACACATAACCTTTCAAAATCCATTGTATCCCTTTACTAACAAACAAGTTTGTAGGCTTTAGAGTTTCTAAGATTTCATGATAGTCAGTGAGTGAGTGACATTTAAATATACCTACATAGATTCGTATTTATACAGTTGTTATAGGAAGTTTAAAGTATGGGAGGGAGACGGACAATGGTTATTAGCACAGGGTAATACTACCGCTTAACGACCCTGTCGCATTTCGGGATTAGTTTAGAAGTAGCCAAATATACTTCTTCATCTTCTTTTGTTAAATGGCCTCAGATGTCATAACAACGTCGAGTTCATTCTGCCAATGTCGAGTAGTAAATTCTTGATGTTTTTGCATCAAATTGCAATTTGTTTTGTTTTACAATTTGACGCATTCTTGGAGTATTAGGCGGCAATTCACCCGGTCACGTCAAAATATGAGCGTTTTCACGGCGTGGAGTAACCACAAAAAAACCGCTTCCGTTGCCTCCGTAAAGAGTGAGTTTTAATGTTTCCACAATTACTCACATGCGCAGCATAAAATTACGCAAAATAACACCAATTTTACACAATAATAACCACTAAACTAATTAAGGAAAGGGATAAAAAACACCTCAACTGCCCCTGAGGGCCCAAAAGCGCGCCAAATACTCAGCCAGATATAACGAGAGAAGTGGGCACTGTCAATCTGAACGATACATGTTCGTCTCAAGCCGGTATTCAGTCATAGGCGTGTACTGACTGCTGAAATTTCTCTGTGGTAGCGTTCCTGTTTAGATCTTCGTTAGCGGAGACATATGATTATTTGTTAGGCTTAATTTACATATAGTACTTTCCGCCCACATTATAACTACCAAAAGTGGTCGACGGTAGACAGTTCAATCGCATTAGAACTACTGTTTTGTGGCTGGAAAATGGTACATAGACACATACGGATACGAGAACGGCGATAACGGCATAATGTTGTTCCGTCCACTGTTTAGACGATGACTAGACGATAGAACGACATTGATAATGTCACGGGGAAGCAGTGGATGCGTAAAGCTGAAAACCGAATGGAATGGCGTGATATGTAGGAGGCTTAAACCTAGTTGTGGGTCAGCAAGGGCTAAAGAAGATACTTTTGGTACTTGAGTACAGCCGAACCCATCTTATAAGTAACCGGGTATAATGAGAAGAATGAACACTGTCAACCTGTCAATTTCTTTATCACCAATTTCACTATTCACGCTTCATCCGTTCGTTTCAAATGTTCAAATAAAACAATTTGAACTCGTATTAAAACTATTTTGTCCAATTAACTTTAATTGGATGCAGCTATGCATTACATACCAAACCACACGGAACTTATTTCAAAGGTTTACTGTTAAAACAAAGCATTCAAAATTTTGCAAAATTGTTCATCAACGACTCCCTTTCCTCTACACAATTATGTTACGGCTTCATCTACGTCTTGACGCATTAATTAGTGAAATAATTAATGCGTAACGTAAATAATTAATGTGGCCAACTCTTTAATGTGGCTGCGCTACTAACACTTTAAACGCTAACTAAAGCAGAATCTTTAATGTAGCTATAGTTTTAAAGCCGTAATTTTTAACGTGACTGCACGTTAGAAATTAACATTAACGCTAACGCAGATGATATTTGTAAATCCAATCTGCCGTACTCGTACAGAAGTAGTACTTCTAAAGAGTAAAATATGTTAGTATTAAATTATGGAACAGCCTAAGTAGAGGTGGAAATCGATTGAACCCACGTCCTTACGTTTACGCACGGATACTCTGACCACAAAGCTACGCAGCCATTGGCGTTTCACACAACTGCTTCGAATTCCTTTATTCTATCTTTCCCTTAGCAGCCCTTCAGCCTTCTTTGGTCATTAAACTTATGGTAACCGGATAAAACTTAATTATAACCGGATAAATATTTAGGTTATAAAAAAAAAAACATTCAAATAATAATCTGGTCGCTCAAAGCCTGTAGCTTAGTAAAGGCATTAAAAAATCTCCGCCCTACGTGATCTTTATAAGCGTAGTATCGCCACCAAAGGTGAGATAATACCGAGATCTTCCCTCCGCCCAGTATCCGCATTGCCGAGACGTATAACGTTTACAGCTCGGCAATTATTTATTCATTAGGCATTCGCCGGTCCATACATCGTCACTTTGTTAAGCTAAGATACTCGTAATGTTCTTAGAAATAAATGAACTGAAATTAACGTCGCGATTTCAACGCTACGTTAAAAATACAAACATTAAAAAAAACCGGAAAAGTTGATATGACGTTGATATAATGATTTTAAAAAATTGTTTTTTTATCTTAAAATACATTCCTTTTTTTTATTTGGCATGTGACAACACTTCACCTGATGTTAAGCTAGAGCGCGATCCATAAGCGGAAACAACTGCAACTACAGATAAATTTCTACAGGCATTCGCCTCCGCTATACCGGCTTGGGGAGACGAATATCACCATATAGATTTACGTACTATCCCAGGACGACAGACTAGTCATCGGTCTGCCTACTACTTTTTAAAGTAACCAAAGTACATATACAGGGTAATTTTTTTAACTGGGACAGTATGGGGAAATCCGAAACCACAGGAGATACAGGAAACTGTCTCAGGAACCATTTGCTCTTTTTTTATGAAAACGAATTTGGCATAGTAATTTTTCTAGTCAAGCTTGAGTTGTTCATAAAAATGAGTCATTTTGGTGAAATTTTTTTTTGATGCGGTTTGACTCAGTTTCATATTAGGATCATTTCATTGTATCGGAAGAAAAAAATCGGAGCATCAGAAGTTAGTCAAATTTAATGAAATGTATTCCCATACAATTTGTAAGTAATCTGATGCTTACATTAATAATACTAACGCAAAAATGTTACGGGCACGTTTGAGAACTACTCTAGTGACAAAAAGTTGTGTGGTGAATCTTGTTAAATGATAAAGAATTGCGTTGTATGATATTTTATTAAGAATTAATGAGATACGACATAAACTCGAAACTCGTAACTCCACATGGAAAAATTCATCTGCGTCACATCGGTTGAACATCGTGGTCATTTATAAGGACCAGGGACCAATGTGCCCATCTAACGGCCGAGAAAGTGTTCATCTAAAAACCGTTTACTCGCTGTACCATTGTGAGGTGGTGCTTGCATCTTGTTGGTAGATGAAATTCTCATTTCTCACTCAAGCTTGACCAGAAAAATTACTATGTCAAATTCGTTTTCATAAAAAAAGAGCAAATGGTTCCTAAGACAGTTTCCCTATATCTCCTGTGGTGTCGGATTTCCCCATACTGTCCCTGTTAAAAAAATTACCCTGTATAATAACATAGTTACATTGGTACTGGACAGAATTTAGCGAGGTTCGAACACGGGTCTTTAAAATAAAGCGGGTTTATTTTAATACACACAAAAATTGGTCGTAAGAAGACCATCACCACGATGCCTCTTTAATATCCCAACAACAATAAATATGTATAAATAATAATATTACCTCGAAATCTACCTTGAGAGGTAGATCTTTATTCCCTTATACAGCATGTTCCACCTTAAATATTGAAGATAACAAAGGACAATGCCCATTCGCCTAAGAGAATTGTGCCTACAATTTCTTTCTCGAGTATATCGATTTTTTAGTCCATTTTGTAGAGAAATATATTAAATCAACATACCTTATCACTAAACAATTTTGATTTTTTTCACTCGGGTTATTGAGTAATTACACTTTTTCTAATATTTGAGGTTGTTATTAAATTAAATGGTTTAATAATTGATGATATCTGTTTTTTATGTGTATTTGCTTGGTGATATTACACATTATCTATTGATTGGTAAACGGTGGGTTGATCCAATATAATTGAAATAAATCAATGAAAAACTAAGTTATAATTTTAGAATATTGGTTTGCTGACAACCACAAATAGAGAATGTCCTTTTGTCTAAAAGATATTATAATATATTCATTTTATGTCTTACATGAATACACACAAATGTGAAATTAACGTTATTTTCACATAAAAGAAACGAATGAAAGAAAACCATATATATATTTTTTTTAATTTTTATATTATTTTTGGTGTATGTGTGAATTGTAGGCTTATGTGGGCACGGTTGTAAGTCGGATTGAAAATACTTTTTGTTGTCGGCGTCTATGCCCAACATATGTCCAGGATACAGAGTGAAAGAGACGATTTTTGGATGAGTGTGAGGGATGTATTGGGGAAGTGCAAGAATAATGAAAACATTATTCTGTTGGGGGATATGAATGGCTGGGTTGGTGTAAAACGGGTGGGATATGAGCAAGTACTCGGTATGCATGGTGATGCATACGTGAACATGGTGAACAAGAATGGAAGAGGTCTCCTGAAAATTTGCTCGGAATGGAAACTTGTGGTGACCAACACCCTGTTTTCACATAAGGACATCCACAAATTTACATGGCAGAGAGAGAATGATAGGAGTATGATTGATTTTATAATTGTTGATGAAGAGTTAAAACATTCTGTAGCAGACACGCGTGCCTACAGGGAGTCGAATGTGGGAACGGACCACCATTTGGTAATTTGCAGAATTAGTGATCTGTTCAAACGTTGGAGGCATAGGGCACCTGCGTCTGCTACAGAGTTTCACAGAATAAAAGTAGAGTGTTTAAATCTGGAAGAGAGATTTGAGATCGTTGACACCAAATCGTTAGAGACCGAACTAGGTATAGAAGAAATATGGGAATGTTTAAAGTTGGGCATGGTAGAAGAAGCTCAGAAGTGTCGCGTGTCAAGAAGAAGAAATAGTACACGGAAGGATGCAGAGTGGTAGGACGATGAAGTAAAAGAAGCCGAACGAAAGAAGAAGAAAGCGTGGCTTAACATGTTGGCTATGGGATCTAACGTGACAGGGGATCTCAGAGCCAATTATAATGTCATAAAGAAGAGAGTGAAAGAGCTGGTTGCTAGGAAAAAACAGTTCGCGAAAGAGAAGTTTGAATGCAGATTTTCTGCTCAATTTCAGAGCAATATAAAGCTGTTCTGGAAATTAGTAAAGGATGGTAAAGAAAGTGTAAGAGCGCGAAAGTCACAAGTGTCAGAGATGAGAGTAGCTGTGTGCTGTCTGCGAAAAAGGATGTCTTGAGGAGATGGAAGGAATATTTTCAAAAGCTTTTTGAAGATAAAGATGGAATGGTATCGTCCATGTGTGTGAGGTACACTCGTCTGATGGGTTGCAAGAAGAAGAATTTGAGATAATAAGCATGGAAGAGATAGTGAAAGCCATAAAGAAAATGAAATGTGGTAAGGCTGCGGGAATTGATAGGGTGACGAGTGAAATAATCAAGGCGGCCCGTGGGGTGATCGCAACCCTGCTGCATATACTCTTTAATATTGGCCTCGCCGTGGCTGTTCAACTTATTTATGAACAGCTGTCTGCGTAAGCTGAGTGAATGAATGTGGTCTTAGAATGAGAGAGTTAACTCTCAAGTGCCTCTTATACGCCGACGACCGAGTACTGCTTGCGCCTTCGGAGAATGAGTTGCAGGAGATGATTAACATTATGTTCCCTATCTGAAAGAGGTATGAAAGTGAATGTCCAAAAGACAAAAGTCATGGTCTTGGAGAGGGATGAAGGAGTGACGGAATGCAAGATTTTAATTGACGGTGAGAGAGTTGAACAAGTAAATGAGTTTGTATATCTAGGAATTCACGAGGGACGGACTGTGTGACAGGGATATAGAAAGACGAGTGGAGAGTGGAAATAGAATAAATGGGGTCTACGCTCGGTTGTGAGCAGTCAAATTGTACCAAGAAAGGCATGTCTAGCGATTCACAATGGGGTGTTAGTGCCCACTTTGATGTATGGTAGTGAGAACTGGGTGTGGCAGAGAAAGAATGAAAGTCGAATAAACGCGATAGAAATGCGATCGCTAAGAAGTACGAGTAAGTGTGGAATATCCTCGAGCGAGCGAATCCCAAACAGTGTGATAAGAAATCGCTGCGAGCTCAAGCACAGTATTGTGACCAGAGTGGAAAGGGGTATGCTAAGGTGGTTAGGTCATTTGAAAAGGATGGATGATAGGAGATTAACAAAAAAAAAATCTATTTTGCGAAAGTGGATGACAGTGTCGAAAGAGGGCGCCCTAGGAAGACCTTTCTCAGTCAGGTCGGTCAACTCCTGAGAAAGGGTCAGATGAGGAGCACCCTCAACCGACGTGCATGCATGAGGGGAGTAATGGATGTGGTCGAAGCGAAAGTGATATGTAGAGAGAGGAGTCGCTGGCGCTCCATACTTTCTGCCTACCGCAGTGGAAACAAGGCGTGAGCTAAGTATTATTTTTAAAAGAGAGTTATACTGCATTCAAATAATTTTAGAAAGTTGTTTATTTTTTTCTTTTTATTTTATTCCTGTACTAAGGTAGTGCTCGTATCACAGACACTAAGCGACCTAAATACATATAATGCAGACCCAGAAAGGTATTTTCCGATCAAATCAAAGACATCCTTATGAAAGCTGGGCTGCCTAGTGCCCATAATCGTCGGGCGTGCATGAAGAGAATTGTGGATGTGAGGGAAGCCAGGGAGTTGTGTCAGGATCGTGGTAAGTGGTGTTCCGTTGCCTCTGCTTATCCCTGTGGGAAAAGGCGTGACAATTGTATTGTAGTTACATTAGTCTTATTCACGCTTATTAATCTTTACTTCTAAACTTTCCATCCGTGTTGCATAGCCGTGGAACACTCTATGTACATAAACATTTAAAGATAGAATTTTTTAAACATAAAATAAAACGAAACATATAACTTTATTTATTATTATCTTTGAGCTTTTACAATAAGAGTGTAATTACTAAACGTAATTTGGTACCATTTGTAACTAATTATAACATTAATATCTGGTGAGAAATAGTCTGGTCTTCTAAGTTCAACAGAAGGCTCTATACCTAAAGGATGATCGACCTCAACCAATATATACGTAAGACTAGAACGTGGAAAACCCTGAAAACAATTTATTACACTTTATTTTACACTAATTTGTTCGGTACTGCTTCGCATGCAAAAAACACACCCGCGCCAAGCCGCAAGCACACTGGCCGGGGCGCACGCAAAATATCTTGCTCCTCGTTCCGACCACGGTCGGGAGGAAATCATATTGTCATATTGTGATATTGGGAAATCATAGTGTCATTTTTTGGGATCGCCGAATATTGTCACCATCTACATTTGTTCTGGCACTGGCCCAATCTCGTTCCGTTTCGGAGATAACGCCTTACGGAACCGAACGGAACTTTCGGGGCAGAATAGATTTTTTCAGAGGTCACAGTAAAGGAGGAATACAGTGCCGGATTAGCCACGTAGCAAGAGTAGCAAATGCTACGGGCCCCGCGAATTTGGGGACCCCGTGCTCCAACGCCTGTCTGCCCGTAATAAAAAAATATTAATTTAGATAGGAGCGTAAAATATCTTGCATGCCTTAAACGCGAAGCTTAGGGTATGCTTCACTTCCACTTATTTAATACCCTAAACTTGAGAACCTAAAGCAAACCCCTTGACAGAATTTGCCACAGGCCCCGCGCTGGCTTAATCCGGCACTGCCTCTATACGTATCAAAACAGTTAGTCAGTGGTAACTGTTGTTAGGAGCTGCTTCTAAGCACCACTACACAAAGTCATATGGGTCAAGTACTTACGAAAAGAGAAACGCGACAAGGCCACTTCACGGCTGTTACATTCGAAAGTGGTGGTACTACCCCAGCACGGCAGACTGGGCTAATAACCATCATCAGTTTGTCTACCACTTTATTAACAGTGTCTATAGGAATTAAGCGACCAAAGTACAAATAACTAAGTTACATTGGTACCGGTCAGAATTAGCGAGGTTCGAACACGGGTCTCATCGATCGTGAGTCCGCGTGTCTTACTGCTAAATCACGGCCGCTCTACTAACTAGATAATACGAGTAAAAAATAATTTTACATTTGTTTAAAAAATAATAATACTTATTTACCCGAATAGGAATATTAGTTTCAAAATCATAAGTACCGATTTCATCTGCAACAAACATAACTATTTCGCCTATGTCTATTCCTGAAATTTTAGAGAAAGTATTAAAAACTAGCTGTTACCCGCAACTTCGTACGCGTATAATTATTATTATTCGTTTAACTTGAGAAATAATCGGTTTCATCCTCTATTTCAGACCCTTGAGGGATGATTTACAAAACGCTGAAACATGTTATTCTAAAGTAAAAAAGCTCTTCAGAGCATTCACCGTGGATATAGGATATAGAAGACACACGAAGATGCCATATCCCCGCGAAGTTGCAGGGGCTCTAGGCTTTTTGTGACCTCTGAGAGGCTTTTTTATTGTAGCTTGGCATGTGACAACACTCCGCCTAAAGTAAAGCTAGAATGCGGTCCATAAATGGAAACAATTGGTACTACAGAGAAATCTCTATGGGCAGCAGTCGTCTCCCGACCGGCATATTTGAGGAGACGAGCATGTACCATCTAGATTGACAGTGCACACTCCTCTCGTTGCACCTGGCTACTTTCAAACTATTCCCGAAACACGACAAGGTCACTTCACGGGTGTTACATTCGAAAATTCTGCACTAAATCCATCTTTTTCGTCCTGAATCCTGCGAAGATTCATGTACATAAAAATTCCTACCAAATTCTGTCCGAAAAAGTTTTCCTTCAACAATTACAAAAGTAATTGCTAATAACAAAACGTTTTTTGCATTCATTTTGTGTGATAAATGCAAAAATATAACAGACTAATAGCTAACTAGCATAGAAAATTCTGTTTTATACTTGGTATTTTTATGAATTTTTAATTTCTATTTCCATGCAAGTAATTTAAGAATTAGCTGCGGTTTTATCATTCGTTTTTTACGTAAAAATAACGTTTATTTCACTTTTGTTCGTAGTCACGTAAGATATATCGGCAGTAGACGCGTTACATCACTAATGCAAGCGCGCCCGCACACAACATGATCGCAAAATTGTTATTAGCAATTACTTTTGTTATTGTTGAAGGAGCTGTTTATCGAACAGAAATAGGTAGGTACTTTTACGTACATTTATTTCTAAACGATGCACGAATTTGATCTAATCAGGGCCCTAGATGCATTGCAGAGCTGAGCTGACCGAGTAATAGACGACACAGAATTAACAAAGAGCCTAAAACCCTGCAACTTCACAGAGATCCTCGTGTCTCGTCTATCGCCTATACCACGGTGTTTCAGCGTTTTTGCAAAATCATCCCTCAAGGGCCTGAAATAGAGAATGAAAGTTTGTATGGGGCACCAATTATTTCCTCAAGTTAAACGAATAATAATAATTATACGAGTACGAAGTTGCGGGTAACAGCTAGTTTTTAATACTTTCTGTAAAATTTCAGGGAAAGACAAAGGCAATATCGTTATGTTAATTACGGGTAACATCAAACCTTTTTCTTTTAAAACTACTGTTCCTATTCGGGTAAATATTTTTTTTAAATATGAGGTTTTTCATTATATCGTGGTAGTGTCATATGGGGGGCACTGTTGGAGTTACTGGTCTCCCATCGGGCGCGTCCTTAGGATGGTGGATAGAGGGTCCCGGGATACCTTCCTGAGGTACCCCGGCTCGAACCAAAACCAGCAAGACTTTCTCTCCTCTGGTCACACTCTGCTTTCAGAGAAGACCTGAGTGTGAGACCACCCTCCATCGCGTGGGCAAAGGCGACAGCGGAGTAGCAACCGTTATCTCCTTCACCCCGAGCCAAGAGCGGTAGTCCCGGGGTTGGACTGCCGCTCATTTACTTGGCTGGAATGGAGTTTCTTCCCTATGAGGTGGGGCTTAACGGCCAAGCGTCGGTGGGGTCGCAGATGAATGCGAAAGCGTGCCCGTGCCTCACTATATGATGTAGCAAGAGACACCGTGGGAGTTTTAGTCGTGTATACCAGTGCCGGATTTAAGCATAGGCAACGTAGGCAGTTGCCTATGGGCCGCCACCACACCACAAAAAAAAAATTAAATCGATAAAGGCTCAGTAGAAACAAAAAAATACTGAGTTTTGTTTTAAATTTTGTGTTAGCCAACTTATTTAGTTGCGCTCTTCTTTACCTTGACCTTAATAGAAACTTTCAACAGTTAACCACAAACGATTTGAGGGCCTCCACAACATGCTCTACCTATGGGCCGCCGAAGTCTTAATCCGGCGCTGGTGTATACCCGGTATTAGGAAGTACCGGGTAGTCCGACATCACCCCGTCGTCTTCACCGAGATGACTATGATCTATAAAATATTTCCCCCGCGTAAAAATAAAGGTTTTTCATAATATTACTTTACTCTTTAGCCGAGAGCTATGTTAAATTAAAGTGTCGTCGTGAAGTTTATTCACAATATTATTCTATAATATCAACCGAAAATTTAACAAAACTTCAATATTTCGTTTATCATTATCGGATCCGATCAAACGTAAAATACAGTTTAAAGATCGCGTTAGACCACCGAGCCTCGAGCTGTGTGTGCGCTGGGACCCGTACGGCTTTTTTGCCATCTCCCAAAGGCTAGTAGTCCACAAACCGTCTCTTATATTTTTGTTTAATTACAATAAAGTATACCTAATAAATTATTTTCAGGTTCACGATGATGTTTTAATTACGTATATATCGACTGAGGTGCAAAATCCTTTAAATGCAAAGCCTGTTGTTGAATTCGATCAAGCAAACAGTGATATTGTAATCAATTACAAATGGTATCAAAATACGATTAGTAATTATACAATTGTTGTAAAAGGCATAACTGCATCCAAATAAAGTTTCATTCAATT
Organism: Tinea pellionella; assembly: GCA_948150575.1. NCBI lineage: Eukaryota > Metazoa > Arthropoda > Insecta > Lepidoptera > Tineidae > Tinea > Tinea pellionella. The sequence goes on from OX411258.1 coordinate 7,286,590, forward strand.
ATTATTATTTTAATTTAATTACCCAAATGCCTTTTTTTTATTGTAGCATGTGACAACACTCCGCATGATCTAAAGCTAGAGTGCGGTCCATGAATGGAAACAACTGCTACTACAGAGAAACCTGTGCGGGCAGCAGTCGCCTCGTCGGCTTGAGGAGACGAACATGTACCATCCAGATTGACAGTGCACACTCTTGTCGTTATACCGGGCTACTTTCAAACTATTCCCGAAACGCGACAAGCTCACTTCACAGGTGTTACATTCGAAAGTGGTAGGTACCTCAGGACGGCAGACTGGGCCAATAACCATCATCAGTCTGCCTACTACTCTTTAATAGTGCCTATAGGTACTGAACGACCAAAGTACATATTATAACAAAATTACATTGGTACCGGACAGAATTAGCGAGGTTCGAACACGGGTCTCATTGGGCGGGAGTTCACGCGTATTACCGCTATACTACGATCGCTCTTAAAACTTTTTCTGTATTATCTATTTACTTAATTCTTCCCATTCTCTTTTCTTTATAATACCACTCCACTTTAAAGTGTTATTTATGAACAACGACACTGCGCTCTTAGAGGACGAGATCTGGTTAGCATTTGTAATGCCGGCTTGGTGTTATATTTGTTCATACTGTGCTGTAGGATACCGGGTCAAAGGAAGATGTGTCTGAAGGGAATTCCATAATTTAGTGAAACGACAAAAAAGGTTCTCTTCATTGCCTTCGCGAAAAAAATTGCCTCAACGATAAAGGTAATATTTTAATTAGTAGATATGATAATAATAGCAATGATAATAAATTACGCAAAGGCGAAAGCCCGCTGCCCGTTGCCTAAGGGGAAAAGGTCCTCAAGTGCGTCGATGATTCTTCTTTCATTTTATAGTAAAATAAATCTACATTCATTATCACCGATCAGATTTAATTTTTTGATCTCGATTATTAAGTTTATTGGACTTCTTCTGATGCAATATTTGAAGTTATTATTGTATTAAATGCTTTGAAAATTGAAAAAAAAAATGCTATATGGAATCTTATCTCAAACTCTTTTACTTAAAATAGGATGCACTCAGTATCGTTTTTGTCTTCTTCTGTGCCGTTTCCATAAGCGATTTTGATAGCGGCCGTAGTCTAGCGGTAAGACACGTGAACTCACGATCGATGAGACCCGTGTTCGAACCTCGCTAATTCTGACCGGTACCAATGTAACTTTGTTATATGTACTTTGGTTGCTCAGTGCCTATAGGCACTATTACAGAGTGGTAGGCAGACTGATGATCTGGTCTGCCGTCCTGGGGTAGTACCACCACTTTCGAATGTAACATCCGTGAAGTGACTTTGTCGCGTTTCGGGAATAGTTTCAAAGTAGCCAGGTATAACGAGAAGAGTGTGCACTGTCAATCTAGATGATACATGCTCGTCTCCTCAAGCCGGCATAGTGGAGGCGACTGCTGCCCGCACAGATTTCTCTGTAGTAGCAGTTGTTTCCATTCATGAGCCGCACTCTAGCTTTACATCAGGCGGAGTGTTGTCACATGCCGAGCTACAATAAAAAAAAAGCAAATTGCCTCCTTACGTCCATTCTCAAGAAATGTCGACGCCGCGCCGCTTGCCAAGCGTATATTATGCGGTCATGTGAATGGTCCATCCGCGCGGAAACGCAGGTGCCGTGCGGTCATGTGAACTTAGGCTTATCCTTTAAATTCATTGTTTATTTTTTTGAATATTCATGCAGCCATTTGTTACTATTATTACGACGAAGACTGAACAAAAAAAACTGAATATCGCAAAGAATAAAAAAAATACACAATAAAGGAAAATGCCCATTTCTAGGCCCACTTGATACCTAATAGTTTGGTAACAAAACAATATTCTAAAATAATATCTTATTTTTTTTATTAATTCATTATAATTATATTAACACATCATTTACCCATCAATAGACGATGTTTAATTAAATAAAAAAACAGATATCTTCAATATTAAAGCATTTAAAATAATAGGCGTGACAATTGTATTGTATTGTATTAAAATAATAACAAAATCAAATATTGCATCAGAAAAGATCTAATTACTCAATAACCCGGGTGAAAAATTTAAAACTGATTGGTAATAAGGAAGTAGATTTATTTTTCCACAAAATTAACTAAAAATCATCGACAAACTCGAGAAAAAAATTGTGGGCCCATTTCTCTTAGGCGAATGGACATTTTCTTTTTTTATTATTACGTTCGCCACTTCCAGCCACTTCCTGCGGTGTCAGCTGAAAATCAGCGCTCTGACATCTGCCAGAGCATATGCTGAGCTGATTTCCCTTTTGTCACCTCACCCTGTATAAATCTAAAAACATCTGTATTGTGACAAATAAAAGATATTCTATTCGTCTGAGAAAACCAACCCTTTTTATCACACTCATGTTGATTAGTGCATTCAAGCAAACTGAAAAAGCATTTCAGAGACAATTGCACTTATTTATGCGTAATCACACATTCACGGCTTTTTTAAAGTTACTTTTACATTCGAATTAGAACCTTACGGCTCTCAGAATGCAGATACTTTGAGTTTGAATAGGAATTGAACACGTTTTGAATACTAAAACAAATACGGTGTAAACAAAACGTTTGTTAGACGGAAAAATTTATTCCATTAGCTCAATACCATCTATATATATTGTTGTGGACCAGTTCTAAACCAGCTCAATTGATACAATGTACCTAATATTCTTAAAGTACATAATAAAGTTTATCCTAAACAACCTAAAAGGTATTTGCAAATTATATTTCGAGATTTTCAATATAAAAAACTTGGTACCAAAATATAGGTTAAAAATACTTTTTTATTGTTGTTTTAAATTGGGTTGACCGTAATTGCCGTGAATAACTAAGGGCCTGTTGCACCAAAAGCCCGTTATAGTTATTATACATTGACTGTTACATTTTACGGCGACTTTAACGGTTACTTTTACATTTACCCCACACGCGTTGCACAATCGTGTAAATTCATATCGTTATCAATAAAAGGGTGCCTGATGTGATGAGGAGTACATTCCCGAAAAAATTATAAAAAAACATATTTGGCTTTAGCTCATACACTTGACGTTAGTGACAGTAGTTTAATTAATTAATTTGCTGGTTACGGTTAACGTTAAAATAATTGTCAAAAGTGATAGGTTTTTTTGAAGCAACCCTATTTTAATTTTGACTATTACTTTAACGTAAGGGTAATGGTTAAATTATGTGGTGCAACTGAACCTTAGTCTTGATTTCCCGTTTTTAATATAATAATTAGTCATATTAATTATACTTGTAAGTCAATATAATCGCTATATTCTAGGTAAATGAGATGATAATCGAATTAAAATGTTTGCTTGCACGCCCAATAAATCAATTAAATGTAATTTCATCGATAATGCAATTTTAACGAACATAAATCGTCAGTATTCACGCTAAGGTGGTTTTTTAATAAGTTTCAAAATGAATTAACTCTTAATTTTATTATTGTAAACAGAGGCGGCTCTAGCCCTTGTGGCGCCCGTGTGCAACCAGTACCATGTCGCCTTCTAGTAGGAGCAGGGTGAAAATGGAATACTTACAGTTGTATTTTCAAACGGAAATTCGGGTGCAAATAGTGCAATTTTAAATGATGTCGGGAAATGAGTAGTGTCTTTGGAGGTGTCGCATTAGATTAGAGGGTGCTCGGCGCCCCCTTAGACCCGGCGCCCGTGTGCGCCGCACACCCTGCACTATAGGTAAAACCGCCTCTGATTGTAAACTTGACTATACCTGCACGAAATAGCGCCCGGGGCTAACTTCCGGGACGCCATAAAGTTACATTTGCACTGCGCGAACTTTAGAACGAGTAAAGTACATAATTACTAGTGATGCCACGAATATTCGGCAACTATTCGGTATTCGGCTATTCGGCCACATTTTTTCACTATTCGCATTGCAAACTATTCGGCCGAATACCGAATAGCAAATCATAAAAAAATAACTCTAAATATTACTCACAAAGATGTTTATTTAACCAGAAAATTAAACATATTAATATTTAAAATCTACCAGTGGTAAGTTGTGATGGATAAAAACAAATTTTTCAGCATTTGTCGATAACAGACGATTGCGTCATAAATTATACCTGCTTCCGAAAACAGCCGCTCACTATATATACTACCGGGAGATGATAAATAAATCTTAGCTAATTGTGAAAGGGTTGGATATTGTTTTGCGTTTGCTGACCACCACTTGTAAGGGTCTGCTGTCCGATCTAGAAAACTGCCCGCGCCTACGTACTACTTCAGCGATGCAAGTTTAAACACGTAAATGACGAGTTCTGACTTGCCACCCGCGGAAAGTACTAAGCGCTGCCGAATATTCGGTATTCGGCCAAATAACTATTCGTGGCATCTCTAATAATTACTAAATTAGAAGTTCGCGCTTTGCCGTCTTGAGAAGCGGAGTGTGCATCATCCAGTTGCTGTTATAAAGTAATTAAAAATTGCCAAAACAACTCCATTTGTGGGAAAAACAGTGAATTTTAAAATAAACAAAGAGATTAAACTGTTCATAAAATAAGCTGTCATATTTCTGTTAGATCACGCAGCGATTTCGTTTATAGCCCTCGAGCCTTTACGTCAATAAAATTACAAACTATAGATAATAAAATGCATTTGAAATACTATGTGCTTACATTAGTGTAATTTTATCTAATTTTTTTTTTTGGCTCGACATGTGACCTCGACTGGTCTGATGTTAAACTCAGTGGAGGTCCATGAGCATTGACGACTAGAGAACCGCTCGCACGGTGGCTCCAGTCGCCACTACTATGCCGGCCTGAGAAGGTGCTTTTTCACGCTCCGCTTGAAGGATCCAAGGTGTTTGATCCAAATTTTAACTAAAGTAGTGTTAAATACAAAAAATCCCTATCCGCGTGAAAGTTATTGCTACTGAATTAATACATAAACTAAAACTTGTCAAAAAAATTTGTCAAAATAAAAAAAAAACGCTAATTAACTCATCTGCAAAGTCGGCCGTGCTAGCACTTATTAATTATGGTGGAAAAAAAAACTAATAATATAACGCCAACCTAAGAGTTGGAAGGATTGCCAATGAAAAATAGTATAGAGGAATTGATGTAAAGCTAGAGTGTGGTCATTGAATGGATGCAACTGCTACTACAGAGAAATCTCTACAGGCAGCAGTCGCCTCCACTATGCCGGCTTGAGGAGACGAGCATGTACCATCCGGATTGACAGTGCACACTCCTCTCGTTATACCTGGCGACTTTTAAACTATTCCCGAAACGCGACAAGGTCACTTCACGGGTGTTATATTCGAAAGTGGTGGTACTACCCCAGGACGGCAGACTAGACTAATAACCATCCAATCCATACCAACCAATAACCATATAAAGGTTTTTATAAGCAAGACCGCAACTGCCTAACGTAACAATCATAGTTTACAACGTGATATAAATCAGACTTGAATAACCGAGCTTAACTCTACAAAATCCCTAAAATATTATAAAGCCAATGAACCAACAGCCATTTGCTTTAGTTTTAAATATTTTATTAGTTATTAGCTGTTACTGGAAACTTTGTATGCGAATAATTAATATTACATAAGTAAAAACTTTCGTTCCCTAATTTCCCACTCCGTGAAGCATGAATTTGTTTAATTCGGACTCGACATATTATGTCAACACTCTGCCTAATGTTAAAATAGAATGCGGTCTAACCGCTATCACCGAGAAATTTCACAGTAGCCTCCCCCATGCCGCCGAAAAGGCGAATGTTCACCATCCAGGTACACAACACACACTCCTCTCGTTATACCTGGCTACTTCCAAACTGATCCCTTTACGCGACAAGATCACTAACATTAACATTTTATATACGTATTTAGATTACTTGAAACTTGGCATACCTACTCTATAACATAAATAACGTATTTTATTATTTCTCGAAATTCGGGATGAATTTGGGAAAGGGGGTGAAATGTTTTATATGGGTTTATTTTTTGTTAAATTTCTACGTACAAACACTAATCGTAATTACAATTAAAATTACGATTAGTGTAGTTTTTGGTTCGCTACGTTTGGTTCGTTTGGGTGTTTTATTCGAAAGTGGTGGTACTACTCCAGGACGGCAGACTGGACAAATAACCACCATCAGTCTGCCTACCACTCTTTTGTTTAATTGATTAATATTGCATATTGCTAAACGAAAATGATTTACGTTTCTATTTGCTATTATAACCTACAGGTATAACAGACAATGGCGTAACTATGGATGCTCTGCCTCCGGAGCCAATATTTAAATATATTCCACCCTTATCTCATCTTATATTAGAGCGGTCGTGGTCTAGCGGTGGAGGATGGACTCCACGATCAATAAGACCCGTGTTCAAACCTCGTTAAATTCTGACCGGTACCAATGTAACTATGTTATACGTACTTTGGCCGCTTAGAGCCTATAATACAAGCTTTAGCTTAGCATAGGCATTTAAAATAAATTAATAATGAATAATGGATATTACGCTGATGTTTTATTCGCCTTTTTTGTGGGACCGGGGTCCTCAACTGCCTAGCTACGCCACTGATAACAGATTCCAATAAACTTGCTTAACGTATAAAGTTCTGTGCTTTATGTTATTTCCTACGTATTCTAGACCTTTAGAGCTTATATAATGTACGAAGAAAACAAATATGTTTATCGCATGACCTTTTAATTTATTGCCCTATTTATTGTTATAATCTAATAGAGTTAGGTAACAATAAATAATTATTATATACACGTAATTCAAACAAATACAGGGTATGGGTATCAGAACAAGGACAACATAAACATAGTATTCAGACCCAAAACTGTTTCGAACTGAGGCCAATTCTCGATTGTAGATTTAATACGTATAGTTCTATTTTATTCCTTTTTTTTATTGTAGCTCTGCATGTGACAACACACCGCCAATGTAAAGCTTGAGTGCGGCCCATGAATGGAAACAACTGCTACTACAGAGAAACCTGTGTGAGCAGCAGTCGCCTCCACTACGCCGGCTTGAGGAAACATGTACCATCTAGATTGACAGTGCACACTCCTCTCGTTATTACCTGGCTACTTTTAGACTATTCCCGAAACGCGACAAGGTCACTTCACGGGTGTTAGATTCGAATTGTATTTTGTTATTGTATTATCGTAATTTATGAAATAATTTTAAATAACTTTAAAATAAAGAATAAATAAACTTAAGTAGATATAATGTATTATGTTTAAAACACTGAAATGTAAATGGTTAAATATTGTTTATTTATATAAATATGAAATATTAACAAAATATGTATTGAAAAATTGATTAAAATTATTTAATAAATTACAAGGCAATAACATACATATTTACAAACTCTTGAGAATGCTTATTTTCTATCGGCTATCAAAATTATTAGAAAAGAAAATAGATAGAAAAAATAGTGTTTTCCTAGTCCTTTCACCTCGAATCCTTCAAGCGGAGTGTGAAAAAGCACCTTCTCAGGCCGGCATAGTAGTGGCGACTGGAGCCACCGTATTAGCGCTTCTCCAGTCGTCAGTGCTCAGTGCCGCTACGCTTACCATCAGACCAGTCGAGGTCACATGTCGTGTCAAAATAATAAAAAAAAGATTCATTTACCACCCATGCCCCTAAAACAAGTCCATCACAAAGGCCGTTAATGTGATTAATTGATTCTAATACAAATACGAGTACATGTACAATACCCTAAATTAAGATGCCCTGAGCTCTGGGTATCTGGGATTAAGGAAAAAAATGTGGTGAAATACCCCAATAATATGTCAGACAATTTGGAAGGACTGGAAATATAGAATAGAGAAATTCCAACGCGTTCATGTAAGCTCGGTGTATCGATGATGTGTGCGAAAGAGACGGGTTCAATTCCCATTCTTTTTTATTCTATATATGTATATAAATAGAATCTCTAGATATATTTATTTGTACGAAAAAGCGTTGAAGTCTGATATTGTTGCCGCCGGCGTACTTTTGGAATCAGTTTCTTTCAGTAACTATAACACTTACGAGTCTAAAAAAAATATGTATATTAGATGTAATAATAAGTAATAAATAATGTAATAAAAATTTTGCCTGGTATTTTTCTTTTACCTAATTATGTCTTATAAATATAAGAAAAAAAATCGTGAAATTAATTTCCTTAATTAATTTCTGATGCAGCTTTTCTCGGAAAAAATATTTTTATAAAATCTTAATCTAGAGTATGGTTTTTTTTTCTGGTTTTTTTAATAATATATATTAATTGTAATGTGTAAATAATAGTTTTTTGCGCTGTCAAGGTCGAAGCAATCGTATGCTTAGGTTAGGTAAGGCGATCGCCAGCTCTGGAGCTCTGAATACTCGTAGTATATATGTACAAAAACAAGAGAATGTTAGAAGTTAGAAGACGTGACTTTAATCTACGATTATGTGACTCATTATTCAAATACTTACACGTATACCACAGGGTGGTTCTTTTTTATAAACAGGAACTTGAACCAAATTATTTAGGAGTAAAGTTTGCTTTATAAACAACTGTAATTACAAGTTTGTAATAGAAAAGAAATACGAGTAGAATAGCGGCCGTAGTCTAGCGGTAGAAGGTTCAAATCTCGCTGAATTTTGACCAATCTAACTTTCTTATATCAAATTCATCAATGTCTATAATACAAACAGTAGTTTAATATGGGCACTTAATATATATATATTTTACTGCTACACTCCACCTAATGTCAAGCTACTAGAGTACGGTCCATGAGCAATGATGCTGAGAAATGTCTATAGGCGTTTATTTACTGTCTCTTTTATTGCAGCTCGACATATGACAACACGCCGCCTGATATTAGCTAGAGTGCGATCCATGAACGAAAACATCTGCTACTAGAGAGATAAATTACTGCAGACAACAGTTGCCTTCGCTATGCTGGCTTAGATAAACGAATGTGCACACTCCTGTGCACTTCTGATTACTTCCAAACTGATCCTGAAAACGACAGTCACTTCGCGGATGTTACGTTTGAAAGTGGTGGTACTATCCCAGAACAACAGACTTTAAGAGTGGCAGACTGATGATGGTTTTTTGTCCAGACTGAATTCTGGGGTAGTGAATGTAACATTCGTGAAGTGACCTTGTCGCGTTTCGGGAATACTTTGAAAGTAGACAGGTATAATAAAAGACAGGTACACTGTCAATCTAGCATGTACCACATTCTCATCTTCTCAAGCCGGCATAAGTTTATCTGTAGTAGCAGTTGTTTTCATTCATGAACCGCACTCTAGCTTTACATCAGGCGGAGTGTTGTCACATGCCGAGCTACAATAAAAAAAAGACAACTATTATCTACTATAAGCACTAAGCGACCAAAGTACATATAACATTGGTACGAGGTTTGAAGGCAGGTCTCATCGATCGTGAGTTCATAGGCCCTACCGCTAAACCACGGCTTCTCTGCATTGCAACAAAATAGTTTTAAATTACCTCATGTTTCAGTTTTTTTTTTTAAATCTGTATCACATTACACCGTATGAAAGAGCGAAAACTTGTACACAAATACTGGTAAAAATCTATGCATTAAAATTATATTTTAAGTAAATAATAAGAAATATATAATTACCTTTCACATTTCTTTCAAACGCCATTATCACAAACAGTTTTTAAAACTAACAATTCACAAAAACGATTTGTTATTGTACTTTATTGAGATGTGCGCAAAACACGCGTGACCCAGTCGAGATCTGCGACCCGAATGAACGCTGAAATTCTGGAATGGGGAGGCGAGCTTTCTACGGGGAGTGAAGATCCGTTTTTCATTTTACAAATTGGCCTATTGAATTTGGGTTATATAAAAATAAACTTAACTGCTTTATTAATTATAATTTATAACATTTTTATATTGTTACATAAACCTTGGAAGCATAAAGGTGTAAGTCAGATTATAGTGAAAATTATGAAAACTATATATTTATTTAATTTTGTTTTTATTGTAGCACGACATATGACAACACTCCGCCTGATGTAAAGCTAGAGTGCGGTCCATGAACGGAAACAACTGCTACTACAGAGAAATCTCTACGGGCAGCAGTCGCCTCCGCTATGCCGGACAGTGCACACTCCTTTCGCAATACCTGACTACTTTCAAACTGCTCCCGAAACGCGACAAGGTCACTTCACGGATGTTACATTCGAGAGTGGTGGTACGACCCCAGGACGGCAGACTGGACTAATAACATCATCAGTCTAATAGTGCCTATAGGCACTGGGCGACCAAAGTACATATAACTAAGTTACATTGGTACCGGTCAGAATTAGCGTGGTTCGAACACGGGTCTCAATGATCGTGAGTTAACGCGTCTTGCCGCTAGACCACGGCCGCCCACTGTAGGTTTTTTTAAATGGCGATTTATAAAATGGACCGGTCATATAGTTGAGTACCGTGCACGACTAGAAAGCCACTCGTTTAAGATAAAATTATAGATATAGGTTACATGTTACAGTAAATTTTTATCACTCTTGATATGCAAACAGATTATGGGTTTCAGCACAGTCTACCCATGCCGTCCTGGAGTAACACTATTTTTAAGTTAACAATATAACCTGTGAAGTGAGTCACGTCGGGATCTACTAGGAAATAGCTGGTAACAAGAGGAGTATGGTGTGTCAACCTCAACGGTACACGTTCCACCTGGAAGCGACATTTATATCCGCTGAAGGAAAACGTTTTATGTTTAATAGTATTAGGCGTTACTTTGCGGAAATCCATAACGTCGGAGCGAAGTCGAAGCGACCACACGTCTCGTGAGGATGCCACGTGGAGTGGCGAAACGCGTCTAGAGGTTTTTGCATGTTGGTGAAGGATCTAACATTGATTAGGGGAAATTAGATGCAAAGTAGTGTTTTAAAATTATTTGAAAACGTAAACTTCAAACGAAGTGTGGTTGAACTTAAAAAAAACAAATGTTCGCGATGTTTATCTATGAATATTAAATTTCATTCTAAAAATTAAAACTTGACGTTTATAATAATAAACGTATATGAAAAGAGGAATCCGATACAAGTTTTTAATTACTTTGAACATTATAATTAAACTTATATGAGGGTATATAAAATGATATTGTACAAATATTAGTTAATCAATATAAATAATGGAATGTAATGCAGTCATAAATATTTATAACACTATTTAGTACATAAACTAGATTAAATTATATTCTAATAAAGTTCATTTACCTTTTTTTAATAATGCTAAGTATTACTTTGAGGATAAACAGAACAAAAATGTGAACTAAGAATTTCATTTTTAATTTTTATTGTAGCTCTGCATATCGCCTTATATTACGCTAGAGTTAAATTACAGATACAGATTTTCTACAGCCAACAGTCGCTTCCGCTATGCCGGTTTGAGGAGAGAAATGTGCATCATCCAGATTGACAGTGCACACGCCTCTCGTTACAGTGGTTCCTTAGGACGGTTTCCTTTTCTGCCTACTGCTCTTAACAGAAAAACATAATGAAACATTGGAGTTTTGGTCGGTATGCCAGCATTTGACTGGAGAGCCCGACACCAGGCACCTTCCCCGAGAGCCAGGGCATCTGTAATTGAAATTTCCCCATGTAAAACAAAACATAACTTGCTCAATGAACTATATTCTTGGTGTACCCTTTTCAATGACGCTTACATTCGTCTCACATTCATGTAAAATGTAGTAGCCCCAATCATTAATATTGACAAGTTTGAATGAATATATTTGTATCCAATATTCTACATTTGCAATGGTAATTGGGCAACAATTTGCAAATGGCTGCATTCACTGAAGGCTGCACGTGCGCTCATGATTTATATGGATGCATAAATCTTTTATGATTTGTATTGTAACTAGTTTTCTATGAATTATCAAATAGTTTTTTTTTTATTTAAACATTGACATTTATCCTGATTTTGATTATAACAGTGTTAGGCGCGCTTTTGCCCGGGAAGGTTGCGGTGTTTTTTATCCCTTTCCTTAATTAGTTTAGTGGTTTTTATCGTGTAATATTGGTGTTATTTTGCGTAATTTTACGCTGCACTTGTGGTTATCCCACGCCGCGAAAACGCTCATATTGTGACGTGACCGGGTGAAATGCCGCCAAATACTCCAAGAAAGTAAAACACCATTGCAATTTGATGCAAAAACATCAAGAATTTACTACTCGACATTGGCAGAATTGTCGTTGTTATGACATTTGAGGCCATTTAACAAAAGAAGAAGAAGAAATAATTATGACAGCGTAAAATACAGAATTTAAGTAATGTAATGGACAATGCCCATTTTTAGACCCATTTGATATCTAATAGTTTCTTAAAAAAATATATTCTACAATAATTTTTTCATTAATTTATTTCAATTATATCAACACATCGTTTACCAATCAATAGACAATGTTTTATATTAAAAAAGATAAACAACATTTATTAAAGCATTTAATAATAACAACCTCAAAAATATTTCATCAAAAAAAATCTTATTACTTTGGTAAAACTGATTGGTGGTAGGGAATGTAAATTAATTTTCTACAAAACTAACTAAAAATCATTAATAAACTCGAAAAAAAATCCTTCTTGAAAAAATACTAATAATCAAAGTTACAAAAAATAACTAAAATATTAATGTAAAGTATTAAAAATATGTACTTTTTAGAAATTATTTTAAAAATATGTTCTTCAAAAAATTACTAGAACAAAATAAGAAAAAACAGAAAGTATTCAAATAATACAAGTAGGTATTATTACGTAATTATTAAGTTATAACTCGTATCAATTTATATTTAAATACAGAGATAAATAAATAATACGAATAAATAAATAGGTCTAGGATTACAATATTTACAATAGAAGAAGCGAATAAACAAATATATATAAATAAACTATCGTCAGAATGACATTTCCACCGAGACATCAGTACCGATATAGCCACCAAGAAGTGCGCGCACGCATTTAACATCAAAATGTTAATTCGTTCCGGAATATTTTTAACAATATTATGTGTATCAAATACCATTTTAGCTCAAGCGAATAAACCTTTAGTGAGGACGACGCATGGATTAATCCAAGGATCATGGAAAGTTTCACCAAATGGGAAAAAATATGCTTCCTTCACCGGTATGCCCTACGCAAGACCACCTGTCGGAAAATATAGATTTCGTGTACGTATTTTTTCGTAAACAAAATCGGTTGTCTTACTCGTTTCCGAAATGTATGTTGCTAACTGTAGTTTTTGAAACCGTTTTACATAGTATAAAAATTAACAAAATAAAAAAAAACTATTTAGTGGGTTATTTATTTGACTAGTTTTTAATGTCAACGCTAAGTTAATAAATAAATAAACGCTTTGTTAACTAGTTTGCCTGTACGATGAAATGACTGTAAAGTTTGTGTGAGCAACCGAAGTCCATATAACATTGCTACCGGTCAGAGTTTGGCGAGATTCGAACACGGATCTGTTCGATCGTGAGTTCACGCCTTCTACCGCTAGACCACGATCGCTATGAGTTACCGGTGTGGGTAGTTTTAAGTTATCAAATTGCATTATTTATATAATTTTACAAACCAAATTAAATTTACCATATAGCTAATGCAAACGCTTGTCGTGTCCTCAATATAGCATTTTTCTTTTGACAAAGAATTTTCTATCAAGATAATAATTGAATCGCTGAGGGTTTTATTAAAGTACCTTACATTATTTATTAAGTTTATTTGTAAGAAATTATCATATATTATAATAATTTAGGAACAGCCGTGTGGTCTAGCGGGAAGGCGCGTGAACTCACGATCGGTGAGACCCGTGTTCGAACCTCGCTAATTCAGACCGATACCAACGTACTTTGGTCGCTCAATGCCTATAGGCACTATTAAAGAGTGTGCACTGTTAATCTCAATGTGCACGTCTTCTCAGGTCTTTTTGTGAAATTTGAAAGTCTGTAGTAACACTTGATACCGTTCATGGACCGCACTCTAAGTTTACATCAGGCGGAGTGTAGTCATATGTCTATCATAAAAATATAATTAATATAATAAAAATTTCTAGGAACCGCAACAAATAAAACCTTGGACTGGTGTTTGGGATAGCACTAAGCACGGTGCAAGATGTCTACAGTATGATGCATTCGCTGGTGACATTACAGGTACAATATTTCACAATCACAGATATACAGTGCCGGATTAGCCACGTAGCAAGAGTAGCAAATGCTACGGGCCCCGCGAATTAGGGGGCCCCACGCTCCAACGCCTGTCTGAGAGTAATAAAAAAATATTAATTTAGATAGGAGCGTAAAAGATCTTGGGGTGGGGCACCGCTTTCGAATGTAACACCCGTCGTACCAATACAAGTAACACTTGTGGGTTTCGGGAGCAGTTTGAAAGAAGTCAGGTATAGCGAGAGGAGTGTGCACTGTTGGTGCATGCTCGTTTCCTCAGGCTGGCATAGCGGAGGCGACTGCTGCCCGTAGAGTTTCTCTGTAGATATTATTGTTATTATTTAAATATTATTTATAAGTTGACAACGCCTCTTTACAGCAGCTATTATTGTTTTTGTTATTATTTTGTAATATTGTAATTGTTGACGTACAAAAGTGCTCAAAATCAGCCTACTTGTTTAAATAAATGAATTTGAATATATTAGTACGGGTCAGAATTTATCGAAATTTGAACACGGGTCTCGCCGATTGTGAGTTCTTGCACCTTATCGCCAGACCACGGGCTCTCTAAAGTAGATACATTTGTGAACAAAGAAGTAATTAAAAAAGCTTTATTGAAAAGAAAAACAGATTTGCTTACTTTCCTGTTTGTTTTTCATTATTTTAAGGATCACGGTCTTTTATAGCTTGGCTTGTATTGCATATAAATTATTTTAATTTTTGTTTTAGGAAGCGAGAATTGTCTCTTCATAAACGTGTTTACTCCAGAATTAAATGCTGGTGCATCTCTTCCTGTTATCGTCTTTATACACGGTGGTGCATTTATGTATGGAAGCAGCGACGTTTACGACCCTAAATATCTTATGAATAAGGATGTAGTTGCTGTAACTTTTAACTATAGATTAGGACCATTAGGTGAGCTGAAAATTGTTTTACTGATAAATAATGACGTCTAGTAGTCTAGTAGTATTCTTTGTAGGGGCAAATGAGAAGTGCGGTCTCATACCGGACTATTATCAAATACTGTGCCGGCTCTGGGTGGCTAGAAAGGGCCTCGCAAATGAGTTTTACAAGTTAACAAGAGAAAGTTAGCGGCATGCTGAGCTAAAGAAAGCTTTTTTAATTGTCTGTGAAATGAAAGACGCCTCGTAAAACTAATATTGGTTTAGCGCGGCCATTGATAAAAAAAAACATAGCTTTATCGCTGTCTATATTTGTAAAAAGAAACGAAATTTTTCGATATTCTAAATTAAATATTAGGAATAAATTATTTAGACAGGATACTAATAATAATAAACAACTACTTACGTTTAACAATATTAAAGCGTTCATCTGGGACAACTGTGTCTGACGCGGCCGCGGGAGTCCTTCGCTCCTAGTTCTTCATTTTATCAGAACGTGACGTCTTCCATTGTAAAATTACTTTCTATTGGGGAGATGTATCTGGTGACAGCTATCTTTTTTACATATTTTTTAGATAATATAGATTAATTTAGTCGACACGTGTTTCTGGAAAACTTTTATAATTGCTTTGTTCTTTTGATTTTTAAAAGTTCCTGTTAATTAAAACATCATGTTTATAGTGTAGTTTTGTTTTTAAAATTACAATAGTTATTCGTATAAAACACAAACAAAAGATATTTAACTAACTTGTGAGGCGACAACCATAGACAACAAAATAATCTACAAAACTGTTAGGTTGGTATTTTGTATTCTATCTTGTCAAACTTTCCGAAGAAGGTCTAAGAAGGTCATTACAGTTTTTCGAATATCTCTGCGATTTCAAAGTTGTTTTAAACAGGAATCAAAAAATACATCTAATTAAAGTGATATCTCGAAATGGTTTTCGATTTAACATGGGTTAGTTTTTATGGACCTTGCCCATTGGTGATAAAATACTTTATATATGTCATCTATAGGTTTTCTAAGCACCGGTGATGAAGTGATACCAGGAAATGCTGGATTGAAAGACCAGGCCTTCGCCCTGCATTGGATTAAAAACAATATTGCAATGTTTGGGGGGAACCCCGACAGTGTTACTTTGACTGGCTGTTCAGCAGGAGGTGCCAGCGTTAACTATCAATATTTATCACCATTATCTAAAGGTAAATGTAACTATATATATTTATTCCTAGCTGTTAGATTCCAAAATCTGATTACCCCGGTAACCAAGTTTAAATGTTACAAAGTTTCAAGATTTCTTCGTATTTCCAGAAAAAAAAGTTCTATACTTTTCTACATAATACGTAATATTATATGAAAGAATTATAGTTTTAAGAATTTCTTCGTATTTCTAGGAAATAAAATCCTTACTTTTCTATATTAGGGTGAAATTATTTCTTATTTCTTAAATATTTATTGACATATAGGTAATATAATGAGTCATTGAAAGAGAGATTCCTGGTTTCATCCTTGATGAGACGAGATTTTGGGAAATTGAAACGCAGGATTTTCGATTACAAATCCACGCCTAGACCCACTTAATTGCTAACAATATGTAAACTTAAAATGTACCTATCATAACATATACTTAGATGTTTTTAGTTTATTTTAAAAGGCGTCTTAGCTTATTTTTTAATACTTATCTAGCTATTTGCATTGGTGTGATTTGATTGAACACTAATAGGGGTCTCAATTGCGAGTATAACTATAACCAATATACCACTCTACGTACACTTTAACTTATTTACAATGTAAGTCTCACTACTTTGTTGCATATCTACAATAAACAGTGCTATATTTATCCAGAATAATAAACAAAGTTACTCGTATATTATCATTGCAATTAAACATTTCCCGCAATTCAAATATTTATACAAAGATAATGGGACAATTACCTACGCATACCTATAACTAGGGTTGCCATACGTCTCGTATATTATACGGGACCGTTGCAGCATTGATCATTCCGTCTGCTTCAAGTCCCATATTTGTCCTTTTTTCATAGTAACTCAACATGTGACCGTACCTCCGGTTGGTGCACAATGTCCGTTATGCTTGCAGAGACAAATGTACACCATCCATTGACAGGGCATATGCCTCTCGTTATACCTACCCGATCGGAAACTAGGTGATACCGAATGCGACTAGTTTGTTACACTTGAAAGTGGTAGACCTAAAGTTGTTTTCAACCATCCATGGATAGTTTCGAGTCGGTATAGTGAATGCTACTTCAACTGCTAATAAAAAATAATAGCTAGACACTTTCATACATACAGTGGTGTATACGAATACTGATTTAATTATTTATTTATTTATGATTCTTGAGCGCGCGCAACGGTGGGATTCATCAAATCATGCCTTGCAACAATCGGCCAGTTTGTATGTGATAAATGATCCACAACGTGCACAAGAATTTAAGAATTAAAATAATAACAATAATAAGGACAAATTGATTTAAAAAAGTTGCATAATAAAAGAAAATTAAAATCTAAATTCAAATTAACTTGACTAAACTGATGCGGCACGTTTTTTTTTTTGAGATCGTAATTTTGAATAATTTTTTGACATTTATTCGTACAATTAACTAAATAACATAACGTTTAGCATAACGTTGAAATATCAGAAACGAGCAATGTATTATAACTTATTTATAACAATTGACAAACGACTGCTGCGGCGTCCATTGCGGCTTGATTAAATAAATGTAGTAAAATAGTACATAAAAAAACCTTTAAAAAATCATTTAATTAAAAAATAACTTACAATAACGTATTGGTAGTGTGACGTGTAGTCAAAGGGAATCCCGTCTGTCCTTTTACACCTATAACTTTACGGTACCTCTATTGCTATTATAGCGAGATAAGTAAGTTTAGTGCACAGAGTATTTTATAAAAATAAAAAAGGAATTGCCCCACAATTTTTTTCTCGAGTTTGTCGATGATTTTTAGTTCATTTTGTAGAAGAATAAATCTACATCCCTTATTACCAATCAGTTTTAATTTTTTTCACCTAGGTTATTGAGTAATTAGATGTTCTCCGATGCAATATTTGAGGTTATTATTATATTAAATGATTTAATAATTGATAATATATGTTTTTATGTAATTAAACATCGTCTATTGATTGGGAAATGGTGTGTTAATATAATTGAAATAAATTAATAAAAAATAAGATATAATTTTAGAACATTCTTTTGTTACCAAACTATTAGGTATCGAGTGGGCCCAAGAATGGGCATTCTCCTTTATTGGTAGCAGAAACGTATTTGATTATTTGATACTACTAATCCCACTAGCTTTCGACCTTTACACATGACCAAATCTCCCTTTGCCGTAATTCCTAAAGTTAACTCACCGCAATGTAAATATTTAATTTCAATTAGGTACGTACTTTATTTGGAGTTATAATATCGATTCGGTTATCTGTTGAAGAAACAGAAAAAAAGCTTTATCTAAAAGTAAACATTGGATTGAAAAACAAGAAATATTCCACAGGATGCATACTTACCAGCTTCTAGTATTTATAATCATAATAAATATAAATAACTTCAGTCCTATATATGTTAACGACCAAACTTCGGATTTAGGACAAACTCCTAGGCCAAACTATGCCGGCTTGAGGAGACGAGCATGTACCATCTAGATTGACAGTGCACACTCCTCCCGTTATACCTGGCTACTTTCAAACTATTCCCGAAACGCGACAAGTGCCACACATTACGGGTGTTACATTCGAGAGTGGTGACTACCCCAAGACAACAGACTGGACAAATAACCATCATCAGTCTGCCTACCACTCTTTGATAGTGCTTATAGGCACTGAGCGACCGAAGTACATATAACGAAGTTACAGTTGCCCTTCTTCTCTTCTTTGGGAGGCGAACCTATGACCCACAGGTCGCTCATTGATCCACACAGGTTTTTTTAAATACCCATACGTTGATTTTATAAAGCATGTCGACTAATCATAGTGCCACTTGGTGCGGTAATTCGTGGTATAACGCGTATAACCTCATTCGCCTAAAAGACATGGGCCCACAATTTTCTTCTTGAGTTTCAAGACCATTTTTAGTTAATTTTGTCGTAAAATAAGTCTACATTCCTTATTTTAATTTTTTCATCCATGTTATTCAGTAATTAGATGTTTTCTGTTGCAATATTTGAGGTTATTATTATATTAAATGCTTTAAGAATTGACGATATATTTTTTTAATGTAATTAAACATCGTATATTGATTGCTAAATGATGTGTTGACATAATTAAAATGAATTAATAAAAAAATATGATATTATTTTAGAATATTGTTTTGTAACCAAACTATTAGGTATCAAGTGGGCCCAAAAATGAGTATTAGCCTTTGCGTGTGATGCGTTCCACGACCATCGATCAGATTTATTGTTATATATGTCGGAAACTCGCGGAGAGATGGTTATGTTGAATCTCGCTTGATTCTTGATTCTTGAGTTTCCGGGCTGGTTTCCGCACGCAGACCCTCCAAGGGGGTCCCTGGTGCGTCCCGCCGCA
Source organism: Tinea pellionella (assembly GCA_948150575.1). Taxonomy (NCBI): domain Eukaryota; kingdom Metazoa; phylum Arthropoda; class Insecta; order Lepidoptera; family Tineidae; genus Tinea; species Tinea pellionella. The sequence goes on from OX411258.1 coordinate 7,306,262, forward strand.
CTATGCGCCTCATGGAGTGTCGACGCTGTCCTCAGGAACCTCCCTCTCAGCGCCTCAACGCCGCTGCACTCCAGGAGCACGTGATGCACCATTTCCTCCTGTTCCAGGCATCCTGTGAATGGAAGCGGAATTATGAGGTTAAATCCCACTTGATTCTTGACGGAACGCGGACGAGAGCGCTGTCCAAGGCTTCTATCCTCCACTTGTGGGCGATAACTCCAAATCAATATGCTGAAACACGACAGTTCCTCCGGACAAACAAGTCTCAACGTGTTCGCCGCGTCGCTTGTTTTCAGAGACTCTGTCAAAGCGTAACGACGCTTTTGTTTCATATCCAATTAGTGCTTGTACTCATGACCACGCATTCATTTTGTTCCAAGTTAGTTCCCGTAATCGTTCAAATGAGAGCCCGTATTCATGACCGTTCCGACACGGCCATCCTGCATAGCACACGTCCTCGTGTGTTAACCTGCAAAAGACACAGAACACAGTATTTCCATTCCGAAACAACCAATTCTGTAGGGAGTTGGTATACTCAGTCTCACTGCTGTTTTAGAACAGAATAACAACAAAACATTAAAGTATTTTGACTTCAGATAACCTTCGAAATACCGATTTAGAAAACCATTGACTAATGACCTTCAATACAAACGAATTGAAGCGACTTTACTGAATTCTAAAATCATAGTAGTAATCTGCATTCATCCTCAACAGCCCTAAGCCACAGGAAATTACATTTCCACCCAACAAAGACACAAAGACGCGCATCCCTACAGGATCGCCGAGTCATCCAGACTCTACGGTTTCTACGAAACCCGACCTCCGCCAGGCTTTACCGCATACCGCCTACTCACAGACTACTCGAAAGCAGATACTGATTTCTCTTAAGCTACGGCTACGGTAACCACTGGTACGGTCAATTTTACGAATGCAACTACTCACTATCAAAGGCTTCTACCTGCCCTTCATTTTCCAAATCATGCTCTACAAATTCGTCTTCATCAATGATTTTCTCGTCACCAGGTATCTTTCGAAATCTATCATGAGCGTAGATAGAAATCAGACAGAACGTGTAATACAACCTCCAAACAATGACCATCAATTACAACATCACATAATATCTCTTCATGATACTCGGTACTAGATATGCTCGCTAATTAAAATTTCGTTTACCAGAAAAAGAAACTAAATTCTCGCTAATAAGCGAGCACTCATCACCAGAACAAAAAGAAATAAAAAGGATAAGACACACCTTGTTGCTATGTGGCCTGGGACGCCACACATAAAACATTTGATGACGTTGTCCGAACATTAATTTCAATTTTGTATCATCGTCGTCCTGATCCCGCTGCTGATGACAGAACGGGAGAGATGATTATGGTATATCCCACTTCTGATGTCGGAAACTCGCGGAGAGATGGTTATGTTGAATCTCGCTTGATTCTTGATTCTTGAGTTTCCGGGCTGGTTTCCGCACGCAGACCCTCCAAGGGGGTCCCTGGTGCGTCCCGCCGCACTATGCGCCTCATGGAGTGTCGACGCTGTCCTCAGGAACCTCCCTCTCAGCGCCTCAACGCCGCTGCACTCCAGGAGCACGTGATGCACCATTTCCTCCTGTTCCAGGCATCCTGTGAATGGAAGCGGAATTATGAGGTTAAATCCCACTTGATTCTTGACGGAACGCGGACGAGAGCGCTGTCCAAGGCTTCTATCCTCCACTTGTGGGCGATAACTCCAAATCAATATGCTGAAACACGACAGTTCCTCCGGACAAACAAGTCTCAACGTGTTCGCCGCGTCGCTTGTTTTCAGAGACTCTGTCAAAGCGTAACGACGCTTTTGTTTCATATCCAATTAGTGCTTGTACTCATGACCACGCATTCATTTTGTTCCAAGTTAGTTCCCGTAATCGTTCAAATGAGAGCCCGTATTCATGACCGTTCCGACATATAAGAAATAGTTATATTTTGCATCAGATAACTCGTTTATTAGATTTTAAGTTTTTTTTCCTTTTTTAACCTGGTTGAAACAGAAATCGTGCAACACTTTTTTTCTATAAAATTTTCATCAGTGAAAACGAGCCAAAAACGGGGTAAATTTATGAACAAGCTTAACCGACGTCCAGAGGAACCAAATCAAAAAACCATCTATCAAATATATGACATTCAAATCGTAGCGCGCGTTGCCAACAATCAGATTTATTAATTGTTGGTTTTCTAAATGATTCAGGTACATTCGCTCGTGGTATTGCCTTCAGCGGTTCATCATTTGCATCATGGACACACCAAAAAAGACCAGCTCAGAAAGCGAAAACCCTTGCGTCTATAATAGGCTGTCCAGTTGCTAATAGCCGTGAACTGGCGGAATGTCTTCGTCATCGTCCTGCAGAGAGCATTGTGCGCGCTCAAATTGATATGTTTGTAAGTATTTAATAATTTATTGGTTATTTTTATATTAATTTATGGCAAATTAGATGGCCTTAAGAGCAGCCGTGATCTAGGTAGATCTAAATTCTGACCGGTACTTTGTTATATGTACTTTGGTCGCTCTGTGCCTACAGGCACTATTATAGGCAGACTCATGATGATTATTTGTCCTGTCTGCCGTCCTGGGGTAGTACCACCACTTTCGAATGTAACACCCGTGATGTGCCACCTTGTCGCGTTTCGGGAATAGTTAATTAGTTAATTAGTAGGTATAACGAGAGGATTGTGCATTGTCAATCTAGATGGTACTGCCCGTAAAGATTTCCGAAGAGTTGTTTCCGCAGTTGGACCGCACTCTGGCTTTACATCAGGCAGAGTGTTATCATATGCCGAGCTACAATAATAAAAGAATATACAATGTTGAATACTCGTATGTTATTAATAAATTAAGATCAAATGAAGCCTAACCCAAATCCAACACGCTGCCCGCCACGTCAAATTTAACGGCCCACGCTTTTGTTTGTACATGATATTATTTGTGCTATGATCAAACGAAATAAACATTTATTTTGATATCGAAATCTTATTATATTGAATCAAAGCGTAACAGCAACGTTTTATTCATTTTGTGTTTGTATTTTTCACTGTAACATCATGTTCATACAAAGCAGTTCGCGAGACCATTTGGGTTAGTCCATTTGTATCAGGATTTTTGACACTTACAGCCCGAATGGCTGTGATATTAGCCAATAGCTTATGATGTTGATTTTTTTTCTATTCAGTTTCAGTTCATTTTTAATCATAATTCAATAGTATAAATAACATTTACATACATATATATTATTGTATATACCCTTAGATATAAAAGGTTATCTAGAGAAGAGTAAGCTCGTTTTAAAAAATAACCTCTCATTCCTAATTTAGTTCATTTTATAAGTAAAGTTTAAACAAACAACTTACATAATTAGTGTCTATAGTTAAATTTATTGTTATACATATATTAAACTATTTAGATAACATATCTAGTACAAGGTTTTTTATCTAAGTATAAATATTAAATACGAGTATCATACAAATGTATTTCAGCGTCATGTTTTACTTTAATAAACAGGCTGCAAATGCTTTAGTAAATAATAAACGTACCTAATTATAATAATAATATAATAATTATTATTTATTTCATAAATCCAAACTTAGCCTAATTACAAATTGAAGTAAGATAAAACAAAACTACAAACAAAAGACCTTATATCTACCTTAAAATATATCACGCAACAGATACTATAATAAAACATATATATATATAGGACAGACAGAGTTATAAGTTAACAAAGAGAAAAAAATTTATATATAAGTACAAGTAAATATAGAAAGGAACAGTGTTTCACAATTATTTAGGCTTAAGTTTATTAATATTGTAACTTTACCTTCCGCACTAGTTTAAACTGTGTTGTGGCAAGGCATGTGAGACAACAACTATATTAGTTGTTATATGTGTTATATATGAATATTCATGTGCACGTCTGACAGATGATGAATTGATTCTTAACTGACGAGCGACATCAGCTGATTAGCAAAGTATATGTAATTATGCTTATAATTCTCACATCTTGAAGTCAAGTGACATACGTTTTTGGATACCCCGTCCCGTTGTCTTCGGAGCAAGCCTCGGGACACAGGGTTGTCCCGTTTTCAGAGAAACGGACGTCTGAAATAGCTTAATGTCCCGTTTTGAGAAAAAAATAAATGGTCACATTAGTAATGAGTAACGTAATTAATGTATATTATATTTTTTAAATAAATTAATGGACGTTATCTTTATGAAATTATCTCTTGCTAAAATGTTTGTATACACCAATTGCTGTTAAATAATAAAAGAGGTCTACTCCTTGTGTATATGTACAAATAAATAAACCCAAGAATCAGCTTAAACATCTCTGACACGAAACAAATAAAACAAACATTTATCAATATGATATAACAATATTATATTAATATCTATTATACCTATGTATTTATAAATAAATATTTGCTTAGAGACCTTAAGGTGAAAGCCAACACCTGAGCGTCTATACATTTTGTTTTACCACATTGTTCGAAACATAGCAGATTTATGTTGAAATTAAGTAATTTGATAACTTTCTCAGCACTATTATTATCGCAAATCACTGTAATAAGCAAATAGCTACGGCACAGAATATATAAAATGCATTTTAAATATTTTAAACATTTTATATTAGTTATAATTCACAAGCATTTTATACATTCTGTGCCGTAGGTATTTGTTTATTACAACACAATGTGGTAAACAAAACAAAAAAGGTGTTGGCTTTCACCTTAACAGACTATCATATTTGAATAGGTAAGGTAGCTTTTTTTTCAATTTTATTTAGAGACTTAATCGCCAGGTTACGCCAGTCTCATCATACCTTAAACATTATTAAACAAAAAATAGTTTAACTTATAACTATTACTTAAATCTAACTAATACAAAGCCGTGACGTACGTAAGGTTCACAAGTTTTACTTTCATATATAGGGTAATAAAGTCAATTCTATTTATTCTATGCCCCCAGGATTGGAAGGTACACATGTTCACAGTCTTCACACCGACTACAGAAGCTCCAGGAACTCGTGAACCATTTATATCACAATATCCATTCCTCGCTGCTCAAGCTGGTCAGATGCATAAACTCCCACTTATTACATCTGTTTGTTCCGAAGAAGGACTTTATCCTGCTGCTAGTGAGTTTTTATTTCCTAAATTTTTTGCACGATGTTTAACTTATTAGATAAACAGTCTTATAAAACATTGCTGGTGCCCTTAATAACTGTTCCATGGTCGTCATATTTTTTTTTTAATTGTAACTCGGCATGTGACAACACTCCGCCTGACGTAAAGCTAGAGTGCGGTCCATGAATAAAAACAATTGCTACTACACAGAAACCTGTGCGGGCAGCAGTCGCCTCCACTATGCCGACTTGAGGAGACGAGCATGTACCATTTTAGATTAACAGTGCACACTCCTCTCGTTATACCTGGCTACTTTCAAACCATTTCCGAAAGGTCACTTCACGGCTGTTACATTCGAAAGTGGTGGTACTACCCCAGGATGGCGGCCTGAGCCTCACTAATCTGCCTACCACTCTTATAAAGTAAAAGAAAAATATAAGTAAAATTTTAAAGCTGATTTTTATGGGTTATTATTAAAATATATCAGGTATTGATATATATCTCAATGATATCAGGTGACAATACTTTTTATAGATTTTTTTTAAGATTTTCGAACGTTTCGAAAACTTTGCAGCAATCGTGGTGGTGAAATTATCAAACCAAACGACTTGCTAAGCATAACACACCAAATCTTTAAATGTTGAACTTTAAAGAAGGAGGTCCTAAGCGACTCAGCTTTCTAAGTATATCGATCAAAATTATAAATTTGTAAAATCAAAACATATTCTTTCCCAGGCTATCAAGAAGATGCATCGTTACTCACAGAACTAGATTCCCAATGGGAACAATTAGCAAGCAATATATTTGAATATAACGATACATTACCTCTCAAACAACGAGCCGAAATTGCTAGAAAAATTAAAGATAGATATTTGGGAGGTAAACATGTCGGACAAGATACATATCCACAATTAGTTCAGGTACTGGTCAATTTAATAACAATATTAATGTAATATCTTTTTTCTTTCTTGACATTGAAACAATTTGCCAGTATCAAATAATTCACACAAAAAAATAGCTTCAGTAAAATGATGATGACTTTACTAAAACTCCCGTAAGTTTTTAATCGTTTGCCCAAACTTAATTACGACCAATATTAACATAATAAAATAATTCTAGAGTCTAGACCAATAATCTACTACCTCCAGATGCCTTCCACGTGTTCTTAATAACTTCTGATCAATTCACAACCTAGGCTACATAACTTCTTCTGTTTTTTATTTACTTTTATTTTCTTCAGGCACTTGGAGATCGTTTATTCGTAGCAGATGTTGGTAGATTGGCGCAGATTCACGCGAAACGTTCCGGTCAACCCGTTTACGTTTACCGTTATTCCTTTAGGGGAGATTTCAGTTTAAGCGAATTAATGGCGAAGAAAAAGGATAATTATGGTACTTTGTTTACTGCTATTTTTTAATTTTAAATTATGATGAAAAATATAAATTCCATTTTATTTCAGGCGTAAGTCATGCAGATGACGTTTTTAGAATTTGGGAATATTCTGAACTACCATTAGAATCAACACGAGATATACAAATGGCGGAAAAATTAATCGATATTATTTATTCGTATGCTACTACTGGGTAAGTGTACCACCAAGAATAAGGAATACTCATTTCAATAGCAATTCTTAGTAACAAATACTAAATATTATCAAAAACCTCGAATTTACAGCGGCCGTGGTCTAGCGGTAAGACGCGTGAACTCACGATCGATGAGATCCGTGTTCGAACCTCGCTAATTCTGACCGGTACCAATGTAACTTTGTTATACGTACTTTGGTCGCTCAGTGCCTATAGGCACTATCAAAGAGTGGTAGGCAGACTGATGATGGTTATTTGTCCAGTCTGCCATCCTGGGGTAGTACCACCACTTTCGAATGTCACACCCGTGAAGCGACCTTGTCGCGTTTCGGGAATAGTTTGAAAGCAGCCAGGTATAAGAGAGGAGTGTGCACTGTCAATCTGGATGTTACATGCTCGTCTCCTCAAGCCGGCATAATAGAGGCGACTGCTGCCCGTAGAGATTTCTCTGTTGTAGCAGTTGTTTCCATTCATCAAGCTTTACATCATGCAGAGTGTTGTCACATGCCGAGCTACAAGAAAAAAAAATAGCTTGACTTCAATTGTCTTGATTCTCAAAAATCGTAACTCCGGGGCTGGTTTGATGGTGTAAAAATGAAATGACGACGTCTCATCTAATACCGACTATAATACAAGTTCGTGTACCCGAAACGCGCCATAGTACGAAAACAAAAAAAAATGCAATTTATCCTTAATTGATATAAATGACATTTTCTTGAGACAGAAATACTTTTTTAAGTTAGTTTAATGTAGGCGGGCATTGATAAATTATTTTGTGACTAACTAGTTACTATGCGATTCAACTGACAGTAGGACCTACTTCGTTAGTGACGTGTAAGGTGTAAAAAATAACAAAGAATGAAGAAGAAATTAACATAATGCCTTGAAAAATACATATAGTTTTTTTTTTATTGTAGCTTAGCATGTGACAACACTCCGCCTGATGTAAAGCTAGAGTACGGCCCATGAATGGAAACAACTGCTACTACGGAGAAACCTGTGGGGTAGCAGTCGCCTCCACTAAGCCGGCTTGAGGAGACGAGCATGTACCATCTTAGATTGACAGTGCACACTCCTCTCGTTATATTGCCAGGTATAACTTCGTTTCAAACTATTCCCGAAACGCGACAAGGTCACTTCACGGGTGTTACATTCGAAAGTGGTGGTACTACCCCAGGATTAATCATTAATAGCCTATAGGCACTGAGCGACCAAAGTACATATAACAAAGTTACATTGGTACCGGTCAGAATTAGTGAGGTTCGAACACGGGTCTCATCGATCGTGAGTTCACGCGTCTTACTGCTAGACCACGTAAAAACCTCTCATGTATAATACAACTACTGAAATGTGATTATGATAAATTGAATGCGTTAACTACGTTTTTATTTGCTAAGTACTAAAACAGCAATCAGATTTTTCCCAAAGGAGAATGCCCAGTCGCCTAAGCAAAATGGGCCCATATTTTTTTCTCCCATTTGTCGATAATTTTTAGTTAATTTTGTAGAAAAATAAATCTACTTCCTTATTACCAATGAGTTTTAATTTTTTCACCCGGCTCATTCAGTAATTAGATGTTTTCTATTGCAATATTTGGGGTTATTATTATTTTAAATACTTTAATAATAGAATTTATTTGTTTTTTATGTAATTAAACATTGTCTATTGATTGGTAAATGATGTGTTTGAAGTCATTTAATATCTCTCAAGTGAAGTTAGCTACTAGTCCAGTCCTTTCTTGGTATCTTGGTTTTTAACATATTTAATGTATTAAACATTATTTCCGAGATTACTCAAGCCGGCATTTGTGTTAGCAGTGGTGACCGCACTTTACCTTCAACGCAGGCAAAAAATTCTCTCATATAAACTTTAATTTAGCTTAAAACAAATAGGCTTCACTCGTCGTTGTGTCGATTTATAAATAAGTTTATTTGATTGGGAAACAAACCCGCACTCCCCGTCGACTTGGGATATTCAAAATAAAATTTTACTTGTCATGTTGATAATTATAATAAATTACTTTATGCATATTTAAATCAAGTTTTGATTCACAGAGTACCACGTTTCGACAATGTCCAATGGAATCCAGTCGTGCCCGAATCTCCAGAAATTAATTATTTAGAGATCAGTAGCCCGAATGAAGCACAAATGAAATCAACCTCAGATTTTGGACAGAAATCCTTCTGGGACAGTCTCGGCTTCATTGAAAATGAACATTACAACCAATATTTCAAAGACGAACTTTAATTTATTATTTATTTTGAGGCTTAAAATCTAGGTTAACATCAGACGGAAAGTTGTTATATGCCGAGCTACTCTATATATGTATAAATTGAAAAATTAATTAGTTTAAAAACTTAATACAGATATCGAATTTATATATATTTTTTTTTATTTGAGAATGACTTTGGTTGACGCTAATTCCTTAAAACTCCTAATCGCTTCTTACATCACTACGATTATAATAACGCGGTGATTACATATTTGTAAGTACTTGATTTGAAGATAAGTTTCAAAAAACAGATTACGTTCCTGACTATACACAAGTAATTAAAAGAAGTTGAACATGCACGACCATCGCGACTATTTGCATACAAGCCGTTCACGAAACGCAACAAGGGTGTTACATTTAAAATTAGTAGCAGCACGGCAGACTGGTTTGCTAACAACCATCATTCCGCTTCTTTGATGACCTATTATTTTACGAATAAAACTTAAAAAGAAAATGGCGGGAAAAAGTACAATGACAGATTGCTTTCCGTTCGAAAATATCGCGACTAATAAATACTGTTAAAATCATTGAGATATATATCTCAATGGTTAAAATAACGAATATTTATTTTGGGTTTAACGAGGATATGATAAATTTTGTATACACTGATGCAGGTTACTAAAAATAAAACAATTCATTTAATGTAAATAACAATCTGTATTCGCCAAAAATACACTATCATCACACAAATATGCATTACGCACCATTTATCAAAATTATAAATATCGTATCAAACACCATATCTAATTAACGTTCTTTATTAAATCATAAGGAAAAATGCAATTACACTATAATTTTCACTTCCAAACATTGATTATAGAATTTAAAGAGCTCTGACACAAACCTAGAAATGTTTTTAAATATAATATTGTATATCAAAAATGAGACTTAACATTGTCATGTTTACTTTTGAATATTATTAACTTTTAAAACACATTTACTAAAGCAAAAGAAACCTATATATACTCCTTCCAATGTCTATGATAAAGAAACTTGTTAATTAACATGTAGGTTCAAAATGCCAAACATGAGAAAAAAGGTGTTGAACATAATAAAAAAATATAGATTAACATAACTTTGGAACAAACTGCAAGTAATACTCATTTTTTGACTTTAGAGAAATATTTATTGTTTTAAATCTCCCAATATGAGTTTGTTACTTGTACCAATTTACATCCCAGTATAAACTAATTACATACTAAGGTTTAGTTAGACACCTATTAAAGAAAATTGTGTATACACAACTTTATTCCTTCTAAAAAGCAATAATGTGTATAAAAAAATAGAGAATCAATATTTAATGCAATCAGACTTTCCTTTTTAAACAAATTTCTAAACAATAATTAAGATTAAAAAGTAGAAACAATCCAATATAATTTAAAAACAAATGCACATCAAAACAAATAATTACCCTATCTACACACTTTTTTTTGTTCCCTCTCCATATTCTGCCCACGGAAGTGTGTACATAGGAACCAGATATACAAATACACACAGAGGGCCACACCGAGGTTTAAAAGTAACTTTCAAGCATAATTTTAAAAAAAAAAGATATTTTCAATTACGTATTACATCATTCACTCATCCTTCTTAGAATCTCCTCCACTCGAAATTGTAACTTTCTTTTGTAATTTGCTATGTTCCTCAGCCAATCTATCGTACTCCTTATTCAAGCTTTCTGCCTGAGATTTCACAGCTTCCTTATCTTTTTTCTCCCTTGTCAATTCTTTCTCGAGTAAAGCAATCTGACTCTTCAATTCCTCAATATCCTTTTTAGAAGCCTCCTCGCCTGATCCTTGTTGTGTCAACAGAGAACGGGCAGCAGCAGTTGCACTCTGGGCCTGGCGGTAATTCGCTTCAGATGAAGCCAAGACACCGGCCAACTGAGATATCAGAGTCACCAACCTCCTGATAACTACCAATAGGAACAAGGCGAATCCAGAAATGTAGAAATTCCTCTGTGCACGGAATAATCTCATGTTACCTTGCATTTCGGCATCCAAATGTTGATGGTCGGATGGCTCGATGTTTGAATACTTTTGCATCTCTCGAATCGCATCTAATAGACATAGCACCAATACACCAATCAGGATCATAAAATAAATAGATGCCTGACTGCTTATGTAAGCCAGAAATTTCGATTTGAACAACTTCTGCCATTTGCTGGGACTCGCGATCGGCAATGTCAACAACAGCACAAGGGCTATTTCGGAATATAGGAACCCTGCGATTATTGTCCACTGGAGACTCATCTTGTATTGTTAGCAAACAACGATTAAACACAAAAATATGTCAAATTATGACGAAATAACTTTTAAACTCAATATATAAGGACAAAAATATGACTCAGACTCCAAACTTCAAACATTCGAGATCAAAATATGACGTCATTTGAAATTACGTGTACTTTATTCATTAACAAGAGATATTATTAAAAATATATTATTTATGTCTTTGATAATTTTTCATATATGTAAATACTCTAATGATAATTTATTCTTATAATTTATTATTTACGTACCCACAATTAATACTAGTATTTCACTTTCCGAACGTAACTCAAACCTCAAGCTTACAATTAAAAAATAAATTGTCAAACGTTGTTGACGTCATTTCGGTCGATTATTTTTACAGGATTTTAAAAACTGCTTAAGTCTCGCTGGAAATAATTAATATTCCTAGAAAAAATGGCTGATCCTAAATACGAAAACCTACCTGGTATTGTACGTGTCTTCAAATTTTCATCATACTCACATTATGTGTGAAAAATCTTTATAATACATTACTGATATCTTGCATTTTTACAGGCATATGATCAACCTGATGTTTATGAGACAGGCGACCTTCCTGAAGCAGATCAGTCAGACACCGTAGAAGAGGAAGACAACGAATGCATCGAACAATTACATCTTTCAGTGAAAGATTCATTTAACAAATTCAGAGGAAAATTTCTTACTGGAAATGTAGATTTTTCTGATAGATTGAGCAGAAAATCTAGGATCGGTTATAGGTAGACGTGTTTCTAAATATACTAAGTGTCTTAAGTATTCTAAATATCCTTAATTACAACATAGTGGAGGTGCCTGCTCAGTGAAATATCTTCTGTGGTAGCAGTTGTTTACGTTCATAGACTGCACTCTAGCTTAACATTAGGCAGAGTTTTACCATAAGGAATTACAAAAATAATTAATAATAATTATCGGTAGGGTTGGAGAATATGAACTAGCTGCTGAAGGGGAGCCGGAGACATTGTTGGAGCGCTACAACAGACTTCGATGCGAGTTCTCTGATCTCCTAGAACAAGTTGTTGAGCAGCAGAATTGCTCTACTGAGAGTGAAAAGGTATTTTTATATTGCATCTTCTTTCTAAAAAAAAAAAGAGTACTATCTATTATATAAGTCCTGTTTAGTGTAGCTAAATACAAAGCTTCTTGAGCGGCCGTGGTCTAGCAGTCGAGGATCACAATCAAAGAGACCCATGTTCAAACCTCACTAAATTGTGACCGGTACCAATGTAGACATATTGTATTGTATAGACACAATGTACTTTGGTCGCTCGGTGCCTGTGTTACAAGCACTGGCTTAGTACAGGCATTGACAAAATAAGAAAGGGTCTTAGTGGTCGGATCTTAGTTGTAATATATATTTTTATTGTAGGTCTTTATATTTAGAGCAGCCGTGGTCTAGCGGTAAGACACGTTAACTCACAATTGATGAGACCCATGTTTGAACCTCGCTAATTCTGACTGGTACCAATGTAACTTTCAAGAGTGGTAGTACCACCACTTTCGAATGTAACACCCGTGAAGTGACCTTGTCGCGTTTCGGGAATAGTTTGAAAGTAGCCAGATATAGTGAGAGGAGGTAGGCAGACTGATGATGGTTATTTGTCCAGTCTGCCGTCCTAGGGTGGTACCATCACTTTCGAATATAAAACCTGTGAAGTGACCTTGTCACGACAGGCCAACATAGTAGAGGTGACTGCTGCCTGTAGAGATTTCTCTGTAGTAGCAGTTGTTTCCATTCATGGACCGCACTCTAGCTTAACATCAGGCGGAGTGTTGTCACATGCCGAGCTACAATAAAAAATATATATATATGACTATGGTACTGCCCCAATGGCAGACTCGGTAAATAACCATCATCAGTTCGCCTACCACTCTTTAGTCCAGCTGTCCTATCACCACTTTCAAGTATAACATCTGTGGATACACATTTTGGGTTTATAACAAGAAGTGTGTGTGTCTATGTTAAAATGCAAATTTTTTTTGAAACGCTCATACAAAGCTAGTGCTTGTACTATAGGCACTGAGCGACCAAAGTACATATAACATAGTTACATTGGTACCGGTCTGATTTTAGTGAGATTTGAAGTTTGAACATGAGTCTTATTGAAAGTGAGTTCCGTCTTATATCGATAAATCATGGTCGCTCTTATAATCTTCTTTAAATTGTTTTTTTTTTTTCAATTAGCTAGGTTGATTGATATTACTAGGGTTTTTTTTATCACAATTTTTTCTCTTCAATTTTTATCGTAATTTATTCTTATGTTGTTTCATAGAGACATATACTAGAGAACAAAAACCTCATTCCAAGTCAAATACTTACTGGCTGAAAACCTAAAAGTGACTGGGGTCATCTTTTCTCTCACGTCACATTGGGAGCGTTATTGCTTATCTAGTTGTTTGTTTATAGGATCAATTTAATAACTTGGCAGCTCAAGTGTCATCTACAAAGAAATTGTTAGAAGAATTAAAACTGGATGAAGGTGAACATCTTGATCCAAAGGCTGAAAAATTAAAGTATGATATTTTTTTATGTTAAATTGTTTTTATATTTTTTTAGTTATAGGTGTAGATGTAATAATAATAATAAATTCTTTATTGCAGTTAACAGAGTTATAGAAATACAAAATCATAAATAACTTACTGTAATTGGCAATAAAAGCAATTTCTTCCAGACAACCTATTGATATTAAATAAATTGTAAGGAAAAGAGAGAAGCGGGTGATGCAGTCAGGATGTAATGTGATAACAAACATCCAAATAATTGTATTATACATTTTAAATAATTATATTAATTATATGTATTTAATGTTTTTTTTTTATTTAGAATTTTAGGCTTACAATACAATACAATAGTCACGCGTTTTTCCCACAGGGATAGGCAGAGACTTAAGAATCAAATATAAAATTATAATTATATTTATTACTGTTTTGTTTTGCAGAGAATATTTAATGAGCAATAACAAGAAGAAGCAAGGCGATCTACTTACCGCTCATCTTAAACTAAAACCTGAAGTTAATTTGGCACAAACAACGAGGATTGCACAGTTAGAACACAGGTATAGTTATCTTAAACTAATTTCAGGCTTCAGAGCTTTTAAAGCCTTTAGCAAAGAATAAGTTTTATGCAGTAAATACAAATATATATTATATAGTATATAAAAGGTGTGACAATTGTATTGTATATATGTATATGTTTTGCGTGTTTGCGCTCTGAAAAGGTCAAAGCAATCGTATTGTCATAGTGATTGGAAACTGTACAGCCCTTAAATTAATTCAAAATGAAGATAAAAAATATTTGTTTAAGGTTACATCGTTTAGAGCAGGCTGCAGGTGTCAGAGATGAGGAGCTCTTCAGAAAATTACAGACTGCTACTGGAGAGGTAAATAATAAAGTGTAATGCTATTAATGTAAAACATTGACTAATATAAAACTAAAACTTGTACTCAAGTGGTAGGACACCGATGTTCAGTGTTCGTTTAAATGTAACACCTGAGAAAGAATCAGCTTGGAAGTAGCCAGGTGAGGAGGATGCACTGTCAATCTGCACAATGTACATTAGTCTGTAAACCGGCATAGTAGAGGCAACTGCTGCCTGCAGATATTCCTGTGTGGTAGCAGATGTTTCCATTCTTGGACCTCACTCTTGCTTAACATCAGGCGTCGTCATATCGTCATATTCCAAGGCTTTAAAAGAAAAACTAGGTCTTTGATTTCCAATCATTGTATGTACAACCCTATCTATTTCCAGGCAACATTATGTGGCGCAGCAGCTACCCTAGCTATGCAATCGCAGTTGTTAAGGTCTGGTGATCTCGCTGCTGCTGATAATCGCGTCGCTTCGTTACTTGCTAATGTCGACGCCTTGAAAGCAGCTGTCAAACCTTCCGATCCCGAACTTGATGCAAAAGTAAGTTAAATTAATACTAATGAGCTATACTTCGCTTGCAGTTGAAGTCACTACTTGGTTTAACTTTATTTATTATCGCAGGTAAATGAATTACACAAATTGTTGAAACAAATAGATGGGATATCGCATTCCGAGATATTGGAAAGAATGGAGGCACTGGAAGCTCTACATAACCAGGGTAATTATTCAGTTATCCATGATGTTTAAGAATGGTTTCTGTATTTAGGAATCCTTTGACGGCATATATGCAAATAGTGGGCGGAGTTTACGGGTCTCGAGTAGGATATAATGAGCATCCTGCATTGCTTGCCGGACGCCATACCATTATCTGATGTTGCTGCGCGGCTGCCATTGTAAACGGGCCACTTTAAAAATGTCTATTTTCAGATGCCATGCCAGTTGTAATTTTGTTCTTTTTTTTTGCAGCAAACAACTTTGGTAAATCCCTATCGGAGTTGGAGGCGCTACAGAGCACTGTAATCAGTGGCGTTCAAAATAATAAAGAACTACTTCAAGGTGTACAGGAAGTGTTCGCACATAACGTCGAGAATATCCATAAGGACATAAAAAAATTAGAGGAACGAATTTCTAAATTATCAACTTCATGATGTTTTAGCTAAATATCTGAGCGATCGCGCGTTTATCACAGGATGTAGTACTCCATTATTATTTGAGATTAATTTATTCTTTATGTAAAAGATTGCTATAACAGCTTTACAAATAAACTGGCTTTTGTCATAACTAGCAAATTATTTCTAGTTTTATTAAGGTTTTACAATTTATTACCTTGTAAGTTACCCAGCTAAGCATAATCTACCACATATTTTAGCTGTTTATATAAATTTTTACGCCATATTTTTGTCTTTCATTTATGAAAAATTGCCCGTAGAGGAACCTCAAGACTGCAAACAAATCTTATACTTTAAATACCAGAACATGACTTATAATTAAAACAAACCAGTTTTTTTGATATTTTATTCCTTACAATTTAGAACCTAAGTTTTTGGAAGAACCACTTGTTCTTTCCACTCTTGTATCTCTCCTCAAAGCGTACACGGGTGTTAAAACGTAGCTTCTTACGCTTGGCAGGATCCTTCAGGTCTTTTGAGCTGAACTTGTCAAAACTGATGTCTACAAAGAAGCGGGTTGGCATTAAATGATTGTAGTTGATAACCTAAAACAAAAAATAATAAAGGTTTTCAGACAGTACTTAATGTTGTACATTTTTAGTGTTCGAACCTCACTAATTCTGACCGTTAGTGGCGGTGGTTGGTCACTCAGTGCCTATAGGCACTATTGAAGAGTGGTAAGCAGACTGACGATGGTTGTTTGTCCAGTCTGCCGTCGTCCTGGGGTAGTACCACCACTTTCGAATGTGAAGTGACCTTGCCACGTTTCAGGCATAACGAGAGGAGTGTGCACTGTCAATCTGGATGGTACATGCTCGTCTCCTCATGCCAGCATAGTTGAGACGACTGCTGCCTGTACAGGCTTCTCTGTAATAGCAGATATTTCCATTCATGGACCGCACTCTAGCTTTACATCAGGCAGTGTTGTGTCACATGCTGAGCAACAACAAAAAAAAGATCATGAACCAGAGTATAGAGACAGCTACATAAACAATAAAATATTATGTGGGTTTTAGGTCTAGCATCCAATAACAAATATAATAATATTAGACATTCTTTAAGAAATCAGAGATTCAGTGATTTTGAACTTGATAGAAAGCAATGCCATAAAAAATATGTGAGAAGTAATACAAAACCACATGTTATAAACAAAAAAAAAGCCAATATATTAACATTACAATACTAAAATTGTTAGTAAAAAAATTAATCTAATTTACACAAGTACCTCAAATAATAATTGAAAGGACCTCACCTTAACGAAGGGCTTGACTTTAGAGCGTTTATGAATTTTATTTTTGCCCATTCTTTTATGAACTTTCCTAGGATATCTGTCGATACCGGCTACGAATGCATGTCCATAGGGCTTCTCCGTCGTACCTTCGTCGATGTTTTTCACTACAATGGCTTTACGTCCTGCGTACCGGCCACTGAGGACCAGCACAACCTTCCCAGGTTTCATAATCTTACCCATCTTGGATGGATCTGCAAGCCAAAATAACCTTTTTATTATCAAACTTAAAACACGAGATTTGTACACAACACTTGCACAAGACTAATTATTTACGACTATGCTATGAATTATTTATTCATAATGAATAAATGGGAAAAAACATCCAAAAATAAAAATAAAATGCACAGACTACTGGTTGTATTTACACTTAAGATTTATATGTAAATATGACAGTAAAGATAAAAATATTCGTACGGGTATAAAGTGTACTCTATAGACTTAAAATTATGAAGGGTTTTAGTTGGTGATTTTCACTAATTTCACTGATTTTATAGGATATTTTACCGTATAAACACAAAACTCACATTCTCTTATCCCGTCGACAAGAAAAAAGGCGGTGTTGCCACAAAATATAAGCTATAAAATTGACAGCTACGTTTTGATAATTAATTAAATTATTTTGTATTCAATTATATTGTTTAATGAACCCTATTTACTTATAATAAATATAATGCCAAAATTAAAGCAAATTTTAATACTTGTATAACGCATGAAACTTACACGGACAACGCGTAACATATAAGTTACTATAATAAAGTATAAAGTGCTATAATATGCATTCATACACTTTTCTTTGCATAATTGTTTTTGAACAATAATTACATTTCTAAACTTTTACATTTTCTAAAATATTACTCTACATGTATAACACTCATTTATTCAATACAAAAGATACATTCAATTGTTATTTTTACATCACTAATTTTACTCCTGTCAAAAGTAGGTGCGGCCATGTTGATCTGTTGTGGAAGAATATTTTATATTTGCATTTAGGGGAATAAAATTAACACAATATGCCCAAATGCGACCTCAAGACTAGATATATCCCAGCGACATTCGCCTGGACTTTATTATTGGGCACAACGTCCTTATTTTTTTATTTCCCGTGAGTATAAAATTCTCGGAAAGTGATTAAAATTCTTAATTTTGACTTGACAACTTTCACAAAACGATAGTATTGTATCTATTAATACTTTTAAGACTCGGCCCTTGCCCTTAGCGGCATTATAGTTATATTATTTATGTGATATCACGCATATAATGTGGCACCGCTCATTGTACTTTATGAACTTTGTATAGGTTTGTTTTTAAATGTAATTAACTCTAAAAAGGTGTAATTAATTGCTATTAATCACTATTAGATAATACCTGATAAAACCTTAAGATGGTGACCAACGCGGAATTATAATATTTACTTTTTTAAGTGTAAAAATAACAATGTTTACATTCAATAAAAAATTTAACTCAATAAATAATATTCTGCTGACAATATTTATTTTAACGATTAATTACCTTTTTTATCGTATTGTAAATTAGTTACTTACATAACATTACATATTAGTTTTACTTTTGGAAACAGTAGTTAAGATTGTTTCTTTTCTATTTCTAATGAGATTATAATATTTTATAAAAATCATAAGATAAATAAAGAATATATAGAAAAGGTATGTCTATGTTTATCTGTGATTTTCATTGTTTTACATTCTTGTTAGATTCTATTGTAGTTTTTTTTTAAATCTTATTTTCAGATGTCAGTATTATTTAGACGCTCATCCATGGGTACCAGCATATCAAGGCGTTATTACATTTTTTGTATTGGCGAATTTTACTCTGGCCACATTTATGGATCCCGGAGTCATACCAAAAGGTTTTATTTTATTTATTTATTCACAATACTTAATCTATCCAGTTTTGCACTATCAGATCACAAAACCTTATTTGGTTTGTCTGTGATCTTTAAGTTATACATTTTTTTTTTCTTATTGTAGCTCGGCATGTGACAACACTCCGCCTGATGTAAAGCTAGAGTGCGGTCCATGAATGGAAACAACTGCTACTACAGAGAAACCTGTGCAGGTAGCAGTCGCCTCCACTATGCCGGCTTGAGATGAGCATGTACCATCCTAGATTGACAGTGCACACTTCTCTTGTTATACCTGGCTACTTTCAAACTATTCCCGAAACGCGACAAAGTCACTTCACGGGTGTTACATTCGAAAGTGGTGGTACTACCCCAGGACGGCAAACTGGACATATAACCATCATCAGTCTGCCTACCACTCGTTGCAGATGTGATGTTTTTATTTTTCTTTTCAATATTCAACATAATTTATCTATAATAAATTCAGCACTTATGCCAATAATTAATTTAAAACTACTAAGTAATAATTTAATAAAACTTTTGTTAATATTGTTTAGCATTATAAAACAGTAAAAAAGTTAACCTTTTGATAATATAATTATTTATTGTAAATCATTGTACTTATGTCTTTAGATTATTTTACTTAAAATTTTAACAAGAACTTTGCGTAGTGTGCACTTGTTATCTGTTTCTTATCTTTTTTTTAAATATTGGCTCGACATATGACCACTGAGTAAATCTTGTCGTTATTTTTCTAGCCCCTCCTGACGAGGACAGGGAGGATGACTTTAGGGCACCGCTCTATAGGAGTGTCGAAATTAATGGTATAACAGTACGAATGAAATGGTGTGTCACATGCAAGTTTTATAGACCGCCAAGGTGCTCGCATTGTTCTGTTTGTAATCAATGTATAGAGGTATGTATATCGTATATTGTTCTATTTATATAGTTGTATTTTGGCGCCTTTAATCACTGCGATAGGTAGATAGCCACCACCACCTTATAGCCGGCGTCCACAAGAGAAGAACTGCATTTATTCAGCCATGTACAGCAATTAACCTTGGCTCTGCTTTTTCATAGTCAATATAAGGAAGTGTATTTATGCAATTAGATTTACTAGTCAACACCAGCCAAATTACATACGTAAAATTTCATATCACGTAAAAATTGTCATATATATTTGTTTTCATTCTGGATGATATCATTGTGCTGTCCTTGGTTAGACAAAACGCTTAAATTGTACATGTTCTACC
Organism: Tinea pellionella; assembly: GCA_948150575.1. NCBI lineage: Eukaryota > Metazoa > Arthropoda > Insecta > Lepidoptera > Tineidae > Tinea > Tinea pellionella. The sequence continues at coordinate 7,326,506 of OX411258.1, forward strand.
ACAGAGACATGTTTACAGGCAGCAGTCGCCTCCGCTATGCCTACTCAAGGAGACAAATAGGTTGTCTAAGAAAGCTAATTTAACATTTTTTTTTCCTAAAATTTCAGACATTTGATCACCATTGTCCATGGGTAAATAACTGTATAGGCAGAAGAAACTACAGATTCTTCTTTTTCTTTCTGATCTCATTATCAATTCATATGCTGAGTATTTTTGGACTCAGTTTGTATTATATTATGAATAATAATAGTAATTTAACACACATCAAGCCCATTGTGTCGTATCCTTTTAAATTATTTCATAATACATGGAAAATTAGGTCTGTATATTGAGATTTTACGGGTGAGCATTGATTATTTTGTTGGATGGGAGTAATTCGTGAATTTAATAAATTTTTAACTTGTTAAAATGGTGGCCTGTGTCAGTCAGTTAATTTCTTGCTCGTTAGATAAAAAGTAATAGTAATTTTTTTTTTTATATTTTTAAGGACGACCAGTGGTGGGAATCATTAAATCATGCTTAATAGAACTTGATTAATTTTTTTGCAAATGATCCACCTTTAGGTGTTACATCTTACACAATAAAGTATAGAGAAAAAAAAAATTAAATAAACATTGTTGCTCAGCCACTTTACGGGTGTTGAGTTTGAAAGTGGTACCGGTGGTACTGTCCCAGGAGGGCAGAATGGATAAATAACCACTGTCAGGCTAAGTACTTTATTATTATTATATTCTTTTATTATCAAAGGGCAATGACCATTTTTCTATAAAATGAAACAAAAATCGTCGACAAACTCAAAGTGGGCCCTTAAGTGAATGGACATTCTCCTTTCCGAATATTAATTCCCCTAAGTTTTCCCCCAACGTAAGGTACCGATTTTCTATTACACTTTCACTACAGCCTTTTTTGAAATTCTTTAACATAAAATATCAGTATGGTGATTATGGGTATTATAGCTTTATTAGCGATACCTATATTTGGTTTGACGGGGTTCCACATGGTGTTAGTGTCCCGGGGTCGAACCACAAACGAGCAGGTGACAGGAAAATTCACGGGCGGCTACAATCCATTCTCACGGGGTTGCTGGAATAATTGTTGTTATACTCAATTCGGACCACAATATCCTAGGTGAGTTTTACAGAACTGTCTTCGCTTTTTTTTAATTAACGCTTACTTGGCTTAACATCAGGCGGAGCGCGGTCATATAACACGCTAATAATACTAATATTATTAATCTGAAAGTATGTCTGTTTGTCTTCCAATCACGCTCAAATGACTGAAATAGATCTTTATTATATTTAGCATTAATAGGAGTTTTTTTTTTTTTTTTTGCATTTATAACCCGTTTATTGGGGAAGGTATTCAGCCTGTTATTTTGTGAGATTATTGTACAACATTCGTAAAACGCTATTTTTAATAAAGATAAATTAAATATACAGGGCTGTAAAAAGACATATAGCAAGTAGCAACTCTGTGAACTACAAGTTGTGACCCTATACTGATGCAGTACAAGTAATTCATTTATTAACATTTGTTAGTCCAATTTCAACTACATAACATTATGATTTTAAGGAGTGGTAGGCAGACTGCTGATGGTTATTTGTCCAGTCTGCCGCCGTCCTGGGGTAGTACCACTTTCGAATGTAACACCCGTGAAGTGACTTTGTCGCGTTTCGGGAATAGTTTGAAAGTAGCCAGGTATAACGAGAGGAGTGTGCACTGTCAATCTAAGATGGTACATGCTCCTCTCCTCAAGCCGGCATAGTGGAGGCGACTGCTACCCACACATGTTTCTCTGTAGTAGCAGTTGTTTCCATTCATGGACCGCACTCTAGCTTCACGTCAGGCGGAGTGTTCTCACATGCCGAGCTACAATAAAAAAAAAAGAAAAAAAATGGTACCATTAATTGTTTAAAAAACGCAACATATGCGACGATTGATCAAATGACTAGTGTCGCGACGGCCTCGCGGTTGCATTAGTGATGTTACGCGTTCATTGGGGCTTTGTAAAAGTGGGTTGCTATTTGTCGTTTTACACCCTGTTTAGTGGCCAACCAATTTATTCTGAAGATAGGTATTATGAGGTATTATGTTGTTATCCATTAAGTGATCGTTTTTGTTTTCATTTACCCCCCCTTTACTCCTCTGAGTTTCAGTAGATTCCACTTCTACTAAAATAATTGAAGGCTAGGCAGTGCCTCTTAAAAAAAAAGAATCACTTTCGCTGTTCATTAATTATTAACTCCTTCAATCTTGGACCCTTCAGGCTTCAGGTGAAAATGCACTTTCTTGGGCCGGCATAGTAAAGGCGACTGGGGCCACCATGTAGTGGTTCTTCAGTCGTCTATGATCATGGACCTCAACTGTGCTTGCCATAAGGTTGAGGTCACATGTCATGTTAACGTTGTAGTATTAGTCTAGTAATTTATTTTGTATAAGTTTATTCAATACTTTCTCAAATCTTGATGATTCGTTTCCTCATAGCGCACAGTGGAGACAGATGCTGTCTGCAGAAATTTTCTCTGTGGCAGCAATTGTCTCAGTTCACGGACCACACTCTAGCTTAACATCGAGCGGAGTGTTGTACAATTCAACTCGAATGGGTGAAAAAAAAACTCATCACCTCTGTATATAGTTTATATTTGTACAATTCCAGTTTAGTGAGGCCCTCGAAATATGTGTATAAAAGTGGTAAAAAACGTCGTGAAATGCCACGTCCAGCAGCCGCCATAAGTACTATAGCCACCGACGCCCCTCATCAGGTAAAGACATACACTGCTGATAACGGCAACGCGACACGACCTGGTCTCGGAGTCCACGCTCATTACAATAAGGTGAGAGCCAGAACGCTTGTGCATTCATTTATGGATGATATTTTGTGCTGGAAATACCGTTGTTTTGAAGTTTGAACATTTTTTGCTTATTATTGCTCGGAAAGTGACCACACTCCGTCTGAAGTTAAGCAAGAGTGCGGTCTATGAGCGGAAACAATTGCTGCTAGTGTTAATTATCAGGCAACAGTCGTCTCCGCTATGTCGATGCATTGACAGGGCTAATAAATTATTGTGATTCGGTTGTATGTAAAGGATGTTACGGTAGAGTCGAAAACGCCTTCTAGGAAGGCTTTTCTCAACTAGATTGGTCAAGTGAGAAGAGTGAGACTCCCAACCAATGTGCATGCGTAGAATTCTGGGACTGATAACATTTCATACTATGAAAATAGTAACGAAAAAATACCGATATTAGATAACGTTACCTCGTCATCGAAGTGACGAACAATAATCATAAGTGGTAATCAGTAGTTAACGTTATTAGTATGGGTATTTTTTCGAATTTAACGGTATATTGTAACGTTACTTTTAACGGTATTTTTGGGAGTAGATGAAAGCGTGTAGTGGTACTTGATATTTCTCAGCTCTAAGTATCATCCTAACTTTCATGCTCAAGCCATTGTTTTATATTTAACTAAGAAACACAGAATTTTCGAATCTATTCGCACAGCTATAAGTACTATTTTGTGTCAGCTAGATATCCAAATTCATTAAGTTCATGCTTGTAGAGCAAAATTTTTACATACCTTCAATTCACTGGGTATGCTGTTAATGCAACACCGGAGCACTTTATTTTGATTGCGAGCGGTAGTGGAAGCAATATTGGTATTAGTTTTTTTTTTTTCACATTATTAGTAGCGTCTCCACCGATTATCGGTAGATGGCGCTAGTGTTAGCTAAGGTCAGATCGAGACGGGATTTTTTATTTTGGGCAAATATTTTGGGTCATATCTTAAATCTCTTTAACAAATTTTCAATTATATCGACACATCGTTTACCAATCAATAGACAATGTTTAATTACATAAAAACACATATCATCAATTATTAAAGCTTTTAATATAATAACAATATCAAATATTACATCAGAAAAAGTCTAATTATTCAATAACTCGGGTAAAAGAATTAAAATTGATTGGTTATAAGATATGTAAATTTATTTTCCTTCAATATGATCTAAAAATCATTAGCAAACTAGAGAAAAAAATTGCGGGCCTATTAGGCGAATGGGAATTTTTCCTTTCACTTTAAAAGAGCCATTCTTCTAATATTTTGACAAATACTAAGATCTCGTTCGATCTTTATTAGTAAGTCCTGTATCACACAACCTACGTTTTCAGTTATATTAGAATGCCGTTGCTGTGAAAATATCGGTTGTGAGATACAAGACTTAAACAACGCCATCTAGTGGCAACTAGCGGAATCGGTGCTTGTTTTTTGTTTTTTTTTTTTTGCTTCCACTATCGATTTATTTACCCTAGAATTGAAGACATGGATATATCTGGCTCTCTCTTCTATATACACTGATTTAAGATCCTCGTAACTGACCAAGTCTTCCTCGAGTTATCCTCAACTGAGATTGATTGGAGGAACGAAATAGGGGATTATTCTTCCTTCTAGCTTCTTTGGGATTGTTTATTTAGTAGAAACTCTATAGCATGTAATCTAGGTATAGTGGAGACGAATGATATCTGCAAACACATAGCGTCCCTGTGGCAAAAGTCGCCTCTACTCACGGACTGGACTCTAGCTTTAACATATGCAGAGAGTGATCATTCTCTCCTAAAATAAAACCGGCATAAGTAATATATACAGGCTGTTAAAAGACATATAGTAAACCCTACACTAAAGCGTTATTGCAAAAAAGAGCGGCCGTGGTCTAGCGGTAAGACGCGTGAACTCACGATCGATGAGACCCGTGTTCGAACCTCGCTAATTCTGACCGGTACCAATGTAACTTTGTTATATGTACTTTGGTCGCTCAGTGCCTGTAGGCACTATTAAAGAGTGGTAGGCAGACTGATGATGGTTATTTGTCCAGTCTGTCGTCCTGGGGTAGTACCACCCGTGAAGTGACCTTGTCGCGTTTCGGGAATAGTTTGAAAGTAGCCAGGTATAGCGAGAGGAGTGTGCACTGTCAATAGATGGTACATTCTCGTCTCCTCAAGCCGGCATAGTGGAGGCGACTGCTGCCCGTAGAGACTTCTCTGTAGTAGCAGTTGTTTCCATTCATGGACCGCACTCTAGCTTTACACCAGGCGGAGTGTTGTCACATGCCGAGCTACAATAAAAAAAAAATTGTTTTTAAAGATTTTCATGTGATATTTATTTTTGTCAAGCCGTAATGGACGCGTAACGCAAGCACGCCGACGTGTGTATCTGTACGTCGTTGCGTAGCTGTACGTCGAGTGACCGCGACACCAGTTTCATATTATCCGTTGCATTTACATTGCTTGTTTTTGATATTTTGTTTTTTCTTTTAACAAGTAATGGTACTAAATATTATGTAGTTGATATTGTTGGTGCAATATCAATGTAAAAATGCATAAATAAATTAAGGCCACTAAAAATAAAAAAGAAATAAAAATGTACACAGCTTTGGGTTCGCGGGATTGCTATATCTCTTTTCAAGCCTGTATCGTACCTTTTTTTTACCCTGAATAATAATTTATAATTAAAAAAAAAACAAAGATGAAGTGTGTAAAGTTGTCGTACCAGTTATCGCCTGGCCGAGATGACCATGACGTCGAGATGGAAGGTCCAGGAGCGTCGCAAAGTGCCGATTGTGAACCGACACCTCCGTCGATGCAAAGGCGGGGATCGAAGGTTAATCTTTTCCCTCCAAGTGAACCTCATCATTTGCCACCGAGACCACATCAGTATCCACGGCTCAGTCCACTCACAAGGAATAGCAGGTAAATCACACTGGATGGAAGTATATTTGTTTTTTTATTATTTATTGTAGCTCGACATATGACAATACTCGCTCGATTTAAAGCCAAATAAATTTAGATAAATTTCTATCGACAGCAGTTGCCTCCGCTATGCCGGCTCGAGAAGACGAATGTGTATCATCCAGTTTGACAGTGCACATTCGTCTCGTTATATCTGGCTTTCTCCAAACCTATCCCGAAACACGACGAGGTCACTAAACGGGTGTTTAGTTCACGAAAATGACGACATTACCCCAGGACAGCAGACCGGACTAATAACCATCATAAGTCTGCCTGCCTCTAACGACAGTGTCAATTTCAGTCACGGTGGCTATCGAGTTGTAATGGAACCACGATACGACACGGGTTCTAATGGCGGTGCCAGACCATCGCCTACAATGCAACAGAGGATAAAGGCCTTGGGTGTGGCGACACCTCTGGCAGTCAGTAGTCCTGTGAGGAGGTATGTCAATTTCTTTCTTTTATACGTGTAACGCGCCTCACTATTTGCTTGCGTAAATCTTCATCGGAATTACACAAGGAAATAGTTGAAGTGTCTGGCGGGCGTACTTATAATGTATTATGGACATCAGTAGCGAAGTGTGGAAGCGCAGTCTGTGATCCGCTATGCTGGCTTAAGGAGACGAACGATGTCCATTAGGGCCTGAGTCAAAAGCAATCGAAAACGAAATGTATGGGGTAGGACGTTGCATTGTCATGTCATTGCAAAACGTCATGTCCCGTACATTCTGTTTTCGATTCAACCAAGTGACAACCTTCTTTGGCTTCTCACTAAGGGCCCAGGCTAACAGTGTATTGTTATTACTCGGCTATTTCCAAGCTGATGCCCGAACGCGACTAGGTCACCGGATGGCAGACTGGGTAAAGAACCACTATCAAAGTGCCTACCACTCTATAATTTTTTTTTTAATGGAAGACGACCGAAATTGGATTATTCGGACGCTTCGCTACTTATGGTCATCGTTATAATTTTGAGTTAGTTTTATTTTATTGTAAATAATATTAAATTTTTCCTAAAAAATTATACCTCAAAGAGTACGGTCTAGAAGCGACTGACTACTTTTGTGCTCTAGTTAAATGGAGTCAATAATACTGATTTTTTAAAACTACCCGCATTTTAGTACGCGTTGATGTCAGTCTCTTCTCGACAGTGGTCGAAGCAACACGTTTCGTCGGTGAATAAATTAAAGATCATTATATGTTAACATATTATATTATCATGGCCTATTCCTCATTTAATTACAAGAGATATATCCTCCTAACACGTGCATTGCTTTGTTAAAAGGGATTTTATTTTTTCTGTGTTTGATACATAGGTTTTTTTTTTACTTTGCATGTATGATTGTTTGCATAATATTATAATAACCCATTGTTTCTAATAATAGCGTTGTTCTTTTTTTGTTTTCGAAAGGTTTGCTTACATTTTCATTGACATGTTGATTGATCATTTTATTTTCATTTTATGTTTTCAACCATTCTAACATCATAATGGGAATATATGGGTGTAAAATGACAGTTAGCAATACCGCGAACCAGAAGTCGTATTCAACATACTGATGTGGTCCAAATATTTTTAATTTTTTTTTAAATTTTTGATACCATTACTTAAAAAAATTATTGCATCATTTTTTTACATTATTGGTCTAAATCAACTACATAACATTACTGTGTATTATTTGTTAAAAAAAAACACAAAACATCAATGAAAAAAACAACAAGCGATGTAAATGCAAAGATTGGTACACGGCTGCTGTCGTGACGACTTCGTGAGGTCATTCAACTCACAGCTGATCGACGGCCGAGCGCATGTTACTATGACATTGTAGCTCGATTTTACAACAAAATCTTAAAAAAGCTATAAAAAAATTACCTTGCAATAACGGTTCAGAATTAGTAGTGTAACACGTGGTTAAACTGATCGCTAGCTGCCTTTTTACACCCAGTATAGTATGGTTTCAATAAAAATTACTAACCTAACTCTCCTTGGAAGTACAGAATGCGAGCAAACCTAATTTATGAGTGTTTGATTGCATATTACTAAAGATTATAACAATAATAGCACGTGACACAAAAACATTTTTTTTTATTACAAAAAAAAAATTAACAAACAACATAATAACAAAATATGCAATTAAACATAATTTATAAGGGGGCAGGAATAACTTGATTTATATAATTAGTTTTTTTTTTTTTTTTTTTTCAAATATCAACACCACTAAAACGTTTTAATAATAATCATAAAAATGGGCATTGACTACATCTACAACTAGATAAGCAATAACGCTCCCAATGTGACGCGAGAGAAAAGATGAGTCACAGTTTGAAGCGGCTTACGCTTTTTTCATGTCCGATATATGAAGTTTGCTCCTCTAGTATATCTCAATGAATGGAAATATGAAATATTCACCCTCGGTACTAGTCGGAGATATCACAATGACAAGGAAAATTATAAAAAATGTATAAAAATTTATAAATACACATTGATGTGTGCCAGGACAAGGACAACACAGGTAGACTCATATAACACACAGACCTAAAACAAACATTTACCTTTTCTTTTTTACATTAAGTGCTTATGTCCTGCGGTCACCGGGTCAAAGCGACCCTTCATAATTCAATGCTAGAATTGCTAATGATATTTTTGATATTGCGAGAGTCGGTTCGATTCTCGGGTCAGATAATAAGGAGCTTATCAAAAATCTCTAATACAATTTTCAAAAAAAAAACCAATATTGTAATCATCATTATGAAGAAATTTCGCTGTCTTTAAAAAAATGAAGATATCTCATTAAATTGAACAGAAAAAAAACGCACAATACGCACATGGGCTCCGAGTTGAGTATCGAACCCATGTAATCCGCTTGTCACGTGATCCAAGCAAGCAACTTTGCAGTTAAATTGATGTCAGTTTAGTCAAGTTTTTCTGCTCAATTTTCTAGATTCATTTCATATTTATTCCGACCAGTAACGAAACGGCAATGCTAACCACTCCGCCACAAAGACAAGTTATTCCTTGCCATGTATATGATTTATAATGTGTAATTTATGTATTATGATTGAATCCCTCGGTGTGCTTTCTGCTTACCGCACGTCAGATGGACCTAACGTATAGTGCCCTCTTCACGAGACCGGTATTTATTAATATTTGTACGATAATGTATTTATATGTTATATTTTAATTATATGCTTTTCAGGTGTGTGTTTTTTGCTATATATATATATATTTTAATTTGATGCTCTTTATGTTTGTACTACGCTCGTTGTTTTATTAATTAGTTATTGATGTGGTTAAAGCTTCAAACCGCACTATAAAATTTAAGCAACGCGGTGCGGTCTAATAAATATGACCGCAGGGGCACTGTAGCGATGGAGGGACGAAATCTCCTCGTGAAAAAGTGCGTGATGCTGCTATAATGCGATTTAAGTTTAACGTATAAGCCAACATCTGAGCGTCCATACATTTTGTTTTACAACATTGTTTGAAACATAGCAGATTTATGTTGAAATTAAGTAAGTTTATAACTTTCTCAGCACTAATTGTTATCGTAAATCACTATAATAAACAAATAGCTATGGCACTGTGTATTATAGTGATTTGCGATAATAATTAGTGCTGAGAAAGTTTTAAAATTACATAATTTCAACATAAATCTGCTATGCTTTGAACAATGTGGTAAAACAAAATGTATGGACGCTCAGGTGTTGGCTTTCACTTGAATATTGTCATTAATTTTATTATTATCTTCTTTTTTTTTCTTTAATGTAGGCATGAATCTCTCAAATTATAGACATTGCAATTTGCACGTTTCGTTATTTTATACACGAGCACTTTTCTTAAATTTAACTGTTTTTTTTTTGTTTTTTTTTTTTCAATATTTTTTGATAAAATTTGCATAGATTTGAGTAGATAGAGCTTTTAGAAACATTTTATTGAATTTTTTCTCTATTTCGAAATAAGTTCTCTTGCAAATTTTATTAAAATACTAAATAATTATTTACAAGTTCTGTTTCAAAGATTTTTTTTTATATTTTAATTAAATTTTTTCAATCTAAAATGGTTCAATACTTAAATATTCAAAGAAGTTGATTTATTCTTCAGAAATCGCTTGTGCATTGCATTGTGTGAGTAGTATTTCTACCATTTTGGATGACGCCAGTGTTTGTTGTATTATAGTTGTGTATATTGTTTTTATTTTCTTTTTTTTTTAACTAATGGTAGCGTTGGCATGCATCCCGCAACCGTAGCATCTGGTCGATGGCTCACTCGCGAACGGTCACACGTTCTGTGTTCATGAGTATCGTTCGCACATGTCCAGTGCGAAGATTCAAAAGTCTGTTTATGCTCGTATATGAATCGAACGTGACATTCAGCATCAGAATCCGAACTTCACTGGATATGTGCGAGTCGAGCTTTTATATATCGAGCTCTATGTCAACGACCATCGCGTCGGTCATCGACCGAGCGCCGATCGCACGTGCAAACGCTTCACCCCGCATATCCTGATCCTTCTGTCCGTAGGCCGTACGATAACGATAGCGAGGGCTCGGACGAGTTCTCGCGATTAAACCCCTGACGTGGCCCCGCGTCGCAGGTCCAACCCGGGCACTCCCACGCAGCCGAGGAGACCGGACTTCATAGGGGTGGGTGGCCGCTCTTCGCCCCAGAGGCGTTTCCTGTCCGAGGGAGAGCTGCTAGAGGCGCGCGAAGAGGACATTCGGGAGTTGGCGGCTTCGCCTCAACGCGGGAACTATCTGTGGGCGGAGCCGAGAGTGAACCACGTGCAGCCTCCTAGAGGCGGCGTGCCCGTGTTTCCTCCTCAGCCGTCCCCGCTCTCCCGTCGGCGGCCGCTGTCGTTCGTTCGTGCGCTAGAAGTGCAAGATCAGTTGGAAGCGCGCGCGCAGCCGGCCGAACCTCCCGACAGAGCTTCCGTGTACGATTGTAACTACGAAATCTCAGTATGAACCGAACGGGTGTCGTCCGTCATGAACTATATCGTGGTCTCCCCGTCATATCTCCGGGTATGCGTGCTTGTGAAGACGTCACCGGAAGTATGAACGATGTGTGGAAACATTTATTAAGTGTAATTATAATATTTATTTGTGATTGAATAATTTTATAATTGCGACGCATTATGTCCGCATCAGACAAATTTATTTAGTTTATAATTTATAAGACTAAGCATTATATTATGTGTTCACTGATTCATTATTGTTACCTTGAATGTGTCAAACACGGTTTTTATTTTATTAGCATTGCGCCGACACTGTACACGTTGACATACAATACTATGCTCCCGACTACTTTTTGCATAAAATTAACAGAATCCCAAAGTTTTGACTATCATTCGGACTATAATACGTCTCATCAAACTAGTCACTTGAAACAACATGCTTCTTAAAATGGCCGCTTTATAATAAACCGACCATTTTAAATGTCGTCTGTGATTGTTGCAATGGAAGAAGAACGTTTTTAACGTGGTCGAATTATAGTTTATAGATTTGTCAAAAGTGTGGATACGCTTAACGATTATTTGAAAACATCTTTATAATATAAAATAGAACATATTTTTGGAAGATATTTGACATAAAAGTGTTTGTATTATTTAGCATCGCATTGGTGGGAAAAACAACTTAGAAAAAGTCAGAATTTAATTTAGATAGTAAGTTTTTACCATAACGAGTTTGGAGCATATTTTATTGTTTTAGTTTTTTTTTTTATTAATGGGTTATTGCTCGTTAAATATGATATAAGTAGAATTTTGTACGTATGTATGTATATATGTTATTATTGTATGATTTTAGTGTTTATAAAACTTTTAGGTCACCTACTAATCGATTTCACCGGGTTACGGGTTACGGGGCGTCAAATCAGTAATGTATAGGTCTATATCAGTAATATCTTTTTTTAACTTCTGGCACTGACTATTCACAATGACCGTTCCAAACTGTAGCTGTTAGTTAAAACCGCACTTTAGCGACGCGATAGTAATGCGTGGCCTCTAGTCGGGTCCCAATGAATATTGGCCAAATCGCGCCGCGTTTTTGAAAATTTTTGTTTTATATCGACATACGCGCTATACTAAGAAAAATATGTGTGCGCGACTGTACTTTACGCTTTGTAACAGTACGGATGACAAACTTACTTTGATACTTTTCCCCCTTAATTTCGGTATTAATGTGAAGATAACGGTACTGCTTTTGGAATACCGGCACTTAAAGAAGTATAATTTTCATGGTATCAAGATTTTGACTTTATTATTTGTGTCGGTACTTTAGACGCCCTAACTTATCAAGTTGAAGCCTATACTACTAATTTTCTTAATAAATCCATCACATCTCATTGGTGCTCGGTGAAATCGATTGGACGCTTGCGTGGGGGTTTGTTTATATACGCCAATATTTAATTGCAACTGGGTCGTGTGTATAGTTTTAAATTGTTTGTGATTTGAATTATTGTTGAAGCGAGTACTTTTTGATAATTAAAAAAAAATTGAGTACAGTACGACGACGCATTAACGCCGTGAGAGCGTAACACGATATCTCCACCAATCAGACGATGTCATATTGACCGCCGGCCATATTGGTGTCCATTTACCTAAAAATAGAAGGATAAATCGAGAAGGGATTTTCACAACACAAGTTCGTTGCGGCTTCTTGGCGCGGCGGTAAAGCATCTCCGTCCAATTTTTCCTGATCTCTTTTCCAATTTATCTTTGCTACCTTCATGGACCACACTCTAGCTTTACATCAGGCTCGGAGTGTTGTCATATGCCGAGCTACAATAATAAAAAAAACATGATTTATGGTGTACTTAATTGCAGTGCCGGATTAGCCACGTAGCAAGAGTAGCAAATGCTACAGGCCCCGCCAATTTGGGGGCCCCGCGCTCCAACGCCTGACTGACCGTAATAAAAAAATATTAATTTAAATAGGACCGTAAAATATATTGCATGCCTTAAACGCGAAGCTCCTTAGGCTATGCTTCACTTCCACTTATTTAATACCCTAAACTTGAGAACCTAAAGCAAACCCAGGGGCCCTTGACAGAATTTGCTACAGGCCCCGCGCTAGCTTAATCCGGCACTGCTTAATTGGTACTATGTTGATTTGCTCGTTTTGTACTTAATGAAGGAAATAAGCAGTTTAAAAAAACCACTTTGTACTTTAAAATTTTTCTAAAAGGACTCGCTTTAATGAATAAATAAATGTATAAAATATATTTTTTTGATATAATTATCGTATTGACATTTTTGTATGATTTTTTTTTCAAGTGGTATCGGAATTGACCTTAGGTTTCGTTTGAGTTTTGTTTTTAAATCTGTCCGTTATGTGAACGCTGCAAAGTCTATATTTCTATGTACTAATGCAACTGAGTTTTGTTGCGAATTTTATTAATTCACTTTTCGTCAGACGTTCACCTTTTACATCTCCCGAGCTATTGTGAAGCGGCACCGTGTAAAAGATCAGGGTTGACTTATATCATAGGTATCTTGAAAGTTCCCAACCACCTCGACATACCTCACTTCGAATTTAGCACCCTTGTCGCGTTTCGGGATCAGGGATTCGTCTTCTCAATCCGGCATAGTGGCAACCTGCAGTTCTCTGTGGAAAAGTGTTGCCATATGCCGAGCTACAATTTTTTAAAAAAGTTGCTTGAGTACATAGATTTGTATTTAAAAAAGAGTTAATATTTTATTTATATTTTACATTTTATAAAATAAATTTGTGTATTTTTGTGCTAAGCTATTACGCGAACTTCTTTTTTATAGAAATAAAATATTAACTCTTTCGGTGTTTTAATGTGCCAAATAATTGTAATATTGTTTAAGATTGTATATTAATATTGTGGTATGATACAGTTTTCGATCGTCCTCGTATTCTTTTGAGCTCGATTCGTATCTACAGACGCCGCGCGTGGCAGACACGCACCAGGGAGGCTAGTTGGCTCAGTTGTCACTTGAACGAATCGAAAACACAATATATGGGATTTGACGGTTTACTGTCACCCAAGTGATAAGACGCAGACAGACAGACAAAACGGTGTCTGTAGATACCAATAGAGCGTTTTTCATTATTGTGACATCACATTAAATTTAATCGACATTAGTAATTCCATTATTAGCTTTTTTGGTGCCATTTTGTATTTGTGAAATATATTTTTGTAACTTGAAGCATTTAAAATTCGCACAAATGACGATGCCTATTTAGCCATTCTCACATTTACAGCAGTGTTGTGTCTGTATTTTGACAGAATTATGGCTATTTTCACCAATAAGTCTTTAACAATCGGGTGATTGAAAGGCTAACTCGCTCGACCAGTGAACGTCGATTCCGGCGGACGGCTTGTGTGACATTAATAATCTTTCCTGTACCTAATTGTGTAAAATGAAGTTTAAGAATTATTAGTGAAAACGGGCGTTTAGTTTATTTTATTATTGTTAATATTTAATTGATTATACCCGTCCTTTTTCCCCTATTATTTTTAATTTAAAAAAGTTTTTCGTTTATCCGCTATAATTGTTATTAAGTGATAAATGAACACTAATAATAAAATGCGTAGGTCACTCACGAAAACAAAGAGTGAAAGCTATAGTATATTCACTGATAAAATTCTGTGTGTCGCGTACGCGTTTCATGTTTAACGAAAAGGTCGACAATTTCTTTCAAAAAAAATCCTAAAGTTGACGACAAAATGATTTTTTTTAATGCTTAATAAGCAAACGTTTGACCGCACCCTGCCTGATGTTAAGCAGTGATGCAGTCTAAGATGGAGCACGCTTGAGGTACCTATTTACCCTTAATTTGAAGAGGCCTGTGTTGTACTTCTCGGGAAACAGACACCGGGAGAGAGTTCCACAGTTTCGCAGTACGCACGAGGAACGTGTTGCCAAAACGCCTCGTACGTACTTTTGGAATAAATAGATGGTACCTCTCCGGGTGTCTGGACGTCCGATAAAAGAATCATATTTCGAGACTATGACGAGCTTTTTAAAAAGAATGGCAGGCAGACTGATGATGATTGTTAGCCCAGTCTGTCGTCGTGGGGTTGTACCACCGCTTTCTTGAAGTGACCTAGTCAGGTTTTGAGATCAGCTTCGAAGTAGGTGGCTTTAACACTACGCCCTGTCATTGAATGATGAGCTAATTGTGGCTCAATAACGACCTTCCCAGCCACGTCGCGCAGTGTGAAGAGGCATCTCATCAAGCCGGCATAGCGGACGCGATGTCTGCAGATCCCCTTCTCTGACAGCAGTCAGAGTGCGGGTCATACGACGTGCTAAAATAAAAATTAGTGACCTTTTTTTAGTAAAAAAATCTTGTCTCCGTACTCGACATATGCAAGTTTATCGCCTAGTGCGTACCTACATGTTATAAACGAAATGGCTTATTTTTAAACTTTAAAAAAATTGTCAACTTTAACCGGTTAACCAAATAGCTAATTATTGTTGTAAATAGTTGTAGATAATCTAAAAATGTATATATATTAGTTAGTGTATGCGCCGTTTTAAAGTTGACAATTTTGTTTTCATATTGAGATTAGTCGTCTGGTTTAAAGTGGCGTGTGAAATTGTACAGTAAATTAATAATGACATTGAAAATGTGCGTTGTTTTGAACTAGACGACCTTACGCCGTTATGCAATAAACAAAGATGGTAGCTATTGTTTTTTTTTTTTTTTTAAACGTTTATTATACTCGCAGAATGCAATATTGTAATATTATTGTGATAGATTTTTTTTATTATTGTACAATCGAAGATATACTGTGTCACCAATGTTAAAATATCTCCAGAAGAGTCTTAGAGACGAATCAGTATTTTCGTTGCCGCTAAAAAGATGTCGGCAGACTAGTTGTGGTTTGTCATCGCTTGCAAGTGTAACATTCGTTAAGTGAACTAGCCAACCTTATTCTGGTCGAGCCGGCATAGTGAGGGCGAGCGTAATTTATCTGTGGCGCTCATAGACCGCGTCCTAGCTTAATATCAGGCGGAGTACGATAGTACTGGGCTTCTGTCAAAAAGAGTTACCGCTAGATGGCGCTGCCTAATCCTATATCTCACAAATCGCTTTTATCGAACAAAACTGATCGTCTGTAGCACGTATTAACGGTTATATACAATTAGGGACGTCTTCGATTGTACTTTAGTAGATACATATTGATGCAACGTTCTGAAATAATTGTTTTAATCTAAATTGACTCGTGGTGCGGAAAAATATCCTCGGGGGTCTACTTTGAACTCACGAAGTTTCCTTCTTTTTTTTCGTTTAGTGAAATACGTGAATGTTTTAGAAACATAACTATAGTAGTATACGCTGAAACGTACGTCACATCATTCAAAATCCGATAGTAAGGCGACCTTACCATTTGGAGTAGACCCCGTTGGACTGCATGCGAGCAAATATGGTGAAAAGTATTTTTTGTTTTTAATAATTATTATACAACGTTATATTTAATAGAATGGTTGATATTTTTTTATTTACTTACAAAAGGCAAATGGAGTATAGACTATAGATAGACGGTTTTGGTTTATAAATATGGCACATCGGAGTCGTTCGGTTAGCTTGAGAGACAGTGTATGTGGCTGTGGTCTAAGTGAAGTCACGATCTATACGACCCGTGTTCAAGTCACGCTGGCCAGTACCAGTGTAACCTTTGCCTGTACTTTGGTCGCTCAGTGTCTACGATACAAGCACTAGCTTTTAAAAAGTTAGATAGAAGATACTAAGGGCTAAAGCCAATAGACAGTTGTTACTAGTTCAAATCGAAAAAAAAAAAATTATTTTATTTCAGTTTTATATGGCATTACAACAATTTGCCAGTGTCAAGGTAAATATTTTGCATCAAGTTAATAATATTATTCATCACACTAAACAGTCAGGTCAATTCTTAGTCAAGTCAAAAATTGCTTAAATAAAGTGGTAGAATATTTACTGAAACTTCCTACAGAGTTTTGGAGTTAAAATGGAAACACATGTTCTCTTCTTTTGAATTGTTAGCCCGCACTCCCGCACGTTCACGAACACTTAATGGTTAATAATCCACCATTATTACACATTAACACTCGAAGAAACAAGTTTTAGGAAAATAATTCAAGACGGATAATGTCTCAAGATGGCCGCTAAAACTCCAACAAAATGTATTTGACGTTTAGTTATCACAAGTGACAGTGAAATGTCGAATCCCATACATTTTAATTTTGGAGTGTTTGGCGCGCTTTTGCCCGGGAAGGTTGAGGTGTTTTTTATCCCCTTCCTTAGTTTATTGGTTATTATTGTGTAAAATTGGTGTTATTTTGCGTAATTTTATGCTACGCATGTGAGTAATTGTGGAAACATTAAAATTCACTCTATATGAGGCAACGCAAGCGGTGTTTTTTGTGGTTATCCCGCGCCGTGAAAACGCTCATATTGTGATATGGCCGAGTGAATTGCGACCAAATACTCCAAGAAAGCGTCAAATTGTAAAACACCATTGCAATTTGATGCACAAACATTAAGAATTACTCGACATTGGCAGAATTGTTGTTGACATCTGAGGCCTTTTAACAAAAGAAGAAGATTTTAATTTCGATTCGATCAAGTAGCAACTGTCGATTGGCTTTTAACTTTTGACTTTAGCCCCTGTACGTTTTCTGTTTACAAGCGGACCAGACACAATTACAGTACAGATACTCATGTGCAGGAGACAAAGATAGAAAGACGTTGCTAGACTGCATCGCGAGGGAGACAGAATGCTGTCACTCGTTTACGTATGCTGCGAAAGTATGTCAGTTAGACCTAGTTTGCGTGGTCCACTTTTTAGTCGTGCGTAACGCATCATACACGATGTTTTTAATGCCTATACTATTTAACCAAGGGCCATATGAATAGGCGATTACTGTAATTATTTTTTTTAGTAAAATACGGTATTTGTTTCACATACTTTAATAGTATTTTACTGACAAAAATATATAGAACTTTATAGGTTTGCAATTAGTATATAAATGTTTGTATTTAAAATGGCTGATGATTTGAATTGTAACAAAATGTAATAATTAAAATATAAACGAAAATATTGTTCATGTGATTGTTTTAAGTTCACTTCTTGTATTAAAAAAAAAGGGACAAAATTGTTTGTCTAGGCCTACATGTAAATTATAAATAATTTATTATGTTGTTAAGTAAATTATATTTAAAAGTATTAATTTTATTGAGTCATATTGTTTATTATTATATTATTTATTTATATGTTAAACACTATTTAAAAGAAGTTTGTATATTTTCGCATAGAACAAATATTGTAGAGTATGAACCAAACTTTTTGGCGGCACCGAAGTTAGGTACAAAGCGCTGCGCAGTACACAAATTCAGGTATTAGCGGGGCACGATTGAGAGGGGAGGTCACACGCTACCCACACTCGGGTTTTTTTATATATGTTCATGTTTAAAATCAACTCTTGCAAAGTCGAGGATGTTGAAGGTTTGTGTCAGGATCGAGGCCAATAGACAGTGGCTCCATGATAAGTTTTGTATAAATAAATGGGATATGGGCACATACAATAGTGTCCCAGCCCGAGTCTGTAGCCGCTGTCGAGTTGTATAAAGTTGTATAAAGGGCTGACATCGCCATGAGTGTGAGCGCAAGCCCCTACTGAAATAAAGAATTAAAAAAAAAACAACTCTTAATTTCATTACTGTGAACTTGACTGTACCGCAGCTAACTTCCGAGACGTCATAAAGTTTGACGCGACCTATAATTATTAAAGAAATACACAATACTTTGCAGTCTTCTGTGCGAAAATGTACTGAATCCTTTTATTTAAATTAAAATGTCACGTTAAACACATTCCTAACACACAAGACTAAATAGAAATGCCTTATTTATCCATAATGTTTAAAAATAATACGGTTAGTTTCGGACCCCGTTTCAACCTTAGATTAAAACAAATACATACGGTACGTTATCTGTTGTATACAGAGGGGCTATTGCGGATGCGAGCTCACCGTGAGTCACGGTGACTATCTGGTTTCCTTCCGGCACTATTTGTAATGTAATTGGACGAGCCACGATGGGCGTTCCCTGTTGACAGTGGCTCGTCCAATCACATTACAAATAGTGCCGAAAGGAAACCAGATAGTCACCGTGTCTCACGGTGAGCTCGCGTCCGCAATAGCCCCCCTGCACGCACTAACCCACACAATTAAGGTACCGATACTCATGCACAGGAGGCAAAGATGACAGAATAGAAAGATGTTGCCAGGCTGCAGTGCGAGGGAGACGGAACGCTGTGTATAAAGTATGTCAGTTAGACCTAGTTTACGGGGTCTACTTTTTAGCCGTACGTAGCGTATCGTCCTCTTTCTGTTTTAATCTAAGGTTTCAACTCGTCACAGATTATTGCGAGTTGGACCGAATTAGGTTTTCATCACATGTTTAGTATATCATTGTAAATGGTGCGTACTTAATGTCTAGATTTTTATAGTGTGAGAGATTGCTCATTGTGTAAAATGTATCCCGTTTGAATTTTTTTTTTATATAAATAAATGAATATATTGTTAATTGAACTAGTTTTATATGTGGAAGGTTCAATGGGGATGTCAAAAAAAAAATAGTGGCTGTATACGCTTTGTCCCTTTGCCTTCACTGAATGGGAGAACGGAACTAAAAGAAATACCTCAAACAATAACGCAAAATAGGTTTTGTAGAAGTTGTGAAAAAATTTTGTAACTTATTTATTTAATTTTAAAATGATTCAGCGGATAGAGTTCTTGACAATTTATTTCTCATATTATTAAAGGAGGCCGATATTTACCTGCAGCCACAAATTTAACATTGCAAGTAATGGTTAATTATTATCTTTTCCATCCGTTATGAAATAAAGGTAGGTCTCATTAATGAACGCTGCAAAAAATGTTCCAAAATGAACATGGTATTTTTTATCCACCAAAGAATGTTTAATTAAATTCATTAGCATATAATTATGTTGCATTTGGCTAGGTTGGGTGAATTGAATTTTAAAGAATAGTAACTACGATAATTCATATAAAACGGGATGGAGGTATTGACCACAAAAACGAAGAATATTTTACATAATAACTTCCTTACAACCTTAAATGTATGTGACAGTGTTTTATTTTTGTATTTTGATAAAAGTTTAGATGTAAATAATTTTCTTATATTTTATATGATATTAAATTCGATTAATCAGTTTAATTGTTTTAATTCTCCCGCGCTAGATTCTCGTTGCATTTAATTGAATCTGAAAACAGCTGCCTTCTGTGCCCGAAAGAAATTTAAAACAACTAATGTCAGATTAGTCTAGTTTTTGTTTACAATTTTTGTTGTGTTGGTTTACATAGTTTGTTAAAAATAATGACCCACAAGATAATAATAAGAGCAGCTAGGCCGGAGGATAAAATAGTTCGAGCCGCTATCCTTCGTGAGGGTATCATGAGCCATTGCAAAGAGGCATTTCTACTATTTATTTTTCAAGAGGTAAGTTTTATAAATCATTAGAATTGTTTTAAAGTGAATAGGTTCATCGGCCACTATCGTAAAGAAAATGCAATGGGTCTATTTTAAAAACGGTTAGAGTTCAACAAAACGATTAAAGGAAACATTCCTTATAGGTTATGTTTATTCATTATACATTGATATATACCATCATATCTATGATTTTATAGTATACAAACAAAATATTGCTGCATTGCTTACTACGATTATAATTTTTAATAGATTGCTATTAAATTATTACGCTTAAACTGCAAGATTATTCCAAGTAAATCGTATTTACAGCTATGTCTACAAGGTATCATTTTAGCAGGAGCAGTTCTTTTTATCTTTGTCGGAGTGTCACCAACTGGACTTCTAATCCTTTTGCCTATCACCGCTGTTACTGTCTTTATACTGGTCAAAGTTCAACATTTTATTCTTGCTGAGAAACATGAGCAGGTTAATATAATTTTTTTTAATTATAGCTTGGCATATGGCAACACTGCCTGATGTTAGCTAGAGCAAGGTCCGTAATGGAGTATACAACTGCTACCACAAAGAAATTTTGTAGAAGTCATCTAGCTATGCCGGTTTGAGGACACAAGGAGGTCACTTCATGGGGGTTACACTTGAAGTTACTAAGATGTTATTATAATACTGTTTGTATCACAATAAAAAAGCCATTTAGAATATATACCATTGATGAATTAATTATTAAATATATTGCATTGATTATCTCATCTTAATTCTAAAATGATATAGTCTAGGTTCAGGGATGTGCAAAAATATTTTTATTATAATAATTATTCTTACCAAATTTTTGTTGTTTTTTAAATAGAAACAAAAATCAGAAATATATGGTTGGGTAGCAGAGGCATGCGAAACATCAATACTAGTTGACCCACAAACACATGAACATGTTATCACAGAGCAGGAAAAAGGTACACCTACCTTTACTAAGGTACGTATGAGATATTAAAATATGTACCAAAATTTTTAAAAACTCAGATTATTGATTGTCAAGTGACAGTTAGTAACATAAGGTCAAATGAACATCTGCATCTGAAGGAGCGAGTATGCACATCTAGACTGACAGTGCATACAGCTCCTGAAATGCGACAAGGTCACCTCACGGGTGTTACATTTGAAAGTGGTGGTACTACTCCAGGGCGGCAGACTGGGCTAATAACCATCATCAGTCCGCCTACTACTTTCTAATAGTGACTATAGGCATTGAGTGACAAAAGTACATATAACAAAGTTACATTGGTACCGGTCAGAATTAACGAGGTTTGAACACGGGTCTCAATTATTGTGAGTTCACGCGCCGCTACATTCAATGTTCTACACCCGCCGCATTCAATATTCAACAATTAACAAAACTATTTTCTAGATTATAGGTACAATATCATTAAGTGAAAGTCAAAGAAGCGATGATGGTGCATGGTGGCTTCACGGTCTTGCTGTTACACCTAAATACCGAAGAAAGGGCGTCGGAATGGCCCTTGTCAGACAAGCTAAGATGGGAGCTATGTCTTATGGTGGATCTGCAGTTGAAGCTGTTACTAGTGAGCTGGAGAGAGAGGCTCAGTCTTTATTACGTAACGCTGGGTAATTTATTTTAAAATATAGCTAGTTCTTCTATTTTCCAATCTTTTTGAGACTAATTTTTTCAAATGGAGTGACTTTGAACACATTTTGTTGGTAACAGTAGTGTAGTAGTAGATGTAGATCAGAAATATGAGAGGGATACTTTGTTGGTGTAATGTTAAGAAATAATGTAAAGAACAATTATTTAATATAATTAAAAAGTTATAATTTATCTTTAAACAATTATTTTTAATATTACACACAACAAAATGTTTTTTTAATATTTTAGTTTTATGGCATTATAACAATTTGCCAGTGCCAAAGTAAATATTTTTGCATCAAGTTAATAATATTGTGCATTACGAATCATTCATTCAACACACTAAACAATCAGGTCAAGTCTCAGTCAAGTCGAAAATTGCTTCAGTAAAGTGATGGAATCTTTACTGAAACTTCCTACGGAGTTTTGGAGGGAAAATTGAAACACATATTCTCTTCTTTTAAATTGTTTTCCCACATTCTTGAACACTTAATGGTTAATAAAACACCATTATTATTTATTACACATTAACACAGGTTTCGGAAAATAATTCAAGACAAATAACGTAATCCAAAACTCCACAACATTTATCTCTTGATGAAAGAAATTGGAATATATTGTATTCCAATTTCTTTGCTCTTGACGATTGGTCTGTGGTGTTGCCAACAAAATATGCTCAAAGCGTTAAGCTCGAAGTGTCCCCCACACTTTGTGTTGTATGATTTTTTGTTCGGGAAGCCAAATATTTTGTAATTTGTTTTAAATATGAACTCTCATTTATGTAATTTTATTATGAAAATTATGAATTTCAGATGGGAGTGTCTCGGAGCCTATCATCGTCGTCTTGCTGGACCAGCTCTTACACTATTATTGTCACATCATTTGCTTGCATTACCCAATGCCTAATGTTAGATATAGTTGGCGTTGACTATTTTAGCGAGTTTTATAGGATTTATATTGTGAGGTCAGGATTCTGATTTTTATATAAAATATACATTGTGTAAGACTAATAATGCATATTAAGTCATAATATTGAACAAAATTTTATTATATTGTGATATGTTATTTAAGATCTGATATTTTATATTCAATAAACCGTATTTGATAATGTTTAGTTTTATTTGTTACAATGATTACTTGGTACATGCGCAACGTCTGTTCACACGGTACG
Source organism: Tinea pellionella (assembly GCA_948150575.1). Classification (NCBI taxonomy): domain Eukaryota; kingdom Metazoa; phylum Arthropoda; class Insecta; order Lepidoptera; family Tineidae; genus Tinea; species Tinea pellionella. Next base: position 7,349,561 of record OX411258.1, read on the forward strand.
CTATGTGTATTATATAAAATAAAATTTTTGAACGAAAGTGGCGCTTCGTTCGTCGAAAATTAATATACTATCATAATTGATTACTATATTTATCACATCCCTATTGTTCTTTTTTTTTAAATATATGACAAAACTTCTCCTTGAATCCCATTGGCGTATAAATATTAAATTCATAAGCCTGATAGACCATTGGTCCTAAAAATCAAACATCAACATTTTTTAAAATTCTCATTCGTGAAAAATAATTGCTGTAGTCGCTTGAAATACCAACTCGTGGATGGTGGTCTCGTTTTTTTAATACTTTTTGCCGATTTATTTATTAGAAAAATATAATTTGTTTAATTTTTTGTAATAATTAATTGAAACTGTTTCTGTTATAAATGTGGAAATATGTCAGGGAATTCTAGCCAAAGTGTAATGAGTTATTTGAGACAATATAGGTTCCAGAGAAAGCCTTCACCAAATTCTCAGGCTAACACTGCTGTTACCATTCGACCCTCGTCGTCTAATCGTAAGTTTAATTTTATTTATTATTGATTATTTAAAGAAAGCTTTAATTCGCTACATAACACGTGCTTTTGACATTTGAAAGCTTTAAAATTGATGTTTTGTGTGATTACTTTGATGTCTCCCTGGACGTTTTCAAGGTCTGTAACTTTAAACTTTGTATTATTACATTTTTCTATATTATATTGAAGCCTTCCACTAGTTGTTAGTGCTTATTAATTCATTGTTATAAGAGTATACTCAGTTAAGTGACCGTGATACCAACAAGGACGTTTAATCGCACGTTTCGCGAATTTCCCAAGCTATCAACTTTTTTATTGAACAATATGCCTGCAAACGAATAATAAACACTACATTAAATTATTTGTATATTAACTGCTACATATTACACTATTGCACACTAATAACTTATAACATGTTGATTATCCATTCATTATATTAAAAATAAGCAGACTTTTAAATTGAGATGTTACGTTTAGTGTTAAAGGCATTTGTTGATTTTTTTTGTATAAATTTACTACAATGCCTTTCGCTATTTCTGTATAAGTGTATTGGTATATAACAGATTTGTCTCGAGTGTAAGCCGGAACCACCACTTTCAAATGTAATATGTGTATACAGGCAGCAGTCGCCTCCGCTATGCCGGTCTGAGGAGACGAGTATGCCATCGACAGTGCACACTCTTCTCGCTATACCTGGCTACTTTCAAACCGCGACAAAGTCACTTCACGGGTGTTACATTCTAAAGTGGTGGTATTACCCCAGGTCGGCAGACTCGGCTAATAACCATCAGTCTGCCTACCACTCTTTAATAGTGGCTATAGGCCCGGGCGACCAAAGCACTTATAACAAAGTTATTTTGGTACCGGTCAAAATTAGCGAGGTTTGAACATGGATCTCATCAATCATAAGTTCACACGTCTTACCGCTAGACCACGGCCGCTCTTAAAGTGTCCAAATTCAATTGATTAAAATAGGTAATCTTTCAGAAATGGCCAACCATGGTATGCCACGACCTCAAGCCAATCAAGCTTATGTATACAAACGTATCAGGGTTCAAGATTCAGACTCGGACGACACTAACTCACCTGCAAAGAAACAGGCAATAGAATTAACTACAGCAATCAAAGAACGGAGGTTTAGAAACATGATAGAGATGTTTCCAGATTTATCACCAATGGTTAGTGTAATAAAAACTATATACACTACAATTTTATTCCGGTCTATTTCTTTTTTGTTTTGGTGAAATACCACAAAAAAACTTTCCTATACCAAGAAAAATAAAACCATGGGGCTGAGTAGCGTGTAGATTGTAAATTCCTTATAGAGTCCTTCTTCACAATTGAGCAACTATGGCTGTTCATGCCTGAGATGGTCTGTATCACTTTCTTGTTCAGTTCACATTCTTGCATGCTTCTGGGAGTGTTGTTGCTGTGTCGAACAAAACATGTTTATATTTATTACTAGCTGACCCGGCAAACTTCGTATTGCCTCAGAATCAATAAATAAAAAAGCTGAATGATAATTGCACAATGTTTCAACTTTAGTAAAAAATTTGGTCAAAACTTAATCAGAACAAAAAGATTTGATTTTTGAACGACTTTTAAATTTAATTGATTTCTTAACGACGGGACGAACATCAAATGTTTGACATTCAAAATCAAAGGAATAGTTTCTAAGAGAAAACGAAATTGTTATTTTTACTATATTCCAAGCATCATTTTAAACCTTCCCTGGACTTCTACAAATAATTAGCCAAATCAATCCAGCAGTTCTCGAGTTTTAGCGAGACTAACGAACAGCAATTGATTTTTATGTTTATAATAATTATTTTTTTAATAACTTTGACTTTGTAATAACTTTTGATAAAATATATATTATTAATATTACCAGCTGATTAAAAATACCCTCGTGAAACATAATTGGAGTGAAGAGAAAACTAGAGATGAACTTATGAATTTTGACAATGATGATGATGACCGAATGCCACCTTCGTATAGTACTGTCTCACGTCCGAGCAGTAGCGGTATGAATGCTATAAGAAAAATTGGTAAGATTTTTTTTTTTCTGTTGTAGCTCGACATGTGACAACACTCCGCCTGATGTAAAGCTAGAGTGCAGTCCATGAATGGAAACAACTGCTACGGGCAGCAGTCGCCTCCACTATGCCGGCTTGAGGAGACGAGCATGTACCATCTAGATTGACAGTGCACACTCCTCTCTTATACCTGGCTACTTTCAAACTATTCCCGAAACGCGACAAGGTCGCTTCACAGGTGTTACATTCGAAAGTGGTGGTACTGCCCCAGGATGACAGACTGGACAAATAACCATCATCAGTCTGCCTACCACTCTTTAATAGTGCCTATAGGCACTGAGCGACCAAAGTACATGTAACAAAGTTACATTGGTACCGGTCATTTAGCGAGGTTCAAACACGGGTCTCATCGATCGTGAGTTCACGCGTCTAACCGCTAGACCACGGCCGCTCTAAAAGTAATAGTAAAAGTTTACTATTACAACACGTGGTTCATAGATACTTTTTTTTCTTCTTCTTTTGTTAAATGGCCTCATGCCATAATAACGACAATTCTGCCAATGTCGAGTAGTAAATTCTTGATGTCTTTCCATCAAATTGCACTGGTGTTTTACAATTTGACGCTTTCTTGGAGTATTTGGCGGCAATGGGCAAGGTCCAAAAAAACTAACCCATGGTGAATCGAAAACCATTTCGAAATATTACTTCAATTAGAAGAATTTTTTGATTCTCGTCTGAAAATACTTAAAAATCGAGGAGATATTTGAAAAACTGTAATGACCGTCTTCGACCTTTCACTTCGACTTTCGTACAGTTTGACAAGATAGAATACAAAGTACCAACCTAACAGTTTTGTAGATTATTTTGTTGTCTATGGTTGTCGCCTCACAAGTTTGTCAAATATCTTTTGTTTGTGTTTCCTAACAATAACAGTGTTTTATACGAATAACTATTGTAATTTTTAAAACAAGACTACACTATAAACACGATGTTTTAATTAACAGGAACTTTGAAAAATCAAAAGTTTGTTTGAACTTTTGACAAACGATTTTTTTTTTTGTTCATTGGCAATGGTTTAGTTCCGAACGAAACCTCAGGTTTGCTATATTACGATCGCAATTTTTAAAAATTAATAAAAAAAGAACAAAGCAATTACAAAAGTTTTCCAGAAACACGTGTCGACTAATATTAAGTCTATATTATCTAAAAAATATGTAAAAAAGATAGCTGTCACCAGATACACGTCCCCAATTCACCTTGTCGCGTTTCGGGTATAGTTTAACGAGAGGAGTATGCACTGTCAATCTAGATGGTACATGCTCGTCTCCTCAAGCCGGCATAGTGGAGGTGGCTGCTGCCCGCACAGGTTTTTGTGTAGTAGCAGTTGTTTCCGTTCATGGATCGCGCTCTAGGTTTACATCAGGTGGATTGTTGTCACATGCCGAGCTACAATAATTTAAAAAACTTGCAGGCAATGGTGTCACAGTGATGAGAGTGTACAGTGGTAGTGGTGCATCATCAAGCCCCGTTGTAGTTCGTAAACCATTATCATCAAAAGGCGGCCACGCAAGAAGGGGCAGTAGCGGCAGTGAAGATGATGATTTTGGTGTTCGTAAAGGAAAAGATGATAAGGTTTATGATAGGTTTGTGTTTGCTTTATGCAAAATTATGTAGATCCCAAGAAAGCCAGGAGATCCTTCATGTTCCTGGACTTGTCCGGTAGTATCCTGTGTAAAGTTCCCTAACTTAGTTAAAACTTTATTGTCCTAAAATCTATTTAATTAAATCGGCGTACGATGTTAATGTGTTATTTTAATGTTATTTTCCTACTAATCAGTTTTTTCTTTGTTTTTTTTTTGCAAGCCAATCATTTCTTTTTTCTTCTTTTTAAAAGAACTCATTAATTTTTGTTTTGCGTATGAGTGTTTGTGAATATTTGATGGGAAGCTAGAGTATGTTTAGAGTAAGACAACTGCTATCATGGGTAACGTTTACAGCTAGCAATCGCCTCCCCTGTGCCGGCTCTCGTTATGCCTGCGTACTTGCAAGTTAGCCTCGACCTCTGTACTACCCCGAGACAACTGAACCATGATCACTTTGCTTTGTATGGTATCACCATGTGATATTTATTTGTTTAATTTTCAGTGACGATTCGGATAATGAAGTGACAGATGATCTGATTGGTGATAAACGTAAAGTATATGAATTCCTAAATACAAGTAATCTGACTGAATTATCATTGCTTAATGGTTGCTCGCAGAAGAAAGCTGAAGCCATTATTAGCCTTAGACCTTTTAAGGGTTGGATGGATTTGGTATGTTCTCAATGTATATATTGTCGCAGTTTTATCTAAATAGGGATAGGCGGGCTGGTTTCCCTTTTTTACAGGAGACCAGTTAAGCCCTGTGGTTATAATGAAACGGATGTGCTGCGACCCAGTTTAATTTTTATTGTATCTCAGCATATGACAACACTAGAGTGCGGTTCATGAACAGAAACAACTGCCCCCACAGAGAAATCTTTACAGGCAGCAGCGGCTCTCGTTATACCTGGCTACTTCCAAACTGATCCCGAAACGCGACAAGGTCACTTCTCGTCACACACTTGATAAGCCAAACACTTTCCATTACACATTTATTCCCATTACCGTGGTCCTAAAACTCCCAAGCGATTCCTATTCTATATTTTATCTTTCAGGTAGAAAAGTTTAATAGTAACAAAGTTCTAAGTACTGATTTATTGAATTCGACACAATTATTATTAAGTACTCGTCATAATATACAACAATTGATGAAGAAATGCGTCGGGCTGGCCCAACAATTAGAGGCAGCTGTGGCCGCCGGAGCTGGTCTTCTCAAACAACCAAGTATTTTAGATTCAAGGTAATTTTGCAGTCTATGAACAGAAACAATTAGTACCACAGATAAAGTTCTATAAGCAGCTGTTGCCTCCGCTGACAGTGCATACTCCTCTTGTTATAGCTGGCAACTTCCAAACTCTGAAACTCGACAAGGTCACTTCACAAGTGTGACATTGGAAAGTGGTGGTAACTACCCCAGAACTGCAGACTAGGTTAATAACCATCAGCAGTAAGCGACTGAAGTACATGTTAGAGCAGGAGAGGTACAGATCTGTCACTGTCCTTTCACCAACATCAGAAACCACCACACACACAACAAGACCACACGTCGTGTCATGGGTAGTTGGATTGAATAGCAAAAACAGCGCTAGATAGATATAGTATAATCAGGCAGGTAATGCACAAGTCGACACGTCCTCACGCATCGAGCGATCGTCCCAGACCGAGCGCTTCTATTCATCGCAGGTTTCATGGTGACAGAAACCCACGCGATACGTCGACCAATAGCTTCCTCTTGTAGACTACATTGTGTACCACAAGATGGCGCTTACAGACAAATGCGACATACATATAACATTGGTACTGGTCAGAATTTTGAACACGGGTCTCATTGATCGTGAGTTCACTCGGTCTATCGTCAGACCGTGCTCAATAGTTTATCGAGTATACCTCGACTCTCAATCCCCTTATTTCCGCTGCGACGCTCGGAAGCAACGGCAATTCGTATAAGTAATTATTAATACCTAATTTTTCAGCTGAATCTTTTAATTTAATTATTTTTTTCAGTCTAAAATTAGCACCATATCAACTGGTCGGTCTAAATTGGCTGGCGGTACTTCACAAGCAGGGTGTCAGTGGAATTTTAGCTGATGAGATGGGCCTCGGGAAGACTGTGCAAGTTATTGCATTTCTGAGTCACTTGAAGGAAACTAACAAAGCTGCTGGTACACATTTGGTTGTGGTGCCTGCTTCCACTTTAGGTATGGGAATTATTGGTATAGTACTGCGTGTGAAAATCTGCTAGCAATCCCGTGAACCAGATCTTATATCCATCCAATCTAAGCGTTCATTTTTTATTTTATATTTATTTTATTTTATATAAATGGGAAGTTGTAATTGGTGACAGCTTTTTTAAATATATTTTTTGGATAATATAGATTAATTTAGTCGACACATATTTCTAGAAACCTTTTATAATTGCTTTGTTATTTTTTATTAATTTTTTAAAATTGCGATTACATGATTACAAATCGTAACTAATTTATTGCCAATAAACAAGAAAAAATATTTATTTGTTAAGTGTTGATTTTCAACAAATCTTGTTATTTAAAATTTCGTTTTTATAGTGTAGAAGACACTAAAGACCGGTCACCAAAGATATTTCCCTCCCACTATGACCAATGTTAATTGTTATTACAGATAATTGGTGCGGTGAATTCGCTCGTTGGTCACCGCAGATGAATGTATCAAAATACTACGGCCATCCCGATGAGCGTAGACAATTGCGGATAGAATATGCGAAAGGTGCATTACAAAAATTAGATGTTATTCTTACCACGTAAGTTGCATCATACAGATAAACATTAGAAAGATTAATATAATACATATAATACCCGTGAAGTCACCTTGTCGCGTTTCGGGAATAGTTTGAAAGTAGCCAGATATAACGAGAGGAGTGTGCACTGTCAATCTGGATGGTACATGCTCGTCTCTTCAAGCCGGCATAGTGGAGGCGACTGCTGCATCTAGAGATTTCTCTATAGTAGCAGTTGTTTCCGTTCATGGACCGCACTCTAGCTTAGCATCAGGTGGAGGGTTATCATATGCACATCCATCATATATTTCTTATCTCATACTGAACCATTATACAGGGTGAATTTTTCAAGTGGGCTTTCATGGCCAAATCCTAAACTATAAGAGATATCGAAAAATGCTGAAAGGAGTCTCGATGCCGATTTTCATGAAAACTAAAACTGCATTATTAGATTTTTGATAAATCCACTTTCCCGGCCAGGAATCGAACCTGTTGATTTTGAAAAAAATAAACACTCTGTATTATTGCACCATCCGATAGTGTTCCTGATAAGGATCAAATTGTGGGAAGTAATGATATACGGCAAACCAAAGAAAAGTGTTGATTTTTAACAAATTGTCTCTTATTTCCATGTATTTATACATTACCCACTACATTTATTATTTAATTAAATTTAAAAAATTAAATTTCGAGACTCCTTTCAGCATTTTTCGATATGTCTTACAGTTTAGGATTTGGCCATGAAAGCCCACTCGAAAAATTCACCTTGTATAATGGTTCAGTATGAGATAAGAAATATATGATGGATGTGCATATGATAACACTCCACCTGATGCTAAGCTAGAGTGCGGTCCATGAACGGAAACAACTGCTACTATAGAAAATCTACATGCAGCAGTCGCCTCCACTATGCCGGCTTGAAGAGACGAGCATGTACCATCCAGATTGTCAGTGCACACTCCTCTCGTTATATCTGGCTATTTTCAAACTATTCCCGAAACGTGACAAGGTCACTTCACGGGTATTGCTGGTACTACCCCAAGCCGGCAGATTGGGCAAATACCCATCATCAGTCTGCCTAACACTCTTTAATAGTACCTATTAACACTGAGCAAACAAAGTAACCTACCACTCATTAATTCTTGTATTTATAGGTATACAATGGTGAACAGTTGCCCGGAAGAACGCAAAATGTTTCGCATCACAAACATGGATTACGTTATCTATGATGAGGCGCATATGCTTAAAAATATGGCAACACAACGTTACGATAATTTATTAAAAATCAAAGTAAGTTTTTATTCAGTGGTGCAAAACTAAATAGTAGTGTATTAATTAATGCGGGGCACGTTCCCTTCAGTAACTTCACATTATAATGAAAAAAGTTGACTCGCCAAGTTGTCTTCACTGCGTTCACGTCGAGGTTTTAATGCACCTGTTGAGGGAGTGTGACCTGTGTGGGTCTGAGTGCATTAATAAACTGGGGATTCTTGATTCTTGATTTTCTGGGCTGGTTTCTGTACGTAGACCCTCCATGGGGGTTCCTGGTGCGTCCTGCTGTACTTATACAAGCTATCCTATTGCCTGCGTGAGGGCCACTACGCCGTCGACGTTCCGGCACGCCTCAGGGAGTGTTAATGCTGTCCTCTTGAATTTCCTTCTCGGTGCCTCAACACTGCTGCACTCCAGAAGCACGTGTTGCACCATTTCATCCTGTTCCAGACATCCTCTGCACAGAGGGCTGTTTGTAATATTTATATTGTAGTAGTGCCTGCTTAGGGCCAGGTGTCCTGTAATGACCCCAACCATAACACGCAGCTTTTGCCTACTTAGTCGGAGTAGTTTGCCATTGCGGCACGGTAGTGGGGGATTAATTTATTTAAGATTTTTTTCTTTCTACTTCTTGTTTGCAATCAGTCTGTTGACTTTAATCAGATCTATTGAGTGACATAGTGTCGTTTCGAGGGTCAGTGGGTTTGTTATCACCACCAGACTTCTACTCAATGGGGAGAACTTGGGCTCGCTTAAGTCAAATTTATTGAAGATAGGTTTCTTTAACTTATCTAAGATACTATATGATTTTGTCTAGTCTTTAAAAAAAATAAATTAAAAAAGTAAGTTTTTATTTTATTTAAAAACTTTATTGACATATATCAAAAGCGAGCTTTTTATAAATTCCTGTACTAAGCTAGTGCTTGTATCAGAGGTACTGAGGGACCAAAGTACATATTATTAAATAATTAATATTATCAATTTCAGTCGCGTCATCGTCTCCTGCTAACCGGTACACCGCTACAAAATAATCTTTTAGAATTAATGTCATTACTATGTTTTGTTATGCCACACATGTTTTCGGGTAAAACTGATGACCTCAAAAGTCTGTTTCAGAAAAATTCTGTAAGTACTAATTTTTTTCAAGCTCATCTGTCATAATATTGCCTGATTGTTTGAGTTGACAGGGTAGATTCCTCGTTATACAAAATTATATCCAACATAATTCCTGAAACACGACAAGATCACTTGTATGTATTTTTATTTACAGAAATCTCTGAAAGTGAAAAAAACTGACACAGACAAAGCTGACGACCAGCCCTTATTCGAACAGAGTCAAATAACACAAGCTAAGCGTATCATGAAACCATTTTTACTGCGGAGATTAAAGCGTGACGTATTGCAAGATTTACCCAAAAAGAGCAATATTAATGTACAATGTCATATGTCGGAACGGCAAGAGGTTTTGTATAGAGAAATGATTGCCAGTTTCGCCGCGAATGATGGGACGGTGAGTTACTTTACACGTTTTATACGTTAAAAAAATATGAGGAAAATTATTTGATTTGAAGACTTAGAATTAAGATAGAGTGCGGTCCATGAATGGAAACAACTGCTATTACAGATAAAAATCTACAGGCAGCAGTCGCCTCCGCCATGCCGACTTGAAGAGACGGATGTGCACCATCCAGATTGACAGTGCACACTCTCATTATTCAATTTTTTTATCTATTTATTGTAGCTTTGATATATGACAACGCTCCGCCTAATGTAAAGCTAGAGTCAGAACAGAACCTAAAACAACTGCTACTGATAATAAATATCTGCGGGCAGCAGTCGCCTCCGCTATGCCGACTTGAAGACACTCTTCTAAATATATCTGACTACTTCCAAATTGTTCCCGAACCGCGACACTACCCTACGACCTGTACTACCCCAGGACTGCAGACTGGGTTGGCAATAATCAGTCTGCCTACCACTCTTATAATATTGGTACTGGTCACAATTTAACTAGAATAAATCATTACTTTCGAATGTAACACCCGTGAAGTGACCTTGTCGCGTTCCGGGAATAGTTTGAAAGTAGCCACGTATAAAGAGAGGAGTGTACACTGTCAATCTAGATGGTACATACTCGTCTCCTCAAGCCAGGAATAGTGGAGGCGACTGCTGCCCGTAGAGATCTCTCTGTAGTAGCAGTTGTTTCCATTCATGGACCGCACTCTAGCTTTACATCAGGCGGAGTGTTGTCACATGCCGAGCTACAATAAAAAAAAATTACATTAATTTTCAGATCCACGCGACGAACGAAGTAAGCGGCATGTCCATGATGATGGATATGCGTAAATTGGCGAATCATCCTCTATTACTCCGGTACTATTATACAAACGATATTGTGAGGAAGATTGCCAGTAAGCTTGCACGGGACCCGTCTTATAAGGAGAAGAATGAACAGTACACTTACGAGGATCTCTTGTGCCTCTCTGATTTTCAAATACATCGACTGACTCATTTACATGGTGTAAGTATTAATTTTTTTAAAAATGTTTAATAGGCAAACGTTTGACCGCACCCTGCCTGATGTTAAGCAGTGATGCGGTCTAAGATGGAGCACGCTTGAGGTACCTATTTAGCCTTAATTTGAAGAGGCCTGTGTTGTACTTCTCGGGAAACACAGACACCGGGAGAGAGTTCCACAGTTTCGCAGTACGCACGAGGAACGTGTTGTCAAAACGCCTCGTACGTACTTTTGGAACTTGGACCATAAATGGATGGTACCTCATAAAAGAAAGGGTAGTACTAAGTTGTGTAGCTCCGAAATGTATAAAAAGTCCGATAAACAGGCGACGTTTCGTCGGTGCTCAAGACTTTGTAGCCGAGGCTTGACTAGAGTGTCATCGCCTATTAGCTTCTTGGTCTATTAATTCATCTTGTCAGTCTCTCGTTGTTGGGGATTGTGAGTCCACTCAGCCTCCATCGACTGCAACTGTTTGCCCGATGCAACTTGCTTGTTAATTTTACATTAACATTGACCCAGATATTTAGAAAAGTGGCCGTGGTCTTCAAATCTCGTTGTACTGTGGCATAAACTGAGCGATCAGTGCCTATGATACAAGCACTAACTTAGTATGGAAACAACTGCTACTACAGAGTGTTTTTCTGTGTACAACAGTCAGTCACCTCCACTGTACCTGCTTGAGGAGACTAATAATGGAGAAGAGCAAAATATGATAGAATAAGATGTCGGAAGAATTACATGCCAGGTTATTTATGGACTGACAAGGTTACTTCACCACTTGAAAGTGGTGGTACTACCTCAGGACGGCGGACTGGGCTAATAACCATCATTAGTTTACCTAACACTCTTAAAAGTTACGATTTTATTTTAATAATTTCAGAGTATATCGTCATACGCGGTTCCAGATAACCTAATATTAGATTCGGGTAAATTTTTAAAATTAGACGAGTTACTTCCGAAATTAAAGGCTGAAGGTCATCGTGTGTTGCTATTTAGTCAGTTCACAATGATGCTCGATGTATTAGAACCTTATTTAACTTTACGGGGACATGTGTATTTGAGATTGGATGGAAGTACTGCAGTCGTTGATCGGTAATTACACACATTTTTTTTTTAAATTGTAAGTCGGACATATGACAAAGCTGGATGAACGGAAACAACTGCTACTACAGATAAATTTCTTCAGGCATCAGAAACGCGACAAAATCACTTCACGGGTGTTACATTCGAAAGTGGTGGTACTACCCCAGGTTCTTGATTCTTGATTCTTGATTTTCCGGGTTGGTTTCCGCACGCAGACCCACTATGGGGGTCCCTGGTGCGTCCTGCCGTACTTATACAAGCCATCCTATCTCCTGCATGAGGGCCAGTACGCCGTCGACGTTCCGGCACACCTCAGGGAGTGTTGACGCTGTCCTCAGGAATTTCCTTCTCGGTGCCTCAACGCTGCTGCATTCCAGCAGCACGTGCTTCACCGTTTTCTCCTGTTCCAGACATCCTCTGCACAGAGGGCTATCTGTAACATTTATATTGTAGTAGTGCCTGTTTAAGGCCAGGTGTCCTGTGATGACCCCAACCATAACACGCAACTTTTGCCTACTTAATCGGAGTAGTTTACCGGTTAGTTTGTCGTTTCGGCACGGAAGTGCTTCGCGAGCATGCCGGCAGTCCTCCGTTTTTGACCAATAAGTGTCGTGACACATACCTGTCCTTTTCCGTATCCAATTACGTACGTACGTGAATGGGAGCGGGATTATGGGGCTCGGTCCATGAACAATGCTGGAAGATCCCCTTCTTGCGTACATATCTGCCGCATCATTGCCTAGGGAATTGCTGTGGCCCTTGATCCACTGAAGGGTGATGTCATTGAAGTCACTTGCAATTTCCAGGGCTAAATGGCAGTCGTATGCGATACCCCAGGACGGCAGACTAGAAGTCGTCTAAGCAGTTGTGTAGCTAGGCGGGCAGTTCCACCAGTTTAGTAGATGACACCCAACCTGAAAAAAATCACTTAGGCTTGAAAAACTTGAGGTGACTGTCACAACCACTGCCACCATTTGACTACACTCTTGTTGATTGTTAATTAGCGTGTGCCCCATGAACATGCCTGAGAGAAGTCTAGGCGGCAGTCGCCTGCGCTATACCGGATTGAGAAGACGAATGTGATCCCGAAATAAGACTAGGTTTCTGACTTACGGCTGTGTCAGACTGGTTTTAAACAATTAGAATTATGTATTTCTTATCTATTTCAGACAAGAACTAATAGACCAATATAATGCTGAGGATATTTTTGTGTTTTTGTTGTCAACGAAGGCTGGCGGACTTGGTATCAATTTAACAGCCGCCGACACTGTCATTATACATGACATCGATTTCAATCCTTACAATGATAAGCAAGCTGAAGATAGGTATCTAAATATATTTTATTTATAACTTTTTTTATTTTTTATTGTAGGTCGGCATGTGACAACACTCCGCCTGATGTAAAGCTAGAATGCGGTCCATGAACGGAAACAACTGATACTACAGAGAAATCTCTACATGCAGCAGTCACCGTCGCTTGAAGAGACGAGCATGCACCATCATCTAGATTGACAGTGCATACTCCTCTCGTTATACCTGGCTACTTTCAAACTTTAACAAACACGTACTAGTGATTACAAAAACCTTTATCTGCTAGAATTTTTTAACGCGTTCGGAGAACTATATGTTTTTGAGACCTTTGGTAGTTGGAACATTTAGAACCGTTTGGTGGGTACATCTTTTTGATATCTCTGATAGGTGGAACCTTTTGAGACTTCTGATAGGTAGAGCCTTTTGCCGTTTGACACGCTAGGTGGGTAGATCTTTTTGATACATCTGGTGGGTAAATCTATTTGATACTCTTGATAGGTAGAACCAAGACGTTTGACGGATAGAACTTTTGGAGGCGTTTGATGACGTATAATTTAGTTACGTTGTTATTTTCTCCTTGTTCCCAGATGTCATAGATTAGGTCAAACGCGCCCGGTGACTATATACAGAATGGTTAGCTCGGGCACCATAGAGGAGGGTATATACCAAGTTGCGCAAGAGAAACTTAATCTCGAGAAACACGTCACTGGGGCTGATGGTAAGAAAATTTATATACGTGTATTTCCTCCGTTGAACGTTTTTTTATTGTAGCTCGACATGTGACCACACTCCGCCTGATGTAAAGCTAGAGTGCGGTCCATGAATGGTAACAACTGCTACCACAGAGAAATCTCTACGGGCTGTAGTCACCTCCACTATGCCGGCTTGTAGGGAGACGAGCATGTACTATCTAGATTGACAGTGCACACTCCTCTCTTATACCTGGCTACTTTCAAACTATTCCCGCAACGCGACAAGGTCACTTCACGGGTGTTACATTCGAAAGTGGTGGTACTGCCCCAGGACGACAGACTGGGCAAATAACCATCATCAGTCAGCCTACCACTTATTCATCGCGTTTAAATAACTTTTTTTTTTTTCAGAAAATGAGCCGCAAGAACAGAAGAATGTTGTACGCTTGTTGTCATCAGCGCTCGGATTGACTTCACCCAAATGATTAACGTGTTGCTCTTTTCTTCTGGCGTTATTTTTGTGAAATTACCTAAGTACCTAATTTATTTTAACTATAATTGCCTTTATATTAGAGTTTCATATTACAATTATTCGTAAAACCAACTGCCATTGTCACTCGCATTGTCGCTTTGACGGACATCTGATGACGTAGGTTATCTCGAGATATTTTCTGCATGTGTTAATGTGTAATAATGGCTGATAATTAACCATTAGTCGAAGACCGCTTCGGTGAAGCTATTTTTTTTACTTTTTATGCGATGACTTTGACAGTGGCAAATTGTTGTTATGTCCGAAAAAAAAGAACTGTCACTTTCATTCTATCACGGTGAAACCTCGTGGAGCTCTCATTATGAAAGCGTTTTGTTTGTATTAACTTCAAAGTATGTCTATGAAGACAAGAAGAGGGCTTTGTTAATGATAGAAATTAGGAATGGACTTCATTTGTTTAATACATCTATAAAAATGGCAACTCAGTGCCGATGGCTAGTAGACCCTCTTATAAAGGCAATTTTGATGCATTTTTCGGTACAAAGGAGAATGGCCATGATTGGGCCTATTTAATACCTAATTGTATGGTAACAAAACAATATTCTAAAATAATATCTTATTTTTTTATTAATTCATTTTAATTATATCAACACATCAATAACCAACCAATAGACAATGTTTAATTACATAAAAAACAGAATTATAATTGAAGCATTAAAAATAATAATAACCTCAAATATTGCATCAGAAAACTGATTGGTAATAAGGAAGTAGATTTATTTTTCTATAATACAAAATTAACTAACATTTAAAAAACAAACTCGACTAGAAAAAAATTGTGGGCCAATTTTTCTTAGGCGAATGGGCATTCTCCTATAGTTTCGAAATTCGTATGAGTTATTTGCAATAAAAAATAATTATTTCTAATAATCTTTTTTTATAATCGAAATGGTTGTTTTGGCTTATTATTATTATTAATTTAGTAATTTTTAAAGCAGAATTTTTACAACTCAAGAACGTATAGATTTGGATATGGTAAAAATTCATAGTTTTATTTGTTTTTTTTTTTTTTTGGTCTGGTATCTATTGGTATCTATTTTATATATTTTTTTATTCTGTATGAACTCGTGCTTGTTGTTTGAGATAGACAGATCTTTGTTTTTAAAAACTTTTTAAAAAGCCCGTTTTTGGAATTAATATGTTTAAAGAACAATGTTTTATGCCTTAATTAAAATTATATTATTTACTCTTTTATATATACCGGATGCAAAAAGATAAATAACAACTGAACCATTAGTTCTATACATACGTATTTAAGTATTTATTTTTGAGAACATGTATTTAACATTTATGGGTCTAATAAATGGTGAAATAAGTAAACTACATAAAGTTATGGTGTCATTATTCGTTAAAATATCAAAAACAAGCAATGTAAACGCAACGATTGATAAACGACGACGGTCGCGACGGCATCACAAATGTTAGGCGTCCATTGCGGCTTGATGGAAATAAACATTGGAAAATTAGTAAATAATAAAAAAATAACTTGCAATAACGTTTTGATGTGTGTAACTGTAACACGTGGTTAAGGAGATTGTTATTTATCTTTTTACAACTATATATTAGTGCCTAGTACGAGTTTACGTTTACGTCGTGATACCGAAACGCGAGACCTCTCCGCCAATCACACGATAGTATTTTGGCCGCCGAGGTAATAAAATATCGAATCGATCCTATTGGTGGAACGTCTCGCGTTACGCTGCCACGGGTAAATCTCTGTAGTAGCAGTTGTTTCCGTTCATGGACCGCACTCTAGCTTTACATCAGGCGGAGTGTTGTCACATGCCGAGCTACAGTAAGAAAAAAAATGTAACCCCGTACTTGGCTCTCAGGCATGAGTTTAAATATACAGGGTGTATCAGGCAACGTGTAAAAAAAATTAAGGTAAATATTAGGTAAGGGATGAACACCCTTCAAAAAATAAATTTACTAAATAAATGTTCTCGTGTATGGTATTGTCACAAAAACAAAAGGTCTATAAATGGACCGGCCGACGTGCACCGCCGTTGCAGGTGGGCCGGCACACGGCTCGTCGGCGCGAGATCAAAGGCGAGGCGGTAAAGGTCATTTGTTTGATGCACCGCCCGACAACACAACGATTACGCATTCGTGTAGTAAATTATGTATGTTTCTACAAGGAAAAGGTGGACATTTGGATAAAAAAAAGTTTTTTTTTTTATTAATGTCTGTTCAGAATCACTTACTGAGTCATCTCTTAAAATTTTTTACACGTTGCCCGATACACCCTGTATAAATTATTAAAATAATAAAGTTGACTGTTTTCGCTGTGAAATTTGTAGCCTTAAAAATATATTACGAAGAATGCAATAAATAGAATCATATATATATTTGTATTTAAACATAGTTAATAGATCATAGGAAAATACTTTGCAAATATGTTAAGAATACACTCGGCACGAAAAGTTTTATATTGTAGAGACTTTGATAGTGGCCGATAGATGGCGTAATCTCCACGTCCTACTTTTCTAATGAGATAGTTTAGGTCCCAGGTGTATTTCAGCTGCCTTCTGGCCTAAATGTAGTCTCCACAAATGATGGATCAGTGGTATTTGGGGAAATATGATCATAGTATGTTTTTAAAATTTTTCATGTATGATGTCGCAGGTCGACAGCTTTTTAAAAATAATTTTGTTAGTATTTTTTTCTTAAATGATTATCAAAATTTAACAGAAAAACATCGTCGTCATAGGTGTAAAACTCTATATGTATGAAGTCAAGTCGGCACTATTGAAGAGTGGTAGACAGACTGATGATGGTTATCAGCCCGGACTGCCGTCCTGGGGTAGTTCCACCACTTTTAAATGAACACCCGTGAAGTGACCTTGTCGCGTTTCGGGAATAGTTTAAAAGTAGCCAGGTATAACGAGAGGAGTGTGCATTGTCAATCTAGATGATGTGCATCTTCAAGTCGGCATAGTGGAGGCGACTACTGCCCGTAAAGATTTCTCTGTAGTAGCAGATGTTTCCATTCATGGACCGCACTCTAGCTTTACATCAGGCGGAGTGTTGTCACATGCCGAGCTACAATTAAAAAAAGTTAGAAGAACTGCCAATGGAAATATTGAACCGTGTGCGCGACGGTTTTTTTCTGTTTAATTTTCGTCATAATATTATATTAATAACCCTGAATATTATGCCAAAAATTGCTATAAAAAAAAACAATATATATTATATTTTTCTAATTTTGTTTTTCTTTGAAATTAGTTTCGTACTTTTTACGACGAGTGTATGTGTGAGTGCGTAGGAGATTTGATTTAAAACAACGTTCATTAATTTATTTTATAGTAATTAATAAGTAATAATAAACATTTATTTTAAGATGTGGTCCTTAGGTAAATTGCTACTATACTCAGGACCGTCTTAGGCCCTAGGACCAGAGCAAGATAGCACACCCTCCGCTCTCCCAATTAAAAAATATATTTTTTTAAATTTTCCTTTGTATTTCGACCCTGGGGCCATTTAGTTCAATTTTTTTTTTGTTTTTAAGTAGTTTAATATCACATTCCTAGATGTTTAATAAATTGTAAATATTTGGTAATTTACGTCGGACGAATAAATTCGAAGTTTCAGATAGAGAGGAAAGTTTTAACGAAAATTACTGAATGTTTTAATCGATTACTATTTAAGTTTTATTATAATAAATATAATAATTGGATATGAATACTGTATGACCTTTTTTTGACGTTTGCGATAATTTAATTTTGTATTATGTTAAAAAATGCAGTACATAATTTTAATTATATAATTTTTTTGCACGATATTTTCGTTTTTTTTTTTTAATTATTTCACACCGATGCTTATGAATAATATACTAGCATACAGCCTACCCTTTGTTTTTTAATACTGCTAACTACTGCCACCGCTGGACAAACTACAGCTATGCCGGCCTAAAAATGTATTTGTTTTCTAATAGTTTCCTATTCCCATCAACTAGGCACATCCCTGGTCCCATCCATACTGTCTTCGCCACTGTTCGCTTACATATAATTGCTACAAAACTGCGTCCATTAGAAAGTAGCTGAGCTAATTTCTGCCTTACTACGTGGTAATAAAGTGTGATTCATCAATCATGGTCGTACATGAAATAACACTGATTGAATTCTTCTCTAGTGGACGCCAGGCCTCATAGCCATGAGTGTATGTGTATTTAAAACCCTCAATAATAAATCAGATGAAACATGCGTCATATTCATGAAATAATTTTCTAGCAAATATTTACATTGTCTCAATTTTGTGACGAATTTGGGACAATGACTTCAAAAACTGCAAAACTGATAATAAAATAGGTATTTTGTTTTAAATAACTAATGAGTATGAAAATTGAACGAAAAACGAAAAACAAATCCTGCATTTTATGATAAAAAGTATTATTTCATAAATAAATGTTTAATCATTGGTCATACGATGATCAATCGCTACACATGTTAACCTACTTGATATGATTGAAATTATACATCGATTACCGCTAACATAAGAAAAACAACTGAATAAATACAACAAAAAAAGAAAATTGCAGAGAATTATTGGGCAAATGGCAATGGAATAAGCGCAATGCGCATGCGACGCTGTGTGTAGCCGAGTGAACCGTAGTCAGTCGGCAATCCGCCTCCGCCCGGGCGGGCGACAATCGACACGGGATCCGCGCTCGCGCATTAAAAAAATCAAACCTTGCGATAAAATAATATTTCAAGTGAAATAAATATCTTCGCGAAAGCTGCGAGCGCGTACGATTCTGGTAAGTCTCTAATATTACTATTTTTCTATTCGTTACGGCTATATATCCCATTTGAATCTAATTTTAGTGCCGTCCGCGCTGTATTTTGGGAAGCTGCAGTCTGAACATTGACTATGAATTTTCATACAGAACCTTTCATAAAATCATTTCAATCATTAGTGAATCACGCGTTTTAAATAGTAATCCAACATCTCGAAGTTGAGTTACCATTTTAATATACTATTTCAATCTAAAAAAAATCAATATTAGCGCTTAAAATTTCACAAATTCGCGAGTCTAATGTGCTAATTGTAATTGTGTAAATAGCTACTAAGACTCCTCCGTGCTGTGAAATGTACACAAATGCTAACTAAATACTCCAAACTCTCTCCTAATAATTATAGTTAACTATAGATTTCTACAATTCAACTGTGTGAATGTTGGCCTAAATACCGCCGTAAATCGTTCCTCGTTTATTGGGCTGTTAGTTATTACGATGAAGTAAGTACCTCGGTTTGTACAGAGAATTAATAAATAAATCATTTGCCGTACAAATTATGTTAGTTATTTTAAAAAATACCTATATTAACTTATGATGAAAATCTTATTTTAAAAAATCTGTATTATTACAGATTGTTGTTCTTATGAACAAATTCAGCATTTTAATATGCCAAAAAGGAGAATGCCCATTTTTGGGCCCATTTGATACCTAATAGTTTGGTAACAAAACAAAACAATATTTTAAAATAATATCTATTCATATTAATTAATATTTAATAATTCATTTTAATTATATCAACACATCATTTACCAATCAATAGACAATGTTTAATTACATAAAAAACAGATATAATCAATTATTAAAGCATTTAAAATAATAATAACCCCAGATATTGCAACAGAAAACATCTAATTACTGAATGAGCCGGGTGAAAAAATTAAAACTGATTGGTAATAAGGAAGTAGATTTATTTTTCTACAAAAATAACTAAACATCACAGACAAACTCGAGAAAAAAATTGTGGGCCCATTTTCCTTCGGCGAATGGGCATTCTCCTTTATAATTAAAAACAACGATATGTAATAATGAAATTAACATAATTTTAAATATTATTTATTTTAATAAAAATGCATCTTGATCAATTAAAGAATGGAAATTGTAGATGTATAATGCTGGGCCCAATTCTCGGATGTACCTACGATTTCCTGGCCTAAAAAATAGTAATTCCTATTGACAACCAAAAGGAGTAGAAATGAGTCCCAGAATTGCGTCTGATTATCTACTATTAATTTTATTATTACGATCGATAAGTCCCGTGTTAAAATCTCGTTAAATTGTGACCGGTACCGATGTAACTAAATTATATTATGTACTTTAGTTGCTCAGTCCCTATGCAATATGATACAAACAGCTAGCTTGTTTATATTTTTTTCTAAATATTGTCTAAGAGAATAAATATCAATAAAATTATTTATAAACTAAGAATTCAAGGTCAGTTGTGATTAAGATGCGATTTTAAACGTTTATCTTAGCACTGTCAATATTAGTTTAACACGCAACCACATTTTGAAATTTAAAAAAAAATCACCCACTCACCAATTATATTTTTGCCATAATACTGGATTTATTTTATTATAAATTTTTTGATGAAAATTGAACGGAAAAGTATCTGTTATTTTTCATCGTGATTTAATGTAAATGTAAATTTTAAATAATGAATACATGCAGTTTACATTTCAAAAGCTGCGGTTTAAAATTTACTGATAAAATTAGTGTTAGGTAATACAAAAGTAAGTATAGAAGAATTCTAGTGAACGGTCATGAGCTATTGAGTCGGGTCAATCACCTTTGAAACTACAGCGAGTTAAAAATATTTGTTCCTAATTATCATCACGAATATCAACAGAAAATATTAAAAGTTAAATTTATTAACATTATTATTTAGCAGGCCTTTGTAGCGAAGTGGGTGGCGCCCTACTTTATTACCAATGTTTGATTCATAGCTGAAGAAAATATCTATAAATAAACAAAATTATATTAAATTACGTATATTCATAACGCCCGTTTTTTATACACTACCACAGAAAACTGCAGGCAGCAGCCACCTCCGCTATCGTGTAGCTTAAAAAGACTAATGTTGAGAGGGATTCCTCTCGTCATGCTCGGGTACTTTCAAGCTAACCTCAAAGCACTAGTACACTGGGACATCATTGCTTTATGGCATTCAAGTTAATTATATGTGTATTTTTAAAGGAATTATAGCATATTCGCAGGAGTGGAAATGAAACCAACGTTCCCAGTTTTGCACACGGATAATCTGACTACTAAGCTACACAGCCAGAAGCGTCTATCACGTGATCGCGTTCTTCCATGTTTCTAACTGCTTTTTTTATTTTAGCACGTCATATGACCGCACTCTAGTGCGATCCATGAACGGAAGCGACTGTTGTCAGAGACGGGGATCTGCAGATAGCAGTCGCGTCCGCTATGCCGGCTTGATGAGGCGCTTCTTCACACTGCGCTTGTTATAGGAAGGAGGAAAGACGTGGCTGTTATAGTTTTACAAAAAAGAAACAATTTAATACTTACGTAACTTAGATCTTAACGATAACATTAGATTTGTATTTGAACTAAACTCTATTAATCGAGAGCCTAAAGTTTTTGTTGCGAAATACACAAATGGTTTTTTATTTAGTCAACCATGAGTCATGAGTATCAAACATCTACTTGTGGTTCCAAAAACTATTATTTTTTTTCGCAAAGCATTATTTCTTAACCAACATAGAACGTGTGTTTAACTTTAGGGTTCGGCAGGGTTATTTACTTAGATTTAAGGCAAAGCTAAAATTAGTTCAGGTTCGATGGGGCTGGTGTGGCTTGAAGGCAATAAACTGGGCTCCGTAAAAAAAGAAAAAAAACTATATCCAGACTCATCCTAAGTCTAATTGCCTACAAAAACCTACAAATTGTATTATTTATGATATAAGTAATCAATAATTCATTATTTTTATAAATGCATCTGCAATTAATGCCTTTCACGCAATCAAGTTCTTAAAAATCATTTTCTCTGAAACTGGAGTACGATTTTTCTATAATTTTAGACGAATTTTGGTTTTGGTTTTGGTATTCATACTAGGGATGTTGCGGATGCAGATTTCTTCACATCCGCGGATGCGGATGCGGATGCGGATTTTAAGAGGCTCACATCCGCGGATGCGGATGCGGATGCGGATCTTTACAAAAAACTGTGTGGGTAAAAAAATTAAAAGACAGCAAGAACTATCCTTTCTTTATTTAAAAGTAGTGAGTAAATTATTATTATTATTAACCGACTTCAAAAGGAGGTGGTTATCAATTCGTCGTGTATTTTTTTTTGTGGCGATGTTTCCTCATCTCCGCCGTTTGTGAACCGATTTTGATGATTCTTTTTTGTTTGATAAAGTATGTCTCGGGATTTTGTAGTACTTAATAGTACTTACATACGTCAACAACACAGTTACATGTACGCGATTCAGCGTTGCCAGATTTTTTTTTTGCCAAGTCGGAATTTCGAATCTTTTTGAGTGAAAAAAAGCGGTATTCTTCTTCGAAAGCGGGATATAGTGAAAAACATATATAATCAGAAGTGTTTAAATATGTATCTTTTATTTGAGTTTTAAATTACGTTTAATAGATAGTAAAAATACCCATAGAAAATGTTTTTTTAATAAAAATATGATATTTTAAATCAGATTTACCCTAGTCGGTTGAGTCTTCTTATTTGTTTCTGAAATCTTCGGTTTGCATAACAAACCGTTATAACCATATACTCAGATAGAATTAGCTTTCTGGCCCAGAAATTCCTATTGGACGGGATTTTTTTTTGTATAGATCAAAGTGTCAGGAATTGATACCAATAAAATTTATAAGTGAATATTGGGCGCTAAGGTGACAAAAACATGGTAAAAGTGGTAAAAACCAGTTTTTCGCTTCTAGAGGAAAAACTACAGCTCGGACAAAAAAAATGTTAAATGTAACAAATGCGCGCAATAAAAAAACAAAGAGAATGAGCCTCGGTAGAGCAAAATCTGTCCAAAGGCGCCGCAGCGCCACCTCGCGCGCAAAAAGTACCTGAACTTCATAGATTATTTAAACAACTTTATTATTTGTCAAGTTATTTGGAAATTTGTAGTTCAACTCCTCCTTAATGCATAGGAACCGAAATTATAACGTTTTTCGAAAATTAAAATACCCTCCCAGACAATTTAAAAAAAGGTTACTTTTTGCAAAAGTCGACGGTTTGCAAAAAGTTTACAACATTTTCATCTGACAATGGGGATCATTACTGCCATTTCATCACGCCAGATGGCGCATCGTCGCCATGGCCATCGAAAACTGTCACTTCCATATATTTTCTAACCTATCAATCCGTAAATTTAAAGTTTCTCGAAAAATGCCTTTATGTGCTGTACCTGGATGTACCACTTCTGATGTACATTTATTTCCCAAAGAACCCACATTAAAAAAGAGAGAAAAAGCTATATGTCGCAAAAATTTTGTTGCGACACAACATAGTAGGTTATACCGGAATCATTTCCAAGAATCTGATTATGTAGGAGTGTCAACATATACAGCTGAGTTGCTAAAGTATATATTTCAGCCAATTATTACAAGCTTGAGAACTTTGGTCGCCGAAATTAAAATTTCGGTCATAACTTCCAACCTAAAAATATAAAAAATCCATAAATTTAAAGTAACGGTCTCTGACTTTTCGTAAATTTTCTTAAGATGAATAAACTATGAATTAACATTTTACAACCAACAAAAGCTACAAATGTAGATAATATCACTGTTAAAAAATATTTTAATAGGAATATGTCTACCTCTCAACAAGATCACATTTCTTTCCAGTTATCTTTCCTCCTCGTTTTTTTTAATTCGTCTTTCAATTCTTTAAGCTTCTAGGTAAAATACATATTAACAATAACAATAATAGACCGATCCTACTACAAAAAAATGCAAAAAAAAAACCCAGACGTAAACAAAGCTACAACGATTTGACATGGCCATCGCGCCGCTAGCGCCCTCTGCGCTGAGCTTTGCGTGAGGATCCCCATTTAACTGTAGTTAGAGGACCACAAAACTGACAGCATATTCAAATTTCAACTCTCCATCACTTTCAGAACGCGAGTTATTGAATTTTTTTTTTATTATTTAATTTCTGGACCGATTTTGCTCTACCGGGGCTCATTCTCTTTGTTTTTCTATTGCGCGCATTTGTTGCATTTAACTTTTTTTTGTCTGAGCTGTAGTTTTTCTTCTAGAAGCGAAAAACTGGTTTTTACCATTTTTACCTTTTTTTTTGGCACTTTAGCGCCCAATATTCACTTATAAATTTTATTGGTATCAATTCCTGACACTTTAATCTATACAAAAAAAAAATCGTCCAATAGTAATTTTCTGTACTTTTTAAGAATTTATGCTAATTCTATATGAGTAATACAAATTTGACAGATCGTAAACGATAGTTATATCAAAATGTATGGGGAATGTGTCCGTTAGAAAAATGTGTTGTTTCAAATAATAGTCTGAAGAGTGAGTTACAATTTGTACTCTTTATACACAGTTTACAGTAAGCTTTATACTTATCCGACGTCACAATACACACACAAGTCCGAGAAGCGGGACTGAACCTGTCCCGCACGGGACATTGAATTTTGATTTAAAAATCGGGACGTCTGGCAACGCTGACGCGATTGTATGTGTGCTGCTTGAGTGAGCTTATTACTCTCTTACTAGTCGACTCGCACCACAAGCCGGTCCCGCTCCTTTCTTTCTTGTCGCGACCTGTTACACATTCGCATCCGCATTAGCTCCGCATCGATTTATGCGGATGCGGATGCGGATGCGGATGTCTAAATCGATGCGGATGCTCCGCATATGCGGATGCGGATGCGAATATTCGCAACATCCCTAATTCATACAACTTTATAAAACTGGGAACTCCAAAAGTATGGAATAAATTATGACCCAAGTTTATCAAACGATTTTATTTTAAATTTTTATTACCAAATACTAAACTATATACTGAGCAACCAAAGTACATATAACATAGTTAGTACCAGTTAGAATTTAACGAGGGTTTCATCGGTCCGTTGTCTACCGCAAGATCACGGCCTCTTTTAAACGGTTTGAACTCCTTTTCAGCTTTTCTTATAGTATAAGTTTTTCTTGATGCTGATAAAGCCACTTACGATCATGCCTCTATTTGGCCGTACCTCTCTATTTTATACCTTTCTTACACTTTCTTTGCGATCACATAAAATACCTAATTTTCTTTTCTCATCTTTGCTAGTACTGACCCTTTCTAAGCAGTTAAAGCAGCTAGATTGGCTAAGAAAGGTGTTACTCGGCGCTCTCTTCCTACTTTAAATATATGTTATTCGTGGGAGCAGTATTATATTAGGGCACAATTGAAGGTTTTGTTCCCAACGCGTTGTCCTTGGCTTTTATTCAAAAATAAATATATTGTAAATCAACTGGAATCAACAAAAGAATGAAAAATGTCGGATGTCTTGTGGGCGGGGCTGATGATGTCATATTATGTGTTTAGTATGACATATACCACGTTAGTGCATAGGAAAATATACGTTGTTAGTTAGTAAATAGGTGACGAAATGGCGTGTATTTTGCGTGGCATATAAATAGATATTGTACGTGTATTTGTTTAGGTCACTGGGTATTATTTTAATGATAATTAAATGTATTTAAAAATCATGTGAGAGCTGAAGAGAAACTGAATGAGGAGTTAAAGATTTCTCAGAGTTAATCTCAGAAAATATGAATCCCAGAAAGTAGGAATTTTGATTAGGTTTTCACCAATAAATAGATTGATTCACAATGAAAGTTTAGGTGTATATTTTATGAAGATTATGTAAAAATTCAACTCTTTAATATTATTAATAATTTACAATGAAAATTGAATAGAATAAAATCAATACGCAATCAACAATCTGACCTAAAGTCTACTAAACTATACACAGATTGGACCGTGTCGACATTCCTCCATTCTCAAAAAAAGAGAACAATTAAATTATTAATAATGAATTGCGTATAATTTGTTTTGTTTCAGTGAAAACAATACGAGAAACTTGAACGAGTCGCGAGTGCAGACACGCGAAAATAAACGAGATTTGTAATTGTTGCGGCAGCGCACCACGAGAGCGGTGAGCATTTCATTGAGTGTGGGGTCGATAGAGATTTTTTTTTAAATTGTAGCTCGGCATGTGACAACACTCCGCTTGATGTAAAGCTAGAGTGCGGTCCATGAATGGAAACAACTGCTACTGAGAAACCTGTGCGGGTAGCAGTCATGTACCATCTTAGATTGACAGTGCACACTCCTGGCTACTTTCAAACTATTCCCGAAACGCGACAAAGTCACTTCACGGGTGTTACATTCGAAAGTGGTGGTACTACCCCAGGACGGCAGACAGGACTAATAACATCATCAGTCAGCCTACCACTCATGCTAGGAACTTTTTAATATGTTTGGGTGGATAAAAGCACCCCTGAATACGTATTTATTAAGATAAAGCAGGGAATATATCGATATTATGTAAAATATCTAACGTTATTTCTCGGATTTTTACCGTAATTTTTTTTTTTATAATAACTAAATATATAAATTGGGAATCAATAAGTATGACATTAGTTTTTTCTTGTTCCAGATTGGGGTTATAACTCCATAACGAAAAACGATTCGAGGCTGGTTTCTACGAAGCTTCCTTTAATTGTAAATCGCTCGGTGACTGTCAGGCATAAACCTGCACTTATTCTTGTATTAGCCGAAATAAATCAATACGAACACCCGCTATTTCGTGGCCACGATAGTCGGGGACAAATTATTTAATAACAATATAAAATTTATATATGCATATATAAAAAAAATCGGTGAAAATTGATCTCTTACGTGACGTCACCAATCTTTATATAAATTGTGATTTTTTTAATTTTTAAACATTAGTGATGTGCATTTCTGTTGTAAAAAAGTAGCAGTGTTTTGTTTTTAATTTAGAGTTTGTTTAAATGTAAATAAACTTGTATTATATAACCAAAACGCGTGCGCATTGTTATTGCTATTATTATTATTACTAGTCATTCATCTAGTGTATTTAGATTTTCTATTTTAGTTATAATTGCTTGTTAAATATATTTTTTTTAATCTGAAGAAATCAGAACGTATTAATCAAATTAACAACATTGTTATATACATCGTCGTCGGTCATGAGTAAAGGAATGCAGGGTCAAGTTGGTATCCGTAACGAGTTGCAGAGGAGTTACAGAATGCAGGATTTCGCGTCGCCTGGCGTCATCATGAGGGAGAGGAGCTTTGTGCGTCCTCAATCCCATCATAATATACATCATAGCCCGGTAAGTTAACTTGAGAAAACAAAGCTAGCAAAGTACCAAACATACAATCAATACTTATTTGATACGTACAATACAACTTTGTCAATATTAAACAAGCAATGTACGTTAACAAAGTTTGACTTGTTTAATTTTAACCTCTCAACCCCACTAGGTCGTAAATAGCAATAACTTGTTTATTAATATACGCTAGGCATGTGACCACACCTCACCTGATTTTAAACCTAGACCGTACTTCATGAACGGAAACAACTGCAGGTAGCTGATACTCCACTGTTCCAACTTGCGAAGACGAATGTGCACCATCCAGCTTCCAAGTTGATCCCGATGATACACGCTGAAAGTGGTGACGGCAGATTAGACTAATAAACATCATCAGTCTGCCTACCGACCACTCTTTACTTTTAATTTTTGTACGTTAGAAAAATGGCTTACAAAAAAAAATGTATCGCGTACTTTCAATGGACAATTAATCCAAAGATAACGCAAGACTTATTAATGCAGAGGTCGACAGGATAACAACCGATTGTCGACAAGATGCGTGGGTTTTAACCTTATAAAAACACCTACATTCAAATAACTAAATCTTACTTTCCAATCACCATTATACATACACAAAACAGCTCAAAATACATTTCTTTTACATTTAATAAAAAATAAAATATATTTTAATAAAAAAAATTACAATTCTTATAGCAACCCTAGTGTGGATTTTTTATAAAACTGTTATTGATATCCTGATAATGTGTTTTTTGTTTGTTTTCAGTTTCCAAATAATGGGAAACGCAGGAGTATGATATTAACAAACGCAAAGGGAAAACCGACGCTCGAAATTTACCGACCTCCCGGTTAGTATTTCTATATTTTTCGTTTAATATTTAAACAAAAAAGTTTTATTGTAAGTATTTGTAATATAATGTAGTATACCGCATAAATTATTCTAATTACGTCACTAAAACAACGCACTAGTAAACAAATAAAGTTATACTATTAACATAATTCAACAAAAAATGCGATATATTTATTTATTGTTAGTACCAAACTCGCGCCAAAATATTTATAGAAACCAATAAAGTAATCGATTACGAATAGATTTCATTCAAATAGGAAGCGTGAGCTGGCCGGTTAGTTCATCGGAAAAGGCGCCAAAAAATTAAAAATAAACAAAAGTCATGATTGGAACGTCGCGACAACTCGTTTTCATGTCAACGGAGCCAAATATTGTGTTTGAATTTAATATTTTAATTTAAGCCTAAAAAGTGTTTTAACAATTAAAAAGTGCTCAGTGAATATGTCGCGGTGTGTTATGAAGCCAATGGTATCTACATCTGCACCGACTCCGAACGGCCCAGCTATAACTTCGATAGAAACTTCTGGAATCGCAGCGACTCCCGATGCTACCGACTCAGCTTTGGCAACAATTACTAAGACTTCAGAACCGAATCCTAACCCCGTAATTATTCAACCTAATGCAGAATCTGATTTACCCACTACAGAAGTTATAGAAACTGTGAACTCCGAACTAAATTCAATAATTAATATTGATATACCAATATCAAGTTCAACGCCACTTCCTTCGTCCGATCCAGAAAAATCAAATTCAATTGCAACTATTCCTGCAGATGATACGCTATCTGTATCCAATGAAATAACTAAACCTATCATCTCCTCGAGTTCTAGCACTGACGACGAAGTAACCGGAACTACAACCTCTTCAAATACTCCTCCCTGTATTTCTGTGGTAGTTACTTCACCCACAACCACTGTAAATGGTACATTGCCGATACTACCGACTTCAAACACTTCTATAACTATAAAATCTGCTATACCAATTTCATTACCACATTTAGGAGCCGCCCAAACACATTCCTTATCTAGTTCTACAATCTCAAATAAGCCTCCACACCCTGGATCTAACATAACTTCTGGAATGAAATATGTTGTTGCTACTTCAATTCCGCTCGCTGCGTCTATTCCAGCGCATATGAGATCTGTTGTGACGTCGCCTTTCCCTTCTTCTCCTCGGGCTTTTGTTACATCTTCTACCCAAATGACAGTTTCCTCGTCTGCTGCAGTTCCCAAAGAACAAACTTCTCCGAATAATACCGAAGCTAACGTGGCTCAAGTTAAAATTGAAAGTACAGGTGAATTTATCTTTTTGATTCGATTATTGTAGTTATTAGTATTGTAGCTTCAAATTGCGTCGTTGTCCTTGATAATTGTGAAAATATTAATAGCAACTTCTGCAGACTGCTATGGTTATTAGCCCAGTCTGTCGTCCAGGTGTAGCACCACTATTTTCAAGCATGGTGATGTAGATCAGTTTCGAAGCACCTGTCTTCTTAAGCCGGGCAGAGCATATCGAAGGCGACAGCTGCCTTCCAGACGTTCATGGCGGATGGCAGTTGTCTCTGCTGATAGATTGCACTTCCGTTAAATGCCGAGCTACTATTAAAATAAATTGCTTTAAAATTTATTAATATTATCACAACGTCTGCGAGGTCATATCTGTCTTAGGTCCCACGTAAAAAGGAGAAACGTTAAAAATTACGAGTAAGTCGAAGTATATGTGGAGCTGTACTCGTGCGCCCTTCTATCCATACGTGTTCAGATTATTTAGTTTATTTTATTAGCGTTAGATTAAGCAAAAAAGAAATAAAAAACTACTTCAGAAATAAAATTGCGTTATTTCTATACGTATAGATCATAAATATATCCAAAAATATTGCACATATATTATAAAACATTAGTTTGAAGAAAGTTAACTAACGGTTAGTGCATTCAACCGTTACAGTGGCCTACTGAATCACGCTAACTACTCGCTTCCCATTACATTTATTTCTAGGAATATTGTATGTACCAATTTATTTTTCAAATACATTTTTTCTGGGGGTCTAATGCTCGGCGTATGACCCCATTCTGTCTGATGTTAAGCTTAGAGGAACGACGGAAATAATTGCTACCACAGATAAGTGCTCAATACTTGGTTAGGCAGACCGCCGAACGTTTTTATTTTGTTTTTCATGCTTTACATGTTTACTACACAGTTTTTACAGTAGTCCGGCATGCGAATGCAATCCATCATCTCTTAGAGTACGGTCCGTGAGATTGTAACTGCTATCACGTATGTCGGCTTGATGAGACGAGCGGGCACCGCCCATTTGAGTTTTTTAAAAAATCCTATACAAAGCTGATGATTGTATCACACGCACCGAGCGAACAAAGTACATCTAACATAGTATATTAGTGTAATCCGAGTGGAGTTTTCAAAGTCAAATCATATCACTATGTAGAAGATTTGGTCGGTATCAAAACTTCACAAATATAAGTAAACAATAATGTAAGTTTAAAGAGTTCGAATAGGCATCATTGCCCGAACAATGTTTCTATTGTTTAACAAGGTTATATTTTAAATACAATATAATATGTATAACAATTGACGAACGCTGTGCACGTCTATAATTGATATACAATACTAGTTTTTAAGTTGGGTATGTTATTGTGAAAGTTGTTTATATATATATTGTTGGCGTGCCTACCAAAAATAAATAAATAAAACAATTATGTGAATCATGAGGTCTATATTATGTACCTATGTAATTTATTAAGTTAACTGGTTAGTAATAATGAATGGGCCAAAATAAACATGAACAGTCTCACAAACCCATTATGAATAACAGGTGTCCGTTCCGATGGAGTTGCAGGAATGCCTGGTTCACTATCGCCTATAACAACTGGGTCTGGTGCTCAGAACTCTGCTACATCAAATAAACTCAACGTCCATGCCAAGGAGTTCACCATGGCTAAGCCGTCTGACCTGCAGAATAGGTGAGTGTAATTTTTCTCTAATAACCTGTACCTACGTTAGTTAATAGCGAGATGAGTGCGCTGTCAGTCTGGATGGTGCGCATTTGTCTTCTCAGACCGGCATAGCGGAGGCGACTGCTGCCTGTAGAGTGTAGACATCTGTAATAGCAGTTGTTTCCGTGGATCGCCGAGCTACAGTTTAAAAAAATCCTACGATGATTTTAAATGGATTTTAATATTATCGTATTTTATTCTTATCTAGTATAAAATAGTAGTATGTAGTATCTCTATAGATACTATAGAGCTATAATAGAAGCTCATAAACTACGCCTATGTTCATTAAATTACACCCAGATCCGTACAGTCGTCGTTTGAGCGGGATCGAAAGATTTGTCGTACCTTCAAAGTTATAACCTTTTAACTATATCGCTGAACCATGTCGGAGGGTTAAATTGTACTAATTTTTAATGCCTATACGGTATGGTATGGGCTATACCATACCAGCTAGTACCTGTACCATAGGTACTGAGTGAAGTACACATAACACAGTTACGTTGGACACCGAGATTTGATCACGGGTCTCGTCGATCATTAGTAAATCGCGTATAAAGTGTATAAATACAAATGGTAGACGTAATTTAATTGGTTTTTTTTGTCATCATTTCGTATGGCTCGATGACGCAGCGTCGACGCTGGTATTGCTGCGCAGGCGCAGTCTTCTAACGATCAGGGACCGGTGAGGTGTTCCCGCCCGCGAAATACGAACGCTAACGAATAAATACGAACAATTTTAACGCTTATCGTGTAACTCATAAGGAACAAATTTGCTTAGTACATAATTGATTTTAAAGGTCTATTCTTGTTGTGTTTTGAATTGAATTTTAACATGTTTGGAGAATAAACAAGCTCCGTACTCGAATTAAGGATTTTCCGTTAATGTTTGTTTGGCCGTGGAGAATGATCTATTAATAAAATGCTGTATTCGTGATGTACTATGGTTTGGTTGTATGTAGCCGGCGTGAAATGTTGACGAATCATTGCCAAGTTTGCAATAGGATTTTTAGATCTCGCGTGCTGATGTTGATAAGCGTTTATTAGGTTTTAATTATAGTTTAATGTGACATTAATTATGGAGATAGTGTAAGATGTGCGTGGTTTGTTTGTGCGAAATATTGCTGTGCTGAAAACTGATTAGAAAAATGGGTCGTGGAAGATATTCCACTTCTGATTTGTAAGTTTTTCTTTTACGTCTCATTCCTTTGTTTATTGTTATGATTAAATTGAACTGAAGTGGGATTCGAAACCATGCCAAAACTTAATAAAAAAAATAACTCTTCGTCTTTTGTCATCTCGAGAGCCAACTAAAACTTATTTTGTTCTATTCTCTCTGCTTATCCCGTTTAGAAATATTTATGGGTGAATAATATAATCTATAGTGGTCTGTAGTAGTAAGTCTATTTTGCTATAGAAAGTAAAAAAAAAGCAGGTGGAATATAAATTTTCGCTGCTACTACAGAGAAATCTCTACGGGCAGCAGTCCCCTTCGTAATGCCGGCCTGAGGAGACGAGTGTGCACAATCTAGACTAGACACTCCTCTCGCTATACCTGGCTACTTTCAAACTGCTCCCGAAACGCGACAAGATCCTTCACGAGTCAAGGTCACTTCATCTCAGTAACAGGTTCCTTGTTCTTTAGGGATTTAACGGGAATTGTAAAAGTAATGTTAATATACGCATT
The DNA here is from genome assembly GCA_948150575.1 of Tinea pellionella. NCBI lineage: Eukaryota > Metazoa > Arthropoda > Insecta > Lepidoptera > Tineidae > Tinea > Tinea pellionella. Next base: position 7,382,616 of record OX411258.1, read on the forward strand.
ACAATGTTGCAGAAAAGAGGAGGGCTATTCTCGATACCACTTTTAAATTGGGATTTTAGTCGACACGTGTTTCTGGAAAACTTTTAGACACAAAGAAAAGATATTGCCATATATCTATAAAATTGTAAGGCTATACACCACCTCCTTTTCTACACCAATGTCTAAAAAAGGTTGAACGCATGTCATTATGTATTATTAAGATTTTTCAGACGGGAATCAAAAAAATACATCTAACTGAAATGATATCTCGAAATGGTTTTTGATTTAACATGAGTTAGTTTTTGAAGACCTTGCCCATTCCGCTACTTTTGATATCCAATAGGAACTTCTCTTGAGGAAACGATCGCGAGAATTAGGGCTTAGTTAGTATTAATTATATTTACAGTTTAGGAATAGTTCCGCGCGTTTAATTAAGTTTAGTTTTAATGTTTATTTGTAATACGCGTGAAGGACAAATTCTTATTGACTTTTCGATCGACAAGATAAAAGTTTTTATTTTATTTAAATTTATTTTATCTCAGTTTAATTGTAATGTATGAAGATAAAACTGAAGAAGTAAGGTCCAGTATCGTTTGGATTAATTTTGTCATAATACCCTGTCAACGCAGAATGTTTTGATGCAACTTTATGTGCACCATCCAGATCTAAGTCCATTTGCACCAAAAGGCCTGTTAAAGTTACTTTGACTGTTACATTTTACCGTCGCGTAACCTATAAACATTAACTCCACACGCGTTGCAATATCGTGTAAATTCATATTGTTGTCGTTAAAAGGGGTGTCTGATCTCGAAAAATAATAGAAAAACATATTAGGCTTCTTTTCATACATTTGATGTTAGTGACATTGATTTGACGATTACTTTAAACCAGCTAAGATTCGCGGTTAGCGTTAAAGTAAGCATAAAAAATGACAGGCGCGACGATGGTGCAACGCGTGTGGAGTAAATATAAATGTTTAACGGTTACGTCGCCGTTAAAGTATTAGTTAAAGTAACTTTAACGGGCCTTTTGGTGCAAATGGACCTTACAGTTCACATTTATATTTTATTTTTATTCATCCCGAAACATCTGCGAATGCATCTGATGATGACACTTGAAAGGTTATGCTACCTTGGATATCAGACTGGGGTAATAACCATTAACAGTTTACCAACCACTTTTTTCATATGCATTTATGTTTTACACCAGTGAAGTGACTTTGTCGCGTTTCGGGAGCAGTTTGAAAGTAGCCAGTTATAGCGAGAGGAGTCTGCACTGTCAATCTTGATGGTGCATACTCGTTTCCTTAGGGCCGGAATAGCGGAGGCGACTACTGCCCGTAGAGAGTTTTCTGTAGTAGCAGTTGTTTCTGTTCATAGACCGCTTTACATCAGGCGGAGTGTTACCATATGCCGAGCTACAATTTAAAAAAAAAACATTATCACAAATAAGCAACGTAAATAATAGAATCGTTATCGTCGACATATTCACAAATTTTAATATGAAAAGTGTATTACTGTTTTTGTTGAACTAACTTTTAATTTTTATAGTGAAAAGTAGGTAATGTACGAGTACGTCCTGTGAAGTCACAGGAAGATTTGTCGGACGAAGCTTAATTGTGCAATTTATTTCAATTAACTCCGAAGTCTTTGTTCACTAAAAATACGCGGTTTGCATGAGAGCGGATCACCGCGAGTTCCGCTCCGAGTTCCACCCATCTTAGCTAGGTCTGTCTTGAATTCGTGATATTTGATTGCTAGATGTAATTTTGCCTACCCTATTTACAGACAGTGTATATGCTTTCAGACTCGAGATGAGTGTGCACTGTCAATCTAGATGGTACATGCTCGTCTCCTCAAGCCGGCATAGTGGAGGCGACTGCTGCCCGTAGAGATTTTACTGTAGTAGCATTTGTTTTTACTCATGGACCGCACTCTAGCTCTACGTCAGGCGGAGTGTTGTCACATGCCAAGCTACAATAGAAAAAAAAACTCAACTGTCGAAAAATAAACACATGTGTGAGTGGAAGGCTCTACCGATTCTACTCACAGAAAACGAAGTAGAATCTCGCCCGCAATGCTTTTTCTATATATTTAAAACAAACACTAACCTAGGTCGCAGCGCTCCGATACATAGAATGCGCGATGCATTCAACACCCATAAAATAAAATAAATAAACGTCAGCACATAATAACCACCGCCACTGGTTATGGTTCGGGAGCTACCGCACAATGTCTAATTGAACGACAACAACGAACTGCATTTTAGTAATATGATAATAATAATCTAAGTGTTTATTATTTGTGAAAGTGCACAATCATTGTACATAGCGGGAAATTCATTTGGTGGCGGGTATAATTTTTTGTATTTTATGTTCTAATTCTTCTCAAAAATAAATAAATAAATAAAGAATATTACAATCTTCAATTGCATATTTTTAGATTATAACTTGACTTTCAGGAGTATAACGTTTTCCCATGATTTGCTCCATCTCATTTAATTAGGGAGTAATGTACATTACTGACCGTTGCCATTTTTTTTTTGATGTCCAGATTTAAATGGAAATTGTTTTTTAAAAGTAAGGAGGACTAAAGGAGATGAATGCGCAAGAAAAATGGGCCCACAATTTTTCTCTTGAGATTGCCGATGATTTTTACTTAATTTTGTAGAAAAATAAATCTACTTTCTTATTACCAATCAGTTTTAATTTTTTCACCCGGCTCATTCAGTAATTAGATGTTTTCTGATGCAATTTTTGAGGTTACTGTTATTTTAAATGCTTTAATGATTGAAGATACTTATCTGTTTTTTATGTAATTATGTAATTGTTTATTGATTGGTAAATGATGTGTTGATATAATCAAAATGAATAAATAAAATAATAAGATATAATTTTAAAATATTATTTTGTTACCAAAATATTAGGTATCAAATGGGCCCAAAAATGGGTATTCTCCTTTAATTTCATAAAGGAATGAAAACATACAGACTCATAGATATCACTGATATTTTAAACCAACTCAAAGATAATCAAAATCCACCAAGCTATAAATAAGTGTGTAAAAATGTTATGGCGTTTTGTAACTCTAGTCGTAACATAGTTCATAACGTCAAATAATAGCAGGTATTGTTTCTATGTGATTCGTGAAGAGTCATGAAGAGTCGTTTTGTCTAGTTTTAGTATGGACAAGGTCATGACTATACTTAATTTTATGCGTCATCGATTTATTATTCTATTACGTATGTAGAGAGAGGTTATTTTTTTTATTAATTTTTGATATGTTGAAAAACTATATTTGTTTATTACAAAATTATAGTGAAAAGAGAAAAATAAATAAATAATGACCGGCCTGGGGAGACGAGTATGCACCATCTAGATTGATTCAAACTGTTTCCGATCACTTCATTCGAAAGTGGTGATACTACCCCAGGACGGCAGACTGGGTTAATAACCGTCTACAGTCTGCCTACTACTTTTATTATTATGTTTAAAATAGAATATGGATGAAGCCACCATATTTTCCATTCGTCATGTTTTGCCACACATGTTAATAAGGCTCGAGTTATGCGACAATGTGCGGACATGACCATATATAATTTAATTATACATTTGTATTCGTATATACATATACATTGTACATATTTATATATTCGTATAATATCATACAAGTAAAGGATGTATCAGGTCGGTTATCCGAGAGCTCCTTTTTTAAGCTAGAATGCGATCCATGAACGGCGGCGACTGTTGCCAGATAATTGGATCTACGGGAATCACGTCCGCAATGCTGGCTTGATTAGATGCCTCTTCACACAGCGCCTGAAAGTTCTAGTTATAGGAAAGGCTTGTTAAAAATAAGTAATAATTATTTAGACAAACTTGCTTTTAATTATTTACTCAGTTTGTTGTTGAGTTGGGGGATCGGTTTTCGAGTAAAGAGAGTAGCCGGTAAGGAAAGTCAATATGACTACTCCGCCCGATGTTAGTTCAGTGACGTAGTGCGGAGGAAAATTTCGCCGTCGCTCCATATTTAGATATTTCAATTCAAAATACTAAAATATACGGTATTTTTAAATTTTTGGCCATTATTATTTATTGTACAATCCGAATCGTTGGTAGGGACATAATTTTGCCGCCCTGGGGCTGTACGCTACGCCATGAACGCAAGCAACTGCTACTACAGATAATTTGAATTTTCCAGGTCGTCCATGGGCCTAGGGTTTACAGGCATGGGTCTCCAGCACTCGAGGTCTGCCGTTCTTCATGCACAAGTGCCGCCTCATTTTCGACCCATGCCACCTCCTCTTATGGGCAGCGCTTCCTCTAATAATGTTCCTCATGCAGTGAGTATCCTCATCACTTTCATCATTCATCACACATCATCCTCATGCGGGTAAAGAGAAGTATAAAAGAGAGGTACCGATTTGTTCAATGAACGTTTTTCTCTCTTTCTATTTGGAAAGGGTTTAAGTCTGACAAAAACGTCATTGTCACCGTTAACTTCTCCCTCGCATTAACATACACCTATTTATATTACAGCGACATCTAGTTAATTTTTGACAGAGAATATATTTAGTGTTCACTTTAGTTTTCAATAGATGGCGCGATAGACAATAATAATAACTATAGTATTTATTTTCAAAATATTAATTAACACATCAAATAATGGCTTTCAGATTAGGTTGCCCTGTGTCCTGAAGATCAGTTCTCACCGTTTACACTAAATTTATTATTTCTGCACATTATAAAAACAAAAGAACAAAAAAAATAGAAACACAGAAAACAAAAACTATAAATAGTATAAGGTTCTCCCTGCTACTCTGACGTCATCTGTTTTTTCACACATGCACAAATTTTTCAGGGAGGAGGTCCAAGGGTACATTTCAAATTGCAAACTCAAGTCATGAATGAAAAGAAGAAGTCTCCGCCATCGACTATTATTAATGGGAACGGAAAGACAATCCGGGCGCAGACCTTCACGCCGGGGCTGAAGAGATCCAAGTCCTTAACGTCGGCAGATACTCTCGCCAGTGGGATGGCTGCGTTGGGGTTGGCTGCTGATGCTGGTGACTTAGGGACATTCCCGTCTGAGATACAAGAGTGCATTGATAAAGCTTTGGAAAGTAAGTCACTTCTTTTTTTACTACATTACGGCAAAACGAAAAGTTCGTTAAATTCTGACTGGTACCAATGTAACTTTGTTATACTAGTATGTATTATATTTTGGTCGCTAAGTGCCTATAGCCAGTATCAAAGTATGGTAGGCAGACTGATGATGATTATTTACTCAGTCTGCCGTCCTGGGGTAGCACCACCACTTTCGAATGTAACACCCGTGAAGTGACCTTGTCGCGTTTCGGGAATAGTTTGAAAGTAGCCAGGTATGTGCGAGAGGAGTGTGCACTGTCAATCTAGTTGGTACATACTCGTTCCTCAGACCGGCATAGCGGAGGCGACTGCTGCCCGTAGAGTTCTCTATAGTAGCAGTTATTTCCGTTCTTGGAGCGCACTCTAGCTTTACATCAGGCGGAGTGTTGTCATATGCCGAGCTACAATAAAAATAAGTTTTAGAAGTGTATGTTTAGCTTACATTTTTGTGATAGACTGTGAAACAGACGGTTTCAGTGTAAAATATAATTGCTGAGCCACTTTTTTTTATGTGTGACACAATTTTATAATTCCAAATGATCCTGCAATTGGTCACAATGCAAAGTTGGGCTGACATGGCCACGGTTGTGACCAAAGCAATTGCAAAAAAAAAACAAATTAAACGTATTTATTTCTGGTAAACAGATCCGAACGCTGTATGCACACGTACTCTGATGGATGCGGTAGGTCACCTCGTGTCTCGTGCAGTCGAGTCACCGAGGTATGCTCTACCAGCCGCGAGACGATGTATTGCCGTGGTCGAGCGTGAACAAACAGAGACGTTTTTGGAGTCGCTGCTCAACACGTGCCAACAATGGTATCATGATAGAGAAAAGGTTGGTTTTTTAGTCCGTCATTTGACTGCTGAGCTTGGTTGTGGCCGATTTTAACAAACCGCACTCGTTTCCGCTATGCCGGCTTGGTGAGACGAGTGTGCACTGCCCAGAGGACAGAATTTGCGACGCGAGTACATGAAGCGCCGACGCCTAAGTAGCTTAGTATGGCTAGAGCTGTGACGCGCACGCGTTGATTTGTTTCTGTTCAAATTTAATCTTAACTTTGGAGTTTTGGCGGCCATCTTGTGTTTCTTCGAGTGTTAATGTGTTCGAATGGTGGATTATTAACCATTAAGTGTTCGTGAACGTGCGTGAGTGTGGGCAAACAGTTCAAAAGAAGGGAACCTGTGTTTCCATTTTCCCTCCAAAACTCCGTAGGAAGTTTCAGTAAAGATTCTACCATTTTTCTAGAGCAATTTTTGACTGAGACTTGACCTGACTGTTTAGTGTGATGAATGAATTACTCGTGATGCACAATATTATTAACTTGCAAAAATATGTACTTTGACATTGGCAAATACGCCGTATAAAACAAAAATTAATTATCACCGGTTTTTTGTTTACCCCGGGTTATTGAGCAATTAGACTTTCTGATGCAATATTTGAGGTTATTATTATATTAAATCCTTTAATAATTAATGATATTTGTTTTTTAATGTAATTAAACATTGTCTATTGATTGGTAAACGGTGTGAAAAATAAAATAGGATTTTGTTTTGTTAACAAACTATTAGATATCAAGTGGGCTCTAAAATAGGCGTTATCCCTAATAAAATTAAAATTAATATAAAAATACAATACACACAATACAACACAATTGTCACGCCTTTTTCCCACAGGGATAGGCAGAGACAACGGAACGCCACTTACCACGATCTTCACACAACACCCTCGCTTCCTTCACATCCACAATTCTCTTCATGCACGCCCGACGGTTATGGGCACTAGGCAGCCCAGCTTTCATGAGGATGTCTCCTATTTGATCGGAAAACACCCTTCTGGGTCTGCCTTGTTTAACGCATCTATTCACATCAGATTTATATATTCCTTTCGTCAATCTCCTTTCATTCATCCTTTCCAAGTGCCCAAACCATCGAAGCTTTCCTTTTTCAATCCTCGTCACTACATCTTCTTTCAAACCACATCTATCGCGCACAACACTATTCCTCATTCTATCCGCTGTCGTGAATATTGTGAATATAAAAAATAATTCCTTATTTCTCTACAGTTACTAGGTGCAATGATTGGAGGTGGTCGTCCCCGTCTAATGGCGTTTCTATCATTTCTTTTGGAGATGTATTGTCAGTTGCGTCGCCGAGCTATTCAACGACGCGGCACTAGTGCTCAGCCCGGCCATGTGCTACTGGCATTGATATGCAAATGCTGTGAGGACTGTATCAGGCAGCCTGTGCCGTCGCCCAGTGATGTAAGTCAGCTAGTTCACATATCTATTCAATTTCTACTACATAATATAGCGGCCGTGGTCTAGCGGTAAGACGCGTGAACTCACGATCGACGAGACCAGTGTTCGAACTTAGGTAATTCTGACCAGTACCAATGTAGCTTTGTTGTATGTACTTTAGTCGTTCAGTGCCTAAAAACACTATTAAAGAGTGGTAGGCAGACTGATGATGGTCATTTGTCCAGTCTGCCGTTCTGGGATAGTACCACCACTTTCGAATGTAACACCCGTGAAGTGACCTTGTTGCGTTTCGAGAGCCATTTGACAGTAGCCCCAGGTGAAGCGAGACGAGTATGCACTGTCAATCTAGATGGTGCATACTCGTTTCCTTAGGCCGGCATAGCGGAGGCGGCTGCAACCCGTAGAGATTTGTATGTAATAGCAGTTGCAGAGGCGGCTCTAGCCCTTGTGGCGCCCGTGTGCAACCAATACCATGGCGCCCTCTAGTAATAAATTTGGGTGCAAATAGTGCAATTTTAAATGATGTCGAGAAATGAGTAGTGTCTTTGGAAGTGTCGCATTAGTATAGAGTGCTCGGCGCCCCCTTAGACCCGGCGCCCGTGTGCGCCTCACACCCTGCACTATAGGAAAAGCCGCCTCTGAGCAGTTGTTTACGTTTGTGGACCGCACTCTAGCTTTAATAAAAATAAAATTAAATAAAACAAATCTAGCATTGCTAGCATAAAACACATGCATTAAAATCCTTTTTTTTTTCTTATTTATTACAGACGGAAAACTTATTCTTTGTGTTGACATACATTGGTCGTGATTTGGAATCCCAATTACCGGGTGATTTAGAGCGTCTCCTAACGGCTGTGAGGGATGCATTCCTGAACACGTCAGCGGCTCCCTTCATAAGACGAACATTATTACAACTAATTGAATTGCACGCGTCGAGATGGCAGCTACCAGGATGTGCCGTTTTATATTATTACCCTTCTTTCAAATAATTGGTTTGTCGAATTGCCTGTTCCCATATTTATTAGCAAACTGCTGGTTACATATAAATAGTAATTATGGGATTGGAAGATGTTACAATGTATGTCAAAATCAACGACTAATATTTGTTACTGAAGGAATTGTATTTGTACATTTTTTGTCCTTTGTTCGCCTCTTAAAAGGGACAAGGAAAGATATATTCGTAGCTGTCATTCGTCGTTAGACGTTCAAAAATTTAACGGTTTTTGTGACAGCCGGAGGATTAGGGCGGTCTATTACGTAGTTTGCAATTGTAAATCCACAGATTTTTATTATTTAAATTACGACGAATAGTTCAATTTGCCTGTTTAGTTTTGCTATGTCTCTGATTGGCCATTTAAAAGAAAAAAAAAATTGTAAATCGTAAATTCGATTAGAATTTAAAATAAAACCAGTAAAATGATGTTTATACGTTAGTATTAAATCTATATTTAGGTTTTGCGAGGTAATAGTAAATTGTACATCGCTTTCTCGCTTTAAATAATTACATTTATTGTTTTCATTTTTCCAATGGATATTTATCTTGATTATTATGTTCTGCGTTTTTTTTATTTTTGTTGTGTAAACTCATTAAAAGGAGGTTTTTTTTTGTTATGTTACCAGTCGAAAAAATACGTGCCTCGACTACTTGTATACTTGTGATATATTTACATTTAAGGTTATAAGATTATATATACATTTTAGTTATCTTCTTTGTTCTAACCAAAGACTGCAGAATTATTAATTTTCTTTTAAACCTTCAAAAAAGTTTTTTTTTTAAATATAGAGAATGGCCATGTAATAATGAGTTGATATTATTTTGTTACTAAGAATTAGTTGAATTGTAAATATATCTTCACAATCTGCACAATAACTATGTGTGCGTATAAAAGTATATTTAACATTTGACATAAAAACTTAATACTAAAAATGTATAAACAATTATTATACATTTTAATTGAATAAGTTACTTTTTGGCGCCGAATGCGAGTCGTTCGCGCGCAAATGCGTGACCATGTTATTTTTAATGTCAAAAGACGTGTTTGTTTTTATTATGCATTCATAGCCATTTAAGTTGTATAAGGTATGTTTGTAATAAAAAAAATGCAAAATAAGAAAAAAAAATGGTGCTAACATGTGTGAAGGCAAATGATTAGGTGTTGTGGGGAGAATCCACCACATGGCAAACTGATGAAACCGGGGTTGCCAGTCTCGTCGTCAACGGATTGGAAATTCCAGTCTTACAACATATTATATGTGGCAGTTGTTTCTCCACTACATCACCTCACTATCTGCCTTTACAAACATAATCTATGGTGTATAGGGGAGAGTAATATTTTGTCAGCTACGGGGGCAGATAACCTTATATTCGTTGCTGTTGTATTTTTTACCAATAACAAAATATATATTGTACACAATATAAAACGTTTTTTTTCTCTTCCTCCTTTATCTCTTATTTAGGCTTCTTTGCACTTTGTAGTGTTATTACAAAATGATGATTATCGAAACAATATGAAGGACTGAAGACAAATTAATTTCTGCCTTTGCCCTCTAATATAAAAACTTGTAAAGAAAACATCCATATGTTGCTGTAAGCGATATTTTAGCCGCATCCCACGCCGTGAAAATGCTTGTGTTGATGTTTCTGAGCAAAATTACTACCAAACATTCCAAGAAATCATAGAATACCTGCAAATAAATAAATAAAAAAAAAATCGATGTATAAAAGAAAAAATATAATATTTCAGACGTGGCTGTATAGACTTTATTCTTTGTCTTTTGTCTTGCTAGGAAGGAGAACTGTACTAAAAAAAGAGTTTGACGTTCCTTAGAATCGTTCAAAAATTATAAAGTAAATAGTAAAATGATTTTTATTTTACAATGAAGTTCAATAGTAAATAAATACTACTCATAATATAATAATAGTTTTCTAACGTATTTACGGCAAATGTATCTAGTTTTTTTATCGCATGCGGCTGATGTGTAGCTAACTTCATGTCACGCTCGATTTCTGATTACGTCAAGAAGTTAACCGCGCTTCAGTCAGTTTTTAATTTGCTTTCGTCGTGGTGGTGCCGCTTTTTGTAAAATAAATCGCAGCAATTAAATTTTTATATTATCGCATTCACTAAACGCTTATTTGAACTTTGCTTGTGTTAAAAATGACTTAATATTTAGAGAAATATGTTTAAAGTGCCTTTGTGAAGTGATATTGTGCAAAATGGGTTTAATCACGTCTAGGGAACCTGCTATGTTGGATGGGCCGGTTGTCTCGAATAAAAGTCATCATGTACGGCAGGCGTCTACGAGGAATAGGCCTAAGCCCCCTATGCCTGACCGGGATGAGCTGGAGAGCAGATTCATCAAAGTGTTGGTGAGTCATAAACTAGTTGTCGGCTTCTTTGTTTGTAAACAAGTTGTCAACAAGAATGCAATCTAATGTATTATTATGGCGTGTTTCATGTAGTTTTTGATTTTGACTAATTGGAAAAATAAATTTAATTCTAAAGGTATGTTTGACTGGACTTTATTAAATTTGATCTCTACCTTGTCTTACAGTAAGCCAAAATAAAACTCAAACACCTTTGCATACGCCTCTTTGATTTAAAATGTATCTCCCGGGCTGGCACCTAACTTAAGTGGCATGCAGCAGAGAATTTAGTACTTATCGTCTTTTAGTGTTAATAGTAGTTTGGTAAGAGAAGACAATCTTAATGACATAAAAATTGATGGAAATCATGGAACAATGCACTCATCTTCTGTGATCAGCGTCACAAATGGAGTAATCCTATTCATCATTTTGACCTCAGGAGGGTCATGTTGGAGTGTAGGCAATGCAAACATCATAATCTTAACCCATAACAGTAAAAAGACATATAGATAGAACCGGGTACTTTAATAAAAAAATTGCAAGATTAAAAAAGAAACTGCCAAGAGACGTCGCATAGCCCAAATCTGGAGGATGTTAAGAATGCTCCTTCATTGATACTAAAAAGGACATATCACTGCACAAGCCAAGTAATCTCAAATAATCCACAACCGACGCCGAATGTCCTTACTGTGACAGATAGTGTTGCAGGGAGGTGTTAAAAGAAAAGAATTACTTAGCTCACGCCTTGTTCACACTGGGGTAGGCAGAAACTATGAAGCGCCAGCGACTCCTCTCTCTACATACCACTTTCGCTTTGACCAATTACTCCCCTCATACATGCACGTCGGTTGAGGGTGCTCCTCGTCTGACCCTTTCTCAGCAGTTGACCGATCTGACTGAGAAAGGTCTTCCTAGGGCACCCCCTTCCGACACTGTCACCCACTTTCGCACAATAGATCTTTTTTGTTAATCTCCTTTCATCCATCCTTTCCAAATGACCGAACCACCTTGGCATACCCCTTTCCACACAAAAAAAAAGAATTAAAGTGATGGATTACTTAATTATGCCTATAGCTTTATAGCGCATGCACACGAGATGTACTGACTAAAACCTCACGGTGTTCCTCTCGGTCGCCAGATGGCAGAGATGCGGGTGAAAGCATTCGTTCGCGTCCCTGTCAGCACATTGGTATGTACCTGCCAGTGAGATTCGAACACGGGTCATATTGATCATGTGTTCACGCCGTATACTGCTAGACTACCGCTATACGTAAATAAAATTATAACAAAGCAAGTTTACATTTTCGTTATTATTTCTCCATTGCACTCAAATCAATAATTTTAATTAAACTCTTAACAACATGTTAAGTATAGTATGAACCAGATTTTATGATAGTTCCAAAGTTAGGCACAATGTGCAGTACACAAATTGAGGTGCCAGCGGGCCTCGATGAGAGTGAGAAGAGGTGTGAGGTTTATATGTTCTATTTCTGTTCGTATTTAAAATTAACTCTTAATTTTATTATTATAAACTTGATTGTAGCGCCTGCAGCTAACTTCCGAGACGTCATAAAGTTTGAATCGACCTATGAGTAGGTATATTAAACTGGTTTTATCTCTATTTCCTAAAACAAAATGCAATCGTTGACGGTTCCATATAAATTTTTATCAATAACACAATTTCCTCCTATAATTATTATCTTTTGTTTGTTACTCTATTCTCTAACTACATTGATAAGAATAGTTCATTTCCTGCTACTATCTAGAAACTAATAGGATACCATTAAAAAGTAAAGTTTTGTTTAAAAATGAGACTTGGGCATTGTTGGTAGAATTTTGTGGGAAAATACCTAATTGTCTTATCTATTCAACATTTAATATTTGTAATAAATGTCTGTACTAATCTGGTGCTCGTATCACAGGCGCTGAGCGACCAAAGTACATTTAACATAGTGAGTATTTGAACAGGGCTCTCGTCGAACACATACAAGTTCTGTCTGTCTGGCTGATGTTGGTTATTAGCCCAGTCTGCCGTCCTGGGGTAGTATCGCCACTTTCGAATGTAACACCTGTAAAGTGACCTTGTTGCGTTTTGGGAACAGTTTGAAAGTAGCCAAATATAGCGATATATAGAGGAGTGTACACTGTTAGTCTAGAATCTAGACTCTAGATGGTGCATGCTCGTTTCCTCAGGCCGTCACAGCGGAGGCGACTGCTGCCCGTAGAGGTTTATGTAGTAGCAGTTGTTTCCATTCATGGCTAGAGCGCGGTCCATTACATCAGGCTGAGTGTTATCATATGCCAAGCTACAATAAATAAATAAATTAGTATATGTGGAGTATGTATTCAACAAACTAAGTTCAATTGTTTATTCCACTCGTAAATAAGTGAGTAGGTATTAATAAATTGCAAATTGTCCCCATTTGCAAATAGGATTATGCTTCATACTGGGAAATAATAAGGATGTTTCTATTTTGGCCAATTGCAGCCGATTGTCCGTGATGTGAATTATAAAGGCCCACGTACATTGATTATGGAATCGCGACGTTTTTGTTCATTTGTTTCTATATGACGAATTCTTATTTAATAGGAAAGTTTACGATAAGTTATTGTAACTAAATTAAAATATTTTTAAATTATTATTAGGCATGGATTTAGCATGCCAAGTGCACGACTCTACCATGGGTTTGTAAAGGCGTTTGAAGACAGTGGCGGACTAAGGCTAAAGCGGGCCCTAGGCAACATTGTAATTCCGGGCCTATTTTTTAGTCATGATCATACTTTGCGTTTCGTAAAAACCTAATTTTCGGGCCCCAAAAATTTGTCTATGCCTTAGTCCGTCCATGCAAGAAGACTGCCGCAAGAAACTCGCTGATTAAAAAAAACCGATTTCTAAATTCAGAAGGAATAATCCATAAATTATTATAGATAATATCTATCTACATAATACATTTTCACTGTTACCCTAGACCGGTTTCCGCAAGCAGGCTCACTTGGTTCTAGCTTGATAGCCATCTAGCACTTCTTCATCATCTTGGCATACCTCGAGGAGCGTCTTCCTAGTCATTAGGCACCTCCTTCTTCGTATATCACCTCTACAATTCTAGAAGCACGTGTTGTACCACGTAGCTCTGGAACTTATTTTTAGCTATGAACAAAGGCGCCAAATTTTAGTTATTGTAGTCATTTGTTTTGCACGATAACAATAAAATTAAAACAAATTCAAAATAGTATTTTACAAGCCTCCGAGGTCGTTTTTCGATTGATGCATGATTGTTTTTGGACTAAGGGTCAAACTGTGGACCTTGACAGCTATTCTACCAATTAAATCGTCAAGTTTTTGATTGTGTCACAACACTAAATTCGTAATAAAAATGTCGTTATCGTAGTAATTTATCGTTTAACGCATTCGATAATATTTGTTAGTATTAAATTAGCATTGTGGATGTGAGGGAAGAGAGGGTGTTGTGTCAAGCGTGGTAAGTGGCGTTCCGTTGTCTCTGCCTATCCCTGTGCGAAAAGGGTGTGACGATTGTAAATTAGCATTACCAGGAACCTGCTTTAGATCCTGAATCCTTGATCAGAAACAAAATCGTGTTATACCGATCCATAGGGAACTAAAGAAGCCCCAAACCCTGTGTAATAAACGGGGTGTCTAACTCAAAAAAGAATAAAAAAATTTGTATTGCTAGTTTCGGTGACAATCAAACAAGCTTAACTTTTATACAGGATACCTATTATTCTATCTCACGTCCTGCCCCCACCGGGGGAGCGTCTAATCTAATCTTTGCTAAATTTTCATCAAGCGTGATTGAGGGGACAAACATCCGTACATCCGTATATTTCGAAATGATATCTATCTGTTATATCAGATTAAAAAGAATAGTACGGTGTTTTCCTAGAATGTAGATGTTGGGGGCTAGAGGCTGCGCGTGGTAGATTCATTATGCATGCGTGCTCAGTGCACCGGATTCCGATAGTCGGTCGAGTTCCTAATGGACCTGTAAAACCGTTCCGTTGTGGATCTTATGAGACTCTTTTTTTTTTTTGAGAAATATGGTTTTTGGAGTAAGAAGAGATACTCCAATTAAATTAAATAAAACATGTTTTTGCTTTAGTAAAATAATATATCTTCTGACATAAAAACTCATCCTTTGACATTTTTTTTAAATTGTAGCTTGGCATGTGACAACACTCCGCCTGATGTAAAGCTAGAGCGCGGTCCATTAAAGAGAAATCTCTACGGGCAGCAGTCGTCTCCACTATGCCGGCTTGAGGAGACGAGCCTGTAGCATCTAGATTGACAGTGCACACTCCTCTCGTTATACCTGGCTACTTTCAAACTATTCCTGAAACGCGACAAGGTCACTTCACATCTTTGACATCTTACTTTTTAAGAGATGACTTTTTAATAGAGATTCCCGCGTGCTCTTAGATCAAAATTATTAATTATAATTATTAATGTATGTCGGGTACATATTAATTTTCCCTTTATTATTTTATTACCTGCTTTATTAAAATAAAAATACTTACCTAATTTAAATAACTCAATATTTTAAATTAAAAATATAATTGTCTACATACGAGTACAATATTTACGTAGTGTTTGTATTTAGAAAGATTTTATTTTCTTACATATTACATTTTTAATAAGGGAAAGTTTTAATAATGTTTTTGTCGTAAAATAATTTAGGTGGATAAATAAATGGAAGTAAAAGTTACTGTATTGTTCTTTTAAGTATGCCGTTGAAGTTAATTGTGGGTGGGTGGTCCGCTGAGATTTAGGTACCTCTGTACCGGAGATTACTTATATGCGGTTATCCGTTGTTATTTTTAAATCGTTTAAAAATACTCTTGAGTGCGAGTGCGTACTCTTGCCCGTGTACTTTTTTGATTCGGTTTTTCATAGTAACTATAACGTTTACGAGTCCAAAAAATATATATTATATGTTAAATAATATATACATATTATATATGCTTACTTACGGATACTTTCGAATGTAATACCCGAGAAGTGACCTCGTCGCGTTTCGGTAATAGTTTAAAAGTAGGCAGGTATAACGAGAGGAGTGTGCACTGTCAATCTGGATGGTACATGCTCGTCTCCTCAATCCGGTATGGCGGCGTCTGTTGCCTGTTGAGATTTCTCTGTAGTAGCAGTTGTATCCATTCATGGATGGTATTCTAGCTTTACATCAGGCGGGAGTGTTTTGTCACATTGCTTGGATTTTTCTTAATTATATCTTATAACAGGAAAAAAATGAAGTGAACTCTAGATCAATTGAAGACGAATATAAGAAGGCGTAAGGCGACACAGTCCGACCGATTTTAAGCTAGATGCGGTCCAGGAACGGAGACAGCTGCAGATAAATGTCTGCGAGCATCAGTCACCTTTCGTTTTACTACGAGCTAAGCTCCAAACTAGGTCACACGGGTGAACTATACTTGTAAATGGTGTCAAGAACGTTTCCTCAAGCCGGCATAGCGGAGGCAACTGCTATAATTTTTCTGTGATAGCTTGCCGAGGTACTAGTATAACTTAAAAAACACATGTTCATACATGGGTCCCGAACACATTCGATTCATTTTTCTAGATAGTCGTGTAAAAATGTTACAAAACTAATTGTGGGACTGTTTGGTAGGTCCAATGGGGATACTTAGTAGGTAAGCGAGATATGAGAAGCGCACGGAATGTCGGAACTGGACAAATGCACTTTTTATTCAACTCTTATTCTATCGCTGGCGTGGAATCGAATGAACACGCTCAAGATTTGTTTTTGTGTGCTTGTTGACGTCTTAAACTTGTGTACGGGGTAGGCAGCCTACATGCAAGACTGACGTCCGTCGGGACAAACGGAAAATTCGAGTTGAGTGAAATGTTTAATGATTATATTACAGTCCTCAAGCAAGGACCAAGCAGCAAGCAAAGACCAAAGTCATTGTTTTACGTCACCTTAAAGTAGGCCCCCGAAGTGTTAAACATAAAAGTGTTTTGCATAAAATACATTCACTGATGATTAATTTAAAGTACTTAATTAGGTATTTAAAAAAATGACCCCCATAATTATGTTTGTTGCGAGGTTTGTTGCCAAGGTTAAACAACTACAATCGTCTCGCTGACTCAGATGATGGCGGAAAAACAGCATAATAATGCTCGTTCGCTTTGATAACTTTGCTATAAATAATACTTCGAAGTGCCAAGCATGAGTTTTCATTTACTCTGTCACTGCGTACAGTGAGATCTCCCTATCAATCAAGCAATATTATTTTGACTGCTAAGGTAAAAATAAAATCAAATGTAGGGAACCACTGACATGGAGAGGCTATGTTTGTAACATTGTTACTGTTTATACCTACTTAGTTATAGATATCTTGGTTTAAAAGTCAATTATTTCCTTTTTTATCAATGATATTTCTAATAAATATGTAGACATTTGCATTGTAATAACAAAGCAATACAATTGTCACGCCTTTTTCCCAGAGGGATAGGCAGAGACAACGGAACGCCACTTACCACGATCCTGACACAACATCCTCGCTTCCTTCACATCCACAATTCACGGTTATGAGCACTAGGCAGCCCAGCTTTCATGAGTTCTAATCGAGTCCAAAATAAACTTAAGGTATCCAATAAAAGGACGAATCTAATAGAACTTGGAAACGATGTGTTCGTAATCGAAAAAAAAAAACCAAACGTTCATTTATTTTTAATAATTTATAGCAAAAACATTTATTTTAAAATGCGGTTGGCAGCCTGATGATGATAAATTACCACCACTTTCAAGTGAAGTGACCTAGTCGCGTTTCGAGATCAGGTCGAAAGTGGCCGGGTATAATCAGGCACCTTAAGCTTAAAGACAGTTTTCGTTCATGGACCGCACTCTAACTTAACCCTTAATTACTCGCATATTAAAAGTTACATAAACGCTCGTGTGGGGTAATATATACCCCAGACGCACTCTCCTGACGAAGCAATACGGTACAGAGCGGCACCTGTGACTGTTCCCCGGTGGCGAGAAGTATTTAGGCAGCTACTAAGAACTCTATGAGGGTAAATTTAAAAATGGCGAAGAAATGGCGTTTCAAATGATACCAATGTGTTACAGTGGTCACATGCCGAGGTACTACAAAAAAAAGAAACACCGAAACCGCGCGGCAATAAAAATAGTAATCTAAGCAAATTGTACGCATGTATCTCTCATAAAAGAATGCGTCGATGTAATTTTCATAATGTCTCAATTCTAAAAAAAATTACCTAGTTAAGCAACATATCGTATCTGCCCTTAATAACGTTTTATGCAATAACTAACCATTGGGAAATCGACATTATTCACGTATTATTAAAAAATATCAAAAATTTATATATTTTTATATAATTTATTTTATAGCGTTTTACACAATAGGATGGGTCGGAATTATAGATTACCTAATTAAAGGTTAAAAAAACTTATAATAATATTCATTTAGTTGTCGAAATGGAGTTTTGAAATAGAACTATTGCGCGGTACAAAAACCGCAAGATAGTATCACTCAAATAGGGTTTTGTGACAATAAATTTCCTTTGATTTGAAACAGTTATTTATTACACCGGTGCACGGTGGGACTGAAACTTTACTCAGGTTACTAAATATACAAAACTCGACGAAAATAAAGATGCTGCCGTTTTATGCGCTTGCGGTAAAGACAGCTGTACCCTGAGGTTTCATCTACCAAAGGAAATTCTAACCAAAAAATATCTGGAGACAAACAAACTTTAGCATTTATAATATTATTAAAATGAATAATATAAAACGTCCATTGTCATAAAAGGCTAAAAGTACATGAATTTCATCGCTATATCTACTATATTTTTAAAGAGTGGTAGGCAGACTGATGGTGGGTAGTGGGTAGTGGTGGATAGATGGTGCCACCACTTTCGAATGTAACACCCGTGAGGTCACCCTGTTGCGTTTCGTACTATTCGGAAGTAGCCAGGTACAACGAGAGGAGATGGTGCACATTCGTCTCCTCAAGCCGGTATAGCGGAAGTGATTGCTGCCCGTAGAGATTTCTCTGTAGTAGTAACTATCTCCGTTAATGAATCGCGCTCTAGCTTTACATCTGGCAGATTGTTGTCATATGCCGAGCTAGAATAAAAATCTTTTATTATTTTTCTTGTTACGTGATTAACATAATATAAATATATGTGTTCACTATAATGAAATTCAACAGCGTAAGAATTTACACAGACGATAAGTTATAATTGACGGGCGTAAAATGCAGGTTTTGTTTGGCGTTTCTATTCAAAGTTGTATTCTCACCAGTTGGGGGTTGTCAGAGATGATGTCCGTAGTCTTAGTATATTAATCACAATTGCTTTTATTGTGTGAAGGTTGAATGATGAGTAACATTAAGGTGGATGCTAGAAAAAAAAACGAATGAAGTCTTTGGGAAGAGAAGTAGAAAACGTAAGGGTTCTCTCTTCTGGGCAACAGTTTCTAAACTTTTAACAACAGGAAGTCCGTGTTTAAATAGCATTAGGCATTACTAGGCACTACTTTGCAACTAATTTCCGCTAATCAATGTTAGTGAGGGTAGGTACACAGTCACATCGGCTGTCAATGTTAGACCCTTCACCAACATGCAAATACGTGGCATCCTCAGGAGACGTGTGGTCGCATCGACTTCGCTCCGTCGAGAGGTTTTTGCATGTTGGTGAAGGGTCTAACATTGACAGCTGATGTGACTGTGTACCTACCCTCACTAACATTGATTAGCGGAAATTAGTTGTAAAGTAGTGTTTAAAAAATAATAACAGGAAGTCTTAAACTGGCATAGTAGAGGCGACCTATGTTACAGGCGTTTCTCTACGGTCGTAGTGGCTTCCGCTTATCGCACTCTAGTTTAACTAAACTCTCTCTAGTTTAAAAAAAGAGTGGTAGGCAGATTGATGATGGTTATTTGTCCAGTCTGTCATCCTGGGGTAGTACCACCACTTTCGAATGTAACACCCGTGAAGTGACTTTGTCGCGTTTCCGGAATAGTTTGAAAGTAGCCAGGTATAACGAGAGAAGTGTGCACTGTCAATCTCAGATGGTACATTCTCGTCTCCTCAAGCCGGCATAGTGGAGGCGACGGCTGCCCGCACAGGTTTCTCTGTAGTAGCAGTTGTTTCCATTCATGGACCGCACTCTAGCTTTACATCAGGCGGAGTGTTGTCACATGTCGAGCTACAATAAAAAAAAACACTTCAGGTGGAGTGTGGTCACGTGTCGAGCTACTGTAAAAATACCTATTGACAAAGCACTGTAAACAAAATAAGTATACTTAAATAAAAATATTGTTTTTATATGCTTAAACGACCAAAGTACATCTAGATAAATTGAGATCGACCTCGAGCTGGTTTTGAATTCGTGACTTTTAGATAACAGGGAGAGGACCGCACACCACTATGCCACGGCCTCGTTTAAAAAATATAAAACGAGTGTTTGGCGGCCGTTTGCGCAGGAAAGTCGAGCGGAATTGCAAATTGGTCTGCTATGGTTGTTTTTTTACAATAAAAGTGTCTAATTTGCAAAATTACCTACATATATTGTTACGTTAATGAACAAATATGACAACACTTCGCCTGATGCGAAGAAAGAGTGCGGTCCATGAACGAAAACAACTGCTACTACCGGTACATCAGCAGTCGCCTCCGCTATGCCGGCCTGAGGAGTTCCAAACTGTTCCCGAAACGCGACAAGGTCACTTCACGATGTCACTTAGCAAAACATTCCAAGTAAACTTAATTTAAACTTACAATCCGTTATACAGAAAATTAATTATAATATTAAACAAATGGCTGTGTGGGTTTGCTCCCTTTGCCTCCCTAGCATGGGAAAAGTAGTAACAAAAGAAAAAAAAAATTGTTAAAGTTATTGGAAATGTCAAAAGTTTGTTATCGACCATCGAACATATTTCTAATTTTAGATAAACATCATATGAACTGTACCTAAATACTCTTGTCGAGATCTGACGTATCAGCTGACTGAACTCATTCAAACGTCAGCCATATTGATGACGTCACGGGCACATGTGGCCACCATCCCAACTGCAGTTGCACTTTTATTTGTTTTACACGCTTATGCATGTATATTCAATATCGATTAGCTTTCGATTCTAATTTAAGGATTGGGTTAATGACATAGAGATTTAAATAGTTTTACATGTTTCTGTCTTCTTCTTCTTTTTATTTGGATTTAATGGCAATCTCCCCTCAAATGTCGAGAGAGAAATGTCGCGTGGTAGAGTAGAGCACTTCATATTGTGTATAGAGGTCCAAAAAATTACCGATACTGCATGGTTTAAAAAAAACAAAAAAATATGTTAGTAGTAAAATTAAATTAAAACTAGAATGTATAAGTGTGTGTAAGTATCTGAATATAGTTGGTAAAGTATTTCTAAGTTTACATATACATATAAATAGTTTTTTGTACTACCCGTGGCCTATACTAAGTTTCCGTTTCCTGAAGGCCAGCTGGAAGAAACCTTGCGGCATTAAGCTCGCCTTTTGAATTGATTCAATAAAGTTTTTAAAATAAAAATATAATAAATACATTCTGAATTATAAATAAATTAAATCTGCTTCTCTTCGCTCACATCTGTCCTAAACACGGAGGTTAGCTGGAAGAGAATGCTAATTAGCATTAAGTTCGCCTGTGTGCACGCTACACTAAGCTTTGAATAAATAAATAAATAATTAATTGTAATTAAATTAAAATTAATTACAACTTAACTTACAAAGGAATTATTTTTACAAACTTTTGAATTGATATTGAATTGGATTTGTGTTTAGAATAGAGGTGCTATGTTTATGTCCACAATTGTTTTTTGTTCTCACTTCCGAAAAGGGTTTTAGTGTGGAATCGTCACGGGGATTAGTTCACTAAAAACAATGTTAACGTTGTAATACCTAACGACTTTTTCTGGAAAATGAACCCTTTTATTCAAGGATGGTGAATAATAATTATGTAGGAGGTTGCCACCATGGTAGATTGACTCATGTTATAGCTGGTCCATCGCCCGATATCAATATTATATCCACAATCTGCGAATGAATGCAATCACATATTGATGAACATACCTCGAATCTACTTCTCAATAACAAAGCTCGGCAGTCTATTATTTGGTTTTCTACATTGATCAGACATCTACTAAGAGTATTTGGCAGGGTTTGGAAGCGGAATATGGTTAGCTAGAAGAAAATGAGTATAGAGTATAGTGACTAGAACATTTTTTTTATGCTTAAATTCAAAATTCAAATTCAAAATCTTTTATTTGCGTTAAATAGGCGGGATACATGGATGTAATCAGAAATATAAGTTTCAGCCATATTTAGCTATCCAAATTATAGCATGCAAAAACAAATAATTATATATTACAACATAATAAATTTTACAATAATAAATTCACAACAATAATAATTAGGAAATGTCAATATGAAATGTTAATACAAAATGTCAATAAATTATATAACACTAATTGTCTTAATAATAGGAAAGCGTTTGACCACACCCTGCCTGGTGTTAAGCAGTGGTGCGTTCTAAGGTGGAGCACGCTTGCCTATGAGGTACCTTCACCTTCAATTTGAAGAGACCCATGTTGTACTTCTCGGGAAACACAGACACTGGGAGAGAGTTCCACAGTTTCGCAGTACGCACGAGGAACGTGTTGTCAAAACACCTCGTACGTACTTTTGGAACTTGGACCATAAATGGATGGTATCTCTCCGGGTATTAGCGGTAAAATGTTCTTTCTAGATAGAAATATCATACAATAGTGAGTTATGATATGATTTCTATTGTCTACATAGTACTCGTGTACGTAACTTAAATGGCGGCAGCGAATTTGTCACGCCATCCACGTTTTGTTATATGTGTTGTTTTGCAATAAATAATGTTATGCTCTAAATAACATTTTTATGTATGGATACACTTATTAGTGACAATGGGGGAGAGTAGACTACGTTTTTTGTGTCGTTACAGTTAGATTACTAAAATACGGTGGATACCACACTGGCGACCAATCACATGGCTGAAAGAAGTTTTGTTACTTGACACTTTCAGTAGCTATATATGTGCATCTATGGAGAATATACTTCTATATGCTTTAATAAAAAAGATCTTTAAGTTTAGACGAGGATTTCACGTGGTCTTCCATTTCATGTGGTCTTTCCGAAGCTATGTAGAGTCTAATAATAAACGGCCTTCCATTGTGAGCGGAGCGGGCTCCATAATGACTGGAATTAGTGGAAGTCAAAAATTTTACTCAGTTTCGCTCAGCGCTCATTACCGCTGGTGGAAGGCTGGCAATAGAGTGTGACATACTGATGATGGTGATTATTAGCTCTATCTCTCACATGTATTTACTTTATGTACAATTCATGATTTGTAATTCCTTTATATGACGAATTTCTCGGGAAGTACCTAAGTATATATTAACCTATTATTAAGATTATATTAAGTACATACTTACTTTATTGTGATAACTTATCGTCAGATTATCATTTCTTTATTGGCTATACTTTTAATGATATTTTGTGCTGTAAATGGATTCTTTAAACAAGGCAGACACAGAAGGATGTTTTCTGTTTAAATCGGAGACATCCTTATGAAAGCTGGATTGCCTAGTGTCCATAACTGTAGTGCTTTTATGAACTGTTGATGTGAGGGAAGCGTCAGGATCGTGGCAAGTGTAATTCTGTTGTCTCTGCCTATCCATGTGGGAAAAACGCGTGACAATTGTTGATGATGACGTTTGTATTATTTTGTACGTCATATTGAGGTGAATAAGGAACTGTCTTACCTTACTGCTGGGGAGTAAACTGGGAAAAGACGTGATCGTCACTGACACTATTAGTCTTATTCATCCATTAAGGTCTCTTACATCTTTTGGTTTTCTCTTTTTCACATATTCTTTATAATATGTATCACATATAAATAAATAAGGAAAATAGTTAAGTGTATTGCTGCTACACTTTCTGCACGTATTAATGTCCGCACGGGTTCGATTCCCAGAAGACAGGAAGGAAGCGTGAATCGTGCTGCGCCTGAGCCGCCCGTTCCTATTTATACTACGTCTTTGTCATATGCAAATTCTATGCACTCTCACATACTTGCATCTAAGTACCTACTATATTTTCCAAGTAGACAGTGCACACTCCTCTCGCTAAACATGGCTACTTCCAAGCTGATCCTTAAACGCGGAAAGTGATGGTACTACCCCAGGACGGCAGACAACTATTTAGGAACGACATTTATTAGTTTTTGGATTTTGGTTAATTAAAAAAAATCATCGGTTAACGCTCTCTCATAGTGCAAGTCAAGTGTGAGGAGGGCTCTTTAGTGTATGCGAAGTGTAAGACGTGCCCAATCACCCTCCGATCCTCTCCCTCCTTTAGTCTGTAGTCACTCGCATGAAAACTTTCTTTTATGTGAAGTGTTTTTTTATCTTTCATCAAAATTATCATTTACGGATAACAAAGAGCTTTGTTTCTAAATTTTATCCCACTATATTTTACTACATGTAACACCAGTGAAGCGACCTTGCCGCGTTTCGGGAATAGTTTGAAAGTAGTCAGGTATAAGAGAGGAGTGTGCACTGTCAATCTGGATGGTACATGCTCGTCTCCTCAAGCCGGCATAGTGAAGGCGACTACTGCCCGCACAGGTTTCTCTGTAGTAGCAGTTGTTTCCATTCATGGACCACACTCTAGCTTTACATAGGCGGTGTGTTGTCACATGCCAAGCTACAATAAAAAAAACGTAGATATAACTTTTTTAGTTTAAAATGCCTACCTATTTTCTTTCTTAAATTGCAATCTTTGCCATCTACAGGACACTGTAGCTTAGTGATCAGGAGCTTGCGCAAAGAGGAAGGACGCGTGTTCGATTTGCGAAGGTGCGCCTCGGGCTGTGCGGGTTATCATAATTTTATTCTATCTACATTGTCATATCTTCAAAGTCTAACAGGGATAGGCAGAGACAATGGATCGTCATCTACCACCATCCTTTGATTATTTCTTTAACTCTACTACGGAGTACAGACCACGACTTTCTTAAAAACTTCGTTTAGATTTGGCCGCCAAACTAATTTTTCTAAGCCACTTTGTAAAGGTATCAATTAAAATATACAGTACCTATTAAATATTAAAAAACACATTAACTAGTCAATATGTAGGTTAAAACGTTACTCACATCGGTTGTTTTTTTTTTTCAAGGCTTGATTAATTCACTCGTTCAACCTTTTAGGGGGCTCTCTGACCCAGTTCTGTTGTTTGTGACATTTTATTTATTTTCTTCGTTGCTATTACACAAATAAGTTGAAGGTGTCATTTTTATTTCTTAGAGTTAGAAAGTTTGTATGGGTTACCTATAATTTTTCAAGTTATATTGTTTTGTTATTATTGTTTTTATCCCTGTGGGAAAAAGGCGTGACAATTGTATTGAATTGTATTATTGTTCGTTTTTTTAATTACGTACTCGTGTATTTTAATTTTATATACGTATCAGCTGGTTCTGTATTGATTGTGCTTTTTTTGTGTAGTTGTGTTTTTGTTCAGGTACTTTTAAGATCTTCTATTGTACTATAAATGCAGCATTTTTAGCTGCTATCGTGCTAGATTTTTTAATTATGCGAAAAACGCGTGTCGGCTTTTTTATTGGTTTGATATTTGCATAATCAGTGACATATTAATGGTTTTAATTATATTTTGTTTTATTCATTTATTAATTTTCTTTTTATACGGGTGAATTTTTCAAGTGGGCTTTCATGGCCAAATCCTAAACTATAAGAGATATCGAAAAATGCTGAAAGGAGTCTCGATGCCGATTTTGATGAAAACATAAACTGCATTATTAGATTTTTGATAAATCCATTTTCCCGACCAGGAATCGAACCTGTTGATTTTGAAAAAAAAATCACTGTATTATTGCACCATCCGATAGTGTTCCTGATAAGGATCAAATTCTGGGAAGTAATGATATACGGCGAACCAAAGAAAAGTGTTGATTTTTAACAAATTGTCTCTTATTTCCATATACATCACCTACTACATTTATTATGTTTTGATTTAAAATCTCGCATATGTATATGTTATATGTCGTATATGTTTTTAGTTCTATTTTTTTCACTTATAAGGACACCCTAAACGGTGCACCTTAAAATATACAGGTCAAGTTTAGGTGTTTTAGTTTTTTTTTTCATTATCATGTTTGTTTAAGAAATGAAGGTTTATTTTAGTTTACTCGTATAATACGATTTACCGCCGCCTAAAGACAATACTTAAAAGATAATAAAAAGAAACTAACTGGGCACCTAGCATTGACAAAAATAGACGGGTTTAGTCGCACCCACTCATCAGGACGGCGACCCTTTCAGAGGCTTGGCTCGACTCTACGAGTATATATGCATTCGTTTAAGATTATTTATTTTTACATATACATTACGTACATCTAGAGAGCTCCCTGTGTTTTTGTCAGGCGATAGAACCGTTTTTCTGAGCATAAAAATAAATCATTGTTGGTACTGCCCCAAGTCCTTTCAGTCAGGGTTTTTGACACATAGGTCTGCCGTATTGAGATATCGGTAGATATGATCCTGGTGTGTCTCCTGCAATGTTTGACTTTCGCAAGTGGTCGCGATCCAGATATTCGCATGGCACATATCAGCCATTCATGTCTGCGACTTTGTCACGGCCTCTGTGGCGTAGTGGTTAGAGCACCAGGCGTTTAGATTCCCGAACGATTTTATTTTTGTATTATAAAAAATTGTGTATACATTATTATACATACACTGACACATAGCTGGCTCTTGTATGTGTGTGTGTGTGTGTGCAATTTGGTTAACATATTGGTTATGTGTTATGGAAACGTAATTGTTTTACAAAACAATTGAATGTTGTTTTGTGAATTCTTGAAAATGTATGATTCATAATGAATTTACATCACGTGTCGTTTTTTTTAATAGACTTTATTGCAGGTTTAATTGGATTTTTATTCGCAATAGTTTTTAGATTCAGTTTTGCTTGATAGAATTACTACTGCACACGTGTTACATACATATGTTTTTTATTTACTACGTGGATACAATATTTTAAGATTTTGCGCTTGGCTCGTACAAGTTTTTTTGGCTTATTTATCTAAACCTCTGCCTACCTCTAATTCTGTTATATTATAATAACGAAACAGAATTGAAACAAAGTTTTTATTTTCTCGTTGTGACAGGCTTGATTTGATTAAAGTATTTTGACCCATATAGCGGTTGTATAAAGGTGTTTATTTAGTGGAATATTTTATATGAATTACGGTTAATTGCCTAAATTTTACGTGTTTTATGTCTCCACTACTAAAATAGGTCAGAATTAATTTATAATGATAATTAACCCGTGATATCTTTTAGTTAACTTTTTCGACCACTAAAGTTCAATAAATTTTGATGATTACCTACCACCTCCTAAGAATAACCTACACTATATCTATATATCTGACTTTTAAGTTTATGTCTAGGGGATATTTGGGAATTATTTATTACTATTAATCTACTAACTTATACTGTATTCCACTATCTATCAAATTATTTTTAAAATTCACACTCGAATTTCTTTATCTGGTCCTCTCGGTACAGGCTTTCGCCTAGATGTAGAAAATTGTAAAAATACTTGGTTGATAAATAAATATTTTCTTTCTTTTTTTTTGTTTCCTTCATTTAAAGATAAGGCAAATTATTGGTGGGTTTCTATAATTAATTTTAAAAAAAAACGTACAGCCTTAGTTATCGTTGATATGTTAATTGAAAGCACTTCAAATATCATCAAAATTCATCAAGGGTCGAAAAAGGTTCTTAATATTTTGCCCTCCTTCTTTTAATGGTAATACTGTAGGTACATTATAATTTCCTCCTTTTTTATAGTAGCTCGGCATATGACAACACTCCGCCTGATGTTAAGCTAGAATGGAGTCCATGAACAGAAACAACTGCTACTACAGATAAATCTCCACCAGTACCGGTCGCCTCCGCTATGCACCATCTAGATTGACAGTGCACACTCCTTTTGTTATACCTGGCTATTTTCAAACTGCTCCCGAAACGCGACAACTCACTTCACTGGTGTTACATTTTGTATTTTGTAGGTACATACAATTTCCTTTTCAAAATTTAAGTTTTATTTATTTCAGCCTGAATTCATGGTTTATATTTGTATAATAAAGTTGGTATAGTATAACGTCCCTAGTTTCCTTTTTATGTGGTGTTAAATGCTGTCGTAAAAATGGGTTAGGCAAACTTACTTACCTATTTTCAACAAACACTACTGTCATATATACTTTTTTTTTCATTGTAGCTCGACATGTGACAACACTCCGCCTGATGTAAAGCTAGAGTGCGGTCCATGAATGGAAACAACTGCTACTACAGAGAAACCTGTGCGGGCAGCAGTCGCCTACGCTATGCCGGCTTGAGAAGACGAGCATGTACCATCTAGATTGACAGTGCACACTCCTCTCATATACCTGGCTACTTTCAAACTATTCCCGTAACGCGACAAGGTCACTTCACGGGTGTTACATTCGAAAGTGGTGGTACTGCCCCAGGACGACAGCGTGGACAAATAACCATACTGTATTGACAGTTTTTTTTAATCAATAAACAAACCTAGGGAAAGATCAAGAGCACTATGTGTTACGTGGCGCTCTTGTTATGCAATTCCGGTACGCGTTCCTACGTCAAAAGTTACCTAATCATAAAATATTCTATGTTATCTTAAATACCAAAACAAGACGCAATTAGGCGTGTTATCTAGTTTCATAGACCTTGTCGCGACCGGGCGTCGAACTCTGCTCGCCCACGTGTAGTAGCTTCGCCGAAAGCCACCGGACTCACACGTCGCGTCACCAAATGAGTCATCACGAATATTTACAGTTAATTTTTATTAATATTAATTATAATATCGTTTTAAGTTCAAAGGTCATGGCCTACCTATGGCAGTTTTGTTCATTCCTTTCTTTTGATTAAATTTTTTCATTTAAAGTTAATGTAAAAGTCAACACCTGAGCGTCCATACATTTTGTTTTAAAACATTGTTTGAGACATAGCAGATTTATGTTGAAATTAAGTAATTTGATAACTTTCTCAGCACTAATTATTTGCGCAAATCACTATAATAAACAAATAGCTACGGCACAGAATATATAAAATGCTTGTGAAATACTTATATATTCTGTGCCGTAGCTTCTTGTTCATGATAGTGATTTGCGATAATAATTAGTGCTGAAAAGGTTATAAAATTACTTAATTTCAACATAAATTTGCTATGTTTCAAACAATGTTGTAAAACAAAATGTATAGACGCTCAGGTGTTGACTTTCAAGTTAAATAGACTGAGTAGTCTATGTAGTAGTTTGAGTGGTAGACAGACTGATGATGGTTATTAGCTCAGTCTGCCGTCCTGGGGTAGTACCACCGCTTTCGAATGTAACACCTGTCAAGTGACTTTGTAGCGTTTCGGGAATAGTTTGAAAGTAGCCAGGTATAACGAGAGGAGTGTGCATGCTCGTCTCTTCAAGCCTGCATAGTGGAGGCGACTGCTGCCTGTGGAGATTTCTCTGTAGTAGCAGTTGTTTCCGTTCATGGACCGCTCTCTAGCTTTAAATCAGACGGAGTGCTGTCACATGCTGAGCTACAATAAAATAAAACTAGTTGCTGTCCAAGTGAGGTCAAAAGCGGAGACAATTGCTGCCTGCAGATATTTCCCTCTGGTTGCAGTTGTCTCCGCTCATGGGCCACATTATAACTTAACATCAGATGAAGTGCCGAGCTTCTATAGTGCGCCCAGTACACGTTTTGTCAGGATTCAGGATGAGTGCCTCTGAACAACATATGTAGGGCCTATTTGCGTATTTTTATTAGCTGTATATGTTAAGCCAAGACACTGGATCAAAGTCTTGGCCCAACGTGTTTTGGTCTACTGTATTGATCGTCAGTAGTAATACTCAGTCACGTTTCATCCGCTTCAATCAGCAATCTAATAAAATTAAAATTATTGCCATCGGTCGGTCTCCCCTAATAAGCGTTGAGATGCATTCAGAGAGTTCTATCTGCATTTCATGGTTGAATAACATCAGACTCAAGTCCTACAAACCTATGTGCCCACGATTCCGGTGTGCGAGCACCGAACCGTCTACCATTAGATATACTACGTTGTTTTTAAGTTTTACGGTAATATTTGAGTATAATATATGTACAAGTCTCTTACAGTATGTATGGATTCTTGCATTGTTTAGATCATCGTTTGTCAACCATTTGTATGTCGCGACCCACGAAAAAGGCAAAAAGTTAAATAAAAAATCTTGCGGACACGTCACTATAAAAGTTATA
This sequence comes from Tinea pellionella, assembly GCA_948150575.1. Taxonomy (NCBI): domain Eukaryota; kingdom Metazoa; phylum Arthropoda; class Insecta; order Lepidoptera; family Tineidae; genus Tinea; species Tinea pellionella. The sequence goes on from OX411258.1 coordinate 7,412,759, forward strand.
ATAATATATACATTGAAATAAAGTAAGCTATAAGTTTATTTTTTCATGTTATTTATTTTATATTAATATTTAGTTTTAACCGACTTCAAAAGGAGGAGGTTATCAATTCGTCGTGTATTTTTTTATAACACTAAACTAAAATTCATTCGTTTAATAAACGAATCGTTTGTACCTATATGCAGTTTGTGTTTATTATTTTTTAACAGACTGCGATCCCCTTTAAGAACAAACTCGACTCCCTCACGACCCCTTGAGAAACGATGCAATGCTTTAGATTCACAATTACACCCGGGCGATGGTGCTGCGATCGAGTTTTAGCATATATTTTTTTCACGAATTTTTTTTAAATTTTTGTCAGAATATCTCTATGTCTTCTTCAGCTAAATCTGTTCAGCGGTCTAGGCGTAACAAACAGACAGTAAATTTTACATTTATATAGTAGAGTATTGTAAGCCGTATTTTTACTACAAATATTCAAGTAAAATAACTTTTGTATTTATTAGTTGTCCTGCCTACTCCATTTACGGATAAGGGCGTGAATAATGATGCATTATATATCATGAAGGCAGATCTGTTTGGGTGGGCCGTGTCGTGACATAGCATGAAGGTGTCGTGACTTTTGAGACCACTCCTAACCTATGCTCCTATTTTACTTTATATGTAGGTAGTTATTTGTTTAATAATTTCTATCAAGTGTATATGTATAAAGCTATCCATCTATTAGTATCAATTTTATTTAAGAGTGGCCGTGGCTTAGCGATAAGACGCGGAAACTCACGGTCGATGAGACCCGTGTTCGAACCTCGCTAATTCTGGCCGGTTCCAATGTAGCTTTGTTATATGTACTTTGGTCGCTCAGTGCCTATAGGCACTATTAAAGAGCGGTAGGCAGACTGATGATGGTTATTTGTCCAGTCTGCCGTCCTGCCGTCTGTCGCGTTTCGGAAGTAGTTTGAAAGTAGCCAGGTATAACGAGAGGAGTGTGCACGGTGATCTAGATGGTACATGCTCGTCTCCTCAAGCAGGCATAATGGAGGCGACTGCAACTCGCACAGGTTTCTCTATAGTAGCAGTTGTTTCCATTCATGGACCGCACTCTAGCTTTACATCAGGCGGAGTGTTGTCACACGCCGAGATTCATTTCTACTACTTTGATACCCGATAGGATCTACTACTTTTACTGTTGATTATTAGCCCAGTCTGCCATCCTAGAGTATTACCCATCACTTTCGCATGTAACACCCGTGAAGTGATTATATCGCGTTTCGGCATCGGTTTGGAAATAGCGAGAAAGGCGGACACTGTCAATCCGGGTGGTGCACATTCGTCTACTCAAGCCGGCATAGCGGAGGCGACTGCATGTGGAAGTTTCTCTGTAGTAGTAATTGTTTCCGTCGCTCTAGCTTTACATCAGGGGGAGCGTTGTCATCATCCACACTGACAGTGCACACTTCTCTCGTTATAAGTCTACTACATTCCTGTGTGTGATGCGTTGTCGTAAGCGTAGCCTGTGAGTTACACTAACCTCCTCTATTCATAGCGCGTATGATAATTCTAATTATACCTACTAACAATACGTTTCATTAACTTCCTGATTTACAGTTAGTGCGTCTGAAGGCCGTGGGCTGTATCAATCATGTAAAGTTTCATTGTGATTCACTCCTTGAGAAATTCAAGACTCTAGTGGTGTATTGTACTTACGATGAAAATATCGATGTTTTTCTTATATTATTTTTTTATTGTAGCTGGGAATGTAGAACTCAGCCTAATGTTAAGCTAGAGTGCGGGCTATGAATGAATACAACTGCTACTACAGAGAAATAAATGCAAGCGAGAATGGAGATGATTGTGCACCATCCAGGTTGAGAGTGAAAACTAAAACAGATCCCAAAACGCGACTAGCTCACCTCGCAGTTTGTTACACTTAAAAATGATACTACTACCCCAGGATGACAGGACTTTATTAGATAGTAAATAAAATAGGAACACACAGGACTGAACATTTTCCTGCAAGTTTCTTTTTCTTTTAAAATTAACTCCATTAACATACTTTTTTTTTATTATAACTTGCATCATTATAACTTAAATAACTTTTTTGTGGCGCGCTTCGAGAGTGCTGGGATAATTTTGTGGGTAGTTTTTAAAAAGAAGTGTCTATTTCGAAATTAGAGAGCATTTCCTACAACCTTTGTTCCAGAACTTCGACCCTATCTCATTCCGTTCCGGAGATAACGCCTTCTGGAACCGGACGGAACGGACTTCGGAATATATCGTATTTTATCTGAGGTCACATAGGCCTCCTCTATACATACAAGTGCCCCATAATTGATGTCATTCAGTCAGTGAGTGAGTGGTAATCGAGCTTTATATAATATGAAGAAGATAGCAGAATTAACATTGTAACAAATGAACCCTTTTTGAAGATTCGTCTTGACGTAAATTAATAATAATTATACGAGCACATGGTTATGACGAGAGAAGCCGGCATAGCGTGCGCACATTTCTCTTTGGTAACAGCAGCTCGCGGACCGCACTCTAGCTTAAAATTTAAGTGATGTTTGTTTAAGAATAAAGTTGAAGGTACCATGTGAAATTGTGTCAGTAAATAACTTTTACCTTGGTCTTAGCTGTGCTCCGTTCAAAAACCCGTGTGAATAAATTTTAATATTCAATTTTATTCGTCCTCGACGTTATTAGAATTTTAAATTATGTTGTTAATTTATTTTGTAATTTGTTTGTATGAATGTGTTGAAGGGTGGAATTTATTTTTAATTATCGATATCGACTTTGTTCTACGCACACCACTATTTATCTAAAAATAGTTATTACATAAAAACTTATTCACACAGCATCTCGTATAGGTATATAAAAACACGATTATGCTGGTATGACTCAGATTTCAATAGGGGGAAGAAGCTTTTTTTATTATAGACTGTAAAATACACAGTTTAATTAAAATAAGTATGATTTAATTAAGCGTTTCCTGTTATTATTGTTTTCGACAATGGTCCAAGAGCAGAGACAACTGTTACCACACAGAAATATCTGCGGACAACAGTAGCCTCCACTATGCCGAGATGAGAATGTGCTTTATCCTAGTTGACAGTCTTCCAAGTCTCTTACTACTTCCAAATATTCCGAAAGTCGGATTCCGGTCACTAAGTGTGACCAAGTCGCCAAAGAAAATATTTTTTTGCAATCTTATAATATTCTCTTTCTGCTGATTTTTGACTGACTTTAGGTGCAGCTCTAGATTTAGGAGATTCGGCAGACGCTTTCTTTGCAGCCTTGGTTGGCCATTTTCTTTTCATTTGCAGCTTTGATTGCTTGCTTCCATTTTGCCTTGCGTACTTTAGGTTTCATTTACGTTTAGCCGTGATCTCCTGGTAATAGTAGAGACCCCAACTATAGCTCGACGTAGGTCCTTCAATTTACAAATTATCATGTGTTACATTAGCATTGATTTTATAAAAACTAGTGGGAGTTTTGGCGGCCATCTAGAGACGTCAGGTTATCTGTTTTGAATTATTTTCCTAAACTTGTGTTTCTTCGAGTGTTAATGTGTGATAATGGTGGGGATTATTAACCATTAAGTGTTCGTGAACGTGCGTGAGTGTGGGCAAACAATTCAAAAGAAGAGAACCTGTGTTTCCATTTTCCCCCCAAAACTCCGTAGGAAGTTTCAGTAAAGATTCTACCGCTTTACTGGAATAATTTTTGACATGACTGAGACTTGACCTGTGTTATTGACAATGTTATTAACTTGATGCAAAAATATTTACTTTGACACTTGCAAATTGATTGTAATACGTCATATAAAACAAAACAAAAAACTAGTGACACAAAACGCATTCTAACAATTCGACGTATAATGAAGTCATTACGGATGATAGAGGCGGTGTTTTGTCAACCGTGGCCGTGGTCGTGGCCTAATGTAAGGTGATACACCGCAACTGTAGTGCGTTAGAACACAATGTCATTGTTAAGGTGGGATTGCACTATTTCGCGTGTGTCACCCGCAGGCGCCTGTCTGTCTTTACGCCCTAGTTTTAAAACAGCTGTAGGGATTTCTTTTTTTTTCTTTTCTTTTCTTTAATTCACCAATGTCGAGGACGCTTGAAGGTTTTTTTTAGAATACCCAAAATATTTACTGAGGAGAAGAGCTTTTCTTGAACTTGATTATTTATGAATTTGTATTTAATTTATTATAGGTAGCGACAGGTAAGTAAAGGAGAATGCCCATTTTTGGGCCCACTTGATACCTAATAGTTTGGTAACAAAACAATATTCTAAAATAATACCTTATTTTTTTATTAATTCCTTTTAATTATATCAACACGTCATTTACAAGACAATGTTTAATTACATAAAAAATAGATAGCTTCAATTATTAAAGCATTTAAAATAACAATAACCTCAAATATTGCATCAGAAAACATTTAATTACTCGGGTGAAAAAATTAAAACTGTTTGGTAATAAGGAAGTAGATTTATTTTTCTACAAAATTAACTAAAAATCATCGAGAAAAAAATTGTGGGCCCATTTTTCTTAAGCGAATGGGCATTCTCCTTTAACAATAGATTCTGGCATCCGTACTAGGTAAAGGAAACCTGTGTTACGGATGCCACATCACATTTCAGTGATCCTTGTTGTACAATTAAAGAATTTGTTCATAAATATTAGTGTTAAGTGAAAAATTAAATAATATAATTACATTTTTATTGTTATTAACGTGGGTTAATATATGTATAGAAACAGTGTATTAAGGCCCTTATCTGAACAAAATCAATTATAGCGCTTAAAGTTACGCTCGTACGGGTCAGATTCCTGTATCGTTTTTTTGCTGTAATTTTGTTATTAAAGTACCTAATAAAACTGTTGGTATGTGAAGATAATGTTACTCTATCATTTTCAATATCATGTTTACTAGTTTTTTTGAAATGTTTATTTACTTATAACTTACTATATATTTATAACTTTTACGTTATGTAGTAAATAAAAATATGAATATCTAAACGTATTAATTTCCTCTTATCGTTAAAAACGTGACAAAATGTAGGTACACTAAAAATAGGTATAATTCAACTGCGAAATTGGCAATATCCGTTCATGTTATTAGGACTTGTGTACACTAGAGAAAATTGCGAAAAAACACGTGGATTTTAAGTGGAAGACAAGTGTAAATATGGTCTTAGACCTGTATGTAAAGAACTACTAATTCCACCAAGAAAGAGTTTAATGGAAAATCTTCCATTGCCAGTGACCTTTGTGCTCACTGGGTAACTACGTAGCCGGCTCCTCTCGCAGTGGAAGGCTTCAATAAGAAGTGAAGACGTTGACAATTAATGCAGTCACTCTAATGATGGCCCATCATGGTGAAAAGATGGAATATTCATTCAGTTTTTTATATCTGCGTAGTACTTAATACTAGTCACGTTTTGAAAATAAATAGCTCGGAACTGAAAGTAGGCGGGTATAATGAGAGGAGGCATTTTTTATTGTAGCTCGGCATGTGACAACACTCCGCCTGATGTAAAGCTAGAGTGCGGTCCATAAATGGAAACAACTGCTACTACAGAGAGATCTCTACAGGCAGCAGTCACCTCCACAATGTCGGCTTAAGGAGACGAGCATGTACCATCGAGATTGACTGTGCACCTCTCGTTATACCTGATTTCTATTTAAAACACATAAATACTCGTACACTATTCCAGCACTAACACCCAATATTTTTGGTGTGTGTTTGTGTGAGGTACTATTTATGTGTGTGTGATGCGTCTTGCACTGTGGACTAAAACGCCCACTAAGTCTGCGACACCCGTTACTTGCACGGTTTTAATTAAATTCTCTAGACGTGCGTCTCTCGATTGGGATTCCATTGAAATGGAATTTATATAATTAAGACTTTACTAGATTTTCTATTAAGGGTTAAGAATGTTTTCTTCTTGGGAAAACTTCTTGGGTTTTCTCTCCTGCTACGGTTGTAATTCAAGATTTTTTCCCCCAGATCCTGTAACTATGTTTTTATACACTTATTATTAAATTCGTTTTTATTGTAGCTCGACATGTGACAACACTCCGCCTGATGTAAAGCTAGTGTGCGGTCCATGAATATTTTATATTTTATTTTATGAATGGAAACAACTGCGACTACAAAGAAACCTGTACATACAGCAGTCGCCTCCACTATGCCGACTTGAGGAGACCCATCTAGGTTGACGGTGCACACTCCTCTCGTTATACCTGGCTACTTTCAAACTATTCCCGAAACTTGGGAACTTCACGTGTGTTACATTCAAAAGTAGGTACCGGTCAGAATTAGCGAGGTTCGAACACAGGTCTCATCGATCGTGAGTTCACGCGTCTTACCGCTAGACCACGGTCGCTCAATAAAACTCACCAGAAACTTATCAGACTCACAGACGTCCTGTTAATTATGTTCTGTTAAACATTGAAATTAATATATTATACGAACAATTACGCATTATTTTTTATTATTATTGTGACAACACTGCGTCGTATGACGGATGCAACTGCTACCACAGATAAATTTCTGCAGGCAGCAGTCACCTCCGCTCTGCAGGCTTTGGCACACTCCTCTTGTTATACCTGGTACTATCGATCTGTTTCCGAAACGCGACAATGTCACTTCAATGGTGTTACATTCGAAAGTGGTGGAACTACCCCAGAATGGCAGACTGGGCTAATGATATTCATCAGTCTGCCTACCACTCTTACGTAAGCAAATAGCAATTAAACAGCGGCACAAAATAATGTTTGCCGTGAGCGTTTGTATCAGTTAAGTCGATTAAATAGTTAACATGAAAGTAGAAAGGTGAGCAATTATGCATAGCCGGTTGGTTCGTGTAAATGCGCATATTGCAAGCGGCATTATTAAATGAAAGGGCTACTATGAGTTTTGGCGGCCATCTTGTGACGTCAGGTTGTCTGTCTTGAATTATTTTCCTAAACTTGTGTTTCTTCGAGTGTTAATGTGTAATAATGGTGGATTATTAACCATTAATGTCCATTTGCACCATATGACTTAACTATTACTGTCACATTAAAGTAATGGTTAAAGTTAAAATTGGTTTGCTTCAAAAAAAATCTGTCACATTTGACGATTACTTTAACCTTAACCGTTACTGGCGAATTTCGGCCGGTCAAAGTTAAAGTAATAGTTAAATCAATGTCGCTAATGTAAAATCTTTGAAAAGCCGCTCTTGTTTGTATTGAGAGAATTCATTTAAATCTTGTATTATTTATCTAACTCCTCATTACACCAGCAACCCTTTTAACTATAACGAATTAATTTACACGATGGTGTAACGCGCGTGGAGTAAAAGTAAAGATAACTGTCAAAGTTAAAGTTAAAGTAACAGTCAAAGTTACTTTAACCGGTCTTCTCTGGTGCAAACCACCCTAAGTGTTCGTGAACGTGCTTGAGTGTGGGCAAACAATTCAAAAGAACCTGTGTTTCCATTTTCCCTCCAAAACCGTTAGAAGTTTCAGTAAAGATTCTACCACTTTACTGGAGCAATTTTGGACTTGACTGTATGGTGTGATGAATGAATGACTCGTGATGCACAATATTATTAACTTGATGCAAATATATTTACTTTGACACTGGCAAATTGTTATACGCCATATAAAACAAAAAAAAAGGGCTACTGCCTAAGTATAAAGTTAGCTCGTCTGAATTAATTTTTATAGCATTTATAACAAGGGTCAGATGAGGAGCACCCTCAAACGATGTGCATGCATGAAGGGAGTAATGGATGTGGTCGACGCGAAAGTGGTTAGAGAGAGGAGTCGCTGGCGCTCTATAGTTTCTGCCTACCCCAGTAGGAACAGGGCGTGAGTTAAGTAGCAGTAGTTACACTTCAACAAATTATTTATTTTTTTGTATCTACGTAAACAAAAAGTGGTAAAGTTGAAGAGGTACCGGAACGTTGTAGATGGCCTATGGCCTATGTTAAGTTACAAGTAAGATTTTTACAACTTTTCTCGCTTGGTTAGTATTATATATCTGCGTGGTAGGCATCTCTACAGCGCAAAATACCCCACGCAGTAGAATACATCTCACACCCACTTGCAATCTAACGGTATTCTATCTATTGACATGCTGGATATTCTACTAAAACACATATTTCTTAGATATGAATATTAGGGTAAGTATCCACCGAGGCGTACGACCAAAATTCGGAACAATGATTTTTTTTATCATGTGTAAACTCGACATGTCAGTCTGCATGAGACAGCAGTTGTCTCCTCTATGCTGGCTCGAGGAGACGAACGTGTATCGTCAACGGACAGGACACATTCCTCTCGTTATAAACTGTTTGTAATTTTGTAAAGAGCGGCCGTGGTCTAGCGGTAAGACGCGTGAACTCACGATCGATGAGTCCCGTGTTCGAACCTCGCTAAATTCTGGCCGGTACCAATGTAACTTTGTTATATGTACTTTGGTCGCTCAGTGCCTGTAGGTACTATTAAAGAGTGGTAGGCAAACTGGTGATCCAGTCTGCCGTGCTGGGGCAGTACCACCACTTTCGAATGTAACGCCCGTGAAGAAGTGACCTTGTCGCGTTTCGGGAATAGTTTGAAAGTAGCCAGATAGAACGAGAGGAGTGTGCACTGTCTGAATCTAGATGGTGCATGCTCGTAAAGAAGCCGGCATAGTAGCGGTGACTGCTGTCTGTAGAGATTTCTCTGTAGTAGCAGTTGTTCCCATTCATGGACCACACTTTAGCTTTACATCAGGCGGAGTGTTGTCACATGCCGAGCTACAATAAAAAAAAACCAAAACAGAATCTTATATTATTTTTGTTTTATAGGTACTTTAAAGTGCGTTGAACTTTACGATAAGTTATTAATGATGTATTTATTCACAAAAAAAAAAGGAGAAACATGATTGAATACTATCGTATTTGTATTAGATAGATAGATGTTTGGCTAATTATTTTTTTATATTTTGTTAGGCATGGAGAGTGGTTTTTTTGGTTGCCGTTTTAATAATATCCGCTATAATGGGAAGTTAAACATAAAAAAAATTGTTGATTAGAAAATATTGCTGGTATTTACTCTAATATGCTTATGTTTACTTTTAAAAGGTATAGGCAGAACTTTGGTAATAGGATAATTCTGAGCTTTTGGGTTGGAGTTAAGCTTTTTTTTATTATATATAAAGTTAATAATAATAATAACACCTGCAGAATTGTCCGCAAATTCTTGCAAACAAACGCACTTCACCATCCTACCAATACTGTTCCCTTGGCCTAGGCGATACATGTTAGTAACCGGCACAGACCGAGAATATGTAAAAATAAATAATAATCTTTATTGAAACAAAATACATATTATTTAAAATCGACTCTGGCATCCGTACTAGGTAGTTGCAGGTTGCTAGTGTACAATGAAGCATTTCTATCGGTTAAATAATTTTTTGTTGCGTTATCATGGTAAATATAGCAATGGTATAAGTTTCTATGTTATACCTTATTAAATGCTTGAATTAGAATTCGAGTAACTTGATTTTATTTCGAAATAACTTGACATTTAAAAGAGATGGTATCTAGCTAAAAGATTAGCTGTGATTATTTGTACAAAAAACGATTTTGGGATAAACACTTTGAGGTGTGGGCGCGTGGGTGTCGGTAATTGTGCAAACATGAACTTTACACTTTAAAAACTAGTGGCGCAGCCATGAACACGACCGCGCTCTACCGCACCGCACCGCTGTATTGCGGGTACTGTCATATAAAACAACAACAGTGGGTGTGGATTTGAATCCCTTCACTAGATTAGAACCAAAACAGTGGAAAACTTTTTTTGTAAATAATTTCTCATCATAGTTTTCTGTCCATTTCAGGCTTCAATGGATCTTCCACCAGACAAAGCAAAATTACTCCGTAACTACGACCTGGAGAAGAAGTGGGAGATCATCTGTGATCAGGACATGGTGCAGGCCAAAGATTCTCCAGCGCATTATCTCAATAAATTACGGACTTATCTCGATCCTAAGGCTTCTAGAAGTCATCGGGTAAGTTGAATATTTGACAGAAGGCCATGCGGTCAGCGTGTAGCGCCGGCATAATCTCTATTTATTTATAAATTCCTAAATATGATTACTCTTAAAGAGTGGTAGGCAGACTGGTGATACTTATTAGCCCAGTCTACCGTTCTGGGGTAGTACCACTTTCGAATGAAACACCCGTGAAGTGACCTTGTCGTGTTTCGGGAGCAGTTTCAAAATGACCAGATATAGCGAGAAGAGTGTGCACTGTCTACCTAAATTGTCCATACTCCGCACAAGGGCCGGCACAGCCGTGGCGACTGCTGCCTGCTTAGATTTCTCTGTAATAATTAGTTGTTTCCGTTCATGGGCCGCACTCTAGCTTTACATCAGGCTGAGTTTTGTCATATGCCGAGCTACAATTTAAAAAAGAGGTATCATCACCTAATCGTGCGTCTTATGCGTCTCGTACAAGTTGGGCTAAGACTGTGTGCTGTGACCCAAAAAATACTAGCTACTAATCGAAAACAAAATATATGGGACCTGACGTTTAGTTATTACTTGGGTGACAATGAAGCGTCAAATCGAATTCGATCAAGTGACAACTGTAAATTGCCTTTTGACTTTATCCCCTGTTCTTTTTTGCGTGTTTTTTGCCGTTTGTTGGGAACAGCTGTATACGTTTGTAGGACCAAAGAATTGAGCCAAAGTCTTGTCCCAACGTGTACTCAAGACGTTAAGATACGTATCGTTATTGTAAATAGTTTATGCTCAAACTAACTTTGAGATTAGCGTTTTCATAATATTGTGAATTGCCCCCGTTCAAATGAGTTAGGAGGCTTGCAAAACTGTACATAACCACAAACAATGGTGTATAAATAATTTCTACCGCAATTATTTTTAGTTTATTCATTGGGTGATGACGTAAGAAGCGAACAAGGCCCATTGTCCACAGGGACGCCTCTTCATGTAGTTCGGCATATGACAACACTTCGTCTGATGTAAAGCTAGAGTGTCAACTGCCTCTACAGATAAATTTCTACATGCAGCAGTCGCCTCCGCTATGCCGGCTTGAGGAGTCCAATTAGCACCGTCCAGATAAACAGTGCACACTCTTTGTATCTTGCTACTTTTAAACTGTTCCCGAAATGCGACAAAGTCACTTCACGGGTGTTGCACGGTTTACTGTAGATCTTCGCTCACACTGACAAAGGTTAGCTGGTAGACAATGCCAAAGGCATTAAGTTCGCCTATGTACCACTTTCGAGTATATGCAATAAAGTGTTTTTTTTATATTTTTATTTATTTTTACATTACTCCAAACAAACATTTGATTAAATTCAAGATAATAATATGAATGTTAATAAACGATACGATGTATTTAGAGCAGCAGGTTGTTGTGATTATCGTGAACAATAATACTCATTAGTCGATAGTCGATATGAGTCATGTAAGAATGTGTTACATCACTATCCTATTGTGTTGAGTTTCATACATATTCTATCTCTGATATATTGTAAGCGAATTAACGATGTACAAGTTGATGCCTAGATACCGCTCTTTTTGTATCGACACGGTAGTATTTGCTTTGAAATGAATTGATGGAGCTGAAATTGGTCTCACAACAAACCAGCCCGCCCACGGGGCCCATTCTCTCTTGAAAATATAATATATTTGTCAAACAAATCTCTGCTTTTCTTGAGCCATGAAGTCCACTGCCAATTTTAGATAGCGTTTCTTCTTGGTTTAATGTGTACACAAATTATACGAATTGCTAACGGTTACCATTTACTTTCTCGTCCACATATTATTAGTTAAACATTTGCATTTTGAGCAAAAATATATCTTAATCCAATCGTAATAAAGGTTACTTATCCGTGTATCTCATTGGGTTATAGGCAAAGGACAATACTCCTTTTTGGTCCCACTTGATATTTAATAGTTTGATAATAAAACAATATTCTAAAATAATGTCTTATTTTTACATTAATTAACTTCAACGGATATAATCGATTTTATTAAAGCTTTTAATGTAATAATAACTTTAAATATATTGCATCAGAAAAAGTCTAATTACTCAATGACCCTGGTAAAAAAAATACAATTCGTTGTTGATAAGGAATATAGATTTATTTTTGTACAAAATGAATTAAAATTCTTTTTTTTTTTTATTTATTTATTTAAAACTTAATATAACATGTACATAGGCGAACTTAATGCTAAATAGCATTCTCTTCCAGCTAACCTCTCATTGATAATCTCAAGAAAAAATTTGTGGATCCATTTCTCTTAGGCGAATGGGCATTCTCCTTTAAAGTTCAAGAACTTTAAACTCAGTTATCTGTTGCCAATATCGTATTGTGATTCTAATGAGAACGGCTATAATGCGAGCTTTTGTAGCAAAGATTAAATCAAAATCCAGAACAGACAACGATAATCCGAGTTATTTATTGTTTTAAAAAGCGATATCTGTGGGCTCTGTTAAGTTAAATATTTTGATTGAACAACGAGTGGACAAAAATTGTAGTCTAAGATAATCAAGAAACGCTGAAAGATTCCGTTGACACCGCTTTAACTTGATTAAAAACATTGCCTCTAAGAGTCAAACTTATCTGACATTAAAATCTATGACACGAAGAAACGGGGTCGCATGCTTGAAGAGGTCAATCGGTCCTGATGCCATGGTATACAAGTCGTGAATCACTCGTGTGACTTGCTCCTCGACCTTTATGAACTCCTTGTACCTAACGCGATTGTTCGGGGGGATATTGTGTATTTTAATTTGTAAATTCAAAGATATTTTTTATTACCTTCTTTTGTTGTTTTTGATATTGTAAAAATAGTTTACTATTAATATATATTTTGTCCATGTGTTGATACATACAAATTAACATATAAATTAACTAAAAATCATCGTCAAACTCGAGAAAAAGACTCTAGGAAAATGTTGACAACCCCTGAAATGTCACTTTGACTGACAGTTCTTTGCTTACATTTTTGATCTCGAATTCCATTTCATTTTCCATTAAAAGAACCTAAGTAGGTCTAATTTACAATTCAATTCAAAAACTTTTATTTCAAATAGGCTACAAATAAAGTACCCATGAATGGTCACAATAAAATTTACATTTACATGCCACAAGAGCTTCGAAGCCGCAAGAAACTCGACATCATTGCCAAACCATCATTTTATGTTACAAACACAATTTCCTATACAGAGTGTTCCAAATAGAAAAGCAAAGCTGAAGAAGAGAATTTGAGTGTATTTGATCAGGTTTGACTAATTTATATGGCGTATGACGACACTCCGCTTGATGTAAAGCTAGAGTGCTGTGAAATCTCTATAAGTAGCAGTCGCCTCCGCTATGTCGGCTTGAGGTGACGAGTATGCACCATCCAGTGCACACTTCTCTCGTTATAATAAAGAGCGATTTTATCAAATTCGTGAAAATCCACTACCAGAAGTGAGCCGCCGTGTCCTGTGGTTCTTCAGTAGTTACCGCTCATGGACTTCCACTGTACTTACTACCATCAGGCGAGTCGAGGTCGTATGCCGCGTCGATATAAAAAAAGAAGTTATTATTATATCTTTTGTGTTAAAAGGTATAGGCGGAGAGTATAAAACGTAAGATTATGAAATCTTGTCTAACAAAGTAGTAATTTGATAAAATATTTTATTACAGAAACGAAAAATGGTCGGCGATTCAACATCGACGCAAGTGTTGCGAGATTTAGAAATATCTCTAAGGACTAATCATATAGAGTAAGTTATATGAAATGAAATGAAAATCCTTTATTAACGTAGGCATGGACTTGGCATGCACTTGTTCATCGTCAGAATCTACTTTTGGCTTCGGAAAGGCATATGACGAGAAGACAGCCATATGAAACTCGTCAATTATGACCTGAAAAAAAAACTGAATTATAAATTCAGAAAAAAAATTAGTCGTAACTAATTTAACAAACATAACTAAACAAACCACAATATGGGGCACCAAAATGAAGAAAATTATATATTAATATCATTGCAACCCACTTTTCAACCTCAAACAATGAACTGTCTAAATACAGCTTTTAGAGAGGCCGTGGTCTAGCGGTAGAACTCGTGAAGTCATGATCGATGAGACCCGTGTTCGAAACTCGCTAAATTCTGGCCCGTATCAATGTAACTGTGTTATATGTACTTTGGTCGCTCAGTGCCTATAGGCACTATTAAAGAGTGGTAGGCAGACTGATGATGGTTATTAGCCCAGTCTGCCGTCTTGTGGCAGCACCACCACTTTCGAATGTAACACCCGTGGAGTGACCTTGTCGCATTTCTGCATCAGCTTGGAAGTTGCTAGGTATATCGCGAGGCGTGCGCATCGTCTCCTCAAGTCGGCATAGCGGACGGAACTGCTGCTGTAGTAGCAGTTGTTTCCGTTCATGGACCGCACTCTAGTCTTTTTCATCAGGCGGAGTGTTGTCATATAAAACAAAAATTGATTTTTCGCTTCTTATTTCAGATGGGTACGTGAATTTCTTAACGAGAGTAATCAGGGTCTTGATGTTCTGATTGACTACCTCAGCTTCAGGCTTAGCATGATGAGGCACGAGCAGCGTATAGCGCTGGCTAGGACCCAGTCCAGTGACGCTATTAATCAAGGTGAGTCGTCCAGGGAGGAATCTGCCTGTCGTCCTTTCCACTCTTGTTTTTTTTTCGTGGAAACAACTGCTACTACAAATAAATATTTATATACTATAGTCGCCTCCACTATGCCCGCTTAAGGTACGAATGTGCAACACCCAACTTGGCTATTAGAAATGGCTGATCCCGAAACGCGACAAGGAACGCTTATGGACCACTGTCTAGCTTTAAGTGTCGACCTACTATAATAAAAAGCTGTCTATTGCAGCGCCATCTAGTGGCAAGTTACAATAAAACTTTTCTTTTTATATATGTAAAATTTGTAGCAAACACAACAACATCAGACTGCAGCGGTCCGACCGAGAATGCATCCACTTTGAATTCGTCATGGCGTCGCCGGACACGAGTCGGTGACTCTGAGATGCCGATTGAAGCCGCGAGCCCCTCGGCTCAACGACGGAGGTCACGTCACGCGGCCAGGCTGAATATGGGAGCTTCGACTGACGATATACACGTTTGTATAATGTGTATGAGGGCTATTATGAATAATAAGGTTTGTTTTTCTTTTTTAAATTGACACACCCCCCAGAGTAATAAGAGCATAAGTCTTTTTATTGTGGTTTTGAGTTATTGGTACGGTTGGATAGTCCTAATAAGGCCGTATAAGCTGAATTGTTTTCGTAATTTTATCGATAAACTTCGCGATTTTATACATGAAATTATACAGGCTGTCCCGTCCCGTAAGTAGTGGTATCAACGGTATTTTACAGATAGAGGGGTTCAATATCTACAATATAATTTGGTATTTTTTTATACCTTATGTTTAAAACTTATGTCATTTTTAAGAAATTATCATATTTTTCCCGTTTTTACACATTAACACTTTTAAAAAAATGTTTATAATTATTTTTTATTGATGTTTTTTGTTTTTTGAGTGTGTTGAGAAAACACAGGGCTTTCTAATTAAAATGTTATTTGGAACCAATTAATAACCGTGATTAATTGAAAAATTAAAATCTAAACAATATTTAATTTTTCAAATTTTTTGGAAAATATTTAAACGAAGCTGGTGTAAAAAAATTGTGTGTCAGATTAGTGGACCATTGTTTTAAATATATCTGCAATTTACACAGATTCTAAAAAGGCATAACATGTTCACTATCATTTTCATCCTATAATACATCGTTTGACAATTCCGATTTTCTTATTAACAAATAACGGAATTACGCACAATTATTATTGTTTAATTAAACGTAACGACTCATATGATTGTATTTTTAAATGACGTTTTAAACATTCTTTTAGGTCAAAGGAAAAAAAAGTTATATCCAATTAAACACTCTCTCTGTAGTAGCAGTTGTTTCCACTCATGGACCGCGCTCTAGCTTTACATCAGGCGGAGTGTTGTCACATGCCGAGCTACAATAAAAAAAAAACCCTCTTTTTGGTCTCCTGTAAAATTGACTTTTTCATCTTATGCCTTTTTTTCCTTGGTGGTGCAACCCGCCACTGTCACTATGCCGGCCCACTACGACTTACTGACACCTTAAGTATCGTGTTTCAATAAAAAAATAGTTAAACAGTGACCTTGTCGCGTTTCCGGAATAGTTTGAAAGTAGCCAGGTATAACGAGAGGAGTGTGCACTGTCAATCTAGATGGTACATGCTCGTCTCCTCAAGCCGGCATAGTGGAGGCGACTGCTGCCCGCACAGGTTTCTCTGTAGTAGCAGTTGTGTCTATTCATGGACCGCACTCTAGCTTTACATCAGGCGGAGTGTTGTCACATGCCGAGCTAAATTAAAAAAAAAAAAAAAAACGTGATGACCTGCATTGATCTAGCTCTTGGGGTGTTACCGCCATTGCCAGGAGTACTAGGTATATCTTACACTTTATTTTTTGTTTCCAGTATGGTTTTAACATGGTAATCCAACATCGTGAGGCTATAAACAGCATAGCGTTAAGTCTAGTGCATCATTCGTTACGTACTAAGGCTCTGGCTTTGGAACTCTTGGCGGCGATTTGTCTGGTGAAGGGTGGCCATCAAATCATCTTATCAGCGTTTGATAACTTTAAGGAGATCGTCGGCGAGCCGAGGAGGTTTCACACACTAATGGAGTACTTTATTAATTATGACAGTTTTCATATCGAGTTTATGGTTAGTATACGATACTTTGTTTGAAAGTAGTCAAGAGATAACGAGAGAAGTGTCAATCTAGATGGATGCACCACTCGTCTCTTTAAGCCGGCATAGCGGAGGCGAATGCTGACCGTAGAGATTTCTCTGTAGTAGCAGTTGTTTCCGTTCATGCACCACGCTTCTGTTTATTTTTCGTATATCGGTGAATCAAGGTAAGTCATCCAGAGTGGAATCTGCCTGTCGACCTGGATGACTACACTCGTCCCGTTGAGCCGGCATAGCGGAGGCGACTTCTGTCGTTTTCTGTGGATTGCTCTTAGGGCGTACAATAGCTTCGGTGTGCACTGTCCACCTGAACGGTCAGGTTCCTGTGTATGGCTACAATAAAAAATATGTATAATTAAATTTTCTCCCACCAGGTGGCGTGCATGCAGTTTGTGAACGTGATAGTGCATTCGGTTGAAGATATGAACTTTAGAGTGCATTTGCAGTATGAATTCACGACACTCAGTCTTGATGATTATCTTGAGAGGCTGCGGCATTGTGAGAGTGAGGATTTGCAGGTGATTTTCAATATATCATCAATTTGCATCTTAATTGTTGGTTGTTTCCCCTCGGCACATTCTTCCATGTACCTGGCACGGAAAATCCCGCGGGCTGTCTCTCTTATTTTGTTATTGTCACATCCGCTGTGGTTCCATGGTCTTTGGGCTTCTTTAAGTCCCTGTAAGTGGGCAATATCAAGACTAGGCGATTTAAATACTATACCTGATCAAAAATCGTATCCAATTACAACTGTTAAGAGCGGCCGTGGTCTAGCGGTAAGACACGTGAACTCACGATCGATGAGACCCGTGTTCGCACCTCGCTAATTATGACCGGTACCAATGTAACTGATGATGGGAACTTGTCCAGTTTGCCGTCTTGGGATAGTACCACCGCTTTCGAATGTAACACCCGTGAAGTGTGTCGCGTTTCGGGAATAGTTTGGAAGTAGCCAGCTATAACGAGAGGAGTGTGCACTGTCAATCCAAGATGGTACATGCTCGTCCCCTCAAGCCGGCATAGTGGAGGCGACTGCTGCCCGCACAGGTTTATCTGTAGTAGCAGTTGTTTCCGTTCATGGACCGCACTCTAGCTTTACATCAGGCGGAGTGTTGTCACATGCCAAGTTACAATAAAAAAACAAAAAAAAAACTTTCGAAGATCCTGTGATACACGCTCTTGCTAAACGGAGTCTACCAGGCTATAATTGACGAGTTTCTTGTATCATACGCCTTTCTGAAGTCATTGTAGAGTCTGACGATGGGCAAGTGCATAAATTGCTAAGCCAATAATGTTTTTTTTTGTTATCATTTGTTTTAGGTACAAATTTCAGCGTATTTAGATAACGTATTCGATGTCGCCGCACTCATGGAAGATAGTGAAACGAAAACGGCTGCATTGGAGAAGGTGAATGAACTCGAAGATGAATTGGGACATGTAAGTGTTTTGTTTATCTTAGTAATGGACGGCATAGTGCGTCTTATAAAGACGGTATAGTTATAGATTGCGGTCTCTTGTAGAAGAAAAAAACAGGTGGCGTTAGTGTACGATTGCGGTAGAAGACGGTTACGGTCACGTATTTTCCTAGTTTATTTATTTATTTAAAACTTAATGTAGCATGCACACAGGCGAACTTAATGCTAAATAGCATTCTCTTCCAGCTAACCTCTGTGTTTATGACAGGTGTGAGCGAAGAGAAGCAGTATTTTAAACAAATATATATAAGTATAGTGTACATATATTATAAATATATAGAGGTATATAATATATTGTTTAATAAATTATAATAAATATATAAAAATCGTTATGTAAAATATAATTTATTATAAAGTAAAATAAAAGTAAAATAATAAAAGTTGCAAGGGCCCCTGTACTGTTTGGTTGGTTATTTGTTTGGTAGGTTTGATGGTTATTAGCCCAATCTGCCGTCTTGGGGTAGTACCACCACTTTCGGATGTAACACCCGTGAAGTGACCTTGTCGCGTTTCGGGAATAGTTTGAAAGTAGCCAGGTATAGCGAGAGGAGTGTGCACTGTCAGTAGATAGTACATGCTCGTCTCCTCAAGCCGGCATGGTGAAGGCGACTGCTGCCCGCACAGGTTTCTCTGTAGTAGCAGTTGTTTTCATTCATGGACCGCACTCTAGCTTTTCATCAGGCGGAGTGTTGTCACATGCCGAGCTACAATAAAAAAAAAAAAAAACTAGGTTCATAGAACCTGTGTTACTGGATACCCCGGTTACAAATCTACGTTATCTATGTTACAAATCATGAGAAGATCTATACAGGGCTGTAAAAAGTACCAGGTTTGGCTATGCGCTTTTCGAAATTGGTGTCGCCATCATCTGGGTTTGATTTACGGTGGTGGCGACGTGCAGTTGTTCGCTGGGATTGTTTTTTTAATTGTTTTTTCTTCTTCAGGCTCACGAACGACTAGCGGCGATGGAAAGGGAAGCCATAGCGAAACTCGGTTCTTTGGAAGCGGAGTTGGCGCAGGCGAGGCTGGAAAGAGACCAACTTGCTGAAGCGAGACGGCAAGTTGTCGAAGAGGTTAGTTTTTTTTTTAAATTGTAGCTCGGCATATGACAACACTCCGTCTAATGGAAAGCTTCTAGCTGATCCATAGATGAATTTCTACAGGCAGCAGTCGCCTCCGCTATGCCGGCCTAAGGAGAGCGATTCACAGTGTCCTAGTGCTAGTATAAACTAATATTATGTTGTTTATATTATAGGTGTCAACCTTAAGACGTGCACAACAAGATTCCAGAAATCGTCAATCGATGCTGGAGTCCAAGGTTCAGGAGTTAGAAACGCTCACCAAATCGCTACCTAGAGGCTCCTCGAGTAAGTATCTAAAGTGTACTATTTGACAACACTCCGCCTGGTGTAAAGCTAGAGTGCGGTCCATGAACGGAAACAACTGCTACCACAGAGAAATCTCTAAATACAGCAGTCGCCTCCGCTATGCCGGTTTGAGGAGACGATTGTGCACCATCTAGATTGACTGTACCTATACATGGCCACTTTCAAACTCGTCCCGAAACGCGGCAAGATCACTTCACGGGTGTTACATTCGAAAGTGGTGGTACCACCCCAGGACAGCAGACTGGGCTAATAACCATCATCAGTCTGCCTACCACTCTTTAATAGTGCCTATAGGTGCTAAGCGACCAATGTACATATAACATAGTTACATTGGTCTGAATTTAGCCAGGTACGAACATGGGTCTCATTGGTTGTGGGTTCACTCGTCTTACTGCCAGACCAAGGCCGCTCTTCAAGTTATAGTAAACATATGAAAACTGTATTTATTTATTTATTTATTTTAGTGGGAGCTATATCATCACACGCTCACTGTAACGGCACAGCGAGTCCAGTCACAAACGGTTTAACCAATGGCACGAGTTCTTCTTCCCCCTCCCCGCCTCCGAAACCAAGCCCGCCGCCGCCTCCTCCTCCAGCGCCCCCGTGTGTCCCACTGCCGCCTCCTGCACCGCCAGCCCCTCCTGCGCCGCCGGTTCCCCCGGCTCCCCCAGCGCCCGGATTGATGCAGCCCCCTGTACATACGGATGCAATGACTATTAAGAGAAAAGTCGATACTAAGTATAAGTTGCCGACGCTGAATTGGATCGCTTTGAAGCCTAATCAGGTATGGTAATGGTTCGTCTTTGATGCCATGTTGCTGTTATTAAGAATTTAAAAGAAAAAGAAGTAACTCTGTATACGGCAACACTCCGCCTGATGTACAGCTAGAGTGCGGTACATGAACAGAAACAACTGCTACTACAGATACATCTCTACAGGCAGGAGTCGTCTCCGCTATGCCGGCTTGATGAGGTAAACATCGAGATCGAGATACACACTCTTCTTATAGCCCTGGCTGCTTTTAAACTGTTCCCGAAATGCGACAAGATCACTTCACGGGTGTTACATTCGAAAGTGGTGGTACTATCCCAGGACGGCAGACTGGGCACCTATAGGCATTCAGAGAACATTGTGTATGTAGTTACATTGGTACCGGTCCGAATTAGCGAGTTTCGAACACGGGTCTCATCGATCGTGAGTTCACGCGTCTTACCGCTAGACCACGGCCGCTCTAAATAGTCAATTTATAATAAATATTCTTTCAGGTACGAGGGACTATATTTAACGAGCTGGACGAAGAGCGACCTCGTGGTAGGATAAACTTTGCGGAGTTCGAGGAGAAATTCCGTATAGGTGGGCCTTGTGCGTCACTCGACTCGTGCGAGACTGACTCGTTGGCTTCTTATCCTAGTAAGAGATTCAAGAAACCCGACACTATATCGCTGTTAGAACACACAAGGTTGCGTAATATTGGTAAGTTTTCTTTAATTATAGCTCGGCAGCATGTTAGGACAGCCGTCGCCTCCGACATGCCTGTATAAGGAGACGAATGTGCACCATCTGGTTGGGCCGTTTGACTTAAACTTAAATCTATATGTCAAAATGACATACACGCTTACAACACTCACGCGCACGCATAGACACTACCGCCCTCTATCCCCCCTCCGCCCCTCGAGCCTTCCTGAAACCTGTCAGACAGCTGGGACAGTAGTGACAACCAGCTCCAATACAGTCCACTAAGAAACCAAGGATCATCAGCTTCAAAATCTACACACAAAGGTTTGTCTGACGCCCCTTATAACTCCTCATCTCAAACCGCCGCATCACCATCCAAATAGACACTGCACACTCCTCTTGTTATACCTGGCTACTTTCAAGCTATTCCCGAAACGCGACAAGGTGTTACATTCGAAAGTGGTGGTACTACCCCAGGACGGTCACTGGAGCTAATAACAATCATCAATCTTTTTAAGTTATTTAAATCGCAATGTTAAATGTTATTAGATTTTTTAAATGACCTTAACTGGTGGACGTCCATAAACATTGACGACTCGAGAACTGCTTAGGGTGGTTTGCACCAGAAGGCCGGATAAAGTAACTTTTACGTTTACTTTAACCGTTATGTATATTTACTCCACACGAGTTGCACCATCGTCGCGCCTGTCATTTTTGACGGTTACTTTAACCTTATCTATAGCGAATGTTGGCTTGGTTAAAGTTAAAGTAATCGTCAAACCAATGTTGCTAACGTCAAATGTATGAAAAGAAGCCAAATATGTTTTTCTATTATTTTTCGAGTTCAGACACCATTTTAACGATATCAGTATGAATTTACACGATATTGCAACGCGTGTGGAGTAAATGTAAACGTTTAACGGTCGTCGTCGTCGTAAAAGTAATAGCTAAAGTTACTTTAACCGGCTTTCTGGTGCAAACCCTCCTTACACGGTGGCTCCAGTCGCCATTACTATGCCGGCCTGAGTAGGTGCTTTTTGACGCTCTGCTTGATGGATTTTTTTTTATTGTAACTCGACATGTGACAACACTCCGCCTGATGTAAAGCTAGAGTGCGGTCCATGAATGGAAACAACTGCTACCACAGAGAAATCTCTACGGGCAGTCGCCTCCACTATGCCGGCTCGAGGAGACGAGCATGTACCATCTAGATTGACAGTGCAAATTCCTCTCTTATACCTGGCTACTTTCAAACTATCCCCGAAACGCGACAAGGTCACTTCACGGGTGTTACATTCGAAAGTGGTGGTACTGCCCCAGGACGTTATCCTGATATACAATGTTAATGGATTGGGAGAACACCTAGGAGGGCAAAGAATACCATTTGTCAATTGTCCGACAACAATTAGCAATTCGGTCGACACAATGCGGATGTTGTTGTTAAAGATTAATTTTATATTCCAGCAATATCAAGGAGAAAACTGGACACACCGGTCGAGAAAGTAATAATAGCTATAAACAATTTAGATCTCAAGCAGTTACCATTGGAAAGTGTCGAAATATTACAACGCATGGTGCCGACCGAGGCCGAACAGAAAGCCTACAAAGAATTCATTGTCGAGAAGAAAAACATCAACCAACTCACAGAAGAAGATAAATTCCTCATGCAACTGACGAAAGTAGAAAGGATATCAGCAAAATTAGCAATAATGAGCTATATGGGCAATTTCTTCGATAATATTCATTTAATTACTCCACAAGTTCACGCCATCATATCCGGTTCGTCGTCAGTTAAAACTTCGAGCAAATTGAGGAATGTTCTGGAAATTATCTTGGCTTTTGGCAACTATTTGAATAGCAGTAAAAGAGGACCAGCTTACGGATTCAAACTGCAGTCCCTCGACACGCTGATGGACACGAAATCGACTGATAAGAGAATTTCCTTGTTGCACTACATCGTTGCGACGATTAGACAAAATTTTCCTGATTTATTGAATTTTGATACTGAACTTATGTATATTGATAAGGCTGCTCAAGGTATGTTTATTTTCTTATGTGAGGATGGCTGTGGTGTAGTGAACGAATGCTTGAAGTCACTATTGATAAGACCCGTGTTCAAAACTCGCTAAATTTTAACCGGTGATCAATGTAACTATATTGTGTATTGTTCATTGTCTATGGTATAATATAGACACTAATTAAAGAGTGGTAGGCAGTGCTGGATTTAAGCATAGGCAACATAGGCAGTTGAATCGATAAAGGCTCAGTAGAAACAAAAAAATACTGAGTTTTGTTTTAAATTTTGTGTTAGCCAACTCATTTAGTTGCTCTCTTCTTTGCCTCGACCTTAATAGAAACTTTCAACAGTTAACCACAAACGATTTGAGGGCCTCCACGACATGCTCTGCCTATGGGCCGCCGAAGTTTAAATCCGGCGCTGGTGGTAGGTGTTGTATACCTAAGCTTTACATTTAAAAAAAAAACTTAAAAACGTTGCCACGGATTCGCGGTTGTTAATTGTCTATAATACAATATATTTAGCGTTTTATTATGCAACAATTGGTAGACTGATAATGGTTATTAGACGAGTCTGCAGTACTTTTGTAACACCTGTGTAGTGACCTGGATGGTACACGATCGTCTTCCCAAACCGGCATAGCGGAGGCAACCACTGCCTGCAGTAATTTCTCCGTAGTTAAGCACTGAGCGATCAATGTGCAAAGATTTAGGCAGGTTAGGTTAGAATTTAGCGAGGTTTGAACAGGGGTCTCATCGATTGTAAAAAAGTGAACCACTAGACCATGTTTGCTCTTTTTACCCTATTATTACTTCAGTATGCGTGGTTTAAAAAAAACCATAAATCTTTAATCCAATAGATGGTACATGCTCGTCTCCTCAAGCCGGCATAGTGGAGGCGACTGCTGCCCGCACAGGTTTCTCTGTAGTAGCAGTTGTTTCCATTCATGGACCGCGCTCTAGCTTTACATCAGGCGGAGTGTTGTCACATGCCGAGCTACAATAAAATAAAAAAAATAATCTCCTTTAAACAGTCGTAGGAGTTTTTTCTCCCTCATTCGATCTTTTGTCCTTTTCTCACATTTTTATACATTGCAGTGTCTCTGGAAAATCTGTCTCATGATGTGAGCGAATTGGAGCGTGGCATGGAGGCTGCTCGTAAGGAAAGCGAGGCACGTGACAACATGAGAGCCCATTCACACGTGCTGAGAGACTTTCTGCATAATGCCGCTGATAAATTACGGAGATTGAGAGCTGAGACGAGACTCGCTCAGGTAAAAATTACTACAAAGGAGAATGGCCATGATCGGGCCCACTTAATACCTAATTGTATGGTAACAAAACAATATTCTAAAATAATATCTTATTTTGCATTAATTTATTTGATATTTATATCAAAACATTAATATACAATGTTTAATATTATAAAAAAATAATATTACCAATTATTAAAGCTTTTAATACAATAATAACCTCAAATAGACCCAAATAATTATAGGCCGATTTCTGTGCTTCCTACTTTATCCAAGATCTTTGAAAAAATAATTTATAACCGAATTAATAACTTTTTGCAAAATACAAATTTTTTAACAAAACATCAATATGGTTTTAGACAAAAGTCAAACACATTATCAGCCACAATTGATCTTGTTACTAAAATTCGAGACTACATAGATAAAAAACATATTGGACTAGGTATCTTTATCGATCTTAAAAAAGCTTTTGACACAATTAGTCATGATCTACTACTGCGCAAACTACAAGACATTGGTATCGAGGGGTCGGCCTATAATGTTTTAAAATCTTTTCTTACAAATAGGTACCAAGTTGTTAAAATTGGCAACCACACAAGTAAACCTATATTAGTTAGCTGTGGAATTCCTCAAGGGTCAATATTAGGTCCCCTTCTGTTCCTCATCTACATCAATAACATCAGTGAACTGAATCTGAAAGGTCATTTAACCCTGTACGCCGATGATACCTGTCTCTTTTATTTTGGGCACAATTTAACCGATATAATAAATGATGCACAGCTAGACCTAAATATATTGCACAAGTGCTTCCAAAACAACCTTTTAACAATAAACGTCTCCAAAACGGCTTACATGATTTTCTCAACAAAAAATAAAAAAATACCAAGTCATACTCCACTTAAAATTAACAAAGAAATATTACAAAAAACAAATCAAGAAAAATACTTAGGATTAATACTAGATAGCAAACTAACATGGAAGCCACATATAGACAAAATTAAGAAAAAAATGGTGTCACTCAGTGGAGCTATACGTAACTTAGCCAAATACTTACCAAACCATCTACGCATAACAATATACAACAGTTTAATTAAGCCGCACCTGGATTACCTCATAGAGGTCTGGGGAACAGCGGCAAAGTCTAACATTGCTCCTCTACAAACAAGCCAAAATAAATTAATTAAAATTCTTTTTAACATGAACTTTTTAACACCCACACGCACACTATACCAACAGACAGAAATCCTCACTCTTAAACAATTATACACATTCAATACTTGCATACATATTAGGAAAATCATTAACAAACAAACACACTCAGAAATAACATTTAATAAAAATACGCACAGATTCAATACAAGAAACAAAGATAAATTAAAACTAGCTAAATTCAGAACGTTAATTGGTAAAAAAAGTATAATGTACGAAGGAGCACAACTATTTAATAGACTACCTATATCATTGATTAATGCCACACCGAGTCAATTTAAAAAGCTGTTAAAGCAGTATGTGTGTGATAATTTCTTTTGAACTAAAATTAGTGAGCAACCCCGAGGTTGTCACGGGCATGCTGCTTTGTTTGTTGTTTGTTTTTATTCCTATTTTTATTGTACTAGTTAAAGTTATTGTATATAGTTATAGTTATAATAAACCGATCACCATTTGCTTTATATAATGTCTACTAAATATATAATATAATGTATCTCTGTAAGAGAATGTAATGTTCTTAGAGTACTCAATAAAGATCTTAAACCACAAATAACCTGCTTTGCCCTCCCATGTATTCTCCCAATCCTTTCACCTTGGATCCTTCAAGCGGAGCGTGAAAAAGCACCTTCTCAGGCCGGCATAGTGATGGCGACTGAAGTCACCGTGCGAGCGGTTCTCTAGTCGTCAATGCTCATGGACCTCCACTGCGTTTACCATCAGACCAGTCGAGGTCACATGTCGTGCCAAAAAAAAAAATAATAAAAAAAAATCATTGCATCAGAAAAAGTCTAAGTACTCAATAACTTGGGTGAAAAAATTTAAACTGATTCGGATAAAAAATGTAGGTTTATTTTCAAAAAAAAATCAAAAGATGAGAACCTGTGTTTCCATTTTCCCTCCAAAACTCAGTAGGAAGTTTCAGTAAATATTCTACCACATTACTGAAGCAATTTTTGACTTTACTGGGACTTGACTTGACTGTTTAGTGTGATGAATGAATAATCGTGATACAATAATATTAATTTGATGCAAAAATATATACTTTGACACTGGAAAATCGTTATAATGCCATATAAAAGTAAAAAAAAAATCATAGACCTTTTAGTGTGAAAACAGACTGTTAATATTTTTTATTTATAACTATTTGTATGTTGTTTGTAGGATTCATTCGCTTCGTGCGTCGAATACTTTGGCGAAGCACCGCGTGGTTGCGACGCGAACGCTTTCTTCTCGCTGCTCGTTAGATTTACGAGAGCGTTTAAGGTATGACATTGTTTGTTTTTTTAAATATAAACTGTCTTAGTTCATTGGAGCATAATACACGGCCCGTTTATGTTCAACTTTTGAGCGGCCGTGGTCTAGCCGTTCGAACCTCGTTAAAGACCTAATGTAACTTTGTTATATGTACTTTGGTCGCTCAGTGCCTATAGGCACTATTAAAGAGTGGTAGGCAGACTGATGATGGTAATTTGTCCAGTCTGCCGTCTTGGGGTAGTACCACCACTTTCAAATGTAATACCCGTGAAGTGAACTTGTTGCGTTTCGGGAATAGTTTGAAAGTAGTCAGGTATAACGAGAGGAGTGTGCACTGTCAATCTGGATGGTAAATGCTCGTCTCCTCAAGACGGCACAGTGGAGGCGACTGCTGCCCGGACAGGTCTCTCTGTAATAGCAGTTGTTTCCATTATGTTTATGGATCTAAAGTTTTTAAAAGCTATAGGCAGACTGATGCTAGTAATTTGTCCAGTCTGCCGTCCTAGGGCAGTACCACCACCTTCGAATATAACACCCGTGAAGTGACCTCGTCGCGTTTCGGGGGCAGTTTGAAAGTAACCAGCGAGAGGAGTGGGCACTGTCAAGCTGGATGGTTTATACTCGTCTTCTCAGCCCGGCATAGCGGAGGCGCCTGCTGCCCGTAGAGATATCTCTGTAGTAGCAGTTGTTTCTGTTCATGCACGGCACTCTAGCTAGAGCTACTATAATGACGTTTGTTTTTAAATTTGATTTGACAGCAAGCTGACGCGGATAACGAACAACGTCGTCGTTTAGAGGCCGCTGCTCTACACGCCGACAATATCGATCTGAATAAATCGAAAATGTCGCAGAAAAAACAACAGGTAGGTACTTAATGAAGTCACAACAAATGAAGTAAGAAAAAAAAGCCGAAACGATTCTAAAAATGCATTAACATCGTAATTTAAAAAAATATTAATTCGTCGTAATTTTTCGTCGTAATCGTAATTTTTTTTACGAAAAATACAAAAATGTGTGTGTTATAAATTATTTACATATAGTGGAATCTGTTTATAATGACATCGAAGGTCTCCTTGTCGCGTTTCGGGTATAGTTTGAAAGTTGCCAGGCATAACGAGAGGAGTGTGCACTGTCAATCTCGTACTGTACATGCTCGTCTCCTCAAGCCGGCATAGTGGAGGCGACTGCTGTCCGCACAGGTGTCTCTGTAGTAGCAGTTGTATCCATCCATGGACTGCAGTCTAGCTTTACATCAGGCGGAGTGTTGTCACATGCCGAGCTACAATTTAAAAAAAAATAAGCGGTTGGTCGATATAGATGGAGTCATAATAAACGGATTCTACTGTACATAATTATACACATTATGTATTTAAAGTCATGATTTTAGTAGAGAAATAGGTTTATAATCGTGGGGGTAAAAGACTTAACTCAGTCGTGCCACCTTCCACCCACATTTGAGTACTAAATTAGGTAGGTACGGTATGTCGTAATAGCGCTCAGACGGTCGACAAATTATCGTCAGTTTTTTTTTTAGAAATAAGGCATAGGTTTTGTATGTGAAGCTTGACTGCCCTAACGTGAAAGCCAACACCTGAGCGTCCGAGTGTTTTACAACATTGTTTGAAACATAGCAGATTTATGTTGAAATTAAGCAATTTGATAACTTTCTCAGCACTAATTAATTATTATCGCAAATCACTATAATAAACAAATAGCTACTGCACAGAATATATAAAATGTATTTTAAATATTTTAAACATTTTATATATTGGTTATATTTCACAAACATTTTATATATTCTGTGCCGTAGCTCTTTGTTTATTATAGTGATTTGCGATAATAATTAGTGCTGATAAAGTTATCAAATTACTTAATTTCAACATAAATCTGCTCTGTTTCAAACAATGTTGTAAAACAAAACGTATGGACGCTCAGGTGTTGGCTTTCACGTTAATATAATGTCATTCGCTGTCATAAGTTAGTGGGCATGGGTTAGTAGTGTAGTACCTTTTTATTTTGTTGCATTTTGTTGATATTCGATTACTTTAATGCCCTTAGTAATCGAGTTTGAACCATTTTTCTAGGTTAAAATTTCCTCTAAGCTTGTGGTAGGCAGACTGATTATGGGTTTCTGGCCCAGTCTGCTGCTACAACGCCTGTGAAGTGACCTTGTCGCGTGTCTGCATTAGTTTGAAAGTAGCCAGGTATAACGAGAGATATGGTGCACGTCGTCTCCTTAAGTCGGCATAGCGGAGGCGACTGCTGCCCGCAGAAACTTTTGTAGTAGCAGTTGTTTGCCGAGCTACAATAAAAAAAAATTAATAATGGTTTAAAATTGATTATTTGGGGTCGGGCTTTATTTAGATTCTTTTTTTGCTTACGCTACTAATTACTTTTATTTTTAAAATTCGTGTATATATAAAGTACATGCTCGTCTCCTCAAGCCGGCATAGTGGAGGCGACTGCTACCCGCACAGGTTTTTTGGTATTAGCAGTTGTTTCCATTCATGGACCGCACTCTAGCTTTACATCAGGCGGAGTGTTGTCACATGCCGAGCTACAATAAAAAAAATTTTTTTTATTATGTATTATATTGTTTATTTTTATTTAATTTCATTTAGATTTTTTTTTATATTGGTGACGGATAAACAATGGGGTAGAGTTTGGAGTAAAAAAAAATAAGAAAATTGTAATTTTTTTTAAAAATATGATTGTATTTTTTTTGTATAATCTACCTTATTGTTCAGTAGCTAGAGGTGATGGTAACATAATTTTCTCGCAACAGAGATTTAACTACGCGGCAGTGAGCGCGGGCCTTTTACAACAGCATTTGGGTCAACTGAGACCCGGTCTAGGTCATACAGATTAGGCTACACTAATCTAGACTTGAAACATTAATTCTCAGTAAGTCGACTAAAATTGTTACCCTGGGGCCTATTTGTTTTGGTTGGATAATAGCCTGTTTAACGCTATCCTCTATAACTCGACTGGTTTAAGAAGTTTTTTTTTTTTTCAATATTTGACGGCGTATTTAGACAATAAACAACTGTTGGATTACTACGTGATGCGCCGTCAAGTTTATGTTAATTTCTAGTTATTCAATTAATTTTTTTATTGATACAACTATACATTCAGTTCAAAAATACGTTATAGTTGTTTTTTCTAATGCATACCGGTTACATATTTTATTATTTAATGCATTCAATTACTCTGGAATAAAACTATAAGAAATTTAGCTTCTTGTGTTTTCAAAAATAATGTAGGATCATTTTACGACGTGATTTACAACCTTAGATTCAACAAAATGTGGAAGTTACGTTACGCTCTCTGTTGTTTTTTTTTTTTTTAATGGCATTCGCCCTAGGCATTTTGCCATTCTCTGTTGTTTACTGTTGAAAGCGGACTAAATGTATGATGGGATTTGACGTTTCGTTATCTTCTTCTTCTTTTGTTAAATGGCCTCAAATGTCATAACAACGACAATTTAGCCAATGTCGAGTTTCTCTTAATGTTTTAGAATTATTAGAATTATTTGTGGAAGTCCAGGAAAGGTTAAAAAGGGAGTAAATACGAAAAAATGCTTGGAATATAGTAAAAATAACAATTTCGCTTTCCCTTAGAAACTGTTTCTTTCGTTTTGAATGTCAAACATTTGATGTTAGTCCCGTCGTTTAGAAATCAATTAAATTTAAAAGTCGTTCAGAAATCAAACTCTAAGGCGGTACGAAGTTTGTCAGGTCAGGTAGTAAGAATATATTTATTTATAATAACGGCTAATTAGTGGCTACCAACAAAATGTATTATAATGAAAAGAGATATTATAATTTGTACAATTTAAATTAGTCGAGTTATAGCTTATAGTGTTTTTAATACAAACTGAATTGGCAAATCGTTACTAACAACACCTGTTATGTGTCATGTGGCACCAATGTTCGGGACAAAATTTACTAATACCGCATGCGTTTCATTATAAATAGCGTGAGGTGTGTGCACTGTCAACGTGGACGGTGCACATTCGTTTCCTCAAGCCGGCATAGCGGAGGCGACTGCTGCTTGTAGAACTTTAGCCCCTGTTTGTAGCAGTTGTTTCCGTTCACGGGCCACACTCTAGCTTTATCAGGCAGAGTGTTGTCATATGCCGAGCTACTATAAAAAACCCTTTTGGGGATAGTTTAGAGCAACCGTGATTTAACAGTAGCATTAGACCCGTGTTCAAAATTCTGACCAGTACCAATGCTACATGTACTTTGGTCGTTCAGTGCCTGTGATGCAAACACTAGCTTAGTTCAGGCTGTTAACAAAAATAGATATTAGTGGGGAAAAAATTGATATTACCGAGTATTTCGTACTCCCTTACACTCATGGCAGAACCTCGTATGTGCAAGCGAGTGCGTATAACGTGTTTACGTTACTCACATCTTGTATTGTAATCAGTTTGCCTCATGCTACAGCTCCGCCTGCGTTAGCGTTAATCTTAATGAGTGCGTCAAACTGCACGATAATTAGCGCGTTGAAATTAGTGCCTCTAAACTATGGCTACAATAAAGATTTTGTTCGAATTAGCTTTAAAGGTGCAACTAGTTTTTTTGTGGCGCGCTTCGCGAGCGATGGGATAGTTTTGTGGCAATTTATGAAATTTTCTGCAACATTTGTTCCGGAACATTGGCTCTATCTCGTTCCGTTCCGGAGATAACACGTTCTGGACGAACTTCTGGAATATGTCGAGGTTTTTTTAAGGTCATTGGGATTCCCGCACAGACAAGTGCCCCATAAGTACCCTATAAGTGATGGCAGTGAGTTAAAATGTTGGCCTTTTTGTCATAATTCATTAATTATTGCACTAATTAGCGCGTCAAGACGCAAGTGATGACGTAGCATGAGTAATAAAAAATGCGTGTGTTTGTGGCGTGCTCTGGGAAAAATGTCGATGGAAAAACAATTAGTTATTAATTTTTTCGTAATTAATATTGATTTAGATTAGATTTTCATAGAGGCAAACCTGGAATGCATGTATTTGAAATAGGCCCCAATGTGTGCCCGAAAAAAGGTTTTAAATCACTGCTTCAATAGTTAATTTCACATCCACATAGCATTTTCATAGTCACTGAAATCAAACCGTTCCTTATAAAATATACATATTTTTTTATTAATGAAAATTTTGTTGTCACGCTGCAATCGACGACGGATTTCAGGGAAAATTTTATTTTAATAAATTCTTTGGTAGTTCAAGTTTATAGAGTTGATATTTTAATAGAAATGGTTAGTTAGTTAATGTTTTTAAGCGTCTATCTATGGAGGCATTTTTTGTTATTACTTTGTGCGCCAGCTTATTACGGAAAGCTCAATGCCAGCCTTCCACAAAGAAAGAGTTTCACGGAAAGCGGTTTTGTGCCGTTGGGCAATGCGGAGTGAACTCAACGGTGTCATTACGGAGCTCGCTCGTAGTGGAAGGCCGGCATAAAAGTAGTAGGCAGACTAATGACGGTAATACCACCACTTTCGAATGTGACACCCGTGAAGTGACCTTGTGCGTTTCGGGATCAATTTGGAAGTAGATAGGTATAACGAGAGGAGTGTATACTGTCCATCTGGACAGTGCACATTCGTCTCATCAAGTCGGCATAGCAGAGGCGACTTCTGCGTGTAGATATTTCCCTATAGTAGTCGTTAATGGACGGCACTCTAGCTTATCATCTGACAGTTGTCATATGCCGAGCTACAAATATTAATAATGTGTTTACTGGCGTTTTAAAATCTTCGCTTTTAGTTCTGTCTGTCTCAGTGGACAAACGCTTTATAATGTTTGAAGTATTTAGGATAAATTAATTGTTGTTGTGTAGTTAGTTTTTTTGGTGTATTTATGAATATGAGTAACTAATGTTTTGAAATTCTTTGTTGAAAAAATAAAGCTTTGTTTTTTTTTTTTGTATTATACAATTTTCTATTATTAGGCAAAGTCTAGGCTTTGGAGAAATGAGACACATTTTTTTAAAACAAAAATAGTCCAGCATAAGACCCCTCCGTCTCATGTTAAGGTGAACTGAACCCATGAACAGAAACAATTGCTACTACAGATAAATGTCTGCGGGAAGCAGCCCTCCGCTATTAGCAGGCCACACTCCTCTTATTATTACCCGAATATTACCAAGGGAATCCCTAAACGCGACAAAGTCACTTCACGGGCCTCAATTCTCCAATGTAGAAAACTTAAAACTGTTAGATTCGTTTCTATCAATTTTTTAACCAATTGGAAATCGTTTCCTCAAAGTATGTAGTTCCTACTGGCTATCAAAAGTGTATGGTATTTGTTTATTTTTGTTTCTGCACTCCCATCTCCCAAAGGTTAACTGGTATAAAAATTTTATATATTCTGTGCCGTAGCTATTTGTTTATTATAGTGATTTGCGAAAGAAATTAGTGCTGAGAAAGTTATAAAATTACTTAATTTCAACATAAATTTGTTATGTTTCAAACAATGTTGTAAAACAAAATGTATAGACGCTCAGGTGTTGGAATTCACGTTAAGGCGTTAAGTTCGCCTTTTGCAATTTTTTATTTTATAATCTTGTGCAATAAAGTATTTTTTTTTATTATTATAGTGGAAATTGATGTATACATTCGAAAGCTAGGACGGCAGACTGTGCTAACATCTCTCGGCCCACCATTCCCGCACACCAAAGCCTCGTCTTTGTTTGCCTAAATGTGCTCATATTTTGCAATTCTTTTTGTTTGAGCATGTTTTTTTTAAATTACTAATTACTACTTTTTTTGCCTGCTTTTTCTTTGTATGTTGTTTTATATATGTATATAATTATATGTGTTTATATTATTATTATAGTTTCGTTTATACTGTTATTTTAAATCAACCCTTAACTATACTTTCGAATGTAAAACCCGTGAAGTGACCTTGTCGCGTTTCGGGAGCAGTTTGAAAGTAGCCAGGTATAGCAAGAGGATTGTGCACTGTAAATCTAGATGGTGCATACTCGTCTCCTCAGGCCGGCATAGCGGAGGCGACTGCTGCCCGTAGAGATTTCTCTGCAGTAGCAGTTGTTTCCGTTCATGGACCGCACTCTAGCTTTACATCAGGCGGAGTGACCTGAAGATCTGGTAATAATGATTTTGTAGAATTTTCCGGATTTTTTTTTCTTATTACATTTAAGAAATAACAATTTTTAATACGTATTTTTGTTTTAACAGGAAGCTGTGATAAATGAATTAAAAACGAAATCTCAGGCTGTTGGTGAGAAGAAACTGTTGCATCAAGACGAGGTGTACAACGGAGCACTCGAAGATATTCTGCACGGATTAAGAAGTGAACCTTACAGGCGTGCGGATGCCGTTCGTCGTTCTCACAGAAGAAGAATCAACTCGCACCGCCTTTCTAAAGGCTTAGAGGAACTGGACGTATGACAGGAACTGAACTCCGGACCAACCGCGCCGGATGAACGAGAAACGAAAAAGACGAAGAGACTCATAGAAATATTCAATAACAAAGATGGACATTCGTACAAACAGAAGATGTATAGAGTAGCTCCAGTTCCGATTGATGTTGACCATCGTTGCGAAATTATAAAAAGTACTTATGAAGCTATTAGTAAGTTGTCGCGGGCCATGTTCGATTTGCCAGATGAAACTGTGGTCTAAACGTTGTGTGTATAAGGGTTAATTTTGCATGAATTCTTTGCGGTTCATGAAAAAATGACCTATTTCTTATATTGACACGTCGAGGTCCATGAGCGGACCAAGTCGCCGTCACTATGCCACATGTTTTCATGTAAGTCAGGGTACAGTCGTGTACAGAATTATTATTCCCGTTTGAAGTGCCTCTTAACCTTTATTGCTGTTGGAATAAGGGTGATTTTTGGATAACATTGTATAATTTAACACCGTCCGTAGTGGTAAATACACTCTTAATGTCCGCAGCATAGAGTTCAATTTTGATACTCCCAACTTTTAACTCATTCCACACGCATAATATTTTGCTAAGACTTTTTTTTTTTTTTTAATAAGCTTTAGTGTTGCCAGACTATTACAGCCTTACGCGCACAATTTTTTTTATTCTATTTTTTTATATATACCTATTTGATATAATAATGTAAAATATATAGTGATAAATTATTAAAATGCCTTATTGTAATAAGAATTATATTTTAAAAAGTACTACTTAATATTGTGATAGATATTGCCGTACTGCCGTCCTGGGGTAGTACCACCACTTTCGAATGTAACACCCGTGAAGTGACCTTCGCGGTTCGGGAATAGTTTGAAAGTAGCCAGGTATAGCGAGAGGAGTGTGCACTGTCAATCTAAGATGGTACATGCTCGTCTCCTCAAGCCGGCATAATGGAGGCGACTGCTGCTCGGACAGGTTTCTCTGTAGTAGCAGTTGTTTCCACTCATGGACCGCACTCTAGCTTTACATCAGGCGGAGTGTTGTCACATGCCGAGCTACAATAAAATTGAAAGTCGACAGAAACAACGAGACCATGACTAATATTCCATAATTATAAGTTAATTAATTGATATTAAAGTTTCTCTTAAACCCACTTTCCATTGAGGCGTATTTTTTTATAAATATCGTACAGCCTGTTTATTGAAATCTGTTTTCTTTTTAATTTTAGCACGTCATATGACCGCACCCCGCCTGATGTTAAGCTAGAGTGCGATCCATGAACGGAGACGACTGCTGTCAGAGATCTGCAAACAGCAGTCGAGTCCGCTATGCCTGCTTGTGAGATGCCTGTCGGAGAAAGACGTGACTGGTCATATTTAATAACAAAAATGAGTCTGTAAAAAGTTAACCTTAACCGGCCCTAAATCTCATCAAGACGTAAACAGTAAGCGGGCGTATTGCAAGCGTAAAATAATTACGCTCAATGGATACTGGGCGTTAATTATAGACAAAAGTGAACTGAAGAAGTATTAGTGATAAAATGCATTTCGCAAATATATAGAATTATGTATGATATATATATTTTTGGATTTTATTTTAATATCGAATTATATTATTTTTGTTGTAATTTTTTTTTTTAATTTTTGTAAATAATCGGTTTTAATTTTTTATCTCAAGAAGCTTGAGTAGATGGTTATTAATATTTTTAAAATATATTTAAGTATGTATAAGTTAAGTTAAAGGACCATCGTGCATCGGTCTGATTTACAAATACAGTGAATTTAAATGTTCTATATGAATACTGAAATCTAGGCTTAATTAAACTGTAAAAAAAGCTGTTTAACTAATATAAATTTGTAAAAAAACTTGAAACTGGGGGTTCTTGATGCGTATACACTAACATGCGCAGGATTCATATCCAAATATCCCTTTGTCACTTATTACGGTGTCCGCTGAAAACCAGTGTTTCCCAAACTCAGAGCTCGTGCTGAGCTGGAGCTAAAGTCAAACGCCAAACGACAGTTACTTGTATACAATTTTTTTTTTATTGTAGCTCGGCATATGACAACACTCCGCCTAATGTAAAGCTAGAGTGCGGTCCATGAATGGAAACAACTGCTACTACAGCGAAACCTCGCATGTACCATCTTAGATTGACAGTGCACACTCCTCTCGTTATACCTGGCTACTTTCAAACTATTCCCGAAACGCGACAAGGTCACTTCACGGGTGTTACATTCGAAAGTGGTGGTACTACCCCAGGACGGCAGACTGGACAAATAACCATCAGCCGTCTGCCTACCACTCTTTAATAGTGCCTATAGGCACTGAGCGACCAAAGTAAATATAACAAAGTTACATTGGTCAGAATTAGCGAGGTTCGAACACAGGTCTCATCGATCGTGAGTTCACGCGTCTTACCGCTAGACCACGGCCGCTCTCAAAATGTATGGGATTTGACGTCTCACTGTCACCAAAGTGATAACGATTTGTTCTCGATTCGATCGGTGTTTGGCGCGCTTTTGCCTGGGAAGGTTCAAGTGTGTTTTATCCCTTTCCTTAATTAGTTTAGTGGTTATTATTGTGTAAAATTGGTGTTATTTTGCGTAATTTTATGCTGCGCTTGTGAGTAATTATGAAAACATTAAAATTCACTCTATATGAGGCAGCGGAAGCGGTTTTTTTGTGGTTATCCCACGCCGCGAAAACGCTATTGTGACGTGACCGGATGAATTGCCGCCAAATACTCCAAGAAAGCGTCAAATTGTAAAACACCATTGCAATTTGATGCAATTAAGAATTTACTACTTGACATTGGCAGAATTGTCGTTGTGGCCATTTGAGGCCATTTACGAAGAAGTCGATTCGATCAAGTGACACCTGTTGATTGGCTTCTGTTAAGCACAAAATTAATAATTTGTATTAATTGTAAGGTTTACTGGATAAAATGAATAAAAGACATGTATTACGTTCCGTGTATAATGTATCACTTTTATAGATTAAAAATCATAGATTAAAAGTAGTAGATGGACAACTACTTATGAAACTATCTTATGTCACTAACAGCTTCTGACTTTAGCTCTTGATTTCCCTTTCATCACCTCACTCTATACAATCCTAACGATCTTTATAATAGTTGTGATAAATAAAAACATGTTTAACGCGTCGAGCAACCCCTACCTTTAATAATTCAAATTTCAATAAAGACCCCAAACCAGAGAAAAAAAAGGAGAAAATTTAAAAAAACAGGGTCACTTCTATGAGAAGAAATCGAGTGCAACATAACGCATGCTTTCTGCAGTTCGTTCTTTTTTTTTTTTACTTGTATAAATTATTTTTAAAATAATATATTACGTATTTTTTATGTTTGTTAATAAATTAAGAGTTATATTTTTTAGGTTCTAGTGAATTTTTTAATCTTTTGTGTATGTTGCAATTTGTTTTTTTAATTTCTATGCTGGTATTAGTCTGTTATGTCCCTGGTTCAAATCCGATCACGGTGAGGGTCGGCAGGGAACTTGATATGCATTTAAATACCAGCAATTAAAGTTGATATTTATAGACTTTGTATGCATTGTATTTTAGACACTTTTTATTCAATGAGAGAATAATCATACATACATTAAAAATTAGAAATGGTGTTTTATTTAATTTTCTTATATTATAATTAAATCCAGTATACGTATATCTAAATCTATGAAACTTAAAAAAAAATATTTCACTGCCTTTGGTGTTTTTTTCCAGGAAAAAGTTGTTATTCGAATAGTCTTACTATAAATATAAATGCTTTTAATTTTATGATTAATTAGGTAACACAGAAAAATAATTTTAAAAAATTAATTTTTTGCTTTAATCATCACTTTTACAGCCAAAAAAAAGTTTAATATATTTTATTATGGTAGACACCTCGGCCATTGCGCCTACTCCAACGTCGCCGCAGATTAAAGTTTTTTCAATAGGTGGAATTTCAACGTGGCCCCACGTCTTCAAGTTTTGTATTTGAATTGACGTTATGTGATGCTCCCACATCCTAGTGTTCATTGCCGGACAAAACAATAGTGGTTTATTGCAATCCCACGCCCTTGTTGTGCATGTTAGGAGATTGTCGCATATACCCTGAAATTATTAGTATTATTTTATTTTTTATTGTAGCTCGGTGTAAGGCGTCATGCCTCCTGATGTTAGGCTAAAGTGCGGGCTATAAACCACAGAGCAATTTTCGCAGGCAGCAGTCGCCTCCACTATATCGGTTTAAGGAAATAAATGTGCACTACCCAGGTTGACAGTACACACTCTTGTTTTAACCTGGTAATTTTCAAACTTTTTTGTAGCTCGACATGTGACAACGCTCCGTCTGATGGAAAGCTGGAGTGTGTAAAAAGCCAATGTACAAATGTAGTAAATTATTAATTGAATTTAAAGTGATTAGACTAGTAAAAAAAACCACTTTCGAATGTAACACTTGTGAAATGACTTTGTCGCGTATAACGAGAGGAGTGTGCACTGTCAATCTAAGATGGTACATGCTTGTCTCCTCAAGCCGGCATAGTTGAGGCGACTGCTGCCCGCCAGGTTTCTCTGTAGTAGCAGTTGTTTCCATTCATGGACCGCACTCTAGCTTTACATCAGGCGGAGTGTTTTCACATGCCGAGCTACAATAAAAAAAAACGTAATTGCTACTATGTGACCTGAGCAACCAAAGGCAAAGTATGTAATTATCATAACCAAGTTACATTGGTACTGGACAGAATTTATACCAACACATTTCTTCAGAGTTCATTTAACTTTCTTTTAAAAAACAATCTTAGTCAAAAGAGCTAGATGTATCTAAACAAATTAGACCTGACTAATGAGGCTGGATTAACGATAAAAATGCAAGTTCAATTGAAGCTATGAAGAATGTAACAATTACAATGGATGGTTTCCAGACTCAAAACAATATTATTAGCCAAGTCTGCCGTCCTGGGGTAGTGCCGACACTTTCGAATGCAATACCCGTGATGTGACATTGTCACAATTGGAGATCAGCCTGGAAGTAGCCACGTACAATGGTAGCGCAAGCGACTTCGGCCTGTAGAAATTTATCTGTAGTAGCAGTTGTTCTACACTCGTAGTGTTACACCAGGCAGTGTTATCATATTCCGAACTACAATAAAGTTAAAAAAACATACACACCGAAGACATTTTTGCTAATGTATTGGCATCTAAGGGTGCTATTAAGAAAACATCAGCCCATTTTCCTAATTCAATATGAATTACTGGATCACCTCGTTCTTTCCATGATGACCATTCAACATTGTCATCGTATATAGTAACACATGGTGGTATTTCATCTAGATCAAAGAAGTGCTTCGCGTGCTCTGTTACTATTAACTTGATCTATAAAAAAGGAAATGAATTTAGCAAAGATTTAAGTTACAGAACTTAAAAACTAATAATGTGTATTACAAAAATTTACTTACCTTTATTATTAGAGCAAATTTCAAACTAAATACTTAAATATTTGCCTATTATTATGCAACACAAACAGAGATTTACGTACTTCAAATATGCAGTTTTGCGTCGATTCGTTGAGTTCCAATACGGAATTGATTAATGTTGGAATTTTCAAGGAGGCAACGCTTCCTGTTGCACCAATAAGTAATTTTCTGATTTGTACATTTTCCATTTTTATGAGCAAAAATAATTACAATACAAGTTTTATCTCCTATCACTTATATTTACATTTGATTCGCATATTTCACAGACTACATAGTTGCAGTTTATCTGACATTTATATTTTTAGACATTTTTAGTATTGAAAAATACAAGTTATTATTTTTATGACTATTTATTACAACTAGTATTATCTAAATAGCAAATTTAATAGTAACTTCCTTAATTTTAAATAAGAAAAATATATATTATATCCATTTTTATTAATTGCGATTAGCTACCGAATTTCTATGCCAGTTATTATGAAAACTAATGTCAAATTAATCTGAGTTTTGTGGCTTGTAGCAAGATTTTTTCAGTTTCGCGGTGCGACTCGTTCATTGTGGTTGTTTGTGTCATTTTGTATTTTAATCGAAGTTATACGATATACTTTAAAGTCGCTAGTCGTTAAAAATTTCACGATGATACGCCTTGAAGTGATTGTATAGAAAATAAATTAATTAAAACAATTATTTTAGTAGTAGTAGTTAGTTGTTACATAAAAGTGTGTTCATATAGGTATATGTTATGAATATTATCAAAAATGAATAGTAATACAAAATATTACGAAGGATGTGGGCAGGAAGGACCAATTCGTTGTATCTTTTTGTGTGAATTTCATCCAACAGCTGGACCTAAAATAACGTGCCAAGTGCCTGATAATTATATATCAAAGGATATTTTTGATACTGTGAGCCATTATATTATTCCTAAAGTTCAGCTTCAGAGATGCACCCTAACTGTGTAAGTATAAATTTAATTTCACAATTAAATATTTTGACGAATAAGTTGTTTTAAAAATAGTTTTGTGTGATAAACAAAATATATAGTTTTTGACCATATTTTAATTTATCTATAATAATAATAACTTTATTCATTGTAATATTGTATCATTTGTAATTTGGATTAACAATTCCTCTGTAATATTTTTAATTAGAGCAAATTTTTTATTCAATGACTTATTTATTATATTATTTTTAATGTTTATTAATGTAATTGTAATTAGTTCACTGTTTAAAACTGAATTGCAGTTAATGATAAAAATAAATGTTAATTTATCCAGCATCTATTCTTATTATATTGATAGAGCAGTTAGAGGTGAGCGGAGCTTTTTTTATTTATTTATTTTATTTGTACACAAAACAGAAAAGCAGTACAATTAAACTTGGATTATTACAATTTTACGATACATAGCAGTGCCCTTCCAAAACAATGTTAACCAACATGCTTAAAATTACCTGTTTACTTAAAACAACCCACTACCAAAATGAACAGCAGATATTTATTTTTCATTTTATTTTCCTTTTCTATTTTATTATTATTTTGAAAGTGATTTATGTTTTCTTCTGTTTCAGGACCTTACTCGGGTCGAAAATCTTAGGATTTCCAGTACAAATAAACGACAAGAAATATGCAAGAAATGCTTATTATTTTAATGTTTGTTTTGTCTGTGATGCATGGGCACGGACTGTGCATTTAGAACCGGTTGTTAAAAAACTAACCGAATACTTGGTTTGTATTCTATTTTCATACTCAATAAATTATTAAAGCAGCCGTGGTCTAGCAGTAGTACACGTGAACTCACGATCGATGAGACCCGTGTTCAAATCTCGCTAAATTCTGATTGGTACCAATGTATTTTGTTATACTCTGGTCGCTCAGTACCTGTTATACAAGCATTAGCTAAGTACAGGAAAAAAAAAAAAAGAAAAATAATTACTTAATTGTTTAGTTAGGTACAATTTATTGCAATACCTATTAAGTTCTTTTTTTTCTTCTGTACTCTTTTAAGATTCAACTTGGTATATGGTATGGCAGAATATTAACAGTATTGTATTAGAAATGATGATATTTAATGTGTACCCATGCTAGTATTTTGCTTAAAAACATTTCTTTCATTTGTACAAAGTGATTATTTATTTTATTTCTTTGTAAACATAACAGAAAAATCTATACAATTAAACTTAATCTGTTACAATACACAACAGTACTCTTCTAAAAAAATATCTATAAAATAACTAGAAAGATCGTATTTTGTAAAATATTTACAACGTTTAACTTTTTATAACTAATTACAATTTAATAAGTTACCAAGGGCGTCGCCAAGGGGGGCAGGGAGGGGCAGCTGCCCCCCCCCCCCCGCATGGAGATTCTAAAAAATTGAATAATTTTGCTAAGTTACAAACACGTGTTCAGTCAGAATGCTGAACTACCGTTAAGATGGTTAAGCTAAATTTCTCAATAAATTTTTAGTTGTCAATGGAATTAGAAACGCAATGGTTATCAAAACAATCGCAATCTGAAGATGCGAGGGAGTTAGGTTCATTGATGAGACAGGTCATGCAAGATATTAACAGCAAGAGGGTCTGCACACTTACTGGTGAGTACATTTTTTCTTTTGAGAAGAGTGTGCACTGTCAATCTGGATGGTGCATTCTCGTCTCCTCAAGCCGGCATAGCGGAGGCGACTGCTGCCTGTGGAGATTACTCTGTAGTAGCAGTTGTTTCCGTTCATGGACCGCACTCTAACCTTGCATTAGGCGGAGTGTTGTCATATGCCGAGCAACAATAAAAAAAGTTTTTTTTTACCCTCGGTTATTGAGTTATTTGACCTTTTCTAATGCAATATTTGAGGTATTTTGAAAATTAATGATATTTCTTTTTTTTTTTTTAATTAGACACTATTGATTGGTAAACGATGTGTTGATATATG
Organism: Tinea pellionella; assembly: GCA_948150575.1. Taxonomy (NCBI): domain Eukaryota; kingdom Metazoa; phylum Arthropoda; class Insecta; order Lepidoptera; family Tineidae; genus Tinea; species Tinea pellionella. The sequence goes on from OX411258.1 coordinate 7,455,438, forward strand.
TATAATTACCTAAATATTAACGAAGAAAACTAAGATACTATTTTAGTTTTAGTGGTCCCAAAAATAGGCTTTGTCGTTTACGCACGACTCCAAATTGTATACCGTGTCATGAAAAGGGTTGATTAAGTCTTTTTACAGAAGCAAAAGAATTGTTTTTACGAAAGACATTTCAATTTGCCATGCTTTTTCCTGCTTTAAAGTAGACCAAAATATTTTATTTTTGTTTTTATTGAGGCAGGAAGTGGGCGTACAAATACGCTTGTAATGCAAAGGAATCATGTAAACTAGCAATTAGGATCTATTGTTTAAATCCGTGACGAATTTTACTCCAAACGCACGATCGCATATAAATTGCTCGACGAATTTAGAATCTGTAGAAACGATGATGTCATTTTTTTTTATAATATATTCAGAATAAATAATAACTTTCTATAATTAAAATGTTACCACTAGTGGAATAGTGATCAGTGATGTTTATTTATTGTAGCTCGGCATATGACAACACTCCGCCTGATGTAAAGCTAGAGTGCGGTCCATGAACGGAAACAACTGCGCCTCCACTATGCCGGCTTGAAGAGACGAAGCATGTAACATTGACAGTGCACACACCTCTCGCTATACCTGGCTTTCAAACTATTCCCGAAACGCGACAAGGTCACTTCACGGGTGTTACATTCGAAAGTGGTGGTATTACCCCATGACGGCAGACTGGGCTAATAACCATCATCAGTCTGCCTATACATACATAACAATATACCACAGTTGCATTGGTCAGAATTTAGCGAGGTTCGAACACGGTTCTCATCGATCATGAATTCACGCGTCTTACCGCTAGACCACGACGACGTCCCTCACATCCACAATTCTTTTCATACAAGCTGATGGTTACGGGCACTAAGCAGCTCAGCTTCTATAAGGATGTCTCCCAGCGAGCTTAAAATCATGTGGTTTAAGTTTGCTAATGTCTCCGGTATAATCATTGTCTACATAGTTAATATAATGGAGTATCTTATCTATGTTATAATTTTTATTATCATTTGCTAAAAATACATAATAGATAATTAACTTATTTGCAATATAATCTCTGCTTTTTATTGATATGTGAGCGTAATTGTATTACATATTACTTTGTTTATCTTTTTTATTGAATGTTAAACACTCAATAACCCTTATTTATCTCAAGGGTGTACTGAGATAATAGAACTATACTAGCTGTTGGCCCCCGGTGCTACCCGGGCTTATCAATTTAACAGCTCTCGAAGTATGAAAAGTAAGAAAAGAATACCTCATATTTAACTTCGTTTCCATAGTAACAATAAACAATAAATAATTTCGACCAAATTTGATTATCATAAAAACGGTTATTGTGAGTTAATCCTAAAAGATAGACATATACTGTCGCGGACATTTTTTTAGATAATTTAAAGAGGAATAATTCTTTGATACATATTTTTTGGGTATCTCGAACGGTTTTCGCAGCGCACGCAACGGAAGCCCTCAAAGATGAACAATATTCCCCGTTTTTTTGATGTGATATAGCAACGTGATGTTATATAGCATAAAGCCTTTCTCGATAAATGATCTATCCAACACAAAAAGAATTTTTCAATTCGAACCAGTAGTTCCTGAGATTAGCGCGTACAAACAAACAAACTCTTCAGCTTTATAATATTAGTATAGATAGTATAGATTTACTTTAACCTTTACCGTGATTATGTAGGTAAGGTATTAAAAAAAGGAAATGTACACATTACGTTATATTTTTTATTATTATAGCCAGCCGCACTTCGCTTGCTGTTAAGCTAAAAGTGCGGTCCATGAGTGGAAACAACTGCTATCATGGCGATCGTGTAATAGTCGCATCCGCTCTGCCGGCTTGAGGAAACTATTATACTCCATTTACAGCAGGACTCACTTTTGTTACCCGCGGCTACTTCCAAGCTGATTCTATAACGCGAAAAAGTCACTTCACGCACTTGAAAGTGGTGTTACTAGTGTTACTACACCAGATCTGTCACTAAAATATAAATAATTGTCTTTGTCCTGATACCTACCTATAGTTTAGGTTAAAGTGTGATAGTTTGGGTATCAGGGTATCGTGTTCATATGTTTATTTTTGTTAACAGTTGGTACGACAACGACTCATTTGACCGTTGTGAGAGTGAACAATGATCCAGCGCCTGTCAAAGATCATCAAGTTCCAGTATTTCTATACAGTCAAAACTCCTTCGTTAGCGATCAATGGGATTTAACTACTAATCAAGTGAGTTTATTCCTATTTTTTTTTTTGTACGTTTTTAGTTTTGATTTCTTTTTGATCTAATGACGATAAACGAAATGTTGGGTTGCACGAAACGAAGAAAGCAATTCCTATTAAATTAAAATATTAGATAGGACGAAAATGCGACCGGAAAAGGTTCCCGGTTCAACTCCAAATCACTATGTACAATATTTTGATCAAAACTCCGTAAATATAAGTTAAGAGTCCGAATTATTGGACAAATCTTCGTAAATGTACGTTTAGAGTTCGCATTATTCGCCAACACTTCGTTTACGGTCATTATAAAGTAGGCCCCAGGATCAGACGATAGGAATTGATTGGATGAAGGGGGGTCACTTGCTAAGCAGCTATATACTGGGCGAATTTTACAAGTGGGCTTTCATCGCCAAATCCTAAACTATAAGAGATATCGAAAAATGCTGAAAGGAGTCTCGATGCCGATTTTGAGGAAAACTAAAACTGCATTATTAGATTTTTGATAAATCCATTCTCCCGGCCAAGAATCGGACCTGTTGATTTTGAAAAAAAAAAACATCACTGTATTATTGCACCATCCGATAGTGTTTCCGATAAGGAATAAATTCTGGGAAGTAATGATATACGGCAAACCAAAGAAAAGTGTTGATTTTTAACAAATTGTCTCTTATTTCCATGTACAATGTACATACCTGTATTTATACATTACCGGTACATTGACAACATTTTGTATATCACTGAATAATGTACTCGTATGTGTTTTCATATAGAAATAAGTAATTTCATTATTATCGCAGAAATATGTACATTTACACTTGCGGCAATAATCATTTATAATCAGGGTTCATTGACCTTTTATTATCGACACATATCTACAGTATTACTATATTTATCTTATTACATATATCCATTTCGGTGTTATAAAGAAAATTTATTGTAAATATAAATATAATATAAAGTTTCAAATGATGTACAATATTTTTTAAATATTCTTATTCTTGCTAGATTTTGGTAAACGTAACGGCTACAAATAGACAAGTTATTGTTATTTGCCAACCGTGTGATTTTGTTCGGAGGGAGTCTGCAAAGTTTATTGTTAAAATTTAAACATTCAACTTTGTTAACGTACATTACTTGCTTAATATTGACGAAGCTGTGTGCACGTTTTGAGCAAGTCTTGGTTACATGTTACCGAATAATTTTTAACCTAGCCAAATTAGTACTTTGCTAGATCTTAGATTTGTCAGTGTACCTAGTATTTTTTTAGTTACTTGAAACTTTTAACTCAATCATAAAATTAATTATAAACCATTTGGTTTATTTAACACTGCCTATGCGTTTTGATTATTTATTATACACTAAAATTTTATTAATATTATTTATTTATTTATTTATTTTATTACTAATTACTATATTATAAAATTACGTAGCTCGATTCTGATAAAACTAGCCAGGCTATTATCATCGGCCCATTTTAATAAAACGAGCCAATAAGATTAAATTTTAAACATTTTTTTCAATAAAAACGAACTAAGGTATTTTTTTTTAAGTTAAATTATGAGGAAAACAAAACAACGTGCTCACAACAGCTTAATAACAGAATCAGCATTTTAATTTGCCTAAAATTGATATTTGAAAAAAAAAACTATAAATTATTTGTTACGATTTCTACGACATATCAATTCAACATCATCGTTTTTCTCTATAAACGTATTATTTTCCTTATAATTTACTTTCTGATTATACTAATTGTATTAAAATTGCAAGCTTATTTTAAGAGTGGAAGTACTTTTACACTGCCATTTTCGAATGTAACACCCGTGAAGTGACCTTGTTGCGTTTCGGGAACAGTTTCAACTAGGTATAACGAGAGGAGTGTGCACTGTCAAGCTCGATGATTTACCTCATCAAGCCGACATAGCGGAGGCGACTGATGCCTGTAGAAGTTTATCTGTAGTAGCAGTTGTTTCCGTCCATGGCTTTACATTAGGCGGAGTCTTGTCTAATGTAGCCACGATAAAAAAAAAAGTACTTGAAAGTCTCAAGTCCTCGAATGCAGTATAATCGTAGATAGACACGTGAATATCAAGATAAAAATTAAAACGACATGTCAATCTTCTCTTATGAGATACGTCTGCAGTAAGAGATTAATAGAAACGCCTTATACAATTTTATCTTTTCGATTTTTTTTCATCGTAACTAGATACCCGTGGCCCATTTTTATTAACTCATCTTAAAATAGAGGAATCGACCTACGCAACAGTCATTAATACGGTTAAAAGATGATCTTACAATTGTATTTTGTTTCTAAATTATAATGAAAAACTGAAAATAAATCACAACGCCCATACAACCCGAGGCTGGGAATCGAATGACCGAATTCTCTGACCACTGACTGAGCTACGAGTACACGGGATCATTTGTATTCTATCGTTCTGTCTGCAACTCTCTGATCACTACTGATCAGTAGTCCGATATTAAAAGGCCGTGTATTAATGGGGTGCATTAATTTAACGAAATTAATACGTATTGCTCTGATATTTTCTTTGGAAAGCATTAGTTGTAAACAAGTTATCTCTACGCATTCATATAAAATTATTATTTAAATACAAAACAAACAAATCATCGTTAATTACATAATTAACCGTGGTGATAAGTTTAATGTTGTTCTGGAAATTACGAATATCTCGTTACCTATTTGTTCTTGTTTACGAACATAATTATTCTTCGAAAAGTAATCTTTCTGTTTAGTGTGAGAAACAAGTTTGATAATTATTTTTTTCTTACGTTCTTATGTTTTGTTTTAATTTGTTTTATTTATTATTTGTTTATGGCATTATAACAATTTGCTAGTGTCAAAGTATTTACATCAAGTTAATATTTTTGTGCATCACGAGTCATTTTTTTTTATATAAATTTCATTTCATTCATTCATCCCACTAAATAGTCAGGACAAGTCTCAGTCAAGTCAAAAAACTCCTCCCCAAATTATGACTGGTACCAATGTAACTATGTACTTTGATCGCTCAGTACCTGTGATACAAACAATAACTTTGTACAGACATTTAATACAATAATATATATTTTTAAATCATATAATGATCATAGTTTATATTTACTGACATTGTAGGTACAAAAGGTTATCAATTGAAACACATAAACACCAATTTGATGAGTTAATTAGTTCGGACAATGTCGAAATGGTACAAAGTTTACTGCGATATAAACGGTCGTTTACCTTCATTATAATAATTAATACATTATATTAATGATATAGGCAGAAATGAAAGTTGCACTATGTTGTATGTTTATCTACCAGTCTGGGTTAGTACCACCAATAACACCACCGTGAAGTGGCCTAGTCGCGTTTCGGTATCAGCTTGGAGCCAAGGAGTGTGCACTACCAACCTGGACTTCTCGAGCCGGCATAGCTACTGTCTACAGACGTTTTTCTCTCTGAACTGTCTCGTTTGACATCAGATAGAGTGTGATCACATGTTGAGCTACTGTAAAAATGATATACAAGTGAAATACAGAGATGTACGCGCAGCCATAGGCACGGATTATAGCGTACAACTATAGTTATGTATATTGTCACTAGTTCAATGTTTAGCTAATGGAGGGTGCTTTTCTTTCATCCGAAAAAAGTTGAAGTGACCACTATATCCTAGTGTTCATTATCCTCTATGCAGTAATCTCCAAGCCTATTCTTTTTTTTTATTATTGTAGCTCGGCATGTGACAACACTCCGCCTGGTGTAAAGTGTGCGGTCCATGAATGGAAACAACTACCACTACAGAGAAACCTGTGCGGGCAGCAGTCGCCTCCACTATGCCGGCTTGAGCAGACGAGCATGTGCCATCTAGATTGACAGTGCATACTCCTTCGTTATACCTGACTACTTTCAAACTATTCCCGAAACGCGACAAGGTCACTTCACGGGTGTTACATTCGAAAGTGGTGGTAGTATCCCAGGACGGCAGACTGGACAAATAACCATCAACAGTCTACCTACCACTCTTTATTTGATTTAGTATATTAGATGTATGGAAGTTACATTAGCATCGGTTGTAATTGTTTTTTTAATGTAGCTCGGTTATATACCACTCCGCCTGATATATAGCTTGAGTGCGGTCCCTGAACGAAATCAACTGCTACTACAGAGAAATCTCTACAGGCAGCAGTCGCCTACGCTATGCCGGTTTAAGGAGACGAATACGCTTAGATTAGACTTAGATTATTAGAATAGACATATGGTTACTTTCAAACTGTTCCTGAAACGCGACAAAGTCACTTAACGGGATTCTGAGTGATTAGTTTTATTGTAAAAATTAGATTATAGAGTTGGCGTATAAAAGCTGTAAAAGTGGTATTTTAATGGTAGCATGACGTGGTCGATTTCCAAAATATCTCGTTTTGCAACAGGTTTAATTTCGCCCATCCATTCTTTAACTTCTCGTTGCGGCTGACACCATTAACTGTACTTATTTTATTTATTGCTATATGTTGCTGTCTATACATAATTCTACTCAAATAATAATAAAAATAAACACTCCGCCTGATGTAAAGCTAGAGAGCGATACATGAACAGAAAGAACTACTATTACAGATAAATTTCTACAGGCAGCAGTTGCCTCCGCTATGCCGGCTTGAGGAGACGAGTATGCACCGTCCAAGTTGATAATGCGCACTCCTTTCGTTATACCTGGCTACTTTCAAACTGTTCACGAAACGCGACAAGGTCACTTCACGGGTGTTACATTCGAAAGTGGTGGTACTACCCCAGGACGGCAGACTGGGCTAATAACCATTACCAGTCTTTTTTAGGGAGATTTGAAAACTGGTCTCATCGATCGTGATCGATCTCATATGTGGACAATGTAAGCGTGCCGAGTTTACGATGCTAGTCCTTAACAACTTGTCTTAAGACTTAAAACTTTAAAACTTAAGTCTTGAGGTAGTACCACCACTTTCGAACGTAACACCTGTGAAGTAACCTCGTCGCATTTCGGGAATAGTTTGAAAGTAGCCAGGTATAACGAGAGGAGTGCGCACTGTCAATCTAGATGGTACATGCTCGTCTCCTCAAGCCGGCACAGTAGAGACGACTGCTGCCCGCATAGGTTTCTCTGTAGTAGCAGTTGTTTCCATTCATGGACCGCACTCTAGCTTTACATCAGGCGGAGTGTTGTCACATGCCGAGCTACAATAAAAAAAAGTAGCAGTTGTTTCCATTTATGGACCGCACTCTAGCTCTTTAGGAAGATTCGAACACTGGTTTCATCGATCGTGAATTCATGTATGGACAATGTACCTAAGCGTGCTGAGTTTACGATACTAGCCCTTAACAACATTCTGTTGTTATCCAAAATCCTAAAAAGCAATCCGTACTTAGCAATTACTTTTTTATTACTTGGGCTTCGGAAAAGAATTCGATACTAGACAATAAAAATTAAAACAGGGTCATTTCATCATAATACGTAAAAAATAGTAGGTGTTCAAACAAAATTAGACCGTATTGTTTATTGAATAAGAGTTTTAAGTTTTATTGGGAACTGAGTCCTTATAGACCACATATGGGCAACAACCGGCCCGCGGGCCGGATCCGGCCCGCTGTAAGATATGATCCGGCCCGCGAGACATTTTGAAAAACCCAATTAAAAAAATATTACATTAGGTACTTATACTCACGGGAGTGACAGTGAGGCGGCAAAAAAAATAATATTATCACTACTTTAAAATGCACTAAGTACTTTTAAACGCGGCCCGCGAACGTATTTGCACGCTTAAGTTTGGCCCTCAACATGTCAAAGGTTGCCCATAGCGGTTATAGACACTTCCTTTAATATAATAAACATTTATTTTAAAACACTACTTTGCAACTAATTTTCGCTAATCAATGTTAGTGAGGGTAGGTACTATCAAGAGCAAGGGAGTAGTCGTAGAAATAGTTTATCGGAATATTACAGTTGCCTTCTCTTTCTGATTGCATTATAAGTAAAGGAGATCAATAGTGTTTTTAATGTTTCTATATGTTTTTTACATATTGCACGTCATTTAGTTGTCAATGTTATGAGGGAAAAACGAAAAAAAAAGACATGTAAATATCAATCAAATTAATCTACACACGTCAGTTGTCATAGCAACGTAAACATAAGTTATATTTAAAGTAGGAGCAGAGAGAAACATAAAAATATGCAAGTAACATTAGTGCTTAAGGTGGGACTGCTCCCCTGCTCTTGATAGTACACAGTCACATCAGCTGTCAATGTTAGACCCTTCACCAACATGCAAAAATCTCTCGACACGTTTCGCCATTCCACGTGGCATCCTCAGGAGACGTGTGGTCGCTTCGACTTCGCTCCGACGACGTCGGTGTTTTAAAATACTTTAGTTATCAATTTCCGCAAAGTAACGCCTAATACTATTAAATATAATAATATTATTAGTGCCTATGCTAGACTGAATTTCAAGTTGCAACTACGGCCCCGAATTGAAGGCACAGACTTTCCGTATTTGCGTATGAAATGAAATAAACTTTATTGCGTGAAACATGGTGTTAGCAAACATGGTGTTGTTTAATGGGTTACAATTTGTTCACATGTTTCGCCACATTTATGCGTCTTGATGCGTCTGTATTATTATTTTTAAATTATATCTCGGCATATGACAAAACTCCGCCTGATATAAGAGTGCGGTCTGTGAACGGAAACAACTGCTACTACAGAGAAATCTACAGGCAGCAGTCGCCTCCGCTATGCCGTCTTAAGGGGGCGATTATACACCATCTAGATTGACACCCCTCTCGTTATACCTGACTACTTTCACACTATTCCCGAAACGCGACAAGGTCACTTCACGGGTGTTACATTCGAAAGTGGTGGTACTACTCCAGGACGGCAGACTGGGCTAATAACCATCATCAGTCCGCCTGTATTAGATCGTATTTTTTCGTAATTTTCAGTTGTTTTTTTTTTCATTAGTTAACGATATATTTTGCATGTTTTTTTTTTATAGACGGTAATTGAACATATAACCTCTCTTTGCTTGTTTGTGAGAGATTTCAGACGGACCCGTCCTTGACACGTTTAGTGATAAATAAATTATATTATGCGGAAATAGTAAGTGCGTAGGTCATTTTAATTTGGCTTCAACATTGTTTCAAGGTTGTCAATTGTGAGTTTTATATAGTGGCCCTAAGTTCGTGCGTCTCAAGGCTGCGCGGGCGCCGCCGGTTCTGTAAACAACTACGAACTAAACAAATAATTCCGTTCGTTTATTATTTATATCAACTGAGTGTGTTTATTCAGATAAATGTTTATTATTATGACCATAATTGCGGATTCTTCAATAAGCTCTACTGTATTTTAGATCTAAAGACTCATATAATACTAGCTGGGAAGATATAGGAATTATAAGAAAATTATTTTTAAACACTACTTTGCATCTAATTTTCGCTAATCAATGTTAGTGAGGGTAGGTACACAATCACATCAGCTGTCAATGTTAGACCCTTCACAAACATGCAAAAACCTCTCGACGCGGTTCGCCACTCCACGTGGCATCCTCAGGAGATGTGCGGTAGCTTCGACTTCGCTCTGACGATCGATACCCTCGCTAACATTGATTAGCGGAAATTAAAGTTAAATTAGTGTTTAAAAATAATTTTGGTTATGGATTTTCGCAAAGTAAACAGCAATCCAGAAATAGAAGGTCTTAGGAACCCTTAGGTCTTTTTGTCGTAACAATTTTGGCATAGCAATTGTTTTTTGTACATTTAATGCACAACTCAAGCTTAACCAAAAAAACACTTAACCGAAATTGTGACCATAAAAACTTTCTTTCTTAAGACAGTTTCCCTGTATCTCCTATAGTTTCGGATTTCCTCACACTATCCTAGTTAAAAAGAACACTCTGTATATCATAACACGCCATAGTGAAGGCGAATCCTGTCTGCAGTTACTGTTATAGCTATTGTAAAAAAGTTATTTTTTTTTAACTACAGTTCAGCTATCATAACTAGGTACTATTTTTCATATCGTCTGAGATCACAGAAGCATGGGACACGCTCTCCCTTTATTTTATTGACTCCGCTATGCCGGCTTGAGGAGATATTATTTTGTTTTAGTGCGTATGAAGCCCTCCAAAATAATTCTCCGTTGTCTATTACTTTTGATGTTCCTAATACCCTTTCGAATAAGGGGCTTTTGCGATAATTAAAATTAATTAATTGGATCCCCTTTGAGTAAACAACCTTACTTCGAACAAAACACCAATTTTTTATTAAGTATCTCCGTTTTTGTGCGTACAGAGCGGCCGTGGTCTAGCGGTAAGACGCATGAACTCACGATCGATGAGACCCGTGTTCGAACCTCGCTAATTCTGACCGGTACCAACGTAACTATGTTATACGTACTTTGGTCGCTCAGTGCCTATAAGCACTATTAAAGAGTGGTAGACAGACTGACGATGGTTATTTGTCCAGTCTGCCGTCCTGTGGTAGTACACGCCATTTTCGAATGTAACACCCATGAAGTGACCTCGTCGCGTTTCGGGAATAGTTTGAAAGTAGCCAGGTATAAGAGAGAAGTGTGCACTGTCAATCTAGATGGTACATGCTCGACTCATCAAGTCGGCATTGGAGGCGACTGCTGCCCGTACAGGTTTCTCTGTAGTAGCAGTTGTTTCCATTCATAGACCACACTCTAGAGTGTTGTCGAGCTACAATAATAATAAAAAAATCTAAAATGAATGCATATTTAAAAAAACCTTGACTAATTAACCTAAAAATACGCGGTGTTATGTACAAGTTAACTATTGTTATAATTTATATTGTCTTTTGTTATGTTTAATTTGGGACACGTTCTGAATTTTTAATTTTCCTTACATGCGTTTAATTAATGTTAATTAATATAAATATTTATTAATTAAAATAGTAAAAGAAAATCACCGCGATCACGACGGATGCAAAGCTTTCGAAACGTTCGATCAAGTTAATCATATAAACGCGATGACAAGCGGGATAAAATCATTTATCCATGTAATTTTTCCAAAGTGGAAAAATGAAACTTGGTTATTTCATGAATCCGAGTTGTTAAATTGGACGTTGACGTGGAAATGTTTGATTTGGAGCGTCACCTGACACACATCTCGGATGACCGCGACCCTTTTTCTATTCGTAGACTTTTTTTTAAATTATGTTGTTTTTAGTATGGTCAGTGATGGCGCTAGATTGAAGTTGACATACCAGGCGTAAGGTTAAACCTGGACACGTCGCCAAACTAATCTTTGCGAGTCCTCTTTCTTCTTTTGTTAAATGGCCTCAAATGTCATAACAACGACAATTCTGCCAATGTCGAGTAGTAAATTCTTAATGTTTTTGCATCAAATTGCAATGTTGTTTCACAATTTGACGCTTTCTTGGAGTATTTGACGGCAATTCACCCGGTCACGTCACAATATGAGCGTTTTCACAAAAACCGCTTCAGCTGCCTCATATATGAATTTTAATGTTTCCACAATTTGTCACATGCGCAGCATAAAATTACGCAAAATAACACCAATTTTACTAACCGCTAAACTAATTAAGGAAAGGGATAAAAAACAACTCAACCTTCCCGGGCAAAAGCGCGCCAAACACAACGAGACCTCTTTCATTTCCTTAGTTAGTTAAATGACGTTTTTCTAGCTTGACATGTTGCTATGATTTAATTAACTTTATTGCGGGGCGCCCTCTAGAGCTAGAGCCGCCACTGAGTATCTTTGAAAAGTTATTTGTGACTTTTCTTTTAAAACAGGCCCGGCCAAGTTCAACACGTGGTCTGTGAAACGTTAAATCGTGCGGCCCGCTGAGAATTAGCATTATGAGTTTATTTACCATTACACTTGATATTTTTGTAAATATTCGCGGTATAATAAACACGGAATAAATACGTATTTTGAAATCGAATACTCTTTTTTTTAATTATGTTTTTTATTATTTTTTTAGAGAAATATCTAAAGTACACGTACGGCCCGCGAGGTTATTCAACTCACAGCTGATAGACGGCCGAACGCGCTTGCCTTAGCGATGTTGCAGCTTGATTTTTCAAAAGTTAATAATAAAAACAATATACCTAGCAATAACGTCTCAATATTGGTAGTGTACAATACAATTGTCACGTCTTTTTCCCACAGGGATAGGCAGAGACAACGAAACGCCACTTACCATGATCCTTACACAACACCCTCGCTTCCTTCACATCTCACAATTCTCTTCATGCACGCCCGACGGTTATAGGCACTAGGCAGCCCAGCTTTCATGAAGATGTCTCCTATTTGATCGGAAAACACCCTTCTGGGTCTGCCTTGTTTAACGCATCCATTCACATCAGATTTATATATTCCTTTCGTCGATCTCCTTTCATTCATCCTTTCCATGTGCCCAAACCATCGAAGCATTCCTTTCTCAATCCTAGTCACTACATCATCTTTCAAACCGCATCTATCGCGCACAACACTATTCCTCATTCTATCCGTTATCGTGACTCCACATGCACTCCTTAATGACCGCATTTCTACAGCATTAATCCTACTCTCTTGCTTCTTCTGCCATACCCAACATTCACTTCCATACATTAATGTAGGAACAAGTACCGCGTTCTATTGCTAGTGTAATGGTTAAAAAATGCCCTTTGTCCTTTTACACCCTATATTTAGCCTATACTATATTTATTTACAGACACTAGTGACTAGTGAAAACTCTAAACCAGTGATTCTCAACCTTTTTTTGTTGCGGCCCACTTTTAACGATTTCAAAATTTTGACGGCACACAAAGAAAAAGATAAGTTTAAAAATTATTTACTTACCTTGTGTTATAGGTAAAATTGTTTATGGTAATAATTTTAAATGTGCTAAATAAAATAATATGTACTACAAAAATAACAGTACGTTTATTAAGGGATTAATTACAAGTTAATAATAAGATTACTTGTAATGCAATTCTTTTTTCTTTAAATCATATTATTTAATAATATTAACATAATTATATTATCTAAAATTTGGCGGCACACTTTTAGAATTTTGCGGCACACAAAAGTGCCGCGGCACAGTGGTTGAGAATCACTGGTCTAAACTAATAATTCATCCAAGAATGAACGGGTTACTGTTTATTTTTATAATAAAGTTTTATTTCAAGATCTTGTTACGAAATTGACTCTCTCTTTTTAAACTGCTTGCACTAATGAGTTTTTCTCGTAAAAAAAAGTTACTACTCTCCGTAGCCGAAACGATTACTAGACGTCATATAAATTCAAATTCAAATTCATTTAATCAACAAGTAGGCTGATTCTCAGCACTTTTGCACGTCAATATTTACAATAAAAACATTTAAAACATTTATAAATAATAACAAAATAATAACAAAAACAATAACAAATTAATAGTAGCTGCTGTAAAGAGGCATTGTCAACTTATAAATAATAAAATAATTATTATGTCAATAATAATAATAGTAATAATAATAACAACTACTTCCATGGACTAGTATCTGCCATGTATTCCTCAATTGTATAATATGCCCTTTCTATTAGTCTTAACTTAATGAACCTTTTGAATTGATTATTGGAACAGTTTGTAATTTCATCAGGGATTTTATTATAAAGTTCAACACTTAAAATTTTTAAGTATTTTTTTATATGTACGCGATACGTGACCTCGACTGGCCTGATGGTAACCAAAGTGGAGGTCCATGAGCGCCGACGATTAGAAAAAGAAACCGCTGTACATGGTGGCCTCAGTCGTCGTCACTTTACGTCGGCCCAGTAAATAATACCTATTTAGTCTAATATATAAAAAATATTATTCGGCTGATTCCGCTCTGATGAGCTGGGTGTCCGTTCATGGAGTACACTAGCTTAACACCAGACCGAGTTAGGGTTATCAACATTTTTTCCGCAAATAAAGTATTTTATAGAGAAATAACTAAGTGGTAGGCAGACTGATGATGGTTATTAGCCCAGTCTGCGGTCCTGGAGTAGTACCACCACTTTCGAATGTAACACCCGTGAAGTGACCTTGTCACGTTTCGGGAATAGTTTGAAAGTAGCCTGGGATAACGAGAGGAGTGTGCACTGCCAATCTGGATGTTACATGCTCGTCTCCTCAAGCCGGCATAGTGGTGGCTCATTTAAATTAAAATAGGAAGAGGGAGTCTTAAATATGCCTAAAATTGTAATTTGAAAAAAAAAATCAAACTGTCCGAAGGTCGAAGTCAAAGATCATTACAGTTTTTGAAATATCTCTGCGATTTTTCAAGTTTTTTCAGACGGGAATCAAAAAATACATCTAATTGCAGTGATATCTCGAAATGGTCCATTCTCATTTACGCGTATTTTAATTTTAAAAAAAACTTAAAAAATTTTGTTTATTTGCAACGCAATTCTTCCGTATATATGAGTAAGTAGGAATTTATATTGCTTATTAACATAATTTGCGATTGTGACGTCATCATTTCGCCTAAGGAAGATTTTTTTTTAAATTAAGCTATTAACGCCGGTATTGTAATAGTAACAGGGTTCATTAATTAATAACAAAACGCTAGTGAATTGGACGATTTCATCTTAAAAAGCGGTTTAGTTTGATTAAACGGGGTCGTAGAATATTATTTATCTGTAATCGTCTGTCAAAAAACAGTTCGAGTTTGACAAGTAAATTTTGATCACCCAAAAACGCCACATTTTTTTATTGTAGATCAGAATATGACAACTCCGCCTGATGTAAAGCTAGAGTGCGGTCCATAAATGGAACAACTGCTACTACAGAGAAACCTGTACGGACAGCAGTCGCCTCCACTATGCCGGCTTGAGGAGACGAGCATATACAATCTAGATTGACAGTGCACACTCCTCTCACTATACCTGGCTACTTTCAAACTATTCCCGAAACGCGACAAAGTCACTTCACGGGTGTTACATTCGAAAGTGGTGGTACTACCCCAGGACGGCAGACTGGGCTAATAACCATCATCAGTCTGCCTACCACTCTTTAATAGTGCTTATAGGCACTGAGCGACCAAAGTACATATAACAAAGTTACATTGGTACTGGTCAGAATTTAGCGAGGTTCGAACACGGGTCTCATCGACCGTGAGTTCACGCGTCTTACCGCTAGACCACGGCCGCTCAATAATCTTATAAAATCTAATTATATTTTGTGAAATTATCAAATATAAATTATTTTAAGTGTGTATTTTGTTTTGAGTTAGAACTGTTTTGATCTAAGGTTGCGATATAATAAAGTTTATTTACAGACATTATTAAACACTATTAAAGAGTGGTAGGCAGACTGATGATGGTTATTTGTCCAGTCTGTCGTCCTGGGGCAGTACCACCACTTTCGAATGTAACACCCGTGAAGTGACCTTGTCGCGTTTCGGGAATAGTTTGAAAGTAGCCAGGTATAAGAGAGGAGTGTGCACTGTCAATCTAGATGGTACATGCTCGTCTCCTCAAGCCGGCATAGTGGAGGCGACTGCTACCCGCACAGGTTTCTCTGTGGTAGCAGTTGTTTCCATTCATGGACCGCACTCTAGCTTTACATCAGGCGGAGTGTTGTCACATGTCGAGCTAAAATAAAAAAAAAAAAAAAAAAAAAAAAAGATGCTATGATATAGGTAGGCTATGATCGATAATTAGGTCCGACCAAATTTTCTATACAGTGATTTGACGTTGGAATCGAATCCAACCGAATTTAAAACTTTTTTTATTATTTTTTTATTGTAGCTCGACATGTGTCAACACTCCGCCTGATGTAAAGCTAGAGTGCGGTCCATGAATGGAAACAACTGCTACTACAGAGAAACCTGTGCGGATAGCAGTCGCCTCCACTATGCCGGCTTGAGGAGACGAGCATGTACCAGTGCACACTCCTCTCGTTATACCTGGCTACTTTCAAACTATTCCCGAAACGCGACAAAATCACTTCACGGGTGTTACATTCGAAAGTAGTGGTACTGCCCCAGGACGACAGACTGGACAAATAACCATCATCAGTCTGCCTACCACTTTTTAATAGTGCCTATAGGCACTGAGCGACCAAAGTACATATAACAAAGTTACATTGGTACCGGTCAGAATTAGCGAGGTTCGAACACGGGTCTCATCGATCGTGAGTTCACGCGTCTTACCGCTAGACCACGGCCGCTCTACTAAACTAAACTACGCTACTAAATCTTGAAGAGCGTGATTTTTTGATTGAGCAGTTCCGATTTGCGGGTGCAATATGTATATCTGAAATTATCATTATGTTTAAACAAATGTTATCTACATAGTTATATAATATGTCTGCTTTGGTCTTACTATAATGTATCTATTAATTTAATATGAAATACGTGTAATTGATTTTTCATTGTTATGCATCTTACATATTTATATACTAGCTGTTACTCACGACTTCGTACGCGTGTAATAAGGCAAATAAAGACCCTCATTTTTTTATTGTAGCTCGGCATATGACAACACTCCGCCTGATGTAAAAAGCTAGAGTACGTTACATGAACGGAAACAACTGCTACTACAGATAAATTTCTGCAAGCAGAAGTCACCTTCGGCTTGAGGAGACTAGTATGCACTATCTAGATTGACAGTGCACACTCCACACGCACATCTCGTTATACGTGTGCCAGTACTATCCGATTATCAGTCCGAAAACTTATTTTTTAATTATTGAAAAATGTTATTATAATTCGCATATGAATAATTTGTCTTAAGCTTAAATAAAAAAAAGAGCAGCCGTGGTCTAGCGGTAAGACGCGTGAACTCACAATCGATGAGACCCGTGTTCGAACCTCGCTAATTCTGACCAGTACCAATGTTACTTTGTTATATGTACTTTGGTCGCTCAGTGCCTATAGGCACTATTAAAGAGTTGTAGGCAGACTGATGATGTTATTAGTCCAGTCTGCCGTCCTGGGGTAGTACCACCACTTTCGAATGTAACACCCGTGAAGTGACTTTGTCGCGTTTCGGGAATAGTTTGAAAGTAGCCAGGTATAAACGAGAGGAGTGTGCACTGTCAATCTAGATGGTACATGCTCGTCTCCTCAAGCCGGCATAGTGGGGGCGACAGCTGCCCGGACAGGTTTCTCTGTAGTAGCAGTTGTTTCCATTCATGGACCGCACTATAGCTTTACATCTGGCGGAGTGTTGTCACGTGCCGAGCTACAATGAAAAAAAATCCTAATAAATATCTATACACTAAATGTAAATTAGAATTTAACAATAAAAAAATATATACAACGTGTCCCAAAATTCAACGATAAGCGGGCACCAGAGGGTGGTCCTGCAAACCCCTCTGGTGCCCACTTATCGTTGAATTTGGGACACGTTGTATATATAATATAAAATATATAGGTATTTTTTTTTACTTTTGTATTTTAAGTATTATTATTATTATTTTAATATTCGTGTTATGTTTATATGTACACTCGCGAGCAACCAAATCGACTCAACCTCTAATCGCGCAAAAATTCATGTTTTTCTCAAATAATATATATTTTCATAATAAAAAGCATATGCCCATTAAAAGCTTAATAAGTAAGCTTCAATTTAACGCCATTATTACAAAAAATCATTCAGTACTTTTTTATTTATATTGCAGCAAATGAGAGAATAGGAAAATTTACTCTTTGCGTTACCTGCGACTTGCACTACGCAATCCCCTATAAAACCCCCCCCCAACCGGTTTACCTTATCAGTTGCTTATCAGAAGTTGTCCTGTACACATCTCCGGAAATTGCTTTCATTGTTTTGACGAAATTATGGATACTACGCCTGAAGAAGCCGTTCAAGTTGTTACCCTGCTGCAACAAGGACTCAGTCAGCGAACCGTCGCTGCCCAGCTTCACTTGAGTCAGTCTGCTGTCTCAAGGGTGTACAGACGGTATCGCGAGACTGGTGCTTTTAATCGGAGACCAAGATCCAGCCGCCAACGTTGCACTTCAGAGAGAGACGACCGTTTTATTGTCTCAACCTCGCTACGAAATCGACACCTGACGGGTGTTGATGTGCAACAGGAACTGAGACGTGCTCGAGGAGTCGCTGTCAGTCAGTGGACAGTTAGAAGACGCTTGAGGGAAAAAAATCTCACTCCAAAAAGACCTGCCACGGGACCGAAATTGACTGCAAACCACCGGCAAGCGCGTCTTCAATTTGCTCGAGAACATCTCAGTTGGAGCGTAGCGCAATGGGCGTCGGTGTTGTTCACTGATGAGAGCAGAATGTGCCTACATGGCAGTGACAGAAGAGGCCGGGTCTACAGGCGTCCAGGGGAGCGATTTGCACAATGCTGTTTCGCTGAAACAGTTGCATACGGCGGCGGTTCCTGTATGATGTGGGCCGGTATATCTTTAGAGGCGAAAACCGAGCTCGTTTTCGTGCCCGGAGGAGGTCGAGGTGGAGGGCTGACAGCTGATCGGTACATTACTGACATTCTTCAAGATCATGTTGTGCCCTACACCGGATTTATCGGCGATAACTTTTTGTTAATGCACGATAATGCCCGGTGTCACACGTCGCGCGTTACTCGTCGTTACCTGGACGAAGTAAATATACGTACAATGGACTGGCCTGCTCTCAGTCCAGACATGAATCCTATCGAGAGCATATGGAACGAGCTGAAGAGAAGGGTTCGAGCGCGAAATCAAGTCCCTTCGACCATAGAGGAATTAAAGGCGGCATTATTAGAGGAGTGGGATGGTATTCCGCAAGACACCATCAAAAAAGTAATCAGGTCCATGAAAAACCGAATGCGAGCCGTAATTAAAGCTAGGGGGGGCAATACCAAGTATTGACATATTAAATTTCTTTATGTTTTCCAACAGTTTTCTGTTTTATTTTCAAAATACCTAGCTCCAACACATGTTATTAAATTCGCATTTTCTCTACATTTTCATTCCGTTAGCATTTATTTGAAAAATACCCAATGTATGTTGAAAATTATGGTACCAAATTAAAGCCGAGGTTTTAAACTTTTAGACCATATATGATGTTTATAGATAAGTAATGTATTTTTCTTTCAAATCAGAGATGTTTGCGCGCTAATAGGCTGAGTCGATTTAGCTGCTCGCGAGTGTATATTAAAATAAGTTTATAATAATAGATAGATATAAATAGGTACTTTATATAAATAAACATTTCATTGCACGTTCATGTGACGTAGCATCTAACACGTGTAAATGCAATCTATAGTTTATACCTATATAGATGCATATTGCACTTGTATTACACTACGTGTTTTGTAGGTGGTGAAAAAACCGTTGCTTTTTGCTCGTATTGATTTATTGGGCGACAGAGGGGTTACTCACGCGATTTTGTGTCGATTTATTTAATAAAAATAATTTTAAAAAAAAAACTGAAAACTAGGTATTGTATTGTCTAATATCATGCTGAAAATGAAAATGAAAACCTAGTTATTAATAGTTTAGAAGAAAACTTGTTTTATATTTCTAAAACAGGGATTACTTTGCATGATATTATACTATAGGCACTATTAAAGAGTGGTAGGCAGACTGATGATGGTTATTTGTCCAGTCTGCCGTCTTGGGGCAGTAAGTACCACCACTTTCGAATTAACACCCGTCGCGTTTCGGGAATAGTTTGAAAGTAGCCAGGTATAAGAGAGGAGTGCACTGTCAATCTAGATGGTACATGCTCGTCTCCTCAAGCCGGCATAGTGGAGGCGACTGCAGCCCGTATAGATTGCTCTGTGCTAGCAGTTGTTTCCATTCATGGACCGCACTCTAGCTTTACATCAGGCGGAGTGTTGTCACATGTCGAGCTACAATAAAAAAAAAAGAATATTAATGATATTTAAAACTATTTTTTATTTTTTAGTGTTTATATTTGTATGACTCTGTGCACGTGTACAAAGCCATTACTCGGCATTGTGCTATTCTCAAAACACATTATGCAGCTCGTATTACTATGGGAACGATGCTTCTTTTCTAATAATGAATATTAATTAATTAGATAACGAGTCTTATTGAGAAAGGTATGCTTCGATGGTTTGGGCACTTGGAAAGGATGAATGAAAGGAGATTGACGAAAGGAATATACAAATTAAACAAGACAGACCCAGAAGGGTGTTTTCCGATCAAATAGAAGACATCCTCATGAAAGCTGGGCTGCCTAGTGCCCATAACCGTAGGGCGTGCATGAAGAGAATTATGGATGTGAAGGAAACGAGGGTGTTGTGTCAGGATCGTGGTAAGTGGCGTTCTGTTGTCTCTGCCTATCCCTGTGGGAAAAAGGCGTGACAATTGTAAAAAAATGTATTATTAATTTTAGCTCTGATGTTAAACTAGAGTGCGGTCCATGAACGGAAACAACTGCATTTCCGCATGACGAATGTGCACCATTCAGATTGACAGTGCACTCCTCTCTTTATACCTGGCTGCTTCCAAACTGTTCCCGAAACGCGACAAAGTCACTTTACGGGTGTTACATTCGTAAGTGGTGGTACTACCCCAGGACGGCAGACTGGACAAATAACCATCATCATTTGCCTACCACTCCTAATTGCTTTTTTGTATTACTAAGTATTGAAAGATTGTTTTGAATGATTTAAATAAGTTTATATAGTGGAGGCGATTAGCAACAGGCAGCAGTTAGTTGTCTCGACTCATAGATCTATCTAAACAAACACCAGGAAGAGTATCGTCTAACGCCGGGCTACTATAAAAAAAGCCTTTGTCAATACTATGGTTTCTAATAGAGTCTTGGCAGTGAACAACACTCACTTGTTGACTTTATTTTTGCGTTTTATTAACCTAATAATAGTTTAATGAGTTTGTTTTCAATTGTTTTTTATGTTTTATCGTGTCTATGGGTGAGTGACCGTTGTTTGCAAAAATTGTTGGTAACTGTCCAAGTCCAAGATAACTATAACACTTAGCCCAATCCAATTGCACCAAAAGGCCCGTTAAACTTACTCTGACTGTTACGTTTTACGATGACTTTAACGGTTACGTTTACTTTTACTCCACACGCGTTGCACCATCGTCGTGTAAATTCATAACGTTCGCGAAAAATTAATAGAAATACATATTTAACTTCTTTTCATACACTTGACGTTAGTGACGTTGGTTTAGCTATTACTTTAACTGTCTACCCAAAATTCGCTGGTTACGGTTAGCGTTAATGTAAACGTCAAAATTGACATTTTTTTTGAAGCAACCCAATTTTAATTTTAACCATTATATTTAACGTGAGAGTAATAGTTATGGCTATGGTTAGTGCAATTGGACCTTAAACAGCGCCGTCTTTCAAGATCCAGGGGGGCATAAGCCCAGAGTAAGATAAGGGCTCCCAAATTTTCTGTTTTTTCTAATTTTGCTGTCTCTTACTGCTTGTTGTGGTAACTTTTTTCTGTAATATTTTCGGGAACTTTGGGAGCCCCTAAGAACCTGGGACCCTTTGGCACATATTCACTTAAGTCTACATAACTAGCAGAGGAGCAATTCTCGACTGTAGTAAAAGTTCTATTTGTACGAAGTTTTTAACCAATAGAAAATTGTTTCATCAAAAGCGTTATGTTTTTGTTTTTGCTTATAAGGTTATTGTTTACCTATAATATAAAAACTAGTTTTTTGGGCGCGCTTCGCGGCGCTGAAAAAGTTTTTTTTCGGGTAGTTTTGAAAAAATAATTTTTTGAAAAAACAAATTATGGATTTTGATATTAGAGGGCATTCCCTACGACTTTTGTTCCGGCACTTGTGCCCCATCTCGTTCCGTTTCCGAGATATCGGCATCGCTTCCGGTCCAGAGTCCGCTTCGGGTCAAAGTCGAGGTTTTCCCGAGGTCCCGGGACCGCCCTCTACACCCCCCAAAAAGAATCACCCCTCTAACCCCCCGGCAAGGGCTTCATTATATATGTCAGTCAGTGAGTGAGTCAGTCAGTCAGTGGTAATCGAGCTGTATATAATATGATGAATCGCTAAATGTGTTGCTAAGCTCAAATCTCGAGAGCAGCTGAACCGATTTCGCTAATTCTTTTTTTAGAATATTCCTTGAAGTACGAGGATGGTTCTTACGAAGAGAAAAATTTAAAAAACTGCCTAAAAAAGTCTAAAAAGTACACTTTTCTATACCCCCATACAAAAGATACGTTATAATACT
The DNA here is from genome assembly GCA_948150575.1 of Tinea pellionella. Lineage (NCBI taxonomy): Eukaryota > Metazoa > Arthropoda > Insecta > Lepidoptera > Tineidae > Tinea > Tinea pellionella. Next base: position 7,477,849 of record OX411258.1, read on the forward strand.
TAAAAGTCAATTTGAACTTTAATACCATACCATAAAGTTTTTTTTTTATCTTACTAGCTGACCCGGTGTCTCCATATAGCAAAATAAGTATTAAAAAAAATACAAAAATTAAAGAATCGACTGTTAGGCGGTACGAAGTTCGCCGGGTCAGCTAGTCTGAAATAAAGATATTTGTTAGCTTTTAAGCGTATTATATAGGTATCTACTGAAGTTAACTAATTTATTTTTTTATATATCATCTGACACTAGAACAATTTCATAATGTCACATTTATTAATTTTTGCCCTATTTAAAGAAGGTGTTTTTATCTTTCTGTTTACATTCTTTGAAGTCACGACTTGACGAGATGTTTGTACACCCACATGCGTCTTAGATAACGAAAAGTAAACTGAAATATTTGTGAAATAACAAATTCTGGAAGATAATATATAATATAATAATGAGACCCGTCTTCAAATCTCGTTAAATTCTGACCAATGTAACTATGTGAATTTTTCAAATGGACTTTCATGGCCAAATCATGAACCATAAGAGATAGCGAATAACGCTGCAAAGAGTCTCGATGCCGATTTTGATAAAAACTAAAACTACATTACTAGATTTCTGAAGAATCCATTTACCCAGCCAGGAATCGAACCCGTTGATTTTGAAAAATAAAACACATCCTGGGAATAATTTGAAAGTATCCAGGTATAATGAGAGGAGTGTGCACTGTCAATCTAGATGGTACATGCTCGTCTTCTCAAGCCGGCATAGCGGAGGCGACTGCTGCCCGCACAGGTTTCTCTGTAGTAGCAGTTGTTTCCATTCATGGACCGCACTCTAACTTAACATCAGGCGGAGCGTTGTCTAAGCTGGAATATAAAAAAAAAACGCAATTGCGCGTGACATGTAGTAAATAATAATTAAACAAGATTGTGAAAATGTTTATTCATTGACTGGTGGTGTTACGCGTTATTGCACGGCGCCAACGAGCCGCGCTTTGTAAATTATTAGGTTACCTATTACAAACAACTAAGTATTAATTTTAATATATGCACTACTCGTATATTATTTTAAAATTAACACTGCGATAATACGAGTTCAGAAAAACATTATTAAAAAAAAAATATTCAAAAAACAATTATTATAAAAAGTATGATATTATTGATAAGGTCGGTTTGAGGTTGGTTTAATGCTATTAATAATTTGATAACATTTTATTTCAAGTATCATCTTTCATGTGGGTCATTGTGGGCGTTATTGACACATTTTGATGTACGAGGGACGTGTCTCTTCTTACGCACACATTGTACTCGAATATGGACATTTTGTTAATGGAATTAGTAATGATAATGTTTAATTGCATTAACAACAGATATCTTCAATTATTTAAACATTTAATATAATAATAAACGTAACATCAGAAAAAATCTAATTGGTGATAAGGAATGCAGATTTATTTTTCTACAAAAATCATTAAAAATCATCGACAAGGTCAACAAAACAATTGTGGATTCATTTCTCTTAGGCAATGGTCATTCTACTTTAGCGAGTAAAAACCGCTATTGTAACGTTAAGTTTTTTACAAACACGCATTGAATACGGATCAGCGGAAAAAATCTCGCTTAATTATCTCTGTGACCATGCGTTTTGTGAGTTATAGGAAAATATACTTTTAGTTGCAGGCATACGTCACGCGTCATTGAGTTCAAAAGGATTGCTGTCTTTTTTAAATACATATTTAATGACTATACTAACCTAGTTCTTGTATCATTATGTATCTACCTACGCAAATAAAAAAGTACGAAGATACATTAGTACGGGCATACATAAATAAATAAATAAATATATTTTATATATAAATAAAATATCGTTTTGCCAATCGCCACACGTATAATACGTCGTCATTGATGCAAAAAGTAATTGTTAAAAGTACGCCTATGCAGATCTAAAGAACAGTTTTTTATAAAAAAATTTTTGTTTTTTTTTTATTTTATCCTATTAAAATACTAAATTATAGTATCTCTACAATTTACATTCCGTGCTTGTTCACTGTTGAACGCGCGCATTATACTATTATGCATTCTTCAGTGCATTCTAATTGTTGCTAAGCAGTTTTTACATTACCGGATTTTAACTGTACAATAGATTAGGATGTCATTGAACTATTATTTTTATAATTGAACTATTTATTATATTAATGTGACTTGAATTTGATATAAGGCGTGCCATAGAAGATATTGAAGTATTCTGGGAACACGTAGATTGTAGAAACCTCTTTCCGCAGTTGTGAGACTATGACTGCTCGTTGTACGTGAGGTGCAGCACCGCAGCCACCCAGGATTTCCTAGGAAGGCCAGGAGACTTCACGTGCCTGCACACCTCAACATCTATGCATGCGTTCAACCCTATGAATATAGGTTTTCTTTTGTTCGTATTAATTAGTCTAAATCAGAGTTGTATCTAGGAGACGATGTTTATTTGTTTGTTTATTGTGCTAAGTTTGGGTCTCTCAATTAAGGAATTTCTAATTAAAATAAGGAATTCTCGGGATAATAGTAGTGCATAAAGGTAAATATACATTAAATGGTTGCTCATTCATGTGTTAAATTTGATTCTTCCGAATGACTTCACGTGTATCGATTTTACAGGACTTTTGTACAAACATACATGCTTGTTTTATATAATATACATTATACATTCATGGTAGGCAGAATGATGATGGTTATTATCTGTAATTCTGGAGTAGTAATATACCCGTGAAGTTTAATCGCATATCGAGATCAACTTTAAACCGACTAGGTTGTGTCCTATCAGAATAGTCGTCTGCATAATCTTGTAGCTTAGCAACAGGGCTAATTATTTATAAAACAATAATAAATGAAAAAAAAAAATTGATTTAATTGGCATAAAATGCGTATAGTAAAGTTTCCCTTTTCCAATTTTATTTTTGTTTTATTTTGCTGACTGTATTTAATACTAAGCAGAATTTATTGTGCAAGAATGATCGTTGTTTGTAAAGTGTGCTTGTTTATGGATACCTAATCCCCTTTAAATTTCTGGGTCACGATTTGAATAATTTATTTCCATACAAATGTAGTTGCTAATTTATTATTTATTTATTGTCATTAAATAATTCATACATTCATCTGATATTGCTTGATTGTTGGATGATTTCTTTTGAATTCGTGAATATTTTTACAAGATTTTTGTTCATGACGAATATCGTTATAATGACTCCGTTGAGCTCACTTCACAAAAAATCCGGAAGAACAAAAAAACACTTTCCATATAACTCTATCTGAGTGAAAGGCAAAACTATTGTACTCAGGTCCTTAGCCTTAGTGGAAAGCTGGCCTAAGAAGATTAATTAATAGTAATAAGTATGTATTTATGTAAATTTGTTTAGTTTTTAATTTATGCTTTTGTTTCTTTACAGATTCTACCGTACATAGACGGCTTCAACCACGTGTCGAAGATCGCGGCATTGTCCGACGTCGAAATTAGTTTAGTGAGAGCGTGTATACAGAATTTAGTATACTATGGTGTTGTAACATTAGTGCCTATATTTCAATATTGTGCCGTGTATAGTGCTACGCCAAAATTGAGACAATTGTGGTTGTGTGCTGGCTTACAGAAACAGTGTGTGGAGTTTTGTGCTAGATCTGGTAAGTTGCACACGGAATCTATTAGCACTTTAGGATGGTCTCGAGTTCATAAGAGCGTGGATACATCGCCTTTTTATTTATTTATTAATTATACATGTATTAGTGGAAAAAGAGAAACTAAATTAAATACAGTGTAAACTCTATATAGCGACACTAAAGGGACTGCGCATTTTATAGCGTTATAGAGAGTTGTCGTTAAACGGAGAGAAGAAAAATCAATACTATTTTACTAATATAATATTATTTACCAATAAAGTGTATATAACATTATGCACAACCTAACGACAGAATCTTCGATCCGTATGATGCCGGCAGTCAAGGTAAATACGAGTTTCGAATAACAAACAAAAGAACGTACTGGGCTGCAGTTCTTATTAATTTTGGCAACTGGAAAGTACTGTTTATTGTTTAATAAGGACATATTGTGGTCGTTATTTAGAGTTGGTGTGATGATACATAGAGTATATCATTATATGGACAGCAATGTAAACCAACCATATTCAGGTAATTTCGACATTTTAAAGAGTTTGTCGGTAAATCGAGTGACGTTAAATCGAGTTTACACTGTATTATGAAAAATAGCCGGATAAGAGCGGTCGTGGTCTAGCGTTGGAACGCGTGTTAGAACCTCGCTAAATTCTGACCAATGTTATGTTATACTTTGGTCGCTTACATTTTTGCAGAGACCCTCTCCACCAATCAGACGGTGTTATTTTGACCGTCGAGGCAAAATAAATTTTAAAGAAAACTATCCTATTTGATTGACAGATCTGTCTCACTTTTACGTTGTCGTCGCGTAAATGTACACTCATACTAGGACCTCCGGTTAGAATTTAGCGTAATTTGAACACGAGACGCATCGACTATGAGCGAGTTCAAGCCGCTCGAAAAGCTCTTTCAATATATTTTATATATTTCAGCAAGACAACAGCCTAAAGTGAGCGACGCATTTAGAATGTACGCCGGAATGACGTATGGTACTACCGTGAAGGATTTGTGTAAGAAACTGAAGCCACAAGATTTGGGGATCAACGAGAGAAAACTTGTGTTGTTCGGCGTTCTAGAAGGTTTAATACGAAGAGTTTATAAGGTAAATTATATACGTATTTATGGTAACCCTACATGTGATCACTACTACGAATGTGTACCATCCTGATTGACAGTGCACACACCTCTCGTTACACCTGGCTATTTCCAAACTGATCTCGAAACGCGACAAACTTCACCGGTGTTACTCCAGAACGGCAGACTGGACTAATAACCATCATCAATCGGCCTACCACGCTTCAATTAATACCTATATTGTACCGACTGAGCAGTGCCTATGCCTATGGGCCGCCACCACACCACAAAAAACAAATTAAATTAAATCGATAAAGGTTCAGTAGAAACAAAAAAATACTGAGTTTTGTTTTAAATTTTGTGTTAGCTGTTTTGTGTTAGTTAGTTGCTCTCTTCTTTACCTTGACCTTAATAGAAACTTTCAACAGTTAACCACCAACGATTTGAGGGCCTCCACAACATGCTCTGCCTATGGGCCGCCGAAGTCTAAATCCGGCGCTGCCATTGAGCGACCAAAGTACATATAACATTGGTCAGAATTTAATGAGATTTGAACACGAGTCTCATCAATCGTGACTGCTCTAGACTTACATTTGGATTTATTTTCAGTATCCTGTGACATTAGAACACAATAATGACACGAATAGTTCACAAGATCACAGTCAACCGCTTGTTAAAACGTATAACGGTCTGGTATGCCTGGACGAGCTGTGTTGTCAAAGCGGTCTTTCGACTGCGCAGCTCGAGGAGCAACTGGAAAAGGACAGCAATGTAGCATTTATTGTTAAATGAGTCTTGATGATATTTTTTGATACATTTTTTTGGATTTTTGTTCCTGACTGAAATTTACTCTTTGATTTTGTAGTTTGTATACCTACCATAAGTAAAATTCTTTGACTTATTTAAGACATGTCGCACCCCCAGAGTAATAAGAGCAGAAGCCTTTTTATGGTGGTTTTGAGTTATTGGTACGGTTAGACAGTCCTAATAAGGCCGTCTAAGCTCAATTTTTTTTTCGTAATTTTATCGATGAAATTTGCAATTTTATACATGAAATTATATAATACGTCGTTTGACAATTCCAATTTTCTTATTAACAATAGAATATGTTTATTTACGCAAAATTATTATTGTTTAATTAAACGTAACGACTCATATGATTGTATTTTTATATGACGTTTTAAACATACTTTTAGGTCAAAGGAAAAAAAGTGGATATTCATTTAAACATTCTTTTTGGTCTCCTGTAAAATTGACTTTTTCATCTTATGCCTTTTTTTACCTGGTGCATGGTGCGATGTTCTTTCAAATTATGAATTAGAATAATTATTTTGAATATAAATTTTCATTGTTACATTTAAAAAATATGTGCCTTAAATAATGTTACGTGTGTGGAGTTCACTTCTTGCACGGGAGGAGGTGGCTGTAGGGAGAAAAGAAGAGTAGACTCCTCTTCGCAAATACGGCATACTCCTTCCCTGCTCGCAAAATACAGTTGTAACACCTTGAATTCCACATTTTAGAATAGTAAGAATAAATAATTGTTTTTTTTTATTTAAGATTTTTTTTGTTTATAATATTGTTGAGTTATTCAAAAGTCTATATAATTATGATAGTCAAAATATTTGTATAGTTTTTTAAGTGTTATAGTTTTCTAATAAAATAAAAACTACCTCCAATAAATATTTATTTGGGCTGTTAATCGAGATATAAAATAGTAACTAGTAACTGTAACTTTTTATTGTAGACATTTATGTTGTGATTTTTATTTTTTATTTCGATGACTTTTTGACTACAATCTCAATTGCCAACAATCTTTACATAAGTTAAGTAAAATTGCTCAAATGAATCGAATCGACTCTTGAAATGAATAACGTTTTGATGGCAAAAAAAATGAATTGCACGTGACTTCGAGGGATAGAAAATGTGTGCCGCGCGATTTTATTCGCGCTATGGCAAAACGGAAATTCACAAACTGAAAAGTAGATAAAAAAAAGTTTAAAATTATCTTTTCTTTCTATTATCTTATTAATATTACACCCTACCAAACGACGCCATAAAAAAAATTAACTCTAAGCATAGTCGCGGGTGTAAAGAAAAAAATCCTGTGAAGCAGAAGTTGTAGTATACACCATTAAAATGTCAAAAATGAGCTGTCAAAAAATGCAGAGATTGAAGACTTCGTGGGGGTTTTGGTGGCTATCTTGAGACATTAGGTTATCTGTCTTGAATTATTTTCCTATACTTCTGTTTCTTCGAGTGTTAATGTGTAATAATGGTGGATTATTAACCAATAAGTGTTCTTGAACGTGCGTGAGTGTGGGCAAACAATTCAAAAGAAGATAACCTGTGTTTCCATTTTCCCTTCAAAACTCCGTAGGAAGTTTCAGTAAATATTCTACCACTTTACTGAAGCAATTTTTGACTTAGCTAAGACTTAACCTGACTGTTTAGTGTGATGAATGAATGACTCGTTATGCACAATATTATTAACTTGATGCAAACATATTTACTTTGACATTGGCAAATTGTTATAATGCCATATAAAACAAAAAAAAAATAGACTCACGACCGATTATTTCACGACAGGAATTACGCGTTCATTGCTGCTTGCTAAAAAGTAATTTTAATATTACAATAAAATCTAAAAAAACGCTAATAATAAAGGAAAAACTTGCGTTAATGTATTACTTACTGACTTACTAATGGGAGTGTGAGACGTTGTTAAAGGATTTGCTTCTTCAACTTTATTCATTTCGAGACGAAATAATATAAGATTAAGAATAAATATAAATCGTACATTTTTGGTGCCTTTTTCTATGTTATATTCTATTATTATTAAGAAAATATATCTTAGTTCGTAAGTAATTGTTACTTTATTAAAAAGAGAACTGAATGTTTAATTTAACTTTATATTTGTTAGAATTTTTTTTATCAAAGGAGACTTATTGAAAACCCGCAGTGGAAAGTGGACCTAATGCTATATTTACATGCAAAATATAAAATTAATGCTTTTTTTTCTAAACTAGTCAGTAAATAAATATATTCTTTAGTTGATAGAAGTTGCTTTTTTTTGCATTCATTTTGAATATTAAAGTTATTTTTTATATATATGTAATGTGCTTATTTTATTTAGTTCCTATTAACCTGTTCTCCAATATACAGCGCCCACTTTATAATATCTACTTATTTTTTCATTATTTATATCAATACATCGTTCACCAATCAATAGACAAATTTACATTAAAAACAGATATCATAAATTTATTAGAGCATTACATATAATAACCTCAAATACGGCATCAGAAAAAGTCTAATTACAAGAGTTATGTATATTTTTCTACAAAACGATCTAAAAATCATTAACAAAGAATTGTAAGCGCATTTCCCTTAGAATTCGCTTTTAATTATTACTCAAAATAATGTTTAAAACGACTGTTATGCATATTTATGAATAGGTTATCAAATGATTATCAGATTGGTTAGTAGGTTATCAAAATGCTTATTATTATTACACCTAAAGAAATATCTCCACAATTTTTTTTATTGTAGCTCGGTATATGACAATACTTCGCCTGATGTAAATCTCTACAGGCATCTGCCGCTATGCCGGCTTGAGAAGGCGACTATGTGCCTCTAGATTGACAGTGCACATTCCTCTCGCTATACCTGCCTACTTCCAAACTGTTCTCGAAAAGCGACAAGGTCGCTTCACGGGTGTTACATTTGAAAGTGGTGGTACTACCCCAGGACGACAGACGACAAATAACCATCATCAATTCCACTTTTTGAAAGGAGAATGACCATTTTTGGGTCACTTGATACCTAATAGTTTGTTAACAATACAATATTCTAAATTTCTAAAATAACAAGTTATTTTTTCCTTAAATTATTTCAATTATATTAACATATAATTTACTAATCAATAGACGATGTTTAACTGCATAAAAAACAGATATCTTAAATTATTAAAGCATTTAAAATAATAATAACCTCAAATATTGGATCAGAAAACATAAAGATCGTCGATTGTGGACCCATTTCCCTTAGACGAATGGGCTTTAAGAGGTATGTTTCGTAATGAAATAGTTTTCGAAATAAAACGACATGTGGAAGTAAGAAAGTGATTTATTTTAATTACATTAAATATTATTATGATAACATAAAGTAGGGGTGGTACACTAGGTAACGAACCATATGACTAGCCTTCGTAAATAATAGACAAAATTAATACAAACGAATAAACTTAGCCGCACCATTTTTATATTATGGCTGTTACAAACGAAAATAATTCACTTAAGTATTCAATTGACAAAATAATCAATTGTTCGTTTATTACTCGATGATTTCAAATATATTCACCTCACTTATTTAATGTAACGCCGGAAACCGGGGCTAAAGTTAAAAGGATTTGACGTTTCGTTATCACTTATGTCCATTTGCACCATATGACTTAACTATTACCGTCACGTTAAAGTAATGGTTAAAGTTAAAATTGGTTTGCTTCAAAAAAAATCTGTCACATTTGACGATTACTTTAACCTTAACCGTTACTGGCGAATTTCGGCCGGTCAAAGTTAAAGTAATAGTTAAATCAATGTCGCTAACGTTAAATCTTTGAAAAGCCGCTCTTGTTTGTATTGAGAGAATTCATTTAAATCTTGTATTATTTATCTAACTCCTCATTACACCAGGAACCCTTTTACCTATAACGAATTAATTTACACGATGGTGCAACGCACGTGGAGTAAAAGTAAAGGTAACTGTCAAAGTCAAAGTTAAAGTAACAGTCAAAGTTACTTTAACCGGCCTTCTCTGGTGCAAACCACCCTTAGGTGACAGTAAAACGTCAAATCCCCTATATATTATTTTCTATAAAATGACAACTGTCGTTTGACGTTACGATTGGTCGATCAATTAAGATTAGTGAGGTGAATTAATTTGAAAACATAGTACTAAGCGAACAATTGATTACTTTCTCGATGCGCCGTCATATTATTGAGTTAATAACCAGTTTTTTTTTCTTTAACTTTAATTTTATTCGCCTACAAGGTGGGGGAGGGAGAGTCCTTGAGATGTTAGAGACTCAAAGTTCGATTAATATTTAACATTTATACGTTACTGCTTTTTTTAATCTGCCAATAAAAAAAAAGTTAGAGAGAAAACGAGGCATTTATAAATAAACTTAACGCGGATATAAAGATGTCCGTTCCACATCAGGGTAAGTCTCTACTTGACTAAAAGTGGGTGGTGGAAGAAACTCCACAGAAACCCACAATCCCTGCCTATCCCAATACAAGATAGGTAAAACAGGCTTATAATAATAATAATGATAGAAGCACATAATCCTTATAAAAGAATTTATTCTTAGATTAAAACAAAAAAGAGGAAGATACGTCACGCACGACTAAAAAGTCAACCCCGCGAACTAGGTTTGACATACTTTGACACACATACGAACGAGTGACAGCATCCCGTCTCCCTCGCGTTGCAGTCTGGCAAGGTCTTCCTATCTTTGTCTCCTGTACATGAGAACGTACCTCCCTCTTTTTGTTTAATTTATTGAACAAAACTCGTAACCCCTTTTGCGAAAATAAATAATAAATTCGTTAATTTAATATTTTGGCACTGTCATAGGTGAAAAAAAACGTATTTGGAAAATGGTAAACAAAAAAAAACTGTACATTGTAAACCAAGGTCCAAGTGCACCAAAAGACCGGTTAAAGTTACTTTGACTGTTACATTTTACCGTGACGTAACTAATAAACGTTTACATTTACTCCACACGTGTTGCAATATCGTGTAAATTCATATCGTTATCGTTAAAACGGTGGCTGATGTAATGAGTACATTCCCGAAAAAAAAAAACATTATGTGGCTTTTTTTTATACATTTGACGTTAGTGACATTGGTTTAACTATTACTTTAACTGGTTTATTTGGTGGCTGGTCTAAGCCAAAATTCGCTGTTTGCGGTTATCGTTAAAGTAAGATGGTACAACGAGTGTGTTAACGTAACCGTTAAAGTTACCGTAAAACGTAACAGTCAAAGTAACTTTAACCGGCCTTTTGGTGCAATTGGACCTAAACGTCAAAAAAGGTCAAGAGAGACACACGACAGGAGATACCGGCAATAACTTCATAAAAATATTTTTAATAGGAGTAAAAAAAAAGAATATATGTATGTAAATAAAACAAATACATATGAAACCCTTGTTAAAGGAGATATGCAGTACGAAAGGAAAGAAATACATTTTACAGGCGGCTTGTTTTTACTCTCAACTGCTTTAACCGTTGATGAGACCCGTGTTCAAGCCTCGCTAAAATCTAACCGGTACCAATGTAAGTAGAAGTTTAAAATTCAATACCATGTAGCAAAACTCGACACAAAATCGAAAACTGACGGAAAAATTTCTTCAAAACCATATTTATTAATTTAATGTCATTTGATAACCATTGAAACCTTACTTAAATATTTGTGTCTCTCTCACTCCAATAATATTTATTTACGGGAGCGAAAGAGACAAAAACTACATTACAAAATTAATGTAAATATATATTACAACGATTCACTGATATTTATATTTACGCTTATTATACAAAAACATAAACTTCGGTCAAATTGAAAACTATTTTTTTATTTTCACGACATCCGATAACGACACTGTATCGGTCTCAATTTTTAATCGGACAACGTGCAAGAATACTGAAAAAAAAAAAAAAAGAATTCCACGCCACAATAATAAAAAAAAATCGCCTTTAATATTTAGTGTAAGTATTTCTATGGATTATTATAAATATACTTTTTATAACTTGACCAATAAATATCTCTATATTACACAAAGCAAACGGATTAATAGAAGGCAAGTAACCGGAATTGAATCCACCACGGCTTTTTTTGGCTCCTCCCTATGCCCTACCACGAGAACCACCTCGAGTGAAACCCAAGCCACTGAATAAAGAGTGTTTGGCGCGCTTTTGCCCGGGAAGGTTGAGGTGTTTTTTATCCCTTTCCTTAATTAGTTTAGTGGTTATTACTGTGTAAAAGTTGTTATTTTGCGTAATTTTATGCTACGCTCGCGAGTAATTGTGGAAACATTAAAAATCACTCTATAAGAGGCAACGGAAGCGGTTTTTTTTGTGGTTATCCCACGCCGCGAAAACGCTCATATTGTGACGTGACCGGGTGAATTTGCGCCAAATACTCCAAGCGTCAAATTGTAAAACACAGAATTTACTACTCGACATTGGCAGAATTGTCGTTGTTATGACATTTGCTTTTGGCGCATTTCGTTTTGACTCAAGTGGACACTAAAGCTTTAGATTCCTTTATTTGACACAACACCACAACATGGCATCAGTAAGACGATCGGAGTCAGAATTCGGCTGCCGACCCTAAGTTTATTCATACAAAGTATAAGGCATTGAAATAAATAAAAAACCGCAAACAAAAAAATAATAATACGTAATACTCGCAATTAAAATTTAGTCTATAAGTAAAAGTGTAGAAAAAAAAAAATTAAAACTAAAAATACAGGGTGTATCGGGCAACGTGTAAAAAATTTCAATAGATGACTCAGTAATTGATTCTGAGCAGAAATTAATTTACAAAATAAATACTTTTTTTTTATCCAAATGTCCACCTTTTCCTTGTAGAAACATACATACGAGTAATTTGCTACAAACACGTGTAATCGTTGTGTCGGCAGGCGGTGCATCAAACGAATGACCTTGCCTTTGATCGACGCCGACAACCTATGCCGCTTCGCCTTTGTGCTCGCGCCGACAAGTCGTGTGCCGACCCACCTGCAACGGCTATTCTGTTAGTTGCCGAATGGCCGCGTAACTATGTACACGTGCGCGTATTCGTAAGAAATAACACTAAACGCGACAATGTCACTTTCGAACATTGAACTTTGTGATCGTTCTCTTGTGTGGAGAAAGTGGTGGAAATTTAAGTGCTACCTTACGTTTGTGGAGAGAACGGTATCCTACACGATTCCGTACGACACGTATTAAGAATTGTTCAAAATCTTGTGTGGAGGTTATTACGTGCGCGCAATACCTACACCCGTATAAGCTCGCATTACATTTTGCGAGTGGCCATCTCGCTCCCCAGACTTAACGTCCTGTGATATTTAATTATGGGGAGACATAAAGCGGCGCGTGTATTCTGACAGAGACGGTCAGGTCAACGACCGCGGTGAACTTCGTAGGCGGATTGAAAGTATCACTGTGTTTAGCGCGAATTTTGACCACCTGTTATGAGTACCATAGACACTTTCCGAAGATATTTTTGTTTTTTTGTAAGTAAACTACCTAATCATTGTGTTAATAAGTCAATTATACTAAAACACTTTTGTTCTACTACTTTCTCAATAAATTATTTTTTATGACCGCTGTACTTTCGTAGTTTCGTAGCGCTCGATGTCCACGTCGGCCGGTCCATTTATAGACATTTTGTTTTTGTCATAATACCATACACGAGAATTTTTATTTAGTAAATTTATTTTTTGAGGGGTGATCACCCCTCACTTAATATTTACCTTAATTTTTTTACACGATGCCTGATACACCCTGTATAAATAAACCAAAAAAGCAATTGATTTTATACTGTTTAACGGCTGAAGACTCAAAGGCTGTGCCGTGAAAAAGAAAACAGGAACTGGACACAATATAATTCGAACTAAATTCGGTATTTGATTGAGAACATCAAATTTAATTTAAAAAAAAAAACAGAAAACCATTTAAATAAGAAAAGTACTTTATACTTTTTTTTTTAATTAATGTAGGTTGCAAGTTGCAAGCAACAGCTAGTATTTATTAAAACTTATAATATCCATTCCCAAAAATATTTATTTTACAAATACATCGATGGGCAAACAAACCCGGAACCTTCGTGTAACAGACTATAAATAGTGGAAATAGTTTGTAATCTCTGCAGGCGTACAAATTAATAACGAGACGCTTCAATGGACGTCGCATTAAAAAACACCAATTCTCAACCAAATACCAAAAAAGAAATCTTAATACAGTTCGACGTTAGAAAAAAAAAAGTAAAAAAAAAATATGGTAACTAAATAAAAGAAAATAATAATAATAAATTATTGTATATACCTATAAATACCTACGTTAAACTATGAGCAAAATAAGGGGCGCAGGCGCAATCGTGAAACGCGCGAGTAGAGCATTCGCACGAACACAAAATGCGCTTGCGACGATATTTTACTAATCATATATGGCTGATTATTAGAACTAGCTACTAATTAGGCTACGAGAAATAGGGCCATTTTATTTGAAATTCAGTCATTTTTTTATCATTTGTACACAAGGAAAATATTGGAACTACGCAGTGGTAGTAAAAAATTACATTATTACATTTTAAATTTTTCGTTTTAATTAAACCGATAGAAAGTTCATTTTCCTTTGAACGTGAAGCTGGTACATAAGATTTTGTATGTACGAACCAAACTTTATAGTACACAAAACAAAAAATAACCTTAGTATGGAAGTACAACAAAAAAAAACACAAGCAAATATAGCCCTTGTGTAGAACAATCTACGGGTTTAATAACGAAAAAATCCTATAAACAGGCGGCCCTTCATTTCAAATTATATCACATCTAATATAAAACTAAAAAAAAAATATTATGCAAATGAGATTCACTTATTTGTGATAAGGCAAAAATACTAAACATTTTTCGGACGGTGTTATGCATAAAATCACATTTTAACCACTATACCATCAAGCCAACTAATAGGACTTGCAGCTAATTTCACTTGACAAATGTCAAATAAGTACCATCAGTAAAAAAAATTACATACGATTTTTACTATATTTAATGTCTTTTTCGAGGCATTATGTTTATTTGTTTGTCATTTTTTGTACACCTTACATGTCACTAATGAAGTACGTCTTTTTTTTTTATACTAACTCGACATGCGAGTGAACTAGAGTGCGGTCCATGAGAGGAACAACTGCGCGATAACCTATGCAAACATTTTAACTAGCGCCATCTGTTGAATTCTGTAAAAACTAAATCGAATCTTGAGTTTCTACACAAATTAAATAGATGTCGCTGTAATATAGAAAAAATAATGAAATTAAATGTTGACGGTGACGGTCACGAAAGCTTCGATTCAAAATATGTTTACTGGCAGACTGATGATGGTTAATTGTCCAGTCCGCCGTCTTGGGGTAGTACCACCACTTTCGAATGTAACACCCGTGTAGCCAGGTATGACGAGAGGAGTGCGCACTGTCAATCTAGATGGTACATGCTCGTCTCCTCAAGCCGGCATAGTGGAGGTGACTGCTGCCCGCACAGGTTTCTCTGTAGTAGCAGTTGTTTCCATTCATGGACCGCACTCTAGCTTTACATCAGGCAGTGTGTACTCCAAAATTGACAACACGCTTTCTTTGTAGCGTCGCTAATTTCTTATTTTCTCGCTATTTACATCTGTGATAGGTTTACTGGTTCGTGAATAGCATAACACCATCCAAATTTGACTTTTTTTTACACATTCGTCTATCTCAATTCATTTTCGCTTAACAGAGACTTATTCTTATATCGACCGGCGTCCACTAAGCCCGCCGAAACGAATCGCAAGAATTCGCACACCAATACATATTTACTATGAAACTGTCCACTAGGAACGAACGAGCGTCGAAATTCGAATTCGATTCGCCGCGATTCGTCTCAAGTCGCCAGCCTTATAAGCAAAAATGAATTCAAATAGATCTCAGGGCCGAGTATGGGTTTTCATTTACTCGCTCACGGCGTAAAGTGAGAACTGTTCACCAAACGACACAATACTATTTTGACTGGTTCATTTCACTTTACACCGTGAGGGAGTATTAAAACTCATACTCAGGCCTCAGTGCGAAAATATGTCATAATTTAAATAATTTACATTAACAATGATCCTCAATAGAAAGAGTAAACTACAATGAGAAATAAAATAGGGCAATTTTTAATTTAAAAAAAAAATATTTAAAACAAAAATTGCCCAATTTTATATATATGTTACATCTTAGCCTACGAAATTTGAGACTTCAAAGTGCATTGAACGCATCTACGAAAAACCTACGGCGTCTCTTAACCAAATAGTTACCGAATCCATAAATAATTCTAAATTAACTTTTAACCGGAACACATTTCCGAATGCTCGTCCCAGGCCGCCACCTGAAATTAAAATTAATAATTTATACTATTAAATAATAATATAATATAAGCATTAAAGTAACTCACACGCACGCACTCATTTTTTTTTTTGTTTTATATGGCGTATAACAATTTGCCAGTGTCGAAGTAAATATTTTTGCATCAAGTTAATAATATTGTGCATCACGAGTCATTCATTCATCATACCAAACAGTCAGGTCAAGTCTCAGTCATGTCAAAAATTGTTCCAGTAAAGTGGTAGAATCTTTACTGAAACTTCCTATGGAGTTTTGAAGGGAAAATGGAAACACAGGTTCTCTTCTTTTGAATTGTTTGCCCACACTCGCGCACGTTCACGAACACTTAATGGTTAATAATCCACCATTATTAAACATTAACACTCGAGGAAACACAAGTCAAGGAAAATAATTCAAAACAGACAACCTGACGTTTCAAGATGGCCGCCAAAACTCCCGTTCTTCCCTCATAACATTGACAACAATATTGATCTCCTTTACTTATAATGCAATCAGAAAGAGAGGGCAACTGTAATATTCCGATAAACAATTTTGAAAAAAAAAAAACTGGGACTGCTTTCCTGCTCTTGATAGTACATATAACGTAGTTACATTGGTACCGGTCAGATTTAGCGAAGTTCGAACACGGGTCTCATCGATTGTGAGGTCCGGTCCATCTTCTACCGATCAGATCTAAACTTCTCCTTGCTCTATTGATTAATAACAGCATGCGATTTACCTGACAGTCTCTGGAGCAATACCACTGGTTGGCGCATCCGGCACACACGAATTGCGCATCCCTCCGTCTGCATCCCTGACACAGCGGAGTCTCCTCAGCCGTTCCTGTCTCATCTATTACAAGACGCCTCTCGTCACCCTCGGCCGACGCCGAACCCTCACCATCAGATAGCTGCGTCTCTTCATCATCCTGAAAAACATTTACAAAATTAAAGTAACCCCACTATGCCGGCCATTTATTCTTTACATTTTAAAACTACCCACTATGCCGACTATTTTTTTAAAATTTTTTAAAATGCATTTGTTTACGATTGACTTTAATTCAAGCACTACACCACTAGCTCCCACTATGCTGACTATTTTTTTGACATTTTTCAAAATACATTTGTTTACGATTGACTTTAATTCAAGCACTACACCACTAGCTCCAACTATGCTGACTATTTCTTGACATTTTGACATAAAGGATGCTCCAACAGGTGACGATTTTTGTTAAAATAAATACTTACAAGTTGCACGACTTCCTCTGTTTTTTCAACAGCAGGCTCTGCTTGTTGAGTCTGCAGCGCTGAAGACGACTGGACAGGAGTTATCGTTATTTCACCGCAATTCTATGAAGAAAGTACACTCGTATGCAAAATTGTATTCCTTTTTTATATTTACAATATTATAATATAATATATAAAACAAAAATCTTAATTAGACGCTGTGTAAATAATAAATTAATAGTTTTTTTAATGTTTTTAGTACTAATTGGTATCATAGGCACCCAAAAAATAAACATGATTATTATAACATAGTAACATTAGTGCTGATCAAAGGAGAATGCCCATTCACCTAAAAGAAATGGACCCACATTTTTTTCTTGAGTCCGCCGATGACTTTTAGTTCATTTTACAGGAAAGTAAATCTACATTCCACATCACCAATCAGTCAATTTTTTCATCTAGGTTATTGAGTAATTAGATGTTTTCTGATGCAATATTTGAGGTTATTATTATATTAAACGCTTTAATAATTGATGATATATACAACATTGTCTATTAACTGAAATCAATGAAAAAAAAAAAAAGAATATTATTGTAAAATATTGTTTTGTTAACAAACTATTAGATATCAAGTGGGCCCAAATATGGGCATTGTCCTTTAGAGTTGAAAACATTTCCACACCAAAATAACTGCCACAGAAAAATCTGCAGGCATCGGTCTCCTCAGCTGGGAGCGCGACTAAATCACTTGAAGCACTGGGTGGCAGGCCTGTCTACCACCACCACCATTCACTATTATTAAAACCCAATTTATTAAATGTCGCGTTTCAGGAATAGTTTGAAAGTAGCCAGGTATAACGAGAGGAGTGCGCAATGTAGATGGTACAAGCTCGTCTCCTCAAACCGGCATAGCGGAGGCGACTGCTGCCCGTAGAGATTTCTCTGTAGTAGCAGTTGTTTCTACTCATGGACCGCACTCTAGCTTTACATCAGGCGGGAGTGTAGTCACATGCCGAGCTACAGTAAAAAAAATGTCAACACATTTACACAGCGCCTTATTAGTTTAGAATATAGGTTAGCATGAAGTGCGATGTCGGGAGATGGACATGAAATGAAAACTAATTTTGTTGTCACCGCTTCGAGACTCTACTATACTCTATTTTTTTAAGAGACAAAAGAGCAAAAATTTAATACCATTTATATTAGCTCGACATATAACAACACCTGTCCATGAACGAAAACAACTGCTACTACAGATAAATTTCTACATGGAACAGTCGCCTCCGCTCCGCCGGCTTGAAGAGACGAACGTGCACCATACACATTGACAGTGCACACTCCTCTACGAAACGCGACAAACTCACTTCACGGGTGCTACATTCGAAAGTGGTGGTACCAAGAACGGCAAATTGGGATAATAACCATCATCAGTCTGCCTACCACATGTAACATAATTACATTGGTACCGATCAGAATGAGCGAGGTTCGACCACGGGTCTCATCGATCGTGAGTTCACGCGTCTTACCGCTGGACCACGGCCGCTCTTACGTTAATCTTTTGCCCAAAATAAATAGAGTATAGTACAAGGAGCTAATTAAGAATAAAGCTAATGATCGTTATCTGAATTTACTTTAACAAATGCATTGCCAATTGAAACAACATTAAAACGACCATAGACTAACTTTTCTAACATCAAATATCTAGATACGTTCACGAATTTTACTATCAATTCTAAAAAAAATAATTATATGATATATTTATACTATATAAGGACCGGTGTCTTCCATTCTGACTTAAGGGCCCTACTGCTGTCAATTACCTTGACATACTTTTACTCATATTTATAAAACATAATAAAGAAAAATAAAAAAATAAAAACACACAAATTCTGCAGTTTAATATTTAATTTAGCAACAGTAACCGCCTCAGTCTAGGCACCTAAACTAGGCCATGAGCAGCAATCACATCCACTATGCCTTTTCTTATATATCCGTTAGGGACTCAAGTTACTTTAAGGAATAGTTTGAAAGTAGCCAGGTTAACGAGAGAACTGTGCACTGTCAATCTAGATGGTACATGCTCGTCTCCTCAAGCCGGCATAGTGGAGGCGACTGCTGCCCGTAGAGGTCTCTGTAGTAGCAGTTGTTTCCCATTCATGGACCGCACTCTAGCTTTACATCAGGTGGAGTGTTGTCACATGCCGAGCTATAATAAAAAAAAAAAAAATTTAACGGCCCTTATTTCTTTTTTTAATTGTCTGTCCTAAAACGATATTATATCAAAACGAATATTACATTATATCAAAACTCATGTTTGCATAAATTATTCGTGAACGCAGTCAATCAAAATTAAATAATATTTAAAAAAATAAATAGTTTTTGCTACTTTATACCTTTCTAAAGTGTAACAAGGATGAGAATTGCATATTAAATTCTCTTATCTCACTTTTAATGAATTAATTAAAAGGATAAAATTATTATTGGTCAATTTTTCTAATACTTCTGCTTTTTTTTTTAATTTTATATCAATTTAGTTATAAAAAAACTGAAATAAAAAATTGAACGTTACATACAAATAAGAAAAAAAGCACCAATAACAATTAAAAACTTAAATACTAAAATTTTGAATTTAGATTCGTTTAATGGCCAATTGTTAACACCAATTTCGCTTGCGTAGACATAATTGGTGAGTATGGTACCTTGGCCTGAGCATAACATGGCAAAGATGTCTGCTTCCGTTCCGGCGACGTAAGCAGTTTTGCCAACGTTGGAGAGTAACTCTGAGTCGACGGTGACCCCTGCTGTAATGTTGGCAACATTCAAAATATCTATTGGCAACACAGATTAACATTTTTTAAATAACTTGAAACAAAAATTAATTTAATAAAACGTTGTGTTCTCTTTTCAAAATTATTGGTTAAATAAAGAACGATATTTAGTATGCTGTACCGTTAGCATATAAAATTAATTTAAAAAAATGTATTTTGTTTGGATTTTTTATTATAAGAATTATTATAAAATGACGAATAATTGATAAATAAATGACAAATTTTGTTTTGTTGAACCATACAGGCATGAGAGAGGTGCAATACATTTTCATACACATTTTTTATTTAACCAACTTTTTAAATAAAAGTAATTCTAGACAAGCCTATAATAGGCGTTTATATCTTAATATAAAATAAAACAAAAAGAAAAAGATACGCCTCACTAGAAAGTGGATCCCATAAACTAGGTCTAAACTTTGACACACATATGAACGAGTGCCAGCATCCTGTCTCCCTCGCGCTGTAGTCTGACTACGTCTTTCTGTCAAAGATAGAAACTCCTGCGCATGAGTATAGGTACGCTGGTTGTGCGTCTGGACCGCTTTTTGTTTCAATCTAATGTTCATATAAACTTTTATTACACCAACGTTTCCGGTTTTCTTTGCCAAACCATAGTCAACGGAGAATGCCCATTTTTGGGCCCACTTGATACCCTATAGTTTGTTAAAAAACAATATACTAAAATAATATCTTATTTTTTTATTAATTAATTTTAATTATATCAACACATCATTTGCCAATCAATAGACAATGTTTAATTACATAAAAAACAGATATTATCAATTATTAAAATAATAATAACCTCAAATATTGCATCAGAAAACATCGAATTACTAAATAACCCGGATGAAAAAATTAAAACTGATTGGTAATAAGGAATGTAGATTTATTTTCCCACAAATAAACTAAAAATTATCGTCAAACTTGAGAAAAAAATTGTGGGCCTATTTTTCTTAGGGAAATGGGCATTCTCCTTTAAACATAGCCATAAAGACGAAAAAACATAACTCAAGCCAAAGCCGTAGTGTGTATGTTGAATTCGTTTCTATTAATTTTTGATCACAATTTAATATTAAAAATAAAACCGGGCACAGACTCGTCTAGAAATACTTTTTTTAATGCATAACTTATCTCAATAATTTCTGGTAAACTTGAAATAACTAAAAATGAGAATATGAAAAAAAAAAAAACAGGGATAAAAAAAAATCACAAACCTTGGTCAGAATGCCGTGCAAGAGCGAATTCTGCTGAGTAACCGTCACTTGCTGATCTTGATTACTAGAAGACACCGGCATCAAAGAGATCTCCGGATAGGGCGGTGGGGGTGGTAACCTGGGAGTGGGAGAAGCATGACGAGACTCCGGCTTTATTGGTATGTGCAATTCCTCGTGCGGAGTCGGAGCCTTGTCTCTCCGGTTCATACGAGACACGTCAGGTCGTATTTGATGGTGATCCGGACCCCGGGGCATCATCTCGGGTCTACATGGTATTATGTTAGGATTCTGCGGTTGTAAGTTTGAGAATTGGACGAGGACATCCTTGAAGGATACTCCATTCGGTAGGTTAGTCGTCTGCATTTGTGACAGCCGCTCTAGCATCGCTTTTTGGTTCTGAAACATGATTAGTTTTTTTTTAGTGATGGTAGGCAGACTGATGTACTGCGGTAGTACGGCAACTGTCAAATATAACACTTGTGAAGTGACCTTGTTGTGTCTCGGAATCAATTTGGAAGTAGCCATATATAACGAGAAGAGTACAGTGTCAACCTAGATCAAGCCAGCATAGCGGAGGCGACTGCTGACTGTAGAGATGTATCTGTGGTAGCAGTTGTTTCAGTTCATGGACCGCACTATAGCTAGTGTTGTCGTACCGGCGGAGGTCTAGGACCGGTACCAACGTAACCATATTATATGTACTTTAACTCACAGCCTGCGTTCGAAAAGAAAAAAACTTACCATATCCAAATTATTAAAAATCATTCCTAAATTATTTAAATTGTTCATGTTATTAAGATTTAAATTAGCTAAATCGCCAACTTTCGGCGCAATGGCCCGCGGAGGAGTCATTAAACTATTTGGATTTAATATTGATTTCATACGTCTACCCCTTCTCGGCGTTATATCTGGATTTCTTTGCCTAAAATTATTAAAAAATAAACAAATATTATTAATGATGAATTCACACGCGATTGCCTAGTTTGAGGTGGGAATCGAACCCACACACGTATGGATGTTCTGCTCCGACCACTACTCGCAACATACAACCCCATAACAAAATTCGTCCGAGTGTTATCACGACATTCCATACTAATTTAGTGCTCCGTCAGGTAATAACGTCAGTTAATAAGGGACAGGCGCGTTTAAAAAGAGACAGGCGAGTTAAAAAAGCGACAGGCGTGTTTAAAAAGCGACAGGCGTGTTTAAAAAGAGACAGGCGCGTTTAAGAGACAGGCGCGTTAAAAAAGAGACAGGCGCGTTTAAAAAGCCACAGGCGTGTTTTAAAAGATACAGGCGCGTTTAAAAGATAGCGTGCTTAAAAAGAGACAGGCGCGTTTGAAAGATACAGGCGTGTTTAAAAGGACGTATCTTCAAAACGGGAGGTACGCTCACGTCACCTATATGTATAATAAAATAAAATAATTACCTATAATCAGCTATAATAGATTTGACATCCTTCGTAGGGCCCTGCCTACCCATTGGTAAGCCAAAGTTAGTTGACATTTGACCATTTAAATCTCTAGGAAACCCTGGAATATTTGGTAACATCATAGGCCCAGGGAACATATTCTTTTGTAAATTCTGCATGTTATGTAAATGAGCCGCTTTATCATAAGGCGGCGGTAAAACGCCCATCGGAGTAAAATGTGACGAGACTGGCAACACAGGCGCTTGCATCGGCGGCTGTAACGGCGGAGTATTCATCGGAGGAGGTTTTATGGCAACACCGGAGATTTCATCGCTCTTGTCTATGGCGTAGTTTTTGGGTTGATTTAAATAGTCATAATTTTCTGGTCTTTCAGTGCCGTTCACTTCTCCAGACTTTTCGAATGCCAATACTTGTTTTTGTCTTAATAACCTTAATAATAATTCTTCTTTGACCTTCTTGAGATGTAAAATATTGTTCCATTCGTGTTCTTTCTTCTGTGCCAGCTCTCGTAAAGTCTGTATTTCAGAGAGTAATAGTTCAGTACTCTTCTGTATTTCGTCTACGTTATTTTTGGTTGTATTTTGTATAAATTCTGTGAGCATGTTATCATGTCCGGGGTAATTTTTCTCTATTTCTTGGCATAACTTTTTGAATGGAGATTCTGCATCAGTTTCCTCGCTAGTTCTTCTTTTCGCGGCGTTTTCCTAGATAAATATAACTATATTACATTTATGTACCTATTTATTTTTTATTTATCTCAATGGGAAATCTCATTACATTCTAAAGTGGAATGTAAGATGTACAAAATAAATATACCAAGAACTCGATGTGTTATTTCTTAATAAAAGGAGAATGCCCATTCGCCTAAAAGAAATGGGCTCACAATTTTTTTTCATATTTGTCAATGATTTTTAGTTCATTTTGTAGAAAAATTAATCCATATTCGTAATTACTTATCAGTTTTAATTTTTTCACCCGGGTTATTGGGGTAATTAGACTTTTTCTGATACAATATTTAAGGTTAACATTATATTAATAATTGTTTTTTATGTAATTAATCATTGTCTATTGATTGGTAAACGATGTGTTGATATAATTTAAATAAATTAATAAAAGAATAAGATATTATTTTAGAATATTGTTTTGTTAACCTATATCTAATATATCAAGTGGACCCAAAAATAGGCATTGTCCTTTATTAATTATATCAAGTTGCTTTAAATGAAATGAAATGAAAATCCTTTATTAACATAGGCATGCACTTGTTCATCATCAGAATCTACTTTTGGCTTCGGAAAGGCATATGACGAGAAGACAGCCATAAGAAACTCATCAATTATAGCCTGTGTTTATAATAACAAATAAAACTGAATTATAAATAGTTTTATATCAATTTTAAAAAGCTTACATCAACATAACAAACAGTAGAAACCTACAATATAACCAAGTACTATGTAAAGAAAAAAAACTTTATTTCTTTTCCTTTCTGTTCTTACAAAGGGATAAAAGCCCATTCAGTATTATAATTTCTTTTTTTACACCGAATTACAGGTATTTTACAATTGAATGTTTTATTGGAGTGTTTAGCAGTAACATCAATATCTAGACATATATTTCACAGCTTAGGGTGCCACAAAAAAGTAAGTAATTAGAGTGAATATTCACGCTTTAACAAGTTGTTCACTACCGCAGCACAGCTTTATACAAATTAATACCACCTTTACATAATAACAACCACTATAAACCATTTATATGAAAAATGGCCGCGCAAATGGTCATCAAACACTCCAAACTTTACTTTTCTAGACACATAATCGCTGATGTCTCTTTAATTAAAACACTTTCCTTACCTGAACATCTCCGTTCATTGGCTTTTGTATTTTCTTAATAAGTTCAGTCTTATTTTCTTTCACATCAGTCATTTCAGCTTCTACACTATTTTTCCTTATCGGATCAGATTTCACTTCATCTCCGAGGCTGACTGTCCGGTTTCGAGTGACACGTTTACCAATTGGAAATTGTGTATTAGGTTTCTTCTCTGGAACGTCGCTGATTCTGTCTTCTAAAGGCCTTTTTAAAGCATTCTTAAGGTTTTCTAGAGGTTCCTTTTTATCTGCAGCGATTACTAACTTTTCTTCTGTTTTAGGTTCTTCAATCAAATCAAGTTTTTCCTCTGCCAGTTTAGGTGATTCCGTGACCTCGTGAATTTTTGTTTCGACGGCTTTCAAGTTGTTACTTTTTGGTAAAGATTCTTCTAAGTTCTGTTTAATAGTAACTCTTTCCACCAAAACTGGTTTAGTAACTTCTATAATTGCAGTTGGCTGTTCCTCTTCCTCGATTTTCAGTGTCACTTGTACCTCTTCTGTATTTAGTTTGGTTTCTCCCTGATCAACAACAGGGTTCACACTTTCTAACAATGGCTTTCCGAGTTCCTGGACCAGTACTGGTGAACTAGCTATTTCAACCGGTTTCTCAGTCACAACCAAAACTCTATCTGGTTCCGTTTTCTCAACCAATGCAATTTCAGTATCGTTCAAATCGCTTTCTGTTCCCGATTTCGGATCATTTACAATTGGAGAGTCCACGGAAATAGTTATACTGCTTTCTACTACAAGATTATCTGTTTTTATTCCATTTTCAGATAATTTCTCTTCAATAATTTTATCTTCTGTAATAGTAAAATTTTTAGTAAGATTTTGCCTATAATTCCCATTGTTTCAATGACTGAAATCACTGATTTATCAA
The DNA here is from genome assembly GCA_948150575.1 of Tinea pellionella. Classification (NCBI taxonomy): domain Eukaryota; kingdom Metazoa; phylum Arthropoda; class Insecta; order Lepidoptera; family Tineidae; genus Tinea; species Tinea pellionella. Next base: position 7,503,187 of record OX411258.1, read on the forward strand.
AGGTTTATATTAGCGAGGCTCTAATGCACTAATATTTATTTATTAAAAATTTCGAGAAGTCAGATAATATAGATCCTATATTTTTTAATATCAAAATCATTAAGTATCTATAGAAAATAGATATTAGTTATAATATAACCAATTGGGTCACAGAGTTTATTTCAATTAACCTATGATTAACCCCATCTTTGAATATTTCATATACGCACTTAACACTGAGAAGCATTCATATTGTATATTTATTCAGTGAAATCAAGGGCTAGCAGAACAACTAAACAGTTCATTGAAATGTAGAATAAATAACAGCAATAGTAAAGCAAAACAATATCAGTTACAAACAACAACATCCTTACCTTTAAATTCTTTTTTATCCAATTCTACTGATTGTAACTCCTCACTGGTCTTCTTTACAAAATCTTTGGCATCATTTTCATCACAGGAAACTTCCTTCTCTTCTACGTCATTTTGTTCGATCTTCAAAGGGTCCTTTGACGACTCGGCTTCGTCGATTGCCAGTGGATCTCGTTCATTTTGAATGTGATCACGTCTCGGCACAACACAGTTCACCTGCTCTTTTGGCGTCTCCACTATTTTAACACTGATATCGTTCATGTTTATTTACATATTTGCAGAAGCTCCAAGACACGGGTGTCAGCACGCCGACGAGTTCATTGACTCATTACCAATCATAACCGTAAATTACTAAGAGCAAACAACAAATATAGACACGATCCTTCGTTCTAATTAGTTATTGATTCAAGTTGTAACTATTAAACACACCCTTTCATGAAGAATGATAGGATTTTTATCCTATATTCGGGTATTTCATGATGCGCAGCCAGTTGCCGTAAATTCGAAGGTCATTTAAGAAAATATTTCGTTAATAGAGAATAAATAAGTAACTTAGTATATTTGTTCTGTAATAAATGAAAGAAACTCTCATTTTATTTCGTTTTTAACACAAAAGTTACAAATTTACTATAAAAATAACATAAAACCACTCGACAGGAGGCGATTGGCATCGCAAAAATGTGTTACCAACATGAAAATTAGTTTGTTATTATTTTCATTTTTAATGGTATAAAACCAACGGCAATAAAAAAAATTTGTTTTTGTTTTTCCGTGTATACACATTACATAAAATATATGTTATTATTTTTAGCATAACTTTTTACGTTATAATTCCACCTTTAGCTATCGCACTCGCACTGACTCTCATAGAAAATAAATGACTATTATACATATCACCATGTTTTATTTACTTTATCTAATTTTAAGGAACTATTTTTTTATTGTTTACCAAATTTTTAAGTACTGAAAAACTAATTAATAGTTTCAGTTTCTAACTTCCTAAATGAAGAAAAAGTTATAAATGTAATAAAACAGTCAAATATTGACGTAAAAAAAAGATTTTCCGGCGGAAGTTTGTTCTTCATTACAAAAATGCTTGCTTGGGTTACGATCGAAATATATATATATATTTTTAAAACTCTATATCAAGTTTTATTAAATTTTACACTAAATATATAAAAGACAATTATTATGAATAGATTTGCGTTTGCTTTTTCATAAAACGTCGATTTTATGTATAAAATATTGTTTGTGGTTTATAGAGAACTCACTGATAAGAGATGATGAAATGAAAAGCAAATGGCGGCGATAAATCCACGAACCTAGGGTCTACTAAAAAGAATCCGAATTAATACTATGATTTATGCGCTTTAGATGAATATGAATAGCAAAATAAACTCCCAAAAATATTCAATTATTGAAAAATACCTATATTGGCGATAAAGGCCCTTATATATTACTGAAAGATTAGAAAGAATCCTTTGCAAAATTAATTGATCGGAAATTATTTATTTTGAAAATTGTGTATAAGGAACGACGCACGTTCGTCATGCAATTGGTGAGTACTTTTGTGTATATAATGTTGCTTTGTATTTAGCCTGATTGCGCGCTATTTGTTTTATTTTGATGTATTTATGTAGAAGTAATCAGTGATTGTTTTATACAGATTTTTTAAATAATAGTTTTTGGTAATAATTATAATAGGTATCTAGAAGTTGTCAAGCGCGCCAAGAAAAATATATACTTATTGAAATTATTTTAGACCCCTAAAAAATTTAGGGCTCCGCCGAGTGTATGTAGCAGCTATATTCATATTTGAAAAATTATGTTGCAGTGACTGTAATGTGAAGTGCTATCAAACGGGCGTTGAGCCCTGTTTGTCATGGAGCGACACGAGAGACGGCACAGTAAACACCATAAAGAGAAGCACAAAAAGCGGTCTCACAAGAAACACCGGAGCCACTCGAGAGGCGGTACTCGTGAGCCATCTTATACTATCGTAACATCTACTAAACCTTTAGTGGAGTATTCTGATGTGAGCTCGGAAGAACTGTCAGCCCCTGAGGCAGGAGAGATCGAAAGTGAGGCCAGTTCAGTAGGCAGGCATATAGCGGATGACTTAGACCGTACGAGGAAATCCCATTCCGTTCGTACATTTGTAGATGATAAAACCATATCTGTCACAACTTCTAGGGTTGATGATTATGTTCTTATACGTGATTCTACATCTTCAACGTCAAGGAAAAAGAGGTCTGTTGACCTCGAATATGTTGAACCTGAGGTGGAGCACTCACGACATAAGAAAAAGAAGGAGAAACGTAAGAAAGATAAGAAAAAGAAAAAAAAGAAGAAACGGTCAAGGTCTGCTAGTTTAGAGAGTGTGTCTCCAGATGAAATAGTTCCCGGGACTCCCGGGAAAGCGGCGTCACCTCAACGCTATACTACAGTACCTATAAGCGAATGGGAAAAAGGATCTTCTCCTATTCGGAATGGGTCATGTTCTCCTCCAAGTACACCCCCGTTGACTAGGGAGAGGCGGGATACTGCGAGAATCCGGGGTTCACTACTTGACACAGCATATGCTTCTCCAACTCATAGAAATAGAAGTCCACACAGGTGAGGTTTTTTCCAGTTTCCAAAAGAACAAAGATACAATAAACCAGTGCTACTCAAGTGCAGCTAATAATCGGTCCAAATGGTTTAAGTAAGAATGGTATTGATATTTTAAATGCACTCTCAAAAACCTCACATGTTTATAATATATTTTTTTATATAATAAAATTGTCTAATACTACAACTCCACATGCATCTTAACGCGCTAATTAGTGCAATAATTAATGCATTACGTTAATGTTGCCAAGACGACGCGTTACTCTATTAAAGTCATTATATCTTAAATGCTAACTCGAGCAAAAGCTTTAATGTAATTAGTAATGCTGTTATTTTTTAACGTGCTAATTATCGCGAAGTTGGACGCGACTTTAACGCAATATGGATCTATATATTATTCTTTTTTATAAACAGTACCAAACGTCGTCAGAAGTCCCGTACTCCTCACACGCCAGCAGCGCCACCAAACGTGTACCAGGAGACTGTGGTCACAATAGACTCGGACAATGAAGATTACAATGACCATACGAAAGAGTATTGGCATGAAAATCAACGCGAATCACCTGTTATGGTTATATCTGGTTAGTTTCTATTAGTACAAAAAAAAATTCGTCTGTAATATTTTTTGTTTATATTTGCATTTTTAAAAGCAGCCGTGGTCTAGCGTTAGAACACAAACTCACAATCACTTCAATTCTCGGTAAATTCTGACTGGTACCAATATTATATGTACTTTAGTTGCTTAGGTCCGTCTGTTTGTACCAGAAGTTACTTTAACTATTACTTTTACGGCGACGACGTAACCGTTAAACGTTTACATTTACTCCACACTCTTTGCAATATCGTACAAATTCATAATGTTATCGTTAAAAGGGCTGGTTCTGAAAAAATAATTAAAAAAAACTTTTTTTTTTTTTCGTTCATTTGACGTTAGTGACACTTGTTTGACTATTACTTTAACTTTAACCAGCCAAGATTCGCTGGTTATTAGCGTCAAAAATGACACACAAGACGATGGTGCAACTCGTGTGGAGTAAATGTAAACCATAATGTAAATGTAACGGTTAAAGTAAGCATAATAGTTAAGTAACTTTAACAGGCCTTTTGGTGCAAACGGACCTTAGTGAGCTATTTCACTATTAAAGGCTGGGAGGCGAACTGATGATAGTTATTAACCAAGTCTGCTGTCCTGGGGTAGTACTACCCACTTTTCGTACCCGTGAAGTGACCTTGTTGCATTTTGGGATCAGTCTGGAAGTAGCTAGGATAACGAGAGGAGGGTGCATGTTTAAATCTATGTAGTAGCAGTTGTTTCTGTCCATGGGCTGCGCTCTGGCTTTACATCAGATGCAGTGTGGTTGTGCGCTGAGCTGCAATAAACAAAAATGATTGAATTATATTTAATTCACAGATGACTCAATGCGGATGAGGAGTGTGGAATGGAGTCCTACACGGAGGCACAGACACGATAGACATCGACATATAAGTCCAAGAAGGACGCATAGAAATCGGCATAAAGAAGTTCATTCCCACAGCCATAATAGGTAAGTAATGAATTTAAATTATTTATTTTTTCCTTTTTTTTTCGTCCCCTCTGAGGGCCAAGTATGAGTTTACATTTACGCTGTGGCGGCGTAAAGTTAGTGCTCCTTTTTTTTTCATTGTAGCCCAACACTCCGTCTGATGTAAAGCTAGAGTGCGGTCCATAAATGGAAACGACTGCTACTACAGAGAGATCTCAACAGGCAGCAGTCGCCTCCGCTATGCCGGTTTGAGGAGACGAGCACGTACCATTTAGATTGACAGTGCACACTCTTGTTAAACCTGGCTACTTTCAAACTATTCCTGAAACGCGACCTTTATTAATAAGGCTTAATTGGATTAAATTGTCTTCAGGCCTGACAGTCGTAGCTCTGTGAAACGTAAGCGTTCATTATCTCGCGGCAGGAGACGAGGCTCTACGCAATCGCCACCAAGACATAGAGCCAGACATCGGGACTCTGAATTGCATCATAGGTATTTTTTTTATTGTTCAGCATATGACAACATGATGTAAAGCTAGAGTGCGGTCCATGAACGGAAACATCTGCTACCACAGATAGATATCCACAGGCAGCAGTCACCTCCACTATGCCAGCTTGAGGAGACAAATGTACACCATCCAGATTGACAGTGCACACTCCTCTCGTTATACTTAGCTACTTCCAAACTCATAACCCAAAATACAACATTAGATTCGAAAGGACAGCAGACTGGGTTAATAACCATCATCAGTTTGCCTACCAGCCAAGCGACCAAAGTACATATAACATTGGTACCAGTCAGAATTTAGTCGGATTTGAACACGGGTCTCGTCAATCGTGAGTTCACGAGTTCTAACGCTAGACCACTCCTGTTAAAAGTGCAAATTATACAGGATGTATCGGGCAACGTGTAAAAATTTTTAAGAGATGACTCAGTAAGTGATTCTGAGCAGAAATTAATTTAAAAAATAAATACTTTTTTTTTTATCCACATGTCCACCTTTTCCTTGTAGAAACATACATAATTTACTACACGAACGCGTAATCGTTGTGTCGTCGGGCGGTGCATCAAACAAATGACCTTGCCTTTGATCAACGCCGACAACCTTTACCGCCTCGTCTTGGATCTCGCGCCGACAAGCCGCGTGCCGGCCCACCTGCAACGGCGGTCCACGTCGGCCTGTCCATTTATAGACCTTTTGTTTTTGTGATAATACCATACACGAGAACTTTTATTTAGTAAATTTATTTTTTGAGGGGTGTTCATCCCTCACTTAATATTTACCTTAATTTTTTTACACGTTGCCTGATACACCCTGTATAAACAAAGAATATTGCAGACCAATTTTCTTTTTTGTGCTAATAAAAACTAACCAGATATGCCAAATATAAGTAAAATATAAAACTTGATTATAGTCTTACATTCTAAAGTACTTCAGAGTATCAAGATTGATGAGTCCCGTGTTAAAATCTCGCTAAAACTCTGGTACCAATGTAAATGTTATTTGTACTTTGGTCGCTCAGAGCCTATGATACTGAACTGTTGATGAAAAATTATTTTCAGGTCTAAAGCTGAGTCTCCATCGCCACCTTCAATACTTCAGAGAAAGATAGATTATAAAGAGAAAATCAGTGATACCAGCCTATTTGCTGAACTTGTTAAGGATAAGCATAAAAGAGCACAGGTTTGTGTTTAATCTTGGGCCGACGCGTATCGTCATAGACGCGTACAGTTTGATAGAAAAAAAATACAAGACTGTGATCACCTCATATTCTGTGTTGACTTGAAACAACCAAAACTGTTATTAAAATTATTTATTTTAAATTACAATTAATTAATTATTTATTATTTTAGAAACTACAAGAGATTCTTAGCCAAAAAGAAGAGGAATCACAAGGCGGTGCGTCTTCCACTAATAATTCAATTACAAATTTAGATACGGCTGATGAGCTATCTAACGCCACTACGGAACTTATGACGCAGGTAAGGGGGCTTATGCTTATGGGTGGGGGGGAGATTTTAGGTCTTCAATTGTTTTTTTTTCAATCGCCTACAAAGTAATTACAGAATTAATTGGTTTTTTTCTTATATTAACTGTTTTCTGCAGACTGAATGTGAAAGCCAGCACCTGAGCGTCCATACATTTTGTTTTACAACATTGTTTGAATCATACCAGATTTATGTTGAAATTTTGTAATTTTATAATCTTCTCAGCACTAATTATTATCGCAAATCACTATTAACAAATAGCTACGGAACAGAATATATAAAATGCATTTTAAATATTTTACACATTTTATATCGGTTATATTTCACGACGTGTTGGCTATCACTTTAATAAGCTCTCTCTAATAACCATCATCAGTCTGCCTACCACTCTTCAACATTGCCTATAGGCACTGAGCGACCAAAGTACATATAACAAAAGTTACATTGGTACCGGTCAGAATTAAGCGAGGTTCGAACACGGGTCTTATCGATCGTGAGTTCACGCGTCATACCACTAGACCACGGCTGCTCTAGTTTTTATATCATGTCGAAAATTAAATAAAAAATTAATGTAGGTAATTTACGAGAGCCATTTTGCAATTCGGATTTACTTTCAATTTTTTCCATGCACCTCTATTTTTAGCCCTCAAAGGAGAATGGCGAAACAAATAATGAAAACCAAAGTGAGGCGTTGAATATTCCAATGCCCGTTGACGAGATCGATCCTCCATTACCGAGTGAACCTCCTCCGCCGCTAGATAACACTGAGAACGCTAATGGACTTGCCAAAGAACATGGGGTAAGCAGACTTCTTGGAAATTATCAGGTTGGGTCTTGACGTAGTTTACAATCGCATTTTTGTTTCAGAAAAGCCCGCCAGTCACTCCAGCGCCATTACCGCCGCTCCCTAAAGTAGGCGGCAGTGTCGTCGCAGGAGTTTATTTACAGAATCAAAATGCACAGCAAACTGTCAGTAAACCGAAAAGTCTTACCAAATTACCGATGCCACCTAACACACAGGTATATTTGTTTTTTTTTAATGCCTGCACTAAGTTAGTGTTTGTATCATAGACACTGAGCGCACAAAGTATATACAACTTAGTTACAATCAGCTAGCTAGATTCGAACGCGTGTCTCCCAATCGTGAGTTCACGCCTTATAACACTATACCACGGCCGCTCTAAACTATTTCCAATGGTAACCTGACGGGTAAACTTCACCTGATGTTAGGCTTGAAGCGGAAACAACTGCTACTTGCTGCTACTAGTGTCTGCAGTCGCCTCCACTATGCCAGCTTGATGAAACGAGTGTGCCTAGTCCATGTTGACAGAAGACACCTATTGATATAAGTGACTCTGTCACTTCATGGGTGGTGCTAACCCAGGACAAAAGACTGGTTTAATAACTGTCTGCGTACTTTGCAACATATTTTTTTATAGATGGAAGACTTGAAAAATCTAGCCGGTGATAGTCCTCTAAGTACACCGTCGCCAGTGAAACCGCAGCAGAAACCGCGAAAAACTGGTATTATGAACTTGCCTATGCCACCTGGTAAATAACTTTATTTATATTCCATATGATTTTTTTGATTATAAAGTTCGTTCGTACATTGGAGACGAATCGAGGCGTGCCGAATTGTATCTGATTTAATCCGCATTCAACGCGGCTCTGATCTTTCCTAATGGACGCACTCGTACTAAAGATATTCAATAACTAATTGTAACATATTGCAGTTATACCAGGCTCTGAGGAATTAAGCGCAGACGAATTTGATGGTTCAACGCCACCGCCAACAACTAGGAAAAATAACTATTCACAAATGTTCCCGAGACAAGATACTAATTCTGTAAGATCTATCAAGCTTTTTTTTTAGTTTTATATGGCATTATAACAATTTGCCAGTGTCAAAGTAAATTTTTGCATCAAGTTAATATTATAAATATAGAAATAGCTTTAGTAAAGTGGTATAATCTTTACTAAAACTTCGTACGGAGTTTTGGAGGGAAAATGGAAACGCATGTTTTTCTTCTTTTGAATTGTTTGCCCACACTCACGCACGTTCACGAATCCACCATTATTACACATTAACACTCAAAGAAACATAAGTTTAAGAAAATAATTCAAGACAGATAACTAATTGGCCTCTACATGACCGCTAAACGTCCATATATTTTTGTTTATATGCAATTATTGTTTAATGGTTATCGGCCCAATCTGCCGTCCTGGGGTAGTACCACCACTTTCGAATGTAACACCCGTGAAGTGACCTTAGGTATTAGGTATAGCGAGAGGAGTGTGCACTGTCAATAGATGGTACATGCTCGTCTACTCAAGCCGGCATAGTGGAGGCGACTGCTGCCCGCACAGGTTTCTCTGTAGTAGCAGTTGTTTCCATTCATGGACCGCACTCTAGCTTTACATCAGGCGCAGTGTTGTCGCATGCCGAGCTACAATAAATTAAAAAAAAAATGATTTACTTGTTTTTTTTTATAGACATCGAAACTGAAAAGGCCTAAAATATTGAAAAGACGGGGATCAAAAATAGTTGCGGTGTCAACACCTACACATCATGCTAAGGATTGGGGTGAGCGATGCGTAGACGGCTTTCAGGTAAAAATTTTCTTTAAAAAAAAAGTGTTTTCTTTATTGGATTGTTTTGTTTCAAATCTTTATTAGTTGTAAGTTAATATTTTCCAAGGGGCTGGGACTGCCATTTTTTTTTTTATTGTAGCTTGGCATGTGACAACACTTTGCCTAGATGTAAAGCTAGATTGCAGACCATGAATGGAAACAACTGCTACTACAGAGAAACCTGTGCGGACAGCAGTCGCCCCCACATGCCGGCCTGAGGAGATGAATATGTACCATCTAGATTGACGATGCACACTCCTCTCGTTATGCAACTCTAGCTTGTCCTTTTGCCTGCGGCAATGTTTTTTTTAACTCCTCTCTGCAACACTATCTGTCACAATAAGGACATTCAGCGTCGGTTGTGGATTATTTGGCATGTGCGGTACATGTCCAGTGACATGTCCTCAATATCAACGGAGCAGCTCCTTCCTAACATCCTCCATTTTTCATTTGGGCTATGCAAGGTCTCTTGGCACATTTCCCTTTCATAACCTAATTAATAAATGTATAAATTTTCAGATGATAGCACAAATTGGCGAAGGTACTTACGGGCAAGTGTATAAAGCTAAAGATAAAAATTCCGGTGTACTTGTTGCATTGAAGAAAGTGAGACTGGAGAATGAGAAGGAGGGCTTCCCAATAACGGCTGTGAGAGAAATAAAAATATTAAGACAACTCAATCATAAAAATATTGTTAATTTAAGAGAAATTGTCACTGATAAACAGGATGCACTCGATTTTAGAAAGGTAAGGTTTAACTAACTAAAAAAGAGTACAAAAGCATGGCTTACGGAAAGATGTTTTTATTCGGTGAAGGATTACGTGGAATGTAAATGAGACGCATTTAAATTATTTTTATTTTTATATACAGGATGTATCAGGCAACGTGTAAAAAAATTAAGGTAAATATTAAGTGAGGGATGAACACCTCTCAAAAAATAAATTTACTAAATAAAAGTTCTCGTGTATGGTATTATCACAAAAACAAAAGGTCTATAAATGGACCGGCCGACGTGGATCGCCCGTTGCAGGTGGGCCGGCACACGGCTTGTCGGCGCGAGATCAAAGGCTAGGTCATTTATTTGATGTACACCGCCCGACGACACAACGATTACGCGTTCGTGTAGTAAATTATGTACGTTTCTACAAGGAAAAGGTGGACATTTGGATTAAAAAAAGTATTTATTTTTTTAAATAAATTAATTTCTGCTCAGAATCTCTTACTGAGTCATCTCTTGAAATTTTTTACACGTTGCCCGATACACCCTGTATATATTTTTTTTTTGTAATTTTCTTTGACATTAATAAAGTGATTCCGTAGCGCGGTACTGTTTATATATTGACATCATATTATTATTATTATTATTATTCTTTCTTTTCATGATTTCCATTACTATTATTATTATGTCTATTCTAATTTGATGTTATTAACTAATACGATTTGTAATAATGGATAGATGACTGTAACTATGTAATACGGACAAATGTGTGTACGCCTGCAAAGGCAGATATTAGCCGGACATGTTTATCTTACTACTAACAAAAATTACCTGATACCAAACACGCAATAAAGATTTCATTTCATTTCATGTTGGAAAGCTTTGTGTACTTAGTTTTCAATGATAATATAGCGAGAGGAGTGTGCACTGTCGATTTAGAATCTAAATTAAAAAGTGTATTTTTAAAATAAGCATTTTAAAAAATACTAAAACCGACATCCTGGTTTTGTTTTTTGTTTAAAAATCTTCACAGACTGTCGGTTTTATCGACTTTTTTAAATGTTCATAATTTTAAAAATACACTAGTTGATTTTTTTAAAAAATATATTTTTACCCTTGTCGCGTTTCGGGGATAGTTTAAGAGTAGCCAGGTATAAGAGAGGAGTGTGCACTGTCAATCTAGATGGTACGTGTTCATCTCCTCAGGCCGGCACGTGGGGGCGACTGCTGTCCGCACAGGTTTCTCTGTAGTAGCAGTTGTTTCCATTCATGGACCGCACTCTAGCTTTACATCAGGCGGAGTGTTGTCACATGTCGAGCTACAATAAAAAAAAACCCTATCTCTTGGTGTATCATCCGATTTCGGCTTAACGTTAATTTTTGATACTGTATATTAAACTTTTTTTAAATATATATTTTCAGGATAAAGGTTCATTCTACTTGGTGTTTGAATACATGGATCACGATTTGATGGGTTTATTGGAATCGAAATTAGTCGATTTCTCTGAGAGTCACAATGCGTCAATAATGCGTCAACTGTTGGACGGACTCGCTTATTGTCATAGGAAGAATTTCTTACATAGAGATATTAAGTGCTCAAATATTCTTATAAATAATAGGTAAGTATAGCTTGTGGCATAGTGGAGGCTACTGCACATTGGCCGCACTCTAGCCTAACATCAGGCTGAGTGTTGTCAAAACACATGTTATAATTTTCAGAGGTGAAGTTAAACTGGGTGACTTCGGTTTAGCTCGTCTGTGGTCTGCGGAAGACCGCCAAAGGCCGTACACGAATAAGGTTATCACTTTATGGTATAGGCCGCCGGAGTTATTGCTCGGTGAGGAGCGGTATGGTCCAGCTGTCGATGTTTGGTCAATGGGTTGTATATTAGGTGAATTATTCTTGAAAAAGCCCGTCTTCCAGGTAATATTGCAATTTCATCATATTATATAAAGCTCGATTACCACTCACTCACTGACATCAATGATGGAGCACTTGCCGGGGGGTTAGAGGGGTGATTCTTTTTGGGGAGTGTAGAGGGCGCCCCCGCAACCCCAAGAAAACGTGGACTCTGGACCGGAAGTGATACCGATATCTCGGAAACGGAACGAGATAGGGCCGAACCACCAAAACAAAGGTTGTAGGGAATGTCCTCTAATTTCGAAATCTATAATTTGTTTTTTCAAAATTTTTTTTTTCAAAATTACCCAAAAAACTAGTTATTGTCTATTAGCGCTTTACGTGACTGTCTGGAAAAACAACCTACTATATAGATTGTAGATTTCTCGCAGGCTCCTTCTCCGCAATTGAGCAGCTATGGCCGCTCGTTGTGCGTGTAAAACAACATACTACTACTACTACAGATGAATCCCTACAGCCAGCGGTCGTCTCCGCTATGCTGGCTTGAGGAGACAAATATGCACCATACAGATTGACAGTGCACGCTGAACTTGTCATACCCAAACTGCTCCCGAAATGCGGCAAGGTCGCTTCACGGATGTTACATTCGAAGTGGTGGTACTACCCCAGGATAGCAGACTGGGCTACTAACCATGATAAGGTCTATTTGCACCAAAAGGCCTGTTAAAGTTACTTTAACACTTTTTACCGTGATGTAACCGTTAAACGTTTACATTTACTCCACACGCGTTGCAATATCGTGTTAATTCATATTGTTATCGTTAAAAGGGTGGCTGATCCCAAAAAAATAATAGAAAAACATATTTGGCTTCTTTTCATACATTTGACGTTAGTGACTTTGGTTTGACGATTACTTTAACTTTAACCAGCCAAGATTCGCTGGTTACGGTTAGCGTTAAAGTAAGCGTTAAAAATAGCTACGATTGTGCAACGCGTGTGGAGTAAATGTAAACGTTTAACGGTTACGTCGCCGTAAAAATAATAGTTAAATTAACTTTAACGGGCCTTTTGGTGCAAATGGACCTTAGACTGTCTATTAATTGACTGGCATTGGTTGGCGCGAACGTTGTGACAAGTAGTGTTAGCTCTCGAAGTATTTTACGTTTAAAATAGTAAAAAACCGCTTTTTCACCAAAAAGTTGTGATCAAAGTGTAGTTTGTACGTACATAGATCTGTGCAAGTGTTATCTCATTGCTTTTTGCGATTGATAAGTGTGTTTTATACTTCAATACCGTTTGTTGCAAGTAAATTAACTGTTTTTACACTACCTGAAATAATACACTTTCAACTAAACTAAGAGTGAATGTAGGTGTGGAGGTTAGGTTAGGTGGTGTCTACTGTGAACTGTGGTTATATTCCTTCATCCCGAACTTTTCTTCATCCCGAATCCCGGAAAAATCTCTTTCATATTTCATTATTTTGAAATTTACGCGCGCCATCTAGCGGGGTTTCAGGAGTACTTCTCGATAACGCTCGATAACATTGTAATTTGAATTTATCAGCGCCATCTAGTGGCCTTTTAACTGTACTATTTGTGTGTTCATCGAAATGGCCAAATGCTTGGCATGTGGTCGCTTCCTCTCACCGACAGATGGTGCTAGGTGTTCTAAGTGCAGTAAGTCACATCACCGAGCCTGCGTCGGACTGGGTGAGACAGCGGTTGTTCCAACAAACTGGATTTGCCCTGGCTGTAAATGCCAGCTGCCTAAGGGTGACAACTCCATGACACCCATTAAAGCCGCGGAAAATATCGATGTTCCCGCCGCTCTTGGGGCGGCTTCGGATTTTGCGAATGAAATACGTATGTTCAGAGAGGAGTTGCGGGCAGCCAGGGAAGAAATCAAATTATGTCGGGATGAAATTTCAAGCTTTGGTGCCACAATGCAGCACTGCTGCCAAAAAATTGAGGATTTAGACAAGCGCATTACTTCACTAGAAAATGAGCAGTCAAGTACTGACAAACTGGAGTCGGTCATTGAGGAGTTAAGGACCCAAATAAACATTCGAGATCAAGAACTTTTGCTAAACGATGCAGAGTTCTCTGGAATCCCGGAGCAAAAGGGGGAAAACCTAGTGAAAGTGGTTGTCTTGGCCAGCCGCACAATCGGTGTTGAGCTCGACGAGCGCGACATTGTAAGCGTGGAGAGGATGGGAGCAGTTCGCCGTGATCGTCAAGAGGGCGACGATGGCGCCGCAAAGCCAGCTGGACCACGCAGAGTAGTTGTGCGGTTCTCTCGCCGTGCCGTACGTGATTCTGTCATCCAGGGCGCTCGTGTTCGTCGCGGCGCCACTACCGCTTTTCTGGATCTGCCCGGACAGCCCTGTCGTTTTTATGTAAACGAACGTTTGAGTCAAATAAATAGACGGCTTTTCGCTAAGGCTCGTGAGGTGGCCAAACGCGCTGCTTGGAAATTCATTTGGTCTGAGGATGGAAAAATATACGCCCGTAAAGAGCAGGGACATGCCGCAGTTCGCATCCGAGCGGAACCTGATATTGCAAAATGTTTTCGTATTTGATACTTTTATTATTAGTTATATTTCCTTTTTCTTTTTTATTTTAAAAAACTTTGGTTATATTTATAGTTATATTATTCATGTTAAGGTTGTTAGTTTTAATAAGTGTATTCATTTTCTGTATAATTTTAGTACTAATGTTTTAACTATTTTTGTCCAACGCGAATGTGTATTGACTGGTGTGATATTATTTTATTTATTTAATTACTTATTTATATTTTATATCTACGTATATAATTTAACAAGCAATAACATATATTATATTATGAAGCATGTCTTATTAATTCCCTTTCATTTGTTTTCTACTTTGTGTAATCTATTCACAGTAATATTATTTACGTACTCACCGTTACACTGTATAGTTATATTATATATTAAAAATGACTAACTCTAAATACTTTAAGGTTGGTTTGTTTAATGCAGGCTCTTTAGGGACTCGACACGATGAGATTATTGCAGCTATGTCGCGACACAATGACGACATAGTAGCCATCAACGAAACCTGGCTCAAACCTGGTGAGGACGGTCGCGCGCCTTTCGTTCCAGGTTACCGTCTTAGGCACTTACCGAGGCCATCGGAGGTGCGTGCGAGAGGAGGTGGTGTCGGTTTTTATGTCAGATCTGGCATCAATGTTCGCACGTGTCCTCATCCTGTCGCACCCGTGGAACAAATGTGGGTGAATGTGAGGCTAAATGGATACAAAATAAGTATTGGCACTGCCTATCGCCCCCCTTGGTTGAACCTAACGACCTTTTTTAATAGTTTAACAGACTCTGTCAGCGCCCTTTCCCACAGCGACCATATCATTTTGGTAGGAGATTTTAATATTAATTTACTTAACTCAACCGAAAACAATGTAAAGCAATTTAACACGTTTCTATCACTGTTTAAGTTGAATCAATTCGTGACCACACCAACACATTTCACGGTCTCTTCCGAAACGCTCATCGATGTGGTATGCGCTGACATTAGTCCACGTAATGTCTCAGTTGATTATATTCCCACTCTGGGAAGCCACGCATACATCAGTGTTCAGTTTAATTTTAAAAAACACCGACCTCCCCCACATGTGATATCGTATCGCCCCCTTCAGAACATCGAAGAAGATGCATTCCGTGCTGACTTATGTAGCATTGATTGGGATACCATTAGTTCCATGAGCTGCGTCAACGATATGGTCCACGCGTTTAATGAGAACCTTTTGTGGCTATTCGACCGCCACGCCCCTGCTAGAGTCGCTCGCGTCAGAGATTGCCCAACTCCGTGGATCACATACAACGTGCGACTCATGATAAAGCTGCGGGACAAGGCTCATCAAAAGTTCCGTAAGTCTAAGAGGGAAGCGGACCTGGAACTGTACAAGACCTACAAGAAGCTGGTACAGTCAGCCATCACTGCAGAAAAACGAGCATACTATGATCAGCACATTAATCGTCATATTCACAAACCCAAAGTTCTTTGGCGTAATCTAAAAAAGGCATCTTTAACATCTAGCAAAGATAGCTTTGATTTGCCATCACACCTATGCGACGCTAATACTATAAACCATAGCTTCCAAGATGTACCAGGAAACAACGAGACTACAATTTCTCATCTGTCCTATTTCGAATTCCATAGATATCAGTCAAACACGTTCAATCTCCTTCCAGTCAGCGACACAAAAATCTTCAAAACTATACTTACTCTTAAATCCAATGCACAGGGGCACGACCAACTGTCTCGTGACATGCTCATCTTGACTCTACCTGAAAGTCTAGGTGTCATTACGCGCATTGTAAATCTATCCATCGTCTCCTCCACCTTTCCCGATTCATGGAAAATTGCAGTAGTAAAACCTTTACCAAAAAGGCCTAACCCTGTTACACTAAAGGATCTGCGGCCCATAAGTCTTTTACCTTGTCTATCGAAGGTGGTGGAGAGTGTGGTACGGGAACAGCTCACTCTATTCCTCGAGACAAATAGTATATTACCGGAAAGGCAATCCGGCTTTCGTAAAAATCGAAGTACTGCAACGGCCCTTTCTGATGTCACTGATAATATACTTTTTGCCCGGGATGGCGGAAAGGCCACAATTTTAGCCCTGTTGGACTTCTCACGTGCCTTCGATTGCATAAATGTTGACCTTCTGCTTTCGAAGCTTTCCTTCTATGGTTTCGAACCACCAACCATTCGATGGTTTGATAGTTTCCTTAATGGCAGGTCGCAGTTTGTTGAGGTGAGGGATAGCCAAGGAACTCTATCAACTTCCTCCCAAACCCTGATAGAGCGAGGAGTCCCGCAGGGTTCAATCCTTGGGCCTCTTCTCTACATCCTGTACAGCGCAGATATCACCTCCTCCATTAGGAGTTGTAGTTATCACCTTTACGCAGATGACCTGCAAATTTACACTCACTTCTTTCCTAAAGACATCTCTTCTGCAGTTGATACTCTAAATGACGATCTGCGTCGCGTGGTAGAGTGGTCTCTACCAAATTCCCTGATTCTCAATCCCACAAAATCAAAATTCATGGTACTAGGTTCTAGTGCGATGCTTAAAAAGTTAGCAGATTCTGTTCCACCGGTGCTAGTAGCAGGACAGATCATCGAACGAGTAAAACAGGTCAGAAACCTCGGTCTACAAATGGACCAAGAGCTCCGTTACGAGGCGCACATCGCAGAGGTGGTTCGGAGCTGTTTTTTCAGACTAAGGTGCATGTATAGGGTACGTCCTTACCTTAGTGTAGAGGTGAGGGAAAAGCTCTGCGAAGCAATCATTCTCTCAAAATTTAACTACCTGGACACAGTTTATGGTCCATGTTTGCTTCGCAGAACTGTTCACCTCATACAGCGCGTACAGAATGCGTGTGCTCGATTCTGCTACCCAATCCCAGCAAGGTCGCATATCACACCATTCTTAAATCAACATAAATGGCTCAAGATGGAAGATCGTCGGGTTGCCCATCTGGCAGCACTCCTTTTCGGTGTTGTCAAACGGGAGACTCCGAGCTACCTCAGCGAGAAATTGAAATGGCCTAGTCAACCTAAGAGACTCAACACCAGGTCGAGCCTAGATCTTCTCTGCATCGTAAAATGCAAGACCTCTGCCTTCCGTGGAAGTTTCCGGTATGCGGCAGTCAAGATCTGGAATAATCTGCCTCCGCCTATTCGGAAAATGCAGTCCGCCGTAGGTTTTAACTACAGATATAAATTACACCTTTTAAACTACCAGAAGCTTGACTGCCGTGTAAATAGCCGTAGCCTGTAATTTTAATATTATTTTTCATCGTATTTATATGTATATACATTTATAATATTGTCATTGCTGCATCTATTTAATTAATACTGTTTATTTATTTTACTATTCTTACACATCCACTATTCTTTGTCACACCGTTCGCGTTCACCTGCCCCGGGTTCCAGCTGAAAACCAGCGCTACGACCTGCCTCGTGTAGGTCCTAGCATATGCTGAGCTGTGCGCCCTTTCGTCCCTACACATTCGCGTTGACACTTGCTATTGTGTATCTTAAAAATATTTTTTTGGGATGAATAAAGTTTTTCTTTCTTTCTTTCTTTCTTTCTATTACTCACGATCATTGTTATATTACAGGCGAATGTAGAAATGATGCAATTAGAGGTGATATCCCGAGTGTGCGGAACACCTGTGCCTGGTATTTGGCCTAACGTTGTCCAATTACCCCTCTGGCACACATTAAGGCCGAAGAGATATCACAAACGATGTGTTCGCGAGCATTTCGCATTGTTGCCGTCGACCGCCTTGTTGCTACTCGATCGGATGCTGGAATTGGACCCCGAGAAACGGATAACCGCTGAAGAGGCACTCAAAAGTCCGTGGTTAAAGAATGTCGTGCCTGAACAGTATGTTCTTTTTTTTTTAAGTTAGACGGTACCTCGTTTATAAAATCGATAGTTTAAATAATTTGTATATGCAACTAGATGTGCACTAACGCTTCCAATGTGACGCGAGAGAAAACATGGCCACAGCCACGGTTAGGTTCTGTTTCAGTTAGTATTTGACTTGACGGCAACATTGTCGAATCGTTTGAAACGGCCTACGTTTTTCTCATGTCTTGTCTATGGCTTAAATGTTAACTATGTTAAAAAAGAGATTTTTTCATATAACCTTATACAGGATTAGATAGAACCCGCATCTACTAGTTAAACGAGTCGCGAGGATTATCCTGAAAAATCCTGAAAGTTGAAAGTTCTCAAAAACCACAATATTTATTTCGCTGGATGCATTAAATCTTAAGTTTATTTAATAATATTTTAAGGAAATAGAAATATGTATTGTAGAAGCTTGCGTGTATATGTTAAGCTAGAGTAGCGGAAACAACAGCTAACACAGAAGCGTCAGCAGGCAGCAGTTGCCATCTCTATTCATCCATTTTCTCGTCATAAACTAATTTAAAAACGAATTGCAGAATGACCGCACCGGAGCTTCCGACATGGCAAGACTGTCACGAGCTATGGTCGAAACAGCGTCGTCGTCAGCAACGCGAACAGGAACAAGGTCAAAACAGTTCGAAAACATCAAGTTTCCAATATACAACATATAGTGAAAATTCACAAGACTCCAAACAGGGGGATTCGAGTTATAAAAGTTCCGAATTAAACTTCAGTCAAATTGAATTTAAAGAGGAAGTGAAATAGCCCACGTATTTTTGTTTCGGGGAGTATCAGTGACGACTGGACGTTTCGCCCCGGATTGACGTCGCCCGCGACAAAATGGCGGGCGGCATTATGAGTGTCAAATGTAATCGATTGTGACGTCCGCACGTAAGAATTCGTTATTCATCGCGTGTGAAATTTTGATCAGTTAGTTTTTATCTATAGGAACTGTGATTTGTAGTAAAGTTGTAAAGATATGGAAAATTTATTTGTAATTTAAATGGTTTTTGCCTCGAGAAGACTGAAGTGGGCGTCACGATGTTTCAAATAACATTGATTTGTTGAATCATGTTACAGATGCATTTTTTAAACTATTATTTAAATAATAAAATAAAATAATTCGAGCGTCTTATTTGTACTTTAAAATGCTCCATTTATTTGTTTTTATATATCACCCCCTATATAAAATTTTGATGGGACCTGGACGACATAATATTAGTTAGTTTTTTTTTAATAATCGGAAGGGATATCTGAACGCCGATCATAATTCTGGTCATAATTGTAAAATACCAAAGACTCAGATGTTAAAACGTGTGAGCAGGACAGGGATGTCGCGCGAGCTTATTGTTGGCGTCACAGTCTTACGATTACGTCCGCATCTATTTCTAGTAACTATCCTTTTTTGTAATAAAGAATTAATATCATAATAAACTGTTATAATTATTTGAGCGTTTTAATTTATATTAAAATTAATCGATATCGATATTTATTACCTTATTATCCGAGATTGCTATGTCAATTATTAGTTTTTAACGTTAACAATAATCTCGGAAAGGAATTTATATAAAATATTGATTCCAATTTCGATAATAAACCAGTGGGTTAAAATTATCGATATAGTGATGTGTCAGGCGTTCAGATATTTTTATCGATGAATAATAATAATTGTGTTATTGTAAAATAGGTGCTTGTAATTGTAAATAATGTATGTACATTGTATTTTTGGTGCCCGGCCTGGTGTGTACAATAAATACTCTATTCATATACAGGAAAATTATTATACGAAAATGTCACTAATAACGATCATGTTAATTCGATGGTGTAGTGGTGGATTATCATTTAGGTAAATTAGCGTATTTTAAACTAAATAAAATTGATTGAATGCCTTAATTTAAAATAGAAATTAGGCATCTATCATACGTTGCATTTTTTTAAATATATATTTACGTTGTTTTCAAATTAATTTACATTGGATAGCCAGCCACTAATGAGGTGCTTGACTATCGCACTGTCGGAAAGTTTATTCGCATGGCTGTTATCCCTTGGCCTCGTCACTCTATTTCGGTTTCGCTCTGACGTTGATGTTTGGGACACGCTGTATTAACGTACATATTAAATCACTAGAGAGCCCAGTATGCTCCCCACCAATCAGACAATATTATTTTCACCGCTGAGGTCACAATTTCAAATGAAGTAATCCTATTGGTGAAGAAGTAGCCAGTAGCCAGGTATAAGAGAGGAGTGTACACTGTCAATCTAGATGGTACATGCTCGTCTCCTCAAGCCGGCATAGTGGAGGCAACTGCAGCCGTAGAGATTACTCTGTGGTAGCAGTTGTTTCCATTCATGGACCGCACTCTAGCTTTACATCAGGCGGAGTGTTGTCACATGTCCAGCTACAATAAAAAAAAAAAGTTTCATTTTTCGCTTCAGCGGGCGTCAGCTATATCTTGAGAAACAGTTTTAATATGAATTTTAATTTAGTTACTATAGTTTTTTTTTATATTAGCAATATGTAAATAAATTAGGTTAAATTAATGGAATTGTTAGATAATTTTAAATTAAATTAAAATAATATATATGTATATAAAAAAGTGATGTTTTTGCCAGTTTTCCTGTATTTTATTGTATGAAAGAAACTTTCCGTTTAATTGCGAAAGACTTATTATGTATTATATAGTTTGTAAGTACAAAAATTATGAAATAATCCGTAATTAAAGAGAACATCTTTTCTTCACTCGTAAACCCTTGTTCACTATGCTAAAATCCTCACTAAATTCTGACCGGTACCAATGTAACTATGATATATGTACTTTGATCGCTCAGTGCCCGTGATACAAGCACTAACGTGTACAGGCAATGGCAAGCAAATTTAATGTAACTTTTTTTTTATTGTAGCTCGGCATGTGACAACACTCCGCCTGATGTAAAGCTAGAGTGCGGTCCATGTATGGAAACAACTGCTACTACAGAGAAACCTGTGCGGGCAGCAGTCGCCTCCACTATGCCGGCTTGAGGAGACGAGCATGTACCATCTAAGATTAACAGTGCACACTCCTCTCGTTATACCTGGCTACTTTCAAACTATTCCCGAAACGCGACAAGGTCACTTCACGGGTGTTACATTCGAAAGTGGTGGTACTACCCCAGGACGGCAGACTGGACAAATAACCATCATCAGTCTGCCTACCACTCTTTAATAGTGCCTATAGGCACTGAGCGACCAAAGTACATATAACAAAGTTACATTGGTACCGGTCAGAATTAGCGAGGTTCGAACTTTTTGAGACAATAATGAAATATTAAATTTAAAAAAATTATATTTAAAAATATTTTAGTTTTAATTAAAATAAACCGTATTATATATTTTTACATATCCGAAAAAGTGATTTATTAAGTTTTTGTGTAGTTTTAAAAAGCGTTTATTAAAGAAAATAAGGGTCACAGTCCACGACGCATCTAACACATCGTACACGATATTTCCTAACTAATGTCATACAATAATTTTACGCGAAACTTAATTCTTCACTGACGGCTTCGCGGCTTCGTATGCGACAATTAGTTTTTCGCGTATAATTTTTCCTTTCAATTCCCAGTTTCAGCCTCTTAAAGAATATTACGTGCGATGCGTGTAGGCAAAACTAGACAAAACACTTACGATTTTAACTGCATTGATTGAACGTGTGTAGCCGCCTTTAGATGCTTCGTGGACTGAGGGCTTTATTTTAATTATTCTTGACTGGATTTTAGTAATAAATATATGGATATTCTCGGGTATTTTATGATATTGGATTCGTTATGAAATATGCTAGCGGCCTGATGTTTCTTTAACTATGGATTGTTTTTCTTGTCTGTATGTATAAAATGTACCTTTTTTTTTAAATTACAAGACTATAAATATTTAGTTTGTTATTTTATTACATCCAAGGGCGTCGCCAAGGGGGGGCAGGGAGAGGCAGCTGCCCCCCCCCCCCTAGAGATTCTAAAAAGTTGTTAAATTTATTTATTATTTACAGTCAAGAACTCGTGTAGCTTTACACGTTAGACTCTGTACCGTTGTAATTACAATCGCCGTAGATGTAAGGCTCGTACAAGTGAAAAGCTTCATGTACTTTACCTACGATGCATACTTTTAACATCCTCCATATCAACCTTCCCTCCCCTAGGCCATCTGCTGGCGACGCTCTTGATTACATACTCTTCATAAACGTTCGATTTTTTTTGGTCAGATTTAAAATTCAGTAGGTAAGTAAAAGATAGATGTTTTTCAAAATAGTTTATTAATCTTTGATAAAAAATAGACTGTGGCACTAATCATATGATAATGCAAAATAATTTTTAGGCTATCTAAATGTTTTCTCGAAAAATACTAGAAGTGTATCTGCTGAAATGATTTTTTTATTGTAGCTCGGCATGTGACAACACTCCGCCTGATGTAAAGCTAGAGTGCGGTCCATGAATGGAAACAACTGCTACTACAGAGAAACCTTGCCTCCACTATGCCGGCTTGAGGAGACGAGCATGTACCATCTTTAATTGACAGTGCATACTCCTCTCGTTATACCTGGCTACTTTTCAAATTTCAAAATGGTTGACGAAAGCAGTGATCTTAAATATTAAAAAATATTTTCTCGCATTAACTTTGAATTGGAGGGTACAAAAATATATAGCAAGATATTAAACCAGCCGTTTTTTATTGCCTGTTTTACTAATAATGTAGTTCCAAAGAAAGAACTGGCGTGTAAATAAAAAAAAGTGGACAATTGTAGCGACTGGCACAGATATTAACTGTTTAAGTTACTTTATTCTTCGAAAAAACTTTATACAAATAATTTAGGAAGGCACCTTCGATTCAGCTTAAATAATACTTAATAAAATGACAATTTTTTTCAATTAATTAAATAAATTTAATAGATAACAAAAATGATTAGGTAATACTTGAAAAAATAACAAATCGCAACCTTAGCTCATAAAATTGATTTGTTAAAAAAAAGATTAACTAAAAAAAGAAAAAACGCTTCACAAATCAAGAAATCATTTATTTATTTAGTTAATTGGATGCTCACTACAAGTTGCAGCTATTATTATCGTAAAAAAAAAAAAGAGGAAAATTTCTCCATAATTTTGAAATCCAAAGTTTAATTAGTGAAGAACGAACTGATTATATGGTTAAAACTATAGAGATATATACTAGAGGTGCAAATTTCATACATCTGACATGAAAGAAGCGTAGGCCGCTTCAAACGATTCATCAAGTCAAATACTGACAGAGAACCTAAAGGTGATTGCGGTCATCTTATCGAGAGCGTCAGCGCCGGATTTAGACTTCGGCGGCCCATAGGCAGAGCATGTTGTGGAGGCCCTCAAATCGTTGGTGGTTAACTGTTCAAAGTTTCTATTAAGGTCAAGGTGAAGAAGAGAGCAACTAAATAAGTTGGTTAACACAAAATTTAAAACAAAACTCAGTTTTTTTGTGTTTCTACTGAACCTTTATCGATTTAATTTAATCTTTTTTTATTGGTGTGGTGGCTGCCCATAGGCAACTGCCTATGTTGCCTCTGCTTAAATCTGGCACTGGGGAGCTATAATAACTTACAGATTATTAACAATTAAAACAGTTTTTTTTTTTGTCTAGGGTTGCGAAAGTTACTGAACAAAATTTATAAAATAAATAATAAAAAATTCAATAGTAATCTTAAATAAAATAAATTATGGCCATTATTTGTCATAAACTTTAACATTTCTATTTTACAATAAAATGTAATAATATTTTGCACCAATTTTTCGTTAAAAACTTAACCTCAAAGTTAAACTTTTTTTTTTAATTAGTTACAAAAACCTAAACTTTCCTTACTTTTATCATTACAATTAAACTTGTTAAAAGTTTAGAGCGTTATTATACAAAATTATTTTTAAAAATACATTTTTATTCAATAATAAATAATTATATTAATTATGACTTCCTTTTTTTTATTCAAACTCATGTTTAAATAAAGTTTTCTTCATTAACTTGACTTATGGAGAGGCGACCTGTGAACATGCATTTTTTTAATAAAAAAAATAAAACAGTTATTCATTTCCAGGTCTTGTTAGTTTTGTGTTGTTATGGTACAGAGGGAATCGAACCCTAGACCTCTGTGTAGAAAAAAAATGCGTCTTAAATAAAAACTCCTAGAACTCGATCACAGCGCCACCTACCGGGTCAAATTGTAACTTTAAACCATCTAGGGACCCACTCAAACATACACAAAAAATTTCATCAAAATTGGTTCAGCCGTTTAGAAGGAGTTCAGTTACATACACACAAATTATTAGAAATGTATTTACCACAAGTAAGTTTCCACTTTTAGCGCGGTGTATGGTTGGTTGGGGTCCTTGTATTACCTCAATCGTGCCTCCTTGCTTACCATTCACCAGGTTGTGTTCGATGCTACAAAAAAAAAAACAGTAATGTCAACGAAAAATTAAAAAAAAACAACATTTATTTAAGAGTGTTTGGCGCGCTTTTGCCCCGGAAGATTGATGTGTTTTCATCCCTTTCCTTAATTAGTTTAGCGGTTATTCTTGTGTAAAATTGGTGTTATTTTGCATAATTTTATGCTGCACTTGCGATAAATTATGGAAACGTTAAAATTCACTCTATAAGTGGCAACGGAAGCGATTTTTCTTTGTGGCTATCCCACGCCGTGAAAACGCTCATATTGTGACGTGACCGGGTGAATTGCCGCCAAATACTCCAAGAAAGTGTCAAATTGTAAAACACCAGTGCAATTTGATGCAATTAAGAATTTACTACTCGACATTGGCAGAATTGTCGTTGTTATGATATCTGAGGCCATTTAACAAAAGAAGAAGAAGAAGAAATACATTTATTTAATTCAACCCTAGATAGGAATTGGCTTGAAACGTTCGTGGCGTTAGGTATACAGGACGTTAAAAAGTTGTCTAGTGGTTACTTACGTTCTTGTGTCAACAATTTCAATCATATCTCCTTTCTTAGTGAAATCACTCACTATAGTTAGTGCTTCAATTAAATGGGTCACAGATATGATTAGATCACCCTGTAAATAGTAAAAGTATGACAATACGCACACTCCGTTGGTTTTTCTTTTTTATTGTAGCTCGGCGTAACACTTCGCCTGACGTTAAGCTGGAGTGCCATCCAGGTTGACAGTGTTCACACTTGGCTACTTCGAAACTGATTCCGAAACTAGGTCACTTGAAAATGAAGGTACTGCCCCAGATTGGGTAGACTAGGCTAATTTTTTTAAAATTGTAGCTCGGCATGTGACAACACTCCGCCTGATGTAAAGCTAGAGTGCGGTCCAACAATTGCTACTACAAAGAAACCTGTGCGGGCAGCAGTCGCCTCTACTATGCCGGCTTGAGGAGACGAGCATGTACCATCTAGTTTGACAGTGCATTTTTTCATTATACCTGACTACTTTCAAACTATTCCCGAAACGCGACAAGGTCTCTCTGCCTACCACTCTATTTTAATGAATTTTATCGAGATTTGAACACGGGTCTCATCTCATCGAGTACTCGTGACTCCACGCCTTCTACCGCTGGACCAGGACCGAAATATTTACCTTATCTTTCTTGAGCTCTTGAGGTATCTTAACCAATATTAAACTATCTGATTCGTTAGTAACAACAACTTTAAGTTTATCCAATGGCAAACGATGTTTTAATTTGTACGTTTTTCTGTTCGCCGCATCGAGCACGTACAGTGCTTTGTTTGATGCAAGTAGCGCCCGGTCGCGCGGCTTGTATCCGCGTCTGTCATATTTTACTGCCTCGCATGAATACTGAAATAAATTTATATATTATATAAAACATAATAATGGAAAAAGAGATGACGTCCGCTCAAAAGAGGGAGTGCACGGTGATGGTGACCATCGCGTTTTTTTAGTATACTCCCCAGCGCGTAAGGACCGTAAGGAAGACTACAGAAGAAGCAAAATTTATTAATTCATTTTAATTATATTAACACATCATTAACCAATGAATAGACAGTGTTTAATTACATAAAAAACAGATATCTACAATTATTAATGCTTTTTAAAATAATAATAACCTCAAATATTGCATCAGAAAACATCTGATTAGTAATAAGGAAGTCAGATTTATTTTTCTACAAAATTAAATAAAAACCATCAACAAACTCGAAAAAAAAATTGTGGGCCCATTTTCTTAGGCAAATGGGCATTTTCCTTTTTTTAGTCATCCACAAACATTTTGGACCTCTGGGACAACTTTTCAAGGAGGGACAAGGAATTTGCCCCACCTCGCCCCTATGCCGACGTATGAGACTAGTACTTGCGTATATCTGAATTAAGTTACAAACCATAAGTTGCTCTCCGGTAGGCCAACTGGGTGACGCCATAAAAGTATTCCTCAATACTTGATGATCACTCGTGAGTCTATCATCTTCGAAACGATGACGAACGCTGGATTGGTAACTCTTCTTTTGGCCTGTACAATATCGTTCAGCGTAAGGTTTCAGCAAATGTACGAAAAACGAGACATACAAGAATACACAAAAAAAAAGTGTTTCGACCAATTTTGTTTGCTTTATTTGCCCCAGTCTGCAGTCCTGGGGCAGTACCACCACCACTCCTCTTGCTACATCTAGCTATCAAACTGCTTCCGAAACGCGATAAGGTCACTTCACGGGTGTTAATTTGAAAGTGGTGGTACTACCCCAGGACGGCAGACTGGGCTAATAACCATCATCAGTCTGCCTACCACTCTTTAATAGTGCCTATAGGCACTGAGTGACCAAAGTTACATTAATATCGGTTAGAATTTAGCGAGGTTCGAACACGGGACTCATCGATCGTGAGTTCACACGTCTTACCGCTAGACTACTTCCTAATACTTAAAACTGCCTAAAAATAAGTAAATTTACCTCTGAACAACGACTCGGCAAGTACTTTAAGTTCAAATTGTTTTTTATCTTTCGATGATAACTTTAGTCTGTACTTCCTAGATAATAGAGCGCGATGGAGACGGTGTAACTCCTGTAAAACAAAAACCTTTATCACAACTATGCCGGCTTATCGTTCTAGTTAAACTAGTTATACTTCCGAGTTGATCTCGACACTGGTCGCTGGGTATAAATGTAAAAGTGTGGATAACTTGGTTTATAAATGAAAGCAAACCTTTGATGCCTCAGTGCAGGTCGCAGGACAAGCTGGCCAAGACAAGTCCAAAATCCTGGTCGGAAGCTGAGTGGAAAGCCTCTTCAACCAATGTACCTTTGCGATCCCAAGGAAACGGCGATTCTCCGGTGTTTCAGGACCATTGCGGGTTATGAAACCTGAATAAATTATATTATTTAAATTTTTACCAATCTAATAATATATCCAAGTGTGTACTGTTGACCTGAATCAGTAGGGCTCTTAAGCTCATCTTCTCTCAATTCCTCAAGCCGGCATAGTGGATGCGACTGCTGCTCGCAGAGATTTCCCTGTAGTAGCAGTTGTATCCATTCATGGACCGCACTCTAGCTTTACATCAGGCGGTGTGTTGTCAAGTGCCGAGCTACAATAAAAAAAACCTACTACTCTTTAGTATAAAAAATATAATTGCCTTTAATAAATGCTCTAATGACATCAGCAGCCTTTCTCCTTCTGGCTCGTTCCCTCTGAGCAAGGAATCTCCTCACCCACTTCTCTATAACAATGGCTGCCTGCCTCATCTTCAGGTATTCTTTCCTGCACCAGTATCCTCTCCAACGTGACTGAATTATCGTTGCAATGTCATTCTTTTTCTGCTGGAAACAGTCTTCTGTCTCGAATAGAGTCTTCGGGAATCGTATGAAGATTTTTGTGCTAGAAATTTAAATAATTTTTGATTTTTTATTTGACCTTGATAGGAAAAGGAACCATATAAAAACATTTCTTTAAAAAAATTGAACCGACTTCTAAATAAAACACTAAAATTATTAAAAAGTAAAAAATATTTTTAATTGAGAGTTCCACCCTTAGAGATGGAATATTTTATTCCCTAAATGGGACCAATCCCGAGACATACTTTATCCAACAAAAGAAGAATCATCAAAATCGGTCCACAAACGGCGAAACATCCCCTAATTTTCCACCCTTAGAGATGAAATATTTTCTTCAAATTGAAACGGGACCAATGCCGATATATACTCTATCTAACAAAATAAGAATAATTAAAATCGGTCCACAAACGGCGGAGATATGAGGGTACATCGACACAAAAAACAAATACACGACCAATTGATAACCTCCTCCTTTTGAAGTCGGTTAAAAAGATATAAAGATAAAGTTGTTAGTAACCATAGTTGAAATAGTGAGAGTTACTTTTTCTGGAATATTGGCACCTCGTGTTACCCTATCGTTACCAGAACATTGTTGCAACATTTTTTTTGTATTATTAGTTTATTAGTTTTTTGTAATATTCATGTAATATTTATTTTTATCAAACCGCAATGGATACACCAATCGCGAGGCTGTCGCAGTCATTTATCAATAATCGTCGCAATCATTGCTTTTTTTTTATTTGTCAACGATGTTTTCATATTTTTTTTTAATAACGATATGTCCTTAATATTGGACCAAGAATTTTTTTTATTTGTAGTTAGACATGCGACAGCACTCCGCCTGATGTAAAGCTAGAGTGCGGTCCATAAACAGAAACAATTGCTACTACAGTGAAATCTCTACGGGCAGCAGTCGCATCCACTATGCCGGCCTGAGGAGACAAGTTTGCATCATCTAGATTGACGCCGCACACTTCTCTTGCTATACCTGGCTACCTTCAAACTGCTCCCTAAACGCGGCCAGGTACCACCCCAGGACGGCAGACTGGGCTAATAACCATCATAAGTCTGCCTACCACTCTTTAATAGTGCCTATAGGCACTGAGCGACCAAAGTACATATAACAAAGTTACATTGGTACTGGTCAGAGTTTAGCGAGGTGCGAACACGGGTCTCATCGATCATGAGTACACGTGTCTTACCGCTAGACCACGGCCGCTCTAAAATGTCAAAAATGATGTATTATTAAAGTATCTTAATAGTTTTGCGTACTTACTTCCCCAGCCTATAATCTTTTTTATCATAGTTCATGGTCTCGACGATCGTCTGAACACCATCCCTGGCCTGTCCTCTGTAGTTAGGCCAAGTATCTTTACTTAGACACTTGTATCTTTCCAAAAATGCCTCATAAGTACGTCTGTACGCGAATCCAGCTCGGCGTACTCGCAGGTTCTCCATCAGCCCCAAGTATTTGACTTGGTGGGAGACCAGCTTATCATCGAATTGCACTGGAATTTTTTGTTTGGTTATTTTTCTTTATAATCACTTTATAGTGCTTTGTGTGTATATCAATGGCGTAGCTAGGGGTGGGAGGGGTATGCCGGGCGCCCCGGGTGGCTTCAATTTGGGGGTGACCCCGGTTCTTCACCAGTGGCACCAAGACCGAAATGAGCTCTTTTTAGGTCTTTAGCTCTTTAAGGTCCAATTAGACCAAAAGGCCCGTTAAAGTTACTTTGACTTTGCACCATGCATCGTGTAAATTCATATCGTTATCGATAAAAGGGTGGCTGATGTAATGAGGAGTACATTACCGAAAAATTAATAGAAAAACATATTTGGCCTCTTTTCATACACTTGATATTAGTGACATTGATTTAACTATTACTTTAATTTTGACCAGCCAAAATTTGCAGCTTACGGTTAGCGTTAAAATAAGCGTCAAAACTGACAGGTTTTTTTTAACCTAATTGTAATTTTAACTATTACTTTAACGTGAAAGTATTAGTTAAGTCATCTGGTGCAATTGGACTTAACTCTAGTTGCCGGCCACTACTAACTACATTAGCTAGGGGTGCGATACAAATAAATACTTACTAGCTTGTTTAAAATCATTAGGTTTAATACAACGAATATAGGAAGGTTCCTTGCTGCTCAAAATAGTAATCAAATCGTTAAGCGAATTCTTAAATTGCGTTATTGCGGTTTCTGGACGTTTCTTGCTGTGAACGTCGACACCTTCGAAGCACTTCGAGATGATACCATTTCCAGAACGTGACATTAGAGAGAGAATATCACGGAATAGTAAGTCGTTGTTCTTCTCGATGAAGGTTTTTACACTGTATGTCACTTCCCCGGCGTAGTGGACGATGCAGAATTCCTTGAAAGAAAAATTCAAGTTACTTATTCCAGACAGTAGAAGGCAGTTCGGGCTCAGTTTGGAAGTACCAGGTATAACGAGAGAAGTGTCCGCGTTCAAGCCGGCATAGGGGAGGCGATTGCTGTCTGTAGAAATCTGTCTGGTGGCAATTATTTCCGTTCATGGACCGCTTTCTAGCTTAACATCAGGTAGAGTGTAGCATAAAAAAACTATACTAGATATTTATAAAAATAAAATAAACTTACATCTCTACCCATAAGTTTCTGAGTTCTAATATCAGATTTTCTGTGCGATTTGTAGTGGGCATGACCATCTAGTCTTTGGTTGAATTTTTCTAATAAACTGGCGTCGGTTGCGTCACCTGGACGCAGACATTCGTCGTCCAGTAGAGCGATCATACCTAAAAAGTGTAACATGTACTATCAGCAAAAGGTTAGCTGCTTCCTTAAGGACGCTATTACAAAAATCGATGTTTTTCTGGTACCATTTACTGAATCAGGGAATACAACTATGAGGATATCATAGTATAAAATTATAGCTAACATATTCATCTCTAGAAATAAGGCATAAAAATTGTATAGTGCCATACAAAATTTTCCCATAAATACGATTTTACCATCGCAAGAATCACCGAAAATGACAAAAAATGGGGTCTGTTTAGGTACCATTATTACTAAATCCAGAGCATATTTTTACTTAAAGATCATAAGAAATTGGTCCTTTCTAACCCTGCGCCTACCAAATGCAATTGAAAAATTTCACAAGCTAACAATATTAAAATTAATTAAATAATATCTTTAAGTATCAAGATTAGTTAGGCAATATATAAAGTCGGGCAAAAACTGTATCAATGTGTGCGTAAGTAAAATGTTGTAGTGTGACCCAAATTCGAATGTGTCAAAAGTGCGAGCTCGTCCTTAAGGACTATTTCACGAGCGACCGATGTCTAGTGGCAGATGGCGTGAACTCACGACCAATGTATGTGTTATGTATGTGTTATGTGGGCCTCACGACCCATGTTCGAACCTCGCTAAATTCTGCCCGGTATCAATGTCACTATGTTATACATGGTTTACCTTGATGTCTGGCCTCAATTAAATTACAAATAATGATATTGTTAAAGTACTCGACAGGTTCCCATTCGATTCCCTCCCTCAAATACTCCTCTTGCTCCGATTTCAGAGTCAGTTGAATAAAAAGTTGCTGGAGTTTCTCATTGCAGAAGTTAATGCAGAACTGTTCAAAGCTGAAATTATTTTTTTTAATAGTAACACTCCGCCTGAAAACTTGTGTTTTTTTGAGTGTTAATATGTAGTAATGGTGGATTATTAACCATTAAGTGAAGGTGCGTGATCGTGGGCAAATAATTAAACATAAAAAAAACGTGAATTTTAATTTTCCCTCCAAAACTCCGTAGGAAGTTTCAGTAAAGATTCTACCAGGTTACTAAAGCAATTTTTGACTTGACTGGGACACGACGTGACTGTTCAGTATGGTAATTGAATGACCAGTGATGCATAAACAATAATATTAACTTCATGCAAATATTTACTTTGACAATGGCAAATTGTTATAATGCCGTGAAAAGAAGAAATGAAAAAGAATTGTAACGCGATTTAGGTGCATTTGCACCAAAAGGCCCGTTAAAGTTACTTTGACTGTTACATTTTACCGTGACGTAACTAATAAACGTTTACATTTACTCCACACGCGTTTCAATATCGTGTAAATTCATATTGTTATCGTTAAAAGGGTGGCTGATCCCGAAAAAATAATAGAAACACATTTTTGGCTTCTTTTCATATATTTGACGTTAGTGACATTGGTTTGACGATTACTTTAACTTTAACCAGCCAAGATTCGCTGGTTACGGTTAGCGTTAAAGTAAGCATCAAAAATGGCAGACGCGTGTGGAGTAAATGTAAACGTTTAACGTTTACGTCGCCGTAAAAGTAATAGTTAAAGTATCTTTAGCGGGCCTTTTGGTGTAAATGGTCCTAAGTACTCACCTATTCTTAGGAAATATTTCGAATCCATAAATATCCAAAATGCCCATAACTGAATCTCTAGAATCATTCGCGGATGGTGGCGCAAGACTCGAGTTAAGCCTAGACACGAGCCAACTGAAATGTCTGTCGTAGATTGCTTTGGCTAACGCGTCTCGGGCGTATTGGGCCTGTTCCAGGTCCAAAGGTGTATTCACTACATCGCCTTGAGCATCAATTGTACGGCTGGTTAGTGCTTCACGCAACGTACCTAGGTCCACTTTTAGCAGCTGTAAGTTTGTAAGTTTTCATTGAGACGTGGTCTAGCGAGAAATGTTAATGCAATTCTTATACGGCTGTTGTCGCTGGTCTTAGCGACGCGACGCCACGTTACTATGACTTTGAGACTTGATTTATTTGAAAATCCTTAAAAGCTTATAATAAAAAAGAATATCTTTAAATAACGTTTTATTTGCGGCGTGGCCGTGGTCTAGCACTAATACGCGTGAACTCACGATCGATGAGACCCGTATTCGAATCTCGCTAATTCTGATTGGTACCAATGTAACTTTGTTACATGTACTTTGGTCGCTCAGTGCCTATATGTACTATTAAAAACTGGTAGGCAGGCTGATAGTTATTTGTCCAGTCTGCTGTCCTGGGGTAGTACGGATGGAGTGTGCACTGTCTGGTGGGCAATACTCCTTAAACTGGCATAGCGGAGGCGACTGTTGCCCATAGAGTATTCTCTGTAGTAGCGTTTGTTTCCGTTCATGGTTCGCACTTAAGCTTATAATTTTTTTTTTGATAGAGTAACACATGTTTAAAGGAAATGCCCGTTGTAAAACACCCTGTATATGTATCACCCATTACTAAAATGCATTATCAGTAATAAATAACGTCCAAAATACGGATGAGTGTGGCTTTCAGATAACTATTATCATAAAATGTTTGACATGTGAGCTCACTTCAATACTCAGAATTATTATTATGCATATTATTTGTATATATATTATCTTCAATATTATGTAGTTGAAACAAAATTTAGCTCTGGGGGGCAATTCTTGAAAAACTTATAGATTTATTTCGATTATTGTTGACAGCCAATAGAAATGAATACATTTAAGAAAACGATTTTTTATTGGCTAAAAAAACGTAGAAAAGAAAAGTAATATAATTTAATCTATACGTATAAAACATGGTTTAGCGGTAGAGGACGGACCAAAGGCAAAAAAAAAAGATTTATTCACCAGGCCAGACCAATCCAAAAAGTTCTGTGGGCCATTTTGATGACGCGGAACGCGCTTACAGTTAACAAGTAAGATCGACAAACTGGACTGATAACCACCATACTAGCCTAGTACTAATTATCCTAATCTTTAATACTCACAGCAGCCACGTTTTCACTATTAGTGTCATGGTTTTGTATAAGTGCATCTCCACGTTCATTCTGACCAAATTTAATATTCCCCATATGAAGAATACTAGCAACTATTTCTAGCATTTGCTTCTGTTCATCGTCACTTATTTCTATGACCCTCATCGCGTCTCTTACTGTTCTGTATTGGTCTGCATCCGATGTTCTTTGGTTGGACGGTGCTGCCTGCAAGTGTGGAATACGGATGTATCTTTACAGCTCACGCCAATCCAGACGAAGAGACCGCGCAAAGTATCCTCGAAATTGTCTTGGAAATTTATAGATCCGCTAAGATCTTCTTTTTTGTGTGGATAGGTGGGGCAAATATTTAAACATTTAAACAATCTCTTACGATAACTATGGAGAATGGAAGTAAATCTTATTTTTTGAAAAAAAAAACTTACATTATCATTGGTGTATTTATAATTATCAACTCCACCTTGAAGCCTTAGATCCTTCATTAACTCAGCATCAGCACCAGCTAACAGCTGATAGAAGATATGAAAATTCCTTTCCCCAGACATTTGACTAATAACCCTAGATTTTTCTAGAAGATAATTCAAAATGTGTCCTCCCTCAGGAGCTCCTTCATAATTGAACTGAATATCCATGTATTTGCCAAATCTGCTCGAGTTATCATTTCGATGGGTTTTAGCATTACCAAAGGCTTCTAGAAGTGGATTGCTTTGGAGTAGTTTGTCTTTGACACGTTCAACGTTGCGAAGGTGATTTGTTCTCGCTGCTATATATTGGAGAACTTTTTTCGAGGCTTCTGTCTTTCCTGAACCTGATTCTCCTGTAGATGAAAGATATGTTAATACTCTCTAATACCGAGCGACAATTTAAGGTGTCACGAAAAATATATTGCAGTTGTGGTCTGCAAAAGTTTAAAAGTTTAGCGTCTATTCTGAAAAATTGTTAATCTACAACACTATGATTCGACTTGGGTTTTTACGATACATTTTACTTTGACCAGTGTAGGAATCCGAATAAAAAAAAGTAAGTACTAACCGGAAATAAGAATACATTGTTCCCGATGTTCATAGACCAGGGACCGATATGCATTATCAGCTATTGCAAACACATGAGGTGGTGCCTCAAAGAAAGCCTTCTTGTAATACTGCTGGATCTTCTCCTCCGTGTATATTGGTAGATTTTTATATGGATTTACTGATATTAATACATTTCCAATGTACGTCTGAAATAGATTATAGATTTAATTAGGTATTTACCTACACATTACTATATGTAATTTTAATTCAATTTTTTTCATTAGGGCAACAAAAGTTTTTTTTATTGTCTCATGTCCGTAAATTGAAAACGAAATAGAAAATCGAATTCAAAACTATTATATACTTAATTTTAATTTTTATTTATTTATTTATTTATTTGGTCATGAGTAGAAGATGCACTACCATACATCAGTTATATGTATCTTTATTTTAAAATGAATCTAAGATCTGAGGACCAAGTATGAGATCGCATTGCGTGAGAGCGTAACGCGATATCTCTCCACCAATCAGACGATGTTATTTTGACCGCCGCATTTAAATGTGGCGACCCTATTGGTGTAGATATTTCGCGTTACGTTGTAAACGGCGTAAACGTATCCTCGTACTTGGTCCCCAGACCACACATGCGCGAAATAAGCGTGGCATAATATGTCGACTGATCTTTTTTAAAAATATTGTAACACTTAATTAAAAGCGGCTATGGTCCAGCCGAGACTAGATGAGACATGTGTTCAAACCTCTCTGGCCGGTACCAATGTTACCACTGCTTTGATACATGCTAAGCGAGTATAGGAATTTAAAATACTTACATAAATAATACTTTCGTTAAATCTTTTCTTCAAATTATCAATAAATGCGGCTTCAGAACGATAGTCCTCGAGTAACACAAAATCTTGTACTCCAACACGTTCCCGATGTTGCAGAGAGTGTTCCATTGCTCCATACACGGAGACTGGACGTCCTAACCTTTTAACAAAATAGGCAATGGTTAAATAATAATATTTATTACTAATTTTCCCTTACACTACATTCAAATATTTACAAAGTTTAAAATGAAATCCAAAATGAAAAATGGGCTCACAATTTTTTTATTTATTTTGAAAAAAGATGCATATTTTATTATAACAAATCAGTTTTTTTTTACTACGGTTATTGAGTAATTTAATATTTTCTAATGCAACATGAGGTATTAAATATTTCTACAATTACATTATCTGATTAGTAAACGATGTGTAGATTGATATACAATATACATGTATGTTTAATTCAATATTAATAAAAAAAATAAGATATTATGAGTATTGTTTTGTTACAAAATATTAAATAACAGGCGGACCCAAAAATGACGCAAAAAAAAAAATAAAAGAGTTTTAAGGTCATTATTAAATTTTTATTTTGTTTTATATTAATCACGCGGTTTAAAAGTAGACATTTCTTTGGGTCTGGGTGTTTTACCACCCAGTAAGTCTGAAAAATTTGGGTGGAGCAAATAGCGTAATAGAGTAAATAACTAATTTACCATTATAAATTTGTTATCCAATAATAAATAATAAAAATAATCAATTTTATGATCAATTACCATTTACTCGTAATATACTTAGATTGTAAGGTGAGATTGTGTTTAATGATATGCCGCGGCGTTGGAATGCAATTAAATTAAAACACGTAAGGAGCTTATCTTTTCATATTACGCTAGCTGTACGCCTGCCTGTATTTTTTTATTGTAGCTCGGCATATGACAACACTCCGCCTGATGTAAAGCTAGAGTGCGGTCCATCAGTCGCCTCCAGTCCGCCGGCTTAAGGAGACGAGCATGTACCATCTAGATTGAGAGTGAGTGAAATATCTCGTTATACCTGGCTACTTTTAAATTATTCCCGAAACGCGACAAGGTCACTTCACGAGTGTTACATTCGAAACTGGTGGTACTATCCCTATATCACTATTTAGTAATCTAGTCCGTACGCGAATACCAATATCGTACTATACTCTTGT
Source organism: Tinea pellionella (assembly GCA_948150575.1). NCBI lineage: Eukaryota > Metazoa > Arthropoda > Insecta > Lepidoptera > Tineidae > Tinea > Tinea pellionella. Next base: position 7,539,920 of record OX411258.1, read on the forward strand.
ATACTGTACTTCACGTAAAATTGTGCGGCCCGGAGCGTCTATATTAGGAGTTTTGTTCCCATTCCACTCGATATTTTTGTACATATTTGCGCTATGATCAAACGGAATGAACATGCATTTTGAATTCGAAAACTCATTGCAATTAATCAATCAATATATTCATTTTGTTTGAGTTGCATTTATTAAGATCATGATTACGAGTACATACAGTGCGACCCGCTTTAACATTACGCGTCATCAAAGACCGTTTGGGTGGACCAGTCCTGCTATTCATCATAACGGTCACTAATTTCAAATTTAAGTATAATATGGGAGCTTTGGCGCCCATCTTGAGACGTCAAGTTATCTGTTTTGAATTAATTTCCTAAACTTGTGTTTCTTCGAGTGTTAATGTGTAATAATGGTGTTCGTGAACGTGCGTGAGTGTGGGCATACAATAGAACGTGAACATGTGTTTCCATTTTCCCTCCAAAACTCCGTAGGAAGTTTCAGTAAAGATTCTACCACTTTACTGGAACAATTTTTGACTTGACTGAGACTTGACCTGACTGTTTGGTGTGATGAATGAATGACTCGTGATGCACAATGTTATTAACTTGATGCAAAAATATTTACTTTGACACTGGCAAATTGTTATAATGCCATATAAAACAATAAAAAAAGTATGAATAGTCTGCCCGTCCTGGGATGGTTGATACATTTGTCTCCTCAAACCATAGCGGTGTCTACTGTTGCCTGCATATATTTCCCTGTCGTGGTAGCTTCGCCCATTAATCGCATAACCCGCTACATGCCGAACTTCCTACTATAAAAATATAAGATTTATAAGGCGTTCATAGCTATCACTATACCGGCCTAACAATTAATAGGTATATCGTGTAATTTAAGATATATTTTAGTACCCATGTATGTACAAACGTCGCCACTTAAAGATTGGTACTGTTCAGGTTATCTGACTTATTGATAATAAATAAGTACCTAGGTATCACTTTTCTTATGACCTAAATTTAGGTATTGTTTATTCTATAAATATTACATTTATTATTTAATTACGAAAAAAATAGGTATAATGGATCGATTTATTTTTAAACCATTTGTTTAAATATCGAGGTTATTGTAATACGACAAAAATCACATGGTAATTAATATATTAATTAATTAATAATACACAACTTCTTATCAAAGTTCTTTGGCATTCATTAATGTAAAATTGTATCTAATTTTCAAGCGCAATACCCATGTTTAAAATAAGCCCTTGTAAGGATAATGATTTGAGAGGCACAAGAATTTTTGTAATATATACTTGTATATATTAATAAATGAATATATAATATTAAACAATTTGTATTTTCGTTTAAAAATCCTTTACACCCCTAGGACATCTAGTTCAGCTGGAGGATAATCTGCCACTTATCAGGTGTTGCCAGACATTTCGGGTTTTTTGTTCTGTTAAATCGTATTCAACCGAAAAAATACCTACCTACGTAATTTTACTAATTTTTGAGGTTACGTTATAAAATTAGTTCGGTTTTTTTTTTCTTCAACACATCTAGCAACCCTACTGACCAAACGAGTCTAATCTGCAAAATGAAGGGCAATTTTTTGTATTTTTGTAATCCTAAGATTTGTTCTAAGTACCTAATTTTAAGCGCAGTTCGATATTGCAACGTAAGCCGTTTCCAAGATATAATAGGATACCTTCCAATTCCCTAATAATAACATTTACAAGATTTTTATTTAAAATTATAAAAAAAAACTCACCGGTCAGTCTTATTTGAATCCATTTTTAAAACTCAATCGTAAATTAAAACTACACCAATAACGAATTCATTAAAAAATACAAAAACAACTGCACATCGTCAAAACAAAAATTCAAATGAAATCTAACATAAACAGATTATTATTATTATTAACCAATGCGTACACTCGGGAACAAAATTCAAGGAAATACAAAAATAACACAAACAATTAATTATACTATAATTATAAGTGTATACAAACAAAACTGTATCTTCTAATATATAAAAATTAATATTTCTTTGTTCACATTTCAATGATGTTATGTGTTTTATTTTTTTAACATTGATATTGGACGAATAATAGTCACAAAATGATGCAAAAAAGCAATAGGATAGCTTCATTTGATTTTCTATTAATTCAGTTTCACGTTACGCAGTCACGACGTTAATGTAACTTCGTACTTGGCCCACAGTATGCAATTTCTTATAAATTATGGCCTTATTTATCCATCTCTTTAAATTAGTTTTGCTTACGTTCCGGTAACTTTGTCTTAATGTACAAAAAGATATGTCGAGTATTTATTTATCAAGAGATAAGAAAAAGACTTTTATGAGGTCATTATAAAGAATTAGTCGTTAGAAATGTTTGTAAAATATAAAATATTACTAATTTTTTTTTTATTAATGACATTCATTACACTAATTGAAAAATTGCAAAATTATATTGCTTTATTTGTTATTCTGTTTTTTTTTGCAGCATAATGTAAAGCTAGACTGCAGTCCAATTTCTTTGATAGTAGTCGCCGCTATGCCGGCTTGAGGAGGCAAAAGTGATGGTTAGTCTGCCTACCATATTGAAAACAGAGGCGTTATACCGGCCACGTTTATTGAAAAACATCCTCATTAAAATTAATGTTAATGATATAACTGTAAATAAATATAAGGATATTGCAAATTACATCATTTTGTAGGTTAATTTATTGATTAATAAATTGCTAATTAGTTTTTAACTTTTTAATATTATATAAAGTTTACATTTGTACACACATGTGACGAAAACGAAATTATCTATTTATTTATTTATTTATTTTGGAGAAAAGACGACGATATAAAATACAAAAAAATATATGATTGTTCACTTTTACAAACAATAAACACTTGATGTAAAGCTAGAGTACTCTCCATTGACGGTAATATTTAACAGCATCTCCGCTATGCCGGCTTGATGAAACAACTGTGCGTTATTCAGATTGGCAGTGCACACTCCTCTCGTTATACCTAGCTACTTTCAAACTGATCCCGAAACACGACAAGGTCACTTCACGGGTGTTACATACGGAAGTTGTGGTACCTACTTCAAGACGGCAGACTGGGCTAATAATCTAATAAAATTAGTTTGCCGTCATTATTACCAAAATATAGATTAAAACAACTTAATGTCCCATTTTACGTTAACTATAACCCATCACCCTATAAAATTAACGATTTTTTACTCTTACCATAAAATACTATATATTTTTTCAAGTCCTATATTTTTAATAAACGTTGGCAACCCTAATTGTTTTGTAACTATACAAATTCCCAAAAGCTTTACCAAAAAAACAGTCAACCGTCAGATAATGGGTTTGGTCTACAAACTAGGTCGTTTGGTATCATTGTTTTTTCCTGTGACCCATTCTGTTGCTTCCAAACTTTGCGTGTTAAACCGACTTTATTCAATTCCTATAGCATTTCCGTTTTAATTGATTTGTATTATTTCTCTCCAGAAGTAGACACCGTTTTCTATTTCTCGCGGTGATCTATCTACTATTAAATGTCCTAGCTAGTATTAATAAATATTTTAAAATACTTTTCAAAAACTGCCATCATTAGGGTAGGTGCACAATCACACTGCCCGTAAGAAATGGATGTATAGGTCGCGTCACGCTTTATGACGTCTCGGAAGTTAGCTGCGGGCTGTATTTCGTTAAGTTTACAATAATAAAATTAAGAGTTAATTTTAAATATGAATAGAGCATATAAAAATAAACAGCGAGCGTGCCCTTCCCTCTCACGTTTATGGTGCCCCGCTAAGACCTCAATTTGTGTACTTATGCTCAACTTCGGAGACGTCAAAAAGTTTGATTCGTACTATACAACCGCACAATATTTTTGTTTATGGTTTTCAGTAAAGTAGTTTTAAGAGTGGTAGGCAGACTGATGATGGTTATTTGTCCAGTCTGTGGTAGTACCACCCGTGAAGTGACCTTGTCACGTTTCGGGAATAGTTTGAAAGTAGCCAGATATAACGAGAGGATGCACTGTCAATCTTGATGGTACATGCTTGTCTCTTCAAGACGGAATAGTGGAGGCGACTGCTGCCTGTAGAGATTTCTCTGATTTAACTGCTACAGTTGTTTCCATTCATGGACCGCACATCAGGCGGTGTTGTCATATGCTGAGCTATAATTAAAAAAAGTAGCGTCTAATAGCATTAATCGCAAAAAATATGTCCACTAGGTCCACTAGACCTGAGCACTGACTACCCCGTTTCGAAATAACAGTATGAAGTGTTTCTAACTACGGATAAAAAAAGCAGCAGAAAATGTCATGATATTTGGCCAATAATGTCAACGTGGTTACAAATATCAGATTGTTTAACCTATTTACGTAAAAAAAGGAAATATATATTCAATTAAACTTAGTAGGTATATATACTGGATTGTTAACCATCATTTTATAGCAGCTGTGGTCTAGCGGTAAGACAATCGATGAGACCGGCCGTTGTTCGTGTATTCAGACTTTTTTATGTCTAAATGCAGCTTATTATATATTTTTATAGACATAGCGTGTGGACTGGTGTTATATAATTCTAATTTTGTTGTATTATGTACTATTTTCTTTTTTAATTCGTAGCTCGGCATGTGACAACAGTGGAAACAACTGCTACTACAGAGAAATCTCTACAGGGTAGCAGTCGCCTCCACTATGCCGGCTTGAGGAGACGAGCATGTACCATCTAGATTGAGAGTGCACACTCCTCTCGCTATACCTGGCTACTTTCAAACTATTCCCGAAACGCGACAAGGTCAGTTCACAAGTTCATTCGAAAGTGGTGGTACTGCCCCAGGACGGCAGACAGGACAAATAACCATCATCAGTCTACCTACCACTCGTACTAGTATATAATCTGAGTTGAAATGAGTTGGTAGAAAATGCCTCAAGGCATTAAGTTCGCCTTTTGCAGATTTTACACTGTGCAATAAAGTATTATTATTATTATTATTATATTTAGCGAGGTTCGAACACCGGTATCATTGATTGTGAGTTCATTCGTTCTACCGCTAGACCACGGCCGCTCTTAGGTTGTCCCAGTCAGAGGGCGTTGTATCTATTAATTAATTATTATTTTTAGTAGTTACACTAACAATTTAGTTTAACAGTAATTTTCTTTATAACCTTGAAATATCTATTAATAAAACATTTAGTGCTTACATTAAACAGTTTACGCAGCTGATTTTATAGTGAATAGTACTAGTGATTGTTTTTACGCAATCTGCTATGCTAATGCAAATAAAATTATAAAATTGATGGTCACACCAGCACGGAAGGCGCGTTCGTATAGCTCGTAACCTGATATTCGAATCTTCTTCAAATTATGAGTGGTAGGCAGACTAAAGGTGACATACAAGAGAGGAATGTGTACTGTCAATCTGGATGGTGCACATTCCTCTCTTTAAGCTGGTATAGCCAGTGGCGGGCCCTACATACTTTGCGTTTCGTAAAATGCTAATTTTCGGGCCCCAAAAATTACGGGCCCTAGGCACGTGCCTAGATTGCCTAGGCCTTAGTCCGCCCATGGGTATAGCGGAGTTCCTGTTTATAGATATTTCTCTGTGAATTGCTATTCAGTTGTTTCTGTTGAATATAATGAAACGAGATGATGAATTAAGATTTAATATATTTCACTTAAAAACACACGAATTTTGACAGGAAACAAAGACAACAGAACAAACGCGGACATTAAACCATTAAGTTTAGAGGCATCGATTATATTAATTGATTGTAGTAATCGTATATTTTAACAGTTTCGGTTCTTGAATCGCACTCTAGCTTAACATCATGCGAGGTGTAACATGCCGAGTTAAAAAAAAATTAAGAAGGAATAATGAAATAAAGTTGTAGATTAATCGCTTACTCAAATCTTAACAAATAAATTTTTCCCATTGTTAATGTTTTTAAATGACAGTGTAACAAATATGGAAACACACGCGCCAACCATTCGTTCGGCTATTTTTGGCGTCTCCACGCACCGTTTGCACCAAAAAAGGACTGCATTGTGTCAATCACCCGGTTGGTCATGTAGGGTAACCATGGTATTAGTACAATTTGGGATAACTGGAACCACCACCATGTCAATCCGAAAGGATGTTTAAGCATTAAAAAATCACGAAAATAAGTCAATATTAGCATTAAATACCTTCTACTTACAATTTAGAGAAAGTATGTCGCCCTATCACGTCGAAACGGTTAAACGGAACGTGATGAAACTTTAGTCCATAAAAACAGTTAATATGTGGTCATAATACACTGATATAAATTGTTATTTGACGAGGCAATCTGATGCTTTCTTGAATAAGTGAAAAGATCAAAGGAAGATACATTGCATCTTAATTAATATTGTTTATTTAAAAAGTGTATCATAAATATTAAAATACATTGAACTTACTTTCGATGGTAGAAGTAGCTAGGTGTAGCAAGAGGAGTGTGCAGTGTCAATCTAGATGGCGTACATCTTCTCAAGCCGACAAAGATTGTACCCCGGTACTGAAAGCTGTGGCCCTACCACTATTTGACCACATAAAGAGAATGCTAATTTTTGGGCCTACTTGATACCTAATAGTTTGGCAACAAAACAATATTTTACAATAATATCTTATTTTTTATTAATTAATTTTAATTATATCAACACATCATTTACCAATCAATAGACAATGTTTAATTACATAAAAAAACAGATATCTACAATTATTAAAGCATTTAAAATAATAATAACCTCAAATATTGCATCAGAAAACATGTAATTACTCAAAAACCCAGGTGAAAAAATTAAAACTGATTGGTAATAAGGAAGTAGATTTATTTTTCTACAAAATTAAATAAAAACCAACGACAAACTCGAGAAAAAAAATTGTAAGCCCATTTTCTTAGGTAAATGGGCATTCTACTTTAAGTTCCTTGAGTGAATTAAAGTTTTTTTTTATTGAGGAATTACTGAGAAAAGCGAGTTTTAAAAAATAGTTTAAGCATAAAAATTCGAAACACGCATGCCTGTCTATCAAGTCGAAAACCGTTAGTTGTATAATAGGTGGAGGAGTTACTTATCGTATAAAAAACGGTTATCCATCCGTTTGTCGTTCGTCTACTTTGCATAAGTTTTATTTCATTTGACCGGTTAACCCTTTTTGTTATTTTAATGTGAGGAACTTTCAAGGATACCAGAATCTTCTTCTAAAGATTATAAAGTCAATTTTAAATTTTTGCCGTTTAAATGTAGTTAATAAAATGGTAGGCCGATTAATGATTTTTTATGGTAGCTCGGCATATGACATCACTCCACCTGTTGTAAAGCTAGAGTGCGGTCCATGAATGGAAACAACTGCTACTACAGAGAAACCTGTGCGAGCAATAGTCGCCTCCACTGTGCCGGCTCGAGGAGACGAGCATGTACCATCTGGCTACTTTCAAACTATTCCCGAAACGCGACAAGGTCACTTAACGGGTGTTACATTCGAAAGTGGTGGAACTACCCCAGGACGGCAGACTGAACAAATAAGCATCATCAGTCTGCCTTACTTGGGACATCCGCGTACCTAACTGGCGATCAACTTCAACTCCTCTAACACTAACAAAACCGTAACAAATATGAAATAATACTCCGTAATGTTCTCTATAAACTTGTACGTTTCAATGGAATATAAAAACAAATTCACGTGTTATAGCTATGTGATGTCGTAATAAAAATCTTAAAGGTACGTCTACACCGATATGAACCAAATTAGTGGCAGTCGGTAACAATGAAAAACAAGAAAATATTTTTGACTCTTTGCCTGCATTGACAACTGTAAAAATAAATAATAATAAAAAGAAGAAAATATTTACAGTAACGTTGCATCTTTAGTGAAATTCGACGTTTTCTTTTTGCTTTGGGCCCAAACTTTCATCAGTACAGGGCCAAAATAGGCCGTTGGTATGCCATTTGGCTACAAACCTCTTACTTAAAAATAACCATTTACATTGTCAATAAAGGCGATGAACAATATTACTTAAATATGTTGCAAAATGTGAACTCACGTTCGATGAGAACAGAGCTCCTCGTTAATTTTGACCGGTACCAATGTAACTTTGTTATATGTAGTTTGGTCGCTCAGTGCCTATAGGCACTGTTAAAGGGTGGTAGGCAGACTGATGATGGCTATTAGCCCAGTCTGCCGTCCTGGGGTACTACTACCACTTTCGAATGTAGTACCCGTGAAGTAATCTTGTCGCGTTTCGGAAACAGTTTGGAAGTAGTCATGTATAACGAGAGGAGGTGCACTGTCAATCTGGATGGAGCACATTCGTCTCCTCAAGCCGGCATAGCGGAGGCGACTGCTGCCTGTAGAAATATATCTGTGGTAGCAGTTGTTTCCGTTTATGGATCGCACTCTAGTTTTACATCAGGTGGAGTGTTGTCATATTCCGAGCTACAATAAAAAAAGGCAGTAACTGCAGTGTGGACGTACCTTTACGCTTTGTATAAAACAATTGATAGACATAAAATAATGAAAAAGCAAGACAATAATGTGAAGATTTCATGTATTATATTACTTTCCAGGCTTTTGTTTTTAATTACTGTGAATAATAATAAACGCTGTAAAGATTACTGTTAAATCAACTTTTATTAGGTAAGCATATTCAATTGTACGAACCAAACTTTATGGCGGCTCCGAAGTTAGGCACAAGTCCACAAATTGAGGTATCAGCGGCACACGATCAACATGAGAGGGAAGGGCACACTCCCGCGCTACCCGCCCGCATCTTATTTTAATATGTTCTATTCATATTTAAAATTAACTCTTAATTTTATTATTTTAAACTTAACGAAATATCGCCCGCAGCTAACTTCCGAGACGCCATAAAGTTTTACGCGACATATACCCGCAACTTTGTATGAGTTATTAGTATTACATATTTAGTATTTCCGTCCCATCCATACGCATTAGGTAATAATAATAACTAAAAAATGATATAACTATCTTCTATATAATCTATATGGTCTAGCGGTAAAACGCGTGAACTCACGATCAATGAGACCCGTGTTCGAATCTCGCTAAAGACCGGTACCAATGTAACTTTGTTATATGTACTTTGGTCGCACAGTGCCTATAGGCACTATTAAAGAGTGGTAGGCAGACTGATGATGGTTATTTGTCCAGTCTGTCGTCCTGGGGCAGTACCACCACTTTCGAATGTAACACCCGTGAAGTGACCTTGTCGTGTTTCGGGGATAATTTGAAAGTATCCAGGTATAAGAGAGGAGTGTGCACTGTCAATCTAGATGGTACATGCTCGTCTCCTCAAGCCGGCATAGTGGAGGCGACTGCAGCCCGTAGAGATTTCTCTGTGGTAGCAGTTGTTTCCATTCATGGACCGCACTCTAGCTTTACATCAGGCGGAGTGTCGTCACATGTCGAGCTACAATAAAAAAAAAAACCTAAGATCCATTCAGCCGTTTGAGCGTGATTGAGGAACAAACACACATACATTCCTATTTACAATATTAGCATAGATTGGAGAATTTAATAACTTCTTCTGGCTAATGGATCGAGTATTTTTACAGTATTTCTTTTAATACGTCTTTTTGCTATATCCGGCTACTTTTAAACTGAACCCAGAACGCAACAAGGTCACTTAAAGTTGGTTCTGCCCCTGGACCTTAGCCTAGGCTAATAACCATCATCAGTCTGCCTACCACTCTTTAATTAGTGCGTATATTAAACCAAAGGCACTGAACGACTAAAGTACATATAACATAGTAATCTACGAGTACATTGGTGCCGGTCAGAATTTAGCGAGGTTTGAACACGGGTCTCATCAATGGCGAGTTCACGCATCGTACCGCTAGACCACGGGCGCCCTATCTGATTATTATACAGATAATAAAATTCACTAATTATACTAATGTACACTGCAAAATATTATAGAAAGTATGTCAGGTAAAGTTCACCCTGACGCATTGCTAGCGATCGGTGAAAAAAGGTGCGCCGGACTGACCCTCCTCGTTCACTTATATGTGTATGACATAGCTACTAATGTATACAAAACACAAGCTTATAATCTCTAGAGTCAAGGGAGCCTATTGCGCAAAACTGAAGTTGTGATGAAGTAGAAACGTAGTCGTAGTCGAAGTTGAACGAATTTATAACTTCGTATTGCGGACAGATAAAGGCGTAAACTTATAGTCTACTTTACAGAAGTTAAACTTCCAAATAGGGACCACAGTTAAAAAATATTTTTACAAATTCACAATTAACGCTATAATAACCTGAGAATTTAACTTTTAAAAAATGTTGTTTTTGTTTTATAAGGATGATGTAAGGATACATATTTTTTTAATATATGGGCAAAACAAGCGACTGTGGTCTAGCGGTAGAAAGCGTGAGCTCACGATTGATGAGACCTGTATTCAAATCTCGCTAAATCCTGACTGTGTACTTTATTCGCAAAAGCATTATTTAAAGAGTGGTAGGCAGACTGATGATGGTTATTTTTTATTATTATTATTATTATTTTCTTGTGTGAATGTATTTTTGTTTGTTTGTCTATTTGATGTGGATTTCTTATTTTTCTGTTTTGTGTATACTTTTTTTAGTTGATTTTTAATTTTTATGTTATAATGTTAAGCCTATTATTGGCCTTATTACTGGATAATTTTTATTTTCTTTGTTATAAAGTTGTATTACGCTGTTGGCTTTATAGTAAATAAATAAATAAATAAATAAATTATCCCAGTCTGCCGTTCTGGGGTAGTACCATAACTTTCAAGCGTAACGCCCGTGAAGTGACCTAGACCTTTAACAATGTCAAGTCAAATACTAACTAACAAAAAGCCTAAAAGTGACTGCGAGCCTAGCTAGAATAATATTAAAGAAAAAAATTACTAACACACGTTACATACAATTTGTAATTTAATTGAGTAATTAAGGCAAAAACTGATTATGCAAGAGATTCATGAAATCAATGTAATCAAAGGTAGATTAGGTTGCATATTTGAATTCGATTTACATATCGTATATTTAAATATTATACTTTAGGAAGGTACAATGCTGTTTAACTCCAAAGCGAATCGCGGAATATGCGTTTATGTTTCCATTATTTCGCGATAAGTTTTCGCTATTTGTAGGTCAAATTACAACAGTCGCCTCCGCTATGCCGGTTTGAGGACCACTCTTTAATTTACCAATAGAAGCATAATAATAATATTAAAATGTATGTCCGTTGATAGTTTCCGCACGACGGCAACCGTCGTGTGTGTTTCATAAAATCGTGTACCTTTTGGCCTTTTAACAACGTCTAGACATAATTAGATTGTTGTACACTTATTGTTGATGCACTCATGTATAGTACGAACCAAGCTTCATGACGGCCCCAAAGTTAGGCACAAGCCCGAGCACTCATATTTAAAATTACTAAAAAACTTAACTGTACATGCGCGAAATGGCGCTCGCAGCTAACTTCCGAGACGCCATACAATTTGACGCGACCTATATGTAGGTATTATCAGCTTTAAACGATCGTATTTTTCTAAGTAATGTATTCGTTTTAAGGTGTGTTTATTTTAATAAGTAAATATGTATAACGGGTAAAAACGACTTCACCGTGACATTCATCTTTTATTAAATGTGTGCATCTATTAGTTTTCATGTTAAGAGATATTGTGGGCGTTTATAAGATTTTAGAATCAACACGTAAAAAATATGACATTCAATTTGTGAATAGATCTGTGTCGCCTTAGTGTGGTTTGCACCATAAGGCCGGTTAAAGTAACTTTAACTATTACTTTTACGGCGACGACGACCGTTAAACATTTCCATTTACTCCACACGCGTTGCAATATCGTGTAAATTCGTATTTTTATCGTTAAAAGAGTGGCTGATCTCGAAAAATAACAGAAAACATAATTTGGCTTCTTTTCATACATTTGACGTTAGCCACATTGGTTTGACTTTAATTTTAACCAAGCCAAGATTCACTGGTTACGGTTAAGGTTAAAGTAACCGTCAAAAATGACAGGCGCGACGATGGTGCAACTCGTGTACACCATAATGTAAACGTAACGGTTAAAATAAACGTAAAAGTAATAGTTAAAGTTACTTTAAAACTTTTGTTGGTGCAAACGACCCTTAATGGCACTTGCACGAACGACTGCTTGCGTTTTGTTTTATTAACTTATGAATTTAAAGCAGGAATATATTTATTATAAATGGTTGTTAAAAGTTCAGAATAAAAAAAGCGTCTAAATAATATCGATTATTTTATGATTAATTATTTAATTAGATGGGAAAATCTGTTAGTAGTCGGAGCTTTGTTCTTTCCAATTTGGATAGGTAATATGACTCAGATTTTTGGAGAATTAGCATAATTTGCATTGGCAACACTGCTGGCATATTGACAAAAGACAAAAATGTTGCTACGGTCAAATCTGAGTTTTTGGCAGCCATCTTGATACGTCAGGTTATCTGTTTTGAATTATTTTCCTAAACTTGTGTTTCTTCGAGTGTTAATGTGTAATAATGGTGGATTATTAACCATTAAGTGTTCGTGAACGTGCGTGAGTGTGGGCAAACAATTCAAAAGAAGAGAACCTGTGTTTCCATTTTCCGTCCTAAACTCCGTAGGAAGTTTCAGTAAGGATTCTACCACTTTACTGGAACAATTTTTGACTTGACTGAGACTTGTGTGATGAATGAATGACTCGTGATGCACATTATTATTATTAACTTGATGCAAAATATTTACTTTGACACTGGCAAATTGTTATAATGCCATATAAAACAAAAAAAAAACTTCTGAGTAGTTAAATATTTAAATTCGCGTATGTATTGTAACTGGCTTATCAGAAATCTGATTAGAATGTGATAGACATACAATCAAACATTCAGGCTTTCGCATTTTTATAATATTACTCATCGATTTGACCTCTACACGTCATTAATACCGTACCATGTTGGTCTTTTAGTGCAATATGGAGTCAATGACCTGTGTAAACAGCCGCGTCTCTTCAGAGAGTTGAAGGATTTTGTTTTTTTTTTGTATTTATCTGGAAACGTGTAATTCGTACCTGTTGTTATATCTTTATATAAATCTGTCATTTTTATAGCACGACGACTGACTATAGCAGCGTTACCAGATATTTTTTTTGCCAAGACGGGATTTCGGAACTTTTTGAGTGAAAAAAGCGGGATTCTTTCTTCGAAAGCGGGACATAGTAAAAAACATATATAATCTGATGTGTTTAAATATGTATCTTTTATTTGAGTTTTAAATTACGTGACAGTAGATAGCAAAAGTAGCCATAGAAAATGTACTTTAATAAAAATATGACATTTTGAATCACCCTATCGTTAGGTAGTTGAGTCTTCTTATGACCGATTTCTGTATTCTTCGGTTTGCGTAACAAACCGATACAAATTTGACAGATAGTAAACGATAGTTATATGAAAATGTATGGGGAATGTGTCCGTTAGAAAAATGTGGTGTTTCAAATAATAGTCTGAAGAGTGAGTTACATTTTGTAACTCTTTTTACACAGATTACAGTAAGCTTTATACTCCTCCGTCGTCACAATACACAGACAAGTCCGAGAAGCGGGACTGAACCTGTGCCGCGCGGGACATTTAATTTTGATTTAAAAATCGGGACGTCTGGCAACGCTCCTACTGCGTGACGCATTCCGTCTGATGTTAAACTAGAGTGCGGTCTATGATGAGAAAAAAATGCTACTACCGATAAACTAAGGGTAGCTGTCGCCTCCGCTATATCGGCTTGAGAAGATGATGTGCCCTATCCAAATTGACAGTGCACACTCTTCTCGTTAGCTGGCTACATCCAAGATGTTCCCGAGACGCGACAAGGTCACTTCGCGGATGTTAAACGAAATGTTTATTGTTTTTTTTTTACTTCTTACTCCATCTTTTGTCTATTTATCTATTAATCTAAACTTTTGTCTATTTCAGTCACTTTTAGATGTTAATTTGCTCTCTTAAATATTGTTGTATAATTGTCTTTAGATAAAAAACTACCGGAAATTGAGAAATAAAAGTACACTTTGCATAAAACATAATGGTAATCTAGACTGCAATATCTTTTCAAACAATCAAACATAATTTCACGGAATCACGATATCTTTTTTTTCTTTATACTAACCCGGAATATGACAGCACTCCGCCTGATGTAAAGCTATTATCGTACAAACCATAAACAGAAATGAATACATCTACAGATAAACTACAGCCAGCAGTCGCCTCCGCTATGCCGGCTTGTGGAGATGAATATGCACCATCTACATTGACAGATTTATTGTAGTTTGACATAATATAAAGCTTGATTTAAACCTAGAGTGGGGTCCATAAACGGAACAAATGCTACTATAGATAAGCTACGAGCAGAAGTCGCCTCCGCTCATGCCGGCTTGAAGAGATAAATGTTTTATTTATTTTCTTTATTTGGAACAAAAAAATCTTATTATACAAATCATATTGAAGTTTACACATCCAGTTTCAAAGCCTTCACAATACTAGACGCGCCTGATTTGAATGAACCCAGTGATGATGCAAAGATGTCTAAATCATTAAAGTACGTGTTATAGGTTGACATAAGACGTGTTAAAGGTGCACGCTCATCCAGCCGCTGTTCGAGATTGGTGCATGTTTCTAATGCGAGCGGAGTTGCTGGGGATACGGTATTTTTTTTTTATTGTAGCTCGGCATGTGACAACACTCCGCCTGATGTAAAGCTAGAGTGCGGTCCATGAACGGAAACAACTGCTACTACAGAGAAACCTGTGCGGGTAGCAGTCGCCTCCACTATGCCGGCTTGAGGAGACGAGCATGTACCATCTTAGATTGACAGTGCACACTCCTCTCGTTATACCTGGCTACTTTCAAACTATTCCCGAAACGCGATAAAGTCACTTCACGAGTGTTACATTTGAAAGTGGTGGTACTACCCCAGGACGGCATACTGGACAAATAACCATCATCAGTCTGCCTACCACTCTTTAATAGTGCCTATAGGCACTGAGCGACCAAAGTACATATAACAAAGGTACATTGATACTGGTCAGAATTAGCGAGGTTCGAACACGGGTCTCATCGATCGTGAGTTCACGCGTCTTACCGCTAGACCACGGCCGCTCTAAAATTAAAAAGGTATATAATTTTATTAGATAAATATGTTATAATATGTTCATCATCTATTGACATCTTCTCCTCATAAATCATCAGTCTGCCTCCCCTCTTATTTGTTCGATTTAACCTTTTAATTTCCATATATTGCACATATTGCATGACCTAAGCCTAGACTGGTCAAACTGGCCGCAACCTGACCTTAGACGTCAGCTTCATTGTTTCGCAAGAGTCGCCGACCATGGACCAAAGCCATGACTATATCAAAAGATGATCATGTTACAAAGGTTTTGGCAAGTACATTTTTTTATTATTGTAGCTCGGCATATGACAACACTCCGCCTGATATAAAGCTAGAGTACGGTCCATGAACGAAAACCACTGCTACTACAGATAAATCTCTACGGGCAGTAGTCGCCTCCGCTGTGCCGGCCTGAGCGCCATCTAGATTGACAGTACACACTCCTCTCGATAACGAGGCTACTTTCAAACTGCTCCCAAAACGCGACAAGGTCACTTCACGGGTGTTACATTCGAAAGTGGTGGTACTACCCCAGGACGGCAGAATCAGTCTGTCTACCACTCTTTTTTTGTTTAAGTAATTTAAGTTGCACTGTCTATCACATTCGGAAAACAATATGACAAAGGATATTTAATGAAAAAGGTAATTAGAAAGAACATGTTTATATACCGTCATGCGCCGTGGGGATTTCATAACCTTGCTGAATAAACAAACATCTTATTGTATCCGGCATAATGGGGACGTGTTTAAGTACTAGAAAATAGAAAGACCTAATATATCCGTGAGTCAATCGTATAACACACCTAAATGGAGAAAGTTTGTAAACAATACAAATGGTTAAAATTTACAACATGCAAACTTATTTGGTGTTGATAGCTATCGCTTACTTTTTGATATTATTTAAAAAATAAAAAATATTTAAAAAAAAATACAGGTGTGAAAGGACAGCTAGCAATCCCGCTAGCAATATAACATTTATTTGGTCTAATATCAACTACGTACCACTATTTATTAGAAAAATAAAGAACGTCATTAAAATATGAAAAACAAGCAATGTGGATGCAAGGATTTGATGATATAAAGCCCGCGACGGCCTCATAGCACGTGCCTTCCTTCAGGCTTCTAACAGGTCCTTCAACTCACAGCTGATAGACGGCCAACGGGCTTGCCTTAGCGATGTTATCAATACATTGTTGCTTGATTACGTGAAATTTAATAAAAAAAACATTGCAACAACGCGCAACGTCAGGTATAACGAGGGAAGTGTGCACTGCCAATCTAGATGGTACATGCTCGTCTTCTTAAACCCGCACAGATTTCTTTGTAGTAGCAGTTGTTTCTATTCATGGACCGCACTCTAGCTTTACATCAAGCGGAGTGTTGTCACATGCCAAGCCACAATAAAAAAGCTAATAAAATAGTGGTTAAAGTGATTGCCTTTTGCCTTTTAACACCCTGTATATACAGTTTGTTCCATTTGTGCGTCAGAGGCAACAGGTGTTACATGCGTAACTCCTCTACTACCCCATTTTGTATTTAATATAACGGAAACTGCTCCCCGACCTTCCAAGGACAACCCACTTTGGGAAGGGTTCTTTTTCTTATATCAATAAATATATATTTATTTATTTATAACTAGTTTAACAAGGGTTTTGCGAATTAATTAAACCTCACGCACCGACTGCTGTAAGGAGAGATAATTAAGACTACAGCAGAAAAGAACAGCGATGATGGCAAGCTCGACAAGCGACAGAGATGATCAGCCCAGTCCTATTTCGGCAGTGGAGGCACTAGACTAATCCTGAACGTCGGAGACATCAGCTATTCTTGACCTCTTTGATTACTAGTCAATTAAATGAGATTTTTAGCTAATATTAATTCAGTTTCAGATGCCTAGCGCCGCGACTGCATTTCAGTTTGACGGCTTTTTTATATTACAATAATATAAGCATAGAAATAAAAATATAGTAGGGTTTTACCGGATCTTAGTCATGTATTACGTCATCCCATATGTCACAAAACAGAGTTACCGGTAAAGGTAGTATCATCAATAAAAATGACGCATGAAAATAAATATAATAATCGCCTATTACTTCTTTTTAACAAATTGTATCTATAAGGTCTAATTTAACCAAAAGGCCGGTTAAAGTTACGTTTTATGATAACTTTAATGGAGACGAGCATGTACCATCTAGATTGACAGTGCACAGTTCTCTCGTTATACCTGGCTACTTACAAACTATTCCCGAAACGCGACAAGGTCACTTCACGGGTGTTACATTCGAAAGTGGTGATACTACCCCAGGACGAGAGATTCTCTAAAAATCGTGATTTATCATACACAAGCGGACTTACTTACTACTAGACCTAATTTAAAATATTATGTTGCATTTTTTTTTTGTGCGAGAGGCATGAAATTATTATGTAATAATAATTATCATTGTTGTTGTAATAAAGAAGTAACTAAAAATTTCGTAATGTCTAAAGTATTCTAAAAAGAGCTAGATTATTTTCCGAAAAATAATTTCGATGTATTTTTACGAATATTTCGGTGACCTTATTTGTGCATGCAACTGATTCATAATAGAAAAAGCATGTGTTTTCATTTTCCCTCCAAAACTCCGCTAACAGTTCTAATAACTTTGGGGAAAACAATTAAAAAAGCAAACTGAAGATTAGGTAATACCTCCTGAAAAATTTAACATAATTGAGGGCTAGACTAAACAATAACAGCAAAAAAAATCAAAACACCTGCATTTCGATGTAAATATATACAAAATAGAGCGGCCGTGGTCTAGCAGTAAGACGCGTGAACTCACGATCGATGAGACCCGTATTCGAACCTCGCTAATTCTGACCGGTATCAATGTAACTTTGTTATATGTACTTTGATCGCTCAGTGCCTATAGGTACTATTAAAGAGTGGTAGGCAGACTGATGATGGTTATTTGTCCAGTCTGCCGTCCTGGGGTAGTACCATCACTTTTGAATGTAACACCCGTGAAGTGACCTTGTCCCGTTTCGGGAATAGTTTTAAAGTAGCCAGGTATAACGACAGGTTTCTCTGTAGTAGCAGTTGTTTCCATTCATGGACCGCACTCTAACTTTACATCAGGCGGAGTGTTGTTACATGCCGAGCTACAATAAAAAACAAACTTAAGACGTGGCTGCATGGGTTTTGTAACCTTTGCCTTCCCAGAATGGGAAAACTGAACTTGGAAAAACACAAAGCTTTTTATTGCAAAGAAGCTATCTAACACGAACGTGCTAAAGAAACGTACGTGCTTCTATTACTAATTTCTAATCAAAATATTATTATTTAATAAAAAAACTGGCCCTTCATGTTTTTATAACAATCGTCTATGAATCAAAATGATGTCATAAGTTAAGACGTTTTTATTGTTTAAAATAATTTAACGATTATTCTATTCATTCTATATTTAATAAACATTAATTAAGAACAGTAAACAATTCCACAATTGGTTTATTTTTTAAATTTTTTTTTGCAAAAACTTTTACTCCAACAAATATCCAAAAGTAATATTCAATTATTACAATTTCTTATTTAATTTAATTTTTAAAATTATGATTTATCTAGTATTAATTGTGGTGTCAAAATCGTCTCCTCAAGCCGGCATAGCAAAGGCGACTGCAGCCTGTAGAAAGTCTATAGTAGCGGTTGTTTCTATTTACCGAAACGTTGTCATATGCCGAATTACAATTTAAAAAAAATGTTTTGTCAACCTAGTAGGAAGAGTTGAGTTTTGACTGCCATCTTGATACCTTAGGTTATCTGTCTTGATTTATTTTCCTAAACTTGTGTTTCTTCGTGTGTTAATGTGTAACAATGGTGGATTATTAACCATTAAGTGTTCGTGAACGTGCGTGAATGTGGGCAAACAATTCAAAAGAAGAGAACCTGTGTTTCCATTTTCCCTCCAAAACTCCGTAGGAAGTTTCAGTAAAGATTTTAACACTTTACTGGTCTTGACTGAGACCTGACCTGACTGTTTAGTGTGATAAATAAATGACTCGTGATGCACAATATTATTAATTTGATGCAAAAAAAAGGTGGAAGGGTTAACTGATCATGGAAAGATAGAATAGAAGAATATCGACGCGGTCACGGTGTGACTAACGCCATAGACACATGACGCCAGTTATTTGTACAGCAAGCCAGTATGGCTCAAAAAAAATCTCAAAAAAGAACCTCATTGGCTCGAGATAATTTACTGACTCAAGAATGAAGCTAGTTCTATACAAACGTAGCCAGAAATACTAGCTTACTGGCTTGGCTTGTAAAACTATGTAAACGACGAGGCCGAGGGTTTGATTCCTAATTTATCTTTTTTAATCAGTATTCATCATATTTAAATAATAATAAGTTTAGTTTGTTTATGTGTAATATGCCTAATTTATTTTTAAAATGTAATTAGGTATTTTAATTTGGTAAAAATTTATAATAATGTTCGCGAATAACTTGAGAATGAACCTTTTATTAAACTAATTTAAAAAAAAACGATCAATGATCCTGTTTTTACCGCTAATATATTTAAGAAATAATAAATACCTACAGAAAAAAGACAATAATTATAAAAATAGAACAGCGTATTTTTTTATTAATTATAAATAGTAAAAACAATAAAACTCACCTTAATTAAAATCTTTTATAGTATGAATAATTCATAACTTTACGTAAATAATACTTTAAATTAGATTTGACATTCACTTTTAGAAGCACGAACAAAGTACGAACACTTTTCCCCTTATCAATAACCTTATCAGTTATAGATTTTCCCGTAAAACAACAAAAATATTACAAAATAATCTGCAAACTTTTTATAACCACAAAAAAATGTAAAATGCAATTTTCAATAACGTTTAAAACTTTAAAACGCAACAACAAAGAGAGAATTCGAAATTTAAAAGCTCGCGGACTTTAATATTTTTTTAAATTAACAAACGAGGCACCTACCCACGTTAGAAGTTCGAACTAAACTGGCAAGTTGGACGTTAACGTTTCTTGTTGTACAATAAAATGAACTAAGGTGAATTTGAGAGGTCACTTTCGCCTTTCGCGTCCAATATGATACGACTAACTTTAATTTAGTTAGGTTATAATGATTTCGAATAAATATTCGCACGTGGGCGATGGACGTTTCCAGACATAACAAATTGTTTATATAAAAATATACGTGGAATACATTACGCTAACATATTATTATTTTAAGAAGCTAAAGCCTAGCAAAAGTTTTTTGATTGGCGGATGAGCGGAAACAACTGCCAACGCAGAGCTGTCTGCAGACAGCAGTCACCTCTGCTATGCCTGCTTGAGGAGATGAATGTGCTACATCCGTTAATAGGGCATATTCTTCTTGTCGTACTCTTTCAAGTTGATCCCGGCTAGTCATTACTACCCCATAACCATCATCAGTCTGTCTACTATTCTTTAAACCTAGATCCTCTTATTACTGAAACATTCTCGATTGAATTTGACATTAGATATTTATGTAAATAAATATTCAGTAAAGGTATTTTTATTGCACACATATGCCTACACAAAGTGCTGTATCGAATGTTTACATAGTGACCTAAAAAGAACCTATTTGTAGGGTAACCAGTTTTTGACAAAAAATAGATAAATACTGCCAAAATACCGCCAGAGCCATAATAATCTTTGTTATATTCTAAGTGGTCAGGATAAATTTTTAGCGCCATATTCTTATTCTTGTCAAACATTAATCTACTCAAATCGTCCTTAAACTTTGCACATTTGTGTATCTATTACTTAGAATAGGGGACGCACATGTCACTCTGTCACTGTCACCGGGGTAGATGTCGACAGAGACTATGGAGCACCAGCGACTTCTATTTCTGCAGATCACTTTCCTAATGTTTCTGAAGTTGACGAAACTGATCTGGAAAGATCTTCTTTCAACACTTCCACCAAAAATAATACTTTATATTAAGTATGATATAGTAAGGTTTAACTTTAACCAAACCAAGATTCGCTGGTTAGGGTTAAGGTTAAAGTAACCATCAAAAATGACAGGCGCGTCGAAAGTGCAACTCGTGTGGAGTAAATGTAAACCATAATGTAAACGTTACGGTTAAAGTAAGCATAAAAGTAATAGTTAAACTTTAACCGGCCTCTCATTAATTCTTTCCACATGATCAAAGCACATTAATATAGCTACACTGTGGAGACCGTTCTTCAGTTTGCAAAACACTCGTATTACCTAACTCGCAATGCAAAACCAAGCGCTACCTAGATGAGCTCAGCTTGGAGGGGGAAATCTGTTAGAATACTAGGTAGAGGATGGAATTCACGTTCGATGGATGAGACCCTTGAAACTCGCTAAATTCTGATCAATGTAACTATGTTATATGTACTTTCCTCACTCAGTGCCTGTGATATAATCACTAGTTTAGAATAGGTGTTTAGACAAAACAAAACTATGAATTTGGTTTACAATTTCAGCTGAAAATGATACATTTCTAAGTATTTTATCTGTATCTTGAACTTATTTAAAAAGCGCTACCCTTCAAGGGGCCAAAAACTGCTAATTCGCTATCCGAAAATGTAAATAAATCATGGCATCTCCAATAATACATTATTGATGAAATGTTAGTAATTTAGTTGATGAACACAATTGAAAACAAGTTGCAATTGTAATAATAAATCGAGACAATTGTTAGTCAATTATAAAACGATAATATTATTGAAACATCAAAACATTTCGATGTTTGTGACTGAAGCGAAAAAGTGTATAAGTCGAAAAAATATTTTACATACAAAAATAGTCTACAGATTTTTTTTATATTGTAGCTCGGCATGTGACAACACTCCGCCTGATGTAAAGCTAGAGTGCGGTTCATGAATGGAGACAACTGTTACTACAGAGAAACCTGTGCGGGCAGCAGTCACCTCCACTATGCCGGCTTTTTTTTAATTTTTAAAGGCTAAAATTAATTTTCTATTTTTAAATTTTATTAGTAAAATTATTTCTTAACGCATTTCTTTCTGGGAATGGTTTGTTAAATGACGACACTCTGTCTGATGTCGCTATGATAAATGATGTTGGTCCATGAACAGAAACGGAGAAACATCTCCAAGCCAGTTTTCACTATGGCACTAGAGGAGGTGAATCCATCAATAGTCCACACTCCTGTCGTTATACCTGGCTACTTCCAAACTGGTTCTGAACTGCGACTATATTACTTTACGGATGTTACATTTGAAAGTGGTGGTACTATTCAAGGAAGGCAGATTCGGTGAATCGGTCTGCTTATCCCCTGTCTACCCCACTAGAATGCAGGTGTATATAAATATCAATTATATACGTATATATATAAAACGATAACATGATGGAAATTATATTTGTCGCAGTTATTTCGATAAGATTTCATTTTAGCTTTTTAAGATTATGTTTTGATAAACACGAATGGTCTGATTAATTTAATCTATTATTTCAAATTTAATTGAACCAAGGTCTCATGGTTTCATTCAATTTACGTGTGAAATTGTTAATTAAAAAAAAAAAAATATTCGAAGGAACAACAAATTATTCGATTTTCTTGAGAAGTTTATGTTAAACAAAAAAAAAAACACGAAAAAGAAATTGCAGGTAACAACTACGATTTGAACAAATATACGATTACTTGGAAAAGTAAATACATTTTTATTGACTTATATATTATTGTATTTTGTTATATTTAAATGATATGTTTTTAAATATAGAAACAATCAATCTGTAATACATTTCATAATAATAGTTTAGCAAAAAAATACTCTTTTTTCCAAGTGAACGTAGACTTTTCTTTGATGTGTCTATATTAAGCACCGGAATTGTTCCTATTTCAATAAAAAAAAAACACTTACGGTTCTCTAACGATGTTGTCTCCAGTAGAAATCGATTCTTGAACGAAGTTGTTCCCAGTTGTTACTGATTCCTGAACTGAATTATTTCCGGTTGTTACTGATTCTTCAACAGCATTATTCCCGGTTGTTACTGATTCTTCAACAGCATTATTCCCGGTTGTTATTGATTCCTCAACAGCATTATTCCCTGTTGTTATTGATTCCTGAACAGCATTATTCCCGGTTGTTACTGATTCCTCAGCTGTGTTATTTCCAATTGAGATTGACTCTTCAACGGAGTTGTTTCCCGTCGAAATATCTTCTGATGGTCTGTAAATTACTTTATTACTTAAAAAATAGATCTCGATATCCGGTTTAATAGCTTATTGTTAGTAATCCCAGTAATTTGATTAATTACTTAAAACAATTAATTTTAGTCTGTGCGTCATCGCTATAAAATTTTTATTATAAATAATTCAATAAAAAAAATATCATAAATACTTACGTTTTATCGACAAGATTATTCCCGGTAGATATACCAGGATCCGGACCTGAACCTTCGGCCACTTGAACAAAATCTGCTACGGTCATTTTGACACACGGCTACGGGTTAAAAATGTTTTAATAATTTTGCTCGGTAATAGTAAAATGATGAATGTAAACATTCCTAAACTAATTGGGGCTTGTACAGATATTGTATCACATCACAAAAGAAGATACATTAGTACCGTTATGAAGGAATTAAGAAAGAAAGAGTAAAATCAAACTTTAGAGATTAGTGGTAATGGAGAATGGTTTCGAAATTGTGGAAGAAAACTCTTGAAAGTTTACATTTTTGGTTGGTTACAATGTAACTTTTTATTTATATGTGCTTTGGATAGTCAACGGTACAAGCACTAATTTGGTAAAGGCAATAAAAATAAACACTAATAATAAAAATAAAAAAACACTGTCCACTTATGAGAAAATCACATAACCCCACAAAAAAAAAACAAGTTTTCTTACATTGAACCGGAGCACAAATGATGTTGTGATCAAGACCACAATAATTCCATTCTTATCAATAAAATAATATCGGCATTATTATCATTAATTGTGTGATATTTTATAATGCCTATCAGATAAATGGGTTTAAATTGCATTTTTATAATTAATTGCTTTAACAGAAATGAAATTATGAAAATGCCCTCAAGAAATAATTAACTAATTTATAATAATACCGCGGCTTCTTTGTCTTCTATTTTTTAGAAAAAAGTTGTTGAGGGACGAAACGAACAATACTAATTTATACGCATGCAGTCTGGGGGGCTATTGCGGACGCGAGCTCACCGTGAGTCACGGTGACTATCTGGTTTCCTTCCGGCACTATTTGTAATGTGATTTGACGAGCAACTGTCAACAGGGAACGCCCATCGTGTCTCGTCTAATTACATTACAAATAGTGCCGGAAGGAAACCAGATAGTCACCGTGACTCACGGTGAGCTCGCGTCCGCAATAGCCCCCCTGGACCTAAAGTCAATCGTCAGTTGTTACTCGATCGAATCGAAAACAAAATATATGGGACCTGACGTTTAGTTCTCACTTGGTGACAATGAAACGTCAAATCGAATTCGATCTAGTGACAAATGTCGATGGCTTTTGACTTTAACCCCAGAGTTAGGTTAACGTTATTGGTTGTTTTATTATTAATTTTTTGTATTTTAAATGATATTAATTTTGCTTTTTCAATATAATTTTTAACGTATTACAATTTCTTTTTTTTAATATATTTTTTTTGACTTGCTACCGTTTTCACTGGAAATATTTTGTTTGCATAAATTAAATGCTTGAAACAAGTATTATTATTATTGTTAATGGGTTATGCGTTATTTTATTATGCAAGAGTATGAAAATGCACAACATTTTATGAAAATATGCAAACTGTTTATCATTATGATTGTTTTTATCGTAATAAATTTATTTATCTTTATAGTTAAATTGCAAATTATTAGATTTCATGATAATTGTCACTTTTATGTTAAAATTTATCTGTAGATTACAATCGATTCATTTATTATAATGAGTTTATAACAACGTTTTTCTGTAATTCCATTTAATAAAATATGATAAGGGGTAAAACTATGCGAATAGAATAAAAGAAGAAAAAATGTAAAAAAATAAAAATATTAGTAGACATTTGTAATAAAAGATATATTTTCTAAAATGAAACTTACACAGTTCTTAAAAACATCTTCTTACAATAATGACGCATTTATTTGCATGCATTTAAATAATATTGACGAATGACAGTAATGTAACTCAAATAAATATAAAAAGTAACTAAATGAAGCTTTTCGCATTACAGTAAAATGAGTAACCGCCATCTAGTGGCATCTTATCACACCAATAGTTTCACTAAGTTTCACTAGATGGCGCCACAAATTTATAATTTAAAAATAAGTAGTACTAAAAAGTATGTAAATAATTAATTAATTCACATTAATATTAAATTTTATTCACTCTTAACTTACAAATTAGACCTAACTTAAATTAAAAAAAATATTTGAAGTAGTTTACGCGGAAGGATTGGTTGTGACATCATCCTTAGAAGCGACGTGTTCATCTTCCCTCTGATACAAATAGCTGGTACCCGGTGTAGTACTGCTACTTGAAACTACATTGTTATTCTGACCGTACGAGTTAGATACTTGATGGTTTTGCTGACCGTAGCTTCCTCGCTTAGGTACTTGCGCACTGTGTAAAGAAAATTAAAAAAATATAAAGATATATTTTTACTCAAAAGAAATAAAAATAAATCTCTACTTCTACAAGTAATAACACAAAAAAGACGGCATAGCGGAGACAACTGGTCACTGATATTTGGTGGAGTGTTGTCATATGCCGAGCTGTAATAAAAAAATAACCGGACCAGCAGACTGGGCTAATAACCACCATCAGTTTTCCCACCACTTTTTAAAAATGTATTTTTAAATTAAAATAAATAAATAATAACTCACCTCTGATCTCTATAAGGTCTTACATTCTGCCAACCACTGCCAACCCTTGAGCCATCATCATATTCCTGTCTATAACCATAATTTTGTGGATATACCTGCCCACCCTGATTATAACCTTGATTATAAAGTTGACGATTCACGTTCTGCCATCCACTCACGGTTGGTTCGGGTCTGTGGAAAAAAAAACAATTTAAAGGGGTGTGACGTTTATCGATAAATATAGTTATCGATAAACTAGTTTAATTATTTTTATTTAAATGAAAAATTATAATGATTTTTTTTTTCATATAGTTTTTTGTATACACGCTCCGCCTGGTGTTAAGCTAGAATGCGGTCCAAGTACGGAATGACTTGGCTTCAAAGTTCCTGTTTGCAGGCATCATACGCCTCCGCTATTGGTGGAAGCGAACGTGCATAGTTTAGGTTGACATTGCACGCTTTTCTCATTTACTAGCTGAGCCCGAAATTCAACTCGTAATTTCACTGAAAATGATGGTACTATCACATTACGGCAGACAGGTCTAATAACCATCATCATTTTGGTTTCAATTCTGTTTCCTTACCTAACATATTCTCTAGGATAATAATAGTCCCTATTAGCACCCCACGTTGGTACAGCCCCGACCTCAGGTCGTCCTGATGCGAAGTAGTAACCACGACCGCCGTCGTCCCATCCAGACTGACCCCGATATGTCTCATCCCACGGTCTGAAACTAGTATCCATTTAGTTATATCTACATAATCATGTATAGAAACATTTTTTATTTTATTATTATTATTATTCTAAGCCCGGCTCTGTAGCCGCGATAATATTGTTAATTTTTATTTGAAGGAGAAATGGTTTTTTATTTTGCGTTAATTTTGTAGGCACGTGTAATTAGTCATTCATCGCATCTATCCATTTTCATCTCATCTCTAGATTCCATTACCCTTTCATCCATCAGTTCGTTTGGTTGACTTTAAATTTACATGAAAAGTGAATTTAACTTTTTATTATTCTACACTTTATATGCGTTTTAGTTTAAGCACGCTTTTGTTAATTTTGTACATAATTTATTATGTTTTATATATATATTTTTTTGTATATTTTAGATTAGAACGCAGGCCCCAAAGTATAATAAAAAAATATTATGAAGTATTTTTTTTAACGTAGTCAACCACAAAGCCTTATTAGTAACATCTTACATGATTAATCTTTTTAAAGTTTTATGTGGTAGGGCCCTGATTTTGATTTGTTTTCAATTTAATAATAGAGTAAAGGTTTCCAAGGGGGAGTTTTGGTGGCCATCTTGAGACGTCAGGTTGTCTGTTTTGAATTATTTTCCTAATCTTGTGTTTCTTCGAGTGTTAATGTGTAATAATGGTGGATTATAATTAACCATTAAGTGTTCGTGAACGTGCGCGAGTGTGGGCAAACAATTCAAAAGAAGATAACCTGTGTTTCCATTTTCCCTCCAAAACTCCGTAGGAAGTTTCAATAAAGATTCTACCACTTTACTGGAACAATTTTTGACTTGACTGAGCCTTAACCTGACTGTTTGGTGTGATGAATGAATGACTCGTGATGCACAATGTTATTAACTTGATGCAAAAATATTTACTTTGACACTGGCAAATTGTTATACGCCATATAAAACAAAAAAAAAAGGTTTTCATGTCATGTTGTCTGCTATGGACGATGATTAGGAGCTATTCGATTAGTCTGTTTTGAGCACAGAAATTAATGTTTATTTTATATTATACAGTATTTAGTAACCATTCGGTGTATTGGCGGTATATAGGCTAATTGTTTGCAATAAAAATATAACGTGAACGCCCCATAACAGTATCGTACTCAACGAACCACGAATTTGCCAATTTGGTACACACTGATTCATTTACGAGTATAACAATGATATTAAAATAATATATATTTTAGTTATTTGCGTTATATAAGGATACAAGTGCTACTACAAATAGTTGCCTTCACTATGCTGACTTGATGAGTCGGCTACTTTCTCTTTTTTTTTTATTGTAGCTCGGCATGTGACAACGCTCCGCCTAATGTAAAGCTAGAGTGCGGTTCATGAATGGAAACAACTGCTACTACAGAGAAACCTGTGCAGTCGCCTCCACTATGCCGACTTGAGGAGATGAGCATGTACTATCTTCAAACTATTCCCGAAACGCGACAAAGTCACTTCACGGATGTTACATTCGAAAGTGGTGGTACTACCCCAGGACGGCAGACTGGACAAATAACCATCATCAGTCTGCCTACCACTCTTTAATAGCGACCAAAGTACATATAACAAAGTTACATTGGTACCGGTCAGAATTAGCGAGGTTCGAACACGGGTCTCATCGATCGTGAGTTCACGCGTCTTACCGCCGCTCTTAAGACTTTTCTCTTTTCTCAAGACTATCCCTTCGCGAACAAAAAAGTTTGAGTAGTCCTTTCTTTGTGGTATAACCTAGCCAGACACGCATTTCCTAGGAATAGGAAATGATATAACTGTCTATTACATATTAGTATAATAGGTATAATTTTCTTAATTTTTTTAAATGTTGTATTTGATCATCGAGTAATTTTAGTACAATACAGATGTTTCTCACGCGCTCTAAGGAAATTAATTGTACTAACTAACGAAGGTCGACAACTAAATCGGCGATCATTACAATTTAAAAAAAAACTTAGGAGTTTTATTTTTGGCTCCAAATTCATATACTTATGTACTTCTAGTATATTATTTATTATAAAATATAAATAAATATAAAATATAAAAAAAATTTATAAATTTTATTATTTTGTTTTATGTGGCATTATAACAATTTGCCAGTGTCAAAGTAAATATTTTTGTATCAAGTTAATATTGTGCATCACGAGTCATTCATTCATCACACTAAACAGTCAGGTCAAGTCACAGTCAAGTCAAAAATTGCTCCAGTAAAGTGGTAGAATCTTTACTGAAACTTCCTACGGAGTTTTGGAGGGAAAATGAAAACCTGTGTTTCCAATCTTCTTTTGAATGGTTTGCCCACACTCACGCACGTTCACGAACACTTAATGGTTAATAATTCACTATTATTACACATTAACACTCGAAAAAACACAAGTTTAGGAAAATAATTCAAGACAGACAACCTAACGTCTCAAGGTGGCCCCCCAAAACATCTTCTAGTATATGATTGAATAACATTATTATCAATAACATTATAACATTATTCAATAGTTATTTTATAATTTAGTACTATTAAAAAATATATATTTCATGGGAAAAATAAGATATTAAATGAAAATCATATATTGGACTATAGTACGTCTGACAACCCTAGTCATAACTATTATAGAGAGGAAGGGGTTTGAAAATAAAAAATAGTGGGCAAACTGATGATGGTTATTAGCCCAGTCTGACTTCCTGAGGTAGTATGTACCACCACTTTCGAATGTAACACCCGTGAAGTGACGTAAGCCCGGTATAACGAGAGGAGTGTGAACTGTCAACTATACTTGTATCAACAAAAACATCAGGCGGAGTGAAGTCACATTGAGGTTTTAATTCGAAAAGACTTGATGATGGCTATCTGACATCCTGGAGTAGTGGATACCACTTTAGAATGTAACACCTGTGAAGTGACCCTGTCGCGTTTCGGGAACAGTTTGGAAGTAGCCGGGAATAACGAGAGGAGCGTGCACTGTCAACTTAGATGGTGCGCATTCATCTCCTCGAGCCGGCATAGGGGAGGCGACTGCTGCCTGCAGAAATTTATCTGTAGTAGTATAAAGACCGTACTTTAACGTAGTGTTGTCATATGCAATATTAACTAACTAGTTATTCGAAGTATTTGTTGATAAGAATAGAAGACGCCATTTTGTGTGTCAGACATGTTTATAAATTGGATAATTGCAGCTTAGAATTTAGATAATAACATATCGCTAGTTGCAATTTGAACGAGTAATTGCTCATTATTATAATGTACGAGTGAATTATTCTTCAATTGTTTTTCGTTAAATTTTTCCTTTATCGCAACGTTTTATCATTTGTATTAAAAGGTACCCATGTATGATTCATTTTGATGCATAGAAATAATTTTTCGAGCGAGTAAGTGAAATTCCTGATACGTAGAATTATTATTAGAAGTTATTATTAGAATTTAAGAATGGTGGGCCCAGTTATTAGCCCAGTGCCGTCTTGTGTAAGCCCACCACTTTCGAATGTAACACCCGTGAAGTGAGCTTATCGCGTTTCGAGTTTTCGAGAGAGGCGTGCGCACTGTCAATCTAGATGGTGCTCATACGACTTCTCAAGCCAGCATAGCGGAGGCAACTTTAGCTCTACATCAGGTGAAGTGTTGTCATGTGCCGAGCTACTATTTAAATTTATATAGCCTTTATTGAACCATATGCGGTAAAGTGAACAACCGTGGAGTGACTTATTCGCGTTTTGTAATTAAGCGAGTATAAAGAGTGTGCCCTCGTATCGTGGGGGCCTACCGCGATCATGCACACTTTTACGTTTAGTCAAATTCGATGACAATAAACGAAACATTGGGTTTAGAATGAACAAAGATTGGAAAATACAATACTTGTAGGGTTTTCGAAAGATTTTAAAGAAAGAAAGAAAACTTTATTCATCCCAGCACAACATTTATGAGACAATATAGCAAGTCTGAACGCGAATGTGTAGGGACGAAAGGGCGCACAGCTCAGCATATGCTAACGAGCTACACGAGGAAGCTCGTAGCGCTGGTTTTCAGCTGGAACCCTGGACAGGTGGACGCGAACGGTGTGATAAAACATTCTGAATAAAATAAACAAAAGCAATAATAAAAAAATAAATAAATAGTATAAATTAAATAGATACAGCAGTGAAAATCTTCTAAATTAAATAATAGTTTGTACCTAGCTAAAAAATGAATGAATAGAAATACATAGATTAGATAAAAAAATAAATATTTCCTGCCAATTCTATTGTAGATTAGGTCGAATTATGGACGCAATTTTGACTTTGGTCATTGAATAATCTGACGAAATTTTCTTATAGTAGACTGAGATCTTAAGCTACAGCGCGACCCACAAGCTAGAGACCAAGAATAATTTAATTATAAACATATTTAAACGCCCATAATTCCTCCTGATAGAGTTGACAAACTGAATTATATAACGAAAAAGTTGTACAACAAATGGGGGTACAGAACTAAATAAAAATGAATCCGCAGGTCAATAGTCTAATGTCACGTGACCCCGCAGCCATATTGGAAAATGTCCGTCACTGATAGGACAATGATGGCACGCAGATATGCATAACAAACAACCGTTACATGCTCCTCGATTTATTTACCCTATTTATGTGTAATTTTACTCTAGAACTAATTCTATTATTGTGGTGAAAGCGTTTTTTTTTTTGTATCTATTTTCATATGAGTTTTTATTGTAGTAATGGTTAGGTATTAGCCTTGCCTGCCGTCCTGGAGACGTGAAATAGCCGTTTATTACGATAGAACTCTCCCCAATCAAACCGGAATAGCGGAGGCAACTTTTACATCAAGCATTTCTCTGTAGTTGTAGCAGTTTAGTTTAATATTAAACTTACTACCATAAAAAATATGTACCGAAGAAAAAACTCACCTATCATGAGGTCCACGTCCTCTTCCAAATCCTCTATCATCATATCCATTCCCTCTTTCATCATAAGCAGGTCTCCGATTATCATAATAACCATATCCATCATCGTATCTATCATAGGGGTATCTATCATAAGGTGGCCTCTCATATAACGGACGACGTTCCCTGTAAGGATCTTCCTGATAATCCCTTTCTCTATATGGATCTCTATTTCTTTCAGGATCTCTTAAGAACCTGTCGTAATAATCAGGTCTGTAACGATCTCTATCATCGTATCTGTTCCTGTTTCTATCACGTTCTCTATCTCTGTTACTTCCCCTTCTCCCGCCACTAGGTCTCCTCTCATCTTTATCATCATAGTTCTTTTTATCGTCCCCGCTCTCATCTGTTGTTCCATTCGTTTTATCAGCACCTCGTCTATCATTATATCTATCGTCATCATCGTTCCGATCATACTGATTTCTGTCATTCCTATCGTATCTATTGCCATATGTAGGCTTATGATTCCCTCTTCTATCGTCGTCGTATCTATCTCTATTCGCTCTATCATAATATTCATCTCTGTTATCATCCCGATCATCGTATCTTTCATCTAAGCAACGACCGCAACGAGGTCTGTCGACTAGCCGTTCTAGAAATTGTCTTCCAGCACCATATCTAGGTTCATAGGGGTCATAATAACGACTTCTGCTTTGCCGTGATAGAAGTTTTTGATCCTTTTCGCCCTCTTTTGGAGTTAAAATTGTTGATAGTAAAGTTTCACCAGCTGATACGTGTGGTAATATCATCCATAATGTGATGATAGCTGCCGTTGTCAACTCCTGAAAGA
This sequence comes from Tinea pellionella, assembly GCA_948150575.1. Classification (NCBI taxonomy): domain Eukaryota; kingdom Metazoa; phylum Arthropoda; class Insecta; order Lepidoptera; family Tineidae; genus Tinea; species Tinea pellionella. Next base: position 7,572,400 of record OX411258.1, read on the forward strand.
GTAATTCGTTTGTGAGTTATTTAATATAATGTATACTTTATACGAGAAGTCGTCAACTAGCGGAGTTTTCAGCGAGAGAAACGCACTTAAACGCTGCCATATGACCGCAGTCTGATTTTAAGCTAGAGTGCTATTCATGAACGGAGGCGACTGCTGTTAGAGAAGGGGATCTGCAGACAGCAGTCGCGTCCGCTATGTCGCTTGAAGGGTCCCATGTTACAGGAAGGAGGAAAGACGTGGCTGGGATGTCAGGAGGATAAAAAACTTGTATGCAATTACGTTTATTTTAATAAAACCGACTTTGGACTATAGTAAGACGCATAATTTTCTTTAAATTTAGTAGAATATGTTCGCGAAAACAAATTGAAAAAATATTTCTAGATTTCTAGAATTGATTTAGATAAAATCTTAATTAAACATTACAATGAAGTTATTAATCACATTATTAATATGAATTTTATAATAACAAAGGTTTTTTAAATGTAAGTGGTAGTCTAATCATTTTCCCCTCATGCATCTTTTTAAAAATAATCTCACGCAATATCTACCTGACAAACTACATATATTATTAAGATATAAAGATAAATATATTGGTTTTCCCTAACAATCTACACGGACGCCTTGCTGATAAACTTATATTATTAAATTATAATTAAGTTTTAATAATTTTATTTATTTAAATCTTTATTTGGTTTGGGGCTTACGCTCACACTCGTGGCGATGTCAGGCCCACTGAAGCCTAAACAATTATAATGTCAAAAATTAACATATAAAAGTAACTAAAAATAAATCATAAATAAAAAAAAGAAAATAAATCTACATATCTTAAAAAAAAATTACAAATTTATTTTAATTATTTACAAAATAAAGAAAAATAGTAGTGGATACGAAAAACATCGGTCCTACCCGACCGTTTAGATGCCTGCTATTAGCGGGTTCAGTAAAGGTTTTTTGACATCTTTTTTAAATTGTAGCTGACATGAATAGAATGCGATCCATTAACAGAAACAACTGCTACAACAGAAAAATCTCTATTAGCAGCAGTCGCCTCCACTATGCTGGCCTGAGGAAGACGAGTGTGTACCATCTAGATTAACAGTGCACACTCGTCTCATTGCACCTGGCTACTCTCAAGCGGTTATTGAAACGCGACAATGTCACTTGATGCGTATTACATTCGAAAGTGGTGCTACTACCCCAGGACGGCAGACTAGGAAATGAAATGAAATGAAATGAAATTAAAATCCTTTATTAACGTAGGCACGGACTTGGCATGCACTTGTTCATCGTCAGAATCTACTTTTGGCTTCGGAAAGGCATATGACGAGAAGACAGCCATAAGAAACAATCAATTTCGTCAATTATAGTCTGTGTTTATAATAACATAAAAAACCTTATAACCTTATTACCTTAAAGGCTTATAACCATCATCAGTCTGCCTACCACTCTAAAAATAAATATTATATATAAATAAATTTGAAATATTGTAGTGCATATCAGACCATTTAAAAAAAAACTGTAAAATAAAAAATAAACATTTGTACCGCATCCCTATGATCTATGCAGCTTGAAATAGGGGTCATTTTAGAGGAATATCGTCACATACGTTTTAATTATAATACAGTAACAAAATTTAGCAATTTGAGTAAAAAATACAATTTAAAACTGAAGGTCTTTTTTGATATTCAAATGAGTGTTTTATCTTGTGTTAAATCGATATAAAAGCGTATGGGAACAACATTTCAGATCTCAGACGATAGTTAACAATAACTAATAAAGTTCATGTAGGTTCCCATAAATTGACCTTTTTTTTAAATAATTACTTTAGCTACATTTTGTTCATTCGTGGTTGAAGTTTGGCTATTAAAATAGTAGAGACAACATAAAGCTGTATTTTTTGAAGCAGTTTTACTCGGTTTACGAGTTTACTCAACTCACTTAGCTAAAAACAATATGTTTTACACTAAACTTCATACATCGCGTATGAAAAAAGAGTAAAAGACTCTTTACTCTGGGGCCAATCAAACAATTGTCACTTGGTCGAATCGAAAACAAAATGTTCTTTTTTCTTTTAGTTTTATATGGCATTGTAACAATTTGCCAGTGTCAAAGTAAAGATTTTTGCTTTAAGTTAATAATATTGTGCATCACGAGTCATTCATTCATCACACTAAACGTCAGGTCAAGTCTCAGTCAAGTCAAAAATTGTTCCAGTAAAGTGGTAGAATCCTTACTGAAACTTCCTACGGAGTTTTGGAGGGAAGATGTATGCCATCTTGAGACATTAGGTTATCTGTCTTGAATTATTTTCCTAAACTTGTATTTCTTCGAGTGTTAATGTGTAATACTCGTAATAGTAGATTATTAACCATTAAGTTTTCGTAAACGTGCGTGAGTGTGGGCAAACAATTCAAAAGAAGAAAACCTGTGTTGCCATTTTCCCTCCAAAACTCCGTAGGAAGTTTCAGTAAAGATTCTACCACTTTACTGAAGCAATTTTTGACTTGACTGAGACTTAACTTGACTGTTTAGTGTGATGAATAAAGGACTCGTGATTATATATTTCTATGCTCGTAATGCACAATATTAGTAACTTGATACAAAATATTTACTTTGCATTATTCATGAAATATAATCTCGCTCTTTGCGACTTGCCCATTTTGGCATCAATTGACTGAAAATCTAAACTTTTTTATTTTAGCACGTCATATGACCGCACTCCGCCTGATGATAAGCTAGAGTGCCTGGCGATAAACGGAGGTGACAGAAGTCGAGTCTGCTATGCCGGCTTGATGAGATGCCTCTTCACACTGCGCTTGAAGGATCCCATGTTATAGGAAGGAGGAAAGACGTGACTTCCACAATTTGATGGAACGACAGAAGAAGCACTGCCCGAACTTGAGTAAAAAAAACTAAATTCATCTCCATCACAATAATTACAAGAAAAAAAATTGGCTACTCCTAGGATTTTTGTAGCTTGTTCATGTTTCATAGGGTTCCCAGAAGAATTTCCGCGAATTATAGTATTTTTTCGAAATTACTATAAAAAATATAGTACATACTCTTATTTTTACGCTTCAAAAAATAATGTTTTTATAGGGAGCAACAAAGAAAAAATTAAATCCTAAATAATTTGTTTCAAATAAGGTCTTATATGGTCTGGAAAAGACTCTATCTAATATTTTCGCTGTATCTAACATAAATATAATATTTTTTTCAGTAGTAAAGTACACAGATTCAGAATATAGTACAATACACATTATAATAGTACGTTTGGTAACCCTAATGTATTAAAATGAAGGTCACAAACCAATTGTTTTCGGTTCAAATTGTTAGTACAAATCAGGAAGTGTGTAATTTTAAAATTATATGCTCGTTTTCGAAAATTTAAATCGCTATTGTATGATTTTTGCATACATTATACGAATTATAGAGTTAAGTGCGGCCGTGGTCTAGTGGTTCAGAGACCCGTGTTTAACCCTTAACTGCATATTTTTTTGTTTTGAATTAATAAAATCGTATATTATAGGAAATTTAGGTACTAATAAAGAATTATACAGGGTGAATTTTTCAAGTGGGCTTTCATGGCCTAAACTATAAGAGATATCGAAAAATGCTGAAAGGAGTCTCGATGCCGATTTTGATGAAAATTAAAACTGCATTATTAGATATTAGAACCTGTTGATTTTGAAAAAAATAAACACTCTGTATTATTGCACCATCCGATAGTGTTCCTGATAAGGATCAAATTCTGGGAAGTAATGATATACGGCAAACCAAAGAAAAGTGTTGATTTTTAACAAATTGTCTCTTATTTCCATGTATTTATACATTACCGGGTACATTGACAACATTTATTATTTATGATGATTGAAAATGGTATAATATAGGCCTTAATTAAGGGTAGTGGGCAGATCGATGACGCTTAGTCTTGATTGTAGCCAGATAAGGGTGCACTGTCAACCTGGATAGTGCACATTCGCCACAAACCGTCATAGCAGAGGGGACTCCTACCTGCAGACATTCTCTATGGTAGCAGTTGTTTCCGTTCATGGTCCGCACTCTAGCGGAGTCATATGCCGAGTTACTATAAGCGAAAAACAACTTTAAGTAGGTAACTAACTGTGTTTCCCTTCTAATTAATAATAAAAATTACATATACATACAGATATAATATAACTCGAACTGTAATTAGAACACCCTGTACACTGTATTACACAAGAAACATTATTTACTACTGTTTTACATGACATATTTGCAAAATATATATTAATTTCGATTGGTGATCGAATTTGATATATTTTGTCCACTAAACCTTTACTAACCACCAGCGCCTGATTTAGACTTCGGCGGCCCATAGGCAGAGCATGTTGTGGAGGCCCTCAAATCGTTTTTGGTTAACTGTTGAAAGTTTATATTAAGGTTAAGGTAAAGAAGAGAGCAACTAAATAAGTTGGCTAACACAAAATTTAAAACAAAACTCAGTATTTTTTGTTTCTACTGAGCCTTTATCGATTTTTTTTTGTGGTGTGGTGGCGGCCCATAGGCAACTGCCAATGTTGCCTATGCTTAAATTCGGCACCGTTAACCACTCTGCCACAAGAGGCTGATTGATTTATAGATGTTACGTTATTTGTTTTTAAAATAATTAAAAAATGAATGTAATTGTACTTATATTTGTAATTATTATAAAAATATAAACAATAATATGTGTAGATTTATTGTCATAATCGCTTTATAATTGTTTAGGGCCATGGAAACAAAGGTCATGTTTATGAGCGGATATGACATGTTTTATAAAATTGTCGCCTTCCTAACATTTTTTTATTATTATTTGATGATAGTCATAATAGTAAGATTATTTTGTTTCAAAATTATTATATTACCTATATTATAAATAATTATTATATTGTTTATTGATAATTAAGGAGATTAACTAAAAAGATTTATTGCGCTAAAGTTGACGTTAGTGTCGGAAGGGGGCGTCCTGAAAAAGTCTTTCTTAGACATTTAGCATCCTCGACCGACCGAATAATGGATGTGGTCGAAGCGAAAGTGGTATGTAGAGAGAGGAGTCGCTGGCGCTCTATAGTTTCTGCCTACCCTAGTAGAAACAAGGCGTGAGTAGTATTATTAAAAATTGATTAATACAAAGATGTGTTTTTAATTTAAAAAAAAAAGTATATTTAATAATGAAGTTTGCATTAGTCAAATCAACATCTTTTTTTTAAATTGTGTGTCCTAAGCTATCACAGGCACTAACCGACCAAAGTACATAATGGTTACAAGTTAAATTTTAAAGGATTCAAAGTCCCTAAATAAAAGAAATCGCATAGTGACGAGACTAGAAAAATAATAGATATGAAATGCAACGAACAATATGTGGAGAGGTATGGGAAACGAGTACCCTCGACCTGACCAACGTGTATGGAAGTGAATAGTGGATGTAATTGAAGCAAAAGTGGTTTATAGAGCGCAGTGTCCACAGCGTCTGCCTACCCCGATAAGGACATAAATTATACTAATTTACCTAAGTAATCAGTGGTTAAATATTTAGTTTTAGTTTCGTCATAAAACTTACCATTGTGTTGCCAATTTTCTTCATAATAAATGAACTAAAATTGTATTTATTATCATAAAAATAAACAGTAAATGTCCATCCTCTGCTCTTAAACAAAACTTTTATGCACCGGTCAAACGACTGCAAAACACGTTTGCTATAAAATTTACTATAAAAATCATAATATTCCTAAATGCATATCATTATTAATAATTTAGATTTAATTTATAATACATGGTGTTGTACTACTGCGCGAGATTAATATTATTGAAGTAGTTTTGTATCGATAGCGCGGGAAAATCGAAACCGTCCCTCGCGCATGCGTGCTTCACACAAACTAAGCGTGGAAGCTTGGACACTACGCTTATTATGGTGTTTGTTTGCCATACCGCTTTTTTCCATAAGTATTGATGGTAATTGCTGTATTTTATATAGTCTAAAAGCATTAAAAATAATTTGAATCATCTTAAATTATTAAGTTATTTTGTCTTATTAATTTAAATTTTACGCTAGTACTTTATTTGCCAGGAAAAAAGAATGCGGCCATAAAGAATATATAAAATTCGGGGGATCATCATATATTAACTTTAATCAGCGTCGCCAGAAATAACTATCGTTTACGATCTGTCAAAGTATGGTTGTAACGGTTTGTTACGCAAACCGAAGAATTCAGAAATTGAAGCCATGAGAAGACTCAACTCCCTAACGATAGGGCAAATCTGATTTAAAATATAATATTTTTATTAAAGTACATTTTCTATGTCTATTTTTGCTATCTATTGTCACGTAAACGTAATTTAAAACTCAAATAGAAGATACATATTTAAACACTTCTTTCGAAGAAAGAGTCCCGCTTTTTTTAACTCAAAAAGTTCCGAAATCCCGACTTGGCAAAAAAATCTGGTAACGCTGACTTTAATACTGTTACAAATAAAACTAAATGAGGCAGTTGGCATGCTAAAAATCACTTTCAAAGGAGAACATAATGATTTTATGAGTCTTACCATCGCGTTTATTTTGATTGATTTGGCGACGCGACGTCTTGGCTTGGCTTGGCTTGACTTTGGCTTTGCAGCCATGGTGGTCAATAATTGATGTATTTGTAAAAAATTTATAATAAAATTAATTTGATGACTGAGAAATTAAATTATATATGTCAATATGAAGAAAGTGTAGAAGTACGAAGCCTCCGATTCCAAATTGCTTCTTACTGAACATTTTGGAAGCCCACCAGGACCAAAGAACCCTAAATAATTCGCAACTAAGATCTAAGATCAAACTTAAAGATATAAAGTAAGTACTTAATAAAATAAGTTCGCAATTTACAAAGTACAGTTACCAAAATATGAGCGTCTTTTTTGCTTATCTTTGACGGGCAGCTGGCAGACGGACGGTCCGTTATTAATTTTTTTTGGTCTTAAAAATCCAATTACTTACTGAGATTAGAGGAAGAGGAACTGCTATTTTTGAATCCATTGTTTTTATTTGTTTGTTTCCATTCTATCTTGTTTTAACAGAATATAAATAAGTAATACAAATCAAAGGGTATTGAATCATAATAATAATAAATCTTTATTTTTAAAAACACACTTAGCACTAGATAGCGGCGGGGTCCCTGGCCTTCAGATTAGGTTGCCCTGTGTCCTGAAGGTCAGTCCATTCCCACCGTTTATCTAAGTACTACTTTTTACAATTTTAATTTTAAAAATAAGAGGATTATGTTAATTATGTAAATAAAGTTTATTATTTATAAAGAAACGTGAAAATCTTTACAGAAGGCTGTAAATAATATTTAAAACTTCATTCAATCACAAGCTGAAGTTCAGCACAAAATTATGTAGTTCAAAGTTGTATTCATATAAAATATATATAGTTAATAAAATTAAACAATCTATACTTTATATTGATTTAATCAACAAAATAATTCCGAACTAAATTCGTATCGAAGAAGAAGAAAAAAAACAGTGGAAACGTGCACCTCACTAGGATCTACCGTATACCCAAAAACATTGGGGAATCGAACCGCAACCGACCACGTCATTATTCTTTTTATCCTTGCCAGTCCAAGCGTTACACTCCCACATATGTTTAGGTGTAAACCTGTATCTGCTAATGACCTCCCTCATAAAACATGAATAAAATGTCGGTTTCATCGACATGTCGATGAGAATCAGTCACCCATGGGCATTACCCCCTGGCGAACCCCTTGCCTCCCTAGAAAAGTTTTTTTTAATGCTACGGGCATTGCATAAGCTAGTGCTCGTATCAAAGACATTGGTACCAGTTAGAATTTAGAGAGGTTGGGCGCGGGTCTCATCGATCGCCGCTAGACCACGGCTGCTCTTAAATAGATTTGTGAAAAAAAGTATTGTGAGTAATTATCTATTGTCACGAAATTACGAGGAAACTGAGGAACTGCTGAGCGTCGTAAAATAGTTTTATATATATATTACACACCCTCTCACATACACCCCATTCACATTTCATACTACACACGGAGAGGACCGCACATACACCTCTCGCATACACATACATACATACACACACTACAGCTAATTTTTAATTTTAATTAAGTTTAAGTTTTAAGTTAAGTTTAGGTCGAGCACTGCCATTGGAGATACAGTCGCCAGACTAGTTTCAATGGCAGTGCATCTTGTACTCAGGACCAAATAAATAAATAAAATAAATAAATAAATTTCCATTGTCGCAAGGGGTCCAAAATGTTCGATTATTAGCTATTGACGAAGCTGCTCTTCCCCTAGGAAAAATCCCTGGCAAAAAAAGATTCTCATATCTAAAAGCTGCCTCCGCTAGGATAAATCTCTATGCAGAATTACGATCGAAAAGACCAGTGTTTAAATCTCCCTAAATTGTGGCTGGTAAAAGCTTCAATAAAAAAAAATGCGTTCAATTCGGATTAAGTCCAAAGGAAAGCAGAAGCATAAATTGCTATTATTATTCAATTATATAATTATTAAATAAAAAAAAAGAAACAAATGACATTAAATATTTTAGTTTATTTAGCTAAGAGCGAAGGGAATAAGACAATGTTTAATTTTCCTTAGCTAAGAGTTACCTTGGTTAATTAAATAACAAAAACTAAAAACCAATAAAAAAGATTCCACAAATAGCATGGAACAAAACATTAGGCGCAAAAATAAGAATACATGACTAAACATAATTATCAAAAGTTGATACAAAGGAGATGAACTTGTTCTTCTTGGAACTAACACTGTCATAGAAATAGTACACTCGTATCAAAGACTCATACAGCTTTCAATGCGGAGTTGCAAGGCGCCTGCTCTCAAAAGATAAAAATAAAATATTAAAAATAATTTTATCTTTAAATACCTTTAAGTACAAGAGAGGAGTGTGCATTGTCAATCTGGATGGTACATGCTCGTCTCCTCAAGCCGGCATAGTGGAGGCGACTGCTGCCCGTAGATTTCTCTGTAGTAGCAGTTGTTTCCATTTATGGACTGCACTCTAGCTTTACACCAGGCGGAGTGTTGTCACATACCGAGCTACAATAAAAAATATATACGTATATAAAAATCAATAAAATTAAAGTTATTTTATTAATAAATTAACACGTAATTCATTATGTTTGTTGTTATTACGCGTTCAAGCATTATTCAGAAGGGAGTTTCGGTCTGATGCGCAAGTCATTCTTGTCAACACATTACATACAATACGATATTATTTTAAATTGTATTTGACGCTTTTTACATTTCCATTTGAAACTAAACTTATATTTATTGATAAAAACCTCATTCACCCCGGTCACATGCCAGGCTACCCTATAAAAGTAATTTTATGTAACGTTCTTAATAATCTTATTATTTTCTATGGAGATAAATAAATTACATTACTCTTATTTATTAGGAAATTCGACATGCGATAGTGTGGTTTATGAACGAAGACAACTCCTAAAAAATGCACGCATTGCACGATTACGTAGAATTTATGATAAGATCAGCCCCCTTTTCTGCAACAGCCATAACAGCAGCTCCACTGTTACCTAAAGGACATCGAGGCAATACACTAGAATCTACAACACGCAATCTCTCTATTCCATATACTTTTAATTCCTCATCCACGACCATTTGTAACGCAGCTGTCCTCACACCATGGAGTCCAGAAAAGGTCATATGTCTCGCATAACAAGCCCAATATTCGTCACTCTGATCCCCACTTCTATTTGGCTTCGGACAGTCATCCCACTCCAGAAGTAATACAGATGCGTTGTTAGCGGCAAAAGGTCCAGTTTTGACTAAATCTTCGATAATTTTAAGTCCTTCTACCATCCATTCGACGTCTTTTTCTTCTGATAAATAATTTGGAGTTATAAGAGGAGGATCTGAAGGATTAGTCGAACGTAGTTGGACCCTGCCCAAAGATTTCCCACGTATCAATGTCGGTGATACAAGTATTAGAGCATTATTTACATTAGCTTTACTTATTTGTTGAAATGTTCTATCGTCTAATCCATAACTTCTCTGGACTAATGGTTTGGCCAACGCAATCAAATTACGATCGAGATAAACATGTATGTATTGAAAATTAGGTATTTCGCAGTAGTTATGTTTGTTCCTCAATTTTTTATTTTTAAAGTCATAGCATTCAGTGTTAACCATGGCTATGATATCATCCAAACGATTTGAAGCTAAAGGTCCAGTTCTTGAAGAAATCCATCGAACTGCCGAAGGAATGTATGGAAGAATTGGTACGATGTTTGGAAAGTCAACTCCGAAGCCATAGTCTACTTTGATAGCTATCAATGGGATCGAATGATCTGCCAATTCTTTTCCAACTGGTAAATCAGCTTTTACATCGATGGTTAACGCATCTAATTCCTCGGCAGGACCTATTCCAGAAAGCATCAGTAGTTTGGGAGTTCCGATGTACCCCGCTGTTAAAATTACTTCTTTTTTCGCGAATACATTTAATTGTTTTGATCCTATCTTTAATGTTACACCTTTAGCAATGTTATGTTTATCTATAATAATCTTAATTCCTGTAGTTCCGATAGTAAGTTTCAGTTTCATCTTAACTTCTTCAATAGTGAGATAGGCGCGTGCCACATCCATTCTTTCACCTTTGTCTACATATCCAAGTACTTGTGTTATACCTATTTGAGATTCAGCATTCAAATCTGGGTTACTTGGAAATTTTAACGCTTCAAAACCTTTATAAATTCTTTTTTGCCAAGGATTTTCGGCGGGAACAAAAAATGACACGTTAAATGGCCCATTCAAATTATGGTACGGCAAAGAAGATGGCGGTAACTTCTCTTTACCCTGCAATCCTTCGTATTTTAGGAAATATGGCAGTAAATCGTTGAACGACCATCCAGGAATGTTCCAACTGTCATAATGTACTGGATTTCCTCTTATATAAGTCATGTGACCAATACTATTTCCTCCTCCGAGGACTAAGCCAGAACTGATTCTGCACTGGCGTCCTTGAGATGCGAGACATGATTGGTTGTTTGGTAGCGTCCTGAATTGCCAGTCCTGTGGGCTTGCCAGTAAAGCTAAAGATACTCCGGGAATCTGTGGAAGATATCACGAGTTTATTATTAATACTTAAAAGATTGTCTTCATCATTTATTTACCCTGTTAATAATATTAGGATATCCACCAGCTTCGACCATTAATACTGAAGCTCCATTTAGGATTAGTCTAGCAGCAACAACACAGCCTGCTGTACCTCCTCCTACCACAACATAGTCAAAACTATCCCCATCTGTAATTAATAAATTGAGTTTATTTAGTTTCCAAGTTTTAAGTTACATAACACAAAAACTGAAGAAGAATATGATATTTCTATATCTATTTGTTTTTATGTATGTATCTATAGTGTTTATATTATTCTTATTTAATTGCCCCTGTCTCCGCTTCCATCTCCCAATGGTTGTAGCTCCCAATGGATGTAGTTAGCTAAGAGAAAATGCCTAATGGCATTAGGCTCGCCATTGTGCAATATTTATTTGTACAATAAAGAATTATTATTATTATTATATTTATTTATTATATACAATGTATGCATCTATAGTAGTAACCTTTTATGAACAGATTTGAGATTAATTGCAAAATTAGTTAATGACCAAAATTCATGAAAATTTGTAAATGTAAATATTTTTTACCTTTTAATTGCGATGCATAATTAGGCGGGAAATCTAGGGGCGTAATAGTACCTAGAATATTTTCTATACTTTTGAAAATATTTTCAAAAACCCCTGACCTTACATTTTTATTTGTAATTATTAACAATAAAATGAAGATCTTCAACGTGACCTGAAAATAAAGAAAATAAGCTTTATTAACAACTAAATCAACTGTCGGTGAGTAGATAAACTCTCTACTATGTAAAAGAGGCGCAGGAGTTTGAGCACCATCCCATACAGGTCTAAGGAGTGCACTTTTTCGATCATTAATTAATTCATTAGCACGGGCATGTGCTTAGCATGCGCTTGCTCATCGTCAGACTAGCATTGCTTCATGACGTATGACGAAAAGACTGCCACAAAAAAAAAACTCCTGAAAAAATGGGTACCTATAATTTCCGTAGTACCGTAAGGTTTTACGTCTGGGAGACATATTCAACCTAAACAGCTACTTTCCTCGCTTCCCTCATATCCACAATTATCCGACTAGGCAGCCCAGCTTTCATAAGAATGTCTCCGATTTGATCGGAAAACATACTTATGGGTCTGCCTCGTTTAGGACATCCATTCGCATCCTCACTCATCCTTTCCATCTGCCCAAACCACCTGCAGCATTGATTTCTCAATTCTAATATGTGAACTTGTTAAAACCACCTTTTGACGCCAGAGGTTACCGTAGTACAGGCATTGTTTTACCGTGTGCTTTGAACTGTACATATAATTTGATAACGAGTCAATGTCCAGAGGACGGTGGCCGTCACGGCCTTCGCTCTCGTTTCCTCTGCGCAAAAATCTATCATACCCATAACCCTGCTATTAAGGCGTGGTTACGTACAGCTACTTTTGTAAATGACATTGAGAGTTCGTTTTAATGACTTTAGGATTAATCGACCTTTATAAATATTATTTTTCATTGTAAATTTTGCACTTTTTTTATTCTAGCTCGGTATATTACACATTACGTCTGATGTTAAATTAGAGTGCGGTCTATGAACGGAATCAACTGCTACTAAAGATAGATAAATTAGATTTTCTACGGATGAGAAGACGAATCTGCACCGTCTAGGTAACATTCCTCTTATCTTGCCGTCGCTTGTCATATTGATAAATCTATGTTTGATAATTCCGTGGCTATAAATAAAAATATTGTTCTCGATTTTTATTTTTTATTGTAGGTCAGCATTCCGCCTGATGCTAGAATGCGATCCATGAATGAGAGACTGCAGACAAAAGTCACCGCCACTATTCCGACTCGAGGAGACGAATGTATACCATCCAGATTGACAGTGCACACTCCTCTCGTTGTAACTTTTATTATGTTTAATAATACATAATAACATAGTTAGTAATTGCGTATTTTTTTGCTGCCTACTTATTCTATTACATTAACTTTGTAACAAACAACAGATCATAATGCTGAAACGGTAAAAGAAAAAATATAAATACAAAAAAATGGCCTCTGTGGTCCACCTCGTGTAAAGCGGAGTGGCTAGGGCGTCAGCCTCTTGTCCCGGGTTCGATTTTTCATTTTATTTATTAAAATATTAATTTTTATTTTTTTATTGTATTGACCTTGATTCCATAGTTTATATATATATTTTTAAAATGCCTGTACGAATCTAGTTCTTGTATTACAAGCACTGAGCGACCAAAGTACATATAATATAGTTACATTGGTACCGGTGAAATTGAGCTGTTCGGTCTATTACTTATGTAAAATTTACTGCTTACCCTTAGAAATAAGTTTGACAATAATATTATTGATTATTCACCACCTAGTTGTGTCTAACCCCTCAGGAGATACTCGTACACACAACAAAACAAGTAGGTCGCACTATTGCCCTCCTTCTGTTATTTATTCACACGTAATTTATTATGAAAATTGGAACATCAAATAAATTCGCAAGATCTTTGCACTATTAGAGAGTGGTAGGCATGTAAGTGAACTTTCGCGTTTTGAAAACAGTTTGGAAGTAGCCAGGTATGTTGAAAAGAGTGTGCGTTGTCAAACCTGTTGTGATGATGCACACTCGCCTCCTCAAGCCGGCATAGTGGAGGCGACTTTTGTCTGCAGAAACTCTGTAGTAGCAGTCTTTCATGGTCACGGATTTTAAACATTGATTGATAACAAAAGAGGGCAAGATAAGAGGAATGTTACGGTGCAGATTCGTCTACTCAAGCCGGCATAGCGGAGGTGACTGCTGCCTGCTGACACTTCTCTGCAGTAGTAGTTTTTTTCAGCTTTTATTGATTTATTTAGAAAATACATATACAGGTGTATTGCTTAGTAGATTTTATATTTAAATTAATAATGATAGTCATCACTGCACCCTGTCATGTGTTCTCCCAGTCCTATCACCTTGGATCCTTCAAGCTGAGTGTGAAAAAGCACCTTTTCAGGCCGGCATAGTAGTGGCGACTGGGGCCACCGTATAAGCGGTTCCCCAGTCGTCAGTGCAGGTCAGTCAAGGTGAAAAAAAAAAGAAAAGAAATCGGTATTAAGTGTGTTAAGGTAATTTTCTTCCCAGGGTCATTATCATAGCTTTTATGGCGTGTGAACTGTCACAGATTGTGTACTTGAACGTTTATGACGGTTAAGTCATTATCGATATACAGATATAGTACTTGTCAAGGTCCCAGACTGATTACTCCTTTTTTCTAGTAAGTTAAGCTAAAGTGCGGACCTATGTGAAAATCTTTAAAAATAATTTCGTCATAATTTTTTTTTAAATCTAGAACCTTATTGCAAAGCCACAGACCGTGTACAATTGTAATTCTAAACCATCCAAGGAGTCACGGAAATGTCTCATCAAAATCGGTCCAGCCGTTTAGAAAATAAAATTTATATACAAACGTGTATAAAGAAAATTAAGTATAAATTTATTTGTATCTACGTATAATATTAATAATATAAATAAACGTGTATATATAATAGTTAAATATACATATATCTCACATACAAAAGGTAGAAAGTTGAAATACCTTTAATTCTTTAAGCGAAATTTAATTATAAACAACAAATAGGGGATAGTGTATATTTTTGCAAAACTTTTCTTCATATAAACCTTGGCCTCTTTTCCTGTAGATTACTGTTTTTTTTTTATACCGAAAAAAAACTCAATATTGTACACATCAATTTCGTCTTTGTAAGGGTTGAATTAAGGTTGAATTTCGTATAATAAACTAGATTAAAGTGTATAATCCTTATAGTGTTTTGGATGAAAAATGATGCCCCTTTGTGAGCACAAATTGGTTCCGAAGTTTAATTATTGTTGTGTAAATCTAGTTGTCAATCTTTACACTATTGAGAGGTTAAAAAACTTTTATTTTTACTTAATAAAGAGCGGCCGTGGTCTAGCGGTAAGACGCGTGAACTCAAGATCGATGAGACCCGTGTTCGAACCTCGCTAAAGACCGGTACCAATGTAACTTTGTTATATGTACTTTGGTCGCTCAGTGCCTATAGGCACTATTAAAGAGTGGTAGGCAGACTGATGATGGTTATTTGTCCAGTCTGTCGTCCTGGGGCAATACCACCACTTTCGAATGTAACACCCGTGAAGTGACCTTGTCGCGTTTCGGGAATAGTTTGAAAGTAGCCAGGTATAAGAGAGGAGTGTGCACTGTCAATCTAGATGGTACATGCTCGTCTCCTCAAGCCGGCATAGTGGAGGCGACTGCAGCCCGTAGAGATTTCTCTGTGGTAGCAGTTGTTTCCATTCATGGACCGCACTCTAGCTTTACATCAGGCGGAGTGTTGTCACATGTCGAGCTACAATAAAATAAAATAAAAAATAATAATAAATTAATATTGCCTATCTTAATTTACAGCAAAAGTATTTTGTTTCATTTCATCACAATACAAGATTTAGACGTTAAAAAATATATAGAACAAAAACAATTTGACCTTTATTCCCTTATTTTTAATTTCTAAACAAACGAGTGAGTTATGGCTGGCATCCACTATGCTTTCCAGATATATATTTACTGCGTTCAGGGGAAAAGAAGCCGAACGGTGATGTGAAAAGCTCCGATTACGATTCGACGCGCCACTAGTGGATGCCAGACTTTAAAAACAAAAATTAATATTTCTAAGTACGTGACGTGTCGTAACATATAAAAACCATTAGGTATAAAGACAATACCAGTTGAATAATTAACTCCCAGCATTAATTTTACGTAGGTATCGAGTACTATAGAATTTGTTAGTATTGTGTTTCGACCATTTTTTTACATATTTAAATTAAATGACTAAAATCGTTTATCTTTTTTTTAAGAAACTGATGCGTGCACCGTGACTCAATTGCAAACTAGAGCTTGCTATTAAAAAATATGGCGACAAAAGCTAATGTCGAGACGTCATCCCAGTAAACTAAAAGATAAAATATATATTAACAAAGTCTTTTTACAATAATATTAAATTAACCATTGACCTTCTCACGGAAGTAAAATACCTTAAATATGCCAATAATTAATTTAAAAAATAACTGATAAGAAGTATGACTTGAATTTTATAGTAATACCCCGACTTACGCGATTCCGGAGATACGCGGTTTTTCATTTTGATTGTCGCCCGCATCGGCTCTCAATATAACTACTATAACTACTACACACACTACACACTACTACACTAATCTACATATAACAATGTAAATTGTTTTATTATCTTACACTTTATTAAACATTTTTCTTCTAAATTATTGTTTTCTTTAAACTCTGGTCCCGATTGAACATACATACTTTATATGTATTTATATGCAAAGTTGAACCCCCCCGACTTACGCGAATTCGACTTACACGGCAATCGCTCGGACCCACCTACCGCGTAAGTCCGGGGTATTACTGTATTTCGTCATTGTACTTCTCTTGCTACAGTGAATAATTGCTATCACAAGGAAATCAGGCAAACAGGAGTCGCCTACAAGATAGCTTTAAATTATTTATTATATCTACCCAGATCTAAATAATTACGATTTTATTGTCACCAGGCATATGACAACACTCCGCCTAATGTTAAGCTAGAGTCCATGGACGAAAACAACTGCTAACACAGAGAAATTACTACAGCAGGCAGTGCACAATCTTTTCGTTATACCTGGCTACTTCTACTTAGCGAAACGCGACAAGATCCCTTTACGGGCGTTACATTCGAAAGTGGTGGTACTACCCCTGGATGGCAGTGTGGGCTAATAACTGTAATAACTATCATCAGCCCGCCTACCACTCTCAATTTAATTAATTAATTAACTAAATTAAAAGTTAATGTATAAATGTAAATTAAAGAAAAAACTAACTAATAAATAATTCACGTATTCCAGAATGAAAAAATCTGGAGCAGTAAAAACGATCAATTTATTTTGTATTAATATTTAACATAGAGGGCAACCCTCAACAACTGTCCATTACAAACTTTATAGATTTATTGGGGAAATGTAGAATAGAAGCGTCTGTGAAAGCATAGGTGAAAGTAATTTAGTAAATATTGAGCTAGCGGCGCGACCACACGCGCGGCCATTTTGTAAAATTTCGCGCCTTCTGCTATTTCGCGCGCTTTCCAAATAACAAAGTAATTAACATAATATATTTGATTTATATTATAATAACGCGTATTTATTATTGTTTTTAATATTATTATTATATTGGTTATTTATGAAGTGCATGTTTGATGTGATTTGATTTAATTTCTTGACCTCTCCATTTTAACTAATTATTTTAAGGTAATAACTGTAACTTTATTATAATATTATTATTCTAGGATATAAATTAATATATTTTTAATTTTTTAGATCATGAAAATTTTAATAAACCAAGTTAGAGGGCATATCTGTTACTAATTACCTGTACAGCATTTTAAACAGTTTTTGGTGAAAGATACGAGTATATTTTCATTTTTAAAAATTTCATTATTTCGATTTTACTTTAGAGAAATAAGTAATAAAACAAACGATATAATAGACATTGAAAAAGATAATTGTGATTGCTAATGCCTCTATAAAAATGAAATCATAGACAATAACATGTTTTGTCTATACTTGTTTTTTAATGTATTGTTTTGTACCCTGTATTAGTACATATATAACATATTTATGTACATATATATATTTTTTATTTGCGGTATTTTATTAAAAAAACACTAATTACCGCGTGAAGACGTAGATGGAGCAGTAGGTAACAGTATTAGGAAAAGTTTTGAGTTTTTTTTCTTGGATTATCTTGGGTGAAAACGTGGTGCTTATTTTAAAATATTCCCTAGGAATGGAATAGGAATACTAAACGCTAACAATACATATAAGAAATGACAGGTATCAGCCCTAAAAACTAGTAAAATAATAAAGGTCAACATTTTTAATGTAGGTATATAATTTGTATTATAAATTGCTGAATAATTAATAATATACGTAAAAAGACAATTTTAATAATTAAACAACATCTATTATATTTAATTTCATGTTAGGTTATTACGTTTTTAGTGTGAAAATAATTTAACAAAATAATAATAATTAAATACTATTGTGTTATTGTATAAATACAATTAATATTTATAGACAATGAATAAATTTGCAATAATAACTTCTATTTTTTCTCGTAGGGAATTTATTTTTAATTTTATCAATTTTTAACGATTATTATCTTTCAAGATTTAAACCTTATTGAAAATAAGAAATTGAATCAACCACAACGAACAACATAAAATTAGAGCCTTTTGTTCGTTCATTTATTCCCCAATTCAAACTTCCTTACATTTCCCTGCACGTACAAAAATATTCGGGCAGTTCTTTATTTGTCGTTTAGTGAACTTCCCAGGCACGTCTTTCCTCCTCCCCACAAATTGGGATCCTTCAAGCACAGATGCCTCTCACAAAGCCGGTAAAGCTGACGCGACTGCTGCCGCAGATCCCCTTCTCTGACAGCAGTCGCCTCCGTTCATGGACCGCACTCTAGATTAACATCAGGCAGAGTGCGGTCATATGACGAGCTAAATAAAAAAAAACCAGTAAATGCCGACAAATCTCCATGTGCCAGATATCTTTTTACAATCTAAAGTCCACTTAGCCCATATCACATCAAACATGCGGCGCCTTTACAAATAACACAAAAAAAGAAAACCCTAGATAGTCAAGTGTACAATATAGTGTTAAAAAACGGCAGAAAGAACAAACAAAATGGTAAAAAAACAATCAACCAATGGCATTAAAGAACCTCCAACTTTTCCAACCGTCTAAAGCAACTCATGACATGGTCTACCATCACCGTCCTGGTACACCAATGAAAGCACCACCTACAGCGATTTCCCGAAGCATTTCGAAGTCAGCAGAAAGTCTTATTGGGTCGACAAGGACTGG
Source organism: Tinea pellionella (assembly GCA_948150575.1). NCBI lineage: Eukaryota > Metazoa > Arthropoda > Insecta > Lepidoptera > Tineidae > Tinea > Tinea pellionella. The sequence continues at coordinate 7,591,472 of OX411258.1, forward strand.
ACAGAACCTTAGAGCGAGGAAAGCTAGAAGTACGGAGCAACCTGGTGGAAACTTAGTGAAGGGAAGCAGTACTATCGGTCTACCAGCTTTGGGGAAACCATGGAACGTACGAGATGACGATAGTTTTAAAAGCAGATCGAGGAATGGAAGGTGAGATTTTTTTTGTAAAATTGCAAATGTAACACTGAAATACTTGTGTAATGTAACACTATGTACACACTGATAGCCGACACTAAGTACTGTATGACGTCGAAGAAATGTACGCAAGGATACAATGTTTCAGTTTATCACGGATAAATTCCTATGTATTCCACTATATTCCTTTATCTGGTCCTCTCGGCACAGGCTCGCCTTCTAAGCCAATTTAATGTTACTGCAAAAGTTAATAAATACTTTTTTCTTTCTTATTTTTCCAACAACTGTTGCGGCCATCTTCATTCCCATACTTTTTATAGAAAGAAATTACAATCGGATAGTCCGTCTGTAGTAGTTAAAGTAACCTAACTAATTTAAAACGCCCAACAACTTCACACAGAACCTCTAATTTATGCTCCCCTATCATTTGTCAACTTATTTCGGATATTTAATGATGTTAATGACAACAAATACCTATATTTATATGTAGATTTATAGATTTTTCAAGTCGCTATAATTACAGTGTCTACTTGGATAACACGAAAAGTACACCAACTATATTTTTTTCACATTAAATATTCTTTAGTACTGGCAATAGTAATTTGTTACCCGTAAAGTGATCTTAAATGTAGCATGCACTGTCAATCTGGATGGTACACATTTGTCTCCTCAAAACGGCATAGTGGAGGCAATTCTCTGAGATAGTACGGAAACAACAGGCACGGCAGGCCGATTTACTATTGAAGAATGAAACGCAAATTCAATAATTAGTCAATCAGCAATGATTTCTAATTCAACTGCAAAGTAGAGCTGGCGTAGAGAGATAGAAATTTCGACGTGTTCACGTGAGCTGTGTAGTATTTCATACTAGTATAGGTCATACACAGGTACACAGAATAGGTCTCACTAGGTGTCAGTGCCGGATTAGCCACGTAGCAAGAGTAGCAAATGCTACGGGCCCCGCGAATTTGGGGGCCCCGCGCTCCAACGCCTGTCTGACCGTAATAAAAAAATATTAATTTAGATAGGAGCATAAAATGCCTTAAACGTGAAGCACCTTAGGCTATGCTTCACTTCCACTTATTTAATACCCTAAACTTGAGAACCTAAAGCAAACCAAGGGCCCCTTGATAGAATTTGCTACAGGCCCTACGGGCGGCCTACGCTTTTCTCATGTCCGGTGTATGAGATTTGCTCCTCTAGTACATATCTCTTTGATACAGAGTATGTAAATAATGTAAACTACTTTTGATTCCAATTAAAGAAATAATAAGTGTTTAGGTAGGTACTATACAAGGGATTTTTCTTTAAATTGAATGATGCGCATTTTTTAAACATTTTACATATAATTTGACATTAGTTTTTTTAATCTGTATTTCCCATAGAAATATAGTATACTAGAGGTGCAAACTTCATACATCTGATATGAAAAAAGCGTAGACCGCTTCAAACGATTTGACAATGTTGCCGTCAAGTCAAATACTAACTGATAGAGAATCTAAACGTGGCTGTGGCTATGTTTTGTCTCTCCGTCACATTGTGAGCGTTATTCAGCACATCTAGTTAGTATTTCCTTATTATTTTTAATTGTATTTATTTATTTTTTCATAAACTTTAATGTTAATCTGTTAATCTTTAATTTTAAATTAGTTTTGTTTAAAGCAAAGCTATTTTCTTCAATAATTAGGATGCCATTAAGCTGTTTCATTGTTCTAATTTTTTTAGCTCCATGTGCACATCCCGCTAGAGAACTAATAAACAAATAAATTGGTCCTAAATTAGTGGCAAATAGACAAGTTCATCATTTTATATTTTTTTTATATTTTATATTTTATAAAAATGAGTATCAATTCTAATAGCAATTTCGCTAACACTTAAATGACTAATATAACTAAACACCTTAACCTTAACTTCTTAGAAATAGCGTGTCCATTGACATGATGTAACCCCGGGGGTCAAGTAGACCCCGCGCCGATTGAAAGCCCCACTAACACTAATAGATAGCATTTTAATAAATTAACTTCCTTTGCTGCATACGATTCTTATTGATTATTTAGTGAATGGAACCGTTTTGTGTTTCAGTCTAAAGACACGTCACTACCTATTGCCCGCGACCTCGTACGCGTAGATATAAAATTTTCTCTACACAAACTCTTATTTAGGATAAACTGTAGACTGACATGTGATAGCTAGAGCGTGGTCAATTAGTGGATCGAAAATTATCCGTAGACAACAGTCTGTTTGATTTTTGCAAGTTTATCATGTATGTGAAGTTGACCCCCCATTATGAAAATTTTGAAAATTTAAGCGGAGTTCTGGTAGCCCCTCCAATAGTTCTAGAGTTCCCTATTAATAAAAAAAATAGTTCCGCTGATTAAAGTGCTGAAAACACGAAATGAAGTTTACACAATTTCGAAATTTTAAACACCTGTAACTCTTTCATTTCAGTTCCGATCGGTTTCATTTCTTCGACAAATCGATAGAACTCCGAGGGGGGCCAATAGAACTCCAAAGAAAATTAACGATTTCTGAGAAATAATTTTTTTTTCATACAAAATATGCTAATTTAATTTTTTTTTTCAGAAATCGTTAATTTTCTTTGGAGTTCTATTGGCCCCCCTCGGAGTTCTATCGATTTGTCGAAGAAATGAAACCGATCGGAACTGAAATGAAAGAGCTACGGGGCTCGGAAATTTCGTTTTTTAAAATTAGCATATTTTGTATGAAAAAAAATTTATTTCTCAGAAATCGTCAATTTTCTTTGGAGTTCTATTGGCCCCCCTCGGAGTTCTATCGATTTGTCGAAGAAATGAAACCAATCGGAACTGAAATGAAAGAGCTACGGGGCTCGGAAATTCCGATTTTTAAAATTAGCATATTTTGTATGAAAAAAAAATTTATTTCTCAGAAATCGTTAATTTTCTTTGGAGTTCTATTGGCCCCCCTCGGAGTTCTATCGATTTGTCGAAGAAATGAAACCGATCGGAACTGAAATGAAAGAGCTACGGGGCTCGGAAATTTCGTTTTTTAAAATTAGCATATTTTGTATGAAAAAAAATTTTATTTCTCAGAAATCGTTAATTTTCTTTGTAGTTCTATTGGCCCCCCTCAGAGTTCTATCGATTTGTTGAAGAAATGGAATCGATCGGAGCTAAAATGAAAGAGTTACAGGTGTTTAAAATTTCGAAATTGTGTAAACTTCATTTCGTGTTTTCAGCACTTTAATCAGCGGAACTATTTTTTTTATTAATAGGGAACTCTAGAACTATTGGAGGGGCTACCAGAACTCCGCTTAAATTTTCAAAATTTTCATAATGGGGGGCCAACTTCACATACATAAGTTTATCTCCTACTATCCAGTTGAAATTTAGATATAAATCAAGTCTTCATATAAAAAAATGTATTATAATTATTTTAATGAACATTCTTTAAAACTAATTACTCGCAATACAACTTCCGATACGTATTATTCATAATAATAAATTATAAATAAAAAAATCGATGCGAAACGGAAACAATTAAAACGTAATGATTTAATTTACTAAGCACGATATCCGAATACATAAACTTCGATTACCTACAATATTATTGTACAAACAAAACTATTAATATCTATCTAATAAAAACAACCTTATTCAGGCTGTTGGAAGTTGTATGAATACACCATTCTGTTGCAGCGGCACGTGTATTTATTTTTTGTTTGAAATCATACTTTTTACATATTTATTGCGTCGTTTTTCGATATTAATTGGTCCACTATATGTAGTGGACTATAATGTTATGACATTATTTGTTAAAAAAAACACACACACAAAACATTGTAGAAATATTAAAAACAAGCAATGTAAAGGCGATTATGATACATTTTTTTATTTTTTTTTTATTTTATCACGTCATATGACCGCACTCCGCCTGATGTTAGGCTAGAGTGCGATCCATGAACGGAGGTGACTGCTGGCAGTGAAGGGGATCTGCAGACAGTAGTCGCGTCCGCTATGAAGGCCTTGAAGCTATTGAAGGATCCCATGTTATAGGAAGGGGGAAAGATGTGGCTGGGAAGGTCGTTCCACAATTTGATGGAACGGCAGAAGAAAGATTGCCCGAACCTTTTCGCACTCTAGCCAAACATCATGCGGACTATGGTCGTACGTGTCGAGTTACCATAAAAAGAATTCTACTGGGGTAGGCAGAAACTATGAAACGCCAGCGCCTCCTCTCTCTACATACTACTTTCGCTTCGATCACAGCGAATACATGCACGCCGGTTGAGGGTGCTCCTCACTGGACCGTTTCTGAGCAGTTGACCAATCTAGCTTTAAATAGACCTTCTAGGGCACCGCATCCGACGCTGCCGCCTACTTTCGCGAAATAAATCTTTTTAGTTAACTTCCTCTTATCCATCCTTTCGAAATGACCGAACTAATAACCATCGCAACATAATCCTTTCCATTCAGAAATGAATAACATTACTGAACATTGAATGAACAACACTATGAAACGAATAACAATTTCACAATATTTTGCTAAACTAATAAGAGTCATGACTACTTAAAATTTTCAATGAATCATAAAATATTCGTAATTTCGCCTTTAAATTATTATGCGTGACCACTTTTTTCTGATGCTATCTTTAGGTAATAAATAACACTGCCACTATGCCGGGTTTTCAATGTTAATCAAGTCAAGGACGACTCAAACGTAGACCCGAAACGAACGCTTACTTTCAAGTTTTTATATACACGTTATATGCCGTGCCGGTCGGGGACTAAATTGAGATAAAACGTGATCATCACTATCACCGAAATTTATCTCTGTCTTTTGCGTTAAATTATATGAATTTATTAATTAATAAATTCTTGACCACTTTTTTTAAAATTAACTTATTATAAATATTGGTCTCGAATCGAACCTGGCACCTCAGCGTAACAGAATAGCCCGCGAACCACTGCTGCTGCTCTGTTTTATTAAAATCATTTCAATAAAATGTAAATTATACTTACAGAAACCATAATGCACGTTACAATGAAAATTCACATATACATTATCTATACTTAGGTTTTGTGTAAAAAAATATTAATAATTAATAAAACTTAATTATATAATATACAAGACTTGTTGAAGGCTCTACAGCGCGTTAATATCTGACGTAATATTAAATATATAAAAACAAATAGCAAGATTATTATAAAACAATTAATACGAATACCAAATAACAATACGAGCACTGAGGTCTGACCGACGATGTATCGGGCTCGACCTCGACTTTTCTCGGCTGAAAAAATGCCTATCTAAAGAGAAATTGGCCCACAATTTTTTTCTCGAGTTTCTTATTATTTTTTAACCGTTTTGTTGGAAAATAAATCTATGTTTATTATTATTACACTTTTTTATCCGGTTTATTAAGTAATTAGACATTTTGTGATGCAGTATTTATTTTTCTGTTTTATTATGTAATTAAATATTTATAAACGATGTGTTGATATACTCGTACATACAAAATATAATTATTTTAGAAAATTGTTTTGTTAACAAACAATTAGTTAGTGGGCGATGGGCCCAATAATTAGTATGAAAACTTTCTAAATTGATCATTACACAAAATATAGATTTCCTATAAAAAGGTTTAAAGTGGTTAGCTGACTGATATGTTGGCGTTTCAGGATCTGGAAGGTACAGTATATTTTTTAATAAGAAATTTATTCGCAAATAAACAACATTTAAAGAGTGGTAGGCATACTGATAAAGGTTATTTGTCCAGTCTGCCGTCCTGGGGTAGTACCACCACTTTCGAATGAAGTGACCTTGTCGCGTTTCGGGAATAGTTTGAAAGTATCTAGGTGTAACGAGAGAAGTGTGCACTGTCAATATAGATGGTACATGTTCGTCTCCTCAAGCCGGCATAGTGGAGGCGACTGCTGAAACCTGTTTCTCTGTAGTAGCAGTTGTTTCATGGACTGCACTCTGGCTTTACATCAGGCGGAGTGTTGTCACATGCCGAGTTATAATTATAAAAAAAATAACATAAAAAAATATTTTTTTAAATAATTTTGCGCTTAAAAATACCGAAATGCTATAAAAAAAGAAACATATATTTTTAAACCAATTATGATTGCCCTTTAACCCTATTAAGGTATTAGAGTCCATTACCTAACTATACGTTTTACTATCATGTAAATAAATAAAAAAAAATACACAATTTCTAACAATAAACGCCGGACTAATAACTATATATAGGTTATGGCTTTAATTTTACTTAATTGGAAGCCTTGAACATTGGATGAAATGGTTTTTTATCTTTATATCTAATTTTTTGGTTGATTGGATGTTTGTCTACCAATCACAAATCGTCTATGTAGCAAAATATCATACTCCAAGAAAGCTTTAACCGTAAAATACCTGTAGTTCCAGAGGCGGCCTTAGAGGGTGGCGAACAGGGCAGTCGCCCGGGTCTCGCGCTACAACCCAAGTAAATTAAAAAATATATAGATTTTTAAACAATAAACGTTATTAACGCTCATTCGTTAGATTATTGTGTGTCTTAGGAAAAGCCGCAAACATCAATTTTAAAATTTATCATCTCTGTATTTTGTAAATTTTTCAATGTAAAATATTTTAAAACTCATCTAATCAAATCAAAACATCTAATTACTAAACAACCCGGGTGAAAAAATTAAAACTGATTGGTGATAAGGAATGTAGATTTACTTATCTACAAAATTAACTAAAAATCAATGAAAAATCATCGACAAACTCAAGAAAAAAATTGTGGGCCCATTTTTCTTAGGCAAATGGGCATTCTCCTTTTATTTATTTAAATATAACTTTAGCATTTCTCGTTAAATATGACAAATACCTAAACCAAACAACCAGGCATCACATAGTTTTTACGAAGGACAAAGGGCCTCGTAAAGACCTGCCGCACGGAGCCTCGCAATGGATAAGGCCGCCGCGCCGAACCAGGAAGACGTGGCTGCGTGGGCTTTGTTCCATTGCGTTCCCAAAATGGGAGAACTGAACCGAACTGTGTGAGAACTGAAAAAAAAGTGCCTATACCTATATATTGTTAAGGATAATAGAATTAAGCAGAGCACTAATAATAAATACTATTTGTATTAATTATTATTTCAATGCACACACGCATTCAACCGGGACGTTTCAACTAAACTCTTCAGCCTCCACCAAAAATCCCCTTTCGTCCTTCTCGTCAGGTCGTCGCGTCACTGCGTGACGTCACATTGCTAACAATGACCTATATGCAATTGCTATTAGACCTTGGCATTTCTATATAGATAAACGATTGGTCAGTTGGTCAAGCCCCGTCAATCTTATTGAAGACCGCACACAGTCTTTTAATAGATTTTAAATTAATTATTATGCACTTAGTTCGAACTAACTTTCCTCGATAAAAGCCCTAATATCTTATTCTTCTTTTTTTCTAGCGTATATCTAACGTATACTCGTATATATTATACATACCTATGTATGGGATAAATAAGACTAATAAGGGAGAATGCCCATTCGCCTAAAAGAAATGGATCCACAATTGTTTTCTACAGTTTATCGATAACTTTTAATTCAATTTTGTAGAAAAATAAATCTACATGCTTTAACACCAATCAGTTTTCATTTTTGCACGGTTTTTTTTATTATAGCTCGTCATGTAACAACACTCCGCCTGATGTAAAGCTAGAGTGCGGTCCATGAATGGAAACAACTGCTACCACAGAGAAACCTGTGCGGATAGCAGTCGCCTCCACTACGCCGGCTTGAGGAGACGAGCGTGTACCATCTAGACTGACAGTGCACACTCCTCCCGTTATAGCTGGCTACTTTTAAACTACGTATTCCCGAAACGCGATAAGGTGTCGGACTTCACGGGTGTTATATTCGAAAGTGGTGGTACTACCCCAGAATAACCATCATCACTACCTACCATCGTTTTTGAGTAATTAGACTTTTTCTGATGCATTATTTGAGTTTATTAATTATATTAAATGCTTTAATGAATAATTGATACTTGTTTCTATGGAATTAAACATTGTCTATTGATTGGTAAACGATGTGTTCATAAAATTGAAATAAATTAATGAAAAAATAAGATATTATTTTAGAAGATTGTTTTATTAACAAACTATTAGATATCAATGTGGAACCAAAAATGGGCATAATCCTTTGAATTTAAAAATATTATAATTATCCCACACCGTTAAAACTATAAGTACCTACCTATGTTTTATGTTATTAATTATTTTAAAACATTGTGTAGTATTGTTGTTTGACTACTTTAATTTTATATGTCGTAGTTTATGATCTTATAAAATAACCATTGAAGGACGACAATTGATGTTTGCTGAACCATTTCTGCTATTATTATTTGTACAGGCCAAGGTTTGACTTTGACCATAGAATAATATATGATTTATTTAATATTTGAATTATCGAGAAAATAATTTACTTTTGATATTTTTTATACGAGAAATTATTTAGCTTTGAGCAATGACCTGAGAAAACGCGGCAAACTAAAAAAAAATCATGTGGTAATTATGTACAAACAAATGTAACAGACAAAGTCCAAAACTATTTCGAGATATCATATTTATTAGATGTATTAAAGTCTAACAAAAACTTTAAAATAAAAGGGATATTTATAAAAACGTTATTTCCAGTTATCTCTAATACCTATATGGATTATTATAAATAAAAATAAATACTTTGGTAATTTATAAATATTTATTTCGGCTGGGAATTGAACCCTATACGAGGAAACCACTGCGCCACCAAGGCCGTATTTCTAACGGATTTTTCGTTAAAAATGTCCTCGAACGTAATTAAAGTCTGTACTGAAAATCGATTCAACAAATGTTTTCCCAGAGGTACGATAACGAGCGGTCATTGTCAATACATTGTTTACATTGAAAACATATAATTTGTACCACTATCTACGTTTAATCTTAATTATATTATATTTTAAAATGTACGGATGTTTGTACGAGTATGTTTGTCACCTGAAACTAATTTCTTTCAAGATGCATTTGGTGTTCGAATGGGGAAGTTTCCAAAATAATAATGTATGTTAATTCGAAAACAATTTCGAGATAACACTTCAATTAGATGTATTTTTTGATTCCCGTCTGAAAATACTTTAAAATCGATGAGATATTTGAAAAACTGTAACTTATAAAAATAACTAAAAAAGTTTTAATACTTTCGAATAACTTGTATTTTGCGTACGATGTCGCTGGTCGACTGCTAGTAGTTATCATAATATTAGTCAAAAACACACGTTAGCAAATAGACCTGAATGTTTAATTATATTTACCAACGCCTTAGTTAGAATCATAAATTTAAAAAAGGTAGATAGAAACCCTTTTTCCTAGCCATTTTTATCGGGTAACTGAGGGGGATGATTCTTGGTTTTCTAGGGCGCAAATAAAACAATACAACCAATTACCAAAGATACCTACTATATATATATATATATATATATAAAATACTAATATATTAATTAAATAAATACTAATAACATCGAAAAGAACTGAAAGAGTATAATGGGAGTGAGCTGTGAAAGTCTAGATACAAAAATTAATTAATTAATTCCTCAACAGTGGCAGCAGTAGAGTTGGCAGTCCAGACAGAAGTACAAGAGGTTCCAGCACAACCTTAAACTCGGATGAAGATAACATTAATGTTGTTATCAGGTGATTAAAGATGTTTATTAAATTAATTTATGTACCTTAAAGTTACATAATTTAAATGATTATTTTACTATAATAAGAATGTGACGTTTCGAAGCTTTGCAGCCATCACGTGGTCGCAAAGAAGATATGCTTTTCGCTAATATGTTTGCGAATTCTTTATAGAAATATTTTAGAAACTAATTCACATAAAACTAATATTTTCAATAGAACTAGAGCCTAAACTAGGTCTAAACCATCTTCTAGTTTGAAGTATTAATTGTAATATTTTTAATTATTCGGGTAAACAAAACAATAACAGAGTTTCTCGTTTATACATAAAACCGTTTTTAAAATAATTTCCATTTCATAATTTAAACAACACTATCATGTCACTATTTTGCATAGGTTACGTATTGATTTTCCTCGCGTTTTTACTCTACCATGAAACAGTTTATTTGACTAGATTTTAGCATGCAAATACATAACAGTTTTACCTAGTTTGTTGTCAGGTATTTGTCTTATAGGATTTTTTACATATTTTATTAAAGGGTCCGTCCGATAAACGACAAAGAAAGGTCGACTGGCGAGAGGTCTATGCTGGAGTTTCCTGGCAAAGGACAGATAGTATGTGGCACTAATATTCCGGGACAAAAACCTAAAGTCTTCTCCTATAATGTAGTATTTGAGCCGGCCGCGACACAGGTTAGTAATTATATGGAATCCACTAAGATAAGAATGAACAAAATTCCGATAAATAAGTAGGTAAGTAATTCTAAATAATAAATAAAAAAAATCTCTATTAACTTTAATCAGTGGCAGATTGCTTCGCGCCTCGCAAAAAGTAAAACAAAAGGCCTCGTAAAGCTGAGGTCGCTGATGTCCATGATGGTTTGTTTACCGTGTCTTATATTTATTCTAGGAAGATATTTTAGAATATTCTGGTGTGAAAAGACTTCTAGAGATGGCTGTAGAAGGATTCTCTTGTACTGCATTTTGTTATGGACAAACTGGTAGTGGGAAAACTCATACTTTAACTGGACCTCCAGGCTTGGTAAGTAAAACATTATTGTTTAAAAAAAGCTAACTCCACAAACGTATGAAAGAATCACGCGCGTTGCACCATCTCCTTTTTTTCACTTATGTTTTTACAAGGCGATGTTGATATTGATATCAAAGTTGCGCTCGTGTTGCACGTCGCCGAAATAGCTCAGTTGGGAGAGCGTTAGACTGAAGATCTAAAGGTCCCCGGTTCAATCCCGGGTTTCGGCAAGTTCTTCCGTTTTGGTATTTCCAATCATTTTTTATGTATAGTAATTAAAACCGAAAACTGTTTTTTTTAAGTCATAAATTATTCTAGGAACTTTTTTTTTAAACTGTTTACGACAAGAGTTTTCAATCTATTTAGTGCATTATTCATTTAAATTTTGACCGATAATTATTATGACAGTGTGAGTAGAGGGGTGAAATGCCTTAGCAATCACGCAACCTAACTATCAACTTCATACACGCTATTATATAGTTTTATGTATGTATGACATACTATAATAATATAATAACGCCTATAATCTCTACAGGGAGTAAACAACAAGGTTACGGAAGAATTCCATAAACAAGATCTTTACTTATTAAAAAATTCGTTTCAATATATACCTATATGTATATTGTATATGTTGAAAGAATGATTTTTATATTTTAAAAAGGTATTATTTAGTCTTTGACATAAAAAGTGTTGTGAGTATGGTCGGTGATCTATGGTGTGTGTTCTTTGTAAAAATGTAAGAAAGAAAGTGTGATTGCTCGTGGTTAAAGATATGGATAATTGTTTTATTGTGAAAGTAAATGAGTAAAGCAACAGAAATAAAAGTATAACAAGAAGAAAATGGTTTTATTTGTATTTAATATTTCAACATGGTAGCATAACGCGGTTGGCTAATATTGGGGCAATATTTGTGAACAAAGAACAAAGAGCGCAAAATGGCGGATAACGATGAATACAAGTTGCAAGTTTTTGATGGAACGAATTATAAAAATTATAAATTTAGATTGGAGCTGTTCTTAGAAATGAAAGGATGTTTGGAGGTGGTTCAAAATGAAAAAAGACCAGAAAAATATACAGATGAAGAATGGAAGAAAATGGATATAAAGGCAAGGAATTTTATCGTGAATAGTATTAACAATAACCAGTTGGAAATAATAATAAATGAAAGTACGGCGAGAGGAATGATTAGCAAATTAGACGACACGTATTTGATTAAAAGTAGTGCAAATAAATTATTGTGCAAGAGAAAATTATTGGAGTTGAAAATGAAAGAAAACGAAAATCCGTCAGAATTCTTTAACGTTTTTGAAAAACAAATAAATGAGTTAAAAAGTGCTGGTGAAGAGGTATCTATAAACGACAAGTTGAATTATTTGTTATTGTGTTTGCCAGAAAGTTGTGGGCATATTGTTGATGTGGTTGACGCCTTACCTGACAAAGAAAAGTCAGTGGAATATGTGAAGTCGAAGTTATGTTTAGAATATAAGAAGAAAGATATAAATAATGTAAATCTACAATCTTTTAATGTTCAACCAAGTACGTATGGTGTAAATAAAAATATAATTTGTTATAAATGTAATGAAAAAGGTCATATGCAGAAGGACTGTAAAAAGGAGTATGTTCAAAGAGGTTACCGAAACCAAAAGTTTACAAATTGGAGAGGAAGTAATAATAATCGAGGAAATAATCAAAGAGGAAAGTATAGAGGGAGTTATAGAGGAAGAGAAAAAGATAAGTACAAGTATGCAGGAAATTCTACATTGGATGATGCGATGAGTTTTAGTGTGCAAGCGACGACATCACAGGTGTGCGATAATGATATCAAAAATAGTGATGTATTATGTTGGATATTAGACAGTGGTTGTACTGAACACATCGTTAATAATGATAAATATTTTTGTAGATCAAAAACATTAGAGCATTCAGTTAATATCAAAGTAGGCGATGGTTACTCATTAAAATCTAACAAAATTGGGGATATAGTGACATGGTATGAGGTAAATGGTGAATGGTCAAAAACAACTATATACGATGTTTACTATGTTCCATCAATGACAAAAAATTTAATAAGCGTTTCAAGTATAGTAAGTAATAATAATGTAATCATTTTTAATAAGAATTGTGCAGACATATATAATTCAAAAAATAAGTTAGCTGCAATTGCTTTTAAGGAAAATAAGTTATATAAGTTAATAGGTAAAGTATATTATGAAAATAAAAATTTAGAGTCTCATGTGAGTATCGCTCAAATGACTAATAAAGAAAAATGGCATAGAATTCTTGGTCATACTAATTTTAATAATTTAAAAAGAATGTGTGAAAATAAGTTATTGTTTGGTTTACCTAATAAAATAGAAAGTGAATATGTGCAGTGTGAAATATGTTTATCGAGTAAAATGTGCAACTTACCTTATGAAAATAATAGACGAAGAGCAAATGATATTTTAGAAATTATACATACGGATGTTCATGGTCCAATTAATCCTACAGGGTATACAGGTGAAAGATATTTTGTGAGTTTTATTGATGATTTTAGTAGGTATGCTGTTGTTTATTGTGTTAATAATAAAAGTGAAGTGTTTGGTTGTTTCTATCAGTATATAAAGTTTATGCATAATCAGACAGGAAAACATGTAAAAGAAATTAGATGCGATAATGGTAAAGAATACATAAATAGAGATTTTTATAACCTTGCGAAAAATAAAGGAATATATTTGAATCCAGCTCCTCCTTATACACATGAATTAAATGGTGTTGCAGAAAGATACAATAGAACTATTGTAGAAAAAGCTCGTTGTTTGTTAGCTGAGGCAAAGATTGAAAAATGTTATTGGCCTGAATGTGTTAAAACTGCTGCATATTTAGGAAATAGATTACTAACTAATACAATAGTAAAGAAGACGCCATATGAAATATTGTTTAAAAGAAAACCTGATGTAAGGAAGTTAAAAATATATGGTAGTACAGCATTTGTGAGGATTCCCGAAGAACGTAGAATATCAAAACTAAATCCAAGAGCTGAGAAAGGAATATTAGTGGGATACACAGATATGGGTTACAGAATCTTAGTAGAAGGAAGAATAATAATAAGTCGACATGTGAGATTTGTAGATGAAACAGCAAGATTTATGAAGATTAACGATGCTGATGATATTGAAGAAAAGGAAAATGATCAGGAAAAAGAAAAAAATATAGATACAGAAGAAGAAAAATTAAATGAAGAGGTAGAAAGTGTAATAAGGAAAGAAACTGAAGTAGGCAATGAAACAGGAAGACCGCAAAGAATGAGAAGACTACCAGCTAAATATGATGATCATGTTGTGTATGTAAATTACAGTAATGTGTGTGTACCTGAAGTTTTTGAAGATGCAATGAATAGTTCAGAAAGTAAAAAATGGCAAAAGGCAATGGATGAAGAGATAAACAGTTTAGAAGAAAATGGAACATGGATGACAGTTGATGAACCTGCAGATAAGAAAATAATTGAAGTTAAGTGGATATATAGAATAAAGTCAAATGGAAAGTATAAAGCTCGTGTTGTTGCAAAAGGATTTCAACAAGTATTTAATGAAAATGAAGAGATATATTCTCCTGTGGCTAGAATGACTACTTTGAGAGTCTTATTATCTACGGCATGTGTACGTGGATGGCAAATTGAACAAATGGATGTGGAAACAGCTTTTTTAAATGGGAAAATAAAATCTGAAGTGTATATTTACCCACCTGAGGGTTATGATATTGGATTAAATAAAGTTTGTTTGTTGAAAAAGGCATTATATGGTTTAAGAGAGAGTCCACGTGATTGGTATGAATGTTTTCATGTTTTCATGATGAGTATTGAATTTAAAAGATCGAACTATGATTATTGTTTGTATAAAGGAAATATAGATGATGAAGAAATATACTTAATATTATATGTTGATGACTTGTTGATAATTGGAGAAAAATGTGCAAGCATAAATAAAGTAAAACAAATGTTAAGCAACAAATTTAAAATGAAAGATTTGGGTAAAGTAAAACAATATTTGGGTATAGATGTAATATATAATCCTGCTGAAAAGAAGATGAAGTTAAGTCAAGAAAAGTATATAGAAAGTTTAGCCGAAAAATATAATATTAAAGAGTCAAAAATGTTTGAAACACCTATGGAAATAAATTTAAAATTGGAGCCGGCTAAAGTGGTAAATGAAAAATTAAAATACAGAAACCTGATTGGTGCTTTATTGTATGTAGCAAATGGGACGCGCCCGGATATATCCTACTCTGTGAATTATTTGAGTAGATTTCAGAACTGTTATGATGATACGCATTACAAATATGCATTACGTATACTAAAATGTATATATCACACTCGGAATTTGAAGTTAAATTATGAAACAGGATGTGATGAAAAAGTGGATGCTTATGTAGACGCTGATTGGGCAGCTGATATCATTGATAGAAAATCAACTACTGGAATTGTAATTAGAGTATTTGGAAATGTTGTATTGTGGAAATCCCAAAAGCAAAAAATTGTTTCTAGAGCATCTACACATGCTGAATATTATGCTCTTGCTGATTCGGTTGAGGAGGTGTTACCAATAAAAGGAGTTTTAAGTGATATTGGTGTAATTGTGAAAAATAGTATTAAAATATATGAGGATAATAGTGGTGCGATAATGTTAACTAAAAATGGAAAGTTTTCTAAGAATTCTAAGCATATTGATATTAGTTATCATTTTGTTCATGATTATGAAAAGAAAGGTTTAATTAGTGTTGAAAAGATTTGTACAGATGATCAGATTGCTGATATCTTTACAAAGTCTCTATGTAAAGTAAAATTTCAGAAGTTTAGATATCTTTTAGGAGTTAAAAATGATAATTTGAAAATTGTTTGAAAGAAGAAATATTTTTGTTTAAAGTAATGATAAGGTATTGCGAAATGTTATGTTATTTGGGTAAATAGAACAGTAGAGTTATTGAAATATAAAAATCAAGGAGGTGTGTTGAAAGAATGATTTTTATATTTTAAAAAGGTATTATTTAGTCTTTGACATAAAAAGTGTTGTGAGTATGGTCGGTGATCTATGGTGTGTGTTCTTTGTAAAAATGTAAGAAAGAAAGTGTGATTGCTCGTGGTTAAAGATATGGATAATTGTTTTATTGTGAAAGTAAATGAGTAAAGCAACAGAATTAAAAGTATAACAAGAAGAAAATGGTTTTATTTGTATTTAATATTTCAACAGTATATATTAAATAAATTTATTTGTAAACACAGCAATAACAACTTATGTACTAACAATATAACAATAATAATTACAATTAAATAAGCTAGATTCTATTATATAGACCAATGTGTTTCAAAGAGTTCAAGACGTGGTCAAATTGTTCCCCACTCAAACACTGCCACGTCCTCAGGCACATTACGAGTATACTTTTTCCTGACTCCATCAAGTCCAGTACATTCCTTTAACAGTCAATATATGTATTTTATTTCTATACAACGAAATATAAATAATAATAATTATTATTTATTTTATCTTGGCAACAGACAGTCATCAGAAAAATCAGTTTACAAAATGAAAGAATTACATGCTAAGTAAACTAAAGTGCCGAGAATTTTTTTTTTATATTACAGATTTGGTAATTTATATGTACTTATAAAATAAGTCAGGCGCTTAAAAGAAATAGAGGTGATAAAAACCAGGGGCGGATCCAGGAGTCTCTTTTTTTGGGATGTCGTCTCATTACAGAAAAAAAAAACATTTACACATACTTCCTTTCAGATATGTTAGGTTGTGAGGAATTGATTGTTAGGTTTTTTTGGAGACCTGTTTATTTGTTTTTTTTATATGTATAACGACCTTCTAATAGTTAATCTTAATGAACGAGGTTAAAATATTTTGAATAATAAATGTTTCTTCACGTTTTGTTTTAAGGTTGAAAATGGTACAACACCACACGCACCAGGTCATGGACTCGTAGTGCGATCTTTTGTATATCTCTTCCAATTAATACATGAACGACCGGAAAGCCATTTTATTATGAAGGCTTCGTTTCTAGAAATTTATAATGAAAAGGTTTGTGTTGTTCCTTTGTTTTATTTGAGGGCAGCAGTCGCCTCCACTATGCCGGCTTGAGGAGACGAGTATGGACCATCCAGATTGACAGTGCACACTCCTCTCGTTATACCTGGCTACTTTCAAACTATTCTCGAAACGCGACAAGGTCACTCACGGGTGTTACATTCGAAAGTGGTGGTACTGCCCCAGGACGACAGACTGGACAAATAACCATCATCTGTCTGCCTACCACGCTTTAGCATTAGCGTGTTTCTATCAGTGATAGATGTTCTTTTTTTAATAGCTATACTAGTTTTTATTGTTTTCTTTATTAATTTATTTTATTTGATTGTGTCTATTTTTCTTTTAAGTTAGTTTAGTAATTATTTATTTAATTTACAAAAGGGCTGGGACTGTCATCTGCAACTCGAGCATTATTAACAGTGTGTTCTACAGAATTGGTTTTTATCAAAAAATATTTTTTAATTTTTATTTTAAAGACAGCCATTGTATTTAGAGAATATCATAGATCGCGAATATTAACATTTTTGATTTTCCACATATTTTTGATTATTTAAAGAGATTTGCTTCATTTATTGGGCATCTAGATTGCCATCACTAGAATGTGTTTTTTATTCGAGTCGGCTTAGGAGATATTTGTAGTTTAAAATTTCTTCTCACTTACCTATTTAAAAAAATCTTGTATATTCAGGCCTTGAGTGACCAAATTACATTTGTACCAGGGATTTCAGAGTTCAGGACACCATTAAAAATTCACACGAGCTTAGTTTCATAATGTTTCAGGTAATAGATTTATTGAACCCAGGTACAGCTAGAAAGCCCCTACAAGTGCGTTGGTCGAAGGAGTCTAGAAGTTTTTACGTTGAAAATTTATTTACAGTAGACTGTGAGGAACTCGATGATTTATTCGCCGTCTTAGAAGAAGGTAAACCAATATTTATACTCATTTTGAGTTATAATTTGTAGCTCGGCATGTGACAACACTCCGCCTGATGTAAAGCTAGAGTGCGGTCCATGAATGGAAACAATTGCTACTACAGAGAAACCTATACCACCACTTTCGAATGTAACACTCGTGAAGTGACCTTCTCGCGTTTCGGGAATAGGCTGAAAGTAGCCAGGTATAGCGAGAGGAGTGTGCACTGTCAATCTGGATGGTGCATGCTCGTCTCTTCAAGCCGGCATAGTGGAGGTGACTGCTGCTTGTAGAGATTTCTCTGTAGTAGCAGTTGTTTCCATTCATGGACCACACTCTAGCTTTACATCAGGTGAAGTATTGTCACATGCCGAGTTACAATTTAAAAAAAATATATATTTAAACTTCAAGATATTTATTTCTTTACAGGCATGAAAAACAGAGCAGTAGGCTCTCACGCAATGAATGCTAACTCCTCTCGCTCGCACACATTACTCTGTATACGTGTTAGAAGAGATCTAAGAGCCGATGGTGACGTCACGTGTTCGACGCATGGCAAAATTAACTTTGTCGATTTAGCTGGTAGTGAAATGACAAAACGTACTCATAGTAGAGGGAAGACTTTAGAAGAGGCCAATAATATTAATAGAAGTCTTATGGTATTAGGTTAGTGAATACATTTTTTATAATAGCTCGGCATATGACAACTGCTACTACAGAGAAATCTCTACGGGCAGCAGTCGCCTCCACTATGTCGGCCTGAGAAGACGAGTATGCACCATCTAGATTGACAGTGCACACTCCTCTCGCTATACCTGGCAACTTTGAAACTGCTTCCGAAACGCTCACGAAAACTTCACGGGTGTTACATTCGAAAGTGCTGATACTACCCCAGGACAGCAGACTGGACAAATAACCATCATCAGTCTGCCTACCACTCTTTAGTAGTGCCTATAGGCACTGAGCGACCAAAGTACAGATAACAAAGTTACTTTGGTACCGGTCAGAATTAGCGAGGATCGAACATGGGTCGCATCGATCGTGAGTTTATGCATCCTACTACTACCACGGCCGTTCTTGATGAGACGAAAATGCACCATCTAGAATCTAGATTAACAAAGCCCACTCGTTATACCTGGTTACTTCCTTGTAATAATAATATCAATATAATTTATTCCAGGTTATTGTATAGCTCAATTAAGCGATGGCAAAAGAAGAGGTCATATTCCATATAGAGACAGTAAATTAACTAAATTATTAGCTGATAGTTTAGCAGGGAATGGTGTAACACTAATGGTGAGGATGAACCACTATTTTCTCGTAGCCTTTTCTTATAGTAATCCGACATGTGATGCTAAGCTACAGTGTGCAGACAACTGCTATCAGGAGATTAATGTTTACTGTCCACGTTGACAGAACGTACTCCTTTTGTTATATCCGGATACTTTTAAGTGGTCTCATGGACTTAAAAGGAAAGCAGCTGGACTGATAACCATCATCAGATTGCCTACCACTCTTGAAAATTTTATTTATTTATTTATTTTCGGGAAACAAACAACTGAAAATTCTAGACATATAAGTCACTTAACACTGTTTACTGTTTACACTCATACATATTATTCTACGATTTAGTAATTAAAAGTATAAAAAATAAAATATAATTTATTGTAAAAAAGTAAAAGAATAAAAGTTGCAAGGGCCCCTGTACTAGGTTCTTAGAACCTGTGTTACTGGATACCCCGCCCGGTTAAAGATCTTTTGTACAATAATTTAACTTATATAAATGTATTACTATGTATAAAACTTTATACAACAACCATAAACTATAACACTTTACTTTATAAATTTCAGATCGCTTGTATAGCTCCGACTTGGTCGAATCACAGTGAAACTGTAAACACGTTAAGATACGCAGCCCGCGCTAAGAAAATTAAAACGAAACCCATTGTAAAAATGGTATGTAAAACCAAAAGCAACCACAGCGAACAAATCACTGTTTACTTATGCTAAATATAATAATAATAAAATACTTTATTGGTGCTAAAGGGTTCGCCTGAAGGCATTTTCTACCAGTTAACCTTTGGATGTGAAAAGTGTTTTCAGTGCAGAAACAAAAATAAAAATGAAAAATAAATAAATCTAAAATTATTGAATAAAGCAGAACAAATCTAGCATAAGAATTTAATAATCTAACATGAAATATACATATATACAGTAACAGAGAAAGAATGAATGTTGAATAGACGCGGTAAAAAATGTGTGTGATAAGAAATCGCTGCAAGCTCAAGGACAGTATTGTGACCAGAGTGGAAAGGAGTATACTAAGGTGGTTAGGTCATTTGGAAAGGATGGATGAAAGGAGATTAACAAAAAAGATCTATTCTGCGAAAGTGGATGGCTGTGTCGGAAGGGGACGCCCTAGGAAAACCTTTCTCAGTCAGATCGGTCAACTGCTGAGAAAGGGTCAGATGAGGAGTACCCTCAACCGACGTGCATGCATGAGGAGAGTAACGGATGTGGTCGAAGCAAAAGTGGTATGTAGAGAGAGGAGTCGCTGGCGCTCTATAGTTTCTACGTACCCCAGTGGGTACAGGGCGTGAGTTAAGTAGTAAATATACATACGTATACATAAATATCTTTTAGGATGCGAGGGATGCCTTAATATTAAGTCTAAAAAGAGAAGTAGAAGCGTTACAATCAGAAAACCAACATTTAAGAACAGCACTCCATGTGCAAACCGATTATAATATGGATCCTTACAGTAAGTTATTAATATTTATATTATTATTAAATAATTGAGTGATAATTATTAGCCCAGTCTGCCGTCCTGCAGTAGTATGTACCACCACTTTCGAATGTAACACCCGTAGCCAGATATAGCGGAGGCGACTGCTTCTTGTAGAAATTTATCTGTAGTAGCAGTTGTTTCCGTTCTTGGACCGCACTCTAGCTTGACATCAGGCGGATTGTTGTCATATGCCGAGGTACAATAAAAAAAACGAGTAATTTCTCAATTCATCAGGTCAAAGACCCCACCGAACGCCACCTCAAGTGGAAGCCAACAAACTTCTGCAACTTCAACCGACAGAATTAGTCGATTTAGTTCAACTTTATATGGACGAAAACTCTGCACTACGAAATGAGAATACCGAACTATTCGGCGTACGAGATCAATTATTAAGAGATCAGGAGCTGGTGAGCAGAGAAAATGAACGAC
Source organism: Tinea pellionella (assembly GCA_948150575.1). Classification (NCBI taxonomy): domain Eukaryota; kingdom Metazoa; phylum Arthropoda; class Insecta; order Lepidoptera; family Tineidae; genus Tinea; species Tinea pellionella. The sequence goes on from OX411258.1 coordinate 7,612,518, forward strand.
TGTTGAAAAAATTAGAAGACGTAAATTCGTAAGTTTTTGATATGTAGGTATCTATTGATAGAATCGATGTCATTATCAATTAATCATTGCCAATCATCATCCTAACACCACTATGCAATAGACATCACTAATGACAATTAAAAACTTAAAAAGGCGGGATTAGTAACGCTTATTTATTTTCTAAATTTTATTTATACAATTAAAACATTAATTCTTCAGGACAATATTCGGCAAAAGCTCATGACCAAAAAACGAAAGGTTAGTTTTACTAAAAATTAATAACGCATGTTACTAACTGCTAAATAATTTTACACTTCAAAATTAAGGTGGGATCTTCATTCTATTTAGATTGCATTCAAAACACGTACAGTCAAATGAAAAAAATATTTAGGATTTTTGAATGGAAGTGCTCCTAGCAAATTTTCCAGGTGGTGCATCTCATACGTGACTATCTCTCATTGCGAGTCCTAGAGTCTCTCCTGAATTGATAGCATTTGACTGTACATGAACCTAATAAAACATAACAAACTTAAAAGATAAGGAATATAGATAGAAAATACATCTATTGTTTTGGAAACTAACAGGCATGGAAGCATGTTATTAATTTACTAATTGCACTTTACGTTTTCATGTTATGAAAGTGTACGTGCGGCAACGTCCACATTTCATTTCTTAATCACCTTTTAAAATGTTTGCAAACTTTACACCTTTACATAAATAATTAATTTATCGTTCCATAATTATTAATGCCTTTTTAAATAATCTATTCATGTGTTGAAATATTGCAGTTTTTCCTTTCTTACATCAACGCCACCTGACGTCTATTTTGAGTACTAACACAAGAAAACACAAGAAAGTGTTAAATTAAATAATAACAAAGATTAAATCAAAGCACTCATTATTAAATATTTTCAAGAGCAATATTAACCAATATAACTTTTAAATACTTCCTTCACAGCGTATGTGTTAGATCACCGATAATTCCAGCAAGACCTGCTTACTCGGATGCTGGTAATGAGCAACCCAACATCTGGACCAATCCTGCAGTATCATCTTCAAATAGCGTCTTTAGTGGGGGAAGTTAGCAATAATATTCTTCATTATTTATTTTAAAATATAACATTATTTTTAAAAAATGTTAATTTATTTATTTCGCTAGTTACAGATCAAATTCCTATGATTTTTTTTTTGTTTTTATTAAATTTATGTAAATAATTAACCCAATACAAGACAATAAGTATTCATAATTAACAATAAGGATAATTTAATAGAAAATTCACTTTGTATATAGATTAAGATATATTGTATATTGTAAATAAGATTAAAATATTTTTTCCTAATTTTCTAGCTACAATAAGAAAGGAGTGCAATAATTTTTATAATAAAAACAAACACTATTTATTTTTATTCATTTATTTTAATTATAAAAAAATCCTTATATAAAATTTTACTTTGTGGTGACCCCAACAGGCACATGCATAAAGATCTTTTGCAGAGAGCCTGGTTTTATGGCAATTTTGGACATAAAACAATTATGGTAACTGTCTTTTTTTACCCAATACATGGTGAAAGGAGTCAAAATTATCCTCCCTCAGCCTATATTAAAACGAAAAAAAAATATGTTACACACTACTAAAAAGTGGATCCCGCAAAGTAGGTCTAACTGACATACTTTGATGAGTGACAGTTTTCTGTCTCCTCGCATTGCAGTCTGGCAACATCTTATCTTAGTCTTGTATGCTAAAGCAAGGATTCCTAAAGTGGGTTCCGCAGAACCTAAGCGTTGAAACAATTTCATTTCATTCTTAATTAAGAGTTAGTGTTTTACTTTTAAAATATTTCTAATAAAAGTTATTTTCTTATTTAAACCGAAGTGTCTTTCAATTGATGTGAGGTTCCATAAAAAAAGGGGCTCTGTGAATGTTCTGTAACCTTAAAAGTTTCGGAACCCATGTGCTAGAGTATTCGTACTGTAACTGTGTGGGTGAGTACATATAGTTGTATGACTTGTTCACTTTCAATAGTTCAAGTGTAAATGTGTAATAATGGTGGATTATTAACCATTAAGTGTTCGTGAACGTGCGTGAGTGTGGGCAAACAATTCAAAAGAAAAGAACCTGTGTTTCCATTTTCCCACCAAAACTCCCTAGGAAGTTTCAGTACAGATTCTACCATTTTACTGGAGCAATTTTTGACATGACTGAGACTTGACCTGACTGTTCAGTGTGATGAATGAATGACTCGTGATGCACAATGTTATTAACTTGATTCAAAAATATTTACTTTGACACTGGCAAATTGTTATAACGCCATATAAAACAAAAAAAAAACCATGATCTTCCTCTGCACATAAGGGCCACATCAGTAAACACAACTTATAATTAATTATACACTAATAACAGTCTGTGGGCCATAATTAAGGCACAATTCACCGTTAGTGTCTCTTAAAACCATATTTCTTTCTCTCGTAGAACAAATCTGTTTTAGAACTGCCAAGGTTCACAATCTTTGGACATCCGTCTCTCTGAAAAACATATTTCACTTGAAATAAAAACTATCAAGACAGAATGTGTGTGGTTGCATTATTCTACTCAGACTAAATGCTATTTTGTTGTTCTACGTAGATTATAGACCTTGTAGACTTGCATAGCTTATAAATTATGGTCATTTTATTGCATAGACGATTCAATACTAAACCAATGCGGGCTCCAAATAATTTTAAATATATCTATTTCTAAGAGAACCTCAGAGTACTTACAATAATAATATACACATAGATACCATGACGATAAACTAGAATACCCCATGTTCAAGCCAATGACTAATTATCCACTCATTTTTTAAATATTAGTAAATAATTGCTGACTGGGGACTGAATCGAACTGGTAAATTAACCAATAAATAACAATACTCACGTCTTTCTCCTGTATAGTGCATTCTTTACAATAATATGCATCAGAAACGCCGGGCCCACCGCATATTACACATCTGCCTTGGTAAGAACCATAGTTACATTCATCGCATATACGAACGAGAGTGCACGGGCGCACGTACGAGTCACAAATAACACATTTACCATCACATTTTTCACATAAACGCCCGATAGCTGAAATAAAATATCGGTATAAAAATTTAAAGCAAAACGAGGGTTTTTCTAACAAATACTCACCAACTCCCGGCTGTTTTCTGCAGAATATTAAATCTGGATGATGTTTAGCCATATCTTAACTCTTTTAATCGAGGTAGTTTTAATTAGTTTCAGAAGAATGAAAATTGCAACAACTCTAACCTAAAAACCCCAACAAAAGTTGTTTTTTTAAAACGCTATTAGGCGTGGTACATTTTTTTCCAATAACACAATTACATGATAAATACATTAAGAATAAAGAATAAATGTATTTATTTTATACATAATATAATTTTATTAATTATAAACATGGAGAACATTAATAATACCAAATTTTTACTTTTTTACTAACATTGTCTAATCGCAACACCAACTAAACTTGTCAGCTGTCAATTAATTGTCAAATTTGACAGTTGACTTGTGTACATTTTGGAAGTTGCGATCGCACGTGGTATATAAAAGTTAATTTTTAATGTAATATAATGAAAACAACTGAACAGCGCAGTGGAGAGGAGGGTTCTAATGATGAAACTGAAGTACAAGAGAACAGCGAACAAAAAGATGTAGAAACTGACGAAAAAGTCACGTTTAAAGATTTGGTAAGTTGTAAATCATATTTTCCGTAAAGCTATATAATATCTCGCATTGTTATTTTATTTTTTTTTTACCTTTAAGGGTATTGTAGACATTTTATGTGAAGCCTGTGAAGAATTAAAATGGAAAAATCCATCCAAAATTCAAAAAGAAGCCATCCCTGTTGCTCTAGAAGGCAAAGATATTATTGGACTCGCTGAAACAGGTAACATTATTAATATATAAAATGTACAGGTGGATTTTTCTTGTACCTTTGCCTTCTTCATGTCTGTGAAGTGGAAGAACAATTCTGTCAGTGAATTAGTGGGAACTAAGATTTATATAATAAAATAGAAAATAAAAAGGTAGTTAATATCAAATAACTACAAAAACCTAATTGAAATTATTTATTATTCGCAAATAGATTAGTGTCAAATAGTTACGATTCCAATACAACCCAAATAACTTTTATTGAGATAAATTTTATACAGGTTCTGGCAAAACAGGTGCATTTGCATTGCCCATACTGCAAACATTATTAGAAAATCCACAGAGATATTATGCATTAATCCTCACACCAACCAGAGAATTGGCATTTCAAATATCTGAACAATTTGAGGCACTAGGTAAGATTTACTGTACATATAGAATAACACTATTGTATATCACTCGTGGGCTCCTCTTTCGCAATTAAGCAGCTAGGGCTGTGCATCATGAGTAATGGTAACAGCTGCCTCATGAACAACACTAGCTTAACATCAGGCTGTGTACCTCCATACTTCACAGATAGGACAGCAATGTGACGAATGTCCCGATATGCAAGCAGCGTCAACACTCCCTGAGGCGTGCCGGAACGTCGATGGCGTACTGGCCCTCATGCAGGAGATAGAATGGCTTGTATAAGTACGGCAGGACGCACCAGGGACCCCCATAGCGGGTCTGCATGCGGAAACCAGTTCGGAAAATCAAGAATCACTATATGCAAATGCAGATTCGCCCAAGCACTATATGATACTCAACCTGCTTCAGTGCAGCAGTTGACCTTAAACATAGAATGTGAATGATTAATTGTAATGTGGCTGACTGTACAACTAACCGACCGGCATGTGTGAGAGATAGCTAGTATATTAGCTAGATAGTTGTAAGTCCTGTATGTATCCCGCGACCGCCGCTGGAAAACGGCCTTAGACTTAAAATAATAATAATTCCAGGTGCCAGCATAGGTGTAAAATGTGCAGTAATAGTTGGAGGTATGGATATGGTCGCACAAGCTTTAACATTATCAAAGAAACCTCATATTATTATAGCAACACCAGGCAGACTGGTCGATCATTTGGAGAACACAAAGGGATTCAATTTGAAGGCACTTAAATATCTTGTAAGTTTCAATATACTTTTTATTAGATAAAGAAGAAAATTGGACAAAAATTTTGCCTCACATAGCTTTAGGTGGGATCATGTGTTCTACTGCTAGACCACGGCCGCTCTCAAAAGATCTGAAGTGCTCCGATCACTAAGCTTACATGCTTGCTAACACCCCATTTCTATGCTAACGAAGTATTTTTCATTTCATATTGCTCCTTCCAACTGCTAGATGCAGCTACAGATTATTAAGTACATATAAAAAAAAACTCCTTTTTCAAATTCTCGTTATATTGTGTGTTTTAGGTCATGGATGAAGCAGATAGAATTTTAAACATGGATTTTGAAGTAGAGGTTGATAAAATACTGCATGTCATACCACGAGAAAGAAGAACATATTTATTCTCAGCTACAATGACCAAAAAGGTTTGTATTTAAAAAAAATTTGTCATCAAAAGTTTTTTGTATGTTGACATTTATCCTAGACTTTATCTAGTGTAATGTTTAACAGGTATAAATTGCAGATAATTATTATTTGTTATAGGTACAAAAACTGCAACGTGCCTCACTGCAAAATCCTGTTAAAGTTGAAGTTTCAACTAAATATCAGACTGTTGAAAAGTTGCAACAATATTATATATTCATACCGGTTAAATATAAGGTAAGCAGCTTTGATGAATTTATTAAAAATCACCAATTTCCTCTTTTAATAATAAATTCTTCAATTATACATATACAACAGCCCAGAGATGAGGCGGGATAACAGGTAGAACCAAAGCCTTCAGTTATATGCATTGATGTGTTGACCACCAAACTGCTCTGCTTTGACGCCTAATAACGAAATTACACTTGGTTGTTGAATTACACAGGGTCGACTACGCCCCGGTCTTTGGACAATCTCGTCCAGCTTTGACTTCTTATTAGCCAATATACTATTGTTATGATTAGTGTAACAAAGCACTGGATGCCCAAATTCGAATACGGGTTCATGACCGGCTGTAATCGCGCCATGATGTGGTCGTGTCGAAATTCCTCTATTCTATCTTTCTATCAACAGCCCTCCCTGGGGCTGTTGTCTTTTGCTGGGTCGACTTCATAACGTCTTTATATTTCAGGATGTCTACTTAGTTCACATTTTAAACGAGATGTCAGGGAATTCTTTCATAGTGTTCGTATCGACATGCGCGGGCGCACTGCGTACTGCGTTGCTACTGCGGAATTTAGGACTCGCGGCTGTTCCTCTGCATGGACAAATGACCCAAAATAAACGACTCGCTGCACTCAATAAGTTTAAGAGCAAAGCGCGTTCTATACTCATTTGTACTGATGTCGCTTCAAGGTAAATTAATATTTAAATATTGAGAGAATTAAGAAAATATATATCGGAACGGGAGAGCGGTCCAAGTCTATCCTCCATTTGTGGGCGATAACTAAACAAATATGCTGAAACACGACAGTTCCTCCGCACAAACAAGTCACAACGTGTTCGCCGCGTCGTGTGTTTTCAGAGACTGTCAAAGCGTAATGACGCTTTTGTTTCATATTCAGTTAGTGCTTGTACTCATGACCACGTATTCATTTTGTTCCAAGTTAGCTTCCGTAATCGTTCAAATGAGAGTCCGTATTCATGACCGTTCTGACATATCTATAAGCATTTTTAACTAAAGATTATAGAGACTAATTAGCTTTCTCTATAATATATTAGCAAAGTAATTTTATATTTAACCCACTATTTCTCTATAAATATTTACTTTCCTTTACAAACCTTTTACTTCTGAGATAGTTCAGTTTTTTTTTATTTTTGAGACACAACTAGACAATCATCCGAGCGACGGACGGGAAGGAGAAAGTACAGGTTTTTATTTAATTTACAGAGGTCTAGACATCCCCCACGTTGATGTGGTATTAAATTTAGATATACCATTACACAGTAAAGATTATATACATCGGGTTGGAAGAACAGCCAGAGCTGGAAGGGCTGGAAAAGCTATTACTTTCGTATCACAGGTAAGGGAGAAAGGAGAATGCCCACTTATGCCCATAACAGAAATTGTTTCACATTTTTTTTCTCGATCTTTATCACTAATCAGTTTTAATTTGTTTTTTGCCGGAGTAGAGTTTTTTATTTTTTCTAATGCAATATTAAATGCTTTAAAAATTATTGTTTTTAAGTAATTTAACATTTGACTATTGATTGATAAACGATGTGTCGATATAGTTAAATATTAGATACATAGACCCCACCATCCCTTTTCACAATTCATTCATTTATTCCTCACATAATCAATGTTTTTGTCACATCTAAACGCTTGAGTTATTATTATTATAATTCAATTATGATAAAACTTTAACAGAAAGAAATCAGCATACACGTATCCCTAAAGCGCGTCTTCTGTTGTACACATCAGTATTCATTCTTCTATCAGTTCTTTAAGCCGCTGGGGTGACATCACATGCTACTATTATTTGTATGATTACAGTACGACGTGGAATTATACCAACGCATAGAACAATTGATTGGTAAAAAATTACCACAATACAAAGCAGAGGATAGCGAAGTCATGGTGTTACAAGAGCGTATCGCCGAGGCGCAGCGTCTTACACGAATTGTTAGTATTTGTTTTTACATTTCAATCTTTTATATTTACCACCACTTTCTTCAAGCTATCAGTCAAGGCAGCATAGTGGGGGTGACTGCAGCCTGCAGTTGCTGTGCTGTGATAGGAGTCGTTTACGCTCATTCCAGCTTACATACAAAAAGTTTTCTTGCACAACCCTTAGTATGAGCTAGGTTTTTAGTTCAACAATTGTTTTATTTGGATTCTTTTATAGGAACTAAAGGAATTAGAAGATAAAAAGAGCATGAAGGGCAAGAAACGGAACGCTGACAGCGACGATGACACTGAAGAAGCGACAGGTGTCAGAAGACGGATCAAGGGCAAGAAGCAAATGGGTCATAAAAAGAGAAAACGTTAATTATAACTATAAAATAATTAATGTTGTTTTATTCTAAATAGGGGAGGTGATCTTATGAAACAAAAGTATGCTTTCTTATAGTTTTATTCTACAAACATTTGTAATCGCTTTCAATAGAAAAATAAATTAAAAATGCCATACAAACGTACAGTGGTCAATAAGCGATCCACCGCGCACACCAAACTCGCGTTCACCTTAAATAAAAACAATATCACTAAATTGTTTTAATCGTAATTTATTTTCTATACAAATAGAACTGTACAGATTCTCTTTATTATTAAATTATCTCATTTACCACTTTAATATGTTCAGTTGCTTTATTTTTTGTTTTTTTACAAAAGTGTATTACATAACGTAATAACAGCGTCCCGCCCTTCTCGCCCACACAACATCGCCACCCAAATGTGTCGTCTCACCTAATAATTAGATCACAAAGAAAAAACAAACAATATACATATATATTTACACGTAAGTACAAATTTCTTCACAATAACGACGTTCTTCATTAAACATAATCTTTGTCCGATTAACACTGTGGCAGTGCTTAGAACACACCATCATTTATATTACTAACACAATATCTTAACAAGGCATAACAATCACCGAGCGTTTTATTTAGAAAGAAATCAACCACAACTATTTTGTTTTACTTTTTTATGGCATTACAACAATTTGCCACTGTCACAAGTAACTATTTACATCAAGTTAATATTATTATGCATCACGGGTCATTCATTCATCACAGTAGAATCATCCAGTCAAAAATAGCTTTAGTAAAGTGATAGAATCTTTACTAAAACTACCTACGGAGTTTTAGAGGGAAAATGAGAAACACACGTTCTCTTCTTTTGAATTGTTTGCCCGCACTAACGCACGTTCACGAACACTTAATGGTTAATAATCCATCATTATTACACATTAACACTTGATGAACACACACAAGTTTAGAAAAATAATTCAAGACAGATAACCTAATGTTTCCAGATGGCCGCCAAAACTTACCCACAAATATTCAAGATGTCTGCAGGCAGCAGTTCTCTCCATTATGCCGGCTTACAGAGACGAATGTGCACCATTTAACAGAGCAAACTCATCTCGTTAATCCGGCTACTTTCAAGTTAATTCTTCGAAACGCAACTGTGTCACTTCGCGGGTTATACTTAAAAGTGGTAGGATAATCATTACCAGCCTAAAAAAATGCAGTTAATTTATCGGTCGGTAATCCGTGATTAAGGAAGCTGTCCACAGAAGCGTTTCGATAGGAAGTATGGCGTTAATGGCTTTCAAAAATACAAATATTAATCATGATTCGGTTGGTTCCTTTCTAATTAAAACTGGTTAATTATACGTGGAACTTTGGCAGCGTGACTGTTTCACATATAATAATTTACAAAGACGACGGCCATCGTAATTAACTTAATATGTATTTGTTTTCTTTTAACACTTCTACACAAAGTCAGGGGATAATTTTTAAATATAGTAGACGTATATAGATCCATTTCTATCACTTTTCATTACTACTAGTTTTGACAGCCAACAGGAGGTCGTATTCACAGAAGTGGTAGTTGGTGTTATGTTATTTGTATTATTGTAATTTTTAAAATTAATATTTATATAAAATGAAGATTATCTTCATTTTCATGTATTTTAAAAACTACGATAATACAATAATACCACAACGCGATCTACTACTTTGTGAATACGGTCTCCTGTTGGCTATCAAAACTAGTAGAAATGGATCTATACGTCTACTACATGAGAATATCCTCCCGAAGGAGTGGCCGCTCGGGTTTTGAAACAATTTCGCAGTATAATTCCAAGTATATCCGTCGTCTTTGTAAAGTATCTCTTTACATTACTAATAAATTGATAAAAATGTGTTGGAAGTATTAAAATTAAGACCGATTGGTCGCGGCAAACGACAGGAATTTGTATGACGTTTTTCTCTAATGATTTCTAACAATCTACACTCCCTGTCTACCCCAATAGGAGTGAGGAGTTACAATGGCAAGAATTTATTGTCGTCCAACTTAATCTATTAAATAAATTAAACTTAAATTTTCAAAGGAAACTTTTCAACTATTAAATAAATCGGTTTAAAGTCTTGCACCGCGACCGGATCGTTAACAATTTGTAGGCCCTCTGTCGTCAGTTAGCAGAACTATAGCTATCACAACACTAACAGCAAATCACAGCTTGAGAAAGAGCTGTCAAACATTTTGTTTATAAAAGCATATTTTTAAGGGGGGTTAAAACAGCCAAGGAAGATGGAGATTCTCAATATATATATGGCATTATAACAATATTGTGCATCACGAGTCATTCATTCATCACACTAAACAGTCAAGTCAAGTCTCAGTCAAGTAAAAAATTGCTCCAGTAAAGTGGTAAAATCTTTACTGAAACTTCCTACAGAGCTTTGGAGGGAAAATGGAAACACAGATTCTCTTCATTTGAATTGTTTGCCCACACTTACGCACGTTCACGAACACATAATGGTTAATAATCCACCATTATTACACATTAACACTCAAAGAAACAAAAGTTTAGAAAAATAATTCAAGACAGATAACCTGATGTCTCAAGATGGCCGCCAAAAATCCATGGAGATTCTCAAACGACTTTCTTTTTTTTAAATTAAATTCAGGCCCAATGTGAAGTCGCGTACATAGAATGTAAGTTATACAATATGATAAAAATATGCTTCAAAAAACAAAAACAGCCCTTCCGAGATAAATATTCAAAGACTTCTCAATGGGAGCTGGGTAAAGGAGTATGTAGTATAGACTAGTTTTGTATTATAATAATTAAATACACACAAAAATAGGCACAATTATTGTTACTTGACCTGCATGACTAGTACGGGTGATACGACATGTACAGCCCTAAATTGTTCCATAGAAAATTCTGCTTTAATCGCTTGGAAATAAATACCAATATTAAATTACAAAAACTACACGCGCTACATCAGAAACCATTTTGAATACACAGGTTGAATTTAGAACTCAGAAACAAACGTTTCCGAACTTTGAAATCGTACCAGGAGAAAATTAGGTACGTCTTTTGCGTTTGATTGTTTTGTGCGATTAATGAATATGACTGTACAGGTCGTGTCAACGATAATCCACGGCGTTTACAATCGTAGAGTTAATATCACAACTTACTTAATATTATTGCTTTGTCAACCTTACTGAAATCATTGAGAAACATTTGAATAACGCTTAGCTCGATTATTAACACTAGTTCAAGTTCACTACGCCCACATCCAAAGTCCTAATTCAACGCTATACACAAGTAATTTTTTTTATCGCAGATACTACGGCGACAAAATGATTTTGTGTCTATACTCGCCTCCACTATGCCGGTTTGAAGCGACGAGTGTATGCACAGAACACTAATGCAACTAGATTATGTCGCTGTATATAGCGCTGAATTAAAACTAAAAGATGCGAAACGTAGGTTAGGTACGTTAATGTTTACACACAGTTCTGCCTGTCGAATGTAACAAATGTTATAAACTTAAACTCAAATGCTGCTTCTAGAAAAACGACCAATCCAATCTCAGCGTAACGTAGTTCTAAAAGGTCTTAGCATCTGGGGCTAAAGACAAAAGCCAATAGACTGCAAATAATATGCGATTTGACGTTACGTTATCACCTAGGTGACAGTCAAATTCCATATACAGTAACACCCCGCTTTACGCGACCCCGTTATGCGCGGTTCGGTTTTACGCGAATTTCTCGCGCCTAAATGACTCTTTCAAAGATTTATTCAGGTTTAGACATGTTGCAGAGCATAGACAGTGATGATGACCGTGTTTTAACAGTGTGCCAATCAGTAAAAAACAGTGTTGCGTGTTACGAAAATATTTTACAAGGCCGTAAACTAAACGCAACCAAGACAATAGATAGGTACATTATTCTGTAAAAAAAATTATGTTTTTTAAAATTAAAGTATGTATTGATTTGCATTTTGTACTGACTTTTGGTTATGCTTAAACGTGACCCCCTTATACGCGAATTTCACTTAACGCGAGTTTTTGCGGAACGTATCCCTCGCGTAAAGCGGGGAATTACTGTATTTTGTTTTTGATTAAATCAAGTCACAACTATTAATTGGCTTGTGACTTTAGCCGATGAATAATATTGTAAGGATCCAGCTAAATATTTAAATCAAAAATTAGTAATCACATGTCACAGTCGATGCAAAAAAAATATGCAGAAATGATTTCACATACAAAATTAACGGGAGGGAAACAACATGCGAACCTGTCTGTGAACAGCGAAAACTTAATCGCTAGTATATCTGGAAATTGATAGATAGATAAAGTTCATACATTACTCAACGTAAAGGCCAAAGACCATAGTAACCATGGCCTCGTTTGCAGTATGTAAAATCGTTTCTGCCTCGTCCTCGCTGCCTTGAAAATGAGATCCATAGATTTATAACTTATAACGAACCTCCTTACGCGGCGTCTAATTACCATCATGAGAGCGGGAACGGCTAAACGTATTTCCGACACGAAACCTCTAAAACTCGATCTATCCCTTTCACTCGCATGGACATTAGAAAAGGATAGACCGTGTTTTAGTTTTTCATATAAAAAACACGGGGCATCGTAGGAGAGGTCTATTCTAGAAATTCATAAATCAAAAAGCATATCTATAAAAATACATAACATTTTATTAAATATGTTTTTTGATAATTTTCGCGTGCTAAAGTTCAAGAATAGATCTTTCCGTAAACACCGATGGTGGCCGAGCAGCCGACATCCGCAAGGAATGCTTAGTACAGTGGGCTCGAGGGCTTCATATTCGACGCCATTTCGTTCAATTTAGGTCTCTGTCTTCTAAGTACTTATATTCGAACGTAAAGCCCTCCTTTTTCCTTTGTCCCCACTTCTCATAGTCAAAGTAAATATATGTGCCCTGGAAACACAAAGTTAATTAGATTAATAGCTCTGAATCTCCCAATGATGATCTCCGAGTTTTCTGAGATATGTTAGGACACTCTCAATTTAGAGGATTGGTGTCATAGCACGGGTGTCGTACTGCGCACAGGTTTTTTTTAAAATTTATATCAGTACGTCATATGATCCGCACTCCGCCTGATGTTAAGCTGGAGTGCGATCCATGAACGGAAGTGATTGCTATCAGAGAAGGGGATCTGGGGACAGCGCGTCTGCTATGCCGGCTTGATGAAATGCCTCTTCAGACTTATAGGGAGGAAGAAAAACTTGGCTGGGAAGGTTTTTTGTACACAATGGCATTTGACGTTTTACGTGTACTGCTGCACTGCTATTAAATCGAGTTAACTATCTTAATTGAAAGCGCCCTCAGAATCTTCATTTTACCCTCAAATGCATATTGTTGCCAATTGTCTACATTCATTTGAAATTAAAATTATTCAAAAACCTGAGTGTCTGCATTTGCACAGGAGTTGCTTTGTGTCATAACAAAAATCTGAATTGATATATTTTTTTATTATTTACCTAATCTATGACAAATTTCCTATAATATTTTATTAATTCTAAACAAAAAATCATGCAATATTGTTTTAATTGTTGTATCGTCCTAGCCCTTTAATACACATAGCACGTGGTAATTTCAAATAAAACCTTTAATAAACAATATTACCTGTTCATATTCCTCATTAATAACTTTTGGTTCCTCATGCCTTTGAAACCACATCATATATTTAGTATGGAACCTCCAACTTTGTTTTTTTAACGCCTTAGCCGCGAGGTACTGCGCCTTCGTCCCCTCCATATAGTAAAATATGAAGAATAGTGTTTCTGTTGCTAAACGCTGGAAGAACTCTATGCTGTCTGTGTGAGGTAACGGCATCTGGAATAGTAATAAAGATTAGAAGAACACAATATGGACAACTCAAGCGACCATTTTTGTGGTTATAATGTGGTGGGGAAAATGGTACGTGTGTGTCAAGCCTATGACAGTTTGTTGGTAGTTTTGGCGGCTGTCTGGAGACATTAAGTTATCAGTCTTGATTTATTTACCTAAACTTGTGTGTTCTTCGAGTGTTAATGTGTAACAATGATGGTTTATTAACCAATAAGTGTTTGTGAACGTGCGTGAGTGTGGACAAACAGTTTAAAAGAAGAGAGCGTTTGTTTTTATTTTCTCTCCGTAACTCTTTAGTGAGGTTTTCTCTATGACCACCAACTCCAATCTACTTCCTGTTGGGGTGGTAGATACCCCTTGGTCTCCAGGTGAAAGTAAGGGAGTTTGCTCGCGGTGGGTGAAGTGGGTGGTTGTGGGCGGCGAAAATGTCAAAAAACGTATATCTGTCCTTTTCTAACCCATGACAACATCCAAAGAGTTCTAAAAATTTTCGAATTGATCTAGAAAACTCCAAAATGTGTGCAACTGTTACAATTGATCTAGAAGGTTCTAAAAACGGATCCTTAAATATTTTTTATACCATTAAACATGCGATGTATTTTAACCTGAGCAACGCCGGGTTTGGTTGCTAGTGCCATATAAAAAAAAAGTGTACCTGATTATAATATTGCGGCGTGGGATATATATTTCTCGGTAAGAGCGGCCTTGTTCGCTCTGAATCTGATGGATGCGGCATATGTGCCGCGCTCTTCTCCATTGTTAATGTATTTTGTTGATGTTCCTATAATAAATATACCATATCAAGTGTCTGACTGAAAGAATTTAATGTTCATTTTTGTTACTTCTTTGAAGACTTCTAGTAGAATAGACGGCGCTCCGGTCCGTTACGCTGCAGGTGCCGGATTCGATTCCCGCAAGGAAGAATTGTTTAATATTTATTAAATAAGATATTTTAAAAATAAAAGAGGAAATATTTTTTACTTGTTTGACAATTATGTTTGTATTGCTGCTACCGAAAGTATAAGATCAGGTCAATATATGTTTTTTTTATTGTACCTCGTTATGAACGGAAACAACTGTTACTACAGACAGCACTCGCCTCCCCTATGCCGGCATGAGGCGAATATGCTCCATCTAGACGACAGTGCACACTCCTCTCGTTATATCTGTATATTTATTTTTAAACATATATTCCAAAACTTTTTATTCTTTATTGCCTTCAACTTTAAACCTAGCTAACTTATTAACCCATTAAAATGTAAAAGTACAAATGTGATATTTACTTACATTTGTAAGTGGCATAAGTCCTAATGGCGCAACACCTAATAATGGCGGTATGTGTGCTTCCGTAACTGCTATCCGTCTTTCCTGAAACAGACAAATTATTAACCCGAACAATCTATGCAAAGCTCACTAAAGGAGAATCTCCTAAGAGAATTGGTCCCCACATTTTTTTCACGAGTTTCGATGATTTTTAGTTTGTAATAAATCTAATTGTAATTTTTTAAATGTAATTAAACATTGTCTTTTGATCGGTAAACGATTTGTCGATATAATCGAAGTAAAATAATGAAAAAATAAGATATTATTATATTTTAGAATATAGTTTTGATAACAAAGTTTTAGACAATCAAGAATGACCCTTTTTTTAAATTAAAATAACAGTTAATTAAGAAAAAATATTTTCCAAACACCACTTTGCAACTAATTTCCGCTAATCAGTTTTTTTTTTGTTAGTTACTTAATTAGATAGATTAAAAAATTAAAAAGTTAATTAAGATAAAATCATCAATAAAGGTAAAGGTATAACGAGAGGAGCGTGCGCGGTGCACATTCTTATAGTACGGCATAGTGGAGACGATTGTTGCCTGCATATATTTCTCACACAGCAGATGTCATCACTAATAGTGTGGTCACATGCCGAGCTACTATAAAAAACATCTACATACCTGCGTAACAACTGTATCTAGCCCCGCTCGTTGCACGGCTTCTTGCGCAATACTTTTCAATGTGGCGGTCCCGCTCGCCGCCGCGGGGTTCGAAGGGTTGGACGTTAGGTCGGGTGATACGCCCGTGTCATTTTCCACCCTAAGTACAGATCACTAACATTACTTTATAACAATTAATTAAATCAAACAAAAATATTAAAAAAAAAATTACAAAAATAAACCACATATTGACTTAATTTTCAAAGGAGAATGCCCATTCGCCTAAGGGAAATGGGCCCACAATTTTTTTCTCGAATTTGTCGATGATTTTGAGTTAATTTTGTAAAAAAAATAAATTTATATTCCTTATTATCAATCAGTTTTAATTTTTTCACCCGAGTTATCGAGTCGTTAAGATGTTTTCTGATGCAATATTTGAGGTTATTATTATATTAAATGTTTTAATAATTGTAGATATATTTTTTAATGTAATTAAACATCGTCTGTTATTAAATAAACAACAATAAATAATAATCTTGTTCAATATAGCAATATACCTATTTATTAGATGCGTGTTGTGTATGATCTGCGCGTGAGTCACGACCGGTCCGTTCACTGTGATCGGTGACGACGTAGTTTCCGTTGTACTTTTTGATGTCTGAAAATAAATTTAATAAATGCATAAAAACAACTAGCAATCGACCCGCGAACGTCGGAAACCGTATCGTAGACACTTCCGCTATCCCGGCGCCTTTTTTTACTCCCGTCTATACAATCTATAACATGTACTATTTATTTTCTACCCATATTGGTACACCACTGAACCCGTTCACTTTGAGACACAAACATACAAACATCCGCGCAACCCGTAACGTATTAACAGATTTTTGAGCGGCCGTGGTCTAGCGGTAAGGCGCGTGAACTCACGATCGATGAGACCCGTGTTCGAACCTCGCTAAATCCTGACCGGTACCAAGGTAACTTTGTTATATGTACTTTGGTCGCTCAGTGTCTTTAGGCAATATCAAAGAGTGGTCAATCTGGATGGTATATGCTCGTCTCTTTAAGCCGGGATAGTGAAGGCGACTGCTGCTTGTAGAGATATCTCTGTAGTAGCAGTTGTTTCCATTCATGGACCGCACTCTAGCTTTACATCAGGCGGAGTGTTGTCACATGCCGAGCTACAATTAAAAAAAAATCATTTGTCCCAATGGGAGACGCCTCTTTCGCTACATTACGCATACCGATCAATGGGCACTATGGACCCCTTAAGTTCTCTCTGCTACCACCAGGGTCGCATTTCTAGGTTGAATACAAAATAAAAAATAAATTTCAAAAAATCCTAGCCGTTAATACATGAGAAATATATATGAGAGCGGTCATGGTCTAGCGGTAGAGGACGGACCTCAAGATCGATGAGACCTAAGTTCAAACCTCGCTAAATTCTGACCAATACCAATGTAACTATGTATATGTACTTTGGTCACTTAACGCCTACGATACAAGCATTACAGGGATTAAAACAAATTCTCCAAAACTCACTTCACAAATTATTTTTTAGTAAATTTTAATATTTTTTATTTTAGTCACGTCATAAGACACGCACTCCGCCTGATGTTAAGCTAGAGTGCGATCCATGAAGGGAGGCGACTGCTGTCAGAGAAGGGCATCTGCAAACAGCATTCGCGTCCGCTATGAGCGCTGGCTTGATGAGATGCCTCTTCACACTGCGCTTGAAGGATCCCATGTTATAGAAAGGAGGAATATTGTCTTTTATTTGAGGAATTATTTCTCGGAATTTCTTCCCATTGTGTTAAATATACTCTTTGCCACTGGTCCGCCACATCCAACTTGTGGTAAATATAATAGCATGATTCCTAATACATACTTGTAATAATGGTGGTGGTTGCGCGTTCGTTAGATGCGGTAGATGCGTCACTAGAGGCACCAAAGGCACCGGCGTTACTGGACCATTCTCCACTACTTCTGTAAATAACATATTAATATTTTATAGTATTGCAGCTAGGCATATGACAACACTCCGCCCGATGTAAAGCCAGAGTGCGGTCCATGAACGGAAACGAAATCTCTACAGGCAGAGTGCAGCTTGAGAAGACGAGCATGCACCGTCTAGATTGACAGTGCATACTCCTCTCGCTGTACCTAGCTATTTTCAAACTGACCTCGAAATGCGACAAGGTCACTTCACGGGTGTTACATTCGAAAATGGTGGTACTACCCCAGGACGACAGACTGGGCTAATAACTATCATCAGTCTGCCTACCACTCTTCAACTAAGGTACATTTAACAAATTCACATTGGTACCGGTTGGAATTTAGCGAGGTTCCAACACGGGACTCATCGACCGTGAGTTCTCGCGTCTTACCGCTAGGCCAGAGCCGCTCAAATACCACATGTGACAACACTCCGCCTGATGTTAACCTAGTGTGTGATTCAAAGGCAGCAATCCCCTCCGCTATGGCGGCCTATAGGCGACTCTTGCTTGTTATATCTGACTACTACCAAACTGAACTGATTTTTACGGGTGTTACATTTGATAGTGGTTTAAAATTTATAGACATCAAAATGAGATAAGCAGAGACCTCTACTCGTCCCGAATTTACGTAATAACCGAGTATATTCGCAGAAAAAACGCCGCGAAAAAGTATTATTAATTTATAATGATACATCAATGTCATAGTTGCAAAGACTAGAGTGCGGAGGCGTTTGCACATTGTTTGTATTGAATTCGCAATAAATACTTTTCACTGTAACATCCAATCTGCGGTTTTTACTTTCGTCCTACGTGCGCGTAAATGTCAACATCACAAATTTTAATTGGCACTATAAACAAAGGAAAACTAATCTTCAAACGCACATAACACGACGAATATAATATATAAACACAAATAATTATTATATAACCACCTTGAACTTGAAAAATAAAGACAACAAATCCACACAAAGGAGCAGCTGACACCAAAAACAAAACAAAACACGCATGCAAACACAACAATTACCATCATCCATAACTTATCCGGTATTCAAAAAGATCATTGTTTAATTAAATTTAAAATTAATTTATTGTATCTAGCCCCGTTCTCGCGCGAGGTGCAATGACGAAGTTTGTCGTGTCACTGGCAGTTTTGGCAGTGCGCCAGTCATTTGTTTTAGTGGCAAAGTGCCAGTCGTCGGCCAATTATCATATGCTACTATTGCGGCAACGCTTTCATTCATCCGGTGTCGTTGTGTAAACAATCACTTTTGTTGTTATACAATTCGATATATAATTTTATAATTAGGCTTTAATTATTATTACTTTGTACGGTATAAGCTATTGTTAGTTTATGTTGAGTTATTTAATTTTGTTACTTTTTATGTTATATTATGTAGACTAATGGAGTAGTTATGGACTCGCGGTCAAGTGATCAAATCTCGCTCAATTCAGTACCAATGTAACTTTTTACGTACTTTGGCCGTTCAGTCTATTCAGACATTAATTAAGTCTGGTAGATAGGCTAACAATGATTTTTAGTACCACCATTTTGAAACTGCATTATCGAGTGTTCATAATATAATTTACGCAATATATATTTAAGCTCGACATATGACAACACTCCTCTTTATGTTAAACTAAAGTGTTTGAACTAAACTGCTACCACACAGATAAATGTCTGCAGGCAGCAGTCGCCTCCGCTATGCCGGCTTGAGACAAACTTCGCGGGTGTTACATTTGAAATAGAAAATTTTATATAAATAAAAAATTTATATATTTTTCTTAAACTTACCGGTGTTATTAGTTCTAAGTGGCGATGGACTTAATGGTATTTTATTAGGTGTAGATAGCGCAGTCGCCGACGTCGCGTTTATACTGAAAAAAAAAAAATATTTCACAATTATGATAATTGGAGGAAAAAAAGATCAGAGCTCATGCGACAACACTCCGCCTGATGTAAAGCTAGAGTGCGGTCCATGAATGGAAACAGCTGCTACTACAGAGAAACCTGTGCGGGCAGCGGTCGCCTCCACTATGCCGGCTTGAGGAGATGAGCATGTACCATCTATTGACAGTGCACACTCCTCTCGATATACTGGCTACTTTCAAACTATTCCCGAAACGCGACAAAGTCACTTCACGGGTGTTACATTCGAAAGTGGTGGTACTACCGCAGGACGACAGATTGGGCTAATAACCATAATCAATCTGCCTACCACTCTTTAATAGTGCTAAACCACGGCCGCTCTTAAACATAATATAATTGTTTAATTTTATTTATTTTGTTGATTTTTACCAGAGCCTCGGCAGGAAGTACATAATACAAGACTACAAGTCACCGGCTCAAATGATTACACGATTTAATTTGTTGAAATGTTGTTTGTTTGAAGAAACACTCACCTATTTGTTGTGATGGTGGAATTATTGAGCAAGGAACTAATATTAGACGTACTGTTATTTAATACACTGTTGTTAACAGCGCGTAGTGGTAATGGTTTAACAGGCTGGAAGAAAATCAATACATTAAATACACTTCTTTTTTTATAGCTCCAAACGATACTTAATTATTTTACTCATGTTACAATTAAAACCACGTAGGTTAACATTGATAATCCATTTGGACTATAATCTTCGAAATATATTTTAAATAAATTTTGATAATATATCGTGCTAAAAAAAAAGTAGTTTTTTTTTAAATTGTAGCTCGGCACATGTCCATGAATGGAAGCAGCTGCTACTACAGCTGTGCGGGCAGCAGTCGCCTCCACTATGCCGGCTTGAGGAGACGAGCATGTACCATCTAGATTGACAGTGTACATTTCAATGCCCAAATGGGGGTGCTTAAGAAAAAATAGGGTCACAATTTTGTTTTCTCTCATTCGTCAATGATTTTGTGTAATTTTGTAGAAAAATAAATCTGCATTCCTTATAACCAATCAGTTTTAATTTTTTTTTTACCAGGGTTGATGAGTAATTAGACTTTTTAAACGCTTTAATAATAGATGATTTCTTTTTTATCATTAAACAATGTCTATCGATTGGTAAACAAAATAACATTTTGTTTTGGTAACAAACTATTAGTGATATGTGGGCCTAAGAATGGGCATTGTCCTTTATTGTAAAGACTAATTGTTTTTTATTTCTTAAATACCATAAATCTTTGTTAATTAATTAATTACCTTAGCTATAAGTTCTTCTTTCTTTTTCTTTTCAATGTCTATTGAGTCTGACGTGTGGTTTAGTAGATCTAGGACTGGCGACGTTATCGGACTTGTACCTAAAATAAATAACAATTATGAAACACTTTGAAATTTTATTGTAGCTCTGCAAATGACAACACTCCACCTGATGTAAAGCTAGAGTGCGGTCCATGAACAGAAACAACTGCTGCTACAGAGAAATTTTTACAGGCAGCAGTCGACTCCACTATGCCGCCTTGAGAAGACGAGCAGTGCACATTCCTCTCGATATACCTGGCTACTTTCAAACTATTCCCGAATAGCGACACGGTCACTTCACGGGTGATACATACAAAAGTGGTGGGACTACCCCAGGACGGCAGTTTGCATTAGATAGCTCTTTTATTAGAGATATTGAGCTTTTCTTTTCAGATTCAAACGCGAAAGAAACCGCTAGTTTGTCACTGTAAAAGATTTCTTACAGAGTTTAAAAGTTAACAGTCATTGAATTTAAATTACCTGACATGATACTAGTTGGTGATCCTCCAGAATTACTGTCCGTAGTTGCCGACGATGGTACACCGACTCCCGTTAGTTCCACATCATCTAACCCTCTGATATCATCATAGATATATTCGTTCTCCTCGAATCCTGGCTCTTGTGATGAATCAATGTAATATTCCACATCATCTTTGATCCTCCGAATCTGAAATTGTGTCGACAACTGATTTTAACGTCATGTGATCTGATAAAAAGCTGTTGGAGGGAACTCGTTATATTATTTACGTTATTTTGGAATGCCGAGCCCTCTTTTTAGGGATAAGGAACACAGGTACATTGTTGGGATAGCTACCTGCACATCATCCACCAGTTCGGTTACTCTGATGGGTCCACAGGCAAAATTAATAATATGTTTAATAGTATTAGGCGTTACTTTGCAGAAATCCATAACCAAAATTATT
This sequence comes from Tinea pellionella, assembly GCA_948150575.1. Lineage (NCBI taxonomy): Eukaryota > Metazoa > Arthropoda > Insecta > Lepidoptera > Tineidae > Tinea > Tinea pellionella. The sequence goes on from OX411258.1 coordinate 7,634,483, forward strand.
TTTTAAACACTACTTTGCAACTAATTTCCGTAATCAATGTTAGTGAAGGTAGGTACACAGTCACATCAGCTATCAATATGTTAGACCCTTCATCAACATAGAAAAACCGTCGTCGGACCGAAGTCGAAGCGACCACACGTTTCCTGAGGATGCCACGTGGAGTGGCGAAACGCGTCTAGAGGTTTTTGCATGCAACCTACCCTCACTAACATTGATTAGAGGAAATTAGTTGCAAAGTAGTGTTTAAATAATTTTAAAATTAATAATAAACCGGTGGAAAATTTTAATTGACCATATAGTCAGTGGCATTGTTTTAATTCCACATGGTGACATTATTGTAATTCTAGACTTGACCTTGTTGTAATCTTAATTCTAGTGTAATTATGTTTTGACATTTTTACACGGCCAAATACGCAGTTATGGTGATGAACTAACATAGTCAACCCATAACATGTATGTAGAAATAAATAAACAGTCACACTGAAAAGTTACATAGCATATTGGCCTCTATCTCTACAAAGTAACGCAACAAGATACATTCATGAAAATACACATGTTTGAAAGTGGCTAACATTGTTCCACATCAGGACGTAACAACCGGCAGAATGAACAGTCTATTTCGCGTTTCAGGAACAGTTTGAAAGTAGCCAGGTATAACGGGAGGAGTGTGCACTGTCAATCTGGATGGTGCACATAAGTCAAGCCAGCATAGCAGAAGCGATTGCTGCCTGTAGAAAGGAGAATGCCCATTTTGGGGTCCACTTGATACCTAATACTTTGGTAACAAAACAATATTCTAAAATAATAACCTATTTTTTCATTATATCAACACATCATTTACCAATCAATAGACAATGTTTAATTACATAAAAAAAACAGATGCCATCAATTAATAAAGCATTTAATATAATAATAACCTCAAATATTGCATCAGAAAACATCTAATTACTCAATAACTCAGGTGAAAAAATTAAAACTGGTCAATTAATAAGGAATGTAGATTTATTTTTCTACAAAATTTACCAAAAATCATCGACAAACTTGAAAAAAAAATTGTGGACCCATTTCTCTTAGGCGAATGGGCATTCTCCTTTCTGGCCAAAATTTTTCTGTTCATGGACCGCACTCTAACTTAACATCAGGCGGAGTGTCGTCATAGGCTGAACTACAATGACAAAAAGATACAGGCATAGACAGAGAGACTAATAAACAAATCTGAGGTCTCACCTGGTCAACTTCTACAGACATGTTATCGAGCATTCGTAATAATGTTTCCAATTTTTTAATATGAAATCGATGTTTCTCTAGTTTAGATTTTAATTCCTCCGTCCGATCGTGCTTCTCCTTATCTAATCGTTTCTTCTTACCAACTAGAAGTGACTCAATTTCAGATTCAAATTGATCCACCTGGAAAACAATAATAATAAATTCCCGTTCGCTCCCACAAACCAGTAAAAGGCTGTGATCACTCTCATTATACCTGGTTGTTATGCTGATACCAAAACGCGACTAGATCGTGTCACATGTCATGGCATTATGAACACTACCTACGACTCATTTAAACATTTTTTAAAATTTTTTTATTGCAGCTCTGCATGTGACAACACTCCACCTGATGTAAAACTAGAGTGCGGTCCATGAATAGATACAATGGCTACTACAGAGAAATCTCTACAGACAGCAGTCGCCTCCACTATACCCGCTTGAAGAGACGAGCATGTACCATCTAGATTAACAGTGCACACTTCTCTAGTTATACATGTCTACTTTCAAGCTATTCCCGAAACGCGACAAGGTCACTTCACGGGTGTTACATTCGAAAGTGGCACTAAGAGACCAAAGTACATACAACAAAGTTACATTGGTACCAGTCAGAATTTAGCGAGGTTCGAACATGGGTCTCATCGATCGTGAATTCACGCATCGCACCGCTAGACCACGTACGCTCATAAACATGATATATAACTAAGCAATTTCACCATTTATATATTCTTTAAATGCATGTACTAAGCTAGCGTTTGTATCATAACCACTAAGCGACCTGAGTGCATATAACATAGTGAAAATTGGTGCCAGTCAGCGAGATTGATTGTATCATCTGCTGCTAGATCACGGTCACTCATGTATATGTAAGAATCAATAATACCTGTAAATTTAGTGCGCCTATAGATGAGACAAGCCACGCCGAGATGTCTTCCCGTTCTTTCTGAGCGGGATCCATTTTCTGTGCAGCTCCCAAACCTTCTTTTGAATATGCCTTTGTTTTTGTTTCTCTTTCCACCACTTTAAACCTTTCCATTTGCTGAAATTATATTATATACTATTTACTACTACAGGACATGTACATGAACTGGAATAAATATAGTATTTTTTTATATTTTTTTTATTGTAGCTCGGCATGTGACAACACTCTGCCTAATGTAAAGCTAGAGTGCGGTCCATGAATGGAAACAACTGCTACTACAGAGAAACCTGTGCGGGTAGCAGTCGCTTGAGGAGACGAGCATGTACCATCTTAGATTGACGGTGCACACTCCTCTCGTTATACCTGGCTACTTTCAAACTATTCCCGAAACGCGACAAAGTCACTTCACGGGTGTTACATTCGAAAGTGGTGGTACTACCCCAGGATGGCAGACTGGACAAATAACCATCATCAGTCTGCCTACCACTCTTAACTCAAAACATTATTTTGTTAATTTAAAATTTGTAAATAGTATCATCATTAGTTTATAATATAAATAGTATAATAATAAGTATATATTTTGTGTTATATATAACTCACTGATCAAAGATAAATCAAATGAGGTTTTGTGATCTGGTAGTGCAAAATTGGATTTTTTTCACATTTTATTTTTATTTGTACACAAAACAGAAAAGCAGTACAATTAAACTTAAGACTATTACAATTTTACTAATAGACTAATACAACAATAGATTCAAGTATTGTTAATAAATAAATAAATTTATTTTATTGCACTTTTTCGACATAATCAAATGTTGGGCTTATTGATGGATTTTGATAAAAATTTAACACATCGCCAAGCACAAAGCCTGAAGTGGTCCCGCATTCTTATTAGAAATATTGAAAAACATACTGGGAAACAAATATGTATCCCTTTATTTTTATATTCTGTGGATTTTGTGGACGATTCTTTGTATTTTAATTTCCTAGTCCCCAATTAACGTGAAAGCCAACACCTGAGCGTCCATACATTTTGTTTTACAACATTGTTTGAAACATTGCAGATTTATGTCGAAATTAAGTAATTTTATAACTTTTTCAGCACTAATTATTATCGCAAATCACTATAATAAACAAATAGCTACGGCACCGAATATATAAAATGCTTAAAATAGTTAAAATGACGCAGACTGGGAATCAAACGATAGTCCAAAGACCTACATAAGGTTCCTCAAGTTTTCTGCAATTGCTTTTTTTTATTGTTACTCGGCATGTGACAACACTCCGCCTGATGTAAAGGTAGAGTGCGGTTCATGAACGGAAACAACTGCTACTACAGAGAAATTCTGATTGTTTTTCCTGCTTAGGAAATAAAGATAAAACAAAATACGAATAATTATCCCTGGGTAAGTCTGCTGGGACTTTTGACAAAGGGATTGGTGGACACGATTATAGATTCCTTGTAGGCTATTTTCTGCAATTGAGCAGCTATGGCCGTTTGTTGTGCGGGAGGGTTCGGTGGTCCCCTACTACTTCATAGGCTATTATTTTTACAACTCTTGTCACATTTACATACATCAACCAATGTAGAAACTATGTATTCCCTTTTTTTTATATAGTTTACTTATGTGTAAGAGTTAAATAATAAACTTACGGTTTCAATTAATTTCCTAAACTCTAGAAGTGTACTCTTATCTTTAATTTCCCCAGACGCGATCCACGATTTTATTTGATCTCGTAGCCTTTGTAATTTTTTGATCTCTTTCTTAAGATCAGCTTCATATTTTTCTTTCTGGTTACTGTTTGTTGCATTGTGTACTTTTTGCCAGATGTCCTCGAACGTTTCCACCCCTTCTGTTACTTTTTTTAAACACCTGTCTATTTCACCTGCAAATTCATGTACGCTTTATTAAAATAATTATAGTTCATTGGCTTTAAAGTCTTTCTTTAAAAACAGACATTTTTCTTTTTTTTTTTAATTGTAGCTCGGCATGCGACAACAATCCGCCTGGTGTAAAGCTAGAGTGCGGTCCATGAATGGAAACAACTGCTATTACAGAGAAATTTCTATAAAAACAGTCGCATCCGCTATGCCGACATGAGGAGACGAATATGCACCATCTAGATTGACAGTGCACACTCGTCTCGCTATACCTGGCTACTTTCAAACTGCTCCCGAAACGCGACAATGTCACTCCACGGGCGTTATATTCAAAACTTTTTCATGTACTGTTTTTTTCTTCACTTCAAAGCCAACTTTTAATAATAATAATAATTAAAGTAAATAAAATTTTAAAATAGGAGGTAGCTACATAATTTACCTCTTGACTAGTTTGAAAAGTTAATTTATTAATTAATTACGTCTGTATCAAAACAGGGCGATCACAATTTTAAACAAAATATTCCAATATGCAAGTGTAGTTTTAGGCGTATAATGTTTATATGAACACATTTATTTACAAACATAAAATCTACAAGACACGTTTATGTATAAACAATGGACATATAATTTAAGTAACAGCTGCTTCAAACTCATGCACAACAACACATTATCATTTATAAAACTATCGTAATTAGATACGAAGGTATGGAACGATACAGCGTTCATCACTCCGCGTCCTAACCTAGCACATAAATTGTAACCCCGGAATAATACAAATGTAACAGTATAATTAAAAGCAATGGAACCTGCTAGAACGACCCAATTCTATATAAAGTGATAATAATGATAGAGAACACGTACTGTGTTAAGGGATTCTCTAACCTGATAAAGTGGCAATTTACCTTGTAATTTCCTTGTCGCAGCCATTGCTATTTACACATGTGGATGAACGTTCGGTACATATCCTAAACATACAAACTATTTACAAGAAAATGCACAAAAATTATTGATAAACAGACAAACTACACATCGGAAGCTTTGTTCGTATCCAAGATGGCTACCGTACACCGCTTGAATTCTATAACAGTGACCGAACGCATCCAGGCTGAACACTTCTGTAAAAATTCGTCCGATGGCTGGAATAAATGTTAGGAAGATGTTTTCATAAATAACGTGAATAACTTGTCTTGGATATTATAGAAAACTTCAATTATTCACAAAATGATTTTTGATACGTCGCGTAGACCATCCACTGCGCAGGCGCAAAAAAAGTAGACTTCGACACCATAGACAAGAAGGCAACAAGCTCTAATTTGCCGGTATAGTTATAGCTATTAAATAATTTAGGACTAAAAGCAACACTTTATTTCATTAAATGAATTATATTTATTCCAATCCATACGAACTAACAATTATTTCATAAATTATAAAATTACATTTTTGACACTATGATGTCTATGCTTGTATATTTTACAACAACTGGTAGTTACGTACTTTAACGATAGGTGGCGGTGTACATCTTTACTTTTTTTGCAGTTCTCCCATTCTAGGAATGCAAAGGGAACAAAACCGTACTGCCATGTACTTCAAGGATCGATTTTAGCGTAAAAAAAAGTTACCGCGTATTTTTTTCAATTGTATACTTTTTTCTATTGTACACCGTACCTACATATATTTTGCATTTTGATGCTTTCCTTACACATCATTATTACCACAGTTAATTTATTTACAAAAACGTAAACCGTCCAATACCTACGCATACCCGCGCAAATTGCCGCCAAATACATAATCCATGTTATTTTTGTATATTATTTATTTAGTTTTAAAAGCAGTACTTTGGTTTAATTTAAAATATAAATTAGTTTTCTCGAAAAAAAATTAAAAGTATTATTTACGGAAAAAGATGTAGGTACCAAAGTAATTATTTGTCATGTTCATCAATCGTACATAATTTACTATTTAGGTACATAAATATAATATACATATCACGAGTTTTAAAGTGTAAAATGGTGGTAATAACTTTAATAAGTCTAAATAATTGTTTATTTATGTTGTTTGGTGCGTTTATGCAATAGTGAGACTTTGTTTACAGAAATAGAATTTTATGTAGTCGCAAAAACAGACATCTAATTTGGTTTATTATCTTCTTCATAAGAACTTTATTGCTGTAGGTCGAGCATGAATTTTAAAACGTGCAAATATAAGCAAAATATCGCGTTTCCTTTTTTTTTTTTGTCATGTTTCGTTTAGTTTTATTCGTAATCCCTCCGAGTAGTATTCAAAATTCAATTCATATTTCAAGCACAGTCACGGATTACCCCATTGACTCATTAATTAACCTTTTACTAATTTTTTTTTTCACACATGATTGTCACCCTAAAGCAAATGGTTTATATCAAACTTACAAAGTCTTGCCAAGAAGATCTTTAAGATTAAATACAACCATTAGTAGTGTCCAACAATCACACAATGATTCAACAAAATTACACAAAAAATTTATGACAACTTTTTTAAAGGAGAATGCCCATTCGCCTAAGAAAAATGGACCCACTATTTTTTCTCGAGTGTCACGATCATTTTTATTAGTTTATTTTGTAGGAAAATAAATCTACATTCCTTATCACCAATCAGTTTAATTTTTTTCACCCCAATTTTTTCATTTTTTTTGAGTAACAGTGACGTAGCGAGCATGGGCATTGTCCTTTTATATTTATTTCTCTATCATAGAGGTAGAAGAGGAAAATTAAAAACTGATTTTTTAAAAATCATTTTAAGATACTATACAAAAAATTTTGCGTTCTGCAATGCGCCCATGGCATGGGTGTAGATAGGTAGGAACGAGGCAAGGTAGACATCGACCGCCCTGGAGAAGTTCTGGTGCGCAAACTGAAGACAATAAAATTCTGAAGACGAAAAAGAAAAAAAATATAAATTTATAAATTATTATGCTTACCTATTTTACATACATACCCGCATATTATTTATTGGCACTAGATACGTGCACTCGTTTCTTGTGAAAGTTTTTTTAGATTACAAAGTTTTGCAAAAAAAATATGAAAATGGCACTATATAGGGGATATCTAGTGATGATGCCGATGAGCGATGTTGCTAGGTATAAAGATAGGAGTGTGCTATGTTTCTTGGTGGTGCACCTCCGTTGCGTTGATCTCAAACGGGCTTAGCGGACAAAGTTGCCTCTTGCTTGCAAAGTTGATTTTCCACTCGTAGACCACATTTTATTTTTGTTTAATGGCATTATAACAATTTACCAGTGTCAACGTAAATATTTATGCTTTAAATTAATAATATTGTGCATCACGAGTCATTCATTCATCACACCAAACGTTCAGGTCAAGCCATAGACCACACTAGCGAAGTGAGGTTATAATACGATGAGCTACCATAAAAAAAACTAATTACCTACTAATTAGCACCTTCTAGAACTTAATATTATTACTATTAATCAGTATCCAATTACCTGCATTCACTTATAATAATTAATAAACACTATTATGAAAATAATAATTGTAATTAAGTAGATACCCTATAAATAGGGTCACCAACTATTTATACAATTTATCATGGACTATAGTATTTTTCTGAATTACCTATAAAAATACAGAACACTTCAAAAAAATATAGTAAGTGGGTAAAAAAGAAAAAAAGTATTTCAAATCAAATAATAGACGGCAGCATCCAGTATTATTTATTACATTTAAATGTTCTACAGTAATATATTTTAATTATTTTGTTATAGTACAGTTGGCAACCCTACCCACAACCTACCGCCAGATAAAAGCATCCTGACATAAAACTAAATTATTTTAAAATATGTTCGACGCGGTTATAGGTAGAATTCTGAAGAAATTAACATTAAGTTGTTATTATCAGTTCCTTATTTATTTATCAAAACAATTTGGCACAAATCCAACAAAAACAGAAAAAAATAATCCATATTTTCAACAGTCAATAAACCAAATATAAATCAAAATTTGTGACGTAAAACCTACTCTCTATCTAATAAAATAAACTAGGCTATACAAAAATAAACGAAAATTGAAGGAATTTGTTTTTTTTTTTACATTAGCACCTACTTACACGACGGCAGTGTCTTTCTCAGCCAGATTGGTCAACTACTCAGAAAGGGTCAGATGAGGAGCACCCTCAACCGACTTGCATGTATGAGGGGAGTAATGGATGTGGTCGAAGCGAAAGTGGTATGTTGAGAGAGGAGTTGCTCCGCTGACGCTCCATAGTTTCTGCCTACCCCAGTGGGAACAAGTGGGAACAATCTTAGGGCCAGTAATTCAATACAATTGAGGAGCGATAGTGTCAAAATCTCCGTGGAAAGTGGGCTTTATTAGTAATAAATTCAAAAGGAAAACGCACCGCAATCGCTCAGACGCTCGTTACAGAATTTTCAGCATTGCCTTTCCCCAGTTTCAGTAATACAGTTGTGCGTGACGCGTTTCGCTGTATACACGTTTTTGTGTACACAAAAAAAAGACTCGTCGATATAAACGAAAACGTATAAAATTAAGAATTTAAGTTATAATAAAAATGCTTTTCGTTTGTTATTTTTTAAGATAATGCGTAACAATGAACTGTTTAGTAAAATTATATTATAGAACTTTATTTAGTGTTTTTGTGTAATTTAAGTTTTAAAAATAAGTAACAATGTGGCGCGATTTACGCTTATTTTCTTTAAGTATATTTTTATTAGGTAAGTGTGTATAAAATAATGTTTTATTTATAAACATTCTTCAATCAAACTTAGCTATAATAGACAGAGTTTATTAGTTTTTCGTACGCGCCCGTTAATTAATCATAATTTGTTGTTAATGCGTCTTAGCGTGTTTATTAGTGCAATAATTAGCATTACACGTTAAACGCTAACTTAAGCAGAATCTTGTAGCCATAGTAGACTATATTGAACCATATTCATTAAGTTCAGTGGAAAAGAAAGGTTCGCCAGTGACAGTGCTGGCACTAATGCAGGGCTAATAAAATAAACATTATCAGTCTGCCTACCATTCCTAAATCGTATGCCTATCTAAAGGCAAAGTAACAATTGCTTAAAACTATCTTAGATCCCTATTTAATAATAATAATAATATTAACCTTTATTAAAATAAAAGTGACCCATATATAAAATGCTCTGCCATAGGAACTAGTCTGGGGACTGTATCTCCGATGGCAGTGCTTGACTCTTAGAACTTACTACTTAGGGTGGTTTGCACCAGAAGGTCGGTTAAAGTAACTTTAACTATTACTTTTACGGCGACGACGACCATTAAACGTTTACATTTACTCCACACGCATTGCAATATCGTATAAATTATTGTTATCGTTAAAATGGTGGCTGATCTCGAAAAATAATAGAAAAACATATTTGGTTTCTTTTCATACATTTGACGTTAGCAGCATTAATTTGACGATTACTTTAACTTTAACCAAGCCAAGATTCGCTGGTTACGGTTAATTTTAAAGTAACCGTCATAAATGACAGGCGCGACGATGCAGCGATGATGCAACTCGTGTGGAGTAAATACTCGTATACATCGTATCTAAACAATCGTATATAAACGTAACGGTTAAAGTAAACGTAAAAGTAATAGTTAAAGTTACTTTAACTGGCTTTCTGATGCAAACCACCCTAAATCTATCTTAAATAAATATATAACATGTGTATGTGAGTGCGTGCGTGTATGTATGATGTGTGTGGGGTCCTCTCAGTGTGTATTATGAAAATGTGAACGAGGTGTATGTGAGAGGGTGGGTAATTAATACTTAAAATTAATTAATTACTTCGATATTTACATTTCATAGACCCTCAAATCAATTCTATTGAATTTTCATCTTAATTTTATAATTACGCAAATGTTTATTATTTATTTGTCAATCGTTACGTACAGGGCAAACGAGTTTTTGTGGCAGCCTTCTCGTTTCAGTTTCCGAAGCTATGTAGAGTGTATGCTAAGCCATGCCTATGTGAATCAAAATATTTTCATCACATTCCTATAACATATGGCGTTGCGACAAAAGTCGGTATGTGTTTTATATTATGTAATCTAACTATGTATCTTTATATACATCTATCAAATATTGTCGATCTTGTATGATAAGGTTTTGTTTTGACAAGGTGAATGGCAAGCGAGGTTGAAATAATGTGTAAAAAAATATTATAACTACAGGAAGACTTCCTTTTTAGTAAGAAAAGGTCTTAAATAAGTATTTTTTTTTTACTTATTATTTTCCTATTTCTTGGCATTAAAGTTTTTTTACTGCGTTTTCCTTCCTCTACGTTTATATACGAGCAGTTTAGGTCATTGAACTTAACTTTTAAAAAATAATGTACCTAATAATTTTTTTTTTAAATGCAGGTCGTCATATGACAACACTCCACCTGATATAAATCTACCGGCCTGGGGAGACGAGTATGCACCACCTAGATTGACAGTGCACACTCCTCACGCTATACCTGGCTATTTCCAAACTGACCCCGAAACGCGACAAGGTCACTTCACGGTGGCTACAACCCTAGAACGGCAAACTGGGCAAATAACCATGATCAGTCGGCCTACCACTCTATTTTTTTTATTGTAGCTCGGCATGTGACAACACTCCGCCTGATGTGAAGCTAGAGTGCGGTCCATGAATGGAAACAACTGCTACTACAGAGAAACCTGTGCAGGTAGCAGTCGCCTCCACTATGCCGGCTTGAGGAGACGAGCATGTACCATCTTAGATTGACAGTGCACACTCCTCTCGTTATACCTGGCTACTTTCAAACTATTCCTGAAACGCGACAAAGTTCATTCGAAAGTGGTGGTACTACCCCAGGACGGCAGACTGGACTAATAACCATTTCCAAATTTTCTTATAAAAAATACGTTAGAAAATAATTCTGAACACGTGTTAGGATTCGACGCTAATGAATTACTTTATTTCTTTGAAAATCACTTAGGTAGATATGGTTGGGTTTCAGTGTCAATATTTGTATTCAACAGCCTTACAAGGTTATGGGGAAACAAATCCTTCATAATATTTACTTTCAGACAATTAATAACATATTAAATAATTAATAAGTTATTGTTGTCATACCAACTAACTTAAAAATTATTAGATTTAAATATTTTGTTACAAAGTGCAGACCGTAGACTCTACATTCAGTGCAGAGGAAAGGAATGCATCCTAAAAAGTCTTCGAACAAAATAAATTAAGAAAATGTCATTAAAACAAACCTTTATCCCAACTAATTTGACCGATGTTAAGTTAGAGTGCGGTTCACGACTTTTTTACCTAAACTGAAATTTTACCTAAAGTGCGTGTCCGTCGCGCAGTGGCTCCAAACTGTAATTTGAGGCCTTAGCTTTTGCTGTCCAAACTATAAGGTTTAGAAAAAAATTTGAATGAACATCCATTATTAAGGTTAATTAGCCTGTTCCTAAGTCCTCGAATTACAGTTTCTCGCCACTGTGCGCTGTTAGGCTACGCTTATGCAAAGTGACCCGCGAAACCATTCGGGTTGGTCAGGCTTGGCTTAAAAGTTAGTGGCCCTAACATGAGTACGTACTTACAATAGACTAATAAAATTGTCACGCCATCTCAATATCTCGCTAGACAGCTAAAATGTAATGTAAATAAATCCATACACAATTTATGTAAATAAAACAAATTCATAATAACAAAATCGACTGCAAAATTCCACTCGCTTAACTTAATTTGGTTGAAAATAGATTCTTTTTTTCGTTCGCCATTATTTTCATAAATATTTAACCGGTACGCGTTAAATGTAATAACTAGCTGTTTCTAATAATATTCTGTTCAATAGGAAACGATTAGAGATAAAATTACTTTGTCGCGGATTTCACACACGAACCCAAAAAAGCTATAATAATTTTTCAAATCGTATCGGTAGTTCCTGAAAGCATACAGAGAAACGTTTGTTTTTATATATTAGAGTAAATAAGATGATATATATTCTTAAACAATATGTTTTTATATATTTAAGTCTATTATAACGAAATATTTGTGTAGAGTTAGTTTTAGTAGTATTTCATTTATTTTTAGATTATTTTTAAACGTAAAATCCATGCCATTTATGAACTCTAGGCAATAATTAAGTACACATATTACGGCGGGCAATAAATTATATTCTTATGGAACGAAATTAAATTATCTTTCACAGAAAAATAACACTTTAAATAAAAAACACAAAACAAACAACCAAAAGTTTTTATAAACGAAATAATATTTGTACACGCATGAAAAAATGGTTTAATTTATAATTATGATATATTATATATTTGATAATATAACGATGGCAACAAGTAAAGGTGCGAGGCAGACGGCAGCCCGGTAGCGGCAGACGGCGACGGTATGTGCCTCGACAGCAGTCGGCATTACTTTAAAATTTTCATTATTTGTTTATGTTAATTATTATTATTATACTAATATATAGCTGCAATACCACTCACTCACTCACTGACTGACATCAATTATTTCGTACTTGCCGGTACAGTGGAGGGTAGCGGTTTTTTGAGTCGTATAGAGGATGTTCCAAAACCGTCGAGAAAAATACGACTTTGACCGGAAGTCGATTCTGGACCGGAAGTGGTAGCGATATCTCGGAAACGGGGCGAGTCGGGGCAGTCACCCCGTAGAGAAAGTTGTAGAGAATGTCGTCTTATGCCGAAATCAAAAAAAAAATTTTCAAAATCGGGCAAAAAAATTTTTTCCTCGATCGTATTTATATCCTTTTCCCGCCGGTACGCCAATATGAAACGGAGCATGGCGGTGGGCGTGGCCTAACAGCATCCGCGACGAGGCATTTTCGGGACGAACGATCGAAACGGCTTTACCTCGGTCAGTCGGACGGTGAGCGCGGCCGCGTGAACATCGAATTTGCTCCGCGCGGCGGGCTTTCTTTTAAATATCTCAAGAAGTAGATACGTCAGAGTAACCATGTAAAGAACAATTTTGTTCAGTGTGACCAGCACTATTTTTTTAAATTTTTGTTTTAGTTTTTTTTTTAATTTTTTAAAATCTTCATATCTCGAAAAGTAGATACGTTAGCGTCACCGTGTAAAGACCAATATTGTTCAGTATGACCAGCACTATTTTTTTTTTAATTTTTGTTTTTTTTTTTAATTTTTTAAAATCGCCATATCTCGAAAAGTTGATACGTTAGCGTCACCGTGTAAAGACCAATTTTGTTCAGTATGACCAGCACTTTTTTTTTTAAATTTTTGTTTTTTTTTTTAATTTTTTAAAATCTTCATATCTCGAAAAGTAGATACGTTAGCGTCACCGTGTAAAGATCAATATTGTTCAGTATGACCAGCACTATTTGCTTTTTTTTTTTTTAATTTTCTAAAATAGCTATTACTCAAGAAGTAGACACGTAACCGTGTAAAGACCAATATTGTTCAGTATGACCAGCACTATTTTTTTTTTTAATTTTTTAAAATCGCCATATCTCGAAAAGTAGATACGTTAGCGTCACCGTGTAAAGACCAATTTTGTTCAGTATGACCAGCACTACTTTTTTTTAATTTTTTTTTTTTTAATTTTTTAAAATCGCCATATCTCGAAAAGTAGATACGTTAGCGTCACCGTGTAAAGACCAATTTTGTTCAGTATGACCAGCACTAATTTTTTTTTAAATTTTGTTTTTTTTTTAAATTTTTTAAAATCGCCATATCTCGAAAAGTAGATACGTTAGCGTCACCGTGTAAAGACCAATTTTGTTCAGAAATGTAAACGCTTTTAGATGGCGAGCTAAATATTTTCAAAACTGCCTAAAATCTATTCGATCTAATACGTTTTACGACAAAAAGGGCCTCCGCGGGCCGCTTGCGCCCGCGGCTTTTACCCAACAGCTAGTACTAATATATAGCTGCAATACCACTGACTCACTGACTCACTCACTCACTGACATCAATTATTTCGTACTTGCCGGTATGGTGGAGGGTAGCGGTTTTTTGAGTCGTATAGAGGACGTCCCAAAACCGTCGAGAAAAATACGACTTTGACCGGAAGTCGATTCTGGACCGGAAGTGGTAGCGATATCTCGGAAACGGAAAGAGATGAGGCAAAAGTGCCGGAACAAACGTTGTAGGGAATGCCCTCTAATTTCGAAAACGAAACTTTTTTTTTCAAAATTGCTCAAAAAAAATTTTTCCTCGATCGTATTTATATCCTTTTCCCGCCGGTACGCCAATATGAAACGGAGCATGGCGGTGGGCGTGGCCTAACAGCATCCGCGACGAGGCATTTTCGGGACGAACGATCGAAACGGCTTTACCTCGGTCAGTCGGACGGTGAGCGCGGCCGCGTGAACATCGAATTTGCTCCGCGCGGCGGGCTTTCTTTTAAATATCTCAAGAAGTAGATACGTCAGAGTAACCATGTAAAGAACAATTTTGTTCAGTGTGACCAGCACTATTTTTTTAAATTTTTGTTTTAGTTTTTTTTTAATTTTTTAAAATCTTCATATCTCGAAAAGTAGATACGTTAGCGTCACCGTGTAAAGACCAATATTGTTCAGTATGACCAGCACTATTTTTTTTTTAAATTTTTGTTTTTTTTTAATTTTTTAAAATCGCCATATCTCGAAAAGTAGATACGTTAGCGTCACCGTGTAAAGACCAATATTGTTCAGTATGACCAGCACTATTTTTTTTTTAAATTTTGTTTTTTTTTAATTTTTTTAAAATCGCCATATCTCGAAAAGTAGATACGTTAGCGTCACCGTGTAAAGACCAATTTTGTTCAGAAACGTAAACGCTTTTAGATGGCGAGCTAAATATTTTCAAAACTGCCTAAAATCTATTCGATCTAATACGTTTTACGACAAAAAGGGCCTCCGCGGGCCGCTTGCGCCCGCGGCTTTTACCCAACAGCTAGTACTAATATATAGCTGCAATACCACTGACTGACTGACTGACTGACATCAATTATTTAGCACTTGCCGGTATGGTGGAGGGTAGCGGTTTTTTGAGTCGTATAAAGGGCATTCCAAAACCGTCGAGAAAAATACGACTTTGACCGGAAGTCGATTCTGGACCGGAAGTGGTAGCGATATCTCGGAAACGGGGCGAGTCGGGGCAGTCACCCCGTAGAGAAAGTTGTAGAGAATGTCGTCTTATGCCGAAATCAAAAAAAAAATTTTCAAAATCGGGCAAAAAAAATTTTTCCTCGATCGTATTTATATCCTTTTCCCGCCGGTACGCCAATATGAAACGGAGCATGGCGGTGGGCGTGGCCTAACAGCATCCGCGACGAGGCATTTTCGGGACGAACGATCGAAACGGCTTTACCTCGGTCAGTCGGACGGTGAGCGCGGCCGCGTGAACATCGAATTTGCTCCGCGCGGCGGGCTTTCTTTTAAATATCTCAAGAAGTAGATACGTCAGAGTAACCATGTAAAGAACAATTTTGTTCAGTGTGACCAGCACTATTTTTTTAAATTTTTGTTTTAGTTTTTTTTTTTAATTTTTTAAAATCTTCATATCTCGAAAAGTAGATACGTTAGCGTCACCGTGTAAAGACCAATATTGTTCAGTATGACCAGCACTATTTTTTTTTTTAATTTTTTAAAATCGCCATATCTTGAAAAGTTGATACGTTAGCGTCACCGTGTAAAGACCAATTTTGTTCAGTATGACCAGCACTTTTTTTTTAAATTTTTGTTTTTTTTTTTTTAATTTTTTAAAATCTTCATATCTCGAAAAGTAGATACGTTAGCGTCACCGTGTAAAGATCAATTTTGTTCAGTATGACCAGCACTAATTTTTTTTTTAATTTTGTTTTTTTTTTTAATTTTTTAAAATCGCCATATCTCGAAAAGTAGATACGTTAGCGTCACCGTGTAAAGACCAATTTTGTTCAGAAACGTAAACGCTTTTAGATGGCGAGCTAAATATTTTCAAAACTGCCTAAAATCTATTCGATCTAATACGTTTTACGACAAAAAGGGCCTCCGCGGGCCGCTTGCGCCCGCGGCTTTTACCCAACAGCTAGTCATATTATATAAAGCTCGATTACCACTGACTCACTGACTGACTGACATATATTATGAAGCACTTGCCGGGGGGTTAGAGAGATGATTCTTTTTGGGGCGTGTAGAGG
This sequence comes from Tinea pellionella, assembly GCA_948150575.1. NCBI lineage: Eukaryota > Metazoa > Arthropoda > Insecta > Lepidoptera > Tineidae > Tinea > Tinea pellionella. Next base: position 7,650,685 of record OX411258.1, read on the forward strand.
GCGTTCCCGCGACCCCAGGAAAACTTCGGCTTTGACCGGAAGTGGACTTTGGACCGGAAGCGATGCCGATATCTCGGAAACGGAACGAGATAGGGCACAAATGCCGGAACAAAAGTCGTAGAGAATGCCCTCTAATATCGAAATCCATAATTTGTTTTTTCAAGTTTTTTTTTTCAAATTACCCGAAAAATAACTTTTTCAGCGCCGCGAAGCGCGCCCAAAAAACTAGTTATATTATATACAGCTCGATTACCACTCACTGACTGACTGACTGACATATATTATGGAGCACTTGCCGGGGGGTTAGAGAGATGATTCTTTTTGGGGCGTGTAGGGGGCGGTCCCGTGACCCCGGGAAAACCTCGACTTTGACCGGAAGCGGACTCTGGACCGGAAGCGATGCCGATATCTCGGAAACGGAACGAGATAGGGCACAAGTGCCGGAACAAAAGTCGTAGGGAATGCCCTCTAATATCGAAATCCATAATTTGTTTTTAAAAAAAAATTTTTTTTTTTTCAAAACTAGCCGAAAAAAAACTTTTTCAGCGCCGCGAAGCGCGCCCAAAAAACTAGTTATATTATATACAGCTCGATTACCACTGACTGACTGACTGACTGACTGACATATATTATGAAGCACTTGCCGGGGAGTTAGAGAGATGATTCTTTTTGGGGCGTGTAGAGGGCGCTCCCGCGACCCCGGAAAAACCTCGACTTTGACCGGAAGTGGACTTTGGACCGGAAGCGATGCCGATATCTCGGAAACGGAACGAGATACGGCACAAGTGCCGGAACAAAAGTCGTAGGGAATGCCCTCTAATTTCGATATCCATAATTTGTTTTTGCAAAAAAAAAATTTTTTTTAAAACTACCCGTTAAAAAACCTTTTCAGCGCCGCGAAGCGCGCCCAAAAAACTAGTTATATTATATACAGCTCGATTACCACTGACTCACTGACTGACTGACATATATTATGAAGCACTTGCCGGGGGGTTAGAGAGATGATTCTTTTTGGGGCGCGTAGAGGGCGTTCCCGCGACCCCAGGAAAACCTCGACTTTGACCGGAAGCGGACTCTGGACCGGAAGCGACGCCGATATCTCGGAAACGGAACGAGATAGGGCACAAGTGCCCGAACAAAAGTCGTAGGGAATGCCCTCTAATATCGATATCCATAATTTGTTTTTGCAAAAAAAAATTTTTTTTCAAAACTACCCGAAAAAAACTTTTTCAGCGCCGCGAAGCGCGCCCAAAAAACTAGTCATATTATATAAAGCTCGATTACCACTGACTCACTCACTGACTGACATATATTATGAAGCACTTGCCGGGGGGTTAGAGAGATGATTCTTTTTAGGGCGTGTAGAGGGCGTTCCCGCGACCCCAGGAAAACCTCGACTTTGACCGGAAGTGGACTCTGGACCGGAAGCGATACCGATATCTCGGAAACGAAACGAGGTAGGGCACAAGTGCCGGAACAAAAGTCGTAGGGAATGCCCTCTAATATCGAAATCCATAATTTGTTTTTTCAAAAATTTTTTTTTTTCAAAACTACCCGAAAAAAAAACTTTCAGCGCCGCGAAGCGCGCCCAAAAAACTAGTTATATTATATACAGCTCGATTACCACTGACTGACTCACTCACTGACTGACATATATTATGAAGCACTTGCCGGGGGGTTAGCGAGATGATTCTTTTTGAGGCGTGTAGAGGGCGGTTCCGTGACCTCGGGAAAACCTCGACTTTGACCGGAAGCTGACTCTGGACCGGAAGTGACGTCGATATCTCGGAAACGGAACGAGATAGGGCACAAGTGCCGGAACAAAAGTCGTAGGGAATGCCCTCTAATATCGAAATCCATAATTTGTTTTTTCAAAAAAAATTTTTTTTTCAAAACTACCCGAAAAAAAACTTTTTCAGCGCCGCGAAGCGCGCCCAAAAAACTAGTCATATTATATACAGCTCGATTACCACTCACTGACTGACTGACTGACATATATTATGAAGCACTTGCCGGGGGGTTAGAGGGGTGATTCTTTTTGGGGCGTGTAGGGGGCGGTCCCGGGACCTCAGGAAAACCTCGACTTTGACCGGAAGTGGACTCTGGACCGGAAGCGACGCCGATATCTCGGAAACGGAACGAGATAGGGCACGAGTGCCGAAACAAAAGTCGTAGGGAATGCCCTCTAATATCGAAATCCATAATTTCTTTTTTCAAAAAAAAATTTTTTTTTCAAAACTACCCGAAAATAAACTTTTTCAGCGCCGCGAAGCGCGCCCAAAAAACTAGTTATTATATATATGCACAGGCTATAATTGATGAGTTTCTTGTGGCAGTCATCTTGTCACGCGTTTTTTGAAGCCATGGTAGAGTCTGACGATGAACACGCTAAGGTCCGTTTGCACTAGAAGGCCCGTTACGTTTACATTATGGTTTACATTTACACCATACGAATGCACTATCGCGATCGTCGCGCCTGTCATTTTTGACGCTTACTTTAACCTTAACCGTAACCAGCGAATCTTGACTGATTAAAGTTAAAGTAATCGTCAAACCAATGTTACTAACGTCAAATGTATGAAAAGAAGCCAAATATGTTTTTCTATTATTTTTCCGGATCGGACCCTTTTAACGATAACAATATGAATTTACACGATATTGCAACGCGTGTGGAGTAAATGTAAACGTTTAACGGTTACGTCGTCGCCGTAAAAGTAATAGTTAAAGTAACGAATGTAACACCCGTGAAGAGACTTTGTCGCGTTTCGGGAATAGTTTGAAACTAGCCAGGTATAGCGAGAGGAATGTGCACTGTCAATAGATGGTACATGCTCGTCTCCTCAAGCCGGCATAGTGGAGGCGACTGCTGCCCGCACAGGTTTCTCTGTAGTAGCAGTTGTTTCCATTCATGGACTGCACTCTAGCTTTACATCAGGCGGAGTGTTGCCACATGCCGAGCTACAATAATAAAAAAAAACTTTAACGGGCCTTCTGGTGCAAACGGACCTAAGACTGCCTATGCTAGTAAACTATATTTATTTTAGTATTAATTTGTATGAGACGGATTCCGCATACGACAGCCACTGCCGCGACTGGTAGCAGTTGTTTCCGTAGGACCGCACCCTAGCCCCCCTTAACATCAAGCGGTGTGTTGTGCCAAGATACAATAAAAAAACTTATTCTTTTTTTCATAGACATCGGAAATAAAAAAAGCCGCTTCATACGATTTGACAATGTTGCCGTCAAGTCGAATACTAACTGACATAAAACCTAAAAGTGACTGCGGTCATCTACTCGCGTCACATTAGGAACGTTATTGCTTATCTGGTTGTATATATCAATGCTCTATTTGGTCAAAATCTAATTCTAGTTATATCAGTTTTATGGCTTTATTTATTTTCATGTATACATATAGAATTTAATTTGTACGAAATTCGTGTTTACTAAAGCCCTCTATATAAAATAGTTCAGTCAATTTGGCTCGTCCATCCGTAATTGATTTCCAAAATGACGTAACTTATGATGACCTAGTATTTGTACTTCACATTTTGTATAGGGCTGGTTTCACGACATTCTATAGATGAAAATTAATGTTAATCACACAAAAATGTAATTTCATTTCATGTCGTTAATTTGGGTTGGAATGTACCAACTGGTTCATCCACGCTGGGTCAACGACAAATTTTAACGCGCAGAAGTACTATAAAATTTAGTGTAGGTATTGTACATACATATGTAATTAGGAATGCAAGTAAAACTAAAGTTATGGTCTTGGAGCGAGAAGATGAATGTGAGATAATGATAGACGGAAAGAAAGTGGAACAAGTTTAACAATTTGTTTACTTGGGAAGTATGTTTACAAGGGATGGTAAGTGTGATGGAGATATTGAGAGAAGGGTGCAAAAGGGTAATGTAGTGAACGGTGCCATCCATAGTATAATGAACAGCCAAATAATGTCCAAAAAGTCACGGATGGCTGTTCGTAATGCGGTACTTGTCCCTACATTAATGTATGGAAGTGAGTGTTGTGTATGGTAGAAGAAGCAAGAGAGTAGGATTAATGCTGTAGAAATGCGGCCATTAAGGAGTGTATGTGGAGTTATGATAGCGGATAAAATGAGGAATAGTGTTGTGCGCGATAGATGTGGTTTGAAAGTTGATGTAGTGACGAGGATTGAGAAAGGAGTGCTTCGATGGTTTCGGCTCATGGAAAGGATGAATGTAAGGAGATTGACGAAAGAAATATATATATCTGATGTGAATGGACGCGTTAAACAAGGCAGACCCAGAAGGGTGTTTTCCGATCAAATGGGAGACATCTGCCTAGTGTCTATAACCGTCGGGCTTGCATGAAGAGAATTGTGGATGTGAAGGAAGCGAGGGTGTTGTGTCAGGATCGTGGTAAGTGGCGTTCTGTTGTCTCTGCCTATCCCTGTGAGAAAAAGGCGTGACAATTGTATTGTTGTATATGTAATGTTTACAAAATTACATCATAGACAGACACATCGTTACTGACTGGCTGATAAGAGATTGTTAGGCAAGACACGTGTTGTTAACGTATTATGGTTTATTAAATAAATATTACAGCCAATAAATCAAAATCATTACTTTGCAGAATAGCTATGTGACCCTGGGGTTAGGCTTAAAATTAGCATCACACAATCCACTAAATCGATTGGTGATACCAGGCTTCCGTAATATGAGAATATATGCTATTTATGGTCGTTATGACCAAAAACCATTGCGGTCGAGCTGTCTCGACGACTAGACTAATTTCCGCCACAGACAAGCACAGAGCTGGCGCCTACTTCGTACTACCAGCGAGCGAGGTACTGTCGCCAGAATTTTGGTGACAATAAAATTTTGTACGAGAGGATGTAATGGCGGGAATTCCCTGAATGTGTATTACATATTATAAATACCGCCCAGTGGAATCCTACCACTATTTAATAGTGCCTAGAGGTACTGAGCGACCAAAGTACATGTAAAAGTACATTGGTACGGTCAGAATTTAGCGAGGTTCGAACGCGGGTCTCATTGATTGTGATTTCACGCATTCTACCGCTAAACCACAGCCGCTCTTAGTACTATTTTGTGAGCTGATGTAGATATTTAATTTCTCAGAATGAATGATTGCCCTATTAATATATTTTGTTTTCGCTGCTGTTGTTTTTGGAATCTTCCATCTGAGTTTCAGGTTTCCTGAAATTACTCATATCTTATTTTTAACTTGACCCAAAAAATAAAGCATATTTTCGATGAACATATAAAATTACATATTGTTCTTCTAAAGAATTACTCTTTTTGAAGTTGACATGACATCTCGTAACATGCTCTAAAAGTCGCGAGTTCAATCCTGAATACGATTTTTCTAAACATGAAGCTAGCTGTACCTATTATACATGAATACAAGTTAAAGTCATTTGTAGCTTTGTAGGTATACTTCGTACCAGAGGCGGCTTTACTAAAAAGTACATTTGCTGAAAACAAAATAAACGTATATCACAGAAAACAAAATATCTATAGAAACAACGCCTACCTCATTTAATAGGAGCTTAATAAATTCATTTAATATTGTGTATAATAATTACATCGTAATATTCGAAATAGCCGACTAGGTGACTATGTTTTTTGAATTAGTGGGAAAATCATACAAAAATCGGTGGCTATAATGGGTGGAACTCGCGGGTCGATCTCGTGGTGGTTACTGCAAATACTAAAAGAAACGGCCAAAATACGCCACTGCTAAAATTACATTATGGAGAATAATCGTTTACGATATTCCATTTTAACAGACTAAAATTAGTAATAATAAATTAATATTTAAAGCAGTAATTGCTTGGCCGGAAAATTGTTAATAATAAAACTCGAAAATCTTAGTTAATGAAGCAAACTTCAAAACATTTCAAGAAAACATTTCGATAAAAATCTGTAATTCGAAAGTCTCTAGGTTTATGGAAACCCTAAGATACACCCTCATTTACTCACGGTCACAATTAAGTCCCGCCCGCCCTAATACATAAAAAATTCTGCCCACGAAATTCCTATTACACAATGCGATGATTTGCAGAAAAATACTAATACTTTTTATACAATACAATACAATTGTCACGTCTTTTTCCCCACAGGGAAATGCTGAGACAACGGAACTCCACTTACCACGATCCTGATTATACTTTTTATTTATTCTCTTTTCTACTCACTAGGTCCAATTAAAATGGAGTTGAAAAAGGCACGCACACCTATCCACATGATATTGTAGTATATCGTACAAACCTGTATTGGTAACAAAAAAAATATATGCTGAAAATTAAACAGAAGGAAAAACAAATAAAATATGTTTTTAATACATTTTTAATACTGTTTTAATATTAAAAATAAATGTTTTTATATGAATTTGTTTAACTTATCTTGACTATTTAATAAATAACCTACACGTTTACGAAGTACTGGCGGATGAAAAAAAAACAATAAAAACGAGTTTTATATGCTGGTATGTCGCGCGCCACCATCTTCAATCTTCAGTCCAATCGAGAATAAAGCGCTTAAAATGATGGTTGTGATAGAAGCGGAAGAAGACGTACGGCGGAAAAAAGCCTGGCGGGTTGCGATTTATTGTATATCTACCTATCTTATACTTATATTTGTAAATATAGATAAGCGTAAACTAGAGCTGTAGAAACTGGGATATAAATATTGTTCTTTCAATTGAGATCACGCTGAGATTACACTTTATATCATAGTATTTATTATATACATTTATTTATTATAATATAAGATATAGTGAAAAATACTCAAACGAGTCTCGTGGCCGATGTTGATGAAAACTAAAACTGTATCATTATATTTTTGGAAATAATTTAACTAGTAGGGAATCGAATCTAACGATTTTGAAGAAAAAAAAACATATTGTGCCAGCCGTAGCTAATAATAATCTTTTGTGAAGTAATATACGAGTACGGTAATCCAAAGAAAAGTGCTCATTTTTAACAAAATAATTAATAAAAAAGCAATTAACTGTGTTATGAGTACACACAGAATACATGTAGAGTGGTAGACAGACTGATGATGGTTATTAGCCTTGGAAGTCAACGTAAACGGTGCAATTTCGTCCTCTCAAGCCGGATTAACAGCAGCGAGTGCTACCTGCAGTATTCTGTGGCGGCAGGTGACTTCGTTCATAGACCTCACTCTAGGTTATCACGCCTACATGTATGCTGAAAATAAGATATTGTAACTAATAGGTAATATGAAGAAATGTTTGGTCAGGGTGAGTGTAGCTGTACAACTATGACTGATGTAGTTCGACATTTATTTGATTAAAAACCGGTAAAAGATGAAACGAAAGAATAACTAATTTGAGATAACAGTATCTCAAATTAGTTTATTTCGCAGCGGAATGGTTAAATAAAAATATCTTGATAATTTATCTAAGATAGATAGGCAATCAAAACAATAGGGCATGGAAGGACAAGGTCACGATTCGTGATCTTGACTCTACATCGAAGTAGGTACTACGAATATTGTTCTAAGACGCATATTAAAAAAGCCGCAGTATTACGTAGCTTAGCTGGCAGGTGGTCGGAAAAAAGGATTAATGGTGAATAAACTGGGGAAAAATCGATTAAACGCCAAAAAAACCGGAAGTAGGGTAGGGGTAGAAAATGAAGTTTTTTTCTTTCAATCAAGACTATATCAGTTAGTAGGTGACTAGTAGATGACCTTTTTTTTTTAAACTCTAGCTCTTGGGGTGACCACGAGTATCGTCTCGGCTGCCAATCATATTAACTACGCCTCTGCTCATAAGTCTTCAAACTACTTCAACTAATTGTTGTACAACTTTTTTTAAATAAGTTTAAAACTCTCATTTACAAAATCATTTATCAAAAAAAAAAAAGGCGTATGTTTACAGATCAATTGAATTCAGTAAACATACCGTTCATAGCCACTCGAATGAAAAAATAAATTAATTAACCACTTGGACATTTCCATTGGTATGTACTCGTGTTTATGTAAACTAATAGCAATAAATAAATAATATTTTAGTTGTATTATAAATCTCACGGACTTTAAAATAAGCAAGCGTTTTAAAATAGCGCCTTTTTCAGGAGAATCGTAGTCAAATCGTAGTTACGAGTATTCCGAGGTCAATGGTCGACCAATGTAACTATAATATATGTACTGTGGCCGCTTAGAGCCTGTGATACAAACACTAGCCTTTTTATTTTTTTATATTAGCATTAAAAAAACTAATAATAACAAATTCAGCAATGTATAAAAAATATTGTATAAAAACATTGTATAAAAAATAGCCGAAAATTAATTTACAAATTCCGTCTTTTATCAACTATTAAATACAATATCATTCACATCACATATTTTTATTATTATTTTATTTATTTACCCCAAATAATTAATAAAATTGCTTTTTCACACACCAATCAATTAGACACGGCTCCGCGCCTGAGGGGGCCTCGCAAAGAGTTTAACGAGTTAACAAGCTGAATTAATACCGACATGCTAAGCTTAGAAAAGCTTATTAAATTGACTAACAAATAAAGGAAACCTCGCAAAGCTGAGGTCCCCGACGCCCAGATTTGGCTTTGCACCTGAGGGGGCCTGGCAAAACAGACTCAAATGTAGAGCTGTAGTAATCGCGAATAAGCCAGTAGCCGGCCCTACTGCCAAAGAGCTGCCGATTTCAGTTGATCACTAATCATTTTGCACTGTTGATTTTTTTATATTTCCATTACAATTTCCAATATAATTACAAGTTCTCGTAATTTAAAAAATGTATGTCTTGTTTCAGTTTACAGTTCGCATACAGCCGAGTTAACAAGCGAAGGTAGTTCAGTAATTTTACATAAAACAAATATAACAAGATTAACAGCGCGAATAATACACTCAGCTGGCTATCATTTATACTTAATTGAACATTTGTAAGTAATTGTTTATCAATATATTTATCGTTTTAAAGCGTTGAAGGCAGAGTGTTGATGGGTATTAGCCCAGTCTGCTATCTTAGGGTAGTGACATCTCAGATGCGTTTTGGGATCACCTTGTGTCAATGTGGTGTAGTGACTGTTGCCTGTGGAAATTTATCTGTAATGGCAGTTGTTTCCGTTCATGGGCCGCACTATAGCTTAACATTAAGCGGAGTTATGTCATATGCCGAGCTACAATAAAAAAGTAGCCGGGTATACGAGGGAATAGGGCTCGGACTGTCAGCCTCAAGTCGCTATAGCGGAGGCTACTGTTGCCTGCAGGGTTTCTATGCGGTACCACTTGTATCCACTGGAATCAAGAGCTATTATTTTTTGACTAAAGCCCTGTGGATGAACTTTTTTTTTAATGTTTAATGGATCCTCACAACTTATTATGCAAATAGATAATCAATTATAAATTTTCAGATCTATAATAGATGCTCCAAGATTGGAGCACGTTGCGGTTGATGATCTCGTAAAAATGCCAAGATTAAAATCTTTGTGAGTATACTCTAACTTGACATTTCATTTATCAGCCACTATCTTCACATAGGCAATGTCACGGTCATGTGGTCAATGTCGTCAAGGTCACGGGTTTGATAATTATTTGGTTTTGGGGCTGAACGTTTTCATATTTTTCCATTCCTTCCCGAATTATTATTAGGACATGAAGATACTCTATTTAGTTTAGATAGAGCAAAAAAGAGAAAAATATACCTTTTAAATGCTTATAGGCAATGAGCGCCTAAAGTACGTAATATAGTTACATTGGTACCGGTCAGCGAGATTAGAACACGGATCACACGGAAGACCGCGGCCGCTCAATATGGCTTTTAAATCAATAGTACCACCACGTTCGCGTTTTGGGATCAGCTTGGAGGCTGCCTCCATAGACTCCTCGAGCCGGCATAGCGGAGGCAGTCACCTCCTGCAGAAGTGGTAGAAGTTGTCCACCAGTAGTGGTTAACGGCCTAGGTTACTATGATAAATAAATAAATTCTTCCACAGATTCATAACACAAGCTCCAAATTTATACAAAGTAGCGACTTTACCTCCTCTGCCGGAGCTACGAACATTGTATGTACCTAATCGTATGTATAACTACTATATTTATTAAGAAATATAAATACCAAAACAAAAGAAAAGCGTAGGTACGTTTTTTGGTCAAACTATTCACATATTTAATTTTAATTTTTATAATTTATAATTTTAGGTATTATATCAAAGCCTTATTTGAAAGTTAACAAAAAACGCTTGCATTTAGGCACCAACTGCAGCTGTTTTTAACCGGAACCTGCGACTAAAAATCTTTCATTAAAATATGTTGAAATCTGTATAAATGTTATTTCAGCATGATAACAACCTCCGGGTTGATTGAAGTGCCCAATTTGAGTCATGTACACGATCACTCAGACACTAATTCAAGGAGTTATTTACAAGCTATGTAAGTTTTCACATATTACATTTTATTCATTTGTTATACAGCCGTAACCGGTTAACGCCCCGGTTATATAACCGTAACTAGCGAATTTTGGCTGGTCAAAGTTAAAATAATAATTAAACCAATGTCACTAAGATGAATGAATGAAGTATGAAAAGAAGCCAAATATGTTTTATATTAATTTTTCGGGAATGTTCTCCTAATTACATCAGCCACTCTTTTATCGAAAACGATATGAATTGGTGCAACGCGTGTGGGTTAAATGTAAACGTAACCGTTAAAATCATCGTAAAACAGTCAAAGTAACTTTAACGGGTCTTTTGTTGCAATTGGACCTAACCATTGTTGTAACGTTACAGTTGAATAGCCTCGTGTGTGCTACGAGGTCGTAGCGACACCAGCCGTCGACATCACTCCTTGCATTCACATTGCTTGTTTTTGATAAATAATGATTAGTGTTTTTTTTAAAATAAATAATGGTGCGCAATGGTTAACAAGTCGTTGCCAGTTCATAGCAATCATTAATAAATAATTAAATATATTTGTTTCAGAGATTTGGAAGGTAATCATATAAGAAAAATACCACCTCATGCTTTAAGAGTACGTGCTGATCAAGTGTAAGACGTTTTCTTTTGTATATTGTTTCCTATTTATTATATCAATAAAATATTAAGTATTCTCTCTCATAAAATATTGGTGTAGATATGTAAATAAAGTTATAAAACCATAAACAATGTTAACTCAAATTATACGCTAGTACAAAACACAACTAAATTAGAATTATATAACAGCGGTCCACACGCTATGTGTATCAAAATAACAAACTGCCTTTACATATAAGAAAGTCCGAAACACACGAATTTGACAAGAAGTTGAAACAAAGTGTACTATACATTGACGGAATTTGTAAATGATGCCTGCCCCCCTTAATTTTCAAGTACTTAAACACGTTATTTTATGACATTTTGTGAAACTTTGACATTGTTATTGTTATTAGTATTTTTTTATCATTATTATTTTCTTAATTTAAAAATTGTTAAATGTTAATTATATTTTTACCATGCCCCAGCGGGGCGTCACACTTGTAAAATAAGTTTGACATGTAAATAAATGAATAAATATATGTAAATAAATAGACGATCTAATCCCTCCTACCGCACATCGCTTGAGGTCGACGCGTGCAGGTGATCGAATGCATCGCCTCACCGTCGAAACAATCCCCTCGCGGACAAAAAAGTTCGGGCAATCCTTCTTCTGTCGTTCCATTAAATTGTGGAACGAGCTTCCCAGTCACGTCTTTCCCCCTTCCTATAACATGGGATCCTTAAAGCGCAGTTTGAAGAGGCATCTCATTAAGCCGGCATAGCGGGCACGACTGCTGTTTGCAGATCCCCTTCTCTGACAGCAGTCGCCTCCGCTCATGGATCGCACTCTAGCTTAACACCAGGCGGAGTGCGGTCATATGACGTGCTAAAATAAAAAATAAATAAATAAATACATACTATAATAAGAAGCCAGACTCATCGCCGCACCCTATTTATTATTTAACAATATTAGTTATAAAAATATAATAAAACAATAATAACAAAAGCTTAATTAAAAATAAGTAGGTAACATTTATTTTTGTTTGTGCCCAACAAAAATATGTTATCATTTTATTGCTGTATTTATTCAAGTTGTAACCATTTGTTTTTATAGGTCATTAAACTATAACTTTATTGAAGATGTACCTGCTTATGCCTTTAAGAATGCACAGATATCAAAATTGTAAGTAATTTTCACATCTAGGCCACGGCCGGATGGATCGCTCTTCTTAAAATCTTTTACAAGAGTGAATAAATGTTGATTAACATACTATTTTTCTGTTTAGGAGCTTCAGAGGGAATATCAATTTAAATCATTTAGATGATAATGCGTTCGTTGGAAATCTACTTTTAAGGCAATTGTACGTATGTCTTTTGTTATTATTTTTGTTCATTTTGGTGCCCCATATTGTGGTTTAGTTATGTTTGTTAAATTAGTTACGACTATTGTTATATATTTTTTCTGAATTTATAATTCAGTTTTTTTTTGTTATTATAAATACAGGCTATAATTGACGAGTTTCTTATGGCTGTCTTCTCGTCATATGCCTTTCCGAAGCCAAAAATAGATTCTGACGGTGAACAAGTGAATGCCAAGTCTATGCCTACGTTAATAAAGGATTTTCATTTTATTTCAATAATGTATTTTTTAGTACGCTGACATTCGTTTTCCAACCGACTTACGTACCCTGAATCCGGCATAGCGAAGGCGACTGCTGCCTGCAGAGATTTCTCCTTTGGTAGCAGTTGTTTCCGTTCATGGATTCAAGCTTAACATCAGGCGGAATATGCCGAGTTTTCGATTTGGCGAGGAATTTTGTGTAATCTCATTTTGTATAATACTTTCAGAGATCTCAGTCATACATCAATAACTTCACTACCGACAAAGGGATTGGAGAAATTGGAAATATTAAGAATAGAAAAGACCCCGTCATTAAAATATATACCCTCTATTTATGAATTTGATGTAAGCATTTTTTTATTAGCCCTACACGTGATTTCGCCTGATGTTGACTAGGATAGTGATAGACGTCGATAGGGAGCAATCCTAAATACACAAGGGGGCCAGAACACGCCCATGTTGAGCCCGACGGTATCGGGATAAAGGAGTAGGTTATCCCGGGAAAGCAAATAACCATCATCACTCATCAGTCCAGTACCAATGTTTGAACTAAATCTACTATGTTCATTTATGCAAAAATACTGAATAGAAACTGAAAGAAGTTAAAGGGTAACGTAAAGTGTGCTATGGTTGCCGTCATAGCGGAGGTGGAAATTTATCTGTAGTTGTTTCTGTTCAAGTATTGCACTCGAGCTCAAGATCAGGCGGAGTGTTGTCATATGTCGAGTTACTATGAAAAATGTATTTTTTCAGAGCCTAGAAAAGGCGTATTTGACACACCATTTTCATTGCTGCGCGTTCGCATTTCCTGAGCGGCATGATCCAGTCCGACATGCGTTATATGAAAAACAAGTTCAATTAATGGCCAAGGTAACTTCTAAATTTTTTTTTATTTTGACACGACATGTGACCTCGACTGGCCTGATAGTAAGCGCAGCGGAGGTCCATGAGCACTGACGACTGGAGAACCGCTAGCACGGTGGCTCCAGTCGCCACTACTATGCCGGCCTGAGAAGGTGTTTTTTCACACTCCGCTTGAAGGATCCGAGGTGAAAGGACTGGGAGAACACATGGGAGGGCAAAGCATTCCACTTGTCAATTGTCCGACACAAAAAGGACGCGCCGAACCGTTTCGTTCGGCCAAATTATTTACAATGGCACAAATTAATGTTCAGCGAAGTAGCTAAGCCGTATACAGTAATCCCCCCGTATAACACGGGCATTCTCCCTATAACGCGGGGATTTTCCACATAGTGAAATTTTAATTAATACAAAATTACAGATGAACAAGAAGATGTGCTCTTAAGGTGAAAGCCAACATCTGAGCGTCCATACATTTTGTTTTACAACATTGTTTGAAACATAGCAGATTTATGTTAAAATCAAGTAACTTTATAATTTTCTCAGCATTAATTATTATCGCAAATCACTATAATAAGCAAATAGCTATGTTCTGTAATATAAAATGCTTGTGAAATAACCCCAATATTAAATGTTTAAAATATATAAAATGCATTTAATATATTCTGTGTCGTAGCTATTTGTTTATTATAGTGATTTGCGATAATAATTAGTGCTGAGAAAGTTATCAAATTACTTAATTTCAACATAAATCTGCTATGTTGTAACACAAAATGTATGGACGCTCAGTTGTTGGCTTTCACCTTAAGTAAAGAAAATAACAAAAATTCAAATGTTTAAACCTTTGAACGTTCTATTAAAAGAAGATGTCGGTGGAACGTTATTTCAGATAGTTTCGACAGCGAATAAACATGTAATAAAACAGTTAATTTATTTGAAATTAACTGGTTTTTTTTAGTTCATATGCATAAGTTTTTTATCTAAAATGTTCTTAGTTTAATTTGATTATAATAAAACGTACATATTTCGTTCATAATATAGTTTTTTTCTTAACATTCGATTTAAACCCCCTTTAGCGAGAAAAGTTAAACGTGAATAATTTATACGTAACGCGTTATACAGGGTCGTAAAACGCGTTATATATAATCCCACAACGCGTGTTCCTATAACGCGAAACCAATCTACCGTGTTATAAGGGGATTACTGTATTCGTCATTTTGTACGCTTGTACGCCTGCTTGCCACCGAGTCGTATCAAAAACCGCATCAATAAAGAATTTTTATTTAGTAAGAACCGTGAACTGACCTAGTCTTACGGATCAGCTTGGAAGTGGTCGAATATACTGAGAGCAGTGTGTCCTGTCAACTCAGACCGCGCACATTCGTCTCTCTAAGCCGGGATAGAGGAATCGATTGGTGCCTGCAGGAAATTTTCTATAATTGTATCATGAACGCGGAGGTCGTGGATGGTCTTATTCCCGGCTATTATAAAATATAATGTAAGGTGATCTTTCATTCAAATGGTACGCGTCTATGACGATACGCTTGCCTGTTTTTTATTATTATTGTAGCTCGGCATGTGAAATAACTCCACCTGATGTTAGGCTAGAGTGGGGTCTCCTACAAATACTACAGGTAGCAGTCGCTTCCACTAATGCCGGTTTAAGAAAATGAATCAGACTGACAGTGCACACTCCTCTCGTCTCTATATCAGTAAAATCTCAACTTGCCGCGTCTAATAGATTTTGTTTTCAGAGGTGTAATACAAAAGCTCCTAGTGAAAACGAAAAGGTAATAAGGAAAAAACGTTCATTAGAGCTTATAAAGAATATTCATATACCAAGAAAGATTATTAGTGATCATTTGAACGCTGCATCTTGGGGGTGAGTATCTCACTGAAATTCATTATGATTTAATTTTTTTACCACTATAACCATTGATATGCTCCCAGTGAGACGCGCAGGAAAAGATGACCGCAGTAACTTTTAGATTTTCTGTCAGTTAGTATTGGACTTGACGGCAACATTGTCAAATCGTTTGAAGCGGTCTGCGCTTTTTTCATGTCAGATGTATGAGGTTTGCTCGTCTAGTGTTTATCTCTATGTCTATAATGGGATATAAATAATCAAACGTTGTCATCGAATGCGATCAAACGTAAAACGAAACTGTACATCGTAGTAGACCCCTTTTTTATTTTAGCACGTCATATGACCGTACTCCGCCTTAAGCCAGAGTACGATCCATGAACGGAGGCGACTGCTGTCAGAGCAGGGGATCTGCAGACAGCAGTCGCGCCCGCTACGCCGGCTTGATGAGATGCCTCTTCACACTGCGCTTGAAGGATCCCATGTTATAGGAAGGGGGAAAGACGTGACTGGGAAGGTCGTTCCATAATTTAATGGAACAACAGAAAACTTTTTCGTCCGCGAGGGGATTGTTTTGACGGTGAGGCGATGCATTCGATCGCCTGCACGCGTCGACCTCAAGCGATGTGGGGTAGGAGGGATTTCTGCCGAACATTCGCCGTGGCAATAACGGTAGAGCGCTGAGAGGTATTGTGTTGATTCTTTGCCAGAAAGTACCTAAATATTATTACTATTACAGTAAAGAATCTGAATTTAATTCAGAAACAAACGACAGCGATGAATATGCACCCTCTGAGGAGTACATTGCAGATTCCGGAAGCTTCGAGGACTTCGAAGAGCAGGGAAACTTCCACGAGCTTGTGAATAATAGCCTCGGTGGTGGGACATTTCATGCTGAATGTGGAAATTTTAGTTTAAGGTAATGTAAAGACCAATACCACATAAAATTGAGAAAAAATAATAAATTCCAAAAATCTTTTATTTTTATTTATGGGACATTCCAACTAGGGTTTATAAAATTATGTTGAAAATTTATCAGAAAAAATCACCGAGCACGAACAGCCCAAAGCAGGAATTTGCCCAATTTGTAGCTTTGTATCAGTGCGTTATAATTTTTCTCATCACAATGTATTAAAAATAGCTTAAAAAATAATGATATGGAAAAGCAATATCTGTCGTTAACGGTACAAAGTCGGTTTTGCGCTTGACTAATTTATTTCTACATATACCATTTTCTTTACAGCCCAAGAAAAGTGGAGTGTACACCTCTACCAAATGCTTTGAACCCTTGCGAAGACGTAATGGGATGGACATGGCTACGAGCATGTGTTTGGTTTGTTGTCGCCGCAGCTGTCGTTGGAAACCTAGCCGTCTTAATAGTTTTACTAGCCAATCATTCAGAATTAACCGTATCTAGATTCTTAATGTGCAATTTAGCGTTAGCAGATTTATGTACTGGTCTTTACTTATTTATGTTAGCTGTTGTAGACTTAAAATCATTTGGGGAATTCTTTAATTATTCCTACGACTGGCAATATGGTGTCGGGTGTAAAGTAGCCGGTTTTCTCTCAGTATTCTCCGGACAATTATCTGTATTTACATTAACGATTGTCACGTTAGAACGTTGGTTTGCGATTACATACGCTATTTATTTAGAGAGAAGGATCAGTTTGCCTTCCGCTTCCAAGATAATGTTCGGTGGGTGGTTATTTTCGATTCTAATGGCAGGACTACCTCTGGCCGGCGTTTCCGATTACTCGTCGACGTCTATCTGTTTACCAGTAGAGAGCGTCGACGTAGAAGACTCAGTATACCAAGGAACGTTATTTTTGACCAACGCTGTGGCTTGGATTACGATAGTCGTGTGTTACGTACAAATTTACCGATCTCTTGGAGGTGGAGGTGAGAAGTACGGCGGCAGAGGAGCGGCCGCAGCAGCCGAGAGAAGAATGGCAAATAAAATGGCGCTTCTAGTAGGCACAGATTTATTATGTTGGGCTCCCGTCGCTTTCTTCGGTGTGACCGCTATGGCAGGTGTACCTTTGCTAGATGTTAGTCATGGAAAAGTTTTATTGGTTTTCTTTTATCCATTGAACGCTTGTGCTAATCCGTTCTTGTACGCGATCCTTACAAAACAATATAGGAGAGATTTGTTAACTATGATAGCGAGAAGTGGGAGATGCCAGTGGCTAATTGAAAAGTATAAATTGGCCGCTACGCCTCCCGTGACGGCGCATACTAATGCTCCGGCCCCACTTTTACCATTAGAACTATATAAACAACCAAAAAATCCAAACAATGATATTAATCATCTGGAGGCTGCATTGTAATTCCATTAGATTAAGTTTTTTTTTTATAATAAATAATTTTTAAGTAGGTTACATTATAGGTTTTTATATTAAAGAAATATATATATTTTTTAAATATTGATTATATTTTTATTACAATAACTTTCCTTAAAATAAGTTATAAAAAAATCAACCATGGATTCAAACTCAAGCTGTAAAAATTATTTCATTGATTTAAAAACAACTGGCAACTATCAGTCAAATCATTCAAAACATCACTATTAACATATTCCAATTTCAAACGATCACCCTCAGTCAGTATGTCCATTTTTATTAATTCTGACATTTCCACAGCCATATTCGTTGGACTAATACAATAACTGTCTAAATCCCTAAATAATCTCAATTTATTTGAACCTATTTTATTATTTTCATTACTAATTTTACAAGATTCACAAATAGAATCAATAGAGCGTCCTAAACTCCAATTTTTTGATATAAAAACGGCAACACTGTCTTTTAAATCGGGTTCTAAATTTAAAGTTTCTATAAACACTAAGTTTTCAACATCTCGTATAGTTTTTGTAGATTTTGCTTCAGTAGTTTTTGGTTTTATTATAGCAAAATAAACTCTATCTTTTATAGGAACTGTTTTAGGGCCGATAGCTTTTTGTTTTACACGCATTAAGTGTATTTTTGATGCAGTCTTCACTTTTGTTGAAGATTGTAATGCTTTTCTAAGGTTTTCTGTTATCTGTAATAAAAGAAAAAACATACAGTATCTTTGAATCATATAACTGACCTTACTTTTTTAACAAATATCTGTTTTGACCGATATCTAAACCTCTGCATAACAGAATCGCAGGGCCACAGGAGCTTATTAAATCATTTATGTAATTAAGTTAAAACAAGCAAAATGTAGAATAAGGAAGTACTATATCAATTTTTTGACCTTATTATAGTGATTACGCTTACTGGGGTAGGCAGAAACTCTGTAGCACCAACAACTCCTCGCTCTAGTTTTAAAATAAAGTTAATAATAGCACACCTTAACTTGTAGATGCTTATTTGCCTCTTGGAATTGTCGTTTTGGTGCTTCAATCTTTTCTTTTTTAGCTGCTAAAGTTTCTTCGTCAACTTCCGGACATGATCTGTAACATTTATTGTAATAACTTTCAACTGTTATAATTTTAATTGGCAATATTTTTACATATAGAATTTTGGAATGAGTATTAAAATTGTCGTAAATTTTATAGGTACAGAAATATAGCAAAATACTTTACCTTACTAAATTATGATTATTTAATATTGCATGAATCGTGATTTGTGCAATCGTGATTTCAACCATTATTGTAATATTATGATTGTTACCTATTGTATACACCTAAGAATAAATAAGTACAGTCGGACACTATTTATGTATATAAAATACTTACGGATGAAATCTGTGTTCGATACAATAATGCTTGTTACATTTAGAGCATAACATTTCATGTAAACTGCCCTTTTTACAACCTTTTTCGAAACATTTAAATATTTTATCATCACATTTTAAGTTCACATCTTTAGGTTTTGGCGCCAATTCGCATTGTCCAGATAAACAGTGCTCCATAAAATGTTCTCGACAAAATACTTTTCCACATTTGCATTGTAACGGTAAAAAGTCAATCCTGTTGCAATTTGTAAATTGACAATGCTCTCCCAATGTATGAAATTCCATTTTATTTGAAAAAAATAGGAATACACTTCGTCACTTAACCTCACTTCTTACGTACAAATAACAATCTACAACTCATATAAATAATGGATGTAAGCAGTAAAACTCTTTACAATTTAGAAACTCGGACAAAACATGATATAATAAGAGATTCTCTAATTTAATATTTATAAACACAAATCAGCTGGATTTAGGAACTGTCAAAAAATTTATTTTGTTAACATTTCTAGGAAGGCAAAGGGCCTGGCCCATACAGCCTATATTTTTTTTACAAGACAGAGTTCCAGCTCATACAGCGAAAGTAAAAACAAAGCCAATTCAGTATACTTCATTTAGGTAAATATATTAAATAAAGGTTTTGAAATAAAATAAGCTTTATTATAAATACATTTATAAATAATATTCGGTAAAATGCAAAACACAGCTAATAAGTAATGTTTTATCACATTATTTTTAATGATTCAATAGCGATTTGAATTCTTTTCATTTCGCCTTCGGATTGTGATAATTTTTCTGTATTAGTATTTCGAACTTCGATAGGTACTTTGGTGGTATAATCATCAGCACATATAGCTTGATTAAGTTTAGCTATGGTTTGTGATAGCAAATCCATCTTTTTCTCCAATTTTGTTATCTCTTTTTGAGGATCTATTAATCCCTGCAAAATATAAAAATAATTACATTTTCAATGCGTATTTATCTCTGACATGTTTCGACAAACGATAAGAGGTCATCGTCTTCTAGGTTATCAGTTAAAATGAAACTTGAATTTTGAATAAAGTCGCAAAACTTAATAGTATTGGAAGTAACAGAGTATACCGAGAGAAATGGAATTGAGCGTCCGTGGTCTAGAAGTGCGAGTTGACAATCGATATGACCGGCCCGTGTTCAAATCGGTACCAATATTATAACCAACAAACAGTGAACACTGTCAACTTGGTCAGTGTACATTCGTCTCCTCGAGCCGGCATAGCGGAGGTGAGGTTGCCTGCAGGCTCTGTTTGCCTCTAGCTTAACATCAGGCGAACTACGGTTACATGCTGACTCACTATAAAAAAGTATGCGAGTATATTGTCCATAGAGAGAATCGCTTTTGATTCGAAAGCCATGCAAAATAATAATGAAACGCAATAGATCATACCTTCAATACTAAATGAACTTCAATTTTATCGGATATTGTTAGAACAGAACATCCCTTTTCAGGCAATTGCTCCGAAAGCTCAGAATTAGCTAAACCTTGTAGACTCTTGAATAAATTTATTATATTTTCCACCTATAATAAATTTTAAAATTTTCATATTATTTTTCAGAAAAGTTTCAATAGGGGTTCTATTTTTTGAGTCATACTGACTTGCTGGACTGGCGTCGCTTGACCAAGCACTACATACCTCAAGATCAGATGAAATAATAAGATGTGCAGTAGTTTTCTGCTTATTAGCGAGATTATATTCAGCCCGCGTTGATCTAATTTGATGCACTATCTTAAGTACAGTCTCCACATTGCTTTCCAAGCTTTCTGACCTCCACGGAGCATCGGTTTCCTAAAAATACTAAGTTATATAGTTTCATTTGCAAACGTTTACACAGACTGATCTGAGATAGGAATTGAACCACAGTCCTCTGCTATCACAAACTTTTTTTAAATTGTAGTTCGGCATATGACAACGTATCACTTCGGCTGATGTTAAGCTAGAGTGCGGTCCATGAACTGAAACAACTGGTATCACAAAGAAATTTCTGCAGGCAGCAGTCGCCTCCGCTATGCCAGCTTGAGGAGACTGGTGTGCATTATTCAGAATGGACCGCCATACTACTCTTACTTCTGTCCATTCCGCGACAAGGTCACTTCACGGGTGTTACTTTAAAAAGTGGTGGGTGGTACTACCCCAGGACAGGTGAGTGCATTAATGCTCATATTTACACCAAATATACCAAATTAAAGTAAGAACTTTCCGCCAGACCATACAGACCATAGACAATATTATTTTGACAGACGAGAAACGAAATTTCAAATAAAGCAATATTTACACAGTCCTAATTAATTTTCACTCTGGCCTTGGGTTAAAAAAAAAATTAAAAACTATTACCGTAGGATAAGACGCGACACATATAGAAGGGACCTGAGTATTCTTCCTCGGCAATCTTTGAAACAATTCCTCAGTTACGAACGGCATAAAAGGGCTGAGTAATTTCAAGCCAAATTCCAACATGGTGTACAGCGTACGCCGGGCAGCCTCCTTTTGCTCATCACTGCCTGTTGCAAATACTGGTTTTAGGTATTCCTAAAAACATAATATGAATTATTAAAAAAAAAAAGTTTGATACATAAAACAAAAACAGTAGATAGACTTATAGACGTATAGAGAACTTAGAAAAAGCCGAACCACAAGTTTTTTTTTTTAAATTAGCTCGACATATGACGACACTCTGCCTGATGTAAAGCTAGAGTGCGGTCCATGAATATAAACAACTGCTACTACAGAGAAACCTGTGCGGGCAGCAGTCGCCTCCACTATGCCGGCTTGAGGAGACGAGCATGTACCATCTATTGACAGTGCACACTCCTCTCGCTATACCTCGCTACTTTCAAACTATTCCCGAAACGCGACAAAGTCACTTCACGGGTGTTACATTCGAAAGTGGTGGTACTACCCCAGGATGGCAGATTGGGCTAATAACCATAACTTAGAATTCGAACAACTGCTAGAGGCGTCAAATATAATAAAATTAAACCCCTCTATTCCTGCGGCTGCTTACACGTGCAGATCTATATAGCTGCATTCGGAATACTATCACGACTGTGTATGGCTGACCTTAAGGTCCATTTGCACCAAAACGCCCATTAAAGTTACTTTAGACTGTTACATTTTACGGTAACGTAATAGTTAAACGTTTACATTTACTGGTGCAAAGGACCTTAGAATTCGAACAACTGCTAGATGCGTCAAAAATAATAAAATTGAAGCCCTCCATTCCTGACACGTGCATGTTTATATTTTTTGCGTGGATTTGCTGCATTTGGAAATACGATTATACGAGTATGTGGCCGATCTTAAGTGGTTGTTTTAATATTTAGTTCTTCAAGCCTGCAGGCATTTACGTGGACCCCCTAATGGTCTAAGAGCTAAGAGGACAAGGGCAAGGGCGTCGCCAAGGGGGGGCAGGGAGGAGCAGCTGCCCCCCTTAGAGATTCTAAAAAAGTTATTAAATGTAAATTTATTTATTATTTACAGTCAAGAGCTCGTGTAGCTTTACACGTTAGACTCTGTACCGTTGTTATTACAATCGCCGTAGATGTAAGGCTTGTACTACAAGTGAAAAGCTTCATGTACTTTACCTACAATTCATACTTTTCTCATCCTAACTTGACATCACTTGCCCCCCCCTAGGCCATCTGCTGGCGACACTCTTGGACAAGGGTAATTTATATTTGTTAAGGTTGAGAAACGATGGCTTGGAATATACTTACGAGATATACGTCACACAATTCATACAACCATAGATTGTACACAGCGGTAGTTGCCGCTGGGAAATCGTAGTTTTTGAAGGCATCATTCATTTTCTGTATGGCATAACTTAACCGCGACAACATCCAACGATCAATTGATGATAAGTTGCTCGGAAGCGATGACGTGTGTGACTGAAAACATTTTCTTTCTTATTTATTTACAGACTTTGAACCTACTTAGAGTAGAGCTAGAGTGCGGTCCATGAACGGAAATAACTGCTACCACAAAGAAACTTCTGCAGGGAGCAGTCACCTCCGCTATGCCGACTTGAGGAGACGAATGTGCGCCATCCGGATTGACAGTGCACATTCATCTCGCTATACCTGGCTACTTACAAACTGTTCCTGAAACGTGACAAGGTCACTTCGCGGGCGTTACATTCGAAAGTGGTGGTACTACCCCAGAACGGCAGACTGGGTAAATAACCAACATCAGTCTGCCTACCACTCTTTAATAGTGTCTATAGCCACCAAGCGACCAAAGTACATAGAACATAGTTACATTGGTACCGGTCAGAATTAGCGAGGTTCGAACACGGGTGAGTTCACGTGTCTTACCACTAGACCACGACCGCTTTTAAGTAATCTATCTATGTACCGTAACCTATCAAGAATGGAGAATAGTATGAGAAATACGTACCTCATAAGTAACATTTTTAGGAAAATACATCAACGCAAATTTAGTTGCATTCCACAGTTTATTGCAGAAGAATCTGTACCCTTGGACGCGAAGAATATCCAGGTTCAAATCACGCCCTTGTGTCATTGCACAAAGACCGAACCTAATAAGGGAAAAATAATAATAAATTAATTACCATATATTATTTATAAAAAAATGGTTGTAAAAAATAATAATTAAAAAAAAAACTATTTTCAAGTGAAGTGACTGAATCCGAGAGGTTAGACAGTGCTAAATCCCTGCAAGCTGGTATAGACTAGATGTAACTGCTGCTAATCGCATTACGATTTTATAACAAAGGGATAAGTGATGATTTTAATTTACGCACTGACCGCGTGTAGAATGAGAACTTTCCGCCAATCAAACAGTACTATTTTGACCATGGAGGTCCTTTTCACGTCGCACAATCGACCTCAAATCCTTCGAAAAACGACTGAGCCACTGTGTACTGAGTTCTCCGGTCGTCGGACCTCATGGACCTTTACTGCCCTTCGGTCAGCCGAGGTCGCATAAAAAAACCACTCAGCCCCTCTCTATCTGCTCGTGGACTGCAATCTAGCCTAACATAAATTGTTTTTAGTACAAAAACCACCAACCTCAAAGCATCAGACCCACATTCAGGTATACCATTGGGATAATCCTGCTTCTGGCCCTGTCTCGCTCTCTCCAATTCCTTGGGGTCCAGGTTAGAGTTCAACAATTGTTCATGCAAACTTTCCAACGTCACACCCCTCATTACGTCAACAGGGTCAATGACATTGCCTAAAGATTTGGACATTTTACGGCCGTGTGCGTCTCGGACCATTGGATGAAGGTACACTTCTCTGTTTATTAAAAAAAATTATATAATATCTACACTCAATAATTTTACACACATATTTTCAAAATGGATTTTCAGACACACATTAAGTTCTTAAAAATAGAGTGGAGTGTGCACTGTCACTCAAGATAGGGCATACTCGTCACCTCAAGCCGGCACAGCAGAGGATTATAACTATATACTAACAACTTTTATTTGTCGGATTATTTGTTAGCTTTTAATTTTTTTCAAATCTCATAACATCTATATTAAAAAATAAGATTCAGCTGTTCAGCTGTTTAAATGATTGGGAAACAGAAAAACATACTTTTCATATTTATAATATTAGTACATATAAAAAAACATATAAAACATAATTACTTAAAAGGCAATTTTCCAAGTAGTTTCTGTCCAAAGAAGACCATTCTGGCCACCCAGAAGAACAAGATATCATGACCAGTCTCCAATAATGAGCCGGGATAGAACGCCTGAAATCGGAAATTTAATAGATACAGCAGGTAAAAATTAATTTATTTTAGCCAATTATGGATGTAAATTCTGGATGTAGGCAAACAAAACTCCATTGGAAAGGAGAATGCCCATTCGCCTAAGAAAAACAGGCCCACATTTTTTTCTCGTGTTTGTCGATGAGTTTTAGTTAATTTTGTAGAAAAATAAATTTACTTCCTTATTACCGATCAGTTTTAAATTTTTCACTCGGGTTATTGAGTAATTAGATGTTTTCTGATGCAATATTTAAGGTTATTATTATTTTAAATGCTTTAATAATTCAAGATATATGTTTTTTTATATAATTAAACATTGTCTATTGATTAGTAAATGATGTGTTGATATAATTAAAATTAATTAATAAAAAAATATTATATTATTTTAGAATATTGTATCAAGTTGTATCAATAGGTATCAAGTGGGCCCAAAAATGGGCATTCTCCTTTTTAGTAAAGATTCTACCAATTTACTGAAGTTATTTTTGGCTTGACTGGGACTCGAGCTGACTGTCTAGTGCAATGACTGATCCGTAATGCAAAAGTGATTATCTTGATTTACTTTGACACTGGCAGATTGTTATAATGCCATAAAAACAAATAGAATCGAGAATTCTATCCAGGAACGTGTCGCTTAGTCTCCACAACATTCCACAAGTAAGTGTTTACCTTCAAATCATCAGTGTTGTCAGGCCACCCAAATATTGAGAAGGGGAACAGACCAGATGAGAACCAAGTATCCAATACATCTTCATCCTGCTTCAGTGTTATCGATTCAGGGTCCACATTATACTTTTTGGCAGCTTTCTCAAGAGCTGAATCCTCATTGTGCGCTGCTACCCAAATCTCTTTGCCGGCCTAAAAATTATATTATATTAATTTTTTTAATTTGTAAATTTTTAATAAAAAAAAAATTTTTAATTTGATGTAAAATAGAGAAAATCTCTACAGGCAGCAGTTGCCTCCGCTATGCCGGCCTGAGGAGACGAATATGCACCATCTAGAGTGACAGTGCACATTCGTCTCGCTAAACTTTTAAACTCCCCCCGAAACGTGACAAGGTCACTTCACGGGTTTTACATTCGAAAGTGGTAGTACTACCCCAGGACGACAGATTGGGCAAATAACCATTATCAGTCTGCCTACCACTCTTTAATAGCGCATGTAGGCACTGAGGGACCAAAGTACATATAAGAAAGTTACATTGGTACCCGTCAGACAAGTTCGAATACGGGTCTCATCGATTGTGAGTTCACGCATCTTACCGCTAGACCACGGCCGGGCTGCTCTAATTATCTGGGCAAACTCATATAAAAAACAATTAAACAAAAAAACAATAAAAACAGAACAATTGAGCGAGCGAATTGATTTTTAATCTCAGCAATTATGCATTACGTGCGAAAGCTGTCAAGTTCTAAATTTGACTGCAGTACCGTGAGGTGAGACAGGAGGATGGAGCCTCAGGTAATCGACTCGCGCATGCACAGTATATGCTAATAATATATATTGTAAATTAACAAAGTAAAAAGCATGCGTTTCTTATGCTTAAAGAAAAAAATAGCTTTGAAATAAATTATCATGGCGCCAAACAATTAAAAAAAGACATGGCTAAGAACAAGACTACTAAAACTAGATTATTTCGTGTGCCTAGGAATCTACAAGCATATCATTACATTGTTTTTCTTAGAAATTAAATTTTGGGTACCATCAATATAGATTTTATTCCAAATTTATTTTCTATAAAATACATAAAAAAGAACTCAACACTTCACTCAACAAAGGTAGGTAAAAGCTACACTGACGTGCAAAAAAACCTGGTCACCTTCACATAAACATAGGTAGCCCTAATTGTTTGTTCGTCAGTGTATTATCAGTGGCGTAGCTAGGGTAAAGCGGGACGGCCCATCTAGGCGCTTTAGGCTTCAAGAACATTTAGTCCTTGGCATCCGCCCCGGGTCCCACCCCACTGATCATTAAATAATAAAAACCAAAAAGAATCACAATATATTCTAGCATTTAAAGTTATCTGAATAAACATACAATATTTTGTTGTGCCGGAGCGCGGGAACGAATTCGAGCGCTTTTCTTGCGTCCACTGCGGGAACGACGACGACGGGGCACTGTTTTACTGTTAGAAGCTGATTCTTCCTGAGCCACGATTCAATATAAAAATATATTAATAATAATAATAATAAGTTTATTGGTAATATTTAGTTTTTTTTTTTTTACAATTTAGCTTCACGCCAGTAAACCATAATGGTTTGTCTTGGCGTTGCACGTTCGTTCTTAATTACACTAAATTACACATAAATAGTTAAATAATAAGTATATACAAATTAAATGATAAACAAGTTTAGCGTTAAACAACATTAAAAAATAGAAGGTATTCTGAAATTTTTAAAAATACATTTTATATACAGGTTGCTTCAAAAGGTATAATAGTTTTTTAATTTATTTTTATAGTTTTTGTTGTTTAAGCCTTTCCTTATTTCTGACGAGAGATTGTTTCACCGAATACTATATGCCATACAAGTCCTTTAATATATTCTTCGATTAATTGTCTAGTTAGTCGATTTTCGACATAAGTTCAACAACAGCAAAATCGATAATGGTTTGACATTACGCTAGATGTACATATTTTATCTGTATGCAAATATATGGCCGTTGTTCACAAACACAACCCCAAATGGGTGATTTTGTAGCACCTCTCATACAACTTTTTTTTTTAAATGTCTGTACTAAGTTAGGCCTTGTATCATAGGCACTGAACGACCAAAGTACATATAACATAGTTACATTGGTCAGAATTAGCGAGGTTCGAACACGGGTCTCATCGATTGTGAGTTCACGCGTCTTACCGCTAGACCACAACCGCTTATTATATTTAAAAATAACATAAACATAACTGAAATATCTACCTCATTTGCGGGCAAAGTAACCAAATAGGCTGGTATCCGATGTCCCCACCACAACTGTCTCGATATGCACCAATCTCGAATGTTCTCCATCCAATGGTACCAAGTCTTCTCATGAATATCAGGTATTATCTTTAATTCGCCATTTTTCACGGCTTTTATTGCATTCACAGCCATTGTATCGCATTTTATGTACCTGTCAACATTTTTTATAAGGTAATTAAGTTACCTGCAACTTCTGTCGCGTCTGAGGACCTTGCAAAATAGCTTAACAGGCTAACAAGCTGAATTAATAGCTAAATTCCAAACTTAAAAAAAATATCATTTAATTGACTGGAAAATAAAGGCATTGCGCCGCCACTGATCTGAGGCCTGAGTATGAATACACATTTACGTTTCCACGACGTAAAGTGAGACATCTCTACAATAGGATCGCTTCATTTGAATTGAAACTTAGAGTAAAGGTAGAGTTCTCACTTTGATAGCGTAAATTAAATACTTGGCTCTCTGATGTTTTACGTTTTGCGTTTTCGTCAGTGGCGGATTTATGTGGGGACATGGTGTATAATATTTTAATAGATTTAAAACGAAAACTACAGACACTGGTCTGCCATCTTGCGACTCACCATTGCGGCTTAAGCATAGGCTCAACAACGTCCTTAGATCTGCTACAAATTGGTACAACCATGGGATTATCTTTAGTATCGCGGTAGAGCTTCAGTTTCTCCAATTCCTTGATGATCTCGCGACGGCAATCGAAGCGTTTCATACCCTTTAAAGATTTATGCATTTAATATATAACAACTAGTTATACTAGCTTTACATACAACGATTTTAAAGTTCAGAAGTGCTCATGGTCACAAACCGGCGCACATCTGGCGAAGCGAAGTGCGGATTTTTTTATTGCCAAACCATTATAGACTTTGCAAGCGTTGACATAATGTCAAAAATCAAGTAACACAACTGATCTCCGAGGGCATCAAAACAACAAGCAACAGTAACAAGTTGATAATGGTTTGACAGATGGGTGTAGTAACGAACTATTAGATATCAAGTGGGGCCGAAAACGGGCATTTTCCTTTCTTCAGTAATAAAATATAGGCAAAGGTTTTTTTTTTAAATATAAACATAAACACTCACAACAAACGCTCCACAATCACCAGTAATATTGCCATCATCATCAAATATTGTTATGAATGGTAAATCATGACGTTTACCAATTTCATAATCGTTCGGGTCATGAGCTGGTGTGATTTTCACAGCACCTAAAATTACCATATCGCCAGGTCAACATCAGGCAAACGTTTTCATCCTGTCGGAACTGAGTATTGAAAATCATTTGTGTCTGCTATCATGGATGAAGATGGGCGTCTCATCCTCGGTAAATTCTGACCAGTACCAATGTAACTATGTGCTAGCCCTAGCTTAGAACAGGTATTTAAAAAGAAGGTAATGACAAATCCAAGAAGCTTGTGGTAGCAAAATACAGATGCTATCACCGACTTGGAGGGGCTGGTGTATACAGCTCTCCATCAGTCGAGCAGCCAAATTTCTTTGACTATCGCTGA
This sequence comes from Tinea pellionella, assembly GCA_948150575.1. Taxonomy (NCBI): domain Eukaryota; kingdom Metazoa; phylum Arthropoda; class Insecta; order Lepidoptera; family Tineidae; genus Tinea; species Tinea pellionella. The sequence continues at coordinate 7,680,020 of OX411258.1, forward strand.
GGCAGTAAAGGCGTAAGAATATAGATAAAAAAATTAAAGCTATACATACCAGTACCAAACGTCATTTCAACATAGCTATCAGTGATTACAGGCAGTTTTCTCTTACAGAATGGATGTACCAACTTCTTTCCGACCAGGTGTTTGTATCTTGCATCATTAGGGTTGACAGCGACGGCGGTATCGCCCAACATTGTTTCAATACGAGTGGTCGCTACCACTATCTCGTCCGTCGACCCTTCTACTTTGTATGCGAACATTACTAGTACACCAAATTCGACCTTAAATATATATAAATAGAGTTCTATTAACATAACCTTTTTTTTTCTGCATTCAAAAATCACATTAGGAAGCACATTACTAGCCAATATTTTTTTAAAATTTAAATAATGATGAATATACCCCGGTCTGTTATCCTGGGGTAGTACCACCCCTTTCAAGTTTATCACCTGTGAAATGACCTAGTAGCGTTTTAGGATCAGCTTGGAAGTATAACGAGAGGAGTGTGCTCTGCCAATCTAGACCGTGCATATTCACCTTCCTAAGCTAGCATAATGGAGGCGACTGCTGCCAGCGGACAGTCCTAGCAGTTGTTTCCTCCAATTGTCCCAAACCACACTTGTCATATTCCGGGCTAATACTAACACTTAATTACTCGCATGGATACCCCATTTTTGGTGTGTGGTGGTTTGATTATACCTCGCGACACATTTGAAACGCCATTTCTCCGCTATTTTTAAAGTTACCCTAATAGAGTTCTCAGTAGCTGCCTAAATATCTCTCCCCACCGTGGATAAGTCGTAGGCGCCACTCTGTACCGTATTGTTTCGTCAGGAGAGTGCGTCTGGGGTGTATATTACCCTACATGAGCGTTTATGTAACTTTTAGTATGCAAGTAATTAAGGGTTAAAAATATACAAACCTTATTCTTGTACCCAGGTATAGTCAGTAATGTACGTCCAGTCAAATCCATTTTATCCACCTCAATATCAGATATCGCAGATTTCAACGTACAAGACCAGTTAACTAATCTATTCGCCCTGTAGATGTCGCCAGAGTCGTGTAGTTGTACGAAGGCTTCAGTTACAGCGCGACACATTGACGGGTCCATCGTGAACCGCGCGCGAGACCAATCGTATGAGGAGCCGAGTGAACGAAGTTGTTCATAGATTCGTACACCTTTTCTGTCGTGAGAATTTGAGACACTTCAGAACCAAATAACCATGGTTTTAGACTAAATTATGTATTAAGCTATGTTTACCAGAATAAACTCTATCCAGGGCAGTCTTTGGGCATAGGCCTAAGAGGCTCAGATCTGAGGGCCCCAAGTTTTTAGAGATCCCAAAGTACCCAAAAAATATATATTTTACAGACAAGCGCTTATCTTACTCAGAACCTAGGACCTCCTGATTCTAAAAGACGGCCCTGCAGCCGACAGATGAGAAGTGAAACAACAATGGAAAGAGGGAGAAAGAAGACTCCTAATGCATGATGCCCCTAAAGAAGTTTCACTTTTTAAATATTTAAAAAAAGTCTATTATCTTTCTATAACTTACTCATTCTTCCACTCCCACACACGTTGAATAAATGCCTCCCTGCCCAAATCGTGACGAGTCTTCTGTTCTTCACGCCAAAGTTTCTTCTCAACTACAACCTGTGTAGCGATACCGGCGTGATCACAACCAGGGTTCCAAAGAGTTGTGCGACCATTCATTCTGAAAATTAAATAGCATATTAACCTTCTACTAGCAGATACAACTATTACTAAGACCATACTAACACATGACATGTGAAGAACTACTACTACTTAACTCACGCCCTATACCCACTGGGGTAGGCAGAATCTATGGAGCACCAGCGCCTCCTCTCTCTACATACAACTTTCGCTTCAACCCCGTCCATTACTACCCTCAAGCATGCATGTCGGTTGAGGGTGCTCCTCACCCGACCCTTTCTGAGCATTTGACGAATCTAGCTTCCTAGCCCGACACTGTCATTCGCGGAATAAATCTTCAGTTAATCTCCTTTCATCTATCTTTTCCAAATTACCAAACCACCTTAGCATACTCCTTTCCGCTCTGGTCACATGTAAATATGACTAAATAAAATACAGAATCTAAAATATGGGTGTCAAGAGATAGCAACCCCATGAACCGTGAAGTTGCATACATCATACTGATAATTACAAGGTGTATGGGAAAAGAACATTGGCCTATCTAATAAAAAAAATTTATAATATTTTACAAACAAACATACAAAATATGCTAAACGAGCAGCAAGAAAATCAAAAACATGTTAAAAAAGGGCTGAAGTTCTTTTTTCTTAAAAATATAGATGTTGATTGTATTATAAACGCAACACATTGCGACAGAGACTCCTGTTCTGCATTTATAATTTTCTGTATATTTCTCTGTTGATCTTGTTAAATTTAGGTTAAGTTGCTCTGTCTGTTTAAAAATTTTAGTTAATAAATAGGTAGTTAAGGTGCTGTGCCTCTCAAATAAGCCCATGTGGGCTTTGAGAGACTCAAGATTGTTCTATTTATAAAGTTTAAATAAAATGAATAAATTGAAAAATAAAATAAAAAATTAACATCATAAAGTAACGGTTACAGAAAATACATACCTATGCCATCTCGTAATTGCATCTTCAACAGCATTCGTAAGTGCATGCCCCAAATGCAAGTTACCAGTCACATTAGGTGGCGGGATCACCATTACAAATTTGCCCTTAGGATTTGGTTCCATTACTGATTTCCTCTGAAATATATTTTAAACATTGACAATACTCTGCCTATTGTTAAGCTAGAGTGTGGTTCACGAATGGAAACAACTGCTATTACAGAGAAATTTCTACAAGCAGCAGTCGCCTCTGCAGGCTTGAAGAGAATATGCACCATTTAAGTTGACAGTGCACACTCATCTATCTTGTTATGCCTGGCAACTTCAAACTGATCCCGAAACGTGATCAACAATCATAGACACTGAGCGACTAAAGCATAAATAACATTGTTACATCAGTACCGATCATAATTTAGTGTGGTTCGAACACGGGCCTCATTGAATGTTAGTTCATTTGTCTTACTGCTAGGCTATGGCTGCAGTATAAATATGTTATTATGTTATTATAATTTCCTTGACAATTTATGACTGAGTTAGCATTCATGTAGTAGTATAGTAACATCTGTGTAGTTTTTGAACATGTTTTAAATATATTAATACATTTTAAGTTATGTAAAATATCTATAAAAGTACTGTATGATTGAGTTCACCTTACCCCAATGATACAGGGTTACCTGAATTGGAGTCAGGACAGTATTATTATTATTTTGTAATTTATGTTAAATTTAAAGTTATAAAGACAATTATTCTAAAGATAATAAAAGACTCATTACCCCATATTCAGGCTTGAAGAAACCCTGTTTCTCCCACCAAGAATACCAAGCTGCTTCAACATATCGCGGACTATATGCATCAGGCATAGGCCCCAAAACATCTTTCTTCTCACCTTCCTCTGTATTGCTTGTATACACTGCACTCTCCTTTGTTTCCTTTATCTTTTTCTATAATTATAAAAAAGAATATGTTATAGTCAGAATATATTACAAATATGATACTTTGCATGTTGTGAAAACAAAGCACATGTGGCAACTACACTTTCACTGAACAATTTTATTAGAATAATTCTTAAATTAAAAGAAACTAAATAAATAGGTACATCGTCTCTACCAGGCTTTTCATTTTAAGCGCGTATATAAATAATAATAATCTAAAATATATGAACCTCGGGCTTTTCTTTCTGAACAGCTGGAACGGCACTCTTTTTGTCTAACTTGGCTTTTAGTTTTTCCAATTTCGCGGCCTTTTTGGCTTCCTTCTCCAATTGTTTTGCTGTTTTCTCTTGGGGCTCTTCTCCGGCTGGTGGTGATGTTATATCGTTATCGGTCATTATGTTCAATTTAAGTTATAAATTATGGAAAAACTAAATCGACGAGCGCCAAGCCGCGAGTAATTTTGACATTTGTGACAGGTGATTAATGAAATCGGCAACTCATAATCTAAATTCAGAATCGTACACTGTACATTTGCCGTTAGGTAAAGATACGCCATGTTAAATCCACTATCATAATATGGTTTCATCTAAAATCTTACAAATCTTATTAATTTCTATTGAATTTATATTATTCTAATTCAAACTTAACACTTGATTGAATACATGTCTGCAAATTCTCGCTAAAATCTTGATAATTTCTTGACTATGTTTCAGTCAATTTTAATGGTTTCAATTTACAATACGCCTCGTATTGTAAATTTTAATATATATTTTTTCAATAATAAGATAATAAAGTAACACTTGTTTTCTAATAAAAATTCAAGAAAATTTTGTTGATTATGTTTAAGTCAAAACGTATGTGATGAAATCTTAACAAATGTAGCAACACTAGGCACGCCATTTTGTTTTTCAATTTTTGCCTTGTGAGCGCGCGTCGTGGTGAGCGAATTGTTTGGTGTTGTGTACTTTATTTTGCGCTTATTTATAGCTAAAATAACGACTATTCTGTCTGTCTTTATTTTCGAGTAGCAGTTTGCAGAATGTCTGATCGTGAGGTACTATATTTAACTATCTTTGCTTTTTATCTTTTTCTGTAGAACGCACCGCGCGTTAATCGCACTTCCTCTTATGAGGACAGAATGATTATTCAATATTCAATTGAAATGTGATTTATCTGGGCGGGAAATTGCATTTGCATTATTTTACAGAGAAGCCGCTCTAGGACGCGAAACGGATCTCGCGAGCCGCCTTCTAAGCCGGTAGCGATGTCGCGCGGTCATAGCCGAAGCCGGTCGAGGACTCCGCCGCCGCCTAAAGCCAACAAAAAATATAGAAGCATGTAAGTTTTATTTGGCTTCAGTGCATGCAATCTAGTCGTGTGGTAATTTTGTTGTCAAACATAACCTCAGATTTCAAGGTTAAGCGATACGCGTCTTCGGTCATGATTTAGCTTAATTTTTTTGAAATTATGGTTGAAATCATTTGGTTTAATAAATATCAGTTATTGTTTAATCAATAGTTGGTTGGCTTTGATATTTTATTGCCATGGTGCTTATGTAAATGGCTTTTGTGTTTTATGAGTTGATAAGAGTGATTGGTAGCATTCCATGGCTGCATGGATATTTGATCAATATTCGTTGTTTTTTAATCGCCATAACAATGTTGTTTTCCTACTTCATGTAATTACAGCTGTTGTTTAACCACGCCTTGTTAGAATGGCATGGCTGGTTAAGTATTATTCCTATGCATGTTTTAAGTTCAAAAGCTAAACAGAACTTGTAACTTAGAATAAATTCAATGGTCCTATCTATACCTACATAAGAAAAATAAAGCTGTAGTTTGAATTTGTTAATTCCACAAAGTATCCAAAATGCCTTACAACCTCTCAATCCATATCCTATCATAATCCTCACAACATAATATTGCTTATCATAGGTCGTCCTCCAGGTCTCGTTCTCGTTCTGGTTCTGGTGGTCGCCGTGGTTACCGCTCAAGATATTCCAGGTCCAGGTCCCGCTCCTATTCGCCGCGGCGCTCGTATCGTCGGTCACATTCACACAGCCCGATGTCGTCCCGACGACGCCATGCTGGTGATCGGGTGGGTGTAAGGAACCTTTCTCTTACTTATTTCAATTAACATTGCATGAAAAAAAGGTACAATAAAAATATTACACTGTTCGAGATGATCAAGCAATTCTAATAGTATTAAAAATATATAATATATTTCAAAAAATAAACTGTATAACGTAATAACAATAATGTATTGTTATTTAAATACTTATTCAAAGATATACTATGTAATCCAACTAGGAATAGGACAGGACTCACAGCCGACTTCACTTGATAGATCTCAAATAAGTACTACCAGTAAAAAAAATGTTTTCTTTTTTATTTGGCAAATAAAAATGTAGTTAACGACTTCAGTTCATCATAAAGAATATTATAAACACATTTTAATAGTTACACATGTAAGGTTTTTGTAATTTTTTTGTACACTCTACATTACTAATGAAGTATGTATAAATTGCAGAACAAAGTTGCATCTTTTGTGTCCTGTTCTTTGTTGGCTTGCATAGTGTAAATCTATGAAGTTTCATACACTACCCTCAAACTAAACTCAATATGGAGATTCTTAGAAATCATTCATAATAGAAGATGTCTCAACAGCTGTGTTGATTATAGATCTAAAAGTTAAAAAATAGAAAGAAATAGATCTTCAAGTAATTTATTGGTTTTTATGTATCTCTTTTACTAACAATATACTTAATTAATAATTAGTGTTGCTAATTGACTACCAATTTGGATAACTGTGACGTAATAAAAGAAGCATTTTTTTATTATTGAATTATAAAAAAATAACACTTTTTTATAATAAGTTGTTTTTTCCTTATAATTTACATATTGTTTAAATATTTATAGTTTGGGAGATTGGTAGTTGGTTAGTATTTTGGTTGGTGTTTTTTTTTTTTAAATTATTGTTTTTGTTCGCGCCTATTTTAAATATATTAATTTATATACAGTAGGTAACACACTTATATGTTTTTCCTTCCTGGCAACCCTTCCTACCGCACCACTCAGTGTTGACGTCGTGAAGTTCGCGCCGTTGACTCGCAAGTTAAATTTGTAACCGTTTATTCATTCCGCACCGCTTTTAAATCCGCTTATTTCTTTTCGCTTTCACACGAGTATACGTTTAGTGAAGTTTACTAGCACCAACAACCCAAGGACTGATATTACAGCTGATTATATGAAACCTGGAAGAAGTTCAAAGGTCAGTGGTGCATGTATTTTTCCTACAGGACAGATTTTATTTCTTTTTGTTCCGCACTGTCTTGATTCCGCCTTCCCTATACCTATATAAGTGTGTAAAACCCGCTGGTCCTTCGAGTTATTTTATTTAAATTATTTTACCGCTTTTAACAAAAAAATAGTAGTTCGCACGCCACAAATGGAGGAGAAATCCTCCATAGTTTGGTCCTTCGAGCCGGATACGAATCTTAAACCGCTAAATTCATTTAAATCGCCTTATTTTTAAATATAAATGGTATATTGCTAAGAAACTTTTATTGTACAATACCCCACTTCGCATATTTTTTCCCCGCTATACAATTATACCTAAGTAGGTCATTTATAGGGTTAGGTTTCTTAGTTTATATTTAATTAATAATTGTTAATAATAAAAATAACAGTTATTTTCCGCAAAAATACATAAATTTATAATATTAGTAGGTAGATCAAAAATTCCTTAAGTATAATATTTCATCAAATTTACAGTTATTTCACAAAAATATATTAATTTGTTGTTTCAATCTAATAATAAATATATTAATAGCCAATTATAAATTTAATTATTAGCATTTTTGGTTATTTTTTGATATATTTTTGTAATAATTTAAGTTGGTCATAATGTCTTCTGAAAAGAAAGAAATTGATTCATCTAGTTTAATCAGATCTTATAAAACACAGTTAGTAATTCTCCAAGGTAAACGTGACGCAATATTTGCTAGATTAAATACCATTTTTGAATTGTCTAAAATAGCCCATCTTAACGAGGAGGCTAGGGAGAACTTTCTTGTTACAACCGCCACACTAGATAGATTGCGTGATGATTTTGAAAAAGTGATGGACTCATATAATACGGCTTCTTTAACTATAAAACCAACCGCAACCGTAGATTATGAGTCATGGTCGTCATTTGAAGAGTTATTCTGCAGAATCAAAAGTGTTATGACTAAATTAGATTCCTCACATATCAGGGGTAACCAGCGCACTTCACATATTAATGAATTTTGCCTATCTAAATCGCAACCTCGTTTGCCACCTATTGAGTTGGTGTCATTCGATGGTGATATTCGTAAATGGCCTTTGTTTTATAGGCAATTTACGGATATTATTCATAATAATTTATCTTTATCTGATAGTGAAAAAGTTCATTATTTAATAGGCAAATTAACAAATAAAGCATTATCAGTGTGTGCTGGCATTCCTCCCACCGCTGAGAATTACTCAATTATATGGTCAGCCCTTGTGGATAGGTATGAGGATACTCGTTCGCTCGCGACCTCATATCTTAATCAATTATTAGATTTTAAACCGCTCGCATCTACAAGTTCAGCTGGTCTTGATAATTTTATTGAAAAATTCACATCCGCAGTTCACGCCCTTAAACAATTGAGTATTGATGATTTATTGGATTTTATTTTATTACATCTGGCGACAAAGAAAGTCGACCCAGAGACTACAAAATTATTTGATATGTCTGTCCGCAAAGAAAATATTCCTACTTATACTAGTTTTATTGAATTTATTAAAGAACAATCTAAAATACTTTCTCGTGTTAATTATGATAGTTATATGCCCGTAAAAATAATAAATAATAATACAAAATCACAAAAATCTATATCTAATCTTAAAACTAAATCTTTTATTAATACAAATAATAATAACGAAGTTTGTGTTGTATGCAAAGGAGCTGCACACGAACACTTGTATGTTTGTCCCGCATTTATGAAAATGACGCCGCGCGATAGATATAGTATTGTGAAAAAATATAATTATTGTAATAATTGTTTAAGTGTTAAACATAGATTTTCAATGTGCAATTCGAAGCGCTTATGTTCGTCTTGTAATCAACCGCATCATTCTTTACTACATTTTTATAATAAAAATATTTCTCCCGCATCTCCGCAAAGCAGCAATGCTGTTTTTACCGCACCGCAACCGCTATCTCAATCGCATTCTCCACCGCAATCACAACCACCTGTTCGACCGCAACCGCAACCGCAATCGGAAAGTGTAGCAATGTGCAACATGTCACGTGGTGATGTTGACACTCGTTCTATTACAACCTTATTAGGTACCGCTAAAATTGCTACTTTCGATAATAAAGGCCAACGTCATTATCTAAGATGTTTGGTGGATCCCGGGTCACAGTGTGATTATATTACCTCGGTGTGTTGTGATAAACTTTCTACTCCTATTTCTAAAGAATGTCGATATTCTGAAGTTCACGGTATTGGGGGAACTTCGCAAAAAATATTAGGTGTAATAAATCTTAATTTTAGTTCCGTGTATAATGATCACATATATTCAATTCGGCCGCTCGTAGTCCCGCGCGTAACCGGCCCTTTGCCAGACGCAAGAGTCGATATTACTCTTCTCGATAAAATTAAAAAATTACAATTAGCTGATGATCAGTTCGATGTGCCTGGTGATATTGATGTTTTGTTGGGAGTGAATACTTTCAGCGAAATATTATTATCTGACCGCGTCACTGGGTCATTGACCTCCCCGACCGCACTCGAAACTACTTTGGGTTATATCGTTATAGGGGATGCTCCAAGTGGTTGTTCAAAAAATAATATAACATATAATAATCTAGCGATCAACAACGACCCGCTCAATCAATTACTCGAGAATTTTTGGAAGTTAGAGGAAATTCCCTCGAAATCTTTCCTCAGTCCGGACGAGCAAGACTGTGAGAATATATTTGTATCTACTCATACTCGTTCCTCTGACGGTCGTTATAGTGTTGATTTGCCTTTTAAACAATCCACTTGTGAGTTAGGTAATTCTTTTCAATTGGCTAAAAAACGTTTTTTATATTTAGAGCGTAAATTTATTAAAAATACCGAATTATGTGAACATTATAACACGGTAATTAGGGAATATATTGATAAAAAATATTTATCTATTGTTCCTTATCACGCAGCGCTTACACCCGGTTATTACATTCCGCATCACCCCGTTATACGTAACGACAAATCTACCACTAAACTTCGTATCGTGTTAGATGCCAGTGCAAAAACTGACACTGGCGTGTCACTAAATGACATCTTGCATACGGGATGCAATTTACAAAGTGACATTTTTAAAATTCTACTCGATGTACGCATTTACCGCATCGCTTTTCTCGCTGACGTTCGTCAGATGTATTTATGTATTGGCGTACACGAATCGCACCGCAAATTTCAGCGCATTTTATATCGCTTTTCCGCATCAGAACCGCTTCAAACATATGAATTTAACCGCGTCGCCTTCGGTCTTCGATCATCACCATTCTTAGCTCTTCGTACTTTGCGACAATTAGCAAAGGACGAACGAGACAATTACCCGTTAGCTGCCGCTGTGCTAGAGCGAGACGTCTATATGGACGACTTGGTATCTTCCACTTTTGACGAAGAAGAAGCTATCAAGATAGCCACTCAGCTGATAGATCTCTTTAAGGCCGGGGGATTCGACTTAGTGAAGTGGTCGAGTAACTCAAAAGAGTTACTCGAACATATTCCTTCTTCTCACCGCGAATCAGTTTCTTTTGACGGTGACCATAATTTAAAAATTTTGGGTCTAAAATGGCTTCCCACTTTAGATTTATTTAAATTTAGTGTCACCCCACCGCAACGTCCGTGTACAAAACGGAATATTTTATCCGCCACCGCGAGTTTATACGACGTGTTAGGATTGGTCGGCCCTGTTATTTTATTTGCTAAGCTCTTAATTAAGGAACTATGGCTTTTAAAGGTAGACTGGGACGACGAACCACCGTCACATATTGTCGATCGTTGGCAACGTTATGTCAACGAGTTACCGCTCATATCACAATTAGAGTTTTCCCGCCATCTTAAAATAGAAAAGGATTCTGAGGTTTCTTTAGTAGCATTTTCTGACGCAAGCGAAAAGGCGTACGGCTGTGTTATTTATGTTCACGTTATCAATGGTGAACACCCGCCCGCACTTACTTTAGTTTGCGCAAAGTCCCGCGTCGCACCGCTCAAGGTGGTCACCCTAGCTCGTTTGGAGTTGTGCGCCGCCGTTTTAATGTCTAAGTTAACCCGCATTGTTTTTGATTGTTTATCGCATCATATTAAAATAAAAAATATATACGCATTTTCTGATTCAACAGTCACACTGTGTTGGATACATTCGCATCCTCACAAATTTAATACTTTTGTAGCCAATAGAATTGCTGAGTGTCAATCTAATATCGATGCTGAGTGTTTCTATCATATATCCGGTAACGAGAATCCCGCCGATTGCCTGTCACGTGGTCTATCACCCTCACAATTCGTGCAACATCAATTATGGCACCACGGTCCATTTTGGTGTTCGCTGCCCGTGAATGAATGGCCTATAAACCGGGTCTCTGTTCAAATGACCGATCTTCCTGAAACAAAACCTATCGCTAATGTCACTACTCAGCCGATGGTTAACCCGCTACTCGACTTAGCAAATAAATTTTCTAATTGATATATTACACAGTGTTGTCTATTGTTTAAAATTTATTAAAATAATTCCGCAAATTAAATTTAAGTAGATACTTATATTATTCATTATTTGTAAGAGTGTTATTTTGCAATTGATATAAATTTCTTAAAAAAAATAATAAAATTTGTTCGCCCGCTATTCGTAAACTATTTCCTTTTCTTAAAGACGTCATTATCCGTGTAGGTATTCGTCTTCGCAACGCTGATATTAATTATTCTCATAAGTATCCCATACTGTTACCGAGGGGTGGGCATATAATTGAGCTAATTATAGATTATTTTAATTGCAAAAATGAACACTCATGGCCCGCAATCATTTTTATATTTTATTTATCCGCAAACCGCATAAACATACGCGCATTCATAAATGCGATATGTATGATTAAAATTAAAATTTTGTTAATTTATATTTTTTAGTTCTGATCCATCAGAACCTACCGCTTGGCTTCATCGCCTTTTCATTCAACCGCACCGCTAGATGTTTACCCCGCATTTACTCTCGAGGTTTGAAGTATTATATTACCTCCGTCCACTCTTATTGTAAGAGGTGGTAATTGGAATATTATTTACATAATATTTTAAACCCGAGAGAAAAGGAATACTGCTAATAACCCTATTACAGTAGGCACTACATGTAGTAATTATTTATGTTTATAACGCACCGCACCTACAGTGACTGCTGGATTTTCGTTTATGTTCGTTACCTACCCAGTAGTAGTAGTTAGGTTTTTAGCAATATACCATATTTATATTTTTAGTTTTAATTTTTTTCTTTTTTCATATATCCGCTACTCCGCTTTAGTTTATATAGTTTATATTCCGCATTATTAATTAGTTAGTTATTAATTAGTAATTAAAAAAAAAAAAAAAAAAAAAAAAAAAAAAAAAAAAAAGTATTTTATTATTTCGAAGGGTTCCTTCAAGGCCGGGGGGATGTTCGCGCCTATTTTAAATATATTAATTTATATACAGTAGGTAACACACTTATATGTTTTTCCTTCCTGGCAACCCTTCCTACCGCACCACTCAGTGTTGACGTCGTGAAGTTCGCGCCGTTGACTCGCAAGTTAAATTTGTAACCGTTTATTCATTCCGCACCGCTTTTAAATCCGCTTATTTCTTTTCGCTTTCACACGAGTATACGTTTAGTGAAGTTTACTAGCACCAACAACCCAAGGACTGATATTACAGCTGATTATATGAAACCTGGAAGAAGTTCAAAGGTCAGTGGTGCATGTATTTTTCCTACAGGACAGATTTTATTTCTTTTTGTTCCGCACTGTCTTGATTCCGCCTTCCCTATACCTATATAAGTGTGTAAAACCCGCTGGTCCTTCGAGTTATTTTATTTAAATTATTTTACCGCTTTTAACAAAAAAATAGTAGTTCGCACGCCACAAATGGAGGAGAAATCCTCCAGTTTTGTTTGTTTATAATTTGAGAAATTGTCATAAAAATTCTAACAGGGCGGTCACATTTGACTATAATTATATAATATATTAACAATTGTGACATGTAAATAAAATAAAAAAAGAATTGTTCAAATAAAAAAGAGGGAAATAAGTTTAATAGTAACTATACATATATCTATTTGAAGTGGTGTTCTGAACTTCTCAGGAAAATCCCACGCCTTCCCGCTGCTTGGGAGTCTTTGGACTCAGTCTCTATACAACGGAACAGCAGATAAACCACATATTCTCTAAATATGGACCAGTTGAGAAAGTACTAGTTGTTATTGATGCCAAGGTGAGTCTCCAATTGTTACTTTCAATGATGATGAGTACCAGTTAAGTGCCCCTGCGTTGTTAAGTGCTAAAAATTTTCGCAGCATTCGCCTACGAGAAATTGGCTCAAAAAATTTTTTTTTTTGATGATTTTTAGTTTTTTTTTTACCTGGGTTATTGTGCAATAAGACTTTCTGATGCAATCCCTAAATTCTATGTGTTATATGTACTGGTTAAACAGTTGTAGGCAGACTAATGATTGTTAATATCTTAGTCTGCTGTCCTGGAGTTTTTAATGTAAAGTTAAAAATGAAGTGCACGATTGTTTTGTCATGTGCCAAGATATAATAATAATAATTTTTAAAAAAACTTATAAATCCTGTATAGACAAGCCGTTCCCGCGGTTTCTGCTTCGTGTACTTCGAGTCTGTTGACGACGCCAAAGTGGCCAAGAACGAGTGTACAGGGATGGAGATTGACGGGCGCAGAATTCGTGTCGACTATTCTATCACGCAACGTGCCCATACACCTACTCCTGGCATTTATATGGGAAAGCCTACTTAGTAAGTATGCTGTACTTAGAATTTGTGACAGATTAACATTTCACTGACTGTTTATATGTATGAAGAAAAAAAGGCGAAGTATGAACTTTATTTATTTATTTCTTACCTTTATATTTTTAATTACTTTCTTCAATTTTGGTAAGGCAATGGGAGCAAAGCCCATACAGCTATCTATGTCTTCAGTATTATATTTTGTCTTTTTAACATTGTACTCGTATTATAGGTATTTTACAATTCAATGTTTTCTTGCAGTTATCTTAAAATTTGTTGAGTTATTACTTGTTTTAAAAAATAGGCGAATAGGTGTCCACATTTGTTTTCTATTGGTACTGAAGGAAAATAAATAAAAAAACACTTTCAGTTGCACAGACCAGTTATAGACCAATGCATTTCTAAATATGCAATACTTAATTGTATGTATTGTAAATAAGGTGTATTGGTAGAGTATTATTTGAGTAGTATTAGAGTTGTTTAACCATGAGTTGAAGTTAAATAACTAAAGGCCTATTTGAACATTTATCTATTAGTCTATTTATTTAAGTTTGGGGAGGTTCGGGACTACACTCGACCTGATGTTAAGCTAGAGTGCGGCCCATGAACGGTAACAACTGGCAACAAATGTCTACTGGCAACAGTCGCCTTTACTGTGCCGGATTGACAGTGCACACTACTCTCGATATACTTAGTACTTTGTTATTTAGGATTTTCAATAGTTTTAAAAACGGCCGTGGTCTACCGGTAAGACGCGTGAAGTCACGATCGATGAGACCCGTGTTCGAACCTCGCTTAATTTTAACCGGTACCCATGTAACTTTGTTATATGTACTTTGGTCGCTATTAAAGAGTAGTAGGCAGACTGATGATGGTTATTAGCCCAGTCTGCTGTCCTGGGGTTGAACCACCTTGTCGCGTTTCGGGAATAGTTTGAAAGTAGCCAGGTATAACGTGAGGAGTGTGCACTGTCAATTTGGATGGTCGCATGGCGAGGGCGACTGCTACCTATAGAAATTTATTTGTAACAGCAGTTGTTTCCGTTCATGGACCGCACTCCAGCTTTACATCAGGCAAAGTGTTGTCATATGTTGAGTTACAATTTAAAAAAAAATTAAGATTTTTAAGAGAACCTTATGGTGTGTGAGTATAGACGGAAATATAATATGAGTGAGATAGCATCGATGCGGTTATACCAATTAGATATATCATTCTATAGTAACATGTTTTAATGATCAATTTGAAAATGTTGTTTCAGCACGAGTCGCGACAATGGTTATGACAGGCGCAGGGACCGAGAGTAAGTACACACGCTTTTATTACCTAGAGTTTGAACACAATATACAGTGCCACTTCTACAGTGCCTACATCTTTAATGAAAACTAACGAAAATACAGCGTCGTATAAAACACAGCTATCAGGGGCAATAACAGTGAAAAATGTTCAAACGGCTAAAATCGGCCTACAAGTTTTCTTCTCTCGAGATTTTGTAGGAAAATTAACTTACATTCCTTATTACCAATTAGTTTCCTTTTTTTTTTTTATCTGATGCCGTATTTGAGGTTATTATTGTATTAAATGCTTTAATAATTGTTGATGTAATTAAACATTGTATATTGATTGGTAAACCATGTGTTGACGATATAATTGAAATAGATTAATGAAAAAAAAAAGATATTATTTTAAGAGTTTTGAATACTTTAGTTAGAATATTGTTCTGCTAACAAACTATCAGATATCAAGCGGGTCCAATAATAGGTTTCCTAAAGTTATTATAACTTACAGTGTGTCATTTTATATTGTGAATCGAAAGGAGTGTGCACTGTCAATCTGGACGGTACAAGCTCGTCTCTTCAAGCCGGCATAGTGGAGGCGATTGCTGCCCGTAGAGATTTCTCTATAGTAGCAGTTGTATCCATTCATGGACCGTACTCTAGCTTTATATCAGGGGGAGTGTTGTCACATTATTATTTTTTTTTTTATTGTAGCTCGACATGTGACAACACTCCGCCTGATGTAAAGCTAGAGTGCGGTCCATGAATGGAAACAACTGCTACCAGAGAGAAATCTCTACGGGCCGCAGTCGCCTCCACTATGCCGGCTCGAGGAGACGAGCATGTACCATCTGGATTGACAGTTTAATATTTGATGGTTTAATAGTGCCTATAGGCACTGAGCGACCAAAGTATATATAACAATGTTACATTGGTACCGGTCTTTAGCGAGGTTCGAACACGGGTCTCATCGATCGTGAGTTCACGCGTCTTACCGCTAGACCACGGCCGCTCTGTGCAGAGCTACTATAAAAAAGAGAATGCTTATATAATTGTTTGTTTCAGCGACTATTACCGCGGAGGCGGTTATCGTGAGCGCGAACGTGACTACTATCACCGCGGCTACCATCGTCGCTCGCCGTCCCCGCACTACAGACGCTCGCGACGATATGACCGTGAACGTTCATACTCGCCGGGTGAGTTTAGATCCTATCAGAGATATTAGGCCGGACGGACGGTCGATGCCGCAACAACTAATAAAAATTCACAATACACCTCGGACTGTATGAACCCTTTGAATGGTTTTAGATATGTATAATTTTGTAATGTTAAAATTGATGTATTCTGATTGCAGTGTTTTCTTGTTTGTCGACGCGTTAATTGTTACAAATATAATAGTAATTTTTTTATATTCAATAGGTTTTTCTTTACAGCGCAATATTGAACTGAAAATGTTAATGAATACTTTAGATTGTAAATAGATTAGGGGTGAATGGTCGGCTTCTTGGAATGCTAGACTTTTCGAATTTTTATTATTATAATTTTGTGTATATAAAGTTATTTACTTGCACGCGCTTTATGTTAACATGTGCATTGGACTGGGGTAAGCAGTAGTGCAGGATATTGTTACACTAACCGTACGAAAAGTTCATGACTGAAATTTCTATACTTATCACCTGGAAAAGTGGACTATTTTGGGAGGAAAATGTGAACGATTTAGTTATTATTGTCGGCAAATAACTAGAGCACGAACTGTTGATGATTTTAGTCGTCCCAACGATGAGCTTGTACGCAATTCGCGACCGGTCTAGTTTGTTGCCGGCAATAATGGCTATTTTTTTTTTGTTGTTTAAATGTTAACTATAATATCATAAATGTACAAGGGCCGTTTATCTTTTAAATTAATTTGTCAAGTTTAGTTATTTCGAGAGCCCGGCATGCGGCATTATTAATATTCTTTGTGTAAGTTTTTTCATAACAAGAATGTTTTTTTTTGTTTATTATTTGTATAGTTTTTCCTTTAAGTTAGTATAACAAATAGGTTCTCTATTTGCTACATTTGTTTTCACTTTTGATTATATTATAATTTAAGTTTGTTTAGTAATAAAGACACGCACATCTTATTTAGCACGTTGTGTCTTTGAACGATTTACTGAATTATATTTTTCATTGAATTGTGATTGAAAATTAAGATATGCTATTAAGATAGTTATAAGGGGCATCATTGACAAACTTATTTTTGTTAGGGCTGCAATAATTAAAATTGTAGAATGAACAATGTTATTAGGATGTGCGGGAGAGGGTGGATCTATCTTGATTTTCCATTGCAAGATGACGCCGTTTAAATAACATGTGTGTATCATATGGTTATAGTATCCTTTGAATTTGCAGGTCGTTATTAGTTCGTACGCGCCCGGACTCCCCTAACACAGCATTTACTTAATTATATGCCCGGGAAGCCGTCGAGCCCACTTTGTCCACCTGCAGTCTTAGCCATAAGTTAGATATTAGAGGGCCCCGTGTCACAGTAGTAGCCCCGCGGCTGTTAACGAACGGTAAATAAATACTACTGCTAAGTCTAATGATAATTTTGTTTGTTTTGTATAGAAACAAGAAAAGGATGAAGGTCCTTGAAACTTGTGTTGAAGTTTTGAAAATGTTTACATGAAAACGTAATTTTGAAAATGCCGAAAAGGTAGCCGGCGGCGTGACAAGCGGTCTTTGAAAAACTCGCCAACGCTGTTTGGAAACGAATATGATCGAAACCTCAAGACTTAAGCCGCAACTATTTATGCCCCCATCACCGCCGTTTTACTCCCTCTTCCCCCGTTCACCCCCTACTCCCGCTCCCGCTCCGACCCTCTCTTATCTCACACGCTCCTTCCTCGGCAGAGGATCATATTCTTTCTTGACAGATTTTATTAACAGTAACCTACGCCGACACTAGAGAATCTCGCAATCAATAGAGTTGGTATATGAATGAGTATATATTATATATATATATTTTCATAACATTATATTTTTATATTAGAAGATACCTGCACGTTTAGCATAGTTGACATATTGTGAGATGATGAATAAAACATACAAATTCAATTTGGACTATTATATTTGCGTCACCTTTATTTATTTATATAATTATTTATTCCTTTTTATTTAATGTGTGTATTTATAAATGACATTGGCACTGCACGAGGGCGTAGAACGAAAGTATTGTATAATTTTTCACCAACAGATTTCACTTTTCTACTCAACTTGTAGTTTTATATTTATTCGTATACTAATAATTATTTTTATATATTTCGTTGCAAAATTTGCTAAATAACAATCGTTAGCTAATTTTGTGATTTATTATTATTAACACAATCATCAAAATTAATACACAAGGCGTTAGATTCGACCAATATCAGGACTGCAGTTAGTAACAGGCCTACCTAGCCAGCCCCTAGCTTCGTTAGGGCTAATTATTAGTTTACATTTACACTGTCACGACGTAAAGTGAGAATTCTTTAGTAATCAGACATTGTTCTGGTCGCGGAGGTCAAAAAAATCCAAATGAAGCGTTCCTATTGGTGAAAAATTCTCATTTTACGGCGTGAGTACGTATAAGTGAAATACTCTGGCTGCTATCAATTGATCTCAATACTATAGCCCCATAGGTTGTCGGGAGTGGGGGGTGACCACACCTGTGGTTCCCTCCTGGTGGTGTCTATTTTCAAGTCCCAAAGCTTCCCATTTATAGTTTGGTTTTTTACTCACACTCGCCTCGTCGAGTACTTTTGTCCAATCTGACACGGTAAAGAAGCGGGTCCACACTGGATTTGAGGTACAGTCGTGAACAAAATTCTTTGGATAATGAATTCTTGTCTCTGTACACTAATATATTAGAGATAAAATAAAACGATCGATGTTATTTGAAATCTATTTTACTAAAATATTTAACAATAACAAAATCTTACACAATTATAAATTGCAGGCGTAAATAAATATAAAATAAATTCGAAACGATAAATCGCAAGCAAAAAATGCCTCTATGACACGATGAATCAATATAAATTTTGAAATATTTCTTTGGACGAGCAATTGTTGGTTGTTTGAATGCAAACGTACAAGTATACCAATCGGTCAAATAATGGGAATCAAGGTAGCTGTAGCGCCACATAGTAGATGGCGTAACCCGCGCTACATGCTGTCAGCTGTACGCTGACAATTTTAAAATTTATTCTCAGTCTATTGCCACTTTCTAGGCGTAACAACACAAATGTTCAGGTTTCTGAACAGTCTGTTGCTAAAACGAGGTCAACATGTATTTGACTAAAAAAAAAAATATATATATATAGGACTTCCTGGACTACCCTGGGTGCAATTACGAATCGAGCTCATGGTGAGTAGCTGACTTCCTTCGAACTCGCTCTGTAATGTAATTGGACGAGCTGCGGCCAAGAGGTAACGAAGTGAGCGCCCACCGTGGCTCGTCCAATTACATTACAATGCGAGCTCGAAGGAAGTCCGCTACTCCGTGACTCACAGTAAGTTCGGTTCGTAATCGGTACCCTGATCATCTTCAACCCTGTTCATTAAATTATTTGACCGAGTTCTGGATACAGATTGCACAAAAACGCATTCTTCGATACTTAACACATCTTTTTGGCAATAATTTTGGTTTTGCCAGTCTTTAATTTTTGACTGAGCGCGACTGGCAAACTTACAAGCTAATGGCAAGAAATCAATGAGCTTTTTTGGCCAAATTGTTTGTCAAATGCAAACATGCTTCTTTCTATATCATATAGACTATATGGACTCGCTTGAAACTTAGTTTCAAAAATATAAGAGAAATAACAAAAATAATAGTATATTTAAAATAGATAATAGGCGGTTTAACAACGGCGGGTTCAAAATACATATGAATAAAACGAATCGACAACGAAATGTGATGGATTTGACGTGTCATTGTCACCCGTAACGTTTATTATGCATTACTTTTTATTTTAAATTTGAAAGCTACTCTGGTTTCGGTAAGGTGACGCTAGATTCGCAGGAATATTACGAAAAAATTGAAAATATTTCTTTTTTTTTACCCTTTGTGTGGCCGCACCCCGCGCTGATGTAAAGCTCTAGTGCGGTTCATGTGCAGAGATAGCTGCCAACTGCAGTTTCCTTCATCTACTACGGTTGCCGTTGTACTTTGAATAGGTGAGAGTATGTAGTAAAATCTTAATTGTACAGGGTTACAACAAACATTAACTGACTACTAACTAACTTACGTCTAATACCGGATTACTAAACAGATTTCACGTGAAAAAGAGGTAAGCTAGGGTAGAACAATTACAAAGTTACATCGACATTTGGGAATCAAAACTATCCACTACCTATTTTTTTATTCAAAATGTTCAGCCAAACTAGGCGTGTGCCTAGGCGCATGCGTGGAAATTTAAAACAAAAAAAAAACATATTTCACATAGAAACAACTGCCACCACAGATAAATTTCTACAGGCAAGTGTGTACGAGGCGTTTTGACAACACGTTCCTCGTGCGTACTGCGAAACTGTGGAACTCACTCCCGGTGTCTGTTTCCCGACACGTACAACATGGGTCTCTTCAAATCGAAGGTGAACAGGTACCTCATAGGCAGGCGTGCTCCACCTTAGACCACATCACTGCTTAACACCAGGCAGGGTGTGGTCAAACGCTTGCCTATTAAGCATTAAAAAATAAAAGGCAACTACCCCCGCTATGCCGACTTGAGACAAATGTGCACCATCCAAATTAACAGTGCACACCTCCCGTTAGAAGGGGCAACTTTATCCCCAGCAGACTGTTTTATTGCCTGTCACAAAAATGTACGGGCAGCTCTCTAGCTACCTGCCGTAACAATAATCTAGATTCTAGGGGTTTAAAAGTTGTATTTAGAAATCTAGGGCATCCTTAAAGACTAGAATCAATATATTGCACTAAATAATATTCAAAAAACGGCAATAATATCAACGCGTAGTTAATATATTAATATTTTTTGTAAGACAAAAGATATGCATTTATTTCATTACCTTATAACACGAGGGCGTCGATCATGCGTACATAGATTTTTTCTAAATTAGCACAAAATAGGTTAGCAAGTTTAGCGATGATTTAGAACTATTTGACGTGTGCATGATCTACCCCTAGGTTGTTCAGAGAGCTAAGTATGAGTTTACATTGCACTGTCACGGCGTGAAGTGCACTCTCTCCACCAATAGGATGGCTTCATTTCAATTTGAACCTCTACAGTCAAAATAATATCGTTTGATTGATGGTCAGTATTCACTTTACGCCGTGACGGCGTGAAAGTAACCTCGTACTTGGCTCTGTTTTGTTATCTACAAAACACGTAAAAATGGAATGTTATAAAAGTTCATACATTCTAATTACAATTTAAAACTAAATTCTTATATTTAATACGTATAGCAAACTGGGTTATAAAAAATGGTATTATTTGGCTAAATAATTGATGGGATTGAAGACATCGGTAATAAGTGTCGGCAAGTTTTTCATTAATTTTTTATCCGTACTTTATTGGGCACAACTATGCATAAACTTACCTATCAACACTAGCGACAAGTGTCAAAATGAATCTTATACGTTTTAACTTTACTACATTCTCGAATTGTCTCCCATTAGCATCTCCAATCCCATTCTTTAATTTATCCAAATAACTTTAAAGAGACAAAAAATTAATAAAAATCTATCTTGGTACAAGTCAAACTTTATGGCGTCTCTTAAATTAGCTGCGAGCGCTATTACGCCCAGGTACAGTCAAGTGTTAATTTCAAATATGAATAGAACCTACGGGCGGGTAGCCCGGAAGTGTGACTTCCCCTTTCACGTTTATCGTACGCCAATCATCGATTTGTGCCCAACTTCGGAGACGCTATAAAGTTTCGTTCGTACTATAAAGTACTTAACTATCATCTACAATATAACCACGGCATGATCTCTTAATAAACGGCGTTTAGCTCGTAATGGTGCTGTAGATAAGGCATCACTCGGAGCCGGAAGCCCGGCGGTCCGAGCACCGTTTTCTTGATAGAACACTTCGGAACCTCCACAAGATACACCCAATACCACGCTCTCGGCGCTCCTGTAATACAATTAGGAACTTAAAATTGGTACCCATTTGTGTATCAAACCGATAACTTTCCTAATCCTTGGATCCTTCAAACGGATCATGAAAGGTACCTCAGGCTGGCATAGTAACGGCGACTAGAGCCACCGTGCTCATGGACCTCCGCTTTGCTTACCAGGCGAGATCACATAATAGAAAAAGTAAAAAAAAACCTCAAAATGAACTCGCTAAGTTCTGGATCATCAGCAAACTCGCTATGTATGAGTCCCATAGTCGCTATGTCCAAGGAAGCCCATGGTCCACCCTTCTTTATTGTTCCCCAATCAGGGTCCAAAGTCAAGTAACTATAGTCTGTCGCGTCATCGTCCGTTGGTAGCGGCTCCATGCATTTCTGCTCTATTGGCCCTAATGCATTTAGGGCTGTGTCCCACTGAAATATTTGTAAAATGATTTAAAATTATGGATCAAGATACAATATTATATGTACAATCAACAATAGCTGGACTTTTTCAACAAAGCGGCTATGGTGTAGCGGTAAGCAGCATGAACTCACGATCGATGAGTCCCGTGTTCGTACTTCGTTAAATTCTCACCGGTACCAATTTAACTTCGTTATGTGTACTTTGGTCGCTCAGTGACTATAGGCACTATTAAAGAGTGGTAGGCAGACTGATGATGGTTATTTGTTCAGTCTGCCGTCCTGGAAGAGTATGTGGAGGCGACTGCTGCCTGTAGAGATTTCTCTGTAGTAGCAGTTGTACTGCACTGCACTCTAGCTTTACATCAGGTGGAGTGTTGTACCTGTACATAGAGCGGCCGTGGTCAGCAGTAGAAGGCGTGAACTCACGGTCGTTGAGACCCGTGTTCAAATCTCGCTAAATTTTGACTGGTATCAATGTAACTATGTACTTTGGTTGCTCATTGCTAATAATTCAAGCAAGTAGGAGTTGTAATTGGAATGAAATATTCTTACCAAATTATGTATGATATCAGCGTCATGCGCAGCCTCCTCTTCCATTAGTAACATCAGCGCCATGTTTTGTAAACCGCTGACAAACAATGCGCTTCTTACTGAGTGCTTATTGTATTCTGGTAGAAGATCTAAATCATTCTCATCCTCGGATTCAGAATCTTGACGTTGAGGTTTTCTGTTGAATTACATATTCATTACAATGGGATTTGACATATGACAACACTTTGCCTGATGTAACTCTGCGGTTCTAAGAATGGAAACAACTTCTACCACAGAGAAATACCTAGAGGCTGCTGCCTCCACTATGCCGGATCGAGAATTTGGATGTGCACCATCTAAATTGACAGTGCACACTTCCTCTCGTTATATTTGGCTGAAATTCCCTTCACAGGCGTTACTTTTAAGTATTACCTGGGCCGATAGGGTGGGCTAAAACATCATGACTCTGCCAACCACTATTTAATGCTTCGCTTCAAAAACAAGAGTAAGGGCTCACCTTTCAGAAAATACCATTTGTCTCTCTGTTGAGGGAGTAGGGAATTCTCTAAGTTCAAGCGGTGTCATCACACGACTGCTATAACCACTCGACTTGTCCGAGAAAGCTAAATGGCTCAATTTTTCCATCAAAGGCGTCAACTGTACTCCACTTAATTTCTTACTACTCACTTGCTCCGTACTTTCATTCAAGGATTTCAGAGGTAGGGACAAAGATTTCCTTCGAGATTGATCAACAGTTTTGGTTGAATCTTTAGCTATCTTCTTTGGTGTCCGTTGTGGCGATTTTCGCATGTCCGAATCGAAGCCTTCGAATTTGTCACAGAGTTTCATGTTAAATGTAAACATGTTATCTTCTTTCGATAAGTCGAGTTCTTTCATTCTTGAATATCGTTGCTTTAAATATTGGTTGAAAAGAGACTCGGATATTTCAACTCCATCATTTCTAAATACAGGGAATGATGGGTCATTTATCGTTAAATTGTGTAATTCTAATTTCCTTTCGGGAGAAGGTGTCTCCTCTCTGCTCGGTGTTGGCTTTTTAAAGTTGAATCTCGCTGAAGCTCTGCTAGAAAAGCGCTTGAACGTATCATGAATTTCAGCCAAACTTGCAGCTTTTCTTATAGTTTCCGGCTTGTTTATGTAATGTTCACCGATGCAGTTTATGTCGAGCAAAACTTTGTTATCCCTTATTTCCTTATCAATAAAGTTTACTTTGGCACAATTTTCAATATTTCTCAGTACATCGGGTTCTTCTATGGTTTTTTCTACTGGTTGGTCTGTGCTTTGACATATAGACATTACGTTGCCATGGAGACGCTTATACTCAACCATTGGAGTGGAACAAACGCTTGTTTGTCCAGTAAATACTTTCTCATTTTCCTTGGCCTCTTCGTCGACGGATTTTTGAGTTTTAAAACTCAAAGATAACTTATTTGGTCGCGGTCTCGGTTTATTAGTGAAAGGTACTACATCTGGCATCGTTTGTGGTTTTCTGGGCTGTGAATTGTCACAATTTGGTGGTGAGATCAAGTTGTGATCCTCTTCGGGGACCGCTGTGAAGAGCAATGACTTATCACGTTTCATGCCTGTTTGAGGGAACTCTCGTAGCTTCTCACGTTCTAGTTCTTGATTCTGTGAAAAACAAAATAACAATGAAAAACTAGATTTTTAAAAAATGCCTGTATTAAGCTAGCGCTTGTATCACATGCACTGAACGAACGACCAAAGTACATATTTATAACATAGTTACATTTAGCAACCGCTAGGTCGCTCTTAAACAATTGATATTTATCAACTCATCTTTGAGGGTTAAAATAAAATCAACCTCTTATTATATGCCAAATAAAGAAATTACCTTTTTGAACTTTGCAACAACTTCTTCCCCAATTTGTGTGAAATTACACATAGTTTCATTTTGTTTCTTTAATTTTTCATACATTTTCTTTCCGACATACACTAAAAGTAGTTGTGCTCCCAATGGCAAGGGAGTACAACCTTTCACACTTTCAGCTGGCGATTTTATCCTGTAGGGGTCCACTACAGTGAGATACGATGTTAGACTCGGTGAGAGTTGGGTGGCTATTATCCTGTGAAAGGTATCATAATAGAATACTAAGCATGTATAGAGACAAACTCTGAACTATATTCACACACAATAAGTATTCACTTATTTCCTATGCATTTTATAGCAGATCACAGACTGCGTGTCCTGTATCAAACAATACTGGCCTTTCGCAGACTTTTTTATTGAGTTCCTCCATTTAGTTAATATAATTAGTGTGTTTTTTAATAACATAAAATATCAAGATTAAACATAAAATTAACACAAAACTGTCGCATGTAGCTGTGTTGGTGTATAGTTACATGATAATGCATTGTTTAAAAAAAAAAACTGCACAGCCCTGCCAACATGAAGAAGGTAATATTGTAACTTACTTATTATTATATAGTATAACACCACCAAGTACACCCTTGGTTTTACGACAATGATTCAGTATGTCCATAGCTTCCATGTAAATTGGTGTTGCGCTCTGTATAATGAAGGAAAAATGTAAGCTGGAGAAAAACATGATCATCACCAACATGAATGAAGGCTACATCCTGTTTCTTTCTGCTGATTGATTTTCTTTAATTAATCCCACCTCTTTTTTAAAAAGTATCATAAAAAATATGTATTACATAAAATTTAAGCCATAACTTAGATGAGCATGGGTAAGACATACATACAACTTCATATGAAAATGTGGCAATTAAATATTTTAATAAGTATTTATTTAAATAAAAAAGAGTGGCCGTGGTCTAGCAGTAAGACGCGTGAACCCACAATCAATGAGTCCCAGGTTCGAACCTTGCAAATTCTGACCAGTACCAATGTAACTTTGTTATATGTACTTTGGTCGCTAAGTGCCTATAGACACCATTAAGCTGCCGTTCTGGGGCAGTAACACCACTTTCGAATGTAACACCCGTGAAGGGACCTTGTTGCGTTTCAGGAATAGTTTGAAAGTAACCAGATATAACGGAGTGTTGTCACATGCAGAGGTACAACGATAAAAAGACGTTTGTTTCTCTTAGTCTTGATTCTGTATTAATGTATTATTATTTATTCTATTACCTTTGGCAGGGTCAACATAGGCACTCTTTGAAATATATGACACCCATATTGCAGCACTGGAAGGTAGGTCTCAAACATCTGATAAAGTTTCTCTGATAGCCTTGTATTGTCAGAGAACTGTGCTGCGACTGTGTTCAAGTCGCTGTGGTATACTTTGATCATGGAGGTGAGGAGTGTTGCTCGGTTTTTTAATACCCAATCTGGTATGTTGCGATCACTGCCTATTGCCTGAAGGAATTACTATTATTAAATATTTTCAATAAAAAGATAGTACACCTATCCCCCGATTTACACGGTAGATACGTTCCTGAGAAAAACGTGTAAATCGAAAATTAAAAATTTTCAAGTCAAAACCGTGTAAATCGAAAAGCTTGCAGAAAATGCATAATTTTGCTATTTGACAGTTGTGATTTATTTCGATATTTTTAGGTGTACACAGAAATAAAAATAAAATTGACAGGTTAAAATATGTAATATATTACGGAAACACTGTTTTTTTTATTTAATTATAAATAAATAATATACATAATATAAATAAATATTAAACAGAGGAACAAAAAATAAAACTTTAATTTTATGCGAAGAAATACAGACACAGCGCACGTGTTCAATCACAGTAGCATTTAGTAGAGTGCGATAAAAACAAAAAAAAAACTTATTTGGAAAACCGAAAAAAAACCGTAAATTGGGGGATAGGTGTATTTTAAACAGTTTGGTTTAGGTAGACACTAATTTTTGATTTAAAAAAGCAACTAACAGTGCCTACAAATTTTTAGAAATGTCAGTAAATAATAATATAAAAACAGACATTGTATAATCATTAAAAAATTTACTTACCAAAATATATCTTCCATATTCTCGTATTATAAATTTTCCACTTTGCAATGTAATTGCAATAGGTTGAGAAAACAATGTTTTGACACAATGAGCTGTACCTACAACCTATAATAAATATGTTAAAAATTATTACAAGATATAAATCAATTATACTTTCCCCCACATAAAAAAAAAACAAATATTGATCTACAACTGTTGCTTGTACATACCTGCCCAGCCAAAGCGTGTCTTTGAGTATCAGAAACCCATCCAGGATGAAAATAGAGTACCGCATCGGCAGGATCATCATCTTCAGCTGTACAGCATTGGGTGTCATACACAAACACTATCATCATTTCCCTGAATATAAAAATAAACCATGCAAGTATTCAGATAGAAAGAATGGTTTTATTATAATTAGAACACAGCATAGAAAGCTACTGATATTATAATACGCAAATTCAGTTTTGCCGCTTCTAAACAAACACTATGCGGCGACATTTTAGATTAATAAATTGTAAATGCCTAGGCAAGGTTTACAAATTCCATCAAACCACTTACTTCGCCATGTTAAAGCAATATGTAGTTAATTAGTTATATTATTATTGTACAAGATTCACACTAGCTCGATAACATTTTTAAAGCGGCTTATGTAAATAAATATTTGTAAAAGCAAATAAAATCGCTATTATGAGTTTATTTGAGCCCTGTCAAAAACCGAGATGCGATCGAAATCGAAATGACAAATGGATGTGTACAATTCAATATTGCCATTAGAAAATATTATATAAAATCCTATTTCTTGAGAAAATAAAATCGAATACACGTAGCAATAATTAAATATGCAACAATTTATCATATTTTAAAATATATGTGTAATATTTATAATGTATTTGAACGTTTGTTTTATGTTCCCTTCTTACGTTCCTTTATATGCAGATTTGAAAGAAACGTAAACTTATCTATGAAATTGTTATAAAACGGAACGTTACCACAAGAAATATACTTTCTTCAACTGTGCTTCGATTTCAAAAACTTAATTTAAATTGATATCCCCAGGCGTTGAGTTGATGCATTGATCTCTACCAATAATTATAGTCTTCTATACATAATTAGATGTTATAATCTAGATACGTTCCCATATATAATACTTCATTATACGTAACCAATAAGCAACTGATGTATTTCTACAAAAGTTATCTAATAAATTCACATCTATTAATAGTGCGTGGATTCAATTGTTTTCATAATGAATAGATACCTATATTGTTTCTACAAACTGTAGTGTAATCAACAAAAAATTAGGGCGTTCGTTTGTTAGAAAAATAACCTGGAAATAAAAGATTTAGTTTTTATTACTATTTAATTTTACGTATAGTTGAGAGGTAGACAGTATCTTCTATGTGCAGATTATTATTTATAAAATAAAATTTTACAATTAAATTGAAGTCAATGAAGCAATAATATAAGAACGTATGTGTCGTTTGGTTCGAATATATTACTAATTGAGAAATCGCAATTAGCCTACAATTTTTTACGAAACCAACCAACTCTTAGGAAGTAAGAAATTACTTTATCCTCTATATTGGACAAAAATTGTGCCGGAAACATCATAATAATTTTTTATTATTTATTTAAAAATATGTAATAATAATTAAAATATGTTGTATTTGTAATATAGATAGTAGTCGCTTTATTCAAGGCAAAGAGAACTTTGCCTGTGCAGCCTAGTTTCAGTAATATTTCCATTTTTTTAAGGAGTATTCCTCGCGAAAGGAACAAAAGAAAGAACCTAATGACTAGTCTTTACTTTTTTTGAATTGTTTTTACTAAAGTAAATGATAAATAACTTTCGGTGGAGTTTTAGCGGGAAAACGTTTAATTATTTTGAACCATTTGCCGACACTCACGCACGTTTACAGGTACTTAATGGCTAATAATTTAATCCACCATTATTAAACATTAACACTTGAAAAAACAATTCAAGAATATAAAAATATAACTTATAGTAATGGTATTTAGTCTAAATTCTAAAGTCATAAAACCACAAATTGTTGATACCATTACGAATTAATGTAATTTTTAAATAAATAAATATTTAAAAAGTTCATTGTCTTGTATAGAATTTTTCCTGGACCTAAAATATTCCTATCACGAATGTTGTATGAGTCAACTTCATTCTGGGTTTACGTGCAAGTCTGTATGCAACAAAATCTTGCTACCATCTCATATTTTATTGTCACGGATTTTCTGATAGAATTTGCCGTAATAACATTGAACTTTAATCAAGTATATTTAAAGTTAGATGAAACTAATGTAATAGTAATGTAATAAATAGTAATAGTTTAGTCGACACGTGTTTCTGGAAAACTTTTGTAATTTCTAGGTTCTTTTTGTATTAATTTTTTAAAATTGCAATTGTAATATAGTAATCGGGATGTTTCGGTCGAAACTAAACCATTGCCTAAAATAATCATTCGTCAAAAGTTCAAACAAACTTTTGATTTTTAAAAGTTCCTGTTAATTAAAACATCGTGTTTATAGCGTAGTTTTGTTTTAAAAATTACAATAGTAATTGTCAAAAGATATTTGACAAACTTGTGAGTCGATAACCATAGACAACAAAAGTGTTAGGTTGGTACTTTGTATTCTATCTTATCAAACTTTCCGAAGAAGGTCGAAGAAGGTCATTACAGCTTTTCAAATATCTCTGTGATTTCAAAGTTTTTTTAGACGGGAATCAAAACATACATCTAATGAAAGCGATATTTTGAAATGGTTCTCGATTTAACATAGGTTAGTTTTTGTGGACCTTGCCCATTTATATAGATGAGAGCGGCATGCAGTGGTTTAGTGGTAGAAGTTGTCGAACTCACAATTAATGATACCCGAGTTCAAATCTCTCTAAATTCTGATCGATAACAGTTTTAAAAAAACTTATACTAAGCTAACGCTTGTATTAACAGGCAGTGAGCGACCAAAGTACATACATACCTTCTTCACGTGTTGTTGCGAGTTCAAAAAACCCTTTTTAGTGCCAATAGCGGAAAGACAAAAAGAAACGTGCTTCGCATTTACAAAATTCCATATAAAATGTACAGGCTTTAAATTCTCCACATTTTTCTTTGACGTTTCAAAAGAAACACCGTTACTTACCATTGAAAAATAGTACAAACATTTGTACATACATATTTACAGCCAGACTATACGTAAACGTCCTCCATAGAGCAGTCAGTCTGTAATGCTTAGTCCGCGGGTTTGATTCCCGGTCCAACAAATATTTATTAATAATATATAATAATTTATTTATCGATTTTTTAAATTAATTTACAGCATGTTAAAATACAGAATTTATTATTTGTTGATTATTAATTCATGATGAAAATTAAACATAAAAAAGCCAAGATCGCAGCAATCTCATGTCTTCCGCTTTGCGTCTGACGATAGGATCATTGGTGCTTTACGTGAACACGTCAATTTCCTGTTCGGTTTTGGGCGTTAAAAGTTTATGTTGTCCTTGTTCTAATACATGTAGTACTTACAAGTTGTCCTAGCCTGTCCTAGGGAATATATGTATATTGTACATACGAGTATATACAGAGTTTAGGAAATGCTATATTGAAGTATTACCGCAGAGACTGAAACAATGTAAATAAATAAATAAATTCAATTATAATTCCAATTATTTTAAAATATAGTAGGCAAACTGATGATGGTTATTAGTCCAGTCTGCCGTCCTGGGGTAGTACCACTACTTTCGAATGTAACACCCGTGAAGTGACCTAATCGCATTTTGGAATCAGTTTGGAAGTAGCCAGTTATAAAGAGAGGAGTGTGCACTGCCCACCTGGACGGGGCACATTCGTTTTCTCAAGCCGGCATAGTGGAGGCGACTGCTGCCTGCAAAGATGTGGTAGTCTGTGGTAGCAGTTGTTTTCGCACTCTGACTTAAAATCAGATGGAGTGTTGTTCTAATATTATAGAAGAGCTTCAATTCAGTTAAAACCTATTGAATAGTTTCAGTAGTAATGGATGCTCATCAGAACCCGCTAAACTGGTCAAGGAAATTATAATTTACGCAGGTTACATCGTTGCCGTGTTTATTACGTAAATCTTTACTTAATTACATCTAGTCGCATGCGATGTAAGGTCGTAGAAAGTGAATTTTAACTCTTGAGTTGTGTGAACCGACGAAAAAAAGCCGCGTGTCTTAGTCGGGAACGCGAAGCCCGCGTGAATCGACGTTTCGCGCCGAATCTCGAATTCCGTACGCAATAAGTAAATTAACCGCATTCTTTCTTTATTTTTTGTGTAATTTATTGTATTTTGTGCTTTTTTTTACTTACTAGTGTTGTGTTTGTGAAATATGACGTGCTATTTTTAAGTGTTATTTATCCCGTGGGAATACTAGAAATTGCATTATTAATGTGGAACTTTTGAAAAAAAAAACGCAAATGGGGATTTTTGAGAGAAGAAAAGGAGTAACACTCAAAATGGTAAGTTTTAAATTAATATTATGATTAATAATGCATAAATATTTCAAAATAATTATCATTAATAATGATATAACATAATTAATACTTATTACTTTGTCATACGTAACTGAATAAATTTTTAATAGGTGGGTATGGTTTCGCTTTTACTATAAAATAATTTGAAAGTGATATTTAAACAAGATCCGGTATAAATATATATACGGAAACTGGTTATCTTAATTTAATCATTATTATTATTGGCGTGTTTTTGAGGAATTTCACTGCGGATGAGCAAACTCGCGATTTCTCTGCTTCGTTTATCATGAGTTTCTTTTAAAGTAAAACTATAAAATGCATATTATTTACCTGTTTATTTATTTACCTACATTAACCGCTCCTACTTGACGCCCATGTCCTTACCGGGGTAGACAGAGACAGTGGAGCGCGACTTCTGTCTTTATCGCCTACAAACCATTTATCATTATTTTTCTGAATAAAAATTCACTTCTTTTTTGACAATTATTATATGTGCAGGCGTAATTTAATTAAATTCTTGTGGTACGCCTTTCTGAAGCTATGTACAGTCTGATGACGAGCAAGTGTGATATGCTCCTCCACCTGACCCTTTCTGAGCAGTAGACCAATCTGACTGAGTCTTCCTAGGGCGCCCCCTTCAACACCGTTATTCACTTTTGCACGATAAATCTGCTAAATCTCATCCATCCTTTCCAAATACCACCTCAACATCCACTCAGTGTCCTTGCGCTCGACTCGACACATACTTCTCTACGACCGCATTTCCACCGCATTTATTCGACTTGTTAAAATTTTGTGGTTTTTGTATGCCAATTATTGTTGCTCGTCACCATATTATTTATGGCTGGCGTCAACATCTACAAAAATAAACGGCTATATCTTGAAAAGTATAAGTAAAGTATAAACCACACTTTTTTCCAAAACTATCCTAAAAAACCTTTTTTTCACAACAACCCACGGGCAGTGCCGAATTAAGCCAGCGCGGGGCCTGTAGCAAATTCTGTCAAGGGGCCCTTGGTTTGCTTTAGGTTCTCAAGTTTAGGGTATTAAATAAGTGGAAGTGAAGCATAGCCTAAGGAGCTTCACGTTTAAGGCATTTAACGCTCCTATTTAAATTAATATTTTTATATTACGGTCAGACAGGCGTTGGAGCGCGGGGCCCGTAGCATTTGCTACTCTTGCTACGTGGCTAATCCGGCACTGCCCACGGGAACGTACAAACACTAGTTGATACCTACCGCTTGTATTAAACAAATCCAAACAAATTAATTTTATACCTATTAATAAATGTTGCAATTTTGTTAAAGAATGTTTTAATTTGTAGCGAATTATCAATCTAGATTTATAATTTGTTTTTAATTGAAGTTTATATTATGAATGAAGATGTCGCAATTGCCAATAAGTATTCTTATAATAAAACAATCATATTTAATTGTAACACCCGTGAAGTGACCTTGTCGCGTTTCGAAATCGGTTCGACTCCCTAAGCCGGCATAGCGGGGATGACTGCTGCTTGAAAAAATGTATCTGTAGTAGCAGTTGTTTCCGTTCATGGACCACACTCTAGCTTGTCTAGTTTACGACACAAACGTAATGGATGTTGTAAATACAATCTGAAAAGGTTTAAAAATAAGATTCAATTAAATTATACTATAGTTTTTAAAGTATATAATTTAAAAATCATTTTACACCCGGAACATCAGTAATACAGCCTCTCGCTCTAAGAATGCGGTCGCGTTTGCATCATCGAAGGACGAACCTCTCAGAATATCTTCAATACGCATATTGTATACCCTTTCACGAGGCTCCTTTTAAAGAATGGTAGGCAGACTGATGATGTTATTAGCCCAATCTGCCATCCTGAGATAGTACCACCACGTTCGAATGTAACACATGTGAAGTGGCCATGTCGCTTTTCAGGAATAGTTTGAAAGTAGCCAGGTATAGCGAGAGGAGTGTGCACTGTAAATCTAGATGGTGAAATCTCCTCAGGGCGGCATAGTTATAGGCACTGAGCGACCAAAGTACACATAACAAAGTTACATTGGTACCGGTCTTTAGCGAGGTTCGAATACGGATCTCATCGATCATGAGTTCACGCGTCTTATCTCTAGACCACGGCCGCTCATTAACACTTATCTATTATAAATAATTGAGTAACGTTCAATATCAATTTCGTCACACCTGTAACACGTTCAAAGTGTTATTACTGTGACAATCGTAAGTACTTTTAACAATTACACCATAATGCAAACTTTCATGTCTATTCACTCAATATAATGGTAGGAATTTCTTTCAAGTTTTTTCGCTACAAGCCTATCAACTAACTTGAATAATCCGCTCAGCAAACAATCGTGGTAACCGAAAGCACCTCCACATTTGGTCGGCTTATAATTTATTTACTGAACAAAAGAGTTCAACGCATTGCAGATTTGCAGTGAGAGTTTTTTTTATTACGTTTCTATACTAAATACTGTCAATCAGGCCGGCATAATTGAGCCGACTGTTACCAGCATATGTTTCTTTGTGGCAACAGTCCCTCATACTTTAGATTAATTAACATAAGAATAAGATTAAAAAGAACTTAACGTAGTAAGGACTTTTGGTAAGAGGCTGTTGACTGAAGTTGAACCCACGACCCTTAATCGATCTAAACTATAGATTGATTAGTTTATGAACATTAAATAAAGATAAAAAATAATACTTTATTGAAAAAAAAAAAAACATTATTGTGTATACCAAAGAACAGGTAACAGCTGTTGATCTGGGACCATACTAGCTAAAAAACAAGCGAAGTGAGGTCACATGCCAGACTGTATAAATAAATAAATAAATGCTTTGAATAACCTGCACATAAGCGGCCGTGGTCTAGCGGTCGAGGTCGGACGTCACAATTGACGAGACCCGTGTTCAAACCTCGCTAAAATCTGACCATGTAACTATGTTACATGTACTTTGGTCGATCAGCGCCTGTGAATCTTTTCCTCTTAAAAAACAGGTGGAATATTATCTTAAGGTTTATACAGAAGGTTGTCACATAACCTTCACTGGAAAGATGATCAAAAAAATGCAAAAAGACAGTCTTAAACATCTCAATACACAGTTTCATTAATTTTCGTCTTACATGGCATTGTTTTAAGGATCAAAATTGTATATATTAAAGTCAAGGTATTAAATTTCGTTCGGGAAAGGCTCGAGTAGTCGACCTTTTGGTGTAGACAGGGTGTGTCCCAACCGACTTACATACATGTTTTTATAAGCATATTCGTAATGGAGGTAGTACGTTCGATTCCGGTTAATTACCACTTGTACGATAAAATAATAACCAAGTACATACATAGGTTGTATTACTGTAAAAAAGAGATTTTTTAAATATTTAAGACATAGAGATTATATACACTAGAGATGCAAACTTCATACATCTGACATGAAAAAAACGTAGGCCGCTTCAAACGATTTGACAATGCTGCCGTCTAGTCAAAATTAATTGACAGAGAACCTAAAGGTGACTACGGTCATCTTTTCTCTCGCATCACATTATTCGGAGCGTTATTGCACATCTAGTTGTATATATCAATGATTTAACATAACTTTTCTATATCATATATCCATACGAAGTTTATAAAATTATCGTAGATTTTGAAACCCGGAATTTTTGCATCTCAGTGTATTTTTTATACATCGACAAATATTAACAATCAAACCCAACTATAGTGTGGCTTAAAAACTTTTATTTTCACGTATAATTGTAGACACAAAGAAAAACTTGTAATTGAAATTGACCTTTAACTTCTAAGCAATAAAGACGGTCATTAATCTCTCCAGTAGAAGGTGATTTCTCATCAACCATGACTATCAAATGAAACAAGTGTATAGACTATGTATTTATGAACAATACAAGGTAAATATGCTCATAAAGTAGCCTATTGTTTTATTGACCTTAGTTTTAGAGTAATTTTGAGTTTTTTTCAAACATTATTTTACTATAAGCTAGATGCTAGCAAATTAATAAGTAATTAGTACTTACTTACTTTAAGATTTCTTATGTTTAAAGAAAATAATAATTTTGCTTCGTCATGTAATCACACTACGCCTGTTGTTAAGCTACATGACCTCCGCTATGCCGGCCTGAGAAAACGAATTCAGTATGCACCATCTCACAGATGGTACACTTGAAAGTCGTGGTACCGCTCCAGGACGGCGGACTAGGTTAATAGCCATCATTAGTCTAGACTTCATGCAAGTACTTTTTGGAAATCTATAAAAATCTTAGTAACATTGGCATCGGACGGAATTTAGCGACATATGAACACAGATCTTATAGATTTTTTTATGCTTAATAGGCAAGCGTTTGACCACACCCTGCCTGGTGTTGAGCAGTGATGTAGTCTAAGGTGGAGCACGCCTGCCTATGAGGTACCTGTTCACCTTCGGTTTGAAGAGTGGGTCTTTATGTTTCGGGAAACACAGACACCGGGAGGGAGTTCCACAGTTTCGCAGTACGCACGAGGAACGTGTTGTCAAAACGTCTCGTACGCACTTTAGGAACTTGAACCATAAATGGATGGTACCTCTCCGGGTGCCTGGACGTCCGATAGAAGAAAGGGGACGGTAGAACCAGGTTGTGTAGCTCTTGCGCACACTCCCCGAAATGTATGACAAACAGATTGTGAGTTCACGTGTCCTACCGCTATACCACGACCGCCCTAATAGTTTTCTGTGATTAAAAAAAACACTTGCTTCACGTGTCCTAATTAGGTCGAGCTTACATGAATGGTAGAATGTCTGAGAAGGTTAGTAGTAAAGATAGAGTCTTAAGAGGAAACAATGTACATATTAATTAATCTGCAATACGATGCCTATTGTTTCGGTTGTTGAACAAAGATTTATCTCTGAATTGTGTAGGATTTCCGTTCATTTTAGGGGTTAGTAGTCCTGGACCTACTGGCAACTGAGTCTGATAGAGCCTACTTGACGCTAATACAATTTTAAAGTGGTAAAAAAAAAACTGATTGATTTGTCGGTTTATTTCTCAGTTTTCCACACCTTAAGATACTGATTTTCCACTTCATTTAGATAAATCCACAGGCAGCGAAACCTTCGATATGCCGGCTTAACAGTGAACACTCCTCTTGTTATACCTGATACTTCCAAATGCGACTTCACGAGTGTTACATTCGTAAATGGTAGTATTACCTCAACACGGCAGACTGGGCTAATAACCATCATCAGTCTGCTCATTTCTCTTAATTCTACTGTAGTGTACCTTCATTGCTAAATAAAATTAAACATTACAAAGCGATTATATAAATAATAAAATTGAGCATATTTTAAACAAACACCTTTGCTTAACCCATACTAGTAACTACATAATGCAATATTTATTTTTGTTTATTATGTAATATGGATTTATATGTGTTTTTCTTCATTTGGTGCGTCGACATTCCACACCAAAGTTATTTTTTAGCACAACAATTTGTAACGTGATAACATTTTCTGTAAGTTTTTATTATTTGTTATATTATTTTAGTATATATTTTATTACACATTATTTTTAGTATATATAAATGATTTAGGTGCTTTACCAATTAGTAATTGTAACATCTATTCCTATGCAGACGACACGGCACTAATATTTCATGGTAAAAATTGGACTCAGGTCAAAAAACATGTTGAAATTGGATTACATATGATTGCGTCTTGGTTATCTCAAAATCTGTTAACATTAAATATCTCAAAATCTATATACATACCGTTCTCTATGCGTGAAAATACCCAACCATCGCTGGATTACACTATTAAGGTTCACACATGCCTTATGGGCCACAATAGGAGTTGTGATTGTGCGGTATTACGCAGAGCTTCTAACACACGTTATTTAGGAGTAATTATAGATAGTCATCTAAATTGGTATACCCATCTTGAATTTGTGGCAAATAGAGTTAGGAGACTCATCTGGGTCTTCAAAAAACTGAGATATGTGTCGTCTGTCAATTTAATACTGAAAGTATATCAAGCCCTTGCCGTATCGGTAATCACTTATTGTATTCCAGTTTGGGGAGGCGCATTAAAAACCAAGTTCCTACCTCTTGAGCGGGCTCAGAGACGTCTTTTAAAGGTCTTGCTAAATAAACCCTTCAGACACCCGACCTATGAACTTTATCATGTTAATAAATTGTTGACAGTTCGTCAACTTTTTATCCTTAACTCTATATTGCGAGTACATCGTAAGTTAGAGTATACCCCCTTAGATGTTGGAAAAAGACGTGAACGAGATCCATGTAAGATGATCTTTTGTAAAACCGCGTTTGCAAATAGACAATATTACAATCTATCTTCAAAATTATATAACTTTATACATAAGAAATTAAATATTTATGATTACAATTATAGGGAATGTAAATATAAGGTATCTGACTTTCTAGTGGATTTAAACTATAGTGAAACTGAAAATCTTTTAACTAATAATTTATAGTTTATTTAATTATCTAAATTATGTAACACATACACACACATACACACACACACACACACACACACACACACACACACACACACACACACACACACACACACACACACACACACACACACACACACACACACACACACACACACACACACACACACACTTGTAATTGTAACTTGTAATTTTGTTTAAAGTGTATTGGAAAAGAGCGAGGACACCCGTAATACAGACTATAGTCTAGTACGGGGTCCTCAACTCATGTAATTTATATTTTGTTTTGTGTACTTAATAAAGAATTTTTATTTATTTTATTTATTTTTATTGTTATCTGTTTTAAATCGAAGTCCAAAGTTTAAAGGTCCAAATTAATTTTTATTTGCCCATATTTTATATTTGCAAACGTGCTGATAACGAATTGAATCAATCTATAGGGTTGGTAGATGGGTTGTGAAAAAACCGACCTTATAAACCAATAAATTAACTGAAAATTAGTAAAACTACATGCTGTTTATTGTTCGGTTGATAGCGATTTTTCAGACCGGACAATAATACAAAAACCGGACATTTGGCAACTCTTGCATTGCACTACTACATTGCAGTATCCACAATTTTACGAATTCTAAAGTGGCGACTCAGACCTGATGTCTGGGGCTGTGGTCTACTTTTAAATGCATGTAATTTCTTTAGGTGTTACTACAACTGGAATGATTAGGCCTACAATATTAGTCTGTGTCCTACATGATAATGGTTGAGTATCTAAACCTCAGTTCATATATTTTATATGCCGGAACGGTCATGAATACGGACTCTAATCGAACGATTACGTAAACTAACTTGAGTACAAGCACTAACTGAAAAAGCGTGGTTACGCTTTGACGGAGTCTGAAAACACATGACGTGGCGGACACGTTGCGACTTGTTTGTGCGGAGGAACTGTCGTGTTTCAGCATATTTGCTTAGTTATCGCCCACAAATGGAGGATAGAAGTCTTGGGCCGCTCTCCCGTTCTGTCATATATAACATGTACGCGAAATGAAATGAAAATATTTGGGGCATGGGCATGGGCTTGGCCTTAGCATGCACTTGCTCATCGTCATACTCTTACCATGTTAACAATGACTCTACTATTGTAATATCTAACATAATATAAGATGTAGGTAACACACATGTGCATGCCTCTACGCTCTACTTCTGTTAAGATTTGTTAACAATGTTTTCCATTATAACATGTGCTTTGTTTAAAACGTTTCTTAACATTGTATGTTGACAGAAGTTATGTCAAATGTAATCGCTTATTTTTTTTTTAATTTCTAAAGCTAAAGACTTTTTAATTTCATATTATTTAATTATCATTACGAATAAGTGAATACTCGGGTTACTTCATAACTTTAGACGTTATTAACGTCACGTCAGTACGTAACCATGCGGTTGTTGGTTAGGTTACAAGTTAGGTTTGTGGTTACTAAACTGGAGTCATACTGACTAACTCTTTATTATGTAAAAAAGCACAATTGACTGTTTCTTGGGAACATTCTAGTGTATGTGTTCTTGGTATAAATCTTTTTAAATGCCTCTACTAAGCGGGGGAATGTATCAAAGGCACTGAGCGCCCAAAGTACGTATAATATAGCTCGCATAAGACTTTTTTGTATGGTTTATATTTTTAATTTAAACAGTGGTAGGCAGACTGTTCATTCATTACTAGGAGTCTATGACAACCACGTGCCATCCAGCCAAGCGAAGCCGAACGTGACGATTACTGCTACGGAAGTTTTAGGCCTAACATTTTAACGACAATACCTCAATTATTTAACAAAATGCACCAGTTTCCCGCTTTTTAACTTCACAAACAAAAACATAATTTTTCTCTTGCAAAACAGTTCATTCAACATAAGAAATTATTTCTTTCTACAATTTAAATGCCTTAAAAAACATATTTTTCCGTATCCATCAAACATTTTTTTTATTGTAGCTCGGCATAAGACTACACTCCGCCTGATGTTAAGCTAGAGTGCAGTCCATGAACGGAAACAACTGCTACCATTTAAGAAGATGAATGTTGGCAACATTCTATTCAGGTTGACAATGCACACTCCTCACGTTATACCTGACTACTTCCAAACTGATCCTGAAACACGACTTTATTTCATGGGCGTTACATTCGAAAGTGGTGCAACTACCCCAACTGAGCTGGATTTTAATACCACAATTGATACTAGAAAACTCTGTCGTTACTGTCGAGGTTTAAAGAAAAGTTAATCGACTTTACAAGCTAGTATCTGAAGTGAGAAAAACACCATTTTTAATTGACGTAATTGGTATACATATTTTTTGTTTTATGATAAATTTTCATCATAATAGTAAATAGGATTTAAATTATATCTATAATATATGTAAAGGAAACTGAGTACTTCATATAAATAGTTATAGAAACGTATAAAATATTATATATTTTAAGAAAAAATATTTATACAGTTCCATAGATATAATCATGCATAATTTGAAGAGAGTTGCTGACATCTAGAGGTCACAGCTCTCTCACCAAAATGACACGGCAAATACATTTTACCCTTTGCACAACTTGTTGTAACTTTTATTTTACATATTTTATTGTATTCAAATTTATTAAGCGCTTATTCCCATAAAGGGGTAGGCAGAACTCTTAGCAAGCAAAGCTCTCCCTAAAGCTCACAAGCGAATTGTTAAAGAAATATTGTAAATTATTTTTAAAAAAATAATTATTTTTTATTTGTGTAATCTTCAAAACCTTTTTAAAAACATAGTAGGTAGATATAAATTACATTTAATATTTAAAAGCTTATTTATTTAAATTCTCTGAATAAATAAATAAATAAATAAAATAAAAGAATAAAACATGAACTATCCATGACGGACGATTAGCGTTTAAAATATTTAAATATGTATGGGCAACATAAACTGATAAACATATCTGAAATCAATATTTATTTCGATCGAGAATCAAACTCGGGGCCTCCGCGTAACAGTAGAGGATGTAAAAAAAGTAAAAAAGTGTGCAATATGTTTTGTTAGCGCAACACTCAAAGAAAGTGTATTACGTCACCAATCACCGTACATTATATTATACGCAAACAAAACAGCGAAAGTGATTTCTCTACAGGTACCTACAGAGCCTTTTACAATATATCTATTTATAAGTTAAATACGTGATTGCTTTGATAGAAATTCAGTTTGCGATAATATTTCAATAAATTTGTAATAGGTACTAGATTTCTTGCGGGCTCCTTATCAGCAATTGAGCAGCTATGGCGGCTCGTTGTGCGCGAGGTGATCCACATTACTGCAGCCAACCGAAATCTCCCAGGAAGGTCAACTCTTCACGTTTCTGCAAACCTCCGGGAAATATAAATATATCGGTACTAAAAGCGATATGAAGGGACAATGCCCATTTTTGGGTCCACTTGATAGGTACCTAAAAGTTTGGTAACAAAACAATATTCTAAAATAATATTTATTTTTTTCAATAATTCATTTTAATTATATCAACGAATCATTTACCAATCTATAGACGATGTTTAATTATATAGAAAAACATATATCATCAATAATTAAAGCATTTAATATAATAATAACCTCAAATATTGGATCAGAAAACATCTAATTACTTAATAATCTGAGTGAAAAAAAAAATTGATTGGTAATAAGGAATGTAGATTTATTTTTCTACAAAATTAACTAAAAATCATTGACAATCTCGAGAAAAAATTGTGAGCCCATTTCTCTTAGGCGAATGCCCATTCTCCTTTTTAATTACTTTTGTACTGTGGTAGCAGTTGTCTTCGCTCATGGGCCGTGCTCTTAACAACAGAGTGTGTACTTTAAAAAAAAAAGAACAATTGAATGTGCAATTCTCGACTGATACTATTGTTTGTTTTGCAACAAACGTCCATCGCTAAGCTAGAGTTATCTGTAAACAGTGGGTACGTTTGCCTGGTGATCAAGGTGAATATAACAGACTCCATCTAGCCACATACTTCTCACATTATACTTCGGCTACTTCCAAGGTGATCCCGAAACTAGAGGTCAAAGCTGCACTGTGGTACGAATACTATCCCGAGACGGACAAAATCGGCAATTAAATGACCACTAACAATTTATTATTTGTGCACAGCAGGATTTATTGTTATAACCAATTTCTATTGTAATTTTCAAAATAAATAATTTGCGATCAATGGCTACTAAATTATAAACAATTGTTTGTAATAAAAAGTACAAATAGAAAATCCATCGCGTTAATGCAGTTAGACGCGGAAAACCGAAATATTTGTTTATCGGAGCGCGAATTTCATTGTGTAATACTCTTTCTAATAAAAAGTTAAATTATTGGATTTATTTTATGTCTATTATAGACTCATTACGACCGGTATTTCAACTAATATTATATTATTCACTAAATTTTTAAAATTACAGTTTTATTTTTCTGACCGATGCCGTTGTAAATATTTATATTTTCTCCGCGGTAGCAATGTCACTATTCATAGACTGCACACTGGCTTATAAATAGTAAATGTTATACCATTTTAAAATCTACATAAAATGTGTTAATGTTTGGATTGAAATACTGTTTCGTGTGTATTACAACACTCATCTTTGAATGTAACACCCGTGAAGCGACCTTGTCGCGTTTCGGGAATAGTTTGAAAGTAGCCAGGTATAAGAGAGGAGTGTGCACTGTCAATCTAGATGGTACATGCTCGTCTCCTCAAGCCGGCATAGTAGAGACGACTGCAGCCCGTAGAGATTTCTCTGTGGTAGCAGTTGTTTCTATTCATGGACCGCACTCTAGCTTTACATCAGGCGGAGTGTTGTCACATGTCGAGCTACAATAAAAATAAAAAAATAATAATAACGTAATTTTTCAATGTATTTGTTAGAAATATATATCATATCAGTACTTAGTATACACATCATCTTCTATTTTATACACCTGGAACTTAAAATAATAACTCAAGGTTATAAAGTTATGATTTTTACAAAACCCCTAAACTAAAGTAAAATTTTGTTCATAACATAGTCATGGGCTGCTCTACCTTCCACCCTTCGACTTGACTTCTCTTTTTTTGACAATCAAATCTGAGCCTAGGCCACCTAGGTCACAAATGTACCTGTACTTTACTTACTTCTCTTATTATGATGATTGGACACTGGAAAATTGTTTCTATTTTCTTTAAGTTTCTGTAAATATTGACTACGTCGTCTTTAAACTATGAGACAATAAAAATATATATGTATGCTATTAAACATAATAAATTATCAACATATTATTAATTTTACCTTCATATGTACCTAATTTACATATACCAAAGCTTTATTAAAAGGATCAAAAATATTTCTGACCTAACGACATTTATAACTACCGGTTTTATTGAACAAGAATATTTTTTTATAGTTATCAAATTAGTCATCGCTTTAGTATCCTGTTTTAGATTTTTTTTTTAAATTACAAATAAATACTCACCAGTGATGGATTATCCTCTTAGTAAAGGCACGTGCCTAAGGGTGCCAAGATTCCCGATAAGCGCGCCAAAATGTTTAAATTTAAATTTAAAAAAAAAAACGAAAACAAATTCATTAAGTTTAAGAAAATCTATGAGTGGACACAACTAATACCACAAAGAAACAGCTACAGGCAGGAGTAGTCTCCACTATGCCGGCTTGACAAGACGAGTATACACCGTCGAAGTTAACAGACTACTTCCAAGTTAATCCCTAAACCCGACTAGGTCACATTACGGATGTTACATGAAAGTGGTGCTACTAAGGCAAATTATCTAAGGCTAATAACCATCATTAGTCTGCCTACCACTCGCTATGACTCAGGGCAACTACACTTGCATACAAACTGATTTACAACTTTAGAGTGCGTCGTGTCTTTGATATTTTTATTTAAAAAATTGTTATTTTTTTTTACTTTTATTTTTACCTTATTTAAGTAAACAAAGAGCGGGGCACCCTGAGATACGGGTTTTACGCCTAGTTCAGGGGCCTTGTTTTTTCGAAGTATCGATTCGCACGCAAATAAATTGCATTCGTGTGAATCGCTTACTAAAGGACCCACTCGCCTAAGAAGAATGAGCCCATGATTTTTTTCTCGAGTTTGTCGATGATTTTTAGTTAATTTTGTAGAAAAATAAATCTATTTGCTTGTGACTGACCAGTTTTATTTTTTTCACCCAGGTTATTGAGTAATTAGATGTTTTCTGATGCAATTATTATTTTAAATGCTTTAATAATTGATGATATCTGTTTTTTATGTAATTAAACATTGGCTATTGATTGGTAAATGATGTGTTGATATAATTAAAATGAATTAATAAAAAAATAATATAATATTTTAGAATATTGTGTTGTTGCCAAACTACACAGTTCAATTGGTGCGAATTGCCCCCTAACCCTCTCATGTGAGATTTTTAAATGAAAAAATGAAAAAATACGGTGCAGTTAGTACCTAGGTATGAGTCACACTAACCATTAACTTGGCGGTTTTAAAATTACACAACGAAACCCACTTAGGATCCCAGATAGGATGATATGGCTAGAATACTAGAATCAGATATGTCTAGATAAACGCTCAACCGTTCCCAGACCAAAG
The DNA here is from genome assembly GCA_948150575.1 of Tinea pellionella. NCBI lineage: Eukaryota > Metazoa > Arthropoda > Insecta > Lepidoptera > Tineidae > Tinea > Tinea pellionella. Next base: position 7,724,496 of record OX411258.1, read on the forward strand.
GCTAGTCGATTGAATGGCAAAATGCATTTAGATATGGCCAGAAATAATGAAAGGAGTGTGTACTGTCATTCTAAATGGTGCACATTCGTCTCCTCAAGCCGGCATAGTGGAGGCGACTGCTACCCGCACAGGTTTCTCTGTAGTAGCAGTTGTTTCCATTTATGGACCGCACTCTAGCTTTACATCGGGCGGAGTGTTGTCACATGTCGAGCTATAATAAAAAAAATTTAAAAAAATTCATATGTCGAGCTGCAATAAAAAAAAAATCACTAAGCGATGAATATTTCAAAGCTGATCCTATACTATGTCACCTCACATGTGTTACATTTGAGGGGGGCGGTATATTGTGCTAACAACCGTCATTAGTCTGCCTACCCCTTTTTCTGTGGTTAGATATTATAGAAACTTTCTATTTCTCGATTATTTAATACTTACAAAGAATAGTTTACCTACATAGTTTTGCCATAGTTTAACAATGTTTTAGAACTAACGAACGGTATTTACAAAGCATGCTATTTGAAAGGGCTCTCCTAACTACCTAAATAGCGTTTACGTCATGTATACCGAAAAGTAAAACTAGATCGATCGATAACATAAACTAGTCCTTATTACAAAACACATAAGGTATATTACGTACCTACTAATTTAACTAATTATTTTATTCAAATGTCGGATTTGTCATTATTCAATTATTTCGATTTACACCACAACTTAGCAGGCATAGCGGAGGTGAGTCCTACCTGTAATAATCAGCAGAGGCCTGAGTTTACATTTACTCTGTCACGGAGTAAAGTGAAATCTCTCCACCAATCGCTTCATTTAAATTTTTTTACTCACCATGGACAAAATAATATTGTCTCATTGGCGAAGAACGTAAGTATAAACTTTTACTTGGCTCTCCGGCAATGCGTCAGGTGTCTAGCCAATCAATATAAAAGGATAATACCCATTTTTGGGCCCACTCGATACCTAATAGTTTGTTAACAAAACAATATTCCAAAATAATATCTAATTTTTTCATTAATTTATATCAATTATATCAACACATCGTTTATTAATCAATAGACAATGTTTAATTACATAAAAAAACAGATATCATCAATTATTAAAGCATTTCATACAATAATAACCTCAAATATTGCATCAGAAAAAGTCTAATTACTCAATAACCCGGGTGAAAAAATTAAAACTGAACAGAACTGAAGAGATTTATTTTCCTACAAAATGAACTAAAAATTATTATTTAATTTGCATTATTAAATTAATGTGTGTCAAGAATATTTTGTCTATGAAAGATGTAGTTGTCGATGGTCTAGTTTTGTAGTTCTCTCTCTTATAAAAATGTAATAAAACAAAGCTGTATACTATAAAATTTACTATAAAATCATGTTTTATTGTGATGATCATGTGTAGAAGCCCCCAAAAGTACCAAATAATTACTAAATAAGTTTATCGGTGTAGATGAAATAACCGTGAATTGTTAATATATGTACATACATACATGCATGCAGAGATTATTAATTTTATTATGCAATGTATAATTAATGTAGCGAGACAAAACTGTTCAAATTCATTGCCAAATCAAACATTCCAGTAGACGCGTCGGATTATATTTCGCAAGTTGAATTGTCTAGTTTATAATGTCACGCGTATTATGTGTCACAAACGTGTATAGTGTGACAAACTTATCTGTCATGCGTCTCTGTTGTCGCTGTTATAATCTGAAATGGAATTCGAGATCAAAAATGTAAACAAAGAAGTGTTATAGTCAAAGTGACATTTCAGGGGTAGTCAACATTTCCCTAGACAGCTGAATTAATTAAATCTATAAAAAATCAACAATTCAAATGTTTAGACCTTCTGTATTACTGCCGCTCCCGAAAAAAGAAATTGCACGAAAGAGCGGCCGTAGTCTAGCGGTAAGACGTGTGAACTCATGATCGATGGGACTTGTGTTTGAACCTCGCAAAATTCTGATCGGTACCAATGTAACTTTGTTTTATGTATGCCGTCCTGGGGTAGTGCCACCACTTTCGAATGTAACACCCATGAAGTGGCCTTGTCGCGTTTCGGGAATAGTTTAAAAGTAGCCAGGTATAACGAAAGGAGTGTGCACTGTTAATCTAGATGGTACATGTTCGTCTCTTCAAGCATAGTTGCGGCGACTTCTGCCTGTAGAGATTTCTCTGTAGTAGCAGTTGTATCCATTCATGTATGTCAATGCCGAGTTACAATTAAAAAAAAAACGTGTTAAAATTGTACGCACATCTTAAACACGTAAAACAAAATACTGATTGCACTTTTATGCTTTAGAGAGGCCTAAAATACGATCACGTACGATGCACACTCCTCTCGTTATACCTGGCTACTTTCAAACTATTCCCGAAACACGACAAGGTCACTTCACGGGTGTTACATTCGAAAGTGGTGGTACTATACCAGGACGGCAGACTGGGCTAATAACCATCCTCAGTCTGCCTACCACTCTTTATCAGTCTGCCTGCCACTCTTTATCAGTCTGCCCTGTTTTAGTACTTTTCGACGATTGGCAACATTTTTGAACTCCACTTCGCCACCGGGCTAGGTAGAGTCTGTGTAACTTTACAAAAGTTTTAAACGATTCATTTAATTTAGGTTATTATCTTTTGAAGTTATAAGTTTTTTATTTTATTTTACACAACATTATTATTTGGCTAAAGCTAAGAGAGAGATGTCATTACGTATTATTAAATATACAGCGAGACGAACGAAAAAATCGGGTCATTTAAAAATCTATGATAGTTTTATAAATATTTGTAATTGATTTATGAAATACTGGTATGATGTAAATAACTTATTTATTACGCACAAGTTAATTACCTGCAATAATTAATCATAGTATAGGTATATACATAACTTAAATATATAGTATAACTTTGAGAGGATCGCGGTTTTTATAAGCAACCCGGAAACTTTGGGTCTCACTGTATTTTCAAAATTAAAGCTCAAGTTTAATTAATGGTTTAAAATAGACAATTTAAGTTCAAAAAAACCTGTCATAAAAATGTCAAAGTTAACAATTTAAGATTATCTTCACGACCTTGTTTGTAAGAAGGTCTTACCTACGCATTGTGACAATCGATCTTTAATCTAATACCTAAAACTTGTACAGTTTAATTTTGCATGACAATAAAATATATGATTCTATTTTTTAATGTCAATTTTACCGAATTTTTCAATTAAATTTACTGGTTTGCTTGCCTGGTTGAAACGTACGTACAGAAGCCGACAATTATTGCATATAAAATTATATTAAAATGTAATGCTGTAATTTTAAACATTAGTTTAATTAAAATCCTTTAAAGTGTTAGTATGTTACAAATCCGGTTTTAAAGAAGTTTCCTGTTTATCCGTGAAAGTATAAAAACGTGAACATAATACGGAGTAGGTACCTACTCATTTTAATTCATTTCACAAATAGACAATTCTATTGTTTTTTTGTTCGATTTCTAAAAACAAAAACTGTAGATTATTATCTTTATTTGTCATCTTTAATCAATTTTTTATGTAGGTAATTGAATTTTAGACAGTTTTCAGAGCAGAGGTTTCTAAAGTTTCCGAAGACCAGTCTCTCTCTTCGTACTTATTGGATAAATTTCTTAATTTCGTATACATCTTCGTACTATACCTACACCAAGAATAGAATAACAGGCTACGTGTTTCTTATCACGGTAGGACTCTCCAGTTATATATCTATATACATTTCAATCCAAAAACTTTTATTTAAAATTTATGGACTCTTAATATTAGACTAAGATGTCCTCAACACGGCAAGGACACTTCAGATAGTCAGGAACCACCTCACTAGTCAATTGTAGAGAAAGAGCCTAAGATAAATCTATAATCTACTGGACTAAGATATTCTAAGAGCTCCTTTATAATTCCCAAGAGCGGCCGTGTCCTCGATGTCACGATCGATGAGACCGGTGTTCGAACCCATATGTACTTTGGTCGCTCTGTGCCTGTTATACAAGCACTACAGATACAGACATTTTAAAAAAAATTAAACTTACAGCTTCTTACTTACCCAAAGATCGACTGGTAGATAAAACGTCACAGCTTTAAGTCCACCTTTTGCCAATTGGTCAATAAAGTATATAAATAAATAAAATATTATATAATTCAGATTTGGTCCGTAAGATGTTAGTAACAAATATTCTTAATCCATATACGTATGTTTTTTTAAAACTAAGACGCATTGTGTATCTGTCCATAGTGGCGCAGAGAAGGATTGTAGGATTACCGGTTAAATAAAACATCATAAGATAATAAACGGTTTGTATACTGTTATTATGTTGACTATGGAAAATGTCAAAGTTGAGATCCTAACACGACTTTGACATTTGTATTGAAAATATTTCCTATTCTCAGATTTAGATTAAAGTTGCCACATCAAAACTAAACAATGAACCTGTGACTGTAACCGGAATTCGCAATTCGGAATCGAATTATGGGTAAATATGTACAACAAAAGCTCATCAGATATTGTCTTATTTCTACTAACTAAACATCTTTAGGAAATATGAATGAGTATTTCCGTATTTACTATTTTAGAAACGTTTTCAAAAAACAGCAGCAGTCACCTTTAGAGCGGCCGTGGTCTAGCGGTAAGACGCGTGAACGCACGATCAATGAGACCCGTGATCGAACCTCGCTAAAGACCGGTACCAATGTAACTTTGTTATATGTACTTTGGTCGCTCAGTGCCTATAGGCACTATTAAAGGCAGACTGATGATGGTTATTTGTCCAGTCTGTCGTCCTGGGGCAATACCACCACTTTCAAATGTAACACCCGTGAAGTGACCTTGTCGCGTTTCGGGGATAGTTTGAAAGTAGCCAGGTATAAGGAAGGAGTGTGCACTGTTAATCTAGATGGTTCATGCTCGTCTCCTCAAGCCGGCATAGTGGACGCGACTGCAGCCTGTAGAGATTTCTCTGTGGTAGCAGTTGTTTCAGGTTTCAGTGAAGCTAGAATAAAAAAAAAGCCTTCGCTATGCCGGCTTGAGGAGGCGAATGTGCACCATCCAGGTTAACAGTGCACCCGATTGTTTCCAAACTGATTTTGTAAGGCGACAAGGGACTAAAGTCAAAAGCTAGTCTATAGTTGTCACTTGATCGAATCGAAAACAAAATATTTGGGATTTGACGTTTCACTGTCACCCATGTGATAACGAAACGTCAAATCCCCATATATTTTGTTTTCGATTTCATCAAGCGTCTGTCAATTGTCACCTCACGGGTGTTATATTCAAAAGTGATTGCGTACTGCTAATAATCATCGTCAGTCTGCCTACCTCATTTTAATAGTGCCTATAGTATAACATTCATTAGAATTTAGCGAGATTTGAACATGGGTCTCATAGATCGTGAATTCACGCGTTCTGCCGCTAGACCGCAGCCGCTGTTTGTAGTTTTGTTTTATTTATTCATTTATCTACGTTAATTTCGCACCCTTACATATTAAAGAATTGTTACTAGTGCTAAGATTTAAAAAAATGTTAATAAAATGGTTGTCACAGAAGTGGTTTTTACAGTGTGCACGAGTTTTTGCAATATCCATATTGATAGGACATCAGCAGTACACAAAGACATTTCTGAAATAAAAATAATATTGTCTTATTTTATATAATTATAATAATTGTATTTTTATACATTTTTTGCTAATGATTGTTTAAAAATTTGATTTTATTTGTATAATGTATTTTTTTATGTATTTGTATATGTAAAGAGTGGTAGACAGACTGATGATGGTTATTTGTCCAGTCTGTCGTCCTGGGGCAGTACCACCACTTTCGAATGTAACACCCGTGAAGTGACCTTGTCGCGTTTCGGGGATAGTTTGAAAGCAGCCAGGTATAAGAGAGGAGTGTGCACTGTCAATCTAGATGGTACATGCTCGTCTCCTCAAGCCGGCATAGTCGAGGCGACTGCAGCCCGTTGAAATTTTTCTGTGGTAGCAGTTGTTTCCATTCATGGACCGCACTCTAGCTTTACATCAGGCGGAGTGTTGTCACATGCCGAGCTACTTATTAAAATTATAAATTTTTAAGGTAATTTTGCATAGAGCACTGAAATAATGTTCCCGCAAATAAATAAATTTAATTTCATTTCATTTACATTTTGGCGTGTAAATATTTATTATACCATAAAAAAACATAATAGTAATAAATAAAAATAGTTAGACTAAAGTATAAATTTAAAAAACAAACGGACAAATAATAAAAAGAGATATGCTGCTATATTATGTATATTCAAGATCAAATTACGAAATTTTAATGAAGTATTTTCTATTTGTGAATAATTTTGTGTAACTATGTATTAGGTAGTCAGGTTGTATTTATTAAGGTTTCGCAATAGCAGAGTCCGCTTTCTATACCTTGAGGTCACTGATCAGGAGGCGCGGTTTGAAACGCACTCTCACGCCTGTGTTAATACTAAAATTGGGTAAACAGAGATACGTTTATGTTTAACAAGAATCTTTTTTATTCTTCTAATTGCCGTGGTGCAGCGATAGAGGACGGCTCTCACGGTCGATGAGACCCGTGTTCACACCTCGCTAAATCTGACCGGTACCAATGTAACTATGATATATGTACTTTGGTCGTAAAAAAAGGGACATTTGTTGTTTGCGACAATGTTCTTCCTTTAACAAAAATAGTGTTAAGAACAATATTCAAAACGACTGTTTCGGTAGATATGGACAATAGTACGAATGTACATAATTTACCTATGATACTTTTTCCGGTATGTAACCTTACTTCGCCTGATGTTAAGCTACAGTGCGGTCCGCCGAGAAATGACTGCAGGCGACAGTTGCCTTCCCTATGCTGGATTGAAGATGAATGTACACTGTTCGTCCACCGTATCGCCTAAATACAATGGTATTAATGGGACTTATTTTGACAGCTGAACTCCGCTAATGAGGTTCTAACCACAACCGCTAGCTAAGAAAATATTCAAGCATTTTTAGATAGAAAGACTTCAGACGAAAATTCTTACTTTTTAATATGTATTTTGCATATTAAACTAATATGTTTGCTTTTATTTAAATAAATTACCTAAAGTTACAATTTGATATTACGATTTTTATATAATGTATCTACAGTCGAAAGAAATGTCGCCCTCACCCTTATAATTAGGGTGAAGTTCTGCACGAAGTAGTTCCCACAAATTTTACTAGATGGCGCTTTCCCAATTTCAGGTACACAGAAAACGTTAAATTGTGTTTTTGTTTAATTATAATAAATAATTTATATATTTTTATATTGTATTAACTTCGTAATAAGGTATAGATATTTATAAATTAAAAAAATAGTTATTTAGTATTCGCTTTTAGATGGAATTGAGTAATATTCGAAGCGTTTTTGTATCACACAATCTACATTTTGCTAGATGTTTGTATATATACAAAATTTTACGTTCCTTTGCCGTACTAGCTTCGGCAGTACATATACTAAAATTGGAACGATACAGAGAAGATTAGCATGGCCCCTGCGCAAGGATGACACGCAAAATCGTGAAGCGTTCCACATTTTTTTGAAAAAACAAAATTGAATTTTTTTTTAAATTTAAATTATTATATAATTTTATTAATGTAAAAAACTTTAAGGCAGAGATTTCGGATCGTGAGCGTCGCGTGTTCGGTGTCCATTCTGTTGGTTTCAATACAATTTTAGTAATAGGCACATATTTTGTACTCTTAACTAATTTAACAATTCATTCAGAAAAAAAACTATTGATTAATTTTTGGCAAATTATTAGTAATTTTTAATTTCGGTAATCTCGAAAATAAACTAAAAATTAATAATAATAATAATAAAACTCTTTATTGTGCAAACAAAAACAGAACATACAATTATGGAAAATTAGGTAGCACAATAGGCGGCCTTATTGCTGAGCAGCAATTTCTTCCAGGCAACCTATAGATGATGAAGAATAGTATGAGAGAGATAGAAACAAAGTGCACAATAGGAAAATAATAAATAAATAAATAGATAGAATATATATAACAAAATACTTATAGGATAAAATTACTAATAAATATAAAATAAATAAAATAGTTCCTTCATACATATTTTTCTTTCGCCATTCATGGAAAGAAACTATATACAAAAATAGTTGAAAATGAAAGTTACACCATTGGACCAGTTTAGCTGATACGTGATAATTAAGAGCGCAAATAGAATTACGAAAAAGTGTTGTTTTCGGCGTGAAACATTTCGCAAATTGAGAGATTTTTATAACTTTGGTGTATATGTAGCACTTATGCAAGCAGCTTTTAAAAAATATTGATAAATTTAACCGCGACTAGGTTTCGGGTCGATGAGACCCGTGTTCAAATCTCGCTTAAAGCGGTACCAATGTACTTAACTATGTTATATTATGTACTTTAGTCGCTCAGTGCCTATGATAGAAGCACTAACTTAAAAAAACAATTTGCAAACAAATAGGACATCGGACACTATTACCGTAAAGTGTCTGAAGGCAGTTGTCCCCTCCGCTATGCCACCGTTTATTGACGGGACACACTCCTTTTGTTATACCCACCTACTTGAAATGAAATGAAAATCCTTTATTAACGTAGGCACAGACTGCACTTGTTCATCGTCAGAATCTACTTTGGCTTCGGAAAGGCATATGACGAGAAGACAGCCATAAGAAACTCGTCAATTATAGCCTGTGTTTATAACAAAAAAAAAACTGAATTATAAATTCAGAAAAAAATATATAATAATAGTCGTAACTAATTTAACAAACATAACTAAACCATAATATAGAGCACCAAAATGAAGAAAATTATATATTAATATCATTGCAACCAACGTTTCAACCACAAAGGTTCCAACACACATACGTTTAATAGAAAAAAAAAATTGAAAATGAAAAACTATGCAGACGAGCAGTAAGGAGAGAAGCATGCCACACGGGAGTAGACCGTCGCCCCCACCGCAGCACCTGGTCTCGAGTCAGCCCTGTACAGCCATCACTACTACTGATCCCGAAACGTGAGTCTGCACGGAGACCGCACAAAGATTCAGTCTGTTTATTTCAATTAAATGTTTGTTTCATTGTTAATTGTAGCAATTCACTTACAAATAATCCCAAGTTTCGTAATACAGATCTCACGATTCACAAATTCAACGATTACTTGCAAAATAAAACGATGCAAGCGCAAACGATGGCTACGCCCTTAACAAATCGGATAATTAAAAAAAACTGCGGATAAATCATGATTAATTTAACGCTTGAAATAAGATAATTTTTAGTATCTTTAGGATGAAAAGGAGATTATCGTTTGTGGTCACCTAACGTCGTTTCTTGTTCATATTACACGTAAAAATAATAACCAATTTATTATAGTTTCAATGGCAGTGCACTTTGTATACAATAAATAAATAAATTAAAAAAAAAATACAGATAGCTAAAGAGTGGTAGGCGGACTGATGATGGTATTTTGCCGTCCTGGGGCGGTACCACCACTTTCGAATGTAACACCCGTGAAGTGACATTGTCGCGTTTCGGGAGTAGTTTGAAAGTAGCCAGGTATAACGAGAGGAGTGTGCACTGTCAATCTAAGATGGTACATGCTCGTCTCCATGCACAGGTTTCTCTGTAGTAGCAGTTGTTTCCATTCATGGACCGCACTCTAGCTTTACATCAGGCGGAGTGTTGTCACATGCCGAGCTAAAATTAAAAAAAAACACCCAAATGAAAAGGCAACTCTGTATGGACGACAAAAAGAAATGACAGAATATTATTATAATTCAATGATATATTTCGGTTAAAAATGATATTATTATATTATATATTACCAGTAAAATGTACAGATTATGAGAGAGACAAACCGATATATATATTACATTATTAGATGTTAGGTTAGGTTAGTTTTTCTACAATTGACCCTTTTTGTAGAAAAATAATTTAATATTTATTAAATTGCTACGAAAACGGAATAGAAAATAAAAAATTATAACCTCAGCCTGAATATGATTTAAAAAATACATATTAAAGGTACCAAAAACATAGTTTGGAGTCTTTAGGTGCTTTATGTTTGCGTAGTCTTGTTTTGTCAGGATCGTGGTAAGTGGCGTTCCGTTGTCTCTGCCTATCCCTGTGGGGAAAAGACGTGACAATTGTTGTCTTGTTTTCTACTTCGCTCCACTTGTTGTCTATTCAGCTTAGGGTCAAAGTGTTGCATTATTTGCATGTCACACCTACACACTAATTTAATTTAGTAAATAGAATCCAATAAGCAACAAAAACAGTTTTTACTATAACAATACAAAAAGTAAAGCATTGCGATTACAATGACGAAACCATTATAGTCTATTATAAGTGATATTTGAATAGGTTAAGTAACTAAAATCGACCTTAATAATGAATTTCACGCTCACATAAACAAAAGTTTGTTAAGATAAATGAAGGAGTGTTAGGCGGAGTTTCAAAGAGTGTGCTCTGTCAATCTGGACGGTATAGCGAAGGCAACTGCTGTCTGCAGAAGTTTCTTTGTGGTAGCAGTTTATTTCGTTCATGGACTACACTCTAGTTCAGGCAGAGTGTTGTTTTATGCCGAGCTACAATAAAAAAAAGATGGTAATCAATAGTACACGGATTAGAGACAAGTCGGATTAGAGATAAGCTGGAAAGAAGCCTGGTATAACGAGAGGAGTGTGCACAATCTTCTCCTAAAGCCAGGTATAGTAAATTCAACTGTGGTTTATGGCAGTTCTCTCCATCCATGGAGCGCACTCTAATAAAATACGTTTAAGTAACACTGGATTTTATGCTTTGGTTTCGTAGGTCTCTAGCTTCGTGGCGTGAATGAATCAATGAATTAGTTAGACTACATAAGTACAGGGTAGCGGCAGTTTGATTGCAATCGTCTGTTACACTGGGCGCATGGTAATTACTTGCTGTGGTATGGTACAATGGAGTTAGGAAAATATTATAGCAATTTTTTTTAAATGAATAAACTTTTGATTAAGGTTAGAAATTACAATCGTTATTTGTTAACAACAACTTTTGGGCTTATAACACCTAAATAGAGACAGACAGAAAGAAATAAAGCAAACAGCAGTTGTTTCTCTGAGCTTTGACGCGATACTGAAACGCGTGATTTGGATTGGTTCAATTTACCTCACTTGTTCACTAAAACGCGCAATTTACTGCATAAAAGATTTTAATTTAATTTAGTTTGCAAAAATAAGTAACTTTAATAAATGTTCCTTTTTAAAATGTTAATTAAATAGATTCTCATTTTGTCATAACCCGGTCAAGTGTACCAATAATAGTATTGCAACAGTTAGTTACGGGAATATGTCCACAGAGGATGCTCCTCCTCGTATATGGTGTTGAAATTGCCATTGAAATAATCAATGCATTGAATAATAATTAACATTTTAATAGTTTAGTGTGTGACTCGGATGTCATAACAATAAAATGGAGAACGTACTAAGTACAAAGTCCTAAACCTTTATTTTTAATTGTCTGAAATTATAGTCATTTTTAAGATGGATTAGATACGTATTTATAAGTACACAATTAGTCTTAATTTTTAAACAGTGTATATACTTAATTACCTTTGTATTAAAAATATTAATAAAAATTATGTAAATGAACACAATGCATATTAATTATAACAATTTGGGCGGCCAGGTTTAGCGGTAAGACGCGTGAACTCACGATCGATGAGACCCGTGTTCGAACCTTGCCAATTCTGACCGGTACCAATGTAACTTTGTTATAGGTACTTTGGTCGCTCATTATTAAAGAGTGGTAGGCAGACTGATGATGGTTATTTATCCAGTCTGCCGTCCTGGGGTAGTACCACCACTTTCGAATGTAAAACCCGTGAAGTGACCTTGTCGCGTTTCGGAAATAGTTGGAAAGTAGCCAGGTATAACGAGAGGAGTATGCCGACGTGCATGCATGAGGGGAGTAATGGATGGGTCGAAGCGAAAGTGGTATGTAGAGAGAGGAGACGCTGTTGTTCCATAGTTTCTGCTTATCCCAGTGGGAACAAGGCGTGAGCTAAGTAGTATGTAGTAGATAATTTTTATTGCATTTTTTGACATATTTAAATGCCGTTTTGGTTAAATTTTCATCATAATTTAATAATAACAACTCCAGAATTGAACATACCAAAAAAATCATTAAAAATAAATAAAAAGAGAAGTATGACATAGAATTTGATTCTCGTTTGATTACAAATCAATGACCAAGCCATTATTAGCTCGGGTTATTACTCAATTGGATCCACAGGAATCAGACCCCAAGTTATACCAATATATTTTTTTTTATTGTAGCTCGGCATGTGACAACACTCCGCCTGATGTAAAGCTAGAGTGCGGTCCATTAATGGAAACAACTGCTACTACAGAGAGACCTGTGCGGGCAGCAGTCGCCTCCACTATGCCGGTTCGAGGAGACGAGCATACACCATCTACATTGACAGTGCACACATCTTGCTATACCTGGCTACTTTCAAACTATTCCCGAAACGCGACAAAGTCACTTCACGACTGTTACATTCTAAAGTGGTGGTACTACCCCAGGACGGTAGACTGGGCTAATAACTATCATCAGTCTACCTGCCACTCTTTAATAGTGCCTATAGGCACTGAGCGACCAAAGTACATATAACAAAGTTACATTGGTACCGGTCAGAATTAGCGAGGTTCGAACACTGTCTCATTGATCGTGAGTTCACGCGTCTTACCGCTAGACCACGGCCGCACTTATAGTGTAGTGTGTATATAGTGAGTAACTAGACAATATTTAGGTTACAAAATTGTATTGGTAGTCCAATAGATCCGTGGGGCCAGTTTTCTGTGGGTCCGGATGACCACTAACCCGTGTAGTCAGATCTTAAATATATTGTGATAATAAAGATTATTATCAATACTAAATCAAAAAGATACCGCGACTTTGATTAAAGGTGAATGACCATCTATTAATCTTAGAAGAACTAATGAATGAATATGAAAGTGATGATGCTACCGAGCCCTGCCTGACCGTGCCCATCGCCGATACACACTGCTTTTATGTAACCTAACGAGTTGGTGTATATTTTATGTCACTTTCTACAAATTGACATAATCCCTTGCAAGGTGCGGGCGGAAGTTTGTTGTTTATTTTTTTAAATACTAATCTCGTTTCAAATTCCATACAAGAGGCCATAACGAATTTTGGCCTTTAAAAACATTGATGGATTTTAATGATATTTAATTTTGATGTATTCGGATTTTTATAGAAAATATGACAAATTATCATGAATAATTTGCTTATTTTTAATTTTTTCTTCTATCTCACTAATCGACCTTTTTAAATATCAGTACTAAGTTAGTACTTGTATCACGGGTACTAAGAGACCAAAGTAAACAGAGCAGAGAGAAAGAAGAAGATAAAAGAGTGGTAGGCAGACTGATGATGGTTATTAGTCCAGTCTGCCGTCCTGGGCTAGTACCGCCACTTTCGAATGTAACACCCGTGAAGTGACTTTGTCGCGTTTCGGGAATAGTTTGAAAGTAACCAGGTATAACGAGAGGAGTGTGCACTGTCAATGTAGATGGTACATGCTCGTCTCCTCAAGCCGGCATAGTGGAGGCGACTGCTGCCCGCACAGGTTTCTCTGTAGTAGCAGTTCACTCTAGCTTTACATCAGGCGGAGTGTTGTCACATGCCGAGCTACAATAAAAAAAAAATTAGTTAGGTTTGAACACGGGTCTCATCGATCGTGAGATCCATCCTCTACCACTAGACGTCCATGGTTTGGTTAGGACATAATATTAAGAAAGATTACGGACAAAACCAGTGCTTGCGGCTCTGCGGGCAGAACATTAATAAAATGATTATTAAAGATGTACACGTAACAGAGCCAATAACTTCGCAATCGGTTTCAATTAAATTGATTATAACCGGAATAAGTTTGTGATTCGTGTTTTTATCACCCAAATTAAATTGATTTACTTTCAAAAATCAAATGTTTGTACAACTATTTCGATTCTCGTTCGATTTATTTCTGTTTTTTTTAAAGTCGAACAATATTATAGCATTTATTTTTGTCGGCAAGTATGCCGGGTACCGTATGCATCAGCTTTAAACAAAGCATTGGCGTCGTTACAGATATAGTAGCCATGGCACAATCCAGGGCTAGCTACGTTTTATAAGGTCTTAATCATCGTTAATCTAAATAACACTATACTTAAGCAAAAAGGAGTTTATAAAATTTGACCAGCGGGTCTATTGCGCACGGTTATAGAAGTCGAATAGCAACGCGGATAACACAATTTCGTATTGTACACCTAAACTTCCAACTTAAAAGAAATGTCAAATTAGCAGCGGAGTTTAGGGTGGTGTGCACGGTCCTTTTAGTATGAGATTTCGTGTTGCTCACCGGCACTTGGAGCTTAGCGTATGAAAAATGTCAAAATGGCAGAAGTCACTAAAATTTAACTTTTGTTGAACTTCTATAGAAATAATATTGATCGGAAAAAGTTGAATAATCTCCTTTAAAATAATATAACAATTTAGATAACTAAACTAAATTACACTAAACCTGTGTAACCTAATAATATAGAATATAGTTGTAAATAAATTGCAAGTTAATTTACATAATTTTAAAATGATTACGGTCAAGTGGAACATAGTTATTTTGTGCAAGTTATTGTGACCAACGTGTGTAACAATCATTGTTGATGGCGTGTGAAGATTCTGTCGCAATCGGTGCAGTAGCGTTTGTTGATTGATCGTTGTCTATTTTACTCCTTGCTTCATGTTCACTGTTGAAATGTTTTGTGTTTTTTGTCTTTTGATGTTTTTCAATGAGATGTTTTTATGGTTTTGACAGGGACGAGCAGAAAGTTTTTATTTTTATTTTGAGCTTACATTAACCAATGTTCATTAGCTAACAATAATGTTCTTTATGCATATAAAATGTCATTGTGCGAAACGCGACTAGGTCACTTCAAGGGCGTTACACTTGAAAGTGATGGTACTACTCCTAACCGGCAGACTGGGCTAATAACCATCATCAGTCATTCTACCACTCTTTAGTATTTTTGTTTGTGTTGTGTAAATACTTAAAGGAAAAGTTATGAAGTAAGAGGCAACAGTCAATTGTCGGTACAAAGGGTTTTATTCTGGTTTCCACACATTACCTTTGCCTTAAAAAAATTACATAACTAAAACTACCTACTTTTCATATATTACTCATAAAAGTATCCTAATTCCTGTATAATTGGGGAGGTGTATCTGGTGATAGCTATCTTTTATACGTATTTTTTAGATAATATAGCTTAATTTAGTCGACACGTGTTTCTGGAAAACTTTTATATTTGCTTTGTTCTTCATTAATTAATTTTTAAAAATTGTGATTGGTAATATAGTAATCGTGACGTTTCGGCCGGAACTAAACCATTGCCAATGAACAAGAAAAAGTAATCATTTGTCAAAAGTTCAAACAAACTTTTGATTTTTAAAAGTTCCTGTTAATTAAAACATCGTGTTTATAGCGTAGTTTTGTTTTAAAAATTACACTATTATTCATATAAAACACTGTTATTGTTAGGTTAGGCGACAACCATAACCAACAAAATAATCTACAAAACTGTTAGGTTGGTACTTTGTATTCTATCTTGTCAAACTGTCCGAAGAAGGTCAATCGCGTGTCATTACAGTTTTTTAATTATCTTTGCGATTTTTAAGTTTTTTCAGGCGAGATTCAAGAAATACGTCTAATTGAAATGATATCTCGAAATGGTTTTTGAATGATTTAACATGGGTTAGTTTTTGAGGACCTTGCCCATTCTCCGTTATTTATGTTATAATTTTAAGAAAAGTCGCTGGAATAAGTTTAGATTGAAAGGGGCTGGACAATAATAAGTAACTTTTTCAGTTTTTCAATATTCATTACCATTGATAATTTCTTACTTTTTGTTGGTATTTGGGAAGCGAAGGGGCGTCCGTACACCCAGGACAGCCCCTGTTGTTACGCCCTTGGAGGCATGGACGCCACCCACCTCTCTTTAACACAAAGGCTCAGACGACGGAGTGTGGTAACACAACGGTTTACTTTTTATAAAATTAAATTGTACCGCAATTTAATAAACGCAGCACTACAATTTAATAAATTGTGTAATATCTATAGTGCCATTAACCAAATTAACTTCATACAGTAATGTAGCTATTAAAAACGTAACACCTTGACATAACACTATCATAACAATATGATGACTAATTTTGGGAATCACTCACGTGCGCCCGCGCAGGTGACAGGCTTTGACAGTTGCGAAAAGCTCCGTTCTAATTATACGCAATTTTATATTAACTCTTGTGCAAGTTTTTGATCTTCTAAATAAATGGTGTAATTATTCCGTGGAAATTGGACTAATTTGGCCCGTTTTAAATAACTTTACGTTTATGGGAAATCAACATTTTCGCCTTGTTATTTGGTGTTGTAAGAAAATAATTAATTACTGTTAAGGAACATGAAAATACATACACAATTAATATTTTTTTAAATTGTAGCTCGGCATGTGACAACACTCCGCCTGATGTAAAGCTAGAGTGCGGTCCATGAATGGAAAAAACTGCTACTACAGGGCATAATTTTTTTTAAATGTGTTTAGTAAAAGTAAAGCGGCCGTGGTCTAGCGGTATGACGCGTGAACACGAAACGATGAGACCCGTATTCGAACTTCGCTAATTCTGACCGGCACCAATGTAACTTTGTTATATGTACTTTAGTCGCTCACTGCCTATAGGCATTATTAAAGAGTGGTAGGCAGACTGATGATGGTTATTTATCCAGTCTGCCGTCCTGGGGTAGTACCACCACTTTCGAATGTAACACCCGTGAAGTGACTTTGTCGCGTTTCGGGAATAGTTTGAAAGTAGCCAGGTATAACGAGAGGAGTGTGCACTGTCAATAGATGGTACATGCTCATCTCCTCAAGCCGGCACAGTGGAGGCGACTGCTGCCCGCACAGGTTTCTCTGTAGTAGCAGTTGTTTCCATTCATGGACCGCATTCTAGCTTTACATCAGGCGGAGTGTTGTCACATGCCGAGCTGCAATAAAAAAAAAATGTATATAACATGGAGGTCGTTCTTGGGCAGCCGTTGTCTTCATTCTTTTCTGCCACTAATGCTGTCGTCGCCTTGCCACCTTTTTTTGGAGCAATCAGTAGGATTACCACTTTGGCCGTTCGGCGAACCCCTAACAGTTGGTTTTTAATATTTATTGGGTTTGGGTAACGTTTATTTCAATTCTCAGAGTAACTTTTATAAAGGAAAAATGTCCACGCGGTTTCTTAACAAGGACAAAACAAACATAATAAAACAACCAGAACTGATACAATTTTTTTATAACGCGTGCTATACAATAAAATTTGTTAGTTCAAATAGTATGACGCTCTCACAGTCACCATCACTATGCCGGCCCTATATCTTACAGCAACGCCCGTAGACCAATCGACATTGCTAGTTACGACTACAGGTTTATGTGTAGGGCTTATTGGGTCAAGATAACTTGTTCCGTCATGTCGAAATACAGCGACGATGTGGCGATCGGTTTTTCTCAAGGTTTTCATGCGTTGGACATCTTTCTTTTAGATTTAGTTTTCAGTATACAGTGTGACATTACTTTTACAGTTTTAGATATAAGGTTTATTAAAGTATGCATTATTTTATCATGAAATATGTATATAGGAGATATTTTTGCATTTGAGTCTATTCGTTTTCGGGAACTATTGTATCTTATTAAAAATTATTCTACAGTTTTTTTTATTGCAACGTTAGCATACAGCCCGGACCCAGCTCCGGCCCAGAAAGCTTTGCGCACACATCCTTTGACCACTAACACAGCGCTTACGTGAACGCGTCGAAATTCCTCTCTTCCAACTTTTGGGTTGACGTCACGCCACAATTAAAATTTGTATCGTATTTTTTCAAAGTTTGGGAACCGTTAATTGTGTCACTGAACTGGCGTAGTTTTAGTTTATATATCCCTTCAGACAAACTCTAAAAAACAAACAATGAAAATGTAATTCCGAGGGTTTACAAACTTGATCATATTTTTTTAAAAAGTAGTAGTTAGTAGGCCGCTTTAAACGATTTGACAATATCGCCGTCAAGTCAAATACTAACAGACAGAGAACCTAAACGTGACTGTGGCCATGTTTTCTCTCGCGACACATTGGGAGCGTTATTGCATATATCAATGTCTTTTAAGTACTTTTTCCTATTTTCCGAATAACTAGGTTCGATTTTAAAATGAGTTCTCAGTCCAGATATACATAATACTCATAGATATGTGTACATACCGTCACACCTAAATATAAATTAGCAATAATTAAATTCCTTATTAAAATATTAGATTGACAAGGCCTATATTGTGTCTAGGTATTCTAACTTGAATGTAAATGTAGAAGCAAGGACAACCGCACGATTCTAGATCATGTGTTTGTCACGCATAATACTTTAGGACATGCTCCTTTATGTACTATCTAGGCACACAGGTATATAAGTTTTTTCTAGTAGGACGACACTGTCTAATGTTAAGGTGAAAGCCAACACCTGAGCGTCCATACATTTTGTTTTACATTGTTTTTTTTTTATTTATTTAAAAACTTTATTGTTATACAACAAAAGGCGAGCTTAATGCTGCAAGGCATTTTCTTCCAGCTGGAATTCGGGAAGCAGATACGTAATGGTTACGGGTAGTAAAAACGATTAATCTATAATATAGATTGAAATACCAATTATATTCTCAGATAGTTACACACACCTACACATTGTTCGAAGCATAGCAGATTTATGTCGAAATTAAGTAATTTGATAACTTTCTCATCACTAAATATTATCGCAAAACACTATAATAAACAAATAGCTACTTCACAGAATATATAAAATACATTTTAAATATTTTAAACTTTTTATATTAGTTATATTTCACAAGCATTTTATATATTTTGTGCCGTAGCTATTTGTTTATTATAGTTATAGTATAGTATTATAGTTACTTAATTTCAACATAAATCTGTTATGCTTCGAACAATGTGGTAAAACAAAATGTATGGATGGTCAGGTGTTGACTTTCACATTAAACTTAGAAGTTAAGCACAGAAAGATGCTCGCAGGCAGTCCCCTCAGCTATGCTGCCTTGAGAATACGAATGTGCACCATCCTGTGGTGGTACTACTAACAGAGATCCACGAATAACACAATAAAATGCATTTTAATAAAAAAATATATTTTTACACCTATAATTACTTCTTAGAATAAACCCGCTGACGAACGATCAAGTAAGTCAAGATTTCCTTTCTTTCCTCTTCCTGGAAGACCTGATTTAATTTAAGTCCAGTCTGGGCAAGGAAATACTCAGACAAACACATCAAGTTTGACAAGGAAAAGCTAATACTGACCCCACATACAGTGAGGTTGCGTAATGGGCCCAGTTTACTGCGAAAATGGACGAATAACCGGTATTTTCTTTGTAAATATGGTCTATACTCAACTAACGCTTCACCCTTTTGCCGCAAGAGTGATCGTGGCTGAATTGGTTTCCTAATCAATGATCCACGTGCGGCACGTACTTGGCAACTTCACTTTTTATTCGAAATAACTAAATTAAAAAACGATTACTTAAATTTAATCTGACATTTCGAAAGCTTTTAATTTAGTTAGTCATGTTCGGATCAATTTAAAATTAACTTTTGACGTCTAATATGTAAAAATTACGTAAAAATCGATAATTGTAATCTATTAAATAACATAGTCGAGTATAGGGCAGTCGTGCGTATACTCGAGTCTCAAAAGGGAAAATAGTAGTTGGACATCGCTTTCATCAGCGGAATGCCACAGTGCCTTACGCGGGATTCAACCTATTTCCCACTTGTTACATAATTCAACATTCTGTGTATATTTTTACATAAATTACAAATCTATAACTTTAGTTACGAAATCAATCGACTCCTCCTTTTTTTTTTGTTTAATTTTCATCATATTATGTATAATAAATAATAATAATAAATCCAGCATTTAAATATGTCGTTGGTCGACTGTTCGAGAGGTTTAGATAAAGACCATCCTCAACCTATTTGCATGAATTAGTAGGGAATAGAGAAGTCGCCGTCACTTTGTAGTATCTTCCTACCCTGAAGAGACGAGGGCGTAAGCTCAATTGGCAAAGGATTAGTCTAATGCTTTCAGTACACGTAGGACAAGGGGCTTGGTCAAAGTCTGGGCCCAATGTGTACTGGACGCATGAAGGAAAGTCGAAACAAAACTTTTATAGTGTCATTTTAGATCATATGGAAATATTGTTTATTGTGGAAGGTTTGCGAGGCCAGCCGCATAATTAACAAATAAATAATTTCAATGGACAATGACCGCTTTTGGGCCCACTTAATATCTAATAGTTTGTTAATAAAATAATGTTCTAAAACTAATAAACAAAAATAAAAATAATTTTTCATTAATATTTATTTATATATCCATTTACCACACACCGTCTACCAATCAATTATAATCAATGTTTAATTACATAAAAAACAGGTATATTAATTTTTAAAGCATTAAATACTCATGAAAAGTCAAATTACGCAATATATCGCGTTAAAAAAAATTAAACTGATTTGGTAATTTATTTTCCTAAAAATCAACTAAAAAATTGTGGAGCCCATTTCTCTTAGACGAGTGGGCATTCTCCTTTGTCAAATAGTGAATGCGGTAACTTATGTGCACAGACAGACGCACAAATAAATGACGAGTCGTGAACAGAAAGTAATAAAACTGCATAACTTTTAAAATATCCAACGTTACATTTCAAAGATCACGCCATAATCAACTTCAAAGTGCACATTATAAAAGTTAGACAGGTGATCAATTATCTAATGCATTACGTTATCTATGCATTTTGTGAACCTAGATTCATAGCTGCTAACTATTGAGCAATTTTTTAGATGGCATTATAATATATAATTTGCCAGTGTCAAAGTAAATATTTTTGCAACACGAGTCATTCATGCATCACATTAAACACTAAACAGTCAGGTCAAGTCTCAGTCAAGTCAAAAATTATTCCAATAAAGTGGTAGAATCTTTACTGAAACTTCCTACGGAGTTTTGGAGGGAAGATGGAAACACAGGTTCTCTTCCTTTGAAATGTTTGCTCACATACGTTCACGAACACTTAATGGTTAATAATCCACCATTATTACACATTAACACTCGACGAAACACAAGTTTAGGAAAATTAATTCAAGACAGATAACCTCATCTCTTAAAATGGCCGCCAAAACTCCAGAAAATATTTTATAGTGTTAACTTTTTTATTTTTTTATGACATTGTAACAATTTGCCATTGTCAAGTAAATAATTTTCCAAGCTGATCCCAAAAGGTTACTAAAATTTCACGGGTGTTCCATTTGAAAGTGTTGGTACTACTCCAGGACGGCAGAACATGTTTTTTCTTTCGATCGTGAGTCCACGTTTTCTACCGCTTGGCCACGCTTGCTCTAGTCTTTGATTACTCTATAATATGCGTTCGTAATACTTAAAAAAATCTAGATTTTTTATAAACTACTATCTGGTAGGTATGTCTAGGTCAACTTCTTTAAACTTGATCCAGTCCAACAACAATTACTGCCAAATAAAACCATCATAAGACAATAATAATAGTAAAAATAAACGGTTCTTCACGATTGACTGAGTACTTAATATAGTTTTTAGTTTAAATAATTATCAAGTTTCTTTTTAAACTACTGCGAGATGTTTTAATTACGTTAATCTTAGCTTTTGTTAAGAATGAAAAGTAAAAAAAAAGTTAACCTGATTGTAGGAAAAGATAATGCTTTTTTAGTTTTTTTTTAAAATAAAAAGGGTTATAAATAGGTACAGGTATGTTAATTAAACACTAAATACTTAAGTATATCGTATCAAAATGACCTCTTTTACACCCTGTATATTGCAGATATACAATAACTAGTGTGTACTATTATATATTATTATTATGATCATAAGTGAATCAACGTTGCGTGTAAGTTACGTTTTAGTGACGTAACCGTTGTAGTTTGTATTGTACTGTCATATATTACGTGTGGTATGATTATAGGCAATGTAAAACTGTTTTGACAATTATTAAAGAGTGGTAGGCGGAGTGGTGACGGTTATTACCGTCCTGTGGTGTAGTGCCACCACTTTCAAGTGAAAAATCCGTGAAGAGTTCAGTCGTGTTTCGAGATCTCACTCAAATCGGCATAGTTGAGGCTGTTTGTAGGCATTATATGATATGAGTAGGTATCGATACCTTGTTATAGGTAGGTATGGGCTAGGGTATTAGCAGTACAAATCAAGAAAAATACAGTTTCCTGCCAATAAGTCTTTTGTCAACATAAGTTTTTCCCACGAATGACAAAATAATATTTCAACAAAATGGCAATTTTCTATTAAATTATTGTACATTTAAAAGTATATTTCCGGTGTGCATTTACTTTCTTTTTTTTTTTTCTTTAATTTGCGACAATGTTTTTATATTTTGCTTTGTATTAAATTTTGTTTTAAATTTATTAAAAATCAATTATCGGTTATTAATTTTCAAGATTTTTCAGCATTAAAATAGAACAGAAAAAATATCATATACAACAGCCTGTGTTGACGTGAGATTTTTTCTGTTTTTTAACATTGTTTAATTAATATCAAAAATAGATTAAAAACATTTTTTTTCTTTAATTCCAGGACAATACAACATCATGGCTGTCCGTCATCACAGTACTCCTTACCTTCATAGCACAAGGTAATTTTTTTTAAATACAAGAATGGTTTCACACACGTCATCAGTTTTTGAACCAATCTACCGCGTGTTCTGGGATAGTATCACCATCATTTCTAGTTACAATCACGTATAAGATGAAATATGCTGCATGCCCCGTCAACCTATATGCACTTATCTCACTAAGCCGGCATAGTGGAGACGACGTTCAGTGGGGGAACCGCACATGTCCATTACCGCGCGGCTACTATACAAATAAAAATAAATAAATACATAGGTACTTTTTTACTTAATAAATACATTGTGATTTGTGTTTGACGATGGGATTCGAATTTACATACTTTAGTTGTAAAAAATTTACTTATTCATCGCTTTTGACTATAAAAGTTCTTTAGTAAATATCATCGTGGGATTCTTCCAAGGGCAACAACATTTTATTGTGACTAAATTGCGTTGCAAATTTGGTTTTTATATGCACTATTTTAAGAGTGATATTCCCACAAATAAATATTTGTTGATCGAATGCAAGGTTTATTCGTAAAAGTCTAGTATAAACCTCGTGTATTCTTGTATTTATTTACCGCAATAAATAGGGTCCCCTATACATATAGGCCAGTCTTCCACCAAGAAAGAGTAATGAACTGAAAATAGTTTTGCCTTCCATTAAGAGCGGTAGACTGATGATGGCTATTAGCCCAGTCTGCCGTCCTTCGAATGTAACGCCCACGAAGTGACATCGCGTTTTGGGAGCAGTTTGAAAGTAGCCAGGTATAACGAGAGGAGTGCGCGCTGTCAATCTGGATAGTGAATACGCGTCTCCTCAGGCCGGCATAGCGGAGGCGACTGCTGCCTGTAGAGTATTTCTCAATAGTAAAATCTCTTTTTTTTACTGTAGCTCGGCATATGACAACACTCCGCCTGATGTTAAGCTAGAACTGCTACTACAGAGAAATCTCTACAGGCTGCAGTCGCCTCCGCTATGCCGGATTAAGAAGACTAATATGGACTTTCACGCAGTTTCACGAAAAGCGTTTTTTTTTTGCCTGGCAATGACCAGCGGGCTTGCCAGCGGACAATGTGGAGAGAGCCCGCTTCGCTCGCAGTGGGAGGCCTCCAATACACCTAATTTTTTGGATGTCGTATCTTAAGAAAGTCAAATTCTTAAACGTAAAGACACGAACCAATGTTACTTGTTTTTTAATCATAGTTTCCTCATCCTAAATGACCTCAAAACAACACTATTTGGTTGATCAAACTGAGATTTCTTTTGTAGTGTGCACATGACAACACTTCACCTGACGTTAAGCTAAAGTGCGGTCCACGAACGGAAACAACTGCTACTACAGATAAATTGGTCTGCCGTCTGCTGTCCTGGGGTTGTACCACCACTTTCGAATGTAACACCCGTGAAGTGACCTTGTCGCGTTTCGGGAATAGTTTCAAAGTAGCCAGGTGCAACGAGAGGAGTGTGCACTGTCAATCTAGATGGTACATGCTCATCCGTCCCCTCACACACAGGTTTCTCTGTAGTAGCACTTATTTCTAGCTTTACATCAGTCGGAGTGTTGTCACATGCCGAGCTACAATAAAAAAATAAAAAAATATTTAAAAGACATTATTCATAATTAATTAATAAAATTACATATTAAAATCAAACTTATAAAAGCGAACAAATTCAATTACACGCTTTTTTATAAACAGCCAATAAAAAATAACAACGCAACGGCGAATATAATTGGTTTATTTCTAATTTAATGCATAATTATTTAATATTTTATTTATATAATACTTCTTGCAATAATATATAATATAAACGATAAATATTAAAAATAGATTCATTGTCACAAGTACCTCAGTATATGACGACACTCCGCCACACGTTAAGACAGTGAAATGTCTCCTGGCAACAGTCGCTTCCGCTATGCCGGCTTGAGGGAGAAACGCGAACGCGACTATTCACTCAACGAGTAATACATTTCAAAATGATAGTATTACCCTGGCGAAATATCTGTAGACAGCAACTGTGCGCTATGGCGGATTGATGAGGCGAGTGTACATGCAGGTTGACGGGGCATACTTCAACTTATACACCTAAAAATGGTAGTATTACTACCCCAGAACACTGCGTTAATAACAATATAATTTTAACTTTATTTCAGCATGGGCGAACGAGCCAAGAGTCGTATGTTACTACACAAATTGGTCTGTGTACAGGCCGGGCACAGCGAAATTTAATCCACAAAATATAAATCCATATCTTTGTACGCATCTTATTTACGCGTTCGGAGGCTTTACTAAAGATAATACACTGAAACCTTTCGATAAATATCAGGACATTGAAAAGGGTAAGTATTTTTTACTGGAAATAAACAAATTATTTTCGAACATTTGTGGATTCGCCACCGAATTTATTCATCGTTTAATTTTCACAAACATAAATTGGGTCACGGCCAAACCGTCCGAAGTTAAATAACACTAACACCATCTAGTAGTAGCTCATTTAAACAATTTTGTTGAAGCTTAGGGTGGTTTGCACCAGAAGGCCGGTTAAAGTAACTTTAACTATTACTTTTACGTTTACATTATAGTGTATATTTACTGCACACGAGTTGCACAATCATCGCGCCTGTCATTTTTGACGGTTACTTTAACCTTAACCGTAACCAGCGAATCTTGGCTTGGTTAAAGTTAAAGTTAATCGTCAAACCAATGTTGCTAACGTCAAATGTATGAAAAGAAGCCAAATATGTTTTTCTATTATTTTTCGAGATCAGCCACACTTTTAACGATAACAATGTGAATTTACACGATATTGCAACGCGTGTAAAGTAAATGTAAACGTTTAACGGTCGTCGTCGCCGTAAAAGTAATAGTATAGTTAAAGTTACTTTAACCGGCCTTCTGGTGCAAACGACCCTTAAAAATAAATCGTGAAGCCACACGACTCACCGAACGCGACGAACAGAATTAAAACTAGTCTTATTTTTAAAATAATGACCTATGTCTTTACTCTATAGTAATATACAAATGTGGAGGTTACTCTGTCAGTTTGTTACCTTTTCACGCATAATTTGCTGAACAGATTTCGATAAAATTTGACAAAGACAGCTTGCATCTTGGAAAAGGACATTTTGTTTAATAAAAAAAAAAGAAAAATATATTAAATGCGATAAAAGTTTATTTGTGGAACGTTAGGGATATGAAAATTTATTGGTAAGAAGGCTTTATTGGTAAGGAATAAAGAATTACGTATTACAGCGTTTCCGCAAAATCCACGAACCCAATATTCCTCAAATTAAACATATAATATTGATTATACAAAGATGGTTACAGTTTTATGAATATAATTATAATTTGTAGGTGGTTACGCGAAATTCACAGGACTTAAAACATATAATAAAAACTTAAAAACGATGTTAGCCATCGGCGGATGGAATGAAGGCTCCACTAGATTTTCACCAATGGTCGCAAGCCGTGAAAGAAGAAAGGAATTTGTTAGGAATGCGATTAAGGTATGTGAAAGACGTGGGTTCTATCCCAATCA
This sequence comes from Tinea pellionella, assembly GCA_948150575.1. Taxonomy (NCBI): domain Eukaryota; kingdom Metazoa; phylum Arthropoda; class Insecta; order Lepidoptera; family Tineidae; genus Tinea; species Tinea pellionella. The sequence continues at coordinate 7,750,850 of OX411258.1, forward strand.
CTAGATTAGTGTGTCAATGCAGAATGTGCAGCAATGCAGTAATTCACATATAATATTTTACAGGTTATTTTTTATAGTAGTCCAGCATGTGACCATAGTTAAGTCACTTCCGCTATGCAGGCTTGAAAATACGACCCGTCAACTTCCAAGCTGATCCAGAAACACGACTAGGATGTTACACAGCAAATTGGGGTGTTAACCATCATCAGTTTGCATGTCTTTAAAATAAAACAAAACGAGAATGCTCTCGTAACCTGGACGGTGTACACTCGTCTCTTGTCGTCAGCATAGCGGCGGCGTCTATGTTCATTTGTTGGTACTAATAAAACATTATTTTGTTTCACAGTTCCTTCGCCAAAACCACTTTGACGGCTTAGATCTAGACTGGGAATACCCAGCTTTCAGAGATGGAGGCAAACCAAAAGATCGGGAGAATTATGCGAAACTAGTGAAAGAATTGCGCGAAGAATTCGAAAAGGAATCCGCGAAGACTGGCAAACCACGTCTACTGCTCACGATGGCTGTTCCAGCTGGAATTGAATATATACAGAAGGGATTTGATGTTAAAACTTTGAATCGGTACGTTTATTTATTTATTTTCGGGAAACAAACAACTTAAAATTCAAATAAACATTAACATATATAACTGACAGCCACTTAACAGTTTCCACTGGTAGAAAATTAAAACGATTAACTAGAGAGCATACAAACAAAAATATACAATAAAAATTAAAAAGATAATATAATATAATTAATTAGTAGTTGAAAGAATACATGGTGGAAAAACGATGAAGATAAATAAAACAATTATTGATTCTCTGCAAAGAATTCACGGCTTATGTTGTAGGCAGCGTTACCAGATTTTTGTTGCCAAGTCGGGATTTCGGAACTTTTTGAGTGAAAAAAGCGGAATTCTTTCTTCGAAAGGGGGACATAGTAAAAATATATATATCTTCTATCCTCCATTTGTGGGCGATAACTAAACAAATATGCTGAAACACGACAGTTCCTCCGCACAAACAAGTCACAACGTGTCCGCCGCGTCGTGTGTTTTCAGAGACTCTGTCAAAGCGTAACGACGCTTTTGTTTCATATTCAGTTAGTGCTTGTACTCATGACCGCGTATTCATTATGTTCCAAGTTAGTTTACGTAATCGTTCAAATTAGAGTCCGTATTCATGACCGTTCCGACTGATATGATGAATTTTATCATCATGTGTAATTCTAGTACTCCCTACCTACCCCTGCGATGAATAATAGCGTATGTAATTAGTGTTACATTGTGATGTTCCGAACAATCACCGCTACCTACTAGACTATTGTCTTACAATGTGAAACGTTTGAATGTATCTTGTTACGAAATAACAGTTTGTGTTTGATAAATGTTATTTACATTATGCATAAGTTGGAATAGTACTACCTATACTGCATATCTACCTATCAGCGTTACCAGATTTTTTTGCAAAGTCGGGAATCGGAACTTTTTGAGTGAAAAAAGCGGGAGTCTTTCTTCGAAAGCGGGACATAGTAAAAACATATATAATCAGAAGTGTTTAAATATGTATCTTTTATTTGAGTTTTAAATTACGTGACAATAGATAGCAAAAATAGCCATAGAAAATGTAGTTTAATAAAAATATGATATTTTAAATCAGATTTACCTTATCGTTAGGTAGTTGGTCTTTTTATGGCCGGTTTCTCAAGCTTCTCAAGTCTGAGAAGCCCTGCCAAAATCGGGACGTCTGGCAACGCTGCTACCTATGCAACCTATCAAATAAATATTGGAATTTAAAAAAAACCGTTCTTTTAACTGTTTTTTTTTGCCAAAGTCAAAAGCACCTCAATTGTTGTCACTTGATCGAATCGACAACAATTTGGATTTGACGTTTCGTTATCACTTTGGCGACAGTCAAATCCCATATATTTTGTTTTCGATTCGATCTAACGACAACTGGCGATTGGCGACTGGCCCTCAGCAAGCAACCAAACTTACATTGGTCCCGGTCAAAAATTATCGAATTTATAAACATATTATTTACTATGCAATACAATACAATTGTCACGCCTTGCGGAAGCGAGGGTGTTGTGTCAGGATCGTGGTAAGTGGCGTTCCGTTGTCTCTGCCTATACCTGTGGGAAAAAGGCGTGACAATTCTATTGTATTGTATTTACTATACGATAAGGATAATAATAAACCCAAATTCAGACCCGGAACAAATACTTTTATAAATATAATCTGTTAATGAAAATATTACAAATTAATAAATATTTTTCTCCCGGAAATCGAACCTGAAGTATCTGCGTAACATACGCATGCTTTGAGTTCTGCGTTTTGGTTGTTACAATGTCAACTTCAGTATTTTTCTAAGAGTAAAACATATTTTTGCAGATATCTAGATTGGATGAATTTATTGACCTACGATTATCATTCAGCATTTGAGCCGGCTGTCAACCACCACGCACCACTATACCCACTCGAAGAACCAAACGAATACAGTGTTGATAACGAACTTAATATTGTAAGTAAAAAGTAAAGGATTTCGCCTCCCTATATTGCATCACCCGCTTTTCTCTTTTCCTTACAATTTATTTAATATCAATTGGTTGTCTGGAAGAAATTGCTTTTAGTGATAAGACCGCCAATTGCAGTAAGTTATTTATCATTCTGTATTTCTTTAACTGTGTTAAATACAATAAAGAATTTATTATTATTATTATTGTGACGTCACCGACTTATTTCTACCTTTTTCTTTAAAAAAAATCAAATTAAGTTAACGAAATAAAGTAGGTATTTTTGGCGGAGGGTTTTAACTTTTAACCATACTTCACAACATGATGCAAGTGCAATTCTACTCTGATTGTAATTGCATTGTATAGTACGATCCTAACTTTATAGCGGCTCCAAATTTAGCCACAAGTACACAAATTGAGGTCTCAGCGGGGCACCATAAACGTGGGTAGGGCACACTCCCGCTCTACCCGCCCGCAGGTTATTTTTACATCTTGTATTCATATTTGAAATTAACTCTTAACTTGATTATTGTGAAAAGGCGTGATAATTGTATTGTATTGTATTGTATTGCGAACTTGACTGTAAGTTAACCCGCAGCTAGTTTCCGAGACGCCATAAAGTTTGACACGACCTATACATGCTTAACAAGCTCAGAATAATCACGTCCGATCCCGCTACTCACCTCCGCGATGCCGAGTTTACTTTTACAAGTTTTATGTAAATATTACAGGATTACACGATAAAATACTACATAGAGAACGGCGCTGATCGTGATAAATTAGTACTCGGTATTCCTACTTATGGAAGATCGTATACATTGTTTAATCCTGATGCAACAGAGATTGGTGCTCCAGCTGATGGTCCTGGAGAACAAGGAGATGCTACTAGAGAGAAAGGATATTTGGCTTATTATGAGGTAGCTATATTTTATATCTAACTATGCTTGGTATAGACTAACTAGTTTTTTAAAATGACTAAACTATGCTAGGCTATGTTATTTAGGCATTAAGTGACCAAAGTACAAATGCGATCGATACAAATCGAGCGGCCATGGTCTAGCGGTAAGACTCGAGAACTCACGATCGATGAGACCCGTGTTTGAACCTCGCTAATTCTGACCGGTACCAATGTAACTTTGTTATATGTACTTTGGTCTGTCAGTGCTTATAGGTAGGCAGACTGATGATGGTTGTTTGTCCAGTCTGCCATCCTGTGGTAGTACCACCACTTTCGACTGTAACATCAGTGAAGTGACCTTGTCGCGTTTCGGGAATAGTTTGAAAGTAGCCAGGTATAACGAGAGGAGTGTGCGCTGTCAATCTAGATGGTACATGCTCGTCTCCTCAAGCCGGCATAGTGGAGGCGACTGCTGGCCGCACAGGTTTCTCTGTAGTAGCAGTTGTTTCCATTAATGGACCGCACTCTAGCTTTACATCAGGCGGAGTGTTGTCACATGTCCAGCTATAATACAATTTAAAAAAAAACATATTTTTATTCTTTAAACCAATGTCACGTAAATGTAGGCTTGGATAGGAAAAAAATTATCATCAATCGTATCCAATTTTTGATAAATTATTGGTTGAAAAATTTGAAACAAGGCGTGAAAATTCGAAAAAAAAAAACATACAATTTTTTAACGGCGTTGAACGGTTATTTGTCAGAAACTGCTCAGTAACTACTTACATTAGTACCGGTCTGAATCTAGCGAGATTTGAACTCGGGTCTCATCGATCGTGAGTTCACGCTTTCTACCGCAAGACCACGACCTAACAACCTTGTACTACTGTTGTTTATACAGAGATCGACCTTGGTCAAGTTTTATTTAACCTGTCCCTGGATTGTAGATTTACCTTAATTATTAAATTAAAACTTCAGATCTGCGAATCTCTTAAACAAAAAGAAAAAAGAGTTAAAAGAGAAGATACTGATGATGATGATGAGGAGGAGGAGGAGGTAGAAGAAGAGAACGTGGAAGACGTACCTTGGACAATAGCACATCCTAATCCCGACGCAATGGGACCAGTAGCGTATAAAGGCAACCAATGGGTCGGTTATGACGATGTAGAAATTGTTCAGAAGAAAGCTGAATATGTCGCCGAAAATGGCTTGGGAGGTTTGTATTTCTGTGTTACATAATAACATAAAAAATATTTTGTTTGGTATATCTTTAATTCAGATAGATTTTAACAAATTAAGGCAAAACACTCGATAGGTTGTAGATCTTTTAAGCGTAGTATGAGAGGCATCTATCATTAAGCTAGCATAGCGGATGCGACTGCTCTCTGCTTACCACAGAAGGGGTAATCTACTGTGCACATTTGTCTCCTCAAGGCAAAGCAAACAAAGGCAAAGTGTAATCACATGCCGATTTCTATCCAAAAAAATAATAAAAATTATCCCATTTCAGGCATTATGTTCTGGTCGATCGACAACGATGATTTCAGATGCAAATGTCATGATAAACCTTATCCCCTAATTGAAGCTGCCAAAGAAGCTTATATTAATAGAATTGGGTAAGTAATTATATCTTATTAAAATTAATAGTATTCGTTGTCTAGCGATGTAAGGCGTCAACTCACGATCGATGAGACCCGTGTTCATACCTCGCTAATTCAGATCAATGTAAATTCGTGTCACAGGCACTGAGTGTCCAAAGTACATGTTAACATTGGTACCGGTCAGAAGTTAGCAAGGTTTGAACACGGGTCTCATCCGTCCTCTACCACTAGACCACGGCCGTTCATAAAGTCTTTCGTCTTAATGGCTGGTCCTCAATGACTTCGTATGCTATATAACTTATATTTATATATTTCAGTGCGACAGATAACGTTGTGGTAACAGAGAAAAGTAGGACAGTAACTAGCAGTGCACCACGCAGACGCAATCGTCCAAAATCTACAACCACTTCGAAACCGACCACATCAGCCAGGTAATAGAAAATTCACAAAAAAATATCTAAGTAATTGTTCCATAAGCAAAAGACATAAACAGCTAAAAAGAAAAGTCTACATGTAGCAGTCGCATTCACTATGCCGGCTTGATAAGACGAGTGTGTACCATCCAGTCTGACAGGCAGACTCGTCGGCTTGTACCAAGCTGATCCGCAAACCTGAAATAGAGTGAAAAGAAATTTAGAGCGACCGTGGTCTAGCGGTAAGACGCATGAACTCACGATCGATGAGACCCGTGTTCGAACCTCGCTAATTCTGACCAGTACCAATGTAACTTTGTTATACGTACTTTGGTCGCTCAGTGCCTATAGGCACTATTAAAGAGTGGTAGGCAAACTGATGATGGTTATTAGCCCAGCCGTCCTGGGGCAGTACCACCACTTTCGAATGTAACACCAGTGAAGTGACCTTGTCGCGTTTCGGGAATAGTTTGAAAGTAGCCAGGTATAACAAAAAGAGTGTGCATTGTCAATGTAAATGGTACATGCTCGTCTCCTCAAGCCGGCATAGTGGAGGTGACTACTGGCCGTTGAGATTTATCTGTAGCAGCAGTTGTTTCTATTCATGGACCGCACTCTAGCTTTACATCAGGCGGAGTGTTGTCACATGTCGAGCTACAATAAAAAAAATATATATATTTATTCATATTTATTTATTTACATATAACATAGTATTTACATTGATACTAGTCAGAATTTATCGAGGTTTGAACACGTTTTTCAGATTAACTCAATCAAACAAACGTAAATCATCTTCAATATCCACCACACCATCATGGACTACTCCAGAGCCACCGACGACACCAGATCCTGGATCTGACTTCAAATGTACAGACGAAGGGTTCTTTCAACATCCTCGGGATTGTAAGAAATACTTCTGGTGTTTGGATTCGGGGCCATCTAACTTGGGAATTGTAGCTCATCAATTTACGTGCCCGTCTGGTAAGCTATCATTTATTTTATTAATTCCAGCTTATCTATCTAGCTAATACCAGCAGTGACTTTGTCGCGTTTCGGGAATAGTTTGAAAGTAGCCAGGTATAGTGAGAGGAGTGTTTCACGGGTGAGCTTCACGGGTGTTACATCCGAAAGTGGTGATACTACCCCAGGACGGCAGACTGGGTATTTGATCTAAATATACATATAATTGTTCCAGGTTTGTTTTTCAATAAAGCAGCCGACTCCTGCGACTTTGCTCGCAACGTTTTCTGTAAGAAATCTACTGCTACTACAAAACCACCGGCTACTGCTAAATCTACCACTACCACCAAGAAGCCATCTACGACGACCACCGAAAACTATACCACAAGAAAACCAATTAAATTGAGCACTAGAAACTCATTACAATTTAGAACTACCACGACCACTCCTGCGCCTGTTGAGGTAATTTATATTTAATTACACTAAGTTGTATTCGTGTAGTAGACAAAGTGCGAAGTGGTTTATAAAAATATTTTTTAAATCTTTTAGGAGGAACAAGAAGTGGAAGATGAAGAAGTTTCAGAAGAAGTAGATGGTGCTGAGGTAGACGCTGAAGATCCTAAAGTTATTAAAGAACTTATAGATCTTATTAAGAAAGTTGGTAAGTATTTAATAGATTTTTTTTAATAGCATTATAATAATTTGCCTTTGTCAAAGTTAATACTATTGTGCAATATTAATTCGAGTTTTGGCGGCCATCTTGAGACGTCAGGTTATCTGTTTTGAATTATTTTCCTAAACTTGTGTTTATTCGAGTGTTAATGTGTAATAATGGTGGATTATTAAACATTAAGTGTTCGTGAACGTGCGTGAGCGTGGGCAAACAATTCAAAAGAAGAGAACCTGTGTTTCCATTTTCTCTCCAAAACTCCCTAGGAAGTTTCAGTAAAGATTCTACCACTTTACTGGAACAATTTTTGACTCGACTGAGACTTGACCTGACTGTTTGGTGTGATCAATGAATGACTCGTGGTGCACAATGTTATTAACTTGATTCAAAAAATATTTACTTTGACATTGGCAAATTGTTATAATGCCATATAAAACAAAAAGAAAAAAAAAGAATATTAATTCATTTATCACACTTTAACAGTCAGGTCGAGTCCCAGTCAAACTTCAGTAGAGTAGTCTTTACTGCAAAACTCCGTAGGAAGTTTCAGTAATTATTTTACCACTATACTGAACCAATTTTTGGCTTGACTAGGACTTGACTTGTTTAACGCGATGAATGAATAACCCGAGACGCACAATCATATTTACTTGATGCAAATATTGACTTTGACATTGGCAAATTATTATAATGCCATAAAAAGAAGAAATAATAATAATAATACTAGTATAATGGGTAGCAAGTTTAACAGAACAGCAGAACCCTTTTACTAACACCATGTTTCATGTATTAAAGAAATTTCATTTCAAATCCATAACACCCAGAAACCTACTCAAGAACCTATGAAATTGAAAAAATTTTTAAAAAATTTCAAACATTTGAAAAAATTTGAGCAAAAAATAAAAAAAAAATTCAACAAAATCTTCAAAATTTTTTTTTTAAATATTCAAAAATTTGAACAAAATTAACTTTCTAGGTTAGGTATTATGAAAATGTGTTTTTCAGGTGGTGTCGAACAACTCGAGAAACATTTACATTTAGCTGAAAGTTCAATGAGTATCGATAACGCTGGAACAACAACACCTGCTAGCTTCAACAAGAAATTATATCAGAAAGTATTGGAGAGAACTAGAAAAAATAAGTTAGTATATTTTTTTGGGACAATTTTTGTCGCAGTTTGGAAATAGCCAGGTATAACGAAAGGAGTGTGTACTGTCAATTTGGATAATACACATTCGTCTTTATCAAGCCGGCATAGGGGAGGCGACTGCTGTCCGTGGAAATTTACCAGGCACACTCGACGATACGCGACGTCGACATTCTTTTACGTGTATTAAACTTTACTATTTAAAAATATTTCATGTTTATTTTCAAACTTATTCACACATCTTACCGCTAGACCACGGCGGAAAACATATAACTTATAATGAATAATATTTTCTAGATATAATCCGTTGGTTAAAGAAACTAGTCAAAACAGTCGACGTGGACCACAAAATGCTGGTCTAGAAGCCATTCAAGAAACTGCGTCATTAAGAAAAGATAGACCTCAGTAAGTTTTTTTTTATTGTAGCTCGACATATCTTAACACTCCGTCTGATGTTAAGCTAGATGCGGTCCATGAACAGAAACAACTGCTACTACAGATAAACTAGATGCAGCAGTCGCCTCCCCTATGCCGGCTTGACACTTCACTAATTATACTTTACTTCCAAACTAATCCCATGACGCGACTAGGTCACCTTACGTGTGTGTTAGTTAAAAGTGGTGGTTACCATTACCACATTTTATACAAGAGCGTACAGCTATAGACGCGTACTAATTGATTTAAAAAAAGTGTTCAATCGAATTTGTTTTGATAAAAAACAAAACAGGTATACAACAATAAACCGGGGTAGACAGAGTACGACAACAACTGAGGAACCATCTGAGGATGTAGATGAGGTGGAAAATGAACCTCCTAGACCACAGTTCAGAGCCCGAGCTGAAGATAACGATGTAAGAGGGGCTACGACCAAACCTTTGCAATATGTTAACATACGTCGGCCAAGACCTACTAGTACTTCGGATACTGCCGATGACTCCGCATCAAGGTAATTTCTTTAATAATTTTCAGAGCGGTCTAGCGGTAAGACGCATGAACTCACGATGGATGAGACCCGTGTTCGAATCTCACTAAATTCTGACCAATGTAACTATGTTATATGCACTTTGACTGGAGTTTGAGAGTAGAGGCAATATTAAGGAGTGGTAGGCAGTCTGGTGATGGTTATTAGTCTAGTCTGCCGTCCTGGGGTAGTACCACCACTTCCAACTTGAAGCCAGGTATAATGAGAGGAATGTGCCTTATAACTTTAATAAAATAAAGTAGTGTTTGACGGCCATTCGCGCGAGAACATCACCGGCTTTATGGGGTTTGATCCCTTCGCCTTCCCAGAGTGGGAGAACAAATTAAAAAAAAGTTGCGTCAGGTAGCGTTAGCTTTAACTGCAGAATAGAGCTTGTCAGTATTAAAATTGTGTTAGTAAAAATCAGCAGTTGAAGCGCTGATGTTAGAAATATGGATTAGACGAAAACGCTTTACGCTGTAAGTGTGTAAATTTAAATTCACACATCACCGACCGAATAAAACTCTTGATAATGTTCATCTTTTCTGCTTTGATTTTGAAAGCGCTACAAAGTACGTATTTATTCCAGGAACTCTCTATTCGAACGCCAATCACCAATTATCTCATCCGAATCTCCATCAAATATTAACTCGATCAATAATTCGAAACGAGAAAGCATTCCCGAGTACGTCACTATAAGACGGCAAAGACCAACCACTGAGGAGACCACTACATTACAGTAAGTATAAAAATGCATATGTATAATTTGCGATATTGATGTGAATGAGGGTAGGTACACAAACTGAAGCAAATAGCACCGCTCGCCCTCCCACAAAAACGCATGCAACACGGGAACTGTCAATGTGGGACCTTACACTGACATGCAAATACTTCTTGACACGTTTCGTTACGTCACCAAGGAGACGTGTGGTCGCTTGCTCCAAGCCGAAATCAGTCACAAATTGTGAATAAAAAATAACACTATTTCATACTAAATCATAATTATTTAGAACTCGAAAACAGCAAAATTCGCGTTATGTACTGACTATGTTGTGAACTGTGATATGATGGCACTAAAGACATGCATCACATTTCAGATATGCAAGTGCAGAACAAGAAGAAGAGCCATCAGAAAGTGTAGAAACAGAAACATCAACATCTCCCTCAACAAAAACTCAACCGCAATACATATCTCTAGTTAGATCGCGATCTACAACTCAATCCACTCCTCCAGAAGAATCATTAGACACTCCTCAACCTACAACAGTCCTTGCCGTGCAAATATCATCCTTATTAAATTCTCCTCCTTCTACTGATGCTGATGAAGTACCAACTGAGGTAGAAACCACCCCTTCTCCTACTGTAACTGAAACTACAAGCACTAGTACCAGTACCACTGTTGTACCACGTCTTAGTGTACCGCCACGGCGTACAGTGTTCAAACGACGAGGATCGACTACAACGGCTCCTTCGACTACATCTACATCGACGACACAGGTGAGTTCCGAAAGGCAATATGCTTTTGTACAACGTCGCCGACCTCTCGTTAGGCTTAACCAAATATCACAGGACTTAGAGGACGATAATGAAAATACAAGAAAAGTACGTTCAACTACCCCTGACAGTCGGGAGGATTTAAATAGTGCCAAAGTTGAGGAAAATAATCAAACACCACGAAGATACCGCTCTAGATATCTGCAGACCAAAACTGAGGATTCTGTTCCTGCCGCAGCAACGGTTCGTAGAGGCCAATACAGACCTCAAATTAATCGGGATGAATTAGTATCTCTTACACCTGTAGATAATGATAGGATTCGAATTGAGCCGAAGGAAAGTATTTCTCAGCCTGAAAGACGTTTCAGACCAAGAACGTCAACAACTGTTGCGGATAAAATCGAGGATAGTGAAGTATCTGCGGCGACAGTTGAGGTACGGCGTCCTAATCTACTCCCTCGTGGTCGTAGTCGCTTTACATCACGCACCGAAGCACCAAAGGAGGAGGATAATTTACAATCGGATAGAGTATCTGCTCTTTCTAGATTCACTCCACGACCTTTTACTAGAAATTCACCTCAAGAAATTGAGTCGTCGCTTGATGAAGAGATAGATGTTTCAGTTAGCGAGGTACAACGAGCACCTGTGAGATTGCCATTCGGTAGAGTCCGACCTACAGTATCGACTACACAAAATGGTGTACAGGCCAGAAAATTACCTTTTCCTTCAACTAGGTTATCAACACCCTCTATTGAGGATGATAACGATGATAATGACGATGAAGAGAGAAATGATGATATCACATTATCCGAAAGTACAATTGAAGAGCAGGAACACGAGCAACCTGCACCGGAAACAACTGAAGAATTACCAAGAAGGCGTAAGATTATAAGAAAAATTCGTCCATCAAGTACTGTGCAAGATTTGGAACCAACAGAGGCGGCCGTCAGCAAAACAGAATCACAAACAACTGAAAGTGAACATGGTAAAAATAAATTTACCGTTATTAGACGTCGTATTGTATCAACCTCGCCACCAGCTGAGATAATATCAAATTCACCTACTGAATTGCCATCCTCATCATCTCCTAGAATAAGGAAAATTATTCGTAAAATATTGAAACCGACTTCAGAACCTGAAATTGAAGTTAAAAACCAATCACAACAAGAGTCTGTGCAATATACAAGTGAACCTATCGCTAATTACGGTGAACGATCACGGCCAATTGTAACAACATCTACAACAAGCACTCCAATTGTTAAAAATAATGATCACAATGATGAAGAGACATCAAAAGAAGAACCTAAAGATGAAGTAAGTGAAAATACAGAAACGGAACATAAACCTGAAATCGTAATAGAATCTGACCAATTACTTGATTTATCTGAAGATAAGGAAGAACCACCTTTAACCGAAGCACAGTCATCGACGACGGAAAGTACTACAATAAGCACAACTCAGGAACCGTCATCACCTTCGTTAAGAACCAGGTTACCATATAGACCAACAAAACGCCTATTTACTCCAACAGAGGCGACATCGCCATCCAGTACTAGAACATACAGTCGCAAATATAGTAGTCGTACATACACGTCACCTTCTACCGTAGAACGCACACCGGAAACTTCTAGGGGTACCTTTACAAGAAGACCATTGTTCAATGCTCGTCCGTTTACTCGCAGACCATATACTACTGCTAAAACAACGCAGAAAGTTGAAGAAGAGGAAGATGAAGAAGAGGAATATGAATCAGAAGAAGAGGAGGAACACGATGATCCAATAAAAAGCTTTGAGGTATTGCCGGAAAATGAATTCTTTAAACGAAGACCCGATAAGAATAATGCTGAAGAAGATTATAATTCCCAAGACGAGGATGAAGAAGAACAAGAAGTTCAACAGAATAATCAACAGACTAAGAGACCTTTGTTCAGACCAAAAGTGATTAACTCAAACACTTTCAGAACATCTACTACAACTGAAATACCAAAACGACAGTACAACAATCTTGGTTCACAAAATCGTACAGCTCTTTTCAATCGATCTAATATTAAAGATTCTGATTCAAAGAAACGAGTACAAAATGTTCCAATTGGTTACAGTCCACCAAAGGTTACTTCAAGTGAAGCTTCAGTCACTGCACAAAATATTACTGATATTGCGACCGAGAGTGATGAAGCAATGACTACTGTAACTGATTTTGATGATACTGAAACAACAACTGAAGACGACGACTATTTAAGTTTTACGGAATCTGCTGACACAACTATCGATGATTTTACAAGCACAGACGCTGATAGATCTACTACAAACACAGATAGCGATCAGATAACGAATTTTTACAAAGAAACTACAACAGATGATTATTTAGAGGCATCAGATGATACTACTGTATATCCCAACACTTATTCCACTGTAGTAGATAGTGAAAGGACTTCATCTACATCTTCAGAGGAAACAATGGTCACAGAAGACAATAACACAACGACAGAAAAGGAACCCGAACCAACAACAACCTTACCACAAGTATCGCCAATAATTAAAACTCAATATGATAAACTATTCTCAGTTAGCAGAGTAGTTGAAGTATCATCAAAATTAGATAAACATAAGCTAAATAAGAAAAATGAGAGTAGACTAATTGAAGCTGGTAAAGTAATGCAAGAGAAAAAACCAACAGTTGATAAAATAGGAGAAGTAAGTAGGTTTAGTTTCATCAAGATCGTCGAAGATGAAATACCTATTTATTTAACCAAATATGGGCATATTTATCCAGTAGAAAATCCTCCAGATAACCCTATACGAATTGATGAAGCGAGAAACGCTCGAGCATTAAACAATTTTGCTGACGTCGGTAAAGAAAACCTTATAGCATCTGAAAGTATAAACGAAGCATACAGACACGTTAACAATTTATCTAAAAAGATAAATAACAATGAAGATATTAATTCTAAAGAACAGGTAGAACATTTATTAGGTGATGATTTTCTAACATTTATTAATGATGAAAAGAAAGACGAAAAATCTAATGCTGATGGATTAGCGACGTATTGGCAATTTATACCAGCTGCCTACGAAAACGAACAAAGCAGACAAAATAAAGCGGCTAAAAATTTCGAAATTATTACACCGAGAAATATATTAACTGACCCATCAACTTTACCATTGGAAGGATTATTTAAAACGGAAAATCCCATTGCTAGTATGACTAAAAAAATTAATAAAAATGGTGAAAATAAGCAACCATTTGTTGTGTATTCATCTTCAGTACCGGATGAGAAAGAAAACGCTAATTTTGTTAATCTACAAGTTCAACCTTCAGAAGGTGCGCGTAGTATAAAAACATACGTTAAAGGACAAGAATTAAATGGCGCATCGGTTGAAGAAACAACAATCAAATACCCAGTATTCGTTTCTGTAATACCGAGAGATCCTGAAATGACAGTGTTAACTACACTGACTGATGCTGAAATAAATAAATCAACTGAAACTAACTCTGAAATATATTCAACAACACCAATGACTACTCTAGAAACTGAAGGCACGACGATTGAAACGACCGTAGTAACGACAACAGAAACGATACCTGACGAAACTACAACACCTAAATCGTTAGTAAATACGTTAAATGAAAACGCAAGAAAGCGTCCTAAATTCACATTCCCCAGACGGCCGGTCGCTAAACCAATAACGGTCACGAGACCTAGTACAACACCTAAAGCTGTTGCTATTAAAAAAATTAGCACTCTAAGTAGTCTGAAGGGAAATAAAACTGGTGGTTTTAACCCTACCAAGTCCCGTTTCTCTGCTAACAGAGCCCAAAATGTCCCAATTGATTTAAGAACTTCGGTAAAATCGATAGCCAAAAATTATACAGAAACTTCTAAAACTTCTACAACGGAAAGAATACCTTATTACAAATCACTAAGGCCTAGTTTTAGACCGTCGTTTGTTCCAAGAAGACCACAGAATCTATCAACGCAGGTCAGTGGAGACACCTAAAATCTAACACCCTTTTCGTCTGCCTCCAAAAATTAACATGGGTGTGAGGAAGAAATGCAAGGTGCATGATTAAATTCCTGGTGAATTTGGCCATATTAAAATCCAAACGACTGATCTAACAAGGGGTGTTTCAAATATTTCAACGTTAGTTACTGCACGCTTTGTTTGCGTTTTTGTTAATGTAATCTTTATAGGTAAGTAATAATTCTAAAGAATGTTTTCTGAAAAAAAGAACCTCGAACAGTTAACATTAATTTGACGGAGGTTTATTATGGTTAAATATATATTCGTAAAATCGGTTTCCTCATATTCTGATTTTTAATTAAATAGACTAATTTGACTGTTGCCAAGTCAAAAATTAAGTGTTGTGACACTGCTCGTTAATTAATTGAACAATAAATTACTTGGATTTATAAATCAATTATAAGTAAAAGCAGCACCTACTATTCAAGAGTTAATAATATTAATAATTTATTATTAACTCTTTTTTAAATTGCACCACTAAAAAATCAATGAGTAGTTAGGCCATATAATTACAACACTATTTAACAATAAAAATTGGCAACCCACTAAATGTCATTTTAGTCTATTTAAAAGTAACTCCTACGATACAACGTATAATTTATTTGTATTCTTGATTAATTAATGTAAAAATCAGCAATTTCATTATTTTAGTCATATTTTTAATTTACATTTTACAGCTTTAATTTAGTAATCTTATTTTATAATAGGTTTAGATTTGTGAAAGTTTATTTATACCAAAAAATGTATATAATATTTTTTAGAGTTATTTTGGTATAGACAAAAAAAACTTTCGCTTACAAAGTTTTATTTTTAATGTCATTTATTAAATATTATTTTCTATTGTAAATTAACGTTACCATTAATATGAAAAATTGTAAGAAAAACATTTTTTTTAGGGTTTTTTGTAACACAAAAAGTATTCTGTAATAAAAATTTATTAGTAATGATTTTTTGGATTGTTTTTCGTGCACCAACATTTATGTCATTTGCACCTATATTTACTATTATTTTATGTAAATAAAAATACAAAAAAGGTAAGTACTTTATTTATATTTAAATATTTATCGATACATACTCAAGAGTTTGGTAAGACACAAATCACATCTTTTTTTAATAGCTACGTATTTTAGTATTTTGTGTTAAAACGTAGCTGTTAAAAAAAAAAGAACGAGATATAAACCAAAATCGTCAGAGATGCACGAAAGTTAAAATCAAAATTATATTTCCTTTTTATAATTTCGCCGATTTTTAAGCTTAGGCCGTGTTATTAATGAGCGACGACAACTGCAGAAATGTCAGCAGGTATCAATTACCTTCGCTATGCCGGCTAATAGGTTCTTTTTCTTGGTATAGGTAGACGTAGAACAAGAATCCATTATAAAACGCGATGTCTTAAAAAATCTGTATTGTATTGAAAACAATGGTCCGTCTCAATACTATTAAAATATTTCTCTATTGAAATTTTGTTAATAAAAACTTTTCATTCACACATATATTATTAAAGCTTTTAAAACTTTTATGAGGTAAGCAGAGCCGTGGACAGTAGACCTTACTCTTTTACGTTTTTTACATACTTTTTTAATTGATAGGGTTTTGTCTATTAAAACTTATCCCATTGTAATGTTTCTTTAGCAAAACATTCACACGTTATTAGTTATTGCAATGATGAACAATTTTGTAACAATTATGAGTTGCGAGAAGCGTGTTTTGTGAAACCTTTGTTTACTTAATCGACGGGTGTAAGGGCGACGTCTAAATAAATATCTCGCGGTAAACCTGTTTGTTAGTTTTGACATATGAAAAACATTGATTGGACGTTCTCGCTCCGGTCACATTGAAGATGTTATGTTGTGGGATTGAGGCTTCATTTTACATAAAAATCTTAAGGTAACTGTTGCCAGCGCACTTCTTTGAATCAATTTTACTTAGTAACTATTATATTTATGAGTCTAACTAAAATATGTATATATTAAACCACAGAATATAAGGTTTTGTCTAGTTTTTCTTTTTGTTAATTATGTCTTATAAATAAGAGAACTCTAAATGAATTTTTTAATACAGTTTTGCTCGATGAAACTCATAGATTAAATTTTCTTTTACATCATGTTGTATTCTTTGAAAATATTCTTCTGTGAAAATAATAGGTGTTTTTTTAGCATGTTTACTCTCGACTAACGTCGGAGCAATCGTATGGTCAAGGGGATTGGGAGCAGTAGCCTTTAAAAATAGCTTTTTTATATAATAAAAGAATGCCTTGCAATTTTAGTTTTAGTATTAAATGGATGCTCTCTGTGTACACCCCGTATAGATTAACAAGGAAAGCTTAGGTGTGAGGTCGAACTACGATGATAATTGTCGATAAAGTGGGAAAACCAGCTACCTGAGCTTTCCTAGAAAGTGGAACTGCGTAAATCAATTTTATATTCATGTTCGCGTTCCTCGTGCGAAAACTGGGCTATGAAGTCGCTCTGTATCTTTGATGTTGGTGGACAAATATCCCGGTAGAGACACGAGTCTGGGCTGAGCGGTAGTGGTATCAAGTAGGCATGTAATTGAATACGTGAGGTAAGGCAGGTCAACGGTCAATATAAATCGAAAACAAGTTGAAAGTAAATTATTTTTACGCACGATTTTTTATAACAACTAGCGCCCACTAGACTCGCCCTCGCTGGAGTAAACCAAAAATAGTTTGGGAGTGAACTCACGATCGATGAGACCCGTGTTCGAACCTCGCTAATTCTGACCGGAACCAATGTAACTTTGTTATATGTACTTTGGTCGCTTAGTGCTTATAGGCACTATTAAAGAGTGGTAGGTAGACTGATGATGGTTATTTGTCCAGTCTGCCGTCCTGAGGTAGTATGTACCACCACTTTCGAATGTAACACTCGTGAAGTGACTTAGTCGCGTTTCGGGAATAGTTTGAAAGTAGCCAGGTATAACGAGAGGAGTGTGCACTATCAATCTAGATGGTACATGCTCGTCTCCTCAAGCCGGCATAGTGGAGGTGACTGCTTCTCGCACAGGTTTCTCTGTAGTAGCAGTTGTTTCCATTCATGGACCGCACTCTAGCTTTACATTAGGCGGAGTGTTGTCACATGCCGAGCTACAATAATTAAAAAAAAATATGGATGGTGCAAATTAGCCTCTTTTAGGCGACTGTTGCCTGCAGTTATTTCTCTGTGGTAGCAGCTGTCTTCAGTCTTCAGGCGGAGTCTTGTCATATACCGGGTTACTATAAAAAAAAGCCTTGATTCGTCTCTAGTGGACGCCAGCCTTTATACTTACTCTCTCGTAACTTTGATCTTTGATATTTCATAATGCGTACCTATTATTAGGTATTGAAATTAAATTACGCAATTCGTTTATTTGATTCGTTGTGTTGTTAATATAATAATTATTTATCACATCTGCAACAACGTGCGCGCTACCGATTTTTGATGTAATTAACTTATGAGTTCTAAAATATTAATTTTAAGAAACAAAAATCATCAAATCTACCTATGATTTTTATCATTTGCGTTCCTTTTTCTATTGAATATATTATATATATTATATATTATATATATATATATATATTATATATAATATATTCAATAGAAAAAGGAACGCAAATGATAAAAATCATAGGTAGAGTTGATGATGATGAAATATACAAGGTGTCCCAAAACTCAACGATAAGCGGGCACCAGAGGGTGGTCCTGCTCATGACTACTCGAGAAAAAAATATAAGAAAAAATAATCTCCTATTTTAAAAAAAATACAACAAAAAATTAAAATCTTTTGAAAATTGACAACCGTTATGATATTTTTAACTACCATGACCACAATTTTCCAAATATTTATAATATTTTTTTTGTATCGGCAACCTAAGTAGCACTGCTATCCACCACAACCCTTAAAAATCCCAGATTGCCTGTAGTTTTTACACAAAAATCAATCAAAACTACTTTTTACTTTAAAATTTCAAAAGATTTTTACTTACAGTCCATTTTAACACATCGTCGTGTAAAAAAAAAGTATGGACACTACTATGGCAAGTTTTTTTAAAAATTGACGCAAGTATCCAGGATTCTAAAATGGTATAATACTCTAGGAAAACTGGCTACAAAAAAAAACCATGCGTATAATACTAAACAAGAACCAACTTTCACAAATCGTTGTTTGTTGATAGTAAACACTTTTACCTACCAAAAATTGTTTTTTTTTCTTGTTAAAAAATATTGAATGCAACAAAACAAATGGTACAACAAATGATATTAATTTTTTACCGGATACATTTCGGGCAGTGTGCGCAAGAGCTACACAACCTGGTTCTACCGTCCCCTTTCTTCTATCGGGCGTTTCGACAACACGTTCCTCGTGCGTACTGCGAAACTGTGGAACTCCCTCCCGGTGTCTGTGTTTCACGACACGTACAACATAGGTCTCTTCAAATCGAAGGTGAACAGGCACCTCATAGGCAGGCGTGCTCCACCTTAGACCGCATCACTGCTTAACACCAGGCAGGGTGTGGTCAAACGCTTGCTTATTAAGCATTAAAAAAATCAATTTATAATTTTATTAATATTACAGCAAATATTCGAATTATTCGCTACGGGCAATAATACAGGCACAACATCGTCTTAAAAAAGATCGTTTTATTTGTCGTGCATATCTTCTACCATTGATATTTTCCGCAGCCTGAGTAGTTTTTTGGCGAAGCTCGTCCAATGTTGCAATTGACTTTGAGTAGACCCTGTCTTTGAGACAACCCCAATAGAAGAAGTCCAGAGATAGGATGTGACCAAGTCGCCCAATCCAACGCCCTGGATACTCTTTTTATTGGATTTAAGTATTCTCGCACAGGACGGGCATAGTGAGCAGGGCAACCATCATTTTGAAACCACATGTTTTGTAAATCTATTATGGGCACGTCTTCCAATAATTCTGGCAAGTCATTTTGTAAAAAGTTTAAATAACTATTGCCATCTAAGTTTCCTTCTAACTCAAAGGGCCCTATTGTTATTCAACAACGAATATCTACTATTCAACTTCTAAATTTTATTGCCTACGCACGTTTTCATGTAAATTCCAAGAAGTTGCAACAAAAAAACCAATTTTCGGTAGGTAAAAGCGTTTATTATCAACAAACAACGATTTATGAAAGTTGGTTCTTGTTTAGAAATAGTACGCATGTTTTTTTTTTATGACCAGTTTTCCTAGAGTATTGTACCATTTTAGAATCTTGGTTAGTTGCGTCAATTTTTAAAAAAACTTGCCATAGTAGTGTCCATACTTTTTTTTTACACGACGATGTGTTAAAATAGACTGTAAGTAAAAATCTTTTGAAATTTTAATGTAAAAAGTAGTTTTGATTGATTTTTGTGTAAAAACTACAGGTAATCTGGGATTTTAAAGGGTTGTGATGGATAGCAGTGCTACTTAGGATGCCGATACAAAAAAAAAATTTATAAATATTTGGAAAATTGTGGTCATGGTAGTTAAAAATAGCATAAGGGTTGTCAATTTTCGAAAGATTTTAATTTTTTGTTGTATTTTTTTAAAAATAGGAGATTATTTTTTCTTATATTTTTTTCTCGAGTAGTCATGAGCAGGACCACCCTCTGGTGCCCGCTTATCGTTGAGTTTTGGGACACCTTGTATATATTTCTTCTCCGTCTGATTTTGCGTAAAAAAAAATGTATAAAGTGGCCTAGTTTTCAACTCACAGCTGATAGACTGCCGAGTTATTTATTTTCGGGAAACAAACAACTTAAAATTCAAATAAACATTAACATATATAACTGTCAGTCACTTAACAGTTTCCACGAGTTTTGGCGGCCATCTTGAGACGTCAGGTTGTCTGTTTTGAATTATTTTTCTAAACTTGTGTTTCTTCGAGTGTTAATGTGTAATAATGGTGGATTATTAACCATTAAGTGTTCGTGAACGTGCGTGAGTGTGGGCAAACAATTCAAAAGAAGAGAACCTGTGTTTCCGTTTTCTCTCCAAAACTTCCTAGGAAGTTTCAGTAAAGATTCTACCACTTTACTGGAACAATTTTTGACTTGACTGAGATTTGACCTGACTGTTTGGTGTGATGAATGAATGACTCGTGATGCACAATGTTATTAACTTGATCCAAAAATGTTTACTTTGACACTGGCAAATTGTTATACGCCATATAAAACAAAACAAAAACAGTTTCTACTGGTATAACTTATTATAGCAGCTTGATTTATTTGAAAATCTTTAAATAGCTAATAATAATAAAAACCTGGAATAGCGTTTCAGTATTGGTAGTGTAACACATTGTGTTAAATGGAATACCCGCAGTCCTTGTACACCCATAATTGTGTAATAATGTATAATTATTATACATATACCTTATGTGCTATTGATTTGCCCTTCACTTCAATCACACACTATTTTAGGTCGTCCAAGACATTCACTATAAATACTAGATTTATGGTATTTATTAAGAAAACTTTATTATTAGAGCTACACAACTCGGGACCTCATTCTTTGTCAATATTTATAATAAGTCATAGAGATATACAGGGTAATTTTTTTAACTGGGACAGTATGGGGAAATCCTAAACCACAGGAAAACTATCTTAGGAACCATTTGCTTGCTTTTAAATTTAGTTTAACCGTAACTCGTAAGATCATAGTGGTTCTCTTCTAACTCTTGAGTGCAAATAAAATTTAGTTTTTAATTATGGAACACTTTTTGAGTGTGTATGTATCGACTATGGTTCATTCAGTATCTACCATGAACTGGCCCGTTGTATGACAAACCAATTCATTAAATGTAACTTCTGCTGCTTCGATTTTTTTCTTCCGGTACAATGAAATGATCCTTACATGAAACCGATATTCTAACGTTATTATTTTAAAAATATTTAATGCGCGAAAGCAGTGTGGAAAGGGCGCCCTAGGAACACCGTTCTCAAATAGATTGGTTAGATAGGAGCACCCTCAACCGACGTGGTATGTGGAGAGAGAAGTCACGCTCCATAGTTTCTGTCTACCCCTACTGAACAGGGCGTGAGCTTAGTAGTTGTACTTAAGTCAATCATGATATGCGTTTAAGTCAAACTCAATTCCAAAATGCATTTTAAATAATAACCTCAGCCACTTTATTCGTCGTGTAATATCAAAATATCATCGTCTTTTGCACAAACGATGCGCAGGTCGTGATAGGTCATGACTGCAGATGCATACAACTGCAATTTATATACCTGTTTTGAAGTCTAGAAGTAAGGTTGATGCTACATTAGATGAACGACGCGATTAGAAGAGCGATAATCAATTAAATTTTAATATGATGTGACTACAACAATACGAGTTTTCTTTTTACACAATAAAAGAAGAAATTCGCAAAGTGAAGTCGGCATAGCCTGCAAACATTTTTCTTTGATAGCACTTGTCTCTCGCATACGATGAAAGTCCGTTGTAGCCTCCTTTATGCTGCCATTGGATCTTTACATTCTAATTATTACAAAATGAACAGGTTTAAGTAATTATTAGTTTAATGATTATTAATAATTGTTGAGGAAGTATTAAATAGAATAGTTTTTTATCCTTTTAATGGTGCGATTTATTGTTTTTACATTTAAATTAATTCTTTCTCTGCATATATGTATAATATAATGTTCTTAGCGAGACACACACGAGGATGATAAGCGGTAATTTATGTCTTTTTTTTAAATATGGCCAGTGTCAAAGTAAATATTTTTTGCATCAGGTTAATAATATTGTGCATCACGAGTCATTCATTCATCACACTAAAACACAATCTTTACTGAAACTTCCTACGGAGTTTTGGAGGGAAAATGGAAACACAGGTTCTCTTCTTTTGAATTGTTTGCCCACACTCACGCACGTTCACGAACACTTAATGGTTAATAGTCCACCATTATTACACATTAACACTCGAAGAAACACAAGTTTAGGAAAATAATTCAAGACAGATAACCGCAGATGGCCGCCAAAACTCCCAATTTCTGTCTTTTAAAATTGACGTTTTGTTTTCTTTTTTCTTTGTTGTCTTAGGCTCGTACAATAATAATAATAATAATATTTAATGTTCCATAGCTCTTTTTAGCTAGTAAAGATTAAACTACCTACCCAATAGTAGAGTTAATTCATATATGCGCATATAAAACCTGTTTACATCATTTTAAATTTGCATATACCGCATACCAAGGTTTATTAGTCATGTGCCGCGTGGGTTAGGCATTGTGTAACGCCGTCCGTCGCGTAGTACCTCGTAGGTGGGCAACGACATTCAATATCCTTACGCCATTACAAGAATCGGGTAGGTAGCGGAGCCACGGAGCGGCCTTGATCTAGCGGTGAGACGCGTGAACTCACGATCGATGATACCCGTGTTTGAACCTCGCTAATTCTGATCTGTACCAATGTAACTTTGTTACATGTACTTTGGTCGCTCAGTGCCTATAGGCGCTATTAAAGAGTGGTAGGCAGACTGATGATGGTTATTAATCCAGTCTGCCGTCCTGGGGTAGTACCACCACTTTCAAATGTAACACCCGTGAAGTGACCTTGTCGCTTG
Source organism: Tinea pellionella (assembly GCA_948150575.1). NCBI lineage: Eukaryota > Metazoa > Arthropoda > Insecta > Lepidoptera > Tineidae > Tinea > Tinea pellionella. The sequence goes on from OX411258.1 coordinate 7,774,091, forward strand.
AGACAAACGAGAGAAGTGTGCACTATCAATCTAGACAGTACATGCTCGTCTCCTCAAGCCGGTATAGTGGAGGCGACTGCTGCCCGCACAGGTTGCTCTGTAGTAGCAGTTGTTTCCATTCATAAACTACACTCTAGCTTTAAATCAGGCGGAGTGTTGTCACATGCCGAGCTACAATAATAATAAATAAAAAAGAGGTAGGACTTTGGAAATAGACGTAGAAATTTAAAACAATAGTGCGGTCCATGAGACAACTGTTATTACAGGCTGCAGGCAGTAATCCCCTTCGCTATGCCGGCTTAAGTAGACGATTCTGTACTTCCAAATTTGGTCATATCACATTTCAATTATTCATTGTTTTTTTAAATATTTAAATAAAATAATTTATTATATGTGACAATATTTTATACTATATTCGGGTGGGGAATAAATTAAAACACAACATTTGTATTTTTTATTTTGCATCACTCGTTTTTTGTTTCTTCTAGTTTCCGTTGAACTCCGATGTAGAAGAGCTATTCGAGATATATGCCAATCTTTTTGTACCTGAAACAAAGATATTTTTTATTAGTTTTTGGCATTTTAATTATTAAATTATAATGAAAATTTAATAGAAAAAAGATCAACGCCCATAGACAATATAGAAGTTATACCAAAAAAGTGTTTTTCCACATTTGAAAATTTTAGACATATTCAAACATTTATATATGCAACTAGATGTGCAATAACGCTTCCAATGTGACGCGAGAGAAAAGAGGACCGCAGTCACTTTTATGATTTCTGTCAGTTAGTATTTGATTTGACGGCGACATTGTCAAATCGTTTGAAGCGGTCTACGGTTTTTTCATGTCAGGTGTATTAAGTTTGCACCGACCTAGCCGGCCACGGCACAGGATCTTAAAAAATAATTTATTGTTTTTCCTACGTTTAAATTGTTTTTGTTTTTTTTAAATCATGGCTTTTAACCTCGAAGAGCACGAGATTTTAAATTAAAATTTATTTTTTTAAATTTAATTAAATAATAAATGTAGTAGGTAATGTATAAATACATGGAAATAAGATTCAATTTGTTAAAAATCAACACTTTTCTTTGGTTTGCCGTATATCAGTACTTCCCAGAATTTGATCCTTATCGGGAACACTATCGGATGGTGCAATAATACAGAGTGTTTTTTTTTTCAAAATCAACAGGTTCGATTCCTAGCCGGGAAAATGGATTTATCAAAAATCTAATAATGCAGTTTTAGTTTTTATCAAAATCGGCATCGAGACTCCTTTCAGCATTTTTTGATATCTCTTATAGTTTAGGATTTGGCCATGAAAGCCCACTTGAAAAATTCAACCTGTATATCTATCTTTATGGTGTTATTCTGTAATTTTTGGCATATCAAAAATGTGTTTTTTTTTTCTGTTCAAATTTCATCATATTTATTGTTCTATTTCATAGATAGTTTTTGATAGAACCCATTTGAACTTCATAGGATGTCTTTTGTTTAAAAAAAAATCTGAGAGGGGTTTATGAAAATGCATACGAAGTTGTTGCCAAAAATTCAATACCAGCGTATTGAATAAAAAAACCATAAACACTTCCATCACGTAAAGTTTTTACCCATAGATAAAGAAAGAAAGAAAAAACCTCGTAAATATTTAGAAATCTAAACACACGCGAAAAATTAGCACCTTTACAAAAAACTTCATCTAGAGGCAAATCAAATCAAGTCACAATTAGATTAGATAGAAAGAGAAAGCCATATGAATTCAGTCATACGTAAAAGAGATGCAGCATCCAACCGGAGAAAACCGCTTTCACTCTGAGATCGATCGATTTCTTCTTACCTAATGTATATTATTTATACATTTTTTTAAAAAAACTTACTTTTATTTTAGATTATATAAGTTGTTATTGCTTATCGAATACTTTTTATTTGTTTTTTTTTTGTTTTTCTGGCATTATAACAATTTGCCAGTGTCAAAGTAAATATTCGGGTCCCAGTCAAATCCAAAATAGCTTCAGTAAAGTGGTAGAATCTTTACTAAAACTTCCTACGAAGTTTTGGAGGGAAAATGAAAATACATGTTCTATTCTTTAGAAATTGTTTACCCACACTCACGCACGTCCACGAACACTTAATGGTTAATAATCCACCATTATTACACATTAACACTCGAAGAAACACAAGTTTAGGAAAATAATTGGGTGTTGGCTTTCACGTTAAGTTCAAATAAATAAATACGCATATATAATTAACTAGCTGTTGGGTAAAAGCCGCGGGCGCAAGCGGCCCGCGGAGGCCCTTTTTGTCGTAAAACGTATTAGATCGAATAGATTTTAGGCAGTTTTGAAAATATTTAGCTCGCCATCTAAAAGCGTTTACGTTTCTGAACAAAATTGGTCTTTACACGGTGACGCTAACGTATCTACTTTTCGAGATATGGCGATTTTAAAAAATTTAAAAAAAAAACAAAATTAAAAAAAAATTAGTGCTGGTCATACTGAACAAAATTGGTCTTTACACGGTGACGCTAACGTATCTACTTTTCGAGATATGGCGATTTTAAAAAATTAAAAAAAAAAAATTAAAAAAAAAGTAGTGCTGGTCATACTGAACAATATTGGTCTTTACACGGTGACGCTAACGTATGTACTTTTTGAGTAATAGCTATTTTAGAAAATTAAAAAAAAAAAAGCAAATAGTGCTGGTCATACTGAACAATATTGATCTTTACACGGTGACGCTAACGTATCTACTTTTCGAGATATGAAGATTTTTAAAAATTAATAAAAAAAAAAACAAAAATTTAAAAAAAAAAGTGCTGGTCATACTGAACAAAATTGGTCTTTACACGGTGACGCTAACGTATCAACTTTTTGTGATATGGCGATTTTAAAAAATTAAAAAAAAAACAAAAATTTAAAAATAAAATAGTGCTGGTCATACTGAACAATATTGGTCTTTACACGGTGACGCTAACGTATCTACTTTTCGAGATATGAAGATTTTAAAAAATTAAAAAAAAAACTAAACAAAAATATAAAAAAATAGTGCTGGTCACACTGAACAAAATTGTTCTTTACATGGTTACTCTGACGTATCTACTTCTTGAGATATTTAAAAGAAAGCCCGCCGCGCGGAGCAAATTCGATGTTCACGCGGCCGCGCTCACCGTCCGACTGACCGAGGTAAAGCCGTTTCGATCGTTCGTCCCGAAAATGCCTCGTCGCGGATGCTGTTAGGCCACGCCCACCGCCATGCTCCGTTTCATATTGGCGTACCGGCGGGAAAAGGATATAAATACGATCGAGGAAAAATTTTTTTTGCCCGATTTTGAAAATTTTTTTTTTGATTTCGGCATAAGACGACATTCTCTACAACTTTCTCTACGGGGTGACTGCCCCGACTCGCCCCGTTTCCGAGATATCGCTACCACTTCCGGTCCAGAATCGACTTCCGGTCAAAGTCGTATTTTTCTCGACGGTTTTGGGACGCCCTCTATACGACTCAAAAAACCGCTACCCTCCACTATACCGGCAAGTACGAAATAATTGATGTCAGTGAGTGAGTGAGTCAGTCAGTGGTATTGCAGCTATATATTAGTATAATAAGCGCAAAACGCTATTACGCAATCGATTGTTATTGTAATTAAGAAAAATAAAGTCCTAGACCTAAATTATGTAAAACTCCGCATACCCCAGTTAAAAATACATTTGTAAATAAACAATTAACCTAAATATAATTTAACCTTCGTTTTAAAATTACAACGCTAAATGTTTGTCATAAAAATTCACGCGTTTTAACTTAATCGTCAAAACACGTGCGTTATGAAATAAACTTTTAGGCTACTGTAATTAAAAAAATTTTTTAGCTACAATTAGCTCGACATGTGACAACACCGCCTGATGTAAAGCTAGAGTACGGTCCATGAATGGAAACAACTGCTACCACAGAGAAATCTCTACGGGCTGCAGTCGCCTCCACTATGCCGGCTTGAGGAGACGAGCATGTACCATCTAGATTGACAGTGCACACTCCTCTCTTATACCTGGCTACTCTCAAACTATCCCCGAAACGCGACAAGGTCACTTCACCGGTGTTACATTCGAAAGTGGTGGTACTGCCCCAGGACGACAGACTGGACAAATAACCATCATCAGTCTGCCTACCACTCTTTAATAATGCCTATAGGCACTGAGCGACCAAAGTACATATAACAATGTTACATTGGTACCGGTCTTTAGCGAGGTTCGAACACGGGTCTCATTGATCGTGAGTTCACGCGTCTTACCGCTAGACCACGGCCGCTCTAAAGCTGTATATACTCGTATAATATATTGAACTCTCAATTAGTTGTCGCGTTTCGAATACAGTTTGAACGTGAACGGCCGTGGTCTAGCGATAAGACGCGCGAACTCACGTTCAATGGGACCCGTGTTCGAACCTCGCTAAATTCTGATATACGTACTTTGGTTGCTCAGTGCCTATAGGCACTATTAAAGAATGGTAGGCAGTGTGATGATGGTTATTAGTCCAGTTTGCCGTCCTGGGGTAGTACCCCCACTTTCAAACGTAACACCCGTGAAGTGACCTTGTCGCGTTTCGGGAATAGTTTGAAAGTAGCCAGGTATAAGAGAGGAGTGTGCACTGTCAATCTGGATGGTACATGCTCGTCTCTTCAAGCCGGCATAGTAGAGGCAACTGCTGCCTGTAGAGATCTCTCTGTAGTAGGAGTTGTATCCATTCATGGACCGCACTCTAGATTTACATCAGACGGAGTGTTGTCTCATGACGAGCTACATTAATAATTAAAAAAAAGTAGCCGAATAGTTAAATTTTTAGGCAATTTTACTATAATTTTTTACCAGTTCATCGAGTGTATTCTAACGTGTGTTAAAAACGTGCTAAATGCTTTGGAGACGACGTGTACTACGAATTTATTCTGCGTATTTGCTTTTTAACACTACCACTCCCCGTACGTTAACCCTATATTGTATACGAGTGCGTCAATTGCCCCTATAACCTTATTTCGTATTAAAATTCGAGGTCTTTAGTGTTTAATATTTCAAACGTGGTGGATTTTAAAGACCAATACTATTTACTTTATATGTATCGTACAATACACATCTTTTATGCAAAACACATACCTACATATTTAGTAATATAATAAGAGCAATGGAAGTGTCTGGCGGTTCTTACCCTCTGCTTACCCCGGTAGAGACGTGTGGTCGTGGTAGTGTGGTCTTAGCGGGTAGTAGAGTGATTTTTTATTACTTACTCGCTTTAAATAAGACATTGGCCGGCATAGCGAAGGTGACTGCTGCCTAAAGAAATTTATCTGTAGTAGTAGTTATTTCCGTTAATGGACCACACTGTGGCTTTACATCACATAGTGGTCACAAGCCGAGCTACAAAAATTATGTAAAATTGTGAAATTAGTCGATATGCAAACATTTCGCTGTACAAGATCAAATAGAGAGTTCACACGTAACGCATAATATTCTTATGATCAGTTTTAACTATATTTTTATGTCCCAATAATTCAATTTTTAATTTTTTTTAAATAATGATTAAAAAACTGTCTCTTTGTAGCCGAGATTTTTTATAAGATTTGAACACGGTGCTCTTTTTCACGGTGACAGTGATCGTTCTTAATTCAAAACAAAAACATAAGTAATTTATTTTCAAACACTAAGTTAATGCTTGTATCGTAGACACTGAGCGACCAATCTCTGTCACAGTCTCATCGTGGTTTCACGTTTTCTACCGGGACACAAAGGCACTTTAAGAGGCCACAGTTTCGTCTACAAATAGGTGTTACACCTTAAATAAACATAACACCCAGAATGACAAGTTTTCTTCGACCACGCCTCGACAAAATATTTTTTACGTTACGCGCTATTACGTGATAAACTGTTAGAGATATTATTTATTCGATTTCGCTACCGCTTAGATAGTTTATTTCAATACGGTATTTATTATAACGCGTTTCTTTTTATAAAACCACCCATCACTTATCTTTAGCTAGAGTACAATCCATGCTATGTCTGCTAGACCATCTCTAAACGTGACTTGAAGTGGCCTAGTGGTGTAGTCACCACCACCATCAGTCTGCACTGTTAAAATCTCATCCTAATGAATTCAGTTATTTCCTATAAAATATTTTAATTTCATAAATAAACGAATATAAAAATAAAATCTTGATTTGGGTAAATATTTATTGGCGAGTGACGTCCTTACATATACTCGTATCTAGTATATTTGTCAAATAAATAGTTAATGATGACCCGTTTACCTTGTACGGTGTTTATTATCTGCCCACACACACCTATATAATTAATTAAACATCTGTGTATATACATCTGTGTATACGACTATACCTTTAACAAAAGAATAAGCATCAGAAATAAGGAACGACCTTCCCAGCCACGTCTTTCCACCTTCCTACAAAATGGGATCCTTCAAGCGCAGTGTGAAGAGGCATCTCATCAAGCCGGCATAGCGGACGCGACTGCCTGCAGATCAGAGTCTGCAGATCCTCTTCTCTGACAGCAGCCGCCTCCGTTCATGGATCGCACTCTAGCTTAACATCAGACGGAGGGCGGTCATACGAACATGCTAATACAGACGTGCTAAAAAAAAGTTTTGTGATTCAAATTAAATGACATATTAAATTGCTAAAAGCTTGCAGACATCGTGGTCGCAGCAAGACTTTGAAGTCTAAACTAAACGCGATAGTTATGTTAGATAGGTAGTTAATCATTAATTTATGTATATACAAATATTGTTAATGTGAAAATGTGTTTATTTGTTTCCCAATGGAGGTAATCACGCACAAACTGATCAACGTAGAGGTGGATTATAGACTTTTCCGTTTGATAGTCCCTTAATTGTAAAAGCTTTTTTTATTAACGCGAATGAAAATACGGGGTGTAGTAATATTTAAAAAGATGCATCATGTAATAACCCATTGATCACTCCCGGTTTATAAAAATAACTTGAACGCTGTAATCTGTCAAGAATGCCAAAATATTTCCTCAAGCACCTGCCTGTCCTTGTGTACAATAATGAGTATCGTTTTAATACTTGATTACCTTGATCTCAACTCAATTACACGATGTTTTTCTTTAATTTTTGACGGGTCTCGAATAAATAAAATATTCAATAGTATCTATAAATATTTAAAATATATTTTAGCATTTTTTCGAGATTTGAATACGGATCTCATCTATCGTGAGGTTCTCACCAGACCACAGCAGCTCTTAAAATAACCGTAGCTAAATTTTACGTGGGGGAAATCTTTTATAGATGCCTCGCCGTCTCGGGGAAGACGATGTCCCCCACGGTGTCCCTCTCTACGTCATATAGTGAGGTCACGGGCACGCTTTAAATAATATCACGCCTAGTTATCACACTGAAATGAAGAGATTCATGATTAACTTCTGTTATATATTCGTTGCCCTTTGTTGCCTAAAACAGGGGTCGGCAACTGTTTAAGAACAAAATTATTGTTCCGTGGTATCTCTTTGTTTCCCTGGGGTTTTGCCAGTCATTGATCAAATCAAGCTAATAAGTTGGTAGTGGGACATTTAAGATTAAGCGAAATTCCCTACACCTTAAAGTTACGATTTTTATCAACAATCTATCAAACTATATGTAACAGCAATCTAGTTACAGCAAGGTTGACCGCATTGTTGTAATGCCATTATTACATGCCATACCAGGCTATATTCATGCCAAAAGAAAAAAAACCCTTTCAAAAATATCAAATCATTAATATTAATCGTTGTTTTGATGCAAAATAAACGCGACAATCTTAACCATTAATACGTGTACGTTTTCTTAAATGCCTGTCTGTAGGTACACACTCTAACTTTGCATCAGGCGGAGTGTTATCATATTATTATGTTTAGCTACAATTTAAAAATTAAAAGAACTTGTAACTTGTTTATGTAATAAAAAAAAAACTAAAACAAACTTTTAAATTCAATGTCATTAAAAAGAATAAGCTCTTACATCATTCAGTATTTGTGTACCGGCAAAGAAATTTGAATCACGCAATCTGATCTTATGATTTATAATAAACGAATGTTATTAAAGCTAAACGAGTTTCTTATATAATATCACGCCTTCTTAAATTGGGTAAGCAGAGAAACTAGCTTGTATTCATGTAATAAGTACTAACTATATTATAAATAAAGATGAGGCCCGCGACATGAAATGGTTAATATTTTTGTGCATATTTGCAACATAATCAAACGGAATGAACATTTATTCTGAAATCAAAAACATATTATATTGAATCAAAGCATAATAGCAAAAGTTTTATCCATCTTTACCCTATACAAAGCCCGTGAGACCATTGGTTGGACAGGCCTGGATAGACGAAGGATTTTTGCACTAAACTTGGTTTTAACATTTCCTAAAGCGACGATAACTGCAGTGATACAGGCTATAGTTTTTTTTTAAATTAAATTACGCAAATTACATAATTAATTAATGTATTTCACATAAATTATGCAATATTAAAAATAAACTTTCTTTGTGTAACAAAAGTTACTAATGAAAGCTTTAAGGAAATTAAAATCTCATTAGATTTTTTATGTCGCCATTTTTTGTTTAAATCATTAGGACGCCTTTGTAATTTGGTAATTAAATGGAATTTTTAAATACGCATTGACATAGCTGCTGTGGTCTAGCGGTAAGACGCGTGAACTCACGATCGATGAGACGTGTTCGAACCTCGCTAATTCTCGGCTACAATGTAACTTTGTTATATGTATTTTGGTAGCTCAGTACCTACAGGCACTACTGAAGAGTGGTAGGCAGACTGATGATGGTTATTAACATTAACCCAGTCTGCCGTCCTGTGGTAGTACCACCACTTTCGAATGTATCACCAGTGAGGTGACCTATTCGCGTTTCGGGAGCAGTTTGAAAGTAGTCAGGTATATCGAGAAGAGTGTGCACTGTTGATGCATACTCGTCTCCTCGGCCGGCATAGTGCAGGCGACTGCTGCTCGTAGAGATTTCTCTGTAGTAGCAGTTGTTTTCGTTCATGGACCGTACTCTAGCTTTACATCAGGCGGAGTGTTGTTATATGTCGAGCTACAATACAAAAAAACATAAATGTTCATACTTAATAATACGGAATCGAATCATTGGACCACAGGTTGTATTAAAATATTCCCTCATAATAACCACAAAACCTCGCTCTACTAACTTCACTATAAGTAAACTAGGAATTAAGCTATTTTGTGGTTATGCGGTTAAAAATAACCGCAAAATCTGTTGTAATCTACCTACTGTTTGTTTACGATAACTTATGCCTTTATTAGGTTTTTGGTGTAGGTAGGGTTTAAGTATTTTGTAATAAAAACTAAAGTTTATCTTTTATGAGCGATGTATTTATATGTATAAGATTTAGAGTGAAATTGTTGATTTAATAAATCAAAAATAGTGATGTACCTAGTATAATAATTTAAACAATAATAATAACTCAATCAACTCACTAATGAAATCCTTGTTTCAGGCACCAAAGCGTCAACGGCCGAACTTTTTGCGTCGTACAAAAGCTCCACCAACTGACGCAACAGAGTCATTCGACAATGATCTAACTACAGAATTCAGCACCATTGTTGAAAATACAACACGAAAATACACAAGACGTGGATTGTCCAAGTTTAAAAATGGTACTAGAGGCGAAGACCGTCGCCGACAACAGTTAGGTTCGCAGACTGAGGCGAGGAAATCGACGGCTGCTGTCGTGAGACGACGATTTGGTGGGGCGAATGGTAAGTCCGGTTTTTCGCACGTTTAGTGATGTATAGAGTGGCTGAGTGAGTGAATTATTATTTTATTAAGTTTTGTGTCAAGGATTTAGATTTTTTATTTTTTTATTTAATGCAATATAAAAATTAGTTTAGTTTTTTTAAATTAATAGTAGCAACTATTATAATTAATTACAATATCATTATGAAACTTTATTGGTTATTAACTGGCTCGATCTGCCGGGGTAATATCACAATTTGCCGTGGACATATAAAGCGCTTTATGTTATTAATTTATTACATGAATATTTTTAGTTATTGGGTTATATATAAATTGCCAGTGCATGAGTTGCTTGAGGCGTACACTTAAGGACGTATTTAACGTGAAAGCCAACACCTGAGCGTCCGTACATTTTGTTCTACAACATTGTTTGAAACATAGCAGATTTATGTTGAAATTAAGTAATTTTATAAATTTGTCAGCACTAATTATTATCGTAAATCACTGAAATAAACAAATAGCTACGGTACAGAATATATAAAATGTTTGTGAAATATAACAAATATAAAATGTTTAAAATATTTAAAACAAAATGTATGGACGCCCAGGTGTTGGCTTTCACGTTGAAACTAATTTAAAACCCAACAAAAGTATTATATATTTATTATTTATTTTAAAATTATTATCTAAAAACTTTTGCAAATTATAGTAAGCTGCTATAATAGTTGACATCACTATTTCCAAGTGCATTCGCATAAAGTTCTCAGGCGAAAGCTTGATGCACACAGTTTCACTACAACAAACAATAATACAATGTTATGCGACATGTGAATTTACTATAATTACATAACTATAAAATTTATGCTCCGTCGATGAGACGAATATACGTTGACAGTGCACAGTCATCACGACCTCTCTATATAACTGGTTATTCCTAAATTGATCTCAAAACAACGTCTCTTCACGGGTGTTACATTGGAAAATGGTGGTACTATCCCAGCACGGCAGACTGGTAAATGGAGTTAATTGAAACCCTAAAATTTTTTTTATTGTAGCTCGGCATGTGACAACACTCCGCCTGATGTAAAGCTATAGTGCTGTCCATGAATGGAAACAACTTATACTACAGAGAAATCTCTACAGGCAGCAGTCGCCTCCGCTATGCCAGCTTGAAGAGACTAGCATGTACCATCCAGATTGACAGTGCACACTCTTCTCTTATACCTGGCTGCTTTCAAACTATTCCCGAAACGCGACAAAGTCACTTCACGGGTGTTACATTAGAAAGTGGGAGTACTACCCCAGGACGGCAGACTGGGCTAATAACCATCACCAGTCTGCCTACCACTCTTTAATAGTGCCTATAGGTACTGAGCGACCAAAGTACATATAACAAAGTTACATTGGTACCGATCAGAATTAGCGAGGTTCGAACACGGGTCTCATCGATCGTGAGTGCACGCATCTTACCGTTCTTAGGATTATTTAATTATTTTAGCTGAAATTTTGTAGTTTTAATTACGTTAGTTTTATGGCTAACTTCCCCATACTTACTCTTGTATCATTTTAATAATGAAATAAATAAACGTTTTATCTATTTGTTCCACAAACTAACATATAATTTGATATCACAATGGAGTTTGTAATCGAAAGTTTCTTCAATGTTATGTCGCCATATTCCCATAAACTCTATTGTTTATGAAATAGAAAATTATAACACAGCCGACCTTGAATATTTTGCATGTTATTTGCTATTATGTAATTTGTAATGAGTTTATAGGTTACATATAATAATTAATTTTTAATTCTAATTAATTTATAATTTATAATAAATAATTTTTCAAGAAATAATTTATTTATTATATTATTATTGTACAATAATGCACGGTATATTGTGCGATTTCGTAAAAGGCGGCCGTGGTCTCACGATCGATGAGACCCGTGTTCGAACCTCGCTAATTCTGACCGGAACCGATGTAACTTTGTTATATGTATTTTGGTCGCTCAGTGCCTATAGGCACTATTAAAGAGTGGTAGGTAGACTGATGATAGTTATTTTTCCAGTCTGCCGTCCTGGGGTAGTACCACCACTTTCGAATGTAACACCCGTGAAGCGACCTTGTCGCGTTTCGGGAATAGTTTAAAAGTAGCCAGGTATAAGAGAGGAGTGTGCACTGTCAATCTAAGATGGTACATGCTCGTCTCCTCAAGCCGGCATAGTGGAGGCGACTGCTGCCTGTAGAGATTTCTCTGTAGTAGCAGTTGTTTCCATTCATGGACCGCACTCTAGTTTTACAACAGGCGGAGTCACGTACTTACATGCTATATTAATATATATTTAATTTATGTTCAACGAACTTTTACCAAATTACGGATTAATGACCGATTAATTGGCGTGAATAAAAACGACCGTTACGTTCTAAAGTTGCGAGTGACCGTAAACATGATCTTGGACTTGGTTTGCGGTCACTGTTCCGTAACATAACACTTTTACTGCAAATTAAAACGGCTGTTTTCTACGTTATACCTATAATTTAAAAATAGTGGTCTTCGCCTGTCAGTCGTAAACAAAGTGAAAACCGTGGTATAAATAAATCATCCTAAAACATAAAAAAGCTAAAAGCGGCCGTGGTCTAGCGGTAAGACGCGTGAACTAACGATCAATGAGACCCGTCTTCGAACCTCGCTAATTCTGACCGGTACCAATGTAACTTTGTTATATGTACTTTGATCGCACCTATAGGCACTATTAAAGAGTGGTAGGCAGACTGATGATGGCTGTCTGCCGTCCTGGAGTTGTACCACCACTTTTGAATGTAACGCCCGCGAAGTGACATTGTCGCGTTTCGGATGCAGTTTCAAAGTAGCCAGGTATAGCGAGAGGAGTGTTTTCTGTCAATCTAGATGGTGCATACTCGTCTCCTCATAGCGCCTTGGCATAGCGGAGGCGACTGCTGCCCGTAGAGATTTCTCTGTAGAAGCAGTTGTTACCGTTCGTGGATCGCACTCTAGCTTTACATCAAGCGGAATGTTGTCATATGCCGAGCTACAATAAAAAAAACATACGTATTAGACAACACTCCGCCTGATGTAAAGCTAGAGTGCGGCCGACGAACAGAAACAACTGCTACTACAGATAAACCAGCTATGTAGGCTTGCGGGGACGAATGTGCACAATACCTGGCTACTTCCAAACTGATCCTGAAACGTGACTAGGTCACAGCCAGCCAGAGGGAGCTAATAACCATCTTCAGTACGCATACCACTCTTAAAAGATATGGCTATATCTCAATCCGATGCGAACGTTTCGAATGATTTTCAGTCAACACGCTTTCCACCATAAACCGTGAAAATTTCACACTTGTACAAATTTTAATTTATCACGTACAGAGAGTTCTTGTTCTTTAAATAGCATAGTGAAAGTGTAGGGCTGAACCTTTTTTCGCGTTGTTATGTAAAATCTTATGTTTTGTTTGGTGATATGATAATAATTACATGTATAAGTAAAAGCGTTTACAAAAGTAAAACAGGTTAACAAATTGAATTAAAATTGAATAGGTATGCCGAGCTTAAAAAAAGATTTTTTTTAAATTTTTTTTTATTGTAGCTCGACATGTGACAACACTCCGCCTGATGTAACGCGACAAGGTCGCTTCACGGGTGTTACATTCGAAAGTGGTGGTACTGCCCCAGGACGACAGACTGGGCTAATAACCATCCTACCACTCTTTAATAGTGCCTATAGGCACTGAGCGACCAAAGTACATATAACAAAGTTACATTGGTACCGGTCTTTTAGCGAGGTTCGAACACGGGTCTCATCGATCGTGAGTTCACGCGTCTTACCGCTAGACCACGGCCGCTCTTAAGATCATTTAATTATTATTTTTTTTAAAATAATAATAACCTTTATTAACATAAAAGTGACCTATAATTATTTTTTTATTATTATTGTTTTTTTTTTTTTTTTTAATTTTATTATATTTTTTTTTTATATAATTAACTGGGAAATGAAAGAGGTACTGCAAAACTGGTATCGCTCTATCGGACTCATGGACTCGAATGAAAGTATCAGGAAAGACACTCGAGACCTCTGATTTTCATGCTATCTCGTTTTAATTTTTATTTTGGAATAAATCTTATGTTGCTTTTAACATGCGTAGCGGGCTCCGTAATGACGCCGTCGAGTTCACTCCCCATTGCCAGCTTTTTTTTATTGTAGCTCGGCATGCGACAACACTCCGCCTGATGTAAAGCTAGAGTGCGGTCCATGAGTGGAAACAATTGCTACCACAGAAAAATCTCTACTGGCAGCAGTCGCCTCCACTATGCCGGCTTGAAGAGACGAGCATGTACTATCCAGATTGATAGTGCACACTCCTCTCGTTATACCTGGCTACTTTACCAAACTATTTCCGAAACGCGACAAGGTCACTTCACGGGTGTTACATTCGAAAGCTAATAAAATGATTTTACTTAGTTCCAATTATTTCCCGCTCATTAGTAACCTTTGCTTGGTGGAAGGCAAGCTTAGTACTCGTCGCATCTAGGAAACATTATTATCTGAAACAGGGAAGAGTGCCATAACTTTGGGTTTTGGTTTAGAAAAAACCTGGATACCAGCAAAATAAAGTGGTAATAAACTCATCACCATGCCATTTCCGTAGTGTATTTGTTAGCAGTTACACAAATATTAACAATGTAAATATAACTCAATCTATATTTCACGGTATAATAATATAAAACAAAAGGCAACAACTCTCTATTGTTTTGATTTATAACCTATTGTACTTTATGCTTGTATGTGCATTATGATTTCTAAAGAGGCTCTATTCTGTACTTAATTGTATACTTATCTAGTTTGTTTATTACAGTTTTTGTTTGTAGATTTTTTTTTTATTCACTATCAATCTGGATGGTGCTGCCTGTAGAAATTTATCTGTAGTAGCAGTCGTTTCCGTTCATGGACCACACTCTAGCTTTACATCGGGTGGAGTGCTTTCATAATTTCCACTTGCCCCGATCCTGACACAACTTTCTCGCTTCCTTCATACCACAATTCTCTTCATACAAGCTCTACGGTTATAGGCACTAGGAAATCCAGTCATAATTTAATAAACATTGACTTTTAAAGGTTTTAATCTAATCTATTGCACAAACGGCCCTCTAAACAGATGCCACATGTTGCGCAAATTACACAATGCAGAATTTTAATACTGTCACAGCTTAACCTGGTTTCATAATTAAATAACTAGTCTTTGACAAAACAAGGTGACACTTTCTTGTTCTTTGACATACATTTGTTTTGTTTTGTGGTTCTTTTTATGATGACACGGGATGCGACCTCGACTAGCCTGATGATAAGCTCAGTGGAGAACAGCTTACTCGGTGGTCGCCATTACTATGCCGGCCCGAGAAGGTGCTTTTTCACTCTCCGCTTGCAGGATCCAAGATGAAAGGACTGAGAGAACATGGGAGGGCAAAGCATTCCATTTATCGATGCGATATAAAAAGGACGCGTCGAACCGTTTTGTTCGGCTTCCAATCCTGTCGAGACAATGTGGATACTTCCCTCGTATAGTGCGAGTATTACGGAAATGGAAGGAGGAAGGTTAAAGAGCTCTTCGGAGCATTCACCATGGTATAGGCGATAGGGGACGAACAAAACGCCATATCACTGCGAAGTTGCAGGGACTCCGGGGCTCCTTGTGACCTCTGAGCCGCCTATTACTCGGACGCACTGAATCCAGAGTATCGAGGAGATACTAGGTTGTTGCTTTAGGTACTAAGCAAGTACCTGTATCGTAGGCAACTAAGCAACTAAAGTACAAATAACATTGGTCAGAATTTAGGGAAGTTTAAACACGGTCTCATGGATCGTGAGTCCACGTCTTCTACCACGGTCTAGCTCTTTACAACTGGGATAGGCAGAGGTTTCAATATAAATCATATGTTATTGTTAAAAAAAACGTAATACATTAATTATTGCACCAATTAACGCGTTAAGACCCATTTGGAATAATAGCAATATTTTTATAGCAACGTCATCAACGACCTCGTCAACGACACAATCTACGCCCGTTTCATCAAGAAGACCATTCCGTGTCGCGAGTAGACGAAGACCAATCACATCTGCTGTCACCACGTCTACCACAACAACAGCAGCACCAACCACTATCAGTGAGGAATATTTACAAGATTTAGATGGTGAGCTTTTTTTTTCTTTATGGCATTAAAACAATTTGCCACTGTCAAAGTAAATATTTGCATCAAATTAATAATATTGTGCATAACGGGCCATTCATTCATCACACTGAACAGTAAAGTGGTAGAATCTTTACTAAATTAAATATTTAAAAAATTTAAAGGATTATTTTTTATTGTGAAACCTTTTTTTTGCTGGCCATACATGTGCGAATAGCCCCTATTATTTACTTGATCAAGCAGTATACCTGTATAAGAGTTGGTACCAAAACTTTCTAGTGGAGTGAATGTGGCCTGGGAAAAGGGAAGACTCAACCCTGTCAACCAGAACACTTATATCAACTGCTGCCTACAGATGTTTCGCTGTGATAGCAGTTCAAAGCTCATGGACCGTACTCTAGCTTTGTCAGGTGGAGTGTGTGTCCAAGTCGTATTGCTGTATTTGCTAAATACAATTTCGCTATTCGAAAAAAACCTAAAAAAAATCAGTCGCAAAGGGCGAGGCTGGATCCACCTCGGATGACACCAGTTTTATTCAAATTACTCGTATTAATAAAAAAGTACTTCTTGTGACTTAGAAGCCGCCATCTATTTCTCCATCAGTTAGGGGTGACATTACCACATTACACCATGTACCGGATACACCCATGTTAACTAACAACACGGATAAACCCACTTCTTCGATCAATTGGATCCCTTTTTTTAACAATTTTCAGATTCTGTCGAAGAACCAAAACCACGGCGTGTTCCATTTAAGAAAACAGTGAAAGTTCAACGTCGTCCTCTCCTCCTAAAAGACCAGAACCCTTCTCCGTCTACTGACGACAACAAGCGTCAAAGCAAGAAATATAGTTCCAGTTTCAAACAAAATCAGTTAGATGAGGTCTTGAGACCAAAAACTACGAGTTCCGAAGTTCTTGAAGGCTCTACAGAACCTACTAAAGATGTACCAGGTGAGAGTTTTAGAAGTTTAGAGAGGCAAAGATTCGCGCTCGAGATACCCGTGTTTAAGTCTCAAAAAAAGAATTCCAGGCGATACCAACGTAACTTTGTCATATATATTTGTTTTAATTGTAGCTCGGCATGTGACAACACTCCGCCTGATGTAAAGCTAGAGTGCGGTCCATGAATGGAAACAACTGCTACTACAGATAAACATGGGTGGGCAGCAGTCACCTCCAATATGCCGGCTTGAGGAGACGAGCATGTACCATCCAGATTGACAGTGCAACCAGGCTACTTTCAAACTATTCCCGAAACGCGACAAGGTCACTTCACGGGTGTTACATTCGAAAGTGGTGGTATTACCCCAGGACAGCAGACTGGGTAAATAACCATCATCAGTCTGCCTATCACTCTTTAATAGTGCCTATATGCTCTTTAATAGAGCTCAAAAGTTTATTGTATGGTATGATATAGACATTCATTAAAGGAGTGGCAGGCGGACTGATTTTTAAGTGTATTTGGAATGAGCTTGGAAAACCGGCCTCCACGGCAGCTATCTGCAGAGATTTCTCTGTGGTGCTACCACCTCGTTTCCGTTCACGGACTGCACTCTAGCTTAACATCAGACAGAGTTTTGTCACATGTCAAGTTACAATAAAAAAATCTTCTTACAGATCTAAACGTAGAGACTGCAGTAGCGATAGCAGCCCACCAACTTTTAGCAGCACCACTACCAACTGTGGAAAATTTCGATGAACCAAAAACAACTAGAAAAACAAAAACTCAACAAGATTACACCTTTATGCCAGAACTTACCGACGCGTTCTTCCAAAATACTGCAACCAAATTACTATTCTCTGCTAACTTTCCTTCTGGGTACACGACCACTCCATCTTACAGTAGTACCTCAAGAAGTCCATCACCATTTTCTAGTGGTATCTTGACTAATTCAGCTGGGTTTTCTGGTGTGTCCCAGCCACAATTGAGTCCTTCGACGGCTAGGTATTTGGGTACAAGTGAAAAGTATGTCAGTATACCCGTGGAAGAGTTTGGCTATTCAACGGACGGATTTACGGGGGGATTGGGACAAGAACCTGTATACTTTACTAGGGAGTATTTGTTGGAGTCACCCGTTACTAAGACTTATGATGGTAAGTGATTTTTTTTATCTAATTAAAAACGAGATGAAAATTTAAATAAAAAAATTATAAAACAAAGTCAACCCAGCAATTGTAAGGGAAATTTGTGAGGGCAATACGGAGGACCTGGATTCGGTTCCCACCTCGAGCTGTGGATGATTTTTTCATTACAATTTAATTTTAACCTTACATGCTTAAATTAAAAAAACAAAAAGAGAAAGATACGGTACGTTCTCTGGTGCGGAGTAGACACACAACTACACACCTCGCCCACACCATTACAGTACCAATCAGCGTCCCGATTTTTAAATCAAAATTAAATGTACCGCGCGGGACAGGCTCAGTCCCGCTTCTCGGACTTGTGTACACTTTGTGACGTCCGATGAGTATAAAAACTTTCAACTACCTAACGATAGGGTAAACCTGATTTAAAATATCATATTTTTATTAAAGTACATTTTCTATGGCTATTTTTGCTATCTATTGTCACGTAAACGTAATTTAAAACTCAAATAAAAGATACATATTTAAACACTTCTGATTATATGTTTTTCACTATGTCCCGCTTTCGAAGAAAGAATCCCGCTTTTTTCACTCAAAAAGTTCCGAAAGCCCGACTTGGCAAAAAAAATCTGGTAACGCTGGTACCGATACTCATGCGCATTGCACAGGAGACAAAGATAGAAAGACGTTGCTAGACTGCAACGCGAGGGAGACAGAATGCTGCTGTCACTCATTTACGTCTGTGTTTCAAAGTATGTCAGTTGGACCTAGTTTGCCGGATCCACTTATTAGTCGTGCGTAACGTATCTTCCTTTAATCCTTCCTTTTTGCTTTAATCTAAGATTACATCTACATTCCCACATCCTGGTTAACATTGTGTGGATCGTGCCTACTCGAATGCCCAGGAAACGCAATTTTACATTCCGTCATGTAAAAGTAACCTGTCTTTCAACTCACCAGTCAACAGGATGTGTAGATTGTGCAACGAAATGAATCACAAACTACCCAAATTTGATCTGTTTGGGGACTCTCTCAGAGAATGCATAAATAAATTTATAAAGTCTCTTCTGCACGTTAGGGAATAATTTGTCTGTACTGTATTTTTTGTTTTATATTGTATATTCTATTTATTTTTTCCACATTATATTAATATATACATATATACATGTGCATGTGTGTGTGTATGTGTATGTATGTATATGCATGTATGAGTGTACATGTATGTGTGTGTGTGTGTGTGTATATATGTATATATTTTAAACTATTTAGCCTTTGTTACACATTGAATGTTGTGCATATTTGTAATTGGTTGCATATCAGAAAGAATAAAAAAATTAACTGTATTATTTAGAGCATGAAATATGTTAACTGTTAATATACCATTAAATAAATAAATAAATACATTCAGTGGCGGCGCCAACAACCAAACCTGGACTTCCTGGAGGCCTCTTTCATTTTCCAGTTAATGAATAGACCTTTTTCTGCTCGACATGCCGCCAATAATAGAATCTAAAGCAATCTTCTTGTTCACAGACGAATATCAATATTTATCACCAATTACAAAACCTCAAACAACGACATTAAGAAGTACACCTAAAAGCGTAAATCGTAAAATATCTACAACCCAAAGGCCGACAGTTCAACCGCCGATATCAAGTACAATTAAACCGAGACGCGTGCCTCAAAGAAAGCCATTCGAGAAAGTATCTAAAAATGAACCGAAAAAAGTGTACAGACCAGTAGAAAACTATGATTATTACGACGATAGTGATGAAAAATTTGTCAATAAATATTCTGAGGGAACCAAAGTCATTGTGAATGGAAAAGGTAATTAAATATTAAATCAAAAAGAATTTTCCCAGAAGAAAGTACAACGTTTGTACTTGTGTACTGTCTGATCTACTTAGAAAAAATAGGACAACAAATGGCAGGCACATACAGTCCAAAATAAAAATCGAACTGTTCCTGAACTTCGGGCTATGAGCAATGAGCACGGCGATTTTTATCAATAATAATTTTCCAATTCAAAAAAATTATTTTAACCCCCTCCGCTATGCCGGCTTGAGATACTCCAGCTATTCTCAAACTGATTCCAGAACGAGACTAAGTTACTTGTCAAGTAACTTGAATATACAGGGCAGATCAGTCTTCTTTTTTTTAATTGTAGCTCGTGTCACAACACTCTGTCTGATGTAAAGCTACTACAGAGAAACCTGTGCGGGCAGCAGTCGCCTCCACTATGCCGGCTAGATAGCGCACACTCCCCTCTCGTTATACCTGACTACTTTCAAACTATTCCCGAAACATGACAATGTCAATTCACTGGTGTTACATTCGAAAAAGGTGGTATTACCCCAGGACGACAGACTGGGCTAATAACCATCATCAGTCTGCCTACCACTCTTTAATAGTGCCTATAGGCACTGAGCGACCAAAGTACATATAACAAAGTTACATTGGTCGGTACCAAATTAGCGAGGTTCGAACACGGGGCTCATCGATCGTGATTTCACGCGTCTTGCCGCAAGTCTGCCTACTAAATTAAAAATGTATATGCTAATATAGTCAATCTTATTTCAGGTTCAATCCAATGCCTAGACGTTGGCAACTTCCCTCATCCGATATCTTGTAAGAAGTTCATTTCATGTGCCAAAATGGAGAACGGGTCCATTATAGGTTGGGAATACATCTGTCCTAAAGGTCTGAGCTTCGATCCTGTCGGTGGCATTTGTAACTGGTCAGCGGGACTTGGTTGTGAAGAAAATTAAATATTTCGTTAGAAGCGCGCGAAGTATTCAATTATAGCGTGCATGGCTTACCAAATAGATATCTTTTTGTCTAGATTTTTTTTATTACCGATAATTAATTAACGTACTTTTTTATTACTAGACCAAAAAAAATTTGCGAGATTTTTCAAAGGACAACGCCCATTTTCCTAAGTAGTATTTATTTTTTCTCGAGTTTATCAATGATTTTTAACTCATTTTGTAGGTGTATAAATCCAAATTTATTAAAATTTGAAAAATTAATCCAAATTAATATATATTTTTATAAAGAATAACAGTATATAACAATAAACAAAAAAAAAACATAAATGGTAAACAAGATTAATAGATATCAGTGTGCCTAGTGGGCCTAAAAATGGGTATTGTCCAAAGTAGAAGTAAATTATAAAAAATAGGAAAAAGCCATTATGTACACGCGTTTAACAAAAAACGTATGTTTTTAAATTGTAGCTCGGCATGTGACAACACTCCGCCTGATGTAAAGCTAGAGTGCGGTCCATGAATGGAAACAACTGCCACTACAGAGAAACCTGTGCGAACAGCAGTCGCCTCCGCTATGCCGGCTTGAGGAGACGAGCGTGTACCATCTTAGATTGACAGTGCACACTCCTCTCGGTATACCTGGCTACTTCCAACGCGAAACGCGACAAGGTCACTTCACGGGTGTTACATTCGAAAGTGGTGGTACTACCCCAGGACGGCAGACTGGACAAATAACCATTATCAGTCTGCCTACCACTCTTTAATATTTTTACTATTTTATTATTATTATATTTATTATATAGTATTACTATATTTTTACTATAGTATTTTTTCTTTTTTTCATGACTGAATTTATGTAAATTCCTTTATTTAAACTTTTATGATAAGCATTACTAGAATTATTATAGAAATATTCTTTTAATTACGCATCTGATGCCGTAAAATGGTTTGTTTGATTGATTTTGATGAGAAAAGAAAAAGAAATTATATAATTTAATATATTTTATTCTAAGTCAATGTATTTTTTAAAACTTAATAATAATAAAAATTGTGATAAAAATAAAGGAAAATCTACTATTATAATAACGATAATAATTAAAACATTTACAACATACATACATATAAACTTGGAACAATCACGAAAACGCGGAACTACCCCGTTTTTTTTTAATTGTAGCCATAAGCGGAAACAACTGCTACTCGCCACCGCTATGCAGGAATGCGTACCAGGGCACACTCCTCTCGTTATAATTTAAAATTCTAGATTTTTCTTAATTTCAAATCACAATTATATTTCAACTATGTTTTTTTTTTATTGTAAATATTAATTTTAGTAAATAGCTAAGTTCACTGCCTTTAGATTTTCTATGGCTTTTTTTTAAAAGTAGTTATAACATATTCTCATACTATTATAATTTTATTTTTAAATTTATGTGCCTTAAATATGAAAGTTAACTAGATAATTGTATAAATTATTTCGTTAACAAAAAAACTTAGCAATAAATAAAAACTGAAAAAGAAAATACGATTTTTATTTTATTTTATTACAATTATTTTACATTCCTATACACAACACCGAATGAATTTTTAGATCTACTTAATTGAGAATTAGATCAAAAAAAAAACTAATAACTTGCAAATAACTAGAGCACAAAAGCGTTTGAGCAAACCCAATGTATGCACTCGGCTTACAATCAAGTTTACAGCTCTAATTTAAAAAAGGGATCAAGTTGTTCCCCAGATATCTTAGTTAATTATTTATTAAAATGATAGTACTATGCGAGTCAACTAGAATAGAACTGGGCTTGCAGCTAACTTCACTTGACACATGTCAAATAAGTACCACCAGCAAAAAAAAAGGAATAAACCTGATGGTTTTTTTTATTTAACAAATAAAAATGTAGTTAACACCTTCAATTCGTCATGATCAAAGGAGAATGCCCACTTGATATCTAATATTTTGGTTAGAAAACAAGAATCTAAAATAATATCTTATTTTTTTATTAATTCATTTTAATTATATCAACACATCATTTACCAATCAAAAGACAATGTTTAATTACAAAAAAAAACAGATATCTTCAATTATATTATTAAAGCATTAAAAATGATAATAACCTCAAATATTGCATCAGAAAACAACTACTAAATTACCCGGGTGAAAAAATTAAAACTGATTGGTAATAAGGAAGTACCTAGATTTATTTTTCTACAAAATTAACTAAAAATCATCGGGAAACACGAGAAAAAAATAATAGGCCCATTTTTCTTAGACGAATGGGCATTTTCCTTTTAATAGTTACACATGAGAGGGTTTTATTGTACTTAATGTATTTTTCAATGCAATATGTTCATTTGTCTCTATTTTTTTTTTTGTACACCTTACTAATGAAGTAAATGCGAACTGTGGGACCAAATGGTGTTTTCACAGTCCTATTCTCAGCTCGCATAGCATGTGTTATTTAGACATATAGATTTGAATTTCAAATAACAAACTGCTCAGCTGCCTGTACACGTTAAAGAAAGGTCTACATTACTTTGTACATCTATTACGTAGAAATAGCTGAATATTTAATACAAATTCGAATTACATTTGTATTTATATCAATAAAACACTTATAAGATTACTCTATGGATAGTAAATCTGATTTAATTATAATTAGTGGAATCCACGACTCGGAGTGACTGGTGGTCACCACCTCGACTCAGGCCGTTCATTATGAAACTTGATACAGCAATGTACACTAAGAAGCTTCTTCAAAACAAGCACTAGCTTTACTAAAACACGCTGTCACCGTGCTCACCTCTTACTGCTGTTCGTCGTCGTATTTTTCTTTCTATAAACCGCACTGGAGAATCGCAAAGCGGCGCACAGTGGGTCGAAATTTTTTTAAAGAACAACTATTGTTAGGGTTACTTAGGTCTATCCATTGACATAAAGAAAAAAGCAAAAGAAGTATGTTCCTAAGTCCCTTAAATTACAGTTTCGACACACTGTGCGGCGCGGTTATATTTTCTTCGGGATCCAACACATCTGCGCCGCGCCTCTCAAGTGCGGTTAGATAAATCATGATTATAAAATAGATATTTAGGCATAGGGAAATAAATATAAAAATTAAAAAATTCTTCTCAACGTCGTGCCCAGCCATAAGCACGTATCTGCATCTGGTTGACCACTGCTTGACAACTAATTGATGAGGCGAAGCAGCTTTATAAGGTGCCTAAAGTCATCTTACCTAATTTAATTACGACGACTAAGACGACCTTGAATTGCCTTCAATAAGTTTCCTAGGATATCCATTTTCTTGTTTAAAAATAACAAAATTGACTAGCAAATAATTTAAAATGGCTTAATGTGTGCGCTTGACCATGTTAATAAAACCAATGCCAACGCATGTCATCTTCACTTTCTGGCTGCACATCTCCTCATGCTCATCATCAGCTATATCGTCGTCCGGGTAGGCCTTCTGAATGTCCAATTTGAATGTCACGCCAAAGAACTCCTTAAGGTGCTGCAGGAAATTCATCGAGTAACCGGAGAGTGGACCAATCTGAAGAGAGAACAAGATACTTTGTCATCATAGGAAATATAAACAATATTGAACTAATGATGTACTCGTAAGTGGTGTTATCGTACACTAAGAACATACCACTGTCCAAACACACGGCAGCGGTTGTAATGTGGTTAAACAGTCAACCACTTGTATGGGTAGGGTTCGATTAGCAATTCGCAACTCGTGCGTAGTTGTTGAGACCAACCACAATTTGTCTGTCTAAGCGCTATCATGACCTTCCATACTAATATAGAACTCTCAACACACGTTAACTTTTTTGTGCTTCTAATGTGGATGAAAAATAGTATGTGTGAGTTAGACCTAAATATCGCTAGTGAGCCTAGTGTTGTTTGATTTGTTAGGAATCAACCGATCCGTGATATTGGACCGAATTTTTGCGATTACTGCTTATGTCAGGGAATTTACAACGCAATCACTGTTTTCCCTCGTTTCAAATGTAGCCCAGATAACAGCTCTTCTATTACGTTGTGTTCTACATGCATAATGAAGCCACGTCATCGCTAATTCTTCTCACTGTGCTATAATGTATCTATTCAGTTTTCCTGATTTCGCTTTTCAACCCATCACAAATTGTGCCCCAGTGTAACCGCGGCTGAAGTCTTTCATTTTAGTACAATACATTTGCGAGTAATCTAAGAAAATACATTATTCAGTGCAGAAGGCTAACTCAGGTGTATAATATGTCAACAGAAACACTACATATTGTAACAGTATTGTTAGGCACACTTTCAACATCAATGTTAATGGGCCTCTGTGAACAGGTGGTCTAATAATAGTTACTTACAACACACTCGCTAACGTCCTTCTGTCCCAACGCCATCCAAAGAGCAATGAGCCATTGGAAGCTGGAATCGACCACACCGCCTCGGTACACCTCATCCAATAGCATTTGAGCGCACTCCTTACCGAGGTCTTCAGGTAAAGTTATGTCATTTTCAGCAGATTTCTGTAAGAATATTGTTATTAATTTTCTCACTCCAGTTATGTGAAACTTTTCTTTTTAACTCCTCTCTGCAACACTCTGTCACAGTAAGGACATTTAGCGTCGGTTGTGGATTATTATTATTTGACATGTGCGGTACATGTCCTCAATATCAGCAGAGGAGCTCCTTAACATCCTCCAGATTAGGGCTATTGAGGTCTCTTGGCCTTTTTAATCTTCGTCTAGGTTTTACTCAGTTACAGAATTAACTTACAGCTTCAGCACAGTAGAAGGTCTTCTCGGTGGTCTCAGCAACAAGACTGATCCCAAACCCTGGACTCTTGCCAGCATTTGCTCCACGACACTGATCTGTGTTTATGTACACATCTGGCAGAAAATTCAAGAGATTCTGGGAAATAAAATAGCTTATAAGGTCAAGGGTCGAGGGTTTTCAAACATTTAAAGAGTGGTAGGCAGACTGATGATGGCTATTAGCTCAGTCTGCCATGTTGGAGTAGTAACGAGACGAGTGGCACTGTCAATCTGAATGGTACACATTCGCTTCCTTATACCAGCATAGTGGAGAGGACTGATGCCAGTAGAAATTTCTCTATAGTAGCAGTTGTTTCCGTTCATGGACTGCACTCCAACTTTACATGAGGCGGAGTGTTGTCATATGTCATATGCTGCGTTGTAGCCTGACAATAAAACTTGTAGTGCCAGGCTTATTTCTCCACACAGGTCCCCCATGTAGGGCCCTGTTGCATCAATCAGATTTCCTCTATGAGGGCCAACACGCCATCGACGTTCCGACACCCCCCAGAACGTGTTGACATCATCTTCAGGAACTTCCTTCTCAGTACGTCAACTCTGTGGCGCTCATAAGCAGTTGCTGTACCATTTCTTTCATTACTAAACCAAAGTAAAACATACCCCCTTAGCTGCATCAACAACCCTATTAGCCATTGTCGGTGATACGCGTAAAGCGTAAACAATCCCACGGACTCTCTTCACCAAACCCCAACTGAGACATTGCAGTGGACGCAAATGACGACGTACAGGACACTTGAAGACCACTTCACCACCACCCAGGGGTGGGACTCCTGTAGATAGTATAATTAATTATATAAGTATAAAAACCTTAATTATTTACTGTACTATGAAGATTCAATGAAACCCTTCACCAACATGCAAATACCTTAACCTTGAATCAACAAGAGAATCAATTAATCACGCCTTTTTCCCACAGGGATAGGCAGAGGCAACAGAACGTCATTCCCTCAGATCCACAATTCTCTTCATACAAGCCCGATCGTTATGGGCACTAAAGAAATATTTCATAGGTATAAGATTCCATCCATTAAATACAAACCTCGTCGAACAATCTTCAATTCGAGTCCATCATCTACTAAAATAAACCTGAGGAGGATAGGCAAAGCTGTTGACTTCACCTTGTCCACTGACACATCGAGATCGTTGTGTGTGACGCCCTTTAGAACTGCGTTTATGGGCTCCTTGCAGAATGGGCCCAGAGCAAGGAGTACCTCTAGGTAGTAACCTGAAATTGGTTCCAATATAAAATTCATATATCACAGCTCCACCTGTGTTAGCGTTTATGTTAATGGCTGTGATAAATTGTGCGATAATTAGCTAACGTTAAAAATCTGTGGCTATATTAATTTAGTGTTTAACATGTAATGCACTAATAGTATTGGCTTTAAAAGAATAATGTGTTAATGTCTCAGCCACATAAGATACCAGTGGAGCTGCAGTATTATAGAAATATTAGTTACCTATTATTTCTTTAAAACAATGGTTTTATTTATTATTAAATAATTATGAAAATTTATCAGAAAACATACAGATTTGAACCCATACAGGAGCAGCAACAAACAGTCATCACAAAAATCATGTTACAAAAGGAAATAAATACATGCCTCTATGGAATATGTGCTTATTTGTGTAAGTCATTTATTTTCTGTATGTTAGTCAAAAAATTATTGTTACTTTACTTGTGACATTTCTACCTCTCCAATGGACATATTATATATAAATTATATAAAAATAATGTAACCATTCTCACCACATTATGTTGTAATTGCAATGTTGCAGATGAAATAAATGTGACAAAAAGGCAGCCATGTTGGATGAATTTTGATAAGTAATAAAAAGGGATTTTACATTTTTGGTTAAATATAATATATAAAAGTATATTGTGGTATATATTCTTGAAGGGAACCCATCCCATGCTTTAGTAAATGATTTAAAATATATTTATCACCAAATAAGTAATTCTTTATTTTATAGTTGTTATAGGACTATTGTATCTATATGATTATTAACCACTAACTTATTTAACGTTTATTATAACAGTAACTAAGTATAGGGAGTGTTTTGCTAAATTATATATTTACCAATACTACGCCTAGTGCAACAATCATGGTGAACTTGACCCCCGATGAGTATACCCGGTTGGAAATATAACGATGTTCCGGTCTCATTCAACTCCACACGTGTACCATTAGTGATTTTATCCAAGAGACGAATCAAATTCACTTCAAATTCCTTCAACCCAGGCTCTTCTTGAGTATGGCGAATTTCTTCGATTTTCACGGCCTTTCCACTTAATGTAGCGAGGAGCAACCTCTGCCGAAAGAAATTACTGCCCTTGTAAACCATCACACCGCTTTCGGTTATAGCGGGCATTGTTTTGTTTTTGTTCAAAACATCACACGTGAGAAAAATATACTCGAAACCCGCTGACAGATCAAAATACAGATTCCTCCCCGATCGAATATCCTTCCAGTTTTTAAGTCGTCAAATTTTCTGCAGGCACAGAATTCAAATTCAAACACATGTCAAAATGTCAAAAATATATGGCAAATCGTTTCTCTATCATTTGTTATAATTATCAACATCTGAAGAATTATATGCATTCTGGAAATGTGTGTAAAATTGTAATTAGATAGACAGAACAGAGAAAAACTATAAAAAATTATCACAGGATTTAGGACCAAAGCAAGTTGTCATAAAGTGACGTATGTAGTGATGTACGTTGTTCGATCACCAAAGTTATCGATATTATCGTACTTTTTTTATATAATTTTTTTGTTAGTCCTCATAAAAATAACTCATTTCGTGATTTACACTTATAAGTCTACATCAGTATTAATTCAAAAAGTATGTAGGTACCACTGGTATGGATTTTACTTATATTGAAAATTCAAAATTCTTTATAGCATCATGCTGTATATACAATAAAATTCATATAATTATTTTATTATTCGTATATTAACGCACTCAACGTGTAAAGCAAGTACATTCTGCTAATCAGACATTAATTGGTATAATCATATAGGTGGAAATAGCTATTGGCTATTAAATATCGTAGAAAAATTGAAATCATATAAAATATAATAAAAACGCAATTAATAATTACTTATGTAATTAGTATTTTATTTATTCATTCACAATGTTCAAGTAGCGTGCAATATAAACTCCATGAACGAGTTATGGATGAATAATTGTTATGCACAGGAAAACTCATATTAAATAGTGAATGACCAGTGACTGGTTATTATCGCAACAGTTACACCTCAATACACAAATATACAACTCACAAACGGGATGTCTGCCGGTTAGATAGCCTCAAACAGCGGGATAACATTCTGCTTCCCTTTCTAGCACGTAGTTTTGAAACCTACCTTGTTTTATAGAGGAAATAATTATTATCACGACGTCTCTTTCCCTCTTATGTTTAGTTAGCTTTATCTTGTTAGACCGCTGTATGTAGATCGTACACACATACGTAGCCTGGTAAACTATTCATTTTTCTGTTGCATTGTATATCTGTGGTTTTGCCAAGTTTGAAGCGGTCGAATTTAGAACGGTTACATGTGTTTTGTTGTGAGACAAGTGTCAAGATAATCCCCATTTTGATTGGTTTAATACCAACTGTGGTGTTTTGGTACAGAAATATTATGGGTCGGTCGGTTGTGGCGCGTATTATGCGCGCGAATACGAAATAACCGAGATTCCAATAGAATTGGAAAGTTATTTCAAACTTATATTATTATTTGCGCAATGAAGTGAGTTGTGTGTTTTCAAAAAGTTTTTTCTATTTTATTTTTAATAAATATGGGACAATCCCGTGAAAGTTTTATAAATGTAAGTTTTTAATTATTTTTTATTTTATAACTAGTTATGTATAAAAATAAGCAATAATTATTTTCTCGAAATAGAAAAAGAAATGAAAAAAAATTGGATGTCGTCCAACATAAGACATTTATATTTTATTTATTACGAACAATGATTTTACAATCACTTTATTTTATAAAAGAAATAAAGGCAATATTTATTAAAATAATTAGCGTAAAATTAAAATCTATTATTAAATTTTGATAATGATTTGACCTATCCTATTTATTATCATGAAAATTATGTACCACCTATCCTACTGCCTAGCAATGTGTTTCTTGATGGCTTGCACTACCCGTAACTATTTATTTAAATAAAAACAACACTATCTATATGATGTTTTAAATAATAATAACACGATATAATGTAGATAGAAGTAAAAGGAAACATTTTTGATTCACTTACTTTTTATGTACCTACGTGCATCCAGAAAGGATATAACAAATCCTTTGTTTATTATGAATCAACGACAACTATTGGATTCATGTTTAAAAATAAGTGGTACTGGTAATTTATTATATCAAGTAAGTAATAGTTATTTAGAAAATAACTATGTATGTATTACCTAATTACTATACTCTGATTGCGAATAAATACGCACAATTTACTTTATCGATAATATAAGCGCATTTTTTAAATACCTAGAGATAAAACAATTATGTATTTTTGTTCATGTAAACCCACAGTTGTAACGAATTATAAAAAAAAAAGTTTTTGGTTGGGATTCTGAAGATTGTCGGTCATTAATTATTTTCCCAAATATAATCTTCTTTCAGTTGTAATTTGCCAAAAATTATCCATAGAACATCGTAAACGTTGTGATAGTAGATTAGCCCATCTATTTGAAATAGAAAAAGCGTATTTAATTTCTCTACCAAAACTCCGTAAAGTCTACTGTTTAATAAAGAGAAAACTAAATGCAATGCCTTTTGAAATATTGAAGAATATAATAACTGAAGTCTTTAGCAATAATCCCTTTATTACAAAACTAAAAAAAGAGATTCCAAATCAAACTTTTATAACGCAATTAAGTCGTTCGTAGCCAATCAGAGCGTAACCCATTTTAAAAACAAGGAAACGAAGAAACAATGAAAAATGTAATTAACAGAATAAAATAAAATAGTAACTATATTTAAATACTAGCTGTTGGTCCCCGGTGCTACCCGGGCTTATCAATTTAACAGCTCTCGAAGCATGAAAAGTAAGAAATGAATACCTCATATTTAACTTCGTTTCCATAGTAACAATAAACAATAAATAATTTCGACCAAATTTGATTATCATAAAAACGGTTATTGTGAGTTAATCTTAAAAGATAGACATATACTGTCGAGGACATTTTTTTAGATGATTTAAAGAGGAATAATTCTTTCATACATATTTTTTGGGTATCTCGAACGGTTTTCGCCGCGCACGCAACGGAAGCCCTCAAAGATGAACAATATTCCCCGTTTTTTCCACATTTTCGACTGTTTCTTCGCTCCTATTAGTCGCAACGTGATGTTATATAGCCTATAACCTTCCTCGATAAATGATCTATCCAACACAAAAAGAATTTTTCAATTCGAACCAGTAGTTCCTGAGATTAGCGCGTACAAACAATCAAACAAACTCTTCAGCTTTATAATATTAGTATAGATGAAATAGTCAAATTAACAATATTCTTGACATAGTTTAAATCGAGATGAAAATGATGAGAACGATATTTTGCTTGGTAATAGGACATCATCTAGAGGCCTCAAGGTAAAATAACCCTTTTTATGGCATGTCTAGAGCGGTCGCGGTCTATCGGTAAGATGCATGAACTCACGATCGATGTGTTCGAACCTCGCTAAATTCTGACCGGTATCAATGTAAGCTATAGGCAATATTAAAGAGTGGTAGGCAGACTGATAATAGTCCAGTAGATAGCCCAGTCTGCTGTCCTGGGGTAGTACCACCACTTTCGAATGTAACACTCGTAAAGTGACTTTGTCGCGTTTCGGGAACAGTTTGGAAGTAGCCAGGTATAACGAGAAAACTGTACTCTGTTCATCTGAATGGTGCACATTCGTCTCATCAAGCCGGCATAGCGGAGTGGAGACATCAGGCGGAGTGTTGTCAAATGCCGAGAAAAAAAAAGCGGCCGTGACCTAGCAATTGAACGAATACAATACAATACAATTGTCACGCCTTTTTCCCACAGGGATAGGCAGAGACAACGGAACGCCACTTACCACGATCCTGACACAACACACTCGCTTCCTTCACATCCACAATTCTCTTCATGCATGCCCGACGGTTATGGGCGCTAGGCAGCCCAGCTTTCATGAGGATATCTCCTATTTGATCGGAAAACACCCTTCTGGGTCTGCCTTGTTTAACGCATCCATTCACATCAGATTTATATATTCCTTTCAATCAATCTCCTTTCATTCATCCTTTCCATGTGCCCAAACCATCGAAGCATTCCTTTCTCAATCCTCGTCACTACATCATCTTTCAAACCACATCTATCGCGCACAACACTATTCCTCATTCTATCCGCTATCGTAACTCCACATACACTCCTTAATGACCTAGCAATTGAACGAAGCACCACAAATATAATAAAGATAATACGATTGAACCTGCGACTTGGAGACCGTGTTTGAATCCCGCAAAATTTCTTAATTATACTATAGGATATGAGATTGGGGGGTTACACTTTCAAATTCCTAGTCGTGTTTCGGGTTCAACTTCAAAGTAGAGAGATGACCGATGGACACGATATATATAAGGACTATTTTTGTGTCGTTTACAGGCATAGCAGAGGTGACTTACGACGAATTGATCCTGAAACTGATGATGATTTTTACTCATTATTTTAATGTCTATTACTATGTGTCAAAAGTACATATAGCAAAGTTACATTAGTACCGGCCAGTACGGTACATTTAAACTTGGGTCTCTTAATCGTGGATAAGGTGTTTAATTTTTTTTTCTTGTAGCTCGGCATATGACAACACTCCGCCTGATGTAAAGCTAGAGTACGGTCCATGAATAGAAACAACTACTGCTACAGAGAGACCTGTGCGGGTAGCAGTCGCCTCCACTATGCCGGCTTGAGGAGACGAGCATGTACCATCCAGATTGACAATGCACACTCCTCTCGTTATACCTGGCTACTTAGTTAGAACGAGACAATGAGAGGAGTGTGCCGATAATCCGGCATAATCAACTAACGTAGTTAAGGCGATTACTCGTGGATCGCACTTTAGCTTAGATCAGACGAAGTGCGGTCAAATGCCTGAGTCCCTACAAAATATGAGTGCATTTAAAATCAAACATTAAATAATCGATACGGTTTCTAAAAACGATATAGATAATTAAATAAAACTTAACCCACTGAGATAATGCCAGCTAAAATATTTTGACATTTGACAGAATTTTGACACATACAGGTTTATATAACTTAACACTTTTCAATCAAACGTAGTCTAAACTAAAAGTACATAATGATTATGTATGTGTATGGAAGTAGAGGAAAAATACTGATTTACGCTTATTGAGCGGCCGTGGTCTAGTGGTAAGACGCGTGAACTCACGGTTGATGAGACCCGTGTTCGAACCTCGCTAATTCTGACCGGAACTAATGTAACTTTGTCATATGTACTTTGGTCGCTCACTGCCGTCCTGGGGTAGTACCACCACTTTCGAATGTAACACCCGTGAAGTGACTTTGTCGCGTTTCGGGAATAGTTTGAAAGTAGCCAGGTATAACGAGAGGAGTGTGCACTGTCAATCTAAGATGGTACATGCTCGTCTCCTCAAGCCGGCATAGTGGAGGCGACTGCTACCCGCACAGGTTTCTCTGTAGTAGCAGTTGTTTCCATTCATGGACCGCACTCTAGCTTTATATCAGGCGGAGTGTTGTCACATGCCGAGCTACAATAAAAAAAAAATGCACACAATAAACATCTGTTAAATTAACTCGTGACCGTAACAATTACATTATTCAATTACAAAATTTAATTAACTCTGAACGAGCGCATGATTTGATGAAGATGCATGTCGAGCTAGTTCCCCATTCGACCCAAGTTTATAACCCGAAATAAATACTAGTACTTTAGTTTCTATGGTACGTTATAAATCAAAGTTACTCGTAATATAAATATAGACGTTATCAAGACCCTTTTAACCTTACTACAGTAATGACCGATTATTTTATCTAATCGTTTATTGGTAACATATACTCCAGAATCTCTATCAATATACCATAAGCAGAAGGTACAAAGTTCAATTATTTTTTTGTAGCTCTGCAATTGGCAATGATATTAAACTATTTTTATATTAATATATTTTTGCCTTGTCAACCCAGTTGCAAAATGCAAAAAGCCTACAATGTAAAATAAAGATTGAATTTATTCTTTTCGTGTTTTTACTCATTAAATAAATTACCTAGTCATAAAATACTATCTTTTTTATAGCTAATTCCGAAAAAAAAAAACTAAAATAGGCCGGACTAATTAGGAAATCTAGTCAGCCACATTGATTGATCAGTCACCGCTTGATGTTTTGTTATATATTTATTACTTAGACTAACACTAGAATAAGTTTATTAATTTTTGTTAACAGGCAATTTATTTATATTGTTAAAAGCTCATAGAGCGAATGTTTCAAATATTCTTTTGAGCTTAATAAATTCTTTAAACCTACAATAATGTAGTATTCAATTATATTATTCAGTTATACTCGAACATATTGTTTTAGACACCTTAACAATGAGCTTTTGTTTAATTTCATTATAATGTGCAACAGGCACACTTATATCATGACTAATCGTCTAAAATTAGCATATTTTATCACCGTACTATTGTTCATAAAAAAAATTAAGAGTAGCAGGCAGACTGATGGTGTTATTAGTCCAGCCTATTTGCCGTTCATACAGGCGGTCGCAGGTATTACGGGAGGAGTATGCCCTCTCGATCTGAGTGAATAATAGTATCAATAAACTGGTATAGTGAGGGCGATGATTGCCTGCTGACATTTCTATGTGCTCTTGGACCGCACTCTAGCTTAACATTAGCCAGAATGCGGTCTTGTGAAAGAAAAGATAAAAAGATCTTTTTTTTTGTTGTAGCTTGGCATGTGTTTAACACTCCGCCTGATGTAAAGCTAGAGTGCGGTCCATGAATGGAAACAACTGCTACTACAGAGAAACCTGTGCGGGCAGCAGTCGCCCCCACTATGCCGGCTTGAGGAGATGAGCATGTACCATCTTAGATTGACAGTGCACACTCCTCTCGTTATACCTGGCTACTTTCAAACTATTCCCGAAACGCGACAAAGTCATTTCACGGGTGTTACATTCGAAAGTGATGGCACTACCCCAGGACGGCAGACTTGACAAATAACCATCATCAGTCTGCCTACCACTCTTTAATAGTGCCTATAACTGAGCAACCAAAGTACATATAACAAAATTGGTACCGGTCAGAATTAGCGAGGTTCGAACACGGGTCTCATCGATCGTGAGTTCACGCGTCTTACCGCTAGACCACGGCCGCTCTTAGTTCTATTATATCTATTAGCGTTAGGAATAATTGCTATCTCCAATTTCGTTACTCTACTTAAAAATAATCTATATATTTGTTTATTTTAAAAGACAATTAAATTCCGTAATGTTTTGTATTTACGATAGTACCTACGTACCTAATAGTTGTTTACGGTATAATTATGTATAATTTTCTCACTAACATGCGACAACAGCGTGATTTCATAGAATTATAGAGTTTTCCTAGAATCATGTGCCTTACAGGAAGATTCATTTCTAAAAACTATAATGACTTTATCGATATTTTTTACATTGATATTTATCAATGTTTACAACACTATTTTTTTACATTTTCATTTATTTTCTTATATTAAAATATAACCGTATTAATTACCACAAAACAATTAATTTAATATGAAAATAACGTATTACTGGTAATTGAAATCTTAGATTATACGTATATAACTATACTATGGCATTGTAACTATTTGCCAGTGTCAAAATAAATCACGCGTATGAATTTATTTGGAGAAATAATGAAACACACGTTCTCTTATCACGATACACTTAATTTTAATTCGCCATTACGTATTTTCTGTGAATAAAAATAACGTAAACGTTATCGAGTATTAAGTATTTTAATTGGCTCGCTAATATGGCATTAACAAATACGAGTTTAGAATAAGACCGATAACCTATTATCTCCCAGATGCCCGCTAAAACTCTCATTTAGTCTTCAAATTATGCCGGACGACTGCCATGTTTACATAACCTAAAGAAAACAAAATTGTCCTCCTTTGGGTAAAGTAGGGAGTGTCATAGATTACTAAAGTTTGCTTGTTCTTGTGTAAACTTAAGTATTGTTTGACATCATGCTGCGATGTCTTTATTTGTTTTATCAACTTATAGTTTAGGCGCGGCTGGAGTTCATAAATTATAACTTAATTGGAATATAGCAAACACGTACGGTTTTATTAACGAAATGTAAACACGACCTTTTGTTTGGATAGATACAGCGAACTTAAGTGGATAGATACCTACCTTTTTTTATTGTAGCTCGGCATATGACAACACTCCGCCTGATGTAAAGCTAAATTATATAAAAAAAAAGTACAGATAAATTTTTACAGTTGCTGCCTTCGCTATGCTGGTGACAGTGCACACTTCTCTCGTTATACCTGGCTACTTCCAAACTCGATCCCGAAACGCGACAAGGCCACTTCACGGTTGTTACATTCGAAAGTGGTGGTACTACCCCAGGACGGCAGACTGGACAAATAACCATCAATCTGCCAACCATTCTTTAATAGTGCCTATATAGCCATTTAATAGAGCCACCATAGTACATATAACATTGGTACCGGTCAGAATTAGCGAGATTCGAACACGAACCTCTCTGCATCCATAGTTTTATTTTGATCAAGTGCAACGTACTAACGTACTGTACTTATCTACATAATAAAACAATATTACAGAGGGCCAGTATCTCAAAGGTACAATCGATACAACTCATTACGTTTTAGTATTCAGCGGTTTTTTATAATGCCTAAGGGACCTTTGGACCTTAGTAGTAATAAAGCAGATTAAAAAACCGGCCCTAAGTATTTAACTAATTTAATTTTATCTTACTTTACGATAACGTTACAGTTAATAATACAAAACCGTGTTTTTGTACGTATAAAATCACGTTTTGATTGCACAAAACTAATATTATTTCTGAACAAATACCTTTTTAGACTAAACGAATATCTATATATTACATAGATAATAAGATTTTGCGATGTCTTTAAGGTAAATAGGGTTAAAGTTTTTTGGTACTTTTACGAAAACATGACATTTTTTGAAAATATTTACTAAGTACTATTTGCTTAACCTTGTCAAGGTAATGCTAGTTAAATAAGAAAATAAACCTTGCTATTTCACTAAAAAAATAAAACTTATTATTGTTAGACTCAACCCTGACAATATTGGCTTGTGTTAAAACCCCACCATGTTCCTCTCTACGTCATATGGTGAGGTCACGGGCACGCTTTCGCATTCATCCGCAACCCCATCTCATCGGGAAGAAATACCATTCCAGTCAAGTAAATGAGCGGCAGTCCAACCCCGGGAATACCGCTCTTGGCTCGGGGCGAAGAAGATAACAGTCCACTACCACGCTACCGTTTCCACGCATGCGATGAAGGGCGGTCTATCATTCAGGTCGAGAGACCCCACCATGCTGATTTTGGTTTGCGCCGGGGTACCTCAGGGAGGTATCCCGGGACCCTCTATCCACCACCAGTGCCCACCATATAACAATGTCACTTACGGTCAAAGGACCGCGAGCCACGGGGGCTTGTGTCAACCCTAGCTAATAAGGTTTTACTTGTAAAATCAAACAAACTTACGCTTTGATTTAGGTTAATGTTTATTGTGAATCAATACTATGAGATGAGGTAAGCGGCGACTATCCAATGTGTGACTTCAAAGCAACACGGCACACAATCGTCCAGTGTAGTTAGGGTTGCCAAGATTTATTCCAGGAATTATAGTATTTGTCGGAATTTATGAAAAAAGTACTTTTAAAATAGAAAGAGTAATAAAGGAAAATGGTATAAATTGGCTCTTATTAATAGGTTCTGATACAATGAAATGATCCTTACATGAAATTCAGTCGAACCACATCAAAAAATTTTTTGATCAAAATGACTCATTTTTATGGACAACTCAAGCTTGACCGGAAAAAATTACTATGCCAAATTCGTTTTTATAAAAAAAGAGAAAATGGTTCCTAAGATAGTAAGTCCCTGTACCTCCAATTTCCCCATACTGTCCCAGTTAAAAAAATTACCCTGTATAAAGTATTAATATGATTACAAAATAGATGTGTATGAGTATGTAACATTAAAATGTCAGGTAGGTGTAGTAGTTATTTATAGAATGGCATCTAGGTAGGTGTTTAGCACTCGCATAAGAATGCGCTATTATTGCATTTAATTTATGTACAAGTACACTGCCTTTCCTACGTACATTTATAATGTCACGTTTTGGTAAGTTATCGGTTCGATATAAAATAAATTCTTCGTATATCTACTTATAATATTTTGGTCATTTCTAACGCCCGAGATTAATAATCAATCTTGATCCCTTTTTTGGCTAAACTCAGATAGAAAATAAACATTAAATAAATCCTATTAAAACTAGCCACCATTATTATCCCGGCACAACTACCCATAGTCTACCTCCATCTCGTATAATTAATTATCCTCTGGATGCATTATCAGTGTGTGAAATAAAGAAAAAAAAACAGTCAAAAATGTCTTGAGATTGATGGAGTCTGCTGAACTGTGTCTGTATCATCTTTTAAAATGCTGGAGCGTCAACGAATACGGCCGGTTCCTGTCTTCAATTAAATAATATCTTATTTCCTTTTCTAAATGTGTATTCTGAACGAATTAAATTGTATATTTCTGTCCCTTTTACGTTGTATAACATTAAGATCAAAATTGGTTAAAGAAAGAGTTGGAGTTTTGGCGGCCATCTTGAGACATTAGTAATTAATTAGTCTTGAATTATTCTCCTAAACTTGTGTTTCTTCGAGTGTTAATGTGTAATAATGGTGGATTATTAACCATTAAGTGTTCGCGAACGTGCGTGAGTGTGGGCAAACAATTCAAAAGAAGATAACATGTGTTTCCATTTTCCCTCCAAAACTCCCTAGGAAGTTTCAGTAAAGATTCTACCACTTTACTGAAGTAATTTTTGACTTGACTTGACTGCTTAGTGTGATGAATTAAGGACTCGCGATGCAAAATATTAACTTGATGCTAAAATATTTATTTTGACAATGACAAATTGTTATAATGCCATATGTTATAATTTTTTTTTTAACTTTGATCTAGCAAATCGACATCCAGACAGGTTACTTCATCAGCTCCCTCTTCCTCTGACTCTTAAAACATTCCAGCTGCAAATGTTGCATGTTTTTACTACTTCAATTTGCACAGCGTGTTGGACTGTCTTTTTTTTTTAATTAGATAAGTCTCTAAAGGACAATGTCCATTTTTGGCATTTTTCTAAAATAATATATTATTATTTAATTATA
Source organism: Tinea pellionella (assembly GCA_948150575.1). NCBI lineage: Eukaryota > Metazoa > Arthropoda > Insecta > Lepidoptera > Tineidae > Tinea > Tinea pellionella. The sequence continues at coordinate 7,813,210 of OX411258.1, forward strand.
CCACATCAACACATCGTTTATCGATCAATAGTCAATTCGAATTGTATTATCGGATATCATGCGTACACACATTTGAAATCAATAAGTTTTTTTTTATTGTAGCTCGGCATGTGACAACACTCCGCCTGATGTAAAGCTAGAGTGCAATCCTTGAATGGAAACAACTGCTACTACAGAGAAACCTGTCCGCGCAGCAGTCGCGTCCACTATGCCGGCTTGAGGAGACGAGCAAGTACTATCCAGATTGACAGCGCACATTCCTCTCGTTATACCTGGCTACTTTCAAACTATTCCCGGAACGCGACAAGGTCACTTCACGGGTGTTACATTCGAAAGTGGTACTACCCCAAGCCGGCAAACTGGACAAATAACCATCATCAGTCTGCCTATCACTCTTTAATAGTGCCTATAGGCACTGAGCGACCAAAGTACATATAACAAAGTTACATTGGTACCGGTCTATAGCGAGGTTCGAGCACGGGTCTCATCGATCGTGAGTTCACGCGTCTCACCGCTAGACCACGGCCGCTCAATTCCTCCTGTAGACTCAATTTTTTTTGGTCACTAGCCTAACATCTGATGGAGTGTGCCGTGTCACTGTAAAAAACATTGTACAAAAACTTAATGGCATAATGAATAACGATATTGTTTACAATTGCAAACACATGTTTTTCTGGAATAGATGCCACATGGTGTACTATTTTTGTAACATTGGTACCGCTTCAATAGTTATTGCAGCAATGTACCTATTCATGTTTTATTTTAACAAAGGTCATGGTTAAAAACTTATTTATATGATGAGTAGGAACTCCCAGACAGAAACGATTAAAATTTTTACAGTAAGTGATGTAAAACTAGAGTACAGTCCATGAACTGAAATAACCACCACAGAGAATTTTTTATTAGTAGCAGTCGTCTCTAGTATGTCGGCTTTAGGAGACAAATATGCAATATTCAGGTTGACAACAAAAACCCTCTCGTACTGGAAGTGATCCTGAAACGCAACAAGGTCATTTTACAGGCGATACGCTAAAAACTGATGGTACTATCAAGAAGGTACTAAAAAGAATCAGAACTCAAGATTGGGCTCATAACCTGTCTGTCTAACACTCTTTAAATATAAAAAAAGATTAATTTCTTGTAATCAAAGTCTAATTTATATTAAATGTCTCTCTTTTTTTAATGTTATGGTTATACTCGCAGATACAAAGTATACATATCAACCCACTTACGCATTCGACCTTTAAACTTGTTTAAATTAAATAATATTTTTGTTTAATAAACAATTAATAAAAAGCAATTAATACAATATAGGGATAAAATGTTTAAATTCAAATTAAATATTGTTTTAAAATAATAAATAATAGCATTGTAATTCTATAATAATATTAATATTTCAAACAATATCTATTAATAACTTAAACGATTATAAAATTAACAAAACAAACTATTTTTAGTTGAAGAAAACCGCAAACTGTGGTTTTACCAGTTTTTACGGCACATAAAGTTCTTGTGAGTTAGATGAACATTATTTTCCTACAAAATAAACTAAAAATCTATAATAAACTCGAGAAAAAATTGTGGTCCCATTTCTTTTAGGCGAATGAACATTCTCTTTTGGTGTTTAATTTTTTTTAATTGACATCTAACCTCGCTTGGCCTGGTGGTAAGCACAGTGGAGGTGCATAAGCGAATTACAAAAATTAATAAAAAATAATTGGTAATACCTAATGAAGGGTTTTTTAAAATCTTTATTTGAGGCTTGCGCTCACACTCGTGGCGATGTCAGCCCCATTGAAGCCTAAACAATTATAAATTATAATGTCAACACTTAAACAAAAATAAATCATAAATTAAAAAGAAAATGAATCTGCTTATCTTTAAAAAAAAAACTTTATACAACTCCACAGAGAGTTTTGGCGGCCATCTTGAGACGTCAGGTTATCTGTCTTGAATTATTTTCCTAAACTTGTGCGTTCTACGAGTGTTAATGTGTAATAATGGTAGATTATTAACCATTAAGTGTTCGTGAACGTGCGTGAGTGTGGGCAAACAATCCAAAAGAAGGGAACCTGTGTTTCTATTTTCCCTCCAAAACTCCGTAGGAAGTTTCAGTAAAGATTCTACCACTTTACTGAAGCAATTTTTGACTTGACTGAGACTTGACCTGACTGTTTAGTGTGATGAATGAATGATTCGTGATGCACATTATTATTATTAACTTGATGCAAAAATTGTTGTACATACTTTGACACTGGCAAATTGTTATACGGGTGAATATACGGTAAATGTATTTTTAGTGTTCCCAAGTAAAAAGTTAAGTATTTGAATTAATATTAAATAGCGTACAACTTCGTAATGTGTATGTATGTATAATGTTATGGGCCAGAAGAAAAATACATTTTTTTTAAGTTTTATAGGTCCCAGGGGAAAATGTGTGGCCAGGGGAGTGACACCATGGACAGGGTAGTGACAAATCGGGACAGGGAAGTGACATACTATTAGAATTTTGATATGTTAAATATGATATATCAATAAAAGTTGTTGCTTATTAATGTTTACTATTTTAATTAATGAAATTATATCAGTCTCAAGTGTTAAACACCATGTTTTTTAAATTACGAGTATATCTTAACAAGAGATAAAAATAATGAATTTGAATATAAAAAACCTAGTTCAAAAAGAGTTCCATTGTTACCACTATCTTCAGAAAGGTCACTAAGACATCTCCTTCTTCTTCGTCAAAATCGGATGAGCACACGGCGGCATATCTGTACTCCTTTTTATTTTTGTATTATACATTGATCAACGACCGCCAATATGGATTCAGGTCGAAGCGATCAACTAGTGATCTGCTAGCGCATATTATGCATGCTTCACTCCAGCTGTGGACGGCCATGGAGAGGTCCTGGCAATTGGCCTGGACATCTCCAAGTCATTTGACAGGGTCTGCCACAAGGCCCTTCTTTCTAAGCTCGGAGCTGGTAACCGGCCTTCCTCCGGCTCTTCCTGACCGGCTGTGTAACTAGATTGCCGACTTCCTGCATGAATGCTCCATCCGCGTATTAGTGGATGCCGGCGTACCTCAGGGTACGGGTACCTCGGGTCTGGCATTCATTGCTATGCAAACGACAGGGCATGGGCGACAAATCACACTTTACCCCGCTTCCCAGTCTTCGTAGCACCACCCTTGGTACCTCGAACATACCGGACATCCTAAGGATGTCGCTTCGCTGCGATCTGAACAACAGGGAATGTGATCCATTAAAACTACGTCTCGGAAACTTGGCATCCTGAACAAGGTGCGTCAGTTCTTTGCGCCGGAGCACCGCCAGTTATTGTACAAGGCACTAATTCGCTCCTGCGCGGAATACTGTTCGCACCTTTGGGACGGCTCTGCCAAGTATCTCCTTGATGCCCTGGATTCAGTGCAGCGCCGAGCTGCCCGAATAATAGGCGACTCAGAGGTCACAAGGAAGCTGGAGCCCCTGCAACTTCTCAGGGATATAGCGTCCTTGTGTATCCTCTATCGCCTATACCATGGTGATGCTCCGAAGAGCTCTTTAACTTTATTCCTACATCCTCTTTCCACTCCCGTAACACCCGCACTGGGCGGGGGAAGCATCCACATTGTGTCGACAGAATCGGAAGCCGAACAAAACTTTTTATGTCACTCAATCGAAAAATGGAATGCTTTGTCCTCCCACGTGTTCTCCCACTTCTTTAACCTTGGATCCTTCAAACGGAGCGCGAAAAAGCACCTCGAGCCGCCATAGTGACTGCGACTTGGGCCACTGTGTACTGCGGTTTTCCGGTCGTCGGCACTCATGGAGCTCCACTGTGCTTACCATCAGGCCAGTCGACGTCACATGTCGCGTCAATATAAAAAAATATATATTTTGTGCTTCAAGAACTGGAGGCGGTTCATCATTGTCAGACGAAGGCGGCGTCACAGGGCAATTTTCAATAGACTGAAGCTTTAAACGATCTCTGTGCTATTTAGTTTTCTCTCTCCATATTTTTCTAATAGTTCGTTGTTCCCTCTCAGTCAATCTTTAATACTTTTCATTTGTCCATTTTCCTTTCCTTCTTTCTTTGATATTTTAGTTTTTCTTTCTCTTTTAATAGTTCATTTTTACTTGGATCCCTTTTGGTTCTATGGTAACGTAACCTTTCAGCTTCGCGTTTCTTTTTAAGCCTTTCTTCCCTCGTTTGCTTCATTTTAGTTTTTACCATGATTCTAGATAATGTATGACATAAGCGAGAACTGGAACAAATAAAAATATGATGTTAAAATAAGAAATAATAATAAGTTACATTTTTAGTATTTCCCCTGGCTTCTATGTATCTCCCCTGGCATACAAAATGCCAGGGGAGTGACGCCAGGGTAGTGACAAAATCGCTAATAACCTCAAATTACAGCTAAACACGTGTGTGTTTCTATACTTTTATGCAATTAGCTCCTCTGGCTCACAATTATTATTCTCTTTTACAAATCCAAATCTATGTAACAATAAAATGTAAAAATATACGCTTACCAGGGGAAATACTGCATTGACTGGCACAAACAGGCTCTGGGACACTGCAACGACTACTGCTGCAACGCCGATTTGTAAATCCTCGCTGCGTTTGTCTTGTTGCTGTCTTCACTTTGTTCAATATACGTTTGTCAAGATTAAACGTCGGCATTAACGGTTTTGGTCGATAATTTTGCCTTTAAAGTTCGCCAGGTGAGGGGTCACTGTGTTAGTGGCACCAAAACTTTGTTATTATTGCTACGTTTGATAATATTTTTTTACATTTATTTTATGAAATTATGGTATATTTTATATTTAGTTACATAATTATCCAGGAAATATCATTGTAGGATTTATATAAAAAAATATATGAACAAAGTTTGTTAAAATTAGGCAGTGGGGTCAGCCAGGGGAGGATACATTTTTACTACTTATTATCGTTTAATGGTCTGAAGTGATATTGTTAGCGTAATTTAAATACACTGCCTCAATAAAACACGATATTAATAGTTACTTTAAAGATATAGGATAATAAATAAATTAATTTTGGGTAATATTTCTGATGGAAACGCTACAATACAAATACCGTATATTCACCCATACGCCATATAAAATTTAAAAAAAAAACTCCACAGAGGTAATATAGGGTTAACATAAAAATATTTAATCTTTGTTTTGTTTAATTTCAGATTATAATATGGGGATTTGTTGTGTACTTAATGACGTATATACCAACAATAGAGATGCGAGTTGATGAAATGGAACAGGCTGCTCACAAATATAGAGAGGTATGGTCAACAAAACGATTTTGGTCATCTTTACTATGGACTTTTTGCTACTTAAACGATTAATACCTTCTAAGCTGACAAAATATTATATTTATAAAAAAAATTGCTACGAAAATAGACGTTATATTTAATCGATTATTATTTTTTATTTTTTTATAATTTGACATATGCGGTCCATGAGCAGAAACAGAAGCTTGCTTCCGAAATGCGACTAGGTTTAAAATACTTTCTAAAATAACTTTGACACTTAATTAACTAATTGGTGATTGGAATTGTGTGTCTTAAAATAATGTAACAAGATAAAAATAATTAGCTAGTAACACTTCTATCAGATAAACGGCATAATGATATGTTTTTGTACATGAAAACATGAAAATTTGTGTATTTATTATTCAAGTGGTTTTTTATCAGATAAAATAACAATGTAATCTAGGTCTTATTGTTAAAATCGGGAGTGACAATTTGGTAAATTAAAAATTTTTTTTTTGTATCGATTTTTTATTACATTTTTCGACATATTCAAATTATGGGGTTGTTGTTATTATTTTTCTGTTATTAAGAATTTCTAATTTATTTATTTATTTGAGTACTTGGTCCAGCGTGAGCTCCGTGTTCATACCCAGAGTAGGCAGATTCTATGGAGTGCTGTAGAGTGCTGTAGAGTTCCAGCGCCACAATTTGAAGTCGACCACATCATGCATGCACGTTGAGGGTGCTCCTCATCTGACCCTTTTCCGAGCAGTGCAGTTTCTGATTCGAACAGGACCCCAACCAAAATTCCTTCTTTTAAATGAAATAGCTTAGATGCACAAGTGCGTTTATTTTTCATAGAAATTTCCATCTGAAAATGGTGTGAACTTTCAGGCAGCCGCAATTGCATGCGATTGGCACGTGTTTTTTTTTCACCTCCACATATTATATATTATATTATATATTATTTTCTGTTTAATTTTCATCATAATTGAATGAAGTTTTATGCTTTTATTAGAGATGTAACGGATATCCGGTAACTATCCTGTATCCGGCCCATCCGGCGGCCTAAACAGTATCCCGCCGAATACCGAATTTTTAAAAATATGTATTTTAAAGTAATGAATTGCTTTATTTAGTTAGTATCACTTAAGAAATCAGTAATCACAAGATAATTCTACAACTTAGAAAATGAATTATTAATTTATTACTCATACTGCACTAAAACAAATTATGGTGAATGATTTTTTTTATAGTAGCTCGGCATGTGACAACACTCCGCCTGATGTAAAGCTAGAGTGCGGTCAATGAATGGATACAACTGCTACTACAGAAAAACCTGTGCGGGCAGCAGTCGCCTCCACTATGCCGGCTTGAGGAGACGAGCATGTACCATCTTAGATTGACAGTGCACACTCCTCTTGTTATATCTGGCTACTTTCAAACTATTCCCGTAACGCGACAAGGTCACTTCACGGGTGTTACATTCGAAAGTGGCGGTACTGCCCCAGGACGGCAGATAGGACAAATAACCATCATCAGTTTGCCTACCACTCTTGAATACTAATTTCTCTGCATTAAGAGGTAGCAATCGGTTTTGCTTGTTTTTGTAAATACGGCCATCTACAGAAAAATATCTCGCTGTACACACACCCTTTCGTTCGCGCGCCGCCTACGTAAGCTTGCTTCTTGTGATGCACCAAACAGCCGAACATCCGGTATCCGGCTAAACTCTAGCCATAATAAATGTATTTATGAGGTTTTTATAAGTATAAGCGTTTCGTTTTAACACGGTTTCTATATTGGCCGTGCTATCAGTCGTTACTGTGACGAAACGCCTTCGTGGGTAGTGGACCTAATTATGGAATTGAATATATTTTATATAATAAAAATCAATTGCTATTCGTTAGTCTCGCTAAAACTCGAGAACGGCTGGACTGATTTGGCTAATTTTGGGTTTGAATTATTTGTAGAAGTCCAGGGAAGGTTTAAAAGGTGAGTAAATATGAAAAAAATGCTTGGAATATAGTAAAAACAACAATTTCGCTTCCTCTAAGAAACTATTCCTTTGGCTTTGAATGTCAAACATTTGATGTTCGTCCCGTTTAGAAATTAATTAAATTTAAAAGTCGTTCAGAAATCAAATTTTTTTTTTTTGTTTGATTACGAATTCTTTTTGTTCCGGTTAAGTTTTGACTACATTTTTTACTAAAGGTCAAACATTGTGCAATTATCATTCAGCTTTTTTATTTATTGATTCTGAGGTAGCACGAAGTTAGCCGGGTCAGCTAGTATGCGATAATTATATTATTTTCAAGTTAAAATTGACGCATAAAGCATGTTATTTTTTTTTATCAGTTAGAGATAAGAAAATCCATTCTATTTATAGAAATATTAATGTTTGATATTATATTTTATTATGCCTACTACCAACCACATATTTACATCTGTCTTTATTTGTTTAATGATAACTTTTAACTTATTTATACGTTACGAAATGTTTTTTTTTGTAGCTCAGCATATGAGAACACTCCGCCTGATGTTAAGCTCTAGCCGCACTCTAGTGCGATCCATGAACAGAGACAACTGCTACTACAGAGAAATCTCTACAGGCAGCAGTCGCTTCCACTGTGGGCTTGAAGAGACGAGCATGTACCCATTCAGATTGATCTCCTCTCGTTATACCTGGCTACTTTCAAACTATTCCCGAAACGCGAAGAGGTCACTTCACGGGTGTTACATTCGAAAGTGGTGGTACTACCCCAGGACGGCAGACTGGACTAATAACGCGACCAAAGTACATATTACAAAGTTACATTGGTACCGGTCAGAATTAGCGAGGTTCGAACACGGGTCTCATCGATCGTGAGTTCACGCGTCTTGCCGCTAGACCACGGCCGCTCTTAATCCGTTAATATAATTTTTAGTAAAATGTAAGAATTTTGTTTCCAGCAAGCTTCAACGGCTTCAACTCCACGTCCGGAGCCTCCAAAAGCTCAGCTGAAACATGGCAAATGCTTTCACATGTCCAACGAAGACTGCCCTACTGACATGTTATGTAAACAAATAGATCAAGTTTCTTTATTCTGCTGCAATGTTAATTCAACCACGCTGCCTACACTTATTGGTTTGACTGCTTCAAGTAAGTAAACTGTTGTGTGTTGTCTCGTGTGCCGCCTCCGCTATGCTGGCTTGAGCAGCGGCATGTGCATCATCCATGTTGACATGCACATTCCTCTTGTTATCTAGCAATGTTCAAGTTGATCTTGAAATGGGACTGAATTACTTCACAAAAGTGGTGGTACTGTCCCAGGATGACAGTCTGAGCTAATAACAGCGTTGCCAGACGTTCCGATTTCGGCGGGACGTCCCGATTTTTAAATCAAAATTAAATGTCCAGCGCGGGACAGGCTCAGTCCCGCTTCTTGTGTATTGTGACGTCGGATGAGTATATAGCTTACTGTAAACTGTGTAAAAGAGTTACAATTTGTAACTCACTCTTTAGACTATTATTTGAAACACCATGTTTTTCTAACCGACACTTAAAGTACATTTTCTATGGCTATTTTTGCTATCTATTGTCACGTAAACGTTATTTAAAACTTAAATAAAAGATACATATTTAAACAATTCTGATTATATATGTTTTTACTATGTCCCGCTTTCGTAGAAAGAATCCCGCTTTTTTCACTCAAAAAGTTCCGAAATCCCGACCTTGCAAAAAAAAATCTGGTAACGCTGGGTAATATTCCAATTCCATTCTCTGAAAAAAATTAATGCAGAAAAATAAAAAAATATAAACCCAATAAACATAAATTGCATCTAATCTTTCCAGGTAAACCAAATATAGAAAACCTTCACGTGTTGAACGCAGACCTGGAAGAGTTGGATGTGTCCATTTCAGCATTCAGAAGACTCTCTTCAATGGCTTTCACAGATGGAAACATTGGAAAGATTGTGGGTAGGTTACTTTAAAAAAATAAAGATTAAATAAAAAAAAACGGATCTATTTGAGCCCCTTTCATGTTTTGTATGGACAGCAAAAAAGTAACACAAAAACAATTTATTTTAATTAAAAGTTATTTTATACGCAGCAATGTCGCATCTATAGTCTTTAATTTAAAACTTCTTTGCGCAAAACCTAATGCCGGTGCTACACGCGACCTTGCAGCGATGGATGCAGATTGCCGGTTGGCGTGTAACGCCGGCATAAGAAAACACTACAAAAAAGTGTTGTCTTTCCGTTTCGAAATGATTGTTTGTAATAATTAAATTATATTTTTTCACGCAAGCTTATTATGGAGGTCTAAATATATACAAATATAGTAAGTATAGGTGTCTGTATCGCTAATAATATCTACGTTTTAATAAATACTATTAGAATGTTTCTGTTGTCCTTGTCCTCATGCTTATAGTGCAATCCTGTCCTAAACGTCAAGTCAAAAATTTGATAAGTTTTTGTTAATATTTCAGTAATGGGTTGATCTTTCAAGTGTGAAGTGACCCAGTTAAAAGTCAGAGTATAACGAGGGAGTCTGCCCTTAACGTAGACAGTGCACACCTTTCCTTCTCTATTCAGGGTGTAAAAAGATGCATACCAACCACGTGTTATACTACCAATACTGAAACGTTATTTTTTAAATTAATTACCTAGCTTTTTTATAATAATTTTTATAAAGCCGTAATGGATGCGTAACATCGCTAACTGTCGCGACATCAGTCATTTATAATCGCATTTACATAGCTTGTTTTTGATATTTCAGCGACGTTTCGCGTTTTTTTATGAATAATGTTGATAATGCAATAATAAATTACAAAAAAATATGCATTTGTTTTAAATATCACGTTAAAGAAATAATTGTAATGTATACAACCGTATACAAGTTCTAGTTCACGCTATATGTCTTTTAACAACCTGTATATCAGCTTAGCATGTGACTACACTACACTGGAGGAGATAACTGCTACCACAGAGAAATATCTGTAGGCAGCAGCCCCACTATGCCGGCACACTCCGCTCGTTTACAGGCCACATATCAGAATATTAATGTATATTTCAGGTCAATTTCCAAAGCATTCATCAATAGCCTGCCTCAATATATCAAATAATAACTTGACAAGTGCAAATATGCAACCTATACAACGGCCCTTCGCATATTTATCGAACTTGACTATATTGGATGCGTCGCATAATAATTTAACTGATTTTCCATTCAGTTTAGTTCAGAGTAATCGAAAGATTTCTGTTGACTTTTCCTGTAAGTATTTATTTTTAATTTTATTATCTTTATGTATATATGTTTGTCCATATCAAATAATATCAATTTCTGCGTGGTTACTGACTATAAAATATGTAAAATATAAAACAAAAGAAAGTAAAATGATTTGTTTCAAATGTAGGTGTGTTTGTGTAGTTCTTGACTTAGTTTAGGACTCTGATGGTGGAATTATTGAAAATTTAATATCCATTACTGTTTCAGACAACAACTATCTCCCGTGTAAGCATTTCCAAAGAGCAATGGAGAGTAATAATAGTTCATCAGTAACATTTCTTAATTATAATAATACAAATTGCGCTTTAGATCTGAGATTTAATTGGTTTAAGGATATACAGATCGTTCCTATTGATCATTTGCGATTACAGAAAGAGGTGAGACCTTTTACGTGTGTATTTGGTGTGTGCTTAAGAGCAACCGTGATCCTCGTTTGTGGGCCGCTAACATCTATTGATCCTATTATACATAAAAATAATAACTAATTAATTATAGTAAATGGGTGATAGATTATATAAAATTTTAAAATGTAATGTGTGTATGTGTGTGTAACTATTTGAGAATATGATTGCAAAATTGGCCGTGGCCATCTCTAACTCTCTGTTTCCTGAAGGCCAGCGGGAAGAAAATGCATTGCGCCATAAAGCTCGTCTTTTGATTTATATCAATAAAATAAATAAATTTAAATTCATTTAGTTTGTTATAATTATATTATTGATCTATTTCACATTATTTCGGTTAGACTTTATAAAATTAATAATACCACTACATTGTAAAGATTATGAGGAACAAATCGACGTATATTTCATTAATAGACGTTACAATTTAGGTATTGTGGTGGGCCTATTTCCTATAATATACAAAGAAAATTGTTCACTTTCGCTAAACATCTCAATAGTGGAGGCGACTGCTGTCCGTAGATTTCTCTGTAGTAGCACTTGCTTACATTCATACACCACACTCTAGCTTTACATCAAACGGAGTGTTGTGACATGCCGAGCTACAATAATTTAAAAAAAAACATGTACGAGTACTTTAGTCGTTTTTTTACTATTTACAGATAAATGCGAGTTGTAATGATATAAAACCGTCCAATATCAATTGTACATGTGTACTGGAAAGGCTGGAGCTGGTCGGTGACGAGGTCACGAACCTGGTTGCCGTGGATTGTTCTGGAAGACATTTAAAGGAAATGCCAACAGATCTACCGCCTAACACTGTCAAATTAAATGTTTCTTATAATAATGTGAGTATTTTAGATAGGAGATACACATTTGTTTTCTCAAACCGGCATAGCGGAGCCGACAAGTGTGCGCTGTCCAGGTAGACAGTACTCCACTCGTTATACCTGTCTACTGTCTAATTGATCTCATAAATCGACAAGGGGCTAAAGTTTAAATCCAATCGACAGGTGTCACTTGAGGTGTCATTACGGGTGTGTAATGGACGGCAGACTGGGCTAATAACCATCATTTTTTCTGTTTTTATATAAAGCTTTATAATCATACGTATCGTATAATAAAATGTTAATTTTCCAGATAACATCATTACAAGCCGTTAGTGATGACCCAAGCTATGAACATTTGCGACAGTTGATTGTTGATTTCAATGATATACCCAATATAATTGAGTTGGAAGGGACAAAGTTTATTGATAATTTTATGTTGTTCTCTATTATGAATAATAAATTAAAAACTGTAAGTTTCATATTTTAATACTTGCATTAAAACAAAAAGAGTACACGCAGTTACCCACACAGTTGCAGTGCCGATACTCATGCACGGGAGACATCGCTAACGCCAGCGACAACACGACATTTATTAATCGTTGCATTTACACTGCTTTATTTGCGTTGTTTTTAAACATTTTTACCATAATGTTAATTAGTTGATATTGGACCAATAACTGTCAAAAAATATGCATTTTTAAATTAAAAAAAAACACATCAACATCATCAAAAGTTCAAACAGTATAGTTACTTTGATAAATAACGTCTACTGACTACGGTTGTTAGCGTCCGTTTTAATTATAATTGTTGAAATATTAAACACAAATAAAACCATTTCTTCGGTTATAACTTTATTCTTGTTGCTTTACATATTTACTCTTAAACAATACAATTATCTTATTTCTTTAACCACGGGCAATTACACTTCCTTTCTACATATTTGACAAAGAACATACCATAGATCACCGACCATTCTAACAACACTTTCATGTCAAAGACTAAATAACACTTTTCTATAATATAAAAATCATTCTTTCAACAATAATTATACATTGCAGATTCATACATATGTATTGTCAAATAAATTCGACACAACCGGCCCTTATACAACATTCTCGATCGCAGGAAATTATATACATTGTGATTGTAATACTGAGAAAATATTAAAGGTAATTTTGAATTTTTAACCGAAAATATAATAAAACTTTCTAAGTGGCATATGACAACACTCCGCCTGATGTAAAGCTAGAGTGCGGTCCATTAATGGAAACAACTGCTACTACAAGAAAACTTGTGCGGGCAGCAGTCGCCTCCACTATCCCGGCTTGAGGAGGCGAGCATGTACCATCTAGATTGATAGTGCACACTCCTCTCGTTATGCCTTGCTACTTTCAACTATTCCCAAAACACGACAAGGTCACTTCACGGGTGTTACATTCGAAAGTGGTGGTACTACCCCAGAATGGCAGACTGGACAAATAACCATCATCAGTCTGCCTACTACTCTTTAATAGTGCCTATAGGCACTGAGCGACCAAAGTACATATAACAAAGTTACATTGATACGGGTCAGAATTAGCGAGGTTCGAACACGGGTCTCATCGATCTTACCGTTAGACCACGACTGTTCTAAAAGGTACTAATGTAGATAAGTAGAAATACTATGAAGTTGGAACTGAACTATCGGGGTTATATAGGGCATAGAGTACACCGTATCGGGGTTATCTCGAGTAGAGTAGAGTGACCCGTATTCGAACGTCGCTAGATTCTGGCCGGTACCAATTTTATATGTACTTTGGTCGCTCAGTGCCTATAGGTACTATGAAAGGATGGTAGGCAGACTGATGATGGTTATTAGCCCAGTCTGCCGTCTTAGGGTAGTACCACTACTTTCAAATGAAACACCCGTGAAGGGACTTTTTCGCGTTTCGGAATCAGTTTGGAAATAGCAAGGTAATATAACGAGGGGAGTATGCACTGTCTATCTAGATGGTTCACATTCGTCTCTTCAAGCCGGCATAGTGGAGAGGAGTGCTGTCTGTGTTTATCTGTAGTAGCAGCACTTGTTTCCGTTACTCTAGCTTTACATCAGTGTTGTCATCGCGAGCCGCCCGTAAAAGCTTACGTTGTTTTTATTACAGCCTTGGCTTCTGGAAAACTTTAAAAATATACCAGATTACAAGAATTTAGAGTGCAATGATGGTATGGGGCCCGTTGTTGACTTGATAGAATACCAAGTTTGCCATTCACCACGAGATTGGACTGACTATATTTACTACATTATAAGTTTAGAAGTATTAATATTAGTTTTATTAATAAGTAAAGTTTCATATGATTATTGGGTGTTTAAAACCGCGGGTTATTTGCCATGGCCGGCTAACAAAATGCCTAGGTTGCCTTGTGATTGGTTGTGCGAGTGAATGTCGTTATTTTTAACCAATGAGGAAGCTTTATTATGTCGTGTAGCTTTTTTAGCTTTAATTAAAAGACGAGAAATGGAGAGGAGTGTCTGTTTGGATGGTGCACATAAACCTCCTCAGGCCGGCATAGCAGAGGCGACTGCTGCCAAAAAAGAAAAAGAGCTATAGAAAAAAGAAGGACTTGTAGGTATTGCTTACGCCCTGCTTTGAACTGTCAAAATGACTTAACATTTTTTAAAGGCATTGGAGATAAAGTTGGATTGTTAATGCGTAATAATGGTGGATTATTTATCCATGTAGTGTTTGTGGATGTGCTTATGTGGGTAAATGATAAATTAACGTACGATTTTTTTTATTTCAAGCCCATTTGTACTCGAAGGCTTTTTATATTATTATTTTTACGCCTCTGTGGACAGTGAGCTTTAATTTGAATTTTATTGCTTTTTTTTTTTTATTGTAGCTCGACATGTGACAACACTCCGCCTGATGTAAAGCTAGAGTGCGGTCCATGAATGGAAACAACTGCTACCACAGAGAAATATGACAGAAAAATACCACAGAAAATGCTTTGACATAAAAGCGTGAATTCAGGGTGTATATTTTATGTTTTAATGAGATTTTTAAACGTATAAAACTCCGAATTATTTAAGAATTAAACTCGAAATTTTATTTTAAGTTCTTGATTTTATTTAGAGGCTATTTTCATATTTGTTAAGAATTTAATAATAGGGCAATATTCGTTAACGCCCGGAATACACGAGGTCTGTTTTGCAAGCCAGGCAAGGAGCCATTTTTTTACAAAACTGGCTTCATTCCAGGGCCAGTAAACTATTGAGGAAGCTTGTAAGCTAGTGTCTCAAGTCAGGGAGCTTTAAATAGGACGGGGTTACATTTTTAAGGGCCATATTATATTGCCTTACAAAACTGGCCTCGTGTATCCCGAGCATATTGTACTGGGCCTAACTAATCTGTTAATTTTTTCCTAGTTTTATTATTGGTTAGAATCTGTGCCATAAATTATGTGGAAAAAAAATCAGAGGCGCAATTAGTGATGCCCGAAAAAATAATCTATTTCTACTATTTCTGTTTTATTTATAAATTGTTTTTAAAAGTGGTATAAATTTGTATAATGATACTGAAGACGTGGCTGTATAGGCATTGGATTCCTTTGCATTCCCAGAATGGGGAAACTTAAAAAAAAAATTTGATTCGATTATAATTTTCAATAAGGTAAAATATTAAAGTTTTTCTGAAGCACGTGTAGTTTTATTTAAAAATACATAAAAACGTTTCATTCGGGCATTCCTAATTGTAATACTTTTGTAATGTAATGTAACTATAACGATCTCCATAATTTTTGGTTTTTAAAAATGTTTCCGTCGTAAATTTTATTTATTATTATTATAAAAAAAATGTACTATGTTTTTACATTGTTGGGTAAATAAATGAAGAGAATTATTATTGTAAAATATTGTTTTATTTCTCTAAATATACCAAAATAAAAAAGTAAATTATTTTTTCATTTTTTTCTTTGCAAACTTTTTTCTCTTTCCTTTCTCAATATTTTTTGTTACAATTTTTTCTGTTTTCCTAATTTTATTATTTTTAGCATTCTTAACGGACACTCTTTCTTCTTTCATCTCCACTTTATCTTCTGCGCCATCTTTTTCCAATCTCCTTCTGTAATAAAATATTCACCGTCCATCACTTAATAATTTTGAGTGCTCACAAAAATATTATATTACAAAACCGTCATAGCGGAGGCGACAGCAAGCTAAAGTCATCGTACTGAGTAACCAAAATAGATACTGGTACTGACCGTATTTTTTTTTAAGCTCGGCATGTGACAACACCCCGCCTGATGTTAAGCTAGAGTGCGGTCCATGAACGGAAACAACCGTCACTCTTTAATTAATGTCTATATTATACCATAAGGTGACAAAAAATACATAAATAACATTGGTACCGGTCCGAATTTAGCGAGGTCCGAACACGGATCTCACTGATCGTGAGTTCACGCGTCCTACCGCTAGACCACGGCTATTCTAAATATGACGAAAAATTAAATTAAAAAAAACTAGCGCTATCAATTAAGCCACTTTAAGATGTCATCACAAACTTTTTATAATTTTTCTCAAGTATGGTCGAAATCTTGTCACGACGCGGCGCTTTCTTCTCCAGTTTTTTACGCTTGTTCTTGTCTTGTTTCATTTTGAGCATGAATTCAGGCACCTCACAGCCGGACTGCTTCATCACTGCTGCTATACTAAAATTAAAAAAAAAAACATTCTTCATTGTGATAATCGCAAATCTAGATTAGGACTATGGTCTTTAAAATCGAAAACTATTTAGAGATATCACTTCAATTAGATGTAAGTTTGATTCCCTTTAAACTTTACACATCGCTGAGATATTATTTGAAAAATTGTAACGACACACGATCGACCTTTCTCGGACAGTCATAAACATTTGACAACATAGAACACAAAGTACCAACCTAACAGTTTTGTAGATTTTGGTGTCTATGGTTATCACCTCACAAGTTTGTCAAATATATTTTCTTTGTGTTTCCGTAAGGTTTGTAAAATAACAGCGTTTTAAACGATTAACTATTGCAGTTTTAAAAACAAAACTATACGAGTAATATAAACACGATGTTTCAAAAATCTAAAGTTTTTTTTTTGTTTTATATGGCGTATAACAATTTGCCAGTGTCAATGTAAATATTTTTGCATCAAGTTAATAACATTGTGCATCACGAGTCATTCATTCATCACACCAAACAGTCAGATCAGGTCTCAGTCATGTCAAAAATTATTCCAGTAAAGTGGTAGAATCTTTACTGAAACGCCCTAGGGAGTTTTGGAGGGAAAATGGAAACACAGGTTCTCATCTTTTGAATTGTTTGCACACACTCACGCACGTTCACGAACACTTAATGGTTAATAATCCACCATTATTACACATTAACACTCGAAGAACACAAGTTAAGGAAAATAATTCAAAACAGATAACCTGACGTCCCAAGATGGCCGCCAAAACTCAAATCTGAAGTTTATTTGAACTTTTGACAAATGATTATTGTTTCTTCTTTAATGGCAATGGTTTAGTTCCGGTCGAATCGTTACGATTACTATATTTTAATTTCATTGACAAATGAATAACAAAATTAAATACCTTCTAAGATTAACAATATCATCTTGAGTAAAGTATGTGATAGCTTTTCCTCTTTGTCCAGCGCGACCAGCTCTACCTATTCTACAAAAACAATAAAACGTTACAAATCACCTGACCCAAAATGCCTATTATAATTAAAAGAGTGGTAGGCAGACTGATGATGGTTATTAACCCAGCCTGCCATCCCTGGGTAGTACCACAACTTTCAAGTTTACCATCCGTGAAGTGACCTAATCGAGTTTCAGGTATAATTTGAAGAGTGTGCACTGTCAATCTGGACAGTATACATTCGTCTCCTCAAGCCGGCATAGCGGAGGCGACTGCTGCTTGTAGAAATTTATCTGTAGTAGCAGTTGTCTCCGTTTATGGACCACACTCTAGCTTTACATCAGGCGGAGTGTTGTCACATTACGAGCTACAATAAAATAAAACATGAAAACCACAGCTTACCTATGCACATAGGAGATGGCACTCGGTGGGAAATCATAATTTAGCACCAGATTAACACCACGAAAATCAATACCACGCCCCATCAGCTCCGTGCAAATTAAAACCCAAATTTTGCCAACACGAAAGCTTTTCACCACGTTGTCTCTCTGCAATTAAACACACGATGCATCTCTTCAAATAAAAAATAAAAAATACAAATTACGCAAAATTATTGGTCTAATATCAACTACATAACAGTACTATTATTTAAAAAAAAACACCATTGTAATATCAAAAACAAGCAATGAAAACGCAAGCATTGATATACGGCTGTTATCGCGTCGGCCTCGTAGCACGCGCGAGGTCATTCAACTCACAGCTGATCGACGACCGAACGCGCTTGCCTTAGCGATCATTAACAAGCTAATAATAAAAAAAAAAAACTGTATAATAGTGTAACACATGGTTAAAAGGAATACCTGCGCCTGAGTCCTGCCTGCGTGTATGACATCCACATTTATCCCATCATAAATGAGTTCTTTGAATAGTTCTTTGGCACGATCTTTGCTTTGCACAAATACTGAAAATTATTATTTCTTATATGACAACATTCTGTCTGATGTCAGGCGAAAATATTTTATATTAGCGATATTTGATATTGATAATTATGTATAATAAGGTTAAAGTTAAAAAGCTCATACTCAGGCCTCTGGTGTCATTCATCTCCTCAAGCCGGCATAGCGGAGGCGACTGTTGCCTGTTGAAATTTCTTTGTGGTAGCAGTTGTTTCCGTTCATGAACCACACTCTAGCTTTACATCAGGCGGAGTGTTGTCATATCCCGAGCTATAAGAATATATATATATATGTATATATTTACCTAAAACAGGCGGTTTCAATCCAGCCTGTACAAGTTGTCTGAATGCAACCAGTTTACCATTTTCATTGCCACAGTATAACAGTTCCTGTTCCACTAAACTGGTCGCTGCGTTTCTGCAAATATGCATTGTGAATGCAAATTAAAACTTCAAGAACGGTATACAGACTGATGATGGTTATTAGCCCAGTCTGCGGCCCTGGGGTAGTACCACCACTTTCGAATGTAACACCTGTGAAGTGAACTTGAACTTCGGGAACAGTTTACAAGAAGCCAGGTATAAAGTAAGCAATGTGCACTGTCGGCTCCTCAAACCGGCATAAATCTGTGTAGATGATACATGCTCGTCTCCTCAAGCCGGCATAGTGGAGGCGACTGCTGCCCACACAGGTTTCTCTGTAGTAGCAGTTGTTTCCATTCATGGACCGCACTCGAGCTTTACATACGGCGGAGTGTTGTCACAAGCCGAGCTACAATAATAAAAAAGTCTGCCTTCCTGGGGTAGAACCACCACTTTCGAATGTAACACCCGTGAAGTGACCTTGAACTTCGGGAACAGTTTAGAAGTAAGCAGTGTGCACTGTCGTCTCCTCAAACCGGTATAAATCTCTGTGACAGCAATCGTGTACGCACATGAACCGTAAATCTAGCATAACATGTCGAGTTACTATAAAAAAGCCATACCTCTGTCCAACAGTAACGTTAATGAGTCCGCGCAAATTGTGTCTACACCATTTGGATATAGAGGGCGTGATTGTAGCACTAAACATGGCGACACGACGATTATTATTACTGCAATTATTGAGTATTTGTTCTAGCTGTTGGCGAAAATCAGATTCCAGCTCTGCCGACCCCTCAAACATCTTATCAGCTTCGTCTATTATAAGCCATTTTATTCTGAAAAAAGAAAAAATAATTAGAAATAGTATTTTTAACACCATACTTTATTGAGAGCAATTAAATGTGCAATGGAAAATTAAACAAAATTTTATTCTTGTAATTTTTTTTGCTGGCCACACTTAGTGTTGCCAACCTACAACATACGGGCACAATATCACGACGGGCCTCATTCACAAATTCACATGGTCTCGGTAAGCAAAAAATAAATAAAATTAAAACAAATATAGTATTGAGAGTGGCTGTATGGGCGTTGATTCCCTTGCCTTCCCGGAATAGGAGGACTGAACTAAAAAAATATATATGCATGAGAAATATATGTATACTTACTTATCCAGTGTTATATCTATGTTTTCCTGATTAAGTAAATGACATAAACGATTTGGTGTACTTATTACAATATCTGAAAATAAAACACATTTTATTTATTGTATTTTTTTTCTTTGTGCTTTATCAAAGACCAAAGGATCATTACCCATGCAGCCTAGTTCAATATAATTTCAATTTTTTTTAGTTTCTAAAGAAAAAGTTCTGTCCTAGGGTTGGAACGGGAACTCTAAACACATAAAACTAATATAATATACTAATACTTTAGTAAAAAAGCATACCACTTTTCCTAAGAGTAGATTCCCGTTCTTTAATCCGGCTCTCCTGCACTTTAGATATGATGCTGCATCTTAAATTAGTTCCAGCACTCAATCTGAGAGCCTCTCTATAGATCTGCTTTGCCAGCTCTCGTGTTGGACAAAGAATTAAGGCCCGAGGTCCACCTTGAGCCACTCCAAGCGAATGAAATATTGGCAGAAGGAATGCTGCCGTTTTACCAGATCCTGTTGGTGCACACGCTAGTAATTGACGACTCTGTGAGGGGGAAAAAGACGTTTATTTTTTAAATTATTTAATGGGCTATGAAAAAACTTTATTTTCAGTGTAGCACAGCATTTCAATATCTCCCAGGAAGGCATGTGACAACACTCCGCCTGATGTAAAGCCAGAGTAGAAAAACTGCTACTACAGGGAAACCTGTGCAGGCAGCAGTCACCTCCACTATACCGGCTTGAGGAGACTAGCATGTACCATCTAGATTGACAGTTCACACTCCTCTCGTTATACCTGGCTACTTTTACTCTTCTTGGTATATAACAAGTTTTTTTATTGCTAGCTTTTTTAAAAATTAAATTATACCAACCTCTAACATACAAGGTATAGCTTGTCTCTGTATGGGTGTAGGTTCAGTATAACCACATTTCACGATAGTATTGACAGTGGCTTCGGAAACCTGGTATCTTAGTATGAGGCTATCAAAGTCTGTTAAAGCAGCAGGTACGTGACGACCGACAACACGAATGCCATGCTCATTCCGGAATCTGTTTTGCTGCAAAATATCCGTATATAAAGTAACATTACAGAGTTTCACAGCACCATCAGTTGACATGGCACACTATTCCATTATACTTGGATACTTATAAACAGATCCCAAAACTTAAAGGTTAAACATTAAACTTGGAAGGGTAGGCACTACCCTAGGTCTGTGTGGGGTCTGCTGTAGGGTAGCAGCGGGCCGTCACTGGCAGGGACGCGGACGAATGCGAAAGCACACTCGCATCTGGCGATCGAGAGGAACACTGTGAGGTTTTAGTCGGTACACCTCACGTGCATGCGCTATCGAGCCTATACTTTAATATGTACGCGCTTGCCGCAGGGAGTCCGACACACCCCTGGCACTATCCCAATAGTGCCAGGAAGTCCGTAATGGATTTCCCCACGATAAAAAAAAAAGGCACTACCCTAGGTAGATTCTCACAGACTCTTTTCCACAATTGAGTATAGTCGCTCAATTGTGCGTAAGTGTTACCCTAGGATAGTAGATTAGACTACCTACCACTCTTATCTACACATAAAACACATGTACTACCTCTTCAATCAATAATTTAGCTTTTAAATCTTCCGATTTCAGTTTATTTTTTTTCCTTTTCCTTTTTTCACCGGCAACAACACCTTTCATTAGCTCCAGTTCTTTCTCTTCATCAATTTCTTCTTTCACTTTCACATCCTCTTCTTCTCCATCATCAGATTGTGATGTTTCACTATCAGAAGACCATCTATCGCCATCTAATGTTGTGTCTTCATCATTATTCTGTAAATATTATTATTATTTCCCCTATTATTATAAGTCCTTCTAATACCCTCTTCTTAATTTCCTGTTTCCCGTCTTGGCTACACATTCCCTAGTACACACCCTCTCACATTCATTCAACACACCCGTTCATATTACACACAGAGAGGACACTCATACACATCTATTTTGTAATCAAATTAAATATTGTTACTCTTTTCAGAAGTGCACTGGCATCCGTAATACAGGTCAATCCTAGTACGGGCGGTAGGAATCCTAACTTATTCTTATGTATATTTTTAAAATCAAAAGCTCCGAGTGACCAAAGTACATATGATGCACCAATCAGCGAGATTTGAATACAGGTTTTGATCGTGGGTTCACATCTTGTAAGCTAGACACATACGCTAGACAACAGCCGATCTACATTTTCACAAGGATCTAAGAATATTAAAATTATCTAGGCGAGTCGAAGCACATTTCTTGCAAGTGCAGTCAATTTTTTTTTTTTATTGTAGCTCGGCATGTGACAACACTCCGCCTGATGTAAAGCTAGAGTGCGGTCCATGAATGGAAACAACTGCTACCACAGAGAGACCTGTGCGGACAGCAGTCGCCTCCACTATGCCGGTTTGAGGAGATGAGCATGTACCATCTAGATTGTCAGTGCACATTCCTCTTGTTATACCTGGCTACTTTCAAACTATACCCGAAACGCGACAAGGTCACTTCATGGGTGTTACATTCGAAAGTGGTGGTACTACTCCAGAACGGCAGACTGGACAAATAACTATCATCAGTCTACCTACCACTCTTAATAAAATACCATTATTTTTTTACTTACCAATTGCTTGCTTTTAGCTGTGGGTTCTTCATTTGAAGAGTAGCCATCTTTAATATAAGTTTCACTGTCATTTAGTTCATCTTTAATTTCAGTTTTAATTGGAACTTCAGTTTTAGGTGAACGATTATCCTAAAAGCAAGAATACTTAAAATATTCGAGGACCGACAACAAGATATTTCGCCAAAAACAACCTATATTAGAGTTTTTGTTAAAATTTAATCTTTATCCAAATAAGTTCCTTAATCCCAACGTATAGGTTATCACGGATATAGAAATATGTGATAACCAAAAGCAATATTATAATTTAAAATAGTTCTGGTGAAAGACAATGAGAAAAACATAATATAAACGAACAAAATTTCATCACGAACTTACCCGTTGTTTATTGGTTAAAACACGATTTTTAAAGGATAATCCTTTGGTTAACTTTTTAAATATATCGTATGCGTCCATCGTTTATTTAATTTAATACTGCATTTCAGTAATAAATAATTAAAATGCACTATAATTTATAAATGCCCACACGTGCGTTTGACACATTTTTTTTTAAATGTTCAATGACATTTTGTTTCTCTTTGATTTTGGCCAAGTAATCAAGTCAAACGTCTGAGTTTGAGAATGTGTTTACATTTACAGAAATGTGAGTATTCTCCACCAATAGGATCGCTTCATTATAAATTATTTCACTGTATGCCGCGAGACTGTAAATTTATATTCGTATTTTCATGTTTAATATAAGAATTTTAATTTAAGGTATAACGGGATTAGTACGTTATTTTATAACGGAATAAATCATACAAACAATCAATGGAATCACTGTGTTTTTATTTATAATTTATTACATCCAATTTTATTCGCATGAGAATTCAATATTAAAGATTAAAACCAAAAGACTGCACAAACAATCATCAATTCTATCATCACGCCATCCCTTTTGAGTAGGCAGAAGACAATTCATTCAACAATCTACATAAAATCCAGTATAAAAACAAAAATTTGATAAATTATTTTTTGTCCACGTCCAGACTCTCTGAACGCGGCATTAATCGTCACGTATCCTGGACTTTATGTAGTATTTTCTCGAAAAAATCGTTTGTCAAGACACTTAGAGTACTAAATTGAGTTGATATGTTAGACTTCCGAAGCCGTTGATTCCTTTCGATTTCAGCACATTTATTATAACAACATCTAAACATAAACAGAATTGTGTCTGTTATCATTATCGGTACTGGATAAATAATAATATAAACACCATTTTAAAGAAAAAAAACTGAATAAATAAGAAAACCGTCCAATTAAAATTCAATTTGTAACAAATATTCCTAAAACAAATTAACTCGATAACAAAATGAAGATCATAACTATATACATAATTAACTAAAATAAATTTAAGCTAAATATTGTTTTTAAAACATAATTTTGAGTCAAATTATCCGTAAATAGTATTCTTTTTAATTTATAACCCAATAATATAGGCATGGAATCTCAGCCCATACAGCATTTGTAATTATTATTCTATGTATTTATTTACCATAATAGATAACAGACTACAATTCTCACATTTTTTTTTAAAGCACAAAACAACATTATATATAGTACTTTAAGTTTCTTCACAGTGATTGTAAAGATTTTTTTAAACCCAAAACAATTTTTTTGAGAAACTCCATCAATTCTTAATAACAGCATTAATTAAATTGTTATATTATATCTATATTATTCTGTTAGAATTATTTCTTAAAGTATTGACTGCCAAAGATAATTTGATTTAAAATATCTAATTTAATTTATAAATACAATATATACATACATACAAGATCGAAAAAAATTATTTCCAATTGTATTTTATGATTACTTTGCCCAAAAATTAACCCTGATTTTACTACCAAAACTATACATAAGTGCCAGTATAATATAACAATGTAATTACGCCGTAAAAACATCCATTCACACCTACCTACCTTAAATTCATAATTCACAATACGATGAAACTGTACAACTTTGTTCATTTCCCAAAAAATAACAAACTTCGATAACTAAAATGTAATAACATATCGAACAACAATCACTTGAATATAAAAAAATATTGTTTTAAAAAAATAACAATTATTGTAAAAACCACTATAGTTCCATTGTTTACCAATAGATGTCGTTAGTAAATCTTTGATCATTGGGGTTACTACCATGTTCGTATCTATCTTTTATTTAAAAAAACACCAGCGAAATTAAAATATTTTATTCGGTTTATTATTGCGTTTATTCTTGTTATGTTTATCGAGTTTTGCAGGCAAACAACACAAAAAATCTCTAGTTACTCGTAAAATCAGTGATATTACATAAAAATTAATAAAATAAATATATCCAAAAGATTGTTGTTATACCACTATTTATTTAACGATAGATAACTGCAATTAAAACAATAATAATATAAAAAAATAATTGAATACAAATTTGAAAAAAAGAAGATATACCTCGCAAATAAATCTCCTTGAACCACCATAAATATATACAAAAAACACTAAAAATTTTGCTAAAAACAATAAAATATTTTGTCTAAAAAATTGTCTTATAAAATATAAAAATTTCGGTATTGTGAATTAAAATTAACATCCCAAACCAACCAAGAAGATTTATCTGTCAAGTAAACTTAAAAAAAGTTACAAATGCAGATCGTGCATCTTATATTTATTTTAAAAAATAAAATAAAGTAAAAACTTAACGCTAAAAGTGTGTCAGCAATTATTATCGTGCAGTAAAATAATATTGCCACTTAATTAATTCAAAGAAACAGTATTTTAAAAAAATCACCAATTATCATTTTAAACCTAAACAACTGAGATAATTATAAAAAAATATATAGAATCTTTATAATTCATTTTCCAACTAGTTTGTGAAGCCCTTTAAAATTATTCAAACTAAAGAATTTTATTGTGGTTTTTGCGCTTTCTAAACTTCTTTTTAAATAAACTTAGTAAAAAATGATCAATTAGTAAATCAGTAAGTACTCGAAAATAAAGCAACATCTGCTAAAAAGCGTACAACAAATACTTAACTGTCTATCTATTTAATTAATATGTTTATTTCTTCTATTTAAATAACATGGTAAAACTGTATTATTGTATAATAATATATTGTAAATCTGTATAAAATTGTTACGCAAACAACAATTAACTCTGTATAGGTGGAGCGATCATTTCAGAATTACTTATTAATAAGATATAATTATTGTAAGTGCACTTTGTATTAATCTAATTTCACTTAGCAGCGAAGATTGTCCGAACGGGACGTTTTAATTATTTTAATTTAACTTTTATTTATTTTATTAAACAGATGCAATCGAAAAATATTATTTTAAAGACATCTTCGCTGCTAAGAGTTCGGCTTATTGCTATAATAAATATTATATTGTATATTTAATGAGGTATATACTTGGCAGATTCAATACTATTCACTATAATACCATAATTGTTTCAAAAATATTTGTAATAAGTTTTAAAAGCCGATCTTTCACAGTTACTAGGAAATAGTCGCGACATTTTAAATAGAGGAATCCATTCATGGGCGGACTGAGCCCTAGGCAACCTAGGCACGCGCCTAGGGCGCATAATTTTTGAAGCCTGATAATTAGGTTTAGAATTTTAGTTGTAAAAGTATGTATCATGACTGAAAAATAGGCCTTAGTCCGCCACGGATGATATCTATGAAAATCCTTTGCATTATCCATTCAAGATATTTGCGTCTTAAATGAAGAAATAGACGGTATTTATAACACAGAAGGTAAAGTAAGTCGCAATTTCAGACACGAATTTTCACACACTAACTGATATATCATTTTTTTTTCAAATATATACGTCTAATTAATTGAATAGTAAACTTTAACTTATGAAAGATAAAAAAAACTATTTAAACATTTATTACAAACATTTTTGAACCATTTCTGGTAAATACGTTAAAATTAGTGGAAGATACGGTTAAGTTAAAGCTATATTACTTAAGAATATAACGACCCGCTGTATGTCGACCTGTGTCGCAATAGAAGGGTCGAAATATCCTTAACGGTTGATCGCTCTCCCTATCGAGTATATAGAAATATGTAATCTATTGTAGTAACTGGCTACATCTATATTTAAATTTACACACGGCTGCATTATAAAATATATCTCGGAGATAATGAATATATATTTTACAATATAGTCGACAAAATAACATATAAAAATATAGATATTGGGGAAAAACTATTGCATTTTTAACATGGAAAGGTAAACATAAAATATAAAAATGTATGGAGATAATAACAGTTTATAAAAAATTCAACGTCATTTACAATATATTAAATATGGTATAAGTCTCATTCGTATTAACTTTGTGAAATAAAATAAATAAATAGAAGAATAGTGTAAAAAATCTTATATAATTATGTAAAAAAACAATTTTTTTTGTGATTATGTTTTGTGAACAGGTTTACTTTTCTGTTTGAAGGGAACGATCTCTTTTTGGGAGTAGATTACGCGCACATGTGTTTTTCTAGTAGTCTGTCATGTAACCGCACTCTACCTGATGTTAAGCTAGAGTGCGGTCCAAAACAACTGTTACAATAGAAGTGGTGATACTTATACCCAAGGTCAGTTTACGTACCACTCTTTAGATTTTGTGCGCGTTTTATTTTCGTTTTAATTCCAAAGCAGGCCATTTTTAAGTATGAAGTATGTGGCCAAATTACTACGCAGTGACATATTTTAACCCCGCAGTTTGACCCCAAACCTAAAAATGAAATAATTAGAGGTATGTTTATTAGTTTTTAAAAAGTTTAACTTTGATTTGTTTGTCTATTTTTGCTTTTCTTTGCGTATAATATACCAGTGGTCCCCCAGTGAAAATTTCTTTAAAAATGACCCGCTTCAAACAGAATAGTACATAATATGTATATGTAAAAAGTTCTATGTAAATGTAAATTGTTAACAACAATATACCTTAACCTATAGGAATAAGGTATTCAAACTATTGTATATATAAAATATTGTCTAAATTCTATGAAAATCATGTTGTAAATGATATATTTTGTTAATTGGATATGTTATAATTAGCTCCTCGCGAGTCATTTGTTATTTTATTTCTTATTTATTAGCATTATTGATAACTTGTACTGTCTTGAAGGCATTCCGTTAATGAGTGCATTACCTTAAATACATAGTAACACAGACGGTCTTAATTAGTTAAATAATATATTAAAAAATTACACATTTCGCAAACTTACATTAAAACTGTTTCAGTTGAAAAAATATCTAAACCATTAAAAAAACAATGCGTTTAGGTATTTCGAAACATTTTTTCTTTAAAAATTTTATTGATAAAAAACAGTTTTGATCTAAGAATGCGATTTGTAAAAAAAAGAAGCGAATAAAAATTGCATTAATCAGAAATATACTTAAAAAAAAAACTTAAACTTCATCACTTAAAAATCCTTACGATTAAAAATGCAGCATTTTGGTATACATTGCAAAGAAGAAAGAATAAAATAATGTTAACGCTGTTTTTTCTCCTAATATTGACTGCTTAACCATAATATTCCTTTAACATTAACCTCTTTTCTAAAGCTGCAATTCTTTTGCCGACTACACTCAAAACTTAACTAGAAGACATAACAACATTTATAAGGCTGTCTCCATGGTTGATGTAGTACGCAGCTTATTTGAGATCACATAATTTTGAAAAAAAAAAGCAACAAATCACGAAACCTAATAGCAATAATTCATAAATCAAAACGAAGCAGTCAACAAAGCTTAAAATTAGCCAAAACATAGAAAAAATTAATTGCACAGCGAAAACAATAAACATAATACGGAAAGACTAAGTCTAGCTTTTATTCGTTATCATTATTCAGAAGGTTTTTCAATAATATATAAAAAATCCCATTTATTACGATTTTTTTTCGCTAATAACTATTTTTATTTAGTTAATATCACGTGGCACCTATTCCAAATGGTGCCGCGATTTCATTAAAAATTATATTATTGTTAAATGCTAAAACTTAATTTATTTACAATTTTGATTCTACCCGCTTAACGTCATTCCTCTAAGCTCCAATAATTCTAAATAAATGTTGCTAATACCTATTTTATAAAATAAAAGCGGATTTTGTTTTTTTTTAAACAATTTTTTTTGGGTAGATATAGAAATGAAGATAATATTAAAACTTAAGTATAAATTGAGGTATACAGACTGAAAAATCTGATAATGTTAAACAAAACTTTGACCCTGCTGTTACATAATCTACGCATATAAAAAACTAATTAAAAAAAAAACTATTAGAATATGCGAATAATTAAATATATACTTTATCACAATATATGAATAAAAAAATGTAACATTCAGAAAAATAATTAGCTGAAAATGTTAAAAAATGTATATTTAAACCAATGATATTACAAAAGATATGATTCGACGGATAGAAGGAGCTTCATTTACTCGTAATTGCCTTTAAAGAACAATTCCCATGCCCCTAAGCTGGGCCCGCAATTTTTTTCTCGTGTTTGTTATTTTTAGTAAATTTTGTAGTAATAATAATCCCTTATAAGTTTTTTTACTCGGGTTTGAGTGTTTTGACTTTTTCTGAGACAGTAGTTGAGATATAAATGCTTTAAAAATTAATAACATTTGTTTTATTAACAAACTATTAAAAATCAAGTTGACTCAAAAATGGGCATTGACCCTTCTTCGGTTTAGGCGCCAAAAAAGTGCTCAGATCTTACTGGGACTCAGTTCAAAATACGCAGAAAACTTTTTTTAAATTTTTTTATTGTAGCTCGCCATGTGACAACACTCCGCCTGATGTAAAGCTAGAGTGCGGTCCATGAATGGAAACAACTGCTACTACAGAAAAACCTGTGCGGGCAGCAGTCGCCTCCACTATGCCAGCTGGAGGAGACGAGCATGTACCATCTAGATTGACAGTGCACACTCCTCACACCTGGCTACTTTGCTGATCTAAATACCTATATTTGGATTGTCACTCTGGATGTCGCTAATAATAATAGTACTAGTATTGGACAAAACACAAGCTGGCATAGCGGAAACGACAGCTGCCTGCCTTCTTTGTGGCAGCAGTCGTCTCCGCTCATGGACCGTAGCTTAACATCAGACGGAGTACGGTCACATACCATACTCTAGTGTAAATAAAACATATCCATAGTTTGTAATATCATTGCCTTAAATAAGAAAATTGTTTTAACGTCAAATAAATGCAATCTTATTGAGTAACTATAATGCTCGTACTACATGAAGCAAACAGTTACTTTGTCAAGAAAATCTGGCGTAATAAAATTAATTGAATCCAATTAAATAAAAGTAACATTAAAGTTTTTTAGTGGAGAGTCCCAAGTGCTACTACCCTTCAAATAAAATAGGTTGTACTACTCCTAAACGCTGGGCCCATACGCCCCGAGACACGTAAACGCAAAGGGGACGATTTCCTTTGTATGGGAAATAGATACCTAAATTGTATATCTATTAACGAAATATATGTCGATTTATTTCTCATAATCTCTACAATATAGTGGTAATATTAAATTTATAATGTTTAACTAAAATAAATCAATAATCATAATAACATAAATTAATTCAATAATTCATAATTCCGGTTAGATTTTTATATAAAATATCGCCTATTTACTATAATAATAATAGTTATTATTTTCATGTTTAATATGATTAATAGACGTTAGGGGCCCATACATGAGAATCTCCAGTACATACAGGTCATACAGAAGATCTACAGATACAGTCGAAAGCAAAAATGGGAATCATAATATGGAGTAAATACAATTTTGTGTGGAACTGTATAGACGAACTGAATAGGTCTCATAATTCTATTAGAGGCAGGACTGCATTAAATCCACGGAATATACAATTTTTCAGAATTAGACATTGTAGAATAGATATATAAATAAATAGATATTATATAAAATAGTATTTAATTTAAAGTCGTCGATAAGTAAGTTTAATATTACAGTACGGATGATAACCCTAGTTAGGGGGCATGGGCACCAAAAATATTGAAGGGTAATTAATCAGGGGTTGTATGGGCTCTCCACCAGTTTATGTTAATAGCTGTCAACGAAAAATATAACAGAAATTAGTAACGCACGGCCTAATTGAATATGATAGAATTTTTTAATGCGATAAGTAAGGTTGCCAGTTTTCCGGTTTCGATCGGACAGTTCGGTTTTTTGCATGTCTGAAAAATTGTCTTCAATTAATTAATCTTTAAGGTTATGTTAATGGGGTTAGATAAGATTTGTCTCGTTTTTTTCTTAACACATCTGGCAACACTAGTGCTAAGTGATATGTCCAATTGTATTATTTAGGTTGTAAGATAGAGCTGAAAAACAAGAAATACTGAAACATAAAATATCATTGGTCTTTCATTGTGTAGAGACATATTTTTTTATGTCTAAAAATAGTAATAAAGAAAGTAAAATTCATTAGACCATAGTTCATTATACTTTTGACACATCGTAACATCTGTAAAAACAAGCAAAATAGTGTTGTAAATGAAAATATTATATAACCGAGAATACAATTTAAAAAAAATATTAAAATCTAGGTATGCTGTTATTGTCCCGTCAACCGTCTCCACCTGATGTCAAGCTAGAGTGCGGACTATGAACGAAAACAACTACTACTACAGATAAATTTCTTCAGGCAGCAGTCGCCTCCCCTATGCCGGCTTGATGAGACGAATGCGCACCATCAACATTGATAGTGCACACTATACTCATTATACTAGGCTACAATGAC
This sequence comes from Tinea pellionella, assembly GCA_948150575.1. NCBI lineage: Eukaryota > Metazoa > Arthropoda > Insecta > Lepidoptera > Tineidae > Tinea > Tinea pellionella. The sequence continues at coordinate 7,844,538 of OX411258.1, forward strand.
TGAAACTCGGCAAGGTCGCTTCATGGGTGTTACATTTGAAAGTGGTGAAGCATGTTAGATGTGTCAAATGTGGTTTTTAAACTTACAGACGATGTTTAAACAGCTCTATTTACTAACCCTGTTAATAGGTAATACAGATATGGCACGGTTAATTTTTACAGCATCGATTTACACTGAAATTGTTCATGAAACCTTGCTGTTTGCGTTCTCCTCTGATGTTTTCATATATGTATGTTATTTTATCAAAAGTATATAGGTAAATATTTTCTTGATTAAATGCAAAAGAGCTTTTCTTTGGCTTTATAATATATCACGGGCTCATTAAATGAAAATATATGTGTTTTCAGTGATATGTCGGATTGTTTTTTTTATTAGGAAATTATGCTTATTTTACGTTTAAAGATTAAATTGTGGAACGACCTTCCCAACCACGTCTGTCCTCCATAACATGGGATCCTTCAAGCGCAGTGTGAAGAGGCATCTCATCAAGCCGGCATAGCGGACCCGACTGTCTGCAGATTCTCTTCTCTGACAGCAGTCGCCTCCGTTCATGAATCGCACTTTAGCTTAACATCAGACGGAGTGCGGTCATATGACGTGCTAAACTAAAAAAACATTGATTTCGCCTGTATTTTGGAATTGATATAGAATTAATTAAATCAGCGACTTCCCACCAAATCAATCCGATAGGTAAAGGTCGATTTACACAGATCTAAAGGAGATAGACTCCAGGAGGACTGTGGGTGACAAGTTTTAAAAAACGGCAATGAACACGCAAATAGGCACCGTATAAAATAAGCAAACATTTCCTAAATTTATTGGCCAGAAATTATTTAAGACCATGAGTGGATATGTATTAGTTTTGAGTCTCAAAAACAAAAACGGCCTAAAATTTAAAAGATCCTTACAAAATAATATTCCATTAAATATAAAAAATCAGCCATCTTATGGTTAGTACAATGAGAATATAATAATAATAATAATAATATCTAATAAATCCCTTTTATCAAGACGAAGTTGGTCGACATTAAACAAGAGCTACTTTAAAACACACTCGTAGAGAGAAATCCGAAAATTGATAAAGATATATTTTAATTCTATTAAATGCCTAAAACTAATTAATTTTTATATTTAATTCATTTACAGAAACATCCTTAATGCTCCATGATTCTAAATCATGTTCACGTATACGATCTCAAACCGCATTTGTAAACTTAGCTAAGATATACCTGGTAAAGATAAACCTAGCTAAGATTAACATTAATCCAATCACTCCATTATTTACTCTTAACCCTGTATAGAAGATATCTTATGAATTCAGGAGGGCTATTCTCGAATGTAATAGATTTAAAACTTATTAGATTCGTTTCTATCAGTTTCCAATATTACGATTTTTTTGACGATAGGAAAACATTTTCTCAAAAGTTAGTTTAAATTATTTTTAAAGTTACGATAATATAAAAACAAACGCATTTGAGTAAACGATTTCCTATTGGCTAAAACCTTCGTACAAATGGAAAGTAATAGAAACGAATCGAATACGTTTAAATCTATTACATTCGAGAATAGCCCCCAGGTCTTTTTAATCTTTAAAAACACTTTGATATTTTTTGGATTAACGACTGCAATAGAAATGTAGGCAAAGCTTTAAATATGACAAGTTACATTTTCCGCCTGATGTTAAGCTAGAATGTGGTCCATGAGCGTAGGCAACAACCATCATAGAGAAGTATTAGCATGTAGGAGTCGCCTCCACTATGCCGGCGTGAGAAAACAAAAGTGCACCGTTCACACTTTTCACGTTATATCCAAGTTGATCCCGAAACCTAACTAGGGCACTTCACGAATGTTATACTTGAAAGTGGTGGTGTCAACTCTAGGACGGTACACTGGATTAAACCATCATCGCTACTTTGCATTTGATAAAATAATTAATTATATATAATTTTATGAATTTCGAAAATATGTTTATATTTTTATTAGTTTTTATATAAATGTATATAAACTCGATATGTCTAGAAAATGGAAGACTTTTTTTTTTTATTTACAGTTTTTAAACTACCAAAGTACAGACAGACGGTTAGCTGCAATTGCCGTCAGGACTATTTTCGCTTGTATTTCTTACGAGTTCCGACCGGCCGCTAGGACATAGACCAATGGAAATGAAGCAAATTTACTGCATTAAGTTGAGGTCCAAACGTAATTAACGGTTTTAATTATTAGACAAATATTTTCTAAAGTTCTGCAGCGTGTACAATTGTTTTTTTTTAATTGTAGCTCAGCATGTGACAACACTCCGACTGATGTAAAGCTAGAGAGTATATAGAGTTTGCGGTCCATGAATAAAAACAACTGCTACTACAGAGAAATCTCTACAGGCAGCAGTCGCCTCCACTATGCCGGCTTAAAGAGTACGTATAACACAATTACATTGGTACTAACCGACGACGTTTTTGGGAGATTCAAACTCGCGTGCACTCGTTTATAATTTGTTAAGGTAATTGTGAGTACATAATCTCTATCTAGCGGCCAACTTCTAGCCCAATGGACTTAATATTGTTTTTATTTATGCAAAGTAGTAGTTTAAAGATTAACCCACTTGTTACTACCGTCCTTTATAACGCCACTTTTTAAGGGTTCGATGTAACCGCGATTTTCATTATTATAATGTTTTATAAACAAAGATATTTTTACATTTGTATAATGAGCAAGGATCACTTGACAATTAAATATTATGTTTGTTTAAGTGTGTCAAATATTTTAAAAGTTAGACGTGTTTTAAAGTTACCCTTTTTTTATTTTGAGATATGACTTCAAAAATGTAAGTTTTTTCAGTACATTGATAATGAAATTTATATTTTTGTGTATAATATCTTAAAGTATTATCATCATACTAATAATAAGAGATATAACATATTTAAATATCATGGTTTTTCATAAAGATAATTGTATTTTAAAATTAGTGGCGTTATAACGCCCGGTAGTAAAATCGACGTCTACCTATCCGTTTATATGGTTTTAGATTTTTGACATAAAAGCCTTTGAATCTCGAACAAAACTGTTAAAGACTAACACCGCGCCGATTCCGATGAAAGATCTACCCAGTGAAATTACAATTTTTCCAACAGTTAAGCAAAATGCCCAAGTCACAGATACGGATTCCGGCGACGAAGTCCTTATATTATTACATAATTGTTCAGATTCCCACTCTAAGAGCACCAGCAGAGGTTATATATTATGTGAATACTTATTCAGAGATTCATTCAATCAACAGATTCTGAAGATAATTCGCCCTTGTCCGAATTAGTTGAAAGAAAGGGTACCTCTGACCAGCACCCATTACCTTCTAACTCTACTTCAATTCCTATGGATTTCACCACCCGTAACCACACCCTAAACGTAAGAAACACTCAACAGTATACTTAGCAAAATGGGCATAATCCTACCAAGTTTCCATCGTCGCAAAATTATTAAGGCCCAAAAAACACACAGTCATCAATGAGTTGATTGTATAGTGGCTGATGAAGTCATAGTGTTATTGGTACATTACACTAATTTATATGCAAACCAGAAGAATAACATGGGTAATGTGACAACAGCAGAAATGAAGTGTTTACTTGTATACAGCGGGTATGCCGTGGTACCACGTAGGCATTGGGAGAAGTAATCTAATACTAACTTTGATATTGTTTATAATGGTCTATACCAGGGCTACTCCTCAAATATCTCAGCGTGCTACCAACAATTTGGATAAGGAGTCAGTATAGTTTTGAGGTTTGCTGATGCACTGCAATCATGTTACCCAAGTACTCATTTTCGTTTGTTACTCCTTTTCATGAATTATGTAACAGGACATTGAATGCTACAGCGACCATTTGTGATAGTTGTACATCTAAATGTCCACTTCCGATTAACAAACCTTTCAAAAAAACCGGAAAGGGGCACATTCGTCTACAAGTCTAGCCGACCTGAGTACATCTTAGTCTGCAAATGGAACGACAATAGTGTCGTAAGTCTCTTATACATACATCTGCATCCCAAATTATGTTTTATTGAATACCACAATATGTCTGTTTAGTTTATAAATATATTTTATTATCATTATTATTAATATTATTTGTATTATATCATTGTTAAAATGTACTTTGATGTATTATTCGATATTAAAATGTCTGCAAGCAAACTTATGGTTTGGTAGCCTATCTTACTACCGGGCGTTATAACGCCACCCATTTTCCGGCTTTTCCGATAACCCAAAATTTTTTTCAATATTTTTCCTGGAATAAGGTACTATAATAGAGTATTATTTCAAAAAATCATCAAAATCCGAGACAAAAAATAGTTTCAGTAACAAGTGGGTTAAAAAGCCTTGATTCATTCCTCAGCAATTTCGAATTTTGATTGACAATGTCCTACTCTCGCTCGCATTTTTTTTATTATTCAAAACTAACATCCACATACTATTGAGCCGCAAACTAAACTACATTAGTAATCACTTTGTATATAGGGTGTAAAACGACACGTAGCCATCCCTTTAACCAAGACTAGACCTACCACTAATACTAAAATGTTATTTTGATGTAAAACCTAATTTTAATGAAGCCGCAATGGACTCGTAATTTCGCTAATACAAAGGCGCTCGTCCGGGTATTAGTTGTGAGTTGAATGACCTCGAGCGTGATACGAGGCCGTAGCGACACCAGCGGTATATCTCCATTGCTTGTTTTTAAAATTTCAATGATGTTTTGTGTTTTTAATAAATAATAATGTTGTGTAGTTGATATTAGACAAAAAAATATTGCAAAAAAATACTTGTCCCGGCTTATATAGCTTTTGGTTCACGGGATATCTCTATGCCTTTTTTACACCCTGTACAGTACCCAGTAGTAAATAATACACATCGAGACTTAAAAAGAGATAATCGGTAGCTTTGGATTCGTAGAATATCGTCTCTGTCGCACAAAGCACGAAGGCATGTGTGACAGAGACGATGCTCTATAAATTCGAAACCAGTCTATCTCTTTCTAAAGCTCGATGTTTATTATTAACTATCGAATACCGCAATTTAAAGTTTTTTTTTTAATTACATGACGATTTTTATTTTTTTTTTAAATTTTTTTTCTTGTAATTGCGGCTCTGATCTTTGAATAGATATGAGTGAACGAGCGAAGGCACAACTAATTTACTTGTATCTAGTATATAATTATATCGAAGCCAAACGTTTATATTATAATACACTAATAATTTTTGTACTTTCGAATCAGATTTATCAGTTTTCAACTCGTCAATAACAATCTTAAAAGTTTTATCAATATATAGTTCATATCTTTCATAAATAATTTGCAATTCACAATTTCTCATAATATTGGCGTTCCGAAAAAGACATTTAAAAAATATTTTTATTTCACTTAATTTTACTGTTTTAAAAATTTGTACGTTTACTTTGTACAGTTAATTTCGAATCTAATTTGACACTAAATATTATATTTTATTGAATAATGTAAGCAGTGATTTAGTCACTAGCATACAATTGGCAATATTTTGGCAATTTTCGATACATTAATACTTATGTATTGCTCTTGTTTACATTGTCAATTTGAACACTGCAACGTTCTCGCGATGAGACCGCCCAAAATATCCTATATCAATTACGAAGCATATACTATGCGACCTCTATCTATTATATAAGCCACAGGGCAATACTGTTTATATTATATTTATAATTATATATTCTAACGTCAATATTTTACTAATATAATACGTTTATTAATAAAAAGTTACGCGCTTACTCGCGACGTTTTGGCATTGTCCTTCAAATATTGCACTTCGAACACCATTCCTTTGTTCGTTTCATTCTCGACAATACAGATACACTCGGACTGCGATCTGAATGAGGATAATCCAGACATGTTTGTCTCTTTACATCCATCGAATAGGCGGAACAGTCCACGACAGTCCATGCGCTTCCGTCGCCGTCCAACACGTGGTTTACGCTATCGTTTGTGGTCATTGAAGACCGGGCGGCAGTTGCGGGCCGTGGTCGCTGGCGCTCAGGTCGAACAGATGATGCGGCGCCGGAGCCAGCGCGCTCTGTAACGCCGACGTCTTCAACAGCCGCTTCAGCATACCGCTAGAGCCGCGATGCTGCAGACTCTTGTGCGTAGTGAGCGAGTTCTTAGTGCGATATCGCCGGTGACAGAACTCGCACACGTACAACGTGTCGGACTGCTCGTGTTTGTCTTGGAAATGTCTTTTAAGTGAGTAATAACATGAGAATGTCCTGCGGCAGTAGGGACACTCCTGTGGCTCGTTGATACCGCCCGCTGTCGGCGGGGGCATGCGGAGAGGCGGGACAGCTGGAATGCGAATTATATGTGCTTTATTTCGTATTATGGTGTCGTTTTATTATCGGCGTTTTGTTAGATTAGGTCGGGTAGGGACTTTATTTACTATGTAGGTCTATGTTAATTCTCAAAGCTCTGTTATTAATATCGAAAGATTGAATTGAAAATTAGATTAGAATTCAATAAATAGGTCGCAGTAAGAGGAGAGTTCCTATTGTATGAGGTGACACAATATATAAATATATATATAAATAAAATATAATAATATATACTAAATAATGCACGTTACACATTGACTAACTACAACAATAATTACGTTCTTATAATATGTCATATTTTAGGAAACTGTTTCAATCACAATGACAACACGTGATAACAAAAATGATATAAGCATGCTGTCAAGCAAACATAAAATTATGCAAAACCGACGGGAGAACAGGGCCGTTGGCGCGGGATAATATAGGTATCGAAATAATAACAAAATAAAAAATAAATAAAAATGAAATAAATAAAAAGAAATTGTTAAATTAAAGGGGACTTCCTGAAAATAGATATAATTTAGTATTTCGTTAGTCTATCTGTTATACGATGGTGCATGACGCTTTATCGTTATAAATGGGTTAGTGTTTAGCTACAAGCTAGGTCTAACCTTTGTCGTAGTGGTTAGAGACGGCGGAGCGGTGGCTGCGTCGTATATACTGATTCTCCTTGCATGAACTGTGCTTCTGCCGCGAACCGCGCCAACTCCGTCCGAGTAGTCACTAAAAAAACCGGATTTGCTCCGTCTCTCCAGGCCGGGATTTGTGATAAGTGTATATGTGGGTCATCAGGGAGTTCCTCGAGCAGTACACTCTCTCGCATATCGAGCAGCGGTATTCCTCCTGTCTCTCCGCGTGTTTGTCAGCTATGTGCCTCTTAAGAGATGCTTTCGAGCACAAAACCTTTCCGCATAAAGTGCACGAAAATAATTTTTTACCTGAAAACAGATGGAAAAGAAAGGGGGGGTGAACCCCTGGACCGATCTAATTCATAATCTCAGTTTTAATAAGCTTAAGTGGTCATCTGATAGCAATAACACTCCTGCCGATGTGATTAGTTGTACAGGATTATGAGTATTAATCGTAGAGGGGAAGAAATGAAACAATAGACTGACGTAAAAAATGTAATAAAACAAATAATAATTAAAATAATAATTATACATAAAATAATAATTAAAAAAAAGTAATGGCAAAGCTACAGTGACGGATGAACACAAAATGTTAAATAAAAATTAAAAAAAAAAACGGAAAGAAACAAAAGAATAATAATAGTGCATGCGTTAAGCTCGAAGTCGATGGACCCAAACCAGGAGTGCAGAAAGCAAGCTCAAAGAAAACAAATATAACAACATAAAAAAATAATATGTTAATGCCTATATAATAATGCAGAGAAAGGCTCACAGTCGGTACAACTTCATAAAGGTTCATACGATCACTCGTGAAACGAAGAAAAAACAATAATTTTGTATACTTGTTTTATTTAAAAAAAAACGCCTTTATTATTTATCAATTATTAGGATTTATGAATGTTCTGTTAACGTATACAATTACATCGACAATATTTTAAACAGGAAATACTTTATGTACTGTAATATATAATATATATTGTATAATTAAATAGTGTAATAGATATAGAAAATTCCGTATTATATTTTGCCATTCTTGTGTACAAAATGGTATTAAAAAGTAACAGTTTCACGGAAGACGAGCCGCACAACAATGGCAAAACGGAGTACGATTACAGGGCGTTAATTAACAAAAAGAGAGTATTCTAATTTAAAAAAAAAGGAGAAAAAACAAGAGAACAATTCAATAATTTAAAAATAGAACATATATAAATATAAAATTTTCAATTAAACAACCAATAAATTAATTTAGATTTTTCTTAAATTAAGTAAAACGCCAACAAAAGAAAGAACACATTGGGATAAAGTTACAAAGACACTGAAGTCGTGTAACTGAAAAAAAAAACACATCTTATAGAAAGATAAAACTTAAACAGGTCACAGATACAGTCTTAACAATGCTAAATATTCTTAACTATAATTATGAACAGGGATGTGTTTCGCTCCATAGAACACAGGTGTAATTCTGATAAAAGATCGCTTGGATATATTTTGAGATCATTAACAATTCATAGCCTCTAAATCAATGAAGCGAAGATCTTCTAAAATCACAACATAATAAAATTTCGAGTATTCCAAATAAATATTTCGCTCCTTTCCTCTCACTGTTTAATACAAAAAGGATTTTTAAAAAAAATTTTGACAATTTTTAATTTTTTTTTCCTAAACATAAGTGTTAAATTTTAACACGTCCTTACACTAATCAGTCTATAGCGGTTATTACAATTAGCGAAGAAGTTTTTTGCTGATCCAAAATCGTTAATGTTTTATAAAATAAATTCATAACTTCATAAAATATCGAGTCGATAGCTACACTTGCCACAGCACATCCCTGCCGCTACTATTTCAGATTAAAATCTTAAAGACTACAAAGTATGAATTAACGTATATCCCAAACCCAAATTAACAATAAAAAAAAGAGTTAATCGCTAATTACTAATTAATAATAATAAAAACAACAATCCTAGCACATCGCTAAAAAGGCGCAACAAAACAATAACATTATCGCCAAGGAATGTTTTCCGACATTTTTTAAATTTAGATCACTTTTCGAAATTAGCACAATTTTTTTTTTAATTTAATAACATAAATATAAAATCCAATTTAGCACCAACCACTAGTCTTCGAATTCGTTAAAAATATAAAGTAAAACTATATATACTAAGCGTATATTTCTAAATATAGATAACAATAAATCAACAGAAAGCCTCTTATGTTAGTTGAAATTCGTCTCTTTTGTAAGAGAATATTCTCGGAGACTCTAAATCTAAGTTTATATTTAAATTAGGCAAAATATGTCTTTTAAAAACATTTTAAAAAAGCAGGCACGAATGCAATATAATAAATTAATATTTTTTTACTACATTAAAAAAAATTATGATCGCCTACTCGAGTTTACGTTTAAGGGAACCAAAATGTAATATTATAATATTTAGTCTTATCTACAATTTCTATTTTATGTCCATGTATATTAATATGAACCTAGCTACTAAAGATTACATAGATCTATTTATTTTATTAGAAAAAACAACTATTTCTTTCGCTAAATTATACTGGCAAGTAACACAAATGATATCTACTCGTACGTTTTGTTTATAAGATAGTTAACAAATCGTCTTAACAATTACACAATATAGTTTCTTTTAGGAACATTTCGTAAGAATTTTGACAGAAATAAAAGAGTAAAAAACATATAACGTCAATAACAAAAAAAGGCCCACTATTCACAGAGGCGTCTTAATTTTTTGAGACGTTTGAGACTTCGAGGGGGCTAATAGAACAAAAAATATATCTTAAATAAATAAAAAAAATGCTAGAATAAATACTAACAAGTTTATAAATCATGAAAAGGTACTTTATGAAACAGACAATGAACACAGAAAAGTGATAACATTAAAATTAAAACTAAATAATAATTTAAAAATAATTGCGATTTTTATTGGATTTTAAAAAAATGTGTCAGCTTAGCTCATAGCATTTTATAAGCTGTTTTGTTTATTAGAACAAGGTTTATCATAAACTTAGGACCGGTAACCAAATTCTGACTTAACTCTGAAAAGTCGAAGGTCCCTTAAAATATCGTAAGCAAGCTTTATTTCATGACTCAAAAAGTACATACTAAATTCCTCAAGGGAAGAACGAATCATCGGCCCTTAGATAAACCCTTTTTTTAGATGATTTCTGCGTACTTTAAACACAAACATTTCTATTATTTAATTTAAAAAATATTGACCAGAAAGCTTAAATAATTTTGTCACTAAAAATCCAATAAAATCCAACAACTTTAGTTAGTTTTTAAATGTTTGCATTGACAATATTAATTACCTCTTCATGGCACTCTGCGGTTTCAATACATTTTATGCAAACCACAATTATTTTAAAAAAGTTTTTTGACCACTACATTTTCGATTCCGTATTTATTATTAAAAACTATACGATTTATTATAATTTATGAAACCTAAAGATAACTACAATGCGCACGGGCACGAATGACTATATTTTTTTAACTGTTCGTTAGGGCTCTGATCCCAAACACAGAACACTCAAGACCTGGAAATATTTATGATTAAAGTTGTACTAAGCTAATGGGCACTGAGATACTGAAGTATATTAGTACCGGCCTATATTTTTAGGGGATTCGAACACGGGATATGCAAGACCATTTCTAAACCAATTCAGCCACAGCCAATCTCGATATTGTCTGGGAATTCAACCCTTACTTGATTATTATAATAAATAACTAGAAATTCTTTACTTCGTACATATAGCTTGACATCTGACCACACTCCGTCTGTGCCAAGCTGTGTGGTCCATGAGAGGAAACAACTGCCACCATAGAGAAGTGTCTCCAGGCAGCAGAAGACGAATATGTACCGTGTACTGATAAGACCTGCTCTCAAAACGGAACTAGATCACTTTGAAAGTGACAGTACTACAAGATCAGCTACTAATCATAATATAGGGCCTAGAATTTACCCGTGAAGTGACCTTGTCGCGTTCCGGGAATAGTTTGAAAGTAGCCAGGTATAACGAGAGGAGTGTGCACTGTCAATCTAGATGGTACATGCTCGTCTCCTCAAGCCGGCATAGTGGAGGCGCCTGCTACCCGCACAGGTTTCTCTGTAGTAGCAGTTGTTTCCATTCATGGAACGCACTCTAGCTTTACATGAGGCGGAGGTGTTGTCACAAGCCGAGCCACAATAAAAAAAATCTAGGCGATTCTTTAAGAGGTATTTGGAAATATGCTTTCAGACAAAACTGTCGAGAGATATACATATGTATATATGTATGAGAGAACTGTAGCATATTTATTTAATTAAAAAATTCTGAACATAAACAAAAACTTTTATTTTTAAATAAAATAAAATATGTAATTCCTACCCACAAAAATCGAAAACGAATGATGTAGTTAACATTGTTTTATAACGATAATTTAGCTGCAACGTTTTTTTTAATTTTAATCAGTTTTGATGTGGTTGAATAAACAATGTTCAACAGAAGTACTGATTTTTTATTTAATGTTCAGATATTTATTGGGGATTATTTAAAGACAAATTATTCATGAAAATTAAGGTTTAAAGGTCGAAAACGTTATAAATTATTTTTTATATGGTAGATACACACTTAGCCTGAGTGCATCTTAGAATAATTTGATTCATACAACAATACTATCAGTAAGTCTACCGTAGTTTATCACCTGACCAAGTTCAAAGTTAAATTACCGGCCCTAAAATTTGACATTTGACTATCATTCGTGACCGCACGCTTCAATAGCAACAAATAAATAAATAAACCGAAATCTTTTTAGTGTAAAAATAGTATATTGCAAGATTAATCAACCCACATTAAAATAAGTAACTTTTTTTTGATAAAATGCATGTGACCGCACTTCTCCTGATATTAGGCTAAAGTGCGGTCCGTGAGAGGACACAACTGCTATCACAAAATGTCTGCCGACAGCAGGTGCCTCCGCTATACTGGCTCGAGGAGATAAAGCACCGTTCAGATTGACAGAGCACTATTTTTTCAATATACCCGACTACTTCCAAGCTGATTCCAAAACGCGACCAGGTCACTTTAAGGTTGTTATACTTGTGATAGTAATTTACGTATCCCAGGACGGCAGACAGGTATAATAAAAACCATCATGAGTCTGCTAACCACTCTTTAGGGTCGTTTGCACCAAAAGGCCTGTTAAAGTAACTTTAACTATTACTTTTGCGTTTACTTTAACCGTTACGTTTATATTATGGTGTATATTTACTGCACACGAGTTGCACTATCGCGGCATCGCGCCTGTACTTTAACCGTAACCAGCGAATCTTGGCTTGGTTAAAGTTAAAATAATCGTAAAACCAATGTTGCTAACGTCAAATGTATGAAAGTAAGCCAAATATGTTTTTCTATTATTTTTCGAGATCAGCCACCCTTTTAACGATAACAATATGAATTTACACGATATTGCAACGCGTGTGGAGTAAATGTAAACGTTTAACGGTCGTCGTTGCCGTAAAAATAATAGTTAAAGTTACTTTAACCGGCCTTCTGGTGCAATATATATTTTTGATGTGGGTTGAACTAAATTTGCAATAAATAAAAACTTATAAAATAATATTTAAATGTGATGTGACGTAATAAAGTTTTTTTAAAATAAATTATTCCGGTTTTTTCCGTAATGGCACGTGCTTTCTGCGGGTTTTAAAATAAAACTTAAAAACTTCTTTTTTGGTGCAATTTTTTCAACAAAAATAATCAGTCTTCCGTGAAACAAAATAAAGAGAAACGCAATAAATAAATAAAAAAGTAAATTAATAATTTTAAAAAAGAAAAGCCTCATAAATCCAATTTATATAAAATAATATAATTTTTTTTTATTTAAATAAAATCTTTTTTCGTAATCTCATTTTAAATATCTAAAAGTGAGATCAGGCAAAAAACAAAAAAGAAAAAATAATTAAAGAATTTTTGAACACACATATTGCCTCCATTAATTTTTCTTTACACCCGAATACGATTTTTTTATCATAAAATTTAAGCCTAATATATAAATTTACAGCACCAACAATTTTATTCACTTTTCTTTCCTCAAAATATATATTTGTCGCCTTATTGTCAATCATTTAACATCAGCAAGAATTTAGGAATATAAACCGCAGCATTGCACTTGGAATAATAACCGATAATAAGAAGAACTACTTACAAAATAAATAATAGAAGTTTTTCAGGACATCTTTCAGACGCCGAATAAAATCACTGGAATGTTCCTCGATTTCATTAAATATAAATGTAATCATAGAGTGCGCGAAGAATTCCTTTATAACATTACAAACTACATTATTGTGATGGATTTAAAAAAATAATAATATTACATTACCATTATTTCGATTTGTACAAGTTAAAAACACTCCCACCGAAATCACTTCAGATAGATATTAATTAATGAGATTTCAACATATTAAAATAATACTCTGTTAAGAAACAAAAAATATTGTTTTGATTGGATTGATAATTTAGACATTGAATTGGTCTTTGAACTTGTAGAAATCGATGTTTTGGTGCGTGGGATTGATCTTGGCATCGGGCACAGTGAGGTTAGTGGGTGCGGTCTGTTGCGGCGCGCCGCGCTGCCGTCGGTGGTAGATGCTCTTATGGTTGTTGAGCGAGTTGAGCGTCCGGAACACCTTGTGGCAGAGACTGCAGCGAGCCGAGTGCAGCGGCTGCAGGTGCTGTTGCTCCGTGTGCCTCTTCAGCGTGAGCCGCGTCGAGAGCAGCTTGCCGCAGACCTCGCAGCGGTGGCCGGCGCCGAGCGGACCCACTGCCGCACACATAACAACCAACATTAGCGCATTAGTCTGTATCGTATCCATCACCACACCGACTGCTCATCCAACGGCTCCCGGCGCGTGGCGGAACCAATTGGCACACTCCGCACCACCCGGGGCTCCCCCGGCGGTGGAACAATTTTGGATCGGTAAGAGGCAATACAACGTGTAAATTAAATAATAACCCGCGATATGACTAATGCGCTTTTTAGAGATTAATGAATTCGTTGGTCGTTATGTGTGTGGACCGATTGTCAATTATTATGTCCCAATTGGTTCCAGTGAGGCGGCGTTTACTTGCACGTATATCGTGTAAATATACTTGCACGTAACATAAGCGATAGTTAGATATATATAAATATATATAAAGTAACATTAGTAACATAGCTATATAATCGTATGCGCATGCAAATACATTCAAAATGTGTTCAACTATTAACTATCTGTACATATCGTTAGGAACATAGATTTCAACGAGGAGGTCGGGCAAGATCGAGGCGCGATTCGGTGGTCGCGATGGCTTTCGTATGGCATCATAATATGGCAAGTGATGGCACTCTCAGTTGACCGGGTAGTAGGGCCCGGGCTGCGTCGCCGGCGGCTGTTGCTGCTTGCGATGGTAGATGCTCTTGTGGTTACGGAGACTGTTCAGGCTAGAGTAGACGCGGCGGCATATGTTACAGACGGGCTCGCGCGACGGCCGCATGTGAACGTTCTGTATGTGCCGTTTGAGTCGTGTCAGAGACGAGAGGCTCTTGTTACAGGGCTCGCATCGGTAATCTTCCTGGGGGGTGCGGCCGCCACCTACTACACAATAATACTAGTTAGCCCCCCAATTCTCGAAGTTTAATGCACTCGCCATATCGTAGCCAAAGCACCGCCACCCCCCTCAACATTTTTGATGATAGCCAGCCAATCTTCGCGGCATTATTTAATGCGGTTATGTGAAGCGAATTAGTTTAGCCATCACAATTTACAATGCTCTCTGCTATGTGTTTTGTTTTTATATGTACATCCTAGTTCATTTACATTATTCCTTATTCCTTAATGTCTACTTTACAAAATTTTGATTAAACTCCCAATTACAATGTATTCATTGACGTTAATAATTTTGCCTAATCTCTTAAAGATGTCACGCAAATGAGACTTAATAATAACAGCTTTCAAATAACAACAATATGATAATGAAGGTCATGAATTATTAAAGCCATAATACGAGTATCATCTTAAAATATATGAATATCCATTGTTCCGATTAATATGTTCAATCGCCGACGAAATCGCCATGTTTTATATTATTTTGTTAAACAATGAGATTCATGGTAACTTGAGTATTTTTTTGTGAAATTTTAATGAATAATATGATTGAATTACTTGTGTTGAAGTTTTCGTTAAAGTAAATAAAGGTTTCCTATACTTTGTGCGGTTTCTTGATATCAGATTTTTGTTTTACGAAATTTTGGTGGTTCTTTTATTTATTTGCCAAACTTTTTTCTCTCTTTTAAGCTCTTGCATGCTCGTGTTTTACTATAAATTGTTTTACCAATGTTTTGCTGTACGATGCGCTTATGTTATGTGAAATCGAAGTTGTCGCCTTAATAATGTGAGCGTGTAAATGGAAAATTAAAAAGAAAAAAGAAAGAAATGTAAATAAAGAAAGGGTAATAAAAGAAAATAATAAAAAAATAATAATAATGTTTTTTTTTTTGGAAAATTTCGGGAAGAAAAGGGAAATTGCCTAACGATTAAAAAATAATCAGTTTCTCACATCTAAAAAGCTAGCATCATGAAACACTTATTAAGACAATATACAAGTAGCATGCAAACCATCTTTTGAATTTTGGTCCGACCAATCCACTTTTTCATATATCACGTACATTACGAAACAAAACAGAAAATTATAATCGAACCAAAATCCAAAAAAAGCTAACATTAAAGAACATACAAGAACACAGACCACAAATGAAGATTTATATAACTGTTAAGGAGATTATATATAAATATACATATATATTATATATAAAGGAAAATGTCACGTGATTATTGCCTCATACATTTCAATATTAATATAAATCCTAATAATGATATATATATATATAATAGGTTACCTAAAATGAAAGAGCAGAGTGGAAGCGGTGATGGTGGCATACGACAGACAGTGCATTAAAATCGTTTTTTTATATAAATATATTTATATAATGCATTATTATATACTATTTTCACAAGCCTTCACTCACCTTGAGAGGTTCCTGCCATTCCATCTGGAGGCAGAGGGCTTTGCAGACCTGAAATATATTTTTTACCTTAAAATTCTGCTCAAATTATTTTTTCAAATATGTTAAAATTAAATAAAATATTTTTAATTTTATACAAAATGTCTGCCAATAAATATTATTTAGATTTTCTAAATATAATCCACCTTTAGAACAAAAGACGTACTTTCTAAGTAGTTTTTAAAATATAATTTTTCATTGTACATTTTCGCCACGTTTTTTATGCTAAAAGTGTGGCAAAAATGTTGCCTGCAATTTCATTTATTACCTATACAAAACATAACCTCACGGTCGTATCCCATTAGCGTAGGCAGAGAGACTATGAAGCACCAACGACATTTTTCTCTACTCAATAAAAAGTATTATTCCTTCATTAAAATTACTAAAAAAAACTCTAAACTAAAGGTCAACCCACATATACGCGTGCGTTGCGTGACGTGTGCGTTATTATTTATTGAACTCTATGAAACACTTCACATTACTAACATGTGACCCTGACCTTCAAGGTGATTTGAGAAGTTGAATATTAGTAACTTCCACGTCTCGCCTGATGTAAGCGCGATCAATGAGACAACAAACGAGCATCCGCTATGCCGGCTTGAGGGCATCGAACCCTAAGATTTGTTGCTTAATTTTAGTACAGTAAAGGAATTTTTAGCGGTAGGGTGCGTGAACTCACGATCAATGAGACCCGTGTTCAAACCTCGCTAAATTCTGACCGGTACCAATGTAACTTTGTATGTACTTTGATCGCTCAGTGCTGATAATGGCTATTAGTCCAGTCTGCTGTCCTGGGGCAGTACCACCACTTTCGAATGTAACACCCGTGAAGTAACTTTGTTGCGTTTCGGGATCAGTTTGAAAGTAGCCAGGTATACCGAGAGGAGTGTGCACTGTCAATCTGGATGGTGCACATTCGTCTTCTTAAGCCGGCATAGCGGAGGCGACTGCTGTCTGTAGAAATTTATTTGTAGTAGCGGCTGTTTCCGTTCATGGACCGCACTCTAGCTTTACATCAGGCGAAGTGTTGTCATATGGCAAGCTACAATAAAAATAAAAAAAGAATATTTACCAGCAAGCGATGGATGATCAGATAGGGCAGACATTGGAAAGTTGTAATTCGGAGCGAAGAGTTTGGCTTCTGTAGGCGTGATGAACGGTGACGGAGGAAGTTGTGGTGGCGGAGTACGGTCATCGGCTTCAGCTGAACTACCACGAGAAGGTGGGCCACCACCCTAAAAAATAATATTACATTATTTTCCGTACATATATAATTTAAGACGCTATATAATGTATAGTATAGTGTTATCAACACTCCGCCTGATGTAAAGCTAGAGTACGTTCCACGGAAACAACTGCTACCATAGATAAATTTCTATAGGTAGCAATCGCTTGAGGAGACGTATGTGTATCATCCAGGTTGACAGCTCTCATTATACTTGGCAACTTCCAAACTAATCTCGAAATGCGACAAGGTAGTAAGTGGTGGTAGTAACCCAGCACGGCAGACTGGGTAAATAACCATGTTCAGTCTGCCTACCACTCTTTAAAATGAAACATATATATGTAGGTACATGTCTGGTATTTATACGTATATTATCGGCTCATTTTGGCATAGTTATAATAATGTATTTAGAACTACATTGGACACTTTTATGAGTTCCTGGTACAACATATCAGATTCACTATTATATTTGGAATTAGGTAACTAAACTAACTGTGATGATTAAATTATGATAAAAATTCTATAGAAAAATAATTAACACGTACGTGACAGTTTGAGGTGGGTTTCAAACCCAATGCCCCCCACTATACCCTCGAAGGTGCTGATCAAAATTCCTCTGATTTATCAGTCTCATTTTTATGTACTAAGCTTGTTGTACAGGTCAGGTCGTTTAGAGAGGTTTGAACCCGGGTCTCATCGATCGTAAGATCTCTACCAGTAAAGTACATTCTAAAGGTAGGTAGGTAAATTCTATTTACCCGAAACGTGACCAGATCACTGGTATGTAATTTGAAAGCAGTTTTACTACCCAAGGACGGCAGACTGCCCATAAGACAACCATCATCAGTCTGCCTACCACTGTTTTAAAATAATATACCGTAGATAATGAGCGATCGAAAAACATTGGTATCGGCTAGAATTTTTTGCTTTGATCACGGATCTCTTCGATTATAAGTACTAAGCTACGGGTAATCGAAAAACAGGATCGAGGTAATCGATTTTTTACGATTCAACAAGCCTTAAAAACGCCTGAAGAAAAACGGAAGCATTACATAGATTTTACCAACTTACATGTTGTCTGTGAAGCGAATGAGGCGGTGTATCATCAGTACTACGATCTATGTCAGCATTGGGTCCGCATATCATGTCAAGAGGTTCATTCTTCACTTCATCCATCAACCTCGGAGATGGCGAGGAACTGCTGTTGGATATCCCGTTACCGTTCCCCGTATCATGGGCCCGAGTATTATTAATCATCGAGTGGTTCTTCGTGGAAAAGTCCGCAGCATGTATTTGAGGATCCGTATTGTTGTTATCGTGACGGGTACGTTTGATAACATCGGGCGAATTGTCTTGAGAGCGGCTGAGTCGTCGCGGCGGAATAGGGACTCGCCTCATCATCTGATGGACGCTCGATTGTGGCGGGTGTGAGAGCAACGCTTCTTCGAGTTTGTCCGTGTAGCTCGGCGTGTGTGGAGTGTGCGCCGGGTGCGGTGGCGTTCGTGGCGATGCCTCGGCCGCACGCGCCAAGCTCTGGACGAGGGGCTGTTGAGAAAGTTAATTTTCACATTTGCTTCTTAAATAGAACACGATTAAATGCAAAAATAAACCTAAATTAAGGCTCACTATCAATTTAAGCGTAGCGTCATAAACGCGTACAGTTACTTACCTTTATTTTTTAATAGTCGCTCTGAATATAAGAACACTTCGACTGATGTTAAGCAAGAATGTGGTCCATGGGCGTGGACAATTTTTACCGCAGACTCCTGCAGTCTGCAGAAGTCGCCTCCGCTATGGGCTTTTCGTGTTATACTCGGCTACTTCCAAGCTGACCTCGAAACGTGCCGAGGTCGCTTTACGTGTGTGTAACTGACTTGTGCTACACCAGGACGGCAGACTGGACCGACAACCATAATCAGTCTGCCTACCACCTAATTTACTTGTTATTCTAAATTTTTATATTTATCTTTGTATTTTTAAAATTTTGACAAATTTGGTAATAAATAAGTTTGTTTTCTTGATCATTCTTATTTCATATTTAATTGTTTACCCCTAAATTATTTTCCAATTTATGTTAAAAACAATTGTTAATTGTAAAACCTACCACACACATATCATTATTTTAGAAATAAACAATTTGTATTTATACCCTCCTTTTAAGCTAATATTATAAATACTTGTGTAATATACACGATCTTATGAAATAAACTGAAATTAAAGTTGTAATTGCTTTGTGAAATGATATAAAAAATCTTTTCATTACATTTTGAGTCTTAACAAAAAAAACAATTGAAAATCAGCGGTGTCAGCTGAAAATCAGCGCTCTGACATCTGCCAGAGCACATGCTGAGCTGATTTCCCTTTTGTCACCTCACCCTGTACATATCTAAAAACATCTGTACATTATGACAAATAAAAGATATTCTATTCTATTCTATAAAAAAAAAGTCTACTACTAATTAACACATATATATATATATAAAAATACAATAAACATAAAACACTTACACCCTGAGCATCATCATGTTGCGTTAATCCTGAAACTCTGAGAATTTCAGCGGTTTTCAGGAATGAGGAGAGGCTTCGTTGATGCACATTAACCTCTCCGTGGTATATGAACTCGACCAAGGCATGAAGATCAGTGAATGCAACGTCTTGGAGTACAATAACTGGATGCTTGCATGGTGTGGACTGTGAAAAGATGTCATGATAAACGAGTTTGAACTGTGCATCTTATTTCTTAAAGTATAGACGCGAAAATCGAGCGTAACGGTGGACACAATTAATTAATGATATAACCCGAGCCCATAAAGAAACGATTTAAAATTGTGGCTTGGTATTTATAGTATAGGCAGCAAAGAAGACTGACAAAAATATTTTTATGATTTTATGTAAGGGATGCCAGGGAGTTGTGTCAAAATCGTGGCAAGTGGCGTTCCGTTGTCTCTGCCTATCCCTGTGGGAAAAAGGCGTGACAAATGATGATTTATGTATATAATTATATTAGTAATTAGTCAGGTCCAATTGCACAAAAAGGCCCGGTAAAGTTACTTTGACTCTTACATTTTACTATGACTTTAACGGTTATGTTTACATTTACTCCACACGCGTTGGACCATCGTGTAAATTCATTTCGTTATCTATAAAAGGGTGGCTGATGTAATTAGGAGTACATTCCCGAAAAACATCTTTTCATACACTTGACTTTAGTGACATTGGTTTAACTATTACTTTAACTTTGACAAGCCAAAATTCGCTGGTTACGATTAGCGTTAAAACTGACGGTTAATTTTGAAGCAATCCAATTTTAATTTTAACCAATTTTATCCAATTGCAATTGGACCTTAGGGATTGGGGGACATATAATTTATATGAGAAATTATTGAAGTGAGAAGTGGATAGAAAAAATAAAGAAAGTGTGTAAAGAAAATTATACATTTAAATAATTAAAGAATATTTTTTGGGGACCTTACCGTAATGTGTGAGTATAGATGGAAATATAATATGAATGAGATAGCATGTGAGAGGATGTCATTTATAAATCGTTTCTTTACAGGTAACACTAAGAATTTTTTAAAAAATATTTATTTGACATTTTTGATAAGTAAACAGTAATACTTCTTCAGTAAAATAACACTCGCTTTTTATAAGTGATGTATAATTTCAGGGAGTGTAGTGCGAGTCAGGTTGGCCGAGTGGTCTAAGGCGTCAGATTTAAGCTCTGGTTCCCGAGAGGGAGCGTGGGTTCGAACCCCACACCTGACAAATATTTACTAGGCATTCTTTCTTTTTTTAATTTATTATTTTTATATTTAATGCATTTCTTATTATTTTTATTTTTATATATATATTATTTTGTAATTTTCTATGTCATTAATAAAGTGATTCCGTATATATATATTTTTTTCTTTTCATGATTTCCATTATCATTATTATTATATCTATTCTAATTTGATGTTAATAACTAATACGATTTGTAATAATGGATAGATGACTGTAACTATGTAATACGGACAAATGTGTGTCCGCCTGCAAAGGCAGATATTAGCTGGACATGTTTCACGCAATAAAGATTTCAGGCCGTGGTCTAGCGGTAAGACGCGTGAACTCACGATCGATGAGTCCCGTGTTCGAACCTCACTAAACTCTGACCGGTACCAATGTAACTTTGTTATATGTACTTCGGTCGCTCAGTGCCTATAGGCACTATTAAAGAGTGGCAGGCAGACTGATGATCCAGTCTGCCGTCCTGGGGCAGTACCACCACTTTCGAATGTAAAACCCGTGAAGCGACCTTGTCGCGTTTCGGGAATAGTTTGAAAGTAGCCAGATAGAACGAGAGGAGTGTGCACCGTCAATCTGGATGGTGCAAGCTCGTCTCTTCAAGCCGGCATAGTGGAGGTAACTGCTACCTATAGAGATTTATCTGTAGTAGCAGTTGTTTTCATTCATGGACCACACTCTAGCTTCACATCAGGCGGAGTGTTGTCACATGCCGAGCTACAATAAAAAAAAAAAAAAAAAAAAAAAATATGAATTTTCTCATTAATTTATTGTACTAACCTTTAATAATTCCCTGAAGTAAGGGCTACAAGCTGATAACACCACCCTATGTGCCTTCAAACTTTTCCCGTCGCAGGCTAAGGTCACGTCCACGAAATCTTCATCGTCACGAAGGTTCTCGAAGGCGCTTGTAATGCTTCGTTGATAATTATTCCAACGTAAACAAAAATGCTGTGTGTCAACCATTTTGATTTCTTATTGTTTCGGAATCATGTGGAGATTTCTGTGAAACAAATAATATATCATATTAATTTTAAATTTAATCATATTATATAAAGCTCGATTACCACTGACTCACTGACTGACTGACATATATTATGAAGCACTTGCCGGGGGGTTAGAGAGATGATTATTTTTGGGTCATGTAGAGGGCGTTCCCGTGACCCCAGGAAAACTTCGGCTTTGACCGGAAGTGGACTTTGGACCGGAAGCGATGCCGAAATCTCGGAAACGGAACGAGATAGGCCAGAAGTGCCGGAACAAAAGTCGTAGGGAATGCCCTCTAATATCTAAATCCATAATTTGTTTTTTCAAAAAAAATTTTTTTTCAAATTACCCGAAAAATAACTTTTTCAGCGCCGCGAAGCGCGCCCAAAAAACTAGTCATATTATATAAAGCTCGATTACCACTGACTCACTGACTGACTGACATATATTATGAAGCACTTGCCGGCGGGTTAGAGAGATGATTCTTTTTGGGGCGTGTAGAGGGCGTTCCCGCGACCCCAGGAAAACTTCGACTTTGACCGGAAGTGGAATTTGGACCGGAAGCGATGCCGATATCTCGGAAACGGAACGAGATAGGGCACATGTGCCGGAACAAAAGTCGTAGGGAATGCCCTCTAATATCGAAATCCATAATATTTTTTTTTCAAATTACCCGAAAAATAACTTTTTCAGCGCCGCGAAGCGCGCCCAAAAAACTAGTTATATTATATACAGCTCGATTACCACTGACTCACTGACTGACTGACTGACATATATTATGAAGCACTTGCCGGGGGGTCAGAGGGGTGATTCTTTTTGGGGCGTGTAGAGGGCGGTCCCGGGACCTCGGGAAAACCTCGACTTTGACCGGAAGCGGACTCTGGACCGGAAGTGACGGCGATATCTCGGAAACGGTAAGAGATGAGGCAAAAGTGCCGGAACAAACCTTGTAGGGAATGCCCTCTAATATCGAAATCCATAATTTGTTTTTTCAAAAAAAAATTTTTTTTAAAACTACCCGAAAAAAAACTTTTTCAGCGCCGCGAAGCGCGCCCAAAAAACTAGTCATATTATATACAGCTCGATTACCACTGACTGACTGACTGACTGACATATATTTTGAAGCACTTGCCGGAGGGTTAGAGGGGTGATTCTTTTTGGGGCGTGTAGAGGGCGCTCCCGCGACCCCGGGAAAACCTCGACTTTGACCGGAAGTGGACTCTGGACCGGAAGCGATGCCGATATCTCGGAAACGGAACGAGATAGGGCACATGTGCCGGAACAAAAGTCGTAGGGAATGCCCTCTAATATCGAAATCCATAATATTTTTTTTTCAAATTACCCGAAAAATAACTTTTTCAGCGCCGCGAAGCGCGCCCAAAAAACTAGTTATATTATATACAGCTCGATTACCACTGACTCACTGACTGACTGACATATATTATGAAGCACTTGCCGGGGGGTTAGAGAGATGATTATTTTTGGGTCATGTAGAGGGCGTTCCCGTGACCCCAGGAAAACTTCGGCTTTGACCGGAAGTGGACTTTGGACCGGAAGCGATGCCGAAATCTCGGAAACGGAACGAGATAGGCCACAAGTGCCGGAACAAAAGTCGTAGGGAATGCCCTCTAATATCTAAATCCATAATTTGTTTTTTCAAAAAAAATTTTTTTTCAAATTACCCGAAAAATAACTTTTTCAGCGCCGCGAAGCGCGCCCAAAAAACTAGTCATATTATATAAAGCTCGATTACCACTGACTCACTGACTGACTGACATATATTATGAAGCACTTGCCGGCGGGTTAGAGAGATGATTCTTTTTGGGGCGTGTAGAGGGCGTTCCCGCGACCCCAGGAAAACTTCGACTTTGACCGGAAGTGGAATTTGGACCGGAAGCGATGCCGATATCTCGGAAACGGAACGAGATAGGGCACATGTGCCGGAACAAAAGTCGTAGGGAATGCCCTCTAATATCGAAATCCATAATATTTTTTTTTCAAATTACCCGAAAAATAACTTTTTCAGCGCCGCGAAGCGCGCCCAAAAAACTAGTTATATTATATACAGCTCGATTACCACTGACTCACTGACTGACTGACTGACATATATTATGAAGCACTTGCCGGGGGGTCAGAGGGGTGATTCTTTTTGGGGCGTGTAGAGGGCGGTCCCGGGACCTCGGGAAAACCTCGACTTTGACCGGAAGCGGACTCTGGACCGGAAGTGACGGCGATATCTCGGAAACGGTAAGAGATGAGGCAAAAGTGCCGGAACAAACCTTGTAGGGAATGCCCTCTAATATCGAAATCCATAATTTGTTTTTTCAAAAAAAAATTTTTTTTAAAACTACCCGAAAAAAAACTTTTTCAGCGCCGCGAAGCGCGCCCAAAAAACTAGTCATATTATATACAGCTCGATTACCACTGACTGACTGACTGACTGACATATATTTTGAAGCACTTGCCGGAGGGTTAGAGGGGTGATTCTTTTTGGGGCGTGTAGAGGGCGCTCCCGCGACCCCGGGAAAACCTCGACTTTGACCGGAAGTGGACTCTGGACCGGAAGCGATGCCGATATCTCGGAAACGGAACGAGATAGGGCACAAGTGCCGGAACAAAAGTCGTAGGGAATGCCCTCTAATATCGAAATCCATAATTTGTTTTTTCAAAAAAAAATTTTTTTTCAAATTACCCGAAAAATAACTTTTTCAGCGCCGCGAAGCGCGCCCAAAAAACTAGTTATTCTTATAAAATCTTTTAAAGAGTGGTAGGCAGATTGATTATGGTTATTAGCCCAATCTGCCGTCCTGGGGTAGTACCACCACTTTCGAATGTAACACCCGTGAAGTGACTTTGTGTAGCCAGGTATAGCGAGAGGAGTGTGCAATGTCAATAGATGGTACATGCTCGTCTCCTCAAGCCGGCATAGTGGAGGCGACTGCTGCCCGCACAGGTTTTTCTGTAGTAGCAGTTGTTTCCATTCATGGACCGCACTCTAGCTTTACATCAGGCGGAGTGTTGTCACATGCCGAGATACAATTAAAAAAAAATCTATAGTCAAATAATAAAGCGGCCGTGGTCTAGTGGTACGGCGCGTGAACCATGATCGATGAGACCCGTGTTCAAACCTGACCTAACCTAAATTCTGACTGGTACCAATGTACCAATATATTGTACTTTGGTCGCTCAGTGTCTATTGTATAATATAGGCAGTCATCAGTCTGCCCTGGTTATTAGCCCAGTCTGCCGTCCTGGGGTAGTACCATCACTTTCGAATGTAACACCCGTGAAGTGACCTTGTCGCGTTTCGGGAATAGTTTGAAAGTAGCGAGGCGTGTGCATGTCAACCTGGATACTGCACATTCCTATCCTAAACCGGCATAGCGGAGGCGACTACTGCATGCAGAAATTTCTCTGTATTCTAGCATTCTAGCTTAACATCTAACGTAACTACTACTTAAAGCTCACATGGGCCTAAAAATAAAGAATATTAAATTTTTAATCCGTGTTTTAGCGTATGACGTTGCGGGTAGACTAACTCGTTACTTATTCAATTAAGGGCGGTGCATACCAATATTTTAAAAGGTGTTAACTATTTCCCTCCGTATCTATTAGACGCCATTTTTGTCTATTTACATAGAAGAAACATAAATAAAATCACCTCAATTCATTAATTTATTTAACGTTAAAATGGCAA
This sequence comes from Tinea pellionella, assembly GCA_948150575.1. Taxonomy (NCBI): domain Eukaryota; kingdom Metazoa; phylum Arthropoda; class Insecta; order Lepidoptera; family Tineidae; genus Tinea; species Tinea pellionella. Next base: position 7,870,332 of record OX411258.1, read on the forward strand.
AAACTCTTTTGAATCGCCGACAATAACAGATTTGCTTAAGAAAATACACAGGGGGATTTATATCAAAGTCCAAGGACCCGTATTTATATTCCGTATTTAACATAATTATTATAAATAAATAAATAAATATATACATTAATTTGAGTTGAGCACATGGTCTAGTAGTAGGGGACGGACCTCACGTTCGATGAGACCCGTGGTTAAACCTCACTAAATTCTGAGCGGTACAAATGTAACTAAGTTTTAAATTATAAAAGGAGAATTTGATACCTAATAGGTAACAAAACAACATTCTAAAATAATATCTTAGTTTTTATTAAATTATTTTAATTATATCAACACACATGTAAATGTACCAATTAATAGACAATGTTTAATTACATAAAAAAAACACAGATATCATCAAAATTATTAAAGCATTTAAAATAATAATTACTTCAAATATTGCATCAGAAAACATATAATTACTCAAAAACCCGGGTGAAAAATTTAAAACTGATTGTTAATAAGGAAGTAGATTTATTTTTCTACAAAATTAACTAAAAATCATCGACAAACTCCAGAAAAAAATTGTGGACCCATTTTTCTTGGGCGAATGGGCATTCTCCTTTAACAGATTGTGGCTCACTTGTGACCTTACTTAAGTTAGGAACACTCTTTATTTACAAAGAAGGGCGTTTAGTCTTTTGAAAGAGTTTTCAAAAAGATTTTTGTTATTTGGCGTGTCATAAATTTGTCATAGTCTTTATGAATTTACACCTCGATCTATTATGCTCTTAAATACATAATCTCACGCTATATTCCGATTGGGGTAAGGAGATCAAGGTACTGGCGTCCCATAGGGCGAAAAAGTACAAAAAAAAAAATTAACGGTCGGGTGTTTCTTCCTAAACTGTTGGCTCTAGAAAAGTCCGCCCCCGCCTTCACTGATAAAAGAGCCACACATATGAATACTAACAAGCAGCCTTTTTTTTTTAAATTCTACAATTAAATGTTAAACGCTAGGGTGCTGTCCATGAGCAGAGACGACCGCTATGCCTATGCCACGACGTGCAGGCTTGAAGATATTTGCTTGTGCTTGCACAGGGCTGTTACCAGGGCACACTACTTTCGTTATACCTAGCAACTTTTAGGTTCAGTTGGTCTAAATCGAAGTCTAAAGTATTAATACCTTCATTGTAAACAAACAACATTTTAGAAAGCAAATAAAGAGTTATTTTCTTAGTAAATAAGGCAAATGAACTCCACATAAGTATAAACAATTAAATTAGTGTGTATAATGAAAAATAAGGAAACAAAGTATAGTTAAAAAAATAGGACAAATAAATTGCAATAACTCAAAGATAATATGACATTATGTCTCCGCGAATAGTTGCTTTTATCTCGTCTGACCTGATTTTTTTAATCATCTGTTTTTTTACTTAGTTTCTATATGTATTTACTTAAGTATAGATATTCGACGGCCGTTCCTATTAGCAAGTTGCAATTATAATTTATATGTCGACCCCAAACTTCAGTCTTTAATTTCCCCTCAAAGAAACTTAGGGCGGAGTTATGTATGTATTTTTTTCCAACCCGAACTTTCCAATGTTCGTCACGTACAAAAGAGTGACTTGGCTTGACTTGCTCATCGCCAGACTTTACGATGGCTTCGGACAGGCGTATGACGGAAAGTCAGCCACAAGAGAAGCCTGTACATATAATAATTAATAAAAAAAACTAAAATAAAATTTAAAAAAAAAATAGTACCAAAATAAATTGAGAATGTAAAATTTCACAGGCAAGCTAGGCAGGCACATGGGAGTATAACCCAACACAAAATCCGGTGGTAGGCGAAATAATGAGTCCTAGTCGTGCTTGTACCTAAGTAGGCAAGTATAACATGGGAAGTATGCCCTGTATACCCTGAATACATGGTGCACATTCGTCTCCTCAAACCAGTACTTGGGCTTGTATGTAGATATTAATCTGTGTAGTTTTAGGCATCTGATGCTAGACCGTCGGCGCTACAAGAAATATGCACTGCACAGTCCAGTGTGAATGTTGAATTTTTTTTATTATTTTTTTTATTGTAGCTCGGCATGTGACAACACTCCGCCTGATGTAAAGCTAGAGTGCGGTCTATGAATGGAAACAACTGCTACTACAGAGAAACCTGGTGCGGGTAGCAGTCGCCTCCACTATGCCGGCTTGAGGAGACGAGCATGTACCATCTTAGATTGACAGTGCACTATTTTATGTTTATATGCAATTTTCATTGTACAAAAGTATAGAAGTTGACTATTTTGGAACATAAAATCCAAAGATTATTTCTATCATAATATCTAAATGCAACGATAATGAATTATCATAAATAATAAAAATAAATAAAAATATTATTATGAGGTAACCTTATCTTTATCGAAAAATCTAGCTTACGCCTGTTTTTATTTACACTACGGTAAAGTTGTTACACATACATACTTTTTTATGATTTTTTATAGTAGTCCAACTTCTACTAGTGAAATATTTGGAGACATCAGTCGCCTCCACTATTACGTTGACTTGATGCTACGAGTTCGCAATGAGCATGTGCAACAGCTATTGCTCCCCCGTCAAGTATGACTATTTGAAAGTGGTGGTACTGTATCGGGACAAAAAACTAGGTGAATAAACATCAAAAGTCTGCTTACCACAATCGTATCAACTACAGAGGTGTAGGTAAATCGGTTTAGATTGTTGAGTCGGCATAGCAGAGGCGACCAATATCAATAATTTTTTATTGTCTTAGTTTACAGTTACAATTTTAGCGAGATTTGACTGCGGGTCCCACCGATCGTGGGTGTTACAACGTTACGACATGTCACGACCGTTGTGGTTTATTATGAACGTTACGTGACATAAATAGGAAAGTGTGATCACGGCCTAATATTTCAGATATAACGGTTTTATCTTCATTATTGCAACGTATATTAAGTAATAAATTAGAATAGATTTTGCTGCTACTTAAACGGGAATAATTGGTTTTTGGGAAAGAAAAACGTGGTGGTGGTGGTTTAAACTTTAAAAGCAAGAATATTATTATACAAAAAACAAATCACGGCGTCTAAATATCTAATAAAGTGTTATCTCAAAATGGTTTACGATTTAGCGTAGATGAATTTATTCTTAAACTATTGGAGCTCGCAAAATCGTATGCTTAGAGTAGACTGCACCACAAGGACAGTTATAGTAACTATTAATTTTACGGCGACGACGACGGGCAGCAGTCGCCTCCGTTATGCCGGCCTAAGGAGACGAGTATGCACCATCCAGATTGACAGTGCACACTCCTCTCGCTATACCTGGCTACTTACAAACTGCTCCCGAAACGCGACAAGGTCACTTCACGGGTGTCACATTCGAAACTGGTGGTACTACCCCAGGACGCCAGACTCGGCTAATAACCACCATCATCTACCTACCACTCTTTAATAGTCCCTATAGGCACTGAGCGAAGTACATATAACAAAGTTACATTGGTACCAGTCAGAATTAGTGAGGTTCGAACACGGGTCTCATCGATCGTGAGTTCACGCGTCTTACCGCTAGACCACGGCCGCTCTATTTACATATATTAGAAATAAATGAGTTAAATTATTTATACGATTAATTTATCAGTGACTGTGGGACAGAGGGTTCAGGCATATAAGCAGCCCAACAAAGTGGGCGTTTGGGTTAAAAGCAGTCTTCGATAAAAGACTGTCCCTGTGACTGTGACTTCTATACTGTGACTTCGATAAAAGACTGTGTAAAATGTCCCATTATGATGGAAGATGGAGACCAGCTACGTATCACCAATTAGCAATTTACATACATTAGAAATAAATAAGGTAAAAAATATATTAAATGCTAATATTTATCGACTACAATATATTAATAACATAGAGAGATACATACACTGGATAGTGCATATTAGTCACCCCCAAGCCGGCATAGTGGAGACGACTGATGCCTGTAGAAAGGAGAATGCCCATTCGCCTATTTTTCTCGAGTTTGTCAATGATTTTTAGTTAATTTTGTAAAAAAAATAAATCTACTTCCTTATTACCAATCAGTTTTAATTTTTTCACCCGGGTTATTGAGTAATTAGATGTTTTCTGATGCAATATTTGAGGTTATTATTATATTAAATGCTTTAATAATTGAAGATATCTCTTTTTTATGGAATTAAACATTGTCTATTTGGTGATAAATGATGTGTTGATATAATTAAAATGAATTTATAAAGAAATAAGATATTATTTAGGCATATTGCTTTGTTACCAAACTACGAGTATTAGGTATCAAGTGGGCCCAATAATGGGCATTCTCCTTTATATGCAGTACTTAGTAGTTGTTTCCGTTCATGGACCGCACTTGAGCTTTATATCAGAAGGAATGTTGTCATAATGTTTTGCGCTACAATAATAATTAAAAAAAAAAACTATTTTGTTATACAAAAATCTACTACTAAATTAAAATTGATTATATTAATATAATAGTAGAAAAGAAAATCAATAATAACAAATGTACAATATGAAAAAAGCATTCTATGATTCCAGCTTTAATAGGGAATCACTAAAATGTAGACCCCTCCTACTTCCCACCCCCTTCTCCGACCGCTGACCAATCTCTAATAAGTGTTAGGTGCACAAAAAAATTACGAAAAAAATAGTGATAAGATAGTCCGCTAGAATTCGATAATAAAAAAAAATGTAACACTACATTACTATCAACAGTGTCACCCCTAAAATAGTTTAGATAGAATTTATAAACATATAGCATATATTTTTTTAAGTAGCTCGACATATAACAACACTCCGCTGATATTAAGCTTTCTGCAGGCGACACACGCCTCCGCTATACCGGCCTGAGGAGACGAATGTGTACTGTCGATATACCCGGATACCTTCAAACTTATCGCGAAACTTGAAACTGGTGGTATTATTTTTATTTATTTATTTATATATACTTTATTGTAATTTTACAAAAGGTGGACTTAAAGCCGTAAGGCTTTATCTACCAGTCGACCTTTGGGTAAGTGAGAAGCGGTAAGGGGGATGGATTATATAATTAAATATACAATATATACATATACACAATAAACAAATACTACTATAAAATATAATAAATATACTACGGTATATAAATAATAAATACTATGACGAGAAGTTTCCTGATAGGCAAGGAGACGACTTGTTGAGCATCTAGGAGAATAGGGTGTTGCAGCTTTATCCAGCGAGGTGTTGCTAAAGCATGGCCTTAAAAGAAGCTCGGTTAGGAGCTCTCTTGATGTTGATGGGGAGTTCATTCCATAAACGGGCGGCTTGTACAGGACTGAACTAATAACCAAATACTAATCAACTTTTTAATTATAAATAGTGGTAGGTAGACTGTTGATGGTTTTAGCCAAGTCTGCCGGTCTATGGTAGGACCACTTCCTTGGCGCGCATGGCAGAAGCAACTGCTGTCTGCAGACATTTCTTAGTGATAGCATTTGTTTTAGTTCATGAACTGCACTCTAGCTGAAAACCTAGCGGAGTGTTGTCATTTGCAGAGCTACAATTGATATTTTTTTTACCAAATACATATTGTGTAAACAAAAATCAGAACATACATTTATTGAAAATTAGATAACACAATAGGCGGCCTTATTACTGAGCAACAATTTCTTCCAGGCAACCTATAGAGGATGGAGAATTGTATGAGAGATAGATACAAAGTGTGGTGCACAATAGAAAATAAATAAATAAATAAATAGAGTATATATAAAATAATAAAATACTTATAAGATATTTGTATTTAGAAGGAAGAAGTAATTGGGGAGATGAGAATATTAGGGACAAGTAGATAGGTAGTATTCTTTTATTTTTCTTTTAAATATAGCCAGTGATTCTGCTCTTCTGATAGTGACCGGTAAATTCGTACTTAGAGAGGAGATTTTCTGAGAATACAAAACAATGTATCTAAAATGTATTCTTTCCTGCAGAATGTTGCCTATTGTCACATACAGGTTAGATACTGCGATGCGCAGGCGCAGTTTCATAAACATCAACACTACAATCGGCCTACTAACCCGATATGTGAGCCAACAATGGGAAACTCATATTACTACATTCGTAATAGTGGAAAATGATCTTTCATTTAATAGACTTTATTGATTTCCATTAATTATTGAAGGAAACCTTCTTTTTAAACTGTACTACAGAACTATCCACATGCAGGCGTCTCGTCATAGATGCGTATAATAAATAGGAAATGCTAGTGACTACGTGAATTTTTTATTTTTTATTTTAGCACGTCATATGACCGCACTCCGCCTGATGTTAAGCTAGAGTGCGGTCCATGAACGGAGATGACTGCTATCAGAAAGGGGGATCCGCAGACAGCAGTCGCTTCCGCTATGCCGAATTTGTTTATAGCTTGATTATTTATATAAACTGATTATTTATAACAGTTTAGCACAAGACAATATTCCGCCTGATGTAAAGCTACAGTGTGGTTTAAACATTTTTAATTAGTTTTACATTATTTAAGAGTAGATTAATGATGGTTATTTGCCCAGTCCGTCCTGGGGCAGTACCACCACTTTCGAATGTAACACCTGTGAAGTAAACTTGTCGCGTTTCGGGAATAGTTTGAAAGTAGGCAGGTATAGCAAGAGGAATTTGCACTGTCAACCTAGATGGTACATAATCGTCTATTCAAGCTGGTATAGCGGAGGCGACTGCTGCCTGTAGAAATTTATCTGGACTGTACTCTAGCTTCATATCAGGCGGAATGTTGTCATATTCCGAGCTATATAGAAAAAAAAACTAAAAACTTTATCTAAATAAAATATCTATAGATATTGTAATAAATTTGCATCGTTCAAGGTTGTTCAAAATTGCACAGTTGGTATATACCAGGTGGTATGTCTACGAATAGTAAATACATATAACAATGTAAACATTAGAACAGTAGACATTTTGTTGAAGGCAAAAAAAATAAAAAAAATATTTGCCACAATTTTAGGTTTAGGTATTACTTCCAAGGAATGCCTATTCGCCTAAAAAAATTGGCCCACGATTTTTTCTCGAGTTTCATCTTGTTCCTTATTACCAATCAGTTGTAATTTTTTCACCCGGGTTATTGAGTAATTAGATGTTTTCTGATGCAATATTTGAGGTTATTATTATTTTAAATTCTTTAATAATTGAAGATATCTGTTTTTATATAATTAAACATTGTCTATTAATTAGTAAATGATGTGGTGATATAATTAAAATGAATTAATAAAAAAATAAGATATTATTTTAGAGTATTGTTTTGTTACCAAACTATTAGGTATCAAGTGGGCTCAAAAATGGGCATTCTCCTTTTATTAGTATTTAAACTTATTTATTTAAACAATATTTTTATTAAAGGCGCGGACTTTCAATTTTTTTTTATTTTAGCACGTCATATGACCGCACTCCGCCTTAAGCTAGAGTGCGATCCATGAACGGAGGCGACTGCTGTCAGAGAAGGAGATCTGCAGACAGCAGTCGCGTCCGCTATGTCGGCTTGATGAGATGCCTCTTCACACTGCGCTTGAAGGATCCCATGTTATTGGAAGGTGGAAAGACATGACTGGGAAGATCGTTCCATAATTTAATGGAACGACAGAAGAAGGATTGCCTGAACTTTTTTGTCCGCGAGGGGATTGTTTCGACGGTGAGGCGATGCATTCGATCTCAAGCGATGTGGGGTAAGAGGGATTAGATCGTGGATTTCGTATATTTCAAAGCACCTCGGTACCAATGTAACTTATTTACTTTGGCTTGAGAGCAGCCAACCATAGCCTCATCAGAATCATGACTTTGTATTGTACGAGTATAAACGCGAGCGTGTCAAACGCAGTACAGAAACTTTAATATTAATATTTTTACTAACTTACTTATAATAGAACTTAGGTAGTTTTTTATTTATTTTTATAATTCTTGTCAAAATCGTTTACATTATAAGAAAACCATCGAATAAAAATTCATCGTAGCTCGGCATATGACAAGACTCCGCCAAATGGTAAGCTAGAGTGCGGTCCATGAACGAAAACAACTGCTATTACAGAAAAATCTGCAGACAGCAGTCGCCTCCGCTATGCCGGCTTAAGGAGACGGTGCACACTCTCTTTGTAACACCTGGCTACTTCCAAACTAATCCCGAAGCCAGATAGGGTCACTTGTGGTGGGCTCAATCCACCACCAGTCTGCCTAAGAATATTTAGACGTACTTCAAAGATATTTATTGAAAATAGTGTTAGTATCTATCAACAAATGTATTTTTATCGTTAGATTATGTTTGTACAAAATATACGAATCAGAAAGCTTTAATTTTTGATAAAAAAATGCACTATTCTGTAACTTCGACAAAGATAAGATTCCAAATACTTGCATTTTTATTGCTTAGATATAACGTAATAAATATTATATTAAAACTGCTTTTTGTAGTAAGGTAGGTAGTGAATTAATTATAAAAATATGACTGTATTCTCTACAATGATAACGATATTAATAAAATTAACGAGTTAAATAGAATTTCCATGCGTAAATTTACTAATATAAATTAGAGATGATGTTAGGCTAGATGAAGTCACTTAAATATATTTTTAGTGTATTATTTTTTCAATAATAAATAAAAAAATATGTGCTATTATTAACAGGAAAAGGATGTGTGTAATTTTGGAATAAACTAAATGCATTTCTTCATTTAAAAATATGCCTATATGAATGCCTTAAATCTCGAACAGCGGCTGGTGAGCGTGCACCTTTAACACGTCTTATGTCAACCTATAACACGTACTTTAACGATTTAGACATCTTTGCATCATCACTGGGTTCTATTAAATCAGGCGCGTCTAGCATTGTGAAGGCTTTGGAACTGGATGTGTAAACGTCAACATGATTTGTATCATTTTTCTTATTTTTTGTTTCTTTCTCATACTACATTAATATTTATTTCTTGATTACTATGTATAATTATTTTGTATAATTCATTGTGGACAATGTGGTTGGTTGTATTGTTACATATTTCTATTACTTAGCTATATACTAGACCTAAGATTTTACTGTACAACTGTTTTTTGTTCTAAATAAAGAAAAAAAAAAAATTAAAAAAAAAATGCCCATTCACCTAAGAGAAATGGGCCCACAAATTTTTTTCTCGAGTTTGTCTATGATTTTTAGTAAATTTTGTAAAAAAATAAATCTACTTCCTTATTACCAATCACTTTAAATTTTTTCATCCGGGTTTTTTAGTAATTAGATGTTTTCTGATGAAATATTTGAGGTTATTATTATTTTAAATGCTTTAATAATTGAAGATATCTATTTTTTATAACATTTTTATAACAATCTATTGATTAGTAAATGATGTGTTGATATAATTAAAATGAATTAATGAAAAAATAAGACATTATTTTAGAATATTGTTTTCTTACCAAACTATTAGGTATAAAGTGAGCCCAAAAATGGCCATTCTCTTTTAACTCTTAAGATTTCTGTCCAAGCATATCTAAAGTTAACGAATTTTTTTATATATAAAATTTATTATGTTATATATGTTCTATTTTGTTTCAACTGTCAATTGGAAGAAAAAATGCAATTTACAGGCTGCAGTCGCCTCCGCTATGCCGGCCTGAGGATCTAGATGAGATTGACAGTGCACACTCCTCCCGCTATAATTTGTGCAATAAAATTTTAAAAATAAATCAAACTCACCAATAAGTTGCACTCATTATCACTTCACAACGCAAAATTTGATACTAATATATATATATGTGTATATGTATATATTTTTTTCATTAAAAAATGATAAACAATTTGCAATCTAAAGTCTAAAACGTTACGAAAATGGTCAAATTTAATTCACTTTATCACTGACCTGCACGTTATCAGTAAACAACCATTATTTAAAATAATAATATATAACTAAAAAATACATACTTATGCACTATTCATAACAGTGTTATATTTCCTAAAAGACACGCATAACATTAAATTAAAAAAACCTGGGATAGTAGTACCTAACGTAGTCGAGTTATCAAATTGCAATTTGTCTAGTATAAATAAAAGAATAGTAACATGAGCAGTGTGTTCTGTCAACCTGGAATGTGTGCACATTCGTCTTCTCAAGCCGGCATAGTGGAGGCGACTGCAGTCTATATCATAGGCCTCACTTTATCTTAACATCGAACTGAGTGTAATCACTTTCTGAAATTGCCTTTTGTAGCATTTCAAACCTAAGCCAAGTATGTATAGTATATATACAATATAGTAGACGTAAAGAATAGTGACGTGATGCCTCTGTGGATAGTAAGCTTATTTACATGTCTTTATATATTTATTTATATCTTGAGGGCGACCAGCGGTGGGATTCATCAAATCATGCCTTACAACAATCGGCCAGTTAGTACTCGAATGGGATAAATAATCCGCCTGTAGGTGCCACAACGTGCACAAGAATTTAAGAATTAAAATAATAATAATGACAAAATTAAAAAAAATGTCCTAAGAGTAATTGAATTTATAATTTATTTGTAATACATTTATTAGAAGTTTTAGTAATTTATTTATCATGTTCTGTTTACTGCTTTTCGTATGGTAGTCGTAAAAATAAACACAAATAAGTCGAACAATTCAGGATGCAATAGCAATTACTATTTTAACATTACATTATTATGTGTAAACATATAAAAAACATGATAATCGTTTATATTTGACATTAGGTCAGGGTTATCACAAATTATAAGTCACATTGCCAAAAATATTAGGTTTTAAGTTAGGTTACCTAACAACTACGTTATCTACATTAAAAAAATAATTAGGTAAGTATTTATTAAAGATAATTACGAATTCTTGTTTGTTTGTACGTTTTTATGCCTTATTTCAGTGCGTTCGATTCGTTTCAAAGTTATTAGCTTTCTTAAGTTGTTTTAGCTATATTAATTTTTAATAGGTTAGAAACAATAATGTGTTAGATAAAAATTAAAACAGTTTTAAAGAAAATTGAATTTATTACGTAAATATTGTTTTTATTTTTTATTTAATAACATTATATGGATAAAGATAGGTCAGTATCATGATGACCTTCAGGGAGTGATACAATCTGTGTTTGTTAAATTAATTTACGCATATAATTTCATCCAAACAGGTTAAACAAAAAAGAAATATAGTTTATGACGCAATTAAGTATTCTTCAAACATCATGTCAATTTAAGCGTTGTGTTTCTAAAATTTTCGAGTTTTAATCAACGTTTTATTGATAATTATAACGTTAGCATTGTGTAAAAAAACGCATGTTTATTTTTGTTAATAAAATTACCGAATTTATCGTTATGTATGTACAGAATATCTACACTACTTTTGTGTAAAATGTTACATTTACACTTACCTTAAATAAGTTTTAAATTTGACCTTTCTCCACCGTTTCTTTTTAATCTAAAACAAAAAAAATTTACATATTTTTAGTTTTTTGTTTTCTTTTAACATAACCAATATATTTTGCATTATTAAGATCTAAACTATGTTCACGTAAACGATCACTTAAAATATATGTACGGTGTACAAAACAAGTTAATTAATTTTTTTTTGAAATTTTATTGAAGCTTGGCATTTGACAACACTCCGCCTGATCCAAAGCTAGAATGCGATCTATGAGCGGGAAACAACTGCTACTACAGATAAATTTGTACAGGCACCCCTCCGCTATGCCGGCTTGAGTAGACGAATATTAACAATCTAAATTGACACTTTAACAGGTCACTTCACGAATGTTACATTCAAAAGTGGTGTTGGTACTACTGGTGGTGATAGACTTGGCTAGTAACTATCATCAGTCTGCGTGCCACTCTTTAATAGTTTCCATAGGCACTGAGCGAAAAAAATAAATAAATAAATGTTTTTTATTTACATATAAATTAAATTAATTTCCCAGTACAATGATCTAGTTATCTAGGTAATAATAAAAATATTATTGTATGCATTTTATTTATGCACTTGATTATGCAATTTCTTTAAGGTCGCGTTGATAATACGAATGCAGTTTTGTTCCTTATGAGGTTTTTAACCTAAGACGTCTTTTTTAATTATACGATAAATTAATACGAGAAATTAACTTGATTTCCTTTTTTGTTTTGCTAGTGACTACTTTTTGAATCGTAATAAAGCTTTTTTTATTGTACAACAGTCCGCCTGCTGTTAAGCTAGAGTACACAAGCCGGCATAGTAGAGCTGTAGAACTGCTGCCTGTAGAGATTTCTCTGTAGTGGCAGTTGTTTCCATTCATGGACCACACTCTGGCTTTACATCAGGCGGAGTGTTGTCACATGACGAGCTACTATAAGAAAGTATGGTCCATGAACGGAAACAAATGCTACTACAGATAAATTTCTACAGGCAGCAGTCACCTCCGCTATGCCGGCTTGAAGAGACAAGCATGTACCATCCAAATTGACTCGTTATACCTGGCTACTTCCAACTGTTTCCGCAATGCAAAAACGTAATTTCACGGGTGTTACATTCGAAAGTGGTGGTACTGTCCCAGGATGACAGACTGGGCTAATAACCATCATCAGTCTGCCTACCACTCTTTTGTATATAATTTTTAAATTATTTCAATTTGTAAATTAAAGATTTAGTGCTTAGAATGTTTTTTTAGGTATCCTAAATTATTTTTCATATCTAATATAGGTTTTGTATCTGTATGACAATTTTATTGGTAATACTAGCAAAATGTACGGAAGAGATAAGCAGTTGCAGTGGGACAATAGTGATGGGATATTAAATTAATATCGATAAATTATAATAATAAATTATATTTGTACATTATCTGAAATTACACTTTAAAATAAAAAATATAATATTTAATATTAAAAAAACACTGAAAACTTCAGCATAGTAACCGATATATCAGTTCAAAATAAATAATTACTACTAAAAACAAATTCTAATTACATAAATATGTCGACAAAACAGAAATTAGAAGGTCACGGTCACTATCGATAACAGTAACCGAACATCACTAATAGACTTGTCTAACATTTTTTTATCATTGCAAGGAAAGATTGCAAATATCAAATATCATATTACTGATAACGTGTGCCAAATTATATGAAATAGATAATGATATGTATCGTGGTGAAGTTTTTTCTCTAGTTTCTCAAAATAATGTAGGCAACTATAAGGGTCGTTTGCACCAGAAGGCCGGTTAAAGTAACTTTAACCATTGGTTTTACGTTTACTTTAACCGTTACGGTTACATTATGGTGTAGTGTATATTTACTCCACACGAGTTGCACCATCATCGCGCCTGTCATTTTTGACGGTTACTTTAACCTTAACCGTAACCAGCAAATATTGGCTTGGTTAAAGTTAAAGTAATCGTCAAACCAATGTTGCAAACGTCAAATGTATTTTTCGAGATCACCCACCCTTTTAACGATTGCAATATGAATTTACACGATATTGCAACGCGTGTGGAGTAAATGTAAACGTTTAACGGTCGTCGTCGCCGTAAAATTAATAGTTAAAGTTACTTTAACCGGCCTTCTGGTGCAAACCACCAGAAGTATAAGGTATAGGTCGTGTCAAACTTTATGACGTCTAGGAAGTTAGCTGCGGAACTATTTGCGCGAAATAGCGCAGGTACAGTCAAGTTTACAATATAAAAATTAAGAGTTAGTTTTAAATATGAATAGAACATATAAAAATAACCTACGGGACCTTTACCGTGCCTTGCTGATACCTCAATGGGCAAGGTCCTCAAAAACTAACCCATATTAAATCGAAAACCATTTCGATATCACTTCAATTAGATGTATTTTTTGATTCCCGTCTGAAAAAACTTTAAAATCGCGGAGATATTTGAAAAATTGTAATGACACGCGATCGGTCTTCTTCGGACAGTATGACAAGTAGAATACAAAGTACCAAGCTAACAGTTTTGTAGATTATTTTGTTGTCTATGATTGTCACCTCACAAGTTTGTCAAATATCTTTTGTTTGTGTTTCCTAACAACAACAGTGTTTTATGCGAATAACTATTGTAATTTTAAAAACAAAACTACGCTATAAACACGATGTTTTAATTAACTGGAACTTTTTAAAATCAAAAGTTTGTTCGAACTTTTGACAAATGATTATATTTTCTTCTCATTGGCAATGGCTTAGTTCCGGCCGAAACGTCACGTAAATGTATACCCAGGATTCAGTTAGTCCTTAAATGCCAGAGGTGATAGTAAATGAACAATATATTTTGTGAACTTTGTGAACTTTAATGAAGCTATTTATGACTTGACTGGGACATGATCTGACTGTTCAGTGTGATGAATGAATGACCCGTGATCCACAATAACATAAACTTAATACAAATATTTTCTTTGACACAGGCAGATTGTTAAAATGCCAAAAAAAGAAAAAAATATATAGCAGCAATTTGCCAAATAATCGAAGCGATTTTTAGGAATTGATCCAATAAAAATGCTTACGGCAATTATTGTTTAAAAAAATTGCCATCTCTACGCGCTCTTACTTTTTGATTTTTAGATACAATTTATATTCTTATCCTAATTTCTAATAACTCTGCCTACGCCCAATTGTATAAGATTTATAAAGATACAAATATATTATTTATCTAAATAGGTCATTACACTATTAAAATATTCGCCATATTTTAACCTTGGATCTAATAAAATGCTTATCTTTGCACTAAAAAAATTGTTATAATTTCTAGGAATTAATAAACGCGTAGTACCTACCTATTTTAATTTTTATCTCACTTTAAATCTTTAGTTTCAGCATCCATTGGAGTAAACCTCCACGATGATTGATAGCAAGTCTTGCAATGCCTCCGAGGAAGGTGATATTACACATAACGCGGGTAATGACTCTTACAAGGACAATTGTAATGTGTAAATTACATAAAAATTACGTCCAAAAAAAAATAGCGGCAAATAGCAGCAGTGGTCTAGCGGTAGGACGCGTGAATCGAAGAGCTCGAATCTTGCTAACTTCTATCTGGTACTAGGTGTACTTTGGTTGCAATGTAGACCATTAATTAAAGAGTGGTAGGTAGACTGGTGATGGTTATTAGGTACCAACACTTTCGAGTGTAAAAGTGACTATGACATGTTCAGGATCAGTTTGCAGGTATAACGAGAGCAGTGTGATTGTCAACCTGTTACCACACCATCTTCTTTCAAGCAGGCTTAGCGGAAAGCAATTGCAGACTACAGAAAGGAGAATGCCCATTCGCCTAAGAAAACTGGGCCCACAATTTTGTTCACGAGTTTGTCGATGATTTGTATTTAACTTTGTAGAAAAGTAAATCTACTTCCTTATTACCAATCAGTTTTAATTTTTTCACCCGGTTTATTGTGTAATTAGATGTTTTCTGATAAAATTTTGAGGTTATTATTATTTTAAATGCTTTAATAAAATTGATGATATCTGTTTATATGTATTTAAACATTGTCCATTGATTGGTAAAAGATGTGTTGATATAATATAATTGAAATAAATTAATGAAAGAATAAGATATTATTATATAAGAATAAGATATTATATTAATTTAGAATATTGTTTGCGTTAACAAGTTATTAGATATCAAGTGGGCTCAAAAATGGGCATAGTCCTTTCTTTAGTAGCACTTCTTCCCGTCATACCGGGAATCGAACGCCGATCCGTCACTTTATCACAGATGTTGGTATGAAACTAATAGACGCTTTCCAGCAGGTGTAAAGTCTTCTA
Source organism: Tinea pellionella (assembly GCA_948150575.1). Classification (NCBI taxonomy): domain Eukaryota; kingdom Metazoa; phylum Arthropoda; class Insecta; order Lepidoptera; family Tineidae; genus Tinea; species Tinea pellionella. Next base: position 7,886,096 of record OX411258.1, read on the forward strand.
TAAAATTTAATGTAAGATAACGCATACGTCACGCATAACACGCGAATGTATGGACTGACAGATACATATGTTTTGTAGTTTTAGATTTAAGACAACTGTATTACTTACAGGTTCAAACTATAGAAGCCATATTTCGTCAGAGATGACTAACTCATATTGTTTATCATTTAACTAATTTAATTATGGTTATAAAATGCTGAATTATGATTTGTAAATGACAATAATCAGAAATAAAGGCTTCTTAGTATTGGCGGATGTTCATTGTGATGAGTTTGATCAATTTAGAATGCATAATTTAGTCACAGTTGTGTTTGTTCGTCACAATTTTTGAATGAATTGTGACAAAAATTATTACACAATTTTTCTTTGAATTTTTTTATGCTATTTTATTTTCAGCAATAAAAAGAATAAGAAATGACGTTTATAAAACAAGAACATCGCTAGTTTTATTTAATTAATAATAAATTAGTTTTAGAATATTTGATTTGTGATACTATGTGTATCTATACATATTTTTTATATTAATATTTATTAAATAAACCCAACATATGGCGAAATGTAAATGTGGCTGTTAATATGTGACGAATTTGATTAAATGAATCAAGATAATACTTTAACTGTATTACACAATATTGCTTATTACCATTAAGTTCATTTTAACTCATTGTTTAATTAATAATTGTTAGCAGTTTTTTTGAAGATTTGTTAAGATGAAAGATACTTAGGTACCTACGTGATTGTTTAATTTTTATATTTCCTGATACATATACTTTTAAAATCGTAAAATTACGTGGACTTTACATCAAGAAGAAAACTTTAGGACACGGTGGTTCAGAAAAATAGAATAGTCGAGTAGATTATACAACACGGCCTTTATGGCGCAGTGGTATCGAGTTCGATTTCAACAACAAATACTTATAAATTATGTTTATTATAAATTTGTTTAAAAAAATTTGAAGAATTTGTTTCATATATTGAAGGTTTGTTAAGAACACGGACTGATACCCATAATACCCCAATTTGGGATCATATTTAACGTGACCATATTCTCCCTTTTTTGGATACCCTGTCTCGTTGTCCCCGAAACGAACCGAATTGTCCCGTTTTCCTAGAAACGGGGAATAGGAAAGACACAATCGACCGAGTATCTGATAAGTTCATCTTTTTTTTTTTTTTTTTTTTTTTTTTATTTTTTTTATTTTGGCACGACATGTGACCTCGACTGGTCTGATGGTAAACGCAGTGGAGGTCCATGAGCATTGACGACTAGAGAACCGCTCGCACGGTGGCTCCAGTCGCCACCACTATGCCGGCCTGAGAAGGTGCTTTTTCACGCTCCGCTTGAAGGATCCAAGGTGAAAGGATTGGGAGAATACATGGGAGGGCAAAGCATTCCACTTGTCAATTGTGCGACACAAAAAGGACGCGCCGAACCGTTTTGTTCGGCGACCAATTCGGTCGACATAGTGTGAATGCTTCCCCCTCCCAGTGCGGGTGTTGCGGTTGTGGAAGGATGAGACAGGTATTAGATTAAAGAGCTCTTCGGAGCATTCACCATGGTATAGGCGATAGAGGACACACAAGGAGGCTATGTCCCTGCGAAGTTGCAGGGCCTCTAAGCTCCCTGTGACCTCTGAGTCGCCTATTACTCGGACAGCTCGACGCTGCAGTGAATCCAGGGCATCGAGGAGATACTTGGCAGAGCCGTCCCAGAGGTGCGAACAGTATTCCGCGCAGGAGCGAATCTGCGCCTTATACAATAGAAGGCGGTGCTCCGGCGCGAAAAACTGACGCACCTTGTTCAGGATGCCAAGTTTACGAGATGTTGTTGTAATTGCTCGCTCGATGTGATCCCTGTGATTCAAGTCGCAGCGAAGTGACATCCCTAGGATGTCAAGTCTGTCCGAGGCACCAAGGGTGATACCCCGAAAAGTCGGAAGAGGAGAGAAGGGGGATTTTTTCGTCGAGAACGCGCAAACCTGAGTCTTGCTGGCATTGAACTGCACCAGGTTCGCGTCGCCCCAAAGAGCAATGCGTTCTAAGACCCGGTCCAGTTCAACAACAACAGACTCTCTCATCCCGTCGATTTCCGTTTTACCGGCTGCGGGGCAAGATATGTATCGCCCATGTACCGTGCTGTCGTCTGCATAGCAATGAATGCCAGACCCAAGGTCTAGCATATCATTGATATGCAGAAGGAACAGTGTCGGCGACAACACGGAACCCTGGGGGACACCGGCATTCACTGACACGAATTGCGATGCGCATCCATCCACTAATACGCGGATGGAGCGTTCATGCAGGAAGCCGGTGATCCAGGTACGCAGCCGGTCAGGTAAACCGTATGCCTCGAGCTTAGAAAGAAGGGCTCTGTGCCAGACCCTGTCAAACGCTTTGGAGATGTCCAGGCCAATAGCCAGGGCCTCTCCATGACCGTCCATAGCCTCGCCCCAGACATGCATAATATACGCTAGAAGATCACCAGTTGATCGCTTAGACCTAAATCCATATTGGCGGTCGCTGATCATCTGGTGATCCTCCAGGTAGGTCATGAGCTGTACGTTTATTAGACGCTCCATGACCTTGCAGAGGACTGAGGTTATAGCTATTGGACGGTAGTTTGCAGGGTCTGATCGGTCACCCTTTTTTGGGACCGGTTGCACGTTGGCCCTCCTCCACACCCGAGGCACACAGCCCGACGAGTATGAGAGCCGGTAAAGACGCGTCAAGACGGGAGCCAATTCAGCTGCGCACGTTTTGAGCACAAGCGCTGGAATACCATCTGGACCACTGGCCTTCCGAACATCGAGCGATCGCAACTCCATGCGGACATCACGTTGCCTGAAACGAATCTCATGCATCACGTGTCCACATGGAGGCAAGGTAGGAGGCCTTACATTGCGATCGTCGAGACGGGAATTAGCGGCGAACAGGTTGGCCAGCAGGTCAGCCTTTGCCTGCGCTGTGTGTGCCAGTGAGCCATCAGGCAGTCTCAGCGGTGGCAGCGACGAACGACAGAAATTAGATTCCACAGTTTTGGCGAGGCTCCAGAAACTGCGGTTACCCGTAGGGTGCGCAAGGAGCTTCTCGCCAATCCGGGAAATGCGTTGTGCTTTCGCTCTTTTAAACACCCTTCTGCAAGATTTAGTGGCGAGATTATACGCTGCTTTCAGCTCGTCCACGCGGGGGTCATTGTTTCTTCGACCCCTGACCCAGGCACGGTAAGCGGCGTTCTTTGCTGAAACAGCTGACGCGCACTCACCGTTGAACCAGGGTCTGCTCTTGCCTTTGCTAAGGACCATAGTAGATGGAATATAATATTCCATCCCCAGGTTGATCTCCTCAGCAATGGCAGTCGCACACGTGGATGGGTCATCGGAGCTGAAGCAGCGCTGCCACCAAGGGAGAGACGCGAAATAGTTGCGCATTCCCTCCCAGTCTGCCGCCTCGTAGTGCCAGACACGCCTCGCCACCTCCCTGACAGGAGGAGTAGATACGCGCGGCACCGTTGCCCCGACTAGGCAGTGATCCGAGGTCCCTAAAGGGGCCTTGATCGAAACCCTGTACCCAGCGGGGCGATTGGTCAGCAGAAGGTCCAGCAGAGAGGGGGCATGACCGACGATATCTGGAACCCGGGTGGGCTGGGATACCAGCTGTGTCAGATCATGCATGAGAGCGAACGCATGAGCGCTCCGTCCCGCGTGGTCCGTCTTAAGAGACCCCAACCACGCCTCGTTGTGCGCATTGAAGTCTCCCAAGAGGACCAGTTCTGCAGTGGGGAACCGCTCCAACACGTCATCTGTCGCCCGACTCAATGATTCAAAGAGTCGGGTTGTCTCCAAATCCCCATGGTGGGATCGATATAGGCACCCGTAAACCCTGGTCTGAGAGCCAAGGCTTACGTGTACCCATAGGATGGATAGGGAAGGATCCTCCATGCATCGCAGACGGCGACAGCAGACATCGGACCGGACAAACACGCACACCCCGGCTTTCGCGAGAAACTTTTCCTCAAGCGAATAGCCGGGGTACATTAGATACGAGCTGTCCAGCGGTACCTTTATCTGCGTCTCCGTTAGAAAAAGCAACGCCGGTCGCGCCGTCTCCAGATAGTGGTGGACGGCACAGAGATTAGAGTGGATTCCACGTATGTTAGTGAAATCCACTCTAAACTCGTCAGCGATGGGGGTGTGCACCGCTGTATTAACGTTGTTCTTTCTTTGCTTTGTCATGGTGGTTGGAGCGTGAAGTGTCAGGAGATGTTTGCTCGGCATGGGCGAAAAAGCGCAGCAACCCGCCCCGCCTCAGACATCCCGGTGGCGTGAGTCAGCTGATCCGTCAGACGGAAGGGCCCCCGTACCCTCCCGGAAGTGATCGCCTGGACCCCTCGCCCGGTCACCATCCGGCACGACGTCTCACTCCGGGATTATGCGCCGCAAGATAGGGCAGCCTCTCGCGGTGGTTAGTCGCGATTGGGCCCCTGTACAATACGGCGGGCGGCCAGCGGAACAACCGTTTCTACGGGTCTCCCTGGCTGACGGGTCAACATACTCTCACCAGGACACTGTGCGCAAGCGAGAATGCCACTGTTCCCCCATACCGCATCCACATCCCCCGACGGCAACTGGTACTACACAAACTAGTCCCCGAACGCGACATGTTACGCGACATCTTAAATCATAAACAGATATTTGCGAGTTACATTTCGACATTTTAAATATAAAAAAAACATAGTATTTATGGATCTTAGGGAATATTATAGGCCGTTGATGTTTTAATAAATGTAAAATATAGATAATACTACGTATAATTGCACTATTTTTTTCTATGTATCTTTTGCAGTGTAAGTGAATTTCGTTAATTTCAATTGCTTGTGTGGTCTTTATTTCTGAGATTCGGTTTACTTACCGATATCGCATTTTTCTCACGCGGAGTTCCACATTTGTTATAATTGTAAGAAATATTGACTCATACTTCTTTCTGATGTTCCGACTTCAATTTTAAATTAACAAATGTTATACTTTTTTTATAATACAATTTAGTTTAGTTTTTTTTTTACTAATTATTTAAGTCTAGAAGTCAAGATTTTGTCTAGCTAATTAAAATACCTAGTTTTAAATTTTTAGACTTAATTACAATTTTTTTTTATTGTAGCTCGGCATGTGACAACACTCCCGCCTGATGTAAAGCTGGCGTGCAGTCTATAAATGGAAACAACTGCTACTACAGAGAAACCTATGCGGGCAGCAGTCTCCTCCACTATATCGGTTTGAGGAGACGAGCATGTACCATCTAGATTCACAGTGCACACTCCTCTCGTTATACTTAGCTACTTTCAAACTATTCCCGAAACGTGACAAGGACACTTCACGGGTGTTACATTCGAAAGTGGTGGTACTACCCCAGGACGTCAGACTGGACAAATAACTATCATCAGTCTGCCTACCACTCTTTATGTATTCAAGAGCTATATTGGCCAGGTTAATGTAGACCTTGGTGACTGTACGTCCCGTTTTGTACTTTTTTTGATACTCCGTCCCGAAGTCCCCGAAACTAACTCCGGGACGAAGAATTGTTTCGTTTTATCAGAATTTTAAAGTCACAATGGACGACCGAGGTGTATTTATATATTGATTATAAAAATTGTAATTTTTTTAGAGTACCTAACAAAGCTCATTTTAAACCACAAAAAGATATTTGCGAATTATATTTCGAGATTTTCAATATTTAAAAAAAACATAGCACTAAAATATAGATTTATTTTCCTTTGTATATGGATTGGCGGTCTACAAAAGTACATATAAGATACAGTAGTTACATTGGTTACCGGTCAGCGAGATTCGAATACGGGTCACAACGATCGTAAGTTCACACCTACCGCTAAATCGCGACCGCTCTGTATTTCAACATAATATAATATATAGAATAAACTAAATAACCTAGGTCATAAAAATAATAATAATATGACGAATAAAAAACAAAAACTAAATTTATTACCAAAAATATCCTTAAAAACAGACATTTGATAAGTGCAGGAATTTACCTACCTATCAGCTAGACCTAACTTCCTGTTACGCTAATACTAATTTTAATATTTTGCAACAACTAAAATATTTTATGCCCTAAGCTCGGTATAAAATGAAACAACTGCTTCTACAGATAAATCTCTATAGACAGCTGTCGTCTCCGCTATACCGGTCTGAGGAGAGAGAACGCGCACCGTCTAGATTGACATTGCATACTCCTCTCGTAATAGATCAAATATCTTTTGTTGATATTTAAGATAAAAATCAGAACAAAATTTTTTCACTAAAGATGTTAAAATTCATAATATTGATATAATTGAAAGTGCAGAGTTTATAACGAGATTGTTACTTGACACTTGCTTTAACAATTTCTACCATTTCCTCTTATTATTATTTTTTAAATGTTTTTCTTTTAAAGGCTCGGCGTATAACTACGTAAGACTACGGTCCATTAACGGAAACAACTAAATTACTAAAGACAACAGTCGTATCCGATATGCCGGCTTGAGGAATCGAATGTGTACTAGGTTCAACGTGACCAGATTTTTTTTGCCAAGTCGGGATTTCGGAACTTTTTAAGTGAAAAAAGCGGGATTCTTTCTTCGAAACCGGGACTGGGTATGTGTCCGTTAGAAAAATGTGGTGTTTCAAATAATAGTCTGAAGGGTAAGTTACAAATTGTAACTCTTTATACACAGTTCACAGTAAGCTTTATACTCATCCGACGTCACAATACACACACGAAAAGCGGGACTGAGCCTGTCCCGCGCGGGACATTTAATCTTGATTTAAAAATCGAGACGCGCGTCCCGCCAAAATCGGCACGTCTGGCAACGCTGACTAGGTTACACTTGAAAGTGATGATACTACTCCAGAACGGCAGACTGAGCTAATAACCATCATCAGTCTGCCTATAATTCTTTAAGATTATATGATTTGAGATAGTTATAGCTGAAGGTATCTTAATGTGGGGTCAATGCACTGTATGTTTAAATATATAAGTAATATAAGTATATATTATACAGTACTCCACACGAGTCATACTCCAATAAAATTGTTACTCGCTTGGGAAAGACGACCAAGTGTTGGACTCCTCAGTATTCCACAATACCGGGTTAACAAGACTAAAACTCCCACGGTGTTCCTCTACGTCATATGGTGAGGTCACGGGCAGGCTTTAGCGGTATGTCAATTTTTATTTTCACAGTCAAGTCAAAGAAATCCCAGTACATTTTCCCTGCATGAGTTTGAAACAACACCCCCTAGTGTGAAAGTGCAAAAACCACGGACTCAAAAGATCACTTAAAGCATTTTTAACTGTATTCCCAAATAGGTAAAATATTGTTGCTAATGCTATATTGCAGACTCAGACCCAGAAGGGTGTTTTCCGATCAAATCGGAGACATCCTTATGAAAGCTGGGCTGCCTAGTGCCTATAACCGTCGGGCGTGCGTGAAGAGAATTGTGGATGTGAGGGAAGCGAGTGTATTGTGTCAGGATCGTGGTAAGTGGCGTTCCGATATCTCTGCCTATCCCTGTGGGCAAATGGCGTGACTATTGTATAGTTTGTAAATAAAATAAAGAAATCTGAGGTACGATGGTGAAGAGTACGAAGTGTGTAAAAAACTCACTAGGTGTCCAGCGTATAAATGCGTGAATTTGTAATGTATGAAAGCGGTTACGTCTATTGACATGCGTGCTTTGCCGACATTTGCGTATATCAGTTAGTTAAAAAAGGGTTAAAATACATTATAGGTAAACGTCATTGTGTGCGTGCAAATAATTATGTGCACTAACCTTAAACTTAAATTTTTTCTTTCATATGAAAACTCCGGCTAATGTTAAGCTAGAGTGCGGTCCTGCTACTACAAAAAGATATCTGTAGGTAGCAGTCGCTTCCACTTTGCCAGCTTGGGGAGAGGAACTAAACGCGACTACGTCACTTCACGGGTATGTAACTAGGACTTCGTGGTACTATCCCAACACGGCAGACTGGGCTAATAACCATCATCAGTCTGCCTATCACGCTTCAAACTACAATTTTTGGCATTTTATCGTGATGAAATATGAATAGAAAAAGATCAACACACACAAAAACCGGAGATTAGGTGGGATTCGAACTCACGTCTTTCCTCCACTAAACTACACAGCCATCGGCACTTTACGTGACCGTGTCAAGAGAAGGCGTGAACTCAAGACCCGTGTTCAAATCTTGTTGACCGGTACCAATGTACTTTGGTCGCTTAGTGCCTGTGACATAAACACTAGTTAACTATATATAAATAAATTTAAAAAGAAAGTGCTTAGAAGCTGCGAAAGACCTAAAGATTTGAAAGGACAATAGCAGAGACAACTGCTACTGCACAGAAATCGCCTCCGCTATGCCGGTTTGAGGAGAGGAATGTCCGTAGACAGTACACACTCAACTTGCTATACCTGACTTCTTCCAAGATGATTCTTAAACACAATACACTCACGTCACTTCACGGTTACACTTGAAACTTGGTACATAGTCAGCCTCCCTACCATTCTTTTTCATTATATAAATTCTCTGTTTATCCCACTTTAATAAAATACAATAAAAAACTATTGCAGGATATTTAAATGTAAATTAAATGTATGAGCTGAAATTTCTCACGGTTTTTGCGATATTTTTAATATTTAGGGTAATTTCGTTTTGTTTTTCGGACATTTATTTTGAAAACTATATTTTATATTTTGTAGCATTTCCGAATTACCAAGATAGGTATTAAAAAGAACTTTGAAACTAAACATAAATTTTGATATCTTAATAATATCTATCTAAGACGGATGTGGTGACAATAAAAATAGTAATTTTTACTATCAAGTTGCATAATTAAATTAAAACAAGCAGTGACATTAACAGCTATTGTATCTTTCTAAGAAATGTTTACCGGCAAATAGTCATGTGTGTAATCGGTTATTTTAATATTACAAAATGTAATTATTTAAACTAGGTATCACTGATCCTTAACGATGATCTAGAGCCGATGCCGCTCGGGTTCGAATCCGGAGCTTTCTCGTAATTCGCGCATGAACGGGTGTATTCATTGAAAGGCACAAAAGTATTCATTGTCCAAAATTGAGGTTATCCAAACATTCTAACATTATTTTTTTGTGCAAATAATTTTATCTGCACGCCTCGACCTTGCTCCTGCCTATCGCCAAATTTTGCTATTCCTAACGTCACGAATGATAACTAGAAAACGATCCGTATTGCACTCACCTACACAGAAAGAGCACGCGTACAGCCAGCCGTACACACGATACACGGTGATAACATTAAATAAAATTAATTCAACAAAATATAACTCGCGGCACGTCGGGGTCATATCATCGCGGCGACTGCATACTGGGGCATACAGCGGTGCTTTATCGTGCTGCACATAGCGCGCTCGCCGGCGCTGGCCGACTGCCGTGGCGCGCACGCAGCCCGCGGTGGCGACACCCCGCGCCCCCCTGCTGCCGCGAACCGCCGAAAATTTGTGAAAAACACGCGGAAGGGGTGCGAACCCGTGCGCGACCGTCTATGCTAATCCATCGTATGCGTCGAGACTTTTTTCCGGGGTTTTGGAGGTCGGAGTCGGGGGCGAGGGGCGCAATTAAAAATCCGCGCGTGCGTGGGGAACGATTAGAAGATGAGGGGATGTACGAAATGAGTCTAGAGATACTTTTGGTCTTTTTTCTAGTCTGGGCCGGCTGTCATCGCTATGACGTAGGGGGACAAAACAAAACGACAACTTAGAAACGCTCACGTTTCTATACATTTTCGTTTTGCGACACGTCTACGTTCGCAGATATCATCTATTGCTGTAGCTATGTTTGAGACGTTGAATTTTGCATAATATTAGTAAAATGGGCCGGTTTTCTAAAGTAACCTGTTAACGTTTTGTAGATTAATACAAAAGTGTAACAACAATAGATCTGCACAATATGATAGACCGTGGGGTCCGGCTCCAACGGCGCGCGAGCTACGCAGCCAGCTCGGTGCGTGCAAATCTGCAAGCTCGAGAGATGCAACGAACGGTTGACGGCCCCGCTCACAATCGTGAGAACGTTTATAGAATTAATTAGAATTTATTTATTTCTTATTATTACTAAGAATTCCTTCTTTTTTGTAGAAATTAATTTATAATACTTTTTATAAAACTTAGTAAATAAAATGTAGATATTAAGCGATATTTAAATAGAGAAAACAGAGTAGTGTAATAGCAAAATGCGGTTTTATACTTTTTTAAAGTTTTCAGAATCATTTATTTGTTATTATTCGGAAAATACGAGTATTTATGTCTTGTCAAATTTTCGTGTAAGGAATTTGTGTTGTAATGAATGATTCATTGTTAATCAGAAATTAACTAATGAATCATTTTTCAAAGTGACATAAAATTCAGGTCATTTTTAAGTAAAAACTTTGTGCCCTGCAGTATTAAAAGTTTGGCCCCAAGAAGTGAAAACTACAAAATTTATTGAAATTAAGTTTCAGAAATGAAATAAGTGTAAAAGTTAATAATAATTTTAAGTTATTATTTTTCCTTTTTTTCAACGAATCATATACCAGTGGCACCAACCACAGTGAAAATTTCTTAAAAAGTGGCCTGCATGCATGTATAAAAACACGACTTTACTCCCTAACGCCTTAATAAAGACCACGATACACAGAGGCATCTTATTTATACACATATACATAAATACGAAATTTTATCTTCGAAATATACGAAACGCGGCAATTTGTATTTAATTATGCTATTGAATGACAAATTTTAAGAGCTATTATTCACTGATTAAATCTAAAAATAAGCGAATGGATAATTTTACGTATATTTATATATAAATATTTACAACTTTTATTAATCAAAGCGCTCGTAAAAAATTTAAGAAAATTTGTGTAAATACAATATTTTAGATTGTATTAAATATTTTTGTTAATTGGATATTCGACAGACATTACGAGGAATCAGGTAGGAAACCGCTTCTACATCTAATTACTATAATTTACAGGATATTTTCGTAATTAATTATATTTAAAATTCCAATACCCTTGCTTGGTCCATGTTTAGAGAAAATATAGTAAAAATTAACAACTCATGTGTGAACTTGTACAACATGAAGACAATAAAGATTGACTTAATATTCCAATTATCAGAATATCATGTGACCGCATTCTGAAGCCTGACGTCCAGATCTATAATTGGAGACGATTGCCGCTGGAGATGTGATAGATATGGTAGGCAGACTGATGATGGGTATTAACTGACGTTCTGGGGTAGTACCACCACTTACACTGTGGCCGGGTATAACTCCGCTATGCCGACTTGGCGAGACGAATGTGGACACTTCTTTGGTTATGCCTCGTTACCGTTGTATCTTGTCCTGTTTTTATACTAAAGAGTATCCTAATTTGGGATCAATCCATATGTCATTATTATAGAAAAAATCTCACACTTCTAAACTTCTTAATCTTCAAAAGTAAGATGAATACAATCAAATATAGTTTAAAAAAAAATTGCCGAATTGTAAGTAAAAAATACAGGTTTCTTATTTGCATAATGCACTTAATTTTATGCAAAACTAATGTCCAGATATGGTTAATGTTGCAACACATCTCCTTGCATTTGGATTTCTTTTGGAATACCTTAGACTACAAATTAAAAAAAAAATGCCTGTATGCGTTTCGGAACTACTAATCCGCTTTGACCTTTTTTTTAATAAGATAGTAAATTTCTTAGAAAAGCTTTTCAATTTCTTGTTCTAAAAAATATCTGAAAATAATATAGGGAGTTATAGTCCTTCAAACGTCATGTACACGAGTTAGGGTGATAATTTGGCTAATTTAGTTTATAAAATAAAATAATCCGTTAGAAAATTAGGAACAAATAAAATAGTAATAATTAGTCGGCACCCCATGGACCTCCACTATGCTTACCATCAGGCCAGTCGAGGTTTCATGTCGCGTTAATATATATAAAAAAACCCGTAATTTCACTGATAATATTACATTTAGGTATAATTTGGGATAAAAATTAAGAGAACCCTTTTTTTAAATATTTTATCTCACGCTTGACCGACTCCTTAATTTGCATTACAAGATTGTGGAGTTATTGTCATTATAAAAGGGGTGGCTGGACAAAATAATTATTTGTTGATATGCAAGGAACTAGATTTAAGATCACACAAATTTTATTCTAATTTTTTTGCAATTTTTTTATAAAAGTTTTAATTTTAATTAAGATTAGTTTGTAACATTTTATTAATGTATAATTATTACGTAAAAAAAAAAGTGTATATAATAAGAATTGTTTTGCCTTTTTTAATAAAAAAGTTGATTTTTAAAAATCTAATAAATTTTACAGGTGTGGTATTTTTTAATTAAATTAATTTATTATTCGTGTATTTCAATAAGAGTTATAATATTTTTTTTACAATTTTATATTTTTAAAATTAACAAAAATTGATGTTTTACAATAAAATAAATCGAGGAATGTAAAGTATGTTTTCTATAGTATTACTCACCAACTAGACGTCTCGCCACCTCCACATTTAACATAATAAATTCAACAAAACAACAACAAAATTGACTTAACTAACGACTTATGTCCGGTTAATATATTCAATAATAAACAAATGTAACTCAACACGATTCTGTTGACATAACATATAAAAAACAAACGATAAAAAAATATTTATTCAATATTCAACAGTCTATTGGATTTTCAGAGCAATTTCCGCGCGAAATCTCCCGCCGCCGACTGGCTGACCAATCCGTCACGCGACCGATCTCGATGTCCACACACACGCACGTGAGAAAACTTTTCACAAACTTCGCCCAAAACTTTTCCCGCTAACCGTTCAGTTCCGCAAATAGTTATAAATCCAACTTTGACTTCGCGATTTTATTTTTTAAAAAGAAAACTAATAAGTCATTATTAATTTAATTAGTTTTAATTTATAAAGTTTTTTTTTCGGCGCGTCCACCCGTCCGGTCGGCTCCGGCCGGTCTGCAAAATTAACACGAGCCGCGTCCACCTTTTGTAATGAAAGGTTCACACATGCCTCCGCATCACTCCCGATCCCATCAATAATGAAACGGGTGGAAAAAACAAAACGAACCACCACTCCCGGCGAGGCGCCCGCGGGCACTACAGCTTCTCTCGTCAAAGATCAGAATTGCATATCTGGGTTGCGTTAATGAGAGTAGGGTGGGGCCTAGGGGGGCACGAAAAAGTGGCACCGCTCGCGCGCGAATATAAATTCATCGCCAAAAAATCATTACGCGGGGGTGGCATTACCCCCGAGCGGGCTGCGCGGGTACTGTTCCTATAGTTTTTAAATCGCGTTCATTCTATGCCGAGCCGCGGTCGGGAATGTTCGCCGCCCGCCCTACCGCACGATGCACTCGACAACTTCTTACGCGGAACTAAACAAGATAGTTTACACGCATGATGAACTATTGCTTTTCAGCCTTAGACTTTGACTCTCAAAAACACCCGAAAACATTGTTTATTACATTAATTTAAAAAAAAGTAATTAATTAAGGTTATTTATAAATAATAAGTATTTGTTAAAATAGAGAAGGAATGAGGAAATATGATTGACGCAGATGAAAGATTGATTTTTTTTAAGAGAAAAGCTCCACGTGTATGCAAATTTTTCTTTTTGACGATCGTAATCAATTTGTGCGTAGAAAAGCGGGTTCACTTCCGCACGCACACGCACGCAACCGGGGGCACTAACACACGCGTACACAACGGAGTGGGACACAAATTAAATCTAATACAAAATTACGTTTTATATTCACGCTAGTAGTTCGCAACGGTGTGTGTAGAGCGCACAATGCGAGTTCGCGGTATGTACACTCAACAACAATATATGACATTAGATTAATTATTAATTAATATTAATATTTATTACGATTGTTCACTGCTGGACAAAGGCCTTTTCCATTGAACGTCGTTGCGACCTATTGGTTAAGCGAGCTTCATCCGACAGTTTCCGTACATTGCATAGACAATTAGACTAATTACCTAAAATAAAAATAAAATTTACTATATTTTAAATGCATGCCTGTATGACAGGCACTGAGCAACCAAAGTATATATAATATAGTTACATTGGTACCGGTCGGAACTTAGCGAGGTTTAAACCATTTTTAGAGCCGCTTAACGTATAGTACATCAAATATACTTTATTAAATTTTAAGGATAAATCATTTAATATTTAAATTAAAGACATTTACAAATTTACTTAACATCTCTGCTTTATTTTTATGCATAACAGATAAAAATATCTTAGATAAAAAATACAATTAAAATTTGATAAAAAACGTAATTCTAACTTATCATAAAAACATTTATATGCGTCGTTCGTCTATTAGTTAATCTAGGTTTAAATTTTATCAAATAGTGTTTATCTACGCGCTAGGTAACCGCAACGTGATAATATATATATTAATACTCCGACTGATGTAAAGCTAGAGTGCGGTTCATGAAAAAACAACTGTTACTACAGATAAAATTCTGCAGACAGCAATCCCCTCCGCTATGCCGGCTAGAGGAGACGAATAAGCACAATTCAGATTGACAATCACACTCCTCTCGTTATACCTGGCTACTTACAAACTGTTTCCGAAACGCGACAAGGTCACTTCACTAGTGGTGGTACTACCCCAGGTCGGCAGATTGGGCTAATAACCTTTAGTCTTCAGTCTGTCTACCATTTTTTCGGGATTTAATAACTTAACCTAAACTTAATTAAAACAACAGTAAAATATTGTAGAAGAATGTTTGGGATACTTCACAGTACCACCACTGTGTAACACCCGTGTACTGATCTAATAGGGTGTGCATCGTTTATATAACGAGAGGAACCTGCTCTATTTATTTTGGACCACCAAATGAATTTCCCAATCTATCTATCAACCTAGATGATGCATACTAGTAACTCCAACCAGCTATATCAGTTGTTTCCATATCGTACTATAGCTTTAAGGCGAGTGTTATAAAATTATAATAAATATTATTAATAAGTAATTTTTGTCGCCGACTGTACTTTAAAACTCACACAAGCACAATGTTAAAAATGAATTACTAACACAGACTACACAGATGCTCCCCCCTCCGCTACACTCATTTTCGTTTCGCGATGTTTTTGGGTTTTTGCGCATGGGGGTGAAATGTTCCCCCTTTCACCCATTCTGTCGCCCCCCTATGAAAATAGGATATATTTTTATGTTTTATTTTGCCCGGAAGTTACAGTGCTTAGTTGCATGCTTAGCCAAGTTTTATTATTACAAATAGGTAAAAAGTTCGAGTACATATAGATCGAATGAAAAAATTTGTACACTCCATTTTTATTTCTCAAAATTTCTTTTGTTTTAATTTATATGTGAAGTTATTCGGATTTTTTATTGTATCACGACTTCTTAATCAATTAGGTTTTACAAACAGTTGTCTCAACTATGGCGGCTTTTAAGAAAAAGTCGGAGCTTTAATGGTAACATAAATTAAATAAATCAAAGAAGAGTTAATTTCTCAATTAAATAATATTGTCATTCGAAAGAAATAACTTAAAATACCATCGTTGAACTTAAAGTGAACTTTATAATTACATTTTTTAATTTAAGCTAATTGTAGTTTTTAACAGTAGTCCCGACATGTGACACGTGCACATAGTTATCTACATACAAACATACATTCACAAATACATTAAATATAATAATAACGTAATAATTAAGAAAAAAATATCAGATAATGGAAGATATAAGGGTTCAAAGGAAATAGTATAGTTTAAAACTCTCATTATTTAATTTCTATACTAGAAATTCTCTTTTATGCAATAAAATTAACAAAGATTATAATATATTTCGTGAAAATAAACACCAAATCAAAATTATATTTAAAAAATTGTTAATTTCACTAAATTAGTAGAAGCCGAAAATGTATTATCGGCGGTACAGTCAAATAATATAAATTAGTATTTATTTTATAGTTATTTTTTAATTATATTAAAAGTCTGCCGTCCTGGGGTAGTACCACCACTTCCGAAGTATGTACGCGTTTCGGGATCAGTTTGGAAGTAACGCGAGAGAAGCTAGAGTGCGGTTTATGTACGGAATCAACTTCTACTACATATAAATTCCCATTGGCAACAGTCGCCTCCGTTATGCCAGCTAGATGAGACGAATCTGCACACTTCTCTCGTTAGTAAGGTCACTTCTCGGGTGTTACATTCGAAAGTGGTTGTACTACCCCAAGATGGCAGATTGGACTAATAACCATCATCAGTTTGCCTACCACTCTTTAATAGAACTTATAGGCAGTGAGCGACCAAAGTACATATAACATTAATTTGCAGGTTATTTATTTTCTTATTTTAGCACGTCGTATGACCGCACTCCATCTGATGTTAAGCTAGAGTGCGATCCATAAACGGAGGCGACTGCTGTCAGAGAAGGGGATCTGCAGACAGCAGTCGGGTTCACTATGCCGTCTTGAGAAGCCTCTTCACACTGCGCTTGAAGGATCCCATGTTATAGGAAGGAGGAAAGACGCGGCTGGGAAGGTTGTTCCACAATTTGATGGAACGACAGAAGACGGATTGCCCGAACCTTTTGGTTCGCGAGGGGATTGTTTCGACTGTGAGGCGATGCATTCGATCGCCTGCACGCGTCGACCTCAAGCGATGTGGGGTAGGAGGGACTAAATCATGAATCTCTGCTAAACATTCACCGTGGCAAGTTATTTATTTTTTTAGTTATTGTTTTTTTTTTAGTTAGTTATTTAAAAAAAACTAATTATATTATATGAAGTAGTTAATAAATAAATTCAAAATTACGCTTGAAGACTGTAACGTTTGAAAATGATTTGCGATCCCGCCATTGCAATGAAGCACAGACATGACATTCTTTTTTTTTACAAGAGGCTTAGATATCGTGATGTGCTTTTGTAAACGTAAATAGTTTATTTTGTTAATAAATACGAATAATAAGGGCTGAGACGGTCACGCGAATACAAATTATTTCTATGAAAAGCAAACTATATAATATTTTTATTGGCGGTTTTATTTTGGAATCGTGTTGCTTTCCGCATCGTAGTTATTGATTATTATTATCTTATTAATTCTATGAAGGTTTTTTAGATTTAATAATTTAATAATAATGAAACTTTATTTTTTAACCACAAGAAAACATATCGCAGTCTTTTTTTAAAGGAGAATGCCCATTTTCGGGCCCACTTGATACCTAATAGTTTGGTAACTAATAATATCTTATTTTTTTATTAATTCATTTTAATTATATTAATACATAATTTACCAATCAATAGACGATGTTTAATTACACAAAAAAACAGATATCATCAATTATTAAACCATTCAATGTAATAATAAACTTAAATATTGCATCAGAAAACATCTAATTACCCAATAATTTGGGTGAAAAAAAATAAAACTGATTGGTAATAAGGAACGTAGATAAATTTTTCTACAAAATTAACTAAAAATCATTGACATACTTCAGAAAAAAATTGTGGGCCCATTTCTCATAGGCGAATGGGCATTCTCCTTTTAGTACGTCATATAACCGCTGCTGCTGTTAAGCTAGAGTGCGAGCCATGAACGCTATGCTGGCTGCACACTATGCTTGAAGGATCTCATGTTATAGGAAAGAGGGAAGACGTGGCTTTAAAGATCGTTACACAATTTGATGGACCGACAGAAAAAGGACTGCTCGATCTCAAAAATCTCAATAGAAAAGACTTTCTGGAAAAACTTCCTTTTTTTAATTCAATTTTATTTAGGAACTGTTAACCCAGTTCAGTTACGCCAGACCTATCATTAAACCCTAAACATCAATAATCATAAAAAACTTAATCTAACTTATAAGTATAACTTAAATCTACTTATAAACTACCTACTCTTAACAACTCCTTCAACAAACTTATACACACACATGGCTGTGTCGGACTAAGGGTGGTTTGCACCAGAGATGGCCGGTTAAAGTAACTTTGACTGTTACTTTAACTTTAACTTTGACAGTTACCTTTACTTTTACTCGCGCGTTGCACCATCGTGTAAATTAATTCGTTATAGTTAAAAGGGTCGCTGGTGTAAATGAATTCTCTCAATACAAACAAGAGCGGCTTTTCAAAGATTAGCGACGAAAGAATTAAAGACGTTAGCGACATTGATTTAACTATTACTTTAACTTTGACCGGCTGAAATTCGCCAGTAACGGTTAAGGTTAAAGTAATCGTCAAATGTGACAGATTTTTTTTGAAGCCAACCAATTTTAACTTTAACCATTACTTTAACTTGACAGTAATAGTTAAGTCATATGGTGCAAATGGACATAAGGATCCACTAATGCTGCATTGATGACACCGACATCCCATTTATTTAAATTAGTTAAAAAGTAGGTAAAATGTGTTTAACGTCTTTCAATTGATATCTTCCGTTTTAATAAATAATACTCGCTCGATGATTATAAGTAAACGTCACCTATGTATCTAGTTAATAATAAATGTTACCGGGCGTAACTCGATTTTAGGATAAAATAGTTTTGTTCGGAAAATGTAACCGGTTTACTTAATCCACAAAAAACTAGTATGGGCTAGTTTATACAGTATACAATATTTTAAAAATATTATAAAATAAAAACATTGATATATACAACTATATGTGCAATAACGCTCCCAATGTGACGCGAGAGAAAACATGACCACAGCTACGTTTAGGTTCTCTGTCTGTTAGTATTTGACTTGACGGCAAAATTGTCAAGTCGTTTGAAGCGACCTACGGTTGTTACGTCAGATGTATGAAGATCTATGCTTTACCCCCACAGGCATAAATAGAGATAGCACTTGACACAACGCCCTCGCTTCCCGATAATCATAAAATTATTTTTGGCAGTCTTCTTGTTGACCGTACTATAAGTAGCATTTATAAATCGTTTCTTCATTGGCTTATAACAAGTGTAAAAGGCATATACAGCTCGTAGTAACTACGGAAATGCTACTAGATGCAGTCGTAGTAATTTATATTTTATCGCGTAAAGTATAGAGTTAATAATTAAACGGCCGTGGTCCAGCGGTATAGAAGACGATTGATTCTGAATTCAGACTTTTGGAGGTTAAATGAAAACACACTCTTCTTTTAATTGTTTGCCCACACTCACACACGTTCACAAACACTTAATGGTTATAACCATGCCATAACCGTGGATTATTAATCCACCACATTAACAGTCGAAGAAAAAACAAAAAACGAAAAAATAGTTGAAGACACATAACCGACCGGAAAACTCTTTTAATTGTTTAAACAATAAAAAGTAAATCACATAAAATTTTAGTAAAATTTTTCTGGATATTTATTTTTCAGGCGTTTCTATTGATTGACTAATTATGAGTAATAATTGTAACTAGAGAAGCGTGCACTGTTTACCTGGATAGTGCACATTCGTCTCATCAAGCATGCATAGTGAAGGTGACTGCTGCCCGCAGAAATTTAAATTTATATAAATTTTAAATTCCTTATCACCAATCAGTTTTAATTTTTTTACCCGAGTTATTGAGTAATTAGACTTTTACTGATGCAATATTTGAGGTTATTATTATATTAAATGCTTTAATAATTGATAATATATTTTTTAATGTAATTAAATTTAATTAATAAAAAATTAAGATATTATTTTAGAATATTGTTTTGTTACCTAACTATTAGGTTGTAAGTGGGCCCGAAAATAGACATTCTCCTTTGATTCCATTTTAAAGTTGAGAAACGCTGTTAAAATGACGTCACTATATGTAAAAATCGTAAAAAAAAAAAAAGTGAAGTTTTTTTTTGCTATTCCTCGCTTATAGCCTATATTATTTATAGATAAAATTAAAACAAAACTAATATTAATTAATTTAATTAAATGTAAAAATGACGAAACAATGTTGCATTTATGAAAATTATTTGAGGCGTTCTGGAAAACATTAAAAATAAAATGATAATAGGCCGTCGGGAGGGTGTGAGGTCCCGATGTATGGAGCCCGCTGGACACCTCACACCCCATATTGCGGTTGATATAATAAATTCATTTTGTCGTAGTTTTTCCAATAATTTTCCCCATTGGTGGAAAAACGACGCTACTTTTCTCTTTTTTCAGTGGAAAGGGGTAATACCTATTTATGTAGAACGCATTATGTGTGTATGTGTGCATTTTGGGGCGTGTAGTGTTATTGTGGAAATCATCAATTCGGCTTAATGGATTCATTAATTATTTTTTTCACGATGTTTTAAAATAAAATAACGAACAAACAAGTCTGTGATGAATGTGGTTTTTATATAATAATATTGTTTGCATTTACCTGAATCAATTATTTATTTTATATTTTATTATTTAAATTAATGTCTAATAAAAAAAGCACATTCGAGTTTGTAACAGCCGCGTGGTTTTTTGTTAAATTGTAGCTCGATATATGACAACAGTGTCTAGTACATCAGGTACATTTGTCTGGACATGCCAGTCTATAAGGAAAGCAGTCGCAGCCGATGGAGACATCTAATTGAGCGAGCCACCAGGAGTCACGATCCTCAACAATGAGGGAGCGACGAGGAGAGAGAGAGAGATAATATGGCAACAGTCCGCCTGATGTTAAGCTAGAGTGCGGTCCATGTACGGAAACAATTGCTACCACAGAGCAATATATGCACCATCTAGGTTGACAGTGCACAATCCTCTCGTTATATCTGGCTACTTTCAAATTGATCCAGAAACTCAACTAGGTCTCTTCACGGGTGACTGGACTATTAACCATTGTCAGGCTGCCTACCACTCTTTAAACGCATAATAATAAAATAATTAACATACGAAGTTGCGGGCAATAGGTAGTATGTTGTAATTTATATCTATGTCAATCCTGAAAAAACGTGCTTCTAGCTAAAACTTACCCTGATTTTATGATGATGTCACTTTTACAGCATCTGGGGGTAAAAGAAATATAAATAAATAAACGTAATAAAATAGGGTTTTGATACGTCTACGATACGATGCTCTATACTCTATGATGTTAAAAGAAGGACATCACAAACATACCCAGAACCGAAACAAGTTGTTTACAAAATCCTGTCCTGCAATAACATACCCCTAGACTAATATAACGCTGGCTCAGCAGGTTCTATCACTTTTTATATCTAAGAATTTTATAGGCAATAGAAAACCGCTTCCTCAAAAGTATTGGCTATCAAAACTAGTAGAAATTAAAAGTGATAGATATTAAACTAAGTTTTAAGTGAACATTCTAAAAGAGCCCCAGGGCCTACATATATGAATATTTTTTTAATTTGTAAAACAAAAGAAAACTTTTTATCCTCACAATAAGTAACTTTTTAAATCTAGATTTTGTTGAATGAGTGATTCAATTATCGGCCCTGAGTAGCAATACTTATCACGCACTGTTTGTTCTACAAAGGTTTGCGTAAGAGAAGCTAAGTTGATTTTTTTTTTTAATTTTTTATATATTTGGAAATGTTAATTTTGAGACTGGTCAGCTGAAACGCCACAACACGACACAACACAATTTTTATGGTCACTGGCTATATTCAAAAGAAAAATAAAAGAACACTACCTATCTACCTGTTCCTAATATTCTCTTCTCCTCAATTACGTCTTCTTACTAAATACAAATATCCTATAAGTATTTTGTTATTTTATATATACTCTATTTATTTATTTATTTTCTATTGTGCACCACAGTTTGTTTCTATCTCTTATACTGTTATCCATCCTCTATAGCTGCCTATTGTGTTACCTAATTTTGATAAATGTAAGTTCTGTTTTTTTTTTGCACAATAAAGAGTTTTATTATTATTATTTTCAACTGAAAATAAAAATATATATTTGATTTGAAAGTCAAAAATATAATTTCCTTAAAATTATTAATTAATTAGTATAAAATGAATTGATTCAAATAAACTCTTGTCAACTTATGTTTTAAGATTATTTATGGTCCTTAAATGGAAGTTCAAATTGGAAAATCCGAATTACTACGAACACACAAAATAAACTAAGTTGTTGAAGACGAAAAAATAGGAAAATAAATCATACAAATTCAATGAAAAAAGCCATTTAAATCAAAAGTTACATAACACCTGCGCGTGTACCAGGCGCCCATATATCGAGGGAGGTAAAAATTAAGAAAGCAGCTACTTCACACACTTAAAGTCTGTCATACGCGCCTTTCGCACAACAGCATATGTTCCATAAAGTCACCAATGAGAATGTCGAAAGTGGAATTTAAATATGTAAGGAATTAGGTAGGGGGGGATGTGTTAGCCTGAGGCGTGGGGTGGGGTTGAGGGTGCTAAGGGGGTGCTAAGAGGAAAGAGCGGGTTTTTCAAAACTAGAAAGAGATGAACACGGGCGAACGACGCGTATCGCGATCTGTGCCGCGTTTGCGATCTATACGATTGTGCATGCTAATTGTTTCTTAAGATATTTTTGATAATTAGGTAAATCACCATGAACATACCAGTGTGACCAGTATCAATGTAACTATGTACTTCGTCGCTCAGTGCCTGTGATACAAGCACTAGCGTAGTAAAGGCATCTTAAAACTTATCATAGACTGGGCCGATTATATTCATTAAAAAATCTAGCCACATTCGCATTGGAAACGTGTCCAGAACGTGTCCAAAATTCCATCCGAATATTTTTTCCCGGTAAATGTCTTATCGGTCCGGGTCTATCTGAACATTACACAAAACAAAGTTTTCGTAGCTCTATGTAATATGTAACGTGTTTCATTTGTAATAAATAATAGTTTAAAAAATTGTTTTAATATTTACGTATGAGTTTTCTTTTCAAGAACATAATAGATTTTACCCTCAATCTATTTCTACTAGTTTATCAAGTTTAATATACCAAGCCCAGTAAATAAATTAATCTTAAAGTATCTTTGAACAACCGTCAACGAGTAAACAACAACAATGTATTCATATATCTTTCCGCGATTATGATGGCTGCAAAGCTTTCATAAAATTACTCAGTAAGCCGCATAAATTTTAAACGAATAAATTAACAGAAAATCGAATCTAAAATTAATTTAATAAAATATGAGTAAGTAGGTACATAATTAGAATATTAATTAACGTAAATCGTCAGGTATATCTCATCCGCGAGTAGAACGTGTGTGTAATACACGCGCGTGCTTGTAATGAGCCACGAGGTGGAGAGAGGGAGCAAGCGGGTAGTTAGACAATTTTACAACTGCGCCGCTCCGTTTTTTGGGAGAGCCTGTCGCTAGGTGTAGAGGCAAAGAACAGTCGTGCAGATGTGTAAGTAGGTATAAATCTTTTATTTCCTATTTATTATATTTTATGATTTATATAAGTAAGGTGTACTTTTTTTAATTATAATTATTGAGGTTATTATTATTATACCCGTGAAGTGACCTAGTCGAGTTTCATGATTAGTTTGAAAGTAGGATAATCTAATGAGAGAAGTGTTTAAAAAAGGGCTTTAACCCTATTTTTTTCTCCAAAACTATGCTTAAGTGATCATGGTGGCACCCGGGGTGATCCATCCTTCCTTCCCCTAACTACGCCACTGCCAAAGCTAAACTTATGGTTTTGAGTTTTAGCCATTATTTTATTTTTTAAACTATTTTCCTAAACTTGTGTTTCTTCGAGTGTTAATGTGTAATAATAGTGGATTATTAATTATTAAGTGTTCCTGAACGTGCATGAGTGTCGGCAAACAATTCAAAAGAAGAGAACCTGTGTTTCCAGTTTCCCTCCAAAACTCTGTAGGAAGTTTTAGTAAAGAATCTACCACTTTGCTGGAGCAATATTTGACTTGACTGAGACTTGACCTGACTGTTTATTGTGATGAATGAATGACTCGTGATGCACAATATTATTAACTTGATGTAAAAATGTTTACTTTGACACTGTTAAATTGTTATAATGCCATATAAAACAAAAAACTTATGGTTTGGAAGTAAAAATAATCGTCAATGCTCATGGACCTCCACTGCGTTTACCATCAGACCAGTCGAGGTCACATGTCATGCCAAAATAAAAAAAAATAAAAAATAAATAAGAGAAAGTGTCTCATCCTATTTCGTATTTAATCTTTGATGGATTCTGTAGGTGTGCGCGAATTTGCATATGTCGAAATAATTTAGGGGGTAGAAAGAGCTCGCTTCTATTTTAGCTCCTAATGTAGGCTTGACGCAAAATTTAATATATTGAACGCATTCATCGAGTCGACAGAATTATTTTTGGCGAAAATTTAATCAGGCGAAAGTAGGAGACCGTATAATTAAGTTTTTATTAAATTTATTATTAATAATGTTATAGAACATAGAAATCTTTATATATGATTTATTTATGTATTTATTTTTATTATTTACTTCCTGAAAAATGTCTCTACAAATGGCTGTTGGAATATATTTATATATAAACAACTAATTGACCATAATAATCCCATAAAAAAATTAAAATGTTAATGTGATACCGAAAGTATTTATATAATAAATGAATTGCCTTGCCTTGCCCATCAGGAAACTTCTCGTCACAATATTTATTATTTATATACAATATTTATTATATTTTATAGTAGTATTTGTTTATTGTGTGTATGTATATATTGTATATTTTATTTATGTATTTACTATAATTATATAATCCATCCTTCTTACCGCTTCTCACTTACCCAAAGGTCGACTGGTAGATAAAGCCTCACGGCTTTAAGTCCACCTTTTGTAAAAAAATACAATAAACTTTATAAATTAAAAAAATAAATAATTTAATTATCAATTATGATAATTTAATGTTGTTGTTAATTAGTTTCTTAGTTTTAGTTTAATTAATTGAATAATTATAAATGGTGAAATGTATAATGTAATGTAATATAATGTAATGACTTATAAAATAATAAATTATAAATAACCTAACTAGACTACTAATATACAGGGTAATTTTTTTAACTGGGACTGTATGGGGAAATCCGAAACCACAGGAGATAAAGGGAAACTGTCTTAGGAGCCAATGCTCTTTTTTTATGAAAACGAATTTGGCATAGTAATTTTTCTGGTCAAACTTGAGTTGTCCATAAAAATGAGTCATTTTGTGAAAAAAATTTTGATGCGGTTCGACTCAGTTTTATGTAAGAATCATTTCATTGTATCGGAAGAAAATAATCGGAGCATCAGAAGCAGAAGAAAAAAAGGGCAAATGGTTCCTAAGACAGTTTCCCTGTAACCCCTGTGGTTTAGGATTTCCCCATACTGTCCCAGTTAAAAAAATTATCCCTGTATAGCTGATTAAGGAGGACTTATATGACTATCAACAACAACTGTAACCCTTTTCAAAGCAAATAAATTATTATTAACTGCATCGCCTGCTTTTTTCTAGGTCACATGACAATTGGTGTCTGGAAGTAATAGCTTCTTAGTGATAAGAATTGAAAGTAGCCAGGTATAGCGAGAGGAGTGTGCACTGTTGGTGCATACTCGTCTCCTCAGGCCGGCAACGCGGAAGCGACTACTGCCCGTAGAAATTTCTCTGTAGTAGCAGTTGTTTCCACTCACGGACTGCACTATAGCTTTATATCAGGAGGAGTGTTGTCATATGCCGAGCTACAATAAAAAACTGTAATTTAGTCTGCCTCTATTAGGTTAAAGTTACTAAATAACCAAAGTTACATTTAAGTTAAACATAGACACAAGAGTCGAGACGAGTATGCACCATCTAGAGAACAGTGCAGACTAATAGTGCCTATAGGCACTGAGCGACCAAAGTACATATAACAAAGTTACATTGGTACCGGTCAGAATTAGCGAGGTTCGAACACGGGGCTCATCGATCGTGAGTTCACGCGTCTTCTAGACCACGGCCGCTCAACCCAATGTAACTTGTAAATAGTGAATTCTAAGATCGGAAACGACAATATTATCGATAACACATTAAATCTTCCTCTTTTGAACATAAAAAAGAATAGGTTCTTACTGACTGACTGACTGCATCCTCGTATAGACAAAACTATGATAGCTTGAAATTTTAAGGGTAGGCATGCACTAAAAAGGAGGTTGCAAAATTTCGATCTGGACCGGAAGTGACAGCGATATCTCGGGAACGGAACGAGTCAAGGTGATTGTTTCGAAACAAAAGTTGTGGAGAATGTCATCTTATGGCTAAAAAGGGGAGCAATTCTCGAGTGTAATAGATTTAAAACGTATACTATTTAAATTCATATTAAAATAAAATAAAGATATTTGTCAACTAGTAAACTTCTACTGTTTTATATAAAAAATAAATTGAAAAATTCTTTAAAATTATTTTAAAAATTACGATAATGCAATAGATTAGAAAGTGGAGTGTCTACAAGCTGAATCGCTTTCGAGGCAGCACCAGCTAGCTATTTTGATGGTACTGGCTAAGCGGTGGAACTCACTGATGCTGAAGAGATGGTTGAGGCTCCATAGCAGTCTCACCTACTTTAAAAATTAAGTTAGTAATTTTAATATTCATTTTTGGTGCTATGGACTAAGTCTAAAATAAACGAATTTGAATTGTAACGTAAACTGTACGTTTTAGGTTTCGAGAATTATCCCCTTAATGACTTGATAAGGCCGAGCGACGCCGTGCACCGTCAACTAGTTATTCATATTAGAGATATAAAAATAATATTTTTAACACATCCATAACTTTACTCATAATAATCTACGCACAAGTACACATCGATCCTACATACTCAGCTCTTGTAATAAAAATTATATGCCCCAATTTACTGCTAGGCCCCCCCTAAAAATTTGACCCCCCTACCCGCCGAAATACAAAACTGCCCCCCTACTGATTGTGGGATCGGATCTCACTAGAGCCGTGAAAAATGCGCGGGAGTGAGCAGGACAGAGATATAGGAAGCTGGAGATACTTTTTTTATTCATTGTCTCTTTCTAACGAACTATGTGAGCGGCGTACTTTGGGTAATTATTAATTTTATTCGCGGGCTTTTTTGTTTCGTTCTCGCTTAATGTGTTTGTGTGTGTAAATGGGGTGTGTGAGTGTGTGTGTGTGTTTTAATCAGAAAGTATAATAGTATGTTTATGTAGATATATATTTTTTTGTTATGCTCTGATTTTGTCATATCATATTCGTTGAGTTGTTTATTATAATAGCTTGGTGTTCGCTTTAGACACGATCACAATAACGTTGTTTGTTTATGAAGTAATGATACACTATTTATTTTCAATAAAATTTCAGTAAAACGAACTATTAAGATTATTTATATATATATGAGTATATAAGACGTATGAACTCATGATCAATGAGACCCGTGTGCGAACCTCACTAATTCTGACCGGTACCAATGTAACTTTGTTATATGTACTTTGGTGTGTGCCTATAGGCACTATTAAAGAGTGGTAGGCAAACTGATGATGGTTATTTGTCCAGTCTGCCGTCCTGGGGCAGTGCCACCACTTTCGAATGTAACACTCGTGAAGTGACTTTGACGCGTTTCGGGAATAGTTTGAAAGTAGCCAGGTATAGCGAGAGGAGTGTGCACTGTCAGTGTAGATGGTACATGCTCGTCTCCTCGAGACGAATGTGCACCAAATTGAGTGTACACTTCTCTTGTAATATCCGGCTACTTTCAAACTGATCCACGTCTTCACGAGTGTTACACTTGCAAGTGATTATTAATCACTGCCTACCCCTTACAGACTGTTAAGTTATTTAGCAATTTCTTTTTATATTTTGATGTAAAAAAATAAACTATGAAATTTAGTAATACTCGTATTCCGGATATTACCCTATAATATTTTAACAAGTGTTTCAAGGGTGTAGGCACGCACCCCTTATGGATTTTTTTATCATTTTCCATCCCCTATTTTAGTGTTCATCCGTCAATAAATAAATACTGGAAATGTTACTTACAAAAGCTTAAAGAATTTAACTTGGACTGTATCTCTCAACTCACCATTCCGTTATTGTAAATGTAATATTTATTTATTTAATTTTTCCGTTCTAGTTTCTATTTTATTTTATTTTTTTATTGCAGTTCATATTGTCCTGATTTTGTATTATAGATATATAAGATATTTTATACATTATCCAAAGACATATTATTTATCATAACTTAGGTTTTTTTATATAATATATACATTTTATATATTATTCATCTTAACTTAGGTTCACTTATTTAAATAGTAGGAATGTCTACAGGCAGTAGTCGCTTCCACCCTCCGCTATGCCGACTTGAGGAGACTAACTATATAGTCTAAATAAATGACCACCTCTCGTAGTATTCAGGTTCTTTTAAGCTAATCCCCAAACGGGTACACACGTATAGGAAGTAATCCCAGAAAGCGAAGATGTAAATATGCGGAAAACTGTACTAAAATATATTACAGTTTCCTTAGTTACAGTAGAACACAATCCTAATAATATAGAGTATTATAGCAAGCAGTAAACAGCGATAAATATTATAATAAATAAACAACATCAAAATCGAGGTAAGAATATCGAGAATAAATTTTAAGGAATACATAATGAATGAAAATGGTTTAATAATTACGTCAAAAGAATGTTATTTGATGAGCGATGTCCTGGAAAAATCGATATACACTCTAAGATTTCCACGACAGCCGCCTACGCTACGCCGTAGCCTCGTAGCAAGCGTAGTAACAACAAGTCAAAGACCTTTGCCTACTTTTATATAAAAATTCTACATTCTAATAAACGTAATAATTAATTTATTTTATTGCAAAAGAAAACAACTTTTTTTGCTTAAAAAATTATGAAATAACTACAACTACTTGTAAGTGTTAAATAGCCAAGTACTCATTCATCCCCTCAAGCCGGCATAGCGGAAGTAACTGCTGTCTACAGAAATTTCTCTGTAGTAGCAGTTATTTCCGTTCATCACCCTCACTTCAACTTAATATATGCCGAGCTACAATTAAAAAAAATATTGCAATTTCAAATTTAAAAAAAAATAACATCACAAAATTATGGTTTGTTTTCGTTTAAAAAATACAATTGTCACGCATTTTTCCCACAGGGATAGACAGAGACAACGGAACGCCACTTACCACGATCCTGACACAACATCCTCGCTTCCTTCACATCCACAATTCTCTTCGGGCACGTCCGACGGTTATGGGCACTAGGCAGCCCAGCTTTCATAAGGATGTCTCCTATTTGATCGGAAAACACCCTTCTGGGTCTGCCTTGTTTAACGCATCCATTCACATCAGATTTATATATTCCTTTCGTCAATCTCCTTTCATTCATCCTTTCCAAGTGCCCAAACCATCGAAGCATTCCTTTCTCAATCCTCGTCACTACATCATCTTTCAAACCACATCTAAATAAAACATTTAACAAAAATAAAAAAGGCATTTGGTAATAAAATATCACAAAGTGTTACCAATTTTTGTACGTTATTTTGAACAATATTTCTATTAGAATTTCAGCCAATATTTTAATCCGGAAGTGTTCATAAAATAAAATAAAAACTAGTCGACGATTATTCAAGTTCAATACAATAAAAATAAACGTGGAAAAATAGGGAATATCTATCATTCATGCGGGATTTTTTGTGAAAAAACACCTAAAAAAATGCTCACTTTCATTTTCAATGTTTTCCGGCGGCTAAAAAAAATAGAATAAAACTCAAAGCGTGAAAATAGATTATTAAAAACAGAGGTAGCATTCTGTTCACAGAGAAGTCATAATAAAAGACTGTTAGACAGACTGATGATGGTTTCCAGTCTGCCGTTCTGGGGGAGTACCCCACTTTCGAATGTAACAACCATGGACGTAACCTTGTCGCGTTTCGGAAACAGTTTGAACTTAACCAGGTATAACGAGAGGAGTGTGCACTATTCACCTACATGGTGCACATTCGTCTCCTCAAGCCGGCATAGCGGCAGCGACGGTTGTCCGTAGAAATTTATCTGTAGTAGTAGTTGTAGTTTCCGTTTATGGACTGCACTCTAGCAGTCACTCAGCATCAAGAGTATTGTCATATCCCGAGCTACAGTTTAAAAGGTTGTATTTAAAAACACCGGATATACGATTTTTCCAATTATGATGCGATCAATTAGGATACTATCCAAAATACATAACACGAAGCAGTTTTCTATATATGTATATTTTTTACAAATTTTAATACATCTCCTGAAATTTTCAACCGATAGTTTTTTATTGTAGCTCGGCATGTGAAAATACTCCGCCTGATGTTACAATCAATTGCTACCGCAATTTCTGCAAGCAGCAGTCGCTTCCGCTATACCGCGGCCGGCTTGATAAGACGAATATGTACCGAATGTTCTTCTGACTACTTCCAAACTCACCCCGAACCGTGACTAAGTCAATTCACAGGTATGTAACTAGAAAGTGGTGGTACCATCAGCCGGGTATAACGAGAGGAGTGTGCCTTGTCAATAAATGTTCCACATTCATCACCTCAAACTGGCAAGGTGAAGGCGACTTTCTATATAGTATCAGTTCACAGATCGCACTTAATCTCAACGTCAGGCGGAGTGTGCTGAAATGCTGTGCTACTATAACTTTACGATAATTAAGTAACACGTAAGAAGTTTAGTTATTGTCTGAACTATTGTTATATAAAAAAAAAACAGAAAATAAATAATCTAACCTAATTTCGCATAACCCCAAAAGGAGATCCTTGTTTATGGGTTCCCATCGATCATATTACACATAAAAATAATAACCATTATTAATATAGTAAATGGGCGATAGATTATATAAAAAAACTAACCGGAATTGTGAATTCATTTAGGTTATTATTATTATTGATCTATTTCTCATTATTCCGTTTGGACATGGTGAAACAGATATTACCACTATAATGTAGAGATTATGAGACAACTACACATATATTTCATTAATTTACGTTACATTTTAGGTAACAAAAAAATTATTCCCTTTGTAGTCATAGAATTTAGTATTTTTTTCGAAATATGTTACAGTTTTTTTTTTAAACTCAAAAGTCAGAATGCAATTAATTTGTTCTGATGGAAAGTTGACGTCATAGTTTAACCGTCTCCATTACATCATTTTAGAAATCGAATATTTTCCATTTATAAAACACTTGTAAATGTTTAAAACAATTGTAAATGTTTAAATAAAATGTTATTAATTAATTGAATTATTTTTGTAATAATAAAATGTAAATCTCACATATAAGTTCAACCAAAATTTATAATATACGCACTTCGAGCGATACAATAAAAATGTATAAAATAGTACGTATATGTCATTATCACAAACTCCGGTATCATATATGCGTATGCTTATATGAAGGCGGAGGCTGAAAAAGGGGCTGATTAAAAACGAGGACATGCGCAGCAGAGTAATTTTAAAAAACTAGCTAGGGTGTATTCCGTTAATTTTTAAGTATTGATCAAAAATTGCTTACACACACATGGGGGTTACGTGTGTGAGTGAGTGCGTGTAGGGTGATTTTTGGGTGGTTTTTTGGGGGTGAAGGGGGGGTCGTATTAGATTTTTGCATGGAAATGTATGTGTAGATAATTTAGCTATGCCGTGACAGTGTTTCCTTTTTTTTCTTTTTAGAGCGAGGCTTCTGAGGAAAATTAATGTGTTATGGGAGATGGTGTTTTAAGATTTGTTTCTTGTTTTGTAGTGGTTTTTAATAATGATTATTTTATTCCACACACTATTTATTATTTACACTACAATAGATGCTTTGATTTTTGAATAAAATAATTTAAATAATCTGTACCGTTTACTTTAGTACCGGTATGGCAAAGCCAAACCAAAAGACTGAGTAAATTTTTACTTATTTAAAATAAGCAATAATTTTTTACGGAAGAAAAATAACCTAATTTATTTGGAATATATTTAAGATTTAAATACAGATACATATTTCCATAAAACATTAAGAAAAAGAGAATAAAATCAATTGTAGACAGACAGGGGGTCAAAAGAACCCCTATCTTAAAGGGACACCCTAAAGAAGGTTACCAGTACAAAGGTCAGTAAGAAACAGACTTAATCCTGTAAGAATGTGTCGAACAAGACTGCATATCTGACCCTTCCCCTACGACATATCAGTACTATTTGATCCGAGTTTTGTGACCCAATTTTATTAACTTTTTCTTAATGTAAATTTAAAAAAATTATGACTTTTATGACACTACTAGCTACAACTTGGAAAAACTTAAAATTGTTTTTATGTGTAATTTATTATGTCCACATTTTTAGGTTATTTTTTTATTTTATTTTAAAAACTTTATTGAATCAATTCAAAAGGCGATTTTGTTTAATCTATTTAAAAGATAATATTTTTCATATTTTTTTCCAAATAAATTTACTATGTAACATTTTTGTTTTAATTATTATAAAATATCGGCTTACTCCATCTCAGCACCAAAATAATATTTAACAAATTAATTGGAATATTTAAATAAAAATCTCTTCTCAGTCATACGAAAAACCGCGTAGAACTAAATAGAAATATTTTTCCTACGTGTAAAATAAGCCAAAATATCGGTTATTTTGCAATTTATTTCTTATCACATTTTTCATTTTTAAAAATTTAATTTATGTTGTAAATTATAATGTATTCTACCCACTGCATTACTCACAAGCAAAATTTTTTTCAGCTTTTAACTACAGAAAAACCGGTCCGAGGGAGGTACTTCGAATCTTGCTGCCGAATTCAAGAAGGACCCAATCCAGACGGGTCTTCGTGCCAGATATAGGCCAGAAGCAACAAGTGCAAACGCCACAGAAAGACTGAAGAAACATTGTGCTCGATCTTGAACCTCCTTTCAAATACAGATAGATATCTCTTATTATGCTTTTTGTGTCCCATCGGGTCTGTCTTGGGGACAATAATTTATGATTAATTGATACTAAAAATCGTGCATCGCATGACTTGCTCAATTGTAGGGGTAGAAAAAAAATGGGTTAATGGTATTCAATATTATAAATATCTACGATTTGAAGAATTGCCTTTATTTGCGTGGTTGTGGATAATAAATTGGAAATAGATAAACAAATAAAACGAAGACGTGTAAAGGCATTATTTGATTTTATGGTTGATTTAATGGATGATCGATCTGTCACATGCTTTGATCGCGATCATATGAATTCTGTCCGCCATGCCCATCAAGAAAGTGACGACAACGCCCTCCGGTGACACCTAGAGTAACCGAGACATAATTCGACCGACCAATCATAGCGTCGTTAACCAACTTCCGGTATGTCATTGAAACCATTGCGTAGTAATTTATAAGTAAATTCATATACATTTATTTTGAGAAATATAAAACTTAAATCTTATATAAAAAAGCATGATTCCTGTAGTGAATAAATGAAGGATACTGTTAATGAAGACACTCGCTCTGCTGATCGATCCGCTGATATATTTTTGCTCCTTATAATATATTTACGAGTAATATTATATAAAATATTTAAAAAAAAATGTAAACATTGTCGGTACAAAGGAAGAATTGAATTTTGTAAGACTTAATTCATAATTATCTTTGTTTTAGTCTTCGTAGCAATTTCGTAGTAGGTTACTACGGCGTAGTATATTATTATTCACAGAATGAATTTTGTTTTACAATAATACGTACGAGGAAAATAATAAAATTATTTTTAGAGAATAAACATGCCTGCGTAATGTTCAAAGGTAAATGTATATATAATATACACACATAAATATTATTCATTTATTTAAGCCGAAAAATGAAACAGTGACATACAAATGGAATAAGGAAAAATAAAGATACATTACAATTATTATTTACTCTGCCAAAGACTATTCTACACTGTGAATATTTTGATTGTATTACCTAGTTAACCACGTGGATAGATGTTACAGGATATTTTAATAGCTTGCATGCAACCATACAAATCAAATCAAATCAAATCACCACAGAATGTCTGCTAGCAGAAGTCCCCTCCGCTATGTCTGATTGGGGAGACGAATGTGCACAATCCATTGACAGAGTTCACTCCTCTCGTTATTTCATCTCGGTAATTAGATTAATGTTTAAAGTAACTACTTTAAGTTATAATAACGAAAGTTCTGTTACTCCATTATTTTTTTATGAAAGTTTCGGATGTTGTTACGGGAAAATATGTCAGTCTTTCTCCCCTAACGTAACGTAAGCTTACGATAACAATATAAACGCGTAAGTTGTTCAACTATTTGAATAAAGCGCGTATCATTGCGGCTGGTACGAGCATTGGAGGAAAACGCGTCAGAATCAGTACAAACTAAACAGGAACAAATACACTCCCGCATGTGGGAATAATTTAAAATACGCAAAAATACGGCCACTTCTCTTCTAACCAGCACCCCCTATTTCACCCCCGAGCCTCCATCCTCGTCCCACTGATTTAGCTGCGTATTTTTCGTTATGCGTGGCAGGTGGTTCCACCGTCTCCCATTTTAGGGTGTTCGTTAAAAAGCGACCCTGTTCGCAGCATTATAAAAGTTGAGCCTACGTATAAGTAGTGAAGGGATGGGGTGAAACAGTCGCCCCCGCGGTCCCCCCTCGCTTTTTTGGGGGGGCTACCTAGTTAGACAGTTAAAAGTATGCGGTATTAACAGAAAGGAAATGAATGTACAAGTAGGTATGAGTAGATTTTTGGAAGCTGCGCGTTCGCGACGAGTTGCGCTTAGATAATGAAAATTTTTCTCTCTGTGTTATGTTTTGTCGTTTTCGTCCTGAGTTTTTTTTTTAATATCAAGCCTTTTGTACTTTGCTATCGATTTCATTTTAGAGATTTTATTTTATGCCGTTTGAATTGTTCATATTCTTTTTAAGGATTCGTTGTGATTTTGGACCAAAATTATTCATATTTTAATTATACCTTAACTAGCAAACTTCGTACAATATCAATAAATAAAAAAGCATTTCTGAACGCCTTTAAAATTTAACTGATTTCTAAACAACGGGACCAACATCAAATGTTTGACATTCAAAACCAAAGGAATAGTTTCTAAGGGAAAGCGAAATTGTTGTTTTTACTATATTCCAAGCATTTTATTCATATTTATTTACCTTTTAAACCTTCCCTGGACTTCCACAAATAATTCAAAACTAAAATTAGATAAATCAGTCCGCTGTTCTCGAGTTTTAGCGAGACTAACGAACTGCAATTG
Source organism: Tinea pellionella (assembly GCA_948150575.1). Taxonomy (NCBI): domain Eukaryota; kingdom Metazoa; phylum Arthropoda; class Insecta; order Lepidoptera; family Tineidae; genus Tinea; species Tinea pellionella. The sequence continues at coordinate 7,921,298 of OX411258.1, forward strand.
ATTTTTATTATATAGACTTTTAGTAGAATCTAGAGTTGTCGATGTCTATGGGTGTCGTCAGAGTCACCGTCGTCACAATACACACTGCTTTAATTTTCTGGCGATATCAGACTAAAGTCCAACAAACCTAACTTACATATCTTTATAAATCTCAATAATTTAGTACTTAAAAATTAATTAAAACTTATTTTGAACCGTTTAACTATCATAACCAACGGTGCCTTAGTCACTTAGTGTCTAAAGGTATGATATATGCATTCATTAAAAGAGTGGTAGGCAGACTGCTAATGGTTATTGGCCAGTTTGCCGTCCTGGGGTAGTACCACTACTTTCGAATGTAACACCCGTGAAGTGACCTTGTCGCGTTTCGGGAATAGTTTGAAAGTAGCCAGGTATAAGAGAGGAGTGTGCACTGTCTATCTAGATGGTACATGCTCGTCTCCTCAAGCCGGCATTGTGGAGGCGACTGCAACCCGTAGAGATTTGTCTGTGGTAGCAGTTGTTTCCTTTCATGGACCGCACTCTAGCTTTACATCCGGCGGAGTGTTGACACATGTCGAGCTACAATAAAAAAAAAGTACCACCAAGTTCGAATGTAATACTCGTCAACAACATTGTCGCATTTCGGGGTCAAATTGAAAGTAGTCATATATAAAAAGAGGAGTGTGCACTGTCAAACTAGTTGGTGCACATTCGTTTCCTCAAGCCGGCATAGCGGAGGCGACTGTTGCATGCAGACATTTCTCTAGAGTAACATGCGGAGTGTTATTATATTATGCCAAGCTACTACAAATTATTTTTTGTAAATCACTATTAGTTTTGTCTATGAATGATCATTAAATAGTGGTCTTAATAAAAACATAAGTCTAAGCTTTCGTATTCAAAATTAAACCATATACCATTACATATAAGGTCGACTTTGTATCTTAAATTGTTATACTTATAGTAAATTGGGTTCGTGATGGAAAATATTAGTGACAGAATAGCAGGGAATAGTTGAACAATAAATTCTTCTCAACCAAATTCATTGTACAGAAATAATGCTTATTATGAAGCATTTACAGGTAAAACACCAGGTTGATTAGGCAACTATCCTCCGAGGCACTTAAAAATAATTAATTCCATCATAGGAAAAGCGACCAAAACGGGCAATAATTTACGGTAATAATAGGCCCCCAATGCATAAAAGAAGCATCTGAAAAAGCCGGCATAGTGGAGGCGACTACTGATACCCTTCTCTGATAGCAGTCGCCTCCGTCCATGGATCGCACTCTAGCTTAACATGCGGTCATATGACGTGCTAAAATTAAAAAAAATAATAATTAACTTTTACTATGCTATGCTGACCTAAGTATTTTACATTGTATTTCGCAAATATCTTTTTGGTGAACTTTATTATAACTATTTTTATTAATTTTATTTTATTATAATTTATTATATTATATTATACATTACAAGCAATGAAGCTAAACTTTCTAAATATTCCATACACACAGTGGCAGATTAAGGCTAAAGCGGGCCCAAGGCAACATTGTAATTCCGGGCCTATTTTTCAGTCACGATACATACTTTGCGTCTCCTAAAAACCTAATTTTCGGGCCTCAAAAATTACGGGCCCTAGGCACGTGCCTAGGTTGCCTAGACCTCAGTCCCCCCATGCTTACACAATATATTAATACACCTCGACGGTCGATTGCGAAAACGGGACAATTCTTCGTCCTAGAGTCGAGTTCGATTCTACATAATCACATAAACACTCAGACTAAATTTAGCAAAAAAAAACGGATAAATTCAACACCAGAAATAAAAACTTACTTAAAATACCTGGTTCTAGAACTCACTATGAGTGTGTTATTACTATGTGTTATTGTGGATAGAACTTTTGGAGTGATAGAAGACACTCCAATTAAATAAAATAAACATGTTGTTGCTTGAGTAAAAATATATTTTATACTACATTAAAAAACAAAAGATCGAAGCTTGTCATATTTTTGACATATTACTTCATAAAACAAAAACTATTAAATAGAGGTCGCCACAAACTCAATTATATAATGATTTACCACCAAATTTAATTAATAATAATAATATATAAAAATGAGAATGCCCATTCGCCTAAAAAAATGGGCCCAAAATTTTTTTTTTCGAATTTGTCGATGATTTTTAGTTAATTTGTAGAAAAATAAATCTACTTCCTTATTACCAATCAGTTGTAATTTTTTCACCCGAGTTATTGAGTAATTACATGTTTTCTGATGCGATATTTGAGGTTATTATTATTTTAAATGCTTTAATAATTGAAGATATCTATTTTTTATGTAATTAAACATTGTCTATCAATAAATGATGTGTTGATATAATTAAAATGAATTAATAAAAAAATAAAATATTATTTTAGAATATTGTTTTGTTACTATACTATTAGGTATCAAGTGGGCCCAAAAATGGGCATTCTCCTTTAAAGTCGAATTAAAAAAGTATATAGTGTCACGTTATAATATTGTATAAAAAAAACTGTCTCAAGTCCTTCTCACCGCTATACCGCCTCTTCCCTACCGGGACGAGACGAGTCTGTACCGTTCAAGATGACAGGCTAGATTACAATTTATTAACCTGGGGTACAAAGACCCTTTATAAATCTAATCCATGAGTGCCGGGGCCTATGGCTACACGATGCATTCTTAAAAGTTTATGTCATTTATTAATGTTGCTAAATACATCCCCGATATGGTACACACAATTTTTTAAAAAAAATTATTGTAGCTCGGTATGTGACAAGACCCCGCCTGATGTAAAGCTAGAGGGCGGTCCATAAATGTAAACAACAACGATGGGCAGCAGTCGCCTCCGCTATGTCGGCCTGGGGAAATGAGTATTCACCATCTAAATCGACAGTGTACGCTCCTCTCGCTATACTATTAATATCGAAGTTTTAGAGATATTTAAGACTATTGTTTTTATTTTTAATTGTAGCTCGATATATAACTACACTCCGCCTGATGTAAAGCTAGAGTGCGGTCCACGAACGGAAATACATACCTGTAGGAAGCAGTCGTATCTGCAGGCTCTCGTTACACCAGACTACTTTCAAACTATTCCCGAAATACGATAAGGTCACGGGTGTTACTATCCCGAAACGGCAGACTGGGCTAATAACCATCAACCAGTCTGCCTAACATTCTTTAACAAGGACCTTCTCGATTCACGCTTTTAATGTTTGTCACTGTCGCTCTATTACATTTTACGCTTTTATTTAATATTAAATGATATTAAAAAAATTGTAGAAGAATTCCTCGCAGCCTAAGTAAGTATGTATCTTCTAGTAGTATATGCCTGCTTTTAGACTTTGTAAGAGCTTCGTTAGCTTTTCAAAAGAGTTGTATTTAAATTAATCAAATTATTTACCCGTACTCCTAAATTTTAACTAAATTCATTGAAGAAATGTACAATTAATAATTCAGAGCGGCCGTGGCCTAGCGGTAAGACGCGTGAACTCACGATCCATGAGACCCGTGTTCGAACCTCGCTAATTATGACGGGTACCAATGTAACTTTGTTATATGTACTTTGGTCGCTCGCTACTAAAGAGTGGTAGGAAGACTGATGATGGTTATTTGTCTAGTTTGCCGTCCTGGGGTAGTACCATCACTTTCGAATGTAAAACTCGTGAAGTGACTTTGTCGCGTTTCGGGAATAGTTTGAAAGTAGCCAGGTATAACGAGAGGAGTGTGCACTATCAATCTAGATGGTACATGCTCGTCTCCTCAAGGCGACAAGTTTCTCTGTAGTAGCAGTTGTTTCCATTCATGGACCGCACTCTAGCTTTACATCAGGCGGAGTGTTGTCACATGCCGAGTTACAATAAAAAAATAAATAATAAAAATATATTAATATCGCACCACTATATCAAAACCGTTTTAATTAAAAATTGCATTTTACAATTTTCCGATCTGCTACTTTATTATGAAAAACAAATGCCATAACAATTATAAAACGTTTTCTTATAAAATATTTTTTGGAGAAGTTCTGTGTCTAATGAACGAATATCAGTTTGTATTGATTTGTAAAAAACAAACTTTTATTTTCAGTTAATACTGAACCGAGATCAAAATTACGTTAACAAAGTAACGTTAATAATTAACCCTATATTTATTATTCCTGTTCATAATATGATAAATGAATGGTACTTGTTTATTTGTAACGCCTAAAATTTTAACAACAGCAATAACATTCGATGTTTTTATAATTAAATCAGGCGTTGGATATCGTTTTATTTTATTATTTGAAAGATTGCATTGACATTTATTTCCAGTTTACTTCAAATTATAATAGATTTTATAGATGTTTTTTATTGGAGCAGTCAAGGATGTAGTTTCAGTGTGACGGTTTATCTTTATACATGTTGCGTTACGTCGGGAACACATGGTATGTTCTGAAAGAATTGGTTCATCAAAATGGTGATCTTAACAAGTTTGGCGACCTAAATAATAAATTACGTGTCTTGATGGTCTCGAAGCCGCCGCGCGTTTGCTCCACACAAACATCGGAATAAAACAATTTATTACAAAATGTAAACAGGAAGAGGCGTATTTTCATTTAGAATACGAATTCTCAATTTGGCTCGCCCCCCTCCTGGCCCCCCGACCCCCCGCGGTACATAGACGAAAATACCCGGTTATGATTAATTCCAAATGCGCCGAGCATTGATCAAGAAAAGCGGGTTTTATACTTGAAACTACCCATCTCGTCGGGGCGAGTCCCACCCCCGTCAGAGCGGGACTAAACCGTGCACAACTTCTCCCCTCTCGCTCTAAAACAAAGATGCTAAAACTTCTTTCGCTAGTATGAAGATTTTAATTTCATATTTTTGACGAAACGGTTCTAATTTGAATCGGCGTCGTATACGATATTCAACTTTCACGCTTTCACAATAAGGTTTCGTATGGTCTGCAAAAATTCAGCACTTGCTTCCGTTTTCTAATGCCGTATTAGTTTTCGAAGTGAAAAGATACAGTCCCAAGACAAAGCGCGCTGTTACGGCAATACCGACCTAAAGGCGCCGTCATTAGAGTCGTCTACTCTGCAAATGATTGTCTAAGAAATAATTCTTCGTTGGAAATTAGTAGAATGAGGCGAAGGGGTTCACACGCTGGGTGGTTTTAAAAGAAGAGGCAAAAAGGTGGGGATAGAAAGATGCGCAAAGACTTAGTTCGCGAGGGGGGTAGGCAGGGGTTCCTCGGGGTGGTCGGTGCTTTATAAAATATATAATTCTATACTTACAATACTTGTAAATACTGGCACAACGCGGAAGTAGAGGGAACGCCAAGATTTGACAGTTGGCGACATCACTTCCTTCAAGTAATTTGGAACAATAATTTCATTTGGCAGCAAGACGTTTGGAGATATTTAGTTGCTTTCAACAATTTTAAACTAAATATTATTTGATTTTAGACGCGTGCTTATAACTTTGATCTTACGGTTCATTTGTTGAGTATGTTCATTCGTCTAATGAATTTGATTCCATTTCATGTTTATTCAATTGTTAATTTTATTTTTTATTACTAAGATTATTTTGTAAAAAAGTTGTTATTAACCTCTCGCCTTCTCAGATTTTTAAAAGTATTGTTCGTAATTTTAATGACAACATTTCCCCTAATGTTAAGCTGGAGTACAGTCCATAAATGGAAACGACTGCTAGCACAGATAAATTTCTACAGGCTGCAGTCACCTCCGCTATACCGGCTTGAGAAGATGAACGCTTGACAGTGGACACTATTGTCGTTATATCCGGCTATTTTCAAACTAATCCCGAAACGGGACAAGGTCACTTCACGGGTGTTACACTTGAAAGTGGTGGTATGTACTACTCCAGGATTGTAGACTGGACTAATAACCATCATCAGTCTGCCTACCACTCTTTATCTTATTAGGTTATCTTTTCCTTTCAATCTGTATCTTTTGTTAGGTTGGTTCTTTATAAAAATTAGTTTTTCAGTCTCAAAAGGCGTTGGTCGCACTAATTTTCCTACATTCTCTGATATTTAGTCGCGAAATAGGATGTATTATAAGGCGGTAGTTGTTTAAAATAAAACTTAGGGGTTCGGTGGGTGTTTGGCAACGTAACGTTCTCGCTTCTATTTAACAAAAATACCAAAAGTTCACACTGTTTTCTTTTTTCAGTATAACATTAAATATTATTAGAATTTTTTATATAACTACTTACCACTATACTCACGCTGAAGTTTTTTTTTATTAAGTATAGTTATTTAACTTTTTTTTTAAATTATATTGCTATATTAAGGAAAGACTTAATTCAAATCAATTAATAACTTATTAAATTAATATATAACACATATATTTACGGAATATATTATATGTATTAGAGGTTTATTCGTTAAAAATAAAATAAAAAAACACTTTATTGCACATATACTCGAAAGTGGTACATGGTCGAGCTTAATGCCCTTTGGCATTGTCTACCAGCTAACCTTTGTCAGTGTGAGCGGAGATCATTGCAATCAGTGCAGTGCAATGGACAAAAAAGGAAAATCAAAAATAACACATTAGTTACATTAATAAATCTAAAAATACAAAAGTTCACCAATACGGGTACATCACAACTGTATTTGTTGTAGAGAAATTAAATTTTTTTAAAAGAAAAATTCTAGTCCTCAAAAAGCCGTGGTCATGGGGCGTGAACTCACGATCACACTTCGCTTGAAGGATCCGAGGACTGGTAGAACACATGGGAGGGCAAAGCATTCCACTTCTCTTCAAATCTCGCTAAATTCTAACCGGTACCAACGTAATTTGATATTATACTTACAAAATTTAAAAAAAAAATTGTAGTTTTAACTATTAGTTATTAGTACAGTCTGCGGTTTTGGGGTAGGACTAGTGTACTAAGTTTTGCGATTGAAAGTATCTGGGTATAACGAGAGAATATTGGTTATTAACTGAAAATTAGATATTAACTCAGCGACCAAAGTATATATAACATTTGAACTCTAGTCTCATCGATCGTGAGATCCGACCTCCACCGCTAGACCACGGCCGTTTATAACTAACTTATAACTAGTTTTCTACTACACTATTAATAAAAGTTATTTTAATAAATACGTAATAAATTTAATATAAATATATAAAATAGACGATGAAGCTACTTGTGTTTTTATCCACTCATTTCGCGAGCGTCTTAGTAAAAAGTTGTTACTCCACTAGCGCCTACGAAGCTGTAGGCCTCCTCACGTATTAGGGTTGGCACTATTTTCTATTATATATTCTATTTATTACTTTACAATATAATATTTAATATAATTATCTTTATCTAGTCTTTATAAATGTAACGTTATCTACTTGTACGAAGTCAAATAAAAAAATATAACAGACAGTATTTTTTTCAGTCATTGTAATTGCCGCCTTTTTGTTTAAAAATAGGTATAAGATATTTATTTATTTATTTTTTAAATATAGACATCGACATTCTGTGTCTACCCCATTTATAGTACAGACTAAAAAGTAGGTTTTTTTTAATTGTAACTTGGCATATGACAACACTCCTCCTGATCTAAAGCTAGAGTGCGGTCGGAAACAACTGCTACTATAGATACATTTCTACAAGCAGCAGTCGCCTCCGCTATGCTGGGATAAGGAGACACGGCGCAACTTTCAAATAAATAAACATATATAATATTATAATAAATAAATCTACAAACCAGATTGAACTGACAAATTATTATATTAAAGTAAAAAAGATAATACATAAAATGACAGTTCCATAATCACCTCATAAGACAAACGAAAAAAAAAAACAATAAATCAAATAAGTTCATTAGCCTAATTTAGACAACCCTGTACCGACTATCCTGCACGTTCCTAAGACGGCGGGGGGCTTTAAAATACTCCCCCCCATTTCTTATGCCTCCTCTATCTCCTCCCGCCCCCCGAGGGGTGCACGCGGAAATATGAAGGGAGCACTCATTTATCAATACAGAGCAACTCTGTTTCTTTCCTTGCCGCTATAAGAATTGATTATACGAAATATTGACGATAACTGATTTTTCGTAATTGTTTTTAGTGCCGGCATAGCGTTTGTGAAATGAAAATATTTCTATAGACATGGCCACGTACTTGGTCATTGTCGGACTCTACCATGGTTTCGGAACGACGTATGATGAGGAGGAAAGTAATTAAAGATAAGTGCATATCTAACGCTTTATAAGATCAAACGTGCATCCGTCAGTTTCTTACATTACGTCACGCATGACACGCGCGTGTGTGGCACGTTATCTTTACACAGGGCTGAAATTTGTATAGGTGCCTGTAGAAATTTTCCTGTAGTAGCTGTTGCTTCCGTTCATGGACCGCACTCTAGCTTTACATTAAGCAGAGTGTTGTTGATAAAAAAGTATAATTAATTAAGATTTTATATATAGTTTTCGTTAAGATAACGATTTTTTTTAATTAAAGTAGTTTTGCTGTAATAAATGTAATTATATAATATATTTTGTAGTAATCCAGCATGCGGTAATGACCAGTGACCACGTGACCACCTATAGTCTATGAGCAGAGACAACACAACAGAGAAATGTCTGTGGACAGCAGTTGCCTTCGGTATGCAGTGCTTTACCTGTTACCGCCACAAGATGACAGACTGAACTAATAAACTGTGATAGATATAGAGTTATAGAGGTGGATGACTGTCTTTGGTTAGAAAAATAAAGAAGCAAGAAAATGGCTGACGTGCCTTTAATTTTCACAACAATTATAATCGAGTTGAATCCTAAATAACACATGGCGCAGTCGGTAGGATACGAACCTACGCTCCCAAAGGGAATCTGATTTCCAATCAGATGCCTTAACCGCTCGGCCACGACTTGAATCGAGTTGTCGAGTGATCGAGTTGAATCCTAAATAACACATAAACAAACAGTCTACCTCTTCAAATCACCAAATTATTATTTAATTATAATAATATTAATTAATTAAATAACAATATTTTCACGAAAAATTAATGTATATTAAAAATGTTGATTTATGTAACACCCTGGTTGCGTTCGGGATCAGTTTGAAAATAACTAGAGCGGTCGGGAAGGTACACATTCGTCTCCTCAAGCCGGCATAGCGGCGGCGACTCTGCTTGAAAAAAATTGTTTGTAGTAGCATTTGTTTTCGTTCATAGACCGCACTCTAGTTTAACATCAGGCAGAATGTGCTACATTAAAAAAGTTAATTAGAATTGAAAAACTGAAAAATAGAGTTGTTTTAATATTTATTTATACATCTTAGATACACCAACAGCAAGTACATTGAACTTATACTATAACTTATTCTGTAAGATAATAACTGATGTACCAGCCAATTACTGGTGATGTAAATAACATTATTATTTGTAACATTTCTACGTCTAATTACAGTATGGGCAACTTTGATATCCGCAGCAATTAAACTTTTGCTTCAATCACAAACAAGTGAAGTCGCATAAAACTCCTTGTCTCTAAACATTAAAATACACACGGAAACTTCTTCCAAGTACATACATATAACTATAATAATTGTATATATATATATATAATGTAGGCAGTTCACGACTACCAACATTTAAGGTTAAAATATAAGAACTTTGCATAACGAAATGTTAGAGGGAGCCCCCTTCGCCCCTCTGCCCCCCCGAACGGAGATACCGTTTTTAGTATTTTAGTAAGTTCGAGGGAGACGGGGTGATTACACCCCCACTAGGAGTGTGGGGGTCGGGAGTCACCCAGCGAAGATGTTGTGATGTTTCTTAGTTTTATATTACTGGTTTAGTACCGAGCCTGTGTTATTTTATTATTTGTGTTAGTGACTTTTATTGAGGGCGTGCGGGTGTGTGCGTGCCTGCTTGTATGTGCGCGTGAGGTAGGATGACGTGCCCCGCTTAGTTCCGCGGTTGTTTCTATGCAGATGTTGGTGTTTTTTTATGAATCTCGTTCTGTGAGAGGCTCCGTTTTTTATTTTTACTGATCTTATTACGTTTTTTTAGGTGTTCGGTTTTGGGGTGTTCTACTCGTAAGTTGGACGGTTACGACCTGAAATGGGTTTAAGTATGGATTGGATGGTGAGCGGGTTACATATAGCTCCCGCTGGATTTTTGTTGATAGAAAAATCGATGCTTACCGACTCGTAAAACTCTATTTCAAATATTTGTTGATTTAATTTTAATTTTACACGGTGTAAAAAGACTTCAAAATTGAATTAAATCAATTTAAAAAATTAACTCATTGCAAAATGTAATCATCTGTAATCATATTACAGCTAAAACCTTAGACCACATCACTGCTTAACACCAGGCAGGGTGTGGTCAAACGCCTGCCTATTAAGCATAAAAAAAAAAAAAAAAAAAAAAATATAGCAATCCAATGGCTTGTTTTTGGTATTTTGCATATCTCATTCAACTCACAGCTGATAGACGACCGAGCGCGCTTGCCTCAGCAATGTTATTGAAAATTTTTACATGAAAATCTTAAAAAAACTAATTTCAAAAAAAATATGACTCGCAATGACATAACAGAACAGAAATCAACGCATACACAACAGTTGATGCTTTAACCACCAAATTCCACGGCCGTTAACACTTCACGTGTTCGTCTTAAATTTCCTTAGTGCTATCTATCCACTTACTTCCAACTTTGATCTTATCGTATTTTTCGTCGTTTTCGGATTCCAATATCAGCTCAAGCTGATTAAACTGTACGCGCGTATAACGATACGCTCGATAATACACTTAAACATTATACAATTCTAAACCAAAAAGGGACTATACAAAATCAGTTTAATTTACCACTTATTAGCTCAGATTAATTATTACACAAATGTGGATTTACACAAACATGTGGGTTTAGTGGATTTACGGTTAACCGCTACGTGTTTGGGATAATAGTTTAACCCTTATCGATCAAGAGACGGGTCTTCTTTACCCGCAAGAACTTGAGACTTTCAGTAACGCGTCTGACTTTCTTTTTCCTTTTATTTATGCATATTTATTACTATTACTATTTAGCTCACATCTTGTTTCCACTGGGGTAGGCAGAAACTTTTTTTTTTGTAGCTCGGCATGTGACAACACTCCGCCTGGTGTAAAGCTAGAGTGCGGTCCATGAACAGAAACAACTGCTACTATAGAGAAACCTGTGCGGGCAGCAGTCGCCTCCACTATACCGGCTTGAGGAGACGAACATATACCATCTAAATTGACAGTGCACACTCCTCTCGCTATGGAGAAAACTTAGAGAGCCTGTCCTGCGCGGAAATTTAATTTTGATTTAAAAATCGGGACGTCTGGCAACGCTGGTCTTTACCCTGAGATATAACAGAGATACCTATAGTGCAATGAAAATATTGGCACTATTAAAAAACTATTCAATAAGTAATTCTTCTATTGACATCTCAATTGAAGCCCATATGGGCTTTGAGAGGCACAAGATTTATAAAGTTTAAACAAGATGAATAAATTTAAAAAAAAAGGATTCTCGACACGTAACCCCTCACCTCCTAAGATAATGAAAGGCATATCACGCTGTGAGACTCTTCTCGTTATACCCGGCCACTTCTAAATTAGAAGACTGGGGTCTATCCAAAGAGTGGTAGGCAGATTGATTATGGTTATTAGCCCAATCTGCCGTCCTGGGGTAGTACCACCACTTTCGAATGTAACACCCGTGAAGCGACTTTGTCGCATTTCGGGAATAGTTTAAAAGGTCTCCTCAAGCCGGCATAGTGGAGGCGACTGCTGCCCGCACAGGTTTCTCTGTAGTAGCAGTTGTTTCCATTCATGGACCGCACTCAGGCTTTACATCAGGCGGAGTGTTGTCACATGCCGAGCTACAATAAATAAAAAAAAAATAAAAAAAAAAAACACAACAAAAATCTGAATATTTACCTAAAAAAGAACAGTGTTTGTAAACCTTTTTAAAAGCAACATGTTGACCTTGAACTAAAGCTGCATAAATAAAAAAGATAAAAATGTCGAATTTTTTATTACAGCCAAAATCCAATTTTTCAGTTTCATACACCGTCAAAGCGGGTTTTCAGTGGAAAAAGAACCGTCTTTTTTTAAAGCGTTTTGTTAGTCACTTTTTTTCAACGGGCAATAGTAAAAGTGAAAGTGGTGTGGCTCGGAAAAAAATACGTCACTATTTCTGTGCTGGACGTTATAAAAAAAAGAGAGTGTTTGGCGCGCTTTTGCCCGGGAAGGTTGAGGTGTTTTTTATCCCTTTCCTTAATTAGTTTAGTGGTTATTATTGTGTAAAATTGGTGTTATTTTGCGTAATTTTATGCTGCGCATGTGAGTAATTGTGGAAACATTAAAATTCACTCTATATGAAGCAACAGAAGCGGTTTTTTTTTGTGGTTATCCCACGCCGTGAAAACGCTCATATTGTGACGTGACCGGGTGAATTGCCGCCAAATACTCCAAGAAAGCGTCAAATTGTAAAACACCATTACAATTTGATGTAAAAACTTCAAGAATTTACTACAAATGAGATATATATTATATTACTGAAGACATATTATATTACTGAAGACATGGCTGTATGGGCTTTGTTCCCTTTGCCTTCCCAGAATGGGAGAATTAACAAAAAAAAAAAAAAAAAAAAAGAAAAAAAAACATTCACGAATGGCCGTTGAGAGTGAGAGTTCTATTTTCAAATTGCTTGCACGTCATACAACATTTTCCTTTTATGAAATTTCGACACAGATTTCAAGTTGAACCTGTAATAACCTGCCATTTAAGATAACACTGTTTGCTTATTCGTAGTATTTTGTTTTTGGCGTTGCACATTCGTTCTTAATTATAACTAAATTACACAGAAAAAGTTAAATAATAAGGAGGTATATACTATTTAAATGAAATGATAAACAAGTTTAGTGTTAAACAAACTTAAAAAATAGAAGGTATTCTGAAAGAGTTGTAATACATTTTTATATACAGGTTGCTTCAAAAAGTATAAAAGTATAATAGCAGTACACTCCTTTATGCGTTGAATTCAGCTGTTTATTGAAAATAATAGCTATCATTTTGAACAATTGATTAATTAAGATTTAATTACCTAATGTTAAAAAAACCAGTATTTTACTAAAAATCAAGACTTTTCTTTCATTTAACCACGAAGAGCGCGAGATTTTAAATCATTGTGATGATTTTCAATCAATGTACCGGTAATGTATAAATACATGGAAATAAGAGACAATTTGTTAAAAATCAACACTTTCTTTGGTTTATCGTATATCATTACTTCCCAGAATTTAATCCTTATCAGGAACACTATCGGATAGTGCAATAATACAGTGTGTTTTTTTTTTTCAAAATAAACAGGTTCGATTCCTGGCCAGGAAAATGGATTTATTAAAAATCTAATAATGCAGTTTTAGTTTTCATCTAAATCGGCATGGAGAGTCCTTTCGGCATTTTTCGATATCTCTTATAGTTTAGGATTTGGCCATGAAAGCCCACTTGAAAAATTCACCTTTATAGTTAATAACAAATGTATTTATTTACATGAAATACAAAAACTTTTTTTATTTTAACACGATATGTGACCTCGACTAGCCTGATGGTAAGCGCAGCGGAGGTCCATGAACACTGACGACTGGAGAACCGCTAACACGGTGGCTCCTGATGAATTTGACGAGTCCTACTAATGTAGTGCACTCAGTACTGTTCTACTGCCCATCCAAATTATTTCAAATAAATAAAAGCAAGTGTAAAGGCAAGAAAGCAAGTCATATATGTGTAAAAAAATATTAGCTAGATAAGTTTAGATAAATGTCTACGGTGTAGCTGCTACGGTGTAGCTCGTAGTCGTAGACATAGGCAATAATTTTTGTTTGTTTTTTATTTTGGCAACAAATTGTCATCAGAGAAATCAGTTACCAATAGTGCTAAGAAAGAACAAACAATAATGAATAATAATTAAATGCAAGTCCGACATCGGTAAAGCAAAGAAAAAATAAATAAAAAACAAAAACTAAAATATTGAAAAAAAAACCATACAAATTTAGGCATCCGTAACAATGTGTACTGAATATAGTATATGCATATATAATTTCTACAGGCAACAGTCTAGTCACCCCCGCTATATATAACGAAACGAAAATGCACAATACACACTTCTCTCATTACCTGGCTACTTCCAAACTGGGTTGGACTAGTTCACCTCAGAGCAGACTAGACTAATAACCATCATCGGTCTGCCTTTTGCAAATTCCTTTATGATTTTTCTTCACTGAATAAGATACATTTTTACAAGATAATTATTATAAGAAATACATAAGACAACCTGTGTTGTGGGTAACAGTAGAACGATAACACAATAAATTTTTATTACAACCAGGAATTGAACCGGGGGCTTGCGTGTAAGAGCAGTGTGTATATAAGCTTACATGGTAATATTATTTTTAAAAAATATATAAAGCTACTCTACTGCCCTCGTTGTTCGTTTTCTTTTTGTTCGTGTTTCCTTTCATTGGCTGATTCATTCTATTTTTAAATATTTTTTCAGCTTTCTCGCTCCACATTCAGCGGAATGCATTTTTATAAATGGAACGATGTGTTTTGAAAGGTAAACAACTTGTTGAATTTTTCAGGTCATTTTTTTGCACACACCTTTTTTATTCAGGTTTTTTTTTTGATTCCCAAATGGGATGACTATGTAATAAATTTCATATAACTCATGTGTTAAATAATTGTAATTTATTTTTAAGGAGAATTTCTAGTTAGTATTGGACATCGGTTGGATGTATAATCGGATATATGAAAGAGTACGTACTTAATTAGCTCGTGATATACAGACACTCTAAAACTCGAAAGAAATAGTGACAAAACCACTGCTACTACAGAGAAATCTCTACCGGCATCAGCAGCCGGTTCGGATGTAACACCCGTGAAGTGACCTTGTCGCGTTTCGGAAGCAGTTTGAAAGTAGCCAGGTATAGCGAAAGGAGAGTGTACTGTCAATCTAGATGGTGCATACTCGTCTCCTCAGGCCGGCATAGTGGAGGCTGCTGCTCGTAGAGATTTCTCTGTAGTAGCAGTTGTTTCCATTCATGGACCGCACTTTAGCTTTACATCAGGCGGAGTGTTGTCACATGCCGAGCTATAATACAATAAAAAAAAAGCAAAATTGAATCTCACACGTCTATCAAGAAGTAGACAGATAGCTTTTAACCAACTACTATCTTTAATAGTATTAGGCGTTACTTTGCGGAAATCCATAACCAAATTATTTTAACACACATCGGCTTTCAATGTTAGACCATTCAGCGACATGCAAAAACCTCTTGACGCGTTTCGCCACTCCACGTGGCATCCTCAGGAGACGTGTGGTCGCTTCGACTTTGCTCCGACACGTTCCGACACAGCGGAAATTAGTTGCAAAGTAGTGTTTTAAAATAATCAACTACTATCTGAATATAATCCAACAAAAATACATCAAATAATTAAAAAGTCTATTCTTTTAATTTATTAAAATAAAAATATAAAAATGGAACAAAAGAGATCGAGAGAGTAGTATGAGTTAACCACAAACGAATATATAATGCATGAGTGCATTTATTTGAAATGACAGACAAAAAAGGAGCTGACCATTCATGGCTTATTCTTGAACGAAACAGATTACAATACGATCGTATTTCTCATTTTGTGACCGCACTCCGCCTAATGTTAAGCTAAACTGCGGTCCATCATTATACGACTGCTACTACAGAGAAACCTGTGCGGGCAGCAGTGACGATTTACAGTGCACACTCCTCTCGTTACACCTGGCAACTTTCAAATTATTCCCGAAACGCGACAAGGTCACTTCACGGATGTTACATTCGAAAGTGGTGGTACTACTCCAGGACGGCAGACTGGGCTAATAACTATCATCAGTCTGCCTACCACTCTTCAATAGTACATATAACAAAGTTACATTGATACCGGTCTTTAGCGAGGTTCGAACATGGGTCTCGTAGATCGTGAGTTCACGCGTCTTACCGCTAGACCACGGCCGCTCAAATTTTTATATTCGTATTACATCCATTTGGACGTCGTCTCCACGTGCTGGCTTAGGCAACAGAGGACCTGTAGTTATTGATTATAAACAAAGTCAAGATTTTTTTTGACGTGAACAAGTAGGTGACCTCTACGTGTGGGCTGGTAAAGATATGAAAACTTCCGATATATAAAAATACATATTTTTTGTATACAAGAATATACCCGCCAATATAGGCTGTGTTTATTCAAATGAGGTTCGTTATACTATACATAATTGTACATAGAAAAAAGTAAATACTGTTTAAAAAAGCCACATTTTATTATGACGCGATCGGCGCTCCAACGAAAATTTTCAGCCTATCTCTGTGTTTGTTTAATGTCTATACAGCATGTTTTATTTATTTTTTAAATTGTTTTATATTTGTTGACATTATCCGTTTAATTATTAATTAGCGAATAAAAATTCTATAATTAATATATTTGAAATAAAATACTGAAATTATAAAATAAATTTTTAAATGATTTATTTAAAAACAAAAAGATAATTATCCAAATAATTTTGTCCGCACTGTATAGTAATGTCGATATAATATCATGCTTGTGTGTGTAATACATACACACGATTACATGTCCTTTACAGGTGTGCGTGAATGCAATATCTGTACGGGTGTATGTATTGGGGTCAGATGTACAATGGTCAACAAAAGTGGTTTATTAAAATTTTAATTTTAGATTAGTGTTTAGATGCAAATTCATTCATCAATTCTTTTATTGTTTTTCTTTGGTTAAATTCTTTATTTACATTTTTTAAACGTGGTTCGGCATATGACAACACTCTGCCTGATGTAAAACTAGAGTGCGGTCCAGTCGCCTCCGCTATGCCGATTAGAGAAGATGAACGTAATATGTGGATCAAAGAATGATCTACGCATCTGTGACGAAGAGATTAGCGCATCTGGGCCACAAATTTCTAATGTAGTAAGTACATTTAAAAGGTATAGATTAATTTATATCACTTTTCTTTACTAGGAACGTTTAGCTAATAGGAAATCGTTTCCTCAAAAAGTAAATAAAAGAAATAAAAAGTAAAAGAATTGTATCTATACGTTTTATGTTTTCGAAAATTGCCCCTAGTACTTGGTAGTTCAATTCCTAGAAGAAACAACAAACATTCAATATCACACATACCCGAAACAAATACCATATTATTATAACTATTACCATACTAATAATAATATTAATAACTATTTATTTCTACCAAGAACACAATATAGGTGTAAAACTAGATATTCTATAAAATATTTATAATTTTAATACTGATGCGTCCGTGGACAATGTACCTTATTGTTTATTAAGTGAACAGTAAGTGGCACAACGGACAAATATTTGAAAATTATCGTTAAACAAGATGAATTGAGTCATGACCCAAAATAAAAGGTCATTCGCGTCAACCTAACGTTGTGAAATCGACTTATTCTTTTGGCACACATAATTTAGGGCTTTACACTCAAATACGAGATGCTGTAAGTATATTTTTACAATTTTTCCATAAAAATTAAAGAGACAGTTTCCAAATTAGATTGTGGCTGGCAAACTGATTTGTGACCCATCTTATTGCTTTAGCTTGGCATTCTAGTGGATCTACACTCGAATACGCGTAAAATAATAACGTTAGAGAGAAAAGCTTTGTAAGTCTCTGCTAACCTTTCAGAGACCATATCGTAAGTTTATGAATGTGTTACATGAACATAGAATGCCTAACCTCGAACTAGCTACATAAACTATGGGAATCAAAACAAATCAAAAAGAAAGGAAACAGTAATCGAAAGCCGAACGCTAGTAATTTACTTTAACCGCTCTGTGGCCGCAACACCTACGAGGGGCCTTGAAAAAAACTTAGCAGCCAATTTATTAATTAAAAAATCAACAATCCAAGCTAAAAAGTTTATTTAATTGACTAGGACTTTATTTGACTAAATTAAAAAACATTTTTGGATTTTATAAAAGTTAAGTAAACACTTTTCTTACTGACTATACTTCGTTGCCAAAAATTCAATAGCTACACACACATATAATAACAATCAGTAGTTAAAGTGTACGTTAATATGGCGGGACCATATTTTTTATACGCCATTTATTTTCTGGATTTGGAATTGGTACTGCTACTGTTTTTATTATCACATATTTATTTTTATAATTATTAAATAACAATATGTCTATTAACACTGATCAACGTTATAGTTACAAGGTTTTAACCAGTATTACGTTTTTAAAATTGAGTAACACTTGAAACTTGTTTAACTGGACTTTTAAGAATCTATAGACAATTTTATATAATTTATTATGTAAGTTATTGAAAGCTGTATGCGGTGTACCCTTTGACTTTTTATTTAACAAATGTTTTTCTATAACTATAAAAAATAATAATTAAACAGATGAGTTTTGGAGGTTAAAATCGTACAATTTAATTATAATTAAAATGAATTAAAAAAAACGTTGCAAAGTTTTCTCAGTTGTTATGGCGGCAAAATAACATAATTTTAAGAACATTGTAACGCACAATTTGGAAATAACGTATTTAAAAAAAATTTTGGACGAATTCGAACCCTTGTCCTTTGTTTTTTTTTTCTATTCGTATTTCATCATAATTTAATAATCCCAGCATTTAAGTAAAAATAAAAAAATTATAATGTATTTTCTTATAATAAATCACGGACAAATCTAACAAATATTCGCCGAAAACAAATTAAAAAAAAAACCTAAACATTCTCCGAAGAGATTAAAAATTTACAATTGACCTAAATATTGCAGATGGTGGACGAATGCACGCAATTTTTCGCCACTCGATTGATGTAAGTGTATATTATTTTACATGTGTGTGAGTGCTTGTAGCGTTTGCAAAAAAATCTAACTATATTTAATAAAATTTTGGTCACATTTATTTTTGGAGCTCTGGCGGCGCGGTGGTTTGAATTATTTTCCTAAACTTGTGTTTCTTCGAGTATTAATGTGTAATAATGGCAGATTATTAACCATTAAGTGTTCGTGAACGTGCGTGAGTGTAGGCAAACAATTCAAAACAAGAGAACCTGTGTTTCCATTCTCCCTCCAAAACTCCGTAGGATTTTACTGGAGCAATTTTTGACTTGACTGAGACTTGACCTGACTATTTAGTGTGATGAATGAATGACTCGTGATGCACAATATTATAAACTTGATGCAAAAAAATATATACTTTGACACTGGCAAATTGTTATACGCCATATAAAACAAAAAAATCATTTATTTTCTTAAATAAACAATACTTAATTATATAAAACTGAACGGAAACAACTGCCACCACAGGGAAAATTTCAGCAGACAGCAATCACCTCCACTATGCTGACCCGGGGAAACGAACACTCCTCTCGTTATACTTGACTACTTTCTAACAGAACCCACTCATTTTTCAGAACCACGCGATTTTTTTTAAATTACCCCTCGTTGGCGTCAAAAGTTATAGAAACTAAAATAAATAATATTTTTTTTTAGTATAAAGTTGGATATAATAAGAAATTAAAAATAAATTCAAACGTTTTGCAAACCATACAATAATGACAAGGGATATTGAATTGTGGCTACGTTCATACATTCATATGTGTGTGTGTCGAATACATTTTTGAAATCCTGCATTTTTATTGGATGATTTTTTTTGTTAGTGTGCATGTATGTGTTAGTTGTATTAATGTGTGTGTTATTACTAATTGTGATATCTACTTCATTTAAATTTGGAACGAAAGTGCATCGTGGTTCGAAAGTTGCTTTGTTTTAAATTTAATTATTATTTTATTTTTAATTACTAATTTTTTAATTATTTGAATTAGTTTATGTGACAAATTACTGAAAGATAGAACAAAAGAATTTCAGCGTGTTCATAAACGCTGTAGGTATACACGGCAAACCAGACTGAGAAGAAAATTGCAATAAAAATGATAATTTATCTTTTTTTAATAGTAGTGCTGCATGTGCTAATGACAACTGCTAACACAAACAAATGTCTACAGGCAGTAGTCACCCTCGCTATGCCGGCTTCATGAGACGAGTGTGAAGAGCACACACTTCTCGGTTTAATGTCATATAAATAATTATTTAATTATTAAGCAAAGCTATAGTAGGTTTTAATCAATGGCGACAATGTGATTCGATAACCCATCCTTACAGCCGGACATTACGTTTTCATTTTTATTTGGCACATAGACCAAAAAACTTCCCTACCATAAATGTAGATATAAAATTTCAACACCCTTCAGTCCTACGGCCTAAGTGTCATAATTCATTGCATAATTTTTTTGTATAACATGTTTTGAGGTTAGTTTACATAAAATGAGTACAATCAGCTACAAAAGTGTATAATCAAGTATATGACAACTAGTACTTTATTACTATGGAAATAAAGTCTATTATGTATTTTTTTATTAAACTATTTTATAATTATATCTGTAGCCCACTGTGCATAAGATAAATACATGAACAGTCCAATGTTGCGTCATTAGTGATCGTTTTTTGTTTTTCTTTCTCTCTTTTTTGCACGCGTTCGAATTTTAAAAGCAAATTCTGATTGGTTATTTGCTGTTTTTAATTAGTTTTCCATAGATAATGGATTTACGTCGGCCATGTTTAAAATGTTTTTTTTTTTAATCGGTTTGGATTGTAAGTTTTATTGATTGAATTAAGAGTATACAAGAGTTGCACGCAGACTGATGGTGGTTATTAGCCCAGTCTGCCATCCTGGTGCAGAACCACTTCTTACAACACCCGTGAAGTGACCTCGGGTTTCGGGGACAGTTTGAAAGTAGCTAGATATAACAACAGTGTGTGCAGTGGTGGTGCATGTTCGCCTCCTTAAGCCGGCATAGCGGGGGCGGGGGCTGTTTGCTTCTTTAAGAAATTGGCCTGTCATCTCGGCTAGGTCGACACTATAATAAAAAATTATAATACCCGGTAATATTTTTATATGTATTTTCCGGACCAAGTATTGAACCTGGGACCTCCGACCGTTTAAACGGAAATAACTAGTCGAAATCTGCTTTATGTACGAACAATTCCAAAACTATACTCACTTAGAAAACATACATGTGTGTTCAAAGGAAGTTCATTCATAGCGAATCTATCGTAGCATTACGTTGGCGTGTGTGCATGTGTGTGTAATCCTTTCTTGACCTAGAGACGTCGCACATAGAGGAACTAGACGTGTATAGAAAATAGATAAGACACTCGATTTGAAAATTTTGCTTGTATATTTATTCAATTTTGTGACTCCCGTAATGTGTTTCTTTGAAGAGGTTTTTGTAATAAAGTTGTCTTTACTTTTTATTTATTTATTTTATATGATTTATTAATTAGATAATAATAATGTAAATTGCTTTTGTTTTTTATTTTAAACAATGACTTTTTTGGAAGTCATGTGTACCTCTGCACTTTTAATAATCTACAGTTCCAAATTTGAAAAATTGAATCGTTCAAAAATTATCGTCTATTATTAAATTGTTTTTTTTAACATGCGATTCTAATTTTTAGACGACAACAAATAAAATTGGCAACACAAAGCCATTCTAAAATTGAAAATATAATGATCAATTTATTTCCATAAAACGAACTCTTCACACACGCACACATGAACAATCTACACACACTATTTCAAACTAAACTAGTTCTAAACGAGTGTGGGTGTTTGTCCTTCCTTGACCTAGACACATTGTTATCTGCGGCTAGGTCAGGGAAGTGACACTATAATAGTGTGCGTCATCTTACTATGTGTGAGTTAGAACACGATCATTTGAAATTAGAATTTCGTTTTTATCTATCATAATTTTTGATTCTAAATTCGAATGGTGGAATTACTTTAGAACTTGTAGCGTCTCGGCATAGACGCGTACAGTAAGTGCTTAAATTATATTGTATCTTATTACTATGACGTTTAGATCCAAATCGGTTTTAAAAAATATATATTTAAAAAAATTCTTAGATTTTTTTTTTAACTAAAATTCGATTAAAGTATACAACTGGTTAAGCTCTATCTACAATATACATATATTATGTATATAATACAAGCTTATCTACATATTAACCAATACAAAACTGCATGAGGTCAATGCCCTCCCAAACGTACGAGCAAAGCAAGGTCACACACACTAGTGAATAATCCACACATCCATAACAACGGCCGTGAAATTAGAAATAGTAGTGTTGGGATGTAGTCGATAAAACTATTTATCGATAAAAAAAAGTTTTCTAATAGCAAAATATTGTGTTCGAAAAATTTAAATTCTCGGAAATCTCTCATTTACATTAAGTTTTGTAACTGTAATAATGTCGATACCAAAAAATTTGATGACAAATCGTTTTTTAATGCGAATTAAAATCGATGAATATATTAGCTATTATAAATCCATTGTCATTAGTAATTTGCATTTTTAAAAAGTCAATTAATTATACATTCTGCCTTTCTTATTTATTGTCACTTAAAGCGGACATAGATTAATGTTAAATAAATACATACTATTTTAAACACAATTATAAACAAATAATATATTAACAAATAAATCGCATAACGAGAGAAGTGTGCAGTGTCAATCTAGATTCTAGATGGTCTCATCAAGGTGGCATAGCGGAGACAACTGCTGCCCGTAGAGATTTATCTGTAGTAGCAGTTGTTTCCACTCATGGACCGTACTCTAGCTTTACATCAGGCGGAGTGTTGTCACATAAAAAAAAGGAAAGGTTTTATGCACATTTAGTATTTACTTTGCTACGTATTTTTTGCTTATAGAAAATAAAAATAAACCTTATAAATAAAATAACAATAACAATGGTTAGAGTGTTAATGTAATTTTGTGAATTTGTTTTCTTTGCATAAATCTTTGGTGCCCCCTCCCCCCTTTTTTCCCCTCCCCTCTTATTTGTATTAGCGATCATCGACCGGTCAACGGCAGCACATGAATAAGCGTGTGTAAAAAAAATTGCACGTATTTGCGAGAAAATACCGATTTTTCTTGGAAATTGAATCTTTTTACATTTGTTTAAGGTAATGGTGAGCATATTCGCCGCAGTGTAAGATAATAAAATCATTTTAAAACTTAAAAAGCCATGGTCAACTTTTGCCTTTTTAATGTACTTAAGATGATGTAGTGACGAGGATTGAGAAAGGAATGCTTCGATGGTTTGGGCACTTGGAAAGGATGAATGCAAGGAGATTGACGAAAGGAATATATAAATCTGATGTGAATGGATGCGTTAAACAAGGTAGCCCCAGAAGAGTGTTTTCCGATCAAATAGGAGACATCCTCATGAAAGCTGGGCTGCCTAGTGCCCATAACCGTCAGGCGTGCATTAAGAGAATTGTGGATGTGAAGGAAGCGAGGGTGTTGTGTCAGAATCGTGGTAAATGGCATTCCGTTGTCTCTGCCTATCCCTGTGGGAAAAGGGGGTGACAATTGTATTGTATTGTAATGTACTTAATTTCTTAAGTGTAAAAATTTCATAAAAATAAAAAGTATTTTTTTATATCGACATAAAAATTATCGATAATAGTCCTTCACTATCAAGTCCCGAGTCGTTGCACCACTGGTCCAGTGACTAATTTCAGCTTCAGAACTTATTTACTTTGGATTCTATTCGTGTATATTTTTATAATAATAGGCTGAAAATTATGCGTTCGGAATTGGTCTTTAGCCGCGCCCCGGACTCGAATGCTAACCCCTTCGAACGCGAGTCGCAATGACATTTAATAATGTTCATTCTTCTAGTATTATATCTACCATGTAATATGTATTTACTTACGTAAAGAAGGGTATTAGATAATTAAAATGGATTGAACATTTTTGCTTAAAAAAAAATTGAAAAACAATTGCCAAATGGCTTCATAAACGTCCCAATTAACTATGTAACAGACACAATAAAAAGCCCACTGCCTAATCCAGAAATTAAAAAAAAAACTGCCCCTGTCTAGCCTACCTTCAACAACAGCTGAAGATAAGACTGCATTGCCAAACGTATCCAAAAAATATTACAAGCTATTTTAGTTCTTATTTTATATTGCAAAAATACTCTAATTGCGTGCTTAGGACCCTCATCCATTATCTTAAAACGACTTTATTATCATTCGAAATCCAACTCTATTTTTAGAGTCGTAAAGTTTCATTTAAATTATGCCCGTAGTGCCAAATTAATTCAGCGTTCTAAACATAATGTCTGCTTACATTTTGAACGAAATTCGTACGATTGACTATGGCGTTAAGATCGAATTTAGTTTGTCTAGAAAAGCGTATCTTAGGTCTTATTTTCAATTTGTAGAAAACCGCCAAAATGCATCGGAAGGTCAACGAACTCGACGCGCCAAGGACACTGCAATTCGTTTTTAAAAGCTAGCGCGCCAATAGACGTAAGGATCTAAATAGGCGGCCATTTTGAATGTCATTTTTTCGCGGGAGTTTTTTAATTGGGATAACGTTTTTTTGGCTTCTTAATGGACATTTTTAAAACAATGGAGTGGTTTTTCGAATTATTTCTGTGTAATAAGGGAGCAGTAACGAGTTTGCAATTTTGGGGGAACTCTTCTGCAGTTTTATTATTTCCTAATGAAGGATATTTGGTTAATTTCTAGCGAAAAGAAAATAGTTTTAATTTTTTCTTTTTTAGATTTGTTGTAGTTGTTATTATTGTTAAAAAGGCAAGGGATCATTACCTATACAGCCTCGTCTTCAGTTATTGTTAGTTAATGTTTCAAAAGATATTGTTAAGACTTCAGTTTTTTTGTTCAATTGGCTTTTGTAAGGCCTTGAAACTTTGGGCGAAGTTTTGGAGGGAATACAAAAACGTTTCCGGGGCGATGTTCATACATCGATATTTCCCCGGAAAATATTACGCCAAACAAGAAAAAATCATATTGTGTAGTTTCTGCAGTTCGATGTAAAAAAAGAAAAATATATTATACTGAAGTAAGATACGTGGCTGTATGGGTTTTGATACCTTTGCCTTCCCAGAATGGAAGAACAGAATTTAAAAAAAATTTAGTACTTAGACCGAATTAGAAAGTAAAAAATGGTTGCCAAATACAACGTACAAGAATAATAATTATCTTTGTTACTTAATTAAAATTCACACGTCTGGATTAAAACGTGCATTGGTTTTAACAACTTATTAGTGTACCCTAACCACGATGCGGGACTTCGGTTCGAATCCTAAATTACTTAAACATTCTTATTTTACAATATAGTGGCATATATGAAGTCAGCAGTCGCCTCCGCTCTGCCGGCTTAATTGTCTCCTCGTCCCATATTTAATTCGTGTTTCGATTCCCCTTAAAAAAGAAGTAAGTATTCAGTCTACGTTTAAGTGTAGGTATTTTTATACTCGTCCGCCGTCTGACAAGAACTACCCCTAGTCGTCTCCACTATGCCGGCTTGAGATGACTGCTTGACCTGATATTTGTATTTTTAGTTATAGTTCAGCACATGGCAACACTCCACCTGATGTAAAGTTAGAGTGCGGTCCATGATAAAGTGTTTCTGAAGGTAGCAAAATGACAGTGCACATTCCTCTCGTTATACCTAGCTACATTCAAAACTAGTGGTATCAGGACAGTGGCGGACTAAGGCTAAAGCGGGCCCCAGGCAACATTGTAATTCCGGGCCTATTTTTCAGCCATTCAACTTCGTTGTTTTTCAGTCAAATTTCGTAAAATCCTAATTTTCGGGCCCCAAAAATTACCACCACTTTCGAATGTAACACCCGTGAAACGACCTTGTCGCCTTACGGGAATAGTTTGAAAGTATATAGAGGTATAAGAGAGGAGTGTGCACTGTCAATCTAGATGGTACATGCTCGTCTACTCAAGCCGGCATAGTGGAGGCGACTGCAGCCCGTAGAGATTTCTCTGTGGTAGCAGTTGTTTCCATTCATGGAGCGCACTCTAGCTTTACATCAGGCGGAGTGTTGTCACATGTCGAGCTACAATAAAAAAAAAGTGCCTAGATTGCCTAGGCCTTAGTCAGCCCTAGTATCACGACTACAAACTGGGCTAATAACCATCGTTAGTCTGCCTACCACTCTATAGACACTACGCGACCAAAGTACTATTAAGAGCAGGGGAGCAGTCCCTGTTTTTTTTCAAAATTGTTTATCGGAATAGTACAGTTGCCTTCTCTTTCTGATTGCATTATAAGCAAAGAAGATCAATATTGTTGTCAATGTTTCTATATGTTTTTTACATATTGCACCTCATTTAGTTGTCAATGTTATGAGGGAAAAACGAATCTACACACGTCAGTTGTCATAGCAACGTAAACATAAGCTATATTTAAAGTAGGAGCTGAGAGAAACATAAAAATATGCAAGTAACTTACCTTAAGATGGGACTGCTCCCCTGCTCTTGATAGTACATAGTTACATTGGTCGAATATAAAACATTGTAAACAATAAGTTGATGAAATGTTTCAAGAAGCTTGTGATTATGTTCCAAAATGTAGATTATCATTAAGGGCTTGTTAAAAGGGACAGGCAGGCGGAAGTACGCTCTCTGAGTTTATATTATAGTAATTGGGCATTTCGGCGAAATATAATTTGCATCGTGACCTTATAATTTTGTGTGCATTGTTACGCTGCATTTTGGGGTTATATGCGGTTAAAAGTGCTGTTTAGTACTTTAATTAAAGCGGCTGCAGTCTAGCGGTCCAAACAGTCGAGAGACCCATGTTCAAATCTCGAAAATTCCAACAACTTTAAACGTTAGGTTGTATAATCGACCAAAGTACATGTTATAACAAAGTTACGTTAGTTCTAGCCAAAACTTTTGCGAGATTTAAACACGGGTCTCCCGATTGTGAATCCATGCCTTTAACCGCTAGACCACGACCGCTCTAAATTATGTTTTTTTTTATTATACGAGTAGTTCGACATATGATACACGCAGCCTGGTGTAAAGCTAGAGTGCGGTCCATGAACAGAGAAATTTCTACATGCAACAGTCGCCTCCGCTATGCTGACTTGAGGAGACGAATGCACACCATCCAGATTGACAATGCACCCTCTTCTCCTTTAGTTATGTAATAAACTAAAATAATTTTTTTATCAATTGAAAATCGATAAATAGTATTACGTAGTAATTATTTATCTATAGTTATTTAATGTTAATAATAATAAAGAAACAATATTATTTTAATATGTCTTCAAATCCAGCCCACACGAATTTGAACAATATGAAAGCGATGACGTCAAAACTGTCTGAAACATTTTATTTCAGTACTTCACTGTAACGGTGGTGGGCTGACAAGGAAATATATTACGTTGTAATTATTTTTCTACTATACATTTATAATATATATATATTTTTTGTATTCTTACGTAAACATGTAATACGTAGAAAGATGAATAATGGTAGGCAGACTGATGATGGTTATTAGTCTAGTCTGCCGTCCTGGGATAGCACCACCACTTTCGAATGTGACACCCGTGAAGTGAACTTCGGGAGCAGTTAGAAAGTAGCCAGGTGTAGCGAGAGGAGTGTGCACTGTTAATCTAGATGGTGGCATAGCAACTGCTGCCCGTAAAGATTTCTTTGTAGTGACAGTTG
This sequence comes from Tinea pellionella, assembly GCA_948150575.1. Classification (NCBI taxonomy): domain Eukaryota; kingdom Metazoa; phylum Arthropoda; class Insecta; order Lepidoptera; family Tineidae; genus Tinea; species Tinea pellionella. Next base: position 7,948,921 of record OX411258.1, read on the forward strand.
CTTCCGTACTCCAGCTTTACATCAGGCGGAGTTTAGTCTCAAAATATAAAATTATTTGGTTTCTAGTTTATTTTATAGGAAAATAAATCTACATTCATTATCAACAGTCAGAATTAATCTTTTCTAGTCGAGCTGTTTGAGTAATTTGACTTTTTTCTGATACAATATTTCACGTATTTAGCTTTAACAATTAATGGTATTTGTTTTTTATGTAAATAAACATTAACTATTGATTGGTAAACGATGTTTTGAGATATAATTAAAAATCAATGAAAAATAAGATATTATTTTAGAAAATTGTTTTGTTAACAAAGTACTAAAAAATTGTGGGCCCAAAAATAATAAAAATAGATGCTCTGGACCACAGCCTACAAATTACTTTATTATTTCCATCAGCAGTCCTTTCAACTGGGATGACGTCATATATTGTACTACGACACGTAGGATATAACGTACACCCAAAAATACACGGATTTGGGAATCGAACCCAAATCCGAAGTAACCGAACAGTAAAAACAAAAAAATGCATCCAAGATAAAATAACCTAAACTTTTTTAACACATGCACGTCATTCAATATGAGGGGAACGGGGCAAGGGTTCAGAGAGAGGGTTATTTCGAAAGTTGCACAAAACGCGTAGCCGTGACCTCAATAATACAGACTGCACTTTGGCGGCGTATTCTCGTGCCTCAATTTCAATTCTGTTACGATATTAACATCTCGATTTTGACAAACGATTGACTAGCTCCTTTCTGCCTCATGTTTAATCGTATGTAAGACGAAGAAAGAAATAAAGTAGACTCTAGAATGCGGTTCTTAAGTAGAGAAATAACTACTGACATCTGTCGCCTACGCCATGCTAGTTTAAGGAGACGAAGGTGTACCATCCGCTGACACTGCACGCACTTTCTAATTCCTGATTACTTCAAATCTAGTCCCGAAACGCTGCTAGATCATTTCACACTTGAAAGTGGTGGTACTACCTGACAGACTGAGCTAATAACCATCATCGGTCTACCCTGGTCTATCGGTCTATATTGGTCAAACCTTATTATTATTATTTTTATTTTAGCACGTCATAATATCACCGCCTGATGTTAAGCTAGAGTGCGATCCATGAACGGAGGCGACTGCTATCAGAGAAGGGGATCTGCAGCAGCAGTCGCGTCCGCTATGCCGGCTTGATACTTCTTCACACTGCGCTTGAAGGGTCCCATGTTATAGGAAGGAGGAAAGACGTAGTTATCCCTTACAATTATCTTAACATTTTTTTTTCTTTTTTAAATTTCCCATAATACTAAGCTAATGCTTGTACACTTTAAGAGTCGTAGGCAGACTGATGATGGTTACTTGCCCAGGCTGCCGTTCTGGGGTAGTACCTTTCGAAAGTAACACCCGTGAAGTGACAATGTCGCGTTTCGGGAGCAGTTTGAAAGTAGCCAGGTGTAGTGAGAAGAGTGTGCACTGTCACCTTAGTTGGTGCACTCTCGTCTCCTCAGGCCGGCATAGCAGAGGCGACTGCTGCCCGTAGAGATTTCTCTGTAGTAGCAGTTGTTTCCACTCATGGACCGCACTATGGCTTTACATCGGGCGGAGTGTTGTCACATGCCGAGCTGCAATAAAAACTACTGGTCGGAATTTAGCGAGGTTAGAACTCTAGTCCCATCGATCGTGGGGTCCGTTCTCTACCGCTAGACTATAATTGGTTATAGATTTATTAAGCTTTAGACAGAGAAAGTTTCGAGCTTTTAAAGTTTGTGCGAGGACGCGGGTAACAGCTAGTTAAGGATAAAAAAGGAAAAAAGTTGCATACACGAAGCATTTGTTCGTATAACTGGGTATTACTCATTCGAGACAACCTTGATGGTACAGTTTTCTCGTACGTGCATTCACACAGACGCCCGCGCCGATTATATCTTTTTATTATCACTTCTTATTGTGATTGGTTTTATTTTTTATTTGTATCCATATTTCATATTCTAATATGCATATTTCTAATTTTGTGGTGGGCAAACTAAACTGCCATCGGAGATACAGTTCCCAGACTAGTAAAGCCTGATGTAAAGCTAGAGGACGGTCCATGAGTGAAAACAACTGTCTCCGCTATGCCAACCTGAGGAGAGTGACAGTGCACTCTCCTCTCGCTACACCTGGCTACTTTCAAACTGCTCCCGAGACGCGACAATGTCACTTCACGGGTGTTACATTCGAAAGTGGTGGTACTACCCCACTGGACTAATAACCATCATAAGTCTACCACTCTTTAATAGCGCCTATAAGCACTGAGCGACCAAAGTACATATAACAAACTTATATTGGTACCGGTCAAAATTAGCGAGATTCGAACACGGGTCTCATCGATCATGAGGTCACGCGTCCGCTCCACGAGACCACCAGGTTCCAAGTACCAGGAGTAATAAACATTTTAATATTCATTTTTTTTATTCAAGCTCAGCATGTGACAACACTCGAGTCCTTTATTAATTTTTTTTAAAATTCTTAATAAGCAATCGTTTCACCACTCCCTGCCTGATGTTAAGCAGTGATGAGGTCTATAGTGGAGCACGCTTGCCTATGCCTGCCTAATTACCCTCAATTTAAAGAGACCCGTATCGTATTTGTCTAGAAACAGACCGGGAGGGAGTTTCAAAGTTTCGCAGTACGTACGAGGAACGTGTTATCAAAACACCTCGTACGTACATTGGGAACTTATACCACTTACATTCCTTCCATATTCCATACTTTATACCAAAAACCCAACGACCCCTGACAGTGTTATAGACCCTTTAAATCTATTTTATTGGATCCCCAATAAAAATCGGAGGTCACCATTTGTCTTCCGTAATCAAACACCTTTGTAAGAAGGCCAGCGAGTAATGCAAAGTTAGCCTTGCATATAAGAAATAAAAATCAAATACCAACTTTATTACAACTCAGTTAAGTCTTAATTAGTATGTCGAAAAAACTGTATAACGAAGTTTGTGATGAATACCTTTAGACTTCACGCTAATGTAGTCATTATTTTAATGTACTTAAGGCCTTTGTATGTTATAGGGTAAAACGTATGCAATTTATAATGCATCAGTGTTGTCCAACTTTCGAGGTTATTTTAACGCTTTGCGTTGTTTTTTCTTTAAGGAAAAGGATTGTTACAAAATTCTAAAACAATACCTTATTTTTTCATTAATTTATTTCAACTACAGGGCTCGGCACTCGAAGTGCTACTCTTTTTTTTTTGCTATTGTAGCTCGGCATGTGACAACACTCCGCCTGATGTAAAGCTAGAGTGCGGTCCATGAATGGAAACAGCTGCTACTACAGAGAAACCTGTGCAGTTAGCAGTCGCCTCCACTATGCCGGCTTGAGGAGACGAGCATGCACCATCTTAGATTGACAGTGCACACTCCTCTCGTTACACCTGGCTACTTTCAAACTATTCCTGAAACGTGACAAAGTCACTTCACGGGTGTTACATTCGAAAGTGGTGGTACTACTAATTAAAAAATTAATTTTGTCAAAGGAGAATGCCCATTCGCCTGAGAGAAATGGACCCACAATCTTTATTTCGAGTTTGTCGATATTTTTTAGTTAATTTGGTAATGGTACATGCTCGTCTCCTCAAGCCGACATAGTGGAGGCGACTGCAGCCCGTAGAGATTTCTCTGTGGTAGCAGTTGTTTCCATTCATGGACCGCACTCTAGCTTTACATCAGGCGGAGTGTTGTCACATGTCAAGCTACAATAAAAAAAAAAAAAAAAAATAAACCTACTTCCTTCCTTATTAATAATTAATTTTTTTCACCCAAGTTATTGAGTAATTACACTTTTTGATGCAATATTTGAGGTTATTATTATATTAAAAGCCAGGTATAAGAAAGAAGTGTGCACTGTCAGTTTTAGAGCGGCCGTGGTCTAGCGGTAAGACGCGTGAACTCACGATCAATGAGACCCGTGTTCGAACCACGCTAATTCAGACTAATTTAACTTTGTTATATGTACTTTGGTCGCTCTGTGCCTATAGGCACTATTAAAGAGTGGTAGGCAGACTGATGATGGTTATTTGTCCAGTATGTCGTCCTGGGGCAGTACCACCACTTTCGAATGTAACACCCGTGAAGTGACCTTGTCGCGTTTCGGGGATAGTTTGAAAGTAGCCAGGTATAAGAGAGGAGTGTGCACTGTCAATCTAGATGGTACATGCTCGTCTCCTCGAGCCGGCATAGTGGAGGCGACTGCAGCCCGTAGAGATTTCTCTGTGGTAGCAGTTGTTTCCATTCTTGGACCGCACTCTAGCTTTACATCAGGCGGAGTGTTGTCACATGTCGAGCTACAATTAAAAAAAAAAAAAAGGTGGTGCATGCTCGTCTCCTCAGGCCGACATAGTGGAGGCGACTGCTGCCCGCACAGGTTTCTCTGTAGATTTCACTGTCGTGGACCGCACTCTAGCTTTACATCAGGCGGAGTGTTGTCATATGCCGAGCTACAATAATAAAACTTTGTTTTACATAGTATAGCAGAGAGCGAGGGTCCGATCCTCACCTCCGCTATGAATGTTGTAAGCGTGTTGATATTTTTTCAACAATTTTATAATATCTTTTACATAGTTTCAGACTTTAGATAAAAATAACAAAAGAGTTCAGTTGCCTTTTAACAAATAGATGGGTAGGTGTATATTGTGAAATCATTAAAATTCAAGATTTTAGATTTTGATAAAATAAACTTGAAAGAATAAATAAATGACAACGGCCCCTGTTGGTTTTCGTCACGGAATTTATTTATTTATTTCTTAGCACACCTGCAGAACTTAATAACTTTATAGATGTTAAACATGAGTGGTAGGCAGACCTGTCGACTTCCAAACCGATCTTGAGACGCGGGTAGGTCTTGAAACTGTTAATAATGAGATAATTTTACGTTTTTTTTTTTATTATAGCTCGACACGTGACAACCAACACTCCGCCTGATGTAAAGCTAGAGTGCGGTTCATGAATAGAAACAACTGCTACTACAGAGAAACCTGTGCGGGCAGCAGTCGCCTCCACTAGCCGGCTTGAGGAGACGATCATGTACCATCTAGGTTGACAACAGACGTATACGTAATCCTTATGAAAGCTCCTCGAGCTTGTATGCAAATAATTATGGATGAGAGAGAAGCGAAGGAGTTGTATCAGGGCCGTGGCATGTGGCGTTCTGTTTTCTCTGCCTATCCCTGTTTGAAAAAGGATTGATGAAGATTATGACATATTTTATTAATTTTAATTTGATTTTTTTTATAATGCCCTATTGATCATACCATCACCTAATGATCATTATAGGCATATTGATGTCATTGTCGACCTTTGTAGTGTAGCGGTTAGCGCACCAACAGAGGTCTCGGATTCGTTTTCCGGTTGCAATACATATTTCTTTAAAAAAATCTAATGTCTGTAGGTACTAAACTAGCGCTTGTAACACAGGCACTGAGCGAAATTGGAAGTTAGCGAGGTTTGAACACGGATCCCATCGATTGCGAGGCCCATCCTATACTGCTAGACTACGGCTGTTCATTATCTATGGAAATTAGTCTAATTATTTATTATTGTTATTTTTATTGTATTTGTATTATTAACCACTAACTCTTGGCAATGCTGTCGAGTTTCTTGTGGCTTCTTTCCTCGACCGATCATTTAAGAGTGTCCTATTTGAAATAAAGATTTTGAATTTCATCCGGAGACTTGTCTCAATCTCAACAAGCCGGCATAGCGGAGGCTACTCCTATATTTCTATATAGTTTCCTATAACATTCCTATATAGTGTTTTCCTCTATCTTAAGGTTTATTCTATGATTAACATCATTTAAACATAATAAAAAGAATATTTTAAACTTTAAAAAATTATCAACATTTCCAGGTGATCGCAGACATTTTTGGATGTGTGTAGTTATTATTAAAACTTAATTTAATGTTAGAGAGTATTACGTTCCTCAGAATAAATCATTTTGCCCTCCAACTCGAATTTCGTAGCGTATGAGAAAATTCAGAATCTTTCAGATTTATTTTCTCTTCAGATCACTGTGATTATGAACTCCCTCAACTTATTGCTGTATTTGACACATGATAATTTGGTAATTAAAAAGCCTTTATTATATATTTTAACCTATCTTAAAGCAAAAATTTCAGTTGAAACAAGAATCGAACCTGTAACAAAACCCTAAATATAAAAAATAGAAAGTAAAATATGCGAAAATAAACCAAAAATAGAATATGCGTAAGATTCAAGTTTCAAACACCGAATTAACATGGCGGTTGCGTGCACGCACTTTGTAGGCTTCAAAAACGAACACAAAAACTCAAGATGGCCGACTTTCTCGTACCAGCAGTATTTTGTCACTTGCTGACGTCACAGGACGGTATCCTTCGACGTCTAGGCTAATTTTATTTAATTAAATGTATTTAAAAAAAAATCAGTTATATTTTTTATTAAATTACCTTAATAAGTGTTTTGAAAAAATGAACATGTAAAGAAAATATAAAAAAATAATAAAACAAAAAACTCACCAATAAAAACGTCTGAACAAAAAACACAAAAGTCCAAAAGAAAAATGAAAAAGTATAAATAATTTTCTAAAAATAATCACACACGTCACCAATACACTAAAGTCCATTTAATTTTGAAATTTAAATAAAATATATAATAATTATAATAAAATAGAAATACTATGACATTTTCGATGTGAACTGAAATTAAATTATTTTAAAACATTTAATAAGTTTATCCACTCGATTTTGAACACAAAAAGCTCGCTGGAAAAAATAAACCAAATAACAATAAAACTAGAATCGCATTAGATTCAAATAGGCATAAAAATAAATCAAAAAAGCTAAATAAGTCTAATTTCCATATTAGTTGATTTGAAAATTTTTGATTTTTCTTCCCACGAGCGTTTTGTGCCAAAAAATCTAACCTAACCTAACCCTGTCGAGCGGACGACTGGCTGGCGCGCAGGGGCCGCATTGCCAAATATTTTTTTTGCATCTCGGCCGAATTATGCACTTGTATGCGTCTTGTAGACCCTTTATTGTGTTAGTGCGATACGTGTATGTATACGAAATTTTTATACAGATCACGTGTGTGTGTGATACGTGACGCACACTACTGTAGAGCGTCAAAATTACTTTCCTATGTGTGCATGTAGCCCTTTAGATACTTATTTAAAAATTGTGCATGTTATGTAAACAGGCGATTTTTTTGGGTGGCTAAATATTTAGGTGTTGGACGGGAGAGGTTGTCGACCCGGTCGTTTCGGGAAGTCTGACTAATTTGTTAGTAAAGGATCGTTTTTGACGGGTGCGCCTGCGCATGTAATACGAGAGTTCTGGTTTCGGGGTCCACGATCATTGCCCGTGTTTAGTTTGGGCTTCTTGAAAGTACTCTTTAAATATTTGAAGATTATTTTCGTTTTTAAAATAAAGTATTTGTAAAGGATGTTATAATGACCTGCTATTTAGAAGTTACGAGAAACGTAGATATAAATCTTTGACTTTACTAATAGAGATAAAACACATATCTTTTGAAAGTGTGGTAGGCAGAATGTTATGCCCAGTCTACTATCCCCCACGTTATTACAACTTTCGAGTGTGACACCGTGAAGTGAACTATTTAGTTGCGTTTTGAAATTAACTCTAAACTAGATAGGTATAACGCAAAGAGTGTACTGTTAATCTGTCAAACCGACATAGTGGAGGCGACTTATGTCTGCAGACATTTCTCTGTGGTGTTCGTTCCCGCTCATAGATCACACTGCTATTCTAAACAAAGAAAACATCAAAGTACACAGATATACACCTAGTATTTATATTTATACCATTAACCTAGAACATCTAAAAGTCAAACTATTTAAACGCATGACCTAAGTCTAGAGTTATATTCGTAGAAAAAAAATACATACAGCACGTTTCAAAGTTTATTTTTAGTTTTTTACATTTGTTCTTTGTGCAATTAACGCGTGGACACCTTCTTAAAAACTTCCTCTTTCAATCATAGCGGAGGGCACCTTATGAATTAGGAGAGATTTCAATGGATCGGTTATCTGGTAAAATCAATGTATACCTATTTTTAATGCCTATATTAAGCTAGTGTTCAGTTTTGGCGGCCATCTTGAGACGTCAGGTTGTCTGTTTTGAATTATTTTCCTAAACTTGTGTTTCTTCGAGTGTTAATGTGTAATAATGGTGGATTATTAACCATTAAGTGTTCGTGAACGTGCGTGAGTGTGGGCAAACAATTCAAAAGAAGAGAACCTGTGTTTCCATTTTCCCTCCAAAACTCCCTAGGAAGTTTCAGTAAAGATTCTACCACTTTACTGGAACAATTTTTGACTTGACTGGGACTTGACCTGACTGTTGTGATGTGATGTGATGAATGAATGACTCGTGATGCACAATGTTATTAACTTGATGCAAAAATATTTACTTTGATTAGAATTTAGCGAGGTTTAAACATGAATGAGGTCCATCTTCCACCGCTAGGCCACAGCCACTCTCAAATAAAATAAATAAGTTAAGGGTAACAGGTATTGATAATTTATAGACGTGAAAATATGACAAATACATAGTTATTATTACTGAGCGGTTGTAGTCTAGGGGTAGAAGGCGCGAACTCACTATCGATGAGACCCGTGTACAAATCTCTCTGACCAACTACACATATACTTTGTGTGCCAATGATCCAACCACTGGCATAGTATAGACACCAAATTTTTTTTTCGAAAATAATAAACCAAAAGGTAAACGTTATTTATTTATTTAGAGAAATACAGCTTGAATTATAAAAATAACAAAAAAAATAGCAAAAAGAAAAGCCAAATAGATTTCAATTTACATCACAATTAGAAAGAAAAGAAAAAATATTTTTAAAAAATAATAATATATACAATACAATATAAAATATACAAAAAAATATAAATATAAAAAAGCACGCAGTTCAAAAATAATATACGAATCATAAAACTCTATCCAAAAATTATCTAAAACAAAATAAAAAATAAACACTAAACCATTAATTTAATTCAACCTTCAAATTCCCTACGCCCTTAAAACAGGCGAACTATAAAAAAAGTAGAGACGAAAATAGGAAAAAAACATCCTTTGAAACTATTCAGTGAACCTGACCTACAGAAGTAGCTTTATATTGAGCCAGACTAGATCATATACAGGTTGCTTTAAATATATTTTTTATTTTATTATTATTTTTATACATCTATACATATAATTTTTATACATCTATGTATATAAATCAATTGCTGTTCGTTAGTCTCGCTAAAACTCGAGAACGGCTGGACTGATTTGGCTAATTTTGATTTTAAATTATTTGTGGAAGTCCAGGGAAGGTTTAAAAGGTGAGTAAATATAAAAATGCTTGGAATATAGTAAAAACAACAATTTCGCATTCCCTTAGAAACTATTTCTTCGGTTTTGAACGTCAAACATTTGATGTTCGTCCCGTCGTTTAGAAATCAATTAAATTTAAAAGTCGTTCAGAAATCAAATTCTGAGGCGGTACGAAGTTTGCCGAGTCAGCTAGTGTTTACATAAATATACGTATAAATAAATAAATAACTTTGAAGTGGTTCCAGAAACGCAACGAAGTGGTAGGCAGACTGATGATGGTATATAGCCCAGTTACGGTCCTGGGGTAGTACCACCACTTTCGAATGTAACACCTGTGAAGTGACCTTGTCGCGTTTCGGGAACAGTTTGAAAGTAGCCAGGTATAACGAGAAGAACGTCTCCTCAAGCCCGCATAGCGGAGGCGACTGTTGCCTATTGAGATTTCTCTGTAGTAGCAGTTGTTTCTCTTTTTCTGTTCATTTAAATTAAATTATAATGTAAAGTAGAATGTCCATTCGCCTAAGAGAAATGGGCCCATAATTTTTTTCTCGAGTTTGTCGATGATTTTTACTTAATTTTGTAGAATAATAAATCTACTTCCTTATTACCAATCAGTTTTAATTTTTTCACCCGGGTTATTGTGTAATTAGATGTTTTCTGATGCAATATTTCAGGTTATTATTGTTTTGAATGCTTTAATAATTGAAGATATCTGTTTTTATGTAATTAAACATTGTTTATTGATTGGCTAAATCATGTGTTGATATAATTAAAATGACATTATTTTAGAATATTGTTTTGTTACCATACAATTAGGTATCAAGTGGGCCCAAAAATGAGCATTTTTCTTTAATAGAATAAAAATCTTGAGCTTGTGTTTTTTTCTAATAAATTTTGATCATAATTTAATGACACCATGTATCTTCTAACATATTAAACTGTATAGTTTTAAGCATGCGTGGGTATTAGATGTCGATAGCATAGGTTGTCGGCCCCTCGCCCTTGCTGTAGAAGAAGGACGCGCCGACGACATACACACGCTCACAACCAAACACACAATATGCGCATACGCAACCTTCTGTGCGACAGAATAATAAAAATGTTTAGAACAAGTTTTAGTTAAATTTTATTCGTTTGATAAGATTTACTACTTTTTTTAAACTACAACGGAGTGTACACTTACCAGGGATAGGCAGAGAGGACAGGCCGGTACCAATGTAACTATACTATAAATTATGTACTTTGATCGCTCAGTGCCTGTGATACAATAACTATGTCTTCGAATGTAACACCCGGAAAATGACCTTGTCACGTTTCGGCAGCAGTTTGAAAGTAGCCAGGTATAGCGAGAGAAGTGTGTACTGTCAATCAAGATGGTGCATACTCTTCTCCGCAGGCCGGCAAAGCAGAGGCGACTGCTTCCCGTAGAGATTTCTCTATGGTAGCAGTTGTTTCTGTTCATGGACCGCACTCTAACTTTACATCAGGCGGAATGTTGTCACATGCCGAGCTTCAATAAAATTTTTAAAAATGCACTGTATTTGAAACGATTTTTAAAAAAGTGTAGTCTATGATTATAGGTAAGATTTAGATAGGACGGCAGACTGGATAAATAACCATCATCAGTCTGTCTACCATTCTTTAATAGTGCCTACAGGCACTAAACGACCAGAGTACGTGTAGTACTTAGAGCGGCCGTGGTCTAGCGGTAAGACGCGTGAACTCACGATCGATGAGACCCGTGTTCGAACCTCGCTAAAGACCGGTACCAATTTAACTTTGTTATATGTACTTTGGTCGCTCAGTGCCTATAGGCACTATTAAAGAGTGGTAGGCAGACTGATGATGGTTATTTGTCCAGTCTGTCGTCCTGGGGCAGTACCACCACTTTCGAATGTAACACCCGTGAAGTGACCTTGTCGCGTTTCGGGAATAGTTTGAAAGTAGCCAGGTATAAGAGAGGAGTGTGCACTGTCAATCTAGATGGTACATGCTCGTCTCCTCAAGCCGGCATAGTGGAGGCGACTGCAGCCCGTAGAGATATCTCTGTGGTAGCAGTTGTTTCCATTCATGGACCGCACTCTAGCTTTACATCAGGCGGAGTGTTGTCACATGTCGAGCTACAATAAAAAAAAAAAAAAAAAAAAAAAAAACGTATAACAAAGTTACATTGGTACCGGTCAGAATTAGCGAGGTTCGAACACAGGTCTCATCGATTGTGAGTTCACGCGTCTTACCGCTAGCGGATATTACAATTTTTAATTCAAAGATTATTTTAGTAGAGTTTAGTGTACCCACCGCTCTCAGTTCATTGTACACTGTACCCTTGAAAATCATTGAAAGTTCAAAAGTTAAAAAAAAACATTATGTAAAAGAAATCAACTTTTATAATGTTCCTATATAAAATTCTATATAAAACCTATCGCCAACTGAGGTAGCTCGTCACAGATTCGTCATGATTAAAGCTGGATGTGGTCCAACGGTAGAACTCACGATCGATGAGACCCGTGTTCGAACCTCACTAAATTCTGGCCAATGTAACTATGTTATATGTACTTTGGTGCTCAGTGCCTATAGCCACTATTAAAGACTGGTAGGCAGACTGACTTTCTTAGGTCAAAATATCGAGAGGAGTGTGCATTGTCTATCTAGAAGATGCAGCGAAGGCGACTGCAGACTATAGAAAATTATCTGTAGTAGCAGTTGTTTTAGTTCACGGGCCGCACTCCAACTTTACATCAGGCGGAGTATTGTCCGTAGAAAATACCAGCATCTTTATAAATAAATAAAATTAAAAATTAAAATAAAAAAATTATCTATAGTTAAAAGTAAAAAAAAGTTACTTCTTATATTTTAAAAAAATTCAAAAACAAATGAATATCAAATTAATACTTTTAATATTTATTTTCGGGTCTTGGTTTATAATGCCATTTTCCTGACCAGAATTTTAATTAAATTATATTTATTTATAATATTATTAAATTTAAGAGTGGTAGGCAGACTGGAGTTGGTTATTTGCCCAGTTTTTTTGTTTCTGTCTTCATATCCTAAGCTTACATGATTTCTCATACGTTATTTTACAGGATCTCTGCCTATCTCAAAATTAAGGTCAAAAACCTAAGAACATCCTGTTTAAATAATAACTTGTGATGTTTTAGTCAACGTCATGCAATTTTTTTTTTGATTGATTACCCGAAACGTGCGCCTCTAACAAACGAAAATTTCTTATTCAAATACGTATAATACTATAAAATTGAGAATACCCTTTCTTTGCATAGGAGAATTGCTGTCTCGCTTACACAGATTTAAAAAAAACACTGATATAGTATTATGATCACTATAAACAAACACTTAGAATGCGATCCATGAACGGAAAATCTGCTATTATAGAGAAATTTATGTAGGCAACTGTCTATGCCATCTTCAGGAAATTCACGAGTAATGTCTGGTTTCTTGCATCCTATCTTCATCGGAACCTTTCCGAAGCTAAATATGGTTGTAGAATAGAATAATGTGAAAAAAACTGTGGATCTCTTTATCTAAAAGTATAACTAGACTATCATGCACCGCACGCCCAGCCCTCCCGTAGTTAAACCACCGTTTACAATAAATGTAACATTTTATTTAGTCGCTTAATGCCTATGACAAAGGGACTTACATGATAAACAACAAATTTACATATCCACACAAACTTAAAGTAAACATATAAATACAGTGACTTCTAAAATTAGTCATATTATAACGTACAGTGTAGTTTTATAGGATAATGTTATTCAGAGTTCAATATTCTTCAAATAATCGGAGGGAGGTCAAAAAACTCAAGATTCAGGGCGTTAACTCACTCACTCACTCACTCAGTACCTAAATAGGTTACGGTATACCTCATACGTAACGTAAGATACGAGTAACACAATTTCCACTTACCCTCTGGATGTTTGAACTTAGCCTAGAGAGTACGTTTCATCAACAGTATGAAGAGCATGAACAACTGCTAGTACAGATAAATTTCTACAGGCAGCAGTCGCCTCCGCTATCCGAAATACGCCCTCCTTAATGAACTCTCATGAACATAAAACGTAAAGGTATCACAATATGTCAGATCACTATAAAAAATACATTTGTGTATAATATAAACTTGGAATCGAACCCGAGACGAGAAGTAACGAATAGATACAAATAAATATTATATAAAAGTTTACACATAACCTAAACTAGTAGAATGAGTAATCGCTAAATATTCTAGACCTGCGACAACATTTGGCCTCTATTCACCTTGAAAACTCTAGTTCAACGACCTAGGCAATACATGTTGTTCCTAGAATACTACCAAATTGTCCGAGCATTAAAAAAGTTGTATTTTTAGTTTTGTTCACAACATGTAGAGATGTGTAGCGAATTTATTCACGCCTGTTATTTCACAGGTGGGCAGTGGTTTTGGAAACAATACACTGATATATTTTTGTTTGTTACGCGTAAATTTCTCACGCATATAATCCTTTTATTCGCACAAAACACTCCCTAAGATACGAGCTATGTAACGTAAAAGGTATTTTTCAAACCATTATTAAACAAACAAACAAATAAAATTTATTTTTTTATTTTTGAAGGTTAGTAATACCTAACTAACAATTGCTTTCATACGGCTTAATTGCACATGAACATTATTTATATGAATTCTTAACGACATATCATCGAGAATTTCGGTCTAGGATCCTTATAAAGGCTATCTACTCACTATACTTTATTCATATACAAAACACCAACCAAAAATCTTCCGCCGTTTAGGCGTAATTAGCAGACAAATATCCAAACATTTCGAAATACAAAATTATTAGAAAATGGATGCAAAAACCAATGGATGGATGCAAGAACCAGAAGTTGTATATGTGATGCGATTAAAGTATTTATTCTTTTTTTTTTTGAGATTTATTGGTCCAATATCAACTATTGACCTTATAATGACATTATTTGTTAGAAAAACACAAAACATTGTTAATTCGTCTCATCTAGTCACCCGACTAGTCACCGATTGATGTTTTGTTATATATTTAGACTAACACTAGAATAAGTTCATTAATTTTGTAAAACCGGCAATTTATTTATTTTGTTAAAAGCTCATAGAGCGAATATTTTTTTGAGCTTAATAAAATTCTATAAACCTAAGCCGGCATAGCGGAGGTGAGTGCTGCATCTGTGGTAGGAGTTGTTTCCGTTCATGGACCGCACTCTAGCTATACAAGTGTTGTCATATACTAAGAAAAAATAAAAAATCAAAAACAAGCAATATAAATGCGATGGTTGATAAACAACTGGTGTCGCGACGGTCTCGCGAGAGGAACTAGCACGATTGTGTTAGCGATGTTACCCGTACATGGCGCGCTTGATTAAAATTACGTGAAAAGCTTTAAAAAAAAATACCTTGCAATAACGTTGGCGATGAAGGTGTAGCAATTGTAACTCTAATTGTAGTCAGAGGGATTGCTATGTATCTTTTTACAACCTGTAAACTCATAAATGATATGGATACTTTATTAGTTAATAGCGGATATAATAAAGCAAAATTTAGTCACAATTTATTGCCTAGTTCGTTCGGTATTACTCTAGGGTATTCAAGGTTAAATAGTACATTGGGACAGGTCGTGTTTCATAGATTTCGGTTACCATGACGTCATATCTATAAAAAAGTGTTTTGTTAGATAAAGATTACATTGTTTAAAAACTAACAGGTATTTTATATACATTAACAAAGAGTGGTAGGCAGACTGATGATGGTCATTTGCCCAGTCTGCCTTTCTTGGGGTTGTACCACCACTTTCAAATGTAACACCCATGAGGTAACCTTCTCGCGATTCGGGATCAGTTTGAAAGTAGTCAGGTATAGCGAGAGGAGTGTGCACTGTCAATGTGGATGGTGCATATTCGTATCATCAAGCCGGCATAGCGGAGGCGGCTGCTGCCTGTAGAAGTTTGTCTGTAGTAGCAGTTGTTTCAGTAGACCGGATTCTAGCTTTACTTAGTGAAGTGTTGTCATATGCTGAACTACAATAAAAACAAATAAAAAATAAAGGTCTGAACATAAATATATTTATTTACGGACTTAAAAAAAATTACATTATTATCATTATATTTGTTTGAAAAAATTTGGTGTACGCGAATAACTAATTCTATTTTTTTTTTGTTTAAAACATTACAATATACAATGGTTATTATTAATTACCATTTGTTAACAAAAAAAAACTGTACCAAAAAAATAAGCTAATGAATTTTAGACAAAACAAACCTAACCTAGCTCAATAACGACCTAGGATAACATAACTAATTTAATATAACCTTGGCGGTCTAGTCTAGGTCGTTGACATAAGCTCTAATGATTCCTAAACACACGTTCGTTTGTGTGAGTGAATGTTTGTTATTTTTGTTAGTATTGTATTATAAATTAGTCAAAGAACAGCGACTTTGTATACGTCAATTCAAATGTTGTAAAAATAAAAAGTAGCTCCCACTATGCCGATATACAACCAAAAATATTTGCGATATTTAAATTTATAATTATATTACAATTCGACGATTTACTAATCATTGCATAAGCTTATAGAGCGGCCATGGTCTAGCGGTAAGACGCGTGAACTCACAATCAATGAGACCCGTGTTCGAACCTCGCTAAATTCGGACTGGTACCAATGTAACTTTGTTATATGTATTTTGGTCCCTCAGTGCCTATAGGCACTATTAAAGAGTGGTAGGCAGACTGATGGTTATAAGCCCAGTCTGCCGTCCTGGGGCAGTACCACCACTTTTGAATGTAACACCCGTAAAGCGACTATCGCGTTTCGGGAATAGTTTGAAAGTAGCCAGATATAACGAGAGGAGTATGCACTGTCAATCTAGATGGTGCATACTTGTCTCCTCAGGCCGGTATAGCGGAGGAGCTTGCTGCCCGAGATATTTCTCTGTAGTAACAGATGTCAAGCTAAAAAAATTAAAAAAAAAGTTGGTGCCTTTTTTGGGTCTTTTAACAAGGTTTGTAAGTGTGTGTGTGTGTGTGTGTGTGTGTGTGTGTATACATGTTTTAGTTTAACATTAACCAATAGTCATTAGGAGTAGTTAAACCTTAATTTTTGGGGGTTGCATCTATACTAATATTATAAAGCTGAAGAGTTTGTTTGAACGCGCTAATCTCAGAAACTACTGGTTCGAATTGAAAAATTCTTTTTGTGTTGGGTAGATCATTTATCGACGAAGGCTTTAGGCTATTAACATCACGTTGCGACTAATAGGAGCGAAGAAACAGTCAAAAATGTGGAAAAAACGGGGAATGTTGTTCATCTTTGAGGGCTTCCGTTGCGTGCGCTGCGAAAACCGTTCGAGATACCCAAAAAATATGTATGAAAGAATTATTCCTCTTTAAATTATCTAAAAAAAATATTCGCGACAGTATATGTCTATCTTTTAAGATTAACTCACAATAACCGTTTCATACTTCGAGAGCTGTTAAATTGATAAGCCCGGGTAGCACCGGAGACCAACAGCTAGTCTATGATAAATAACAATTCGCGTCACCAACAAAGAATTTAAATTAAAAAAACAACACTAACTCACGCAAGATAACATATTCCAAGAAATCTCATAAATATCTGTTTTAACAGGGAATTGAACCCGGAACCTCCGCGTAGCTGTCCACTGCGCTACAGAGGCCGTCAATGAATATTAACGTACTTATAATTATGTGTATTGTTACTTGAATAGTACGTCTATAGGTAACGAACGGACGGCCGTGAACTCAGTACGTTTACAAAACTAATGAAAAATGTAGACGGTACGATATATTCCAATTGAATTTGCATTAATAATAAACAATGACGTAACTCAAAAGATTTTTTGTGGCACTGTCGCAGTAAGACGCGTTAACTCACGATCGATGAGACCCGTGTTCGAACCTCACTAATTCTGACCGGTACCAATGTAACTTTGTTATATGTACTTTGGTCGCTCAGTGCCTATAGGCACTATTAAAGAGTGGTAGGCAGACTGATGATGATTATTTGTCCAGCCTGCCGTCCTGGAGTAGTACCACCACTTTCGAATGTAACACCCGTGAAGTGACTTTGTCGCGTTTCGGGAATAGTTTGAAAATAGCCAGGTATAACGAGAGGAGTGTGTACTGTCAATCTAAGATGGTACATACTCGTCTCCTCAAGCCGGCATAGTGAAGGCGACTGCTGCTCGTAGAAATTTCTCTGTAGTAGCAGTTGTTTCCATTCATGGACCGCACTCTAGCTTTACATCAGGCGGAGTGTTGTCACATGCCGAGCTAAAATAATAAAAAAAACATGTTTGTACGGTCGTAGTTTTTTAAAAACTTATTATTTTATTAAGTTCAACTACCCACCAACTACTGTTAACGATACGTAATCGTATATCCTAAAGCTGTAAGAATGCTTAAAAAATACCGTATTTGGTATTACTACTATAGTAATACCAATTGTATGAGACGACGACGAGCCCCCTGGAAACATAATTTATTTATTTATTTACTTTAAATTAAATAATTAAACTTAATTGAGTGGACAACTACGTTCTTGTTTATTAAATGTATTATTTTTTTCATGCTAGAATTTTATTATTATTTTTACTCGTCACTTGACAATACTCAGTCGCATGTTGAGCTTGAGTGCGATCCATGAACGAAACCGACTGCAGTCAGGAAAATCTCTGCATGCTACAGTCACCTCTTCTATATCAGCCTGAGGAGACGACAGGACACTCTAGGCAGAGTGTAGATCCCGTGGCTCGCGGTCCTTTGACCGTGAGTGACAGTGTCGTATAGAAGGCACTATTGGAGTTGCTGGTCTCCCATCGGCGCGCCCAAAGGTAGAGGATAGAGGGTCCCGGGATACCTCCCTGAGGCTACCTCGGGTCACACTCTGCTTTCAGAGAAGACCTGAGTGTGAGACCACCCTTCATCGCGTGGGCGGAGGCGGTAGCGGACTAGTTATCTCCTTCGCCCCGAGCCAAGAGCGGTAGTCCTGGGGTTGGACTGCCGCTCATTTACTTGGCTGGAATTGTGTTTCTTCCCGATGAGGTGGGGTCGCGGAAGAATGCGAAAGCGTGCCCGTGACCTCACCACATGACGTTGAGAGGGATACCGTGGGGTTTTTAGTCGTGTATACCCAGTATTGGGGAGTACCGGGGAGTCCGACATAACCTCGTCGTCTTCCCCGAGACGGCGAGGCATCTATAAAGATTCCCCCACGTAAAAAAAAAGGCAGAGTACGTTTTACGGAGACATACATTTTGCATAACATAAGTGTAACTACATTATAAAAACTCTTTCGCAAAATGCATAAATAATGTTTACAAAATAACAGAGTGACATTTAAATACACTATAGTACGGTCAACGTACTTCTCCCAATTCGTATTTTCAATGACACAGTTTTTTTCTTTCTAAAGATAAATCAGCGCATAGTGTTTGGTGGATGTTTGCGTTTCCTCTTTTGTACTTTTTTCAAACTAAAATAAAATCCAAAACTTATTTCATAGTTAGAATAAGACTTCGTAGCATTATTAGCATTGTCGTAGCTAGTAAAGTCGTAGTCATAGATAATCGTAGCAATTCGTAGTAAAGCCCGTAGATCTATTCTATATTAATTTTATTATTTTTACAGTACATGTTCCTCTGAATTTTGACTATTTGATGAGAAAGACATCGTCTCTTAATTGCAGCATACAAGTATGTGATCAATTGGAAGACGTTGAACACATTTTGACTAGTTGTGCCACAATTAATGAATAGTCTAAATTTAAATAAATAGGTGGCAGTGTCATCAATACAGCATTAGTGGATCAGACACAGCTAAATGTTTGTATAAATCTATTGTAGAAATTATTAAAAATAAGTAGATTTAGGTAATAGTTATAAGATTTTTTTCTGCTTATTAATATTTAAGGTATGTTGGGACTGGCGTAACCGAACTGAATTAAAAGTTCCTGAATAAAATTGAAAAAAAAAATACCAGAAGCAAGTGTCTCACGCCCTCTGCCGCTAGACCACGGCTTCTCTAATATATTATATGTATACATAATAGATAATAAACATTCACGTTATATTAATTAAAGTTATAAAGTAACAATTAGTTGTAAAAAATAAAAAATAACGTTTAAAAATTAGTATATGCAAACCGATTGCATCTCTGAACTTTTGCCAAATATTTTTTTCTAAATATGCAAGACTCACCCACGCGTGTGTAAGTTCGGCGACCTAAAACACCCATCGCCGATTGGTTAACACTTTTTGATAGCGAAACGTGTATGTGTGCGTTTGCGCCTCTCACTGTGTGCAAATCTCAGATCAAAGCTCAAAGAACTCACATTTTTTAAAAGATAATTGTTGTTTGTGTGTGTTCTATGTATGTTAAATACAGGGTGATATTTTTTTTTCAATAAAAGAAGAAATAGAAAGGTCCACTTAATGTCAACTATTTTTTTCTTAGGTAATATCATAGAGATACATACTCATCTCGTTGTATATATCAATAGATAATATAGATAAAAGTAGACACGTGTTTCTGGAAAACTTTTACATTTATTTTGTTTTGTTATTATTTTAAATATTAATTTTAATTAATATTTAATCATTAGAACCAATTAACGTTATTTTACGAAACAAGATATTAGATTAAAACTAGAAGATGTCTCAAAAGGTGAAGAAGAGTGTTTTTGGTTTAATCTAAGGAAGTAATTTATTGTAAAAAAATATATTTTAACATCAAAAGTATTCCTTTTCCTATTTTTATAACATATTGTATATATTTTTTAACACTGCGATAGTTATACGTATGAAATACTATTTTTATCGGAAGAAAACAAAAAGAAAAGATTTTTTTTTTTATTTTGACACGACATGTGACCTCGACTGGCCTGATGGTAGGCGCAGCGGAGGTCCATGAGCACTGACGACTGGAGAACCGCTAACACGGTGGCTCCAGTCGCCACTACTATGCCGGCCTGAGAAGGTGCTTTTTCACATTCCGCTTGAAGGATCCGAGGTGAAAGGACTGGGAGGGCAAAGCATTCCACTTGTCAATTGTCCGACATAAAAAGGACGCGCCGAACCGTTTCGTTGTTTTTACTAGCGAGTAGATTTTAACTAGCAAACTGGCAGGTTAGTAACGTAGTTTTTTTCGATCGATCGCAAATCATAACGTTTTTCAAATAAAAGTTTTTTTTTAGTAGTAACAGTTTCAGATTTAACATAGAATAATTTTAACAGACCTTCCCCATTCCTTTAAAAAATCGGAAAAATAGCCTTTTGCTGATTCTTTGCGGAATCGAACCTAGTGCTTTTTTCTTAAATATTTGTACATAATTTCGTCTCTGAAACTTAGTTTTTAAATATTAACCATAGATATATATTCTAGACGTGCAAACTTCATGCATCTGACATGAAAAAAGCGTGAGCCGCTTCAAACGATTTGACAATGTTTCCGTCAAGTCAAATACTAACTGACAGAACCCAAAGGTGACCTCGGTCATCTTTTCTCTCGCGTCACATATCAATGATATTAACTATTTTTTATTTTAGCTTGAATAAAAAAGTGACCATAACAGACAGACAGGGGTTGAATGTTAACCCTCCATATAATTAAACTCGTTTCTAATAATAGGGTAAGCAGCTACTTCCTGTTTTTAACCGACTTCATATTTTCTCTAATACACAAGAAAGTTGTCCAAGCCAGTTTTTATTGTTAAAAAATAGTTGTTCCAGACAGTTTTTATCTTATTATTGTATCGAAAATCAAAGTTACCAAAGCATCCTATCTTTTACGTGGGGGAAATCTTGGGGGAGACGACGAGGTATGTCGGACTCCCCAATACCGGGTATACACGACTAAAAACCCCACGGTGTCCCTCTCTACGTCATATGGTGAGGTCACGGGCACGCTTTCGCATTCATCCGCAACCCCATCGACGCTTGGCCGTTAGGCCTTACCTCATCGGGAAGAAACACTATTCCAGCCAAGTAAATGAGCGGCAGTCCAACCCCGGGATTACCGCTCTTGCCTCAGGGCGAAGGAGATAACGCTTGCTAGTCCACTACCGCCTCCGCCCACGCGATGAAGGGTGGTCTCTCACTCAGGTCCACTCTGAAAGCAAAATGTGACCCGAGGAGAGACCCCACGTTGCTGGTTTTGGTTCGCGCCGGGGTACGGGGTAGTATCCCGGGCCCCTCTATCCACCGCCTGAGGACGCGCCCGATGGGAGATCAGCAACTTCAACAGTGCCTCCCATACGACACCATGCCACTCATAGTCAAAGGACCGCTAGCCACAGGAAGGTACTAGCACCCTAGTCAAGTCAAGTCAACAAAAACGGAATGTAAATAAAAAAGTATAAAGTCAAATAATACTAAAGTACGCCTATACTTACGTACCGACATAATATATGAAAATTATATGCCTCAGTGAACATTAGACTTAAAATATAAAATAGTAGCTCGGCATATGACAACACTTCGCCTGATATTAAACTAGAGTGCGGTCCATGAACTGAAACAACTGCAACCGCAGAGGCATTTCGGGAAACTGCAGTTGCCTCCGAGACAAATGTGCACCGTTCAATTTGACAGTGCACACTCCTCTCGTTATACCTGGCTATTTTCAAACTCATCCTGTAACGCGATGCACTGAATACACATTAAAAATGTAGATTTCTTTTTCCACCTAAAAATAATCGAAGAAAATTGTGGGCCCAATTCTCTTAGGCAAATGGGTATTTTTTTAAAAATATATATCATCGGAAAAAGGAATCAGAAAAAGAATACAAAGTCTTCAATACAGCATTAGTGGATCCTTTGTCCGACACAACTAGCAAGTAGATTTAATTAATAGTAATAAGTTACATTATTTTTTTCTGTTTACTAATGTTTAAGATATGATGGGACTGGGGTAACCGGGCGGGTTAAAAGTCCCTAAATAAAATTGAAAAAAAAACCAAAACAAATGAATAAAATAATAAAAGTCATTCTAAAATCTCAATAAACCAAAACTAGAGTTTTTGGCGGCCATCTTGAGACGTCAGGTTATATGTCTTGAATTATTTTCCTAAACTTGTGTTTCTTCGAGTGTTAATGTGTAATAACGGTTGATTAATTATTAACCATTGAGTGTTCGTGAACGTGCGTGAGTATGGGCAAACAATACAAAAGAAGAGAACTTGTGTTTCCATTTTCCCTCCAAAACTCCGTAGAAAGTTTCAGTAAAGATTCTTCCACTTTACTGCAATTGACTGATTGAGACTTGACCTGACTGTTTAGTGTGATGAAGAAATGACTCGTAATGCACAATATTATTAACTTGATGCGAAAATATTTACTTTGACAATGGCAATTTGTTATAATGCCATATAAAACAAAGGAAAACCAGAAACTAAACCCTTAAACGTAACAATTCAAACGCGTCCCTTCTCGCAATTCCCGAGGCATTAAAACGAACGTGGAACAAGCCAGACACCTCGTACTATCGCACTACATAACTAGCCACATACGCGTGGGAGGGGGACGGAGTTAACATCTATGCGGAGTTAGAGCAGGAGAGGAACAACAACATAAGACGACGTTGAAGGTCGTCGCGGCCACTGGGTCAAACGTCTAGGAGTTGTCTAGCACGCACACTAGCGTATCTAACGTAATGGCGGCAAAACTAGTCAACACTATTTTATTTACTTTTTTTTATTGTAGCTACTACAGAGAAATCTCCACGGGCAGCAGTCGCCTCCGCTTTACCGGCCTGAGGAGACAAGTATGCACCATCTAAATTGAAAGTGCACACTCCTTTCGCTATACCTGGCTACTTTCAAATTGTTCCCGAATACCACTATTTAATAGTGCATATAGACACTGAGCGACCAAAGTACGTATAACATAGTTACATTGGTACCAGTCAAAATTTAGCGAGGTTCGAACACGGGTCTCATCGATCGATCGAGTTCACGCGTCTTACCGCTAGACCTTTTCTAATATCTATACTTAATCAAGCGCAGTCGTTATCTAGCGATTGAAGTTGCGATCTACGAACAGGTACAAATCTCGAAAAATCTTGACCGGTATAAATGTAAATCTAAAATAACTAATACATATATACTTTGGAAAGTACTTTGTCTATGGTAGGGAAGTTACGCAACTTTTAACTGTGAAGTCTCTTCAAGCCGGCACAGTGGAAGCGACTGCAGCCCGTAGAGATTTCTCTGTGGTAGCAGTTGTTTCCATTCATGGACCGCACTCTAGCTTTACATCAGGCGGAGTGTTGTCACATGCCGAGCTACAATAAAAAAAATAAAATAAAAGAAGTGGCCTAGTTGCGTTTCGGGACCGGATCAAGAGGAGTGTGCTTTGTAACTTCGTCTACTCAAGTCAGCATAATGGAGGCGACTGTTGTCTGTACATCAGGCGGAAAGTAAAAAAAAATACTCTAAGAATATTTTTATTCAAGTTACAAGATTTGTCATACAACAAAAATCCATTAAGGAAATTATATAAAGAGTATAAATAAAAATTCTAATGTATTTTATTTGCGAACCATACAAACTACATATTTAATGGCACATGTCTACGTCCCAACTAGCCTTAAGAATGGGACGCCTGACCGGTCCCACGCACACATGCGCAAACTATATAACGACGTATATACACACGTGTTGTATTCATGTGTGAATAGTTCTTATGACATAGATTATGGAGTTCACAGACGAGTGACTTATGACGTAAGAAAATTGCCTTTAACTTGTGGAGATAAATTGTTACTGAAATTCTTTATGTAAAAATATCTTTGTTTGTTCCGTGTGTGTACTTGTGTAATTATGTGTGTAATTATATGCATACAAAATTACTATTCGATTCCCAGTCGAAATAAATTAATTATATATTTTGTCATAATACCCAAACTAGGGTATTTGGAGTTAGGGTATTAATATCGTCAAAATTAATTGTCACGCCTTTTCCCATGTGTTACAAACTTGCCACGATCCTGATACAACTCCCCTCACATCCACAATTCTCTTCATACAAGCTCGCCGGTTATTGGCACTAGGCAGCCCTTCAGAAGCATCTCTCCGATTTTAACGAAAAACACTCTTAAAATTATATTTTAAACACTACTTTGCAAGCTAATTATTATTAGTGAGGGTAGGTACACAGTCACAACAGCTGTCAATGTTAGACCCTTCACCAACATGCAAAAACCTCTCAACCTCTCGTACCTAACCCCCTCACTAAATTTGACTAGCAGAAATTAGTTGCAAAGTAGTGTTTAAAATAATTTGGCGGTACTTGTTCCTACATTAATGTATAGAAGTAAAGGGGTATGGCAGAAGAAGCAAGAGAGTAGGATTAATGCTGTAGAAATGCGGTCATTAAGGAGTGTATGTGGAGTCACGATAGCGGTGACGATAGAATGAGGAATAGTGCGCGACAGATGTGGTTTGAAAGATGATGTAGTCACGAGGATTGAGAAAGGAATGCTTCGATGGTTTGGGCACTTGGAATGTGATGTGAATGGATGCGTTAAACAAGGCAGACCCAGAAGGGTGTTTTCTGATCAAATAGGAGACAACCTCATGAAAGCTGGTCTGCCTAGTACCCATAACCGTCGGACGGGCATGAAGAGAATTGTGTATGTAAAGGAAGCGAGGGTGTTGTGTCAGGATCGTGGTAAGTGGCGTTCCGTTGTCTCTGCCTATCCCTGTGGGAAAAAGGCGTGACAATTGTATTGTATAGGTTATGGATTTCCGCAAAGTAACGCCTAATACTATTAATCATAATATTTACTTTGTTAAAGGTACCAAGAATAAGATGGGAACACTAACTTTGTTGTTGGTGACGTAACATCCCGTGCATTTGATATTGAAAAGGTTTGTAGATATCAATTGAGCGCGTGGTTGAACGGCCGCACTGAACAAGGTCATTGATGCTAGTCTCAGTTTAGAAGTACCGCTTGCAAAAACACCAGTATGCATTTTTATTTATTCTTATGGGACAGTCCAAGAAAAGCGGCCGTGGTGTGGCGGTAAGACGCGTGAACTCACGATCGATGAGACCCGTGTTCAAACCTCGCTAAAAGACCAGTACCAATGTAACTTTGGTCGCTCAGTGCTTATATTAAAGAGTGGTAGGCAGACTGATGATAGTTATTAGCCCAGTCTGCCGTCCTGGGGTAGTACCACCACTTTCAAATGTAACACCCGTGAAGTGACCTTGTCGCGTTTCGGGAATAGTTTGTAGCCAGGTATAGCGAGAGGAGTGTGCACTGTCAATCTAGATAGTACATGACGACTGCTGCCCGCATAGGTTTCCCTGTAGTAGCAGTTGTTTCTATTCATGGACCGCACTCTAGCTTTACATCAGGCGGAGTGTTGTCATATGCCGGGTTACAATAAAACAATTAAATAAAACTTACTGAGTAAAACTCAAATGTTTTGCTAACCGTACATATGGAATAGAACCACCGCTCCATCGCGTCATTGTTTATCAATGCAGATGCATTAAAGACGGTATTTTAGCATATTCTTATCCTCAAACAATCCTCGACTCCACTCATACTCACATATTGACTGTTAAAAACTATTTTTTTATTGTAGCTCGACATACGACAAAACTTCACCTGATGTTAGGCTAGAGTGCGGTCCATGAACGGAAGCAATTGCTACCACAGACAGTCTTTTTTTTATGTTTAATAGGCAAGCGTTTGACCACACCCTGCCTGGTGTTAAGCAGTGACGTGGTCTAAGGTGGAGCACGCCTACCTATGAGGTACCTGTTCCCCCTCGATTTGAAGAGACCTATGTTGTACGTGTCGGGAAACACAGACACCGGGAGGGAGTTCCACAGTTTCACAGTACGCACGAGGAACGTGTTATCAAAACGCCTCGTACGCACTTTAGGAACTTGAACCATAAACGGATGGTACCTCTCCGGGTGACTGGACGTCCGATAGAAGAAAGGGGTCTGAAGTCTGAAAGTCTGAAAATTAATTTTAATTAAATAATTCGAAACAAATTCATTTGGAAAGGATGGATGAAAGGAGATTAACTAAAAAGATTTATTGTGCGAAAGAGGATGGCAGTGTCGGAAGGAGGCGCCCTATGAAGACCTTTCTCAGTCAGATCGGTCAACTGCTGAGAAAGCGTCAGATGAGCACCCTCAACCGACGTGCATGCATGAGGGGAGTAATGGATGTGGTCGAAGCGAAAGTGGTATGTAGAGAGAGGAGTCGCTGGCGTTCCATAGTTCCTGCCTACCCCAGTAGGAACGAGGCCACTACCACTTAAGGTAGTAGTATAAACAAATTAAAGAATGGTAGGCAGACTGATGATGGTTATTAGACCAGTCTGCCGTCCTTTTTATGGTGACACGACATGTGACCTGGCCAGGTCTGACTGAGCACAGTGGAGAGAACCGCTTATTCAGTGGCTCTAGTCGCCATTACTATGCCGGCCTGAGAAGGCTTTTTCACGCTCCGCTTGAATGATCCAAGGTGTCCTGGGGTAGTACCACCTGTGAAGTGACGCGTTTCGGAATTAGTTTGGAAGTAGATATAGCGAGAGGAGCGTGCACTGCCAAACTGGATTGTACACATTCGTCTCTCAGGCCGGCATAGTGGAGGCGACTGCTTTCTGTCTGTAGTTTATTTGTAGTAGCAGTTGTTTCCGTCCATGGACCGCACTCTAGCTTTACATTAGGCTGAGCTACAATAAAAAAAATTAAGGAGAGGTACCTATGCAAGAATTAATAATTAAAATATTAAACGATTCAAAATCCATCAATAAGTATTTTTTACCGCGATTCTGTAGTCGCGTTCAAATAACATTAAAAATGGATTACGTAACTCAACATAAATCTCTCATGTAGGTACCTACATAACCAATGCGCCGAAAATTAAACAGCTTTCCATTGTGCCAGATAAATTTATTTTTCCCCCCAACTCAACCCACTGTGTGTTCACGGCCTAAAAAAACGAAAAAGGCACTAATACATACAAATCCATCATACAAACAACAAAATACAACACATGTTTAAAAACACACGCACACTTAAACGTTATTATACATTAACACACACTTGACTTGGATGTGTGCGTGACAATTTTATTAAACACTATGTGTCATTACCCACACACTTGCAAAAATTTGGTATTCGTATAGTCAAAATAATTTTATTCGTGTTAGTAGTTTCGAAGTTCTACGCGTTTAAATCTATAATAATTCGATAATGTAATAAGTTGCAATAGGCATTTCGAACTTAAACGCCTCAGGAATAAAGTCTAATTTCGAATGGTAAGTTATAATGATTGAGTTGCATTCGCTTTGTATGTGTGCGGGTGCGGATCGGATGTTTTGTTCCTTTTTTAAATTTCACCATTTAGTTTCAATCTACTTATTGGGCGTGGGCGTGTGTGCGTGTCCCGTGTACATACACGCGTGTACTTGTGTGAGTGCGAAAGTGCGTAGAAAAATGGCCGACTTCAATTAAAAAATTCAAATTAAACCGAATATTAATAATGCATTAAACAAAACAGCAATTTTATATTTTTAGCGTATGTTATAAATCTATACTTTAGATTATTTTTACTATTGTAGCTCGGCATGTGACAACACTCCGCCTATAGGCACTATTAAAGAGTGGTAGGCAGACTAATGATGGTTATTAGCCCAGTCTGTCGTCCTGGGGTAGTACCACCACTTTCGAATGTAACACCCGTGAAGTGTGTCGCGTTTCGGAAATAGCTAAGTATAACGAGAGGAGTGTGCACTGTACAGCCCGTAGAGATTTCTCTGTAGTAGCAGTTGTTTCCACTCTAGCTTTACATCAGGCGGAGTGTTTTCATATGCCGAGCTATAGAGAGAAGAAAGGTTAAAGAAATATTTAACAATGTAAACAAAGTCTAGATCTAAATAGCCGTGGTCCAGCGGAAACCTCGCTAAATTCTGACCAGTACCAATGTAGCTAAGCTGTATTCTACGTACAGGCATTTTAACTAATAAAAAAAAACTAATCAATTTTTTTTATTGTAGCTCGGCATGTTACAACACTCCGCCTGATGTAAAGCTAGAGTGCGGTCCATGAATGGAAACAACTGCTACTACAGAGAAACCTCTACAGGCAGCAATCGCTTCCACCATCATGTACCATCTAGATTGACAGTGCACACTCCTCTCGTTTTACCTGGCTACTTTCAAACTATTCCCGAAACGCGACAAGGTCACTTTACGGGTGTTACATTCGAAAGTGGTGGTACTACCCCAGGACGGCAGACTGGACAGAATAAATAAATAATTGGTACCGGTCAGAATGTATGTACGAATGTAACACCCGTGAAGTGACCTTGTCGCGTTTCGGGAATAGTTTGAAAGTAGCCAGGTATAACGAGAGGAGTGTGCACTGTCAATCTAAGATGGTACATGCTCGCCTCCTCGAGCCGGCATAGTGGAGGCGACTGCTGCCCGCACAGGTTTCTATGTAGTAGCAGTTGTTTCCATTCATGGACCGCACTCTAGCTTTACATCAGGCGGAGTGTTGTCATATGCCGAGCTACAATAAAAAAAAAAAAAAAAGAATTAGCGTTGTTCGAACACGGGTCTCACCGATCGTGAGTTCACGCGTCTTATTGCTAAGCCACATTCAAGAATAAGATGCTATTGGTCTGAAACGTAAACGGTGAGCTAACTCCGCAGTCCATGCATCCAAAACTATAAAAGACTGGATGTAAAAGGCCGAGGTCATCGGCCTAGGCTCGCCCGAAATTCGAAAGCATTAAACACTCTTTTTAAATGGCTGCCTCAAGACTTGTTACCGGTCTGTAACGTAACCCTATGCGTACGTAGGTATATAAAACATTTGGTCGCTGGTAAGTACTAAACAAGTAATAAAAAAGGTATTATTTATTTGTATTTAAAAATATATTGAAAAAGTACAAAATTAAATATTTTGATTTAAAGTAAAAGCCAACACCTGAGTGTCCATACATTTTGTTTTTCCACATTGTTTGAAGCATAGCAGTTTTATGTTGAAATTAAGTAATTTGATAACTTTCACAGCACTAATTATTATCGCAAATCACTATAATAAACAAATAGCTACGGCACAGAATATATAAAATGCTTGTGAAATATATCTAATATAAAATGTTTAAAATATTATTTAAAATACATTTTATATATTCTGTGCCGTAGCTATTTGTTTATTATAGTGATTTGCGATAATAATTAGTGCTGAAAAAGTTATAAAATTACTTAATTTCAACATAAATCTGCTATGTTTTAAACAATGTGGTAAAACAAAATGTATGGACGCTCGGGTGTAGGCTTTCACCTTAATAGAGTAACGTTCCACCAAAACCTGCTGCTCTTTCAAACCTACCAAGATTGCTACATCCACAACGCCCTCTAGTGGCATCTAGACCATAGTACGACCGATCAATTATAGTGCCGATAACCAGCTTCCACAGTTACATTCAATTAGTGAGGTGAATATCACCGAATTCATCTTAGCTCGGCATATAACAACACTAACAGTAAAGCTAGAGTGCCGTCCATGAACGGCAACAACTGCTACTACAGAGAAATCTCTACGGGCAGCAGTCGCCTCCGCTATGCCGGCCTGTGAGACGAGTATGCACCCATAGTGCTGGCTACTTTCAAACTATTCCCGAAACGCAAATAAAACAATGGTTCTACAACAAATAACAACTGGGATAGACAGATATGCTAGATAAAGGAGAATGCCCATTCATCTAGGAGGAGAGGGCCCATTTCTTACTCCAGTTTGTGTTTAATTTTTAGTTAATTTTGTAGAAAAATAAATTCTAATTCGTTATCACCAATCAGTTTTAGTTTTTTAACCCGAGTTATTAGATAATTTGACTTTGTCTGAAGCAACATTTGAGGTAATAAATGCTTTTAAAATATCTGTTTTCTATATAATTAAACAATAACTATTCATTGATAAACGATGTATCGATATAAAATTAAATATTGATGAAGAACTGAAATTTTAAAAGATTGTTTTATTAACAAAGTACCTATTAGAAATCAATTGGGCGTAAAATAGACTTTATTTATAGTTAAATTAATTTAAATCTACATAATATTGTAAACCCAAAAAAGCTTATTGCATATAATAATAATAATAAATTCTTTATTGCAGTTAACAGAGTTACAGAAATACAAAATCATAAATAACTTTCATCATAGACAACCAATTGATATTAAATAAATTGTAGGGAAAAGAGAAAAGCGGGTGATGCAGTCAGGAAGTACCTATTATTAAATAATATAAAAATATATATAATAAAGATATAAATAATAATATAATAGTAAAATACTATACAATACCTCAATTTATGCGAAACAACAGTATTTTATATACTTAAGTACTTTGACAAGGAATTTTTTAACCAAAAATTGCTAACATCTGTTGCAGGCATATTACTTAGAACAAGTTACATTTCACCCGGCACGCACACATGCATTTAGTTGCACCTGTATTTAGGGGAGATTTGGGCACAAAAACTTGACCCTTTCTAATCAAAAGAAGACTTGAATAGATTTTTTTATAGTAGTCCGGTTGGAAACACAACGCAAAACAGAGCGGCCGTGGTCTA
Organism: Tinea pellionella; assembly: GCA_948150575.1. NCBI lineage: Eukaryota > Metazoa > Arthropoda > Insecta > Lepidoptera > Tineidae > Tinea > Tinea pellionella. The sequence goes on from OX411258.1 coordinate 7,979,941, forward strand.
GCGGTAAGACGCGTGAATTCACGATCGATGAGACCCGTATTCGAACCTCGCTAATTCTGACCGGTACCAATGTAACTTTGTTATATGTACTTTGGTCGCTCAGTGCCTATAGGCACTATTAAAGAGTGGTAGGCTGAGACTGATGATGGTTATTAGTCCAGTCTGTCGTCCTGGTGTATGTACCACCACTTTCGAATGTAACACCCGTGAAGTGACTTTGTCGCGTTTCGGGAATAGTTTGAAAGTAGCCAGGTATAACTAGAGGAGTGTGCACTGTCAATCTAAGATGGTACATGCTCGTGTAGTGCACAGGTTTCTCTGTAGTAGCAGTTGTTTCCATTCATGGACCGCACTCTAGCTTTCATCAGGCGGAGTGTTGTCACATGCCGAGCTACAATTTAAAAAAAAAACTGCTGCAACAGCGAAATCGCCTCCGCTATATCGGCTTTCAAATTAACACTGAAAAAGTGCCGATACTGGGCTAATAATCATCACCAGTCCACTAAAATGTTGATATGTGTTTCTTTGATTATTGTAGTTCAGTATATGACAAAACTCTGATGTAAAGCTAGAGTGCGATCCGGAACACGGAAACAACTGCTACGAGACAAATATTTCCATATGCAACTATCGGCTATGCCCTCGAAGAGAGAAAATGTACACCATCTTGACTAACAGTGCTCACTCCTCTTGCCTACTTCCAAGGGTGTTACATTCGAAAGTAGTGATACTTTTTTTCGTATTGTAGCTCGGCATGTGACAACACTCCGCCTGATGTAAAGCTAGAGTGCGGTCCACGAATGGAAACAACTGCTACTACAGAGGAATCTCTACAGGCAGCAGTCACCTCCACTATGCCGACTTAAAAAGACGAGCATGCACCATCCAGATTGACAGTGCACACTCCTCTCGTTCTATCTGGCTACTTTCAAACTATTCCCGAAACGCGACATGGTCACTTCACGGGTGTTACATTCGAAAGTGGTGGTACTACCCCAGGACGGCAGACTGGATCATCAGTTTGCCTACCACTCTTTAATAGTGCCTATAGGCACTGAGCGACCATAGTACATATAACAAAGTTACATTGGTACCGGTCAGAATTTAGCGAGGTTAGAACACGGGACTCATCGATCGTGAGTTCACGCGTCTTATTGCTAGACCACGGCCGCTCTTACAAGTACTGGAGTAGTTCGGCAGACTGGGCTAATAACCATCATCAGACTGCCTACCACTCTTTAATAAGTACACTATAGTTATAAACTAATTTATTCAATTCAATTGAATTCACACAACGCTGTCAGATTAACGCGTTTCAGGAAAAGCAGAAGGGTTGATCTCACGGCCGCAGTCCCTAACTTTTTACTCTAAGGGTTTTTTAAAAAGGGGGGGAGGGGTCAAGCCTACTCTTTGCCCCCTATTTAGGTAGGAGGAGGCTTGAGGGGGTCGCCTGAACAAATACGTGAAAGTGCCCCGAGGTCGCTAATTTCATTCGCATATAGAAAAAGGTTGTGTTACTCTGCTTTTATATGTATATCAACATATATGCATGTAATATATACAGTATATATATGCGTACTATCAAGTACTTCACATTATTTTTTAGTAACTACATAGTTACATTCTTCCTGAGCTAATGTCACTACTTTCGTCTTTGGACTAGTTTGGAGGTAGAGATATAACTACAGGAGTGTGCACTCGACTCCGCAAGCCGGCATAGTGAAGGCGACTGCTGTACGTAGAAAATTCTCTGTAGTTAGCAGTTGTTTTCGTTCAACTCCAGCTTAACATCAATCGCATACGGGCCACAATAAAAACCCAAAATTTTCCCCCAAATTACACGCTCCAAATAACATATATTTTGTTTTTATAAAAAAGTTGACCTTTTAAAAGTCTAAAATCTAAAATAGGTTTAAATTATACCTAGTACACAGACGACCAAAATACTTTTTTTCTGCTCTATATATTTTGCTACCCTTCTTTCTAAGCAATTTTACATGAACTAAAAATAAATATGGCTTAAAACTATGATACAATCCCTCCCCTCTCTTCCCTTTCCACTAAAGCACAGCCTAATAGAAAATCTTATTTATTTATTTGGAAAATTTACAGGTGCAGTGTCGAGGAGATTTTATATTTAAATTCATCATAATAATATAACTGCACCCTAACATAATTTTCACTATGTACATAAATTGGTGAAGAGAACGGATACAAAAAGAGAAGGAAATATAAAAAATGAAGAAATTGAAATGAGTGTTACATCATTGCCTGCCACACCTACACCCACCCAATTCAGCATACATTTTAGATTTAATACACTCTTTAGAAAATTGTTGAAAGATATCAACATCTGTGAAACATGTGTTGTTTGTGTAGCAGTCTGAAAAAAGGTGCTCTACGTATACAGGGGAGAAAGTTGATATAGAACAGCAAATTCTCCAAAAATTAGGGATAATCTCTTAAGAACACTTTTCTCTAGCTATAAAGGTTAAGGTGCCTACTTATTCTGCCCCGTCTTAACTTTCCACTAGCTGCCCTATTGTAGCGAAGCAAAGACAACTGCAATCACCAACAAATGTGTACAACAGTCGACACCGTTATGCCGACTTGATGAGACGAGTGTGCACTGTCAATTTTAACAGAGCAAACTGCTACAGTTGATCCGGGTACTTGCAAACTATAATAGGTCACTTGATATGTACTCGTACAAGTAAATTAATTTCAGGCCGATGGCGACTGGAACCTCCAGTCCAGTCGAATTCACATGTCGAGTCATCATTCAAAAAAATGTTTCCATCAAGTAATATTGTCACGCATCATTGATTCAAGTAAAAGTCAACTCAAAATTAGCTTAAGTAAAACTTTCAGCGAAGTTTCGGAGGAAGAATATACAGGATCGAACAAGGAAGGCGTCTCTCTTTTTTAAATTTTATTTATTTATTTTATTTGGTAAATACAACAGGCCACAGTCAGCATAAAATACACAACAAGAGAATCACAGTAACTGAACTAGACTGTGGCCCAAAGCGCATTCACGGTAAACATATTAAATAGAAAACATAAATATCACGTTAACAACTAATAAAAACAAAAATTTAAAAAAAAAATACAATGTCTGATACTTACATATTAACAAAATTAACTTGCATACACAGTGCGCGTCAAAGGAGAGTAGAAGTGGAGCTAAGGACACTACGCACCTGCCTTTTAAAGGACTTCAGTTTGGGGTTAAATATATCCAGATCCTCCCGCGAATCAGAAGATGTAGACATTATTCTGATGCGGTGCAAGTTTTTCTTTTAAGATCATAATCATTTTTACATTTATTGGTTTAATAACTACATAACATTATGGTACCATTATGTGTTAAAAAAAAGCACAAAACATCATCGAAATATCAAAAACAAGCAATGTAAAGGCGGCTGGTGTCACGAAGGCCTCGTAGCACGCGCTAGGTTCTATAATTCACAGCTGATAGAAGGCCGAGCGCGCTTACTTCAGCGTTGTTATTATGACATTACGGCTTAATTTTTGGTAAAAACAAACAATATTTAACAATAACGTTTTAGTATTGACAGTGTAACACGTGATTGAAGGGAAATGCAAAACTTTTGGAGAAACATTTTATAATAAACAATATTAATAAATTACAAAGAAATTTAATTTATTTTCTTTTTCACACATCTATATCACATTTAATTAGGTAGGTATGTCAATTAAAAATTAAAAATAATATTATGTCAAACTTCAATACATGAATGCCCGGCTGCAAACGAAGCCTGTATACAATATTCTAAATCTTCTCTATCTTGTAAATGACCTATAAAATATTATGCATACCTGAAGATAAAAAAAGATTCGTAAATAAATAAAACATATTTAACGGCTCCTATGGGTGACATATATTTTCAAAAAAACATTTTGAAGTCGATATCTAAAACAAAATAAAATACACATCGCGTGCAAATTCCAGAAGGAATTAAAATGGGTTTGTAATTTGTGTAGAAACTAATAAATTTACAAATAATATAGCGTGGGTTTTTTGCAGGGTTAGTTTGGTTTTGACCCTAGAAATAAAATAAAATAAGAAAAAACCCCTTCGTTAGCCTCTATGGAGCCATTTATTTTTTATTTCTTTATTATTGTAACTCATATTGTACGAGTACATTTGTTTTTTATTTATTTATAGAGAACTTACTGTTCTCTAATTATGATGAAAATTAAACAGAATAAAAATCAAGCCGCACACAACAGATATGAGATAAGGTGCAAAACGAACCAATGGCCACGCTTTGCGCAACGGAAAATTAATAAAGAATAAACCGAGATTTTCGATTATTTTTATTTTTTATTATTAAATCTTTAATAAAAATGTTAATTAAATACATATACTTAGCTAGTTTTTATATTTTAACTAACAATGTGTTAAATTTAAAAAACAAAAGTAACTAATAGAGACTAACCCTAATAGCCCGCCAGCTAACTTTATCCCCTCGGAAAAACTGTGTGAATCCCTTTTTCGGAATGATATGCCTCCGTTTTAGGGTTTCAAATGTACATATGTATAATTATACAAGTGTGGTGTTACGGTCCGCTGTCGTTCTCGTAAATTATTAACATTAAATTTTGTATTTATGTTTTAAAATCTGTTAGTTACATTTTTCGGAGTTGTGGGCAGACGGTCGGTTGTTAGCCAAGTCTGTCGTCATTTTGAGTCTGGACGAATGTTAACGTGTGCCCAGACTCTGTCCAATATGCGTCGAGTGAAACGCCGCGGGGTTTTAGTCGGTACGCCAGATTGGAAAGTCCGACCATAACCCTAGTAACCTTCGCAAGGGCCAGGGCATCTTTAAATGATTTCTTCACGTAAAAAAATGGTAGTACCACCACTTTCTAGTGTAACACACGTGAAGTCGCGTGTACTGTAGCGAGAAGAGACTGTCCAATCGAAATAATTTGTCTCCTACTATAACTAACTCCTAGTAACTCCTAATGCTGAAGCAAGCTCTTTTTGCATTTGGCACGGATCCTCGTCGAGCAATGTCTCCAGTTCAACATCTTCGAAAGCCTTTGGCCTTCAAACTACACATTATATGTACAATACAATACAATGTATATAGGTTTAATGAAAATAATATAACAACAAAAGATATTGCAGATACTTTTATTTGAACGAAAAAGAGTACTAATTAAGGAAGCAAATTAACCAATTAAAATGTGCTCGCAACATCAATACTGCGCACAATAAAAAGATACGTACATAAAACATAGTCAATGCTCGGACATATTTAAAATACAAACTTTTCCGTACCCGCGACCCCGGGGGTGGTTTTTACCCCCAGTTTTAAAAGTGCCCACATTTCGGTAGTTAAATCCACCCCTCCGCAAAAAAGCCTCCCCCGTGGGGGGGTAAAAAATGCGTAGTTTTAGCTAATCTGCATGGCCCGGGTATAGCGAGAATTTAAACAGAGAGGGGTTTGTAAAAATGAGCTCGGGTGGTGGTGGGACACGTGTGCGATGTTTTATGTGTAAATCTATTTATGTTTAGATATTCTACACATTGTCGAAATTATTTCCCGGTGCTCTTGATATTATATGAATGTCGTATGAACGTTCTTAATTTCTTGCTATAAATTACACTCAATAGAAAGAAAATATAAACCTTTAATTGTTTGTAACGTCTTCTATATAGGTTAGCTATATTCTAAACGTAAAGCTCTGCAGGGAAGCCCAAAAAGAGGATTAACGAAAAAAAATCATAGATGTCGGAGGTTATTTGCAAATATCATTAAAAGTTTATTGCAGGTTACTATCGTGTCTATTTTCATTAATTAAGTGTTGAGAATGGCAGGCAGACTGACGATGATTATTAGCAAAGTCTGCCGTCCTGGGGTAGTACCACCATTTTCGAATGTAACACCCGTGAAGTGGCTTCATTGCTTTTTAGGATCGGTTGGGAATTAGTCTGTTATAACTTAACCGCACTCTAGCTTTAACATCAGGCGGAGTGTTGTTATACGCCAAGCTACAATAAAATGCAGACTTCTTGGTCGCGGCGAAACTGAGGTATTGTTTATACCAAGTTAACTAGACTACCCTTTACTATTTTTTATTTGGTAAAGGTTGATTGTTGAGTTTGGTCTAACGTCTGGATGTTTGTTGTTAGACGAATCTAGTCTAATAATACTCTTCTGGGTCATGCGCATTTTTTTCCTATTAAACTCGTTCTATGACAACACTCCGCCCGATGCAAAGCGAAAGTGCGGTTCGTGAACTGAAAGAATTGCTTAGTTTCAACTTAAACAAACCCGGGTGCGGCATATATTAAGGCGGGAATACTTAAAATATTATGCTTAATTCATAGCACTCGAAACTTCAAAAGGAAGGCCATGGAATTCGGGACGTGTTTATACCGAAAACTCTCGTTTCCGTCGATATATGAAGTGATATTTTTTTAATCAATCATAACAACAAAGCATCCATCCAGCTCGTACGTGATAATAATGGCGTCGATTTAAGTATGTATCTATTTATATTTGTAACACCCCGGTTAATATCGGTTGCCATGACAACCGGCCTATTATTGCACTCAATTTTTCCGCTTTTTCCGCCGTAATCAAATGAGGTGACAAGTGGGTATGAGTACGTTGTATGGGGTGAGGTGGGAACCCCACGCGTGTACCCAATTATCCGCACTGAATCAATAGGTGGAGATGAAGGTAGTTGATGACACCCCGATGATAATCACGCTTTTTGTCTACTCTCATTTCGTGCCAATGTTGTATTATACTTATAACTTGTTTTTAGTCGATGTTTTTATTTTAATCTTTATACCATATATACATTATTATGATTTTGTTTATAAAATATAGTTTTCATCTAGCAACAGAATATTAATAATATTATTAACAACTTAAATAACAATAGTAATTAGAACATAGTTATAAGTACTATCAAGAGCAGGGGAGCAGTCCCAGTTTTTTTTTCAAAATTGTTTATCGGAATATTACAGTTGCCTTCTCTTTCTGATTGCATTATAAGTAAAGGAGATCAATATTGTTGTCAATGTTTCTATATGTTTTTTACATATTGCACCTCATTTAGTTGTCAATGTTATGAGGGAAAAACGAAAAATAATGACATGTAAATATCAATAAAATTAATCTACACACGTCAGTTGTCATAGCAACGTAAACATAAGTTATATTTAAAGTAGGAGCTGAGAGAAACATAAAAATATGCAAGTAACTGGTAAGGTGGGACTGCTCCCCTGCTCCCTGCACACACGGCGTCATCATTCGACGGCCTGCAACAGAAAAATATTTTAATAGTACATAAATAAATAAAAAAAACATAAAAAAAAAATAATAATAAAAAAATAAAAAATAATAATAAAAAAACACAAAAATAAAATAACCAAAAAAAGGCACGGACAAACCGTGGAGAATACGCAAAAAAAACCATTCTCTCAGTCTACTGGTACGTTATGTTATGCGCCATGCGTTAATATGCTGTCACAGCATCGGCTTTCGGCATACGGCTTCATCTCCAACTCTCCTGTTTTCCTCCGAATAATCTTACTATTATCTTGTTGATTCTTATTAAGTTTTTTTTATCTCCAGTTTTCGTCGGAACATTTTTAGTAAATGCATCTAATTTGTTCCATAGCCATTTATTTTTTAGTTATTTTAAGAAACAAAGATGTTTTTAATAAAGTTAAATATTGCATTATTTAACAAAAACAATTTTAATTAATTAGTTAAAAAAATATTAAAATAAAACGCTGAAGTCGTAGTATGGAAATAAACATTTCTAAACCTTTTCCTTTATCATAAAATATTTATTGACGATTCTTTCGCAAGAGTACTATTTAAAATATTATAAAAAACAAAATTATATTTTAGGACAACGCCATCTAACTAAATTTTCCGGAACTAAAACGTGAAGAGTTGCTGTAAAGCGGAGACTTGATTTTTCTGAATTTTCTCATTTTAAAAATAGTGTGCTGCCACCTATGTGAATTTCCATGAACTATTTTGTAGAAACATTTACTTGAAATGTCAAAATTATAATTTTCGTCGAGATCTATTCAAACTTTATCATCAACTTCAACCTGCAGCTTAACTACAAACGAACTCTGTCGTCACCCTTTTTCATTGTAGGCCGGGATATGACAACACTGCCTGTTATTATCTAAAGAACTATCTTCTATGAACGGAAACAACTGCTACCAGCCTCCGCTATACAGGCTTAAGAAATCTAATGTGCACACTCCTTTCGTTACACCTGGCTATTTCTAAACTGTTCCCGAATCACGACACTGTCACTCACGGATATTACATTTAAGTCGTGGTACAACCCCAGGACAGCGGACTGTGCTAATACCCACCATCAGTCCGTCTAACAGTCTTTAAATTATGTACGTGTACATAAAATAATATTAAGTTTTCTTCAATCAGTTTTTTAAAATTAAATTAAATATTAATGCATGGAGATGACAGGAACCTCGGCAAAAGGTTGTTAAAAGTGAAATGTGGAAGATTGCAGAGGTTTTTTTTATTTTTTTATTTTGGCACATGTGACCTCGACTGGTCTGATGGTAAACGCAGTGGAGGTCCATGAGCATTGACGACTAGAGAACCGCTCGCACGGTGGCTCCAGTCGCCACCACTATGCCGGCCTAAGAAGGTGCTTTTTCACGCTCCGTTTGAATGATCCAAGGTGAAAGGATTGGGAGGTATTCTCCCAAATGGGAGGGCAAAGCATTCCACTTGTCAATTGTGCGACACAAAAAGGTTGCCCTGCATTGACAGTTTTCAATAGTAAATATAATAAATAAAACCAAAATCAATTTTCAAATTATATTTTATCGTTCATTTAAAAATAATATTAACACAATTATAATTTATTTCATAAACTATATTAAAAACATAGCATTTAATACATCGATAACACATTTAAAAAAAAACAACAATTGAAAAATTACATTTTAGAATTACGTATCATTTTCTTCTGAAGCGTCACAATCAATAACACAATAATATGGGATATATTAACCTACAACAATTGTTCTTGTAATGATTCCGGCCAATATCAACATTGTACGTCTTTGCCAAAGCCCATTCGAGGAGTTTTGGCGGCCATCTTGAGACGTCAGGTTGTCTGTTTTGAATTACTTTCCTTAACTTGTGTTTCTTCGAGTGTTAATGTGTTATTACACACATTATTATGGTGGTTTATTAACCATTAAATGTTCGTGAACGTGCGTGATTGTGGGCAAACAATTCAAAAGAAGAGAACCTGTGTTTTAATTTTCCCTCCAAAACTCCCTAGGAAGTTTCAGTAAAGATTACCACTTTACTGGAACAATTTTTGACATAACTGAGACTTGACCTGACTATTTGGTGTGAGGAATGAATGACTCGTAATGCAAAAATATTTACTTTGACACTGGCAAATTGTTATAACGCCATATAAAACAAAAAGAAAGAAAGATTGTGAAATTTTGACTTCGAAGATGTTTTTATAATAACCAGGCTTGTCACTACAATCTGTCTAATCTAAACGTCAGTAGCCTCCGCGATGTTGGATTGAAGAGACGAATGCGTTTTTAAGTCAGCGCTAAATAAGTCATTTTAAAGAAATTAAAACAAAACATGCAAAGCGGAAGAGGTCGGTTTAATTCTCACTACAGAAAGTGCCCCTAGTTGCCTAAAATATTTCAAATTAAAACAAAAAAATTGTCGAATTATTCTTGTTTGAAAATTTGAATTTCAGCGTATGCATAATCGAGATTAAATTAACTTATTTATCGCACCTTTCTATCTTACTATATATATACTGGATCATATATACTGGTCAATAATTAGCTTACAGCATAATAAATATATAAATATATACTTTATATATCTTTGTGGCACGTATTTTCTTCGTTAAGAAAGCGGACGGCACTAAAAACTAACCGTCAGCGGTCCAGAATTCAAATCCTAAAGACCAACGTGAATCATATCCTAAAAGCAAAGTTTAAACTAATTTGTTTACTAAACAATATTAACAAAGAAAGCTAAATTATTATTAACTATAAATGTAATTAACCGCTCGATTTTTCTACAAGATATATATATTTTTAAATTGAGTTAGGACTGCTACTCGACTCTATTTCAAACACTTTAAGTATTTTATGCGTCTTATTATCGCGGCTATTGTGATTATTTTCTATCTATCTAGAAGTATATTTAAGTTGACTGAGACTTGACTGTTTTAATGCAAATTATAATTATTTGTTATGCACAACATTGACAAAAATATTTTTTTAGCAAACGTTGTGATGTACGAGTTCAAATAACAAGAAAAAAAACCTTAACAATATTAATAAAGTTCTTTGTTATTTATTTATATTTAATAATGTTTATATCTTATTGAATTATCACGAAAACTTAACAGGAAAACTTCTTCACAAGCTTCATCATAATTTAATATTAAACAAATCGGCTTTTTGAATTATGTGTCAAAAACTAATAAAAATAATACGTATACACAATAAAACTTTAAACCTACCTACCCTAGACTTAGTTAAGTTGGCCACAACAATAAATCCACTAAACATTTGTAGTTTTCTTTGGAAATACAATGCATATACAGGGTGAATTTTTCAAGTGGGCTTTCATGGCGAAATCCTAAACTATAAGAGATATCGAAAAATGCTGAAAGGAGTCTCGATGCCGATTTTGATGAAAACTAAAACTGCATTATTAGATTTTTGATAAATCCATTTTCCTGGCCAGGAATCGAACCTGTTGATTTTGAAAAAATAAAAACACTCTGTATTTTTGCACCATCTGATAGTGTTCCTGATAAGGATCAAATTCTGGAAAGTAATGATATACGGCAAACCAAAGAAAAGTGTTGATTTTTAACAAATTGTCTCTTATTTCCATGTATTTATACATTACCTACTACATTTATTATGTTTTGATTTAAAATCTCGCGCTCTTCGAGGTTAAAAGCCATGATTAAAAAGAAAACAATTGAAACCTAGGTAAAACAATAAATTAATTTTTAAGGTCCTGTGCCGTGGCCGGCTAGGACGCCAGATTATTTTTTTTATTATTTAGATTATTTTCTCTGGGGGCACGTCAAAAACGAAATTTACAAATGTACGTACAATGACTTAAAACTAGCATTAGGGAATATTCTGAATGGAATCAATAACCTTGTGATGTGGAATGCAGCACACTCCTTGAGGCGTCGAGTTCAGCTATGTATTGAAAATAATGGCTATCATTTTGAACAATTGATTAATTAAGATTAAATTACTTAATGTTAAAAAAATATATTTTTTTCCTAAAAATCAAGACTTTCCTTTCATTTAACCTCGAAGAACGCGAGATTTTAAATCAATATGATGATTTTCAATTATCATAAATTATAATAAATGTTGTCAATGTACCGGTAATGTATAAATACATGGAAATAAGAGACAATTTGTTAAAAATCAACACTTTTCTTTGGTTTGCCTTATATCATTACTTCCCAGAATTTGATCCTTATCGGGAACACTATCGGATGGTGCAATAATACAGAGTGTTTTTTTTTTTCTCAAAATCAACAGGTTTGATTCTGACCGGGAAAATGGATTTATCAAAAATCTAATAATGCAGTTTTAGTTTTCATCAAAATCGGCATCGAGACTCCTTTCAGCATTTTTCGATATCTCTTATAGTTTAGGATTTGGCCATGAAAGCCCACTTGAAAAATTCACCCTGTATACTTAAAAGTGCAATATTATATATTTTAGATTAATTTGTGTATAAGTGAATAGCAGCATGGTTAGTAGGTAGCAGTTTTCTCTGCACATGGACCGCACTCCAGCCGCATCACATGCCGAGCTTACAGTTAAGTCTTTGATCAATGGTCTGGAACAAAATACTTCTGCCAAACACTCCAAAAATTGAATATACAAAAAGAAAAATATAATAATATTGACGTATAGGCATTTTTAACTTTAATTTAAAATGAACTGAATTAAAAATAAAACTAGAATGTGGTTCATGATCGGATAAAACTGCTACTGGCCGGATGAGACGAGTATACTATACTAGTTGACAGGGTACATGACTCTCGTGATTTTAAATCATATATATTTTTTATAGATATTATTGTATTTCCAAATATAAAAACTTATAACGATAATTCTTGGGTTGGAGATAAACGCCTACACACTATTAAAAAAAAATCTTAAAAATTATATATAAATAACATAAATTGTTATTTATTTATTGTAAACGTGTCGTAAATATATTTATATTCTCTGTAGATTTTCAACGGAGTATAGTAATGTCGAAGCAATATTAAAAAAAGTCTCTACCTAACTCAAATAATGAATATATGTAAAATTTATACTATTCTTAAAACTTCACGCTCTTTTTTAAAGAGATAAGCACACCAATTAGACACAGATTTATAATAAATAAATAATAATTTTCTAATAACATAATTTAAGCGTTAATTATTAAAAATTACTAACTAGGTACCTAAATGTTTACTAAATATCAAAATATGTATTATCTGCTTTGATTAAAAGAAAAAAGAAAAATACGTTACGCACGATTAAAAAGTGGACTCCGAAAACTAGGTCCAACTGACATGCTGTAACACAGATACGTAAACCAGTGACAGCATCTGTCTCCCTCGCGATACAGTCACGCAACGTCTTTCTATTTTTGTCTCCTGCACTATCAAGAGCAGGGGAGCAGTCCCAGTTTTTTTCAAAATTGTTTATGGAATATTACAGTTGCCTTCTCTTTCTGATTGCATTATAAGTAAAGAAGATCAATATTGTTGTCAATGTTTCTATATGTTTTTTACATATTGCACGTCATTTAGTTTGTCATAGCAACGTAAACATAAGTTATATTTAAAGTAGGAGCTGAGAGAAACATAAAAATATGCAAGTAACATTAGTACTTAAGGTGGGACTGCTCCCCTGCTCTTGATAGTACACGAGTATCGGTACCGTAATAGTGTGGGTGAGTGCGTGTAGTAAACAACAAAGAATGTACCGTAGCTTCCTCTTTTCGTTTAAATCTAAAGATTATCTGCTGAGGCCAAGCCACATGTGCGCGAGGTATGATTAATGAATTAAACCGATGCGTGCCATCTCTCTGCGTTACTGATTCTAGTCCAATCTGCCAACTTTCAAGTGTAATCTGTCAACCTGGTACACACTCATCTGTTATAGCGGAGGTGACCAATTGAATATACAAGTTAAATGTAGTTGTATAATTATTTTAACAATGTAAAAGAGTCTTATGTAAGTATATTTACAATAAATACTTTAATTTGCTGCCTGCAGACGTTTCGTATCTGTAATAGCAGCTGTAAACGCATTGAACTACTATAAAAAAAACTTTTACATCGCGTATTGTTTTCTGAGCATTAAAAAATTTTTTTTTATTATTGTAGCTCGACATCGACAACGTGTGCGGTCCTTAGACGGAAACAACTGCTACTACAGAAAAAATTCTGCAGACAGCAGTTCCCTCCGCTATTCCGGCTTGAGCAGATGAATGCACACCATCCAGGTTGACAGTGCACACTCCTCTCAGAGTTACATTCGAAAATTTAGAGATAATCGGTCACAATAATGTCATCAAGAAAATCATCATATTATATAAAGCTCGATTACCACTGACTGACTGACTGACTCACTGACATATATTATGAAGCACTTGCCGGGGTGTTAGAGAGATGATTATTTTTGAGGCGTGTAGAGGGCGTTCCTGCGACCCCAGGAAAACCTCGACTTTGACCGGAAGTGGACTCTGGACCGGAAGTGATGCCGATATCTCGGAAACGGAACGAGATAGGATACAAGTGCCGGAACAAAAGTCATAGGGAATGCCCTCTAATTTCGATATCCATAATTTGTTTTTGCAAAATAATTTTTTTTTCAAAACTACCCGAAAAAAAACTTTTTCAGCGCCGCGAAGCGCGCCCAAAAAACTAGTTATATTATATACAGCTCGATTACCACTGACTCACTGACTGACTGACTGACATATATTATGAAGCACTTGCCGGGGGGTCAGAGAGATGATTCTTTTTGGGGCGTGTAGAGGGCGCTCCCGTGACCCCGGGAAAACCTCGACTTTGACCGGAAGCGGACTCTGGACCGGAAGTGACGCCGATATCTCGGAAACGGAGCGAGATAGGGCCGAAGTGCCGGAACAAAAGTCGTAGGGAATGCCCTCTAATATCGAAATCCATAATTTGTTTTTTTAAAAAAAAAATTTTTCAAAACTACCCGAAAAAAAACTTTTTCAGCGCCGCGAAGCGCGCCCAAAAAACTAGTTGATATATACAACTAGATGTGCAATAACGTTCCCAATGTGATGCGAGAGAAATGATGACCGCAGTCATTTTAAAGCGGCCTACACTTTTTTCATGTCAGATGTATGAAGTTTGCTCTTCTATATATCTTGTTGAAGAAAATGCACTATATTGAAAACTCATAAGGCAGTAGGGTACTGTATAATTACATGTTTTAATCAAAAATAACTATCTAAGAGAAATACCTAATTAACTAGTCGCTTCCTTTCCAACGATTTCGGCTTCCTCACTTATTGTAATCATGGGCAAAGTTTCACCCAAAGGCGACTGTTCATTTGTGAACTTCTCAAATTTAGGAGAACCACTCGGTTTTATAGCATCTTTAACCGATTCATACATTTCCGTCCTTATAGTTGGCAGTGACGCTCTCTTGCCTTTCAACATATCTTTGTTCATCGGAGATAAATCCACCTCTTGTATGACGTCCATTACGATTGGTGCAACTGGTTCGGCTTCAGGAGGTTCATTATTCTCCTCTATCCGTACAGGCAGACTGTCTGCTCTATTTAAAGTATTTTTAGGACTTTCAACCTTATCTGCGATCAAAACAGCCGATCCATTCTCCAATTTCTTCTCCATCTTATCATGAAGTTGTTGTAAACTAACTTCTCTAGCCTGAACGTCGGATAGTAAGGGACCATCGCTTGAACCTTCAATACAATACCCAGGCCCTTGCAGTGCATCGTTACCGATTATTGAATCTTGTTTAAAGATTGCAGCTGTAACTACAGGCCTGTCCGGGTCAGTCGGAGTCCTACTGATCAACGGTTCCCTTGAATTATCGTGAGTTAGATTTTCTCCAACAGAAGGTTCTTTGGGAATCTCGTATCCAGCGTAAACTGGGTAACCGAATGGCCCCTGTTCATAGCCCATTTGACTTCCATATGAATAACTCGCATTATGGGATCCAAAAGAAGACATGCTGAGATCGGATATTGAAAGACCTGTATTGGACAGAGCTAATGTCTTCTCTTTATCAAAGATAGTTGAGCTGTTATCTTCAAGATCATTTTTAGTAACTTTAATAGAACGTTCCAGATCTTCTGGCACTCTATGTATGAGCGCCTGATTGGTTGAAATTTGTGGGTCGTGTGGCGGTGAATTTTGTACTGACGCGCCGATTGGTCGATATGCTGCCGACTGTTGTACTTCCACTACGAAGATACCATCATTGTCTGGTGAGTATTTCATTTTTGTTTCCCTTCCGTTCTTTGTTATATCCTGAAAAAGTAGATTAAATGTTTATTGGCTAACTGCCTTTTGTTATTTAACAAATTGTAACCAATTTTTCCCGATTTCCAATAGTAAAATAGGTACCTTCCTAACACATACATAAGAAATAGTACCTATCAGGTTTACTTATTAATTATTTTTACCTAATTCCTTTAAACTTACATTCCTTTCCTCAGTTTCAACGATTAGGTGATTATTCTTTAATGTCATCGTAATGATGGAGCCATTTGCAGGTGGTACCTCATTAGAACCTTCGCCGGGGTCAATGACGTTCGCATTCTCCTCCCCACTTGATTTCAACTGAAAAAAAAAAATTAAAGTTTTAACTTTTTGGAATCGATTAATTTAATTCCTAAATGCAAATTATGACTATTAGTAATATTGCTAGGTTATTATATACGCTTTCTAACTATCTAACTCTCCGCTTGCTAAAACTAAAGGTGTTAAAACCCAATCCAATCCAACACAAATTTAAATGAAAACACACTGCAAGAAAAAAATATCTGTAAAAATATGTAAGTACTTAGGTACTATATCACACAAATGTAGACCCTAGGGTCCTCAGTTAAAAACTAACAATCGTGCGCCCGGTTCAATGTCCGGTCGACGCCCGACGCGAAGTTTTTGGGCAATTTTTTTCCTCACATTGGATCCGCCCGAGCCTTGCAATCGAGTTGCACTTTTTAGATGCGCCTACTTACGATGTACCTCTATCTAACGGCTGACACATAGAAACGAATGGAGTCGCATTTTATTTAGTTTTCTTTATATAGACATTAAATATACGTACGACAAATTCTAATGTAATATTTATACGTAGGTATTTTGTTTTTGTTATATTTTATTTTTGTACAAAAAATTGAAAAAAAAACTCCTTTTATCATTTTCATTGTCTTCAAATTATTACCAGTAAATAACGAAAAATATACCGTGTCCAAACGACCTAGATTTAAAACATGATAATGCAAGGCCTTGATATCTTTCCTCTGCATTCAATTGTAATTGTAAACGATGCATTCGTGTCTATTCTACAGTTTTCTTTGTTAGACCGCATTGAGTTTTGGTAAGTGCATTGCTCTATAGCCGAACAAGTTTGACTAGATTTTTGGCCGCTCGTGAAGTGTTTTGTTTTCTTTTGTGTTGCTCCGGCGCAGCTGCATTGCAATAAAATATTTGACGGAACCTCAACTATACACTTGTATAATTATATAGATATTTACGTCTATAATAACTTAAATATATATCCAAAGTAAGAATTAAATGTCTGCAGACTGTAGTCGCCTCCACTATGCCGGCTCATACTTTGTACCAACCATCGTTATACCCGGCTACTTCCAAGCTCATCCCGAAGCGCGACCAGGTCACATCACTTGAAAGTGCTGGTACTAACCCATGACGGTAGACAAAGCAAATTACCATCGTCAATCCGCCTTCTACTCTTTAAACCATAGACGCCTATATTAAACCATAGACACTGTGTGACCAAAGTATAACATAGTTACATTGGAACTGTTCAGAATTGTGTGATCTTTAATAGTGCCTATGGGCACTGAGCTACCAAAGTACATATAACATATTGGTACCGGTCAGAATTTAGCGCGGTTCGAACCCGGGTCTCATCTCTCGCGAGATTACGCCTCTCACTGCAAGACGCCGGTCGCCCTTAGCTCTAAAATCTACATTTAAATAATGAAAGCGTGTTTATATATTTTTTTATTTTTTATAGTGGCTCGGCATGTGACAACACTCCGCCTGATGTAAAGCTAGAGTGCGGTCCATGAATGGAAACAACTACTACTACAAAGAAAACTGTGCGGTTAGCAGTCGCCTCCACTATGTCGGCTTGAGGAGACGAGCAATTTTAGATTGATAGTGCACACTCCTCTCGTTATATCTGGCTACCTTCAAACTATTCCCGAAACGCGACAAGGTCACTTCACGGGTGTTACATTCGAATGTGGTGGTACTACCCCAGGACGGCAGACTGGACAAATAACCATCGTCAGTCTGCCTACCACATATTTTAATTTACCAAAATATTACAACTCCATAGATTTCCTTCAGAACAAGTTGTCTAATTATAGATAAATAACTAGTTTTTTGGGCGCGCTTCGCGGCGCTGAAAAAGTTTTTTTTCGGGTAGTTTTGAAAAAAAATTTTTTTTGAAAAAACAAATTATGGATTTCGATATTAGAGGGCATTCCTTACGACTTTTGTTCCGGCACTTGTGCCCTACCTCGTTTCGTTTCCGAGATATCGGCGTCGCTTCCGGTCCAGAGTCCACTTCCGGTCAAAGTCGAGGTTTTCCCGGGGTCGCGGGAGCGCCCTCTACACGCCCCAAAAAGAATCATCTCTCTAACCCCCCGGCAAGTGCTTCATAATATATGTCAGTCAGTCAGTGAGTCAGTGAGTGGTAATCGAGCTTTATATAATATAATCAATACCAATTTATCAAATGAGCGGTTTCTTAAAGGCCTGATACCGTCGGTGAGAACACATAATATCCTGTAAAATGTACACTTTTTGGAGCGGCGGTAAGGCGCGTAAACTTACGATCGAAGAGACTCGTGTTCGAACCGCACTAAATTCAAGCGGAGCATCTGCCCAGGCCAGCATAGTAGTGGCGACTGGAGCCACCGTGCGAGCGGTTTTCTAGTCGTCAAAGCTCATGGACCTCCACTGAGTTTACCATCAGACCAGTCGAGGTCACATGTCGTGCCAAAAGAAAAAATTAAAAAAATCTGACCTGTACCAATATGTTATATTTTATATATTTAGTAGCACAGTGCCTATAGGCACTATTAAAGAGTAGTAGGCAGACTGATGATGGTTATTAGCCTAGTCTGCAGTCCTGGAGTAGTACCAACGCTTCCGAATGTAACACCCGTGAAGTTATCTCGTCGGGATTCGGGATCAGTTTGAAAGTAGCCAGGAGAGCCAAGAAGTAATCATAGACTGTCAACTTGGATGGTACACGTTTGTCTCCTCGAGTCGGCATAGCGAAGACTGCTCAGCAGCAGAAGACAGCTCTTCTGAAATTTCTGACTTAGCTTTCGGCATATGGCAACACTCCGCCTGGTGTTAATCTAGAGTGCAGTCCATGGACAGAAACAACTGCTTTGAGTTGGGTTTCGAGTGTGATTTCCACTTTAAAGTCTTAGACACTGTAACGTCAAAATTATTGCACTAATTAACGCGTTAAGACGTAAGTGCAGCTGCAGAATTAGAATATATTGAGCTTAAAAATTTGTTATTAATTGTAATAAAACATGTGACGTCAACCCAGCACTTGAAAAGGTTGACGAGTGAAAGATAGATAAATTTTGACGTGGTCACAGCATCCGACCACGAAACGGAGGAAATGAATCCAATTTCCATCTCAACTCAGGCTGTGTGTGCGTGTTCATTCTTTTCTGTTCTATTTTTATCAAATAACATTTTTTTTGTTAATCTCGAGTGCAGTCTGTGAACAACTGCTATCACAGAGAAATTTCTTCTGACGGTTGTGTAAGCTATACCGGCCTGCAGTGCACAGTCCTCTCATTACCTGATGTCCTGAAACGCGACAAAGTCACTTCACAGTCGTGGTACTACCCTAAGAAAGCAGACTGGGCTAATAACCATCATCAGTCTACCTACCACTCGTAAAATAACTAAAACAAAAGTTGTTTTATGGAGCAAATTGAGCATTTTGGTAAAACGGTAAATTATGAATCGTAACGGCATTGCCTTGAGAGCCCTTACATCATGATTGAATATATGTACAGACTGCAAAACAAATATTTTATTAAAAAAATAACGATTTATATATGTAAGTTTATGTATGTGTGTATTTTATATATATAATTATCTATGTATTTACTATTATATACTACTGTTCTATCTTACTACTTATCTCACTGCACCCTCCAAATCACCACATAATCTTTCTGGTTAGCTGGTAGAGAATGCCTTTAGGCATTAAGCTCGCCTTTGTACATTTATTTTTTGTGCAATAAAGAATTTTATTATTATTATTATTATTTATTTTTTAAGTTCTCTGACAATAATTCTATGTCAGTGCATTCTATGGAAACGTTCGTCTGCTAGAGTGTTTGACGCGCTTTTGCCCGAGAAGGTTGAGGTGTTTTTTATCCCTTTCCTTAATTAGTTTAGTGGTTATTATTGTGTAAAATTGGTGTTATTTTGCGTAATATTATATGCAGAAAGCCCGTAGTTGCATACAGAGAAAATTCGAATTTGTGTAGAGCATATTTACACTATGCGATTCCGGCCTCTCTGAATTAAGTTAGGACATAAAAAAAAACATATTAAATTTTCGTAAACTTTTGCAAACGGTGCATTCCTCATTTTTCAAAGGATTATCAGTATATCTCATTGTGAGGTTCCAGCTCACTTCCAATACATACAACAAGAACGAATAACTATATCTGTCCCTTTCTAACATATATACGAGCGAGAGAGACAACATGTTTAATGACAGTACAGATTCTCTAGTGAAAATTGTTATGAAATTAATATTATGTGAAATTAGGAATTTTATAGAAGTTTTACGATTGTGGCCGATACGGCCGTGGCCGGATAGTAAAGGATGTACCGTGTAACAATATTTTTTATATTATATTACGTTAAATAATTTATAAAACAATCATATAACAATTTCATCGTTTGAACGTGGCTAAAACAACATTATATTTAACGAAGTTTGTTTGTCCCATATGCATTCCTGAACTACCAGCTTTTGAAGAATGTTTTTGAGAGGACAAACCACGCAGCAGCTGGGGTTAGAATGGGAATAGTAGGCGGACTGATGGTTATCAACCTAGACTGCCGGTCCTGGGGTAGAACGACCACTTTCAAGTAATTACACTCGTGAAGTGACCCTAGACGCGTTTAGGGATAAGCTTGGAAGTAGCTAGGTGTAATTAGAGCAGTGTGCACTGTCAACTGTTATTAAGCTGAAGCCAACGTACCCTAAAGGAGAATGCCTATTCGCCTAAGAAAAATCGGCCCACAATTTTTATCTCAAGTTTGTCAATGATTTTTAGTTAATTTTGTAGAAAAATAAATGTACTTCCTTATTACCAATCAGTTTTAATTTTTTCTCCCGGGTTATTGAGTAATTAGATGTTTTCTGATGCAATATTTGAGGTTATTATTATATTAAATGCTTTAATAATTGAAGATATCTCTTTTTTATGGAATTAAACATTGTCTATTGATTGGTAAATAATGTGTAGACATAATTAAGATGAATTAATAAAAAACGACATATTATTTTAGAATATTGTTTTGTTACCAAAGTATTAGGTATCAAGTGGGCCCACAAATGGGCATTCTCCTTTCTCTGTGGTAACAGTTGCTTCCGTTCATGGACTACACTAGCTTTACATCAAATGGATTCTTATAATATGCCGAGCTATAATAAAAACCACCATCAATGATCATGCCTTTTTCCCACAGGGATAGGCAGAGACAACGGATCGTCACGTTCCTGCCACAACTTCCTCGCTTCCGTCATATTTACAATTCTCTACAAATTCTACGGTTATAGACCCAACAACCCAGCTTTCCAGCAAAGATGTATCCAATAGAAAAGAGCCTACCTATATATGTCCAACTTCAAAAGCATACTCACTCCTAAATAAGAACTACTCTTAGGTCCGTTTGCACCAGAAGGCCCTTTAAAGTTACTTATACGGCGACGCCGTAACCGTTAAACGTTTACATTTACGCCACACGCGTTGCAATATCGTGTAAATTCATATTGTTATAGTTAAAAGGGTGGTTGATTCAAAAAAAAAATAGAAAAACATATTTAGCTTTTTTCCATACATTTGACGTTAGTGACATTGGTTTGACGATTACTTTAACTTTAACCAGCCAAGATTCACTGGTTACGGTTAGCGTTAAAGTAAATGTTAAAATGACAGACGCGACGATGGTGCAACTCGTGTGGAGTAAATGTAATATAATGTTAACGAGCCTTCTGGTGCAAACGGACCTTAATTCTTCTTTCTTTTTCCCTAATTTGTATTGTGTATATTTATATATATTTATTTATGTGTATTATATTATATGATATGTATGTATTATATTTTAATTACTTATTTGTTTATTCTATTTTATTTTGTCAATATTTTTTTTCATTGCACTGTAGATATCTCCGCTAACACCAACAGAGGTTAGCTGGTAGACAATGGCAAAAGCATTAAGCTCTCCTATGTACCACTTATATGTGCAACTAGGTGTTTTTATTTTATTTATTTGGGTATTTTATCCCTATTGGTGCGTTAGGTTCACATAATTGCATTAGTTGGCAAGTGAAACCTATCACAGTTGTTTGATTGCATCTCATTTCCTTAACACTTAAATTATTGCCGTACTTTTGTCCAAAAATCGTTAAAACTCACTTAGGGATATGCGGAAGTCAGAAGATGTAGCGATAACGAGGGTACGGTCTTCTAGATCCCTGCTGAATACTAGTTTTAAAATGGTACCCCAGAACGGCAGACTGACATAAGCTATTTTTTATCTTCAAAGACAAGAGGAGATTAACTAAATAGATTTATTGCGCGAAAGTAGATGGCAGTGTCGGACGAGGCGCTTTAGAAAGATTTTTCTCAGCCAGGTCAATTGCTCAGAAAGAGTCAGGTGAGGAGTAAAGCCGAAGACTCACTGGCGCTGTATAGTTTTTGTAGAAGAAAAAACTAAAAGAGTAAAATAGTGTATTGTTACGTGCACCTAGGGTGCGAAAGAGACAGCATGCGTCGGAGTTTCTAGAATGGTCTCGTATAAGCGGCGTAGCGTAAACAACTTGGCCACGCCCACGCGAACGGCGTGACCTGTGACCTTGTTTACATTATTATTCAGTCAACAACTTCGACGAGATCTTTCTCGAAGCTTCCTCCTATTCTGGATGCGATACAAGCAACTCCTGCGATAACAAGCGATACTGAACAGCGACTGAAGGCTATCCAGCGACTATCGTACTACTCCTGCTTCTACGTTATTGTGTGTCGTATACAATAAATTGGTGTGAAGACCGAAGTCGTGTATTATTATTCTGTAGCCCCCCACGAACGTAACAGTATGTATAACTGTATGCATGCGAGGTTGTGAGCATCGGCTAGTGTAATGTGGCTAGGCTGCAGAACCCGCGAGTTCGCACCTATTAATCGCTAAGTAACCCGCTAAGCTTATAAATTAAACTCCACAACTGATCGTTGTAAAGTACCAACGCATTTCATATACGATTAAGGGCGACCCGACTGCATTAAAATTTAATGACAAGTGCCAGAAGCGACGGAGATTTCACCAAAAATTAATAGGATTTATTTACACAACGACGTCATCCAACGAAACGAGTCTCTTGCCCTAAGGGCATTTGCCTAAATTGCGAGTTCAAAAAAAAATTAAACACATGAAAGATTTCATGATGCTCATGTCTACTAGCTAAGCTAGCGTAATATAGCACCCGTGGTCTAGCGGTAGAACACGTGAGCTCACGATCGATGCGACCCGTGTTCGAATCTCGCTAAAATCTGACCGGTACCAATGTAACTATGTTACATACTTTGGCCGCTCAGTGTCTTGTCTTAACCTAGTCTGTCGCCTTGGGGTAATACCACCACTTTCGAATGTTGTTACATCCACCACCAGTAAAGTGATCTTGTCGTGTTCCGGGATTAGTTTGGAAGTAGCCAGGTAGCCAGAAGACAGTCTGGATGGTGCACATTCATCTCAAGCCGGCATAGTGGAGGCTGCTGCTTGAAGAAATGTGTTAGCAGTTGTTCCCGTTCATGGACCGCACTCTAGCTTAACATCAGGCGCAGTGTTGTCATATGCCGAGCTATTATACAATAAAAAATAAAAATAAAATAATGTATGTGCTAATTATAATTAACTGTGTAATTTATAAAAACTACCAACCTAAAAACATCTGATTTTTATTGCCAACCTTACAACATTAACATATATTGCCAACTTAAAAATATTTAAATATATTTTTCATACATTTTGTTTAGTAAAATTTATTTTCACTAAATGTGAGAAATTGGTGGGTGATACCGCCATTTTAAATAATTTTTTTCCAAATCAGTACACCAAATTACATAGAAATTAGCTAAAATTATTGGAAAAGTTTTTTTTATCGTTGGCCTGTGTTATTTTAAATATATTCCACCTACTCGCAGCGGTTTATATTCAAGTCTTTTTAGGCCAAAAATCTTTGAATTACGCCAAGTACTTTTTATTACATTTAGCTAGAGATATAATCAGTTATAAAATTGTCATAAACTCATTTTACGATTCGTGCCCTGTACCGCGGTCATTCTCATATTAAAACGTATATTTCATACACAACGACACTTTCTATACACAAGAGTGGTAGGCAGACTGGTGATGATTATTAGCCCAGTCTGCTATCCTGGGTTAGTACACTTTATTGCACATGTTAAATCGTACATAGGCGAGCTTAATGCCTTTGGCATTGTCTACCAGTTGTCTAACTTTCAATTGTAATATCCGACAAGCCACTCTCACCGTATTTCGAAATCAGTTTGGACGCAGCCAAGTATATCGAGAGTCTCTTCTCGTGTATCGCACTCTAGCTTAACTTCAGGCTTAGCGGCATACTCTGGCGACATGTCTAACTATTATAATAAAAACCTACCTACATGTACACGATCATAATTAATTCGGAATGGTTAAAACTCGTACTGCAGTAGAGATATACCGAGGTGGTGATTAACTTATTTATATAACTAACATATTATGTGCCCTACCCACTTAGAATATTTCATTATATATTTTTTTTATTGTAGCTCGACATGTGACAACACTCCGCCTGATGTAAAGCTAGAGTTTGGTCCATGAATGGAAACAACTGCTGCTACAGAGAAACATGTGCGGGCAGCAGTCGTCTCCACTATGCCGGCTTAAGGAGACGAGCATGCACCATCTAGATTGACAGTGCACACTCCTCTCATTATACCTGGCTACTTTCAAACTATTCCCGAAACGCGACAAAGTCACTTGGTTGTTACATTCGAAAGTTACATACCCTAGGACGGCAGACTGTACAAATAACCATCATCAGTCTGCCTATCCACTCTTTAATACTGCCTATAGACACTGAGCGACCAAAGTACATATAACAAAGTTATATTGAAACCGGTCAAAATTAGCGAGGTTCGAACACGGGTCTCATCGATTGTGAGTTCACGCGTCTCACCGCTAGACCACGGCCGCTTTCGTAGCATTGTGGCGATCCGAACACTATAAACTAAGAAATCATTTTGCTCAATTTTTTTGAGGTCTTCCGGCTCCATAATGACTCCGTTGAGCTCACTCCGGATAGCCTTTTCATGACACTTGTTGGTCAGCCATTTCCCTTTAATTACCCTTTCTTGGTTGATCAAATACCACTATTAAATGTGAGACGGTCGCTCTGTATTCGTATAATACCGCAATTACCAACGAAAAAAAAACCTAAAAACAAGAAAATAACTTCGTTACACATCTTCAATTCCCCGCGAAACTGTTTTGTTACAAACAGACTGACATTGCGTCTCCAAATCACCCACTTAACAGAGTAACAGGCGCCATAATGGTACCCTATTAGCATTAAGCTATAATGAAATCATCATTACTTCTGCACGCAAATTCGGGTAAAACTTTCTGCTAAATAATTTAACGTGTTAATCCTAACATTTTTGAAAATAAGATGTTTTTCAGGATACTTAGAGCGGCCGTGGTCGAGCTATAGAACGCGTGAAATCATCTATTAAAGAGTGGCAGGTGGACTGATAATGGTTATTAGCCCAGTCTGCTGGGGTAGATCCATCACTTTCAAATGTAACATCCGTGAAGTGACGTGGTTATTAAAGCAACAAAAACAACGTAAAAGACGTTATATGTAAATAAATGGTTAAAATAAACAAACAATTAAACTCTGTAGGTTGGTTTTAAGAACACAGAAATTCGATTTACGAGTGAAAATAAAAACTAAAAGTAAAGCCGAGCACTCACGGAGGCGATTAAAAACCTGAAGTACAGTTAGCTCGTTGTTTTGTGAGAAGACAAAAGTATTGAATGTGGGCGTCTGCTGGTAAAGTTTGTAGCTATATTAATACAAACTATACAGGGTAATTTTTTTAACTGGGACAGTATGAGGAAATCCGAAACCACAGGAGATACAGGGAAACTGTCTTAGGAACCACTTTTCCGAGAACCATGATTTCGACTATGGTTCAATAGCTACCATGTACGGGTCCGTTGTATGACAAACCATTTTATTAAATTTGACTAACTTCTGCTGCTCCGATTTTTTTCTTTCGATATAATAAAATAATCCTTACATGAAACTGAGTCGAAGCGCATCAAAAAATTTTTTAACCAAAAGGACTTATTTTTGGGGCAACTCAAACTTGACCAGAAAAATTACTATGCCAAATTCGTTTTCATAAAAAAAGAGCAAATGGTTCCTAAGACAGTTTCCCTGTATCTCCTGTGGTTTCGGATTTCCCCATACTGTCCCAGTTAAAAAAATAGTACATATCATCTCATTTTTTTTTAATATAGCTACTTTTTAGAGTAGACGGGTATAACTAGATGAGTGTGCACTATTACTCTAGATGGTGCACATTCGTGTCCTTAATCCGGTATAGCGGAAACGACTGCTGTATATATAAATTTCTATGTGGTAGGAGTTGTTTCCGCTCATAGACCGCACTCTGAAATGAAATTAAATGAAATGAAAATCCTTTATTAACGTAGGCATGGACTTGTTCATCGTCAGAATCTACTTTTGGCTTCGGAAAGGCATATGACGAGAAGACAGCCATAAGAAACTCGTCAATTATAGCCTGTGTTTATAATAACAAAAAAAACTGAATTATAAATTCAGAAAATAAATAAATAATAGTCATAACTAATTTAAAAAACATAACTAAACCGTAATATGGTGCACCAAAATGAAGAAAATTATATATTAATATCACTAATCCAACATCAGTGCGTAAAAAATAAATACTTTATGAGTAGACCCACACTCGCTGTACATAATAATAGCTGCTGATCTTACGGTGTTTCGGGTTACGAACTCATTTCAAAGAAAAAGAAAACAATAAAATCAATTCATTGCGAAACACATTGACTTCTTTCAACACACTAACGACTATTTATGACACATTTTTAAAGTAGAAACTTTCAAAAATTTTTTATTTATTTTTTCATATTTTTATATGTTTATTTATTTATTTATTTATTTATTTATATAATATATACAACAGGATACAACAAATATATATAACTATATAATATATCAATGGTTTCGTATCTGGTTGCACCCCCAAGCGTATATATACAATATGACATGAGAATTGTCAACTCACTTTAATAATAATAATAATAATAAAATATTTATATGTATATAGTAAAAAATAAAATGAAATAGTAATAATGATTTTAAAAAAGAATAAATAAAGATTAAAAAGTAGACTAAAACCAACAATTAAAATTAAAACAAACAAATTAAAACTAAAACTAAGGATAAAATAAAATAAAGATAAACTAGAAAAATTAAATTAAAATAAAAACAACTAAAAATAAATTATAAAATACAAAAACAAGCAATTATTTCCCCATTATATTGTTGAGACATTTTTTTAAGGTGGATAATTTCTAGTCGAAAATATCAATGTCATGTTCGCCGGCAAGATCATTGTAGTGCCTGCACATTCTTACCACTGGGTTATAAAATGATATATTATTTTTGTACAAAGGCAGACTAAAAATGAGTGGATTGCGGGTTCTATAATATGTATTGACATTTAGGGACGATAGTAAATCTTGCGAACTTATAGAGCCGTGTAGAATTTTATGCAGGCATATTATATCGTACCTTTTACGTCGCGCTTCCAATGACAAGATACCAAAATTAGCAAGCCTTTCCTCATAGGTCTTAAGTTTACGAGTGAGATTATATCTAAAACACAAACTTTTTAAGCACTTCCTTTGAATCCTTTCGATACGATATGTATGGATGGCGTAGAAAGGGCGACCAGTGGTGGGAATCATTATATCATGCTTCTGTTAAGTAGACCAATCCTATGGCGAATGATCCACCTTTAGGTGCCACATCTTACACAATAAACCAATAAACTGTAGTATAAAAAAATTAAAAAAATTAATCATTTCTAATGTGTGGTCCAAGAACGGAAACTGCTGCCAAATTTCTGAAGACAGCAATCGCCTCCGCTTTACCCGAGGAGATTAATATGGAAAGGAATCCGTTACGAAGTTACGGGCTAGTTTAGTTAGTAGTCACACGTGTATTTAACTATTTTTTCCCCAAATTCCCAAGAATTTTTTTGTCCATTCACTACCACAAAGTACCGTTAATACCTATCAGAAATATAGCGAAGGAGTGTGCACGACAGTTGACAAACCTGTTGGTACTTTGTCTCTTTGAGCCGGGATAGCGAAGACGACTGCTGTCTGCAGAAATATCCTGTGGTAGCAGTTATTTCCGTTCATGGACCGCACTCTAGCTTTACTTCAGGCGGAGTGTTATCACTTTAGGATATAGAATAAAATTAAACCGGTAATAAAAATATAAAAATATTAAACTAAACAAGATGGTAAAAAATAAATTACCAATATTAACGACGATACCGCGCCCCGAGGTAAAACTTTCTAAACGTCCGAAAAGTTTTCACATAATTTTGATATACGATTATCTACCTTACATAAATAAGCTATAGAGATGATTTATGTATTTATTTAGTCACGATGCACTAAGAATTATTTTAGCTTGTAACTAAATTTGGAGATCTGACAAACAAAAAAAGAACATGTCGTCCTAACGTTCTGCCCGCGTGGTTATTAAGTTTTTTTAGGTAATTTATAGTATTTTTTTATATAATATATAAACCGGAACTGAGCCTAAGATACGAGGGGAGGGGGAATTTAAAAAAATGTTGGTCTAAACGTTTTGAAGTTTGAGTACCAGGAACAATAGTGGCAATAAAAAAACCATTTTAATTCTATGGTTTTATTTAATTTTAGCACGTCATATGACGGCACTCCGCCTGTGTCTGTCTGTGTCTGTGTTTACTAGTGTTTAGGTTGTTCTATGTTGTCCTGAAACTCCTAACACAGAGTAGTTTAGATTTTTTTTTTGGTCATACATATCCGCAAAGTAACGCCATTATGTTTTATTTTTAGTTTCTATTTACCTCTTTTGAGAATAAAAGCATGAAGATATGTTTTTATTATTTGTTTATATATATTTACATAAGAAACGCTAACGCCTATTGCCAAACCTCAAGGCTGAAGTCACACAGTCATTGCCTCATCGACGAATAAAAAATATCCAATATGGCGCACCTTCAAATATACCTACATCTGCGCCTGCGCTTCTAATTAGCAGGTGTGGCATTGGATGACGCGGCAAATGTCGCAACAATGTATAATTTAAAATTTCTGCTTTTGGAAGTTTTTATTTATTTTAGAATACGTGAGATTCTTATACATTGGTACCGATTTGGTGATCAGTATCGAATCCAAAGCTATTTATTTTAAATGGCAACTTAATCACAATTCCATCAGGGTTAGCATTAAAACATAGCTTTTAAATTATCGTAGTCGACCAAAGCTATTTCGTAGACAAATAGGCGTAGTTCGTAGCATCGTAGCTCTTGTCTAGTCGGTTCATTATGCGTAGTAGCCATTCTCATTTACTACGCTTCAGAATGTAGTCCGCTTTTTGTACAATTTGCTATCACTTGCCGTCCTGGGGTAGTACGACCACTTTCGAATGTAACACCCGTGAAGTGACCTTGTCGCGTGTCGGGAATAGTTTGAAAGTAGCCAGGTATAACGAGAGGAGTGTGCACTGTCAATCTAAGATGGTACATGCTCGTCTCCTTAAGCCGGCATAGTGGAGGCGACTGCTACCCGCACAGGTTTCTCTGTAGTAGCAGTTGTTTCCATTCATGGACCGCATTCTAGCTTTACATCAGACGGAATGTTGTCACATGCCGAGCTACAATTTAAAAAAAGTACTTTGGTCGCGAGATGGCACACTGCGTTGCTAAAATTGCTAATATTTCTGCGTAGTTAATTCGCTTTGAACTTGGAATCGATCGATCGTACAAGAATAGACCTCGATCGTTGTTTTATGAAATAAATCAAGTGAGCTGTGATCAGATTCACGTTACCGAGTATAGAATGTTGAGCCAACGGTGTAATTGGTGAAAGTGGTGTCTACACCGCGGCAATTTAAGAACGTATTTCTTTCAGCTTAGACTTTTTAAAAACGATTGCATAAACAATAAATGCGATCATATCTGCAAAGTTATTGGATGTGTTAATTCCAAATTTTTATTTATTTATTTCTTCAAATTTACATGTTATACGTTAGTAAGATCTTTGTTAGTTTTTTATTATCGACACATGAACGGAAACAATTGCTATTACAGATGAAGTCGCCTCCGCTATGCCGGCTTGAGGATACAGATTGACATTTTAATAACTATCATCAGTCTTTAATAGTGCCTATTGGCACTGAGTGACCTATTGAATATAACCGTACATGTACCGGTCAGCATTTAGCGAGTTTTGAACCTGGGTCTAAATGAGTGCATTACGGGCTACTACTCATATACTAATAAAAGAAATTAAGTTATATGTACGGAAGTCAAACCTTAATTGTGTGCTACTGAAAAAAAAAATTTCAACGGATTTTTTTTTTTATTATAGCTCGGCACTTGACAACTCTCCGCCTGATGTAAAGCTAGAGTGCGGTCCATGAACGGAAACAACTGCTACTACAGATAAATCTCTCCAGGCAGCAGTCGCCTCCACTATGCCAGCGTGAAGAGACGAGCATGTACCATCTAGATTGTCAAAATAATTTCCTAAGTTCGTTAAGAAGTCGCACAAAAGAGACATTTTATAGCCGAATATTTTAAAATGTTACTCCAGAAGAACCGGATCGGCTTGGGACACACACACGCGCACGCGCACGCACACAAATAAACGAACACACACAAAAGGGGTAATAAAAAGGACAAGGGAAAATTCGGCAATTCTCACTTGTATGATACGTACACTAAAATTAAGTGCATGTTTTTGGTAATTTGTTTAAATTGTGCCTTTACTAACACTATAGTGTTAATGATACTGTGATAGCGTCTATGTCGAAGTGGGTAGCACGGCGATCTGGGGTTCGATTCCCAGTTGGATTTTGCATAAAAAATAATAATAAATCTGCGTACCGTCTCACCTTCAATCCAATTTGACTAGAGGGACTCGAGCCGCGCCGAATCGAATCACATTTCATTCACGTCATGAGTCAGGAATTTTATTAAACTCGCCATGAACACGGTATGAAACTGCGTGCTTAATTAATAACGAATTTGGCAATATTGTCAAAAATAGTGACAGAATGCCAAAATCCACAATTGAATTGAATAACGAATTTTTACGATTCGATTCGGCGAGCCTAATAAACTTCAGTCATTCTTGTTACACATTAATCGAGCGAACATTGTTTATTCAATAACTATGTCCCTATATAATAGTTAGCTTTTATGTGTGCGTGTTCATTGTACGTGTGTGGGTGTCTGTGCATGTGTGTGTAATGGCAATGAACTAGAGGATAGATTTTTGAGTGCAGTAACGAAATGCAGTTTGGATGCAGCCTACTTACAATTTTGTTCTTGAAGTATGTCAAAATAATATAATTTATTTTAAATTATAATACTTATTAAGTATATAGAGAGAAAATAATTAATATATGTTTTATAGCAGATTTTTATGATATTTTTCATTTCCACAAAGGAGAATGCCCACTTGATACCTGATAGTTTGGTAACAAAACAATATTCTAAAATAATATCTTATTTTTCATTAATTCATCATATTATATAAAGCTCGATTACCACTGACTCACTGACTGACTGACATATATTATGAAGCACTTGCCGGGGGGTTAGAGGGGTGATTCTTTTTGGGGCGTGTAGAGGGCGTTCCCGCGACCCCAGGAAAACCTCGACTTTGACCGGAAGTGGACTCTGGACCGGAAGTGACGGCGATATCTCGGAAACAGAACGAGACGGGGCCAAAGTGCCGGAACAAAAGTCGTAGGGAATGCCCTCTAATATCGAAATCCATAAATTGTTTTTTTTTTTTAATTTTTTTTTCAAAACTACCCGAAAAAAACTTTTTCAGCGCCGCGAAGCGCGCCCAAAAAACTAGTTTTAATTATATCAACACATTATTTACCAATCAATAGACAATGTTTAATTACATAAAAAATAGATAGATTCAATTATTAAAGCATTTAAAATAATAATAACCTCAAATATTGCATCAGAAAACATCTAATTACTCAATAACCCGGGTGAAAAAATTAAAACTATTTGGTAATAAGCAAGTAGATTTATTTTTCTACAAAATGAACTAAAAATCATCATGATACTAGAGAAAAAAATTATGGGCCCAATTTTCTTAGGCGAATGGGCATTCTCCTTTGTTTTGTTCTTAACTTACAATTTTCCAATTAATTATTATATATTAATTTCATCTATTCCATTAAAAGTATTATTAGAGATTTGCATAATAACTTTATAGTAGGGGGAGTTGCCAAAAAACAGCTTCGTTGCATGCGCAGACGCATAGGTCAAACTCACAACTATCTCTTTTACACTTATGCAAATAAGTGAAACAGGTATACAAATGGGCATTGAAGCAAAGAATGCATTGAAAACAAGTTTTAATAACTTTGAAATCTATAAAAGGCTACATAATCGAATATTACGCTTTTTTTTAAATTGTAGCACGGCATGTGACAACACTTCGCCTGATGTGAAACTAGAGTGCGGTCCATGAACGTAAACATCTGCTGCTACAGATAAATGTCTACTAGAGGAGACGAATATGCACACGCCTCTCGTTGTACCAGGCTACTTTCAAACTGATCCCGAAACGAGGCAAGATCACTTCACGGGTGTTACATTCGAAAGTGGTGGTACTACCCCAGGACGGCAGAATGGACTAATAACTCTTTGATAGTGCCTAGAGACACTGAGTACATATAACATAATCACATTGGTCAGAATTTGGCGGCGTTTGATATGTTAACCCGTGTCAGACATTTCCGTTGATTATACCGAGGCCCTGCAGCCCTGCGCTGCTGAACCTGAACCGAGGATACCACGGCCCTATACCGACGGACGTTAACTACTTCTGGACCTGCAACCCTGCGCTGCTGAGCCTGAACTAGCTCGAATGGGTCGCAGATTATATACCCTCGGAACAAAAGCTCACTATTCCGACCGATTCAAATCAAATCGAATTCCAACTTTAAACTTGATGAAGAAACAAATAAAATGACCTCATTGGTCGATGCCTGTCATCGACAACCAATATGACATCTTTAACAGTTTTAACTTACGACTCACCTGTTCATTTTCAGGCTTGCCCTCGCTGCTTTCAGAGTCGCTTGACTCTGACGACGGTTTACACCAAGTCTTACAATAGCGACGACAGAGGAACCTGAAAAATTAAGTATTTACAACATTTCGCTTTCATTCACAACGCGTTCCGGGAATAGTTCGAAAGTAGCCAGGTATAGCGAGAGGGGTGTGCACTGTCAATTTAGATGGTACATGCTCGTCTCCTCAAGCCGGCATAGTGGAGGCGCCTGCTGTCAGGTGACAACTGCTACTACAGGTTTCTCTGTAGTAGCAGTTGTTTCCTTTCGTGGACCGCACTCTAGCTTTACATCAGGCGGATAGAAATACAATTTCTAATTACATCTAAATAAGTTTATGCTTATTTCATACTTGAGAACGGCCGTGGACAGGCAGTACGATTCGTGGACTCACGATCGATGAGACGCGTGTTCGCTAAATTCTATATCATATTAAAGCAACTAAGTTTTTTTTTAATTATTGTAGCTCGGCATATGATAACACTTCGTCTGATGTAAAGCTAGAGTGTAAAGTTATATGTCATTTGGTTGCTCAATTCCTATAGGCACTATTAAAGAGTGGTAGGCAGACTGATGATGGTTATTAACCCAGTCTGCCGTACTGGGGTAGTAGCACCACTTTCGGGAATGGTTCGAAAGTAGCCAGGTATAACGAGAGGAGTGTGCACTGTCAATCTGGATGGTACATGCTCGTCTTCTCAAGCCGGCATAGTGGAGGTCACTGCTGTCTGTATAAATTTATCTGTAATAGCCGTTGTTTCCGTTCATGAACCACACTTCAACTTTACATCAAGCGGAGTTTTGTCATATAGTGTATGTAGATATAATAAAAAACATGCTGAAAGCATCCAAAAACGTTTATGTATTTAGATTTTCAAGGACATTGTTATTAATTTTCGCAAAATCGACAACAACAATCGTAAACAAGAATAATATTAATTAAAAACAAACATTAAAATCGATAAAACAAACACCTCTTTGAAGTTTTTTCTTTTGAATAAAATATTACGCGACAATAGTGGTAGGCAGACAGATGATGGTTATTAGCCCAGTCTGCCGTTATCGATTTCTACTCATATAATTTTCGATTCTTTGTAGAATTCTTTTATAGGACTAGTACATGGGACTAATAAAAGAGCGGCCGTGGTCTAGCGGTAGTACGCGTGAACTCACGATCGATGAGACCCGTGTTCGAAACTGGCTAAATTCTGACCGGTACCAATGTAACTTTGTTATATGTACTTTAGTAGCTCAGTGTCTATATGCACTATTAAAGAGTGGTAGGCAAACTGATGATGGCTATTTGCCCAGTCTGTCGTCCTGGGCGGTACCACCATTTTTAAATGTAACACCCGTGAAGTGATTTTGTCACGTTTCGGGAACAGTTCCAAAGTAGCCAGGTATAACGAGAGGAGTGTCCTCGCTCGTAGATTGCCTACTCGTCTCCTCAGACGAGCATAGCGAAGGCGACTGTTGTCTGTAGAGATTTCTCTGTAGTAGCAGTTGTTTCCGTTCATGGACCGCACTCTAGATATACATCAGGCGAAGTGTTGTCATATGCCGAGCTACAATACGAAAAAAATATGGTTTTTTTTTATTGTAGCTCGGCATGTGACAACACTCCGCCTGATGTAAAGCTAGAGTGCGGTCCATGAATGGAAACAACTGCTACTACAGAAAAGTCTCTACGGGCAGCAGTAGCCTCCACTATGGCGGCTTGAGGAGACGAGCATGTACCATCTAGATTGACAGTGCACACTCCTCTTTTTATACCTGGCTACTTTCGATCTATTCCAGATATGTGATTGTATTTACAAAATTTCAGGCGTTATTAATGTTTTTTACTATTAAAATTTATTATCAGTTCAGTAGATAATTATACTGTCAAAAAACATGACATTAAATATTACAGTAGATAATAATATTGATCCTTAATTTCAAAAAAACCTTTATACGTTGATTCTAAACAGTTTCATGATTTTGACTCCCATTCGGTATAAATCCAGTATTCGCCACTGATAAGTTACACATATATTTACTACCTTTTCTATTTTATTTTTACGTGAGAAAATCCCCGATACATAAGCCCTAGTCCTTGGGGACGGTACCAGAGTTGCGTCGAACGGAAACCTGATTGCGTTTTACAGAGTTGGATAGAGCCTGGGCACAGTTTATATACTTAGTACTGTATGTATGTGCGTATATATTTACTACCTAGATACATTAGATTTTCGATATAGAAATCAAAGGAATAAATATTATAACCAACAACATTAAAATTTCGAGCAAAACTCAATAATGTTACGTGCTCAACTTACACAACAGCTAAAATAAATCATAATTGAGTGCTTGGAGCAGCTTAAATCCAATCTAGACAGGCTGTTAGCTCGAAACTCGCACTAATTAGCTAAGGAAACGCTGATATTGCAATTTAAAATTATAACGAAGGACCGGGATTCACTAAAAGTTTATCTGTCGCTTCACTACGTATAAAATAATATATATACATACAAACTGCTACTACAGAGAAACCTGTGCACGCAGCAGTCGCCTCCACTATGTCGGCTTGAGGAGATGAGCATTTACCATCCAGATTGACAGTGCATACTCCTCTCATTATACCTGGTTACTTTCAAACTATTCCCGAAACGCGACAAGGTCACTTCGCAGGTGTTACATTCGAAAGTGGTGGTACTACTCCAGGACGGCACACTAGGCTAGTAACCATCATCAGTTGGTTGTTATGTCTATGTAAGGTTCCATCCAATTGTAAATTGTCAACAAATATTTAAAACCGCATGTTTACTGTCTGGGCGGGTGTCACCCTCGATTTATATTGATTTATGAACAAAATTAGGGTCAGAGGCGGACAAACAAGTACTTTGAAAATTAACACGAGGTTGTTTAGATTTTTGTTTACTATTTTTTTTGTGGATATTTCATAGACACTGAACGGCCAAAATACATATAACATATGTATTATTGGTATATTGGTAACTGGTCAGCGAGATTACAACACAGGAATTCACGCCTCCTATCTTTTTTTTTACGTGGGGAAATCCATTACGAAAACCCTAGCACCTCGGGCAAGGTGACAGGGCTATGTCGGGCTCCCTTACAAACAGCGCGCATACGAGATGATGTTGTATGCGCACAAGGACTACCTACTAAAACCCCACGGTGCTCCTCATGGTCACCAAAGTGCTGAGGGGTTGGGTACACGGTAGCATTCACCTCCTACCTAGTGCGGCCAACTGTACTACCCTAAAAACAGAATATGCCTGCCTTTTTTCCAAGAATATTTTGCTATTTTTTTTAAATGTAGCTCAGCATGTGACAACACTCCGCCTGATGTAAAGCTAGAGTGTGCGGTCCATGAATGGA
This sequence comes from Tinea pellionella, assembly GCA_948150575.1. NCBI lineage: Eukaryota > Metazoa > Arthropoda > Insecta > Lepidoptera > Tineidae > Tinea > Tinea pellionella. The sequence continues at coordinate 8,016,455 of OX411258.1, forward strand.
AACAACTGCTACTACATAAAAAACTGTGCGCGCAGCAGTCGCCTCCATTATGCCAGCTTGAGGAGATAAGCATGTACCAATTACTACTACTTCAAAGTATTACCGAAACGCAACAAGGTCACTTCGTGGGTGTTACATTCGAAAGTGGTGGTACTACCCCAGGACGACAGACTGGACAAATAACCATCATCAGTCTGCCTACCACTCTTTAATAGTGCCTATAGACACTGTGCTACCAAAGTACATAGTACATAATATAACAAAGTTATATTGGTACCGGTTAGAATAAGCGAGGTTCCAACACGGGTCTTATCGATCGTGAGTTCACGCGTTCTACCGCTAGACCACGGACGCTCTTTTATTAGTCCCATATTATATTAGTCCCATAAAAGAATTCTAGAAAGTATCGAAAATGATATGAGTAGATATCGATAACTTGCCAGAACATCCCTACTTATACATATATTATCCCTCTGAACTAGGCCCTAGTATCTCTACCAACATCAATATCAATGTAAAATCAATAACAGATTAAGTTAAATACAGTTTCAAACATGAATACCATATTAATTAAAGTTTCATAGAAACAAATTCATTAATATCATAGTAATCAACATCAAAGCAAAGTTTTCTCATCATAATGTGACGTGTCCACTTTAAAATTACATATTTTTTATAAAGAAATTAATAACTAATTGCCACATTTTATAGTAGACATTTAACGCGTGTATTTCTACTAGACAATAAACAAAAAGTGAACCTTATATAAACGAAATAAGGTCTTTCTTTTTCTATTCTGAAAGCTTAAAGGATCGGAGAATTTTTGAAGAATTAATATATTTAGATAGGCTATAGGAAGACCTTCACTCGATTATCAATGAAAATCAAATTCATTTGTTAGTGAGTTACGCGATATATCTACTACGACAGGCGACTGCTGCCTGTAGAGGTTTCTCTGTGGCAGCAGTTGTATCCATTCATGGACCACACTATAGCTTTACATCAGGCGGAGTGTTGTCACATGCCGAGCTACAATAAAAAGATATCTCGAAGCTCATCAGTGAAATTCAGCTGTCAAAATGAATCCTGTTATAAAAGCGTAGGCTAAAGATTTCAAATACAAATATTTTAAACCATAAAACTTACCTAATGAGGAATGAGAGGCACAAAACAATCAGAAGTGGTAGTAGTGTTCCGATGCACGCGACAAACACCGTCTGAAGATCCGTGAAACCTGCGACAACGGATAAAACTGCGACAGGTCACAAGTCCATTCTTAAAACTAAATATAATTAAATACATGTAAATTAATATTTTTAAACATACTTTTTTATTCATTGCACATACCGTACTTCCAGGTACCATCTTAGCAAGCGTACAAAATAATGACAATCTAATTACTTGTTCGCAATTACTTACTACTATTAATCGCCAATCAAAACCTAATTACAAAATAAAGCATAGACAAACAAATTAAACATCAATTATTAAGCCACGAGCTGTCTACGTAAACAACATTAACACGCCAAATTCATCTTTAATGCATAAGTTTCAAGGCTTATGTTCGTGTTAAGGGACGCCGGACGTCTGCCTACATTTGATTATTTATTAGTGTTTGACGTTAGGGGTTGAGGTGGTCCCTAACTTATTTACCTGAGTAAAGTAGGAAGCTACTATTACGTTGAAAGCTTTGATTAATTGTTTAGATCTTGTTTATTACTAACCGTAGTTTATAGGCCATAGTTTTACCCTCTAATTCCTTTGTTTTGTTATCAAATTGTAATGAAAATTACACAACGTGTACGTACGTAAACTCATACTACATGAGAGAAAAACAACCGTCAAATAAAATATAGAGCGGCCGTCGTCGAGTGAAAGAATTTTTAGAAGGTTTGAAGACGAGTTTTTGTCACCTTAGATTTATAGCTAACCACGAACCGCGCCCGCGGCCACAGTTAGTCATACACATATCAAAGATCGACAGACTACAGTAGTCGATATTACGAGAAAAGTTTCCTGTATTTATCAAAAAGGCTTCTATTGAACTGACATATCAAAGGAAAGCCGACGCAAAAGAGATATAGCTTTTCAAATAACTTCACTTTAATACGATCGTTGAAAACCTATTCTTGCAACGATCTAAATATGATTTTGGATTTAAAAGAACCAACTTAGGACTTCAATTTATTATTATTAATTTAATACTAACTGTTATCTGCGCATTCATATGTGATTTTTTTTTATAATACGAAGCTCCGTCTGATGTGAAGTTAAAGATGAATACATGAATGGAAACAACTGCTATTACAGATAAATTTCTACAGACAGCAGTCGAGGTGACTATGTCGGCTTGAGGAGACGAATACCATCCAAGATGACAGTGCACAATGCTCTCGTTATTTTATGCCAAATTGAATTATTATTTTTAAAAATTAACTAGTCCAATTTTTTCAAAGTTCTTTTTTTTAAATATAGATATAGGGCATGAGTTTCTGTTGTAATATAGTTGTTGATTGTGTTATGAATGCAATGTATTGCAACAGAGACTCCTGTTCTGCATCTTCTGTTGATTTGGTTAAAAGGTTAAGTAGTTAGGGTGTTGTGACTCTCAAATAAGCTCATGTGGGCTTTGAGAGCCACAAGATTTTTTCTATAGTATAAATTGTAAAAATATAATGATTAAAAAAAAACAATAACGCTCCCAATGTGACGCGAGAGATAAGTTTTCTGTCATATTTGCCAATGTTGCCGTCAAGTCAAAAACTAACTGATAGAGAACCTAAACGTGGCTGTGGCCACTATGTGCCGCTTACGCTTTTTTCATGTCCGATATATGAGGTTGGCCCTTCTAGTGTATACTAAATTGGTAAAATACAAACTAAGAATAGAGCCTTTAAACTTGAGAAATACAAATCGTAGTTCAATTGCTCTAGATGAGATAAACTGCTGGTTTTACGAGCACCTCCATTATTGGAAGTTCAGTCAGAGGAAATAATTCAAGTACTGTCAACAACATAATATATTTAATAAATGCAATATCAAACATACAAAGGAGAATGCCCATTTTTAGGCCCACTTGATACCTAATAGTTTGGTAACAAAACAATATTCTAAAATAATATCTTATCTTTTTATTAATTCATTTTAATTATATCAACACATCTTTTACCAATCAATAGACAATGTTTAATTACATAAAAAACAGATATCTTTAAATATTGAAGCATTTAAAATAATACTAACCTCAAATATTGCATCAGAAAACATCTAATTACTCAATAACCCGGGTGAAAAAATTAAAACTAATTGGTAATAAGTAAGAAAATTTATTTTTCTACAAAATTAATTAAAAATCATCGACAAACTCGAGAAAAAAATTGTAGGTAATTTTTTTGTCTATATCCAAAGCTTAATTAACATCAGAACGAAGTAGGCTCACATGCCGTGCAGCTATAAAAAAATTGGGCACTTACAAATGTAACATCGACCAAGGATTAAGGAATCCAGGGGGTAAAGTCAAAAGCCAGTCGACAAATGTCACTTGATCGAATCGACAACAAAATATATATGAGATTTGACGTTTCGTTATCACCTAACGTTAAGTGACAACTGACGCAAATACGCTGAAATTATTCGGCCCGATGATAATTATTACTATGAGTTTTGTTCCCTTTCCGATTGATATTTTTGTATATATTTCCCCTATGATCAAACGGAATGAACATGTATTTTGTACTCGAAAACTTATTATACATGGTAATTTTTTTAACTGGGACAGAATTGGGAAATCCGAAACCACAGGAAATACAGGGAAACTGTCTTAGGAACCATTTGCTCTTTTTTTATGACAACGAATTTGGCATGGTAATTTTTGCTTAAAGCTTGAGTTGTCCATAAAAATGAGTCATTTTGGTGAAAAAATTTTTTGATGCGATTCGACTCAGTTTCATGTAAGGACCATTTCATTGTATCGGAAGAAAAAAATCGGAGCAGCAGAAGTTAGTCAAATTTAATGAAATGTATTCCCATACAATTTGTAAGTAATCTGATGCTTACATTAATAATACTAATGCAAAAATGTTACGGGCACGTTTCAGAACTACTCTAGTGACAAGAAGATGTTTAGTGAATGTTTTTAAATGATAAAGAACGATGTTGTTTGATATTTTATGAATGCAAAATTTTATTAATTTTATGATTTTATTATAAATTTTAAGGGCATGTTTATCTAAAGTGCAGCTAGCTGTAACGTTACGTTTATACAAAATGACCCGCGAGACCCTTTGGGTTGGCCGAGCTTGTTTAATCTAATTAAATGAACAAAGATTTATTCCACCAAAATTATATAAATAGAATTGGCCAACAATAACGAATCTAAAACCATTAAATGGTAAATTTGAACTTACAAAGATATTCGTTTTAACTACAAGACTCATAATACAATTGCATAGAAGCTTTTCGTAATTATTTTATACGCTTGCATAGAAATAACCAAGAACGTTGTTTTAATAATTTATATGAAAGTTTATTATTTGTTATTACTAATCTTAGTATAATAAATATAATAGTAGATGTGTGTAAAGAATCAATTAATACAAATATCAGTGCCGGATTAACCACGTAGCAAGAGTAGCAAATGCTACAGGCCCCGCGAATTTGGGGGCCCCGCGCTCCAACGCCTGACTGACCGTAATAAAAAAAATATTAATTTAGATAGGAGTGTAAAATATCTTGCATGCCTTAAACACGAAGCTCCTTAGGCTAGGCTTCACTTCCACTTATTTAATACCCTAAACTTGAGAACCTAAAGCAAACCCAGGGGCCCCTTGGCAGAATTTGCTACAGGCCCCGCGCTAGCCTAATCCGGCACTGACAAATATATATATCCTATGTGTGTGAAGACAAGGACAATGCATACATAAAACACCCAGATCCAAAACAAATATTACCTTTTCTTAATTAATTACAATATATAATAATAAAAAACAAATATATATAACTAAACACTCACTTGTATCTGGCGCTGCATCATTTTCAACATAATGTCCAGTTATATTAGCTAACGTATAAGCACTTTTATTTTCACTAACTTTAGTCGGTTTCACTAATTCCACTAACTCAACAAAATTGATTACTTTTTTCACATCACTAGCGTTTTTAACGTCACTATTAGGATTCATTGTTTTATTTCTATTTATAAGAAACTCTAATTTTGGATAGTCAGCATATTCTAAGTCTGAATTAGGTCTAAATATAATTCCTGTTAGCGTTTCCTCTCTGCCCGTCTCTGCATCGAAGATTTCTTCTAACATAGGCGAAGATATGTTTAATTGTTTATGGAATTGATCAACGTTGCCTTTCGGTAGTTCCAACACGCCGAAAGATTGATCCATGGTTTTCTTAACAATTTTCTCGTCTCTATTTTGTTCAGCATCCATAATTGATGCTAATTCCTTTTTAGAACTTATATTTGTTTCTTCCTCCGTTTCTGTGTCATCGTCTGCTACAATGAGAGTGTCAGATTCTGTATCGACAGGTATATGAAAGGTGTTATTGTTCTCAAACTTTACAAACTTGGTTTCGTTCGAATGGGGCCTCCCATTAACGAAAGTTAGGAGGGAGCTTAAAACAAAAAACATTAATTTAAACTTAACTTTTGTCATTTTGTATTGTTTAAATCAATGATTGTGTTTGAGTCATTGCTGCTGATAAAGTTTTGTTTCAGCTTGTGACTTCAGCTTTCAGTTGCGTAGCGTCCTGAAAAGAAAAGATTTACATATTTAAAACAAGCTTCGTTAGTTAAATATCTAATATTATAAATGCGAAAGTATGTTTGTTTGTCCCCTCAAGTACGCTTAAACGCCGAACTTAATAAAATTTAGCAAAGAAGTAGGTTTTAGGTTAGAACGAGCCCGGTCAATTTGCAGCCCGCCTCGTGAATTTGTGTGGCACGGCGAGATTTCGAGTTATACGATCATTATGGGTTTTGATACCATTCCAGTTGATATATTTGCACTATGATCAAACGAAATGAACATGTATTTTGAAAACTAATTATATTGAATCAAATTATGCTTGTTGTGTTCATAGAGCGGGGCACCCTGAGATACGGGTTTTACGCCTAGTTCAGGGGCCTTGTTATTATAACATTTGTAAAAATTTTGCAATAAAGGTTTATTATTTATTTATTTATTTATTTATTTTTTTATATTGTGTTGTATAGCATGTTAATCTAAAGTACAGCCCGCTGTAACGTAACGTTTATACAAAGTGGCCCGGGAGACCATTCGGGTTGAATATACTTTTCTTACTCCATCATTCCTTCTGCGCGCCCACGGTCTCGCGGCTAGTTTTGGCTGAGGAACTTGATTTGAGTCTTTTTGAAAATTTCATTTATTATTATCATATTTCTAACCAAATATCTGCAAGTAATATAATTAATTAATATTACCTATTTTATAACTGTATATTAACCCTATAACATAAAAAGGTGTGTGCCGAAAGTTAGTTCAGATAAAATGTTGCCAGATTAAAATTTAAATTATTTTTACTGTAATTTTTTTAAACAACTGCTACTACAGAAAAAAATCTAAAGACAGTAGTCGCCTCCGCAATGCCGGTTTTGAGGAGATGTACTATAGTTATACGTCCTATAGTTATAGGCACCTTATAAACTGTATAACTAATTTTTTTAAACCGCAAACCTAGATACATCACGAACGCCTGAACATTAAGAAGTGCTTACGACTCAAGTGTACTACTCAACAGATACGATATCGATAATGTCTTCCCTCTGATATCGATATATCGATAACACTCAACCTATAAATTTTCTCTTATCTAATGTACAAATCTAATGTACTCCTTCGCGCAGTTCTTATAAAATTAAAACTAAACTAAACTATAAAAGTCCCATTTTTAAGCCCACTTGATACCTAATAGTTTGGTAACAAAACCATATATGTACTAAAATATTATCTTATTTTTTCATTAACTCATTTCAATTATATCAACATATCGTTTACTAATTAATGGACAATGTTTAATTACATTTAAAAAAAAAACAGATATTATCAATTATTAAAGCATTTAAAATAATAATAACCTCAAATATTGCATCAGAAAACATCTAATTACTCAATAACCCGGATGAAAAAATTAAAACTGATCGGTAATAAGAAAGTAATAGATTTATTTTTCTACAAAATTTAATAAAAATCATCGACAAACTCTAAATAAAAATTGTGGGCCCATTTCTCTTAGGCAAATAGGCATTCTCTTTTAAAGTAGAATACAGGTAGATTTCAATAACCTTGAAACACAGTTTAAATAGTTGTTAACAAAAAATAACAGTGCATTTTTTTTTAATTATAGCTCGGCATGTGACAACACTTCGCCTGATGTAAAGCTAGAGTACGGTCCACGAATGGAAACAACTGCTACTACAGAGAAACGAGTAGCATCGAGAGACGAGCATGTACCATCTTAGATTGACAGTGCACACTCCTCTCGTTATACCTGGCTACTTTCAAACTATTCCCGAAACGCGACAAAGTCACTTCACGGGTGTTACATTCGAAAGTGGTGGTACTACCCCAGGACGGCAGACTGGACAAATAACTATGATCAGTTTGCCTACCACTCTTTAATGAGCAACCAAAGTACATATAACAAAGTTACACTGGTACCGGTCAGAATTAGCGAGGTTCGAACACGGGTCTCATCGATCATGAGTTCACGCGTCTTACCGCTAGACCACGGCCGCTCATATTGGTTTCTTTATTTGCTTTTTTTATTATTATTATTTCCACGCGTTTGCAAATCAATAACAAATAGGTTAGTAACAAGTAAAAGTTGTTTTTTATTAGTCTCTACTAAAATACAAAAAAAAAAAAAAAGGGAATTGTTACTGAATCATGTTTGATTTAAACAGAAAAATATTGCCGCGCACACAAGTTAACGTGGGAATCGAACACACATCCTCCGATTTGCAATTTAAATTCAATATTCATCATAATTCAATAAGAAATAAAAGATGGTAAAAACGTTCTGAAACCATTAAATGAAATGTAAAATAAAACAGAAATACTGGCAATATAATTAACATGAAACTCTTGTAAAATTTTACACTCCATTTACATTTCCCATCTCAATACTGAAAATTACTTTCAAATTGCTTTTGTTATATATTAAAAAGAGTTATTTCGTTATCTAAAAATAAATTAGTGGAGTGTTTGGCGCGCTTTTGCCCGGGAAGGTTGAGATGTTTTTTATCCCTTTCCTTAATTAGTTTAGTGGTTATTATTGTGTAAAATTGGTGTTATTTTGCGTAATTTTATGCTGCGCATGTGAGTAATTGTGGAAACATTAAAATTCACTCTATATGAGACAACAGAAGCGGTTTTTTTTGTGGTTATCCCACGCCACGAAAACGCTTATATTGTGACGTGACCGAATTAATTGCCGCCAGATACTCCAAGAAAGCGTCAAATTGTAAAACACCATTGCAATTTGATGCAAAAACATCAAGAAAGAAATTTACTACTCGACATTGGTAGAATTGTCGTTGTTATGACATACGAGGTCATTTATCAAAAGAAGAAGAAAATAAATTAAATTAACTTTTAATTGAATAACTTAATTAATAGATATATATGACAGAACGCGTTCGCCGCGTGGCTTGTTTTCAGAGACTCTGTCAAAGCGTAACGACGCTTTTGTTTCATATCCAATTAGTGCTTGTACTCATGACGACGCATTCATTTTGTTCCAAGTTAGTTTCCATAATCGTTTAAGTTAGAGTCCGTATTCATGACCGTTCCGACATATACATGTATTTTCACAGTAGGCCGCATTCTGCTCACGTTAAAAGGTGATGTAGAGTGTCGCCCGAGCATCTACAGAGAAATGTCACCAGACAGGAGTCATCTCCACTATACTGAAAATGGATCACTCGGCAATAACCACCACCATCCGCTATTTTAACCCGTTTTTTTTATGTTGACGCGACATGTGACCGCGGCTGGCCTGATAATGCGCACAGTGGAGGTCCATGAGCACTGACAACTCGAGAACCACTTACTCAGTGGCTCTAGTCTCCGTTACTATGCCGGCCTGAGAAATCTAAATTTATTTAATAGAAACTAGCCACTAATATTGATAAGATAGTTAACAAAAACTCAATTAAAAGTTTCCATCAATAAAAAACTAAGTAAGAACTTTTTTTTTAAATTCTTTATTTCGGTAGGGGCTTGTGGCGATGTCAGCCCCATTTAGGCCTAAACACAAAATTAACTAAAAATAAATCCTAAATAACATAATAAACACAATAACACAAAAAAAAACAAAAGAAAATATATCTCAAAAAAAAACTCGATAGCAGCTACAGACTTGGGCTGCGGCAACATACTATTATATGTGCCCATATCCCATTTATTTATACAAAACTTGTCATGTAGCCACTTGTTGCTTTCAGAAACAATCCCTCAACATATGTTCTACATCTTCGACTTTAAGTAAAAAAAAACTAAGAGCTGCAAAATTTTCGCGTCGCGTCGGATTAAATTCTTTCAATCCAGTTATAGTTTAAGTTATTTTAACTCATTTAATCCCCATTACAGAAGTCCATGAAGAAGGTACCAGAGTCGGACTCCCCATCCTAGTGCTGGTACACCGACTAAAGCCCCAAGTTTCATTTCATTCAGCATTCATACAACTAATTATACAGGGTGAATTTTTCAAGTGGGCTTTCATGGCCAAATGCTAAACTGTAAGAGATATCGAAAAATGCTGAAAGGAGTCTCGATGCCGATTTTGATGAAAACTAAAACTGCATTATTAGATTTTTGATAAATCCATTTTCCCGGCCAGGAATCGAACCAGTTGATTTTGAAAAAAAATAAACACTCTGTATTATTGCACCATCCGATAGTGTTCCTGATAAGGATCAAATTCTGGGAAGTAATGATATACGGCAAACCAAAGAAAAGTGTTGATTTTTAACAAATTTACATTACCTACTACATTGACAACATTTATACTTGAAAAAACAATAAACAAGTCAGTTAGTCAACGTACACTAAAAATAAAAGCCGTAAATATACTGTAAAACAGACCGTAATCCCATACTAAGATTTTAAAAGTAATAGTGGGTCCCAGCAGCACACTTTTCCGACAAATGCGTACGAGGAAAGGTCACTCCCTCGGGACATTCATACGCAATATAGACATCTATAGTACATATCTTACGTAGATTCAATACTTATCGATCAGGAGAGACAATGTCGTCTTAAAGACTGTATATACCACCTACCGTACTTTTTTAAGCAGTTTTACTTAATTTAATATGTTATATGATAAATTAAAAAAGAAAGAAAAGTTTATTACGTTTAAAAGGTAGTATATAAACAATAAACCAGAGCACACAAAGTTGCGCCTGGTTTTTTATTATTGTAGCTCGGCATATGACAACACTCCGCCTGAAGTAAAGCTAGAGGGCGGTCCAAGAACGGAAACAACTGCTATCACAGATAAATCTCTACAGGCAGCAGTCGCCTCCGCTATGCCGGCCTGAGGAGACGAGTATACACCATCTGGATTGACAGTACACACTCTTCTCGTTATACCTGTTTAAATCCAAACTGATCTCGAAACGCGACAGGTGTTACATTTGAAAGTGGTGGTAGTACCCCAGGACGGCAGACTGTGCTAATAACCATCATCACTGTCTACCACTGTCTGTGTACTAAAATACACACATGTAAACTAATCTCCTAATTCTACCTACCCCAATCGTTCCAAAAGGAATATTATACGTTTAATTTATTAAATTAGATATATCTATCTGTTATAAAATCATTAAAATTATGATACTCCTGTAAAGTTTGAATAAATCCCTCGGTCGGATTACAAACGTTAAATTACTTGAATACGACTGTAACAAACCGTTCTTATGTAATCCTTTTTGAGATTACACAGGTTGTTGTTATACAAAAATAACCTTTGATGCTTTAGACATAAGGGTTTCGGTTGGTGCGATATCTCTTAACAATATAAATTTTCTAAATGTTACTTACAATGACTTTTGGTTTACGAAATATATTTTATTTTCAGGGTCCCTTTTGCGCTTTTTCTACACAATTTATGCTCTAAGAAGAATAGTAAAAATTTAATAACTATTTTTTTATAATAACACACTATATCTAACTAGATTCAACTAAAATGCGGTACAACTCAGGCAATCCTTCTTCTGTCGTTCCATCAAATTGTGGAACGACCTTCCCAGTCACGTCTTTCCCCCTTCCTATAACAAGGGATCCTTCAAGCGCAGTGTGAAGAGGCATCTCATTAAGCCGGCATAGCGGGCACGACTGCTGTTTGCAGATCCCCTTCTCTGACAGCAGTCGCCTCCGCTCATGGATCGCACTCTAGCTTAACACCAGGTGGAGTGCGGTATGACGTGCTAAAATAAAAAAAACTACAAATGATACCACATTTTAATGTCTGTAAGCAGCAATCACCTCCGCCATGCTCGTTATAAACCCCTAGTTTGAGGCAGAACCTACAGCTATATAAAACCAAACTAAATATCATTAAAAAAAAAACTAGATTTTTCTTAAAGTTACATAATTATAGTTTCTTAAGTTTTAAGCAAACTTTCTTTAACTAAGTTAAAACTTAAAGGAATTTATGCTGCTTATGCCCGGGCTACATGACGCCAGGCGCTCACCCCATCCTATGAAACTTTCCTGGCTTGAGACACTGGCTTACTGTCTTCCTCGCTAGCTTACAAGAATACCAGAAGTACTAGCTTACTAGCTTACAGGCTACGTTTGTTAAATGGGCGTAACTATCGAATTTATTCTGATGTGACGAAACACGATGCGTTTCAAATGTTTTATAGTGTGAGAGACTAAGAATAATTATTATTATAAATTTAAAAAATAATACGAATTCTAATAAATAGGCAGACTGATGATAGTTATTTGTCCAGTCTGCCGTCCTGAGGTAGTACCACCACTTTCGAATGTAACACCCGTGAAGTGACTTTGTCGCGTTTCGGGAATAGTTTGAAAGTAGCCAGGTATAACGAGAGGAATGTGACTGTCAATCTAAGATGGTACATGCTCGTCTCCTCAAGCCGGCATAGTGGAGGCGACTGCTACCCGCACAGATTTGTCTGTAGTAGTAGTTGTTTCCATTCATGGACCGCACTCTAGCTTTACATCAGGCGGAGTGTTGTCACATGCCGAGCTACAATAAAAAAAAAACACAGACAAAACTAATATAAACAAAAAGAAACCAAAAGAAACATGGCTTAGAAACCATAAACAGCAACAAATTCTGCTGAAAATATATAAAACATCAGCCCGGATTATGTCATATAGAACTACCAGAGCAATGTTTTAACCAGGTCTGGCGAACACGCGGCCGGTGACGTCATTCCGCTTAATATTTTTGTATATATTTGCGCTAAGATTAAAATTATTTTTTTTACACTTTTTTTATTATCATTGGAGCTCGACATATGACAACCCTCCACCTGATATAAAACTAGAATGTTATCCATGAACGGAAACAACAGCTACTACAGATAATGTATGTGTTTCCCGAGAAGTACAATACGGGCATCTTCAAATTAAGGGTAAATAGGTACCTCATAGGCAAGCGTGCTCCATCTTAGACCGCATCACTGCTTAACATCAGGCAGGGTGCGGTCAAACGTTTGCCTATTAAGCATAAAAAAAAACTCTACATGCCGGCTTCAGGATACGAGATAGACAGTGCACAGTCCTCTCGTTATGCCTGGCTACTTCTAAACTGTTTCTGAACCGCGACAAGGTGCTAGGACGGCAGACTGGGCTTATAGCCATCATCAATCTGCCTACCACTCTTAATTCACCTAATCACCGCCCGCTTGTAAGGAGTGAGCGTGGCCCGCGAGACCATTCGAGTTGGTCAGGCCTTTAAACGTAGCTACAGAACGCTCCGGCATTATATTTCGTGATATGAATAATATATTAACTTTCATATTTCGTTTTGAAGTAAGAGTACCACATTCAAGTGTAACCCCTGTGAAGTAGCACGATATCAGGAGAGTGGCGATCACTGAAGGAGACAAAGGCCGGCATAGCGGATGCGTCAACAGTCGTGTTGACTGCAGAAATTAAGAGAAGAGAAATGTTAAACATCAGGTGGAGTATTGTCTTATGTCGAGCTACAATAAAATACTAATAATAAACATATAACTGTAGTAATATGACAAAATGGGATAGACAGTACGTCTAGTTTTAGTTTTAGTTTTAGCGTGAAGACCGGAAGACAAACATATACATATATCTATAAATAAATACATAAAAAGGAAACGAAAACATTCACTTTACAAGAAAAGGGACGAGGATCAAAATCATTAATCTAAGCCAATGTACCCGTGAAAAATAACTTCTCTAAATGGAAATAAAGGGAGCAATAAATGTGAAGTCCCCAAATATGTGGCTGGTATTTTTCAACAGGCAACACTCATAACGTATGTTGTTATTTAACGAATGGATTTTGTGATTTATTCTGATTTAGGTTAGCTTTCCGCTGAGTTTATTTTGCATATAAATACAGGTTACTGTACCGTATATATACATACCGTAGCTTATACAGGCGTACAAAATCTATGACGATACGCCTTCGTGAATAGGTTTACTTTTTTTATTAAAAATAGAAGTTTTGGCGGGCAACTGTTAAGCTAAATTTTCGTGTCTTAGCACGTTGTGCAATAATTGTGGATTATTAACCATTAAGTGTTCGTTAACTTGCGTAAGTGCGTGGAAATGATTCAAAGAATGAGTAATGTGTTTTCATCTTTCCTCTAAACTCCGTTGAATGTTGACTTGACTGGGACACGGCCTGATTTTTGTATATTAATGATGCATGATGTAAACATTTACTTTGACACTGGCAACTTGTTACAATGCCATAGTAAATAAGTCGCATAATTTTTGTAGGATACTAGGCTATTACTTTTACTTTTTATTTTTGCTGAAAATTGAATGAAAAATATTACTGAAAATAAGGCTGCGGATGCTAGAACCCTTTCCCCTAAGAAGTACCAAAAGAAAATAGTAATAAGTAGAACATGTATAATAAATAAACAGCGGATTTCTGAAATAAGATAGAATATTTACCAAAACAGTATAAACATTTACATTTATTATTAGTAAATATTACAATAAATTACAAGAATAATAATATAATTGTTTGAGAAAAACAATTTCAAATGTATTTTGTATTACTCGTTGTCTTTGTTCTTTTGTTTTTTTATGTTAAAATTAATTTCGTTTTTTTAATATGTTAATGAAGACATAACAAACTTAAATAATTAAAATATAGAATAACTCCTTCGTTTTAAATTAAAATTAGTATTTAATTATAAATATTTCTTACCTTTTTTTATATTATCGGTTTCTAATTTTCTTCAATCAAACAATAATGTGATTAAATATTACAATAAAACAATAGAATTATATAAATGTCGCCTTTAGCACTTCCGCGTACACAATGACTTTATAAATAATAAATTTTCACTTTAAACCTAATAAAACGATAAAATTTCAACAAATATTAACCTACTTTTCAGTATATTATAAATTTCATATTGTACAAAACCTTTTGTGTGGATTTTCACGAATATTAAACGTATTTTTGAGGCTTTCACGGGATCTTTCCTGTTCCCCGGGCGATCCTACGGGCACTGAAAATCATCTCGCGTCTCATCTGAGAGGGGAAGCTGCATAACCTCACACGCCCTCTTGCGTAACGAAAGCACAACTTTTATATACATATAAATATTATTCATATAATTTTTTTAACTTAATAAATTTTAACTTACTAATAAATCATTAAGTTTATTTAAAAAAAAATGACCTAATTTTTTAATTTAAAAAAATCATAAAAACAAACATAGAAACAATTATAAATTAATAAAAACTATAATTTAATTTAAAAAATTAAATATAAATTTAGCTTATGTAACTTCCACTGGTCCATATCTTACGGGAAAAGCTCCAAAGCGCAAGCGTAAACTACGAATATGGGTAAAAGAGACAGCTGTTTAGTCACATCTAAATGAACGAGACAAAAACATTAGTAACTGTATAACACACTTAATTCTTAACCTTAGGGATGGATTTAATTATTTTTGCATAAACAACATAAAACATTGTATATTTAAAGAAAAAAGAGATCTTTACTAACTGGCGAAACGTTTATACTCGTACATACATTTAAATGGCGAAATTGAATGTTTAATTCTATTTGTAAATCATTCTCAATTATTTATTTTTTAGTAGTTATTTAAAGGCAAAGAATTCCTTGCCCATACAGTCGAGATTTCAGTTTTCTTTTTTAAATTATTTTCAGTAAAGCAGTTAAATCATTACTAAAGCCTCCAGCAAAGTTATGGGAGAAAAAAGACACCTTATATTTTAAATAATTTATGTCAAAATAAATAAATATATACAATATCGTAAAAACGTAGGCACATCCCTAAAAGTAGAGTCTGAATACAGACATGATTTACAAAAAGGATTATATTGTTAAAATATTACTTTCGCCTTTATTTTCATACTTTTTCAGTCACTATTTCTATGTTACATATTCAGGGAATAATCCTAAAAAAATTGTTGCATGCTAATATTATTCATCAAGTAATTTTCATCTTTACAACTATAGTATTAAGGTTTGTTTTGATATGGATAGAAATAATAATTTTTGGAACTATGAAATACATTTTGTGTAATATTAATTTTGTTATAGCAGAATGTTGCGAGCCAATTAGACATTGTAATCCAACGTTCACTAATAAAAGGGACCTTTTCGAAAAAGTGACGATTCTTTTTATACTCTTCTTTTTTAAATAACAAATTAGAGGCTTATTAAAGGAGAGTGCCCATTTTCCCGCCCACTTGATACCTAATTTGGTAACAAATCAATATTCTAAAATAATATCTCATTTTTTTATTAATTCATTTTAATTATATCAACACATCGTTTACCAATCAATAGAGAATGTTAATTTACATAAAAAACAGATATCATTAATAATTATTAAAGCATTTAAAATAATAATAACCTCAAATAAGCGAGAGAGGGTGTGCACTGTTAATCTAAATGGTGCATACTAGTCTCCTTGGGCCGGCATAGTGGAGGCGACTGCTGCATGTAGAGATTTCTCTGTAGCAGCAGTTGTTTCAGTTCATAGACCGCACTCTAGCTTTACATACAGAGTGTTGTCATATGCCGAGCTACAGTAAACTCAATAACCTGGGTGAAAAAAATTAAACTAATTGGTAATAAGGATTGTAGATTTATTTTTGTACAAATCATCGATAAACTCGAGAAAAAAATTGTGGGCCCATTTCTCTTACAATAGATATTCTCCTTTTATAATAAAAAAAACCATTGGAAAATACGAGTATCCTAAACACCAGTTGCCACGATCCTGTCACAACTCTCTCGCTTCCCTCAAACCCACAATTCTCTTCATACAAGCCTGACGATTATAAATACTTGGCAACCCAACTTTCATAAGAATGTCTCCGATTTGATCGGAAAATACTCTCCAATTACAATACAATACAATTAAATATATAAATTATTATTTTTGAATAAATTTGAGTATTAAGTACTCTTTTCGCAAGGAACGATTGTTGCATATGAAGTAATTATTCATACGAAACGTCCAATTTTCCTGAAAACTGAAGGCTTTAGATTTTGATATAGGCAACTAGACTCCGCCTGATGTTAAGCTAGAGTGCCGTCCATGAGCGAAAACAATTGCTACCAGAGTTAACCACAGAAAAATATTAGCAAACAGTCGCCTGCGCTATGCCGGCTTGAGATCTTGACAGGGCACACTCCTTTCGTTATACTTGGCTTCTTCCCCACCATCGTTGTGTCTATCAGTCTTGTAATGAACGCCCATTTATGTAGAACTGAACAGAACTATGTTTTACACTTAGAGATATGAGAAACACTGACATGAAACGGTAGCGTAGTCCAATACTAACTGACAGATAACCTAAAGGTGACACATTGGGAGTATTATTGTACATCTAGTTGTATATATCAATGATTACACATAACTAAATATCTCTCTTGACAACTGTGCTGCGGTGTCGCGAAATGTGCTCGAAGTGTACTCTTCGATAGTCGAAGGTTATTAATGTATTATAAGAATTTTATTTCTGAATAAGATACAAAGTAATATTTAGAAATAAACCGAAACCGCATTCACGTAATATGTATTAAATTAAGCCTTCCAATTCTAACGAAGCCTTTATAAACTACGACCTAGAAGGGTCGAGTGTGTAATCAACACAACTATTGTCTACAAATTGGCAACACTCGGCGTCCAGTAATACCAGCCGAAACATAATAATGTGTAATTTGTTACACTTCATTAGTAGGAGGTGAAATACAGGGTTTTAGTAATAATCGATTTATGTATGTACTTTTATGACTCTCACACAAATAGGGGTAGATAGAGGTATTAGAAATTAGTATACACTATTAATGTTAATTTGACAACACTCCGCTTGACGTAAAGCTAAGTGTAACAACTACTACCACAGAGATATTTCTATAAGCAGCAATCGCCTTCGCTATGCCGGCTTGAGGAGACGAATATGCACCATCCAGATTGACAGTGCACATTCCTTTCGTTATATTTCGCTACTTTTAAACTATTCCTGAAACGCGACATAGTCACTACCCCAGGACGGCAGACTGGACAAATAACCATCATTAGTCTGCCTACCACACTTTAATAATGCCTATAGGCACTGAGCGACCAAAGTACATATAACAAAGTTACATTGGTACCGGTCAGAATTAGCGAGGTTCGAACACGGGTCTCATCGATCGTGAGTTCACGCGTCTTACCGCTAGACCACGGCCGCTCTCAATCTGCCTACCACTCTAAAATTATTATAGTATTACTATTATTTAAGTAAACATATGACATTATCATCTCATAATATCAAAAATGGGCCGCGAGACCACTTAGTTCGACCAAGGCGGGTGAGACTGTCAAAATGCAGTCAGTAGCCATCACTATGCCGATACAAAGTAAGAAAACTTTTTATTGAATTGACGGAAATCACTTTTTTGCCGTCAAAGGAATAAATCTTCAATCCAATAGGATGTTCTATTATTTGTTGCGACCCTTCTTCTTGTGACCTCAGGCTTCAGTTATTAAGGCTATTATACACTACTTCAAAGTTAACAAATAATAAGTTAAAATAAATTCAAATTAATTTATTTACACGGGCTGATTTTAGGATTTTTGTAAAAAAATTTGTACATACATTTTTTAAAATTGTAGCTCGGCATGTGACAACACTTCGCCTGATGTAGAGCTAGAGTGCGGTGTATGAAAGGAAACAACTGCTACTACAGAGAAATCTCTACTGGCAGCAGTCACTTCCGTTACGCCGGCCTCCATCTAGTGACAGTGCACAATCCTCTTCTACTACCTGGCTACTTTCAAACTGTTTCCGAAACGCGACAAGGTCACTTCACGGGTGTTACATTCGAAAGTGGTGGTACTACCCCGGGACGGCAGACTGGACAAATAACCATCAGTCCAACATCCATCCAACATCATCAGTCTGCCTACCACTCTTTAATGAGCGACCAAAGTACATATAACAAAGTTACATTGGTACCGGTCAGAATTAGCGTTTTTCGAACACGGGCCTCATCGGTCATATATTATATTTCGAAATTGTACTTTTTTTTTAATTAAAAACGTAAATAACCTGGGATTCTATAAGCATAGTGGGAAGAGGCATCTCACAAAGGCGACATAGCGGGAGCGACTGCTATCTGCGTATCCCTTTTCTGACAGCAGTCGCCTCCGTTCATGGATCACACTCTAGCTTAACATCAGGCGGAGTGCGGTCATGTACCTAGCTAAAATAAAAAAAAACAGTAATAAAGCTGAATTTTTAATGATTTATTTACAAACCACCGCTGCACCGGCCATGTTACGATATAGTATACAAATAATAGTAACAAAAAACACATTTATTTACACAAAGACATTTATTTCTTTATTTTATTATTGCAATTTTTGACATATTAAAATGCTTGGCTAGTTATTATTAAGTTATGATGAAGAAAGTATAACTTCGCACGTATAGCCTAATCATATATTGGTCACGTGAACGCATCCAAATTCATTTGTTTTATCTTGTCACCCCGTAGTTGACAAGGCATATAGTACTCATATAGCAGTATTTGTAGAGCGATCGTAATCTAGCGGTTGAAGGCGTACTTTGAAGTTAAAGCCCATGTGTACTCCCAATCCTTTCACCTTGGATCCTACAAGCGGAGCATGAAAAAGCACCTTCTCAGGCCGGCATAGTAGTGGCGACTGGAGCCAACGAGCGAGTCGTCAATGCTCATGGACCTCCACTGAGTTTACCATCAGATCAATCGAGGTCACATGTCGAGCCAGAATTAAAAAAAAGCCATTGTTTTTTTTTTTGTTAAACTTTCATCATAACTTAATAATGATAGACAGTATTACAATTTGGTCTTACATAACTAAAGCTATAGGTATCTGCTTAAGATATAATAAGTAACATAGGCCAATAGTGTACGCCATCTTTTACTCTCCCCTCATCTCAGAACGCCTCATCTCGAAACAGGAAGTTGGAATAATAACAGCATATCTTTTGACAAATTTACATTGTGTACAAAAAGGCGTGACAATTGTATCGTATTGTACGTTGTGTAAAAAGTTGCCTCCCCTATGCCGGTTTCAGAAGACATTTTTCAATATTATTATTCAACAGTAGCCCGACTAACTTTATAAGAATCGCCAATAACACTACCACTATTGCTGTACCTTTGAAAGAAGTTAATTTTACCCTCACCTTCGTTACCGGTTACAGCTATTACATCATTGGTACGTTTACCTGACTTATGACCTAGGGTTATATTGTATTTACTAACTTCTAAACCTAAACGTTTAGTGCTAAAGTTACGGCCTAAAGATTTAGATCTCTTAGCTGAAAAATCTTTAATTTTCTTCTCATCAAAAACTGGATTTATGATACCTGTATATGAGTCATTGAGTAAACTGTTTGTGCTAGAATTCGGTTTCAAATTAGTGCTCCTAAGTTTAGAGTTAATTATTTCTAATTGGCTTAGGTTGGTTTCTAGGTCTTGTAGACGTTTTGGTGGTAGGTAGTCCGTGTAACGTTGTTTGGGTACCTGTTAATGATAAATACTTTTCTATAGACTTATCAGGAGTGGACTTGATGCTACCTAATACTCCAGATTCAATTATTCAGACTAGGAATCGAACCAGCAACCTCCAAGTACACTTTTTTTAATGTAGCTCGACATGTGACAACACTCCTGATGTAAAGCTAGAGTGCGGTGGTCCATGAATGGAAACAACTGCTAATACAGAGAAACCTGTCCGGGCAGCAGTCGCCTCCACTATGCCGGCTTAAGGAGACGAGCATGTACCGTCTAGATTGACAGTGCACACTCCTCTCGTTTTACGTGGCTACTTTCAAACTATTCTCGAAACGCGACAAGGTCACTTCACCCCTGAATTAAAAAAGAAGTAATTGACTTTCATATCACAAATCACACAATTATAGAGGCCAAAAAGAGCAACTAATTAAAAATTATAAGTTACCAATACATACAGGTATATTTGTCCGTTTTCTTGGTAACGGCGGAGGAGGTGGTACTTCATCACCAGAAAAATAATCAGGTGGTCTCATTTTGTACTTCTGCAGAGATTCTGCTGCAGGCCCTTCTGTTTCGGGGAGTTTCCATGAACTACAGACAGAAAAACTCTCTATTATATTTTTGCATATTACTGCTTGACCATACGATTGTACCGACCTTGTGAGCACGTGAACACGCAAAAAGAAAAAACCTATTATTTTGACATCTTTTAGCCTTTGGGAGATGTGAAAATTGTTTTCAGTGCAGAAACAAAAATATAAGAATAAATAAATGAAAAATAAATAAATCTAAATCTATCTAAATACTTATATAAAATGCTAATGTTAGTACGTAAAGACAGGGTTTTCTCCATGATACCAACTCCAATCTGCTTCCCGTTGGGGTGGTAGATACCCCTTGGTCTCCTGGTGAAAGTAAGGGAGTTTGGTCGCGGTGGGTGGAAGAGGGTGGTTGTGGGAGGCGAAAATCTCAAAAAATGTATATCTGTCTCTTTCTAACATATGACATTTTGAGTACTAAGTCTGTCTTTTTCTAACTTATGACATGTTGAGTACTAAGTATAGAGTTCTAAAATGTTTTAAAATAATCTAGAAATGTGTGCAACTGTTACAATTGATCTAGAAGGTTCTAAAAGTTTCAAGAATGATCTAGAATGTTCCAAAACGTTATCAACTGCTAAAATCAATATATAGAATGTTCTAGAAAGTTCCAAAATGAGCGCAACTGTTGAAATCGATATGGAATGTTCTAGAAGGTTCTAAAAATTTCAGGAATGATCTAGAAAGTTCTAAAACCTTATCAACTGCTAAAATCGATCTAGAATGTTCTAGAAGGTTCTAAAAATTTCAGGAATGATCTAGAAAGTTCTAAAACTTTATCAACTGCTAAAATCGATATAGAATGTTCGAGAAAGCTCTACAAATTTCTGGAATTATCTAGAAAGTTCCAAAATGAGCGCTGTTAAACTGTTAAAATCGACATGAAATGTTCTAGAAAGTTCTAAAAACTTCTAGAATTATCTACAAACATTAAAAATGTGTGTAGCTGCTAAAATCGTTATAGAATGTTCTAGAAAGTTCTACAAATTTCTGTTTACACATTTACTAGAGTATTTCTTATTTTCAATTAGTTAATTAATTTGATTAACTCTATAAACACCGTATGTTTAATGGTCAAATAAGTCTCTCAATATCTAAGATAGAAATCTACAATATCTATGTTAAAAACGGATCCTTAAATATTTTTTATACCATTAAACTTGCCATGAATTTTAACCTGAGCAACGCCGGGTTTCGTTGCTAGTTATTGAATAAAAGCAAAACAAATCTAGCATAAGAATTTAATAATCTAACATACATATACATAAATATATACAGGTTGAATTTTTCAAGTGGGCTTTCATGGCCAAATCCTAAGCTATAAGAGATATCGAAAAATGCTGAAAGGAGTCTCGATGCCGATTTTGTTGAAAACTAAAACTGCATTATTAGATTTTTGATAAATTCATTTTCCCGGCCAGGAATCGAACCTGTTGATTTTGAAAAAAAAACCACTCTGTATTATTGCACCATCCGATAGTGTTCCCGATAAAGATCAAATTATGGAAAGTAATGATATACGGCAAACCAAAGAAAAGTGTTGATTTTTAACAAATTGTCTCTTATTTCCATGTATTTATACATACCTAGTTGATCGTTCACTACTTCTAGATCTCGCTGCTCTCGCTAGCCGATGTAATGCGAAGAGTGCACCTTCCCGGGATTCCCCTAACCAGGAGCATAGCTCTTGAAGAACCTGAATATTGCCTTATTGGTAAATTCCAAACAGTGTGATAAGAAATCGCTGCGAGCTCAAGGACAGTATTGTGACCAGAGCGGAAAGGAATACATTTGGAAAGGATAGATGAAAGGAGATTAACTAAAAAGATTTATTGTGCAAAAGTGGATGGCAGTGTCGGAAGGGGGCGCCCTTTCTCAGTCAGATTGGTCAACTGCTGAGAAAGGGTCAGATGAGGAGCACCCTCAACCGTCGTTCATGCATGAGGGGAGTAATGGGTGCGGTCGAAACGAAAGTGGTATGTAGAGAGAGGAGTCGCTGGCGCACCATAGTTACTGACTACCCCCGTGCGAAAAATAAAGTAGTGGTAAATAAAATGTACGTATATACATATTTCTTTATTTTTAGACCGCACTCCGATGTGAAGCTAAGACATCTGTTACTAGAGGAACACGCAGATAATTTTGATTTTGAGTTTAATCTTCATTTTAATACAATTTTGGCTTTGTTTTTGATTATTTTAATTTTATTTTATTTTTCTATATTTTTATTTAATTAATTCTAATTTTATAATTTTGACTTGTTTTTGATTCTAGATTTAGATTTAGATTTTTTTTTTATTTCTTTGTTATCTTCAAAAAATTAATCAATCACCGTAAAGCATGATTCAACGATTCCCACCACTGGTCGCCCTTAAAAATATATAATATAAAAAAATATATAACCAAGTTGACAAAGTACACTCCTAAAAATTCTATACTCGTCCCGTAACGCGATACCACTTGACGGGTGTATGAATCTGGTGGTACTGCCCTAAAACGGCAGACTGGGTTAATAACTATCATATATACTTACTGTAAATTTCCCTTTATGAAGCATAGCAACTGTGACATCTCCCAATGAATAATGAAGATTATCACCACCACAAGTCCTCGCTATAAGCGCAAGTGGTGCTGATTGTCCCAATAACCAGTCGTCTTCCGGTCCCCAAGCAGACTCCTCCAGGTCCGATGTACCAGATTCTTCAACTAAATTAATAGTAATACGATTTTTACGAATAATAATAAACAAAAAACAGTCTTAACGCAAATGGCCAATTAGCTTTTTTTAATTATTGTAGTTCGGTATATGACAACACACCGCCTGATGTAAAGCTAGAGTGCGGTCCGTGAACGAAAACAATTGCTGCTACAGAGAAATCTCTACAGGCAGCAGTCGCCTCCGCTATGCCGGCCTGAGGAGACGAGTATATGAGTTACCGGTGAACTTAAGACTGCAAGCTAGAATACTTACCACACAAAGCATCTCTAACTCCATTAATAAAATCCAGCGTCTCCAAAAGACTCGGTCTACTCATTGGCTCTTTACCTCTTAGGGTAGACCCAGCAGACCGCGGCCTCTCCCTCAACTCTTTCCAATTTTCTACCGGCTCCATATAAACTAAACTTTTTAATGTATGGTATTTTTTCCTCATAGTTTTTACGTCATGATTCGAGAGAGAAATTTCTGGAAATCCATATGCGGTTAGTGGTCTTTGCCTTCGTGATCTGCTGCGTACTTTTGTCTCTGGGTCTTGACCGTTGGGTATAATGTCAGGTTTAGTTGTGTTTCTCCAAAACTGTCCTGATTTTATGCTGTGTAATATCTCATCGGTGCTGCTGTGGCGGCTGATAGACGGCAGACATCTGAACAAATTCACGACCATTACTACAAAATTTAGAAGACTACACTACGCCTCATTTAAAGCTAAAATACGATCCATAAGTGAAAACAACTACTATCACAGAAAAACTAATATCAGTTGCCTGCACTATGCCGGCTTAATGAGACGAAGTATAAATAATAAATAAACTCAGACCGGAAACTAACTAGGTCACTTTCCGGATGTTACCTTTAAAAGTGATGATATTTCTCTAGGAAAGCGAATATCTGTTTTTTTTATTATTATTATATATTTTCTAGAAACCGCATCGTCTCGCAAACTCTTTATGTAGTTTTTTTTTTTTTGTTTTATATGGCGTATAACAATTTGCCAGTGTCAAAGTACATATTGTTTGCAGTTAATAATATTGTGCATCACGAGTCATTCATTCATCACACTAAACAGTCAGGTTAAGTCACAGTCAAGTCAAAAATTGCTCCAGTAAAGTAGTAGAATCTTTACTGAAACTTCCTACAGAGTTTTGGAGGGAAAATGGAAACACAGGTTCTCTTCTTTTGAATTGTTTGCCTACACTCACGCACGTTAACGAACACTTAATGGTTAATAATCCTCCATTATTACACATTAACACTCGAAGAAACACAAGTTTAGGAAAATAATTCAAGACAGATAACGTGACGTCTCAAGATGGCCGCCAAAACCCTTTATGTAGTTTAGTCTTACAACGGAAACTGGTCCTCAAGATACAGGCTGTCCTAGTTCGAAGAACATAATCACCAAAGATATTTTAAATTTTTTATTCGTGTGAATAAACTCGTTTCTATTAGATTATACAAAATTAAAATTGCCACTCGAAGACTTCGCCATGTCAGCTAAAGTTCCACTGAGTACGAAGTCGGGGCATCGTGCCAGAAATTACAATAAGCAAAACGATCAAATCTAATCCAATTTTCCAATACAACACAAATTCGTCTACACTGTTACACGAAAACGACCCTTAAACCAACTAGTATTTAAAGTTCATTTTGACATTTGTATAGAAACATTAGTGTTTATTTTTCTATACTCAAGTATTCTGATCTCGTACTTGTTTTTAAATAGCTTATTTCTCTGCTTAGTTATCGATTTTCCTGTAATTAGCTGCCTTTTACCTAAAGCTACTTCTACAACGTCACCGCTTTATTATGTGTTGAGAATATTAAAGTTAGGTAACATATACATTACACTAAAACGTGGTAGGCAGAGTGATGATGGTTGTTAACCCAGTCTGCCGTCCTGGGGTAGTACCACCACCTTTGAATGTAACACCCGTGAAGTGACCTTGTCACGTTTCGGGAATAGTTTGAAAGTAGCCAGGTATAACGAGAGGAGTGTGCACTGTTAATCTGGATGATACATGCTCGTCTCCTCAAGCCGGTATAGTAGAGTTTTCATTCATGGACCGCACTCTAGCTTTACATCAGGCGGAGTGTTGCCACATGCCGAGCTACAATAAAAAAAATTAAGAATATAACCTCACTCACCTAGAATCACCAATAAGAGCTGCAGCAAAAGCACTCAACACGCATCTTCTAGCCAATCGTAGCTTAGCTTCAGCTTTATCTCGTCGACTCAGAGTCAGAGCGCGCGCCGTAACGTGTTCTCTGTGGTTAGGTAACTTCACAGGGAATGATACAGCCATCCCGTCTCCAGTTGGGAAAACTAATCGAAGCTCTAGGAACAAAATTAATAGATTTTTTTATCAAGGACAACCTGCATCTTCAAGAGTAACTAAGTTAATTTCAGGAGATGGGTACATAAAGGCTTTTGCGATGCAAAAGGTGGAGTAAGGACAGTTTTGATATTACTAAGAAATCAAATGAAAATTCCAAGTTTTCCATTCTGGTGAGAGTGGTGCAAACCACCATCTTAAAGGAGAATGTCCATTCACCTAACTGGCAAATGGGCCCACAATTTTTTTCTCGAATTATTATGTAGGTAAATAAATCTACATTCCTTATCGCCAATCAGTTTTAATTTTTTTACACAAGTTATTGAGTAATTAGACTTTTTCTGGTACAATATTTGAGGTTTTTATTATATTAAATGCTTTAATAATTGGTAATATTTATTTTTTATGTTACTAAACATTGTATAATGATTAGGAAACGATATTTTGATATAATTAAAATAAATTAATAAAGAAATAAGGTATTGTTTTGGAATATTGTTTTGTGGAGCCAAAAATCCCTTAAATTAGATTTTTTTTTTAAATAATGCCTCAAAAATTGAATGTTTGACAAAAACATAATAATAAAGATACCAGTGTACTCCTCTCGTTATACCCGGCTACTTCCAAGCTGATTACGTCACTTCTCGGATGTTACACACCAGACTGGCCTAATCTACTTTTTATGTATATTTCCTAAATTTCGAGTGAATAAAAAAAAACGAGTAAAATTGTAAACTCAAGTTTATACTTAACAATACTTGCGAGTCTATAATAAATATAAAATTCGCAAAAGCTACAACACTTGTATTCTACAGTTGTCAAGTAAAGTTGTGTACGTCTGAATTTATATAAAAGTATATAAATTTGTATATACGAAACCCTCGTGCATTGCCAATTTCAAAAGTTACAATTCTTATAGTTCGTTTAACTTTTATGATATCTGCTAAGTTAAACTAATACATTTGAATTAAAATAAATAAAATTTCAATTTAAATAATAAAGTGTTGCCTTCGCTATGCCGGCTTGAATAGAGGCATGTAAACCGTCAATGTTGACAGTACAAGTTGATCCCGAAATACGATATATGTGGTAGTGCTACCCCAGGACCCCACACTGGGGTTAATAACCGTCATCATAATTTTGCATTTCATAATATTGTGAAATGTGTGGAAAAATTTTAATTTATATCATCTTTTATGCCACGTTTCATGCATGCAAATACAATTATTGCGAAAATATTTACAGATATTCGATTTAACTAAATTAAAAATACGGCGACAGTAACGCGTTTACTTTAACCAATTGGATTCAACAGTTTTGAAAATTTTGCAGCCATCATAGTCCATACAAGACAGCGTTACCAGATATTTTTTTTGCTAAGTCGGGATTTCGGAACTTTTTGAGTGGAAAAAGCGGGATTCTTTCTTCGAAAGCGGGACATAGTAAAAACATATATAATCAGAAGTGTTTAAATATGTATCTTTTATTTGAGTTTTAAATTACGTTTACATGACAATAGATAGCAAAAATAGCCATAGAAAATGTACTTTAATAAAAATATGATACTCTTATTTTAAATCAGATTTACCCTATCGTTAGGTAGTTGATTTTTATACTCATCCGACGTCACAATACACACACAAGTCCGAAAAGCGGGACTGAGCCTGTCCCGCGCGGGACATTTAATTTTGATTTAAAAATCGGGACATCCCGCCAAAATCGGCAACGTCTGGCAACGCTGATACAAGACCACTTAATTGTAAGGAAATAAATAAATAAAATAACTCACCAATATGCTTAGATTTATCAATAAAATCAACCAAAGCTTTTGCCCAAGATAATTTCTTAGCTGCATTCAACAATCCCAAACATGGATCCAAATCGCTATAATGCACATCAACACAAAACTCTTTCAAGCCTTCGAATTCCCTAAAACATTTCTTATCATCAAAATCATTTAAAAACCAACAATTTTCCAAAGACACCGCATATAATAATTCCAAATATGGCTTCAAAACTGGTCCTAAATATTTTTTATCATCCTTCGCTCCTTTGTGTAACCAATTGAGTGTATTCTTTATTATTAATTCTTCTTCCAATTCTTCTCTATTAAGATCTGCATCTCTTCTCACTGCATCTATCAGACAAGCGGAGGATGCGTCATAATAATCCTTCAATTTATTCCATTTCTTAGATCTATAATTCGTATGTTCTTTGTCAAATTCTGTTAATTTTTTTTGTGGGTAGTTATTACTTAAATAAATATCTCTCGCCTGATCCAATATTATTGCTAGAATATGTATTAAATCTTCTAACGGTTCTTGGTCTTGTGAAATTGCTAGTATAAGATTCGCTCGAAATGTACTTGGATTGTTCTGGAACAAAGATTACAACACAATTTAAATGAAAATGGATTGAGATGTTACGATTAAATTTTTCAGTAACTCCATCCACTAATAAGCTAAAGCTCGGTCCGTGAGTGGCAACAACTGCTACCACAGAGAGATAGATGGTGGAGGCTTCAGGAGACGAATGTACCCATCCATTGAATGCGGCCATGATAGACCACGCTAGAGCAGTAAGACGCGTGAACTCACGATTGATGAGACCCGTGTTCGAACCTCGTTAATTCTGACCGGTACCAATGAAACTTTGTTATATGTACTTTGGTCGCTCAGTGCCTATAGACACTATTAACGAGCGGTGGGCAGACTGATGATGGTTATTTGCCCAGTCTGCCGTCCTGGGGTAGTACCACCACTTTCGAATGAAGTGACCTTATCGCGTTTCGAGAATAGGTTGTAAGCAGCCAGATATAACGAGAGGAGTGTGCACTGTCAATCTGGATAGTACATGCTCGTCTCTTCAAGCTGGCAGTGGAAACGACTGCTGCCTGTAGAGATTTTTCTGTAGTAGCAGTTGTATCCATTCATAGACCGCACTCTAACTTTACATCAGGCGGAGTGTTGTCACATGCCGAACTACGAGTATAATAATTTTAAAAAAATTGTTAGAAGTCACTGCCTAATTGGAAGAAAGAAAAAGATGACAACGTAGAAACGCTATATAAGAGGGCGCATAGACAAGGCTCTCTCTCTTTGCGTCGTGGCTCTCGGACTGAAAGCGTCGTAGTGTGGTGATATCGTTTATTTTACCACGTGTACATTCTTGTTAATTTGAATTCTTTGTTCTCTATTACCAAAATTAAATATGAATTTTTTTTTATTATTATTTTAGCACGTCATATGACCGCACTCCGCCTGATGTTAAGCTAGAGTGCGATCCATGAACCGAGGCAACTGCTGTCAGAGAAGGGGATCTGCAGACAGCAGTCGCGCCCGCTATGCCGGCGCGACTGCTGCCGCGAATCTAACCTAATTGGTTGTTAATTATTTTAAAAACTACAAATCGCTTCTGATTCCTAAAAATATTATTATTGTTACGTGCACCTAGGGTGCGAAAGAGATAGCATGTGTCCAAGTTTCTAGAAAGTTCTCGTCTAAGCGGCGTAGCGTAAACATCTTGGCCACGCCCACAGAAGTGGCGTGACCTGTGACCTTGTTCACATTATGATTAGTAAACAACTTCGACGAGATCTTTCTAGAAACTTCCTCCTGTTTGAGTATAAATACCGACACCCGAATGTCCCAAAAAGTAGTCCTATTCTGGATGCGATACAAGCAACTCCTGATACCGAACAGCGACTGAAGGCTATCCAGCGACTATCGTACCACTCCTGCTTCTACGTTGTTGTGTGTGGTATACAATAAATTGGTGTGAATACCGAAGTCGTGTATTTATTATTTTGTACCCCCACGAACGTAACATTATCTTTATAGAAGTGACTCACACAGACAACACTCTTCTTCAAACTAATAAGTTCCTGTGATAATCTCCACAAGTAGTTGAGTTGCCTTTTAGAGTATGTCGGAGCTGACGCGGTTGACGTTACTCTGGATTCCCTCACCACACTTTCCCAGCGTCGAAATAATACACTTTCTAATGTTTCTGAGAGAGATTGTGGAATTTCTTCGGCTGGTAAAAAAAAATAAAAAAATTGTTATTACTTTAACAAAGTACATCACAGAATTAGTTACAAAAATTAGTTTAAAAAAACTAAGGTCGTACTAGCACCGTAGCTCATAGGCTTTCCTAAAAAAACCTATAAAAATCCAAATTTTTTATTGAGTTCGGCATGTGACAACACTCCGCCTGATGTAAACCTAGAGTGCGGTCCATGAATGGAAACAACTGCTACTACAGAGAAATATGTGCGGGCAGCAGTCGCCTCTACTATGCCGACTTAAAGAGACGAGCATGTACCATCCAGATTGACAGTGCACACTCCTCTCGTTATACCTGGCTACTTTCAAACTGTTCCCGAAACGCGACAAGGTCACTTCACGGGTGTTACATTTGCAAATACCCCGAGACGGCAGAATGGACAAATAACCCTCATCAGTCTGCCTACCACGCTATAATAGTGCCTATAGGCATTGAGCGACCAAAGTAGATATAACAAAGTTACATTGGTACCGGTCAGAATTAGCGAGGTTCGTACACGGGTCTCATCGATCGTGAGTTCACGCGTCTTACCGCTAGACCACGGCCGCTCTCCATTTACAATCAAGTCACTTTTTCATTTAATAATTTAAGTTGAAACTCGTATTTGAATTAGGAAAGAATTAACTTTTCAACCCTAAGATGAATCCCCACGTAAAAATGTTCAGCAAGAGTATTCTGGTATACATAATGAATAATTGCCTCCATAGGCTGTGGGCTTGTAAACTTACCTCTGACAGTTTCAGCATGTAAATGGACGAGATAGTTTTTCAAACAGTTAGCGTCTGAAGTCCAATCAGCTTCCACAGTTCTGATGCCTCGTCGTGAACAACAATTGCGGTCCAAATCGTAGACATAACCAGCTGGATAACGTCTTTCACATACTGCTATTAAACTGAAAACATATACTATATATATGTATGTTTCACGCCATCTGTGGCAGAGTTGTTAGCTCACCCCTTCCAATACCGCGGCCGTGGTCTAGCGGTAAGACGCGTGAACTGACGATCGATGAGACCCGTGTTCGAACCACGCTAAATTCCTACCAATCTAATTATGTTAACCAAAGTCGATCAGTGCCTATAAGCACTATTAAAAATTGGTAGGCAAACTGATGATGGTTATTAGCCCAGTGTACCGTCGTGGGGCAGTAATACCCGTGAAGTAGAATATTGGAATTAGCCAGATGTAACGAGAGAGGTGTGCACTGTCAATCTGGATGGTGTACATTCGTCTCATCAAGCCGGCATAGCGGAGGCGACTGCTGCGTATAGAAATTTATCTGTAGTAGCAGTTGTTTCCATTCATGGACTGCACTCTAGCTTTACATCAGGCGGAGTGTTGTCATATGCCGAGCTACTATAAAAAACAATTATATGCTATGCTTCTGAGCACATATTCTGAACGGAATTTGTAATTAATAGTAGAAGTTATAACCCCTCTAGGTCACCAATGCAGACCCTAGCAACCAATATTAGTTTCTTTTTTATTATTTTAGCACGTCACATGACCGCACTCCGCCTGTGTTAAGCTAGAATGCGATCCATGGACGGTGGCGGCTGCTGTCAGAGAAGGGGATTCGCAGACAGCAGTCGGGTTCACTATGCCGGCTTGATGAGATGCCTCTTCGCACTGCGCTTGAAGGACCCCATGTTATAGGAAGGGGGAAAGACGTGGCTGGGAAGGTCGTATTAGTATTTTTTTATTATTTATATTTATATTTTATTTATAATCTAAATCTAAATACTTATATAAAATGCTAATGTTAGTACGTAAATACAGGGTTTTCTCCATGATCACCAACTCCAATCTGCTTCCCGTTGGGGTGGTAGATACCCCTCGGTCTCCTGGTGAAAGTAAGGGAGTTTGGTCGCGGTGGGTGCAAGAGGGTGGTTGTGGGAGGCGAAAATCTCAAAAAATGTATATCTGTCCTTTTCTAACTACTAAGTATAGAGAGAGAGAGAGAGAGAGTACTAAGTATAGAGTTCTAAAATTTTTAGAAATAATCTAGAAAACTCCAAAATGTGTGCAACTGTTACAATTTATCTAGAAGGTTCTAAAAGCTTCAAGAATGATCTAGAAAGTTCCAAAACGTTATTAACTGCTAAAATCGATATACAATGTTCTAGAAAGTTCTACAAATTTCCGGAATGATCTAGAAAGTTCCAAAATGAGCGCAACTGTTAAAATCGATATGGAATGTTCTAGAAGGTTCTAAAAATTTCAGGAATGATCTAGAAAGTTCCAAAACGTTATCAACTGCTAAAATCGATCTAGAATGTTCTAGAAGGTTCTAAAAATTTCAGGAAAGATCTAGAAAGTTCCAAAACGTTATCAACTGCTAAAATCGATCTAGAATGTTCTAAAAATTTCAGGAATTATCTAGAAAGTTCCAAAATGAGCGCAACTGTTGAAATCGATCTAGAAGGTTCTAAAACTTTCAGGAATGATCTAGAAAGTTCTAAAACTTTATCAACTGCTAAAATCGATATAGAATGTTCGAGAAAGCTCTACAAATTTCTGGAATGATCTAGAAAGTTACAAAATGAGCGCAACTGTTAAAATCAACATGAAATGTTCTAGAAAGTTCTAAAAACTTCTAGAATTATCTACAAACATTAAAAATGTGTATAGCTGCTAAAATCGATATAGAATGTTCTAGAAAGTTCTACAAATTTCTGTTTACACATTTACTAGAGTATTCCTGATTTTCAATTCGTTAATTGGTTAATTAATTTGATTTGATTAACTCTATAAACACCGTATGTTGAATGGTCAAATAAGTCTCTCAATATCTAAGATAGAAATCTACAATATCTACGTTAAAAACGGATCCTTTATTACTTTTTATACCATTAAACATGCGATGTATTTTGACCCGAGCAACGCCGGGGGTTTCGTCGCTAGTTAGTATTAAAATGATAAACTTACGAATCAAGGATAAGCAATAAATTGTGTGAGGCATGTGTTGTGACGCAGCATCTCGCAGCAGAATTTGGATAGGAACCACATCTCTCCAAACGTCTGAGTATACAACAATATATTGCGTAACGACTTATAACTCTTAATGAACCCTGGAATTGTATATTATCTTAAAGGAAAAGGGGAAAGTTCAAGACCTTGTGCCCACTAACATAGCTAATCCGATTTTAAAATATTATGCACACTGGATAAGTATTTGTGACGCGGCCGTGGTCTAGCGGTAAGACGCGTGACCTCACGATCGATGAGACCAATGTACCTTGGTTATATGTACTTTGGTCGCTCAGTGCTTATATTAAAGAGTGGTAGGCAGACTGATGTTGGTTATTAGCCCAGTCTGCCGTATTGGGGTAGTACCACCACTTTCTAATGTAACACCCGTGAAGTGACCTTGTCGCGTTTCGGGAACAGTGTACTGTTAATCTAGATGGTACATGCTCGTCTCTTCAAGCTGGCATAGCGAAGGCGACTGCTGCCAGTAGAGATTTATCTGTAGTAGCAGTTGTTTCCGTTCATCGACCGTACTCTAGCTTTACATCAGGCGGAGTGTTGTCGTATGCCGAGCTACAATAAAAAAAAGAACCCATGAAACCGGAATATTCGTCATAGCAGATACAACTGCTGCCTGCAGACATATCCTTGTGATGGCAGTTGTCTCCGCCTCCATAAAACCTCTGTAATAATCATGGATACCTGTACAACACCATCTCTCAAATGATCCAACAATGCGTTAACTGCACCAGATATTTTCCCAACTGAACTCTGATCAGCGCAATGTGCATCGAGTGTCGCTTCCAATGCAGGATGCCAAAGTTGCCATACGGCCTGGCGTTCTGTACAATTTAGAGTTGATGGTGGACCTATTGCTACTGCGAAGAAACCCTAAGAAAATATTTTTTACTTTTCAATTTATTTTTACAATTCAATTCCGCAAGGCATTTTCTCCCAGCTGGCCACGGGTAGTAAAAAAAACCTATTTATATATGTAAATACTTGTTATGGTTAGGCTGTAAATAAACCCTATAAATTACCACGGGATAAATGATGAAAATTGTACGGAAAAAACAACTTTTTTTTATATTACGTGGTTCCCCCACGTCGTCGTCTCGGGAAAGACGACAAGGGATGTCGGACTCCCCGGTACTCCCAATACCGGGTATACACTACTAAAAACCCCACGGTGTCCCTCTCTACGTCATGTGGTGAGGTTGACCCCACCTCATCGGGAAGAAACACCATTCCACCCAAATAAATGAGCGGCAGTCCAACCCCGGGACTACCGCTCTTGGCTCGGGGTGAAGGAGAAAACGCTCGGTACCCCGCTACCGCCTCCGCCCACGCGATGAAAGGTGGTCTCTCACTCAGGGCTGAAAGCAGAGTGTGACCCGAGGAGAGATCCCACCTTGCTGGTTTTGGTTCAGGGAGGTATCCGGGAGACCAGCAACTCCAACAGTGCCTCCCATACGACACTGTCACTCACGGTCAAAGTAGGCAGAACGGTGATGGTTATTAGTCCAATCTGTCGTCCTAGGGTAGTACCACTAATTATAAGAGAAACGCCCGTGAAATGGCCTAGTCAAGTTTCGGGATCAGTTTGGATGTAACGAGGAGAAGACGTGCACTTTCTACCTGTATATTAACCGATATTGCTGGATTGCACTATAGCCTAACTTCAGACAGAGTGTTGTTATATGTCGAGCTACAATTTTGAAAAAACTTACAGTCTGTGCTGCAGTATAATGCAGTAGAGCCATTGGATGTGTTAAAGGTATTCTTGTTGTGTACGCGGATGCAGTACACCCTTGTCCTCTTGCACCTAACACTAATTTAGCCTCCGCTTGCCCTGCACCTATTCTCACCATGACCCATGCTGCTCCTTCTACGATTGCGAGACGTGTGTTTGTTGTGGTTTGTTGAGGTGATGCTGTCGAATAATATGTATTATTAAGCTAGAATGCGGTCAGCAGTCGCCTTCGATATGCCGGCTGGGCGAGACGAACGTGCACCATCCACGTTGACACCCGTCTCGTTACCTGGCTACTTCTAAACTAAACCCGCGACAAAGTCACTTCCCATATAGTACACTTGAAACTGGCGGTACTACCCCAACGGCAGGCTGGGTTAATAACCATCATCAGCCCG
This sequence comes from Tinea pellionella, assembly GCA_948150575.1. Taxonomy (NCBI): domain Eukaryota; kingdom Metazoa; phylum Arthropoda; class Insecta; order Lepidoptera; family Tineidae; genus Tinea; species Tinea pellionella. The sequence continues at coordinate 8,051,554 of OX411258.1, forward strand.
CCTACCACTCTTTGAATCTTCTATCTCTCTTTTAGATATATAAAAGTATAATTTCTACAAAGTTGTTAGTTACTTTATAAATAAATTATTAGCGGCTACTTGTAGTCCGGAACTTTGAAGGAATTAGGTTAAAAGTCTCAGTTAACTGGCGACAGTTCAATGGAGTTGTTAGGTTGACTTCCGAACAATGCGACAGAAATATTGAAACAACCAATTGAACTAAGAACATTTATATATAGTGCCATCTCTGGCAGTTAGACAAATATCTATTTCAATCAATACAATTATTTAAAAAAAAATCGGCTCATTTCGAACAGCGTGGTCTAGAACCTTACGATCAATGACATGTGTTCATGACCCGTGTTCAAACTAAATTCTAACCGGTACCAATGTAACTATGTTATATGTATTTTCTCTGTCTGTGATATGCACTAGCTTTTATTGCAAGCTTTTTTCTTTTTTACTCATCATAGACTAACGTTTAACCACACCCTGCTGGCATTAGACAGTAGAACTAGCATTTATTACAAGCTTTTTCTCTTTTATATTCTTCATAGACTAACGTTTAACTGCACCCTGCTGGCATTAGACAGTAGAACTAGCATTTATTACAAGTTTTTTTCTTTTTTATTCTTCATAGACTAACGTTTATCTACACCCAGTAGAGCAGTCCATAACGCTGTAACGTAACGCTTATGCGAGAGACCGTTTAGGTCGGCCGGGCCCGACATAGACATTAATCTGTCGCAAACATTGGAATAATTCTTTTAAAGAAAAGTTAGTAACCTAGGCAACTCTAGTTTAAGATTCACTGAACCTCTAATGAAAGCTTTGAACGAGATTGCAAGTTCCGGAATTTTTCTTTAAACTTTATACAGGATGTAAAATTACAGCAGCATTCCTTTAACCGTGTATCAATTATATTATAAGCTTTTTAAAGATTTTCAAATTTCTCCAGCTACGTCTTTTCTCCTTCCTACAACCTGGGATCGATCAAGCGCAGCGTGAAGAGATATCTTAGCCGGCATAGCGGGGGCGACAACTGTCTGCGGATCCCCTTCTCTGATAGCAGTCGCCTTCATTCATGGATCTCACTCTAGCTTAACATCGGGCGGAGTGCGGTCATATACAGAGCTAAAATTAAAAAAAAATCACGCCGCCACGTTATAATAACATCGCTAAGACAAACGGGAGTTGAATGACCTCCAGCGTGCTACGAGGCCGTCGCGACAACAGCCGTACATGAATCCATGTGAATACATTGCTTGTTTTTTATATTTCAATAATATTTTTTATGTTTTTTTTTTAACAAATGGTACCTTAATGTTATGTAGTTCATATTAGATCAATAAATGTTAAAAAACGATTGAAAAGAAATTCAAAAATTAAAAGCGTTTTATGTTCCGTTGAATATGTCGCTGTGTGTTAGCCATTATTGAACAAAATTGTATACAATGTGTGCTACAGTAGCAATCGTGTAAATAGGATTAAAGACATAAAACAAGTGTCTATAAATCTAGAATACTATTTCATTAGACTATCGTACAGGGAGGAAGTTCTAGATTGTTTCTAAGTAGGTTACGCGACCTCAGTCTGTGGGTAGTTGGATAAAATTCCAACTTCTATCGATTTACATATCTACAAAGTTAATCTACACAAAGTATTTAATTAACGAGCTTTACTATCAACCATAGTTTTTACGGTTTTAATTCAGAGGAGTTTTTAAGGGAAATGAATACAAACGTTTTAAAAGAAAATCATTGAATAATAACCAGTCATAATTACATATTTTTCATTAATATAGCTACACTCCGCGAGTCTCCTCGAGTCTGAGGATAGCAGTCACCTCCGCTGTGCCTACTTGAGGAGAAGAATGTGTCTCTCTCATTATACCGAAACGCGACTGAGTCACTTCTTAACATAGACATTATATAAAATAACCAAACCTTTTTCCAAATAACAATAATGGTATGGAGTAGCTTGCAATGCACCCCTGGCGCATAACACACGTGATCCACCCCCACCTTTGGCATGGGCACAACTCGCTATTAATTCGACCCAACGCTCCACTATCTTATCTCTGTAAAAAAAATACATGTTGTAGATCTATATACGGGTGTAAAAAGACAGCTAGTAATCTCACTAACCAGAAGTTGTATACATCAATTTTTTAAAAAATGCATCTTTTTTTGACATATTTTTTTACATAAAGTGATGTCATTACTTGTTAAAAAAAAAAACACCAAAAACAAGCAAAGTGAACGCAACACGTGGTATACGGCTGTCGTCGCGCCTTAGTACGTGCAGGGTCGTTCAACTCACAACTGCCGCTAAGGCAGCGCATTTTATGACATTGCAGCATTGAGACGTATACTAGAGGAGCAAACTTCATACACCTGACATAAAAAAAACGTAGGCCGCTTCAAACGATTTGGCAATGTTGCCGTCAAGTCAAATTCGTAAAGAGCGGCCGTAGTCTAGCGGTAAGACGCGTGAACTCACCTAGAACCTCGCTAGTTTCTGACCGGTACCAATGTAACTTTGTTATATGAACTTTGGTCGCTCAGTGCTTGTAGGCGCTATTAAAGAGTGGTAGGCAGACTGATGATGGTTATTAGCCCAGTCCGCCGTCCTAAGGCAGTACCACCACTTTCGAATGTAACACCCGTGAAGTGACCTTGTCGCGTTTCGGGAATAGTTTGAAAGTAGCCAGGTATAGCGAAAGGAGTGTGCACTGTCAATCTAGATGGTGCGTGCTCGTCTCCTCGAGCCGGCATAGTGGAGGCGACTGCTGCCCGCACAGGTTTCTCTGTAGTAGCAGTTGTTTCCATTCATGGACTGCACTCTAGCTTTACGTCAGGAAGAGTGTTGTCACATGCCGAGCTACAATTTAAAAAAATACTAAGTGACTGAGAACCTAAAAGTGACTGCGGTCATCTTTTTCTCTCGTGTCACATTGGGAGCTTTGTATATATCAATGCGTTGCAGCTCAATTATACATATACATCTTTTAAAAGATCTAATAATAAAAAAAACTTGCAATGACGTTTTGGTATTAGCAACGTATTTTTAACGTTGTTAAAAATATTGCTATCTGTCGTTTCACACCCTGTATATTACACCATGCTACACCCTATATACTCATATATACCTCACCTGCACAAATATCCATTTGGAGTAAGAAACTCCGCCCAACGTTCAGCTGCTTTGCCCAGTAATCTCAACTTGGTGTAACCTGGTGGTCCCTCTTGAAGTATGCAGTCTTCATCACCAGAATTTAGCAGTGGTAGAGAATCTAATGTAACCAGGTATTCTAATGACCGGGAACGCATCTGAAAATTACACAGTGCTTAGTCGATATAGCGGAAGTGACTACTGTCTGCAGTGGACCAAGTATGAGGTAACGGCTTACATTTACGCTGTCACCGAGTAAAGTGAAACCTCTTCACCAATTAGACAATGTTATTTTAAACGCGGAGGGTAAAAATTTCAAATAAAGCGATTCTATTGGTGGAGGGATATCACTTTACACCGTGAGAGTGTAAATGTAAAGTTATAGTAAAGTCACAGTGGCAGTTGACATTGTTCACATGAAACGCACTCTATCTATCGGGAGTTTTAACGGCCATCTTTAGTCGTCAGGTAATCTGTCTTGAATTATTTTCCTAAACTTTTTTTTTTTATTGTAGCTCGACATGTGACAACACTCCGCCTGATGTAAAGCTAGAGCGCGGTCCATGAATGGAAACAACTGCTACCACAGAGAAATCTCTACGGGCTGCAGTCGCCTCCACTATGCCGGCTTGAGGAGACGAGCATGTACCATCTAGATTGACAGTGCACACTCCTCTCTTATACCTGGCTACTTTCAAACTATCCCCGAAACGCGACTAGGTCACTTCACGGGTGTTACATTCGAAAAAACCTGTGTGTTCTTCGAGTGTTAATGTGTAATAATGGTGGATTATTAACCATTAAGTGTTCGTGAACGTGCGTGAGTGTGGGCAAACAATTCAAAAGAAGAGAATCTGTGTTTCCATTTTCCCTCCAAAACTCTGTAGGAAGTTTCAGTAAAGATTCTACCACTTTACTGAATTGACTGAGACTTGACCTGACTGTTTAATGTGATGAATGAATGACTCGTGATGCAAAATATTATTAACTTGATGCAAAAAATATTTACTTTGACACTGGCAAATTGTTATAATGCCATATAAAACAAAAAAAAAACTTAACATCAGGCGGAATGTGGTACATTCTGGAGCGAATGATTCTAGTCTCCCATCTATATAAATGTCAAAAAATATGGAAGAATACCTTTTTCCCACGATGTAAGGCAATTAAGTGACAACATCTGAACCTAGAGTCCTTTTGTCCAGCTCCATCAACAATTCTCTGTACCAATGATTCGACTTTATTTTCTAATTCTATTGACATGCGATCTGAAACCAACATATGAAAAAAATATAAAGAAATCAAGCATGAAATGGCTACAGCATCCCAAGGTTGACAGGGTTAACTCCTCTTGTATACTCTGCTACGTTTTGAGTTCACCAAATGCGCTTAAAGGTCGCAGTCTGCCGTTTTGGGGTAGTACTGTAGATTCTGTTTCGTCACTAGCTTAAAAAGACGAGAGTAGTGTGCCTCGTCTTTTTAAGCTGATGATGATTTCAAAGCCGGCATAGCGGAGGCTACGCTCTCTAGTTTAAGAAAGAAAGAAAGAAAAAACTTTATTCATCCCAAAATAAATATTTTTGTGAGACACAATTGCAAGTCTGAACGCGAATGTGTAGGGACGAATGGGCGGCACAGCTCAGCATGTGCTACGACCTACACGAGGCAGCTCGTAGCGCTGGTTTTCAGCTGGAACACGGGTTGACACGTGCTCATATCTATATGTATATAAAAAAGTTATTGTAGGTGTACCACCTTAATACCCTAGGACAATAGGTACTCACGTTTCTGATCAGCGGCATGTAAAACATCTATATGTGAGTTAAGCGCTCTCAATTGATTATATGTAAACTTTAATTTACTTTCTGGTAAACGAAGATCACCACCGGGTGTTTCGCAGACCGCGTTTGATGCCCCAGACCCCATACTGTAAAAAAGCTAAAGACTTGGCTTGTGTTCCACGTAGGGTTGCCAACAATGTCTCATGCACTTTGGTCGCTCGATGCCTATAGGTACTAGTAAAGAGTGGTAGGCAGACTGATAATGGATAGGACAGACAGTCTGCCGTCCTGGAGGAGTACCACCACTTTAGAATATAACATCCGTCAAGTGACCTCGTCGCATTTCGGAATCATTTTGGAAGTATCAAAGTATAAGGAAAAGAGTGCACAGTCTATCTGGATGGTGCACATTCGTCTCCTCAAGCCGGCATAGCGGAGGCGACTGCTACCTGCAGAAAGGAGAATGCCCATTTTCGGGCTCACTTGATACCTAATAGTTTGATAACAAAACAATATTCTAAAATAATATCTTATTTTTTTATTAATTCATTTTAATTACATTAAAAACAAATATCTTCAATTATTAAAACATTATAAATAATAATAACCTCAAATATTGCGTCAGAAAACAACAAATTACTCAAAAACCCGGATGAAAAATTTAAAACTTGGTAAATAAGGAAGTAGATTTATTTTTCTACAAAATTAACTAAAAATCATCAACAAACTCGTGAAAAAAATTGTGGGCCCATTTTTCTTAGGCGAATGGGCATTCTCCTCTGTCTATCTGTAGTAGCAGTCGTTTCCGTTCATGGACCGCACTCTAGCTTTACATCAGGCGGCGTGTTGTCATATACCGAACTAAATAAAAAAATTATAGAATTAAGCATAACACAAATTCTACACGCTGATGAATCTATCATGTACCATTACAATTAAAATTACATCCGCCGGATGTGGTGACCAGTAATAGAATACTTCATATCATGCATGCATACAAAAGAAAACTATTTTTGTGTAACAGCACATTTTATTGTATCTCGGTATAGTTAGCTACAGTGCGGTCCATGAACGGAAAAAATTCTGTAGGCATCAGTTAAGGAAACGAATCACTGATCCCGAAAAGCGACAAGATCACTTCACTGGTGGTGGTGGTACTACCCCAGGATATCTGGATTAATAACCATCATGTCTGCCTACCTTTAATTATTTACCATATTAGGCACTGAGCGACCAAAGTATCTCGATCCTGAGCCACGGATTCAACCGCTTATGGCAACCACTCGAATTTAATAAATAAATAAATAAACCACTATTAAAAAGTAAGATGTCAAAAAAAGTGATCATCTTTGATGTGAAGCCTTTGTTTTTTTATGTCAGAAGATACATTATTTTACTCAAGCAAAAACATGTTTTATTTAATTTAATCGGCTATCTCTCATCACCACCAAACGCTAAACCACGGCCTATCTATAATATTGAAATAAATGATATAGATATAAGTAGTATAATAATATAGTTTGCTCCGTTTATAGCAGCAGTTCGGTTTGATTTTCTTTTGTTTTTGCATTGAATAGAACCTGTTTTTTTAAGAAGAGTTTTAGGTTATTTGATCCCTTTAAAGGGTTTCTTAGGGACCGAACAGGAAAGTTAAACGCATAATACCAAAGCTAGATTTCCCGTACACGCGTAATTAGAATCACCGTGACGGTCATTTAATCAGAGGTGGGGAGATAATACAATGTTAAATTGGTGCGGCCATTTCCGCCGGATGTAACATTATTGGACCGGCGACATTGTGATTCAAACATATTATTATGATACTATCACGATAGTTTTGCAATTTAGGATAGATAGAATGCATTATTTCCATAACAAGAGCGGCCGTGGTCTAGCGGACGATCCTCACGATCGATGAGACCCGTGTTCGAAACCTCGCTAAATTCTGACCAAGTATAGGCATGAAAAAAATAAATATATATTTATGTTTGTATGTTGTATACATAGATTTCTCCACTCAAATAATTATAAATCTATGGTTATATATTTCTTTGTTATGTTATAAAATTCAAGTGATTGATTAGCTTTGTTTTTATTTAATAAAACGATATTTTTTTTTCTTTTCTACACTAAAATCACCTTACACTTACACATCTCCTAAAGGTTAAATAGCAGAAAATATCTTAAGGCATTAAGTTAGCCAGTTTTTTTATAACGGAGAATGCCATTGGACCCACTTGATACCTGATAGTTTGGTAACAAAACAATATTCCAAAATATTTTTTTTTTTTTTTATTAATTCATTTTTATTATATCAATACATAATTTACCAATCAATAGACAATGATTAATTACAAAAAAACTGATATATTGATAAATTATTAAAGCATTTGAAATAATAATAATAACCTCAGATATTGCATTAGAAAACATCTAATAACTCAATAAATCGGGTAAAAAAATTAAAACTGATCGGTAATAAGGAAGTAGATTTATTTTTCTACGAAATTAAATAATAGCCATCGAGAAAAAAATTGTGGGCCCAATTTTCTAGGAGAATGGACATTCTCCTTTAAGTATAATATTTTATGAATTTAGCGTTACCCTTTCTGTATCGTATCTTTGATGGAGATATAGAAAGGCAGAGATGAGACGCCCTATGCAGCCCAAACTAGCGGATTATATCCGTATTATTTACTGCCCACTACTGTAATTATATGCTTGTCTTTTTTTGTAAAATGATTCATCATATTTTTGAGGTTCTATGGGCTCTATGGAAGGTCAAACCATTCATGTATTATTGATAGTGTTGTAAAGTTAAATTAAATTATTTGTGCAACTAAATCAAGAAAATAATAAATGAAAAGTTAAACCACTCGTAAATATTTTACCTACTAAATATATTATCAAGATGTCATTACAGCACTAGGTACAGTATGCTTGAATTTGAAGTTGTTTTTTTTTGTCTATATTTTTAATTTCAATATTTTGCTTTTGTTTATTTATTTTTATTCTTATTATTTTTTTCTTCGCTCTACCGTTGTTGGACATGCATTTAATTTATATTCATTATTGTTAGTACTTTCTAGGCAAGAGCGTCGCCAGCAGATGGCCTAGGGGGGGGTTGGGCAAGTTGATATGGAGGATGAGAAAAGTATAAATTGTAGGTAAAGTACATGAAGCTTTTCACTTGTAGTACGAGCCTTACATCTACGGCGATTGTAATAACAACGGTACAGAGTCTAACGTGTAAAGCTACACGAGCTCTTGACTGTAAATAATAAATAAATTTACATTTAACAACTTTTTTAGAATCTCTAGGGGGGGGCAGCTGTCACAAACGTCATTTAAAAGTACAATCATATGAGTCGTTACGTTTAATTAAACAACAATAATTTTGCCTAAATAAACATATTCTGTTATTTGTTAATAAGAAAATTGGAACTGTCAAACGACGTGTTATACAATCATATTATATACAGCTCGATTACCACTGACTGACTGACTGACTGACATATATTATGAAGCACTTGCCGGGGGGTTAGAGAGATGATTCTTTTTGGGGCGTGTAGAGGGCGTTCCCGCGACCCCAGGAAAACCTCGACTTTGACCGGAAGTGGACTTTGGACCGGAAGCGATGCCGATATCTTGGAAACGGAACGAGATAGGGCACAAGTGCCGTAACAAAAGTCGTAGAGAATGCCCTCTAATATCGAAATCCATACTTTGTTTTTTTCAAAAAAAAATTTTTTTTTTCAAATTACCCGAAAAATAACTTTTTCAGCGCCGCGAAGCGCGCCCAAAAAACTAGTTATATTATATACAGCTCGATTACCACTCACTCACTGACTGACTGACATATATTATGAAGCCCTTGCCGGAGGGTTAGAGGGGTGATTCTTTTTGGGGCGTGTAGAGGGCGCTCCCGCGACCTCGGGAAAACCTCGACTTTGACCGGAAGCGGACTCTGGTCCGGAAGCGACGTCGATATCTCGGAAACGGTACGAGATAGGGCCGAAGTGCCGGAACAAAAGTCGTAGGGAATGCCCTCTAATATCGTAATCTATAATTTGTTTTTCAAAAAAAATTTTTTTTCAAAACTACCCGAAAAAAAACTTTTTCAGCGCCGCGAAGCGCGCCCAAAAAACTAGTTATATTATATACAGCTCGATTACCACTGACTCACTGACTGACTGACATATATTATGAAGCACTTGCCGGGGGGTTAGAGAGATGATTCTTTTTGGGGCGTGTAGAGGGCGTTCCCGCGACCCCAGGAAAACCTCGACTTTGACCGGAAGTGGACTTTGGACCGGAAGCGATGCCGATATCTCGGAAACGGAACGAGATAGGGCACAGGTGCCGGAACAAAAGTCGTAGGGAATGCCCTCTAATATCGAAATCCATAATTTGTTTTTTCAAAAAATTTTTTTTTTCAAAACTACCCGAAAAAAAACTTTTTCAGCGCCGCGAAGCGCGCCCAAAAAACTAGTCATATTATATAAAGCTCGATTACCACTGACTGACTCACTGACTGACATATATTATGAAGCACTTGCCGGGGGGTTAGAGAGATGATTCTTTTTGGGGCGTGTAGAGGGCGGTCCCGTGACCTCAGGAAAACCTCGACTTTGACCGAAAGTGGACTCTGGACCGGAAGCGATACCGATATCTCGAAAACGAAACGAGGTAGGGCACAAGTGTCGGAACAAAAGTCGTAGGGAATGCCCTCTAATATCGAAATCCATAATTTGTTTTTTCAAAAAAATTTTTTTTTCAAAACTACCCGAAAAAAAAAACCTTTTCAGCGCCGCGAAGCGCGCCCAAAAAACTAGTTTCATGTATATAATTGCGAATTTTATCGATAAAATTACGAAAAAGCTTATTAGGACTATCTATCCGTACCAATAACTCAAAACCACCATAAAAAGACTTATGCTCTTATTACTCTGGGGGTGCCTTATTATCAATAAGCATGTAAAACACTGTTAGGATTTTTTTTCTCTTATTGCTGTTATACCTTATCTATCACCTTTTCATAATTTCGGCTTGACGTTGATTTTTGGAACACACTGTATAATTATATTATATGGGAGTGTCTATTACATATGAATATATTTGATCAGAATCTTCCTTTTACCTTAAAAATATTTTTCAAGTAGGTCAAGAGACAAGAGACTAAATATTCTTAGGTGTCGTTTGTCAAAAATATTGGCATAATAAACTCTAGACTTGAAAGCATCCTCTAAAATATTCATTGCCTATAAATTGTTTGTTTAAAAAGCTTCTATACACTTCCAAACACATGTTATTTTCACTTTCTTATAAACTCTACATTATATCAAAATATATTATTTTTCAAAATTACTACGAAACTATTATAAACAAAAATAATTAAAAAAATATTGATCACTACATTGCGCTTGTAGACAGTGAGGACTCCCTTTTTTATCAGAAATACAATCTATAATAAATAATATTAAATTTTAAAAAAGTATATACTTACATTTCAAAAAGAATCTAAACCATAAAAAATAAAAACCGTTAAACTATTTCCTTTGCATATTTTTTAAACACAGAACTTTTCCAAGGCAAAGATTCAACACCGTTAGCAATAAAATTATTGTTAATTCAAATTGGCGGGAACTCGCGCGCGTCGACACTACAAAGCGCGGGAAGGACGAATGTTAGGTTAGTTTTACACGGTAACACGACCGGAAGATAAATACAATGGCCATCACTAACTATTGTTTGATTACTGTGAATGTAATTTGTTACTTTTTGATGTAAACATTACATGTGAATTTGTTTTAATTATGTTTATTTATTAAGTTGTTTTTACGGCTTGCGTACAATCTGTTAAGCGAGTGTTTCGGAATCAATTTTCGGTCGATTAAGATATATTTTATTTGTAATTAAGTATTAATATCCTTATCCTAATACATTGTACCTATTTATAATGTAAAGGTATTTATTAATTTTAAAATAATAAAACAATATTTTGTGTTCATTAAGTTTTAATGCACTGAATAATACTTTTAAATTTAAATAATATTTTAGTCTCTTATCAACTACTTTACTAAACAAATTAACCTAAAAACATAAAACTAATTAAAAACATATTAGAAGAAATTCCTTTACTTTGTTTAACCATATTATACCTACATATTTATATAGGGTTCTTGTCGAAATGTTAATGTTTCTACTTTTTTTTCTATAAAACCATAAGTATTGCAATAAATATATACTATACTACATAACAGTGCCCGAAGTTGGGTATCATATACTATACATAATCTATGTTGGGTATCGAAAGTGTACACATCAAGTCAGCGCTTGTAAAAAAATTATGCGCAGATCATGCAGTACTAAAAACTTCTACCATTGTTTTTAGAAACTCTTTTTTACTATAAAATTACAATATAGAGAGAGAGGGGAACAACTCGGCAAGCGCCTTTTTTAAAAGTGTCCTTCACTAAAACTTCTTAGGAAAAGCACTGATTAATGGCCCTCACGAAATGCCGCATGCCGTTGCCGCTCTCCGTCACTCTTATTTTCAATTATTTTTATTTAATAAAATTCTTTCCAAATTGGTGCTTTTTTTTGTAAGTATATCTAGATAATTTGCAGGAAAATACTCAAATTCTTCTTCTTCTTTTATTAAATGGCCTCAAATGTAAAAACGACAATTCTGCCAATGTCGAGTAGTAAATTCTTAATGTTTTTGCATCAAATTGCATTGGTGCTTTACAATTGCTTGTTTTGATATTTCAATGATGTTTTGTGTTTTTTAAATAAATTTTGGTACCATAATGTTATATAGTTGATATTAGACTAGTAAATGTTATAAAACGATATTGTACATTTTATTTATGTATTTACTATAATTATATAATCCATCCCCCTTACCGCTTCTCACTTACCCAATGGTCGACTGGTAGATAAAGCCTCACGGCATTAAGTCCCCGATTCGTCGATTGGTCCACCTTTTGTAAAAATACAATAAAGTATATAAATAAAAACGATAAAAAAACGATTTAAAAAATAAAAAAGAGATACTTGCTTGTACCTCATCAGATAGTACAATGTAACTTTTCTTTTTACACGTTGTAAAGGCTGGAAATATATTAGTAGAAAATAAAGGCAATTAAAATATCTAAATTACTTTCACAAGTTACGCGAAACATAGCAGAGTTTCATAAAACTTTCCACAGATAAAGCTGATAATAATCTTTGTGTAGTTTAGACAAGTTCGTGTAAAAGTTTTCATGATTGTTTTTGATGTTATGTCCACTAAACTAGCTGAATTTAACGAAATAGCAAAATTCGCTTAACTATATATATTTAGTATTACCATATCACCAAAGTCTAGTCCTAACAGTAGTGCAAAATGAAAAAAATATAATAGAAGAACTCCAACGTGGACACGCGAGGGCGCCGCGCGGCGTAGCTTAGTGTTCAGGTTCAGCAAAGCATAGAACGTGGGTTCAATCTCACTCCAGCTAACAGTGTGGCGATATTAAATTTTCATCGTATTTTAATAAAACTAATCATAATTACTTATTAAACAATTATGTCAAATAAAGTAAATTGTAAATTGCGAAAACCGAGTTCGATCTCGTAAAACAAGTTCATTTACGTTTTTAACGTAGCCGGTAATTTGTGTTAGTGCCTATTATGTACGGTAACTAGTGTTGTACCTAAAAGTACTTCGTCAACTAAGGTTGGCCCTATTCGTACCTCGACTGCATTATTTTGCAGTCTATACGAAAAATAAAGTTTTTTTAAAATTCATAATAGGCAGGCGTTTGACCACATTCTGTCCGATGTTAAGCAGTGATGCGGTCTAAGATGTAATACCTACACTTGCCTATAAGGTACCTATTCAACCTCAATTTTAAAAAAAACCGGATTGTATTTATTGGGAAACACAGACAGTTCCACAGCTTCGGCAGTACATTTCATGATAATAATGTTTAATAAATCTGTTGTTTATTATTATATATACGTTTAATAATTTGATAATTAAAAATTGTATCGATATTTTTTCACGCAAAATTCTACATCACTAATCGACAGTATGGCGCCTATCGTCCTTTACAGGCCGTGGGAACAGCTTTCGTGTTTCATCGCAGTTAGAAAGAATAAATTAAAAGTTAGACTCCCACTCTATGGTGCGATACAAAACTTACTTCTTCATTGGATTTAGATTATTTTACATAACATAACAATCTTCAAGTTAAAAGCTTATAAAATTAAATCAAAAATACCTAATAAGTCAACATTAAAATAGTAAGGTACTAGTAAAAAAAACGACGACTGCTATCTACAGATTCCCTTCTCTGACAGCAGTCGCCTCCGTTCATGGACCGCACTCTAGCTTAACATCTGGCGGAGTGCGGTCATATGACGTGCTAAAATAAAATAAAATTTAAAACAAAGTAAGGTTTTAATATTAAGTTTTCCTAAAATACGTGTCGATGTAAAAAATAGTGTTTTTTTACATTTTATTCCAAGCGTCCGTGGTCTAGCAGAAAAGCGTCAACTCACAATCATCAGAGTTCAAATCTCACTGGCCGCTACCAATGTAACTGTTATATGAACTTTAGAGCAGCTGTGGTCTAGCGGCAAGACGCGTGAACTCACGATCGATGAGACCCGTGTTTAAACCTCGCTAAAAGACCGGTACCAATGTAACTTTGTTATATGTACTTTGGTCGTTCAATGTCTATAGGCACTAATAAAGAGTGGTAGGCAGACCGATGAAGGTTATTAACCAAGTCTGCCGTCCCGGGGTAGTACCACCACTTTCGAAAATCGAATGTAACACCCGTGAAGTGACCTTGTCGCGTTTCGGGAATAGTTTGAAAGTAGCCAGAAATAGTGCAGTATAGTGGAGGCGACTGCTGCCTGCACAGGTTTCTCTGTAGTAGCAGTTGTTTCCGTTCATGGACCGCACTCTAGCTTTACATTTGAAAAAAAAACAAGATCATAAAAAAATGTTATTTATTAGGTAAATTACAAAACTGTAAATTAATTGCGATTTTTCAAACTACATTTCTAATTAACAGAAACTAATTTCAAACTACTACTCTTACACACATATTTAATAACTTTTCAATTATTAAAATAAATATAAGTCAAGTAAGTTTCAAATTAATTCATCATTTTATTTTATTTCAAATTCAATATTAATCTAAAATTATTCCCAACGGCTCTTTTTCCCGCCTTTTCTAATACGTTCTGTTGGCGGTTGATCAGGGTTTAGCGGTTGATCCGGATCGAGCGGTTGTTCAGGATTAGCCGGTTCATTGACACCGGGCTGTATTGTGTTTCTCGTCTGCTCCCACGAATGATCTGTCGACGCAGTAAACTGTAGACAAATAAATTACTAAATTACTGTGAACAATAATCCATAGGGCTTAATTTTACAAAGGAGAATGGCCATTTTTGGGCCCACTTGATACCTAATAGTTGGAAACAAAACAATATTCTCAAATAACATCTTATTTTTTTATTAATTAATTTTAATTATATCAACACATCTGTACCAATCAATAGACAATGTTTGATTACATAAAAAAAAACAGATATCATCAATTATTAAAGCATTTAATATAATAACCTCAAATATTGCATCAGAAAACATCTAATTACCCAAAACCCGGGTGAAATATTTAAAACTGATTAGTAATAAGGAGGTAGATTTATTTTTCTACAAAAATAACTAAAAATCATCGCGACAAACTCGTGAAAAAAATTGTGGGCCCATTTTTCTTAGTCGAATGGGCACATTCTCTTTTAAGTTGTCCCGAAATTTATCATAAATCATGCTCAACAAACGATGTAGTCAAAGTAATGTGATTTGATTTTGATTTGATGTAATTTTTTTATTAAATAAACTTTGCTCAGATGGCCACGATATTAGAATTTTTCAGGATTTTCCGCGAGTTGTAACATGTAAAGGAACATAACACAGTCGTAAAGCTTTACTGTTAAAGAAAAAAAAATACCCCCAAATATTTTTTTGTTTTATTTTGTCGTTATCCTAATATTAATTTTAATCAATAAATTGTTTTTCTTTTGGAGATTAAATTATAAGTTTTTTAAGATTAAAAAAAAACATTATTTTAATAGAATTGTTATTTAATAAATCAACTTACCTGATTGTATTGCGTTCTAAACGCCTGTTTTAATGATGCCAATCTATCAGTAGCGGGTCCACCAACATTCTTTTCTATATTCAGAGTACTTGTGATGTCCTCGTCAGGTTTCTCAGGCAACCCAGGTCTCTCTTTATAACCTAGGCCGCAACCGCCGATATTTAAGTTCTTTCCTTTACTCTTCTTGTATCTAGATTTTCTGAACCAACTCGACTGCATCGCTAGGTGCATCAAATCCTCGGGTACCTCCTGAAAATTTTAAATATTATTATATATTAGCGTGAACTTCTGACCAATGTAACTTTTTTTTTTATTGTAGCTCGGCATGTGACAACACTCCGCCTGAGGTAGAGCTAGAGTGCGATCCATGAATGGAAACAACTGCTACTACAGAGAAACCTGTGCGGGTAGCAGTCGCCTCCACTATGCCGGCTTGAGGAGACGAGCATGTACTATCTTAGATTGACAGTGCACACTCCTCTCGTTATACCTAGCTATATAACTATGTAATATGTACTTTGGTCACTATTAAAGAGTAGTAGGCAGACCGATGGTTATTAGTCTAGTCTGCCGTCCTGGGGTAGTACCACTTTCGAATGTAACACAAGTGAAAACAGACGTGTTTCAGAAACTGCACAGTTATCTCTTCGAGCCGGCATAGTGGAGGGGGCATCATGCAGCTGTAATGACACATGGATAGCAGAGAGTTAATTAGTCGTGTTTAACATTAAAGAGATAGCATATTAACAGTTATAAATACCTGCATAGCACCCTCCAAGTTCCTAACCAAATGTCCGGCGAACTCTCTGTCTCTTTCCCTCGACACCAACGTGTACGCATCTCCATAAACGCCTGCGCGACCCGTACGACCGATACGATGCGTGTGAGTGTCGATATCCCTCGACACTGTATAGTTTACCACGGTGCGGATGTGAGGGATGTCCAGACCACGAGCTGAGAGGGGAAAATTACATACATACATCGAAATGAAATGAAAATATTTTTGTTTTTGGCATTGGCAAGGGTTTGGCATACATGCAACGTCAGACTCTACTGTCTATGGCTTCGGAAAGGTCATGAGACCTCCCACAATAAACTCAGCGGGGAAGATTAGTCTCTTGCAAACAAAACGCTAATTGATAAACGACTGATGCCGCGAGAGGGTTTCTTGCCTCCGCTATGCCGGCCTGAGGAGACGAATGTGCACCATCCGGACTCTCGCTAAAACTGGCTATTTCTAAACTGATCCTGAAACGTGATGAGGTCACTTCACGGTTGTTACATTCTAAAGTGGTGGTACTACCCCAGGACGGACTGGGCCAATAACAATTATCAGTCTGCCTACCACTCTTCCTGCCTTGTTATATTTCTTACCAGCAACATCAGTAGCGACCAATATATTGTTTTCTTGTCGTTTGAACGCAGTTATGACTTTGTTCCTCTCAATCTGATCCATGTCACCGTGAAGTAACAACGCATCAAATTCCTGTACCCCTAAATTTGCCGCTGTCTGTTCCGCATCTAACTATTAAAAAAACGGTTAATTAAAAACATTTTTTTTAGTATTATATGGCATTATAACAAATTGCCAGTGTCAAAATAAATATTTATATTAAGGTGAAAACCGACACCTGAGCATCCATACATTTTGTTTTACAACATTGTTTGAAACATAACAGATTTATGTTGAAATTAAGTAATTTTATAACTTTCTCAGCACTAATTATTATCGCAAATCACTATAATAAACAAACAGCTACGGCACAGAATATATAAAATGCATTTTAAATATTTTAAACATTTTATATTGGTTATATTTCACAAGCGTTTTATATATTCTGTGCCGTAGCTATTTGTTTATTATAGTGATTTGTGATAATAATTAGTGCTGAGAAAGTTATCGAATTGCTTAATTTCAACATAAATCTGCTATGCTTCGAACAATGTGGTAAAACATAATGTATGGACGCTCAGGTGTTGGCTTTCACGTTAAATTAATATTATTGTGCATCACAGGTCATTCGTTCATCACACTAGGAGTCCCAGTCAAGTCAAAAATAGCTCCAAAACTTCCTACTGAATTTTGGAAGGAAAATGAAAACGCACTTTCCATCTTTTGAATTGTTTACCCACACTCACGCACGTTCACTTAATGGTTAATAATCTACCATTATTATTGATATTTTTTAAAATGCCTTTAACATTTATATTTAATTAATTTCATGCATGATTATACTGTTACGTTCGTGGGGGGCTACAAACATAAATACACGACTTCGGTCTTCACACCGATTTATTGCATACGACACACAATAACGTAGAAGCAGGAGTGGTACGATAGTCGCTGGATAGCCTTTAGTCGCTGTTACATATTTAGTATCGCTTGTTATCGCAGGAGTTGCTTGTATCGCATCCAGAATAGGACTGTTTTTTGGGACACTCGGGTGTCGGTATTTATACTCAAACAGGAGGAAGTTTCTAGAAAGATCTCGTTAAAGTTGTTTACTAATTATAATGTAAACAAGGTCACAGGTCACGCCACTTTTGTGGGCGTGGCCAAGTTGTTTACGCTACGCCGCTTATACGAGAACTTTCTAGAAACTTCGACGCATGCTATCTCTCTCGCACCCCAGGTGCACGTAACAATACATAAGTCAACCACGCCCCCAAACTCCCTTAATTCGTGACGTTAGTTATAAATATAGAAAAAAAGCAACTTGGTACCTTTTTAGTTACAAATATAAGTACACTGCCCGCCGATAGGAATTCGACTAAATTTGTCAACAGCCATTTCCATTTCAATTCGTGCTTGTTAAATACTCTGAAAGAAATTATAACAACATAAAAGAACAGAACAGAAGAACAGCGCTTTGCTGTGTAGCTACTAAGCTAGATTAGCTATTAGCTAGCTTAGAGCTGCAAAGCAAAGGACATGGGTTCAATCTCCCAGTTCAGGCCCGGGATAAACTCAATCAACAGTCGTCACTTGAACGAATCAAAAATGGGATAAATGGGATTTAACGTTTCAGCCACCTAAAGGATAACAAAACATCAAATTTTATCGTTCCAAGACAAACTACTTTCCATAACTATTTTATTACACCTCTTCCCTATCACTGCCCCTTTGCCACTTCCTGCGGTGTCAGCTGAAAATCAGCGCTCTGACATTTGCCAGAGCACATGCTGAGCTGATTTCCCTTTTGTCACCTCACCCTGTACATATCTAAAAACATCTGTACATTATGACAAATAAAAGATATTCTATTCTATTCTATTCTAAATTGTCGTTGTCGATTTGTCGATAACGACTGTAGATTGGCTTCTGACGTTAGCCCCGGTGACTTTTTCCCGTTCAACATGTCTGCAAAGAACACAAAATACAGGCACCATGGTACGCACGCAACACGGAGATCCACGATTATCTCGGCACACGAACTGTCGCCCACGAAGTAGAGAGACACAAGGCCAAATACATCAAGCGCCTAAAAGTGCATCCGAACCCACTCGCCAACCAACTAACCACGGTCAGACCAACGAAGAGACTGAAGCGAGCCCACGTGCTCCCTAATATATAGAGGTCCAGTGGCAATAACAAACCCACTGACACTCGAAACGCCACTACAGCACACAAAAGATCTGATTATAGTTAATAGACTGATCGCAGATAATAAGTAGAAGAAAAAAAAAATCATTCATTATAACAAATCTAGCAATTAAAATAACTCAAAAATTGCAATAAAAAATAAATAAAGGTAAATTTTATGTAAAACACATGTTGTTTGTTTAGAAGATGTTTATTGACTGACTACCTACAACTGTCCATACTTTTATGCATAAAAAGGAGTGACATGTAGGTAGGTTAAAACATAGCTAATCTGTGTACATAACATTCCTCACCCCTAAGACTAAACATACATTGAGAGAGATAACAAAATAAAACACAAAAATAAGCTTAATTAGGTCTATCATAAGGTGATTGAGAGTGAAGATTGGTCTTTCTCTTAAGCTTGCCGACATTGGATCCTGAAGGGATGCCTAACATGTCTTCCCACTCCTCACTACTTGGTATTTGCACAATTTCTTCTTGTTGTGTCTCTCCTGCTCCCTGATCCTCCATTTCTGTATTTATATCTTGTTCAAGTTCTTTCTCTACTGTTGATTCCACATTACTTCTGTCCTCTGTTCTGTCTTTTACTATAACTATCTGGTCAATGTGTCTGCGTACTGTCTCACCTTCCTCCGTCTCCACTCTGTAGTTAGAGGGCCCCTCTTTCTCTGTAATTATACCAGGCAACCATCTTGGGCCAGTTGTATAATTTCTGTACATAACATTCTTTCCAATATTTGTTTCTCTTTTTTTCTTTTGTGAATTATTAATAACTTGTTGCTCTATTTTTCTGTTGTGAGTAGTATTCGGATGAATAGTGTCAAGTAATGTGCGCAACTGTCTATTCATGAGTAGTTCAGCTGGGCTTTTCTGTGTGACCGAACATGGAGTTGAACGCAGCATTAATAGTATTCTTGGTAGTTTTATCTCCCACGGCACGTCTTCCATCTTTTTCAGTTTATCTTTTAAGGTTTGTACCATTCTCTCCGCTTGGCCATTTGTTGCAGGATGATAGGGAGCTGTTGTAACATGCTTGATTTTGTTAGAAATAAGAAAGTTTTCAAATTCTTTGGAAACGAATGGTGTTCCGTTGTCCGATACCAATGTTTCACACAGGCCGTGCTCAGCAAACATGTATCTTAAATGTTTTATTACCGTAGCAGAGCTCATAGAGTTAACTATTTGGACTTCTGGCCATTTCGAGTATGAGTCAACCACAATAAAGAATGTTTTATTTTGGAACGGTCCAGCGAAATCGACATGTATGCGTGACCACGGCCTGCATGGTGGAATCCATTCGTGTGTCGTCTTTGCGGGCATGTTTCTGTTCTCTAGACATCGAGTGCAGCCGGCGACAGTCGCCTCAATGTCACGGTCCATGCGTGGCCACCACACGTAGCTGCGGGCGAGAGCCTTTGTAAGCACGACGCCGCTGTGCGCTCGGTGCAACAACTGCAGCGTCGCAGTCCGCATGCTTGGCGGCAGCACTACGCGAGCGCCCAGCAGAATGCAGCCGTCTTGGATACTCATCTGCATACGATGAAGCCAGTATGTGTGTAAATCTTTGTCCAGCACCCGAGCTGGCCAGCCTTTAAGTATAAACTGTGCAATTTGTCTCAGTACTGGGTCTCCAGATGTCTCCTTTGCGATTTCTTTGCATCCAAATGGTAGATCTTGAGGGGTCTCCGCCATCAACAGTATCTCATCAGGTAAGTCTGCCTCTGTAGGCGTCACCGGTAGTGGCCAGCGACTCAGACCATCTGCATTTGGTATTTTTGATCCCGGTCTGTACTGTATTTCATAACTATGTGCTGATAATGCCAAGCATATTCTGACAAGTCTCGGAGAAAGTAAGTCTGGCATTTTTCTATTCGGATTAAAAATACCCAAGAGTGGTTTATGATCAGTTATAATTGTAAAACTGCGCCCCATCAAATAATTATGAAACTTCTGGATGCCAAAGAGAATAGCAGCTGCTTCTTTATCTAATTGAGAATATCGTCTCTCATGTGTATGCAGTGTTCTAGAGCCCATAGCTATCGGTTTCTCATTCCCGTTGTCCATTACGTGTGCCAGTACTACGCCAATACCATATTCAGAAGCATCACATGTTAATATTAAGGTTCTTCGGGTGTCATAATGAGTCAATGTTATATCCGTAGTCAGTAGATTTTTTGCCATTTCAAATGCACGTTGTTCTTTATCCGTCCATTTCCAATGTTCCTTTTTGTCTAAAAGTCGATGTAAGGGCTCCATAATTGTTGCTTTATGATGTACAAAACGTTCATAAAAATTGTACAGCCCAAGAAATGCCTGAAGTTCCTGAGTATTCTTAGGTGGAGGTGTATTTAGAATAGTCTCCACCTTGCTCGGGGCTGGGTGTATACCCTCAGCATCTACTATGAATCCCAAGAATTCAACTCTATTTTTAGCGAATTTGCATTTATTTTTATTCAATCGTAGTCCTGCCTGTGCGATTCTGTGTAATACCATGTCCAGGCGTTGGTGCATCTGCTCATATGTATGTCCTGTGATAATGATGTCATCCAACAGTACTGCCACCCCGGGAATGTTCGCTAGTAAGGCAGCCATGATACGTTGAAAAATTCCCGGACTAGCTTTCACACCAAAAGCCAAACGGTGAACTGCAAATAAACCCTTACAAGTGTTTAAGGTCAGGAGCTTAGCCGTCTCATCTGTGACAGTAACCTGCGTATATGCTCTATCTAGATCTAATGTTGTGAAATACTGGCCACCTGCCAGCTGAGCAAAGATTTCGTTAGCCGTAGGCATGGGGTAGGTGTCTGACTCCGTTGCTTGGTTCACCGTGCTGCGGTAATCTCCACAGAGCCTAATGCTGCCATCCTTCTTCATAATAGGAACAACAGGTGTCGCCCAATTTGAATAAGCTATTGGTTTCAGAACGCCTTCAGCCACCAACCGATCTATTTCATTCTCTACTCGCTCCTTTAAAGCATATGGCACTGGGCGCGCTTTAATAAATTTAGGTATTGCATTACTTGATAGTGTCACTGTCACTGGATCTCCTGTGTAGGTACCCAAACCAGGCTGAAATATGTCCTTGTACTTGTGTATGAGGTCATCACATAGCTCCGACTCTTTCATTAAGTTTATATTGGTTATAGCAATGTTTAACGGTTTAAACCAATCGCGACCAAGTAAATTGGGTCCTTTTCCATTAGCAATGATAGCTGTTAACTTGTAAGTTTTATTATTAACTTTAACTTCCAGTAGTAATTGTCCGAGTAATTTGACAGGTGTATTTGTCCATGTGGACAACTGTACCGTCAGCGGTTGCAATTTGTTTTTCTGGCAACTTGGTAACATGTGATAGGTATCCATGTTAAGTAAAGAGTAAGCAGCTCCCGAGTCCACTTGCATGCGAACTGTTAGACCACAAATGTCTACATCAATATCGATGGGTGGTATCTTAGGTAAGCGTCCCTGGTTGGCGAGGCAATATATGCCATTTATATTATATTCACTTGTCATAATGTCTGATGTATTAACTTTACGGTTAGAGTTTCTTCGTTTTAAAGTACAAATCTTCTCCAAGTGTCCTTTTTTATGGCAATAGGTGCATTTTGTATTGAGATGGCGACAGGTACCACTGTGTTTCTCGCCGCAGCGGTAGCAGAAGCGATACTTAGCGTTACCGGAAGTTGAATCACTCACAGCGCCGATGTCCATGGGGTCCGCTGGCTGTGGAGTCGCGGAAGTCCCGGCGCCGAGATCGGCGCGCATGACGTCGACGTCGCGGTAGGCGCTCTCGGCAGTCGTCATCGCCTCCACCACTTCATGATAAGTTAGGTTGTCCTTTCGTAGTAACTCAAATTGCAGTCTTTCATCATTCATCCCACAAACTAGGCGATCTCTGAGGTTTCGTTCTAAGTTATTAAAGTTACAATATGCACTGATTTTTCTTAATTCTGCAATGTAGTCGCATGCCTTTTCGTCTTTCTTTTGGTTGCGATTGTAAAACTTAAACGACATTGTAATTTCATTCGCCTTAGGTGTATAATGATTTTTCAATAGTTGTACAATTGTAGCAAAAGGTACTTGGTGAGACTGATGTGGTGTGATTAAGGCTAGCACCGTCTCAAACACTTGGGCACCACAAACAGTAAAAAAATTAGCCACGAAACAATAATTTAATCTATCTATATAATGTTGAAAATCTTCAATTCCCGGTTGGTACTCGTGAAATTTGACTGATTTTGCGTTTTCCATGTTTGTACAGGATTGTTTTATATTTTAACTTAATTCTCGTCGCCACTTTTATGTAAAACACATGTTGTTTGTTTAGAAGATGTTTATTGACTGACTACCTACAACTGTCCATACTTTTATGCATAAAAAGGAGTGACATGTAGGTAGGTTAAAACATAGCTAATCTGTGTACATAACAGTAAACTAAACAACTGACAAAAAAGAAATATCTGCAGGCAGCGTTCACCTCCGCTATGCCGACTTGATCCTCTCATTATACTCAAGCTACGTCAAATCCCAAAAATTGAGTAGTACCACCACTTTTGAATTTCACCTTATCGCGTTTGAAAGTAGCCATGTATAACGAGAGGAGTGTGCACTGCATACTCATCTCCTCAGACTGGTATAGCGGAGGTGACTGCTGCCTGTAAAGATTTCTCGGTAGTAGCAGTTGTTTCCCCAGTCATAGGTCACACTCTAGCTTTACATCAGACGGAGTGCTGTCACATGCCAAGCTACAATAAAAAAAAAGTTTTTAATACTTACATAACTTGTTGTCTAACTAAAGCACTGGCCTCTCCAGCGGCGCCATGATTCACTCTGACCGGGTCGTGTAACGCATCCCTCGCCAATTTCTCGATGCGACGTGGGAACGTAGCCGAAAACAACAACGCCTGACGCTCCGGACGCACGTGATTACATATTGAACGCACTTGAGGCTCTGCGGACAAAATACAACCTGGAGTAGTACCACCACTTTCGAATGTAACACCCGTGAAGCGACCTTGTCACGTATCGAAAACAATTTGGAAGTAGCCAGGTATAACGAGATGAGTGTACACTGTCAATCTAGATTATGCACATTCGTCTCCTCAGGCCGGCATAGGGGAGGCGACTGATTTCAGGTAAAGGGTCGTATGCGGAGCTACAATAAAAAAAAAACAAATTTATAAAAAAACGACATACCAAAACCCATATCAAACATTCGATCTGCTTCGTCCAAGACAAGATATGTGACTCTTGTCAAATTAGTCGCTTTACATTTGACCAAATCAATGACACGACCAGGCGTACCAACTATTATTTCTGCGCCACCGCCTAAAAAATAAGAAATTTGATTAAGACTTTTATATAGCGGCTAGACATGTAACAACACTCTGAAATTAGACCACAGAGAAATGTCTGAAGGCAACAGTCGCCATCGCCATGCCGGCCTGAGACGACGCATGTGGGCTATCATTATTAGAATTTTGTCTCACCTTCTAATGCTTTCGTTTGTTCCCACTTTGATCCACCTCCGTAACAACAAACACATCTTATGTTATACACTTTGCCGAACTTCTTGGCTTCCATGTATATCTATAAACAATTCAACATTATTCATCATTCATCATTTTAGGTGGGCATAATATAACTTTTCGCCTGGTGTAAAACTAGAGTGCGGAACAGAAACAAATGCAGTCGCCTCCATTATGCCGGCTTGAAAAGACGAATGTGCGCCTTCCAGATTGGCAATGCACACTCATCTTGCTATACTTGGCTACATCGAAACTAATCCCGAAAGGCGACAAGGTCACTTCGCGGGTGTTACATTCGAACGTGGTGGTACTACCCCAGAGCGGCAGACTGAGCTAATAACCAACATCAGTCAGCCTACCACTCTTTAATAGTGCCAATAGGCACTGAGTGACACATAACACAGTTCGAACACAGGTCTTATCGATCGCAAGCTCTCGTACCCCTGGACCACAGCCGCTCTATAAATAACAAATTAAAAAATTCTGCATACAATAGTATCATACCTGCTGTGCCAACTCTCTAGTGGGTGCCAAAATCATTCCAATAGGTCCATCTCCAGGAGCCAGCTCCTTCTGATCCATAATATGTACTAATAATGGCCAGAGAAATGCTGCAGTTTTACCAGAACCTGTTCGGGCAATACCTGTAAGAAAACATAGAATTAGTATACGCAGTCAGTCTGTCTGTCTTGGGGTAGTACCACCACTTTCAAGAATAACGTGAAGAAACCTAATCGTGTTTCCAAATTAATTCAGAAATAGCCAGGTCGTTATGTCAACCTGGTGCTTGTTTTCTGACTGCTAGCTGCAGACATTTCTGTTGTAGCAGTTGTTTCTACTTCATGGACCGCACACTAGCTTAACATGGTCAAATATTTCAAGTTATTTATTTTTATTTTCTCTCAGTAATCTTATTAGAACTTTTAGAAAACAATCTGCCACTTTACTGAAGCAACTTTTAACTTGACTGAGACTCAACCTGACTGTGAACAAATGATGTATGCTACTTTGACACTGGCAAATTGTTACAATGTCATAACAAAAGAAAAAAGAATTGATTCATTTACCTATAAGATCTCTCCCAGACAACGCTGCCGGTATCCCCGCAGCCTGTATTGGCGTGGGTTGAGTGTACTCTGATTTCCGTATCGCTTTCATAAGTTGCTCATCAAAGCCAAAATGTGCGAAACTAGTTACTGGTTTCGGTGGATCAGGGCCCGTTATCTGCAGAATAGAAAATATTGTGATGAGAAATTTGCCTCTGGGTGGCATTTAAATGACAAGTTATAAATAAGAAAAAAAGTTGTGATTCCTGACACCTGCGCTAAAATTACTACAGGTGTCAGTACATGTGCAAAAAAAATATCTTGGCTCGTCATAATTATGACAACACTCCGCCTGATGTAAAGCTAGAGTGCGGTCCGTGAACAGAAACAACTGTTACTACAGATAAATCTGTCAGCAGTCGCTTCCACTATGCAGCCCTGCGAGGGCGAATATGCACCATCTATTGTATTAAAAAATAACCCAAACCTTCACTCCCAGAGTATTCTTCAGTTCCTCGACTTGCTTCACAGTCAACGCCTCAATCTCCTCATGAGGTGTGTAGAAGTTTTTCTCGAAAGAATTGTAAGTGTTCACACTATGATCAATTGGAGGTAACGGGTCTATAAACCTTTTCTTAGGTGGTGCAATAGGGTTACCATCCTCATCATACTCAATTTCTATGTCCGATCCATCATCGTAGCTATGCAACGGATTATCTTCCATGTACCTGTATTAGAAATAAGGAATATGAACAAATATCATTTAAAGGTACAGTAAGTATCGGTTTTACGCGAATTTCAAATTTCGCGCTAAAATGGCCCTTTAAAAGATTTATTCCGGTTTGGACATATTGCAGAGCATAGACAGTGATTTGACCGTGTTCAAACCATGCTTCAATCAGTAAAAAACAGTGTTGCTTGTTATAAAAATATTTTACAAGACCGTGAACAAAACACATAATGCATAATGTGTTTTTAGAATTAAAGTATGTATTGATTTGCATTTTGTACTGACTTTCTTCTTCTTCTTCTTTTGATTAATGGCAACTGTGTCGATTGCCAGAGTGACATCAACAATTCATGCCAGTGTCAGGTGAGAGGGGCAATGTGCCCGATTACTCAATGGAACAGAGCGATTTATGGCGGGTACTGACTTTTAGTTATACTTAAACGCGAATTTCACTTAACGTGAGATTTTGCAGAACATACCCTCGCGTAAAGCGGGATATTACTGTAATTTAGTTTAAAGTAAGTTTGATGAGCAGCCATGGTCTAGCAGCTCTACAATCATCGAGGCCCGTGTTCAATACTCCTTAAATTCTGACCAATGTTATATGTACTTTGATCACTCAGTGTCCGTAATACAAGCATAAGCTTGATACAGGCATTCTAAATTTGGGCTTGTCCATAAATTGCTAAACACAAAATTCATCAATTTGTTTTTTATGTTTTCAAAATTATATTTAAGGCAAAGGGTTTAAGCCCATGCAGCAAATGCCTAACATTAAGACTGTCTTCTATTCATTAATTAAATAGCCAATAAAGTTCTTAAAATAAATATAACTTACTTAAAATAAGATTCCTCATCGTCCATCTCATCAATATCACCTCGTGTTCCTTTATTGATATCTTTTCCGCTGGCTGCATTCTCTTTACTGGTTACCATATCTTTTGCAGCTTGTTTCTCGAGTCCAGCCATGTATGCATCCAGAGGGTCTACCTCATCATCAGAATTGTTTTGTTCCTTTAATGTTAACAAATAAATGAATACATACAACACCATGATACCTCAAAGTTATACTCAAAATTCTCTCTTCTTTCTGTACGACAGGCATAACACAAAAATAATAATATTATATATCTTTCTATTAAATTTTTATGTACCTTAGAACTTGTGGCTGGGGCCTCATAAGAAGGACTTCCCGGTGCTGGAATATAAGCCAATGCTGGGGTAGCCGGCTCATCTTCTTCATCAAAATATCTGATAAACAAAATATGTTGAACTTATCTCTCTGATGGTGAGATGGTTAAAAAAATACATACTCATCCTCAGTTCTCGATCTTTTCTTTCCAATAGAACCCCAGTGGCCAGTCAAAGCATTTTGTGTGATAGCATCCATTGTCGAGTATCCCTGCTTAGATAACCCAGTATTTGGTGGAGGTACAGCATGCATACCCTGGCTCGGAGGTGGTGGGACGGCATTTAACGATATATTAGACGGGTTTCTCTTCGGCATAGCGAAACCAGCATAGTTTATGCCTTTGCCAGAGTTCCCACCTGAATTATAACTCATTGTGGTGCTCAAATCAATCGTACATTACAAATTAAAGGAGATAATATACGATAATGTAATACTAGCGATATCAGTACGGATAAAATAAAACACTCGCGACCAAAGCAGATTCGACTCCGCAGGACTCCGCCGAGAACTTGACAATTCTACTTTTAAATTGTTATTCCAGCATAGACTTTTTTTCCATTATTATTTAAGGTATGCGTCTACACGACCACCAAGTACGAGGTGCATTTACGCTGCGGTAGCGTAACGTGATAATTCTCTACCAATCAGACGATGTTATTTTGACCGCCGCATTTAAATGAAGCGATCCTATTGGTAGATAAATTTTCGTGCACACTCACGTAAACTCGTAAATGTAAACTCGTACTTGGCTCTCAGTTTTATTTCAATTACATTTGGCTTTGACTTTAATAATATACTGCCCTATTGAAAAATGAAAAATACCTAAAAAGACATATCTACAACACATAAACTTTTTTATAAAATGATTTAAGAGTTTGTTTATTAGAAATTTATATTGAAATAATTCAAAGGATTTTTTATTTTATTGAAGCCTATTCATTACCTCTATAAGCAACTTAATTTTAAAAAGTAAAAAGTCGTCAGCGGTGGTTTCATGTTCTTGTTTTGTTGCAAAATTCGACGTAAAAGTCTGTAAACTTCGTCAAAGGAGATGTATTTTAAACTGTGTGTATTGTTTGCAGTGTTGTTAACAGCGAGTCATGTAGAAGCTTCACAAGGATTCGATTTTGGAGATTTTTTTGCGACTGTCCTCGGTCTAGGCATTGCGGTTGTAGGCATCTTAGCTTGCCTCGGTAATTATGCTAGACAAAAGGCCAGAAACGAATTCATATAATCAGTAAAGGTATATGACCATTCATTTAATAATACTTTAAAAATTATGTTTTTGTGGGGGTACATGATAATCTTATATTTTAGTGTAATCATACAACTTTCACAAATACACATTTCTTTATTAAGTAAAGAACTGTGTTAATTATTATGGTTGTGTAACATATTTGTAGTTTTAAAATTATTATAGATGTTATAAAAATAATAATTTATAATTTTCAGAACAAAGAAGCTAAAGAAATCTTATATAAATAATCACGGCAAGAGTCTAATTATGTACATCCTATTATTTGCATCATACTTTGATCACGCCGAGGTCTCTATAGCGATGCTCTTATCTTTTGTTGTTATATTAATATTATATGAACTGTTGCCTCATCCAGATTGACTATATCTAATAGTGGCCATTATTGTAGGATAATAGAAAGCACTACCAATGGACTGTTTGTTCTACCTCATTCAGGGAAATAAAGAATAGATTGAATCGTAAACAACAATGACCTAAAATTTTAAGTTGAAATGTAATACTTTGAAAACACTGAAACTGTCCTCCCCAGTCAGATCCTTTCCGAGTGAAGCGACACACTCGAATCACTATTAAATGTCAAATCGCATACGTTAAGATAATAACGCCGAGCAGTGTCACATCTCTCAAAAAGGCAGGCAGGGTTCAGACTTTAGGTGATTTTATTTCTAATACATATCTATATAGATGTGTGTTGAATCAAGAATTGAATATGTACTTTTCTTACTACAAAATGGCTACTAGTGAGTTAGATGACATTTCTTATCAACATGTATAAATTATATTTAAGTAATCATGGCAAAATACAGCCTTGTCCACACATAACTTAATTTTGAATCATGCGTCATTTACACTGTTAGTGTGGATTAGGTTTAATAATGGTTTTACTAAAACCTAATATCATTTTTATTGTATATTGATTAAAAATTTGTCTTAAATTTTAATAGAATTATTGGCACTTTGTAATCTTAAATTTGAAATTATAACTATTTTCTTTGTGTTGAAAAATGTATATTGTTTAAGTATGTTAGTCTATAAATAACTGCTGTTTATTGTATAATTTAATGGTCATGACACCATGTCATGAGAATTCCTGTATATGTAGACATTATCAGTCCAGTCTAGTACCACCACTCCGAGTGAAATGACCAAGGCATAGCAGAGGCAGCTGCTGCTTAAAATCATTCTTTTTGGTAGCAGATCCCACTCATGGACTGCACTCTAGCGGGGGTCACGTGTAATAAATAAGAGTAAAACAACAAAGTATTCGAAGAGATGTTATTTACATAAAAAAGTTGCATGTTAAATAAATAACTATGAAAATTTGGCTTAGATTTAAGTTGTTACAAGCACCTCTAAACCACTAATTTCATTAATAATAAATTCTTTTTTTGACAATTTTTCTTTTTGATCTTTGTCTGGATTTTTCAATATGCCACTTTTTATTTTCTCCTCTAGCATTTCAATTTCTCTTAATTTCTTTCGTAAATTCTTCAGCCTCTTGGCGGGGTCCTGACTAGATGTATCTGCTGCGGCAGAAGTGGGTGCAGTGGGCTCCGTAAAAGTCGGTTCAGTTATTACACATTTGCTCAATTTATCTGAGACTTCTTCTGCTGCTGAAATATAATATACAATACTCTTATTTCAAACAAATATAACATGTATAGGGATATCAAATCCTAGACTTTATCTAGTCTGGAAGACATAGGCTTTGTGTAATATAAAACACTAGAACATTGGCTACCCTTATCACGATAACTTTCATTGTTACTATCCATAAAAAATAAATGCTAGGCTCATTAAAAAAAAAGGAATTTAAACTTACGAGACTTCTTTTTTTTCTTTTTCTTAGCATTTGTAACATTAATAATCATTCCGGGTATGGGCTCCACAGTATTTGGCTTCTTTTTCTGTGCCTCGGCAACTATTTCCGGTGTCAAACCGACTGGTATACCGGGTGTCTGACGGGCTCGAATCTGCCTACCCTTGCTTTCGTAAAGTGGTACTTCCTCTTGGGGAACATATCCGTCTTTCACGCGACGAGGTTTGCGCCATGAGCCATCTGGTCTCTGTGTAGCTGGTATGAATTTTGTACCTGAAATTTTATAAAAGAAGTTTATATTATGTTGAAGTTGATATGTTTTAATACTACATACGATAATATATATAAACGCACATATTGCAATTAATATTAATACCTACGCATCAATGTAAAATTATCATATTATAACTTTTCAAGCATAATATTTCAGAAAGAAAATCTTGCATTTTTTTGGAGTAAACGAATTTTGCGTGATAGCTAAGCGCATAATGTATGCACTTACCGTCAGCATCTTGCGCGTAAGACGATGTAGCCATTTCAATTCATTGATTTTAGATATATTACTATTTTAACTTAACTAAAGGAAAATCCAGTTTTATCTCAAAACAAAGCTACAATTTCCTAACTATTAGCAAACTCAATTGACGTTAGGAATATGAATGTTGCTGCTGCTAATAAATGAATTATTGATCAAGAAAATCAATAACGAGTTATTAAAGCCATTACTTATACTTAACTATTAGAATTTTATTTTATATATATTAAATGTATCAATTCTAACTTTAAAATCTGTTACATTTTAAAATAAATTTAATTTTGAATAATATTTTTACTACAATATCGATATTGTAGTACAATATTGATACAACACTGTTTCATATATTGATTGAGTCAATTCATTCATTCATTCATCCTTTCTCCATTTATTTTGAAAAGTTCGATTTCTCAAATCTCAACTTAAATTGTAAAGTTTGGTTTCTTTTTTACAGTGTTTCATATTTTGTTTTACTTAATTTATCCTCAAATAATTAGAATATGCCAAAAAAGCGCAGAATTTATCTTGGTATGCCCAAAAATAAGAAAAATAATGCTTCTGCAACAAGCGATGGCGAAGAACAACAAAAAGGTAATATAATATTATGTTTTATAACTAATTGTTACTGTGGTTTCGTTCATTATTTGTAGCATTTAACATACGTAGTAATAAACATAATAACCCGTGTTCTGAAAATATTTTAGAAGAAATGTCCACTGCTCGTGGTAGATTAAAGGGTGCATTGATGGAAGTCCTAGAACCTGCAGAGGAAGAGGACTCTGATGCATCAGAATCTTCACCAATTAAAAGGTTGGCTACTTTTTTATCTGTCTAACTTCAATATTGTTATTATTTCAACGACACTGCAAAGGTTTTCATACATCAGATTAAAGTAATCAAAATAAAAGCTATAGTCAACCACCACGCAACAATAATTTAGTTAAAGTATGCAAAACCTTAAAAAACAATTTCTCATTTATCTATGCAACTATACATAAAAGAATATCTATTTGTTTTAAATCTTAAAAACTTTATTATTGTACAATTACAGTTATGAGATGAAACAATTTACTTTTCTATGCATGTGTGGTATGGTATAACATTTTTTTTAATGCCACTACTAAGCAAGTGCTGGTATCACAGACACTGAGCGATCAAAGTACATATAACAGGTCAGAATTAGCGAGATTTGAACATGGGTCTTATTGATTGTAACATTCGTCCTCTGCCGCTAAAGCATGCCACTTATATGATGTAAACCTTTTCGAAAGACTCCGCAGTGCAGTCGCACATTACTTTAACTTTGCATTTTTCAGAGAATTAAGTGATGACAATAGAAAATACGAGAAGGAAAGAACAAGAACAAAAACAAGAGGCTCTCGACAATCATATGTTTTAAAATTATTTGATCGGAGCGTTGATTTGTCACAATTCTCTGAAGACTCGCCCTTGTATCCAATTTGTAGGGCATGGATAGCTAACCAACCTAAAGCTGATTATCAGAAATTTGGGTAAGATAAATAATAAACCTGTAAAAATGATAAGCGATTGTATTGCATTGTATTGTATTGTACTTATAGTATGCGCACATGCTTTGGCATGCAAGCCAGCCTAACTCCCGACTGTATTCGTACTATGACATGTATATGCTTGCATGCCGTTTTGTGCGTCGAATTTAATAAATAAATAAATAAAATAAACAGATAGAAGGAACTACATTCATAGAGTCCTTCATCCCAAATATTAATTCTAACCTTTTTAATAATTACAACCTTTATCAGTTATTTTTTGAATTGTTAATAAAGTATGATGAGGATTGAAGATAAAATAGCAACCATGATAAAGTACTCTACATTGAACACATGCTCTGACCACTCAATGCCACACAAAAATTGGTGCTTCAGTGAGGTCAAAAAATGAGGTCATTTTTTCCATCTTTTTCTCTTCAATGTTTATGATAATATATGGGGGTAGAATGTAGACTTCTGTTTTCCCGGAATTGTGCATCTGTGGCCACTCGTCCGTGAGATGATTTGCATCTCTGCAGCCACCTGATATCTCCCAGGAAGACCGGGAGACTTCACATCCCTGCACACCTCTGGGAGAGTCCTTGCTATAGATGTGTCAAAGAGTTTATAGATATAGATTATATTTTTTTACAGTGAATGTAATATAACAGTGAATGAATCACAAGAAGTTATAACACTACCGGGCCCTGAGGGACCATTAATATCAAGGATACCAGATTTGTTACCAGCTCAAGCGGCATGTAGTAAGGATAATATTAATCTTGACTATGTAAGTATGCATAAGATGCTATCTATAAATTACAGTGTCCAAGATAACTACTCTCCCAGTTAAAGTGTTATGATGGACTTCCTAGCCATGTCTTAAAGAGTTGTAGGCAGATTGATGATGGTTATGAGCGCAGTCTGCCATCAGAATGTGAATGGATCAGTATGGAAGTAGTACTGTCATACGACGAACTACAATAAAAAAGTGACCTAATTCCGGGATCAGTGTGCTGATTACGAGCCGAGCTCACTGAGTACCTAACTTCCAGGTCAATTCGTAATGTAATTGGACGAGCCACGGTGGGTGTTTCCTGTTGACAGTGGCTCATCCAATTATATTACAAAGAGAGCTCGAAGGAAGTCAGCTGCTCACAGTGACTCACAGTAAACTCTGTTTGTGATCGACACCCAGCTCTATGTTGAAGCAACTGTGAATAACAAGAAATATGCATTGTCAACTAGGACGGCGTACATCCATCTTTTAAACCAGCTACTGCTGCAGTAGACATGGATCATACTACCTTAGCATCAGGCAGGCGGTGATTCGCCTTGTGACTTTCAACATATGAAAAATTAAAAGATTATTTATATTTCCCTGAACACATGCCTCAATGTACATGTATTATTTTCAGGATGAAGAAAACCTGCCCACACAAGATGAACTCTTACAAAACCATATAAAACGTTGGATGTCTGTGAGGCGCACATGGTTTAATAAATCAATTGAGGTGGAATCTAGGTATCAGGCTACGCAGGAAATATTAAATCAGATCACTGCAAAGTAAGTTACTTTAATCGAACCCAAGTCCTCCTCCATGTAACAGGATGCACACTAGCCACTGTGCCACAAAGATTGTTAAAAAATACAAATTAACAAAAAAAATATATCAGTATTTTTTATATTTAAAAATATATATTGTTCAATTATAAAAAAACTGACTAACCAACCTGCATTTTTGCAGATGGAAGGCTGCAGAAGATTCGTAGAATTTTCCTTAGTGGAAAAACTCACCATCACTATGCTGGTTTAAGTAAAAACTGATTATTTACTTTAGCCTTAATGAAAATCAATCTTAAGCCTAATTTTGATTTAATTTTGAATAATTTTATATTTATATAATCAAAAAAAATCAACACTTTAATTTTGATTGATGTTTAATTTTTGTAAATAAAAAAAACAAATGATTTAGAATAAACATTTTATTATAATATAAGATATTGTTTTTATGATGTAACCTTTTTCTTATTCATTAGTTTTGGGCAGTTTATCTTTTTATGTCCTTTCTCGTGGCAAATGTAACAGGACTGAAATGAAAATCAGAAATATTAATTTTGAGTTTCCAGTTTTATGTGGAGTGAGATGAGTCGTACACTTTAATATACTGTTTAATTTACCCAGCTACCCTGACAGTTTTAAGCGAGGCGCGAATTAAGAATCGAGACTGAAATCCTTTTCAACATTACAATTGTTTTAAAAAGAAGCAGAAAAATACATGCATACTATAGATATGTAGAAAAAAAAAAAAAAAAAAAATTGTCAAATCTAATTCGCTCGGCCTATTTAAGCTTACATTTACTCTACACGAGTTGCACCATCGTCGTGCATCGACATTTTTGACGCTTACTTTAACGCTAACCATAACCAGCGAATCTTTGCTGGTTAAAGTAATCGTCAAACCAATGTCACTAACGTCAAGTGTATGAAAAGAAGCCAAATATACATCGAAATTTTGTATGTAATTAGTATGTATGTTGTGGAGAGGTAAAAATGTAAAAAAAGAAATTATATACCTGCGAAGTAACGACAACACCACAACCATGTTCTTTCTCTTGGCAACACCGTTCACAACTATCACAATGGAAGAATGTTGGTTTCACACACTTTTTGCAAATCTTACAATGTTTGTATGTCATGCCATTTTTACTAGTACAACTCCTGCATTTTGTGCAATGATTATTTGATTTTGACACCCAAATTTTGCATTTCTCACAATATTTATAGTTAGGATCTGATGGCAGCTTAATTGTGTTTAGTGGTAGGTTAGTGAACAATCTCACAGGGGAACCGAACTTGCGTCCCTTCTTCTTACTGTGGAACTTTCCATGGTTATCATATTCTACCTGAAATACATAATACAAAAAACTACATATAGGGAACAACCTTTATTTTTTTTCTTTTTTTACGTGGGGGAAGACGACGAGGTGATGTCGGACTCCCCGGTACTCCTCAATACCTCATCCGCAACCCCACCACTATTCACTATTCCAACCAAGTAATTGAGCGGCAGTCCAACCCCGGTACAACCACTCTTGGCTCGGGGCAAAGGAGATAATGCTTGGTAATATAGGGAACAACCTTAATCAAACTCAAACAGCTGAATGGACCCTAATAAAGGAGATGATCAGAAACGGACAGAGAAGGATTTTTTTTTTTATTGTAGCTGTGACAACACTCCGCTTGATGTAAAGCTAGAGTGCAGTCCATGAATGGAAACAACTGCTACTACAGAGAAACCTGTGTGAGCAGCAGTCGCCTTCACTATGCCGGCTTGAGGAGACGAGCATGTGCCATCTATTGGTAGTGCACACTCCTCTCGCTATACCTGGCTACTTTCAAACTATTCCCGAAACGCGACAAAGTCACTTCACGGGTGTTACATTCGAAAGTGGTGGTACTACCCCAGGACGGCAGATTGGGCTAATAACCATAATCAGTATTCAAAAATCAAAACTACCACTCTTTAATAGTGCCTATAGGCACTGAGCGACCAAACAAAGTTACATTGGTACCGGTCAGAATTAGCGAGGTTCGAACACGGGTCTCATCGATCGTGAGTTCACGCGTCTTACCGCTAGACCACGGCCGCTTTCTAGATATACATCAATATAAAGCTAGTACAAAAGATTACATTCCATATGTAATATAATATGTATTTTTAAACACACTTTTTTTTTTAATGATTACAAAAATATAGAAGTGATGTACAAAGGTTGGGTGTGCCAGTCCTAGATGCCACCAGAGAGTAAAAACTGGACACCTTGAGCTAGTTCTAATATACTAAAGAAACAAGTTACCTGATAATCATGCATCAATAGCTGTGGTATAACATTGTTAATGTAAGGCTCGGAGAAATATGGGAAAGCCCATATGACAGGTATAATTTCTTCTTTTTTACATAGAGATTTGTATTTCTCACCAAATTGATCTATTGTGTATGCGAGGGGCTCCACTCTACCACCAAATGGAGGGTCCATAACGATACAGAGTCCTGATTTACTGAAATTACAAAAAAATTTAAAGCCAATACCGGGTACTGAGGTATTACAGTATCTCATCGATCGTGAGTTCACGCCTTCCGTCCATATTTCGTGGTCGCTCAGTGCCTATAGGCACTATCAGAGTGGTAGGCAGACTGATGATGGTTATTTGTCCAATCTGTCGTCCTGTGGTAGTACCACCACTTTCGAATGTAACACCCGTGAAGTGACCTTGTCGCATTTCGGGAATAGTTTGAAAGTAGCCAGGTATAAAAGAGGAGTGTGCACTGTCAATCTAGATGGTACATGCTCGTTTCCTCAAGCCGGCATAGTGGAGGCGACTGCTGCCCGTAGAGACTTCTCTGTAGTAGCAGTTGTTTCCATTCATGGACCGCACTCTAGCTTTACATCAGGCGGAGTGTTGTCACATGCCGAGCTACAATTAAAAAAAAAAATTACTATGACAAGGTTACCTAAAGTAGGTTCTGCGGAACACAAGAGTTCCGTATAAAGATCACCAGTGTTCCTACCCCTGGATGCTACCCCAGCGCATGTCTGGGGTCATACAACTGTCAAACATAATACCGAACTTTAAAGGAATAATTTAATTAATGAAACAGTGAAACAATTTCACTCTTTATATTAAAAGTTCAAGTAAAAAAGTGTTTGACTTTAAAAATATTTCTAATAAAAGTTTTTTTTCTTGTTTAAACTGAAGTTTGTTCAATTGATGTGAGGTTCCATAAAATAAAAGGAACTTTGTGAGTATTCCGTAACCTTAAAGTTTAGGAACCCTGTACGGACTATGTCCACTAGGAAGAAGCCTGGTTGAAACAAAAAAACCGCATCAGGGTTGTAAAGCCAATTTCTAAAGCAATAGTGTGATGAGTGGCCGTGTTCTGGGGTTAGAAGGCTTGAACTCATGATCAATGTGACCCGTGTACAAATCTCACTGGCTACTGGTACCAATGTAATTATGTTCTATGTTATTTTCTTAGTATAGGCAATAATAATAAAAAATAATAATTTTGCAGTGAAGTGGAAGAAATGCAATTTACATCAGCATATCTTAATTTTTCTGTAGTGTACACTTGACTTAACAATTTCTTTTTAATTTTATATAACATAAATACAGGAGTTTTGGCAGCCATCTTGAGACGTCAGGTTGTCTGTTTTGAATTATTTTCCTAAACTTGTGTTTCTTCGAGTGTTAATGTGTAATAATAATAATAATAATAAATTCTTTATTGCATATAAAACACAGTTAAAGAAATACAAAATAATAAATAAGTTACTGCAATTGGCGGTCTTATCACTAAAAGCAATTTCTTCCAGACAACCAATTGATAATAAATAAATTGTAAGGAAAAGAGAAAAGCGGGTAATGCAGTCAAGAAAATCTAAAATTAGTTATAATAAAGATATAAATAATAATATAATAGTAACATACTATACAATACAATAAAATACATACATATACACATTATAAATACATACATATATATTACATAAATACCTAATTTAGAAAGATAGATAGTGGGATTTAAGTTTAGATTTAAAGATCGGGAGAGAAGGTGAAGATTTAATAGACGTTGGTAACTCATTCCACATACGTATAGCTTCCACAGTGAAAGAGTTGGAGTAGAAGGATGTAGTATGAGTAGGAATCAGTAGGGTAAGGTTATCAGAAGAACGAAGAGAATAGTCTTTGAAGAGGTGAAGAGACTGGAAACGTTGTTTGAGATAGGACGGAGATGTAGGCTTAAACATAATACAGTATAGAACGGAAAGAATGTGTAAATTTCTGCGGAGGCGGATTGGGAGCCACTTGAGATGACTTCTGTGCTCGGACACATGGTCGTACTTTCGAAGGCCGAAGATGAACCTGATGCATACATTTTGGAGTCGTTCAAGTTTATCCAATTGCGCCTCCGTTAAATCAGGATAGCTAACATCCGCATAATCAAGGATAGGCAGAAGCAAGGACTGTGCTAGGGCTAGTTTCGTGTGCATCGGTAAGAAATTGCGAAGACGCCTTAGGCTTCCGTAGGTCGCAAACATTCTTCTGCTCAGTTCTGAAATTTGCGGCACCCACGACATGCAACTGTCCATAATGATGCCTAGATTCTTTACGCGCTCACTGTAGGGGATAGATGCTCCATCAAAGATTAGATTTGGCAAAACATTTAACTTTACTTTGGCAAGCATACGTTTGCTGCCCAAGATTATAGCCTGGGTTTTTGTGGCATTAACTCGCAAGCCAAATTTTTTACTCCAGGCTACAATATGCCCAAGATCGTAGTTGAGTGTATTTATAGCATTAGTTATGTTTTGTACCGTGTCTTGCGCATAAATCTGGAGATCATCAGCATATAAATAAATAAATAAAATAAAAAAACGCTTTATTGCACACAAAAATCGTACATAGGCGAGCTTAATGCCTTTGGCATTGTCTACCAGCTAACCTTTGTTGGTGTGAGCGGAGATCTACAGTGCATTGAACAAGATAGGATAGGAAAATCAAAATAAATAAATAAGTAAACAAATAAGTGTATTATAACACTATATAGGTGGTAGAGAGAAGAGAGATTCTGAGAAATTGTATTTATGAAAATCGAAAAAAGGAGTGGGGATAGGACGCCACCCTGTGGCACGCCAGCAGTAATGTTGGACCATGATGACAACTTGTCTTCGAGCTTGATGCACTGCTGGCGTCCATGCAGGTAGCTATGAAACCAGTGGATGACTTCAGGAGAAATATTGTGAGACTGTAAGAGGGCCAACAGAATATCAAAATCTACATTGTTGAAGGCGTTGCTAAAATCAATAAGCGTTAGAACTGTTAGCTTCCCACTGTCCATACCCCAGCGTATGTCGTCGGTGACCTTGACAAGCGCCGTAGCGGTACTATGACCTGGACGAAACCCAGATTGAAAGGGATTCATGAGCGAATTGTTAGACAAGAAATTAGATAGTTGATGGTGGATAAGACGCTCAAGGACTTTAGATAGAAACGGTAAGATGGAAATAGGACGATAATCAGTAAAAGTTGAGGGATTCGTCTTTTTTGGGAGAGGAATTATCTGCGCGTTTTTCCAGGAAGTCGGAAAAATCTCGGTAGTGATGGAAGTGTTAAGAATGTCAGTGATAACAGGAGAAATAATTTCAAGGATTGGAACAATCATCTTACGGCTAATGCAGTCATCACCGACGGCACTCGAAGAAATTGAACTTGGTGGATTAATGGTGGATTATTAACCATTAAGTGTTCGTGAATGTGCGTGAGTGTGGGCAAACAATTCAAAAGAAGAGAACCTGTGTTTCCATTTTCCCTCCAAAACTCCCTAGGAAGTTTCAGTAAAGATTCTACCACTTTACTGGAATAATTTTTGACATGACTGAGACTTGACCTAACTGTTTGGTGTGATGAATGAATGACTCGTGATGCACAATGTTATTAACTTGATGCAAAAATATTTACTTTGACACTGGCAAATTGTTATCCGCCATATAAAACAAAATAAAAAGAACATAAATACAAACCTTGAACCCTTAATAAAATGATCAACAATCTTTTCATCATCTTTGCCATTAAAGAAGTAATGATTGAACATGTTGTACCAGATAAATTTATTTGGTGAATTGAATTGATGATATCTTTTATCTATATCCAAAAGGATAGATTCAAATCCGCTACACTTTTGTAGAGCATCATGTATACTGGGTGTACCTATACATAGTACATTCCTGTAAATATAAAAATAAACATTGAAAACAAAAAGGTATGGCAACACGACAATTCTTGAATGTGATGGAATCAAAACATAGGGATTTTTTTATTGTAGGTCGGCATATGACAACACTCCTTCTGATGTTAAGCTAGAGTGCGGTCCATGAACATAAATAACTACTGCTACGGTTAAATTTCTACAGGCAGCCTCCGCTATACCGGCTTGATGATACGAATTTCTATTTATATTGATTTTTTAGGCAATAAAAAATTGTTTCCTCAAAAGTAGTAGATTC
Organism: Tinea pellionella; assembly: GCA_948150575.1. Classification (NCBI taxonomy): domain Eukaryota; kingdom Metazoa; phylum Arthropoda; class Insecta; order Lepidoptera; family Tineidae; genus Tinea; species Tinea pellionella. The sequence goes on from OX411258.1 coordinate 8,091,965, forward strand.
TATTGGCTATCAGCTAATAGTACTAGTAACTATGAAACCACGACATTCGAAAGTTACCTCCCAGACTTAAAAAATACTCTTTTTTTTTAATACTTTGTTGCGATCAGCAATCAAACCCAAGCTCCACAGGCATAGGGCCAACCTCTGCCATCTTGGGCGACAATGAAATATTATTATGTATATAAAAAATTGTTGACAAATACCTAATATTATTCTCCTTCAGGGTTTCTAAAATAACAATAATGGATTTCTTAGAGAACATGTATTGTGCTTCCACAGCGTCATTTTCTAGCGCCGGCAACCATGATGATGGTTGGCATAACTGCTCATCGGTCAACGAAGAAATGGTTACATGATCTTTGTTGTGTTTTTTCACTTTTAAAGGTATGTAAAATTCCTCACAGGTCACACAGTATGAACGGTCCATCGGCTTTTGAGACTTAACCTGTTTAATGTTTACTTGTTATATCGGTTCAGAAATGTACAAATACAAAAAGAGATAGGTACATACTTGATTCAATGTAATATATGAAGATTTTTTATCAATCTTCGGAATTAAGTTTAAATACTTCTCATTGCGTTGTTTCACATTGTCTTTTATCCAGTCTTCCTCCGTTATATGCACAGTGCAATCTTTCTTATTTCTACAAGATGCACAGCTATAATATCGACCTTTATCATTAGAAAACAGTAAAGTTGGTCCATGTAAACAAAGTGGATGTTTTTCCAAGCTTTCAATTACGACTTCGACAGGTGACGATTTATGTGGTGTGTCTTCCGATTCTAGCTTTCTTTTACCCATTTCTTTTAATGTTTATTAAATACTAAAACTAAATAGAAATTAAAAGCACGCGCGATAACCTCAAAAGAATGGTGACACTTGTTTTCTTGTTGTTGGCTAACCTGAATAACTGTCAAATAGTGACGTTATGTGACTTGTATCTAGTATATCGATATTTTTTAATAATTTGTTATCATTCGGTCGTTTTTTGTGATCAATTATTTTCAACCGGCAACTTTGTTGCCGGTTTCGAAAAAAGCGTGCTCGGTGCGAGGGGCTTTCTTGTTTCTTCCGAGTTATTCTAGTTGAAAACGGGAAAATAATTCTAAAAAAATGAACGGCCTAGCAAGAACAGCGCACAGAGTTATACAATGCGCTAAAAGTACAGCTTTTAGCGGTGCTGTAATGAGTCGCGTTCAAGCCCCTGCCAAACGGGATTTCACACGGGGAATTTGGCACATGAGCTGCTCTAAAAGACTGGATGGACCTGGTGCAGTTGGTCTTCTACACAACCATTCCAATACATGTAGCTGCGGCTGCGGACTGAAGTCATTGCACACAAAAGGTTGTTTTTTCATTATGATTTTTAGGTTATGTCGATTGCACCATTCTTAATTATCTTCAAATCTATCAAAAGTAGCATTTTATATTTTCAAGTGTTTTTGAACGTGTGCGAATAATAGATACACATATGCATGGAATAAGTAGGTACGTATTAGGCATCCACGTGTTAAATAAAACTAGTCCTTTTTTTTCTTAAGTCACCATATGGTATTCCTATGCAATCCTACATGATATTTCTACCTAGAATATCTAAAATTGATCCTAAATTACATTTATTTTATAGCAGAAGATGATAAAGATGGTGTTAAATGCAAAAATCCTCTTGGTAAGCTCCTATCCTATATCCTTTCATCCTGCAAGGTAAGTGCACCTTTTTTTCACACTCCGCCTAATGTTAAACTAAAATAGAGTCACCTCCACTATGCCGGCTTAAGGAGACAAATATTCACCAACGCACTCTTGTCATAACCAGCTAATTATTTTAAAGAAATTGTATTTTGTTAGGATAACTATACTTACAACTCTAAAGTTATGAATCCCTACATAATTCCGCCACACTATATGTTTCTTACAATGAAATATGATAGTGCCATGTGCAGGGTACAGTAATTACAAGTGAACAATGTCCTATCAATATACATTTGATTGGACACTGACATTTGTTACAATTATCTATTATTGTTATAACATAGATAAACTCTGAAATTGTGAGACTCCAACTAGCTAAAGTCTTTGTTTATAGACCAGTCATGGGCTATGACAGGGGACTGGGCTAATTCGGTATGCCTACCCTCCTTTAAATGATTCCTATATTACCATAGCAATCAACATTACATTTACAACACTACGCTAGAAAGGTGCTGTGCAACATGCCCAATCAGTAGCAATAGTGTAGTACCTTCGCATCCCTTTGCATCTTTCAAGTGTGGTTTCTTCTTTCAAGAATTCAGTTTTAGGTTATGCTTTTATCTGGAGACTAGAAATTTGAGTAAATAATTATTGTGTAAAATCAGTCAGACTTGAAGCTTCAATTTGGTAACACTTTCATCTTAAGGTCCATTCAATTTTATTATATATACAAACCTGTAACTAACCTATTTGTAATGGGTCGAAGGATTTCGGCATGGCAATCGCCTCTCTTTGCTTCGCTCTTGCATTGAACAGGTATAAACCTAAACTAACTGGGGACGGTATTCTCGGTACACTGTCCTGGTTGAGTTGATCCTGGCTTATGGTCCTTGTGGCGTGGGTCCGGGGTGAAGAGGAAGTCGTATCAAATCGCGTGAAAACCTCTTCATCCCCTATTTATTTGAGTGTTAATAAATAAAAATAAAGAGTCTAATGGGAAAAAAAACCTAACCTAACCTATTCATAACGTGTAAAAGGATTCTGACAATTAATTTTAATTGTGTATTAAAAGTCATTTTAAAGTTTTAAGTATCTGAGAACCATTCTAATTTTAACCGGCGCCGATTTAACCCAATAATGATTCACTGTATCTCAAAGTTTTAAGGTCTCTCCTCTAAAAGATAGCCTAGTTATACAGGGTGTCCCGTAAGTAGTGGTGTCAACGGTATTTTACAGATAGAGGGGTTTAATATCTAGAATATAATTTGGTGATTTTTTTTTATACCTTCTGGTTTAAAAGTTATGACGTTTTTAAAGAATTATCATTTTTTCTCCCGTTTTACCACAAACTAATGTTATAAAAATTTGTTTACAATTATTTTCACTGATATTTTTATTTAAGTGGGTTGAGAAAACACAGGGCTTTCTAATTAAAATATAATTTGTAACCAATTAATAACCATGATTAAATAAAAAATTAAAATCTAAACAAGATTTAATTTATAAAATTTGAAGCAAAATATTTGAACGAAGCTGGTGTAAAAAAATTGTATGTAAGGTTACGGGACCATTATTTTAAAAATATCTGCAATTCACACGGACTCTAAAAACGTATAATAATGTTTACTGTCGTTTTAATTAAAGTAATTTTTCAAAGTTAAACTAGCAAAAAAGTGCTATTTGTTGAAGAAATTTCATTATTACCTTATGCGAATTCCAATAAAACTAATGTAAATAGATACGGATAAGAAAATAATTTATTAAAGTAAATGCTCAAAATGTCTCCCTCTAACTCTAATGCATAACCGACATCCGACAATAAAGATTCTCCTGATATTTCCTAGGGCTCTTTGATTATTTTTAATTCTTTCGGACACGATATTAAATTTTTGGCGTAGTTCATATTCATTATTATTACATGTCTCATAAACAGCTTCTTTAATGTTAACAACAGCAGACTGATGATGGTTATTTGTCCAGTCTGCCGTCCTGGGGTAGTACCACCACTTTCGAATGTAACACGCGTGAAGTGACCTTGTTGCACTTCGGGAATAGTTTAAAAGTAGCCAGGTATAACGAGAGGAATGTGCGCTGTCAATCTAAGATGGTACATGCTCGTCTCCTCAAGCCGGCATAGTGGAGGCGACTACTACCGCACAGGTTTCTCTGTAGTAGCAGTTGTTTCCATTCATGGACCGCACTCTAGCTTTACAACAGGCGGAGTGTTGTCACATGCCGAATTACGAGTACAATTAAAAAAAATAACACCATAATTTACTTAATAATCTTTGTTTTAATAGTAGTCCGGCATGTGATTACACTCTGCCTAATGTGCTTAAGGTACATAATCTCTGAATGAAGTATGAGTTGAAACAGGCGTCAGTCTGCCTACCCCTCTTTGAACATCCCTAAAGTCAAATTAAGGAACCGAAATGAAAATAAGATTAGAACTACAAGCAGTTAGTATCTTACAGTAGGTTAAGACGTGAAAAAGTGTAAATTTCCGACTGTAAAAATTCTTAAAATCCGTCCTATTATCGGAATGCATTATTAAAAATCGACGCCCATTTGTTGTATTTATGTCGAAAAAACATTGTAATTAAAATGATAGTGATCATTATTATACGTTTTTAGAATCCGTGTGAATTGTAGATATTTTTAAAATAATGGTCCCCTAACCTTACATACAATTTTTTTACACCAGCTTCGTTTAAATATTCTGCTTAAAATTTGATAAATTAAATCTTGTTTAGATTTTAATTTTTTATTTAATCATGGTTATTAATTGGTTACAAATTATATTTTAATTAGAAAGCCCTGTGTTTTCTCAACCCACTTAAATAAAAATATCAGTGAAAATAATTGTAAACAAATTTTCATAACATTATTTTGTGATAAAACGGGGGAAAAAATGATAATTCTTTAAAAATGTCATAACTTTTAAACCAGAAGGTATTTTAAAAAATCACCAAATTATATTCTAGATATTGAACCCCTCTATCTGTAAAATACCGTTGACACCACTACTTACGGGACACCCTGTATATTAAATAGACATCTCCTGTAATTTTGTTGCGGAGTCCCTTCCTACAGTTGGGTGGCTGTATCCATGAGGTATCATTGTGCGTGATGAGATAAGTTTCTTTAATATTGTTTTTATTGTTACTTTAAAGGTGAAAGGGAGCTGGTTGAATTCCTCTCCGAGGAGATAGTCGCTGAACGTAAAGCTCAGAAGATGAAGACCTTACCGACTGAAGTAGACGGGTTCAAAGTTCAGTTAGATGGTGCCGAGGTTGTCTTAATGAAGAAACAGCCGGACGAAGAGTAAGTTTAGGTTATTTGACTTTGAAGTATGGTTAGTGTGCTCGTGTGAAGGTTTGCTTGCTGGTCATTGCTAAGGAATAGTATAATAATAATAACTTTATTTAAAATAATAATGTTTACAGGGTTTGTTTACTGGTGGATCCCACACTAGGTCTGGCCTGTCCTGTGGGATCTAGTAGTATGAGTTCACATTTACGAGTTCGCGCACTAAATTGTTATTACTATAATATATCACTTAATTGCTAAAAGGGAAGTAGAGATAATTAAGGGTAAAATGTAGAAAGGGGGAAGGTATGTAAAAAGCGAATATACAAATAAATATTAATGTGTTAAAATCTCAGCTAGGGTTTGTGTATTATGTCACTATATCTAGAATAGCTTCAGTTTCAGCGTAATTCAGACCAAGGAGGTGTTGCTTGATAGCTCTTTTTGCCGCTCGATTGGATGCCCGTACGAGGTCATTTTCTATGGCTGATATTATCTTGTTGTAAATAAAGGGAAAATAGAAGTTTTTGAACCGTTTAGCAAAAGTTTTATAAATTGCAGCTCAGTACTTACAGTACAGTCAGAAAAGAAGTCTGTTTATTTGGCTGAATATTTTATTTGTTACAATTTTATGTGAGATATTATTGAAGACAGAAGTGGATAGAGGTGTTTATTTGTAGTAAAACAAAATGTACAATTACTTAATTCATTAAAGATTTTTTTTGGGATCCTTCCATGGTGTATGAGTATAGATGGAAATAATTATAAGAACTAGATAGCATGTGAGTGGATGTCATTTATAAATCGTTTATTCACGCGGTTCATAACTATTAATTTTCTAATTAATCATTTATGTTGTTGTTTTGATACTTTCTGATGTCTTAAGATATGTCTCTGTGGCGGCAATTCGCTTATAAACCGCACTCTTAACTTATTATCAGGCAGATTTAAATTTGATTTGATTGTACTAATTACCAGATCTTTAGTTTGCTCTTCTTGGATGACACAGAAATAAAATACAGCAACCGTGGCTTGCTGGCAGTCCGCCGCGTAGGACGTTGAAAAATATCGGATAATAAATGGGTTCGCAGGCCTGCATGGCGTCCAGTAAATCCATGCAGGATGTACTGCTAGAGACCTGCAAACTCCACCAATTGTTTGCAGGAGTGTATGCGCGTACTCGTCTATTTAAATCGAAATCGCGCAAATTTTAATCTCTAAAATCCAGACTGATAACAATATATCTTGATATAATTCTATCACGTGTTTAGCCATCATACAATCTTGGTATTACTTAGATAGGGGGCAGTCACGCTGCATGATGAGGGCATGACTGCAACATCATGATTACGATGCTTATGACTTATTAAATACAATCATATAATAATTACAAGACACACCTTTCTTACAATGGATCTTTTATCTTTATGCTTTGTTTGAGTTTGTTTTCTGAACTGCATAAAATAATATCTTTATTAAATATAAATAAAAATTAATAGATAGAACAGTGGTGTTTCTTTACGGCAATCCCCTAGGCGTTTTGCCAGCATCACGTTAAGGGAGATAGGGAACAGAAAATGAGAAACAAACAAAAAAAGGGTAAAGTTTTTCATATGGAGTGAATAAAGAACTATATATGATGGACATTTTTGCCTATTGTGCGATCCTCGTACACTATAGTTTAATATTATTTATAGTAATAAACTCAGCGATGGAATGAAGAATAGAAGGAGATGATAACGAGATAGATAGATAGAGATAGATGTTAGTAGGGCAAGGAATAGAATTTTTAGAAGACAGGAGAAGAAAATATCATTAATAACTCCCTCATCAATCCACACTCACAAATCGACGAGTCCCAAATTCCTAATTTATACAGAAATCTTGACGTGCAAATATGAACCAATCTGAGGCGGCAAATTATTAAACTACATTTTTTGTCAACTTAGCATCAGTGAACCAGGGCTTAAGCGGTATCGGAGGAATTTTGTTTAGCATAGTAGTCAAAGAGCTGAGTACGAGTTCACGTTTACACTTTCACTGCGTGTAGTGAGGCGTTTCCATTAATCAGATGTTTTTTTTTTATTGTAGCCCTATCACCATCCAGATTGACAGTGCACACTCCTCTCGTTATACCTGGCTACTTCCAATCCGATTCCGAAATCACGGGCGTTAAATTCGAAAGCAGTGGTACTACCCCAGGACGGCCGACTGGGTTAATAACCATCATCTGTCTGCCTACTTCAAATTTACTTTTGTTGCAGCATAAGAATCACGTTCAATGTGAATCATACAGTTGATTCCGAAGACTTTGAAGGCGACGGGCAAGCGGAGAAGCAGGAATTCGCCGAAATGAGATCGAAGCCCCAGTTTGAAGTTGACTTAGTACGCGGTGATACCACATTGAGTTTCACGTGTAGTTTTATTCAAGATTCCACTCCCACTGGTGAAGAATACAGTGAGTATTCGCAAGTTGTTTGAGTATCCTAGTTTGCAGCTGTAATGTCTAATTAGACGCACAATAAGAAAGGAATGGATGCAACATTTTTTTTATTGTTGCTCGGCATGTGACAACACTCCACCTGATGGAAAGCTAGAGTGCGGTCCAGATGCTACTACAGATAAACCTGTGCGGGCAGCAGTCGCCTCCATTATGCCGGTTTGAGGGGATGAGCATGTACCATCTAGATTGACAGTGCATACTCATTTCGTTTTACCAGGTTACTTTCAACAACTATATTACAACAGAAAGTCATACCCTACATGTTAACTATTATTTTTATTTCAAGTATTTTCTACAAACACCTGTACATTTCGCACACTCATTATTCTCATATCAATAGGATATTCGAGTGCTAAGTGCAGGGTATATTAAATGCAAATACTTTCGGAAGATTACACTCTTTGTATTACTTCTTTCAATTTTGCAACATCTCTTATGGGATGTTGTACAATATAGAAATGTTTGGACCATTCTCAAAATTTAGGTATTTATATGGTGTCAGAAACTACTGCGTTAACCACTCTGTCACAGTGCCTTAACATTGAACGTGAATCTGAATTTTTATTCCTACAATGTAGAATACTATTGCCTGTTATTTTCTGCTTAGATAAGTAAGATTTGAGTAGGGGAGTCTATGCTACTTGGTAAATAAGTAACACTCACGTAGAATGATTTATAATTCCTTGTATTTGTATTACTTCAAATTTTGTGTAAAACTCAACAATCTTGACATACCGGAGGACACGTCTGCGCCAAACTAAACACCCAGGCAGAATGCCCCCCTCGGTCATGAGAGGCGCCGTTCGATCCCGTCTTTTCGTCCTTGTAAAACTACATTATTTTTGTAAAAATTAAATAAAATTAATACAACCTAACATAATGGATGTTCTCAAGGTGATTTCGTGACCGTATCGGTCTTCTGGATAAGCATTTTTCGGGTACTTTTCGGAAAAAGAAAGCCTCGACCAAAAAGCACTCGTCCTACAAAATCGCTCTTTATACAATCGCGCTAACTCGTCTACTTATCGAGATATAACCGTTTATTGAAAAAATAAACAAATTATAAAAATTTAATTGAAAAATTCGTATAACGCGTAGGTATGGTTAATTTTAACAGTTTTTTAAATATACATTTTTCTCTTACAGATGACTTATTTGGCATCGACGAAATTACTTTATACAAGGGTGAATGGAATGATAAAGTTTATGCCGTCGCTGGCGATGTACTAGATGGGGTTAGTCTTCTTTTTTTTTTTTTTTATATGGCATTATAACAATTTGCCAGTGTCAAGTAAATATTTTTGCATCAAGTTAATAATATTGTGCATCACGAGTCATTTATTTATCACACTAAACAATCAAGGCAAAAACAATCTCGTCTCAGTCAAGTCAATAATTGCTTCAGTAAAGTGGTAGAATCTTTACTGAAACTTCCTACGGAGTTTTGGAGGGAAAATGGAAACACATGTTCTCTTCTTTTGAATTGTTCACGAACACTTAATCCACCATTATTACACAATAACACTTAAAGAAACGCAAGTTTAAGAAAATAATTCAAGACAGATAAACTGATGTCCCAAGATGGCCGCCAAAACTACTAAACTCAATTCTAGACAGATAATTTAGAAAACTCTTTTGTATTTTTTGACAGCAGTGTCTCGTCATTACTTTGTACGCTTACACGCACATATTTCCCCGAGACTTTCGCCACGCTTGATACCATAACACATGTGGTGATTGAGTGCCATACTCGGGGTAAAATAACGCTCGGACATGAAGTGTATTAACTTAAACTATATGTTGATATTTCATGAAAGAGCTACAATCTATCGTATATATATTTTTATACAGTAGCCCGGCACCTCTGCCTGATGTTCAGTTTGAGTGGCTTCAGAGCAACTAGAATGAATTTTTTTTTAAACTAATTTCTGCTAGTCAGTGTTAGTGAGGGTAGGTACATAGTCACATTAACAGCTGATGTGACTGTGTACCTACCCTCACTAACATTGACTTGCGGAAATTAGTTGCAATGTAGTTTTTTTTAAATAAAAAAATTAATTATGGCTTTCCGCAAAGTAACGCCTAATACTATTAAACATGGCAATGGCAGTCCCCGACCCTTTTTTTTTTAAATTATTAACTAAGGCTAAAAAAGCTAAAAATTAATTTTGCAGTGTCTCACCCGCTTGAAGTGAGTGGAACACTCCATTATTAATTAAAATAATATTTGGTAAAGGTTGTGGTTGTGTTCAAAGTAAAATGTATTCTCTTGTAAAAATAATAATTGACAATTCTAATTGTCATTGTGACGATCTCTTTTTATGTTGAGGTGAAAAGAGGTTGCCACAATATATTTTATTTGTTAACTTATTTATTGATGTTTTTTGAACTTCTAAATGATGATTAATTAAATCTATATATTTTTTTCTTTTTATAAGGAATATTATTTTAATACGTTTGTTGTTATATTCCAGTACCTCTACGATCTGCTATTGAATCTTCTGGAAGAGAAAGGTATCAGCAACGAATTCGTTCAGAAATTGTCTGACTTCAGTACGGCATATGAACACTCCACCTATATTAATTTATTGGAAAATATTTCCAAGTTTACTATCGGAAAGCAATAGTTTTAAAAGTTTTTTAAGCGTAGCGTATTCGTAATTTTACGCTTGCACGTTTACTGTTTACATATTAATAGTTTTTTTTTATTACACATATTGGCTCATATTGAAGGGTCGTCTTAATGAACAGTGGGTTTTAAGTTTGATTTGCAAGCATGTATAAAGCGTAAAATAACGAATATGCGTCTAACTAAGAAGATACAATTTAGTCCTTGTTGTTGAATGATAAAGAACCTTTTTACTTTTTAATTATTTTAGCCTGGCAATGATAAGTTTTCGTTTTTGTTTTTAATTTTTATTACAAATGACAAATTAATGCCTAGTTGTTGAAAATAGAGGAATTCAGCTTTAAAACATTTATTTTAGTACACAGGTGGGTGTAATGTTGTTTAGTGTTATAATAATGTTAGTTAGAAATAAAAATATTATGTATAAAAGTTTTTTTTATTTCTTTTTCCATAAATATTTCTGATAATCTTAATTACCCTCATTGTTTCCCCAGACTTGTATTGTCGCGGTACATCATGTGTTGGTGTGGCAATCATGAGGTTCTTGTGTGTAGATATGTATATCAGGTAACAGCATAAACAGACGTTGTGATTATCACCTTGTTTTTTTGCATTATAGAATGTATGTGAACTATCTGATAGCAGTTTTGATAAGGGCGGGAAAAAATATTTCATTTCATTCGCGTTTTCCGAGACTAGATGAACTGGAACATAAATATAAAAAGCTTGCATTTTTTTAACCGAAATTTATTTTACTAAAAGTCGTGTATCATCTGCTAATAAAGTAAAATCATAAAATAAACAGTATTGTCGGAGAAATTTACATGATTTCAAATTGAATCAGCTGTGTGTTGTTCCGCCTTTTCCATGTTGGCATCACCGAAGCATTCGCACAGCTGTTCAAACATCGAATAGAAATAAGATGCAATAATATTAACCAATCAACGCTTTCATCAATTCTGGTATTAGCCAATAGAACACGTTTCGAAATCTAGAAGGCAAAATATATCAGCGGTACCAACCGTTCGCGCGACCTTCGCGTCAATAAAATGATAAAATTAATGATTTATTATTTCTCCGTGCACAAGTTTCGGCTCAACATGGCTGGGAATCTCGCGGTGTTGAAAGAACCAGATGATTTATATGAAGTGTGTTTGTTAAATGTGGTGAATTATGTGCAAAAATCAAAGTGCCATAGGACTCAACTCAAATATGTTCCAGACATCGTTCTCATGGATGTTTATTACAAGGTTTGTTTTATTTTTAAAATTGATAAAGAAAAAAGACACTTGCAAACTTACAATTAACCGTTAGTTTCTTGTTTTTATGTAAATAACTCTACATCCTATTACAATTATTCTTTGTAACTAGTTAGTAATATACGTTGATTGTTCTTTTGTATTATTTAGTTTAATAGAAGTGGTTGTGATAATCTATAATCACTTTCACCATACGTCATCGTATCTTATGGAATGGAGCTTTGTTACGAAACGACCGCGTGCGAAATCTATCTACAAAACGAATATACACATTATATCAATAAAAACGTTATATGTTTTGTAGTAGTCACGGGACTTCGTTTTATGTGGAAATGTATAACTAAATACATAATATGTTAGCTAATAGCTTCTGTTATCCGATACTGATTTAGAGGTAGGTAGTATCCATAGACTTGTTTTTCATAAAGGGTATGTTATTTTCTTCTTTTGAAGACCCATGTTCGGTACATTTTGCTTGAGGTAGTCCACTCTTATTGTGGCCACCTGATCTCTCCCAGAAGACTTACATTTCTAGATGTTCTACCCATGTCATAGAACTTGGACGATGCTGCTGCACTCCAGGAGCACTCTAATATAGTGGGTTGGCATAGTAATGACTCATGAGTCAATAAAGGTAATACATTTTCATCGTAAAAGTAGCTTGATGGAAGATTTTGGTTGGTAACAAACATTGATTTATACAACTAGATGTGCAATAACGCTCCCAATGTGACGCGAGTGAAAAGATGACCACAGCCATGTTTAGGTTCTCTATCACTTAGTATTTGACTTGACGGCAACATTGTCAAATCATTTGAAGCAGCCTACACTTTTTTTATGTCAGATGTAGATGTAGTACCACCACTTTCGAATGTACACACCCGTGAAGTGACCTTGTCGTGTTTCGGGAGCAGTTTGAAAGTAGCCAGGTATAACGAGAGGAGTGTGCACTGTCAATCTAGATGGTACACACTCGTCTCCTCAAGCCGGCATAGTGGAGGCGACTGCTGCCCGTAGAAGTTTCTCTGTAGTAGCAGTTGTTTTCACACATGGACCGCACTATAGCTGTACATCAGGCGGAGTGTTGTCACATGCCGAGCTACAATAAAAACAGAAATACATTCCAAGTAGAAAGGATGGTTGATAGTTCATTTATCTCTATGCAATTGTCTCTGGAAGCACAATGGTCTCTGTACATGGACCGCATCTTGTTGTTTATTCTCTCTTTTTTGGTATATAACAATTTGCCAGTGTCAAAGTAAATATTTTGCATCAAGTTAATAATATTGTGCATCACGAGCGATTTCATTTTCATTCATCACACTAGCAGTCAAGTCAAGTCAAAAATTGTTCCAGTAAAATGGTAGAATCTTTACTGAAACTTCCTACGGAGTTTTGGAGGGAAAATGGAAACACAGGTTGTCTTCTTTTGAATTGTTTGCCCACACTCACGCACGTTCACGAACACTTAATGGTAAATGGTGGATCATTATTACACATTAACACTCGAAGAAACACAAGTTTAGGAGAATAATTCAAGACAGATAACCTAATGCCTCAAGATGGCCGCCAAAAACTCTTAATAGATTATATGGTTGCGAACTTTAATTTGGGACACGTTTGTTTATGTTTCTCATGTCCTTGATACCCATAATAAATGTAATTTGAAATTAAATTACTATAATTCCAGTCAGATTCACTACAGCCTCTGTGGATAGTATGCCTTTTTTATTATTGTAGCTTGGCATATGGCAACACTCCCTCTGCTTTGCTTGTGTGCGATCCATGAACGAAAACAACTGCTACTATAGAGAAATCTCTACGGGCAGCAGTCGCCTCCGCTATGCCGGCTTGAGGAGACGAATGTGCACTATCCAGATTGACAGTGCACACTCCTCCCGCTATACCTGGCTACTTCCAAACTGTTCCCGAAACGCGACTAGGTTACTTCACGGGTGTTACATCCGGAAGTGGTAGTACTACCGCAGGACGGCAGACAGGCATGTGACAAAACTCCGTCTGATGTAAAGCTAGAGTGCAGTCCATGAATAGAAACAACTGCTACTACAGAGAAACCTGTGCGGGCAGCAGTCGCCTCTACTATGCCGGCTTGAGGAGACGAGCATGTACTATCTATTGACAGTGCATACTCCTCTCGCTATACCTGGCTACTTTCAAACTATTCCCGAAACGCGACAAAGTCACTTCACGGGTGTTACATTCGAAAGTGGTGGTGCTACCCCAGGACGGCAGACTGGACTAATAACCAGAATCAGTCTGCCTACCACTCTTTAATAGTGCCTGAGCGACCAAAGTACATATAACAAAGTTACATTGGTCAGAATTAGCGAGGTTCGAACACGGGTCTCAGCGATCGTGAGTTCACGCGTCTTACCGCTAGACCACGGCCGCTATAAAATAGACTGGGCTATAAAATAAAATAATTACTTTTTAACAGATAGCTCGAACATAAAAAAATTATTCAATATTTCTTTTTTTTTTGTTTGTTTCATTTATACAGCATGTCATAAAATTGTATTGACTTATATCAGATTGTTTATACATCGCCTGTATAATGATGTATGTATTTGCTATAATTATGTATAAAAGTGTGTAAATAGGTTTCATATATCGAATCGTCCGTTATCCATACAATAAAATCCTTGACGCAAAACAAATAATTGACATCCTCTCAAAACTCGTTAGTGACTAACTGTACTTTTGATGCGCGATTTTGCTAACGGTACTTTGTGATTGGATACCCTACATTGCATATTCATACTAGTATTTCTTCTGACTAATACACAAATACCTATAGATTTCTTTATTAAATTACCTATGATGTTTAATAGAATTCAAACTGCACATCCTTCGTTGAACGCGCGGATATTCTGACCACTACACACTCATTGCGTGTTGTAATCCGTGTTCGAACCTCGCTAATTCTGACCGGTACCAACTTTGTTACACGTACTTTGGCCGCTCAGTGCCTATAGGCACTATTTAAAGAGTGGTAGGCAGACTGATGATGGTTATTAGTCCAGTCTACCATTTACCATACCCAGTAGAACCACCACTTTCGAATGTTAACACCCGTGAAGTGATAGTGAACAGTTTGAAAGTAGTCAGGTATAGCGAGAGGAGTGTGCACTGTCAATCTAGATGGTGCATATTCGTCTCCTCCTCAAGTCGACAGCAGAGGCGATTTCTCTGTAGTAGAAGTTGCTTCCGTTCATGGACCGCACTCTAGCTTTACATCAGGCGGAGTGTTGTCACATGTCGAGCTACAATAAAAAGTTATAGACACTGAGTACTGTAGGTAGACCGATACGCCTCTGTAGACGATGGACCTAACTCATTACAATTCAATGCCTAAACGACTTTCATTTATGCAAAGCACTCACTATTTTAGAAGGGAAAGTGCCTATGGCGCAAAACATCACATACTTATTTAAACTATAAATTAAATATCATAAGTAGGCAGCCTCCGTCCTAGAGTAGCGACTCCGACGACGTCTCCCGAGGATGCCACGTGGAGTGTCGAAACGCGTCGAGAGGTTTTTGCATCTCGGTAAAGGGTCTAACATTGACAGCTGTAGTGACTATGCCGGCTTGAGGAGACGAGCATGTACCATCTTAGATTGACAGTGCACACTCCTCTTGTTATACCTGGCTACTTTCAAACTATTCCCGAAACGCGACAAAGTCGCTTCACGGGTGTTACATTCGAAAGTGGTGCTACTACCCCAGGACGGTAGACTGGACAAATAACCATCATCAGTCTGCCTACCACTCTTTAATGAGCGACCAAAGTGCATATGTCAAAGTTACATTGGTCAGAATTAGCGAGGTTCGAACACGGGTCTCATCGATCGTGAGTTCACGCGTCTTACCGCTAGACCACGGCCGCTCTGAAGTAGTTATACTGTAGAAAATGTATTATTTGCTTTTTGCGTAGGTCGTTCGTGGCCGGTTGTAGTCGTAGTTTATATTCGAGTTTCACTTTCGCTTAGTTCTTACTTTCTTTAAGATACTACGGTATAGATTTAAATAGTAGTAGGCAGACTGATGATGGTTATTATGTCTATCCACCGTCCAGGGGTAGCACCGCGACTTTCAAGTAACTAATACCTGTGAAGTGACAAAACGTGCTACTTTTGGTTAATAAAGTAGGCAGAGTATAACGAGGGCAGTGTGCACTGTCAGCCTGGTCTCATCAAACATGTCTTCAAAGTTTTCTCAGTGGTAACAAATGCTCTCTCGACAACTGCCGGTTTACTATTTAAAAAATTACGGTTTCAATACTGAAAAAAATAAGTTTTTTAATAACTCACCGTTAGTATTAACGTTAAGGTCCAATTGCACCACATGACTTAACTATTACTGTCACATTAAAGTATGGTTAAAACCTGTCAGTTTTAACGTTTACTTTAACGCTAACCGTAACCAGCGAATTTTGGCTGGTTAAAATAATAGTTAAACCAATGTCACTAAAGTCAAGTGTATGAAAAGAGGCCAAGTATGTTTTTCTATTATTTTTTCGGGAATGTACTTCTAATTACATCAGCTAACCTTTTATCGATAACGAAATGAATTTACACGATGGTGCAACGCGTGTGGAATAAATGTAAACGTAACCGTTAAAGTCATCCTTTTGGTGCAATTGGAACTAAGTATTGTTTTTTTTATGAGTATTGTTTGTCGACTCGATGACGGTGTAACGTTATCTATTTACTAAATACCTATATACATGTATTTTTGCCGTTACTTCGGTATCGATATAAAAACAGCACTAAATATTTTTTTTAATGAGTACAATACGAACATAACACGACACATATAACCCGGTAGACAAATCTTGGAACCAAACCTGGGACTAGCTGTAACATAAATTCAGTTTATAAAGTATAACTTTGAAATTAAAAAAGAAGCAAGTTTTGCCTTATACGGAAAATGCCGCGCGTTCTCTAGAATCTAGAGTAAAATAGACAATGACATATTTTACATTAAAATAAAAGTTATCACAATATATTTTTGGGTTTTGATCGATCGCTTCCTGTGTGTGTGTCACCTTACATCATACAGGACGTTACAAAATAAAAATTCATCATTTTCAATAATTTTTTTTACATACGAGTACATACACTTTCAAGTGGGGTATAACGTCTCCTCGAACCGGCATAGTAGAGGCGACTGCTACATGCAAAAAAATTTCAGTAGTAGCAGTTGTTTAACATCAGGCGGAGTGTTGTTGTATGCCGAGGTACCTTAATTTTTTTTTAAAGTCTTAGGTAAAATAAAATAATGTTTATTTGTTAACAGGATGACAAATGAAAATAACAAAGTTGTGTTATAATTACTGACACCCGTATCGAGATTGTTAGGTTAGGTTTTTTTTTCAAACATGCAAATATAAAACTAGAATATGTACACAAAGCCACTTTCATTGGTATACGCCGAGAAAGAGATAGAAGTTTACTATTCAATTTCAAATTCACGAAATAAATATAACAGAGAGAGAGTAATTAGAATTTTTACAAGCTTTTATGACATATGACAAATACATTATTCAAATATGACAGATTTATGTCAGATTTCTTTCAATCAAAAATATTAAATAGTTTGTCTCTCTCTCGGCGTATACCAATGAAAGTGGCTTTGTGTACTATCAAAAAATGTTATAGAATAATAAATGATATTTATTGAATGGTTTATTTTGAACATACTGTATTGTGTATGACGTTGTCATATAAAAGATTAATCTTAACGTAACACTGTAAAGTTTATGAACTTGCAGATTTCATCAGAATTCAGATCCTTCTAGAATTATCTGGATTTTACTGCTTATCATTTGTAAAGATATACTTAAAACTTTATGTATTGTATATAAATTAGATACGGTATAGGCTTTATGGAGACCACGCGGGTATACTTGATTTGTATGATTTTTCTAATAAGTTGTACGCGTCTAGGACGAGACGCCGCAACGTTGGTCTTGTTAATAATGGTAGTACTTATGCCGGCTTTTCGCTGCATACGAAATGGGATCCGTAATGACTCCGTTGATCACGCAATGGTTTTTTTTTTTTAAATCTTTATTTACTTTTCTTTTCCTTACAATTTATTTAATATCAATTGGTTGTCTGGAAGAAATTGCTTTTAGTGATAAGACCGCCAATTGCAGTAACTTATTTATGATTTTGTATTTCTTTAACTGTGTTAAATGCAATAAAGAATTTATTATTATTATTATTATTATTACTTCGGGGCTTGCGCTCACAATCATGGCGAATGCCATTGAAGCCTAAACAATTATAATATCAAAAATTAACACATAAATCCATCTAAAAATAAATCATAAATAAAGAAAAAACAAAATAAGATTCGTTTTCATTACCTATCTTTAAAAAAAAATTAACAAAGGAGAATGCCCATTTTTGGGCCCACTTGATACCTAATAGTTTGATAACAAAACAATATTCTAAAATAATCTTATTTTTTTATTAGTTCATTTTAATTATATCAACACATCATTTACCAACGAATAGACAATGTTTAATTGCATAAATACAGATATCATCAATTATTAAAATTATTGTTTTATTTTTAATAATTTCTGGTTTTTATTTTACGTTTGTTTGTTTATGAGGTAATTTATCGGCATTATATTAGACTATACTACACGATGTAATATTGTTATGCCAGTAAGTAATAAGTGCATGCCAATTCAGTTAAATTAATTGCTAAAACATTTTTGCAAATCCTTCCGCGTTTGTTTTATAGAGAATTATTTTTAATAGACAATAAATACGAGCGAGGGTGCAGTGAACGAATGAACTGAAACAACTGCTACCACAGAGAATTGTCTGTATCCAGCAGTCGCCTTCGCTATCCCGATTTGAGACGAATGTGAACACCCGCAAGCTTACTCTTCTCTCGTTATACCCGGTTACTTCCAAGCTGATCCCTAAATTCTGAACTGAAATTGAAACCTGCAACCCCGCGTGACTGATTACAGAAGAAAGTGTTGTTAATTAGTCAAATAAAACCATTTAAAAGGACAATGTCCATTTTTGGGCCCACTTCATATCTAACAATTAACAAGATAATATTCTAAAATAATATCTTATTTATTTTAATTATTTAATTAGTTAATATTTAATAATAAAACATATATTATCAATTATCAAAGCATTTATCAGCTACCCTTTTATCGATAACGATACGAATTTACATGATTGTGCAACGCGTGTGGAGTAAAAGTAAACGTAACCGTTGAAGTCATCGTAAAATGTAACAGTCAAAGTAACTTTAACGGGCACCAAAAGGACCTAAATATTGCTTTAGAAAAAGTCTAATTGAGGGCTCATTTCTCTTAAGCGAATGGGCATTCTCCTTTGCAAAGAAAAATTGTTTACGTCAAAGTGTTGGTGTCGCTGCTCTATAGAGACGTAAAAAGTTTCATTACCTTGCGTGTTAAAACAGGGGTACCCGGTCACCGCGATCGTACCGTCTCGAACCTAGATACCACGAGGCGGGATACTAATCGTACGTGCTACTTTGTTGCTATAGCGATTTTTATTGTGCTCTGGAGAGTTTTTTTTTAAATATTTAAAGTAGAAATTCATAGTTTTTTTGTTTAGGCTCGCAATGGATTCTTGGCCGCTTAGATTATCAATAAAAATCGGTTTAAGGTGAATACCCATTCACTTAAGAGAAATTGGCCCACGATTACTTTTTTATCGAGTTTGCCGATGATTTTTAGTTCTTTTTATAGAAAAATATTTTTTTTTATACGACATGTGACCTCGACTGGCCTGATGGTAAGGGCAGCGGAGGTCCATGAGTACTGACGACTGGAGGACCGTTAACACGGTGGCTCCAGTCGCTATTACTATGCCGGCCTGAGAGGTGCTTTTTCACGCTCCGCTTGAAGGATCCAAGGTGAAAGGACTGGGAGAACACATGGGAGGGCAAAGCATTCCACTTGTCAATTGTCCGACACAAAAAGGACGCGCCGAACCATTTTATTCGGCTACCGTTGCGGTCGACAAAGTGTGGATGCTTCCCCCTCCCAGTACGGGTGTTACGGGAATGCAAGGACGAAGTAGGAATAAGATTAAAGTGTTTATTCTTATTCTATATTCATTATCACCTAACAGTTTTATTTTTTCAACCCGGATTATTGAGTAATTAGTTTTTTTTACTGATGCAACATTAGAGGTTAGTTATTATTATATTAAACGCTTTAATAATTGATGATATCTGTTTTTTATGTTATTAATAATTGTATATTGATCGGTAAGCGATGTGTTGATATAGTTGAAATTAATTTTTAAAAAAACTAAGATATTATTTAAGAATATTGTTTCGTTATATTAAAATGAGGCTAAAATGGGCATTGTCCTTTCCATTACGAGCAATTTAATTGTTATTTAAACGGTTTTTTGTTACGTTTTAATTAAACAATGGGAATATAAAACTAAAAATAGTAAGTCAATAGTAATATTTTCTTTAAAAACAAGTAATTATTTACATGAAATTACGTAAATAAAAATTTGTTTTCCTGTCACGTTATTATCATTTCTATTTAAAGTATTATTATCTCTATGTAACCAAATTATAAAATAATGCACGAGAAACATATTAGAAAATAAAAAGGCAACTTTTCAACGTTTTTAATTAAGATATTTGTATAAAATCGGTTGTGGTTTAAAGAGTAGAGAGACGTGGACCCATGAGGTTTAATTTCTGTTATATTTTGTACGTTCATTGTTTATGGTATAACAACAAAGCAAGGCGGCACGGGTGATCTAGGGAGCTAGCACCGGCTTTGAGTTAACTCTGCGAAACACTTAACACCAGGCGGAGGCAAGATAATTTCAAATACATTCATTATGATCCCAATCGGTGGTAGCTATCCAAAACTCAACAAAGGAGATTGTCGTTCTATTAAGGTCTATTGATCATATTGTGCATAATATAAAAATCTGGAATTATGAATTACTCAAAATCCTTTACTGTCCATGCTGTCCAACTCTGGAACTCTTTACCGGTCATTATCAGAAGAGCAGAATCACTGGCTATATTTAAAAGAAAAATAAAAGAATACCACCTATCTACTTGTCCCTAATATTCTCATCTCCTCGACTACTTCTTCCTGCTAAATACAAATATCTTATAAGTATTTTATTATTTTATATATACTCTATTTATTTATTTATTTTCTATTGTGCACCACAGTTTGTTTCTATCTCTCATACTATTCTCTATCCTCTATAGGTTGCCTGGAAGAAATTGCTGCACAGTAATAAGGCCGCCTATTGTGTTACCTAATTTTCGAGAAATTGTATAAATGTTCTGTTTATTTTGTTTGCACAATAAAGAGTTTTATTATTATTATTATTATTATTATTATTTAATTGATTTAGGTTATTATTATTATTATCATTGATGTATTTCTCATTATTCCGGTTTTTTGGATTATAAAACTAACATTACCACTATAATGATGAAATTATGAGGAACAAATCGACATATATAACCCTAATAGATTATAATCAATTACAGTTTAGGTGGGCCTATACAAAGATAATTGTCCCCTTTCTCTAATTTAGTATGTACTTACATGTAAATTTAAAAATAATATAATTACTGTAACTAGGTAGGTAATTAAAGTTATCGCTGCGGTCGAATAATATTGAGTGCATCGTAATTAGGTTACAGAATAAATATGTTATTAAGGCACACTAACCATGGAGGCAACACTTCGATGTTTTTGTACAATTTTTATTGTAATTCTACATATGACAACACTCCGCCTGGTGTAAAGCTAGAGTGCGGTCCATGAACGGAAACAACTGCTACTACAGATAAATGTCTACAGGTAGCAGTCGCCTCCGCTATGACGGCCTGAGGAGACGAGTATGCGCCATCCAGATTGACAGTGCACCCATTATACCTGGCTACTTCCAAACTGTTACCGAAACATGACGAGGTCACTGGTACTACCCCAGGACGGCAGACTGGACTAATAACCATCATCAGTCTGCCTACCACTCTTTCTACGTTCAGCTAATCTATATGTACTTATATAAATATATAATAGCATGTTCATATGTCACTCGTACATTGTAATTTATGTCGTGTTACTCTGAGGTCCGTGATTCAATTCCCGGTCGTTACGAAC
This sequence comes from Tinea pellionella, assembly GCA_948150575.1. Classification (NCBI taxonomy): domain Eukaryota; kingdom Metazoa; phylum Arthropoda; class Insecta; order Lepidoptera; family Tineidae; genus Tinea; species Tinea pellionella. Next base: position 8,113,547 of record OX411258.1, read on the forward strand.
AGTTCGGTGTATCATCATTCCACGTGTTCTCCTGCTTCTTTAATATTGGATCCCTCGTAGACCGCCATAGTGACGACGATTAGAGCTACAGTGTACTGTGGCGCTTTGAACCATTATTATAAATTGAACTACCTTATTGAATCGTCCGCGTCGAACGGTATACGGCAAATAGATATCATTCGCATCCTTGACCAAATAACGGCACGGAGATCGTGTGTCGACATAACAACACGATGTTTGCATAACTTACGACCTTCTTCTATCGATTAAAATTTACCGGAAACCTTCCTTCCACACATTGACCTATAATGCAATGCTTCGATGGTGTAGGAGATAGATGAATGGATGCGTTAAACGAGGCAGACCCAGAAGGGTGTTTTTTGATCGAATCGGAGACATCCTCATGGAAGCTGGGTTACCCATAACCGTTGGGCTTGTATGAGGAGAATTGTGGATGTGAGATAAGCTAGGGAGATGTTAAACGCGACTGCAGTCCATGTACTGAAACAACTACGGATAAATTTCAGCCAATAGTCGCATCCGCTATGCCGGCGTGAGGAGACGAATGTGCACCATCCAGATTGACAGTGCACACTCCTCTTGTTATACCTGGCTACTTCCAAACTCTTCCCGAAACCCGACAAGGTCACTTGAAGAGTGTTACATTCGAAAGTGGTGGTACTACCCCAGGACGGCAGACTGGACTAATAACCATCACCAAGTCTGATGATGCGACCACAGTACATATTACATCGATACGGGTTATAATTTAGCGAGATTTGAACACGGGTCCCGTAGATCGTGAGTTCACGCGTCCTACCGCTAAGCCACGACCGCTCTTTTTAATATTTGTTCGTCTTCTAGTTTTATTTAATTAAACTACAAAAGTACCCACATGTATATCGGCGGAAATATAAATAACCATTGCGACATATTTTAACCAATTAAAAAAGTTATCTTATCATAGCAAGCTATTGTTTTTGTTTTTTTTTTTTGTACCAGAGAGGAAAGGTTGGTCATTGGTAAGGGCGTTCACCTTTCCACTAAATTGTGCAAATCTATTTACTATTATAACCGGTCAAGGTTGTAGATTTGCGACTGCAGTATTAATGTAAGAACCTTCATTATGCCGGATTGACATTATGGATTCTACATTAGTTGACAAGACGTGCACTTATCTTTCTGGAATATGATAGTCGTCTACGGCCTAAATAAACATAGATTTAGGTAGCTATTTATTCTTATATTTATAAGAAGAGCGGTCGTGGTCTAGCGGTAAGACGCGTGAACTCACGATCGATGAGACCCGTGTTCGAACCTCGCTAAATTCTAACCGGTAATATAACTTTGTTACACGTATATGTACTTTAGTCACTCAGTGCCTATAGGCACTATTAAAGAGTGGTAGGCAGACTGATGATGATTATTAGTCCAGTCTGCCGTCCTGGGGTAGTTGCCTCCTTGTGCACAGTAGTGTACACACTACATTCTATCGCCGCGGTAGTACAGTCCGAGTGTCCAGCTTCCTGTCTAAAATGGAGGTGCAGCGCTGTTTTCAGAACTACCAATCAAATTTTAATAATTTGTTTTGTATCGAATAGCCTGTTTACGATTTTTTTTTTGTTAGATCAACGTAGATAGACTGCAAAGTACGATTTACGTGATCCCCGTTTCTAGTTACACCCTGTATGGTATTGTAAACTGTTGTACTTTATTTCGGGTCTGCATGCTTATAAAATACTTTATAACTAATTCGGAAAAGTACTAGGAAGATAATCCGTGGAAGATATGTTGACGACCCTACGTTAAACACAAAGTAGGTGAGCACACGAAGTTACGGACTAGTTTAAAATTGTCTACGTGATAAATTACATCTCGTTGTCGCTGAGTACACAATTGTTATCAAGTGCATTGACTCTAATACTTGTATTGTGCATCGTCATATATGAGTATGTTAATTGGAGAGGCGTCTGTTATGCCGGCGTTACACTGCGAGCTCACTCCGTGTTGTCTACTTTGCAATTAATTTACGCTAATCAATGTTAGTGAGGGTAGGTACACAGTCACATCCGCTGTTAGACCCTTCACCGACATGCAAAAACCTCTCGACGCGTTTCGCCACTCCACGTGGCATCCTCGGGAGACGTGTGGTCGCTTCGACTTCGCTCAGTCGTCGAAAGTTAGAAACTTTTTCTTGGTGGATGGCTGGATTTAGGTTTATATTACTGTCTAAAAAAACTTTTTAAAAATATATTCCGTCTGATGTAAAACTAAAGTACGGTCCATGACAGATAAATGTTGAGGAGATCTGTGCATCTGTGACAGTGTACAATTTAACTCCTCTCGTTATACCTGCCTACTTCCAAACTAGTCACGAAGTGAGGTCATTTCACGGATGATACGCTTGAAATTGGTGGTATTTGGATGTTTTCTATTATTCAATTATGATGAAAATTGAACGGAAAAAAATCGACGCGTACATTCAACGAGAGGTCACTTGACTAGGTACATTCCTTTCGTTATACCCTGGCTACTATCTTGAATCGCGACTATGGTGTTACACTTGCGAATCATTAAAAAAAATTGTTAATGCTTTTTAGTGATAATTGTTGAATGAATAAGATTATCTAATGACGCTGAAGAGACATCTTTCTGCGCCCAGGGCATTAGGGTTGCTAGATTACCGGTTTTTTGCATTTCTGTCCATTATTAAATATTGCAATAAACTGGACAATAGTATGTAATTTTACTAATTTTTGAGATTATGTTATTGGGTTATAAACTTTGTCTCAACACACCTGGCAACCCTAACAGAGATAACAAATAGGTAGGTAATATAGCCAAGGAGAAACGAGGAGTTTTGGCGGCCATTTGGAGACATTAGGTTATCTGTCTCGAATTATTTTCCTAAACTTGTGTTGCTTCGAGTGTTAATGTGTAATAATGGTAGATTAATTAATTATTTAAATTCGTCATCACTTAGTTTTCATTTTCCCGCCAAAACTCCGTTGGACGTTTTAATAAAAATTATATTTTACTGAAACAATTTTTGACTCGACTGGGACATGACCTGTGACTATTTAGTGTGATAAGTGATGCAAAATTGATTATCTTTATCCAAATATTTATTTTGACATTGGCAAATTGTTATAATGCCAAAAAAAAGAGGGAGAGACAGATGTACATTTCCACCACGAGACGTGTGCATTGAAATCCATTTTGTATGACGTCATATTTCACAATGTTTACGTATTATTACAAATATCGTGTACAGACATAACATAGCATCCAATTCATTATGCCGATAAGGAAACTAAAATGTACGCATATTAAACAGTTACATTTTGTTTACAATCACTAATTACGGAATTTGTTTAGGTCAAATTGTGGAAAAATACTTTTTTTTAAATCCTAGGGCTTGTAACACAGGCACTGCGCGACCAAAATACATTGTTATATTCATTGAGATATATAACTAGAGGCGCAAACCCCATACGTTTGACATGAAAATGCCGTAGGCCGTTTCCAAAGAAATTGGAATATAATAGAAGCCACGTGAAAGGAGCAGCAGAAAACAGATACTCTATGCTCTTTTAGCTTACCAGGATATTAAATGCAACAAAAAGAGATAGAAATGCTTTTGTTGCCTTTTTTTTCCTTGAAGTGTCATCATTTTTGTAGTAGTTGGTCATCATTCTGGTCATTATTTTTTCATTAACCGACTACTTTAAAAAAACTTCGAATTTTGTTCTAAAATCCACAGTTTGACACACTTCTTTTTTTAGTCGGGTTTTATTTGGATTTGTTTACGTTTGTGTCGTTTCGTTATTTTGTATTTTTTATTGTTTATTTCTTAAGTTATTTCTTTAATTTTAAATATTGTGAATTGTTATGGCTTGTATAGTACTAGGTTGCCGTTCACATACCTCTCGTAAAGAAAATAATGAGGAATTTACGAGTTTTCACCGGTAAATATTCTTAAAAAGTTTTTGAGTATTTCTAAGATATTAACTCTTCTAATTTAGTATAATTTTTGGTGAGCAGTTATTCTCATATTACATTTTATTTGTAGACAATAAATGTTATCAATAAAACCGTCTTATTTTAAAAATTAAACATTCGTTTTATAGGTTATGTTAGTGTTGTTTTTTTATATTATTTCATGTCCTAGACGGATATCGATATTTTAATTTATTCTTTTTTTATTACATATGGGTGTTTTACATTACATATTATTGTTGTTATTAATAATTATCATTATTGTCTTAGATTTTCGAGAAATGAATTATTAAGAAATAATTTGATAAAAATCATTGGAGTTTATATGGACAAAACACTCTAGACTTTGTTCGTAGCATTTTGCTCCTAACAGCTTTAAACAATCAAGTTCCACCAATCCAAGAGTTTTCTAAATATACTGATTTTTATTGAGAAATAGTTTTATTCACGACTACCTAAATACCTCTGACGTTATGCGTAGGTAGACAATGCCGGTTATAGTAGCTTGACGTATGATAGTAAGTTATAGTGCGAGACGAATTTACGCCATCTTGGTTGGCAGTGCTATCGTTACATCCGGTAATTTCCAAGCTGATCCCGAAATACGACTATGTTACACTTTAAAGTGATAGTGTTATCCCAGGACGGCAGACCGGCCTAATATGGGACCATCGTCAGTCTGCCTACCGCTCTTTGAATAGTGCTTGGGCACTACCGGTTAGAATTTTAGTGAGTTTTGAACACGGGTCTCATCAACCGTGAGTCCACCGCCCACGTCTACCGCTGGACCTTTATACAGGTATTTTTTTCTGTCCAGTTTTTATAATTATCACTGATATTATAGCTGATAAGACTTTTTAAAATTAGTATGTCATCTTTCTACAACTGCCACAAATTAAATAACTAGTTTATAAATAATAAGTGTTAAAAAATTGGTCATAGAGTAAATAGAAGAGTCGATAAATGCTTGCATTTACATCTCGATATACGTATTGACTACATCCCTATTTTACTTCTATACAATAGTCTATAATCTATGCATTTGCCTCAAAACTGGACACTTCAATTTTAGCCTGTCTTGTCACGTATATATTTGTCTCATCATTTTGTATTCAGTATTTGGTGAGTTAAAAGAGTGCAGACTATAGATATTCTGTGTTATTTTCAACATGTCTTCTATTGTATTCCAATTTCTTTGGCCGTTTCAAACGATTTGACAATGTCAATCTTAGTGTTGCCGGTATAGTTAAAAATTTTCCACACACTAATTTTTTTTTCTTTAGATATTTTTATTCAGTGTCGATTATAATATATCTAGAGGCATGCATTTTTAGCTAAATAAAATAAAGTTTAATGTTTTAATTGTTTAATATAAGTTGAAATTATTATTTCTTAAAAATAAAATATTTCTTTTTTTTATACGGGTTATGGGAAACGATGTTTTACTAGCAACACTAAATGTAAAAAATATCCCTAATTTTATTTGTTTTTTTGTTGTTTACGGACAATATAGATGTTGAAAGGATATATTTACGTGTGACACGTAATCCCGCTTTTTTGTTGTGCATTTGGGATCGAGAATAGCACGTTTTCATCACATATTTGCCCATTATGAGTTTATATACGTCCTGTCAAATACCAACTGACAGAAAGCTTAATTATGGCTGTGGGCAGATCTTCACTCGCCTCACGTTGGGAGCGTTATTGCGCCTCTAGTATATATCTCAATGGTTATATTGGTCAGAATTAAGCGAGGTTCGAACACGGGTCTCATCGATCACAGGTCTGTCCTTTACCGCTAGACCACGGCCGTTAACGAACGTTACTTATAAAAAATTTAAACATTATTTAAGAGTTTCAACATTACTTGGACATAATAGAAATAAAGAAAACTTTATTCATCCCAGCACAACATTTATGAGACAATATAGCAAGTGTGAACGCGAATGTGTAGGGACGAAAGGGCGCACAGCTCAGCATATGCTAACGAGCTACACGAGGCAGCTCGTAGCGCTGGTTTTCAGCTGGAACCCTGGACATGTGGACGCGAATATAGAGTGATATTAGATTATAGATAATAGAGTGCGGTCAATGAACGGAAAAAAATACTAACATTCGTCATAATTATGATCGTTTGAAGTGATGAATATGCACCATCCATTGACAGGGCACACTTATCTCGTTACACCTGTTTGGTGTCTGGCGCGCTTTTGTCCTGGAAGGTTGATTTTTTTTTTATCCCTTCCTTAATTAGTTTAGTGGTTATTATTGTGTAAAATTGGTGGCAACGGAAGCGGTTTTTTTTTGTGGTTATCCCACGCCGTGAAAACGCTCATATTGTGACGTGACCGGGTGAATTGCAGCCAAATACTCCAATAAAGCGTCAAATTGTAAAACACCATTGCAATTTGATGCAAAAACATTAAGAATTTACTACACGACATTGGCAGAATTGTCGTTGTTATGACATGTGCTGAGCTACATTAAAAATTTAAAAGAAAAACCGAAACGTGTCTTGGTACTTCTACGTATGTTCACTTTAAAATGGTAGTACTACCCTGAGATGGCAGATTGGGGCTAATAACCATCATCGGTCTGTCTGCCACGCTTTCATAAATAATCCGTAATGTTACAATTTAAATTGAGTTTGTTTACAATGATTGCCTTCCTTGTTGGCACTTAGTATAGTTATTTTGGTCGCGTTATTCCAAGGGCATCAAATGTATTGTTCGCAAAACCGAATTATATATAATTTGCAAGCATAACATTTGTGCGTGTACGCATGTTTTATACGGTTATTTTATACAACCTTGAATTAATTTATTATGTAACATATAAACTTAAATATCCGATAATTGATTTCTAAGAGCGTTTTTATTTTTAAAAGATAGGTAAGCAGACTGATGATGGTTATTAGCCAAGTTTGCCAACATTCCGCTTGATGTTAAGCTAGAGTGCGATCTATGAACGGAAACAACTGCTACTACAGAGAAATTTACACAGGCAGCAGTAGCCTTCGCTATGCCGGCTCGAGGATACGAATGTGCACCATCCAAGTTGACAGTGACAACTCCTCTCGTTATACCTGGTTACTTCCAAAGTTATCCTGAAACGCGACAGTGTCACTTTACTGGTGTTACATTCAAAAATGGTGGTATTATCCCAGAAGCCAATCCACCGTTGTCACTTGATCGAATCACTGTCACCCGAGTGATAACGAAACGTCATATCCTATATATTTTGTTTTTGATTCGATCAAGTGACAACTTTTGACTTTAACTCTTTGACAACAGTCGCCTCCGTTCATGGACCGCACTCTAGCTTAACAGAGACTGGGCTAATAACCGTTGTAAAGGTAGATAAAGAGCGGCCGTGGTCTAGCGGTAAGACGCGTGAACTGACGATCGATGAGACCCGTGTTCGAACCTCGCTAAAAGACCGGTACCAATGTAACTTTGTTATATGTACTTTGGTCGCTCAGTGCCTATAGGCACTATTAAAGAGTGGTAGGCAGACTGATAATGGTTATTTGTCCAGTCTGTCGTCCTGGGGCAGTACCACCACTTTCGAATGTAACACCCGTGAAGCAACCTTGTCGCGTTTCGGGAATAGTTTGAAAGTAGCCAGATATAAGAGAGGAGTGTGCACTGTCAATCTAGATGGTACATGCTCGTCTCCTCAAGCCGGCATAGTGAAGGCGACTGCAGCTCGTAGAGATTTCTCTGTGGTAGCAGTTGTTTCCATTCATGGACCGCACTCTAGCTTTACATCAGGCGGAGTGTTGTCACATGTCGAGCTACAATAAAAAAAAAAAAAAAGAATATGATGCGTTGTTTGAGATTTATTATCTTGTAATAATGACGTGTTTATTTTTAAATGTAAATTATGTTTATTTATAAAACAATTAGATAATTACTTATAGATAATAGGTTTTATAATGAGTTGTTTTAGTAATTAGTTTAACAAATAACTAATTTGAGTTAATTTGCCATTGTACTGCCTATCCGACATTGATCTTGACCTGGAGCCGGTTCTTTTTTTAACTCCCGTGTTCTTTACACGTATTAACTAAGTTTCTTTTATTTGTATGTAATTTTCCTACAAATTTTAGCAAATAGAAAAAAATCTGTACGCGATTTTTTTTTCAGACGATCTATTGTTGGTTTCAAATTAGCATTAAATTAATTAAGACAGGCGGATTAGTAGCATTTGTGGGGCACGGAGTTGCTGGTCTCTCACCCCTAAGGGTCCTGGGATATCTCCCTGAGATACCACGGCGTGAACCAAAGCGTCACACTCTGCTTTCGCCCCGAGCCAACAGCGATAGTCCCGAAATTGGGCTGCTTATTTACTTGGCTTGAATGGTGTTTCTTGCCGCTAAGGGCCTAAGAGTCCAGTGTCTATGGGGTCGTGGATGAACGCGAAAACGTGACCCCTACCATATGCAGATATCTTTCTCAAATCGTGTTTCATAAATACACGCTTAGCTGCTCTGGAGTAAATTGGGGAAAACGTGATCATCAACGGCACCATCGAGCTCTTTCTTTTTATCCTCCATCGTTTGTTTCGATGGAGACTTCTGTTTTCTTGATCGAACGTAATCCATCTTCTTTTTGGTATTTTTTTTTTTATTGTAGCTCGGCATATGACAATACTCCGCCTGGATGTAAAGCTAGAGTGCGGTCCATTAACGGAGACTGCTACTACAGAGAAATCTCTATGGGCTGCAGTCGCCTCAGCTATGCCGGCCTGAGGAGTCTCGCTAAACCTGGGTACTGGCTACAAGCGTTACATTCGAAAGTGCTGGCTTTAAGCCCTCAATCCGTAGCTACATAATATTTTCATGTGCTTATTTATAAATGTATATTTTCTCTTTCATTCCAGATGTTCCAGGAGAAGCGGCTCTGTGTTCTGGGATCAGAGCTGTCGGACTTGGACATCTTCGAGAGGCTGCTGAGACAATTCGGTACACACACAAGACTGCTACAATGTTTCCAGGTGAACAAGATATTAAACATGAGTTATTTTTATTACATGTAAATTATTAAACTGACTTAGTATAACTGGCGACTTCTTTGTGGGTGGCAATTGCTTCCGTTCATGGACCGCACTCTAGCTTAACATCAGGCGGAGTTGTCATATGCCGAGGTAAAATGTATGGCACACTTATAAGGGATAATTTTTTGATGAGTAATATTTGAGGGTATTATTATTTTAAATGCTTTAATAAATTGATGATATCTGTTTATTTATGTAATCAAACATTGTCTGTTGATTGGTAAATGATGTGTTGATATAATTAAAATGATTTAATAAAAAAATAAGATATTTTAGAATATTGTTTTGTTACCTAACTATTAGGTACCAACTGGGCCCAAAAATGGTCCAAATTAATAAATTATTATATTTTTTTCAGGCTGTTATCGAGCATGGATCAAAACTGTCACAGGAAATAACAAGATTATATTTGGTTAGATGTGACGACGAGAAACTTCATAGGGATTATTTAATTGACCTAGGTCTTAGACTTGGTGAGTGTACTAAATGGTAATTAGCTACGAAAATATTATATGGAGCGAAAATACTCGTGAAAATTGTGTTTTCTTCAAAACAATGACTTTTCGATAGTTTTTCGTTTGTAAGTCGCATTAAATTTAGGTTTAACGTGAAGCCTACACCTGAGCGTACATACATTTTGTTTTACAACATGTTTGTAGCATAGCAGATTTATGTTGAAATTGAGTAATTTTATAGCTTTCTCAGCACTAATTATTATCGCAAATCACTATAATAAACAAATAGCTACGGCACAGAATATATAAAATGCTTGTGAAATATAACCAATATAAAATGCATTTTAAATATTTTAAACATTTTATATTTCAACATAAATCTGCTATGTTTCAAACAATGTAAAACGCTCAGGTGTTGGCTTTCACGTTAAGTCGACTGATGATAGTTATTAGCCCAGTCTGCCATCCTGAGGTAGTACCATTACATTCAAATGTGACACTCGTGAAGTAACTATGACACATTTCGGGATCATTTGAAAGTAGCCAGGTATAACGAGAGGAGTGTGCACTGTCAGTCTGGATGGTGCATATTCCGGCATAGCGGAGGTGACTGCTGTTTGTAGAAATATATTTGTGATAGCAGTTGTTTCCGTTCATGGACTGCACTTCATCTTTACGTTAGTTAATTTGCGCTGTAGGGCATAGTATATACGTATGTATATTTCAGGTAGTTTTCTAAACGAGGCCGGTTGGTATGCCCAGGCGGAGTCGGTGCTGCTCCGCTGTCGACAGCTTTGCCAATCGGCGCCTCAGACTGCACATTATAAAAGATTAACATTAGAAACATGCCATAGGTGAGTTGTTCTATAAAATACTAGCTGGCCCGGCAAACTTCGTACTGTCCCAGAATTACTAACGTCACTCAATTGTTTTTCCTTCCCGGAACCTCTCCACTAACACTTAAACTTTATGGTATGGTATTAAAGTTCAAATTGACTTTTAAGTATTGTTACGAATCTTTTGTATGGGAGTATAGAAAAGTGTTCTTTTTAGACTATTTTAGACAATTTTTTAAATTTTTCTCTTCGTAAGAACCATCCTCGTACTTCAAGGAATATTCTAAAAAAAGAATTAGCGAAATCGGTTCAGCTGCTCTCGAGATTTGCGCTTAGCAACACATTTAGCGGTTCATTTTTATAATATAGATAGTCCGGCGAACATAGTCCAGTTGTTTGTTTTTTTTCGTAACATCTATTCTGGTTATTTTGACATAAGTTTTCGTTGTACTGAAATACGGGTTTGCTTTATATAGCGAATAATCTATATAATAAAAATCAATTGCTGTTCGTTAGTCTCGCTGAAACTCGAGAACGGCTGGACTGATTTGGCTAATTTTGGTTTTGAATTATTTGTGGTAGTCCAGGGAAGGTTTAAAAGGTGAGTGAATATGAAAAAATAAATGCTTGGATTATAGTAAAAACTATTCCTTTAGTTTTGCATGTCAAACATTTGATGTTCGTCCCGTCGCGTCGTTTAGAAATCAATTAAATTTAAAAGTCGTTCAGAAATGATTTTTTATTTATTGATTATGAGGTGGTACGAAGTTTGCCGGGTTAGCTAGTTATTAATAAAAATAATTAAAATAAAATTAATAGTAAGAATTGGAATTTGGCTGGTTCGTGAAGTTTTAAGCGGTTGTGGCTTAGCGATAGAAGGCGTGAATTCACGATCGATGAGACCAGTGTTCGAACTTCACTAAATTCTGACTAGTGTAACTATGTTACATGTACCTTGGTCGCTCAGTGCCATACTAGCTAGCCTGCATTAGCTTAGTATAGTTATACTACACTTTTTGTTACCGCAAATGTCCTAAAATCGCCTGCACTATGCTGGTTAGTTTTTTTTAAATAATATATTAAATTCCAGATTACTAAAAACCCAATCTTCATATTGTCTATTTCCTGCCGCCTCTGAGACGTACGCCCTGTCGTTGTCCCTTTTGGGGTTGCCGGAGAATGTGGAGAGCTTGGATGCTATACCGCCTGGGCCTTATGCAGTTGTGGATACGTGCACACAATCAATGCAAACTGAGGTGGCTGGCGTCTGGGAGTGAGTTTGCTTTGAACATAACATAATTTTATATTGTTAACGTAAAGGGCAGTAATAATTTGTTAACAAAACAATAAAATAATATCGCTCTTCTTTTATCTTACACTGACTGAGGATTTCGAATTTTAATAAATTATAATTTATGTTATTTTCGTAAATATAGTATAAATGACTGTACTTTTCTTAAACTGCAACAATTTGACTACAAGGAAGAAGAGTATTTTTAACCGACTTCAAAAGGAGGAGGTTTGTCGTGTATTTTTTATCAATTTATAATATCAATTCATCGCAGAACACATCATTTACCAATCAATAGACAATGTTTAATTACATAAAAAACAGATATCTTCAATTATTAAAGCATTTAATATAATAATAACCTCAAATATTGCATCAGAAAACATCTAATTACTCAATAACCCGGGTGAAAAAATTATTTTAATAAGGAAGTAGATTTATTTTTCTACAAAAATAACTAAAAATCATCGACAAACTCGACAAAAAAATTGTGGGCCCATTTTTCTTAGGCGAATGGGCATTCTCCTTTATCTGTAGTAGCAGTTGTTTCCGTCCATGGACCGCACTCATATGCCGAGCTACTGTAAAAATGTTAATTTTTGTTTTTTCAGCATGCAAGACCTATTATCCTCATGCCATGTGCGTTCAAACGGTGTGCAGAATATGGAGAACTTAATTTTGAGGCTGTTCAAGGAATTCTCGTCCTTATTCTTTGTGCGGTGTGATTATAATGCTGCGTACAAATGGGGTATGGAGGCTTTGAAGAGGCTCACTGCTGGCACACCCACTAAGTACGTCATTTTTTACTTCTAAGCCACCTCCACTATGTATTTTCTATATACATTATTTAATATAATGAATTGATTTAAAAGAGTTCACCGAACTGGAGAGGAGTATGCCCTGTCAATAGATGGTGCACATTCGTCACAACTCGGTATAGCGGAGGCGACTGCTGCTCCTGCCGGCTTCACCCTGTTGTAGCTTGTTTCAGTTCACGGATCGCACTGTAGCTTTCGAATGTAACACCCGTGAAGTGACTTTGTCGCGTTTCGGGAACAGTTTGGCACCAACCGTGTATAACGAGAGGAGTGTGCATTGTCTATTTCGATGGTGCACATTCGTCTCCTAAAGCCGGCATAGCGAAGGCGACTGCTGCCTGTAGAAATTTATTCGTAGTAGCAGTTGTTTCAGTCCATGGATGTCACTGATTTTGTCGCGTTTCGGGAACAGTTTAGCAGCAACCGGGTATAACGAGAGAAGTGTATACTGTCTATTTTGGTGCTGCACATTCGTCTCGTCAAGCCGGCATAGCGAAGGCGACTGCTGCCTGTAGAAATTTATTCGTAGTAGCGGTTGTTGTTTCTGTTCATCAATAGCTTTATTTTTTTTTTTTTCAGAATATCAGTGGAGGTTCTTTGCGCTTGCGGTAAAGCCTGTGTCGTTAAACGTCAGTTTCCCCGCGCTGGTGTACTGTTGCGTCAGGCTGTAGCACTTTGCAAACACACGGCCGAGACGCAACGAGCGGCCGCAATGTTGGATTATGGATTTTATTTGCTTAATATTGACTCTATAAACCTTAGTGTATCTGTTTACGAGGTATGTGTTTATCTCTTCACAGCTATAAAATAGGTATAGCGAGAGGGAGGTCTGCCTGTTAACATAGACGGTGTACACTTATCTCGAGCTCGGCACACGTTTCTCTGTGGTGTGAACAGCAATTAAGCAAGTAACGTTAAGGCGGAATCTTAGATAAAAGTTTAACCCCCAGGAGTTCCCAAAGTTCCTGAAAACACTACAAAAAATTACAAAGACAAATGTAAAAAAATTCTTTCGAATGTAACACCCGTGAAGTGACCTTGTCGCGTTTCGGGAATAGTTTAAAAGTAGCCCAGGTATAGCGAGAGGAGTGTGCACTGTCAATCTAGATGGCGCATACTCGTCTCCTCGGGCCGGCATAGTGGAGGCGACCGCTGCCCATAGAGATTTCTCTGTAGTAGCGGTTGTTTCAAAAATGGGCATTCTTTTTTTTTATATCTCATTCTTTTCTCCGCAGGAAGCTCTAAACATACTTCGCCGTGTGTTCGGTCGTAGCAGTCTCCACGTCGCGACTGCGCAGGAGGAACTTGCTTACGCACTGTACGTCATGGAATACTCTTCCGGAAGATTCTATAAGGCCAGGGATCATGCGGAACGAGCTATACGTATTATAGAGGTGAGCAGTGGAGTCTGTCGTGTCGCATGACAAGAGAACTGTATACAGGTGGCAGTCGCCTCCGCTGTGGCGGTTTAGATTAAAGCGGCCGTGGTCTAGGGATAAGACGCGTGAACTCACGATCGATGAGACCTGAGTTCGAACCTCGCTAAATTCTGACCAATGTAACTATGTTATACTTTGGTCACTCATTAAAGAGTGGTAGGCAGACTGATGATGGTTATTAGCCCAGTCTGCCGTCCTGGGTTAGTACCGCCACTTTCGAATGTAACACCCGTGCAGTGACTTCGTCGCGTTTCGGGAGCAGTTTGAAAGTAGCCGGGTATAACGAGAGTAGTGTGCACTGTTAATCTAGATGGTCTCGTCTAATCGAGCCGCCATAGCGGAGGCGACTGCTGCCCGTAGAGGATTTATCTGTAGGCGGAGTGTTGTCATATGCCGAGCTACAATAAAAAAGTCTACCTAACATTCAAAATGTTTTATTATTATTTATTAATTTAATTCCAGAATCTAGTTCCAGCTGATCATTTGCTCCTGGCGTCTGCTAAACGCGTGAAAGCACTTATATTGGAAGAGATCGCACTGGACACCCCGGCTGGACAGGATATTAGTGGTAATTCTACTTTGATTATTATTATTATTTATAATTACTCATCACTTCGACTGTGCTAATGGTAAGCATAGTGGCGGTCCGTGAATTTTTTTCTATTGCAACGGTTATGTTGATATAATTTTAATAAGTTAATGAAAAATGGACCCAAAAATAGCCGTTGTCCTTTATAAAGAAAATTGTGTAAATTTTTCAGAGCCAAGTCTTCTAGAAGAGTCCGAGATATTGCACAAAGCTGCACTTAGCTTATCGATGATGGCGTTCGGTGAGAAAAACGTACAAACAGCCAAACATTATGGTAACTTGGGACGACTCTATCAAAGTATGCAGAAGTTTCAGGTTTGTTTATGTTTTTATTATTTATAAGAACGAACCAAACTTCTTGGTGGCTCCGAAGATAGGCGCAAGTACACAAATTGAAGTACACTCCCCTGCAAGGATATTTTTATATGTTTTTCATTTAAAATTAACTTTTTAATTTTATTTTTGTAAATTTCACTGTACCTGCGCGAAATAGCGCTCGCAGCTAACTTCGGAGACGTCATAAAGTTTCAATCGACATATATCCAGTTATCCATACTGCGTAAATGTAACTTTTATAATAATAATTTACCGGATATCACAGAAAACAGGTTTAAGTCTAAGTCAAGTCAAAAATAGCTTCGGTAATGTACTTGAAATATTTATTAAGGCTTTCAAAGTAGTTTTGGAAGGATAATGATATTATGGTCTAGCGGTAAGACGCGTGAACTCACGATCGATGAGACTCGCGTTTGAAGACGTTGCCAGATTGTGACGCGTAGGTGACAGCATCCTGCCACACGTTTACGTGCGTGTGTCAAAGTATGTCAGTTAGACCTCGTTTGCGGTGTCCACTTTTTAGTCATGTGCAACGTATCTTTATCTTTTTTGTTCCTCCAAGCTATGGGGGCTAAAGAGAGAGTCACGCATGTGCTCTTGGAGTGCAGTAGCGTGGACGAGCCACATTAAAGGTTCCTCAGCACGAGGAGGACTCTCCCGGAAGTGTGCAGGAACATGAGAAGTCTCCTGGCCTTCCTGGGAGACATTGGGATGGCTGCGGTGATGCAGACCATCTCACACACAACGAGCTGCGGAATTACGGAAAAAGGCGCCCGCGAGGAATCTACAATCCTCTAAGCTAAAACTTGTATAAATATATTGGTTTTTTTTAGGATGCCGAAGCGATGCACTTGAAAGCAATTGCAATAAAGGAGGAGTTGTTAGGCGCTGAGGATTATGAAGTTGGTCTTAGTATTGGGCATTTGGCTTCGTTATATAATTATCATATGAACATGCACTCGGCTGCTGAAAAATTATACCTTAGATCGATCGCTATAAGTACGTATCCTTGCCAAGTTTTGGAGTGGCCGATCGATGAGACCTGAGTTCGAGCCTCACTGAGTTCTGACCGATGTGACTATGTTATACTTTGGTCACTCATTAAAGAGTGGTAGGCGGACTGATGATGGTTATTAGCCCTGTCTGCTGTTCTGGTGTAGTACTACCACTTTCGAATGTAACTCATGAAGTGACCTTGTCGTGTGTACTATTAACCGGGGTGGTGCATATACGGCTCCTTAAGCCGGCATAGCGGAGGCGACTGCTGCCTGTAGAAATTTGTCTGTAGTAGCAGTTGTATCCGTTCATGGATTACACTCTGGACGAATGCATTTTTTTGTGGTCAAGTTGAAACCTTGCATCCCTAGATTGCCTAAATGATAATTGGTAACCGGTATAGCCTGGCTACTCGCAGGCGATATAACGAGAGGAGTATGCACTGTCAATCTGGATGGTACATGCTTGTCTGCTCAAGCCGGCATAGTGTAGCAACTGGTGCCCGTAAAGATTTCTCTGTAGTAGCAGTTGTTTCCGTTCACGAACCGCACTCTAGCTTTACATCAGGCGGAGTGTTGTCACATGCCGAGCTACAATAGAAAAAGAAAACGCGACTGTTTGTATAATGTAATGAAATATATTCCAGGCTTGAAGGTGTATGGTGAAGGTTACTCCGGTCTGGAGTATGATTATCGTGGATTAGTTCATGTGTTCCTACAGCTGAAGAGGCACGATCACGCCGCGTTATATGACAATTTGTTGCGGCGGTGGTATTGTAAGTGTTATTTTTAATTATATTATTCGTTGCACGCACGCACGCCCTGAGCCCCAATTCTAGTAGGCTTAAAACGTAGTGGTGGTGGTCTAGTAGCCAACTGAGTATAGGGCTAGGCTTGTAGCTAACTTCACTTGACAGATGTCAAATAACTTTAAATTTAAAGAGTGCTAGGCAGACTAATGATGCCGTCCTGGGGTAGTACCACAACTTTCGAATTACACACCCGTGAAGTGACCTTGTCGCGTTGAGGGAACACTGGAAGTAGCCAGGTATAATGGGAGGATTGTGTATTGTCAATTTGATTGGTGCACATTCATCTCCTCAAGCCGGCATAGAGGAGGCGACTGCTGCGTATAAAAGCTTCTCTGTGGTAGCAGTTGTTTTCGTTCATGGACCGCACTCTAGCTTTACATCAAGCGGAGTGCTGCTACAATAAAATAAATGTTAATATTTCAGACCTGCGAGAGGAGTCCCGCGCTGAACAGCAGCCCGGCATAGACGACGTGAGATTGTTACCTCTGAGAGAATTAAAAAATAGGGTTTTTGACACAAACGCCGATTGAGAGTGCCTCAATGTTCTTCAAGATCTATTTACGCCAATTTACATTCATTTGTTCTTTGTCTACCATCGAGGTGCCTCGTCATTATTTTTTACGCCTCCGTGTAGCTAGACGTGTGTATATAAAAAAAAAAGATGAGTTATCTATCTGTGGGTAGTCGGAATAAAATGGATGTAAATTGACGTTTATGTATTTTGTTACGTCCGTATATTATTAAGATTATAATTTACGATTAGTTGAACTAAATTATTTTAGGGACATACATTTCTTTTATATTCAATAACAACTACGGTAAAACATACATTAATTGTAAACAGTGGCGGCGCTAGACCAAATGTGGACGCTCAGCACAGCTTACTTAATTTGCCGCTCATTCGAAAACTTTTTTTTATGGCATTATGACAATTTGCCATTGTCAAAGTAAATATTTGTATCAAGGTAATATTATTATGAGAGTTTTTCCTCTTTCCAGTGAGTCCTAAACTTGTGTGTTCTTCGAGTGTTAATGTGTTAGAATGGTGGATTATTAACCATTAAGTGTTCGTTAACGTGCGTGAGTGTGGGCAAACAATTCAAAAGAAGAGAACTTGTGTTTCCATTTTCCCTACAAAACTCTCTAGGAAGTTTCAGTAAAGATTCTAACACTTTACTGGAGCAATTTATGACTTGACTGCTTAGTGTGATGAATGAATGACTTGTGATGCACAATGTTGTTATCTTGATGCAAAATATTTACTTTGACACTGGCAAATTATTATACGCCATATAAATCGAAAAAAAGAAACTGTGAGGGTGAATCCCAGTCAAGTCACAGCTTCAGTAGAATGGTGGAATCTTTACTAAAACTTCGAATGGAATTTTGGAGGGAAATTAAAAACGATGGTTTTTTTGTATTGTTTGCCCACACACACACATTTACGAACATTTAATGGTTAATAATCCACCATTATTACAGATTAACACTCAAGTTTAGGAAAATAATTCAAGACAGATAACCTGATGGTTTCAGTTAACTGCCAAAATAAAAAAAAAGAAGTTAAGTGAGCTTAATTAGATGATCTAACTTGCCAGACGACTTTGGATAAATACAACTGAATATACAATATGGATAACGTCGCCACTTATTATAACGTGCTAATTAGTCAATTAAATTATGGGATTACATGCGTGACCAAATATGAAACTCCGCATCGCTTGAATCTAGGTACATTACCAATCATACAACATGTTTCAAATGCATGCACCGACTTCAGATATATGTAGACAATTAATTTGTAAATAGATAATAAGCATCTATTCTTGTTTATGCTTATTAAATTGTGTGTAGGTACTCTCAATTAAAATTATTTTTTACTTTTTAGTGATTTTAATGTTTTATTTAGAAGTCGGTTCAATTTTTTTCAGAAAAACCAGAATTTTTTATTGTTACAAAAAAAAGACTTATTTAAATAATCATTATTATTTTGATATTTTATTAGCTTTCTTTACGTAGTGTGCTAATATGGAGTGCAGAAGAATTCCCATTATTTAATTGACCAAATAGAACGTTCACTAGAGACGAATCGAATCGTATTTCTATCACGCAAACGAATTGCACCGTATTGCCATATCATAAGTTCGAAATTCGCTCGATGAGTGGTTCGATAACTATATAAATATAGCGTTTCGGGTGCAGTTTGCACTGTCGACCTGGATTTACCTATGACCGCACTCTTATCAGGCTGAGTGTTGTCATATGTCGATCTACAATAGATAAAGCGATTTTGTGATTCTATTCGTCTCGAGGACAATATGCGAGAAGATGACAAAAATGATCAATTTTTGTCATCATCTAGAACTGGTTGATTTTAATTCTGATCTCAACACTAGATTTTTTCGTTTATTATTCTTTAAAAAAAAACTATTTGTGCACCGGGGCGTGTAGGGCTGGCTTCGTATGATTCTTAAATGTACATCTATATTGTTCACTCAAAAAGCCCTTTGTGAAACAACGGCACAAATAACCCTACTTTACCGGGAAACATCTTACCCTATTTGATTTGGGAAAGGGGTCGTGGGGGAGCATTCGGCCCCCCATTCCCCCCCTTTTGCGCGGCCTTTGGTTAGTAAAAAAAGTAAGTAAATAAATCGTTTATTTTTATATTTTGTCAGTTTAAAAAAAAACTAGTATGCTAGGAATTGATAAATGAGATAACTTTTAATTAGTGTTTAGAATATAATTTTTATGTATAATTTTTTAAATATTGTCCGTGGTTGCGTATTTTTATTTAATTTGTATAGGACGACCCAAACTTTATGGCGGCTCCGAAGTTAGGTACGAGTCGCTACGCAATACACAAATTGAGGTATTAGCAGGCACGATGAGGGCAGGTTATTTTTTATTTAAAATTAACTCTTTTAATTTCATTATTGTAAACTTAACTGTACCTCAAATAGTGACCGCAGCTATCTTCCGAGACGCCATAAATTCGGTGATTTCTATACGGACCAAAAGATAGTCGCTTCTCTGGACAGAGGGCAAAGTATGAATTAAATTTACGTTCTCATGGCGTAAACTCTCCACCAATCGGACAATATTATTTTGATCGCCGCAATAAATTTTTTAAAAAAGCGATTGGTGAAGAGGTCGCTGTACGCCGTGATAGCGTAAATGTAAATTTATACTTGGGCCTCACGAGGTACATATAACGTATGAGTTAAGTATACTACGCGACGAACCGAGCTTGATTTTATGTAGAAAAAAAAAGAAAAGTTAATTTCACGTTTATTGTTATAATTAAGTATGTAAATGCCAAAATTGTTAGTTTAATTGAGGAAATATAAATTGTGTAATAGTAGTTTTTGAAAATTAAATTTAAAATGTAAAACGTTTGAAGGCTGTAATTTGACTATTATAAAATAAATTACTTGACTATATATTTTTGTGTATTATTTGCTTAATATCACCACCTCAACAAACTTGCTTCAGAGCTCCTCACAAAGACAAAACCGAGACGAAGATTGAAAAGGAAAGTGCCAAGAGACCTAGCATAGCCCAAATCTGGAGGAAGTTAAGGAGCTCATCCGCTGATATTGAGAAGGACATGTCACTGTACCATGACATGTCATGCCAAATAACCCACAACCAATGCTGAATGTCCTTACTGTGACAGATAGTGTTGCAGAAAAGAGCTAAAAAAAAAATTTGCTTAAATTCTTTTTAAAAATATTTCAAATTGGCTTAACTCTTAAATGGTGGGTGATATGATGGTGATGAACTACACATTACTTCAGGAAAAATGCTCACAGGAAACTGAATTTTTTTAAAAACAATATCTTAAAAGCTAGATTGTCCTTCTGGGGTAGTACTACCAATTTCGAATGTAACACCTGTTAATCGACCTTGTTGCGTTTTAGAATCAGTTTGGAAGTAGCCACGTGCGGGAGTGTCCGCAGATGGTGCACATCAGTCTCCTCAAGCCGGCATAGTGGAGGCGACTGCTGCCTGTAGAAACTAATCCGTAGTAGCAATTGTTTTCGTTCATAGACGCCAGTAGTCTAGCTTTACATCGGGCGGAGCGTTTTCAACTGCCTCTACAATAAAATAATCCATACATTTTTATTCGAACGCTAATAAAGGAACTAAATCGGTGGGTTTCATTATTGAAAAACATTAAACCATTAAAAATAACTTTATTACAACATAAATTAAAGCCGAAAATAATAATTTCATGTACGAGTAATACTGTCCGAATTATACTAAAATGGAATGAATAATACAATTTTAATAATAATATTTAAATAAATTACTACAAGCAAACTTTTAATAAATAAAACATACAAAAAAGATTAATTACGGTATTAGTAAAAACTGTCTTCAATAAAAACTATTTTCTTTCATATGTAAACAAATCTTGAATTACTAGGATCTCTTAGGACTAGCTCCTGAAGAATCTAGGGTAGACCTGGGGCTAGAATCAAAAGCCAATCGACAATTGATCGAATCGAAAAAAAAAAGGGATTCGACGCTTCACTGACAACCGTTAGTGGTAATAATAAATCACAGCTACGGACCGAAATCAAAGCTACCGCAAAAATGGTCATATGCTTAGCACGGCCCGTACCCCAAAAAGTGTTTTTATTTCAGAAGTGGGGATCTTAAGCCCAATTAAGATCGCAGAGCTTCGAATTAAAAGATGTTGTAATTCTGACGTGCCGCCAAACGACATGACGTTCTTAAACAACACTAACGCCATCTACCCATACATAGTGGAACAAAATATGTAGAAAATATGAACCATGGATCAAGAAGCTACCACAGTCATGTTTTTAACAGACTTCAAAAGGAAAGTTATCAATTCGTGTATTTTTTTTCTTTGTGGTTATGTTAACAGAGTGCCGATTACGAGTAGCTGACTTGCTTCGAGCTCGCGTTGTAATTTAACTGGATAAGCCACTGTCAATAGGGAACGCCCACCATGGCTCGTTCAATTACATTAGAAAGCGAGTCAGGTAGTCACTGTGACTCACGATGTCGTTTGCGAGCCGATTTGGATGATTCTTTTTTTGTTGTATAGGTATCTCGGCATTGGCAAAATAAGAGTGGATAATTAGGGGATGTTTCTACGTTTCTGGGACGATTTTGATGATTTTTTTTTAATGCATTTTATTATTCATCATTTTATTTAATTCGCTCTGGAGGGATGATTTTTTTATCAAAATCTAATTAATAATTTACTTGATTTTTTTGCGTATTTGTCGATTTTGGCTTTTATTAATTTATACTGAGTGAAATAATCGGTCTAATTGCGGCTGGGGCCTACACTTTTATCTCCTGAGTCTTGATACATTAGGAGCAACATAATTATTAACACAATCTAGCACAAAATTGGCGACCACATTATGTTTCAAACAGTTGTTAATTACAATTTGTCATGATGATGGTAGGCCGTCAACATAACTCTGCCTACCACTCTTAAAAGACCTTTGGTAATAAATACATAATTAATTTTATAACTTTCTCTATTAACTAATCTAAATTACATTTCTACATTTGTTTAAAACAATTAAAACTTCTACATCATATAACTTTAAAGATCTATTATAATATTCCAACATTCATTATTGGAAGCAAGTTGACCAAGTATAGTAAAACCAAACTTTACGGCGGCTCCGAAGCTAGGCACTAGGCGCTGCGCAGTACACAAACTGAGGTATCCCAAGCTCTTTTCATATTTAAAATTACCTCTTAACCCTTAATTGCTCGCATACTAAAAGTTACACAAACGCTCGCGTGGGGTATATATTACCCCAATTAAAAAGTGAAGTAAAATATGCATTAAACCGCTTTATGATATATTTATATTGAAATTTAGAAAGAATCAACATCGTACTAAAGAATAACGGTAGTCATAATCAATATTTTTGGCGAGCATATAAATAAATCTATCATGCAGTGGGGTATAATATACCCCATGCGAGTAATTAATAAGTAATTAAGTAAAGTAATTTTATTATTGTAAACTTGACTGTACCTACGTGGAATAGCGCCCGCAGCTAACTTCCGAGACGTCATAAAGTTTGACGCGGCCTATAGCAATATACATGTTGCTATCTAGCCATTGTGTCGCTACTTAGCCCTTTATTCGTCTATTTTTTAAGCTAGAGTGCGGTCCATGAGCGGAAACAACTGCTACCACAGATAAATTTTCGGAAGCAGCAGTCGCCTCCAGCTTGAGGAGACGAATCATACTTGGCTACTTCCCTTCAAACGAAACTAGCCCAGAACGGACTGACTGGGCTTATAAGCACTACCAATCTGCCAACCACTTACTTAAATGAATATGTACCGAATATTGTCCACGGACACACTTTCTATACTTGTCCAGTAAAAAAAAGATCTAAGTTTTCAGTTATATGATGTAATGTAAATAATCATCATCTTCCAACTTTACGCGGGTCCAATTAGTGCAACCAATGCACGCTTGTAGTCGCCACTGGTCTCGCCCTGTTATAACAAACACAATGTTTAAAAAAGTCACACCGGATGCGTTCAGCGGTCCGTGTGCAGTCAACTTACAGTCAAAATAGTGTATGTTACCCGCCAGAGGACCGTTGCGTTAATTGCGAACTCCTCACCAATCAGACTATATTATTTTGACTGCCAAAATCAAATGAAGCGATCCTATTGGTCAGATGTCTCACTTTACGCCGTGACAGCGTAAATGTAAACTCATACTCAAGCCTCTGATGTTAAGCTGGAGTCACCTCCATTATGCCGGCTTTAAGGAGCGCCGAATGGTTTTCAATTCAACACTAACATGTCAGTGTTGTCATAGATTTCTTTCCATTGTATCGACAATATTCTCTGATTGGTGAAAAGTACACACTACGGCACAGACATCATACAAGCTGCGTTTCTCAGCCAGGAGAAGGCAGAACACATAAACAATATCTAATTAAGGTGAAAGCCAACACCTGAGCGTCCATACATTTTGTTTTACAACATTGTTTGAAACATAGCAAATTTATGTTGAAATTAAGTAATTTGATAACTTTCTCAGCACTAATTATTATCGCAAATCACTATAAAAAACAAATAGCTATGGCACAGAATATATAAAATGCTTGTGAAATATAACTAATATAAAATGTTTAAAATATTTAAAATGCATTTTATATATTCTGTGCCGTAGCCATTTGTTTATTATAGTGATTTGCGATAATAATTAGTGTTGAGAAAGTTATAAAATTACATAATTTCAACATAAATCTGCTATGTTTTAAACAATGTTGTAAAACAAAATGTACGGACGCTCAGGTGTGGGCTTTCACGTTAATAAGCCACACTTACGCGTGCATGCATGACGTCTTAGCACTGAGAGACCAAAGCACATATGACATAGTTATATTGGGTTTGAACCCAGGTCTCATCAATCATGAGATATAAACTCGTTTTAAGACGTTCTCAACCCGTAAGTGTGTCTTAATCATTCCAGCAGTAACAGATTAATGAGGCAGTAAATTATTTAAATGCTTTTGAAGCGGGAGTGCACGGAAGATCGTTATTATTAATTAACATTTCCACTATGGCCAGGGCCACCATACTAAACAAAAGCCAGTCTTGCTATAGCTATTTTTCTATTGTAGCTCGGCATGTAACAACACCCATCAATCATGAATGGAAACAACTGCTTCTATAGAGAAATCTCTACGGGCAGCAGGCGCCTCAACTATGCTGGCTTGAAGAGACGAGCATGTACCATCCAGGTTGACAGTGCACACTCCCCTCGCTATACCAGGGCCAAGCGACAGTTGACAATCAACAAAATATATATACAACTAAATAATATACTTAACGGGTGTTACATTTTTCTGCTTCCCACTGTTTTAATCAATAACAAATACCTGTATATCGCTGCGTAGGGTATTATTATAGTGGGCCTCGTATTCCTTCTTCACGTTACCCAAATCGATACCCGAACGGGTGACAATAATGCGTATGAGCGTACGATCGTCCGTGCCTACCCCGGATATTACTTTTTTGATGCGATGTGCGAACCAAGAAGGCGTATTCTCAACACACTCCACTGGAAAAAGGTTATAATGATTGGAAATAGTTTAGTATTAACAAAAGGAGAATGTCTACACGACTAAAAGAACTGGGCAATTCCTTTCACGAGTTTATCGATGATTTTTAGTTTATTTTGTAGAAAAATTAATCTACATTCCTTAGCACTAACCAGTTTTAATCTTTTTACCCGAGTTATTGACTTTTTTTAATGCAATATTTGAGGTTATTATTATTATTTAATGCTTTAATAATTGATGATATCTGTTTTTTTATGTAATTAAACATTGTGTTTTGATTCGTAAACGATGTTTTTTTTTTTATTATTTTGACACGACATGTGACCTCGACTGGCCTGATGGTAAGCGCAGCGGAGGTCCATGAGCACCGACGACTGGAGAACCGCTAACACGGTGGCTCCAGTCGCCACTACTATGCCGGCCTGATGATGTTTTTATATAATTGAAATAAATTAGTTAAAAGTAAGATATTCTTTTAGAATACTGTAATAAATAATACAGCCAAAAATGGGCATTGTCCTTTATATTGATTTATTCTATTGGCATAATCAAACGATAGGGTTTAGCTAGTGCTTGTTAGCTAGCACTGAATGATCAATCTAAATCTAAATACTTATATAAAATGTTAATGTTAGTACGTAAAGACAGGGTTTTCTCCATGACCACCAACTCCAATCTACTTCCCGTTGGGGTGGTAGATACCCCTTGGTCTCCTGGTGAAAGTAAGGGAGTTTGGTCGCGGTGGGTGGAAAAGGGTGGTTGTGGGAGGCGAAAATCTCAAAAAATGTATATCTGTCCTTTTCTAACGTATGACATATTGACTACTAAGTCTGTCTCTTTCTAACTTATGACATGTTGAGTATGTACAAAGTTCTAAAATTTTTTGAAATAATCTAGAACACTCCAAAATGTGTGCAACTGTTACAATTGATCTAGAAGGTTCTAAAAGTTTCAAGAATGATCTAGAAACCCGAGCAACGCCGGGCTTCGTCACTAGTCTACAAAAAAAAACTCTGAATTTCTCGCGCGAACATCGATCTCGCAGATCATGAATTATATTATTAAAGTATGATTAAAACTTAATACAAAAAAAAGTAATTTAAAAAAAAATTGAGAAGAAATTTCGACAACCGTACTAATGATGAACTTCAGGATGACATGGTATACAGATAGAAAATATTATTACTGCGGAATATGACAACGCTCCACCTAATGTAAAGCTAGAGTGCGGTCCACCCACGAACCACTGCTACTATATAGAAACCTCTACGGGCAGCAGTCGCCTCCACTATACCGGCCTGAGGAGACGAGTATGCACCATCTAGAATGATCTAGGTATACCTGGCTACTTTCAAACTGCTCCCGAAACGCCACTTCACGGGTGTTACATTCGAAGGTTACAAATTAATTTCTTATTCCCTTTTTTTTTAAATATTAAACTATTTCCAATAGGTTTTTAAGGTAAGGGTTGTTTTAGTAATGAATTATGCATTTGCGATTGTTTTTTTTTAAGAGAAATGGCACGGCACATTCCTCTCGTCATACCCGGCTACTTCTTCCAAAATGTACGGCAGACTGGGCTAATAACCATCATCAGTCTGCCTACCATTCTTTAATAGGTATATTTGTAGTAATTTTTTTAAACTAATATGATGCGGTTAGAAATTGTAACACAACAAAAACACACACACACCCAAAATACATTTACACGCAAATATATTTAATCGATCCCTCAATGGCATCTCCACTCAACCTTAAGCATAACTAGCACCACGAGTTAAGAGCGCAGGGGGGCGTGATCTGCGCGTGTACAATCACGCACGAAATTCATTATACACAAAAAATTAAAAAAGCTTATAAAAATATAAATTGATAATGCATTTACACTTTTGATCTTGACTGTGCTCGACAAAGAACAAGTCGGACCAAATAGACAATCGGAGTTTTGGCGGCCATCTTGAGACGCCAGGTTGTCTGTTTTGAATTATTTTCCTAAACTTGTGTGTTCTTCGAGTGTTAATGTGTAATAATGGTGGATTTTTAACCATTAAGTGTTCGTTAATGTGCTTGAGTGTGGGCAAACAATTCAAAAGAAGGGAACCTGTGTTTCCATTTTCCCTCTAAAACTCCCTAGGAAGATTAAGAAGAAGAAGAGACTTGACCTGACTGTTTGGTGTGAGGAATGAATGACTCGTGATGCACAATGTTATTAACTTGATGCAAAAATATTTACTTTGACACTGGCAAATTGTTATAACGCCATATACCAAAAAAAAAAAATACTTAAAAACGTCTTCTGCGCATGTCAAGGTCAGCACTCTTAATTCGTGGCACGCACTATACTTCGAACTCGAGTCAAGAGGCTTTTAGGGACCGACTAAACTATAATAAACATACCCTGACTTCACTTTCTAATGTTTTATTATAGAGAGCCTCATATTGCGTTTTAATATCGCCCAAATCGATCTCAGAACGGGACACGATAATTCTTATCAACGTACGGTCGTCGGTTCCGATCCCGTGCATCGCTTCGCGTAGACGAGTCGCGTACCAAGGCGATATATCTTGTACGCATTCCACTATGAGCATAAAATTAAATATAAACAAAAAAAAACTACATTCTGCAGGCAGCAGTCGCCTCCGCTATGCCGGCTCGAGGAGACGAATGCAAACGGTCACTTCACGGGTGTTGCATTCAAAAGTGGTGGTACTACCCCAGGACGGCAGACTAATAACCATCATCAGTCTGCCTACCACTCTTTTATAGTGCCTATAGGTGCTGAGCGACCAAAGTACATATAACAAAGTTACATTAGTACTGGGCAGAAGAAACTAGGGTCGCTTTTTAATAATAGGGCCTTCCCGACCCGAGGCGTTTTGTACTAACTTCTAACTACTATCAGAGAAATAAACGAATTCAATTACCTATAGCTGAAATGGCATCAGCAAGTTCACCCTCCATTTCAGCCTTAATAGCTTGCTCGATAGTACAACCAGATATTTTCTTATACTCCTCAAATATCTGACGCAATTGAGAGAAGCTCTCGTGCGCTAATATCTGGAAAATATATATATGTATATATAATATAATATAAATATATCCGTATAACTTTTTTTTATTGTAGCTCGGCATATCACAACACTCCGCCTGATGTAAAGCTAGAGTGCGGTCCATGAATGGAAACAACTGCTACTACAGAGAAACCTGTGCGGGCAGCAGTCGCCTCCACTATGCCGACTTGAGGAGACGAGCATGTACCATCTACATTGACAGTGCACACTCTTCTCGCTGTACCTGGCTACTTTCAAACTATTCCCGAAACGCGACAAGGTCACTTCACGGGTGTTACATTCGAAAGTGGTGGTACTGCCCCAGGACGGCAGACTGGGCTAATAAGGCACTATAGGCACTGAGCGACCAAAGTACATATAACAAAGTTACATCGGTACCGGTCAGAATTAGCGAGGTTCGAACACAAACTGTGTTTATTTAACTTTATTTAGAGCAAACATTAACCTGTCCGAATAGTGGGAGTCAGTCCACGTTACCTTGTTAAAAATAGCTTCGTCAGTTCCAAATCTTCCTTCGCCGGCATCAAACAACTCCTGAGCACTCTGCTGGGCCCTTTCCTCGTCCACATCTCCGGTGTCAGCATCACGAGCACCCTTAGGCAAGTTCTGTTCATTAAAACTTATAGAAATACACTCACACTAAAACCTTGAATAATATAACTTTGCTATATTCTTGCGTAACAGAACCTAATCTATATAATATACAAGACAAAAAATCAAACAGTAGGTACAGTTCGAACCAAACTTTATGGCGGCTCCGAAGTTAGCCACAAGTCGCACAAATTGAGATATCAGCGGAGCGCGATGAACGTGAGAGGGAAGGGCACCTCCGCTCTACCCGCTCGCAGGTTTATTTATTTATTTTTAAGGCACTCATACAGGCTACAGTACAAACATGTTACTGAATATAAATTTTAAGAGTTAGCGCTGTACTGAAGCCCAAAATAGTGTAGCACGCCGTGAAACATTTAAAACAAAACCACTATATACAGAGTGTATCGGGCAACGTGTAAAAAATTTCAAGAGATGACTCAGTAAGTGATTCTGAGCAGAAATTAATTTAAAAAATAAATACTTTTTTTTTTATCCAAATGTCCATCTTTTCCTTGTAGAAACATACATAATTTACTACACGAACGCGTAATCGTTGTGTCGTCGGGCGGTGCATCAAATAAATGACCTTGTCTTTGATCTCGCGCCGACAAGCCGTGTGCCGGCCCACCTGCAACGGTGGCCCACGTCGGCTGGTCCATTTATAGACCTTTTGTTTTTGTGATAATACTATACACGAGGACTTTTATTTAGTAAATTTAATTTTTGAGGGATGTTCATCCCTCACTTAATATTTACCTTAATTATTTTACACGTTGCCTGATACTCCCTGTATAGTATAATATTTAAAAAAAAAACTAAACTCCTTAGAATCTAATTATAATAAAACTACATATTCTATTAAGTAATCTCACACATTTGTAGAACTCTACATTTAACTTATTTTTTAAAATTGAAAACATTATTATAGCGATTATTTTTATACGTTCTATTAATATTTAAAATTACCTCTCAATTTTATTTTTGTACCTGCGCGAAATAGCACCCGCAGCTAACTTCCGAGACGCCATAAAGTTTGACAAGACCTATATACATCAATATCTTTTTGAAATGCCTACAAGCATACGAAGCTAATGCTTGTACCAACATAGTTACATTGATCAGAATTTAGCAAGGTTCGAACACGGGTCCCACCTGTCATAAGTTCACCTGCATACAATATAATACACAAGAACTAGAAAGTTACACTATCAAGGTGTCAATTCTTAGGCGATAAGCAAAAGAACAGAATGTGCAATGGCAAATAACTTTTAACATAACAAAACTCCTACACTATAGTGCGGTCCATGAACGGAAACAACTGCTACTACAGATAAATTTCTACAGGCAGCAGTCGCCTCCGCTATGCCGGCTTAAGGAGACTAATGTGCACCATCCAGATAGACGGCGCACACTCCTCTCATTATACGTGGTTACTTCCAAACTGTTTCGGAAACGCGACAAGGTCACTTCACGGTTGTTACATTGGAAAGTGGTGGTACTGCACCAGGACGGCAGACTGGACAAATAACCATCATCAGTCTGCCTAACACTCTTATTTTATGTGCAAATGAAAATAAATTAACAGCAAAAGCTATCTACTTGTTTATTGTTAACTGTGTGTTGTGTTACATACATACGAGTACATACATGCTGTGTATACAGCATGATTTTTCGTAATGAATCCATTATAGGGAAATCTAACAAACAGTAGGAGAGATAACGGAATTCCTCCAAAGGAACCATGATCATAGTTTAAAAAAAACAACTGCATTCACACGTTTTTGACAAGTCAATAATATCATATAGGCATAGAGATATATACTAGAGGTGCAAACTTTATACATTGGACATAAAAAAAGCGTCAAGTCAAATACTAACTGACAGAGAACCTAAACATGGCTGGGGTCATCTTTTCACGTCACATTGGGCGTTATAGCACGTCTAGTAGTATATATCAATTTTTTTTGGCATTTAGAAAAATCAATCTGTATAAATCTAAGATTAATTATTATTTAATTTATTATGGAAAATGAACAGCAAATTAATCGTAGAGTAAATTGAGTAGTTGGATGGTTTAGTGGTTTGGAGTAGTGATTTAAACGGGTTCAGTTTGTTCAGTTCTGAATTCAGGGTTCAGTTATCTGAATTTATAACGCCAGCGATACACGAAGCCAGTCCAACAAGCCAGTGTAGATTGAGACACTGGGACAGCAGTCGCCTCTACTACGCAGGCTTGAGGAGACGAGCATGTGCTATCTAGATTGACAGTGCACACTCCTCTCGCTATAATTCGCTTAATTTTTCCTCTCGCGTAATTTTAGAAAGCAACGCGTATTGTTGCCAAACATATGCATTCTTTATTATTACCTAATTTTTTTTTTTTTTTTTTGGTAATCTATGACATATTTCTATATCGAATATACGATTTTATTAATTCAAAACAAAAAATTATGCATTTAAGGGTTAATCATTTCATTATATACAGGTGAATTTTTGAAGTGGGCTTTCATGGCCAAATCCTAAACTATAAGAGATATCGAAAAATGCTGAAAGGAGCCTCGATGCCGATTTTGATGAAAACTAAAACTGCATTATTAGATTTTTGATAAATTTTTGATAAAAAAAAAATTCACCTGTATAGATATTCTTATGTAGAAGTATTAATTGTAGAATAACATAAAAGATTTATGAACTCACAGTAACAATCAATGTAAGAAGACGTCTGAAATCACCTGACGTTTCAGAACACATGTGCTCAGCCAATGGACGATCATACACTAGAAAGAAAAAAACAAAAAAAATTGTTACTTCTATCCCCCCATTATGAAAAGGCAAAGGGTTCAAAGCCCATGCAGCAAAGCCTTCAGTATTATAACGCCTTCTTTCAGTACACTAAATTGTAGATACATATAACGACCACTGTAAACAATTTATAAAAAAGTTACCTAAACCTAAAGTAGAAACAGAACAAAAGTTTTTTAGGATGGCAGACCATATATATCACTCTTTAATAGCGTTTATAGGCACTAAGCAAAGTACATATAACTACTAATAATACATCGGTACATTGTACATAATACATTGGTACTGGTCAGAATTTAGCAAGATTTGAACACGGGTCTCACCGATCGTGCGTTCTACCCCTCGACCACAGCCGTTCACAATCCCAAGAGTTTATAATTACTTCTTTTTTTTTTGTAGCTCAGCACTCAACACTCCGCCTGATGTAAATCTAGAGTGCTGTCCATGAATGGATACAACTGCTACTTCAGAGAAATTTCTACAGGCCGTCGTCTCCACTATGCCGGCTTGAAGAGTTGAGCATGCACCATCCAGATTGACAGTGCACACTCCTCTTGTTATACCTGGCTACTTTCAAACTATTCCCGAAACGTGACAAGGTAACTTCACGGGTGTTACATTCGAAGGTGGTGGTACTACAGGACAGCAGAGTGGGCTACTAACCATCATCGGTCTGCCTACCACTCTTTAAATTATTTAGACTGCTAATTATAATAAAAAACTTACTGGACTCATACACTTCGACCAACTGTGCTATTTCTTCCTTAGGTCTGGTACAAAGTATTTCAACAAGAGTATCTTCGTTTGTCCCCATACCAGACATAGCGTGATGAAGCTCCTTGCATAAATACTCTTCCGGTGACCTCATGAGTGCGACAATAACATCCTCGAAGTTGCCACCAAGCTCACTTTTTAGATCTTCTATTATGTCCTAGGGTTGGGAATTTTTATTAATTTTCTCAATCTGAAGAAGAGGTTAATGATCCAGACAGTTACAGCAAGCCCCGGGTTGATACAAATATTATAACAACAGAACACATTGGGAGCGTTATTGCTCATCTAGTTCTATAGTACAGGGTGTATCGGGCATCGTGTAAAAAATTTCAAGAGATGACTCAGTAAGTGATTCTGAGCAGAAATCAATTTAAAAAATAAATACTTTTTTTTTATCCAAATGTCCACCTTTTCCTTGTAGAAACATACATAATTTACTACACGAACGCGTAATCGTTGTGTCGTCGGGCGGTGCATCAAACAAATGACCTTGCCTTTGATCAACGCCGACAACCTTTGCCGCCTCGCCTTTGATCTCGCGCCGACAAGCCGTGTGCCAGCCCACCTGCAACGGTGGTCCACGTCGGCCGGTCCATTTATAGACCTTTTGTTTTTGTGATAAAACCATACCCGAGAACTTTTATTTAGTAAATTTATTTTTTGAGGGGTGTTCATCCCTCACTTAATATTTACCTTCATTTTTTACATGTTGCCTGATACACCCTGTATATCAATGACAAAGATAGTTAAAAACAAACAAATATAATTAACCGCAAAATTTTTAGCATAATTTTCTGTAATTATATAAATAACCTTGGACTTCTTAATTATCTACTCCCAAGTACATAATTAAAATTAATAAGAACCTCTGTCCACTATTGACACACTTTTAGCCTCCAGTCCCAACTATTTTTGTTTATATAAAAATAGAATTAATAACTAATCATTGTGGTGACATTTTACAACCCCTAATGTTAAACTCAAAAGTTCGACATACAACATGACTACAGTCGCCTCCACTATGCCGACCTTAAGATATGAATGTGCACTATCCAGGTTAACATTTCACATTCATCTTGTTATAATGCTACTTTGAAGTATAGCATAAGTTACTTCATGCATGTTACACTTGAAAATGGCACTACCCCAACACGGCAGACTGGGTTAATAACCATCATCAGTCTGCCTACCACTTGTTAAAGTATGAGTAAATACAGATTAACATACTCTTTCAAAGTCTTTTTGGTATGCATCAGCGATAGCCAACCGCTGTTGGTTGGAGCGACTCGTCAGGACTTCGATGATGGCTTCCTCGTCAGTCCCGAAGCCTTTCATAGCAGCTCTCAATGTAGCCGCATCTTCTTCGGCATTGAAGTTCGCCACACCTACCACAGTTGGTTCATTCTGGAAATGTTGTTTCATTACCAAATTAGTAAACATAATAAAATACTAAAGTATGTACATCTGCATTTTATATAGGCTGACTGCTGATAGTTATTAATCCAGTCTGCCATCCCAGGGTAGTACCACCACTTTCAAATGTAAAACCCATGAAGAGACTTTGTCGCGTCTTGGAAGCAGTTTGAAAGTAGCCAGGTATAGGTGTGTACTATCAATCTAGATGGTGAATACGTCTCCTCAGGCCGGCATAGTGGAGGCGACTCTACAAACTCTGTGGTATACCATATGTGATATGTTAAGCTAGAACTTACACGTTTGAACAGTTCTACTACCAGATTTCCCAATTATCAGGCCTAAAAATCAACGCGTTTCCTAAATATAAACTTGTTACTAATTTTTTTTTTTTATTGTAGCTCGACATGTGACAACACTTCGCCTGATGTAAAGCTAGAGTGCGGTCCATAAATGGAAACAACTGCTATCACAGAGAAATCTCTACGGGCTGCAGTCGCCTCCACTATGCCGGCTTGAGGAGACGAGCATGTACCATCTAGATTGACAGTGCACACTCCTCTCTTATACCTGGCTACTTTCAAACTATCCCCGAAACGCGACAAGGTCACTTCACGGGTGTTACATTCGAAAGTGGTGGTACTGCCCCAGGACGACAGACTGGACAAATAACCATCATCAGTCTGCCTACCACTCTTTAATAGTGCCTATAGGCACTGAGCGACCAAAGTACATATAACAAAGTTACATTGGTACCGGTCTTTAGCGAGATTCGAACACGGGTCTCCTTGATCGTGAGTTCACGCGTCTTACCGCTAGACCACGGCCGCTCATATGTCATGGTATGATTCCTTTAAAAACCCAGAGTGGCTTCTCATTTAATATATAGTATTGTATAAATGTATACAGGAAAAACATACATTGAAATAATCTATGCAAGTAATTCTAAATATCCTCCCGTCTTATTTACGTATAAAGAAGTCATTTTCTACGTATAGTCACGTAATTGTAAAAATTCAAATATACTATAACCAAGTCAAGGTTCGCCGCGCCCTCCTAATTAATTCCCCTAACGTACCATCCACCATATTTAAAAATAATTATTGTATCACTTACCTTCGGCGACATGATTTTAATTGCAATATGTAATAAGTAGAATTTGTAACACTAAAAATTAAAACACAAATTATTAACTTTATTTCTCGGCTGAAATCGATCTATTAAATCAGCAAAGATGATAATTAACGAATTAATTATGTAATAAAACAAACAGATTATAATAAATCTAGTACACTGTACTAACTATTAGGGAAATTAAATACGCCGCAACATACCGTGGAAAAAATCTAAATATTGAAGCGGACGTCACCCGAATTAGGGCTTGACAAACAGAATGAGTTGAATGATTTAACTCACTTCTCAAGGCAACCGCGCGACATGACAGCGACATTGCAGCGACATAAACAATGACTCATTCTTTATTCATGCTATAATTAAAGTAGATTTTAATACTTTAAGGGCATTTAAGGGCATGATTAATCATAACACAATTTGTTTCGAAGTTCTTGCATTATCTACATGAATCACTAGGTAAAATCCATAAGTATTGTCTGAATTATTTTTATTCTTTAATATTTTTACAACTCAAGATATATTCGGCGTTCGGAACACGAAATCTCAACGAGACCGGCATTTAAAAAATTAACATGGGATAAATTACGAATAAAACACCAATTTACTAAACCACATTCTCATTTATTATAGTATATTCACAAAACTTATTCTAAAATTGAAATGAAAAATGCTACACCCGTTCCAGTCAAATATCCAAAAGAAACATGAATTATTCAATTATTAAACTACTGATATTTAAAACATATAACTAAAATATAAATTGTAATCAAAGAAAACATAGGTTGAAGAGTGGATGCAGACAATTTAGTGTTGTAATGATTCATCATAATTTACTATACATAATTATTGCTAAAATTGGGCATTCCAAATGGTATACCACATAATAAAGTTAAAATAGATTTATAGATTTCCGGTTGAAACATTTATATCCAGTTATGGGCAGTCTTTTTGGGAGGGGAATGCTCCCTCATTCTTACCTATGCAAACTCACGTATTTAGTTCTCACATTAAGAACAAGGCAAAGAGAACAAATACCATACAGCCATGTCTCCAGTATTATATTTTCCTCTTTTATTAAATATGTTCTCTTCATATATGACATCAAATTATCGCCTACATCACCATATAATAATTACATAAATTAATACCAGCGTTTTAAAGCAAAGGGTCCTAGGGCTTTTGAGCCATGAAAATAATTGTTTTACCTGTGTGTTGCCATAATATTTACCCTTGTATTTTCCGTAATTTGTTAGCTCTTCTTGCCAATACCTTATTGCCAATATTTTAATGCTAATCTCTGCAAATACTGATTATCTTAGGTATCACAATGTTGTCAATAAACTAAGAAATAAAATCACAATATGCTAATAAAATTCAGAGTAGTCCCCGATATTATCATATTGAGGTAGAGGGCGGGGTACATTTTCGGCATTAGCATCGGCTGGTTCTAGGAAAAAAAGAAAACTATATTTAAGTGTGGGAGTGGAAATATGTGCGTGCGTGTGTTACTGCCTGTAAAGAGTTCTCTGTAGTAGCAGTTGTTTAGTTTTGATACATTCATGATAAAGATACCGCGCCGTGAACTGTGACCCTTACTTTAATAAACAAAATAACCACTAAACATACAAGCGTCAAATAACAATATGAACATCACTTTAAACAGTTTTTTTGTTTGAAAACTCACCACCAGGCGGCGCCGTCATCCAGAAAGCCAATTTCTTCGCCAAGCCAGGTGGAATACAAACATTTCTCGAGGACTTAGCTAATAACTTAGCAGCATCCAATAGAAGAGAGGCCTTCCATGATGCCGTATAAATAAGTCTCAAAACAGAAGTTGCAGCAGTGGAGCACACCATTGGATATAGCATCTGATGACGTTTTAGATTGTAGAATGATATACCTGTAAAAATATATTTTAAAAGAGCTTTTGTGTAAATGCCGCGGGCGCAATCGGCCCGCGGAGACCCTTTTTGTGGCAAGACGTATTAGAACGAAAAATATTTTAGGGTAGTTTTGAACTTTGGTCAACTAAAAGCGTGTACCTTTCTGTGCAAAATTGGCCTCAACGCGGTTGCGCTAACGCATCTACTTTTTGAGATGTATCCATTAAAAAAAACTTGCTCTCGTCATACTGAACAAAATATATCTTTACACGTACTTTTTGAGATATAGTGATTCAAAAAAAAAGTGAATAAAACAATATAGGGGGTGGGTGTATGCAATTTGAAAAGGTGGTAGGCGGACTGATGATGGTTAATTAGTCCAGTCCGCCATCTTAGAATAGTATCACGACGATTAAGCATAAAACCCCTGAAGTGACGTGGACCCGACATGAGCCCAGTATCAGATGGAGTGTCATGCAAGATCAAAATTAACTTAATCATAACAGATACAAATCTTCAATCTTTCATTTTTAAAAGTTATTATTTGGTATACATCATAAAATTATAGACAAAAGATAATTACAATTACTTTATGATAATTATTTAAATGTGTCATTAAACTTACATAGAGGTTAAAGATGTTTATAAAAAAAAGATTACACATATCTAGTCTAATGATAATGAATGTCTGAACTTGTGAGTCAGGATAGCCCAAATGTAAACAAGTAAAAAACATATATTAAAGTTCCTGTAAGGGGTTTTTAAAGAACCACTCTTTGCCAGCGGACTGATGATGGTTATTAGCCTTGTCTGCCTCCTGGGATATTACTACCACTTTCGAATGTAACACCTGCGAAGTGACTTTGTTGCGTTTCCGAAATTTATCTGTAGTAGCAGTTGTTTCCGTTCATGGACCACACTCCAGCTTTAGAAACGCGACAGTCACTTCACGGGTGTTACATTCGGAAGTGGTGGTACTACCCCAACACGGCAGACTGGACTAATAACCATCATCAGTCAGCCTAACACTTTAATAAACTCTTGCTAAACTTACCCTGTGGTTTCCTATTATAGAAGAATTCCAAAGTTCCCATAAACATGTCCAAACGTATGCCAATGATACTCCCCTTGCCCCAACGTTTCCCGTCGCGGCATATCTCCCCATTGTGAGTGACGTAACCATGATAGGAGAGCCCGTATGACTCACAGTCACGGCCAAGCAGAGAATCCATGTATTGAAATCGGTCCATATTTACTTTATCAGAACCTACTCCCATCATCTGTAAATATAATAATAATGTAACACATATTAACTGGTAATCAACAAGATTCCTACACCTTCATTGGAGCAAAATACATTCAATCTAAATCTGTCTTTTTCTAACTTATGACATGTTGAGTACTAAGTATAGAGTTCAAAAAATTTTTGAAATAATCTAGAAAACTCCAAAATGTGTGCAACTGTTATAATCGACCTAGGTTCTAAAAGTTTTAATAACGATCTAGAAAGTGTCAAAACGTTATCAACTGCTAAAATCGATAGAGAATGTTCTAGAAAGTTCTACAAATTTCCGGAATGATCTAGAAAGTTCCAAAATGAGCGCAACTGTTGAAATCGATCTAGAACGTTCTAGAAGGTTCTAAAATTTTCAGGAATTATCTAGAAAGTTCCAAAACTTTATCAACAGCTAAAATCGATATAGAATGTTCGAGAAAGCTCTACAAATTTCTGGAATGATCTAGAAAGTTCCAAAATGAGCGCAACTGTTAAAATCGACATGAAATGTTCTAGAAAAATAATAAAAACTTCTAGAATTATTTACAAACATTAAAAATGTGTATAGCTGCTAAAATCGATATAGAATGTTCTAGAAAGTTCTACAAATTTCTGTTTACACATTTACTAGAGTATTTCTTATTTTCAATTCGTTAATTAGTTAATTAATTTGATTAACTCTATAAACACTATATGTTTAATGGTCAAATAAGTCTCTCAATATCTAAAATAGAAATCTATAATATCTAATATTGACCTGAGCAAGGCCGGGGATTTCGTCGCTAGTACTTATATAAAATGTTAATGTTAGTACGTAAAGACAGGGTTTTCTCTATGACCACCAACTCCAATCTACTTCCCGTTGAGGTGGTAGATACTCCTCGGTCTCCTGGTGAAAGTAAGGGAGTATGGACGCGGTAGGTGGAAGAGGGTGGTTGTGGGAGGCGAAAATCTCAAAAAATGTATATCTGTCCTTTTCTAACTTATGTTGAGTACTAAGTATAGAGTTCTAAAATTTTTTGAAATAATCTAGAAACTCCAAAATGTGTGAAACTGTTACAATTGATCTGGAAGGTTCTAGGAGGTTCTAAAAGTTTCAAGAATGATCTAGAAAGTTCCAAAACGTTATCAACTGCTAAAATCGATATAGAATGTTCTACAAATTTCAGGAATGATCTAAAAGGTTCCAAAACGTTATCAACTGCTAAAATCGATATAGAATGTTCGAGAAAGCTCTACAAATTTCTGGAATGATCTAGAAAGTTTCAAAATGAGCGCAACCGTTAAAATCGATATGGAATATTCTAGAAAGATCTAAAAACTTCTAGAATGATCTAGAAACATTAAAAATGTGTATAGCTGCTAAAATAACGTAAGGGTGCTGGTCCTGATGGCATTCCCCCGTCTTTCCTAGTGTCGTGTGCTGACGAGATCTCCGTGCCGTTGTATATAATTTTTAATAGGTCATTGATTACTGGGACCTTCCCATCATGCTGGAAAATAGCCCACATTGTGCCGATACATAAATCAGGAGATAAATCAGCGTGCGAGAATTACCGTCCTATAAGCATTCTCTCGAGCATTCCAAAGTTGTTTGAATCCATTATATATACACATTTATACAACCATGTAAGACGCTTAATCACTGAAAAACAGCACGGGTTCATCAAGGCTAGGTCCACAACTAGTAATCTCCTTGTTTATAAAAATTTCTTATGCAATGTCTTTGCTAAGGTTGGACAGGTGGATGCCATATACACCGATTTTAGCAAGGCATTCGATAGGGTGAGCCACACGATCTTGGGTAAAAAGCTGGAATATTACGGTATACATGGTGATCTGCTGAGATGGCTGAATTCATATCTGCAAAAAAGGAGTCAACTGGTTACCGTTGACGGGTGTGTGTCCTCACCAATGGTAGTAACATCAGGAGTTCCGCAAGGTTCCCATCTCGGGCCCTTGCTCTACAATTTGTTTATTAATGACCTAGTTGACCAACTTTCTTGTCCTACCCTCCTCTATGCGGATGACCTAAAGATCTACCACAAGATAACTGATTCAAATAGTAGTATTCAGTTACAAAAAGACCTATTTGCTCTCTCAGATTGGTGTCGCGTGAATGATATGTCACTCGATATAAAAAAATGTTGTATCATAACTTTCAGCAGAAAGCGCACTCGGACCATCTTCCATTACACGATAAATGGCACTGTTCTTCAGCGTAGACAGTCTATTAGAGACTTGGGAGTGACTTTCGACGAGGAACTCACTTTCAGGGAGCACTACGATCAAATTACTAATAAAGGGTGCCGCCTGCTCGGCTTTATAGCAAGATCAACAAAGGGATTTAAAAGACCATCCAGCATATTGACGTCAAAAGCATGATACGTAGCGTATTAGAGCATGCTTGTCCAATATGGTCGCCGTTTTATAAAGTTCATATAAACAGCATTGAACGTGTTCAAAATCAGTGCCTTAAAATAACTTCACACCGTCATAGTCTTGGTCGAAAACTGTCCACATATGAAAACAGGCTCGCTTGGTTTCGGTTACACTCGCTGGAGACACGTCGTAGTAGATATGACTTACTCTATCTACATAAAATCATTCACCACGTCGTTGACTCGGAATCATTACTCGCATCACTGAATTTTAACACGTATTATAGGTCACGTAACCCACATACTTTTACGCTCAGGACGTACAAGAATAATACATCATTTTTTAATCCTTTGGTACGTATGTGCCGATTATACAATGACATAAATAGCAAACACCATGATAAAATTGACATATTTGACTCGCGGCATCTACGCCTAAAGAAATGCATCGAAGACATCCTTCGCCACAACAACTACAGATTTACTTAAAATTACACATTAACACATTGATATAAGCATTTTATGACGACCCTTGCAGCCTGGGCATTCCGGGGTGGGGCGCGGCACCGTCCGACCTCGTTTGTGGGACTGGACGTCTCAGGGCAAGGCGTTTTGACGTGAGTCGTCGGGTCCCGCCAACTTGGTTGACTTCGCGACGCGGTGCGCCACTCTGGAGTGGTGAGACTGCGGGGTGAAACTACTAGCCACACTTAACTATTAAAATAATTTATGTATTAATGTAATGTTCACACTTTGAGTTGCAGCCCAGTTTTACCGACCAGATTTTAAAATATATGTATGTGACTTTTTTCGGCTGCAACTTGTAGTGAGCATCTAAATAAATAAATAAATCGATATAGACTGTTCTAGAAAGTTCTACAAATTTCTGGAATGATCTAGAAAGTTCCAAAATGAGCGCAACTGTTAAAATCGATCTAGAATGTTCTAGAAGGTTCTAAAAATTTCAGGAATGATCTAGAAAGTTCCAAAATGAGCGCAACTGTTAAAATCGATCTAGAATGTTCTAGAAGGTTCTAAAAATTTCAGGAAAGATCTAGAAAGTTCCAAAACTTTATCAACTGCTAAAATCGATATAGAATGTTCGAGAAAGCTCTACAAATTTTTGGAATGATCTAGAAAGTTCTACTTTCTGTTTACACATTTACTAGAGTATTTCTTATTTTCAATTCGTTAATTAGTTAATTAATTTGATTTGATTAACTCTATAAACACCGTATGTTTAATGGTCAAATAAGTCTCTCAATATCTAAGGTAGAAATCTACAATATCTACTTTTAAAAAGTATTCTTAAATATTTTTTATACCATTAAACATGCGATGTATTTTAACTCGAGCAACGCCGGGGGTTTCGTTGCTAGTTTTATAAATAAAAAGGAGAATGCCCATTCGCTTAAGAAAAATGGGCCCACAATTTTTATCTCAAGTTTGTCGATGATTTTTAGTTAATTTTGTAGAAAAATATATCTACTTCCTTATTAGCGTTCAGTTTTAAAATTTTCACCTGGATTATTGAGTAATTAGATGTTTACTGATGTAATATTCTCTTTTTCTTACAATTTATTTAATATCAATTGGTTGTCTGGAAGAAATTGCTTTTAGTGATAAGACCGCCAATTGCAGTACCTTTTTTTATGATTTTGTATTTCTTTAACTGTGTTAAATGCAATAAAGAATTTATTATTATTATTAATATTTGAGGTTATTATTATTCTAAATGCTTTATTTGATTGATGATATCTGTTTTTTGTGTAATTAA
Organism: Tinea pellionella; assembly: GCA_948150575.1. Taxonomy (NCBI): domain Eukaryota; kingdom Metazoa; phylum Arthropoda; class Insecta; order Lepidoptera; family Tineidae; genus Tinea; species Tinea pellionella. The sequence continues at coordinate 8,155,377 of OX411258.1, forward strand.
ACATTGGTTACCGATTGGCAAATAATGTATTGATATAATTACAATGAATTAATAAAAAAATAATAAATTATTTTAGAATATTGTTTTGTTACCAAACTATTAGGTATCAAGTGGGCCCAAAAATGGGCATTCTCCTTTTTGCTTTTGAAAATGATCTAGCGGTAAGATGCGTGAACTCACGATCGATGAGACCCGTGTTCGAACCTCGCTAAAGATTGGTACCAATGTAACTTTGTTATATGTACTTTGGTCGCTGTATGATGGTTATTTGTCTAATCTGTCATCCTGGGGTAGTACCACCACTTTAGAATGTAATACCCATAAAGTACCTTGTCGCATTTCGAGAATAGTTTGAAAGTGGCCAGGTATAACGAGAGGAGTGTGCACTGTCAATCTAGTTGGTACATGCTCGTCTCGTCAAGCCGGCATAGTAGAGGCAACTGCTGCCCGTAGAGATTTCTCTGTAGTAGCAGTTATTTCCATTCATAGACCGCACTCTAGCTACAATAAAAAAAAATCACTTACAATATCAGTCCCATTAACCTCGGAAATCAGCTTGACTTCCCAATAATAATGAGTGTCATGGAACAGGGGTGTATCACCTCTCGCAGCCGCAGTGCCACTGCTGTAGTGATGAAAATGAACTTGACGTGCAGATCTATCAATGATTACTGTAGTCGGTTTATACAAAGTAGTGTATGTAGGTTTCTCCCAATTCCATTCAGTATCTGTACAAAATTATATAAAAATTACATACAGAACTTGTACTAATTAAAATAACACCCAACACCACGTCTAATGCATGAGATGTCATATGAAAAAACATTTATAAATCACATACACAAACTTCACTTAAAGGAGGATGGCTATTTGCCTAAGAGAAATGAGCTCACAATATTGTTCTGGGCTAGCTATACCTTATAGCCCTTAAAACTTTGAGATACTTCCAGTGGATAATTATTGGATTAAATCAGTCCCAGGTAGAGTTAAGTACCACGGTACCAAAGGTTCTCAGACACTTCAAACTAATTTTAAAATCACTTTTAATACATAATTACATTTAATTGTCAAAATCCTTCCACCCGTTACGAATAGGGTAGGTTAGGTTTAGGTTTGTATCCATTTAATGCAAGAGCCGAGCGAAGCGATCCTTGTACCCATTACGAATACGTTAGTTACATTTAGGTTTGTATTAAAATTGAGTGTTGATTTAGATGAAAGTGGTACCAAATTGAAGCTTTAACTGTGTCTGATTTAACGCAATAATTATTTACTCGAATTTCTAGTCTCCAAATAAAATCGTAACCTTGTTTTGCAGTTTGTTGATGATTCCATCATCATCATCTGCAATTGTCACGCTTTTTCCCATTGCAATAGGCAGAGACAACGGAAAGCCACTTGCCACGATCCTGATTTCTATTTTGTTGACAAATAAATCTACATTCCTTATCACAATGTTTTTTTTTTTAACCTAGATTATTGAGTAATTAGACTTTTTCAATGCAAAAGAGGTTATTAATATGTTAAATGCTTTAATAATTGGTGATATTTGTTTTTATATAATTAAACATCGGCTATTGATTGGTAAACAATGTGTTGTAATTGAATGAAGAAATAAGATATTACTTTAGAATAATGTTTTATAAACAAACTAATTGTTTAAATCATAAACTCGCCAGAATCAGCTGCCACGGTGCAAGATTAAACTCAAATAAAAATGTAATGCTAACAGGTCAGCGTTCAATGAGCAACTAACTTTATTTCAAAGGACATGTCAAAATACAGAAATAAGCGCTTGAATAATAACAATAATAAATATGGTAATTTAGGCGTAAACATGGCCCCGGGCGTTGAAAGCTCGACTTTCAACACTCTTCATTCTTCGGGAGAAGACATAATCTGCTAAAGGCTCGGCGAATGATCTCTGATGAAGTTTCCACATCTGCCACTCGGTTGATACCACAGATCCAGGGGAACAGCAACAACTTGGATCAGTCTCCAATTTAGTGGTGGAAGGTTTTCTTCATTTCTTATATCAAGATTGTCAACAATGATTCTTATGCCATTCAAGTATTAGCGTTATAGACATTACTAGAGTTCACTGACATAATCCTCATTCCACCTGCTCCAAAAATGTCTCAGCTGCTCGATCCATTGGTATAGATATAAGCATCCGCTACCGGCAGTGACCGGGAGTTAAGGTTATCAGATCGTTGGGATCTGATGACAGCGACGCAAGCAGGCGAGGGTTGAGAACAGCATCTATCTAAATCAACACAGTGTTAAGCTCTTTATACACTAAATAACGATTACCCAATACTCGCAACAAATGAAATTTGGTTAACTTAACGCCAGCCTCCCAGAGACCACAGAAAAGAGGCGGAACAAGACAGAGAAAAACAATGATGCCTTCATTAGCCATAATTTCAGGAAGAAAACTGCAATTAAATTTTCAAAATTACCAATTTTAATTCAATCTACGACTGACAAACGTGATACTCGATTCTCGACCTTGACGATCAATGCAGATAATAGTCTATCTCAGACTGAAATTCTCAGTATCATAAAATGGTTATCATACCACAAAGGATACAACTACTTTGCCCCCATACGAGACTACTAATACACTTGATGCATTGACAATAACAATACTACCTTGCTAAGCCTCCTCCGATCGACAAATAAGAAACCCTAATCGAAGCTAAAGGCAATTGTAACCCAACATGCATTAATCTGACAAGATCATAAGCCTAAACAATAATTTGGTATCGAATATAAGTGGACTGTAGTAAAATATGATATTTATTATTGTTAGGTAAGTCAGAAATACAACACATAACACTACTTCGTTGATAAATGCATTAAAACTAAATAATGGGCACATTAGGCAAGGTTCAACTATAATTAAATTGTCATAATATTTAGAAACTAATGATTCTTGTTAAGAAATTCTAATAATTAAATTCAATGCATTTTGTAGCTCGTCATTAATAAGAATTTAAATTATAATTTCCCTTTCACCAATCAATTCAAAACGCAATATAAGATAATGTGACCCTACTCTTAGCAACTACTAAACGTACTACCTACCTATACCTAATCGATTAAACAATACTGCAAACGTAGACACCAGCACCGCTAGCCATTTGTGACGCGTCTGTAAACATAATGTAAACCCACGCACCTCATATTAATCACAAACTATCTAACGAAGAATACGTCCAGTTAATCGACAGTCTTAATTCAGGGCACAACTATCCCTGAGTAGTACAATATCATCCCATGACTACCTATAATGCCACATGGGATCCCGGATCAATACACAATGCTAAAAGTGAACAAATAAGGGGTCAACAATTTTCAACTATCGTTTTAATTAATTAACATTATAAAATCAACACTAAATATTATACATGCCGAATCTAAATCTATCTACAATTAATTCTAATATTCAAAAAGGTCGACGAGGCTGCACTCGCAATATACACCTCGACTTCTCCTCTGAATAAAACGAAAACTCAGGGCGTGCCTTCTTAGGCCGCCTAAAACGCATTAATCAGTCATGAAGTCTTTCGCTAGGAGAAGCACTGACTGCAGTAACTACCTTTGACAAATTACGTTTGAAATTCGGCACTTTATTACAAATATGAAGACCGGAAACTAGCCGACCGAGTTTAGTCTCAATAGTATCGGCCCGTTGTCACCTAAATATATTTTACTCGATCCTAATAAATCCCAAAAAACATCATCATCAATAATTATGTCGACAGGTGAGAACCTACAATTAAAATTAGGATCGGCTAAATATTTATTATTAGGCATTTTTAACTCATTTAAATTAACATATTCAGTTCGGAACATTGTCCGCAGTTGTAGGTAAAACATTCCACATGAGCTCAGTATTATAATTATTGTTTAAATATTTCATTTTTACCCGACACATTTTTCCGACACGGGTGAATAATTATCTATGCCTAAATTGATGTACTTATTTTATTTATTAATAATTTTAATCTATCACATAACCTCTCAGTAATAATGCACAAAGTACTTCCGCTGTCTAAAATCGCATGCGCAATCGTATAACCAAATGCAGTCGATATTAACACGGACTCGCTCTCTGCATAGCTATGCACGCCGAAAGGCTTGTGTTTTAACAGTCGTTATCAGTAGCGGCAGCGACATTTATGACAACGATGAGCATAATGCCCAGTGCGGAAACAATTGAAACACACTTTTAATTCGGGTTTGGTTTGTAAAATAGTAAGTAAGTAGCAATATTATGTAGTGTTAGTGCAATTTTGTTGGTAGGCTTATAAATAAATAAATAAATAAATTGATAATTAGGATTCAGCAGTTTCTAGAAAATTCTAGAAAATATTTAACTCAATGTTTCTTTGCTCATTACTTTAGAAAGTACCTAAATGCATAAACTTTAGTACGTCTACTTTATTTCCGTTTGAGGACAATGGATAGATTCCTCACCTCCTTCTCCCTCCCCACAGTCACAAAATACACTTTGCCCCGGTGGTATAGTTTTCTTCCAGCACCCACAGAATGCCATATCCTTTTCATCCGGTATCTCGGCGTCCTCAAATGCATTCATTCGTAACATACCTTAAACCTTTATAATAAATAGCAGTCTCACGAAAACGAACACAACACCAAAGCCTCCTACTACAAATATAAAACTAAATATATATATACAAACACACGACTAGACTTTTTTCGTTTTTTTTTTGGTCTTTTCTTCCATTCTGGAAAGGCAAAGGGATCAAAGCCCATACAACCACTTACGAGAGGCGAGTACGAGTATACATTACGCGCGCCGTGTAAGTGTAACGCGAAACTTCTCCACCAATAGGATTACTTTATTCGATTTTTATACCTTGCCGATCAAAACAACGATTGGTGACCATTGAGATATATACTAGAGGCGCAATAACGCTCCCAATGTGAGGCGAATGAAGATCTGCCCACAGCCATAATTAAGCTTTCTGTCAGTTGGTATTTGACAGGACGTATATAAACTCATAATGGGCAAATATGTGATGAAAACGTGCAATTCTCTATTCCAAATGCACAACAAAAAAAGCGGGATTACGTTTCACACGTAAATATATCCTTTCAACATCTATATTGTCCTTAAACAACCAAAAAACAAATAAAATTAGGGATATTTTTTACATTCAGTGTTGCTAGTAAAACATCGTTTCCCATAACCCGTATTATAATATAAAAAAAAGAAATATTTTATTTTTAAGAAAGAATAATTTCAACTTATATTAAACAATTAAAACATTGAACTTTATTTTATTTAGCTAAAAATGCATGCCTCTAGATATATTATAATCGACACTGAATAAAAATATCTAAAGAAAAAAAAAATTAGTGTGTGGAAAATTTTTAATTATACCGGCAACACTAAGATTGACATTGTCAAATCGTTTGAAACGGCCTACGGCTTTTTCATGTCAAATGTATGGGGTTTGCGCCTCTAGTTATATATCTCAATGTTGGTGACATCTCAATGTTGGTGACTGGTGGAGATCAAAGAAATTATACTTATATTCAAATTTATTTGCGACCGACGTAAACGATGATTCATTCCTTATTCATGCTATAATTAAAGTAGATTTTAATACTTTAAGGGCATGATTAATCATAACACAATTTGTTTTGAAGTTCTTGCATTATCTACATGAATCACTAGGTAAAATCTATAAGTATTGTCTGAATTATTTTTATTCTTTAATATTTTTACAACTCAAGATATATTCGGCGTTCGGAACACAAAATCTCAACGAGACCGGCATTTAAAAAATTAACATGGGATAAATTACGAATAAAACACCAATTTACTAAACCACATTCTCATTTATTATAGTATATTCACAAAACTTATTCTAAAATTGAAATGAAAAATGCTACACCCGTTCCAGTCAAATATCCAAAAGAAACATGAATTATTCAATTATTAAACCACTGATATTATTTAAAACATATAACTAAAATATAAATTGTAATCAAAGAAAACATAGGTTGAAGAGTGGATGCAGACAATTTAGTGTTGTAATGATTCATCATAATTTACTATACATAATTATTATTGCTAAAATTGGGCATTCCAAATGGTAAACCACATAATAAAGTCAAAATAGATTTATAGTTTTGGATTTCCGGTTGAAACATTTATATCCAGTTATGGGCAGTCTTTTTGGGAGGGGAATGCTCCCTCATTCTTACCTATGCAAACTCATGTATTTAGTTCTCACATACAGAACAAGGCAAAGAGAACAAATACCATACAGCCATGTCTCCAGTATTATATTTTCCTCTTTTTATTAACCGACTTCAAAAGGAGGAGGTTATCTATTCGTCGTGTATTTTTTTTTTTTTTTTTTTTTGTGGCGATGTTCACTCATATCTCCGCCGTTTGCGGACCGATTTTGATGATTCTTTTTTTGTTGGATAGAGTATATGTCCGCATTGGTCCCGTTTCAATTTGAAGAAAATATTCCGTCTCTAAGGGTGGAAAATTAGGGGATGTTGCGCTGTTTGTGAACCGATTTCGATGATTTTTCTTTTGTTGGATAAAGTATGTCTCGTGATTGGTCAATTTTAAATTTGAAGAAAATATTCCATCTTTAAGGGTGGTAAATTAGGGGATGTTTCGCCGTTTGTGAACCGATTTTGATGAATCTTTTTTTGTTTGATAAAGTACGTCTCGGGATTGGTCCCATTTAAGGAATAAAATATTCCACCTTTAAGGGTGGAAAATTAAGGGATATTTCGCCATTAGTGAACCGATTTTGATTATTCTTTTTTTGTTTGATAAAGTACGTCTCGGGATTGGTCTCATTTAAGGAATAAAATATTCCACTTTCAAGGGTGGAAAATTAGGGGATATTTCGCCATTAGTGAACCGATTTTGATGAATCTTTTTTTGTTTGATAAAGTACGTCTCGGGATTGGTCCCATTTAAGGAATAAAATATTCCACCTTTAAGGGTGGAAAATTAGGGGATGTTTCGATTGATTTTAATGATTCATTTTTTATCGGATAGGATTCGAGAGTGTCTGTCTATAAGCCCGCTACTCATCACATTTTATTTGAACAGCGCGTTTAGAATGCTATCCATACAATTAATCTACAGTTACCACTAAAAATTACAAAATAAAAACATTTCTGAAAAAATTGAACCGACTTCTAAATAAAACACAAGGCACTAAAAAGTAAAAAAATAATTTTAATTGAGAGTACATACACACAATTTAATTAGCATAAACATTAATAGATGCTTATTATTTATTTACAAATTAATTATCTACATTTTATTTAACATATATCTGAAGTCGGTGCATGCATTTGAAACATGTTTTCTGATTGGTAATGTACCTAGATTCAAGCGATGCGGAGTTTCATATTAGGTTGGCACCGACTTCAGATATATGCTAAATAAAATGCATATAATTATTTTGTAAATAAATAATAAGCATCTATTCATGTTTATGCTTATTAAATTGTGTGTATGTACTCTCAATTAAAATTATTTTTTTACTTTTTAGTGCCTTGTGTTTTATTTAGAAGTCGGTTCAATTTTTTTCAGAAATGTTTTTATTAAATATGTTCTCTTCATATATGACATCAAATTATCGCCTACAGCACCATATAATAATTACATAAATTAATACCAGCGTTTTGAAGCAAAGGGTCCTAGAGCTCTTGAGCCATGAAAATATTGTTTCACCTGTGTGTTGCCATAATATTCACCCTTGTATTTTCTGTAATTTGTTCGCTCTTCTTGCCAATACCTTATTGCCAATATTTTAATGCTAATCTCTGCAAATACTGATTATCTTAGGTATCACAATGTTGTCAATAAACTAAGAAATAAAATCACAATATGCTAATAAAATTCAAAGGTCGCCTCAAAGACAATAAAATTAACTTAAAATAAACTATAAAAAGACAGATTCATAGCTTTACTTAGACAAAAAAAAAGAATAATTTATGATAAGTTTGAAAATGTGTGATCTCGTCAGAAGTATTGGCAGAGCTGCATCCTTACCGCTCGGCTTGGCACAAAAATTAGATTGCATTTAATTCAAAATTAATCACACGCTGTCTTTCGGCCCTCTGAGTGAATATGAATGCATGACCACGATTGCGACCTACTGGACGCTGAAAAATAACACCAATCTTTTTTAAAAATTTATACATAGTGGCCCTTTCACAATCCAGCATCAAGTAAACCTTGGGCGGAGTTTGCAAGACACAACGAGCATCTTGCAAGCTTTGCCAGACAAGGCCACAGATTTGCAAACCCATTCATTATTCGAAATCTTTTAGTTTTTTTTATACTATGACATTGTAACAACTTGCCAGTGTCAAAATGAAAAAAGTGAAGTCATTATAGCGACAAATCATAATCATGCCAAAACGACTAGTTTCTGGGGGACGGTTCGTAAGGTGACCTTGAGTTGTTACTAAATTACATTAGAAATAATATATGATACCCACAAACAGATAGTTCCCGATATTATCATATTGAGGTAGAGGGCGGGGTACATTTTCGTCATTAGCATCGGCTGGTTCTAGAAAAAAAAAAAGAAAACTATATTTAAGTGTGGGAGTGGAAATATGTGCGTGCGTGTGTTACTGCCTGTAAAGAGTTCTCTGTAGTAGCAGTTGTTTCCGTTCATCGACCGCACTCTAGCTGTACATCAGGCGAAATGTCGTCATATGTCATTATTTAAGGGACACTTAAAATTGTTTTTAGTTTTGATACATACATGATAAAGATACCGCGTCGTGAACTGTGACCCTTACTTTAATAAACAAAATAACCACTAAACATACAAGCGCGAAACAACAATATGAACATCACTTTAAACAGTTTTTTTGTTTGAAAACTCACCACCAGGCGGCGCCGTCATCCAGAAAGCCAATTTCTTCGCCAAGCCAGGTGGAATACAAACATTTCTCGAGGACTTAGCTAATAACTTAGCAGCATCCAATAGAAGAGAGGCTTTCCATGATGCCGTATAAATAAGTCTCAAAACAGAATTTGCAGCAGTGGAGCACACCATTGGATATAGCATCTGATGACGTTTCAGATTGTAGAATGATATACCTGTAAAAATATATTTTAAAAGAGCTTTTGTGTAAATGCCGCGGAGACCCTTTTTGTGGCAAAACGTATTAGAACGAAAAATATTTTAGGGTAGTTTTGAACTTTGGTCAACTAAAAGCGTGTACCTTTCTGTGCAAAATTGGCCTTTACGTGGTTGCGCTAAAGCATCTACTTTTTGAGATGTATCCATTAAAAAAAACTTGCTCTCGTCATACTGAACAAAATATATCTTTACACGTACTTTTTGAGATATAGTGATTCAAAAAAAAAGTGAATAAAACAATATAGGGGGTGGGTGTATGCAATTTGAAAAGGTGCTAGACGGACTGATGATGGTTAATTAGTCCAGTCCGCCATCTTAGAATAGTATCACGACGATTAAGTATAAAACCCCTGAAGTGACGTGGACCCGACATGAGCTCAGTATCAGATGGAGTGTCATGCAAGGTCAAAATTAACTTAATCATAACAGATACAAATATTCAACCTTTCTTTGGTATACAACATAAAATTATAGACAAAAGATAATTACAATTACTTTATGATAATTATTTAAATGTGTCATTAAACTTACATAGAGGTTAAAGATGTTTATAAAAAAAAGATTACACATATCTAGTCTAATGATAATGAATGTCTGAACTTGTGAGTTAGGATAGCCCAAATGTAAACAAGTAAAAAACATATATTAAAGTTCCTGTAAGGGGTTTTTAAAGAACCACTCTTTGCCAGCGGACTGATGATGGTTATTAGCCCAGTCTGCCGTCCTGGGATATTACCACCACTTTCGAATGTAACACCTGCGAAGTGACTTTGTTGCGTTTCCGAAATTTATCTGTAGTAGCAGTTGTTTCCGTTCATGGACCACACTCCAGCTTTAGAAACGCGACAGTCATCTCACGGGTGTTACATTCGGAAGTGGTGGTACTACCCCAACACGGCAGACTGGACTAATAACCATCATCAGTCAGCCTAACACTCTTTAATAAACTCTTGCTAAACTTACCCTGTGGTTTCCTATTATAGAAGAATTCCAAAGTTCCCATAAACATGTCCAAACGTATGCCAATGACACTCCCCTTGCCCCAACGTTTCCCGTCGCGGCATATCTGCCCATTGTGAGTGACGTAACCATGATAGGAGAGCCCGTATGACTCACAGTCACGGCCAAGCAGAGAATTAAACATGTATTGAAATACCACCATGTCTACTTTATCAGAACCTACTCCCATCATCTGTAAATATAATAATAATGTAACACATATTAACTGGTAATCGACAAGATTTCTACACCTTCATTGGAGCAAAATACATTCAATTTTATAAATAAAAAGGAGAATGCCCATTCGCTTAAGAAAAATGGGCCCACAATTTTTATCTCAAGTTTGTCGATGATTTTTAGTTAATTTTGTAGAAAAATATATCTACTTCCTTATTAGCGTTCAGTTTTAATTTTTTCACCTGGATTATTGAGTAATTAGATGTTTACTGATGTAATATTTGAGGTTATTATTATTCTAAATGCTTTATTTGATTGATGATATCTGTTTTTTGTGTAATTAAACATTGTCTACCGATTGGTTTCCATTCATAGACCGCACTCTAGCTTTACATCAGGCGGAGTGTTGTCACATGCCGAGCTACAATAAAATAAAAATCACTTACAATATCAGTCCCATAAGCCTCGGAAACCAGCTTGACTTCCCAATAATAATGGTAGTCATGGAACAGTGGTGTATCACCCCTCGCAGCCGCGGTGCCACTGCTGTAGTATGGATGAAAATGAACTTGACGCGCAGATCTATCAACGATTACTGAAGTCGGTGTATCCGGAGTGGCGTATGTAGGTTCCTCCCAATTCCATTCAATATCTGTGCAAAATTATAAAAAAATTACACACAGAACTTGTTCTAATTAGAATAACACCCGACACTAATGCAACACCACGTCTAATGCATGAGATATCACATGAAACAATGAAAAAACATTTTTAAATCACATACACAAACTTCACTTAAAGGACAATGGCTATTTGCCTAAGAGAAATAAGCTCACAATATTGTTCTGGGCTAGCTATTAGAGGACAGACCTTAAAACTATGAGATACTTCCAGTGGATAATTATTGGATTAAATCAGTCCCAGGTAGAGTTAAAACGCAGTACCAAAGGTTCTCAGACACTTCAAACTAATTTTAAAATCACTTTTAATACAAAATTTCATTTAATTGTCAAAATCCTTCCACCCGTTACGAATAGGTTAGGTTAGATTTAGGTTTGTATACATTTAATGCAAGAGCCGAGCGAAGAGAGTCCATTGCCATACAGAAATCCTTGTACGAATTTGAATAGGTTCCGAATTTATTTATTTGGAAAATTTACAGGTGCAGTGTAGAGGAGATTTTATATTTAAATTGATTGTAATAATATCACTGCACCCTAAAATAATTTTCACTGTGTACACAAGTTGGTGGAGTGAACGCATACAAAAAAGGAAAAAAATAAAATAAAAATAAAATAGAATATCAACAGATAAAAAAGAAAAATAATAATAAAAAAGGAACAATAAACTGAGTGTTACATCATTGCCTGTCACACCTACACCCACCCAATTCAGCATACATTTTATATTTAATGCACTTTTTAGAAAATTGTTGAAAGATATCAATATCTGTGAAACATGTGTTGTATGTGTAGCACAGTCTGAAAAGAGGAGCTCTACGTTCCGCATTCGTTCTTGCAAATCTCGGGTGGAAAATATCTCTACAGCTCGTGGCCCTTCGAGGTACTCTAAAATTACCCATTATGAATAGGTTAGTTACATTTAGATTTGTATTAAAATTGAGTGTTGCTTAAGATGAAAGTGGTACCAAATTGAAGCTTTAACTGTGTCTGATTTAACGCCATAATTATTTACTCAAATTTCTAAGGTCTCCAAATAAAATCGTAACCAGACAACGGAAAGCCACTTGCCACGATCCTGATTTCTATTTGTTAAGTTTTTTTTTAACCTAGATTATTGAGTAATTAGACTTTTTCAATGCAAAAGAGGTTATAAATATGTTAAATGCTTTAATAATTGGTGATATCAGTTTTTATATAATTAAACATTGTCTATTGATTGGTAAACAATGTGTTATAATTGAATGAAGAAATAAGATATTACTTTAGAATAATGTCTTATAAACAAACTAATAGATATAGAGTGGGCCCAAAAATGGGCATTTTCCTTTGATAGGATTGAAATGGTCATGAAAGAGATCAAACAAAATCAGGTAGCTTTTGAACCTGTATAAATTTAAGCAATAAAGTCTGTAGGTACACCCGACAGATTTATTTTCATAACATTCTCTAATAATTCTAGAAACTATTTAACTTAATGTTTCTTTGCTCATTACTTTAGAAAGTACCTAAATGCATAAACTTTAGTACGTCTACTTTATTTCCGTTTGAGGACAATGGATAGATTCCTCACCTCCTTCTCCCTCCCCACAGTCACAAAATACACGTTGCCTCGGTGGTATAGTTTTCTTCCAGCAACCACAGAATGCCATATCCTTTTCATCCGGTATCTCGGCGTCCTCAAATGCATACATTCGTAACATACCTAAAACCTTTATAATAAATAGCAGTCTCACGAAAACGAACACAGCACCAAAGCCTCCTACTACAAATATAAAACTAAATATATATATACAAACACACGACTAGACTTTTTTCGTTTTTTTTTTGTTCTCTTCTTCCATTCTGGAAAGGCAAAGGGATCAAAGCCCATACAACCACTTACAAGAGGCGAGTACGAGTATACATTACGCGCGCCGTGTAACTGTAACGCGAAATTTCTCCACCAATAGGATTTCTTTATTTGATTTTTATTACCTCGGCGATCAATAGAACGATTGGTGACTGGTGGAGATGTATTACTTTGAAAGGCATAAATGTAAACTCATACTTGGCCTCTGACATTTTAAAGCTATTGTGATTTTACATAAGGCAACATCGAGTACTCACAATTTACGCGCGCGCGCGCCCCGCCCGCTTCCAATTTCCCTCTGTGATTGATTTTCCTTTTATCTCCAAGTTTCCATTTTCCTATTTGCAATTTTGCATCTTCGACATGGCGAATGCACCGACTTGAAATGCATATAGCATCTCCTAGGAAGTATTTTTAGATTCGACTATAATTGTGCTTTCGATGTGTTTTATAAAAATTGAATATTAAAATATTATGTATCTCGTATACTAGTTTCATGTGAAAAGGTAAATAACATAAAAAGTATTCCAATGTTTTAGCTACGACCCTGTTAAATAGAAATATTGATTTCAGTTGGTGCAGGAATGGGCTTCATTCGCCCGTATAGAAAGAGCTTATAAACTCTATTAATTCACTGTAGACTGCCTAACAGGAAGCACTCATGCATTTCTGGATCGATAAACGTAGCCAGTGCGCCTATACAGGCCGCCATCGTGTCCCCACGTCATTATCATCAGGTGAGACAACATTATTACACACAATATGTGGCAAAGGAAAGCGAAAATCTCATGCTATGGGTGCCAGGATATACAAAATCCAAACCATTACATATCTCTCCTCTTGTTTATCTCTTGTTTATTTTTATCATGACTAAGGAAACACTACTGAAAGTTTGGCAAATGTTCCATTCATGTCTAAGCATCGGTAAATGATGACTGTGTGATAGGATGTGCATCAACATTGGTGCTGATGGCTGCTGCCTGCAGCTATCTATCTGTGGTAGCAGTTGTTTTCGTTCATAGACTGCACTCTAGTTTAACCTCATATTGTCATATGCCGAACTATGATTTTAAAAAAATTATCTTTGTAGGGCGCCCAAGATCTCGATCATTGGGACGTAAAGGAATGGCAGCTCCTGTGCACAGATTTACAGCTGTAGCGACTGTAGAAGGACCACCAAGAAGACCGCATCGATCAGCACAAAATCATTATCCGTAAGTTGATATAATTTTAACACTGCTATGAAGTGCTGTGCTTAGAACTAACTGCTTCCCAATATTTTATTTGCCACTTTAAAATACTTATTGTTAATTAATGATGAAAATTGGACAGAAACGAAAACAATAATGATGATGGAAATAATAATAACAATAACAAAGTGCCCATTTTTGGGCCCACTTGATACCTAATATGGTAATAAAACAATATTCTGAAATAATATCTTATTTTTATATCAATTTATTTTAATTATATCAACACATAATTTACCAATCAATAGACAATGTTTAATTACTTAAAAAAAACAGATATCATTAATTATTAAAGCATTTAATATAATAATAATCTCAAATATTGCATCAGAAAACATCTAATTACTCAATAACCCGGGTTCAAAATTCAAAAACTTTAAAACTGATTGGTAATAAGAAAGTATATTTATATCTATTTAATAGAATCTAAAATTGCAGGCCCATGTTTCTTAGGCGAATGGGCATTCTCCTTTAAGTTAAAACAATTTTCAACTTATTAATATGTGCATCGGGAATCCTCGAAAAATTCGTCTAAAGAACAGTAACATTTTTTGACCAGGTATTGCTTTAGTCTGCTTTTGAACTAATTTTCTCCTGGGTTTATTATTCGGGGATTGGAAAGTTGTTGAACTGCCAGTCTGTAGCAAACTATTAGATCCCAAAAATTGCCATTGTCCTTTAACAATAACAGTATCTACTATATTTTTCAGTCGTACATCCAACTCCATTCCATCAGTCCACACCACGGGCCGCAGACAAGCAGAGGAGTCCTCCCTATACGTGGAGATGCCACCACAACCCACCATAGCCAGTCTGGCGGCCGCACGCAGCGTTACCCCGGACACCTTGCTGCGTACCGCCGCCCTCGGGTTGCAACACTCACCGATGATGGCGCCACACTTGAAGTTCGGAATGCTCGTTTCTTTCGCCTTGGCTACGGTCTTCTTGGCTGGTGCTAAGTACTATTTTGATCGGCAGGTGTGTGTTTATCTTGAATCTAATGGAGTAGGACTTCACTAATCTGGTTGGGTTAATAGCTTTACATGCTTAATCAAGCCCGGCATATGACACAACTCTGCCTGATAATGTAAAGCTAGTGTCCATTAACAGAAACAACTGCTACCACTTAAATTTCCACAGGCAGTGGTCGCCTCCACTATGCCGACTTGAGGAGATGATTGTGCACACTCCTCTTGCTATACCTGGCTACTTTCAAAGTGCTCCCGAAACGCGACAAGGTCACTTTAGTTGTGTTACATTTGAAAGTGGTGGTACGGGGTAGTACCAGACGGCTGACTGGGCTAATAACCGTCATCAGTCTGCCTACCACTCTTTAATAGTGCCTATAGACACTGAGCGACCAAAGTACTTATAGTGAAAAGTATAATTAGAATTGTATATGCGAGATCTGTCTGTTATTAAATATTTGTTGCATGTGTTTCAGGTGGTCCGCGGCGGTATGTCTGGCAGTGAGGCGGGCGTGGTGTGTGTGATGGCAGGCATGGCGGGAGTTGGGTGTATGTGGTGTGCCTGTCGCCGAGACAACACGAGACCCCTCGCCGTGCCTGACAGAGTCTCTTCCACTGCACGCAGAGAGGTATATTCTATATTTCTATACATACAGGTATATGTGAATTAAAATACATGAGATTTTTTAAATGTAGACTGGTACATGATAACACTCTGCCTGGTGTTGAGCTAGAGTGCGGTCCATGAACGGAAACAACTGCTACTTCATATCAATTTCTATAGGTAGCAGTCGCCTCCGCTATGCCGGCTTGATGACACGAGAGTCTGCCGTCCTGGGGTAGTATCACCACTTTCAAATGAAACACCCGTCAAGTGACCTTGTCGCGTTTCGGAAATATGTAGTTTGAAAGTAGCCAGGTATAGCGAGAGAAGTGTGCACTGTCAATCTAGATGGTGCATACTCATCTAATCAGGCTGGCATAGAGGAGGCGACCTCTGCACATAGGGATTTCTCTATAGCAGCAGTTGTTTCCATCCATGGACCACACTCTAGCTTTACATCAGGCGGAGTGTTGTCATATGCCTATAATAAAAAAAAATTTTAGTACATTGGTTACTGGTCAGAATTTAACGAGATTTGAAAACGGGTTATTGATCATGTATTCACATGGTTGCTTTAATTATATTGTTTAGTTGCGGTCAACGGATACATCAGAGCGAGCATCAGTGTCCGCTCCAGCTGCCACTTCCACATCAGAGAGCTCCCCGGAAGCCCCGCCCCCGTACCACATTGCCGTGCTGCTACCCCGAGAGGCACCGAGCCCGCCTCCACCGGCGTATTCAGCTCTCAGCTAACTAAGGGCACTAAACAGGCAGGAGTTTATCATATAATTTCTTTTTAAATAAGTTTTGTGATGCGACTAGCTTCTACATTATAAAAAATTCGACAATTGGGAAGGTGTTTCTGGAAATCTTTTATAATTTCTTTGTTCTTTTTTTATTAATTTTTAAAAATTGCGATTGTAATATAGTAATCGTGACGTTTCGGACGGAACTAAACTATTGCCAGGAAACATAAAAACTAAATCCTTGTCAAACTATTCGACCAAACTTTCAATTTTAAAAGATTTATTTTAATTAAGACATGGTGTTTATAAGTGTATTTTGTTCATTACACTGCAGCAGTTATTTGTACTAATACTCAGATAGAATTAGCTTTTTGGCCCACTTAATTCCTATTGGACGGGATTTTTTGTTGTATAGATCAAAGTGTCAATTTATAAGTGAATATTGGGCGCTAAGGTGCCAAAAAATGGTAAAAATGGTAAAAACACCCTACCAAGTCGGGCTTGTAGAGAACCTTACCTCCTGTAGTATTAAGGTCACATACCCTTCCTCCTCTTATCCAGGGTTCTTGGACTAGGGCCACTGTGTCGGGGTTTTCCTTCAGCACTCTTCGCAGTGTGGCCGTGGCGCTGAGGCTGTGCTGGAGGTTGCACTGCACTACGTCAAGGCCCGCAGTACATCTCCTCCCCCTCGCCGAGAAGCAGCAGCTCCTCCATCTCCGTGAAGAGGTGCTCGCTGTTGGCTGGTGATGGAGCATTCGCGGAATGCCCTGCCTGCTCCTGTTCAGGGACGGCTAGGGTTTCCGCGAGTGCAGCAACGGGGCACCGGATGTGTTCGGAGGCCGGTAGCGGTTGCGGTCTTGTCGCCTCCTTTTGACTGGTCACGTCACTCGTTTGTGATGAATCGTAGAGTCTACCTCCTTTTCCAAAGTATCGGAGGTAGACACTGCCGCAGACGAGACTCAGTTTTCTCTGTGCTGTAACGATTGCGGGGATTAAATCCTCTGGTACGTTCACAGAGACGAACTGTTGGTCCTCACAGGTCCGCGGATTCCATCGTTTGACACCTAACGCCTTGTTTTGGAAGGCGAGGCATTCCATGATGCACTGCCCTGTGATCTCACTTTGTCCGAGTGGGATAACCATACCACACCTGACCTTTGCATTTCGTCCTCACGGACGACGGTCATGGTGGCCCTGTAGCCATTTCAGCATCTGGTCGTCCATCACCCTGGTCTTCAGGACACCATCGGCGTACCTTGGTCTTCCATCGAACGTGGGGACGAACTCCGATTCTGCGGCTATTAGGTTGGCGGACATGACCAGGGACTCTAGCTGTTTCTTGACTTTCATCGCCTGTTCCTCGGTGATGTCCTTTTGTGGTTTGGTGGTGAGGGCGACACCAAAGCCCTCAGGTTTTGCAGCATCCGCGTAGGAAGTGGTGTTCGTCATTCTGGCGACTCGCTTCGCTGCGACTCTGGGTGATGACGAGTCATTCAGCCTGGGCCTTTTGGTCAGACCTTTGGCTATTACAGTCGCCGGGTTGACCTGGCCCGCAGCTCGTTGCCTTTCTCTTTGCTGCTTGTTGACTTTTTTCCTCTTCGTCCTACCTTCATTGTTACCGCCGCCAGCCGCGTTTCTTTTGGCTGGGACGGTCCCCAGCTCGCCAGTCCCTGTGGGCAAACAGGGGTATGTTGTAGGTGGCCTCTGTGGTTGTGTAGCTTTATCTATTAGAGGCTTGTTTGTTGGAGGTGTGTTTGGATTTACCGCTCGCACCTCCTGTGATGTTCAGTGGGGGTGCCACCTTGCCATGGGTTGGGTTGGTGGCCCTCTTTTCTGTTGCAGTACCCGAGGGTCCGGCTGGTTGTTTGGTTGGATTGTTCATGGGTTTGATTATATCATCCATGTTATATATTTGTATTCATCTTTTGCGCACCCCACCCTCCTCGGAGCCCGCAACAGGGGGTGCCAAATTTGGCACCAGGGCTACGCATCAGATATAGGACCCCAGTGTGTGTTGCCCACGAGGCTGAATGTCACATGCATGAACGTCATGCAACACCGCCTACAGGCCCCTTCACACCAGGGCCCTAGCCTAAGGCCGATATGAGCCCCCGTTGCTCGGTCTCCACCCTGAGATGATGGCCGCTCGACGGAGGTCACTGATCGCAACCCGGCTAGGTTGCAACCTCCCGTTTAGGAGAATTCATATTTACATTTTTTTGGCACCTTAGCGCCCAATATTCACTTATAAATTTTATTGGTATCAATTCCTGACACTTTGATCTATACAAAAAAAAAATCCCGTCCAATTGGAATTTTCTCTACTTTTAAAGATTTTTCCGCTTATTCTGAGTATAAATACTGTTATCGTAAGGAAACACATAGAAAGATATTTTCAAATTTGTTAGGTAACACCCATAGACAATAAAAATATCTATAAAATTGTATAACCATCTCTTTTTCTACACCAATGTCTATGGTCCGTCCGAAAAAGGTCGATCGCGTGTCATTACAGTTTAACAAATATCTCCGCGATTTTAAAGTTTTTTTAGACGGGAATCGAAAAATACATCTAATTGAAGTGATATCTCGAAATGGTTTTCGATTTAACATGGGTTATATTTTTTAGACCTGCCAATTTTTCAATATCTTTTTTTAACTTGGTTTAAACTACTACAATAAAAGAGTGCCCTGTCAACCCAGATGGTGCATATTCGTCTAATCGGTTTGGTATAGTGAAGGCGAATTTAGTCTGTGGTAGAATTTGTCTGGTCATGGACTGCACTCAAGGTTATCATCAGTCCAGCAGATAAAAATGAGGGGAAATTCTCGAATCTAGTAGATTTTCTGTCACTTCTCTTGTCACTAGAGGACGTCTCCTTGAGCCGGCATAGCGGAGGGGACAACTGCCTGCGGAAATTTATCTCAGAAAGGACAATGCCCATCTTTGGGCCCACTTGTTATCTAATAATTTATTAACAAAACAATATTCTAAAATAATATCTTATTGTTTTATTAATTTATTTCAATTATATCGACACATCGTTTACCAATCAATAGACAATATTTAATTACATAAAAAAAAACATATATCATGAATTATTAAAGCATTTAATATAATAATAACCTCAGATATTGCATCAGAAAGTCTAATTACCCAATAACCCGGGTGAAAAAATTAAGACTGATTGGTAATTAGTAATGTAGATTAATTTCTCTACAAAATGAACTAAAAATCATTGACAAACTCGAAAAAAAATTTGTGGGCCCATTTGGGCACAGTGGGAGAATGGGCATTCTCCTTTATCTGTAGTTGTTTCAGTTCATGGACCGCACTCTAGCTTTACATCCAGGCGGAGTGTTGTCACACGCCGAGCTATAATTTTAAAAACTTACTTTCGACAATTGAACCCTCCCCCCTTTCCCCCACTATCGCATCACAAACTTCTTGTTATTATGTTAATTTTTGACAATAATTTCTTAAACAATAAAGTCCTGTCCTGTTCTGAATATTATAGAAGTTATAGAATAGATTTTAGTATTTATTTATAATAATTAGTTTTTAATACATACATACATTCGTTCATGTCTTTATCGTGGTATATTTTGCAGTGGCGTGTTTAGGTCGCACACCCTAAGAGCTAAAAACAGGATAAAACTGTTTGGTCCTGGGGCTAAGTTCGTATTGATCATTATAAGTGGAAAAAAGTGCATTTCACAAAAAAAAAAGCCTAGAGGTCTGAGTATATTCTGAGTATATAATTATTATTATTATTAAAAAAAACACTGCATTTTGTATGGAAAGTAAAATAATTTGGCAACACCGCGGTATAATCGTTGGGTGTACCTAGTAAAAAAAAATCGAGTTTAAATTTATCCGATATCGGTTTGGAAGTAGCCAAGTGTCTCTTCCAGTACTCGTCTCTTCAGGCCGGCATAGCGGAGGTGACTGCTGCCCGTAGCTTTACATCGAACGTGTTAAATGAATAAAGACATAAATGTTTGTATCTGTGTTTGTCGAAAATGTAACTGCCAAGTAACCAATGTTGTTCATTTTCTTTCTTCTAGAATAATTCTAACCAAAAAATTAAGGCAGGTCCATGTTTTTTTATACTTCTTGTTCATGTTCATTCAAATTTGGGGTAATTCGAAGCACCCTGTACTGTTCTGTAACTTTATTCCTTCTCTTTGTTTTAGTTTTATTACCATTAGGGTTACCATTCGTCCGGGCATCGCTGGATTTTTAGTTTTGGTCTCACACTCACTAAAGAGTGGTAGGCAGACTTGATCAGTCTGCCGTGTTGGGGTAGTACCACCACTTTCGAATGTAACACCCGTGAAGTGACTTTGTCGCGTTTCGGGAATAGTTTGAAAGTAGCCAGGTATAAAAGAGGAGTGTGCACTGTCAATCTAGATGGTACATGCTCGTCTCCTCAAGCCGGCATAGTGGAGGCGACTGCTGCATGTAGAGATTTCTCTGTAGTATTTATTTTTTTATAGTAGCTCGGCATGTGACAACACTACGCCTTATGTAAAGCTAGAGTGCGGTCCATGAACGGAAACAAGTGCTACTACATTTAAATCTGTGCGGGTAGCAGTCGCCTCCACTGTGCCGGCTTAAGGAGACGAGCATGTACCATCTAGATTGATAGTGCACACTCCTCTCGTTATATCTGGCTACTTTCAAACTATCCCCGAAACGCGACAAGGTCACTTCATGGGTGTTACATTCGAAAGTGGTGGTGCTACCCCAGGACGGCAGACTGGGCTAATAACCATCATCAGTCTGCCTACCACTCTTTAATAGTGCCTATAGGCACTGAGCGACCAAAGTACATATAACAAAGTTACATTGGTCAGAACTAGCGAGGTTCGAACACGGGTCTCACCGATCGTGAGTTCACGCGTCTTACCCTTAGTCCACGGCCGCTCTAGTGTAGTTGCAGTTGTTTCTCTTCATTGTCCGCACTCTAGTTTTATAGCCAAGTTACGATTAAAAATATATATATATTTTATAGCAGAAATGTCCGGACGACAGTATGGTAATCCTAATTTTTAGTATAGCACTCCGGACGTCTTGGTAATCCGTCAGGTCCTGTTTTATAATCGCGAGGTCCAACTGTACTTCTAAGATTAGTGCGGGCCTGGTTTTGAATCCAGGTCCTTAAACTTCTAGACCTCACCACCACAGCTCGAGGCTGCGTGACCTTATTTTTAAACTGTCTGCTCAATCTACTATTTTTAAGTTTCTTAGACTTGTTCATGCATTTATTTTATTATTTATTTAACTATAAAAATATGGCCTAAGATCTTTTTAACTTAATTAATTTAAATAAGACGAGATTATAATTTGTAGGAAGGCATCTTGTCTTGTTTTGTACGCTTCTCCACATTGGACGGTGTATGTAAGATGTATTTTAATTGTCTATGTATTGGAAAACCGTCGTAATTAATGTTATTAGGTTAGTGTGACACTGTTAGCGATTACGTAGCCTAAAGACAGAGGTCCACACGGGCATGCCGTTGTTTATTCCCAATTTTTATTTTATTTTAACACATATGATAGTGCGATCTAATAACGAAGGCGACTGCTATCAGAGATAGGGATTCGCAGACGGCAGTCGCCTCCGCTATGCCGGCTTTGTGAGATGCGACTTCGCTTGTAGGAAGGAGGAAAGACGTGGCTGGGAAGGTCGTTCCACAATTTAATAGAAGGACAGAGAAAGAAGTTTATGAATTTTGTATTATAAAATTTTGCCACTGTAAGGAAGGGAACTCGTGCTATTTATGCTAAGTATGAGTTTAACTTTACGCTCTCACGGCGTAAAGTTAAAGGAGAATGTCCTATTTTGGGCCCACTTGATATCTAATAGTTTGGTGACAAAACAATATTCTAAAATAATGTTTTATTTTACCAATCAATGTTTAATTACATAAAAAACAGATATCTTCAATTATTAAAACATTTAAAATAATAATAACCTCAAATATTGCAACAGAAAACATCTAATTACTCAATAATCTGCGTGAAAAAATTAAAATTGATTAGTAACAAGGAAGTAGATTTACTCTACAAAAATAACTGAAAATCATCGACAAACTCGAGAAAAAAAATTATGGGCCCATTTTTCTTAGGGGAATGGGCATTCTCCTTTCTCCATCAATCAAGACAATTTATTTTGAGTTATAAAAAAATTAAATGACACAATCCTATTGATTGAGAATTCTCACTTTACGTCGTGAGAGCGTAAATGTACACTAAGGCTTCAATTAGCCTCTGAAAGTATTATCAACTCCATCCGTACCAGACACTCTGGCTTGAAAGATTACGTAATCGTTTTCAGTTTGTATGGACGTTTTTAAAATTATACGACTTTCTTGGTTTTATTTAAAGTTACCGGCACTTGAGTGACGTTAGCCCCACAAGGATTTACTAAAACCTATAGACCTATTTTCCCAGTCACCTGCACACACCTTTCTAATAAATATATTAATTTAAAAAAAAATGATACGAGCTCGGTCATCGGGCGGGGAAAACGTTATCGTCACCGTTACCTTCTCCCTACATTTGCACGTAGAAATAGAAAGTAATGCAAGTGAAAACAATAAATCAAATTTGTTTAATAGTATTAGGCGTTACTTTGCGGAAGTCCATAACCAAAATTATTTTCTAAGCACTACTTTGCAACTAATTTCCGCTAATCAATGTTAGTGAGGGTAGGTACACAGTCACATCAACTGACGATTCAGTCGTCGGAGCGAAGTCGAAGCGACCACACGTCTCTAGAGGATGCCACGTAGAGTGGTGAAACGCGTCGAGAGTTATTTGCATGTTGGTGAAGGGTCTGACATTAACAGCTAATGTGACTGTGTACCTACCCTCACTAACATTGATCAGCGGAAATTAATTACAAAGTAGTGCTTAGAAAATAATTTTAATAAATCAAATAGAATCAGAAGCCTAAATATTAGGATAGTAATAGGGTCGCTTCATCTGATTTATTATTAGCTCGACCATAGAGATACATACTAGAGGTGCAAACTTCATACATCTGACATGAAAAAAGCGTACGCCGCCGCGCCGCCCGCTTTAAACGATTTGCCAATGTTGCCGTCAAGTCAAATACTAACTAATAGAGAACGTAAACGTAACCGTAACCGGCGAATTTTGGCTGGTTAAAGTAATAATTAAGCCAAATATGTTTTTTTATTATTTTATCGGGAATGTACTCCTCATTATGATATGAATGTACACGATGGTGCAACGCGTGTGGAGTAAATGTAAATGTAACAGTCAAAGTAACTTTAACGGGCCTTGTGGTGCAATTGAAACTGAAAAACTAATTTATTTATATTTTGCAATGTACAGGCTTTAAGTTGTTGAATTTTAAAAACGTCTAATAGGTGCTAGTTTATAAAAACCAGGGTGTTCCCTAAACATAATGCGGGTAGTTGTTTAAATGTGGTAAACTACCCTACGCGAGGTTAAGGCGGGCTACACAGGTTCAGTTTTAACTGTGCAGTTAAAATCGTAATAAACTACAGTTCGCAGTTTTGCCTAGACACGTAGTTAATCCTACTGCAGTAGAAATACGGTTATTAAGGAGTGTATGTGGAGTCACGATAGCGGATAGAATGAGGAATAGTGTTGTGCTTTGATGATTTGTGCACATGGAAAGGAATATATAAATCTGATGTGAATGGATGCGTTAAACAAGGCAGACCCAGA
Organism: Tinea pellionella; assembly: GCA_948150575.1. NCBI lineage: Eukaryota > Metazoa > Arthropoda > Insecta > Lepidoptera > Tineidae > Tinea > Tinea pellionella. The sequence goes on from OX411258.1 coordinate 8,179,561, forward strand.
AGGGTCCGATCAAATAGGAGACATCCTCATGAAAGCTGGGCTGCCTAGTGCTCATAACCGTCGGGCGTGCATGAAGGGAATTGTGAATGTGAGGGAAGCGAGGGTGTTGTGTCAGGATCGTGGTAAGTGACGTTCCGTTGTCTCTACCTATCCCTGTGGGAAAAAAGCGTGCCAATTGTACAGTTATAGCTGTCAGTTACAACTGAACGTGTGTAGCCCGCTTTATTTATGTAAGTTTTCTTGTATTTTATCTCAAATGTAATATAAAATGGTATTATATATTTATTATAATATCTTTTTAAAATAAATGTAGTTTGTGTTTAGATCTATAAATATTTGAATAAACTGACATTTTTATAAAACTTCTTAAATATTTTGTTAACTTTTTATTTTATTGCTATTTTTAGCACGTATTCTATTCGGTATTTATCTAAATATTGTAACTGAATTAAAAGGATGTTTATTTTATTTTAAATCGACCATTTTGTAAGCTTTGCTGATACCGCGGTCGAGTAAGAGCGGTAGTTAAACCCTACGAATATTTTAATTTGAAAAGAACCATGTACTTCCAAAATTACTTTTTGTAGAGTAACTTTTTGCGAGTTTTATCGGGCAACAACGAAAAACAAAAATTCCTGCCATTAAAACCTGAAAACGTGACTGAATTTAAAAAAAAACAGCTATGCAAAACAAATCTTTATAGAAAGTTACTTAATGTTTATCATGTTGCAAAATATTACTCCACAAAAAGAATATATCAAAATCAAGAAAAAACATTGTGCTAAAAATTAGTACACAAAACTAGAAAACAACTTCAATACAACAAAAATAAATGTTGCTAATGAAAATATTAATTGTTTAGTATGTGTGTGTATAGGTGTATAGAAGAGAAAACGAAATAAATGTGTTATACTATTTGTTTTTGAAGTACTCACTATAATTTGATGGTTGAATTGTACGTCGTATTTATTATTTAACCCGATACTTTTTCTCCAATTCCATAGACAATTAATTTTCTTTTGTATGTAGCACACTTAAAATGTATAGATTAATTTCTATCACTTCATTTTAAATAAGAATTTTAATAGTATTAGCTAGAAACTGCTACTTTTTGCTGCCAATTTTTGGGTCCACTTGATATTTAATAGTTTGTTAACAAAATAATATCATATTTTGTCATTAATTCATTTAAATTATATCAACACATCGTCTACCAATCAATAGACAATGTTTAATTACATTAAAAAATAATGAATATTTGATATTTGTTTAATATATATAATAATTATTAAAGCATTTTAATATAATTACCTCATCAGAAAAAGTTTAACTACTCTATTACTCTGGGTAAACATGGCTTCACCAGAGCATGTAGAAACTTAAAGACTTAGTTACCTTTAACCCTTTTCAACACGAGTTAAAACTCTATTATTCGGTAAAATGTTGTGTCGTGACGTCAATCATCAAATTAATAGTGAATAATAAGTTCTTTTTTATGTTAATAATGTTTTCATATCTACTTATCTAGTGTTAGCAACTAAAATAAATAATGTTGCCACTTATAAATATTTTACATGGAATTGAATAATGTAGTAATCCATTCTAAGAAACAGGCATGCCGCCACCGCCCATCCCTATTTGAGAGGGCGAGATGGCTGCCTGCCTGAGTGCTTGACACTTTTTGGCGAGTCGTCAAATGAGAAGGACGTTACCGAACAGCAGCTGTATTGTTTCTTATTGTATAAATTTTAAAATGTGAGTATTAATGTCACGTTGCTATAACACGTAATCACGATGTAATAAATGTTTGTCCTGTTGTCAAACTAAATCGTGAATACTAGGAATTCTAATAATGGTTATTTCCTTACTGCTATATGTATTTATTGATATTAATATATGTATATAAGAAATGAGGACTTTGTTTAATTCATTATAACGCCCACTAATCTGTCCTCACATCTCAGAAGTGGGATAACCCTGTATATACATTTTTTTTTTCTTTTCTCTACCTACCTACCTCTTCATTTTTATTTTTGACAAACCTTATTTTAAAATTACCCTTATGTTTCAATTTTTATTTTTTTATTTTAAACTATTCTTTGTATCTCTTTATCTTCACATGTATATGTGTATGTGTATGTATATATGTATATGTACGTGTGCGTGTGTGTATATGTATATATAATTAATTTAATCTAATAATTGATTTTGTTTATTTTTCTTTTATTTTTGACTTGTTTTATTATTTTCCTATCGCTCTTTTCCTCTTGGGTTATATTTTAACATTCCAGACAATGGAGCGTACGCTCGATACACCTCCTCATTCGGTGCATTCTGTCTCTCGTCCCGAGGTTGGGCAAGAGGATCGAGTCTCAGCGCAGAGAATTGAGGGTTCATGCAGTCGAAGTCGTCCCTCGCGGTGTCGTCAAGAGCGAAGATCTTCGCATAGCCACCACGAGCGTTCTCGGAGTCGAAGACGGTGGAGCCGACTGGATCGGTGCTCGGATGAGCAGCGGTCGCCTAGCCGGTGTGAGCAGCGATCACGGAATCGGTGTGAACGGCAGTCGCGGAACCAGTACGAGCGACGGCCACGGAGCGGGCGCGAGCAGCGGTCACGAAGCTGTTGCAAGCGGCGGTCACGAAGCCGGGGCGAGCGGCGGTCACGAAGCCGGCGCGAGCGGCGGTCACGGAGCCGGTACGAGCAGAGGTCATGCAGTCGACGTGATCACCCATCATCTAGCCGGCACGAGCAGCGGTTGCGGGATCAGCACGTGCACTATACGGACCCGGACGGCGAACACGGTGAACAATCCAGCAGACGAGGGGAGCAATTGGCGGACAACTGCCAACGATCGGGAGATGCATCGCGGGCGCAGACGTCACTTCCTCGCGTCGATAGGGAAGTATATCAAAATTCGAATAATTTGAATACACACACCTATAGCATAGATAATATTAAAGAAATTGCTCAAGTTTTAAAGTCAATAAACCAGTCAGATTCGTTGGACAAATTAGGGTCTATGCAGAACACTATACCTGAATTCGATCCCAGCAGAAGGGAACAGACGATGAATATGTGGCTACATAAAGTAAACGAATGTGCCACTATTTATGGATGGACTGAAAAACAAATTGTGCACTTTGCGTTGCCTAAATTGCGAGGAGTTGCTCAAAGATGGTATGGTGGTCTGTCGTCTGTTCTTCACTCCTGGGACGAGTGGCAGAGTAAGCTCATCTCGGCGTTTCCTTCTGACGAGAATTATGGCCAAATGCTTAGCGATATGCTGGCTAAACGGGCTCGCTTCACTGACTCATTAGAAGAGTATTATTATGAAAAGTTAGGCTTAATAAATAGGTGCGGAATCGTAGGTACTCGAGCGGTGGATTGTATATTACACGGTATCGATGATAGGTCTGTAAGGTTAGGCGCCGAAGCTGTCAAGTTTGACGATCCTGACAAATTGTTGTCATATTTACGTAATGTGAGAAATATGAAGCCGATAACTGATCGTAAATTTGGTAGGGGCTTTTCGAGTAGAAATACCGATTTTCAAGCACGCAATGCAGGTAAATTATCCCATTGTTTAAATTGTAAGCAAGGAGGCCATGTATTCGGTCAATGCCCGCTACCAATAAAGAAATGCACCAAGTGCGGTAAAATAGGTCACGAGACTGAACAATGTTATGCGAAGATACACGCTTCCGACAAAACTGTTAATAGAGTTGCTAGTGATACAATAAATAAATTAAAACACCTTGACCCTTCAGAACCTAACCAAAAATATTATAAACAAGCAATCGTTAACGGCGTACCTATGAAAGCTTTCATAGATTTCGGAAGCGAATGCTCTATGATTAGATATTCTGAGTTCAATAAAATTGCTGGGGCGTACGATATGACGAATCTGCCGATTTTAAGGGGTTTTGGTAATTCGGTAGTAGAAGCAATCGGAAGATATCATGTGCACATAGTAATAGATGACATCGGCGCGTATTTAGATCTCATTATAGTCCCTGACGATTCTATGCATGTCCCTCTTATGATCGGACAGACATTTACAGAACAACCTCATCTTATAATTACAAAAACGAGCGATCACCTGGAAATAACTAGTATCGAAGTAATACAATCTCCCGTTAAAGTAAAATTATTTTGTAAAAAAGAGGTAGAAGTATCAGGTTTAGCAGTTATTGAAGTGTACACAGATGATCCTGAATTTCATAAAGAAATATTTGTCGAGGGAAGCTTACGAAATTATAATCACATTCGGTACTCAGTGTTTTCTGGGTTATATTTTATTACAAAGGGACATGGACAGATTGTTGTCAGTTGCAATCCATCGGTGAGAGTAAGGTTGCAGAAAGATTACCTTATTGCTCGGGGACAGGTGGCAAATGAACAAATTGAGGCTAAATCCATCAACGTTAATAATTGTATGACTGAGAGATCTCGCCCGATTACCAGATTAGACTTAAATATAGATAATAATTTATCTATTAAGGATACCCAAGTATTATTAGAGTTATTAAATAAGTATAGAGCGTGTTTTGCGTTTGACCTTTCCGAATTGGGCAACACTACCGCTGGAAAAATGAAAATCGATTTAAATAATGATCAGCCGGTTGTTTATCGGCCATATCGACTTGCAATTAAGGAGAAGGAGAAAGTCAGGGAGATTATCTCAGATTTGCTCGACAATGACATTATACGCCCGTCCACTTCTGCATATTCCAGTCCAATAGTACTTGTGAGAAAGAAAACAGGTGATTTGCGTCTCTGTATCGACTATCGTGCACTTAATAAGAAGACCATTAAAGAGAATTACCCGATGCCTCTAATTGACGATCAGTTAGACATTCTTGCAGGGAATAAATTTTACACTACCTTGGACCTCGCTTCAGGTTATTATCAGGTGCCGATTCGTGAGGAGGATAAATTTAAAACTGCTTTTGTTACGCCAGATGGGCACTATGAATTTAATCGTATGCCCTTTGGCCTTGCAAATGCACCTGCAACCTTTCAAAGACTGATGAATCAAGTTCTTGGGGCTGCTCGTCACGGAGAGGCTTTGGCTTATTTAGATGACGTTATTATACCGTCTAAAACAATAATTGAGGGATTGACAAGATTGGAAACCGTATTGAATTTGTTCAAGAATGCAGGACTCTCGTTAAATCCATCAAAGTGTTTCTTCTTCAAGCACACGGTGAGATATTTAGGGTTTGAAGTGTCCGAAAACGGTATTCGGCCAGGCTCTGAAAAGATAGAAGCGGTCGAACATTTTCCCACTCCATCAAATCAACATAATGTTCGCCAGTTTCTTGGACTGGCTAGCTTTTTCCGACGATTTGTTCCTAGATTTTCTATCATAGCAAAGCCACTAACTTATTTGTTAAGGAAGAACGTTGCATGGTTATGGGGACCTGAACAAGAAGAAGCCTTTAGAACCCTACAGAAAGAATTGTCCCAGAAACCTACATTGGCCTTGTACAACATGGAAGCTGAGACAGAGTTGCATACGGATGCTTGCAAAATAGGAGTCGCGGGAATACTTTTGCAAAGAGACGAAAATCGCATTCTTAGACCCATCGCCTATTTTAGCAAACAAACAACTCCCGAGGAACAAAACTACTCATCCTACGATCTGGAAACACTAGCAGTTGTAGCTGCACTTAATAAATTTCGAGTCTATTTAGTCGGCATTCCATTTAAAATAGTTACCGACTGCAATTCGTTGAAAGCCACGTTTCAAAAGAAAGACATGCTTCCTCGGGTAGCGCGATGGTGGGAACAGATGCAAGAATATAACTTCGTGATCGAGTATAGGCCTGGCACATCCATGTCGCATGTTGATGCTCTTAGCCGTAATCCAATTCCTAATACAATAAATTTAAACATACTTACAGTGACTGATTCTAATTGGTTAGCCACAGTACAGGATGCGGATGACGACATACAAAGAATAAAAGGTATCCTGAAAAATCCGGAGTTCGACAACATAATAGATATAAAAACTAATTTTAAATTAAAGAACGACAAATTATTTCGTATTACTTCAGATGGTGATAGGTGGGTCGTACCGAAGGGAGTGCGGTGGCAAATTGTGAAACAAAATCATGATGACATAGGACATTTCGCGCTTGATAAAACACTGGAAAAGATAAAATCTAATTATTGGTTTTCTAAAATGAGACATTTCGTAAAAAAATATGTAAACTCCTGTTTGGAATGCGCTTACTCAAAATCGTCTACAGGTAAGAAACCTGGTTTCTTACACCCAATACCAAAAGTGACTGATCCCTTCGACACGATCCACATTGACCATACTGGTCCTTTTGTACGAAGTACTAAAGGAAATATGTATATATTAGTATTAATCGACGCATTCACACGGTACATTTATTTGAAACCAGTCAAAAATACTAAAACCCATACCACCATAAAAGTGCTTCGAGAGTACTTTGGTATCTTTGGTGTTCCAAGACGGCTTATTTCTGATAGAGGAACTTCGTTCACAAGCGACAACTTTAAAGAGTTTATACACGAGAAGGGTATCAAACATATCTTGAATGCAGTAGCTACCCCCAGAGCAAACGGGCAAGTAGAACGCTACAATAAAATAATTGTGGACGGTCTAACGGCAAAGGCTATCGGGACACCAGACAATAAATGGGACGATATGCTACCTGAGATTCAATGGGGCATGAATAATACTTTTAATAAGGGTATCAATAGAACTCCCTCTGAAGCGCTTTTTGGTAGGAGGTTAACCGGATCTAGTGAAGGCAAAATACTTACTGAATTAGAAGGTGATATTACCAGAACTTCTGATAATCAGGATATTAACGAAATAAGAAACGAAATAAGTTCTCATATTATAGCCAATCAAGAAAAAGCAAAACATTACTACGATAAAAAAAGGTGTGAACCTGCAAAATATAAAATTGGTGACTTAGTACGTGTTGAGAGGCAGATATCTTCTACCGGACACAGCAAGAAGCTAATACCAAAGTTTCAAGGTCCATATAGAATTACAAAAGTATTAGGCTACGATCGTTACCAAATAGAGGATACACCTCTAACAAGAAAGAGTAAACCTTACTCTGCTGTAGTGGCTGTAGATAAAATTAAAGCATGGTTAAACTTTGATAGGCCTCACGATAGTGATAATGAATTGTCTAATGAATCTGACTAATGCTTAGCTATTATTTTAATTACTACCATTTACGTTTGTTGTTGATTCTTTCGTATTTTGTTTTATTGATAGTAATGCGATTACATAACGGTTTTAAATGGGCAAAAGATCCCTGAAACCCTTTACTATATAAGTGTGTATCTCATTATCCTATTTTATTTTCTATGGCAGAAGGGCCTAATCTGAACAGAAGGGTTCAGAATTTCATCCTGATGGAATATAAGTGTGTATTTCATTATTTTATTTTTATTTTATTTATGGCAGAAGGGCCTAATTACTTTAATATTTGAACAGAAGGGTTCAAAATTTCATCTTGATAAGGCAGAAGGGCCTAATATGAACAGAAGGGTTCAGAATCTCATTGATGGAATATAAATGTGTATTTCATTATTTTATTTTATTTTATTTTATTTTATTTTATTTATTTATTTTTTATGGCAGAAGGGCCTAATTACTTTAATATTTGAACAGAAGGGTTCAAAATCTCATCTTGATGATAAGGCAGAAGGGCCTATTCTGAACAGAAGGGTTCAGAATTTCATCTTGATGATAAGGCAGAAGGGCCTAAACTTTAACTATAAATTTTAAATATGAGCAGAAGGGCTCAATTGTTTTATTGTTTGTAGCAGAATGGCTTCAAATATTTATTGAATTGTATTATTATTTTATATTATTGAATATCGATTATTGATTGTCTGTAATATATTAATTTTAAATTGCTAAGTAAATATTTATGTATCTAATATGAGCAGAAGGGCTCAATACGAGTAATTTTGTTGTTATTAGTAGCTGAAGGGCTTCAAATATATATTAATGGATTATTGTTTTATATTAGTAAATACTAATTATTGTTTACTCGTTATACATTAATTTAAATTAATAAGTAGATATTTATGTATTTAATATGAGCAGAAGGGCTCAATGCAAGTGTTTTGTTGTTACTTATAGCCGAAGGGCTTCAGATAACTAATTAATTAATTAATTATTTTCTTTTAATATATTTACATTTATTTTATATTGCTAAATATATATAAGATATCAAATAAATATAATAGAAAGCATGAGGTCATGCTTAGTATAGGATGGCCGAATGTTAGCAACTAAAATAAATAATGTTGCCACTTATAAATATTTTACATGGAATTGAATAATGTAGTAATCCATTCTAAGAAACAGGCATGCCGCCACCGCCCATCCCTATTTGAGAGGGCGAGATGGCTGCCTGCCTGAGTGCTTGACACTTTTTGGCGAGTCGTCAAATGAGAAGGACGTTACCGAACAGCAGCTGTATTGTTTCTTATTGTATAAATTTTAAAATGTGAGTATTAATGTCACGTTGCTATAACACGTAATCACGATGTAATAAATGTTTGTCCTGTTGTCAAACTAAATCGTGAATACTAGGAATTCTAATAATGGTTATTTCCTTACTGCTATATGTATTTATTGATATTAATATATGTATATAAGAAATGAGGACTTTGTTTAATTCATTATAACGCCCACTAATCTGTCCTCACACTAGTCAATGTGTAAACGACGCTTAATAAAAATAATTGTAACCATTTTGTAGTTTTAATTTAATTCCTAAACTGGCAACACCTTTCATAATTACATATTTCTTTTCACTTTTCCATGGTTTACACAGCAACAGGAAGGCTGTGTGACGACATGCCTGGCATTCTCCTTGGTGCGATTTGTACAAGCCAATAAATAACACTCGTGAAATAATATTGACGCGTTTCGAGCTCAGCTTGAAGTAGCCAGGCAATCGCGGTTTCGTTGGACATCCTAAACCTCCCTCATGGACAATCGTGCAAAGTAAAAACTATCCACAAATCGTTTCACATATAAATTGAAAGGGGGAAAATAAAACACCCAGACTTGCTCAATATTTATATTTGTATAAGTATATATTTTAAGTACTATATTGTAAATAAATACGTTACGACCTTAAAACACTAAAAACTTGAAATAATATTAGTACCCGTACATCTAGCAACCCAGAGAATATTTTAAAGCTGGTATATGACAGGCCAAACCACGCAGTAGCCATTTTGGCCCCAAAGGAAGTAAAAATTGAATAATTAGAAGTATATTTAATATATAATTTATTCAAATTGTTCATCAAAAATGCAATTAAAAATTATAGTATGTAAAAAACGATTAACTTTTTAAAAGTTTTTGTTCGCTTATTTTTGCTATTTTCCCTCCAGTGAAAATTTCTTTTTAAAAAGGCCTGTTGTAAACAGTTATTGGAACAAATTACAATATAAAGAGGATCTCTGCCATACATAAACCTAGAAGGTCGTAACATCTTTAAATATTAACCACTAATTAACAAATACATTTGTCATAATTGCATATAAATTGTTGTACATATAACCTATTTAACGTCCCACTGCTGGGCAATGGACTCCTATCTTCTTTTTACAACTCACGACTCTCTGCAAGCTCTATTTACTTAGTAGGAGTTCGTACGGACATCTTGCGCAAGTCTTATATAAGACTTAACCCTTAAATGCATATTGTTGCCAATTGTCTACATTCATTTTCACATAAAATTATTCAAAAACCTGAGTGTCTGCGTTTGTACAGGACTTTCACGTAATCTATGACAAATTTCCTATATTATTTAATTAATTCAAAACAAAAAATCATGCATTTAAGGGTTAATTAACACGTATCACTTTTCATCGACAAAAAAGTGTGTTAAACTGTCGACAAAAGAGTGTGTTAAACTGTCGACAAAAGTTGTCACTTGATCGAATCAAAAACAAAATGTATGGGAATCAACGCTTCCTTTAGTTTACCGTATATCATTACTTCTAGAATTTGATCCTTATTAGCGACACTATCGAATACTGCAATAAGTATAGTGTTATTTTTCAAAATCTGTGAGTTCGATTCCAGGGCTGGGAATTTGGGATTTTTCAAAAAATCTGTCACGTGACTCCTGCTGACATTTTTCGCGTATCTCTTATAGTTTAGGATTTGATCATGAAAGCTCACTTAGAAAATCCACCTGTTCGATTCGATTCGATTCGATCAAGTGACAGTATTTTGGGCGACACGTCTGTTGTTGAACCGACCACAATTTACCCGTTTGAGACTCCACTTTTTTTTTTTTGGTGAGCGGGACGTGGTACGTGCCTCAGATCAAACATGTGGCGTAGACGACCAGCCCACTTCTACTTCAAATTAATAAAATTACAAATACAAAACTAATTTAGACATTTAATAATTGTAAGAAAGATATTAGTCGATGGAATGTGAAATCACAAAATAAATAAGTTTGCACAGTCCTGGGCCAGTAAGCCAGTGACTGACGCTAGGGAAGTTTAATAGGGATTCTATTCTTCGAGCCACAGTGGCGAAATGACAAAAAAAACAAAATGGCATTTTATTTACTATTATTTATACATATTAGTATCTACTAAGTACACTAAACAATAAACATATAGCTTTAGAGAGAGTTGCATCCTTGTCACTTATAGCCTAGTGCGAAAGAGACGGCGGTTCACGAATCCGGAGCTAAGAAAAAAAATTTTAGCTCAGCATGTGACAAAACTCCGCCTGATGTAAAGCTAGAGTGCGGTCCATGAACGGAAACAACTGCCACTACAGAGAAACTTCTATACGCAGCAGTCGCCTTCGCTATACCGGCTATGTACACCATCAGTTATGCCTGACAACTACCAAACTGTTTCCGACCACTTCACGGGTGTCGCATTCGAAAGTGGTGGTACTATCCAAACACGGCAGACTGGGATAATAACCACCATCAGTCTGCCTACCATTCTTTAAAATAAATTATTATATTATACATAATACTATTGATATATACAACTAGATGTGCAATAACGCTCTCGATGTAACGCGAGAGAAAAGATGACCACAGCCACGTTTAGGTTCTCTGTCAGTTAGTATTTAACTTGACGGCAACATTGTCAAATCGTTTAAAGCGGCCTACGCTTTTTTATCTTCTCTAGTATATATCTCCATGTCTAAAACTATATGTATATTATTTACGACCGGGTGGTGCATGCGTGGCGTCTAAATGTTGACAATATTTATATATGAGGTTCAACTATAATCATAAGCTCACATAGAGGCCCAAGTATCAGTTTACGTAACAGTTGTAAAGTGAAAACTATTCCTCAATAGATTTGCTTCATTTAAAAAAAAATACTTAGGTGGTCCTATACGCCGTGACAGAGTAAATTTAAACTGATACTTGGCCCTCGGATCGGTCGTAATCATAATTCACAGAAACATTCCAAAATAAATTTAAAAAATCACATAAAAAAAAAAACAAGCACACAAAACGTGACTAGGCTCTTGCAGACAAGACTTAAAAAGTAAACAAAATCAATAAATTTTTATTCTTTAAATAAAGGACAATGTCTATTTCATATATAATAGTTTGTTAACAAAACAATTTGTAAAATAACATCCTATTTTAGACATGGGGCTTGTCATGTACAGAGCTGCAATAAAAAAAGATGGCTGCAGCCAATCTAGAGTAGCCAACATTTTTCCCACGGACTATAGTATTATTCAGAATTAACTATCTAAAAAAAATAAAATAAAATTAACAATTACATTAAAACATATTCGAATTTGTCATAAAATACGAAAATAAATTATATTTACTCATTATTTAAACATTATACTAGTTTTTTTTCAACTCGAGGGCCAAGTACAAGGTTACATTTACGCCGTGAAAGCGTAACGTGAGATCTATCGACCAATAGGATCGCTTCATTTAAATGTGGTGGGAAAATACCATCGTCTGATTGGTGAAGAGTACTACGCCCTCTGAATACATACTTTCAATTTAAATGCTCAATTTTTGGCCACAGACAATACCAACGTGGTGCTTTCTAATGTAATCAGCATATAAATGTCTAAGCTATAATAAAATTCGATTTAATCCTATTTACAATATACACTATTCACAGTAGCTGCAACTTTTAATTCGGTCACAAGAGATATGATATGTTGCGAAAACCTCACCGAATCGAATCGCGAAAATTCTTTTATTTATACAGGATGTTAAAAGACAGCTAGGAATCCCGAAAAAAAGTATTTAAATTTATTTAAAGTATTGGTCCTATATCATTGATATAAACAACTAGATGTGCAATAATGCTACCAATGTGACGCGAGAGAACACATGGCCGCAGCCACGTTTAGGTTCTCTGTCGGTATTTGACTCGACGGCAACATTGTCAAATGTATGAAGTTTGCAAGTATATCTCTATGTCCAATATTATATAAATATATTATTTATATATTATTATGCCTTAATAAAATCATATACAAAAATCATTAATGAGTTTTGGCGGCCATCTTGAAACATTAGGTTATCTTGAATTATTGTTGTATATATTGTTAATGTGTAATAATGGTGGATTATTAACCATTAAGTGTTCGTGAATGTGCGTGAGTGTGGGCAAACAATTCAAAAGAAGAGAACATGTGTTTCCATTTTTCCTCCAAAACTCCGTAGGAAGATTCTACCACTTTACTGAAGCAATTTTTGACTCTAACCTAACCTGACTGTTTAGTGTGACGAATGAATGACTCGTGATGCACAATATTATTTACTTGATGCAAAATATTTACTTTGACACCGGCAAAATGTTATAATGCCATATAAAACTAAATTAAAAAATTTTAAAAACAAACTTCTGTATTAATAATGTAACACGTGGTTAAAGAGATTGCTACCTCGCTTTTTACATCCTGTATTTACATCACTGCATGTAAAAATGTGTTTAATAATAACATCTAGTCTATAGTACGGACCAAACTTTATGGCGGCTCCGAAGTTAGCCACGAGTCGCTGCGCAGTACATAATTGAGGTATCAGCGAAGCATGATGAACGTGAGAGGGAACGCACACTTCCGAGCTCTATTCATATATAAAATTATTTTTTAATAGCGCCCGCAGCTAACTTCCGAGACGCCATAAAGTTTGAATCGACCTATAGTAATAATTTAAAAAAAATGCGTTTGTAAGATTATAATTATCTAAAAAAAAACGTGAATGTGCATCTCTATCAATCTATCTCTCTCTCTCGTGACGTGATTTATGTGCGTGGAAAGGAGACAGGTATATGTGACCCGCTTTCGTCCGTCAGTTGCAATGAGGCTACCGTGAGGGCGATATCTCAGACCCTTTGTATCTCGAATAACTTCACATCTGTATCGTACCAGATTGGCGGATCCGTGTTACTGAAAATAAATATTAATATATAGCAGTATAGTGGAGGCGACTCTCTGCACTTTGATGAAGAATGAATGGTACAATATCGTAAGCTCTATATATCAACTCACCGTATATAAATGACTCCCCACATATAAGTACGAAACCAAGCGGCAGTACCGGCGTTAGCTTGGTACTTGCGTATAAGAATGGGATGCGGTACCGGTAGCAGTCCCACCAATGTACCGTGCTGCAGGAAACGGAGGATCTCAGACTCGTCCGTTAGTCCTCTGAAAATAACACAATTATAGAAATCCGTTGCAATAATCATATATAAGATTTAGTCATGGAATGGTAGGTGGACTGATGGTGGTGGATCGAGCGAACAGTTGACCAATCTGGCTGAGAAGGGTTCTCCTCCTCCTTTCCACTCTGATTTACATAATACAATAGATTAAGAGTGGCCGTGGTCTAGCGGTAAGACGAGTGAACTCACGATCGATGAGACCCGTGTTCTAACCTCACTAATTCTGACCAATGTATGTTATATGTACTTTGGTAGCTCAGTGCCTGTAGGTACTAATAAAGAGTGGTAGGCGGACTGATGATGGTTATTTGTCCAGTCTGCCGTGTTGGGGTGGTACCACCACTTTCGAATCTAACGCCCGTGAAGTGATAGCGAGAGGAGTGTGCACTGTCAATTTATATGGTACATCCTTGTCTCCCCAAGCCGGCATAGTGTAGCGACTGGTGCCCGTAGAGATTTCTCTGTAGTAGCAGTTGTTTCCATTCATGGACCGCGTTCTAAATTTACATCAGGCGGAGTGTTGTCACATGCCGAGCTCCAATAAAAAAAAATTGCTAACTAAACTAACTTGTCAATACATATTTTCTCAACTTGAGGCACTAACACTTGCAGCAACCTCATGATCGTCTGTAAAGGTAGTTTGCCCCTCCAACGTGACGCCCAATCAGCACTCGCCTTGTCTGTGGAACATCTGGTCTCCTTCTGAAAGATAAATAATTGTATTAAGTCCATTGGCCACGAAGGCGTTTCATTGTATACATTGGTACTGGACAAAATATTTTAACTGTCGCGTTTCGGATGCAGTTTCAAAGTAGCCAAAGGAGTGTGCACTGTTAATCTAAATGGCGCATACCCGTCTCCTCAGGCCGGCATAGCGGAGACGACTGCTGCCTCTAGAAATTTCTCTGTAGTAGCGGTTGTGTCCGTTCATGGACCGCACTCTAGCTTTACATCAGACGGAGTGTTGTTATATGCCCAGCTATAATTAAAAAAAATTGGGATTTGAACATAGGACTCATCCACCGGGGCCACGGCGGCTCTAAATAATGACCTTTGAGCAAAAAAAATACTAAGCATGCACTAAGGTAGGAATCGAATCCACGCCTTCTACTTACACAGCGCTTTTAATCATAATTTAATAGTATAAAAACAACCTGAGTGGTAATTTTCTTCTGTTCATCATCATTGGCTATACTGTTGTCGGTGTCGGGTGATTGGTCTTCTCCGTCTCCTCCAGGTCGAGGATCTTCCAAGAGTCGTTGTGAATGTGGTGTTTGGTCACTCGGTGGGTGAGCTGAGGAGCTCTCAGTCATACTTGATATAGCTGCCAAAAACATAGAACCAGTGAATAAATAAATAAACGGTAAATCTCCGATGTTAGCACCAACACACATTATGCGACCGAATCGCTTCTTTTCATGTATTACATGTGAGTGCTACCAACATTATATTAAGAAAAATGTTAGAAAACAACAAAAAGATGTTATAAGTCAACATCTTCTTGAAGAAAAGCGTTTTTTACTACGTAACTACAAGCATCAGGGTCCATCTCAACAATTATTATAAGGACTGGATCCGTTTCAGTGTTACTAAAGATTTTACCATGTATTACTTTCTTTCCTTAATTAGTTTAGAGGTTATTATTGTGTAAAATTGGTATTATTTTACGTAATTTTTTGCTGCGCTTGTGAGTAATTGTGGAAACATTAAAATTCACTCTATATGAGGCAACAGAAGCAGTTTTTTTGTGGTTATCCCACGCCGCGAAAACGCTCATATTGTGACGTGACCGGGTGAATTGCCGCCAAATACTACAAGAAAGCGTCAAATTGTAAAACACCATTGCAGTTTGATGCACAAACATCAAGAATTTACTACTCGACATTGGCAGAATTGTCGTTGTTATGACATCTGAGGCCATTTAACAAAGGAAGAAGAAATAATCGACTTCTTGGCTTGTGACTCTAGCACCTGGCCAACCTTTTCTATAATTTCGTTGAGCTAACATGCCGTCTGTTAATTAATACTTATAATTATTAACAACGTGCTCATTTGCAATAAAACGTTTAACGATTTATGTATTTTTTAGTAATTTTATGGAATATTATTTTGTAATTAATAAACAATAACAAGAAGCAATAAAATCAGTAATTATATGGTTTTAGTAAATGCTAGATTATTTATTTAGTTATTTTTTTTAATTGTAGCAGAGTGTATATGACCTTACTCCGCCTGATGTAAAGCTATGAACGAAAACCACTGCAACTGCAGAGAAATCTCTACGGGCAGCAGTCGCCTCCGCTATGCCGGCCATCTAGAGTGACAGTGCACACTCCTCTCGCTATACCTGGCTAGATTATTTGTTTTTAGCATATTGTTATAGGCACATTATCATGCGTAACATACCACTACTTTTTGCAGGACTACCACTAACACCAATGCCTGTTTTGATAACAAATAATTTAGTTTTTATAACACCACCGCTCTGCCGGCTTCACCTACTCCCGTACTCTAATGGCTGGCGTCTACTACACATCTACATATCATTCAAATTACAAAGTCCCACTAAACCTTAAAATAAAAACTTTTTTTTATATATTGTAATTTTTAGTACTTGTATCACAGGCACCTAAGTAAGCGATGCGTGAGGCCCTAGGATGACATCACATTTAACGCTATCACGGCGTAAAGTGAAACCTCTCCACCAATAGGATCGCTTCATTTCAATCTCACTCATACTAGGGCTCCGAAATTTATAGTAAATACATTTCATCAGACTCGTCTAGTGGACGCCATTCATTATAGTATCTTCAGAGGATTCTATGCACTGTTGACAGAGCACACGTCTCTTAGTTTTTAAGTACACCAAGAATGAGATACCTTCAATAACCTTACCAGGCGTATCGGGCAATGTAGGGTTCAATGTTCCGGGCTCAGGTTCTATGCCCGATCCTGAGAGTGTCTGTGTGGAAGGGTCGGGTCCAGGAGACACGGGAGCAGCCGAGGGCAATGTTGCCAGCGAATGGAATACGGCGCGTTTTCTTATCATTGTATATACTAAGTTGGAGTTGCCTGCAACAAAAAAAAAAAGTAAAAAACCAATATCAAAGTCATATTTAGTGACGCACGTATTAATAAAGTATTACGTATTAATTATGTGGAGTGTTTGGCGCGCTTTTCCCCGGGAAGGTTGAGGTGTTTTTTATCCCTTTCCTTAAACCACTAAAATAGGTTATTATTGTGTAAAATTGGTGTTATTTTGCGTAATTTTATGCTGCGCATGTGAGAAATTGTGGAAACATTAAAATTCACTCTATATGAGGCAACGGAAGCAGGTTTTTTTTTTGTGGTTATCCCACGCCGTGAAAACGCTCATATTGTGACGTGACCAAATTGCGGCCAAATACTCCAAGAAAGCGTCAAATTGTAAAACACCATTGCAATTAGATTCAAGAATTTACTACACGACATTGGCAG
This sequence comes from Tinea pellionella, assembly GCA_948150575.1. Lineage (NCBI taxonomy): Eukaryota > Metazoa > Arthropoda > Insecta > Lepidoptera > Tineidae > Tinea > Tinea pellionella. The sequence continues at coordinate 8,196,755 of OX411258.1, forward strand.
AATTGTCGTTGTTATGACATCTGAGGCCATTTAACAAAAAAAGAAGATTAGTTATATGGGTATTATATAACATTTTGTTCAATGTAAAGAAAGCTTTACAACTCTAGCTTTACATTAGGCAGTATTACATGCCGAGCTCCATAATAAAAAAAAAATTATAGCTCGACTCTCTACTCTCTCGAATGACTACACTCCTATGTTAACTTAAAGTGCCGTCCATGTATGGAAACAAATGCTATCACAGAAAAATTGTTGCAGACAGCAGTTGCCTCCGCGCGACATCAGATTGACAGTGCACACTCCTCTTGTACGTGATTACATCTAAACTGATTCCGAAACGTCGCATAACTTCACAGGTGTTACACTCGAAGAAATGTAAACAATACTACGTTAATTTAAAAAAAAAACTCACCATCAAACTGGTACTGAATGATATTATTAAACATTTCCAGCAGAAAGAACACCAGCTGATGATGATTGGGATGCGAGAAGAGGAACCATGGTGTACTGAATGCTTCTAACAGATGCAATAACTTACTGCTAGCCACCATTGATAATGTTTTCAGATATGGTGATACTGAAAATAAACATATGTATTAGCTTTTTGTAGCATAGGTAGTAGTCACCACCACTATGCCGGCTTGAAGAGAGGAGTGTACACCATCCAGATTGACAGTGTACCCGGCGTCAGCCAAACTGAACCCAAAACGCGACAAGGGAACTTCACGGATGTGATAAAGCTAGAGTGCAGACCATGAATGGAAACAACTGCTACTACAGAGAGAAACCCGTGCGGGCAGCGGTCGCCTCCACTATACCGGCTTGAGGAGACGATTGTGTAATTTAATTGCAATTAATTTCCGCTAATCAATGTTAGTGAGGGTAGGTACACAGTCACATCAGCTGATGACTCAGTCGTCGAAGCGAAGTCGAAGCGACCACACGTCTCGTGAGGATGCCGCGTGGAGTGGCGAAACGCGTCGAGAGGTTTTTGCATGTCGGTAAAGTGTCTAACATTGACATCTGATGTGACTGTGTACCTACCCTCACTAACATTGATTAGCTGAAATTAGTTGCAAAGTAGTATTTAAAAAAATCAATTTTTGTTACGAATTTCCGCAAAGTAACGCCTAATACTATCAAACTTACCATTAACTAATATAGTTAACAGGCAATCGAACAGCGGCTGCAATCTCTGATGCCCGGTCGTTATGATCTTATGAAACACGATTATGAGTAGATCCGCGTGCGTTCCAGTAAACACTGGTATGTCCATGGGCACCGTGGCCGTGTACGGCTTGTTTAGACGAACACCGAAGTTCCTCTCACCACTTAACAGCAGTAATATAAACACACCTATATGCATTAGGCCTACACGAGCTGTGAATTAAAAACAAAACTATAAGTACGGCTGAACTTACGATGGATAGACCCGTGTCCGAACCTCGCTTTAGCCGCTCAGTGCCTATAGACACTATTAAAGAGTGATAGGCAGACTGGTGATGGTTATTAGCCCAGTTTGCCGTGTTGGGATAGTACCACCACTTTCGAATGTAACACCCGTGAAGTGACCTTGTCGCGTTTCGGAAATAGTTTGAAAGTAGCCAGGTATAACGAGAGGAGTGTGCACTGTCAATATAAGATGGTACATGCTCGTCTCCTCAAGCCGGTTTCCCTGCAGTAGCAGTTGCTTCCATTCATGGACCGCACTCTAGCTTTAGATTGTGTTGTCACATGCCGAGCTACAATAATAAAAGTACTATCAGGATAGGTGGCGCTGCACTCTATTGGTCGATACCAAGTGCTGAAGAGTAAACTTGTCAAATAACACAATCACTATTGTTCTCATCGTGATGCAGCCATTGTGGAGGAGCAGAAAAAACAACACTTACAATGATCAGCGCGCGACTCGTTCAAATGATATAATATAGGCACTAATATTTCCAGTACATCACTACTCTTCAATACGTAGTACATGAATTTCTGAAAACATAAAGACGAAATAATCACTAACAGAACGGCCGTGGTCTAGCGGTAGGACGCGTGAACTCACGTGCGATGAGGCCAGTGTTCAAACCTCGCTTAATTTCTTTTTTTTATTGCAGTTCGGCATGTGACAACACTCCGCCTGATGTAAAGCTAGAGTACGGTCCATGAATGGAAACAACTGCTACTACAGAGAAACCTGTGCGGGCAGCAGTCGCCTCCACTATGCCAGCTTGAGGAGACGAGCATGTACCATCTTAGATTGACAGTGCACACTCCTCTCTTATATCTGGCTTTGACTTTCAAACTATTCCCGAAACGCGACAAAGTCACTTCACGGGTGTTACATTCGAAAGTGATGGTACTACCCCAGGACGACAGACTGGACTAATAACCATCATCAGTCAGCCTACCACTCTTTCTGTTCTGATCAATGGAACTATGTTATGTGTACTTTGGTCGCTCGGTGCCTATATGCACTATTATAGAGTGGTAGGCAGACTGATGGTGGTTATTATACCAATCTGCCGTTCTGGGGTAGTACCACCAATTTCGAATGTAACACCCGTGCAGTTATCTTGATAAGTTTCGGGTTCAGTGTGGAAGTAGCCATGTATAACGAGAGGAACGCACTGTCAACTTGGATGGTGCACATTCGTCTCCTCAAGCCGGCATAGCGGAGGCGAGTGATGCTTGCAGAAATTTATGTGTATCCATCCTGTAGTGTTTATCGGCTCCTCACGCAGCGCTCACGCGTCAGTACCCCGTGCCCGTTGGCAGTAGACTAACTGCGCTGGCCTTTCAGCGATTCACCCAGCGCTTGCGTAGGAGACGACAAGGTGTATACATATGCATACACTACATCTCTTCCTTGTTTTAATTAATTTAAATAAAACATCATTGATTAGTCATCATTATATACAAAATCACATTTAGCTAATTGCATCACCAATTATCTAAACTTAATTACAGCTTCCATCATTATCCATCATCATATATTTTTAAATCACGTCTGGTTAATTGCATCACCAATTATCTAAACTTAACTACAGCTTCCATCATTATTGATCATCATATATATCTAAAACACGTTTAGTTAATTGCATCACCAATTATCTAAACTTAATTGTGCTTCCATCATTAGTCATCATCATATATTTCTAAATCATATTTAGATAATTGCATCACCAATTATCTAAACTAAGTTGCAGCTTCCATCTTTATTACATTTGTAATAATTTAGTAGTTCCCTCGAACTTACTATTCATCACATACATCTTTATTACATTTGTAATAATTTAGTAGTTCCTCGAACTTACTATTCATCACTTCCATCTTTATTACATTTGTAATAATTAAGTAGTTCCCTCGAACTTACCATTCATCTATTTTATACCATCACTTCCATCCATCTATTATTATTTTTTAATCATCTCTCATCATTAAAATTAATTATACACATGTTTTAAATTAAAATTACTTTTATTTATTTCTTCTATCAATGTTCTATATTCTTTCTATCTTCGTGTGTTCCCTATTATCGTTTTCCTTGTTAGCAACTCGCCATTGTCCTTCTACTTTCTTAAGATGTACTACATTTCTCCTGAGATGTTCACCTGTAGTATGATTTGAATTTCAGCGCCACCTCTGGTACGGGATTTAACTGTATACGTTTCGGGCTCAAAGTTTAAACTTAATTTGTTTGTTTTATTTAGGTTTTTTTACGCATACTTTATCTCACCAGTTTATCTCATCTCACCCTTTAAATAGCTTAATAATTACTCCACTGGTGGATTCTCGACATATCTTTACTCTTTATACCATATTTATTTATATACTTTTTTTTTTTACAATACCTGGATATCCTTTGTGAGCTGCACCCAATATAGGTTATCGTAATTGATTGAAATTACTTTTTCTTTTTTTTTTTTACACCCCTAAGCATATATTATTATAAAAACATAATTCATTTTCAAAAAATGTTTCATAGCTTGATCGAATCATCCCATTTATTTCTATAAATTCCTTCCTTTATTTCCTGTATTTCTTCATCTCGCTTGGATTGTTCTTCGATTTCTTGTAAGGAGATAGCTACTAGTCTGATTTCTTCTACTATCTGTTGTATGTAGTCATTTCTGTTTATGTCATTTCCAGATATCTCGCAAAGGGGGGTTTGCAATATTATTATTTTTTACTGGGACGATATGTAACCCTGTAGATATAAGATTGCAATCGTAATATCCAGAGTTCAATGCGTACACAAGGTTTTGGGTTTGGCCCAAATATTATTTTTAAAGGCTTGTTGTCCGTTATGAAGTCAAATATGACAGAACGGGTGAACGGTCCAAGGCTTCTATCCTCCATTTGTGGGCGATAACTAAACAAATATGCTGAAACACGATAGTTCCTCCGCCCAAACAAGTCACAACCACCGCGTCATGTGTTTTCGAAGACTCTGTCAAAGCCTAACCACGTTTCAGATCCAGATAGTGCTTGTACTCATGACCGCGTATTCATTATGTTCAAGTTTATTTCCGTAATCGTTCAAATTAAAGTCCGTATTCATGACCGTTCCGACAAATAATAATAATAATAATAAATTCTTTATTGCAGTTTACAGAGTTAAAGAAATACAAAATCATAAATAAGTTAGTGCAATTGGCGGTCTTATCACTAAAAGCAATTTCTTCCAGACAACCAATTGATATTAAATAAATTGTAAGGAAAAGAGAAAATATATTTTTCTTATTACATACAAGAACATGTTCAACCGCCCATACAAGTGCCAGAGCCTCTTTTTCCGTTTGACAGTAACGTCGTTCACAACGCCTAAGAATCTTATTCCATATGGTATTATTCGTGTCCCTTCAGTGGCGCCCTGGACTAATACAGCTCCGCGGCCGACAGGACTAGTGTCCCAAACACCATTGCTGCATCGTAGATTATTTTTTTTTAAAATATATTTTAGCTTGGCATGTGACAACACTCCGCCTGATGTAAAGCTAGAGTGCAGTCCATAAATTGATATAACTACTAGCAGATAGAAATCTCTACAGGCAGCAGTCGCCTCCACTATGCTGGCTTGAAGAGACGAGCATGTACCATCCATGTAGTATCCCAGAGTAGGCAATTTACTCGTTGGTCATTTTCCACTTTATTTCAGCATTTCTGGCCGAATTCTGCATGAGGTTCGGTGAGATACGAATCTCGCCATTTCCTTTCAATATTGGTATAAATGGTGATACTCACGATGAAGGCCTTCCTACTCTTTTTGTGAATTAAATTTTCTAATTTTACTTCTACTTTCTGCTACAATGGAATGGGGATTCTCCGGTATGGCTGTGTAACAGGTTTTATATCTTCATGTATAGGTTTCATGCAAATTAATACATCTTTGAATTTTGGAAAAGTCGCACTGACCATTTTGATCACTCCAACACTGATTTTATGACACCTAGCACTATTACTGCCCGTTTACCTAACAAATTTCAGACCTCCTTTAATTTTATAAAATAGTATATTGTGTGGTTTCACCATTCAAACGTCCGTCCGAAAAGAGCCTGAAGTAGTTAGTGGGGTTTTACTGCAATGCGTCACAAAAGTTTTATTTAGCCTTTGAATCAGTTGTATAATTTTAACATTGTTGATTTTCATATTTGTCCAACTCCATTCTGTTATTAGGTTCTGCATACATCCTGAATCAACTAAAAAGTTCATCCTCCATCCTCCCACGACAAAGGAAATAGTTATGTTATCATCTATACTAAATATATATTCAACTTCCGTCACATTAATTTCATCTTTACTTTCATCTACACATTTGATCTCCCTATCTTCGGTTTTATGTCTTTAAACCATTCGTTTGCATTAAAGTTTAAAATATCCGATTTTCCCGCATTTTAAACCTTTTCCTCTTGCCAGTCACTTATCATCTTTAGGTTAGGCTTCCACAACAAAAACATTCTGTATCCTATCTTATTTACATTTTCCATATTCTTATTATTCTCAAAATAACTCAGCTGCTTATTAATAACTTCTAATGAATTGGTTTCAGTGATTACGTCATACAATGTAATTTTGTCTCCCAAACGCAATATCTTTTCCTTTAATTCCTTCAAAAACAGGTTTTAGTAATCTGCTCTATGTAATAATTGTCTACATCCGAAAATAGACATTTCATTACCTTTTGTCTTAATCTAATTAGAAACTTTTCAAATTTTCCTCATCTTCCTGTTTCATCCTTCTGTTTCATCCTTCTGTTTCACCAATATGTGCTTCTCAACTCTTTTACTTTGTCTTAGTGCAAAGTATTCGTCTAATTTCTATTTCGATAATTTATTATTTTCATATTCATATTAAATTATTACTTCAATTATCTCATTACCTCATCCAAATGTAAACGAAATTGCACGCTTCTTACTTGGCGAGTCTATACTGGCCACCTCAAGGTAGATGTACAAACTTCTTTTCCAGCGCTCCCATCTTTTACCAACAGATTTTAAATCACCCTCGCACTCGAATTTTCTAATGAGAGGGTTGCCATTTGGCTGATCTGTTATCAATTGGCTTCATCCAGTCGATAACTAGTAATAGTATTTGCCACGTAATACAAACTGTTTTTTTTTTTTTAATTTTATTTATTTATTTATTTTATTTTATTTTATTATTTTTTTTTTTTACATCATACTCTGTAGTAGGTATTAATATTCGTACGTATCCACTACCAATCATGTATATTTAAAAAAAATGATACATAGGACTAGTTTATAAAAAAAATATTACAAGTAGCTGCATTAGCTGCAAAATGCTGCAATTGCTGCATACATAAAACTACAACGTACCCTAACTATGAAAATCATTTAAATGATCATTTTCTTATAAAGTATAAAGTTGCTAGTCTTCCGAATGGGTAAGGCCCTCAAAACCCAACCCATGTCAAATCAAAACCATTTTAAGACATCACTTCAATCAGATGCACCTTCTGATTCCGCCCGAAAAAGAAGTCCAAAATCGCAGAGATACTTGAAAAACTGTAACGACCCTCTCCAATCCTCCTTGGAGAGCCCGACAAGACAGAATACAAAGCACCAACCCAACAGTTCTGCAGATTACCCTGTTGTCTATGGTTGTCGCTCCACAAGTCTGTCAAATATCTCCCGTCTGTATTTCCCAATAATAACAGTGTTTCACACGAATAACCACTGCAATTTTCAAAACAAAACCACATAATAAACACGATGTTTCAATTAACTAAGGAACTTCCAAAAATCAAAAGTTTGTTTGGACTTTTGACAAACGATTATTTTTTCTTGTTCATTGGCAATGGTCTAGTTCCGGCCGAAACGTCACGATCACTACATTACAATCGCAACTTTTGAAAATAATTAAAAAGAACAAAGCAATTATAAAAGCCTTCCAGAAACACGTCTCGACCAAACCAATCCATATCATCTAAAAAAAATATGTTAAAAGATAGCTGTCATCAGATACACGTCCCCAATTAAACGAGTAAAACAATTCTCTTCATGCACGCCCGACAGTTATGAGTATAAATATCTTACTAAGAAACTCCCTAACATCATCTTCATAATAAGCGAGAATTAAATTCGCCTGTCAACCAAATGGATGTTTCTTACTGATGCCACGACGCACAATATGTGCATGCGTGTACCCTAATGTACGTATGTAACTGTGTACAGTTACATACTGGAAAATATACTATTGTCGTACATTTGGTGCATAAATCTACCAATGAAGTTATACTATCCATTTTGATAACTTCCACGTTGTTACCTATTTCCTAACCTATAAATAATCATTTCATTCTTACTATTTATTTTCTGTTTTTTTTTTTTGCTTGCGAGTTATTATTATTGCCCTTACCTTTGTACGGTTGCATTACTTACGGTTCGGTTTCTCGTCGCCAAAATGTAGTGTTTATCGGCTCCTCACGCAGCGCTCACGCGTCAGTACCCCGTGCCCGTTGGCAGTAGACTAACTGCGCTGGCCTTTCAGCGATTCACCCAGCGCTTGCGTAGGAGACGACAAGGTGTATACATATGCATACACTACACATCCAAGATACTAATTCTAAGTTAGTTACAAAATAATGCAAGAGGTCTTACTTTTAAGTCTTACCTTATTATAATCACAAATCTTCCAGAACAGCACTAATAACTCCTGGTGTAAGTGTACCTTCTTAGCGGAGTTGGGTAGATATGTTTGCAACAACGGATTGTTTAATAGTCTGGCAACACCGGCCAGGACTAACTGTAGGTCTTCATCGCGATGTATCCGAGATAAATAGTTTATGAATAAGTTGTCTGGGACTTTCTGAAATATTATATTTGATAATTATGATGAAAAAAATGTAGTAATTATGGGATATTAACCCAGAAGTTGAAAGGGTTGCCGATGGAAAAAATGGAACATAGGAATTTCATATAGCTACGTGTCTGACCAACCATCCAAAAGTGGAGGATGTGAGTTCAATTCCATTTAATGATAATAAGAATTCTAATGGGAAGTAATTGTACTTTTTTATAAATATTATCCTTAAGCCAGCATAGGGGAGGTGTTTATTAATCGCACTATAGCTTTACATCAGGCGGAGTATTGTCATATACCGATCTACAATTTTTAAAAAAAGTTGTGTAATATAAGCCAATACAGCGCCATCTACCGACCGTTTGCAGCAAATACTGACCTCGTTCTCATCAGGTTCTGTGTCATGATCCAATGTTACAATAAGTATCTGCAAGGCGACCTCAACGAGCGGCTCCAGAGTGTCATTGAACAACAAATGATTGTACGGCAACCCGAGACCATCAGGTGAATATGAACATACTGTATTTAATAATGACGTGAACAATGGCAACGCGTGACGGTTCTCGGAGCTTGTTATGTAGCTGAAATTTTTAATTTTATTTTATTATAGTGATGTGGCATCTCGGACTCAAATACTATCAGATCATCATGAAAAACAATATATCTCAGTCATTTGGAAAGGATGGATTAAAGGAGATTAACTAAAAAGATTTATTGTGCGAAAGTGGATGGCAGTGTCGGAAGAAAGACTTTCTCAGTCAGATTGGTCAACTGCTGAGGGTCAGGATGAGGAGCACAACCGACATGCATGCATGAGGGTAGTAATGGATGTGGTCGAAGCGAAAGTGGTGTGTAGAGAGAGGAGTCGCTGGCGCTTCATAGTTACTGCCTACCCCAGTGGGAATAAGGCGTAAACTAAGTAGTTGATCGATGTTTGAAATCTACTTTAATCCCGCGTCTGAGCTTCGTAAGCCGAATTAATAACAATATACTAAGTTAAAAAAAACTCATGCAATTGACTGGGGAAAGAAAGAGGCCTCACAAAGCTGAGGTCGCTAACGTGAGGTTTGACCTCACGCCTGGGACGGTCTCGTAAAACTGGTACCGCCGTCGCTGTAGCTCACACCCTGTCTCTACCAGGTTAGGCAGAAACTATGAATAAAAGGATAATGCCCATTTTTGGGCCCACTTGCGATATTTTAAAATAATATCTTATTTTTTAATTAATTAATTTTATTTTAACACATCATTTACCAATCTATAGACAATGTTTAATTACATAAAAACTGATATCATCAATTATTAAAGCATTTAATATAATAACAACCTCAATTATTGCATCAGAGAACATCTAATTACTCAATAACCCAGGTGAAAAGATTAAAACTGATTGGATAAGGAACTTTGGGCCCATTTCTCTTAGGCATTCTCCTTTGTATTTTATGTGATGCTAGAATAACACATTCCATCTTGATTTGTAAAAAATATGTTCGTACAATAAATAACACTTACATGATCCATTTATTATGTGTAGTTGTGTTAGCGGGTGTTCTGTATATAGTGTCACTGCAACATGTCAACAGCAGACGTAATAACTCAGTCCTTGCTGCGTCATGTGTCGAATTCCGAGGTGGGTTACGTGCAAACCCAACTCCTGCTGCCCATATATATTCACAACTATCCAAGGATGATAGCTCTTCTGCTCTTTCCTGTTTAAAAAAAAATCAGCTTGCTGAGGTGGGAGTCAACTCTACAGCCTCTATTTTGAGCACTAAGCTCTCAAACTGTGAACATGTCAAAATTCATCTATTCTATCTTTCCATTGTTTTTTATTATTGGGTTTTTTCATGTTTAAATATGCCAAAGAATTATATTTATAATATTTATTTATTTAAAGCTTAGTGTAGCGTGCACACAGGCGAACTTAATGCTAGTTAGCATTCTCTTCCAGCTAACCTCCGTGTTTATGACAGATGTGAGCAAAGAGAAGCAGGTTAATAATAAATAAAATAAATATATATTCTGTTCTGAGATCTAAGAGACTTTCAGCATGATATATTAAGTATAAAGAAATAAATGTTAAACTTACAGGTCCCGATCTTTTTGTACTAGTTACTGTGAAGTCTGGACAAAATAACAAATCCTGCAAAATAACATTAAAAACAAATAATTATTAATTTATATAATATAAATTATATTAATGAGGTTTTTATTGAGGATGAGTGAAAGGAGATTGACAAAAGGAATATATAAATCTGATGTGAATAGACATGTTAAACAAGGCAGACCCAGAAGGGTATTTCGGAGAGATCCTTGTGAAAGCTGGGAGGAGTATTGTGGATGCGAGGAAAGCAAGAGAGTTGTGTCAGGGTGGTGGTAAGTGGCATTCTGTTGTCTCTGCCTATGTCAATCCCTCAATTCACGGGTGTTACTACCATCAAAAATGTGGTAGTACTTCTTCAAGACCGGCAGTCTAGGCTAATAACCATCATTAATTTGTTTTTACGAAAATCATAAGTTTTTTTTTTAAATTACAGATTGTCGTACCTTAATCACAAAATATGGTGATATAAAAATAACCATCACCAGCCTGCCTAAGCCTTTTAAAAGAAAACCAGTCAGATCTGTTTATATGTACATAAAACATATTTTGTAATAATATATGGACGAAAATGTTACAAAGGATTAAAATCGAAAATCAAGCAGTGTAGAATGTTTAAATATTCAGCAGAATTTTAATTACCAAAAGGAGAATGCCCATTCGCCTAAGAGAATTGGGCCCACAATTTTTTTCTCCAATTTCACGATTATTCTTAGTTAGAAAAATAAATCTATATTCCTTATCACCAATCAGTTTTAATTTTTTCACCCAAGTTATTGAGTAATTACACTTTTTCTGATACAATGTTTGAGGTTATTATTGTATTAAAAGCTTTAATAATTGGTAATATTTATTTTTTATGTAATTAAAAATTGTATATTGATTGGGAAACAATGTTTTGATATAATTAAAATAAATTAATGAAGAAATAAACCTTGTTAATTAAGTGATAATAACTTACACAAACTGCGTTAATGAGTGATTGTGCGAGTGGGACAGACTCATTCTCTGAGGCCGGCAATGATGACCAGAAGAATCCTTGCCATTCTGGGTCCTCAAATAAATAAGGCAAGAGTCTTGTTAGGAGGCGGGCACAGTTCAATGCTAAAAATTATAATTAAGCGATGATCATTTAATAATAATAATTTAAAAATAATAGAAAATTCAAATATTTAACATTAATTTATATAAAAATAAATAAAAACTAGTCAAATAAAGATGTCGTATGTTTTTTATGATTCATACCTGTCTGTTGTTCTCTTTGAGTTCGACAACTGCTGTCCACGAGCTTCACAAACTTTTCAACAGCTTTATAAACCAATGTAGCTAAATTATTCGGAGATTCTTCACGTAAAACCCTGATCTCAGCTCCAGGTACCAAAGCGAACACATCCTGGACATTTGTAATGCTTTCAGACCAAAACTGATCCCAAAAACTATCGTCTGACGAATCTATAGGCTGAAATCGATTAAATAAATTAGATTACAGTGAATCAATTTCCTGTATGTTGGTCTTACCTGATTCTTAGAAGTAAGTTGCACGACGGCCTTTCTAAAATTTAATTTAGTGTCGGCGTTACCCATTTTAATATTTCAGATTGAAATATTTTTAATAAAAATAATTTTACAAACCCATCGCACACACAAAAACGAAAATCGCTGACAGCCACTGACAACAGTGACAGCTCACTGACACTGTAATATATTATAGACTAGAAGTAGTACGTAGACCGAGTATAGCACAGACAATATAGATATTGAGTATACAATCCGTTCCGTTCACAGTTATTTTACCTCTAGCTATTAGGTTGGCTAGCCTGAGCTCTGTGTTGCTACATTTGGTTTCCACGACTTCCCTGTTCGAATTATTTTAAATATTTCAATATAATTCCGTATTATAAGTTTATTAAAAATCAAACTTTATTTAAGTTTATTTTAAACAGAGTTGAATATTGGTAGACCTTTAAATATGTACCTAAAGTGTTTACGAGTAATTTAATACAATATAATTTAATTTCGTTAATTTTATTTTGAATAAGAGTGATCCAGGCGGACAGCTAATGGAGAAAACTCGCTATCAGATGAACCTGAATCTTCAAAAGTGCTGTCTGATTCTGTATCAGACTCGTCATTAAGTTCTATGATAAACTTATCAATTTCAGCATCCATACATCCATCTGTTTGATAGAACTTATCTTCAAGGTGACGTACATGTTCGCATTGCTTTTGCCAGTCTTCCGCAGTAATAGATCGGAATGCTTCTTCAGCTAATTTTACAATGCTGCTTGCTTCCTGCCCTACGTTTTTACTGGCTACTCGCCTTTTTAAAAGGCTCCACATAAATATTCTTAACTCAGCTAATAGCTTTCCCAAAGTCGGTACCTCTTTTCTGACTGTGTACATAGAGTGTATTTTATTTCTGATTGCCCAGAGATCAAAGTCATCTAAATTAATTTTCTTTTGTTGATTACGTTTTTTTCTAGGTGTAGAAATCTTTTGTGATGTGGAAGCTGCAACCTCACCTTCTTTAGTAATAGTACTGACGGTTTTCTCAGATATACCTGAAATAATAAAAATAAAAGATTTAAAAAAATAAATAATAAGTACATTTTAAAAACAAATTACGTATGAAATCACTGAACTTGGGAACTTTTAGTTGTTATTGTAAAATTTAAGATTACAATGAAAGTATTAATACACGACAGTGACTGAAGTTTGAAAAATCCCAGTTGTCGATAGTACAAACTGTACTGCGTCATTACGAACTACCACTAATACGGGGAAAAATTAATTGTTGGTAGCACTATTTTACATACCTGTCATGGCAGCTACACGCTGACGAACATTTTCAAATGGGATTAGAGGGGCTTTATTAGCCTTTTCCCTTTCACAAAAATCACGCACGGACAGTACAATTTCTCTACCGCTACTTTGAATCCTTTTTGGCATCTTTTAAGCTTAAATAATCACCGAAACAATAGAATAATAGAGAAGCTGCACGAAACGACCGATACACTTCATAGCAAGTACTGCCAACCTAACGGAAAATTAAAATGACATCTGTCAGAGGTAAAATAAATGTGAACGGGCTGTAGATTCCAATAAACTACTATAGGGTCTATAAGCATAGTTATAACATTTTCGCACGGAGTCAGCGAGGTTCTTAAATTTGACGTATCAAACCAAGACATCAATATATTGAAACATCAAATTCCATACATTTTTAGTTTGGCGTTTCCTCTATGCGCCATACGAAGTGCTCTTGGGCTAAAGTCAAAAGCTATTGGATAGGTGTCACTTGATCGAATCGACAATAAAATATATGGGATTTGACGTTTCGTTATCACCTAGGTGACAGTGGAACGTCAAATTCCATATATTTTGTTGTCGATTCGATCAAGTGACAACTGTCGATTGTATTTTGACTATAGCCCCTAGCCTAGTCTGTGTACCATAGATTCTCCGGTTTTTATTGTCTGTGGTAGTTTTTTTTTGAAGTCTGAAAAATGGCTGCCGCGAGTATGATTCGAAGTGCTTTCAGTGGTTTATTACGAAAATCAACTACATATAAAACCCCAGTCGTTAGCCGGTTAGCATGCGTTGCTGTGCAGCAAAAATCCTACGCAATAGATTCCACCATAAAGACATATTGTAATAATAGATCTCTGCAAAGCTGGGTAAGATTTTTCAGTAATACAATGTTATTCTTCTTTGTTGTTATGTACAAGTTCCTATATTTTGGCGTTAAATGTGTATTGATCTAACGCCATGCAATTATCACATGAAAATATAAAGAACTGTAGAAAAAAATTATAACCTCAAAATACATATTGCATAACGAGAGTGTATGAGATTATGATTTCTTTAGGTTCAGAGGTTGGTTCGGGAGTTTTCGGCCGGCGCACAAAAACCGACTAAACAACAAATACAAGAGAGAGTGCTCAAAGTGTGCTGTGCATACGACAAAATCAGCGGCGATAAGGTATATATTTACATATTGATTTTAATTTCAGAGCCCGACTGGCGCGGTACGCGGGTACAGCAGCGGTTCACCCCTCACTTTAGACCTCATTCAGAGTAGGGTGCTTTTAGTACTCAAACTTTATGACAAAATTAGCCCTGAAAAGGTAGATAAAGAAAAATATTTCGTGTTTTACAAATATCATTAAGCACTCTATTAGTTTTAATATTTGAATGAAATGTAACCTAACCTTATTTATATACATTTCCAGCTTACAATAAAATCTCATTTTACAAATGATTTGGGTTTGGATTCCCTCGACCATGTGGAGGTTATAATGGCGATGGAAGACGAATTTGGCTTCGAGATCCCTGATGCGGATGCAGAAAAACTCATGAAACCTGAAGACATAGTTAGATATATAGCAGACAAAGAAGATATTTATGAATAAGAAACTTCTAGGAAAAAAAAGCTCTGTCTTGAAACAATTACTTAAAGCCTTAATAATTAATTATTTCAAAACACGAGTTTTGTAGTGAATAGCCCTTTGATTTGTAATTTATAATGAATGGATATTTCATTAAAACGTGCAGTTATAACCTAATCGAATTGTTAGTGTAGAATTTTCGCTTCTAATCTACCAAAACATGAATGGGGTTACAATAAAGTGCAAGTTATGTACCAATTCAGTTAGTTTTATTTGAGAAGTTTATTTAACATCTGGTTCAGAGCAATTTGTAACAAACAACATGTAAACATCAGACAATAAAGAAAACACAATTATATGTAATAATATTCTATACATTTTAATATGATACGTTTTATAAATAAAAAACGATAATAGTAATTGCATGCGTAACAATTATTAACACGAAGCTCTACAGACATACAGCCTTAGATGTAAACATTGAGGTAAAGTCAAAAATAAAATCACAAAAAAAAGAACTGTTGAGAACATGATTATTGAGTTGAATGCAAAACTAGCTGTCTCCATATAACTTTCTCGAGTTCGGTCACAGGTAAACATTTACAGGTCCTTGTCGGACAGATGAATTAGAGTAACATTAGCATGTTCAAGCAAACAAATCGTGTTTGGTAATTGGTTTTACTGCTGAACATCACTGATTCCCATATTCTAATTACCTTCCAACTGTATAAGGAGCGTTTTTGTTCGTCACAAATAGTTTAGCTATTTTAAGCTTTATATTAAAAAAGTTTCATGCAAAAGAAAATTTTAACATTAAAAATCAACCCTAAAGGCACTGAATAAACATATTTTCCAAAACAAAAAAGCACCCAAACAATGTTTACAAATAAAGCCCCAGAAACAAGGATTTTACAATTAAATCACATTTAATTTAAAAAATACAGCTTAACAAAGTTCAATAAATAAAATCTATCATCTCATTTATGTTTATTACAAAATACAAATAATATTTCTAACAAAAATAATTCACAACATTGAGATATCTTCAAAAGTATGCAATGTAGATGTACCTAATTAAGACCTAGGACAGAACATGATTTATATCATAGCAGATATGGGACATTAAAGATCAATCACAAAATAACGCTCGGTCTACAAGGACTCACCAACCAGATCCACCATGCGGTTATCCAATTTTAGATCTTCTGAGACTTATTAGGAATTTAATATACACAAACAAAACTTTACTGCGATTTGTTATTTCAAAGCATCGATAACCATACATATCTTGAGGAGGACCAACCTCCCCCAGGTTTCTGATTGATGGATGCTTGAAGACAAAGCTCAAAATATTACCTGACAATAATACTATTATTTGGCTAAAAACAGAATGCGCCAAGTGGTAAGATTACACAGAATTATTTACAATAACAAATATTACTAATTCGGATAGTAAAATACAATAATAAGTATAATTTGTATACCAAAGGGATTTGCGAATTCGTGAGATTGATAAATTGCAAAGTTAACATCATTTTTTTAATAGATACAGGGCCACAATACGAGAAAGGTTACTAAAAAACTGTATCTATATATAAAATAATGTATAGATATAAAAGAAAAAGTTTTGTCGGCTTACACACACACTCAGTGTATCGTCCAGATTGAGGCTATCCAGTTAGTTCAAAGCTAATCCCGGAACAAGACTAGGCATTTAACCAATAGAACATTGCATTCCTGTATCTACATGAATCATCTGCAGAATACAGAAGATTTATTTGCATAAGAACCTAATACAGAATTCAGTAGACAATCTCTATGTGGCCAAGAGCATTCTGCAAACCGTTCATACTTATTTCAACAATTAAGATCAACATTGAAAGAATAATTACCTATTCCAGAATTCTTAAATAAAAATTGCACAAAATTCTATTTTATTTGCTAATGTGTTGGTGAAATGAATGGCATGCAAGTTTTGAATCAAAACGAACCTTATGTCGTTTGTTCACGTTGTTCACCCCTGATTCTAAACTTGTAGGAAACCTTTTTACATGCTCGCCTTATACAATTAATTACATCGACAAATAAAGTTTAAAAATTTAGTCGTTAAGCGATCCCATCTCCCCAAAGTACTAAGGTACTGAACCAATTTACTTTGCAAAAAATAATAATCAAGAGCTGTCATCAATTAAAACAAAAAAATGTCAAGCCCTTCACAAAACTTGAATCCTATTGGGCAATCTCCAAGCGGTCAAGAATGTGTTAATTGAAAAGTACAAGTGAAAATAGCCCTTCAGGGTGACTTAGCTAACCGTTTGTATAGTACATGATGTTGAAAAATATTGTACAATATAATTGGTTGTTTATGGCAAACATTTGATGTGGGCGTTATTTTTCCTATATATAAAACATATAAATAATGATGATTTGTCATTTTATTTCTATTTACAATAAATGCTTCAGTTTTAATTGATGAGAAAAAAATTATTCAATTGAATGTGGAAAACCATACAGTTACTTTTTATCTAAATGTATATACACAGCTTATTTTGAAACATGTACATTGCAACCGGCATCATTAGGCTGGAATGATAGAAGTTGGAAAAACAAGGATTCGAACTGATGTACCTCCCAGTTTTGTCCACTATGACATCAATCCTTCACATTTATACATGACATTATAGTATCACTTAATTCATTTAAAAATAAATTACGTTTTATTTACAATAATTAACTCTAAATATAAACAGAAAGAAAATAGTTTTCTTGATTTTGATGCGGGTGAAAATTTTCTTTTTCCAAAATACCTCAACGATTTTTTACGTCCTCTCGATACATTAATTTATATTTCACTATATTTATTTATTTAAACATTTCGTAATACTTTGATTTAGATTAAGAATTAGCTAAGGTCCGTTTGCACCAGATGGCCCGTTAAAGTTACTTTAACCATTACGTTTACATTTACTCCACACGAGTTGCACCATCGTCGCGCCTGTCATTTTTGAAGATTACTTTAACGTTAACCGTAACCAGCGAATCTTGGCTGGTTAATATAATCATCAAACCAATGTCACTAACGTCAAATGTATGAAAAGAAGCCAAATATGTTTTTCTATAATTTTTTCAGGATCAGCTATCCTTTGTTATCATTAACAATATGAATTTACACAATATTGCAACTCAATTGGAGTAAATGTAAACGTTTAACGGTGACGTCGTCGTCGTAAAAGTAATATTTAAAGTAAGGGCCTTCTGGTGCAAACGGATCAAAGTGTGGGAATTCCCAAATATTTGGCATTATCTTCATCTACCAGATTTTTAATGGTGCTACATGGCTTAACAGGCGGAACACGATCACCATTACCTATAACGCTCTGATAACAAACGTAAACACAGTATTACAAAACATTACTAACCTAAAGTAGGTGACTACAAATTCGAGATATGAGGTCGCCACTCTAACTAATGCTATCTCATAGTCTGTGTTCTAGATCGCGATGATCTCCGTACAGGTACATCCACACGATTCACTCTCACTACCGGTTGTAACCAACCGCACTTCCTCTTCTTCTTCACCTCCATCTCGCAATCCTTCTCCGCCTTCTTGTTCTGTACGCACAACTTCACGTCCAACCTGAGAGGTCTGTCGTCGGAGCTCAGAGAACACTTGTCCTTTTCTTCTGTCCCCATACTTGTCGTATAACTTCTCTGTACGTCGACGAGGGGCAAACCCTCCGTTTCGCTCTCAGCATCCATTACTTCCGCCGCCGAATCGTACTCTTGTTTGATCACGATAGCAGTAGATAAGGGCGCACGCCTATCCTTCTTCTTTTTAGACCGTCTCTTCTTGGGCCAGCCAGTTTTATTCTTCTTTTTCGTTTTGGTTTGCTTTTTAATATCCGGCTTCTTGACCATCTGAGGCAGCAACTGATCTCTGATCATGTCGTTGTTGTCAGACTGCGCCACGAGGTCCAACACGTCGGGAGGGTTCGAAGAGGTGACCACGGCGACGTTGCCACCCATCATCTCTTCCTGTATGTCATAGTCCCCGGCGTCGTCAAACACGGACGAGAGGAAATTGACAACTTTCTCAGACTGTTGTATCTCTGACAGCGGTGGGTCGTGCAAAGTGTCTTCAGAGGCAGTGGACTTGTTGTCGTCGTTCCTTCGCCGATGCAGCAGCCCCGCAGAGCCGAGTATCGCGAGAGTTGAGGCGTGTTCTCTTGGAGATTTCCTCGGGTGCGCTTCCGAAGCTATGAACGTGGCAATCGTATGCTTTTTAGCAGGCCGGCCTTGTTTTTTATTACCTCGCGTTCCATAAGAGCGAGAAGGACCCGGTTTGTCCTCTCGTTTCGTCAGTTCACTTAGAGGGCAGCAGTTGGGTTTCAGAGGTGGCAATTGGCCTATTTCATATGGTAACTTTGGTGATTTGGTGTATAGAGCTGGAAATAAAAATATGATTTAGTATTGTAGCAATATGTTAGCTGCATCACATTGGACGTTGACCAATAAAAATAATTTTATAAGTAAACATCACTGATTGGCTAGAAATAAAGGGCGTGTGTCCTCAACTATAATTTTTAAAATGCTGCAGCGTTAATTTTGCTGATAGTACACATGACCAAAATGTATATGAAATTGTGAACGTTTTAGGCATAGAGATATATACTAGAGGTGCAAACTCTGACATAAAACATAGTCTTTTTAAACGATTTGACAATGTTGTCGTCAAGTCAAATATTAACTGAGAACCTAAAGGTGACTGCAGTCATCTTTTTCCCTCGCGTCACATTGCACATCTATAGTGTTATTTATAATTAGATAGACAAATTGACAACCCGAAACATACACCACGCCTCCACAATGTTGCCACGTTAGAAGTATAGTGTTGTTACACGAATACTTTAATTGATTAATTGAATTATTTTAAAATGACATTTCGACTAGTAATAGCAAATCTACCTATTTTATAATTATTCCGACAATAAATATGTTAATAATAATAAAAACTTTCTTAACAACTTAGGAGTTTAATTTATCTCAGTGATTAATTACTTTAGAGACAAAAAGTACTAAGATAATTTCATTATATCACTACGCTTTATCGACTGGCATAACTTGCGAAACCATTTTGTGTGTGTAAAAAAAATCGTATATCACTTTTTTTATCAATTTCTGTCCAATGTACGTCATCGAAATGTTCAATCACACACGATTGCGTGTACGAATTCATACTAGTATTTGCTAAGCCAGTCACAAACAACGAACAGAAAAATATATAATAAATATAAAGTTAATTGAATTTTCAATTAAAAGCTGAGTCACAAAATTACAACACTATTTATTTTTTTCCAAAACTCGGCATCCCTTTAAATGTCATTGTTGTCTATCTAATTATAAAGAAGACTATAGTTGTACATATCAATGGTATTAGATATCAAATTTACTTACAGAAATACTTAGTAACATTTCTAGTGACAATTTCATCATTGTCTTGCCTTCTGAACGTCTCATACCAGGGTTCACTGTGCGGCACAGACTCAAACGCGAACTCTAACTGTTCAACAGCAGGAGCATACTTTAATCTGAAATATTATCAGCATTATTAAGAAGATACACATAGGTGTTAAACTACAAAAAGCACAAGTTAAACCTCACCTGCCATCTTCCCATTTCAAACAAGGACTCTCGACTTCTACAGGATGCGCATCCACTTCTTCGATGGATGAATCATCAGGTATTTGAACAGGTTCTTCCTCTTTAGCAGTTTCATTAGCAATCTCTAACGGTAGAGGTTCAAATTCTTCTGGAGGCGGGTCTTCATCAGCAGAGACAGGTTCAGTTTTGATAATTTTTCTTGTCTGTCTTGTACGTCGTCGTCCGTTCGATGTACGACGTTTTCTTCGCCGTTTTTCTGGCCAACAATCTGGGAAAAGTATAGTTTATGTCATCTATATATATACAACAAGATTTTACATGCATTGTCAGCATTTATCTATGTACAAAACCATAATGGTTTGGAGTCAGTTAATAGTAAAATAATTTTACCATTATTATTTTATGCTGATCATACTTCCCTTTGACTGTAATTTGGATTCTTTTTTTTTTAAATGCCTGTACTTAATAAGTACTGGTCAGAATTGGGCCATATTATACAGGGTGTATCGGGCAACGTGTAAAAAATTTTAAGAGATGACTCAGTAAGTGATTCTGAGCAGAAATTAATTTAAAAATAAATACTTTTTTTTTTATCCAAATGTCCACCTTTTCCTTGTAGAAACATACATAATTTACTACACGAACGCGTAATCGTTGTGTCGTCGGACGGTGCATCAAACAAATGACCTTGCCTTTGATCATCGCCGACAACCTTTGCCGCCTCGTCTTTGATCTTTCGCCGACAAGCCGTGTGCCGGCCCACCTGCAACGGCGGTCCACGTCGGCCGGTCCATTTATAGACCTTTTGTTTTTGTGATAATACCATACACGAGAACTTTTATTTAGTAAATTTATTTTTTAAGGGGTGTTCATCCCTCACTTAATATTTACCTTAATTTTTTTACACGTTGCCTGATACACCCTGTATAATGAAGAAGTAAGCATCCAAAATTAATCTAAAATATAAAGTATAATACTGTTATGAATGTCTATAGTCTATGGCTCAACATCTTTGCCTCGTCGACTGTAGTCTATGCCAGTCAATGAGACTTGTCAAAATCTTGTATTAGAGGTCGGTTGAGAAAACATCGAATAAACTAAAATCCGGAAGCATCTGTTTTATTTCAACACGAACCCACCAAAATATGGTGTCAGAAGTTGGTCGCATCACAATGAAGATGCAAGGAAGCGGAATTTTGCCAATGAAGATGGACGGCGATTTAGCGTTCAATTGGAACAGGTGGCGTCAATCTTTTCAGTTATATATGAGGGCTAGCGGGCTCGATGATGAAAAAACTGAGCGGAAAGTCGCGTTGTTGCTTCATTATATTGGACAACAATGTGTTGATATATTCAATTCCAAAAATTTAGATGAAAATAAAATAACATATGAAGAAACATTACAGGTATTTCAAAAATTTTTCGTGCCTAAAAGAAATCTTACTTATCAGTCGCATAAATTCTTCACATATAGACAAGAAGAAGATCAGTCGATGGAAGATTATATTACAGTATTAAAGAATTTAGCTCTGACATGTGATTTTGGAGAAATCCAGGACAGATTAATTAAGGACATCTTTATCTGTAATATGCATCAAAAATATCATCATATTAGAGAAAAATTGCTAATGGAAACTGATTTAAAACTAGAAACAGCAATAGATATTACAAAAAATTGTCTGCTGTCATATAAGCAAGCCACATCGTTACAAGAAGCTTCCGGAAGTCAGTCATCAATCATGTTCAACAAAGTCTCAAGTCACAGAAACAACTCAAATAGATATAGAAGCAGAGAGAGGTCACAGTCAAGACAACCACATAGGTCTAATTCACAGTCAAGTCGCACAAATTGTGGTCGGTGTGGACAAATTCATAGAAATTCTTGTCCTGCAAAAGGTGTCACGTGCCATAAGTGCAAAGGAAGAAACCATTATATGTCAATGTGTAATTCAAAAAGTGTAAAACAAGTCAGCGTGGATGAAAATGTGAGTACAAGTGATGAACTTTCTCAACAAGTCGAAAACTTATTGGTAGGTCATGTCTTAAGTAATAGTAATAATTCAAATAATGATTGGACAATAATAATTAATATGAATAATGTAAATGTAAAATGTGTATTAGATACGGGTAGTGATGCAAATATTATGTCTATAAATGTTTTCAATAGTCTTAACCTACAATATTTAACAAATTGTAATTACAAAGTAACGTCTTATAGTGGAAATAATGTCCCAGTCTTAGGTGTATGTAATATTAAATGTGTCTTACTTCATAATCATAATAAATTGTCTTGTGATATGAAGTATATTATAGTCAATATTAATTCTCCGACAATAATTGGTCGTGAAACATGCACAGCCCTAGGTCTTGTTAAACGTATCTATTCTATACAGTCAGATAGTAATAATTAAAAATCGTCTCCTTAAGCCGGCATAGTGGAGGTGACTGCTGCCTGCACAAGTCTTTTCGTAGTAGCAGTTGTTTCCATTCGTGGACCGCACTCTAGCTTTACATCAGACGGAGTGTTGTCACATGCCATGCCATGCCATTAATAATTAATAAAAGTCAAAATTCTACTATGATAGAAAGTCGAAGTCCTTACCTGAGCTAAAAATAGGGCAAGAGGTAATGTATAAAAAGTCACCACAAAGTAATTGGTCTTTGGGTAAAGTCACAAAACAATGTAAAGAGCCGAGGTCATATTTGATTGAGTCGCCAGAAGGTCAAGTCTACAGGAGAAATCGTCAACACATAAATATATGTGCAAGTCCAGGTAAATATTTTAATCCTTATATTACCCCTACAGTGTCCTCCACCTCTGAGCTAACACCACCTCAAACAAACAGTCTACATGAGTCTAATATGTCTAATAATAATGATAGTCATAAATATTATACTAGGAGTGGTAGAGAAATCAAAATGCCATCAAAGTATGATGTTTATTGTAAATATTAAGTTTTCTTATTTGTCAATAAATACTTTAAATAATAACTACATTTAATTTATGTTTAATGTCATAGTTTACTCATTATAGTAAATTGTCACATAGATTTTGTTGAATGTAATTGTAATTTATATGTCAATATATTAAGTTAGTCTAATATTTTAAGAAAAATTTATTATTTAAGTTGATGTTGAGTAGTCATAATTTCAGGTCTGAAAAATATTATATAGAATATTTTTGTTCTCTTTATTGTCATGTCATATGTCTTAAGTTTCAATTTTTATATTGTTTAAATATTTTATTATTTTTATTTTTTTTTAAAAAAAGGAACATGTTATGAATGTCTATAGTCTATGGCTCAACATCTTTGCCTCGTCGACTGTAGTCTATGCCAGTCAATGAGACTTGTCAAAATCTTGTATTAGAGGTCGGTTGAGAAAACATCGAATAAACTAAAATCCGGAAGCATCTGTTTTATTTCAACACGAACCCACCAAAATAAATACCAACCTTCCTCTGAAGATTCCTCCTTCAAAGCCAACGGTCGTGCTTGCCTCCGCCTCTCCAAGTTTAATGGTTGAGATTGAGACGGTAAAATTTTATTAAGCTTTTTCACTTCATCTTCTGACTGAGACGACGTGGAACTGCCACGTTTCGGAAACATAAACTGTTCAGCTTCATCACTCAGTAATGAAAGCTCTGATTTACGGATTTTCCTGAGAAGTAAATATGTAATGATATTTACGAAATAAAGCACGAATTTAACAATAGATACTAATAAATTATCTACGTAAAATAAGAATAAACAATTGTGTCCTGGAATAACTTTACACAATTACTTTTAACAATAAAGTGAGTGCCTAGTCACGTTTTAGGATCAGCTAGAATGAGCCAACCATCAACCGGGTCAGGGCACAATCGTCTACTTAGCGGAGGCAACTGCTGCTCTACAGACTCTAGCTTATCACATAGATAAAAAAGATAATCAAGTTTGCTCCGACTTTACTTAGCATCTATCTATAACTAGAAACTACAACTTCTTGTTGGGTGATGTTTTGCTTCCTTCAGACTGCGATCTGCTGGTTAGGGTACTTTTAGTTACCTATATACAGGCTGTATCGGGCAACGTGTAAAAAATTTCAAGAAATAACTCAGTAAGTGATTCTGAGCAGAAATTAATTTAAAAATAAATACTTTTTTTTTATCCAAATGTCCACCTTTTCCTTGTAGAAACATACATAATTTACTACACGAACGCGTAATCGTTGTGTCGTCGGGCGGTGCATCAAACAAATGACCTTGCCTTTAATCAACGCCGACAACCTTTTCCGCCTCACCTTTGATCTCGCGCCGACAAGCCGTGTGCCGGCCCACCTGCAGCGGCGGTCCACGTCGGCCGGTCCATTTATAGACATTTTGTTTTTGTGATAATACCATACACGAGAACTTTTATTCAGTAAATTTATTTTTTGAGGGATGCTCATCCCTCACTTAATATTTACCTTAATTTTTTTACACGTTGCCTGATACACCCTGTATAAGCCCCGACTTCATGATATAAAAATAAAATACACTATAATACTCACACATACCTAAACTTAACAACTAAGGGGTTCGCTTCATTGCAAGAGCTCGCAGTCTTTTTCTTAAATCCACCGCTAGATCGCAACTTTGTTGTGTTCACAACTTTATAATAAGGCTGTTCTTCAGCTTGCTTCTTCTTTCGAGTATTGCGTTTCTTTTCCTCGTCTATACCGTTGGCTTTGGGACTCCCACAGTTCATTGACTCCCGTGATTGAGATCGGAATGATCTACAAATATTTAATGTTTATTTATATTTCCAATATAATGCACATTTTGTAACACAGGCACTAGCGACCAAAGTACATATAACATAGTTACAGGACTTAGTGAGGTCTCATCAATCATGAGGTCTATACTCCGTCGAGCAGTCCATATATGTTGTGAACCTTCATTACACAAACAGAATTCGTGTAACAAGGGACAGCAGACTGGGCTATAAACCATCATCAGTCTGGTTAACAAACATAATAAAAGTGATTACAATATCAACAAACCTCTTTTTACTGGTATCCAATTCACCATTACACATTTTTCTTAAAGATCTCCTCTCACCGTTCAACGGTGTCGATCTCTCTAAGAAAGTAGCCACGTCTCCTCCTTCTCGGATCAGTTCGTCCAGTGATAGGTAGTTATTATGGTTTCTAACAAAAGCTTGATGCTGCGGTGACTTTTGATGTTCATTAGCGTCTATATAATCTGTTGTACATATTTCACAGTAGCCTGGTTTAGGTTTCTCTGGTTCCTTTGCACGTAGACGATTCCTTCTTGTCATTCTGTTTGTAAAATACATAATTGCTATTAAATTATAAATTTTGTTGTTTTTTTTTTAATATATGGGATCTTAAAATAGTTTTTTTTTAATTAACAAGAGTACCCAACTTTTGTTTTATATCATTTAACAATCAAATAAAACTAACTGCACCCCTAATCAAAAGCAAATATAATAATTAATTCCTGTTACTAATAAAATTATATACACTATGACTAGGTCATAGTAAAAACTGAGCTGTAACACTGGATAGGTGAGGGGTGTTCAGATTGCATCCGGGCGCCCGGCTAATGTGGGCGGCGCTTGTGCCATGACGTGTATAGCTCGCGTGCGGCGATTGGTCGTCATATTGCAAAGCACTCCATCAAACATTGTAGTGACACCATGTATTCTTATTGTATGCGGATAACTTACTTTTGTTCAGTATCAACGTTATTCTCTTGTCTCGTTTTCAGTTGCAATGGCTCAATTGATAATTCAGGCCATTTATCAAATTCCTCATAAAATGGTTTACACAACCTAAAAAATAAATCCTGTGTCATTATAACTATGTCATTGCAGCCGATTAAAGTTGCCAAAATTCGATGTTTACACACAATGATAGGAATTTAATCACGAATCTCAGTTCGTCTTCGGGAATATTATGGAAAACAAACCTGTCTAAAATTTCAACTTTGATGAAGTCTTTAGTGAAAACAATGAACTGTGAATTTTTTCTACTGGCAACTTTAAAATACGTGTCATAAATTCGATCTAGCAGCAAAATAGCCTGAAAGTAAGAAACAAAAAATATAAAAATATGTAATGCGTGCTATAAAAAAGGCGTCAACGAAAAAATAATAACAAAAAGCAGGAAAGCCATGCATCGGTGGCGTTCAATGCGTATACCTCTCTGACGCTGATCGTGTCATATCGTTGCGGTGCGGGCGGTAAACAGGCAGTGCGTACTCGCTGGAGCATGGCATCGGCCCGCGAACGGCGCACAACGCTAGCCGCGCATGGTGCTGCCGACGAGGCAGCTGCGCCGCCGCCACCGCGGACCACGTGAGTCACACACTCCGTTAGAAACACCTCCTCGCGCTGGGGGACAATACAATAACACTGTCATCATATGCAAATAATACAACATAATAATGTCCTAATCTTAACAATTAATCATAAATTAACACTTCAAATGTTGTCCTGAAAAATATTGAAAATTATGGTAACCCTACTTTTAAGTGTAAAAAGCTGATGGAATTACACATTTCAGGCGCCATCACTGTGAAAGCCTCGTATATGTGTGTCTATACAGATAATTTTATTTTATTAACAAATATAAATAGGTATAGCTATTTATTAATCACCAAAATTAATATCAAAATATTTTTCTTTAAACAAATAGTAGTAATAATAAATGAGGCTTCTTTTTTTTGTATTAAAAAACTTTGCAATAAAATTTAAAAACTATATAGAATCTATAATGGGAAAAACAAGATCTGTCGAAGCATATAAAAAATAGTAATAATAACATTTATAAAATATTTAGGATACTGAGAATAGTGGTGACAACTGAGCTGTTTTGTTTCAATTACCATAACAATAACAAGAGATATACCATGATAACATGCAAAATTCTACCTTATTCCTTTCACAAAAAGCCCTAAACAGTCTATATACTGTACTGAGCCTAATACATAGTCTGGGGTCAAAGTATAAATCATGTCCCATTACATATTACATTGAAAACTTTAAATAGAACATTTCATGCTCGGAGTTCGGAATAAAATTAAGGTTAACCCAGAGTTATTTCATGAGAATAATTTATAAACTGAATTGGTAGTAGTGTTTATTTTATTTGTGTCTATATCATTATTATTATTATTTAGGCAGTATTGACACATTATATAAGTTTATATGTATGTTTATTGTTAATAATGACAGCCGATAATGCACCACACGTAAGAGAACATAGGGGTCAAAATGCTACAAGGTTATATTTGTATACATAATATTATAACATAAGAGATTTGCAGATGAATTGTCAACACGTATGTGCAACAATGTGTGTCTCGTTATTAGTGTGTGTTGAGGGAGCGGCCGCGGTCGTTTCCACGAACTACATTCACGTAGACGCGCCCGCGGGACTCGGCTCCCGGCTAGCGCGCCAAACGTACAGTTCAAAAAAAAATAACATCCGCCGAAGCATAGCGCTCAATTATCGCGCTTAGCGCTCAGGACATAAGGCACAAATTTCTTTAATTTTATAAAGCAATATCAACTGTCAAAAATTAAAGCATACACGCTTAAGAATGTAAGAAAACACTAAACCGTATTGTTAAATAAACGAAATGCACATGCGACGAGGACGACATAACGCGCCGCGTGGCCTCGGTGCGCTGCATTTCGCTCAGACTTCACCGCCACTAATACAAGCGACAAAAGATGACCTAAAATAAAGTATACATCGCGATCGAAACCGATAGTACTACTCGCAAAAACAATACATTTTAACGCCTTATATCGTCAACTAACGCAATAAAAACGTCCTCTATATAGTCTTCGATATACATACTTACATAAAAGGCGTGCGCTGAGCGCCCGCGTCGAGCTTATCACGAAAATAAGCAAGTATAACTAACTAGTCACTGTCTGTGCACTTCGTCACTAAACAATATCACATTCACTACACGCAGTCTCGCCAGTTGACGACACTAAATAACATATATTACAAACTATAACATAAAATGCATCCGTTGCAATTGTTTTCAACACCATTTGTCCTCATTTGTAATTATATTATAAAGAAAGTATCAACAAACACAAATCTGTCACACAAGATGGAGACATTCAATTAGTTATTGTATTTGCCGTGGCGGCGCTGCCGTCAACTGGAAAGGATCTTGTTTACTATTGGACAATGGAGAAACGCGTTCCGTTTTCGCAACAAATTATGTTTTTTATTAAATTATGTAAATTATTTTAATTAATACATGAATTTTTGTATATCAATATCAACGAATATTAATTTACGTTTAAAATTATGCGAAGTATATCTTTTAATACATTCTGGCGTAATCTGAACAGTAGTTTTTGTACAACGAAACGTAATGTATACTACAGATTTGGGTTGGTATTTATTGATATAGAAATTTCATAGCGTTTATATGTACTTTTATATAATCATGAAAACAAGATCACACAGTTTTGTTCCTACGAACGAGGCTGTAACTATTACAAGTACAATAGATTTTGGCGGCAAAAATTTTCGTGACTCACCAACCCTAGGTCTTGAATCCTATTGCTCAATGTCTTTGAAAGATCGCGATCTTGAAGGTCCAAGTAAAAACAATATTTGTCGCGAACTGTAAACATTAAACGATATAAAATTACTCTAAACGACACTTCGACTACTTTCAGCTCTTGACTTTCAAAATAAGCGTTACCATTTTTAAAATCAGCAGTGTTGAAGGAGGAAATCATAGCTCGCTATACAATTTTGACTTTTTACACAAAATATTTATCACACCACAGTAGTTTCACATTATTGTTTTATTTAATTATAGAACTTCACTATCAAAATAAGAACAAATAAATACATTTAGTTGACTTTATATATCTTGCAAAACAACGCAACATTTTGCCCAATTTTGTCAACGCAAAATGTCAAATGACAGCTGATCGACGTAGACAATATAGATCTTTATCGATCTATGGTATCGAGCGGAATTTGAATTTCGAAAAAAACTTTAGCTATGGTATCGATTTCCTTCCACCAACTACGATAAATATGAAATAAAAATATCGCCTGCATTTGTATTTTACTGGAGTAATTTCTATTTAAAAGATAAAGTTTATATACATAAAAAAATTAATACTTTAGAACTTTAGAATATGTTTAGTAAGTAATTATATTCAAGAATTTTTGTAAAATATGTTTTTTTTATATTTTTCCACCGACTTTGATGCAAATAATAAATATGTTATATTCGATTCGTCATTGACCTGACCTAGATCGAGGGAAATTAAAAATAATATCCACGATGGGTACAGTATAAAATGCCTAAAGATAGTCTTAATTATATTTTAAATAATATTCTGATTAAACAGTTCGTCTACTAAAGTTTATTTACAAAATTCAACAGCGGACTCGGTATAGGTAGAAGATCGAACCGTTTATTTCAAAATACACAAGCCAAAAATAGTAATTTCGAGATTGTTACTTTTGGTTCTAACTGCCCCGTTTACATTTGTTTTGAATACCTACTTATAGTATACACGCATACAGCTTCTCCCGCCCGTCCTGCCCACCTCCCTACAGATTGCAAAGTAATCAATAAAATCTAGGGGCCTAGTGTGCCTAGCAACACAGCCACATTATTTTGCTATTCATCGCATACCTCCCCGCGATCACCGAACAATTATGAGTGAACCAACAATATTATGGATGTTTGATTTACATTATTACAGATACAAAGTGATTTCTATTATACAAAAATAGTAGTACCTGATTAATGGAAATTATATATAATTTATTAATTGAATTGATTAAAAATAAAACTTGTGTTGTTTCTGTTAGTTTTTTATCGATATTAAAAACTAAATAGGTGTAGTATCACTATAAAAAATTCTACATATAAAAATGCGACGTTTGGCTTGAAATTTAACAACAGATTTGTATTTGCCATACAAAATAGTATTTCCCAGTATTTCATGCGTGAATCGGTTCGTATCCAGTACAGTAAAGCTGTATGAGCCCTGAAAATATACATGGAATATATTATATAGTAATTTGCCTATATTAATAACAATATGGTTTTGATTGAACCTACGACCTTCTATGTCTGATTCCGTTCTTTTAAACTGACAATAAAAAGTAATTATGATTTATTTTTTGTTTATGATTTAAAAAGTGTAGAAATACGTAGACATCGATATTGAAGTGTAGCTTATTAAAACAAATTAAATCACTCTCTTTTGCCAAGCGGCTGCGTGTTATTTATTGGGATGAAAATAATTAAGATTATTGTAGATATAGGTACTGTGTAATGAATAGACCGTTCCAATGATGAATTAATACGCTCACATACAAAATTTAGCTGTCGCGTTTATACACAAATGCCTTTCTCGATAAGGACAAATAGTTGTCGAATCTAGATTTTAGCGTTGCGACGAATTAACCTCTCAAAGGGTGAGAAAAATATTTTTTCAAAAGTGCGTCTTACTATGTAATTAAATATGTAAAACCTTTTTAAAATAACATTTTGAAGTCATTTTAGGTAAAGTTGTAGATTTCGAGCCCAAAAAGAACCAATCGCAAATTTTGTTCGTACTCATTTCAGTCATGAATTCATATTTTTGGACAATGTTATTCCATGTCATAAATTCTATTTTTGCCTGAAAAATAATTATATTAAATTATATCGATAATGTTATAAGTATTAAAAACATGCATCACTGTTTTTTTAAACAATTTTTTTTGTAATTATGCAGAACGCGGGAAAAAAGTGTGGGAAATTGAACTGCCAAAGGATTAAACAAATTAAATGAGTACCCATACCCCGACAGGCCCAACAGGGGTACTTATGTTATATTGTACGTATACGTTGTCTACATCGATATCAGCTACAGATTTTGTACTCCACGTGAATGTTGTATTGATCGTGTCTGGATGAAGGGGACACGTCGTCACGTTCGTTATTCTTGTTATGTATTTACCCTGAAAAATTTATACTTTATGAAGTCTACCCGTATTAACTATTCCATGGATTCCATATCCACGGCCATATTAATAAAAAAACCAGAACATTTCTCAAAGGTTATCTATATCTAACACAAAACGAATAATTTTTCAATCGGGCTGAGTAGTTCCGGAACCGACATGACGGGAACGTTAAACGCTTGATATTAATTACAGGCAACTATTAATACAAATTTAAAATGTATTTTACATACCATTAAAGTTTTACTATCTCCGTAAAATAATTTTAAAAATATTAATAAAATTACAAACTTTAAATATATTGCCATTATATTATACACGTTAAAATAGTTGAACTAACTAAACTAGTAGATATTCTATTAATTTGTTTTTGTCCAGTTTAAAATTTTAATTAAGCAACATATCCACATAATGCTATATGCTATCTGAAGCGGTTTAAAGGCTCATATCAGCTTTGAATCAGCTAACGAATCATACATTGTGCCGCGTTATGTATTTAAAAAAATCAGACGTTTGTGTATGCATTATAAATATATTCACACCTAATATATAAGGGATAAGCAGTACAAAATGTTTGCCTAAAATAATATGTTTTATAGCTACACGCAAAGATACTTTATCTCAATATAATTGTACATTATAAATAAACGTTATATAAATAGGCAATTTAAATAATTACCCAATTATTTTTTAACTACAAATGGACTTTAAACCCTTTTAATACGACTTTAGAATAAAATTATAACTATTTGTTTATAAAAACAACAACATTTTCTTTCTAATTTTCAACGTGTCCTTACTTCAGTAGGTATATTTATTATAATTAAGATAAACACTTGTTATTCAAATTAGTGAAACGTAAGAAATATTTCTTTTGATGCCTATTTCTATAAATAAAAATGTATTACTTATTAATCAACATAAATAATACGTATTTATCTCATTTAATCTCCAGACGTCTGTGTCCCTTACTTTTGTGAGAAAGCAATCGATTGTAATGTGAATTATAAATAGAACTGTCTGGAAAATTGTTAGCGCAAAATCAATTTATACCTACATCTATACCTACCTATAGATGAATAAAAAACTCCAGACATCGCAAAATGGTTGCGCGATGTCTGGTACTAAATGATTGAAAGGGTAATGTCCCCCTCGCTACAGACAAATAATAGATATGTATAATGATAGGTCAGACGCCCTTCGTCCTGTCGATGTTGCGATTTATAGAAAGGGTTGTGAAATATGCTCCTGGCCAAGGTCGAACTGGACACTTTTTTCTTGAGGGTACTATATTAAAAAATAAATAAAAACAAAATAGGTGTACATATCGTTTATTTAAACAATAATATCTCCCACATTGGATTCGATGTCGTTGATGACGTTCCCGACGAAACCGCGCCACTGGTCCACTTTCTTGATCAGACTCTCGATCTTATCGAGTGTTAACGCGCGAGGACGGATCCATTTTATAATAAGTGTCTGTTGCACCTCATCTATTTTCCCTTTTATTAAATTCTTAGCCATCGCCTTCATGATGAGAAACTCGACGTTATCGGGTTCGTACTGCGTCTCTTTCGCGATATCGGCGAATTTGAGCACGCGCTTTGTCACCGGACACTTGCTGGCCATCTCTATGATGCACAAGATGCGCGCTTTCGTCTTGATATCTTCGTCGGCGGACTCGTTCGGCATCAAAAACTTTTTGAGAGCAGCATAACCGTCGAGATCCCCCACGGCGACCGCCTCCAGCAGACGCACCGCCCACTCGTCGTCGTGCCCCTTCAGACTGTCCATTATAGGGTGGACTAATAATTCGTTTAATTCGTATATGTCTGTGGAGACGACGGCCGCTATCGCCAGTGACTTCGCTAAGCCGGCGTCTGTCAATGTGCTCTCGTCGCATGCGATGTACTGTATCGCCGCACGATAGTATTTCGTCGGTTGATTAGTGATCATATAATAGTCGGCGGCTAGTTTGTATATCCTACCCTGTACCGTCGTCACACCTTCCTCCTCCTGGAAGCTGCGTACAATCTTCTCGGCGGCCGGGAGATCGTCGGTCTGCAGGTATATCTGACCCTGTAGTACTTTGCACAGGGACTCCGCGTCATAATTATGTTTAACTTTGAGTTCGATGTGTCTGAGCAGCCTCATAGCGTCCATGCTCTTCTCCATCTTCGTGGTTATAATTTCCACTATCTGGACCAACGCGTAAGGATTAATTTTTACCTCAAATGTACTTATAAAATTGTTGTAAATATCGGTAAGCTCGGCTTCCTGTAGTTCCGGTTTCTTCATATATTCTGTTAATTTAATAGTCAATTGATGCCATAATTTCTTGTTATAATACTGCTGCATCACCTCCCAGTCACTATTGTTCTCCTCCCTCAGCTTCATTTTCAAATATTCCGCGACGTCGGCAGAGCTCATTCTGTTAACTACACTATACCTAGATGTACGGCAAGATCACAGTGCGAACGGCTATTGGCGGGGTGTGCCTCGTCACGGGCAGTGATGTGCATTTGCAAATCGATACTTTACGCACAAACCGTGATATCGATAATGCATACTACTTTTAACCGTTAAATGTTTATGGGAAACTCATATTGTGAAATTCCACATCATTCATAATATTATTATCATAAAACTACCTAAACTATCTTTAATTCTAAATATATTTATAATAAGTGTATATAATTAAACTGTATTATCTTCAATTCATCAGTCATTATTTAAAATATCATCGATTTTAATAATTACCGTCGTAAATATCTGAAGAAATCACTAGTTCAATGTTGCTAGCTGAAACGTTCATCAAGTTCACACAACGCCATCTAGTAGTATGAGTTAGAACTATTAGGTCAACGACTTCAATTATTAAATATCGAATGAGGGTATCTGTAAGAGAATTTATTTTAAGAAAAGTATTATATTCCTACCTAATTATTTACTTGATATAACGTAAACAATATTCTTCAAAATAAAAGTAGGAGTTTATGGTTTCTTTAATAATTGCCACGTTTTTTTATAAACGACAAAATTTTAAGAAATTTCTCTGTATTCTCTCTCTCCATCGTTTACTTTACTTTTTATCACACCCGCCTTTTTTGACTTATACCTGGCTTAGAGACTCCGGCAAAGTATAAAATAACTTACTGAAGGAAATTGAGGAAGGTATAGTGAGTACGTCAAAGGCGGGGAATACATACGGTTTGATCTTTAATATTTTTTTATATATTTATGTAAGAAGCGTAAACAGCTAATCAGTGTTTTCGTGACTAACAACCGTCATAAAGATTGTTTAAAAAAAAAACTCCATTAACACAATAAACATAATTTTTATTTGTCAATAATTTACATGAAAAATTTGTAATTATATTTACAATAAGTAATAAAATTAATTTTAAATCATAGAAAACAGTTTGTAAAAAATTAGAAACTAAAACAATAGCGCGCCAAAAAAATTTCTTCTCTAACTTTCAGCACACAAAAGTAAGAACACGTCAACGAAAACTGAAATCACCACCAAAAACTGGAAAATAATTCCATTTCGCCAATATGGCACCTTCAGCTTCCCTTCAATCAGACAATTTTGGCGCGCTTTATTTGTCTTTTGCAATTGGCTTTGGATATAAAGTCCTACAGCCATAATTCTTTTGCATTTTCCTTAAATATAATTATTTTTAGTTAAATTAATGTCTGCTCTATTTGAAACTAACTTAAACTTAACTATTGGACCTGCTGTACTTAAATATAGTTAAATCCTATATACAAACATAATATTCAATGTACATTTTTTTCTTCGTTACATGCATATTTAAAATAACGTGGCTCTGAGTTCTAGTCCTCTTGACTAAACTTTGTGATATAAGTGTTGCCATAAAAAATTAAAAAATATATTTTCATGCTATAATTCAAATTAATACAACACAATAAAATAAATAAATTGGCATAATAATATTTATATATCAAATAAATAAATATAATTCGAATAAATTATTTATTTACAATAGAAAAAGATATGAACTAGACAAGATTTTTAATGAACACTAATCTGTCAAATTCAAACGTTAAAGATGTTGCCAAATGAAGAGTATAGCACGTTTAATTGATTGATTAAACTCTAATAAAATTATTTGGATTTATCGAAATTTAATTGAAATGTCACTGGGCTCAAAAAGCAATTGTAGTCAGTGTCGATTACGAACCGAGCTCACCGTGAGTTACGGTGGATTGGACGAGCCACGGTGGGCGTTCCCTGTTGACAGTGGCTCGTCCAATTACGTTACAAAGCGAGCTCGAAGGAAGTCAGCTACTCACCGTAACTCACGGTGAGCTCGGTACGTAATCGGCACCCAGTTCACATAACGAAAACATTCTTTATTTTTTAATAATTCATTGGCAACCCACCAAACGTCAATACGTTAATAAATAAATCGTACAATATAAATAAAACACTAATTACCCCAGACCCATTTATTTGCTACATTATAATTAAAACACAGTTACTAACAGTCAATAATCCCAACTGTACAGTACTATAATATATACGACGAAAAATGAATTTATTTTTTATAGGAGCTCAGTATGTGATAACATTCCCTACCTGATGTTTAGCTAGAGTGCGATCCAAGAATGGTGACAACTGTTACCACAGACAGCAAGCAACACTCGCTACCGCTATGCCGACTTGATATGACAATGCACTATCCATTAAAAGAAAAAAAC
This sequence comes from Tinea pellionella, assembly GCA_948150575.1. Classification (NCBI taxonomy): domain Eukaryota; kingdom Metazoa; phylum Arthropoda; class Insecta; order Lepidoptera; family Tineidae; genus Tinea; species Tinea pellionella. The sequence goes on from OX411258.1 coordinate 8,232,944, forward strand.
TGCTCCAGTGGAACTATAATCTTTTTTCCTTCGGGAATCTACGCTTTTATATCATTTTAAAAAAGGTGGCTTAATCGATCGAAGAAGGAAAGCTTAATGTTTTATAAGAAGTACACCACCACTATGTCTGCCTTAAATAATAATGTCAATCAGTTCTTTACACCATCGAAAGGCATTTGTTAAGCTCACAGTGCTGAAGCCCAGAATACACGAGGCTAGTTCCTCGACTGTCCTGGCTAGGCACGTAAACAGTACTTTCACCGTAGTAAAATGAGTGTAAGACTAGAATCTTAAGTTGGAATTACATTAACTCCGCGCCGCGTGGGGACGGAAATAGTTTCACACACAGTATAGGACTGCGAGCAGATTACAACAGAGCTCACCGTGAGAGTTCCCTGTTGACCGTGGCTCGTCCAATTACATTACAAAGCGAGCTCAAAGGAAGTCAGCTACTCACCATAACTCACGGTGAGCTCAGTTCGTAATGGGCACCCTGATCATATTAGTCCCGTTCCTTCCCGTCCGCTCGATTCCGATCGGTGGTGGGGCAGAGACGCGTCAGGTTACTAATCGCTAGTATAATCACGCAGTGCGTCAAGTTATTGCGTCACGCGGCGCGGGGTAAATGTAATTCTAGCTTTATCCTAGCCTAAAAATTAAGCCATAGTCATTAGCTAGCTTCGTGTATTCCAGGTTTTTACATTACTACTTAATAATATAAAGAAAACAAAATACAAGTTTTTATTTTTTTTAGAGGTAGGCATTGAGAATGTATCTCGGATACTCAATGCTGGTTAATGAAGAGTTAGCGATGATGAGGTACATGTGATTTTCAGTTTTTCCAAATTGGCAGAAGTGTATCAAGGCATTTTAGGCATTAATTACCCTTGCACTGTGTACCTTATCGCGTAAAATTTTTGCCGCTACCTCTTACTTTAGGGGATTTTTAAAAAAATATAAATAACAAAAACAAAAAGATATGCAATTAATTCAATATACGCACACGCCTTCGTGTAATTTAAAAAGTAAAATGTCACTGACGCTTACAACAATTTATTGGCGCGAATTTAACGCCCAAATATATTATAATAATTATTATTGGTCTATTTAAAACAGATTTTAATAGAGGAGAGAGATAACAATCTCTTAAAATTAATTTTTTATTTTATTTTATGCTTATGTAGTATGTAGTGCGGTTCATGTGCGGTGACAACTGCTACTACAGAGAGAAACCTGTGCGGGCAGCAGTCGGCTACACTATGCCGAGTTGAGGAGACGAGCATGTACCATCTTAGATTGACAGTGCACACTCCTCTCGTTATACCTGGCTACTTTCAAACTTTTCCCGAAACGCGACAAGGTCACTTCACGGGTGTTACATTCAAAAGTGGTGGTACTGCCCCAGGACGGCAGACTGGGCAAATCACCATCATCAGTCTGCCTACCACTTAATTAATGCTTAAAATGTAACAATTTGGTCGTTACAATAAAAAAAAGGCTAATCAAACGTTAACCAGCTTCTCTCATCTCTATTAAGACTCCATTGATCTAACTCTAATACTAAATGCACTAACTCTTATTAAAATAAAGTCATTTGTCGCCGTTGGTCTCTCCGTTCACGTTGTTGGTCGAGGAACGGATAGGTGGCGCTGGTATCACCTAGAAAAAATACACACAATCATACAATATAAAGCTCATTGTCCACACGAGCGACTCGTAAAGTCGGATAAAGAACGGGATTTCTAATGACAATTTATTTATTTGGAAAATTTACAGGTGCAGTGTCGAGAAGATTATATGTTTAAGTAGATCATGATAACTACACTGCACCCTAAAATAATTTTCACAATACTCCGACTGATGTCGTACTTGCATCTAGCAGTTGCCCTTTCAAAAAGTCAGATAAAATATTAACCAAAACCAACGCGATAGTAAACCAAATAAAATCTTATAGTCAGAAAGTATTTATTAAAAACTGTTGTCTAGATTTTTTTTTGCTGTCCCTACACCAGGGATTAGTTGCCATTTTTAAATCCAATTCTTTATTCGACCTTGTCTATGGACAGTGGACAATTCTAACCCAAAGTGGAAAACTAAGGAACATGACAAAATCAAGCAGATAAAAAAAAAACCTCAAAAATACATACAAGAAAAAGCAAATGATATTTTACAATGAAAAAAATAAATAAATAAAAAAAAGTGTCATGACCGATCTTTTCATCTACAGGCAGGAGGGAGTCGCCTACGCCGTGCCGGCTTGATGAGATGAGTGATCACTGTCCAAGTATACCCGGCTACATCGAAGCTATGGGATTTGACGTTTCATTGTCACCCAGGTGATAACGTCAACTGTCACTTGGCTTTTAGCCCTAGGTCACTTCACGGATATATTAAAAACAAATGAAAAACCAACAAACAACATACAGCAACCGATTTAAGAAAAAAAAACACCTTAAACCCCAAAGCAAAAAATAGATCAAAATAACATTTTGTTTACAATTTAGATAGGGGTGGGCGGTTACTGCCTTTCACTCATCGGACTCCGCCTGTTGGGAAATTAAATATGGTGCTATTTAACCAATTGTGAACTAAATTGACTATTCACAAGCAAAGACGCGCGACACTATTTTTACTAGCGCCATCTACCGGTCACCAATGAAGTCTAAACTAAAACTGAACTTTACCAAACAGGAAGTAAATTTTTCCATATTTATATTGAAAATTGTGTTCAGTGAAATTATTTAAATAGTAAGAGGGATCAGCAAGATCTCATCAGAAGATATGGACCTATGATGCCATAGACTCATTTCATAGTATGAGGTTAGGGCAAGCCAACTAACAATAGGACTGTCTAGACGTCATTTTGTTCCACAATTCGCATGTACTTTATTAATGATATATAAGGTGTACAAAAAAGAAAAATTACTAACAAATAAACATAAATCCATGAAAATTATAATAAAAACTTCTCATGTGTAACTACTAAAATGTGTTTATGACGAATCGAAGGCGTTAAATACAAAAAAGCAATCAGATCTATTCCATAACTACAATTATTTTTCGAACACTACTTTGCAACTAATCTCCGCTAATCAATGTTAGTGAGCGAAGTCGCAGCGACCACACGTCTCCTGAGGATGCCACGTGGAGTGGCGAAACGCGTCGAGAGGTTTTATGCATGTCGGTGAAGGGTCTAACATTAACAGCTGATGTGACTGTGTACCTACCCTCACTAACATTGATTAGCGGAAATTAGTTGCAAAGTAGTGTTCGGAAAATAATTTTGGTTATGTATTACGCCTAATACTAATAATATTTATTCCCTTCTTTTTATAGTAGTGCTTATTTAAATTATTTAATATCCGTCAAGTGAAGTTAGCTGCAAGTCCTATTCTAAGTTGGCTTGCCATTCACGGGCAAAGTAATATATTTTCCTAGCTGTATTACTATATGTGATGGTAACACTCACAGGTGGTTTGGGCCGGTGCGTGTCGACCGCGCTTACAGGCAGATGTACGTGTTCTTCGCGACACCCATATGCCACTGGAGTCAGTTTGATCACAGAGTGCAATGGAACATGCAGATATGGAAGCTCCTCTGAAAATTATGTAATAATTCTTTTATTGTAGCCTGATGTAAAGCTAGAGAGCGGTCCATGAATGAAAACAACTGCTACTATGGAGAAATATCTACGGGCAGCAGTCGCCTCCGCTATACCAGCTTGAGGAGACGAGTATGCACCATCTAGATTGACAGTGCACACTCCTCTCGTTAATTCTGGCTAATTTCAAACCGTTCCCGAAACGCGACAAAGTCACTTCACAGATGACACATTCGAAAGTGGTGATACTACCCCAATACGGCAGACTGGGCTAATAACCATCATCAGTAAATTAGATTTTGAAATGTGACGTCACGAAGTTTAAAACGCATCCCGCGCCTTGTCACGCTTCATCTTCATTCGTCTCCTCAAGCCGGCATAGTGGAGGCGACTGATACCTCAAGAAATTTATCTGTAGTAGCAATTGTTTCCATTCATAGACCTGCACTCTAGCTTAACCACCTTAACCATTTAGTCCAGGTTCAAGCTCTCCAGACTCCTTCCGAGCAGTCGATCAATCATGCCATCCACTCTAGCACCAAGCATCTTTTTTCATTCCTTCATACCTGCTGATTTATCCAAAAAATAAGCTAGAAGACATCTCATGACAGCCTGATGTGATACCACAAGTACATTTCCCTGTCTCTCCAGCTCCATTATCACAGGTTCCAGTCGTGCCACTAAATCCTCGTAGCTTTCACCGCGAGGGTATCTATAGGCGAATTTATTTGCATCACGAGCATTAAAATCAGACGGATATTTCTCTTGTATTTCTGCATACGTCATCTCTTCACATATACCCTGAAAATTCGTTTTAGTTACAGTGTTGTTTCAGTTTTACAAATCAATGTCCAATCTACTTCTTTTTTTTATTGTAGCTTGGCATACGACAACACTCCGCCTGATGGAAAGCTAGAGTGCGGTCCGTGAGTGGAAACAACTGCTACTATAGAGATATCTCTATGGACAGCAGTCGCCTCCACTATGCCGACTTGAGGAGACGAGCATGTACCATCTAGATTAACAGCGTATACTCCTCTCGTTATACCTGGCTACTTTCAAACTATTCCCGAAACGCGACAAGGTCACTTCACGAGTCTTACGTTCAAAGTGGTGGTGCTACCTCAGGACGGCGGACTGGGCTGATAACCATCATCAGTCTGCCCACCACTTTTTGAAGAAGAAGAAGAATTATGAAGATTTTTTTTCTTTTACAATTGAGATAAAATAAATACTAACAGCATCAATTTCATTTAAAGCTTTCCACCTTTCCTGCGGCGCTTTGACATCTTTGACAGTCTGTATCGCGCGTTTCATCCAACTAGTCCATACCCTAAGTCCGGGAATATGTTGTTTCTCAATGTACTGGGAGAGAGCCGACGCGTATTGTTGCCCACGAGGCGATAACTCGGAGTCGCCGCCGATACGACCGACTATATTGTGACCTGATTCGCCGTGCTGGAAATATAACGGAAAGTTTAATAGTAATAGTAACGCCTAGTTACTTTGCAGAAATCCGTAACCAAAATTATTTTCAAAACACTGCTTTGCAAATAATTTCCGCTAATCAATGTTAGTGAGGGTAGGTACACGGCAGCGTTACCAGATATTTTTTCTGCCAAGTCGGAGGACATAGTAAATAACATCTATACAAATTTGACAGATCGTAAACGATAGTTATATTAAAATGTATGGGGAATGTGTCCGTTAGAAAAATGCGGTGTTTCAAATAATAGTCTGAAGAGTGAGTTACAAATTTTAACACTTTTTACACAGTTTACAGTAAGCTTTATACTCATCCGTCGTCACAATACACACACAAGTCCGAGAAGCGGGACTGAGCCTGTTCCGCGCAGGACATTTAATTTTGATTTAAAAATCGGGACGTCTGGCAACGTTGGTACATGGTCACATTAGCTGTCATAGTTAGACCCTTCACCGACATGCAAAAACCTCTCGACGCGTTTCGCCACACCGGTCGAAGCGACCACACGTCCCCTGCGGATTCCACGTGGAGCAATATACAAGTATTGGTGGCCATCCGTCTTTTCACATATTTTTAATTGTAGCCCGGCATATTACAACAATCACTTCACGGGTGTTACATTCGAGAGTGAAGGTACTACCCCAGGATGGCAGAATGGGCTAATAGCGAGAGGAATGTGCACTATCAATCTAGATGGTGCTCGTGTCGTCTCCTCAGGCCGTCATAGTGCAGGCGACTGCTGTCCGTAGAGATTTATCTGTAGTAGCAGTTGTTTCCGTTCATGGACCGCACTCTGGCTTTACATCAGGCGGAGTGTTGTCATATGCCAAGCTACAATAATTTAAAAAAATATATAACCATCATCAGTCTGCCTACCACTCTTTAATAGCGACCAAATACATATAGCATAGTTGCATTGGTCAGTATTTAGGGTCTCATCGGTTATTCACCCCGGTAGCTCTAATACATACTAACCCTTGTAAGATATATAGTTCTTGGTACTATATGTATATTCATTAAATAATAGACTATTCTAGATTGTATATGCCCCTCGTGTTTCCGTACAACTACTTTCTCCCCTGTGTTATAGATTTTCATATAAGAAAGGTCTGATTCCAATTTCTCATCTAACGGTTCATATTTTTCCTTATAATGTTCTATTCGTTTTAAAAAATCATTTAATACGTTGTCCGTATTTATATTTGTGTAGTCCGGACTGCTTACTTTCACTTCCTGCAAAATACAAATTAAATTAGACTTCTTTTTAAAACATAAAAATGTAAGTTATAGCAGACATACTACATTTTAAAGTTTTTAAGATAATATCTTGAAATTATTTTTTATTTAGTATAGGTTCATTTTTTTGAATCTTAGAATCAATATGTTTTTGAATGAATTTGGAGCGTTTGCCTAAGTTCGTGCCAAACTAACCACTACATTTTACTAACCAATATTATTCTTTAATATATAAGATACTAGCTGTTACCCGCAATTTTGTATGGGTATAATTACTAGTGTTCTCGTTCCGCCTCTATCTAACTTTTGTAGGGCTTAAAATTCACTTTTCCACTTCCATAGTGTTAACATATTATTTTCTCAAATAAGACTGGTAGTTCCGGAACTGATATGGGATCAGCGCCGACGCTAGACCAGTTTTTCGAATCCACCTCAGGCACGAGGCCGAACCTGTTCGTGAAGGCGACATCAGCTTTGAGAAGCTGAGCTTTTCTTTAGTTCTGCATGATGGTATTAATTCGGCTTCTTAACTTGTTAAACTCTTTTGCAAGACCGTCGCTGAAGCCTAGCGTTGTGTGAATTTAACCATAAACAATGAGCGTCAGTATATTTTTTATGTACTTTTCTTAATAGAAACTAACCACATTAACGCTACATAAAAAGGGCGCAAAATTCAGCATAAAAAATTTAAATCGTCTCGTTTGCTGCAAATGTATGAAAAGAGAGCGCAATAGATGTGTACTCTTTGGTACTTTAATTATACAAATTACCATAATATTCTGTTCAATAATGGCCGGATCATCACATATAGATTCAACAAAGAATAATTTAAATCCCTTCTTATGCACCACAATATCGCGTATCATTCTGCGACGCTCCATCGTCGAGTTTGTTGCATCGAACACCTGAAATTTGCATGAATAAATAAAAATTATAATGGATTTAATAATTGTAAAAAAAAAACCACTTTTTCTGTTGAATTTTTACTACTTATTGGGGACATTTGAAGATGAGAAGAAAAAAAATTACTCAGCGGAAAATTGCGTTTACCTTGGTTAACAAATAAATTATAATAGTAGATACCACTAACTTTAAACTAATGTACAAAATCGGATTATCAACAAGAAAATAATTTACGAATATACAGGCACTGTAATAGTGCTTGCGTCATCCCCTTGAACCGAAAGTTTTTTTTAAGAATATATTTTTGTTTTTCTTTTGAATAATTTTTGACATTAGTTGGTCTAATATCAACTGCATAACATTATAGTACAATTATTTAAAAAAAAACACTAAACGTCATCGAAATATCAAAAACAAGCAATGTAATTGCAAGAATGTACGATGGAGTTACGCAAAGTAACACAACCCACACCTCATGGACAACCAAGCATGCTTGCTTTAGCGACGTCATTGTGACATTGCAGCTTGATTTATTTAAAAATCTAATAAAAAACCTAGCAATAACTTGAATTAAAACTTGGTTAAAGAGATTGCCCACATCATGCACTCAGTCACACCCAAAATAACTTTTTCAATGCTTGGAAATAGAAATCCTAATTTTACAAGTGGATTTTAACCACTAGAGTTTAGCATTTGCTCTGTAGCCCATAATCCACCTGAATAGTGTCAACTCACTGCTACTTCACCTCCACGTGCGAGCCAATCGCACACGTCATCTAATGCATCTAAGGCGCATTGTTGCCTGATACGCATCGCTTGTATATTATCCGCACGGAAGAAGTCGTGGGACGTGTACGCTGTCGTTGCCAGGCGACGATACTCGCCCAAGTTGAACACTGGAAGATGAATAATGTAACTTTTAGGCAGACTGATGATGGTTATTTGTCCAGTCTGCCATCCTGGGGTAGTACCACCACTTTCGAATATAACACCCGTGAAGTGACCTTGTCGCGTTTCAGGAATAGTTTGAAAGTAGCCAGGTATAACGAGAGGAATGTGCACTGTTAATCTAAGATGGTACATTCTCGTCTCCTCAAGCCGGCATGGTGGAGGCAACTACTACCTGCACAGGTTTCTCTGTAGCAGTTGATTCAATTCATGGTCCGCACTCTAGCTTTACATCAGGCGGAGTCAATCATCAATTTTTCTTGACTCCATTATGGCTTGTGTATTTATGTATGAAGATAAAGTGTATGTATATTAAAATATATATTTGTCAAACAAAAACACGAACAGGAAGCGATGGACATAGTTTGTACTATATTTTTATACCTAAAACAATTTTAAACTTTAACCCATCTCACCTCTGGTATTAATCCCAATCCAGTTAAGATATCTTGATAGTTTCTTTGAAATATATGTCTTCCCTCGAGCGGGGAGACCTACCATTGCTATCACATGAGGAATATTCACATAGTTTGCTCTCTCTCCTGAAAAATACAAAACAAAATAATTACATATAATATCTCTTATAAATCTTCTTTAATCATTGCAAAACCTAGACGAGGATTAAAAAAGAAAGTGCTAATAGACCTCGCATAGCCCAAATCTGGAGGACCGGATGTTAATAAGAAGCTCCTAGGCTGATATTGAGAAGGACATGTCACTGGACATGTACCGCTCATGCCAAATAACCCACAACCAATGCTGAATGTCCTTACTGTGACAGATAGTGTTGCAAAGAATTTAAAAAAAAACATTGCAATTAGTTACTTTATGGGCAGAAATGATCATTCAGCAGTGTTTGTAAGTGTGCAGGAACATGAAGAGTCTCCTGTTATTCCTGGGAGACATCAGGTGGCTCCACCTCGTGCCCAACACATAGCTGCTCAATTCCAGAAAAAGAAAACGTGAGGAATCTACAATCTAGATATGAATTAAATAGATGTGGGGTTTCACGTCTATTTTAATCAAAAATAAAAGTCTAAAATACAAAAAATATTCAAATCATAGTGATAGTTGTCTGGAAATGGACACAAATTAACAGTCACCTCCACTATGCCGACATGAGGAGATGAATCTGCACCATTTAGGTTAACACTCAGTACTTCACTCATGGTCACTTCACGGGTGTAATATTTGAAAATGGTGGTACTACCCCAGAGCAGCAGATTGGGATAATAACCATCATCACTCTGCCTACCACTGCTCTTTATTATCATTAATTGCAATAACAATAATATCTACATAAGAAATGATGATTATTTTGAGTTAAATAAATACATAAACATATTTGTGCCGGTATCACATCTGACCTTAACCTTTAACAACACACATATCTCTTATCAACCATGATTAGTTTTAATCAAATTAACATAACTTGCTTAGTAGAAATCACTTAATATAATATTTCTAATTAAAAAATATGAAATAATTAGTAATTAAAGCTTTGCAGCCATCATAGTCGTGATGAAACTGAATGTCTGACATCACTAATTAGGCAACCCTTTAAATGTTTTTAAAGCACATCTTAATTAATAAAATTTCTTACCAAACGAATGTATTGTTTAAAATTTATAAAAGAAAACAAATAATATTATTTATGTTAGCAGGCACCCTTCAAAATTATGCCAGGTTCTGTTGTAACCAATTATATTTAGTTGCACTTGTACAACTATTTTAAATTTTTAATAAATAAAGAGATATTTCCTTTAAATTACTTCCTCTATAAAAATAATACATATATCACTCCGTTGCGCTAATATTATACCAAACAATTATAAAGTTATGCCCTTGAAGTCTTGAATCAAATACACATTGTTATATGCGATAATAATTTAAATAAAAGTATTATATTCAAATCGAACATACCATCACCAAAAAATTGCTTATTTAAATATTTCCAGCCTTCTGCACGATTGTTTTCAGAATCCATCGTTTGCACACAATATCACACTTAATTTTACACGATATAACTATGTATTTACAGGAGTAATTAATTATTTTATTAATAAATAGAACGAGAGAAAATCGCCCCGCTGACACTAATTAGCTGTCAGTGTGTGACTGACAGCTGATTAAAGTAAAGCGACTACTGACGGTATCAGGCACTGATAGTAATGTTAACATTTAACAAAGAAATACATTTAATTTTAAAATATTTGAACTATGACCTTCCATAACGCGTTACAAAACTTATTTTTAACGTTATCAAATTTTTTTTCTAAGCGTATTATTTTCTGTTAGCAACATTATTTTAAAAAAGCAGTTGGGAAGGTAGGTAGGTAAGGATAATCGTTCGTCTCTCCTATGTTTGATAACCCTTTGAAATTACTTGAGTTTATCAAATTGTTACTATCTAATTTAGAAAGGGTTTATAAATAAAAAGTTATCACTTATCGAATATGGTGAATACGGAGGGATTCAAGTAAAATCACTCTGGAAATAATCTATTTAATTATAATAAAAAACATTATTCACATATATATGTAATATATTATTTATCATGAAGGTCATTTAGATTACGCTGTGAATAGAAGCCAAACGAGTGCTCTATGCGCCTTAGAAAAAAGTGATCACTCCTATTCACAATTTATAGTGAAACATAATTCAGGAGTTCTCTATATATTTTTTTATTTATAAATTAATATTAGGTATATCATGTACAGACAAAGCAAAGCCACTTTGTCATAAAAATTGTGCTCGTTTTAGACAAAAAATATTTAAAATAAAATTAGTAAGAGTGATTTCTTAAATCGTAGCCATAAATTACTATTTCTGTGAAAATTGTATATTATAGAAAAAATGGGTTACTTTTAAAAGTTCTTTGGTTTATTGAAGTTAATAGGAACATACCCATGCAGCTTTTTAACTTTATTATAATTAATTCAAATAAATGCAATAGATGTAAGTAATTATTTATTTATAAACAGTTAACATTATTACCCAGTTATAGACGTTCAAAGTTCAGTCAGAGATCATAGTACAAGGTGCATGTTGTTTACATACATATGTGTAGATATAGACATGAACACGTGGTTTTGTTTTTGAGTCCTTTTAAAGGAAATCTAGTTTTTGTACTAACTATTTAGTGCAAAGGTTAGGTTAGTTCTAGATATACTATAGGAGTTACTATAAAAAACATTAGTAGCAAGATAAATAAATAAAGAGAGCAAAATAATGATACAACTGGGCATTATATTAAAAATTATGATAAGAAAATTGAGCTTTTGAAGATTGTAGGGTGTTGTCTCGTTTTTTTTTCGTAAAGTTATGTGTTTTCGGGGTGTAATAATCGTGGCTAATGATCCGAGTTGTGATTGACCACGCGTGAGAACGGGAAATACATTCGAAAAATAGTTTTTATTTTGTCGCCAAATTCCGTTGAGGTATAGTTTAATAAGGATTCAACCACTTGACCATACAACCATTAATATTGCTTAAGTCTGAAGGCTGCATGGGCAATGATCCCTTTGTCTTGAATATGTTTTATACGAAATAAGTGTGTTTGACGGACATTTACGCGGGAATATCGGGCGGTTTTTGTAAATCGGTTTACTGTCGTTATTGTATTTTGTTAATGCAGTGGGTAGTAATTTTTTTGTGGCATCTCACGCCGTGAAGACGCTTATTCTGAGCAAAATGCCGAATACTAAGGAAGCACCAAATTGTAAAGTACCTCAAATACAACAGAAGAAAATACATGACTTCAGTAACACGCCTGTATCTGCACTGAACGAAAAACCTAATTATTTTTAAATGAAATGTTTATCAAATATATTACAAGTCCAAGATTTTTTATATCCTCGATGGCGACGATCACGATTCTACTGCGTGATATAAATCCTTCGTGATAGATTATTCTTTGTACTAAAAACACGAATTAAAGTCCAATGACATATTTCATTTGTTACATATACCTATCTAGATAAAACAAGACAATACCATTATGTCTCGCTTAGTTTTAGATTAATATAATTTTTTTATTCATCACCATTTATTGTGACCGTCTTCGAACGTAGACTTCTTCTCAATTCTTCCACTTCCACAATTCCTTCCACGCTACATTAATAAATTTGTACAATATTAACTCTAAATTATAATTTGTTCCCACTTCTTAAAACATGAGAGCGCTGTCGATTTGTATAAAGTTAATTTTTTTTTAAAGATAGGTGATGTATTTTCTTTTGTTTTTTTAAATGTTATTTAGAATCTATTATTAGTTACTTATGTGTGTTGTTTAGGCTTCAACGGGCTGACATCGTCACGAATGTGAGTGCAAGCCCCAAACGAAATAAAAAAAAGACAAATATGAGAGTGATGTCAACTAGGATTTAACTCTTCGGTGTTAGGATTTCACTACACATCCAATTTAAAGGTTTGAAAACACTGAACAAAGTTATAAATTCATAAAATTGATTAGACACGACAATCCGCCATGTTCTTTTTATCTGTAGGTACAATATTTACATTCTTATTAAGATATGTTTTATCAATATTTATTATTAGACAGGTAGACTACAAGTGTCTATAGAGGATCACCATGCTAATTGAGCAATAATACGTAAAGTTTTCTATACATACATATAGTGGAGATGTAGGTAAGCCGCGTGCGTGTACTCGAATTCTCTAAAATTATGTGTGAACTTATGAAATAATGGAAAACAAGAAAATGTCCTGTATCTTGATTTAACAGAACACACGAATTTATTTCATACTTCAGCAATCTGCAAATACAATGAGACTTGGCCATGAAAGCCCACTTGAAAAATTCACCTGTATATGGTTTTTAAACTAATTTTCAAATCAACCCCGAAAAAAGGGGAAAATTAGTAAAAATTTGTGTGCTTACCCTAATACATCACCCAGAAAATAATTTTTAACACCTATACCTATAGCGTCTTGTACGTAGTCAAGTTGAATGTACATGAAACCTGCCTTTTAAAGAGCGATAGGCAGACTGATGATGGTTATTTGCCCAGTCTGCCGTCCCGTAATACCCGGCATTGCGGAGGCGACTGCTGCTAGAGATTTCTCTATAGTAACAGTTGTTTCCACTCATGGACCACAACCTAGCTTTACATCAGGCGGAGTGTTGTCACATGCCGAGCTACAATAAAAAAAAGCTATTTTGGAGGACGCAGCGATAAATATTATTAATATGTAAAATTCTTTGTAATAAAGATATTTAATGACGTCATACTATTAATCAATCAACAAACAAACTGGACAAAATGAATGATTTTGACAAATCTTCTGCCTGTGTAGATAATGGTCGCAACACATGCAAATATATTCTTATACATATTTTATATATTTTTGTAGTGTACATATTTAGTTATTTTTATGAAATGAAATGAAAATATTTTTATCAGCATATGTCTCTTGCACTCGCGCATCGTCTACCATGACTTTGGAAAGACGTATAACGAAAAGACGACAAGAAACATGGAAAGATATTTATTAACAATATTTTTCTATATTTCTCTGTATATCCTGTATATTTTCAGTATAATTATTCTGTTGATTTTGTCTATCTATAGTAAAATTGCACAAAAAAAGAAGAAAAATAAAAAAAAAAGTTACGCGATTACATTACATGGATTTAGTTTTTATTTATTTGGATTCTTTAGGTAGTACAACGAAGCACAAAGGTGCCCTACGTGAGAAAATTAATTGTAGTGCATGACGCTGATAAGCAATCATTACCAATGTAATACTCGTATTGTTAATAAATATCTAAACTAGATTAGACCTCGCGAATTTAGATTAGACCGTCCACGTCTGAGTCTAAATATATATTTTTTATACATATTCACGCGACATGTGACCTCGATTAGCCTGATGGTAAGCACAGTGGAGGTGTATGAGCGACGGCTGGAGAGCCTCAGCACACGGATAAATAAAAAAATCGCTATTTTGTTTATTTACTATTTAAATAAAAATTTCGTAAGTTCAATTGAGCCCTGAGGCCCGTACTGTACTTAATACATTTTTCTCTTATTTTTTTTTTGTGTCAGTGCGTGCGTGCGTGTCTAGTAATATATTAATTTCTATGAATTTTTAGCCAATAAGAACTACCTACTTCTTATGAGAAGACGATTTCCTAATGACTAAAAATACGTAGAAAAGAACTTCACGTTCGTCTATTAGTTTCGACTTGCCTCCCTGTGCGATTCGTCCTCAAATCGTTTGTTAATAACTTTACGCATATTAATTTAATAAAGAAATCCACTAATTCAACTTTTTTTAGTGCGAAAAATAGTCAAAAATTTACATTTTGAAAAAGTTGTTCTCATGACCTCCACACATAATTTTATAATAAATAAAATTATATCCACGTGTTTCCCATTTACATGAAAGAACTAGCTCGCATGTTTAATGAATTAACATGGTCATCTAAGGTCCATTTGCACCAAGTTCGGAGTAAATGTAAACGTTTAACGGTTACGTCTCGGTAAAAAGTAACTTTAACGGGCCTTTCGGTGCTAATGGACCTTAATATATAAGAGTATTTTTTTAAATTCTACCGCGTATGTGCATGATAGAAAAATTACACCGCATTTGTTAAATTCCCGATGCGACTCAGTTTCCTCTTAATATAGAGAAAAGCTAAAGCAAATATAGGTAAGCGGATTTTTGCGAGTCTAGTGGACGCCAGCCATCATAAACTTTAATTACTGTGTCAACGAGTTCACCGAATATGTGATAGTCTACGTATACGTTCAAAATGATGCAATATTATGGGCTTAATGCAAAATAACTTGGCTCTCGTCCTATCGGGGTAGGCAGACACTACGGAGCCACTGAATCTTCTCTCTCTACATACCACTTTCGCTATCATTACTTATTTCGTCGTGCATCGGTTACGGGTGCTCATTACCTGACCCTTTCTGACTGAAAGTCTTCAAGGGCGCCCTCATCCGACACTACCATCCTCATTCATAGGATAAATCTATTTATAAATCACTAGGTTATACACGGAGCGTCGCCCCTGAGCTCAAATATAAAATAAAATAGAAAAAATGATAATATCAGTGATAGTCAAACTAATGAATAAATGTAATGTCGGAAAGTCAATAATAATAGTCTCGAAGATGTTGCTTATTTTGTATTTTCATTCTCAAGTACATATATATTTTTAATGATAGATAATATTTTATTTAATTGAATTATAATGAGGAGGGTTTCAACAACACAGTTGATTAAATTACCTCTATAATACATTAATTAAACTTCGTAATATAATAATAATGAGTGGTTGAAATAATTTGAAAAAATTAATCGACACGAGCCAATGTAAGTAGGTTATATAAAATTGGCTCGGGAACCGCGGAACGGCAAAACAATTTTGCGTTTCTCCGATTCTCGGCAGCTGTCAAACGCGTTCCATGATTTATTTTTAGTATCTAGCCTCTGACTTACCTCTTATTGGAAACGGCTTCGTCATGATAGTCTCCGAGGTCGGCGGCAACAGTCGCTTCGTCTCGGGAGACATCACACTCGGACATAGATTCAATTCATGATTTTTGTATTCACCGGTCGCGAACAAACCGCCGCGAAGACGGAGAGAGGGCGAGCTGCTCAACACGTCCATCTGTATCAACTATCACGACATTACTGTTGTTGCTCCACAAGATATCTTATCAGCTGATTATATGGAGTCATACTTTATTGACACAACTAGACTTTTTAAAATTAATGCTAGCGATTATTGTGGCTATTAGAATCGTATGAGCTGGTTTTAGGCAACGTGCCATAATATTGTGCGATATGCGACGTCTCTTGTTATTTGAATATTTATTACGTAGTTTTCATACATTAATTTGTTTTAGTTCTATTCCTTTATGCATGTTTTCAGCAATGCAGCGATGGATAACACTATTCATTTATTGTAATGTAATTATTTATACATATTTACTATTATTACGTATTTCTAGAGAATATACTGTTATTTTTCTTGTAAACAAAAGTAATTTTAAATTGGGACATTAAAATTTAATTTTGCGGTATTCTTTGTTATATTATTATCACCAGTGTTGAACACGTTTCACGCATTCTTTGCCTGATCACTATTTGTCGGGGAAAAATAGATTAGTAACATAATTAAAAATAACCGACATATTTTTTACGTCAATGTTATCAAACGATTAATATTTAAAAATATATTGTTTAGTGAAAAATGTTTTTAAACAAATAATATTGTTTGCAAATTACTACCGTAATTATTTCAATACGCTATATTTGTTTATGTTTCTGTATATCCCATTTATAACTTAATAGTAATACCTATATAATTGATAAAATAATGTCAATAACCCAATTTCGCGCGTATTAATTACAAAACGCCTACAATCGATAAATCACAATAAAATTTCCATTCATTAGGTACTATGTGCTAAGTGCATTACTAATAAACATAAGACTTATAATTGCACACACACTATTGCGTATTACTAAATAAATATCTATAAACTACTATTTTTATCGTAGGCATGTAAAAATAGGTAGCTATGAGTATAATTTCAGGCGTTTTACAAATATAACATCCGAATCGCTCCTAACTTCAGTTCGATTGATTTTATAGCAATATTTAAGGTATACTCCATTTAGAATTGAGATTGAGTGGAGGACCATCTGAAGTATATAACGAAAGAACCGAAGAAGAATAATAATAAATATATCAATGAGATCCCCAAGTTCTTCTATCACAAAAGAACGTCTGCAGACGCAAAGCTGGCTTGATAACACAAGTTACTTTCAAGCTAATCCCAAAACCACTAAAACTGGTGCTACTACCCCAGGACGACAATGCTCTATTAACTATACAAGTCTGCCTACTACTCTCCACCTAGTGTTGAGCGATAACAATCTGTGGCAGAAAAGGTCTGCAGGCAGTGGTCGCTATGTTTCTTTTAAGGAAACGAATTCGCATCATCCGTTGACAGAACACTCTCCTCTCGCTATATGTATGTAGCTATTTCCAAGCTGGTCTTGAAACTTTTAGCCTACCATATAGCAGTATGTATATAGTATGTAATATTCGATCGCATATTCGTATAAACGCTTATTTTTAGTTTCTAAGTTAGGTAATCAATTTGGTGCCTAAGTTACGAGGATACGATCACGTATCGATCAAACGAATGTCAAGTTACACAACATTATGAGTAAAAAAGATAGAGGATTGTGAAATGAACGTGCTTTTGTGAGCAATAACACGTAGGTACGTAAAAACCTGGTATTTAAAACTTTTTGCAATGACTCATTGCTTTTATTCGCTAATGAGATGTGGTTTCATTCATATTTCAACATAGAGTCCATAGATTTCGTTTTTTATGTAAAACTTTTTACATCCACACCATACAAATGACACACGCAATTTACAAGGCGACATTTCTTATGTAAGACTCAAAAAGTAACTTAAAAAGCTTTCTAAGGGTGGTTTGCACCATAAGACCGCTTAAAGTAACTTTAACTATTATTTTTACGGCGACGAAAACCGTTAAACCAAATATGAAACTCCGCATTGTTTGAATCTAGGTATATTTCGAGTCATAAAACATGTTTCAAATGCATGCACCGACTTTAGATGTATGCTAAATAAAATGCAGACAATTAATTTGTAAATAAATAATAAGCATCTATTCTTGTTTATGCTTAATAAATTGTGTGTAGGTACTCTCAATTAAAATTATTTTTATACTTTATTTTTTATTTAGAAGTCGGTTCGATTTTTTTCAGAAATGTTTTTATTATGTAATTCAACATTCTCTATTGATTAGTAAATGATGTGTTGATATAATTAAAATGAATTAATAAAAAAATAATATATTATTTTAGAATATTGTTTTGTTACCAAACAGTTAAGTAACAAGTGGGCCCAAAAATGGCCATTCTCCTTTGTTCGTACATACGAAAGCATTTTTATATTTATCCTTTTTTTTTAGTTCAGCAAAATATGTATAAATCATATTATTATGACAAGGCATTAAGAGATGCGATGGTGAATTATCTAGATTTGCCTGACGTTGCACTAGCTCCGTACATATGGACTGATCCAGAATATTACAGATATTCCAGTCCTGTATCAAATCTAGACCTCGAATTGGAGTTAGCCAGATGGAGAAGCGACTCCAGCTTGGCTTTGTCGAGAGCTATGACCGATTCTGATATTGATTATGATTGGTATCGTAAGGTAAGGATTTAGAGATAATTTCACTAATAATAAACGATCCATTGGCAGAATATACTCCTCTCGTTAGGGAATAGGAGAAGGGAGTTTTAGAGCGACCGTGGTCTAGCGACAAGACGCGTGAACTCACGATCGATGAGACCCGTGTTCAAACCTCGCTAAATTCTAACCGGTACCAATGTAACTTTGTTATATGTACTTTGGTCGCTTAGTGCCTATAGGTACTATTAAAATGGTAGGCAGACTGATGATGGTTATTAGCCCAGTCTGCCGTCCTGGGGTAGTACCGCCACTTTCGAAGTTAAAAACACCCGTGAAGTGACCTTGTCGCGTTTCGGGAATAGTTTGAAAGTAGCCAGGTATAGCGAGAGGTGTATGCACTGTTAATCTAGATGGTGGATACTAGTATCTTCAGGCCGACATAGCGGAGGCGACACCTGCCCCTAGAGGTTTGTTTACGCTCATGGACCGTACTCTAGCTTTACATCAGGCGAAGTGTTGTTATATGCCGAGCTACAATTTAAAAAAATCTAACGCGTGGTAGACAGTAACTGATTTACCTGCCTCGATTTTGTGAATTGTTTTGTGTGTGTGAAAAGTGAAATGTTTTAGTCGGGTTTTGAGAAAAGATTTTAAACTTATCCATGTAGTGCAGAGGCTCTCCAACATCTCTTTGAGGTTTGCTTCGCTCATAGATGAAGTTTGCATAAGATGAAGTGCAGTAACACTAGGTACTATAAAAAACATATATTCACGTTCAATCTGCATAGGAATTGTAAGAATCAATATTTACCTTCAACCTAATCTTTTTATGATTGTCACCATGCCGGCTAAAGAGTTAACTACTTTTATTATTATTATTAGTTCAAAGAGCGTACTTATTCTGATCCGTTGGACTTGATGAGAGCTGTGGAATTTCCATCATATTACTTGGACTCGCTACGGAGTTACTATTATCCGACATTGACTCATGATGAAGTAGTATCACGGAGCCGCTGGTTGAGGAATGAGGCACTCAGGAGGAGGATGAAGAGGTAACTTGTTAAAATTATTATTTTTTTATTGGATCGAATCCCGAACCTGAGACCTCCCTGTGTAGGAATCAGCACAAGGGGCTAAATTTCGCTGCTGCCATCACAGTCGTCTTCGGCCGGCCTGAGGAGGCGACTATGCACCATTTATGCTGATCCCGAAACGCGGGTGTTACACTTGAAAGTGGGTGGTATTATCCCGCAATGACAGACTAGGCTAATAACCATCATCAATGTGCCCACCATTGTTTAGGGCAATTTATTAGGCGATATACATATTAACCTAGGTTCTTTGATGAGGAATGCAGAGTCTACTTACCTGATGACCCAGGACTGTTGGCGCTCGAGGATGCATTGGCCAATCTTGACCTGAAGGTATGGAGGAGATATCAAAATTCGAGGAAGGTTTGATGTTACTTTGTAAATAAAATCAATCATCCTCATGTATTATTTACTAAATCATATTTTATTCATGTTAATTTTATAGTAGCTCGGCATATGAGAACACTCCGCCTGATGCTAAGCTATAATGCGGCCAATGAACGGTAACAAACTTCTATCACAGAAAAATTCCCGCAGGCAGCAGTTGCTTGTCCCAATCCAGTATGTCTGCACCATCCTGGTTGGCTAACGCGCACAAATCCCCTCTTAATATTCCAAAAAATACATATAAAATAAAAAAAAAAAATTACGGGCCCTAGGAACGTGCCTAGGTTGCCGCCCACGTACATGAAGAGAATTGTGGATGCGGAAAAAGGTGTGACAATTCTGATAATGATGACGAGCTCCCTTTTTTACATGGGGAAATCCATTACGGATACCCTGGCACCTCGGGGAAGGTGCCAGGGCTATGTCGGGCTCAATTACAAACAGCGCACAAGGACTACCGACTAAAACCCCACGGTTTTCCTCATGGCCACCAAAGTGCTGAGGAGTTGGGCACACGGTAGCATTCATCCAACCCTCCAGCGGAAGACGAGCTGCCTAGGACTGTACTCTATATGTATTTTTTTTTTATAAATTAATTAAGATTTAAATGTTACAATTGAATTTGAAAATATAGTTTAGTTTTTTTTTTCAGGCACTATACAGTAGTTTGGACTACTAAAATTAAAGGAAACCCTTTTAGAGTGTTCATCTTTCTAAGCCTTTGTAGTGAAAATTTAGTAGCAATTATAAAATGTTTAAAAAACATTAAAAAATATTTTAGTTAAAAAAAAAAGGATTTTTTTACTTACCCATACTTCCCCCTTATTTTTTTTTAATATAGCTGTAATTCGGCATGTGACAGCACTCCGCCTGATGTTAAGCTAGAGTGCGGTCCATGAATATAAACAACTGCTATCACAGAAATGTTTGTGGGCAGGCAGTCGCCTCCGCTATGATGGCGTGAAGAAACAGATCCATTCAAAAGGCACACGCCTCCTTACGTCATACCTAGCTAAGACGCAACAGATAATGTATAGGGATTTTTAAAAAAACCAGAGCAATTGTGTAAAAATGCAGCTTTAATGTGAATGATACGTGTCCTTAAAATATATAATTTTCATTCATTAAAATGGAAGCTTTCGACGACAAAAATATATTCTCGTAAAAAAATATTTCATAACCATTTTATCACCAATATGTACTAAAAAGAACACAAAACAAATATTAATAATTATTGCACTTATATTAAAACATCACATGACATCTATTATCACAATATTATTTAGAGTAATTTCACCATTTATCGACCGAAAAATAGAATATTGTGGGCTAAAGACAAAAGCCATCGACTCGATTAGCTTTTTGGATTGGATTGAATAAGAGCTCAACTAAAACTTATTTTTCTTTGCTATTTTCATTTCATTTAAAAAAATAAAAATGACAACTGAAAATCTCTTTTTTAAATTTAATAACAAGTAAAATAGGCAACTTTAGCAATTCGATATAACTTTAAAACGGTCATTGAATAGGCAAAATTACCCTAAACAGAGTGTCACTTTTTTCGACATGAATATACGATCGAACCGAAACACTCTGGATTATTAATAACACAACAAACACACACAAAACAAATATTTGGTTAAATTATTATTACTATAACAGTAACTGTACGAGTATGTTTATTGAAATTAATTTACTTCATGAACGAAATAGATGCTACCTGGAGGCTAAGTCGAAATCCAATCGACGTTGTAACCTGATCGAATCGAAAACAATATATGTGGGATTTGACGTTTCGTTATCACTAGGCGAAACGTCAAATCCAATACTTTTTTTTTTGTTAATTCTCCCAGGAAGGCAAAGGGAACAATACGTTTTGTTGTTTTTTTTTGTTATTTCTCCCAGGAAGGCAAAGGGAACAATACGTTTTGTTTTTGATTTAGTGACAACTGACGATTGGCTGTTGACTAGAGCCACTGGTTAAAATAGTGATTGAAGATGAGCGGGCGCGTCTCACTCGCATAAATGTTGCTATCGATATTAGCACATGCATGTATGGACAGCAAAAACAAGTATACATGCACCCAAGAAAGCATGCATACGGTTAAAATAATTTATTTTCTTTGCTGACCGTATACACGCCTCTCTATCTTGTCATTTCTTATTTGACCAAGCAGTAAATAACACGCGCTGTAAAAAGTACAGTTTTAACATTAAAATAAAACACTACACATAGGTTTACATAAACATAATCTACAAAATTCAATTATATTTCAATGAGATTCAAATATTTTTTAGTTATTAATTAATAGTCAATAAATAAATAAAAGTTAAAATATTTCAATAAACATACACTTTCTGTAATACCTACTAATTATTATTGCCAGCCGAAATAAGCGAGCGTGCTACTTTAGCGGCTATATCAGGCAACACTACAACAGTATTGCTATATGAAATAAAACTACACCTAAGTAAAATAATACACAATTGTAGCTGCCCGATGGACGTGATTACAGACACTAACTTATACTTAAAAAATGTCATGAACAATTGCTGTTTAGAGATAAAATAATAAAGCCTAATTAATAATAAATATACGTTTTTTTCGTTTAGCATTATTTATGTATTATAGTATGAACCAAAGATTACAACGATTCCGAAGTTAGGCACGAGTCGCTGTGCATTACACAAATTGAGGTATTAGTAGGGCTCGACGAAGACGCCCGCAGCTAACTTCCGAGACGCCATAAAGTTTAAATCGACCTATGCTTAGTTGCCGCTCGCAACTTTGTGCGCGTATAATAAGCAATATGTGTTTTCCATCCTCACTTCTTAGAGAACTCAAAACCTTCCGCAATAAACGGGCCATCTAACCCAAAAATATTCTTTCATACCGGACTGAGTGGTCCCGGAACGCATACGGATCCGATCCGTGAACGGAAACAACTTGAAAAACATCGGGAAAAGTTGCCGGGCTACTACATAGAAAACAAAAATCAAATACAAAACAAAGCAGACTCCTGTAAAACTGTAAATCGGATTATTATTAAAGAACAGTTCAAAGAAACATGCAATTACACGCTATATATGTTTTATATTATCATAAACAATTAGCAACCATCACCTAATTATTGAATTTGAGATATATCCAAGCCCGTGTACCAGAACAATATTGGCAGCATTGTTAGAAAAAATATAACTACATCTTACAAACGATCTTATAGCTGGCCGTCCACCAGTCTCTTCGAATTGAATCGCAAAAATTCGCTTACCTGTTGCTCGTCAAGCGAATTTCTGACCTACTAATCCTACTATACAGCAATTTGACTATGATAGACGTACGAATGCGATTCGATTCGTGTATATATTCACAACACTTGTAATTTACTTTATATGAACTACATATATCTTTAAAAACATCAACGTAACAACAATACAGTTGACGTGTCCCAGAGAAAAGAAACCTATTATACACCGCTGAAGAAATATCTTCAGCACCTCCGCGGGAGGGAGAATCGTGCGCTAAATCTACAGCCTCATCGCTGCCCTGCTTCAGCGCATCGTCGCGCGCGCTGAGCAGATGCGAAGACCGAGAAAAATGATACAAAATAACTCAGTACACGGCGACATATTTAATCTGCAGTGGGAATAATACATGGTGTCCAATACCACCAACATCACAAATATATTATTTTTAAAGTCGTCAGCATAGGGGCGCGCGTTATAGTACGCCTCTCAAGTCTCAAGTACGCAAACTACGTTACGAGTACGTAGTATTTAGTACGTAGTAACGTACGTGTTATACGAGTCTGTAGTATTTTTTGTTTTAGGGCCATTGTTTTTAAAGATAAATGTAATTTAAAACTGCAAATACGATACTTAAAATTTAAACACACGTAATTATAGGCACAATGTGTGTTTCTAATTAACTTTATCTTGTGTAACAGATGAAACTATGCAACGGACATTGAAAAAGACGCAGAAATGTAAGCACGAACAAACTCCCAAATGAATTTGTTTCGAGAACATTTTGCTGGCAACACCACACTATAAATGTCAAAAAGATATTTCGTTGCACTTTGCTATTAAATCAAAATAAGATATTTGACGGTGTAACATTATGAAATTGTGTAAAAAAGACAACGAGTTATAATTTATCTTTTAGACAATTAAATACTATATCTCTGAATTGTGTGTGTGTGTCACAAATGTGCTGTGGTGTTACTAACAAGATGCGTTCGAAGCAAATTAGTCCCGAGTCAAGCGGCGATTCGCACATAGGGGGCAATCAAAGAAATTGGAATATAATAGAAAATCGATATTCTATGCTCTTTTAGCTTACCAGACTGTACTCATATGAGCGTGTACTTCGATAAGTATAACAATTAAATAAAATACAAACTGTATCACTTCTTTTTTACAAACAACCGTCAATGGAAGTAAAAATGCCGTCAACATGCTGAGAGAGAGAGAGAGAGAGAGAACCAACATTCAATCTGCAATTATGTCTTAGTTCCAATTGCACCACATGACTTAACAGTTACTGTCACGTTAAAGTTATGGTTAAAATTAAAATTAGGTTGCTTCAAAAAACAAACCTTTTTTTTTTACGTGGGGAAATTTTTTAAGGATGCCCTGGCCCTTGGGGAAGGTTACCAGGGTAATGTCGGACTCTCCAACCTGGCATACCGACTAAAACCCCACGGTGTTTCACTCGACGCACAGTCTCGGACAGTCAGCAGTCCATCGGGGCTGCAGGCTGTCCCCCGCCTCCGGAGCTCGTGCCGAGGTCCCGACCACGGCGATTTCGTGGAGGGTGTGAGGAAACACAAAGTTTCCCCCCCACAACGTGCCCCGCCGGCTTGCCTCTCTCTTGGCAGAGAGGGCAATTCGGCTCAGCGGAGCACGTCTTCGCCTCGTGGCCGGACTTACCGCATCGCTAGCATAGATCGCTGCGGTCGACCTCAGCGGTGCACTGCTCCCTGACGTGTCCTTCAAGAAGGCACCGGAAGCAGCGCATGGGACGCGACTGCAATAATTTGACTGAGGCCGACACCCAGCCAATCAGCAGCCGGCCCTTTGCCGCCGCCTTCTTTGCGGCCGCCACAGGGCACTGAGCCCATATGGTCCCCAAGCCGGCGTGTCCGCGTCGGATTTCGCCAACTTTGACGGAATCACGAGGACACCCACCGGCCTGTGCGACGGCGGCCGCAACCTCTGCGGACGTTGTCGAATCGTCAAGACCTCTAATGCGCATGTCTGCACACTTGGTTGGCCTGGCGACTCGTACAACATCTTCGGCGAAAATCTCTCTCATTTTGTTGGCGAGAGAGTTCGCCTTGTCCCCGCCATCCGCGCCGGGCACTGTAAGGAGCCGTGCCCCACATGCGGCAACGCGGAAGCCCAAGGAAGTGATGCCGAGGTCCGCAAGATTAATCTTCTCGCGGGCCTGGCGGAGCAGCTCGACATACGTCATTCCCTTCCCGGCCGCTACAGGCTGCAGCTTAAGAGAGACTGCTTCGGAGCGGGGGGCCTTCACCTTTACGGGACGTCGCGAGCGCTTCCTCTTTCCCTTTTGGGGTGCAGAGGGTGCAGTCGTGATGTTTTTAGACTCCACAGTGGTCTTCTTCTTCGAGCCACGCTTTACCACCGCGGACCAGCCCTCGCTCATAGACGTAGTAGCTGGCGGTAGTATACGCGGCTCTTTAGTGGTGGGCCTAGAAATTGGTGCCCCTTTGCCACTCTTCCTCTTTGGAACAGCCTTCTCACCGCCCGTGGTGGTGATTGGAGAAGGCCCCACTTCTGGTATAGGTGCCGGCGCCCTTTTGCGAGCTGACCCAGACTTGGTTCTGGCTTGCCGCTGTTGTTTGGGTGCCGGCAATATCTCCTGAGTTTCTGTAAGGGGTGTTAGTGTCCCCATCGTCGCCAAAGGAGGGCGCAGGCGCTCCTCCGGGAGTAATCGACCCTCTAGTGACTGAAGCCGTGCGTTAACCATGGTCCCCACTTGGACCATGATTGTCCGCACCAGCTCGTCTGCATCCAGTGGCGGAGCGGGTCGCACTGGCTCTCGTGACACGTCCGAGATCCTGGCTTGAAGCCCAGCCACCAGCTCCTTTTGGCTACTGAGCTCAGTTCTGAGGCGCTCCACCTCAGCATTGAGCTTCTGGACTTCCTCATTCGCAGTGCGCGAGTAGAGGAAGCCCAGTTCCTCTTCGACCACGGTTGCCGCTTCCTTCAGGGCACGCACAAAGGTGCCCTTCAGGTTTTTCGAGGAGGTGGCGACGCGACGAACTATCGCAACGCTGTCCATCGCCCCACCTAAGACTGCGGCAGCTGATTTGTCATCTGCTGAGGTGGTCGGCAGTGCACTGCGCACTTTGGAACCAAGCTCAGCGATCTCCATTTCTGCATGCAGCTCGAGCTCCTCTCTTTTAGCTGCAGCGAGCTGCGATCTTGTTTTGCCAGGTACAGTCGACCGACCGCGGCCTCTCTTCGGAGATTCGGCACCCCAGGACACACCTGACGCTGACGTGTCGTATTCAGATTCTGAATTGGTGCCACTGTAGTGCCTCTTTTCTCCCCTGCTAGGTGATGTGCAAGGGGTATTCATGCAGCTGTCATCCTCCAGATCCGAGAGGGCTCGGACGAAGGTACAGGCGGCGAAGCCAATACCTCTAGTTGAAACTGGAATGGGTAATGCAGAAGTTGATCGAACGACGCCAAGTTGTTGGAGGGATCCGGATGGCCCTTGAAGCCCAGCGAATAGGGATGATTTTATTCCTTCACTTCCAGCTTCAAGACTTTTAATCTTAGCGTTACGTCTTTCATTCATAAACTCCATTCCTTTCTTTCGTCTAAAATCTTCAGATCTAGCCTTCTGATAGGTTTTCCTAGCAGCTCTTTTCTTCTGGGGAGGCTGGGAAGTTATTTAGCCTCTTTTCATACACTTGACTTTAGTGACATTGGTTTAACTTTGACCAGGCAAAATTCGCTGGTTACGGTTAGCGTTAAAGTAAGCGTCAAAACTGACAGGTTTGTTTTTTGAAGAAAGAAAATTTTACGTCTATTTTAACCGGACGGATTTGAATGGTTTACTCCATATGTCTACCATTTTCAAATAGTAAACATTGAAACTCCCAATTACATCAGCCGCCCTTTTATTAATAACGATATGAATTTACACGATCGTGCAACGCGTGTGGAGTAAATGTAAACGTAACTGTTAATGTCATCGTAAATTGTAACAGTGAAACTTTAACGGGCCTTTTGGTGCAATTGGACCTTACAGATTTGTTGGAAATAAATTTAAAAATATCTTACCACATCCTGGTATCATTTGTATGTGGTACAGTGGTATAAGGTGTAATCCTGGATTCACAAACGAAGCGTTACAAGCCATAAAATTACGAGTACAAGAAAACAAAGGACAACCACCAACCATTAGGCTTTGGCGAAATGGCAATAAGAACGCAAATTGAATGGGATGATAAAAATTATAATAATAAAATCATTTTCGTAAAGAAAATATTAGACAATAATATTTTTAACCAGTCGTGGGGACTCTAATCTGAACATTTTAAATATACTGATTTTTATAAATACCTCTGACTCAGTCTTGTCACGTATATCTATCTCCTTCGGTTGCATTCAGCATTTGGCGAGTTAAAGTTTTTTTTTTATTATTGTAGCTCGGCGTGTGACAACACTCCGCCTGAAGTAAAGCTAGAGTGCAGTCCATGAATGGAAACAACTGCTACTACATAGAAACCTGTGCGGGTAGCAGTCGCCTCCACTATGCCGGCTTGAGGAGACGAGCATGTACCATCTTAGATTGACAGTGCACACTCCTCTCGTTATACCTGGCTACTTTCAAACTATTCCCGAAACGCGACAAAGTCACTTCACGGGTGTTACATTAGAAAGTGGTGGTACTACCCCAGGACGGCAGACTGGACAAATAACCATCATCAGTCTGCCTACCACTCTTTAGCGTATTGTATTTTATATTCCAATTCCTTTGGGGACAATACTGTAACTTCATTTAAAGAACGAATTGGTCCTTCGAGCCGGATTAATGTCACATTGAAGTATTTATAGGGCCTATTTATGTGGGCAGTTTCTATTTGACACAGGTTCAACTATTACACAATCACCACCCAGTCTTGACTCTCGTCCACAATTCAAATGCCATTAACCAGCGTATTCAAATATATACATTACAAATGAGTGTTTGCCTAATCGAATGCCCTACTGTATTTATAGCTATTTATGAAATACTGTTTTAGTTTATGTTTTATTATAATTTTAATTTAGTTTTTCAGCAATGTATAAACAGACTCTTTGAAAATATCGACGATGCGGCACAAATTAGGAACCGGAAAGTGAATGCAGACGATGAAGATAGAGAGATACTGGATTCAAAGCCTAGAATTAATATAAACGACGACAAAAAGAGCATAATAATATATAGTGTTAAGCTTTTTATGAATTCTTCGAAAAGACGGTCTTTGCCGCCAGCAGTTCGCTAACATAACGATTAGCCACCAGATAATGAGGATGTAGCATACTGTCATAAATATCTTTCTAAGATGGCTGGTTTTCAACATCGCAAGACCACTGCATGCCATCCCGCGTGCAATGGCTTGGTCGAACGCTTCCATCGACACCAGAAAGCAGCAATCGTATGCCACGTCAATGAAAACTGGATAGAGTTTACCGCTCGTCTTGCTCGGCATACGCAGTGCATATAAGAACTTGTACGCGTCATCAGCTGAGCTGAGACATTGCGGTTACCCCGGAGACTTCTTTCAACCAAACACAGTCACAACATCGGACATGATAGATTTTGCAGCGCGCTTATGATCATTTGCTGATAATTTGCAACCACGACCAGCATCTCGACATTCTCAGAAGTCAATATATATTTACAAAGAATTACCTGCGGCCACGCATGTATATTCGAAGACCGCTCCGACCAGCTCATACTGGTCCTTAGAGCATCCTGGAGTAAGGAGACAAGGTTTATAAGATACTAGTAAGAGGAATATCTGTCACTGTATCTATTGACAGGCTAAGCACGCGTACTCGCTCGAGGTTCAACCAGACCATCCGCCTAGGAGCGACTGCCCAACTCCAATAACTCCGCCTGAAAGACCTGCAACACCACTCAGAACAAGATCAGGACGATCAGGATCAAGAAAGAAAACATTTTTGACAGACTGTCACGAGTCGCATGAAGTGAAAGATTTACATAAAATAATGCAAATTATCAACAAATTCTATAAGCATACAGGAATACAGGGTCACAACATCTTACGTAAGGTGGGTAACTCTAAATCCACAACTTACCCCAGTCTCACACTCAATGCGACAGTAACCACAATGGGAAATTTCTACAACATAACATACAAGGAGGTTGTAGAAATAGAAAAAGGTCGTGAATGCACTCAATCCAATCGTAATAATAATGACCACTGGTACAGGATTGCTAATCCTCTGTTTAATATAATGAGTGCCTTAAAAATAAGGTCTGATGAAATACGCTTGGGTGTATCAAAAATACTTATAGTAAAAGAGGAAATGTGACAGATTTCATTGATGTTTCTCCTGCTCATCATGTACTGCTTGAAGGTTCAACATACAAGCCAGAAAGAAGATCTGCAATGGCACAGACTTTGGGACCACTAACAGCTCTAATTGTCATCACTGACTCAACATACAAGTCGAAAGATCCATACCGACAAAAATGGATCTATATCTATTAAAAGAGTCTTAGTGCATGTTACCAACTCACTACATTTTTGTAACGCAATATATGGCAAGAAGGCTGAAGAGATTGCTCCTGCTACGAGTGCTTTTGCTGATATTAGAATGCTAGCTGGAGCAGAAAGCCTTTTTCCTATTGATATTTCTGATTTATGCAGTGGTTACGAATGAACAATTGCAAAAGTGTGGGTTTAACAGCTACTGTTACTG
Source organism: Tinea pellionella (assembly GCA_948150575.1). NCBI lineage: Eukaryota > Metazoa > Arthropoda > Insecta > Lepidoptera > Tineidae > Tinea > Tinea pellionella. The sequence goes on from OX411258.1 coordinate 8,262,796, forward strand.
AGCTGCTAAAGATATTGATTTCTCTGGCAATGGCATGTGGTTAGATTATAAGCCAGCTTTAGAGAATCCTGGGTGGATACTAGAAACAGCCATGGATGATATTTCAGCAGATCAAATAATCTATCATTCAGTATTTGAATCACAGCATTCTACAAGCAATCACAGATTCTAAGAGCCCTTGGAGTTTAGGATCAGAGACAGCAGATAAATGGGATGCTCATTGAGTCTTAATTCCAGGTTCGATGTTGCAAACGACCGCTGCAAAGCTCTCTAAACATCGGATTAAAATAATAACAATTTTACTTACTGAATCTTAAACGTTAGACTCGATTCCAACAACGTCACTACTAAATTGTTCATTATAATAAAACATAAATATTCTACAATGGACGACAAATAAAGCGACTTAAACTTACAATTCCTTAAGTCTTATGTGAATTCTAGATCTATATTTAGTCTTCAAATGGACAGATGATGTTCACCTGCCAAAACTACGTATCAACACGAGTTATGAGCCTGAAAACTGGCTTTCGAAAATATACTCTATTCTTATAACTGATAGCGTGCAATATGGCGTATAGGGTATTCGAATATGTCTACCCTCCTTGGACAATGGTGTCGATTCTTCTGTACACACGGCTAAACTAAAATTTTAGATAACTTATAATATTTTTGTTTTAAAGTCACATCGGACTAAATTTATTTAAATAATTTGGATTTATATAAATAAATCTACTACCTTATTATTAATCAGTTTTATTTTTTTCACCCAGGTTATTGAGTAATTAGATATTTTCTAATGCAATATTATTATTATACTAATATATAGCTGCAATACCACTCACTGATCTACTACTACTCTATCTACTACCTTATTATTAATCAGTTTTATTTTTTTCACCCAGGTTATTGAGTAATTAGATATTTTCTAATGCAATATTATTATTATACTAATATATAGCTGCAATACCACTCACTGACTGACATCAATTATTTCGTACTTGCCGGTATAGTGGAGGGTAGCGGTTTTTTGAGTCGTATAGAGGACGTCCCAAAACCGTCGAGAAAAATACGACTTTGACCGGAAGTCGATTCTGGACCGGAAGTGGTAGCGATATCTCGGAAACGGGGCGAGTCGGGGCAGTCATCCCGTAGAGAAAGTTGTAGAGAATATCGTCTTATGCCGAAATCAAAAAAAAAATTTTCAAAATCGGGCAAAAAAATTTTTTCCTCGATCGTATTTATATCCTTTTCCCGCCGGTACGCCAATATGAAACGGAGCATGGCGGTGGGCGTGGCCTAACAGCATCCGCGACGAGGCATTTTCGGGACGAACGATCGAAACGGCTTTACCTCGGTCAGTCGGACGGTGAGCGCGGCCGCGTGAACATCGAATTTGCTCCGCGCGGCGGGCTTTCTTTTAAATATCTCAAGAAGTAGATACGTCAGAGTAACCATGTAAAGAACAATTTTGTTCAGTGTGACCAGCACTATTTTTTTAAATTTTTGTTTTAGTTTTTTTTTTAATTTTTTAAAATCTTCATATCTCGAAAAGTAGATACGTTAGCGTCACCGTGTAAAGACCAATATTGTTCAGTATGACCAGCACTATTTTTTTTTTAAATTTTTTTTTTTTTTTTTAATTTTTTAAAATCGCCATATCTCGAAAAGTTGATACGTTAGCGTCACCGTGTAAAGACCAATTTTGTTCAGTATGACCAGCACTTTTTTTTTTAAATTTTTGTTTTTTTTTTTTAATTTTTTAAAATCTTCATATCTCGAAAAGTAGATACGTTAGCGTCACCGTGTAAAGATCAATATTGTTCAGTATGACCAGCACTATTTGCTTTTTTTTTTTTAATTTTCTAAAATAGCTATTACTCAAAAAGTACATACGTTAGCGTCACCGTGTAAAGACCAATTTTGTTCAGTATGACCAGCACTAATTTTTTTTTAAATTTTTGTTTTTTCTTTTAATTTTTTAAAATCGCCATATCTCGAAAAGTAGATACGTTAGCGTCACCGTGTAAAGACCAATTTTGTTCAGTATGACCAGCACTAATTTTTTTTTAATTTTTTTTTTTTTTAATTTTTTAAAATCGCCCTATCTCGAAAAGTAGATACGTTAGCGTCACCGTGTAAAGACCAATTTTGTTCAGAAACGTAAACGCTTTTAGATGGCGAGCTAAATATTTTCAAAACTGCCTAAAATCTATTCGATCTAATACGTTTTACGACAAAAAGGGCCTCCGCGGGCCGCTTGCGCCCGCGGCTTTTACCCAACAGCTAGTACTAATATATATAGCTGCAATACCACTCACTCACTGATCTATTGACATCAATTATTTCGTACTTGCCGGTATAGTGGAGGGAAGCGGTTTTTTGAGTCGTATAGAGGACGTCCCAAAACCGTCGAGAAAAATACGACTTTGACCGGAAGTCGATTCTGGACCGGAAGTGGTAGCGATATCTCGGAAACGGGGCGAGTCGGGGCAGTCACCCCGAAGAGAAAGTTGTAGGGAATGCCCTATAATTTCGAAAACGATACTTTTTTTTTCAAAATTGCTCGAAAAAAATTTTTCCTCGATCGTATTTTTATCCTTTTCCCGCCGGTACGCCAATATGAAACGGAGCATGGCGCTTGGGCGTGGCCTAACAGCATCCGCGACGAGGCATTTTCGGGACGAACGATCGAAACGGCTTTACCTCGGTCAGTCGGACGGTGAGCGCGGCCGCGTGAACATCGAATTTTCTCCGCGCGGCGGGCTTTCTTTTAAATATCTCAAGAAGTAGATACGTCAGAGTAACCATGTAAAGAACAATTTTGTTCAGTGTGACCAGCACTATTTTTTTAAATTTTTGTTTTAGTTTTTTTTTTAATTTTTTAAAATCTTCATATCTCGAAAAGTAGATACGTTAGCGTCACCGTGTAAAGACCAATATTGTTCAGTATGACCAGATCTATTTTTTTTTTAATTTTTGTTTTTTTTTTTAATTTTTTAAAATCGCCATATCTCGAAAAGTAGATACGTTAGCGTCACCGTGTAAAGACCAATATTGTTCAGTATGACCAGCACTAATTTTTTTTAAACTTTTGTTTTTTTTTTAATTTTTTAAAATCGCCATATCTCGAAAAGTTGATACGTTAGCGTCACCGTGTAAAGACCAATTTTGTTCAGTATGACCAGCACTTTTTTTTAAAAATTTTTGTTTTTTTTTTTTAATTTTTTAAAATCTTCATATCTCGAAAAGTAGATACGTTAGCGTCACCGTGTAAAGATCAATATTGTTCAGTATGACCAGCACTATTTGCTTTTTTTTTTTTAATTTTCTAAAATAGCTATTACTCAAAAAGTACATACGTTAGCGTCACCGTGTAAAGACCAATATTGTTCAGTATGACCAGCACTACTTTTTTTTATTTTTTTTTTTTATTTTTTAAAATCGCCATATCTCGAAAAGTAGATACGTTAGCGTCACCGTGTAAAGACCAATTTTGTTCAGAATGACCAGCACTAATTTTTTTTTAAATTTTTTAAAATCGCCATATCTCGAAAAGTAGATACGTTAGCGTCACCGTGTAAAGACCAATTTTGTTCAGAAACGTAAACGCTTTTAGATGGCGAGCTAATTATTTTCAAAACTGCCTAAAATCTATTCGATCTAATACGTTTTACGACAAAAAGGGCCTCCGCGGGCCGCTTGCGCCCGCGGCTTTTACCCAACAGCTAGTTTGTGGTTATTATTATTTTAAATGCTTGAATAATTGATGATATCTGTTTTTTTTTATGTAATTAAACATTGTCTATTGATTGGTAAACGATGTGTTAATATAATTTAAAAAATAAGATATTATTTTGGAATATTGTTTTGTTAACAAACTATTAGGTATCAAGTAGGCCCAAAAATGGGCATTCTCCTTTAGTCCGATGTGACTTTACGACTAAAATTTAGTCGTGTGTAGGTACAATAGAATCGACACTTTTACTGTTTGTATGTGGTACCAGTCATCTCCGCTATTGTATTCGAATTTATTTATTATTTTACAGCGCTCATAACGCGTACCGATTTCTACAGTATTTTCCACGTAAGCACCCTCTTTGTTGGGGTTACTAATTACACGAAGAAAGCGTGAACTTTTCGATGTTAGGCATGTTTTGTCCCTTTTTTACTGGCAGAGTGAGACATACTGTTTAAATATAAAACATATTATCTTTATTTTATATCTTGTAACAAATAAGCAATAGATTTATTATAAGTTTTTTTTTTAACTTTTAGTCATATGATGAATTTGTTATTATTAAATTATGATAAAAATTGATTAGAAAAAAAATAACACGCACACAATAGTTTAGTGTTTTTTTTTTAAATAAAATTTCATTATAATTTAATAATACACGTATTGTGAGTTTTAATGTAATAAAAAAAAAGTTGATTAAATGTTATTCGAACTGGAGCTGCTGAGTTAGAATTCTTTTATTATCTAAATATATTAGCTATTGCGAGCTGAAGTCCATTCAGTCATGGACTTTGCCCACAACGCAACAGACGTGCGGTATTGGTGACCATACCACTTTATTTTTAGATAAATATCTTCTTCACTTCAGCATCTTACATTTCTTAAATTCATAAATTATATGAACTATTACTATTTGCTACAAGATATATATATATGTATCAATAAGCTACATAACATAGGTATATTTATATATTCTGAATTGCGATTACAGTACATAATTGACACATTTATAATAGCACAACATTTCTTCTTAAAACCAAAAGTTTACTTTGTTCAGCGCATTTAATTTTTCTCGGCGAATGCGCAAGAGTGCAAAAAGGTTCCATTAATATTTCAACCGATTACAAGCAGGCATATCGATACCCAGCTCACGATGTGTGCGTGTGTGTTGCCTTGTAAAGTCGCCTTTCTCGAATTCTCTTTCGATTTTCACCATCAGGGAGATTAATGTTGTGCCGTGACCAGATACCAGATGCCAGTTCGGTCACTATCATGTAATTTTGTTTTTCTTGTAGCTCTGCATATGACAACAATCCGCCTGATGTAAAGCCAGAATGCGGTCCATGAACGGTAACAACTGCTACTACAGAGAAACCCGTGCGGGGGCAGCAGTCGCCTACACTATGCCGGCTTGAGGAGACGAGCATGTACCATCTACGAGTAGATTGACAGTGCACACTCCTCTCGTTATACCTGGTTACTTCCAAACTGTTCCCGAAACGTGATAAAGTCACTTCACGGGTGTTACATTCGAAAGTGGTGGTACTACCCCAGGACAGCTGACGGGGCTAATAACCATCATCAGTCTGCCTACCACCCTTTAATAGTGCATGAGCGACCAAAGTTAAGGCCACCATTGGTTATATTAATAAACGATACATTTTTTTTGTATTGTAGCTCGGCATGTGACAACACTCCGCCTGATGTAAAGCTAGAGTGCGGTCCATGAATGGAAACAGCTACTACTACAGAGAAACCCGTGCGGGCAGCAGTCGCTTCCACTATGCCGGCTCGAGGAGACGAGCACGTACCATCTACATTGACAGTGCACACTCCTCTCGCTATACCTGGCTAGTTGAATAAGTTATTATTTATAATTTACTCAGCTACACACACGCAAAACAAAAAAACGTTTTTTAAGGTAATAGAATTCACTTACCAAATTAATCTACAAAGCACAACACGTTTAGGAATATCAAAGTACATATAACAAGAGAATCACAAGAGAGAAGAAGCGAAAAGAAGAGTGAGAGAGACAACACAATAAAGACAAGGAGCATAGATGACCCCACAATGAATTATACATTTAAACCTTTAATTACTATAAAAAAAATGCGCACGCAACAAGATTATTTCTTATAGCGGTGTGAGCGGAAACGACTGCACTCACAGGCAGCAGCCGCCCCCACTATGCCGGTTTGAAGTGACGAATGTGCACAAACTCGTATCAGAGTTGTTTTTCTATTGACACAAGTGACCTCGACTGGCCTGGTTAAGCACAGTGGAGGTCTATGAGCGGCGACGACTGGAGAACGGAGGACCACGGAGGCCTCATTCGCCGTCACTATGCCGGCCCGAGTAGTTTAAAACGTTTCATCATAAGTCAATGTGGGGTCGAAGGTAATTTTGTTTTTCTTTCAATATACAACAATGTAAATATACTTCCTAAGGCTCGTCTGATATGCATACTGGCTGAATACAAAAATATATATATATCTACATCTTTTTTAACAATATATAAAATTTTATAATATAAAAACAGCTCCATTGTCTCGTTGTTATAGGAAGCTGGTAATCCAATCCTCCCAAAAGTGAGTAGTTTCTTAAGTATATTTTGAGGGACCAATATCCAAATAAGCTGTAGCATTAAAAAAAATAGGGATTTTTTTAAAATTATTGTAGCTCGGCATGTGACAACACTCCGCCTGATGTAAAGCTAGAGGGCGGTCCATGAATGGAAACAACTGCTACTACAGAGAAACCTGTAAGGGCAGCGGTCGCCTCCACTATGCCGACTTGAGAAGACGAGCATGTACCATCTAGATTGACAGTGCACACTTCTCTCGTTATACCTGGCTACTTTCAAACTAAACCCGAAACGCGACTAGATCGCTTCACGGGTGTTACATTCCAAAGTGTTGGTACTACCCCAGGACGACAGACTGGGATAAAAACCATCATCAGTCTGCCTACCACTCTTTAATGAGCGACCAAAGTACATATAACAATGTTACATTGGTCAGAATTAGCGAGGTTCGAACACGGGTCTCATCAATCGTGAGTTCGCGCGTCTTACCGTCAGACCATGACCGCAATATAGAAAATACTATACAGAAAAGGAGAATGTCCATTCACCTAAGAAAAATGGGCCCACAATTTTTTTTTCTCGTCCGTTAATGATTGATTTTTGGTTCATTTTATAGAAGAATAAATCTACATTCCTTATTACCAATAAAAAAGTTTTAATTTTTTTTTTAACCCATATTATGGTAGATTTATTTTTTATTTTCATTTATTTATTCTTATATTAAAGGTTAACTGGTAGAAAATGCCTCAAGGGCGAACTGCCTTTTGCAATTTTTATATTGTATAAACAGCTAATGACATCAGCATCCGTTTGACAATTTACATTTATATACAAAAAGAATTAAAAAATATAATAAAACAGAATTCGAGGTCACAGGGTAGGCACGCCACATACTCCGCCAGTGCAATTAAATATTTTATTATTACTAAGTAATTAGAATTTTTCTGATGTAATATTTGAGGTTATTATTATATTAAATGCTTTAATAATTGATGATATCTGTTTTTATGTATAAAACATTGTCTATTAATTGAGAATTGAAGTAAAATAATGAAAAATAAGGTATTACTTTTGAATATTGTTTTATAAACAAACAATTAGATATCAAATGGGGCCCAAAAATGGACATTGTCCTTTTCCATATTGTTAGGATCTAACACAGATCCGGTTAGAGTTAATTTTTTTATTCACCCACGAAAAAAAAACCCATAGTTTTTTGCCATAATTTTTTCCGGCACAAAGGCCGAAAGTTGGTTCTTCATCTGTATGTTGAAGTTTTGGTGGGCCACAATATGGAGCGATTTGAATTTCATTTGGTCGGTCATTTGAAAGTAGCCTCCCCGCTGCTGCCTTCCTTACTAATGGATACAGTCTCATTATGGACCACAAATACTTAATTTCACATCGCAGTATACAAGCAAGTTACTTAAGTTAGGATTGAATTACCACCATTAAAATTGATAAATAAAAACCCTATTTTATTAATCACATAAAAAAAACTCAAATTCGTTGACACAGAACCTCTTAATAATAAAAATCACAGATATTAAATTGTAATAAAACTAAATATTGCAAAATATAATAATACTGTTCATTATATGCTAGCAACACTAACTGGTTAAAAGTAAAAGCGATGCAAAAATACTTGTTCGATTACGGGGTTGCCAGCCGAAAAAAAAATTTCAACCTTAAAATATGACAATTGGCATTCCCAGCATTTAAATAGCTTAACTAAATCTCTCTTTACTCCATTTAATACTAATTCATATGCAGTTCATATGCATAAACTTTTTAATTTTTTATACCGACTCGAGATAAAAACAAAAATTTTATTTAAAAAAAAAAACATCCACAAAGAAGTAATAAAAATAAATCTGTACAAAAACTTTTTTTTAAAATACTTTTGATGCTGACTGTACCCATAAGTTCGTGGCAAAATATTCAACAATCAAGATACACTCGAATCGGTAGGATAAAAAATCATAAAGTTTAATATAGACGAGAATCAGACCCGTCTCGGTTTCCCAGGGCCGGGGCATTCGCTAGACGCGCAACGGATCACAGACGAGGCTGGCACGACATCCTTCTGACGCGACGGATCACTCTCAACAAAACCAGGATTCAATATAATATTGGGCACTAATTCTATAACGTCAAGGTCGTCCGAATAGTCTACAATATACATACCATATCCACGTGTTAGTTAAATTAGTGTTGCCAACGGAGCCCCGAGTCGAAGCGTGCAGAACCCAAGCCAGTGCGATAGAGAAAAAGAAGAAAAATATTTTCATGAATATAAAAGGTTAGAAAGAGATGGTAGATGATAGAAGTTACATGCGTAAGAGAGAGGCGAGAGATTTGGAACTAATTTCATTCGTTTTTTCAACTCGAGGAGACAAATATGCACCATCTAGATTGACAGTGCACACTCCTCTCGTTATACTTGGCTACTTTCAAACTGTTCCCGAAACGCGACAAGGTCACTTAACGGGTGTTACATTCGAAAGTGGTGGTACTAAACCCAACACGGCAGACTGGGCTAATAACCATCATCAGTCTGCTTACCACTCTTTAATAGTGCCTATAGACACTGAGCGAACAAAGTTACATTGGTACCGGTAAGAATTTGGCAAGGTTCGAATACGGGTCAGAACCAGTCGCTCTAAACATAGCAAAAAAAAAATATGAAATTAATTCCATAAATATAATCAATAACTGAAAAGAAACTAATTTAAAACTAACGCCTTCGTTTTATCGAGGTTTTAAAAAAAATAATACTAATAATTATAATCGATAAACATTTTTTTACATTTCGTCTGCTTGTGTTTATATTTTTCTTATTGGAATATTAATTAATTATCAAAAATAAGGCAGATGCTTAGTTTTTCAAAGTCTACGACTACATACCTATATAATATAAACTAATTACTATGCGAGCGAACTAAAAACAGACCTGTCAAGACGCCATTTTGATACGCAATTCGCACGTACTTCATGTGTAATATGTAAGGTGTACAAAAAAATAAACTTAATACCTTAAATATAGTAAAAACCTAGGTTTTTTTTTTTTTTTTTTTTATGCTTAATAGGCAAGCGTTTGACCACACCCTGCCTGGTGTTAAGCAGTGATGTGGTCTATGGTGGAGCACGCCTGCCTATGAGGTACCTGTTCACCTTCGATTTGAAGAGACCTATGTTGTACGTGTCGGGAAACAGACACCGGGAGGGAATTCCACAGTTTCGCAGTACGCACGAGGAACGTGTAGGTGTATATAAAAAAAGGTGTAACTTTTAGAAAACTATTCATTTGCTAAATAAAAAAAAACGGATTTATTCAAAAATTTTATGCTGGTGGTACTTATTTGAAGTACATTTGAAGTGACATCTGTCAAGTGAAGTTAGCTGCAAGTCTGTTTCTATTCTTAGTTGGCTCACATAGTAATCTATTATTTATTTATCTTCGAGATTTTTTCAATTTTTTAGTTTTAATAATAATATATATAAATACATATTAAATAGTGCAATAATGTGCGTTTTAATTAATATAATTCATATAAATATTTTCCTACGTGCAAACAGTGTCTACATTTTCAATAATTGACTTGTAGTAGTGATTTGGTCCGTACCTAGGTAATCTACACTTAAATTTCTAATACCTAAACACTAATAAAAATTTTCGAAGTACAATCGGCGGAATAAACGGCTTACCACTTTTTTAATTTAAGTATTTACTATGAGTCACTTCATTATTTTGTACGCCTATATAAAAACTTAGCTATACACAAGCGTAAGAAATAATGACGAAAGGTCTTAGTGGAATATAAAATTACTTATGTAAAAAAAAACTTTTTTTTTCTTACGAAAAATTGGCACTATTGTGATATTTGTGTAAAAATTGTTTTTTGATCCAAAATTGGTCCGAATATAATTATCTTAATTACATAATAATAATCTAATAAAGCTTTTCTAATTAAAAAAAAAAAACTATAAAACTTTAGAATAAAGGCACTAAACAGAATTTTTAGCGAAAAAAAAAACTTAATTAATTAAATCGGGAGGACTTATTTTGGCTTTAATTGACTTATATTGTCATAATTGTACAGTAGGACAAATGAACACTTTATCATCTCGTATTATTGTAAATTGTTAACGCTATTAATCTGGAATCTACAGTTATTTGTACTTATATAATTTAAAAGTTTACCTTGTAGGATCGAGATGGTATTATATTATTTTTGGTAATGTATTAGGTGCTTACATATGAAATTGGCGTTTTGTATGGGAGGAACAAAAAGTCGAATATTTTTAAATATAATATATTTAATTAATCAAAGTATGAACCATTGTTTTCTATGCACTTTTGCCATCTCATAGGTAGTTCATTGATCCCTTTACTAAAAAAAACCAGTCGGACGGGAATCAATAAAATCTGTGAAGGCGATTTGGACTGCCCCATCAGAGTTGAATTTTTTCCCTTGCAAGAAGTTGTCCAAATTTCGAAAAAAATGGTAATCTGTTGGAGCAAGGTCCGGGGAGTACGGAGGATGTCTTAGACATTCCAATTGAAGCTCTTCTAATTTGGTAGCCGTCTGTTGTGCAGTGTGTGGTCTAGCGTTGTCGTGAAGCAGCAGTGGCGTGGAGCGATTGACCAGCCTAGGTTGTTTAGCCGCTAGCTTTTCCATCGTGGTTTGCAATTGCTGACAATAGACATCAGCCGTAATAGTCTGGCCAAATTTGAGAAAACTGTAATGAACAATACCGGCACTAGTCCACCAAACGCTTACAAGTAACTTTTTTGGGGTTAATTTTCGCTTGGGGCAGGATTTGGCTGGTTGGCCAGGATCCAACCATTGCGCTGAGCGCTTTCGATTATCGTAAAGAATCCATTTTTCATCACAGGTAATGATTCGGTTTAAAATACCTTCATTATTGTGCCGGTTCAGTAATGTAACGCAGCAGTCGACGCGCGTTTGCCGGTTTGCTTCAGTCAATTCGTGAGGTACCCACCTTTCAAGCTTTTTAATCTTCCCAATTTGCTTCAAGTGAATTAAAACAGTTTTATCACGAACACCGCAGCCTGCAGCTAACTCGGACGTGGTTTGCGATGGATCCGCTTCCACAATAGCCTTCAATACTTCATTATCAACTTGGGTCTCAGGCCGTCCACGGGGCTTGTTCTGCAGGTCGAAATTTCCAGAACGAAAACGTTGGAACCAAAAACGAACTGTGTTTTCTTTTGCGACATGTCCGTCATACACATCATTCACCCTTCGAGTCGTTTCCGCAGCACTAGTGCCACGGCGGAACTCGTACTCGTAAATAATGCGATATTTTAAGTTTTCCATTTTGTAAAATGAGTGACGCAAACAGAAAAAAACAGAAGAAAAAAAACAAATGAATGACGGTCATCGAAGGATAAATACATGAGTAAATAGCTGTGAAAATTTGAATTTGGAATTCCTTACCAAAGAGGAGAAAATCGTGATTAAAGTGGCCAGTACGAAAAACGCCAATTTGATATGTAAGCACCTAATATAAAGCCCACAATTTTTTTCTCGAGTTTGTCTGTGATTTATATACATTGTGTAGGAAAATAAATCTTCTTCTTTATTACCAATCAGTTTTAATTTTTTCATCCAGGTTATTGAGTAATTAGACTTTTTCTGATGTAATATTTAAGGTTATTATTATATTAAATACTTTAATAATTGATTATATCTGTTTTTATGTATTATAATTAAACATTATATATTGATTGGTAAACGATGTGTTCATTGAAATAAATTAATAAAAAAATAAATTTATTGTTTGGTTAACAAAGTATTCCATATCAGGTGGGCCCAGAAATGGGCCTTTACGAGTAAGTTCCCGGTTGTACTAGATTCCTAAGTAACCGAAAGTTTAATCATTAAAATTTGTGTATTTAAAACTCGCGTGTTCATTTTTTTTAGTTTTTCTTTTTTAAATATAAAAATATGATAACATTAAAAATTCACTGGAAGCATAATTTTTAAAATTTACCCTAACAAAGCGTTCGAGTAAAAATATTTTATTAATTTATAATTAATAAAATATATGGTAATAATTTGTACTTAAAATGTAATCATTTAAAGCTTAATCCGAAAAGTTTAATCTATGGTTATTATTTTTGGCATAAATTTAATCTATGGTGCTCCTAAAATACTTATATTTTAAATACTTTAGTTTGGCATTTTTACTATTATATGTATGTATATTCACGTACCACCATTTTCAACAAGATTGCATTATGTTTTAAAAATAGGCACAGCACGTGACCGCACTCCATCTGCGGTCAATAAATGAACAGAGACAACTGCTAACTGTCCGCAGTAATCACCTCCGCTATACCGGCTCAAGGCACCGTCCATTAGCAGTGTGAAACTCCTCTCCTCTATTTTAAAGCAATATATACACTTGAAAGTGGTGGTACTGCCCCAGAACGGCAGACTGGGTTAAAATAACCAACATCAGTCTGCCTACCATTCTTTAACCCTTAAATACACGATTTTTTGTTTTGAATTAATAAAATCGTATATTATTGGAAATTTAGGTACGAATAAAGAATATATATATTTTGAAAAAGATATTATGTATACTTTTGGCAACAATATGCATTTAAGATTAACCCTTTCCATTCTAATTTTTCCTTAGTTTTCTTACTACATAAAAAAAAAATTATAACTTCAAATCGTCCATAATTAATTTTCATAAATAGAAGAGAACTAAGAAAAAACGCATGTACCATCAAGAGCAGGGCAGCACTCCCAGTTTTTTTTTTTCAAAATTGTTTATCGGAATATTACAGTTGCCTTCTCTTTCTGGTTGCATTACAAGTAAAGGCGATCAATATTGTTGTCAATGTTTCTATATGTTTTTTACATATTGCACCTCATTTAGTTGTCAATGTTATGAGGGAAAAACGAATCTACACACGTCAGTTGTCATAGCAACGTAAACATAAGTTATATTTAAAGCAGGAGCTGAGAGAAACATAAAAATATGCAAGTAACATTAGTCCTTAACGTGGGACTGCTCCCCTGCTCTTGATAGTACGTATGTATGTAAGTGTATTAAGTATGTGTGTGACCTGAATTCCTGCAATCCCGGCACAGTAGTACGGATATAGCGGCAGAGAGCAGTAGAAGTGTGCCCAAAACGACGCACACGGCTGCCACCCAAGTGCGCGGGTCGAACGATTCCGCAGCCACGAGGAAATGGCGATATAACTCTGCAACGTAATATCGACACTAACATGGGCAAATAAACACGACAATCCAAGCTTCCAGTACACTAGGAGAATGTTATCTCCTTCGCATTGGAGAGATACATTGGTACCGATATCCATTTTTTTATTCCCACATAACCAATTCATTTAAAAAGTACATTTCGAATGTAACACATCGGGAATAGTTTGAAAGTAGCCAGGTATGACGAGAGGAGTGTGCACTGTTAATCTAAGATGGTGCATGCTCGTCTCCTCAAGCCGGCATAGTGGAGGCGACTGCTGCCCGCACAGGTTTCTCTGTAGTAGCAGTTGTTTCCATTCATGGACCGCACTCTAGCTTCACATCAGGCGGAGTGTTGTCACATGCCGAGCTACAATAAAAAAAAAAGAGTGGTAGTCAGACTGATGTTGGTTATTACCCCAGTCTGCCGTCCTGGGCTGAAAAAATGGTGGTACTCATTTTTAAGTCACCCGTTAAGTGACTTAATCGCGTTTCGGGATCAGTTTGAATGTAGCCGAGTACAATAAGAGTGCGCCCTCGTCACCTCAAACCGGTATAGCGGAGGCGACTGCCGTCTGTAAAAATTTGTCTGTGTTAGCAGTTTTGTCTCCTTATATCAGGTGGAGTGTTGTCATATGCCGAGTTACAATTTAAAAAATATATACACACCTGCATCCTGATCAGTGTACAGTGTTGTAGCGAGCACTTCGACGGGCGGTCCAGCGCCCAGTACATTCGATGCCCACACACGAAACCAATAACTCGCGTTCGGTTCCAAATGGTACACGTCGATTTGACGCTGAAAAATCATAATTTTTCTAATAACAACTATACCCTAAAACGGAATCTGAAATAAAAATTGCAAAGATGTCGCCGACTGATGATGGTTATTAGCCCAATCTGCCGTCCTGGGGCAGTACCACCACTTTCGAATGTTACACCCGTGAAGTAACTTTGTCGCGTTTCGGGAGCAGTTTGAAAGTAGCCAGGTATAACGAGAGGAGTGTACGCTGTCAATCTAAATGGTACACGCTCGTCTCCTCAAGCCGGTATAGTGGAGGCGACTCCACTCTCCACAGGTTTCTCTGTAGTAGCAGTTGTTTCCACTCATGGACCGCACTCTAGCTTTACATCAGGCGGAGTGTTGTCACATGCCGGGTTACAATAAAAAAAAAAGATAAAACGAGAGGAGTGTGCACTGTCGATCTAGATGGTACATGCTCGTCTCTTCAAGCCGGCATAGCGGAGGCGACTGCTGCCTGTAGAGATTTCTCTGTAGTAGCAGTTGTTTCCATTCATTGTCAAAGGAAAGTGTATTTTGCCGAATTGCAGTTTTAAGTTTTAAAATGGTGTAAAGTAGGGTGTAAAGATCGGAAAATAAAATTTTGCTGTTGAAAATAAAATCGCGTAATTTTTTACTTTTTTTTTTTTTGGCACTGGCAATAAAACTGAAGGTCTAAACATTTGAATAGTTAATTTTTTTAAAGTCAGAATAAATTAATTCACTGTGACTATGACAATGACGACTGTGTCTGTGTTTCCCGACACGTACAACATAGGTCTCTTCAAATCGAAGGTGAAGACCACATCACTGCTTAACACCAGGCAGGCTGTGGTCAAACGCTTGCCTATTAGGCATAAAAAAAAAAAAAAAAGATTTAGTATTTTCTTTGTTTACATGTTTGATCTCAAATTTTTTTTTTCTGTTAAAGGAGAATGCCCATTCGCCTATGAAAAATGGGCCCATTATTTTTTCTCGAGTTTGTCGATGATTTTTAGTTAATTTGAAGAAAAATAAATCTACCTCCTTACTTTTTTTCACCCGGGTTATTGAGTAATTAGAGTTTTTTTGATGCAATATTTGAGGTTATTATTGTATTAAATGCTTTAATAATTAGTAATATCTGTTTTTTTATGTAATTAAACATTGTCTATTGATTGGTAAATGATGTGTTGATATAATTAAAATAAATTAATAAAAAATAAGGTATTATTTTAGAATATTGTTTTGTTACCAAACTATTAGATATCAAGTGGGCCCAAAAATGGGTATTCTCCTTTTCATCATATTAATGGTAAACATACCGAATTAGGACTTATATGATTAGGACTAATAGGTATCCAGTCTTCCAAACTTCCATTAACAGGAGTTGCCGAGCGATATTGAGCTGTAAAGTCTATGATCGGATGTCCACCATCGCCGGCGACGTTCCATAGTATTAGAGCTAGTATTGTCGATGCGTGTACAGTCACGTTGGCTAGGGGAGGTGGCTCAGCTGAAATTCATAAACAAAATAGTTTCAAGTTGCGACATCTAGTAGCAAGTTATAGAACTAAAAAAGTACGTAAGGCATGTGCTAGATGGCGCTGCACAAAATTTTAAACTGTCTGACATGGGATCCTTCAAGTGCATCTCACAAGCAGTCGCCTCCGTTCATGGATCGCACTCTAGGCGGTGTGCGGTCATATGACGTGATAAAATACAAAAAAAATTGTTTATGTCAATTTTTTTCGACATTTCCATTTCCTTGATGTTTGTTACAAAGATAAATACGTTTGCATAAAAAAATTAATAAATCAAGCACAAGGCAACCTTTTGATTGAAATTTCTCAAGAAATCATTGGGATCGCTAAATTGGATTAACCAACAATAATATGCGGTTCATAAAAATTCTACAGACAGCAGTCCCTTCCGCTATTCCGGCTCGAGAAGACAAAAGTGCACCGAACAGCGCACACTTTTCTCTTTATGCTCGGCTACTACTTGAAAGTGTTCGTACTATCCCAGGACGACAAATTGGACTAATAACCATCATCAGACTATCAATCACCCTTTAATTAATGCTTTATGCTATAGGCACTGAGTGACCAAAGAAAATGTAACATAGTTAAATTGGTACCGGTCAAAATCTTACGAGGTTTGAACTATTATAAAAAATTTATAGAAAAACACCACCAAGAGTGGTAGGCAGACTGATGATGGTTATTTGTCCAGTCTGTCGTCCTGGGGCAGTACCACCACTTTCGAATGTAACACCCGTGAAGTGACCTTGTCGCGTTTCGGGGATAGTTTGAAAGTAGCCAGGTATAAGAGAGGAGTGTGCACTGTCAATCTAGATGGTACATGCTCGTCTCCTCGAGCCGGCATAGTGGAGGCGACTGCAGCCCGTAGAGATTTCTCTGTGGTAGCAGTTGTTTCCATTCATGGACCGCACTCTAGCTTTACATCAGGCGGAGTGTTGTCACATGTCGAGCTACAATAAAAAAAAAAAAAAAAAAAAAAAAAAAAATATTCTTACTTACTTAGCTCACGCCTTGTTCCCACTGGGGTAGGCAGAAACAATGGAGCGCCAGCGACTCCTCTCTCTACATACCACTTTCGCTTCGACCACATCCATTACTCCCCTCATGCATGCACGTCGGTTGAGGGTGCTCCTCATCTGACCCTTTCTCAGCAGTTGACCCTTCCGACACTGCCATCCACTTTCGCACAATAGATCTTTTTAATAGATCTCTTTTCATCCATCCTTTCCAAATGACAGAACCACCTTAGCATACCCCTTTCCACCCTGGTCACAATACTGTCCTTGAGCTCGCAGCGATTTCTTATCGCACTGTTTGGGATTCGCTCGCTCAAGGATACTCCACACATACTTCTTAGCGATCGCATTTCTACCGCGTTTATTCGACTTTCATTCTTCCTCTGCCACACCCAGCTCTCACTACCATACCTCAAAGTGGACATCATATTCTACCTATTTGAAAAATTATTTTTGCATTAGATAGATAGCCCGTCTATTGAGAAAGGCGTTGGCATTTTTTTAAGTGGCTAAATGGATTCCAATTATTAAAATAAAAAATAAACTTTTGCCTATAAATAAATTGAAAACAAACATAAATTCCAATCGAATATGTCTAATCCGGTTTCGTATGTGCAAATAGTGTTGTAATTTGCAGTATATCAAACGACCTTCGACCGCCGCAGCCGGATACATATTATTAGAGACGACTCCAGTTAGTTATTATGTGACAGTTAACATGTTATTTTATACATTACGGGTTCACAAATACAATTAACTACTAAATAAAAAAATAAACCGAACAATGGCGGAATTAGTCTGAAGCGGAAAAAACAAAACACGACAATATGGCCCCCAAACTACGTTCAAAAATTTATGTTAACAAGCTTTGTCGTTTTCTAAACTATTTATTGAATACTAAGGCGGATGGGATACAGTAAATTAAACCAGATCATGTATACACATTTTAACTATAGATAAAAAACCAAATTCAAATAGTACACGTAAATAAGCATTTAAGCATAAGAGCGACCGTGGTCTAGCGGTAAGACGCGTGAACTCACGATGGATGAGACCCATGTTCGAACCTCGCTAATTCTGACCAATGTAACTTTGTTATATGTACTTTGGTCGCTCAGTGCCTATAGGCACTATTAAAGAGTGGTAGGCAGACTGATGATTAGTCATTTATCCAGTTTGTCGTCCTGTGGCAGTACCACCACTTTCGAATGTAACACCCGTGAAGTGACCTTGACGCGTTACGGGAATAGTTTGAAAGTAGCCAGGTATAAAAGAGGAGTGTGCACTGTCCATCTAGATGGTATTCCTAGGTCCTCAAGCCGGCATAGTGGAGGCGACTGCTGCCCGTAGAGATTTCTCTGTAGTAGCAGTTGTTTCCATTCATGGACCGCACTCTAGCTTTACATCAGGCGGAGTGTTGTCACATGTCGAGCTACAATTTAAAAAAAAAATACTTAAAATCTAGTGGTAAGTTAAATACTTACTTCGAACTGTAAAATTAACTCTTTCAGCGAACACAGTCTCATTTTCAATAGTACACTCGTAGACACCCGTATCGGACGGACCAACCTGTGTCAGGAATAGGCTACCATCGCGCTGAAACAATGCAAACAAAAATAATACCTTTTTTTTTATTATAGCTCGGCATATGACAACACTCCGCCTGAT
The DNA here is from genome assembly GCA_948150575.1 of Tinea pellionella. Lineage (NCBI taxonomy): Eukaryota > Metazoa > Arthropoda > Insecta > Lepidoptera > Tineidae > Tinea > Tinea pellionella. Next base: position 8,281,357 of record OX411258.1, read on the forward strand.
GTAAAGCTAGAGTGCGGTCCATGAATGGAAACAACTGCTACCACAGAGAAATCTCTACGGGCTGCAGTCGCCTCCACTATGCCGGCTTGAGGAGACGAGCATGTACCATCTAGATCAACAGTGCACACTCCTCTCTTATACCTGGCTACTTTCAAACTATTCCCGAAACGCGACAAGGTCACTTCACGGGTGTTACATTCGAAAGTGGTAGTACTACCCCAGGACGACAGACTGGACAAATAACCATCATCAGTCTGCTTACCACTCTTTAATAGTGCCTATAGACACTGAGCGACCAAAGTACATATAACAAAATTACATTGGTCAGAATTAGCGAGGTCCGAACACGGGTCTCATCGATCGTGAGTTCGCGTGTCTTACCGCTAGACCACGGCCTCTCTAATGTCTATGTGGTATTTAGCAGATTGTTGATTATCCAAAATGATCTGGACTGCTTTTATGATTATATATGGAGACAATTCTTGATATTCTCTCCCGCCTGTGCGACGTACGTGGAGGAAGTCGTCTGTTTCAGGTTTTGACATTTCAAAATGATAGGGGTCTTGCGCAGCGCCATCTATTATTCGTGTTTAGTACTAAATTCAGCTACTAGATGCCGCAACATAACCGCCCGCCTTGGAAGCTCCTGGTTCCAATGTTGTTTCGTTCTGCATTGTTTCTTCCATGAGCAAAGGACAAATTTTGACGAATGCCCTTTGTATAATGCCAGCTTGTGTGTGAATATCGGCTGCAGGGAATACGCCATCCTTGCCTGGATACACCTTCACGATCCTTCCAAGACGCCATTTGAGTGGTGGTAGATTTTCCTCTGTGATGAGAACAATTTGATTTATTGTGATATCATATTTGGCTGCTTTCCACTTAGTTCTCGTTTGCAATTCGGAAATGTACGCCTTGGACCAACGCTGCCAGAAGTGTTGCCTGATCTGCTCGATTCTGTGGTATCGCAGCAGTCGATGCGCAGGCGTGCTTGTGATGTCATCTTGTGCAGGCGTTGTCATGGGTCGTCCGATGAGGAAATGTGCTGGAGTTGGAAGAAGATCGTTTGGATCTGTGGACAGAGGAGATATAGGACGGGAGTTCAGGACTGCTTCAATTTGTGCTAATACAGTGCTGAACTCCTCGCACGTTATATGAGCATTGCCCAGAACTCGTCTCATGTGGTATTTACAGGATTTGACCCCCGCTTCCCACAGACCACCGAAATGAGGTGCATATGGCGGAATAAATATGAATTTAATATTTTCATTATTAGCAAAATTTATTGTTTTCTTTTTTTTTGAATTATTGTTATTAGTTAAAAAACTAGCGAGTTCTCTCGCGGCACCTACAGACGTTCTACCATTGTTGGCAAATACGAGTATCTCTGCAGGTTACCTTGACGAGATATAAATCTTTTAAGTGCTAATAAATAAATTTTGTGCTTAGATCTGTCACTACAAAGTAACAATGAATGTGTTTTTTTTATTTTTTATTTTTGATCAAATACTGATGAATTACTAATCCTACCACCTATTCTAATTAAATTATCATTATGAAAATAAATTTAATCTTAAATGTTACGTGTGCATTTTAAAGTAGGATTATTTAATAGTTGTTTTGTGAATATCAGGACATGATTCTAATTGTGAAATATGAACTAAATGTTTTAATGCAAATTTTAATTCATTAACTGATGATTAATTTTGTTTTTTAAATTGTAAACAAATTGCTATACATGACTTAATGATTGTTTTATTTTATAAAATAAAAAATATATGAAATTATATTTATTTTGTTTTATGTGAATCTATTAAATTATAATATTTGTTTTTATTTTAATTGCTTAATTTAAATTTAACTAATTTATGCAATTTTGTACAAGATGATTTTATTATTTTACCATACAACTCGCTGCTGTTAATACACCGCACAACTTTAGTCGCGGTATACTAACTAGTTTGATTAGGGCGACTTTACTCTTGGTGCACCATAATTTAATATGCATTTTGATTTTTGCAATGTTTATTATGGGAGAAAGTACTTTTAACGAGTCGTATATTTGTGATATAATTGATAAATTAACGTGTTTCGTTACACTTGTTGTATTATATTGTGATATATTTGATATTTGTGATTTATTTTCTAGTGTTGAAAACCTATTTTTTGCTAAGATGCATGTGTCACCGAGCGCATCAGCTGATTGCTTGAATGGTATGCGCACGGAGAATCTTCTCTCATCTGTGTGTTTTGTAATTTTAATAAAATGTTGTTCACATAATTTCTCATCTGTTAGTAAATTATGTGTTTTAGGAATTTCCTCCCTAATTTGTTTTAATTGTGTGTCTAATGATAATGTGTGTGTAAAATTACATTGTACCTGTTTTATGCTCAAGTACTTGTGACTTATAGGACCGGACACTATCCACCCCAGTTGTGTGTTTTGTATATAGGGTCCACTGGATAGTCGCATACGTCCTTCCTGTAACAACTCCCAGAATTTATCGGCACCAATTAACAAATCGATGTCAGCTGACGTGTGAAACATGGGATCTGCGAGTTGTATGTGATCGGGTATGTGTATCGATTGTATATCAATACCTATTGTAGGCAATGTAGCTGTGATGCTTGGTAAAACTATACAATTTAATTGTGTTTTAAATTCTTTATTTATGCGTGATTGAATAATAATATCACAGACGTCGGATGAACGTGTGATCGACTGTCCGACGCCTGCTACTTCGTAAGTGGACTGTATTAATGATGTTTTAATCTTATTACACAAGCGTTGTGTAATAAAACAATGTTGGCTGCCGCTGTCTAAGAGCGCACGAGCCGTGTGATATTTGTTATTGTTGTCAATAATGTCTACTAGTGCCGTTGAGAGTAAAACCGAATTTGTGTGTGTGTTAATACTGCTCATGCTAATAACACTGTTCGACTTCGAATGCATTGCGCTTGAGACACCGGAAGTATGCGGATGGGCGTCGCGTGACGTCATGATCGCTGTGTGCGTAAGCGTCACGGGCGCTGCTGCAGCCGCTACATCGCTGTCGCCGTTTGATGCTGTGTGAATTAAAGTATTATGTTTTAAGTTACATTTTTTACAGGAACCGGACGTGCAGTCAGATGTTTTATGATTTGCACGTAAACAATTGCTGCATAGTTTTTTCTCATTAATTAAATTAATTCGGTCCTGTACAGATAAATTAAGAAACAAATTACAAGCATAAATAGCATGATTAGCATTGCACATTGGGCAATATTGTATGTATTTGTTTTTATACTTGTTTTTTGTATGTGTGTGTGTTGTAATGTAACTATGTGTTCTCTGTGGAGGTGTAATCGACTTCTTAGGTTCATGTGTGAATGTGTTAGGCTTATTGTGATTGCCTACCTTAATCATATCTAGCATATCTGCTTTGTCTGTGAGGAATTTAAATAAATGACACAATTTTATTTTATTTGAATTATCGAGTGCATTTATATTTCCTTTATACTGTTCCCACTCACGCTCGCTTGCTTGATCGAGCTTGGACACAATTATATGAATTAATAAAGTGTCCCAATCGTCTGTGGGTTCACCTAATGATTTGAGTGATCGCAAGTTTTTGTGATATGTGTCTATTAGCTTTCTAATCTGTGATGGTGATTCTTTATTTATTGAATGCGCACTAAATAAAGACTTCACATGATTGTGCACTAATAAACGATTATTATTAAAACGATTCTCAAGTAAATCCCATGCAATATTGTAATTTTCAGACGATATTTCTAATGATTTTATAATTAAACTAGCGTTTCCTGTGAGTGCTGATCTTAAATAATGAAACTTTTGTATGTCTCCTAGCTGTGGCGAATGATGTATGAGCGTTAGAAACATATCCCTAAATTCTAACCACTGATCATATGAACCGTCAAAGGTGGGTAGATTTATCGTGGGTAATTTCACTGAATTCATGTTAAATTGATTATTATTATTATGTGAATTAGATTGAGGGATTAGACAATTAGCCATTGCGACTAAGCTAAAATATTTTTCTTCTAGTGATTCTCTGAATTGAATTTCTTGTTCAAAGTCACTGCTAATTTGTTCGATTTGCGTATGTACTAAATTGAATTCCTCATAAATATTTTTTACATTGTCTAACCGTAATTTTAATTCCTCTAATTGTACTACTGATGGATTTGAAATATTTTTAAATGATTCGACATATTTCCCGAATATGGTTATTCGCCCTTTGATTGAACCGCGTTTTTTAACTAATTCACTTACTAATTTTGCATTATCATAGCTAGGTTCCAATATTCTAGGAGATCTTGACGTTTTTGATGATTTCTCGCCATCTGAACCCATGATTGCGGTCTATGATCGACGAGAGTACTCACGGTTTTTTGTGTAAATCCTGTAAATACAGCACTTGGACGCTGAACAACACTGAAATATAACGAAGAAACACTGTATGAGCACAAACTGAATGATGATTAAGGATATTTTGAAGGATTACGACCTGACTCCCTTGTTTCTTTCTTCATGAATGTGAAGAAAGTCTTGATTTTTGTTTTGAATGTCCAAATGATCTTGGCTCCGAAGGACCATATGTTGATTATCCAAAATGATCTGGACTGCTTTTATGATTATATATGGAGACAATTCTTGATATTCTCTCCCGCCTGTGCGACGTACGTGGAGGAAGTCGTCTGTTTCAGGTTTTGACATTTCAAAATGATAGGGGTCTTGCGCAGCGCCATCTATTATTCGTGTTTAGTACTAAATTCAGCTACTAGATGCCGCAACACAGATGTTTCTACTCATTGAGAGTTCTTTAGTCAAGTGCGGCCAAATGACCGAGCACTATAAAAATGTTTTTTTTTTAATTTGAAATAAAAATTCAACAATTATTATTTAGTATTGCTAATAATAATAAATCCTGTGAAGTGATCTTGTCGCATTTCAAGGTTAGTTTGGAAGTAGCCAGGCATAATGAGAGGAATGTGCACTGTCAATCTGGATGGTGCTCTTTCGTCTCTAGGCCGGCATACGAGAGGCGACTGCTGCTTGTAAAGGTTTATCTGTAATAGTTCTAGCTTTACATCAGGCAGTTTTGTCATATGCCGAGCTACAATTAAAAAAAAATTATAAACGTTTGAAGAAGAAGGCAATTTTCGGGGATTTGGCGGCCATCTTGAGACATCAGCTTATCTGTCTTGAATTATTTTCTTAAAGTTATGTTTTTTCGAGTGTTAATATGTAATAATGGTGGATTATTAACCATTAAGTGTTCGCGAACGAACGTGTGTTTTCCCTACAAAATGCCGTAGGAAGTTTCAGTAAAGATTCTACCACTTTACAGGAGCAATTTTTGACTTCGCTAAGACTTGACCTGACATATTAGTGTGATGAATAAATGACTCGTGATGCATAATATTATTAACTTGATGCAAAATATTTACTTTGACACTGGCAAATTGTTATAATGCCATCTTTTTTATTTTTTTGTTTTAGCACGTCATATGACCACACTCCGCCTGATGTTAAGCTAGAGTGCGATCCATGAACGGAGGTGACTGCTGTCAGAGAAGGGGATCTGCAGACAGCAATCGCGTCCGCTATGCCGGCTTATCTAAAAAAAAAAAGAAGAAAAAAAAGGCAATTTTCCTTATACTTAAGTATCTAGTTATGCGGTGTGACCTCGATTGTAAATTACAAATGGTATTTTAATTACTAATATAGTATTTAATATCGTTTAATAGCCTCTCCGTATTCTGCTTCATCTCAGACGCCTTTAAGTTAGTTCCAGCTTAGCGTTACGGGCTTGTTACGAAAAAAAGACGAATTTTGCGTTACGTTATTATGAACAACCTTTTAGTGGAAAAGAAAAACTACCCCCACCCTTCTTTGTCGGAAGAACGCGTACTATACATACATAACATATACACATCCGTGAGCATGTCAAAAGCATTAGGCACTTCCGTTTGAGGGGTGAACAGACACACCTAACGAAATACGAAACCATAATTACTAAAATTGCTTGTTTATTGAAGTCAACTAACTAATGAAACACTAGTGTTGTTTTCGGGGGCATGCCTTTTTTTATATACGACAACACTTCGCCTGATGCGACGCTAGAGTGCTGTCAATGAATGAAAACAACTGCTACTACAAAGAAATCTCTACGGGCAGCACTCGTCTCCGCTATGCCGGCCTGAAGAGACAGTGCACACTCCTCTCGTTATACCTGGCTACTTTCAAACTGTTCCCGAAACGCGACAAGGTCCCTTTCAAGTGTAAAAAGTTTCGCGTTTCGGTGTCAACTTGGAAGCAGCCGAGTATAACGAGAGGACTACGTATGCCCTGTTAATAGATGGTGCGCGTACGTCTTCTTAAGCCGGTATAGCGAAGGGGATTGCAGTTATTTCTGCTCATGGACCGCGCTGTAACTTAACATCAGACGTAGTGTGGTCACCATGCCGAGCTACTATAAAAAAACGGAACGGGGGAACGTTCGAGAGACGAGTTTACATTAATAAAATCGATTACAGGCTATCAATTAAACTGAACGTTCGCGCTATCTCGCGGCCTGTCGAATCAACTAATATTCTGTGACATTCTTATGACGTGGGTATCTATTCGCTCCATAATCCGTCGGCCGGCACCACATCCCTTAGCGTTTATTCAGTATTCAGAGAGGTGGCTTCGGAATCAGTGGGCTAAGTATGAGATTACATTTACGATGTCACGGCGTAAAGTGAGAACTGTCCACTAATCAGACAAAATTACTTTGATCGTCAAGGTACAAAAAATTCAAATGAAGCGATCCTATTGGCAGAGAGATGTCACTTTACGTAGTGACAGAGTAAATCAATACGCAGCAGTGTATTTACTTGTACCAACAGTAGTTTAATAGTATTAAGCGTTGTTTTTTTTTTTTTTTTTTTTTTTTTTTTATTGTAGCTCGACATGTGACAACACTCCGCCTGATGTAAAGCTAGAGTGCGGTCCATGAATGGAAACAACTGCTACCACAGAGAAATCTCTACGGGCTGCAGTCGCCTCCACTATGCCGGCTCGAGGAGACGAGCATGTACCATCTAGATTGACAGTGCACACTCCTCTCTTATACCTGGCTACTTTCAAACTATTCCCGAAACGCGACAAGGTCACTTCACGGGTGTTACATTCGAAAGTGGTGGTACTGCCCCAGGACGACAGACTGGACAAATAACCATCATCAGTCTGCCTACCACTGTTTTGCAGAAATCCATAACAAAAATTATTTTCCAAACACTACTTTGCAACTAATTTCCGCTAATCAATGTTAGTGAGGGTAGCTGTCAATGTTAGACCCTTCACCAACATGCAAATACCACTCGAGACATCCTCTGGAGACGCGTGGTTGCTTCTCTAACGTTGATACATTGATTAGCGGAAATTAGTTGCAAAGTAGTATTTGGAAAATAATTATGACCGTTGTCTTCGTCAAACACGGAATAGAAGTCATTTGGAGTGTGTAGGATATGTGTTTGTTGTGGTTACGTATTCTTGGGATCATTTGGAGATACGCTGAATAGCTCGACCATGAATACCCGGTATTAGATACAATTAAAAAAAAGCTCAGTCTTGTATAACAATCACGAGCGGCCTCGACCTTGTCGTTCATTTTACTTAATAAAAATTTCTCCACCAATAATTATAATTGAAGGTTAGCACAACTATTAGTCCGAGGCGTCGCGTAACAGACGCGTACTACAAGTACTTTACAGGTGTTACAAAATGGTGGCAGACTGGGCTAAAAACTATGATGGGTCCGTCTACCACTCTTTAAGGTCCGTCTGCACCAGAAGGGCTTTCTTAAAGTTACTTTAACTATTACTTTTACGGCGACGATGTAACCGTTAACATTTACTCCACACGCGTTGCAATATCGTGTAAATTCATATTGTTATCGTTAAAAGGGTGGCTGATCCCGAAAAAATAATAGAAAAATATATTTGGCTTCTTTCTATACATTTGACGTTAGTGACATTGGTTTGACGATTCACTTTAATTTAAGCTTCGTTGATTACGGTTAGCGTTAAAGTAAGCGTCAGAAATGACAGGCGCGATGATGGTGCAACTCGTGTGGAATAAATGTAAACCATAATGTAAACGTACGGTTGAAGTAAAGTAACTTAAACGGACCTAATAGTGTCTATAGTTACGGAGCGACCAAAGTACATATAACATAGAGCCATTGGTCTTTAGCGAGATTTGAACCCAGGTCTCATCGATCGTCAGAGTCCTCCTCTGTCGCTAGACGACGACCGCTCTAACAATACAATATAAAGTTAATGACGACGTAAAACAGTAAACTAACAAGGAAAATATCAATCCGAGCTCATTATACATACGTCATTGACCTAACCATTACGTGACACGCGACTTGCATTTTAGCACCCCTGGAATACCGTATTTCAACCCTCGGGCACGGCTGACCTACATTTAGTCCGCTGATACATTAACCCAAACGCCTGGAGCATACAGTATTCAATTTGCAGAGACCCTTTCTGTTACACTCGGTTGGTTTTTAACACAAATTTAAATCCTTCAGGGCTCGGACACGTACAAAGTACACGTCGTTTTTTGTTCTAACTAAGACCGTTGCTTTATGTTTAATTAATTACTATCACATACTAATTAAAAGACATTAATGACAGTCCTGACTTTGTTTTACGTATTGATATATACAACGAGATATGCAATAACTCTTCAAGTGTAACGCAAAAGAAAAGATGACCGCAGTCACCTTTAGGTTCTCTGCCAGTTAGTATTTGACTTAACGGCAACATTGTCAAATCGTTTAAAGCGACCTACGCCTTTCTCATGTCGGATGTATAAAGTTTGCACCTCTAGTAATATCTCTATGGTTTTTTTTACTTTAGTTTTGCATGATGTTAAGGTGGAACGTGGGGACAACTGCCACCACAAATAAAAGCTGGAGGCAGCAGGCCCAATTGACTGACAGTGCACACTCCTCTGAAATCTCGTTTCTTCTGTTTCGTTTCGTTTAGGTCAGTTAGAATCGTATTTGCTAAATAAGCAGAGACGAGTACTCTCCGTGGACCCGTGGGAAAATGAGATGCACCGGCACCGTGCGTCTAAAATGTTAGTGAAAAGGAGCATTTTAAACAAAATCGATCGCAACTTTTAAATATAGTCATACATTTACATAAACCTCGCAGCCTGTAGATTTACGACTTCAAAACAGAAAGGAACACCTATCGTCAAAGAGTAATAAGTCTTAATTTTGTCACTTTTTATTTTTTTTGTACAACTAAGTCGAGAAATTATCTGATATAGTATTACGATTTTCCTTATCCGTATTACTATAATACAAAAATAAAAATAGGTAGGTAAACTTAGCCTCGGTGAAGACGACCTCGAGGCATGTTTTAGGAGTTTTTATAAAGTCCCACCCACTGAAGTTACTTTTTTGACTGTGTACTTTTCGACTTGGCTACAGTAACGGACTAAGGCTAAAGCGGGCCCTAGGCAACATTGTAATTCCGGGCCTATTTTTCAGTCATGATCACTTTGCGTTTCGTAAAAACCTAATTTTCGGGCCCCAAAAATTAGGTTTAGTTTGCCTAGGCCTTAGTCCGCCCATGCTTGGCTAGAACTCGAATTTATGTGAAGAATTAATGATGCCTGTTGCATAATATTAACTTGATGAAAATATTTTTATTTTTTTTTCTTATTGTAGCTCGACATGTGACAACACTCCGCCTGATGTAAAGCTAGAGTGCGGTCCATGAATGGAAACAACTGCTACCACAGAGAAATCTCTACGGGCTGCAATCGCCTCCACTATGCCGGCTTGAGGAGACGAGCATGTACCATCTTAGATTGACCGTGCACACTCCTCTCTTATACCTGGCTACTTTCAAACTTCTGACAATGGCAAAATATTACAATGCCAAAACAAAAGAAAAAAACACGAGAAAATATTAAAATGCAGTATATACACGGTTTCGACGCAAGGTTCTCCACGCGTATCGCCAGTCACGGCTAGGGGGAACTGACTAACAGTGGTGGTGGGGTTAACCTGTCGTAGGGGGTGGCTAGTGACTCATGCACAACTTGCACTACCCTTATAATATTAGCAATGTATCGATTTTATACGGCAAAAGCCTGTATGATAACTTTAATTAAATGATACTATGCGCCTTATTATAGCGTAAAGCTTTGCAGTAAAGAGGCGGCCACGATGGCTGTAAAGCTTTACAAATGTCCATATTGAAATAATGCAAACTTTTTGTAATTATAATTTTTCCACACTGTTTCAGAAGTGAAAATGATGTTTAGGTGAATACTTGAAATAAATTCCAGGCTTGTGGAATTATAGAATAAGTATTATAGTACACATATAAAATAATAAATATTATAATAATTATTGTAAAATTGAGACAGGTGCACTGGTCGCACAATGACTTCATTAATACTGTACAAATATTATACAATTAAATATTATTTTAAGAAAAATACGTATTTTATTGTCATAAATAAACATAATTATATGGAGTATTTCTTAAAAGAAATTTAAAAATTTAATTTAGTTTACGCTTTTATTCTGACATTTAAATAAAAATAGTTTATGTTATATGTACTTTGGTCGCTCAGTGTCTTTAGGCACTATTAAAGAGTGGTAGGCAGACTGATGATGGTTATTTGTCCAGTCTGCCGTCCTGGGGCAGTACTACCACTTTCGAATGTACCACCCTTGAAGTGACCTTGTCCGTTTCGGGAATAGTTTAAAAGTAGCCAGATAGAACGAGAGGAGTGTACACTGTCAATTTGGATGGTGCATGCTCGTCTCTTCAAGCTGGCATAGTGGAGGTGACTGCTGCTTGTAGAGATTTCTCTGTAGTAGCAGTTGTTTCCATTCATGGACCACACTCTAGCTTTACATCAGGCAGAGTGTTGTCACATGCCGAGCTATAATAAAAAAAAAAGTTTTGTGGTCAACCGCACCGTGACTATGATTTTTAAAGTTATGTTTTGTTAAAAATTGAGGGGAAGTCAATTCATAGCGTTTAAAATGTTCCTATAAAATTTTCAAGCATTTTGAAAATTTGAGCACTAAAGAAATTAATTCTAATAGGTTATTTTGAAAAATATAACACATAATGCTGAAGTACCTACATTATTAGGAACCCCACATGGTGGACTTTAAAAAAAAGTTGATACATTATGCATTCCACCCTTTATGTGAAGTTCTGGTTTTGATAATTTACAAACAAGCTTATTATTAAAGTAATTTAATACATTATTAGAACTTTAATACTGGTCATATTTATTACTAGTATAATACAAGTAATTGTCTGTATTATATATATTTTTTTAAATTATAGGTTTTTCTTTAATTGTAGCTCGGCCTATGACCACACTCCACCTGATGTTAATCTAGAATGTGGTCCGAACGGAAACAACTGCTACTACAAATAAATTTCTACAAGCAGAAGTCGTCTCCGCTATACTCGCTTGTTAAGATGAATGTGCACTATCCAGAAACTTATATAACTGGTTAAAAAGAAAAAAATAAGTTGAACATAATTGTTGTAAAATTAAAGTGTTTCTCTTTAAATATTACATACCAAGACCTCATGATGAGTTTTGTTTCCTCTGTACACCCACTGCAAGTTAGTTGACGATTCATCTCGAATTCCGCACGACAAAGTTACATTTGAACCCCTATCAGCGACAATTTCACGAATATCACCATTTTCAGCAATAGACTGGTGTACCACTGATAATAAATATACAATAATTATTTTTTATAAACAAATGTAAATAAATAATTGCTTACCTTCAATGCCGATTATGAAGACAGGAAATAATATACGGTCGAAAAACATTTTGCCATTCCTACATTTACAGGAGATAAAACTAATTAACAGTTCTACAGAGCTTATAACAGATTTATTTCCTATCTATTACATTACTTTAAAAAAACTTAACAATAAAGGAAGGAAGGTGAAAAAATAGGAAACTAATCTCACAACAAACGTCCCCCCCTCATGGATGAAAATCATAGACTAATATAATTGATCAAATAATGTGGTATTCAAACCATTGTATTTTGAATTCAATCGGATTATATAGATTAGTATCAATATTTTCTTTGTCAGAACCCAAATTCCATTTTGAACCATAGACAAAACATAGATTTTTTCTGACATGGCCGCTGTCCGCCGTTTTTCGGCGATGCAACATTCTGTAGTTTTGATAATTCATTTTTTAAAATGAATATAGTGTTTTTACTATTAAGTAGAGACTAAAATTACGTGTAGTTTACTGTGATAATTGTAATGGATGCAGAGAACGAGTATGAAATTAAATTATTTCGAGATGCCGTCCAGATGATTCAGACAACCCAGTCTATGATCGACGTTTCTGCAGACAGGCTCGAAGGTTTACGGACGCAATGCTCGACGAGCGCGGTTTTGACCCAACAAGAGATCCGGACCCTGGAGGTGAGAACGTACACATCGCGGCTAGTTTACTACGGCCGTGAAAAAGACCTTGATAGTCGTAGTACCCCGGCTCCAAGGCCTTGCGTAAATCTCAAGGACTATTTACTGTGAGGCCGCACAGTTCAATGCCAACGATAAATTAGATCTATCATGCCGCTTTTAAGCCTTTTCTTTATTTAAGTATACAAAAACAGCACCGTTTTGCAGGATTTTATCATAAATAAAAGAGTAATTTTAATGAAAGTTGGATTATATTGTATGGAAAATACATACAAAATATTTATTTATACATTGTTTTTGTGTGAATAAAGAAAGAATTCATTGTTAGTTATTTCATTTATCTGAGTTTAATCATGAAGTTATTATCATGAGATAAGAGTACACAGAAAAGTTTCTGTTACACATCACTGGTTGCTCTCGAATTTAATTGATGTATTTGCAGTATAAATTAAAAGATACATTCAAATTGCACGTTCATTGTTTAAAACAATAATTATTTTCAGGGTAAGTTGGTGAAGCACTTCTCGAGACAATTGGTGATAAAGGCGAGGTTTGGTGATGCATTAGAGAAGGAATTGGGCCCAATACCTAATTTAGCTCAGTGGCTCAGAGTTGTTGGGTTATGTCATGATAGTATACAAGTGAGTGTCAAAGTGAATTTTTTTAGCTCTTCTCTGCAACACTATCCGTCACAGTGAGGACATTCAGCGTTGGTTTGAGGGTTATTTGCATGTGCGGTACAGTGACATGTCCTTCTCAATATCAGCGGAGGAGCTCCTTCTTAACATCCTCCAGATTTGGGTTATGCGATGTCTCTTGGCGCTTTCCTTTTTAATCTTCGTCTAGATTTTGTCTTCATGAGGAGCTCGGAAGCAAGTTTGTTGGGGTGAATGGTCAAAGTGAAAAATTAAATATTTTTACATACATTACATATGACAACTTCTCCTTCCATGTAAAGCTGGAGTGTGGTCCTTGAAAGGAAACAACTGCTACTATAGATAAATTTCTTCAGGCAGCAGTCGCCTCCGCAATGCCAGTTTAAAGAGACAAGTATGCATCTAAATTGCCAGTGCATGCTCCTCTCATTATACCTGGCTACTTTAGAACTGTTCCTGAAAAGCGACAAGGTCACTTCGTGGGTGTTAGGTCCGTCTGCACCAGAAGGCCTAAGGAAGTAACTATAACTATTACTTTTATGGCAATGATGACCGTTAAATGTTAACATTTACTCCACACGCATTGCAATATCGTGTAAATTCATATTGTTACCCTTGGCTGATCTCAAAAAAATAATAGGCTTTTTTGTTCAACTTTCATTATAATTACATAATAATATTTCATATTATGTATTTTTTTTCAGGCGATATGTAGTAGAGTAACATCGGTGGATGCTCTGAGGGAGTGCTCCGATCATGAGTTACGTGGATTGTTTGGTACAACGGCACGAGACGAGGAAGTTAGAAGACTATGTCGGGCTATGCATCGACTAAGAACGTATACTGGTAAACATTATTTTGACTAATATGGGAGATTTCTTTCCCTACTTGTAATACGACAAAATTCCGCTCGTAAAAACCTCAGTTTCTGCAGACAGCAGTCGCCTCTGCTTTGCCGGCTTAAGAATTATCACCATCAGGTTGACAGTGCACACACCTCTCATTATACCTGAACATACTGATCCTGAAACGCAACAAATTTGATAAGTTAGTGTAGAATATTGTAATTTGGGGTCATATATGTATTTATAATTTCAGATGCCCTGAGTCGCGGTGATGATGACTTGGAGTTACCGCTCTACTGGGACTCCTGGGAGAGACACTCCAGAAGACCCCGAGGATCTCTACCTGCTGAGGAGAACACTGACTCTATACATTCTAGTACACCTAGAAAAGGTAAATATAGACCCACACTGGCATATTTCTTTATATGTTTTGGACATACTAGCATGATTTGAACCTTCTTGGGTTATATATGTTTTGGACTTCGTTTTTTGGGTTCCCTAAGGATAAAACTTGATCGAATCGAAAACAAAATTCATGGAATTTGACGATTTACTGACAATTTTGTTGTCGATTCGATCAAGTGACAAATGTTATATGTACTTTATCCTATGATACAAACGCTAGCTTAAAGGAGAATGCCCATTCACTTAAGAGAATATCTAGCATATTGCCTAGTTTACAAACAATTATAAATCAAATGAGCCCTGAAATGGGCTTGGTCCTTTCAAAAAAAATCTATTTTTTGAATAAAATCCAATAATTTTTTTTGTTAACTACACATACACTTATAATTTTGTAGTGGTCTAATTATATAAACAACTTGTACTAATCATACAATAAATTCCATTTGTAGGTGGTAAATCTCCGACAGAATCCAACACTAGTACCCTTACAGCTCCGTCATCATTGACAAAATCAAGATCTCATGAGGCCCAATTATGTGCACCTGATACTAATCATTTAAGGTATAAATTACTAGAAAAGAATGGCTTGCAGTATCAAAGTTGGATTTTTTAAATTTTATAATATTATTTTCAAGTAGTGAATGTACGACAGAGTCACCTCCGGCGTCACCTCGTGAAGACAACACTCCCCAACATAAACCGCAGAACCAACAAAATAATGTAAGTCAATATAAATTAATTTAAATACGTCATAGTTAGAAAAGATAAATGACTGTGTTATGGAATTTTAAAGAGTAGTACAGCAGACTGATGCTGGTTATTAACCAGACTGGGCACGGCTTTCGAATGTAACACCCGTGAACTGGCCTTGTCGCATTTCGGGAACAGTTTGAAAGTAGCCTAGCTGGCTAGCGAGAGGAGTGTGCACTGTCCATGTAGATGGTGCATACTCGTCTGCTCAGGCTGGCATAGCGGAGATGACTGCTATCTGTAGAAATTTCTCTGCAGTAGCAGTTGTTTCTGTTCATGGACCACACTCTAACTTTACATCAGGCGGAGTGTCGTAAAAATCTATAGTCTGGTAAAGTATAATTGTTATTTCAGAGTGCACCGCGTTCCCCCCGCACTCCGACGGTGGGCGGTCGTTGTATGGCGCACGATATTGCGCACAGATTCACTAAAACATTCAATATGATAGCCACATGCGACTATTGCGATAAACAAATGCTCTTTGGGGCCGGACTCAAGTGCAAGGAATGCAAGTTTAAATGTCACAGGTAATATACGTGTTTTAGTATTTAGAAAATAATAATATTATTTATTTATGCACGCACTTGCTTACTTGACGATGACGTCATACTCTGCCATAGCTCCATGAATACATGTGACAAAAAAGACTGCCACGAGAAACTCGTCAGGCCTGTGCATATAATATATAATTATATTTTTTATATTTTTAAGGGCGACCAGTGGTGGGAATCATTATATCGTGCTTAACAGAAGTAGACCAATTCTATGGCGAATGATCCACCTTTAGGTGCCACATCTTACACAATAAACTGTAGTAAAAAAATAAAAATAAAAAAATAAATAAAAAAAAAACTGAATTTTAATGCAGAAAAAATTTATATATGACGATGATACACTCAAAATTTTCACGGTCCGTAAGCGGAGACAACTGAGAATGAGTGGGCAGTGGTCACCTCCACTACTGCTAGCTGGACGAGAAGAGTGTGCACCATTCAGTTTTGCAGGATTCCAAGCTGATCCCAATTACTATCCCCGAACAGCAGACTGGCCTAATAACCCCCACCATGTTTCAGAGATTGTGAGAGTAAAGTGCCACCATCGTGCGGATTGCCGCCAGAATTATTGACAGCTTTTCGCGAGAAATATCACAAAGATGGTAATATATTTTCACTTGTTTTTTATCCACGTGGCATCGTCAACGTGGAGATCGCGACCACACGCCTCCTGAGGTTGCCACGTATAGTAGCTAAACGCGTCGAGAGGTTTTTGCGTGTCTGTGAAGGGTCTAACATTCACAGTGGATGGTAACCTACCCTCACTGACATTGATTAGCGGAATTTCGTTGCAAAATAATTTTAGTTGTGGATTTCCGCAAAGGTTTTTTTTTTAAATTATTCGTATGTACAAAAATCAATTGTGTTATCTAGTTATTTATTTGTGTGAAAAATACCATACAAAAAACTTATGTACCGATATATTAGTTAAATAATTTTGTATGTAATATCGTTTCTTCAGGTGGTTACATGTCAGGGTCACCAGTGCCAAGTCAAAGAGGATTGTTCTCGTTAACACACAGACCTAGAAGAAGACATCATCCACCTAATAATGTTCAACCTTTTACGGTTAGTATTAAATTTAAATATTGCATTATTAATATTAATTTGATTTTAATGTTTTGTTATTGTCAATGGTGGATCATTTATCAGACAAACTAAACTTATTGTAAGGCATGATTTAATGTATCCCTTCGCTGGTCGCCTTCAAAATATAAATATATTAATCATATTTGTTGGTATCTGGATATATCTGTATATTTGAATGAATGATTGAATTTTTCAAGTGGGCTTTCATGGCCAAATCCTAAACTATAAGAGATATCGAAAAATGCTGAAAGGAGTCTCGATGCCGATTTTGATGAAAATTAAAACTGCATTATTAGATTTTTGATAAATCCATTTTTCCGGCCAGGAATCGAACCTGTTGATTTTGAAAAAAAATAAACACTGTATTATTGCACCATCCGATAGTGTTCCTGATAAGGATCAAATTCTGGGAAGTAATGATATACGCCAAACCAGAGAAAAGTGTTGATTTTAAACAAATTGTCTCTTATTTCCATGTATTTATACATTGTTTGATTTAAATTTAAAAAGTAATTATAAGCCACAGAAAATCTTTTACCAGTTTAACGTAAATTATTTTTCTAAACTTGTGTGATAATAAATTGTATAGATAATTTGCCAAATTAAACTCGATCTAAAGCCATTTGTTAACTTGGTTATGTAACGATATACCTACTTTCTAATTGTAATTATTATGTATTTCAGACTGGTCCCGATTCGTCCTCGACCACATCCTCGTGCAATAGTTCCGCAGCGTCCTCTCCCGCACCGCACATACAACACGCCCACCCGCATTCACAACACACGCATGTGCATAACGCCAGGCATCAGCAGTTCCATTTTCCAGGTATTATACTTTTTTTTTTTTAAATCTGAAAAACAACTGCAGATAAATCTACGGGCAGCAGTCGCCTCCGCTATGCCGGCTTGAGGAGACGAATATGCTTCATCTAAATTGACAGTGCACACTCCTCTCGCACCTGGCTACTTTCAAACTGTTCCTGAAACGCGACAAGGTCACTTCACGGATATTACATTCGAAAGTGGTGGAAGTACCCCAGGATCGCAGACTGGGCTAATAACCATCATCAGTCCGTCAACTGTACACTCCTATCGTTATACCTGGCACCTCCGAGCTGATCCCGAAATGTTACACTTGAAATTACACAGCACATACACACGCGTAGAGAGTGCTCATGGTATTTACGTTGTTTCAGAGGTAATCCAAGATGTATGCAGTCCTGGTCAAAGTACGTCATCACCGATTAGAGGGCCTGATGCTAAGGATGAACAAGATAATAGTGCTAATACTGGTGAGTGATTATTAACAACCCTACTAACGGTATTGTAAGAAATACCATATTGAGCGTATTGTACGTTTTGTATACAGAAAATTCACGAATATCTTTGAGCGGTTCGGCGTCCACGGATTCTGAGCCGGCGTTGAGATCCGACTCTGTAGACGATACTTCAGATGCACAACGATGGCCGCGGCAGAATAGTGTAAGTATCATTTTTATTTAGTTACCTTTTTTTTATAGTTACTGTAACAGTACACGTTAAGCTAGAGTCCCTTCCACTATACCGACTTGTCAAAATGAATGTGCACTGTCTATTGACTGGGCACGTTTCTCTCATACAAGGCTAGCCATATCCAAGCTCACTTGACTGGTATTGTGGTAGTACTACACCAGGAACGGCAGACTGGTCCGATAACCTTCATTTTAAGTAATTATTGCAGTTATCAATGAAAGAATGGGACATACCGTATGATGAGTTGAAGTTATTTGAGCCAATCGGTAGGGGGAGGTTTGGTTCAGTATATCGTGGCTGTTGGCATGGTGCAATAGCTGTTAAAGTCATTGATGTGGAGTACCTTTCAGAGGACTGCAAGGCATTGGATCAGTTTAAACATGAGGTGAGATGTGTTTTTTCATTGTAGTTCGGCGTATGACTATCTCCGTCTGATGTAAAGCTAGAGTGCGGTCCGTTAACGGAAACAACTGCTACTACAGAGAAATCTCGACGGGCAGCAGTCGCCTCCGCTATGCCGGCCTGAAGAGACGAGAATGCACCATCCAGAGTGACAGTGCACACTGTTGAATAAGTCACATATGTTCACTTTATGTTCGTAGGTAGCGACATTTAGAAAGACTCGTCACGAGAACCTCGTCCTCTTCATGGGTGCGTGTATGAAGCCGCCGCGATTGGCGATCGTGACGTCACTGTGCAAAGGGCACACCCTCTACACACACATACACCAACACAAGGACAAGTTCACTGCCAATAAGACTGTTATTGTCGCGCAACAAATAACACAGGTATGTTTTTTTTTTATTTTGGCACGACTTGTGACCTCGACTGGTCTGATGGTAAATGTCTCGAGCTTGGTGCCAATAGAAGAAACAAGACGCGTCGAATCGAATCGCATTTCTTCCATCATAGGTTCCTATCTAGATATATACGCCCTCTATCGTGGCTTGTTCGTAACTGAACAAACCTATCCACAAATTGTTACTGTTTTTTTAGAATTATTTCACAATAAAAACATATCATGTTCTTGTAATTATTTAAAGTTAATTTTATTCACTTCATTTTCTGTCTACTGAAAACGCCTGCATATTTGTCTTGTTCTTATTTATATAGAGTTTGTTTCTGATTTACGGATTCACAGCGTAAAGTGAGCCCTCTCCACCAATAGCATCGCTTCGTTCGATATACCTAAACCTCGGCGGTCAAAATTATATCTGATTAGCAGAAAGATCTCGCATCAGACAGTGAGGGCGTAAAATAAATTTCACACTCAGCCTACAGAAAAAAAGAGAACACATGAAACAAAAAAATATATATCAGACCAAAGACGTGAGTTTTTGCAACAATGATTTTAATAAATTATTATGTTACAGGGTATGGGATACTTACACGCGCGAGGTATAATTCACAAAGATTTGAGAAGTAAAAATATATTCCTAGAGGGTGGCAAGGTGGTCATCACTGATTTTGGACTCTTCAGCGTCACAAAACTATGCTATAATAACAAGTTAGTCACAATATGTTATATATTATTATAATATAAGCCGAACAAAAACTTAGAGGTAGTTTCCGCTTACCGAACGATATATATTTTTTATTGTAGCTTGGCACACAACTCCGCCTACTGCGAAGCTAGAATGCGATCCATGAACGGAAACAACTGCTGCAATAGAGAAATATACGTCAATCTAGATGGTGCATGCTCGTCTCCTCAGACCGGCATAGAGGAGATGACTGCTGCCTGTAGAGATTTCTCTATAGTAGCAGGTGTTTCTACTCATAGAACGGACTCTAGCTTTACATCAGGCAGAGTGTTGTCATATGCCAAGCTACAATAAAAAAAGTTATCCAGTTTCAGGTGTGACACCCGTGAATATTTAATTAATTAGTATTTAATAGTATTCAAGAGCGG
Organism: Tinea pellionella; assembly: GCA_948150575.1. Lineage (NCBI taxonomy): Eukaryota > Metazoa > Arthropoda > Insecta > Lepidoptera > Tineidae > Tinea > Tinea pellionella. The sequence goes on from OX411258.1 coordinate 8,301,593, forward strand.
CCGTGGTCTAGCGGTAAGACGCGTGAACTCACGATCGAGGACACCCGTGTTCGAACCTCGCTAATTCTGACCAATGTAACTTTGTTATATGTACTTTGGTCGCTCAGTACCTATAGGCACTATTAAAGAGTGGTAGGCAGACTATAGATGGTTATTAGTCCAGTCTGCCGTCCTGGGTAGTACCACCACTTTCGAATGTAACACCCGTGAAGTGACTTTGTCGCGTCTCGGGAATAGTTTGAAAGTAGCCAGATAACGAGAGGAGTGTGCACTGTCAATCCAAGATGGTACATGCTCGTCTCCTCAAGCCGGCATAGTGGAGGCGACTGCAACTCTACTCGCACAGGTTTCTCTGTAGTAGCAGTTGTTTCCATTCATGGACCGTACTCTAGCTTTACATCAGGCGGAGTGTTGTCACATGCCGAGCTACAATAAAAAAAAAGTATTAATGCAAGTTATGATTTTTTTTTTCTTATTTCAATAAGCATAGAATGATTCGTGTTGTTCCAGCGCACGCGGTGATTGCTTAGCGTTTCCTGCCGGTTGGTTGTGTTATTTGGCGCCGGAATTAGTTCGTACTATAACAGCGAGTGCCACTGTTAACTTACCCTTCTCAAAGGCGACAGATGTTTACGCTTTCGGGTCAGTAATAGAGTTTGTGATGACGGTCTACTATTGTCTTAACAATGAAATTAATCGGTTGTCTCGTGTTGTAGCACTGTGTGGTACGAGCTAGTGTGCGGGGAGTGGCCGCTGAAGGAGCAGCCGGCGGAGGCGTTGTTGTGGCAAGTGGGACGGGGCATCAAACAGTCGCTTGCACATCATGCGAGGGACGTCAAGGTACAATATTGTCATTATCTACCCTGTCAAGTTAAGCAAAAAAAGCAATTTAACTTTTTTTTGTTTATCCTTTTATCTTTTAATATTTTACTTACAAGCAACACATATTGATATAACGATATTTGCAGCTGCCCGTTCCTGGGATTGAATTGGCTAAGGTTTGTTGTGTAGTTGCATGATATTGTTAAATGACTTATTTATTTTAGACAATTACTTTTAATATTACATCGACGTGGCATCTCTCTGAAAATCCTGATATGGCAACAATAAAATGTGCTTCAAACTTCAAATAGTCAAGAATTTGTTTGCGAATTTAAATTGTCTTATTACAAATGCAACCCGACAAAAATATTAACTACATTATGCGATTTTTTAATGAAAAATAAATTATATTGGCCGCATAAGGTTTTTTTTTTGTGTCAACATAATTAGAATATCATTAGACAGTTTGTAGACACGTTAACCATTAATTAAATAGTGTTTTTCTATTACAGGACATTCTAATGTTATGTTGGGCATTTCACGCTCAAGATCGACCCACGTTCTCACATCTCCTAAACACGTTAGAGAAGGTACCTCGAAAGAGATTGGCTCGATCACCCAGTCATCCTGTACAACACTTGTCAAGATCAGCAGACTCTGTTTTCTGAGAGCAGTCCATGTACAGGTGGCACTCAATCTCAGACCTTACACATGGCGGTTTTATTTGTGTAAGTTATTTGATTTATTATAAGACAGCAGAACACAACTTATAACCTTACAACCATCGTCAGTCTGCCTCTCATATGCCATAGACAATGCCTGTACCTACTTGTATCATAGGCAATGAGTGAGCAAAGCGCCTATAACATAGTTACACTGGTACCGATCACAATTTAGGTTTAGATAGAATTGAACTCTGAACTTAAAGTCAAAAGGCAATCGACAGTTGTAATTTGATCAAATTAACAACAAAATGTATGGGATTTGGGTGACGGTGAAATGTCAAATCCTATATTATTATTTTTTATACATAGCTCGGCATGTGACAACACTCCGCCTGATGTAAAGCTAGAGTGCGGTCCACGAGTGGAAACAACTGCTACTACAGAGAAACCTGTGCGGGCAGCAGTCGCCTCCACTATGCCGGCTTGAGGAGACGAGCATGTACCATCCTAGATTGACAGTGCACACTCCTCTCGTTATACCTGGCTACTTTCAAGCTATTCCCGAAACGCGACAAAGTCACTTCACGTGTGTTATATTCGAAAGTGGTGGTACTACCCCAGGACGGCAGACTGGACAAATAACCATCATCAGTCTGCCTACCACTCTTTAATAGTTCCTATAGGCACAGAGCGACCAAAGTACATATAACAAAGTTACATTGGTACCGGTCAGAATTAGCGAGGTTCGAACACGGGTCTCATCGATCGTGAGTTCACGCGTCTTACCACTAGACCACGGCCGCTCTTATTTGTTTTGTTGTATATATATTTTGTTTTCGATTCAATCAAGTGACAAGTGACTGTGAGGTTCGTCCCCTACCACTAGACTGCTAGACCGCTAGCATTGGTAACAGAATGTAATGAGATTTGTATCTATGGAGAGGCCACGGCTTCGTATGTCATTTTATAACCTAAACTTTGTTCTCCATATTCATATAGAAATCATTATCTCTTTCAGCTAATTAAATTTACTGCATTGTGGGTAAATAAAGGACAAGAAGAACGAGCGTCATGTCGGCCATCTTGTTGCGTTTGGTCACCGCATCTTTGGCACCAATAACGATGTACAAGGTTCTAGATACTAGACTAACTATTGACTGTCGAAATTTCTCGAATGTAACAAGTAGACCTAAACGTAATAGATTCATTTCTACTACTTTTGTTAGACCAATATGAATTACTGCACGATTTTCTATTTAAAAAATTGTAGGAAAGGAAATTGATAGAAATTGAATCTATACGTTTTAATTGATTCGAGAATTGGAGCTCTGAGTACGAATTAATATTTACGCCGTAGCAGCGTAACGTGAGAGCTCTCCACCAATAGAATCGCTTCATTTGATTTTTTATTATCTCTGCGGTAAAAATAACGCCGTCTGATTGGTGAAGTGTTCACGTTACGTTGTCACTACGTAAATATTAATTCGTACTTGGCCTTGTTTTACCTACTGTATCTTGGTTAGAGAAATTGATCCAAGTTGAATCATAATGATTAATTTGGTAAAATAAAAACTATTAATGCAATATTATAATATTAACAATAAATCTGAGTACGGTACAAATTTTCAACAATAGAGAATATTTTTATATAAAAAAAATATATTCATATCATATATTTATATGTTATTTTTAAAATAAATTATAATAATTTAAAAGCAATGACTCAAGTCTGGGGAAATATATTTTCGAAGACTGTCTTAATTAAATGTGTAGTATTTTCTTTTTTGTTCCTGTATGGAAAGTTGACCATTTGTCAATATATTCTATTTAATGTGTATGTATGTGGAGTGAAATAGAATTATGAATATGACAGGGCATTGTTCATTTATCTATTAGGCAGCATTTTCGGCTCATTTCATATATTTAGTCCGAGTGGTGAGTGGGAGTTACTACTAGCATATCACGACAATCCTTTCTATCTACTTTTCCATAGAAATTTATGGAAATTTAAACAAAAAGCACATTCAGCCGCGACAATAACTCAGCTTGTTACTAATCGGGCGGCCTGATCGTGTGAATTCGTGTACTATTTCGTTCCCGTTCACCACTGTCCAACAAAAAGACTAGCGGACCGCTGCGGATGTCATTCTGCACCCGCTGACCGCCCCCCACCGAAAATGCAGTCTTACTTTGACTTTTGAACAGTTAAACGTGGTATAAAAATTACTTTCTTACAAACCATATATTTTTTTTCTATATGTTGTTTTAAATACACATTATATTTTAAGCTATGTTATAGTTAGTACTTATACACATTAATTAGATATGACCTAAGTCGTTACTTGATCTCCTTTTTAGTATTTAAGTATGAGTATTTGTCTGATACTTTAATTGTAACGTCATTCCGCCTGATGTAAAGCTAGAGTGCGGAAACAACTGCTACTACAGAGAAATCTCTACGGGCAGCAGTGCTATGCTATGCCGGTCTCAGGAGTGTGCACCAACGAATATTCCGGCATAAAAGTGACTGCTTCTACGGTTACTTGTGATCTGCATCTCGAGAACTAAACAAAAAGCTTCGTCTCCACTAAGTCACTTTACAGTGGTGGTACTACTACCCCAAATTGGCAGACTGGAGGGTATTACAATTAAAACATCAGACAATATCCTAGATATAATGTATATGTATATATTTGTCTTTATGAAATAGTGTTGTAATATTTTTTGCTGTGATTTTGTAAATATGTTGTTATCGTAAAGTAATATTGTACATATATTTTTTAACATTATTTAAACATTGTTCTAGATTATCTTTTATATTTGTTTTTAAATTTACAACTACTAAGGTTAGAGAACTCTTGAGGTGCCTGTGTGAAGAAAGGCCTTTAATAAACTTTGATACACAATAGACAACGGTTACAATACAATATACTAAATTTTTAAGCAACAATATATTTTTCTATAAACTTTTTACATATCCGTATAGACTAACAATTAAAATGTGAAATACTGATTACACCTTCATTTAGAGTTTACTGTGACCTAGCTTATGATAAAAAGCAATTAACGTTTCTTTTTCGAATATTTAAAACTAAACTATCAGCCGAAATGTTTAATTAGTAAATGTACAAAAATCGGCTAGAATAATACAAACATGCAATCTAATAATTTGGTTCCTATTTTTTATTTATTTATAATTGTTTATAAAAAGCAATAATGTATATAGTTAAGACGCTTTGTAAATAAGATGCCACAAAATGAATATGTTTTCAAAATGAACTTAGGTTAGTGCATTTGCCAAAATAAATTCTCCAATCACTAATTTTTTAGTTTTATTCATTGACAGACTCAAACATTACCTAATATTTATGTATTGTTATTCCTTTGTTCCCTCTTGCCTCAACCAAATAAAAAAAGTCATGTTTTACAAAGTGATAGTTGGGAGTTGCACTTATTCGGGCAAAAAGGTCTTGAAATTTTGTATTAATCACAATAAATGTAATAACTTAAATATACCTACGATTCCTATTTATGTTTCATATAAATCTTCGCCACAATAATACCCTGATTTTAGTGGGTAGTCCAAACTTGAAGACTGGATGTATTAAGAAATAAAACAATATATAAAATAATCTTTAATAAGTACAAAGTGGAAAGGAGTTTTGGTGGCCATCTTGAGACGTCAGGTTATCTGTCTTGAATTATTTTCCTTAACTTGTGTTTCTTCGAGTGTTAATGTGTAATATTGGTGGATTATTAACCATTAAGTTTCGTTAATGTGTGTGAGTATGGGCAAACAATTCAAAAGAAGGGAACCTGTGTCCATTTTCCCTCCAAAACTCCGTAGGAAGTTTCAGTAAAGATTCTACCACTTTACTGGAGCAAATTTTAGACTTGGTTGAGACTTGACCTGACTGTTTAGTGTGATGAATGACTCGTGATGCACAATATTATTAACTTGATGCAAAAAATATGTACTTTGACACTGGCAAAGTGTTATACGCCATATAAACAAAAAAAAAAGTACAAAGTGAAGATCGGTACATCCAATTGATTGAATAAAAACTAATTATATTTTTTCAATAACTTCAATAAATACTTTAATGTCTCGCAACTTTATTAACTATACTTTTACACAAATTTTGAATTTCATGATCGGATAAGAATTCAGCACCCAATATTGCATTACCAACTGCTATAGTCTCAACTGTAGTTTTCGCATTGATCCAGATGCGACCATTCATTCCGGCAGCCATTTCAAAGGGCCATTCATTCTTTAAACAACTTAATAATGGACATTTAGGGTGTAGTATCTTCCTCACCAGGTTCAATGAACAATTAAAGACGAATCCACCTTCTAAGACACCCAAACGCTCCTTCTTACCACCGGAGTTGACACAAACCAGTTCAGGCTCCATGTCTTTACTCGCTACAAGCATTTTAGCATACACGATATCTCCTATTTGTAAATTCGGACGGTTTTTCTTCGTCGCGCTTTCAAAAGACAAGTATGACAGTGAAGCTGTGGAGTTACCGCCGATATCCACTTTGTAAATATCACCAGATTTCTTTGTTATAATTCCTACTACGTTCTCAGCTTTAGCAGGGACGTATCGCTTCTGGTAATTATCAACCCAATATGTAAAGGGAGGTCGCTTCTTTAATATTCCTGCCTTGTGAACACAAATACTGTCGCCATCCTTTCGGAGGCCCGGTCCAACAATAATTTTACCTTTTTGTCCAGCATCGAATATATCTTTGCAGATATCTCCTGGCATAACTACATAATTTATATCCACACTCATAATAAAAGAATTATTTTTAAAAATAACAAATAAACCCAATCGTTAAAAACATGCCCCGCAAAGTGTACTTTTTTTAGTATTTTTCACTATGGCATTATTATAATTTGCCAGTGTCAAAATAATCATTTTTACATGTATAAAATATTTATATTTTTTAAATTATTTATAATTTTTTACGCTGTATATAATTAATTTACACTTATATAGTATAAGTTTATAAGAGTACGCCAAAGAGCATGTTTATCGGTTATAAGTACTTGGTGGAGCACGCAATATAAAATTAAATTATTTTTGAACGAAAATGGCGGTAATTTGAAACTAACATCAGAGGTGAAAACGTTTTAAAGTTAAAATTGAAACACGCGTGACCCAAATACTATATGAAATAGATAATTATCCTAAAACTATTGTTAATATATTTTTCTTATTTCTTTACAGTTTCGATAAGCGGTTAGTTAAGTTAGTTTTATAACACACACATAAACATAAATAAAATTCAGGGCATAACATTACAGATATATAGTAAAGCAAGCATATAGTATGTATATGAAAAAACCCAATATTTTCTGAATCAAAGTAATTATTTGTTATAGCTTTGTGCCGATTTCACGGCTTAGTAAAATGTTATCCAGTCGCAGCTATAGGTAGTTAAAGTTTATCAACATTTGATAAAGCGTGTTCACCATTGTATTACTTACCTTATGGACTATTAAACTCGAGTACAGAATACAAGAAACAATATAATAGTAGAAATTTACCTATTGTTTATAAAAACACTTGTACAAACATACGCGTAGGTTAATCGCACTTCGACAAGAACGGTGTTATAACTGCAGTTATTTAATAATGGAAGAATACGGCAGACATTTTACAAGTTGTGAATGGTTTTAATTTTGTGATTTTTGGCGGATTAGGTTACCCGAGCGGTTTGAACAAACTATTAATTTTAACGGAGTTTGTTCGCCCCGTTTCGTGTCGCTTAACGCCATATTCTCAACGTGGGATAGACAGCATAGACGCCCCTAACACGTGAGTGCTAAATTAATAACTTAAGATCACGTTTCACAATAAAATATCAGATATTGAAGTATATCGGCTACAACAAAAAAAAAACAGTATTATTTAGAAACTTACTTTTTAATATAAAGCGAATTAAAACACGTGGTAATACGAACCTATATATTGTAAAACAAATTAAAATAGCTTTGGCAGTAATAAAATCTGAACCAAGCATATCTAATTTACATTACCTACGTTTTTATATAATTCCTATCTCATATTATAAAAAGCTCGATTACCACTGACTCACTGATATCAATTATGGAGTACTTGCCGAGGGGTAGGCAGGGTAAAACTTTCGGGATGTGTAAAGGAGACCCATGCGACCTCAGATAAAATGCGTCATGTTCCAGAAGTCCGTTCCACTCGCTTTCGAAACGCGATATCTCCGGAACGGAACGAGCTAGGGCCGAAGTTTCGGAACAAAGGTTGTAAGAAATGCCCTCTAATTTCGAAATCTATACTACTTTTTTCAAATCTTTGCTTTTTCAAAATCACCTACAATACGTTCCCAGCGCTCGCGAAGCATGCCATAAAAACTAGTTATTAATTAATGTTTAAGTAAACGCGATGCCTTTTCAGACCATGTGCTCAATTATTATCAAAGGTTAGCAGAACTTTTGGACATCTAACTAATGCCTAGCACCTAGCACAATGTATTGCAGTTACTGTATTGTTAGTGTACGCCCTAGGGTTTGTCTTGGAAAAATCTCACGTGGTTCAAACACTTAAATTTTGTTTTATTTATTTAAAAAGTCAAAGAGCGTAACAAAATTAATACAAATATAATAAAAATCCCAATTAGGAAGGACTGGTTTTCATAAAAAAACACTTTTTTTTTGCGGGTTTGCAAAACCCGATGGTTCAATAGGCTCTGCAGCTAACATCAGCCAGTCTAGCTGCGACCACGATACATTATCTATATTATAATTTTAAATTAATATAAAAATAAAGACGATATGAACCACATAAAATTCGCAAATAACTTTAGAGGATACATATCTACTTATTTTCCTGTGGTAGATAGACGTATTCGTTTTAAAACCAGTCATAATCATTTTTTTGCGTTTAAACAAAACTAAGACCTCATTAAACTATTTAACATGTAGATTATTATAAAATCATCTAATGATTAATGCGATAAAAACTAATTCTAGTTGAGTAAATATTGAAAATTAATTGAAATTACCTATAAATGGTTTAGAATTGGCAGGGAAGCATGAAATTGCTTGACCCGGTTACCGACGTAGCGATTGCTTATCGTAACATTTTTTTAAATTTTCTTTCTTGTAAATCCAAGTTTACCTTGGCGAATTATGTCACAATAAATAGGTCAGTCTGAGTATTCGGACACCGAAAAAGATTATCAAAAAGTAAGAACTTACAATTTATTGATGGTAAAGATTTTCAATAAACAATTTTTAACAATAAAATTTATCATCAGAGCTGGACATCCCTACCTTTTTCAGTTATTGCGCCCCTGTTAACGTGAGACCATATCATGTGTTGGTCAAAACATAATTTTAACTTGAATAGTAATAGATAACATTTTAAATATAGCGAGTCACAGAAAAAAATTAGTAGTGTAAACATATCGCAGAGTAGTGTACACGTAAACGTAACGTAATAAAAAAAAAAAACATTATATATGGCGATATATTTTTTCACAGTCACTGTGTTATACGCACCATATATGCAGTAAATTAATATAATTTTAATTTTAGTAAAAAAAAAGCAATTCTAAAAAACTCATAACGACGATCGTTATTTCAGTTCACGTACACTAGAAAATTGCATTCTTATCTGTGCAATAAAAATAACCAGGTTTCATGGTAACAGATTAACGTAAGGTTTTAACAAAAATTATTTGAAATGCCTACATTTTCACGTACAGACCTTCCACTTTATTATTTACAATAACTTCTATAATATTATATACAGAACAACCGTGCATCTCAAAGAAGTCCTTTAGATTAGATTAAATTTAAAGGAGTTTTAATTATTGCTGTTCTGGCGGGCGGGTACAGATATCGCTTTATTGGTGACGGAAGAAAAACAACATTATTTTAAAATAAACATTTATTTAATATATTGTTCTTAATTCAATTTCCATAAATTATTTAGAAGTCTAATATAGACAATCCATATTTTCATAATATCTAACAAACAAAAAAACTTTGACGGCAGAAAATTCATTATTACAAAAATGCTGTATAGGTTTACTCCTTTGCTTTCCTAGTATGAGAGAGAATAAACAAAAAAAGTCATAAGTTCATTATCTACTATGTGAAATAAATAATTGCACATGTCTAAACATAAGATTGTTTAAATTAAATTAGACTACAAGCATTGAAAACTCGAATATTTATTAATTACTCAAAAGTAAATTACGAGGGAATAATAAAATACGTTTTCAGGTTATGTTTTATCAAAATGGCGCGCTAGTTTTTTTCGTCATCTCATCCGAGAGTTTTAAAATTAATATTTAAACATTATTATTTTTTAATCAATATTTATTATTTTAAAAATAAACTAATGCTATATGAATTTGTGAATTTAAAAAAGAACCCTGTAAGAGGATGTTGCTGCACGGCCAGGATTCCTGTGCTTTGCGAAAAAAACTGGTCAAGTACAAATCAGGCATTGTCTTAGTTGAAAATAAGTAGATATTCTGTGATTATTATTTAAAATACTTATCCTAATTAAAATTGTGTAAATATCAGATCTCTCTATAAATATATTTTGGTTTAAAAACTTATTGTAAAAATACATTTTTGTTCTTTTAATTTTCATTGTTGTTAATAAAGCAAACTTTTAAGAAAAAACGTACCGAGAGAATGTATGTAACCCGCGACCACTGCGCCACGGAGTCCGTCATGATTGTGTTGATGGAATAAAAATTGTTAGAAAAACATTAAAATTTACTTTATTAATAACAATGGGTTTAATTTTAACCACATTTTGTGCATATTCGATTATTAAATAATATATTGTTTTTGGCCACTTTTAACAGCGTTTATTATAATTTTGACCCATATAACACTGTCACGGCGTAATAACGTATTATATACTATGTCCTCTAGGGGGACCACAGACAAACATAGAAATATCTTTATCAACCAAGTATCTTTATATTACTAAAGAAATATATTGATTTATGTCTTTATAATTTAAGTAGAATATATTTATTATTTTTAAAATACTGTAAATTATTTTATTACCTATATTCGAGTAGAAAAGTTGATTTAAAGATTCATTATCACATGACATTTCACTATTTCATTGACTATTATTTTAAATTATATCTACTTTATAACAATATACAAATAATTATAATTAAATTATAATATGATAAAAAATTAAACAGAAAAATATCAACGTCCTCTGCATGCGTCAGCTTTATTTATTATAGTGTGGTTGGCAACCCTATTTAACCAAATCTTTATGCAGTTTTTATCATCGGCAGTCAGCAAACTGCTTGATTGATGCTTTTCTATTCAATTTCATAATAATTTAAGAAACATTATGCAAAAAATCAGCCAACTTAAAACAGCTTTTTTAGTTCGCTGCCAAAAACTAGTAAATGGATACCTCAATTTTTCTTTTATTGTAGCTCGGCATGTGACAACACTCCGCCTGATGTAAAGCCAGAGTGCGGTCCATGAATGGAAACAACTACTATTATAGATAAATCTCTACGGGCAGCAGTCGCCTCCACTATGCCGGCTTGAGGAGACGAGCATGTACCATCTAGATTGACAGTGCACACTCCTCTCGTTATACCTGGCTACTTTCAAACTATTCCCGAAACGCGACAAGGTCACTTCACGGGTGGTACATTCGAAAGTGGTGGTACTGCCCCAGGACGACAGACTGAACAAATAACCATCATCAGTCTGCCTATCACTCTTTGAAGTTTTAGAGACTTTTTTTGAAGTTTTAAAGAATTAAAACGGTCACAAAGACATTGTTTTTATTAATTCAAAATAGAAAGATTACAAGCAGAATGACATATCACTATATTTTATATATTAAATATTTTATGTTGCAAACAAAAGCGTTCATTATTTTTAATGCTTAATAGGCAAACGTTTGACCGCACCCTGCCCGATGTTAAGCAGTGATGCGGTCTAAGATGGAGCACGCTTGCCTGTGAGGTACCTGTTTACCCTTAATTTGAAGATGCCCGTATTGTACTTCTCGGGAAACACAGACACCGGGAGAGAGTTCCACAGTTTCGCAGTACGCACGAGGAACGTGTTGGATAAATGGATGGTACCTCTCCAGGTGTCTGGACGTCCGATAAAAGAATTTACATTATTTTAGTCGGGACGTTCGTAAAGTTAGCAGTGATCGTGATTGCGTAATAAACGCGATAGTAAGTCGCATAAAATATTCAATATTTTATTAACACATTTGCTAGTAAATTATTTTCTATTACTATGGTTTTGCTATATACATTTATACTATTCTCTAAATAATTTTAATAAATCTAACAATTATTTAAACATTATAATAATAGATAATATTTATTATTGAGCTTATTTGAAATAATCCATTGCAGTTTGGCGCCATTTTTTAAATAAAAAGGGAATAATTACAAAAGAAAAATATTATATTAGATACGTAAGTATATTTATATATTGCAATTTTTTTAAATACACAATTTATTAGAATTAATAATAATAATAATCAACATCAGCCCTACTGATTAAATCTAGTACAATGACGAGCTTAATGAATTATTTCATGATATGTATTCATTTACAATAATTTTTTTTATTATTTAAAATGTATAACCATACTTTTATATATACAATACGATATAACAGTTTTACATATTTTTTATTGTCGCTCGACATGTGACCGCACTCTGCCTGATGTTAAGCCAAACTGCGGTCCATGAACGAAAACAACTGCCACTACAGATAAATTCATACAGGTAGCGGTCGTATTTGCTACGGCGGACACCGAAATATGATTCTCTCGAAAGCGGTGGTACTACCCCAGGACGGCAGGCTAATAACCATCACCAGTCTGCCTAACATTATTTTAAGTTTTGTCTATAGTATAGACAGTGAGCGACCAAAGTGAGCGAACAAAGTGGGATAACAAACTGGTACGGTTGAATTCTTTAAGAATTGAACTTGGGTCTCACCTTGAACCGCTATACCACGACCGCTTTAAGTAATATCACAGAAATTATAAAATGTCTAACAAAGTGTATGTTTTATAATATTACTAGCTGACCCGGCAAATTTCGTACCGCCTCAGAATCAATAAATAAAAAAGCATTTCTGAACGACTTTTGAAAATTGATTTCTAAACGACGGGACGAACATCAAATGTTTGACATTCAAAACCAAAGGAATAGTTTCTAAGGGAAAGCGAAATTGTTGTTTTTACTATATCCCAAGCATTTTTTTCATATTTACTCACCTCTTAAACCTTCCCTGGCCTTCCACGAATAATTCAAAACCAAAATTAGCCAAATCAGTCCAGCCGTTCTCGAGTTTTAGCGAGACTAACGAACAGCAAGATTTTTTTATATATAGATAGTGTTACATTTTATAATCTGTTAGCGAACTACCATAGACCAAATCACTATTTTGTTGCCGGTTCGATCAATGGCCAAATCCTAAACTAGAAGATTTAGCGAAAAATGCTGAAACGAGTCTAGATGCCAATTTTGATGAAAACTAAAACAGCATCATTAGAGTTTTGAAAAATCCATTTTCCCGGCCAGGAATCGAACCCGTTGATTTTGAAAAATAAAACGCATACTGTACTATTGCACCATTCGATAGTGTCGCTAAAAAGGATTAAATTCTACAGTAAACTAAAAAATATCGTTGATTTTTAACAAATTGCTTCTTATATTCACGTATTCATGTGTTACCGGTACCTCAGTAGAACCCCATTGACACTATCGAGTGGTGCAATAATACAGTGTGTTTTATTTTACAAAATGAACGGGTTCGATTCCTGACCGGGAAGATGGATCAAAATCGCTCGGAGACTCCTTTCAGCTGATTTTCGCAATTTTCATATAATAGTTTAGGATTTGACCATGAAAACCCACTCGAAAAAATATATCTCATTTATTAAAATATATATAATAATATAAATTGTATTTAACGCTAATACGTATATAAGAATTACGTTTAACATTTGATGATTGCATAAGTTCATGCCGTGTTAATTTTAAACCAAACATGGATGTCATTCGAGACAAATTTATATTAATGGCACGCACTTATGCAATACACGTGGCCCATGTCACGTGGTCGGCACGTGTGCACCCCACGTGTCCTCATGACGTCACCGCGACGGACACGAACTCTCCGCCGACTTACCGCTCAATACCGAAAACCCACTGGCGCCAGATTGGAGACTGGACATCGAACCCCTGAAAACAATACACATTTCTTTTAGTCGTCGCACACGCAGTCCAATGTTAATTGTGGCCAGGTATAACGAGAGGAGTGTGCAACTGTGCACTGTCTATCTATCTGGATGGTTCACATTCGTTTATGGCCGGCATAGCAGAGGGGACTGTTGACTGTATAAATTTATCTGTAGTAGCAGTTGTTTCCATTCATGGACCCGTTAAAGTAACTTTAACTACTATTTTTACGGCGACGACGACTGTTAAACGTTTACATTTACTCCACACGCGTTGCAATATCGTGTAAATTCATATTGTTATTATAACTTATGTACATACTTGTAATGATGACTGGCGAGTGTCTCATAGAAATACATAAGTTGAGCTTTATTCGTCGACAGCGAGTCCAACAGTTCCGGTGTGCCCAACCAACGCCACTGCAGCACGTAGCTGCCTGTTTGTAACATTACATGGGATCCCTGAAAATGAGTAAATAATTAAAACCTATCTCAATAAAGCTTCTAATTCTATCCATATAGCGCAAATGCACAAATCCAAATTCCACACATTTTTCGTACCAGTCCATTTTTTTTGACATGTGACAACACTCCACCTGATTTAAAGCTAGAGTGCGGTCCATGAAACAACTGCTACTACAGAGAAACCTGTGCGGGCAGCAGTCGCCTCCGCTATGCCGGCCTGAGGAGACGAGTATATACCATCTAGCTAGAGTGACAATGCACACCCCTCTCGCTATACCTGGCTACTTTCAAACTGCTCCCGAAACGCGACTTCACGGGTGTTACATTCGAAAATGGTGGTACTACCCCAACACGGCAGAGTAGTTTCCACTATGCCGAGACCTAGTGTGCAAATTATTTCCAAACACTACGAAGCGACCACACGTCTCCTGAAGATGCCACGTGGAGTGGCGAAACGCGTCGAAAGGTTTTTGCATGTTGGTAAAGTGTCTAATATTGACATCTGTTGTGACCTCACTAACATTGATTAGCGGAAATTAGTTGCAAAGTAGTGTTTGGAAATAATTTTGGTTATGGATTTCCGCAAAGTAACGCCTAATACTATTAAACCTAGTGTGCAGATTGTAGATCATTAAACTGCCTACCGCTATGCTTTATATATTTTGAATAGTTTGAAAGTAGCCAGGTATAGCGAGAGGAGTGTGCACTGTCAATCTAAGATGGTACATGCTCGTCTCCTCAAGCCGGCATAGTGGAGGCGACTGCTGCCCGCACAGGTTTCTCTGTAGTAGCAGTTGTTTCCATTCATGGACCGCACTCTAGCTTTACATCAGGCGGAGTGTTGTCACATGCCGAGCTACAATAAAAGAAAAAAAAAAACTATATTCAACAAACCTGTATGCTTTCACCAGTGTGACATGTCAGTGTGGGTTCAACTCTGGTGTAGTCATCACCTTCTGCCCAACCGTTCGTAGAGATCACTGATCTAGTCGCAGTCTCGGGTTCAACACCGCCAACACACCCACCTAAAAATATAGATTAACTAACTATACAGACGAGATGTTTGGATGTCTGTCTCTAAAAAGGGGAGACAGCTACAAGCCATTACTAGATAGATAATCAACTATATAAGAATGTCTAAGGTCAGGTCAATTATGGTACCCGGAGCGGAACTTTTTTTTTTATTGTAGCTCGGCATGTGACAACACTCCGCCTAATGTAAAGCCAGAGTGCAGTCCATGAATGGAAACAACTGCTACTACAGTGCGGGCAGCAGTCGCCTGCACTATGCCGGCTTGAGGAGACGAGCATGTATCATCTACACCACAGTGCACACTCCTCGTTATACCTGGTTACTTTCAAACTGTTCACTTCACGGGTGTTACATTCGAAAGTGGTGGTACTGCCCCAGGACGGCAGACTGGGATAATAACCATCATCAGTCTGCCTACTACTCTTTAAATGAACGACCAGAGTACATATAACAAAGTTACATTGGTACCGGTCAGAATTAGCGAGGTTCGAACACGGGTCTCATCGATCGTGAGTTCACGCGTCTTACCGCTAAACCACGGCTGCTCCAAAAAATAATAATTTCAGAATAGCTTGGAAGTAACCGAGTATAGCTAGAGAGACATGCACAGTTAACCTGACGGGTGCACTGTCATCTCCTCAAGCCGGTATAGCGGAGGCGACTGCTATCTACAGACATGCATAAAACATATGTTTAAATACATACCAGTCGCTCCATGCTCGTGCGAATTAAGTTCTTTGTTAGTCCTGAACACCGTGAAAGCCAGGTCATGTCTCATCACGTCAAAGTCCCACGTGAGAACACTCTGAGGATCACGGTTCACTACCACCACCTCGTGCACCTGCCAATAAACAATTAATATACAAGTTTTTTTACAGCAGCTCGGTATATGACAACACTCCTGGCTTATACCTGGCTACTTTCAAACTACCCCCGAAACGCGACAAGGTCAGTTCACGAGTGTTACATTCGGAAGTGGTGGTACTACCCCAACACGGCAGACTGATGATGGTTATTTGTCTAGTCTGCCGTCCTGGGGCAGTACCTGCACTTCCGAATGTAACACCCGTGAAGTGACTTTGTCGCGTTTTGGGAATAGTTTGAAAGTAGCCAGGTATAGCGAGAGGAGTGTGCACTGTCACTCTGGATGGTGAATTCTCGTCTCCTCAGGCCGGCATAGCGGAGGCGACTGCTACCCGTAGAGATTTCTCTATAGTAGCAATTGTTCCCACCCATTGACAGTACTCTAGCTTTACATCAGGCGGAGTGTTGCCATATGCCGAGTTACAATTAAAAAAAAAATAACATAGTTACATTGGTAAAAATTTAACGAGATTTGAATACGGCTCTCTGAGTTCACGCGGTCCTACCGCTAGGGCACGGCCAATTATGAACTAATTTTATGAAACCACCAACCTGTCCCTTTCCAAGACTAACTGACTTGTAAATACTGTCCTCACTGAGTGGGTCACCATCCCTCTCGGTGAATGCACCACTCACGTACAAACTCTTGGGTACCAAACCACCTTCATGAACGAAACTCTGTAAATTAAATCAAACATACTTGTTAGAGGCAAAACAAATGACTCCAATGTCTCCACTCAACCCCGGACGAATGGGTAATAGGTGAATACCTGAGACAGGGGTCGCAACCTTTCGAGTCAAGTGTAGGAGTTTATAAACAAAAAATAACAATTAGGAAGGATTCTAATAATTTGAAGCGTATCGTCATAGACGCGTATTAATAGTCTACACTAACAAGTTGGACAACACTTTATCTAATGCGTGAAAGTGGTATAAATGAAACATATAATTAACAGTAACAAAATTATACTTAGCTGTGTTAAAATGGCAGACGCTACACCTACTATAATAATTATATTTTGACGACACATTAATGTGTTAATATAGCATAAACATATATTTTCCAACACCCACTTTCTATTTTATTGTAGCTCGGCATGTGACAACACTCCGCCTGGTGTAAAACTAGAGTGCGGTCCATGAGCGGAAACAACTGCTACTACAGACAAACCTCTACGGGCAGCAGTCGCCTCCGCCATGCCGGCCTGAGGAGACGAGTATGCACCATCTAGAGTGACAGTGCACCCTGACTACAATGGATTACTAAATTGACAAAATGTATGAATCTAGAGATTATGCCAATCTTAATTATGTATACGAAGCGGGTGGTAACAAAGCATGGGCGGACTAAAGCCTAGGCCCGTAATTTTTGGGCCCGAAAATGATTGAAAAATAGGCCCAGAATTACAATGTCCCCGAGGGCCCGCTTTAGCCTTAGTCCGCCGCCACTGTAACAAAGTGAACAAACACACACACAGAAATAAGCTGGTGAGAAAGTACAAATCTCACTGTTATATAATAATGATGTGGAACGAACGACGCAGGCACTAATACTTCCACCTTCAGTAAGCATTTCATTAAAAAAAAACAACTAATTAGATTATTACAAAACCTATAAATCAAAGATTACATTCCACGCTTGACATCTGCTTGGGATTTGACAGCTGTATATATGGAGTTTGACGTTTGACAACTGTCTATTGGCTTTTGAGCCTAGTTGTCACTTAATCCAATCAACAACGATATGTATGGGATTTGCATAGGACTTTCACAGAAATGTAGAAATAGTCAAACGTAAAACAATAAGAAGGTATATAACAACACTATAAAACTTATAGTTCACAGTATATAATAATATAGTAATACTTTGAACATATTTTTGCACTCAACCGTCAAAGATGTCTTTTTGACTAAACACGTCGCTAGGCAACTTTTGTCTCACGTTCCTACCCCTTTCTCACCCTACTTCACCCTCCTCTTAGGAGGACGCAGGCCTCTTTTATCCCATTTCTCGCGCTTTTGCTTTCGGAGCAGACGCTTAACGTCTGTATCCACCTCTCATTCGTGCTGAAAAAACCCTTTTAGGGTTAGCAGCGGTTCTCTTTCAGATAAAAAAAAAAGACGATCCTAGCTGACATTGCTAGTTTTAATAATTTAATAATTTGTCGTTTCGTTATCGCTTAGGCGACAGTCCCATATATTGTTTTCGATTCGATCAAGTGACAACTGACGATTAGCATTTGACTTCAGCCCCTGGTAACGGTCGCCTCAGCTATGCCGGCTCTGAGAGAACAATTTGCACAGTTCAAGCTTGTCTGCATATTGTCACGCTTGTACGCTTAAGCGTGGCTGGACCTTTATTAGCTTAGCTTCAAAATTATGCAAAATAAATTACAAAAATCATATAGTAAAACAAAATTAACTCCATGCAAAATTGCGTCTAAATAGGGTTGCCAACCGTAAAAAATATATGTTGGCAACCCTACATACTAATAATAATTAATCCGTCATATAGGATTTTGTAGTTAATATAAGTAAAAACAATATAGATAAGTAATATATAATTATAGATATTTACCTTGCAAGGTCCGCCGAGGAAATCAGGAATTAGATCTTTGGGCAAATAGTCGAGTAGACCACCAGCCTGCAAGTAATCTTTACCACCATAGAACAAGAACTTACTACGTGTATTCTCATCTGAAACACACACAAATTATAATGGTTAACATCGCGTTCTGCCGTTCTGGGGTAGTACCACCCACTTTCAAAGGAGAATGCCCATTTTTGGGCCCATTTGATACCAAATAGTTTGGTAACAAAACAATATTCTAAAATAATATCTTATTTTTTCATTAATTCATTTTAATTATATCAACACACTGTTTACCAATAAATAGACAATGTTTAATTACATAAAAACATATATAAAGCATTTAAAATAATAATAACCTCAAATATTGCATCCGATTTCATCTAATTACTCAATATCTCGGGTGAAAAAAAGTTAAAACTGATTGGTGATAAGGAATGTAGATTTATTTTCCTACAAAATGAACCAAAAATCATGGACAAACTCGAAAAAAAAAATTGTGGGCCCATTTCTCTTAAGCTGGAATGGGCATTCTCCTTTAACACTCGTAGTAGCTAAGTACGAGAGGAGTGTGCACTGTCAATCTGGATGGTGCACATTCGTCTCATCAAGCCGGCATAGCGGAGGCGACTGTTGCCTGTAGAAGTTTATTTGTAGTAGCAATTGTTTCCGTTCATGGACCGCACTCTAGCTTCCATAAAAAATAGGGAAAAAACCTTACCAATAAACGTACTAACAATTGTCCACAAAATAGGAAAGACTCTCGGAGCTCTGACAATGAGGACCCTCGCCATGGTCTCCGGATAGTTCGCCTCGACGACCTGAATGATCCTCAGAAGAGCCCGAACTCCAGGCCTCCAAAGGTGACGCATGTTCAGACCATCCAAGTCCACGAGAAGACACCATGATTGGACAGCATGAGGACAATGTTGGGTAGCTTCTTCCAGAAGTTTTAAACCTTCTTCACATACATGAAGGGTCTGAAAACGAAGTAAAAAGCGATAAGAAAGTAGAAAAAGGTGACGATCACGTATTTTACCAATTTACTCCTCAGCAACAGAGCCCGTAATGTAAGTGTTAAGTTACTCCAAAAGTAGCGCTAATACCTGGGTACTGGGTATCCTAATTAGGTATATTGTACGTGTATGTGGCAAAAGGTTTATTAACTTACCAACTTCAGTAGACCATCTTCACCAATAGACTTGAGTAGACCTTTCACGTCCATCTGTCCGAGACGCAAGATGTATAGAGGTCGACCGTCTGAAACCAAATAAATAATTCAAGAATAGGTAGAATTACGTTGTTTCGGTTTGAAACTAAAAAGAGTTTTGGCGGCCATCTTGAGACGTCAGGTTATCTGTCTTGAATTATTTTCCTTAACTTGTGTGTTCTTCGAGTGTTAATGTGTAATAATGGTGGATTATTAACCATTAAGTGTTCGTGAACGTGCGTGAGTGTGGGCAAACAATTCAAAAGAAGGGAACCTGTGTTTCCATTTTCCCTCCAAAACTCCGTAGGAAGTTTCAGTAAAGATTCTACCACTTTACTGGAGCAATTTTTGACTTCGCTAAGACTTGACCTGACTGTTTAGTGTGATGAATGAATGACTCGTGATCCACAATATTATTAACTTGATGCAAAAATATGTACTTTTGACACTGGCAAATTGTATACGCCATATAAAACAAAAAAAAAACTAAAAAAAAACTCGTGACTTTGGTCCCAGTCCCAAGTACATACCTTTATCATGATGATGCCAACCACCAGGGAAGTATTGCTTGACCACATCAGGGGTTTGATATTCAGAGAGGATCCTATCGACCTGGTGTTTCTTTCTCCAGAGCAACGATTGGGAGAGCATCTCCCTCGACTTCTCCACGTTAAAATCACGAGCGCGAAGAAAGCGAAGCAGGGTCGTGTCGTTTGGTACCTAATAGAAAAATAATAAATAAATAATTCAGAGGGAAGTTTAATTACGGTGAGACGCCTCGCTAATTCTGACCGGTACCAATGTAACTTTGTTATATGTACTTTGGTCGCTCAGTGCCTATAGGCACTATTAAAGAGTGGTAGGCAGATTAATTATAGTTATTAGCCCAATCTGCCGTCCTGGGGTAGTACCACCACTTTCGAATGTAACACCCGTGAAGTGACTTTGTCGCGTTTCGGGAATAGTTTGAAAGTAGCCAGGTATAGCGAGAGGAGTGTGCACTGTCAATAGATGGTACATGCTCGTCTCCTCAAGCCGGCATAGTGGAGGCGACTGCTGCCCGTACAGTTTTCTCTGTAGTAGCAGTTGTTTCCATTCATGGACCGCACTCTAGCTTTACATCAAGCGGAGTGTTGTCACATGCCGAGCTACAATAAAAAAAAAAAAAAAAATTAACTTTGTTATATGTAATTTGGTCGCTCAGTGCCTATATGCTCTATTAAAGAGTGGCACGCAGACTGATGATAGTTATTTGATGGAGCTGAAATTAGCCTCACCAAAGTAGCCTCACTAGACAAGAATAGCGCCCCCAATTTTTTTTTTTTTTTTTTGCTTTTTTTTAGTGAAAATAGATGTAGAAAGCAATAGATGTATATATATCGTCATATAAACGGTAATTTTGCTTAAAAAACTTAATTTTTGATTGATTTTGTACGTACGTATATCTTCGTGTAGGCAGGAAAGTCGCAATTTTTCGAGCCTGGTGTGCATTTTTTCCTTGAAAGTGGATGGAAATCGTAGTACCTAGTCGTGGGAACGCGTTACATTTATTTTTGAAGTGGCACAAAGTCGTTTTACCAAAAAATTTCAGCACTTTATAGGTACATTTTTACATAGACGGAAAACTCGTTATTTTCCTAGTCTGGCGGCCTTGCAGCTGATTGAAATTGAATGGAAATCATAGTATCTAGTCGTGGGAACGTGTTACATTTGTTTTTGAAGTGGCACAAAGTCGTTTTACCAAAAAATTTCAGCACTTTATAGGTACATTTTTACATAGACGGAAAACTCGTTATTTTCCTAGTCTGGCGGCCTTGCAGCTGATTGAAAATAAATGGAAATCATAGTACCTAGTCGTGGGAACGTGTTACATTTGTTTTTGAAGTGGCACAAAGTCGTTTTACCAAAAAATTTCAGGACTTCATAAATTTTTTTAATAGACGGAAAACTCGTTATTTTTCTAATCTGGCGGCCTTGCAGCTGATTGAAAATGGATGGAAATCATAGTACCTAGTCGTGGGAACGCGTTACATTTATTTTTGAAGTGGCACAAAGTCGTTTTACCAAAAAATTTCATTACTTTATAAGTACATTTTTACATAGACGGAAAACTCGTTATTTTCCTAGTCTGGCGGCCTTTCACCTTCTTGAAAGTGGATGGAAATCATAGTATCTAGTCGTGGGAACGTGTTACATTTGTTTTTGAAGTGGCACAAAGTCGTTTTACCAAAAAATTTCAGTACTTTATAAGTATATTTTTACATAGACGGAAAACTCGTTATTTTCCTGGTCTGGCGGCCTTCCACCTACTTGAAAGTGGATGGAAATCATAGTATCTAGTCGTGGGAACGTGTTACATTTGTTTTTGAAGTGGCACAAAGTCGTTTTACCAAAAAATTTCAGGACTTCATAAATTTTTTTTAAAGACGGAAAACTCGTTATTTTTCTAATCTGGCGGCCTTGCAGCTGATTGAAAATGCATGGAAATCATAGTACCTAGTCATGGAAACGCGTTACATTTATTTTTGAAGTGGCACAAAGTCGTTTTACCAAAAAAATTCAGCACTTTATAGGTACATTTTTACATAGACGGAAAACTCGTTATTTTCCTAGTCTGGCGGCCTTGCAGCTGATTGAAAATGGATGGAAATCATAGTACCTAGTCGTGGGAACGCGTTACATTTATTTTTGAAGTGGCACAAAGTCGTTTTACCAAAAAATTTCAGCACTTTATAGGTACATTTTTACATAGACGGAAAACTCTTTATTTTTCTAATCTGGCGGCCTTGCAGCTGATTGAAAATGGATGGAAATCATAGTACCTAGTTGTGGGAACGCGTTACATTTATTTTTGAAGTGGCACAAAGTCGTTTTACCAAAAAATTTCAGCACTTTATAGGTACATTTTTACATAGACGGAAACTCTTTATTTTTCTAATCTGGCGGCCTTGCAGCTGATTGAAAATGGATGGAAATCATAGTACCTAGTTGTGGGAACGCGTTACATTTATTTTTGAAGTGGCACAAAGTCGTTTTACCAAAAAATTTCAGCACTTTATAGGTACATTTTTACATAGACGGAAAACTCGTTATTTTTCTAATCTGGCGGCCTTGCAGATGAATGAAAGCGGATGGGAATCATAGTATCTAGTCGTGGGAACGCGTTACATTTATTTTTAAAGTCGCACAATGTCAATTTTCCAAAAAATTTAGGTACTCAAATTAGACTCAGCAAAATTGTTGTTTCAAGTAGATTAGGATGTCTCTATTACAAAATGCAATTAAAACTCATGGGTTGGAACTTAGAATTGTTAGAAACAATGTTTTATACAACTTAAAAAGGTTGCATAATTATTAAAATATTAAAAAATTATATATACATATATATATGAAATGTTGAAAAATAATTTATCAGGCACGAAAATTTATCTCTGCCTATCCCTATTGTTGTAAAATTTTGAGCGGCCGTGGTCTAGCGATAAGGCGATCGATGAGTCCCGTGTTCGAAGCTCGCTAAATTTTGACGGGTACAAATGTAACTTTGTTATATGTACTTTGGTCGCTCAGTGCCTATAGGCACTATTAAAGAGTGGTAGGCCGTCCTGAGGTAGTACCACCACTTTCGAATGTAACACCCGTGAAGTGACTTTATCGCGTTTCGGGAGCAATTTGAAGGTAGCCAGGTACAGCGAGAGGAGTGTGCATTGTCACTCTAGATGGTGCATACTCGTCTCCTCAGGCCGGCATAGTAAAGGTGACTGCTACCCGCACAGATTTCTCTGTAGTAGTTGTTTCCATTCATGGACCGCACTCTAGCTTATATAATGTATACGGTCCAAAACATTAAACATTGTACATTATTTTGAAACACTATATATTCTTTCTTGTGTACCAGTAAAAAAAATCTTTACTGCAATCCCACCGTTTATCAAGTAATGTTCAATTACAAATAAAAGAGGAAAAATATTACTAAAAATTATAAATAATCTAACCTAACCAAACAAAATACAAAAACTATCTATATAAATCCAATAAAATATTAAGAATATCCTTATTAGAAGAAAAAAACATTACAATACAATTTAAACCTGAATTTTCATTAAATCCTCAGTACAGTAAAATGACATACAGGGTAATTTCTTTAACTGGGACAGTATGGGGAAATCCGAAACCAGGGTAAGCAGCCTCAAATGATTTAACAATATTGCCGTCAAGTCAAATACTGACAGAAAACTTAAAAGTGACTGCACTCATCATTTCCTTCGCGTCACATTGAGAGCGTTTTTGCTTATCTAGTTGTATATATCAATGTAAAATTATGAATTTATTTTGATAATTTATTTTTATACGAGTATTTTTTTTAAATGAAGGAGTTCCAGTTTTAGGACATGAAATCCAACACATTTGAAGAAAGTACGTAAATATTTTTGTAAATTAGCTATGTGCCACTTCAAACACAAATGTAACGCGTTCCCACAACTAGGTGCTATGATTTCCATCCACTTTCAAGAAGGTGAAAGGCCGCCAGACTAGGAAAATAACGAGTTTTCCGTCTATGTAAAAATGTACCTATAAAGTGCTGAAATTTTTTGGTAAAACGACTTTGTGCCACTTCAAAAATAAATGTAACGCGTTCCCACAACTAGGTACTATGATTTCCATCCATTTTCAATCAGCTGCAAGGCCGCCAGACTAGGAAAATAACGAGTTTTCCGTCTATGTAAAAATGTACCTATAAAGTGCTGAAATTTTTTGGTAAAACGACTTTGTGCCACTTCAAAAATAAATGTAACGCGTTCCCATGACTAGGTACTATGATTTCCATCCATTTTCTATCAGCTGCAAGGCCGCCAGATTAGAAAAATAACGAGTTTTCCGTCTTTAAAAAAAATTTATGAAGTCCTGAAATTTTTTGGTAAAACGACTTTGTGCCACTTCAAAAACAAATGTAACACGTTCCCACGACTAGATACTATGATTTCCATCCACTTTCAAGTAGGTGGAAGGCCGCCAGACCAGGAAAATAACGAGTTTTCCGTCTATGTAAAAATATACTTATAAAGTACTGAAATTTTTTGGTAAAACGACTTTGTGCCACTTCAAAAACAAATGTAACACGTTTCCACGACTAGGTACTATGATTTCCATCCATTTTCAAGAAGGTGAAAGGCCGCCAGACTAGGAAAATAACGAGTTTTCCGTCTATGTAAAAATGTACCTATAAAGTGCTGAAATTTTTTGGTAAAACGACTTTGTGCCACTTCAAAAATAAATGTAACGCGTTCCCATGACTAGGTACTATGATTTCCATCCATTTTCTATCAGCTGCAAGGCCGCCAGACTAGGAAAATAACGAGTTTTCCGTCTATGTAAAAATGTACCTATAAAGTGCTGAAATTTTTTGGTAAAACGACTTTGTGCCACTTCAAAAATAAATGTAACGCGTTCCCATGACTAGGTACTATGATTTCCATCCATTTTCTATCAGCTGCAAGGCCGCCAGATTAGAAAAATAACGAGTTTTCCGTCTTTAAAAAAAATTTATGAAGTCCTGAAATTTTTTGGTAAAACGACTTTGTGCCACTTCAAAAACAAATGTAACACGTTCCCACGACTAGATACTATGATTTCCATCCACTTTCAAGTAGGTGGAAGGCCGCCAGACCAGGAAAATAACGAGTTTTCCGTCTATGTAAAAATATACTTATAAAGTACTGAAATTTTTTGGTAAAACGACTTTGTGCCACTTCAAAAACAAATGTAACACGTTTCCACGACTAGGTACTATGATTTCCATCCATTTTCAAGAAGGTGAAAGGCCGCCAGACTAGGAAAATAACGAGTTTTCCGTCTATGTAAAAATGTACTTATAAAGTAATGAAATTTTTTGGTAAAACGACTTTGTGCCACTTCAAAAATAAATGTAACGCGTTCCCACGACTAGGTACTATGATTTCCATCCATTTTCAATCAGCTGCAAGGCCGCCAGACTAGGAAAATAACGAGTTTTCCGTCTATGTAAAAATGTACCTATGAAGTGCTGAAATTTTTTGGTAAAACGACTTTGTGCCACTTTAAAAATAAATGTAACGCGTTCCCACGACTAGGTACTATGATTTCCATCCATTTTCAATCAGCTGCAAGGCCGCCAGACTAGGAAAATAACGAGTTTTCCGTCTATGTAAAAATGTACCTATAAAGTGCTGAAATTTTTTGGTAAAACGACTTTGTGCCACTTCAAAAATAAATGTAACGCGTTCCCACGACTAGGTACTATGATTTCCATCCATTTTCATTCAGCTGCAAGGCCGCCAGACTAGGAAAATAACGAGTTTTCCGTCTATGTAAAAATGTACCTATAAAGTGCTGAAATTTTTTGGTAAAACGACTTTGTGCCACTTCAAAAATAAATGTAACGCGTTCCCATGACTAGGTACTATGATTTCCATCCATTTTCTATCAGCTGCAAGGCCGCCAGACTAGGAAAATAACGAGTTTTCCGTCTATGTAAAAATATACTTATAAAGTACTGAAATTTTTTGGTAAAACGACTTTGTGCCACTTCAAAAACAAATGTAACACGTTTCCACGACTAGGTACTATGATTTCCATCCATTTTCAAGAAGGTGAAAGGCCGCCAGACTAGGAAAATAACGAGTTTTCCGTCTATGTAAAAATGTACTTATAAAGTAATGAAATTTTTTGGTAAAACGACTTTGTGCCACTTCAAAACTAAATGTAACGCGTTCCCACGACTAGGTACTATGATTTCCATCCATTTTCAATCAGCTGCAAGGCCGCCAGACTAGGAAAATAACGAGTTTTCCGTCTATGTAAAAATGTACCTATAAAGTGCTGAAATTTTTTGGTAAAACGACTTTGTGCCACTTCAAAAATAAATGTAACGCGTTCCCACGACTAGGTACTATGATTTACATCCATTTTCAATCAGCTGCAAGGCCGCCAGACTAGGAAAATAACGAGTTTTCCGTCTATGTAAAAATGTACCTATAAAGTGCTGAAATTTTTTGGTAAAACGACTTTGTGCCACTTCAAAAATAAATGTAACGCGTTCCCACGACTAGGTACTATGATGTCCATCCATTTTCAATCAGCTGCAAGGCCGCCAGACTAGGAAAATAACTAGTTTTCCGTCTATGTAAAAATGTACCTATAAAGTGCTGAAATTTTTTGGTAAAACGACTTTGTGCCACTTCAAAAATAAATGTAACGCGTTCCCATGACTAGGTACTATGATTTCCATCCATTTTCAATCAGCTGCAAGGCCGCCAGATTAGAAAAATAACGAGTTTTCCGTCTTTAAAAAAAATTTATGAAGTCCTGAAAGTTTTTGGTAAAACGACTTTGTGCCACTTCGAAAACAAATGTAACACGTTCCCACGACTAGATACTATGATTTCCATCCACTTTCAAGTAGGTGGAAGGCCGCCAGACCAGGAAAATAACGAGTTTTCCGTCTATGTAAAAATATACTTATAAAG
This sequence comes from Tinea pellionella, assembly GCA_948150575.1. NCBI lineage: Eukaryota > Metazoa > Arthropoda > Insecta > Lepidoptera > Tineidae > Tinea > Tinea pellionella. The sequence goes on from OX411258.1 coordinate 8,329,013, forward strand.
TACTGAAATTTTTTGGTAAAACGACTTTGTGCCACTTCAAAAATAAATGTAACGCGTTCCCACGACTAGGTACTATGATTTCCATCCATTTTCAATCAGCTGCAAGGCCGCCAGATTAGAAAAATAACGAGTTTTCCGTCTATTAAAAAAATTTATGAAGTCCTGAAATTTTTTGGTAAAACGACTTTGTGCCACTTCAAAAACAAATGTAACACGTTCCCACGACTAGGTACTATGATTTCCATCCATTTTCAATCAGCTGCAAGGCCGCCAGACTAGGAAAATAACGAGTTTTCCGTCTATGTAAAAATGTACCTATAAAGTGCTGAAATTTTTTGGTAAAACGACTTTGTGCCACTTCAAAAACAAATGTAACACGTTCCCACGACTAGGTACTATGATTTCCATCCATTTTTAATCAGCTGCAAGGCCGCCAGACTAGGAAAATAACGAGTTTTCCGTCTATGTAAAAATGTACCTATAAAGTGCTGAAATTTTTTGGTAAAACGACTTTGTGCCACTTCAAAAACAAATGTAACACGTTCCCACGACTAGATACTATGATTTCCATTCATTTTCAATCAGCTGCAAGGCCGCCAGACTAGGAAAATAACGAGTTTTCCGTCTATGTAAAAATGTACCTATAAAGTGCTGAAATTTTTTGGTAAAACGACTTTGTGCCACTTCAAAAATAAATGTAACGCGTTCCCACGACTAGGTACTACGATTTCCATCCACTTTCAAGGAAAAAATGCACACCAGGCTCGGAAAATTGCGACTTTCCTGCCTACACGAAGATATACGTACTTACAAAATCAATCAAAAATTAAGTTTTTTAAGCAAAATTACCGTTTATTTGACGATATATATACATCTATTACTTTCTACATCTATTTTCACTAAAAAAAAGCAAAAAAAATTAAAAAAAATTGGGGGCGCTAGTCTTGTCTAGTGAGGCTACTTTGGTGAGGCTAATTTCAGCTCCATGTTATTTGTCCAGTCTGCCGTCCTGGGGGAGTACCACCACTTTCGAATGTAACACTCGTGAAGTGACCTTGTCGCGTTTCGGGAATAGTTTGGTACTTGTCGGTCTCCTCAAGCCAGCATAGTGGAGGCGACTGCTGACCGCACAGGTTTCTCTGTAGTAGCAGTTGTTTCCATTCACGGACCGCACTCTAGCTTTACATCAGGAATAGCGCTGTCACATGCCAAGCTACAATAATAAATCGTCTCTGCCACGATGCTGCAAAGCTTTCTAAACGCCTTGGATAATGAAAATAACGCCATAGTAAACCGTTTAATAACTTTTAATTCAGTTTAAACATGTAAAGACGTAGTTAACGACCTTAGGCACTCTCCGTCAGTTAAACTTGGGGACAACAAAGGGATGTAAAGAAAAAAGACGAGTGAAAAGAAAAATAAGTGTACTCATGATAAAAACCTTTCCTTTCTGCAGTTCAGATATCCATTTCCTGAGTTGCAGCAGACGCGACTCCTGCATCGGTGTCAACTCGCCAAGGTAACGTTTTATATAATCACTGTCCAATGCATATTGATCTAAAACAAACAATTTAAATATAAAAAAAACGTTTCTGAAAAAAATTGAACCGACTTCTAAATAAAACACAAATCACTAAAAAGTAAAAAATAATTTTAATTGAGAGTACCTACACACAATTTAATAAGCATAAACATGAATAGATGCTTATTACCCATTTACAAATTAATTGTCTACATTTTATTTAACATATATCTGAAGTCGGTGCATGCATTTGGAACATGTTTTATGATTGGTAATGTACCTACACGTAGATTCCAACAATGCGGAGTTTCATATGGTTGGCACCGACTATATAGGGAACATAGCCACAAAAAAATATGATAAAAAATACACGACGAATTGATAACCTCCTCCTTTTGAAGTCGGTTAAAATATGTTGACGTGAAGTAGGGAATCAATTGTTGCCGTGTGCCAATGTGGGTTTTTAGAGTTTTTACCCCGGGGGTGGATGTCATCTCTTCTAAGGGGTGGAAATTAATAACCTCAAAATAGCTGCAAAAATCGACAGCCGTTTAATATATTTTACATATTGAAATATTATTTTGTCGTTTATATGTGACGCGAGAGAAAAGATGACCACAGTCACCTTTAGGTTCTCTATCAGTTATTATAGTACTTGACTTGACAGCAACATTGTCAAATCGTTTGAGGTGTCTTACGTTTTTTACATGTCAGATGTGTCAACTTAGCTCCTTAATAAAAGCTCGAAAAAAAAGATTCAACCAATAACCAATCTTTCTAATCATAGTCTTTGTGGTGGCATGGTTCAATTCCATGTCTCAAAAAAAGTTAGGTTATAATGGTACCTAAACAGACCCAATTTTTTGTCATTTTCGGTGATTCTTGCGATGGTAAAATCGTATTTATGGGAAAATTTTGTATGGCACTATACAATTTTTATGCTCTATTTCTAGAGATGAATATATTAGCTATAATTTTACACTATGACATCCTCACAGTTCAGTAAATGGTACCAGAAAAACATCGATTTTTGTAATAGCGTCCTTACAGTATTTTCTATCTACAGTAATTACATTAAAATTGATTTATTTTGAAACTCTACAAGCATAATGAATAGTAGATGTTTATTCACATTTAACAATAGTAAGTCGTGACAATGTGTTGTATTAAACATCACTCAAATGTTGGAATTCTGTTGGTAGTACTTCCGACCTTTCCATTCTATTCATTTACATTCCACAACTATCATATAGTATACAATGTTACAGTAACACAACATCTGAAGTATAATGGGATAAGAACAAGCTACGCGTACTTCGAGTGCGATTGATGTAAAGCTAGAGTGCGGTCCATGAATGGAAACAGCTGCTACTACAGATAAATCCCTACGGACAGCAGTCGTCTCTGTTTCTTTTTTCTTCTCCAATGTAACTGTTATACATGGTATATGGTACATGCTCGTCTCCTGAAGCCGGCATTGTGGAGGTGAATACTGCCCGCACAGGTTTCTCTCTGTTGTAGCGGTTGTGTCTCTCATGGACCGCACTCCAGCTTTACATCAGGCGGAGTGTTGTCACATGCCGAGCTACAAAACATTTTTTTCTACTCAGACCTTACTATTATTGCAACTGAGAGGTTTAGTGATTAATTTTTTTAAGCAATTAAGGTCCAATTGCACCAAAAGGGCCTTTTGTTAAAGTTATTTTGACTGTTACATTTTACGGTGACTTTAACGGTTACGTTTTTTTACTTTACACGTGTTGCACCATCGTGTAAATTCTATATAAAAGGGTGGCTGATGTAATTGGGAGTACATTTCCGAAAAAATAATACAAAAGAAATATTTGGCCTTTTTTCATACACTTGACTTTAGTGACATTGGTTTAACTATTACTTTGACTTTGACCGGCCAAAATTCGCTGGTTACGGTTAGCGTTAAAGTAAGCGTCAAAACGGACAGGTTTTTTGAAGCAACCCAATTTAAATTTTAACCATTGCTTTAACGTGACAGTAATAGTTATTTCTGTGATATCTTGAATTATTTCGGTAAAAATATATTTTTTTAACAATATATATGCCTTTATACTGTGTTATATAATGAACTGACATTCGCGGAAAAGGCCGGAAAGGGGTGGACCTCCCTCCCTCGGTAGGTCATGGGCATCCCCCTACTACTGCAGTGGGAGGCGACCCCAAGGAATGCAATGTCAGTGAAAATAGGAAATTCATTTTAAATGTAATTTCCTGAAATGCTTTGCTAAACTATCAATTTAGTTACGTGTAATCTAAAACGAGTGAAGACAGTATTCATCAGAAGCTGCTCGTATAAGCAGCGTAACGTAAACAATGCGATTATTTTACTTCTGTATTGTGTTGTACGCCTAACAACGCACACTATATGAAAAAAATATTGAAGATAGAAGTGGATAGAAATGTACAATTCAAAATTTAAAACAAAAATTGCCTAATATATTGTATAGGTCGCGTCAAACCTTATGGCGTTCTGGAAGTTAGCTGCGGGCGCTATTTTGCGCGACTACACTCAAGTTTACAATATGAATAGAACATATTTAAATAATTCGCGGGAGAGTCGCTCAGAAGTGTGCCCTTCCCTCTCACGTTTATCGTGCCCCGCTGATTCCTCAATTTGTGTACTGTACAACGACTTGTGCCTAACTTCAGAGCCGCCAAAAAGTTTGGCTCGTACTTTCGTTCGTATATTTTCAAATGTATTTACGTCATAGCGTCGAGCGAAATTATAGTCAGAAAATTCGATTATAGTGTAAATTTTGTACGTAGGTGTTTAGAAATAGCGTGGGAGCGTATATTGTGGGCAGACGACGCTATGTTTATTGTTCATCGCTTAAATTGCTTTTATGCATATATCAATGAACACTTTGATATTATTTTATGAGAGTTAAGACCACAACGATGCATATTTAATTTAATAAATGTATTATTGGTGGTTCAATAAATTTTAGGTATTTATATTTGTAGCACAATTATTCATATTGTATATGCTTCTGGTATATTTGTAATTGTACGTTTGTCCCCAAATTGGTGAAACCTGACTCCTGAAATACAGTGTATAACTAGTTAGTGTAACCTAACACAAATACAAGTTCATCTATACTAACCTGTGTGTGTAACTTTAAATAGACAAATAAAGATTTTAAAAAAAATTAACTGAAAATTGATCAGAAAAAAAAAATTGCACGCGAGCTTAAACTTAAAGTTTAAATCTGCAGATTTGGTCAGATACTTGTGAATTAGTGTTGTTCTAAAAAAGAATATTTCTTAAAATTTCGGGGATAATAAGGCGTTACATAAAACGCGAAATTAGACTACTTTGTCCTCTGAGGACGAAGTGGACTGATACGGCTAGGGGTCAAGTCCTATTTGTCGATCTTACAAAAACAACGGCCTTCGAAACTTTACCTACCACTATAGTATAGAGAAGGCTTTTCTTTCCATGATGATATCATGGTAGTGCTATGAGGGAAATACTGGTAATTTTTATGTTTTTTCATGATAAAATTTCTGTTCTAATATGACAAAAAAATAAATTTAAAAAAAATCTAAACCTAATCATTGTTACCCAAAGATCTGGACGTGATCAAGCGACGTCCATACATCCTTCTCTACAAGTCGATTAAAAAGAAAATCACAACTTTACCAATAAAATACAAAAATAAATGATCCAATTTTATTATACACAAAAAGATTCACAGTATATAAATATATGATAATTACTTTTATGATTAGATGAATAAATATTATTTTTTATACAATAATTACAGTAGCTCGGCACGTGACAACACTCCGACTAGTATTAAAGGTAGCGTGCGCAAGTATATTTCTACAGGCAGCAGTCGCCTCCACTATGCCGGCTTGAGAAGACGAACGTGCACCATCCAGGTCGACAGTACACACTCCACGGGCGTAACAATCACCAGTCTACATACCACTCTTGAATCTTTCACATATTCACGTTCGAATTGATGTGGCATAGGCAGAGATTTATCTCAAACCGGAATACAAATAAAATACAGAAGTAACAAAGAGTATGATAAATAACAATTGCAATACAATATGAACGGATCGTCTGTCACTGGCAGGCCCACTCCGATCAGTCTGCGTGAACCGGGAAGAGTACATTTTTATGTGATCGTGTGATTTCTTGTTAAAATTCCTTAATTTCTCTTGTGACTTAGTTCTTAAATTCGATCGGGGCTTTGGTTGATATCCTACCGACGCCGAGTAGCGTTGTTTCTTTAAACTATACGAGGAATGGTGGATCGAGGACGAGGAACGGTGGGCTGAGGACGAGGTACCTGTTAGAGTGGATAAAGGTTAGCGAAGCATTAAATTATGGTAGGCAGACTGATTATGGACTAATGACTAGTCTGCCATCCCGGAGTAGTACCACTACTTTCGAATGTAACATCCGTAAAGTAGCGGATGCGATTGCTACCTGTAGCACCAGTTGTTTACGTTCATGGACTGCGGACTCTAGCTTCACATTAAGCGGAGTGTTGTTGAAAATAAACTTACCAGGTTGCGACAGCCGTACAGGATCAGAGGATGATTGCGGGGACATAGGTTCGACTCCGCGCGACAATACGCGTCTTAAATATCGGTTCAGCGATGGCGTATCAGCCTTCCAAGGTTTCAGTTCAGTGAGTCCGTCATCGAAGACATCCTTCATGAACACTTCTATTAATTCTTTGCCTGAAAGAAACGTTAACAATTAACACGCCTTTTCCCCAAAGGGATAGGCAGAGACGACAAAACGCCACTTCCACATCCACAAATCTCTTCATACAAGCTCTACGATTATGGGCAACCCAGTCTTCGATTTCATTGGAAAACACCCTTCTAGGTCTGCCTTGCTCTTGCTTCCATCCATATGTAGATTTATTATTTCCTCACGTTAATCTACTTTCACTCATCCAAAAATGGCGGTGAAAATTGTACACGGAGTACGTGTTGTTATACATTGTTACCTTTGGCAATATTAGCAGAATATTGTTTCATTGATAATTTTTCAACAGTACCCTCCAAGCCGAAGAAGTTCTTTACATCGAGCAATGCGCTTTGCTCGAAACATGTCCAGTCAGGGTTCTCTGGGTGTACCTGACAATAAATTTAAATTTCACATTTGCCTCGAATCGATGTACCCAAGGAAGTGCCCCGGCTGAGAAATCGATACTTACGTAATATTTACATCTCTCAATAACAGTGACTCTGCTGGAAAAGGATTCGTTACAAGCCTCAATGGCGAGGACACGCCCTTTCAGATCGAGATGATTCTTCTGTATGAAGTAGACGAAGTCCACGCCTATCATCTGTTAAAAAAAAAACATAAATATTGCCGACGTTGTGCGACGTCTATGCTTTGGTGGTTAACGATGTATGCCCACGCTATGCCGGATGTGCACCGTCCAGGTCGACAGGGCAGACTCTAAACCCGGTAATCCCGAAACGTGTGTTACACTTGAAAATTGGGGAGCTACCCCAGCACGACTGAATTGGCTAAAATTTAAGCTGTACTTTGGTAGGGCTTCGGTAATTCAATTATTTTAGGAGTACGTACCTTCTTCATAAGATACGGCGCGTCGACGCTGAGCTGACATCTCCTCGTGGTGTGCCTCTGCGAGTTATCTGCCGACCAACTGTCCTCCTTCACCTGACAATCAACTACGATTGGTATTTGTGGACACGATGGGAACCGTCTCTCGTACGCCTGGAACATAAGATTATGTATATGAGCTACAAAACATGGAGCTCGTTAGAGTTCTTTGTGGTTCTATTATATCACCAGGCCTTAGATTACGTGAAAAGCAATGGTATTTTTTATAATTATGGCCCCTATAGGCACTATTAAAGAGTGGTAGGCAGACTGATGATGGTTATTAGCCCAGTCTGCCGTCCTGGGGTAGTACCACCACTTTCGAATGTAACACCCGTGAAGTGACTGTCGCGTTCGGGAATAGTTTGAAAGTAGCCAGGTATAACGAGAGGAGTGTGCACTGTCAATCTAGATAGTACATGCTCGTCTCCTCAAGCCGGCATAGTGGAGGGGACTGTTACCCGCACAGGTTTCTCTGTAGTAACAGTTGTTTCCGTTCATGGACCGCACTCTAGCTTTACATCAGGCGGAGTGTTGTCACATGCCGAGCTACAATTAAAAAAAAAGCTCTGGACAAAGACTCCTTCCCTCTTTACTCTTTCCACAACTTTCTACTCCTCACGTTTTTTCACCACGATGTCTCTTCCAATCTGAAATCCACAGTGGTGAACTTCACTGCAGAGATGACCAGCCCTATCTCACATTCAATTTGGAGGGTTTTTGGTTCAATTTAGGTTTTGCAGTACTAAATAACGTTTCCGCTGTTCGATTCAAACAAACCATATAGGTACTAATATGAATAATACATGGGAGGTTGTAATATATTTCAACATTTAGCATACAAATTGATAATTTAATGAATATAAATTAGATCGTATACAAAGTAAATAACAAAATGATAAATAAATAATTTGTAAACAATGTCCGCGTGTCCTTAAATACATAATAAATAATTCAATTACAATAAAACTCGTCAATAAAAGAATAATTAAAACTATTTACGTACACGTATGTCAACAAAAATAAAACAATTAGAATGTTTTATTATTATTGTAGCTCGGCGTATGACAACGCTCCGTCTGATGTAAAGCTAGAATACAGCAGTCCCCTCCACTGTGCCGGCTTTAGGAGAGGAGTATGCACTATCTAGATTGACAATGCACACTCCTCTCGTTATATTTCAAATTGTTCCCGAAACGCGACAAAGCCACTTCACGGGTGTTATATATTCGAAAGTGGTGGTACTATCTCAGGATAGCATACCACTGGATACCACTCTTTAATAGTGCCTACAGCGAGTATACTTGTATATAACAAAGTTACATTGGTACCGGTCAGAATCTAGGGAGAAATTTTTCTTCTTTCCAATTTCCAATGGAACCCGGCACCACCGGCAGACTGGAGGCCAATGCATTAATGGTAAGATCACTAGGTACTTGGCCTCTCGTAATGTTTGTAATATGTGTTATCGATTTCGTTTCCGATGTCGGTGTATTGAAGGTCGCTTACATCAAATCTATTATACAACATATTGTAGGTACATAAGTAGCGTTTTTTGTTTATTTGGCTCGATCTTGTATCTTAGATATTAAGCTGGCGTATCATAGACACTGACACCCGAGATACACGAGGCTAGTTTTGCAAGCAAGGTCAGTATGCCAATATACTTCTGGCTACGTATAAACGTCTCTATAAAGAGAACTAACAATTATTTTTTTATTGTAGCTCGGCATGCGACAACACTCCGCCGGAAGTAGAGCTAGAGTGCGGTGAGAAAACTCTATGGACAGCAGTCACCTCCACTATGCCGGCCTAAGGAGACGAGTATGCACCATGACAGTGCACACTCCTCTCGTTATACCTGGCTACTTTCAAACTATTCCCGAAACGCGACAAGATCACTTCACGGGTGTTGCATTTGAAAGTGGTGGTACTACCCCAGGACGACAGACTGGACAAATAACCATCATCAGTCTGCCTACCACTCTTTAATGAGCGACCAAAGTACATATAACAAAGTTACATTGGTACCGGTCAGAATTAGCGAGGTTCGAACACGGGTCTCATTGATCGTGAGTTCACGCGTCTTACCGCTAGACCACGGCCGCTCAAGCTCTTTGCTACATTAAGATCAAACGAAGAGCGCTTGAGTAATGTATACTACCAATAACTTGAGAGCATTTTAATATCGTTATATTATTTCTACATAACGAATGACAAGGTGACAGTCGAGTGAAGGGAATTAGAACTTTGATTCTAAGGTGTGTCAAATATTTCGTCATTTTATCTCGTCAACTCGATACAGTATACTCTATTTCTTCTTAAATTTCTTATTATGTAAACAAATATCTTACAACACAATATAAAAGAGTGGTTGGCAGACTGAAGATGGTTATTAGTCCAGTCCTTGCACTTTCGAATGTAACACCCGTTACGGGAGCAGTTTGAGAGTGTCTAGGTGCTGCGAGAGGAGTGTGCAATGTCAATCTGGATGGTGCACATTCGTCTCCCGAAGTCGGCATAGTAGAGACGACTGCTGCTTGTAGAAATGTATCTGTCAGTCAACAATTCCCTAGGCTTAGTTCAGAGCCTGACCTATTCGATAGAAAAGTCAAATCGTTTAACAATAGAAACTATATTTAACTATTAACTTATAGAGTTACGTAGTTCCTTATAGAAATATCGATTAATGTACCAAATAATCCAAGAGCGGCCGTAGTCAGCGGTAAGACGCGTGAACTCACGATCGATGAGACCCGTGTTCGAACCTCGCTAATTCTGACCGGTGCCAATGTAACTTTGTTATATGTAAATGGCAGAAGGGATTCCGGCATATTACTGCAACTGCAAGAGTAGGTAAGTAGACGTAGGTGTCTAATGCATAGTGGTGTTCCGAGCGCCGTAGCGAACGCACGCGTTTCCGCGCGCTCCGTGTTGCAATCTCGAGCGGTCGAGTTTTTCTCGTGTAATAGTGCAGTGCTACACACCATTGGACTCGGGAGGGCGAGGGCTATTTGATGGTGGTGGTTTTCGCGAGATTTAATTAAATCTCGTGAAGATTATCGCCGGAAAATAGTACTTTGTCTATTTTTCGGGTCTTTTGGTCGGGTAACTCCGCTTAAATGGTGTAGTATTGCACGCCGTCGAGTGGGTGACGCGTTGAGCGTTTTCGTTCGTGTGGCTCTCGCATTTTTGCGGGGGCTACCAACGAATTTCGTGTGTGCGCGTCACATGTGAGGAGTTTACAGGCAGCGAGCGAGTCCGCGTGCACCGAGCGCGCCTTCAGAGGTACAATCGCTACCTGAGCAGGAATAATAGACGTTAAGCTCTATTGTTCTTGTTCCGGCTAACGATTTATTTGGTTTTGCAGCTGTGCGAATTGCTTCTATTGTTTTAATAGAAAGCAATTTGTAGAGCGGCATTTATTATAGGCAGTTAAGACGAGTCGCTTTGTTTATTTAATAAACAGCGACTTATTTTAACTGGCTATTTGTTTGCTTCAGCGAAACGATCTCTATTGTGTTATAGACACAATAGTTTCGTTTTGTTTACTCGCCCAGGTGCATTCTTTCCACGCTTTTAACTAAGTGTGGATAAGGAATTGTACCTAAGGCGTGTAAATTGAAGCAAACATACGAAGCTCCGAGTCCGACACGAGACGTATAGCGTCGATGTCGAACTCGCGCTCCGTCGACGAGGGTGGCGATACCGGAAAGCCGGCATCGCGACCCTCACCACCATCGAGTCTGCGTAGCCGATATCGGCGCAAGCGCAGTATCGCTGGTTCAGAGGTCTCCGCTCCGTCCTCGGACGATGAGTCGGTAATTCGCGTCAGCGTTAAGCCTGACGCGAAGAGAGAGCGGCGCGGACGTCCTCCGACTACAGGGGAATTAGTTGGGTTGGCCAAGGCGAAAGCCGAGGTCAACAAACAACAGCGGGATGAGCTCGCGAGCGAGATAGCGAACTCGCGAATTACCCGTGGGGCAACGACTGAGGCGACGTCACATATTGACGACGCCACAGTCGGCTACCTACGCGGTCAAGCGGCTAAGGATGTCGAGCTAATCAAATCGGTAGCTACGAAATCCAAAAACTTAAAGGGCGACCTTCAACGCTCTCTTAAGCTAGCCGCGATCTCACTCGGGAAGATCGTCGCCACATTGGGCGAACGATCTTCGTCGGATGAGACGAAACGGTTGCAGGCGGAAAATGACCGCCTGCGATTGGACATTGAGGATCTCCGCTCCGATATGGAGAGGATGCACGAGAGGATTGAGCGGTTAGCTGCTCCCCCTCCCGCACCTTCTCCGATATCGGTAGCGGAACCTGCGGAGGTGTCGGCTGCGTCGGCGTTGCCGATCCCGACACCGAACGAAGAGTTGATGCGTTCGATCATGCTCGCAGTAGGAAGCATGATGGACGCGAAACTCGAGGGCCTGCAAGACAGGCTACTACCCGAGCAGCGTGTTAGGCCGCCGCTCGGGGTCAAGCCGGCCGCGGCCGCGCCCTCTAAGCGGGGCGCCGCCGCGCCTAAGGCGAAAGCCGCGGTCGCTCGTAAGAGAACGGCCGCGGTCGCGCCTGTGCCGCCGGCCGTCGCGCCGCCCGCTGTCACACATGAGGCATCGGGCGCCGCGTCGTCCGGGCCGTCGGCGGTGGCTGGCCCTTCCCAGTCGCCGCCCGCGGACACTGAGGCGCCTTTATGGTCCACTGTGGTCAAGCGGGGTAGGCGAGGCAGGGCCGCGAATAAAGCGGCCCCTGTCCCGGCTGTCCCGCAGCCAAAATCTGGGTCGTCTGCCGCCCAGAAAAAAGCGCGTAAGAGGTTGCGACCTCCGCGCTCGGCTGCAGTGGTTATTACACTGCAACCGGGTGTGGAGGACAGTGGAGTGACCTACGCCTCGATCCTCGCAGAGGCGAAAGAGAAGTTCGACCTGGCTAGCGTAGGCGTTAAAAAGATGCGCTACAGGAATACCATCACCGGGGCGAGGATTTTTGAAATACCGGGTATTTCGAGTGGACCGCAAGCGGATGCGTTCGCGCAAAAGCTGCGAGAGGTTCTGCCTGCAGAGCGGGTTCGAATCGACAGGCCGGTGAAACGCGCGGATATGCGTATCACCGGTTTGGACGATTCCACTACGGTGAGAGAGGTAGTCGCCGCCATGGCGAAAACCGGCGAGTGTTCGGAAGAACACATCAAAGCCGGCTTGATTAGGCTTAACGCGGCCGGAACGGGCACCTTGTGGGCAAGTTGTCCCGTGTCGGCCGCACGTAAAATTTCAGGTGGACGTCTGCTAGTCGGATGGGTCTCCGCGCGCGTCATGCTGCTCGACGCAGCGCCTCTGCGGTGTTTTCGGTGCTTCGAGCCCGGTCACGTCGCCGCCAAGTGTACCGCGTCTGTCGATCGCAGCGCAGATTGCATGCGCTGCGGTCGGGCGGGTCACAAGGCGGCGACTTGCTCTGCGGCGCCGCATTGTGCCCTCTGCGCGGCAGAGGGTAAGCCTGCCGGCCATAAGGTGGGCGCTAAATCGTGCGCCCATCTTAAGAAGAGGAAAGAGAAGTAAGTCCGCGGCGAGGAGGTGGTTATGTTAAGCGACCCCTCCACTCTTCCACAGCTTCGCTGGGTGGCAGACTTTGGGAAGTCTGTCGACCATTACAGCGATAGAGAGGCGGCGAGCGTGTTCCTGCGCGCGCCTCTCACTACATTTGATGTAGCGAGGTCGTTAAGCACTCGGTGCGGGGCCTATAGGGCTGTCGCTGGCAGAGACGCGGAAGATTGCAATAGTGCACTCGTATCTCTGTCAATATTCGACGAGAGGAACATCGTGAGGTTTTAGTCGGTACATCTCGCGTGCATGCGCTATCGAGCATGCCGCGCTGGCGCCCATACAATTATATGTATGCACGCTTGCCCCAGGGAGTCCGACATACCCCCGGCATTATCCCAAATAATGCCGGGAAGTCCGTAATGGATTTCCTCACGTAAAAAAAAAAAAAAAAAAAAAAAAAAAAAAGGTGTCTAATGCATCGTACTACGGGCGCCTATCAGTAAGATGACCTTAGTTTACCACCTATTTTAATTTAGAATTGAATTACCGGCCGCAATAGTATAAATAACCTTAAACTGTTTCACCCTGTGCTTGCTATGACGTCTAAACACATTTCTATTATTAGTAACGTATATGTAATTATGTACCGGTCAGAATCTAGGGAGAAATTTTTCTTCTTTCCAATTTCCAATGGAACCCGGCACCACCGGCAGACTGGAGGCCAATGCATTAATGGTAAGATCACTAGGTACTTGGCCTCTCGTAATGTTTGTAATATGTGTTATCGATTTCGTTTCCGATGTCGGTGTATTGAAGGTCGCTTACATCAAATCTATTATACAACATATTGTAGGTACATAAGTAGCGTTTTTTGTTTATTTGGCTCGATCTTGTATCTTAGATATTAAGCTGGCGTATCATAGACACTGACACCCGAGATACACGAGGCTAGTTTTGCAAGCAAGGTCAGTATGCCAATATACTTCTGGCTACGTATAAACGTCTCTATAAAGAGAACTAACAATTATTTTTTTATTGTAGCTCGGCATGCGACAACACTCCGCCGGAAGTAGAGCTAGAGTGCGGTGAGAAAACTCTATGGACAGCAGTCACCTCCACTATGCCGGCCTAAGGAGACGAGTATGCACCATGACAGTGCACACTCCTCTCGTTATACCTGGCTACTTTCAAACTATTCCCGAAACGCGACAAGATCACTTCACGGGTGTTGCATTTGAAAGTGGTGGTACTACCCCAGGACGACAGACTGGACAAATAACCATCATCAGTCTGCCTACCACTCTTTAATGAGCGACCAAAGTACATATAACAAAGTTACATTGGTACCGGTCAGAATTAGCGAGGTTCGAACACGGGTCTCATTGATCGTGAGTTCACGCGTCTTACCGCTAGACCACGGCCGCTCAAGCTCTTTGCTACATTAAGATCAAACGAAGAGCGCTTGAGTAATGTATACTACCAATAACTTGAGAGCATTTTAATATCGTTATATTATTTCTACATAACGAATGACAAGGTGACAGTCGAGTGAAGGGAATTAGAACTTTGATTCTAAGGTGTGTCAAATATTTCGTCATTTTATCTCGTCAACTCGATACAGTATACTCTATTTCTTCTTAAATTTCTTATTATGTAAACAAATATCTTACAACACAATATAAAAGAGTGGTTGGCAGACTGAAGATGGTTATTAGTCCAGTCCTTGCACTTTCGAATGTAACACCCGTTACGGGAGCAGTTTGAGAGTGTCTAGGTGCTGCGAGAGGAGTGTGCAATGTCAATCTGGATGGTGCACATTCGTCTCCCGAAGTCGGCATAGTAGAGACGACTGCTGCTTGTAGAAATGTATCTGTCAGTCAACAATTCCCTAGGCTTAGTTCAGAGCCTGACCTATTCGATAGAAAAGTCAAATCGTTTAACAATAGAAACTATATTTAACTATTAACTTATAGAGTTACGTAGTTCCTTATAGAAATATCGATTAATGTACCAAATAATCCAAGAGCGGCCGTAGTCAGCGGTAAGACGCGTGAACTCACGATCGATGAGACCCGTGTTCGAACCTCGCTAATTCTGACCGGTGCCAATGTAACTTTGTTATATGTAAATGGCAGAAGGGATTCCGGCATATTACTGCAACTGCAAGAGTAGGTAAGTAGACGTAGGTGTCTAATGCATAGTGGTGTTCCGAGCGCCGTAGCGAACGCACGCGTTTCCGCGCGCTCCGTGTTGCAATCTCGAGCGGTCGAGTTTTTCTCGTGTAATAGTGCAGTGCTACACACCATTGGACTCGGGAGGGCGAGGGCTATTTGATGGTGGTGGTTTTCGCGAGATTTAATTAAATCTCGTGAAGATTATCGCCGGAAAATAGTACTTTGTCTATTTTTCGGGTCTTTTGGTCGGGTAACTCCGCTTAAATGGTGTAGTATTGCACGCCGTCGAGTGGGTGACGCGTTGAGCGTTTTCGTTCGTGTGGCTCTCGCATTTTTGCGGGGGCTACCAACGAATTTCGTGTGTGCGCGTCACATGTGAGGAGTTTACAGGCAGCGAGCGAGTCCGCGTGCACCGAGCGCGCCTTCAGAGGTACAATCGCTACCTGAGCAGGAATAATAGACGTTAAGCTCTATTGTTCTTGTTCCGGCTAACGATTTATTTGGTTTTGCAGCTGTGCGAATTGCTTCTATTGTTTTAATAGAAAGCAATTTGTAGAGCGGCATTTATTATAGGCAGTTAAGACGAGTCGCTTTGTTTATTTAATAAACAGCGACTTATTTTAACTGGCTATTTGTTTGCTTCAGCGAAACGATCTCTATTGTGTTATAGACACAATAGTTTCGTTTTGTTTACTCGCCCAGGTGCATTCTTTCCACGCTTTTAACTAAGTGTGGATAAGGAATTGTACCTAAGGCGTGTAAATTGAAGCAAACATACGAAGCTCCGAGTCCGACACGAGACGTATAGCGTCGATGTCGAACTCGCGCTCCGTCGACGAGGGTGGCGATACCGGAAAGCCGGCATCGCGACCCTCACCACCATCGAGTCTGCGTAGCCGATATCGGCGCAAGCGCAGTATCGCTGGTTCAGAGGTCTCCGCTCCGTCCTCGGACGATGAGTCGGTAATTCGCGTCAGCGTTAAGCCTGACGCGAAGAGAGAGCGGCGCGGACGTCCTCCGACTACAGGGGAATTAGTTGGGTTGGCCAAGGCAAAAGCCGAGGTCAACAAACAACAGCGGGATGAGCTCGCGAGCGAGATAGCGAACTCGCGAATTACCCGTGGGGCAACGACTGAGGCGACGTCACATATTGACGACGCCACAGTCGGCTACCTACGCGGTCAAGCGGCTAAGGATGTCGAGCTAATCAAATCGGTAGCTACGAAATCCAAAAACTTAAAGGGCGACCTTCAACGCTCTCTTAAGCTAGCCGCGATCTCACTCGGGAAGATCGTCGCCACATTGGGCGAACGATCTTCGTCGGATGAGACGAAACGGTTGCAGGCGGAAAATGACCGCCTGCGATTGGACATTGAGGATCTCCGCTCCGATATGGAGAGGATGCACGAGAGGATTGAGCGGTTAGCTGCTCCCCCTCCCGCACCTTCTCCGATATCGGTAGCGGAACCTGCGGAGGTGTCGGCTGCGTCGGCGTTGCCGATCCCGACACCGAACGAAGAGTTGATGCGTTCGATCATGCTCGCAGTAGGAAGCATGATGGACGCGAAACTCGAGGGCCTGCAAGACAGGCTACTACCCGAGCAGCGTGTTAGGCCGCCGCTCGGGGTCAAGCCGGCCGCGGCCGCGCCCTCTAAGCGGGGCGCCGCCGCGCCTAAGGCGAAAGCCGCGGTCGCTCGTAAGAGAACGGCCGCGGTCGCGCCTGTGCCGCCGGCCGTCGCGCCGCCCGCTGTCACACATGAGGCATCGGGCGCCGCGTCGTCCGGGCCGTCGGCGGTGGCTGGCCCTTCCCAGTCGCCGCCCGCGGACACTGAGGCGCCTTTATGGTCCACTGTGGTCAAGCGGGGTAGGCGAGGCAGGGCCGCGAATAAAGCGGCCCCTGTCCCGGCTGTCCCGCAGCCAAAATCTGGGTCGTCTGCCGCCCAGAAAAAAGCGCGTAAGAGGTTGCGACCTCCGCGCTCGGCTGCAGTGGTTATTACACTGCAACCGGGTGTGGAGGACAGTGGAGTGACCTACGCCTCGATCCTCGCAGAGGCGAAAGAGAAGTTCGACCTGGCTAGCGTAGGCGTTAAAAAGATGCGCTACAGGAATACCATCACCGGGGCGAGGATTTTTGAAATACCGGGTATTTCGAGTGGACCGCAAGCGGATGCGTTCGCGCAAAAGCTGCGAGAGGTTCTGCCTGCAGAGCGGGTTCGAATCGACAGGCCGGTGAAACGCGCGGATATGCGTATCACCGGTTTGGACGATTCCACTACGGTGAGAGAGGTAGTCGCCGCCATGGCGAAAACCGGCGAGTGTTCGGAAGAACACATCAAAGCCGGCTTGATTAGGCTTAACGCGGCCGGAACGGGCACCTTGTGGGCAAGTTGTCCCGTGTCGGCCGCACGTAAAATTTCAGGTGGACGTCTGCTAGTCGGATGGGTCTCCGCGCGCGTCATGCTGCTCGACGCAGCGCCTCTGCGGTGTTTTCGGTGCTTCGAGCCCGGTCACGTCGCCGCCAAGTGTACCGAGTCTGTCGATCGCAGCGCAGATTGCATGCGCTGCGGTCGGGCGGGTCACAAGGCGGCGACTTGCTCTGCGGCGCCGCATTGTGCCCTCTGCGCGGCAGAGGGTAAGCCTGCCGGCCATAAGGTGGGCGCTAAATCGTGCGCCCATCTTAAGAAGAGGAAAGAGAAGTAAGTCCGCGGCGAGGAGGTGGTTATGTTAAGCGACCCCTCCACTCTTCCACAGCTTCGCTGGGTGGCAGACTTTGGGAAGTCTGTCGACCATTACAGCGATAGAGAGGCGGCGAGCGTGTTCCTGCGCGCGCCTCTCACTACATTTGATGTAGCGAGGTCGTTAAGCACTCGGTGCGGGGCCTATAGGGCTGTCGCTGGCAGAGACGCGGAAGATTGCAATAGTGCACTCGTATCTCTGTCAATATTCGACGAGAGGAACATCGTGAGGTTTTAGTCGGTACATCTCGCGTGCATGCGCTATCGAGCATGCCGCGCTGGCGCCCATACAATTATATGTATGCACGCTTGCCCCAGGGAGTCCGACATACCCCCGGCATTATCCCAAATAATGCCGGGAAGTCCGTAATGGATTTCCTCACGTAAAAAAAAAAAAAAAAAAAAAAAGGTGTCTAATGCATCGTACTACGGGCGCCTATCAGTAAGATGACCTTAGTTTACCACCTATTTTAATTTAGAATTGAATTACCGGCCGCAATAGTATAAATAACCTTAAACTGTTTCACCCTGTGCTTGCTATGACGTCTAAACACATTTCTATTATTAGTAACGTATATGTAATTATGTATGCTGAATAAATACGTACATGTATGTATGTAAAAACGTAAGCAAACGTTTGGTAATTTATTTCAATATATATTTTTTTTCAATATATATTTCAATATCGATTCAAACTTTATGGCGTCTCGGAAGTTAGCTACGAGTGCTACATCGTGCAGCTGTCAAGTTTATATGAGTTAAGGTGAAAGCCAACACCTGAGCGTCCATACATTTTGTTTTATCACATTGTTTGAAACATAGCAGATTTATGTTGAAATTATGTAATTTGATAACTTTCTCAGCACTAATCATTATTCCAAATCACTATAATAAACAAATAGCTGCGGCACAGAATATATAAAATGCATTTTAAATATTTTAAACATTTTATATTAGTTATATATTTCACAAGCATTTTATATATTCTGTGCCGCAGCTATTTGTTTATTATGGTGATTCGCGATAATAATTACTGCTGAGAAAGTTATCAAATTACTTAATTTCAACATAAATGTGCTATTATTCGAACAATGTGGTAAAACAAAAAGTATGGATGCTCAGGTGTTGGCTTTCACCTTAATTTAAAATATTATTAAAACATATAAAACGGTATATTAATAATTATCCTGCTTGTGCCCTTCCCTCTCACCTTCAGCAAGCCCCGCTGATTCTTCAGTTTGTGTACTGCGCCGCGACTCATGCCTGACTTCGGAGCCGCCATAAAGTTTACTTCGTCCTATAGGTATTTGCCTAATATATTTTTTCTTTGTGTTTCTTATATTTGTGATAATAACAAATAAATATTCATTGCTCCAAATATAACATCAAGAAAGGTAAGCGTTTTCTGCCAGCCAATTGGGCGATGCGAATAATAACGTGAATAACAGCGTAGTTCTCAGAAAAACAAGTAATTCGCTGGCACGACTTTTTATTCGGAATCTGTGAATCTCGGAATTGTGAGGTTACTTCGCACTTCATTTCTTCGTAAAACGATCACGTATCAGTTATTATTTAAGTAGGTTAAATATCAAATATAAGTTAAAAGGTCATGTCACAATTTTATCAAAAGCAAACTATAAATTAGATATTTATCTGCTTGAAATTATCTCATTGTGAGGCGCGCGGCTCGACGGCAGGCGACGCGTGTAAACGCTGCATGGAGTTATCAAAGAAACACCTGACTTTGATTTCATACAAACTAGTTATCTCATACATACATACATTTTCCTCTAACCTCATACAAGGTCATACAACACAAAGCAGTGACAATGGAAACAGAGACCCTTGCAACTGTTATTATACGGCTTACAACTAATTGAATTCAACATTAATCTACACGAATAAGAACGGCCGTGGTCTAGCGGTTGAAGGCGTGAGCTCACGATCGACGAGACCCGTGTTCGAACCTCTCTAAGTGTACTAATCTCGCAGTATGGAATTAGCCAGTCATAACGAGACGAGTGTGCACTGTCCCTACAAATCAGTCTCCTCGAGCCGGCATAGCGGACGCTACTTCTGCCTGTAAAAGAATTTGCAGTAACAGTTGTTTTCGTTCATGTACCGCACTCTAGCTTAACCGCTAGTGTTGCTGAACTACAATAAAAAAACAGACTGAAGACTGAACTCGCTGGAATCGACGACAAAGCACAACGGGCAATCTTGACTCGTGCCGCATAAACACAATGACTAATTTCAACATCATTCTCTAGCAGACATTTTGGGATAACACAATAGAGGATTATTATAGAGATAAAAATACAAACAAACAAAAAAAGTGTATGTAACAAGGTGTAACGTTTCACAATCTGCTTTTGAAATCATCTCCATAGTTCGTCAACAAATAAATCTCTTCAGGCCGGCATAGCGGAGGCGATTGCTGCTTACAGATGACTAGAGACAGCAGTCGCCTCCGCTATACCAGATTGCCAGTTATCTTTTATTGATCGCGTGTCATTACAGTTTTTCAAATATCTTCGCGATTTTAAAGTTTTTATCAAAAAAAATACATCTAATTGAAATGATATCTCGAAATGGTTTTCGATTTAACATGGGTTATATCTTGAGGACCTTGCCCATTAGCCATGTGTGAGATTTAAACAATAAATTATTAATTTTCGATTTATGTCAACTTTTATTTTATTCTGCATTAAAATACATTGTGTGCGAATCGCTTACTAAAGGAGAATGCCCATTTTTACGCCCACTTGATACCTAATAATTTTGTAAACAAATCGAAATTCTAAAATAATATATTACTTTTTAATTAATTTGTTTCAATCGTTTACCAATCAATAGACAATGTTTAATTACATAAAAAAACAGATATCTTCAATATTAAAGGATTTAAAATAATAATAATCTAAAATATTGTATTAGAAAAATTCTAATTACTCAATAACCCGGGTGGAAAAACTTTAGACTGATTAGTAATTAGGAATATTATAGATTTATTTTTCTACTAAATGAACTAAAAATCGTCGACAAACTCGAAAAAAAATTGTGGGCCCATTTCTCTTAGGCGAATGGGCATTTTCCTTTAATTATTTTTAAAATATATACGGGTGTATCAGGCAACGTGTAAAAAAATTAAGGTAAATATTAAGTGAGGGATGAACACCCCTCAACAAATAAATTTACTAAATAAAAGTTCTCGTGTATGGTATTATCACAAAAACAAAATGTCTATAAATGGACCGGCCGACGTGGACCGCCGTTTGCAGGTGGGCCGGCACACGGCTTGTCGGCGCGAGATCAAAGGCAAGGTCATTTGTTTGATGCACCGCCCGACGACACAACGGTTACGCGTTCGTGTAGTAAATTATGTATGTTTCTACAAGGAAAATGCGGACATTTGAATAAAAAAAAAAGGTATTTATTTTTTAAATTAATTTCTGCTCAGAATCACTTACTGAGTCATCTCTTGAAATTTTTTACATGTTGCCCGATACACCACATATACTGTAATTTCTTAATTATAAAATGACATATTATTTAATTAAAAAATAGATAGATGGTGATTTTAGATATGTACTGAAAGACATATTAAATTTAATTTGTGATTTTAATTGACATACCTAATTAAATGTGATGGTTGATTATATACATTAGGTTTTGCATGCCGCTAAATGTGGCGAAACATGTGAACAAATTGTAACCCATTTAACAACACCATGTTTCACGCAATAAACTTTATTTAATTTCATTTCAAAAAAAAAAGTAGGCGATTCGGGCGAGTTCAATTCGTGCGAATCGCCCCCTAACCCGTGCGCGTACAATCGACGACCAATAACATACAATGTCAAATAAAGGATGTCCAGATGAACCGGTTTGTTGAAACCGGCCGCACAGAACACACCCTATACGGCGAGCCACCGACTGCTTTCATACCTTTTCAACATGTGAACTTGGATCACTTTTATTCTTATTAGGGTAGGCAGAGATTTTCGTATCTAAGCCAACTTGTTTTTCCTTTTTTATTGTAGCTCGCCATATTATTATAAATAACACTCCACCCGATGTAAAGCTAGAGTGCGGTCCATGAACGAAAATTGAACTCACTTTAGTTGATCAGTGCCCGTTATCCCACAGATATAAAGAATGGCCGGTATAGTGGAGGTTACTCCTGCATGTTGTTGCCGTCTAGCTCTTAACGCTTAGGTCCAATTGCACCAAAAGGGCCGTTAAAGTTACTTCGACTGTTACATTTTACGATGACTTTAACGGTTACGTTTACATTTACTCCACACGCGTTGCACCATCGTGTAAATTCACATCGTTATCGATAAAAGGGTGGCTGATGTAATTAGGAGTACATTCCCGAAAAAATAATAGAAAAAACATATTTGGCCTCTTTTCATACACTTGACTTTAGTGACATTGGTTTGACTATTACTTTAACTTTGACCGGCCAAAATTCGCTGGTTACGCTTAGCGTTAAAGTAAACGTCAATACTGACAGGTTTTTTTTGGAAGCAACCCAATTTTAATTTTAACAATTACTTTAACGTGACGTCATGTAGTGCAATTGGACCTTAAAGTTTTCTGTGACCCCAATTACAGAAAACTAAAAACTCAACAAAAACCTATATTGAAGTGAAATTGATAATCACCTATTTGAAGTAGATATTTCTATAACCAACCAATGTCATTTGAGAACCTAAATTACGCCATTATCGTTCGCAACAATTTTACAAACAGACTAAAAATCACTCAGATTGTTGCAAAAAGAAACCACTCGTTCGATTCGCTCCAAAACACTAAACAAAAAACAATGTCAACGAACCTCTCAACGGCTAGCATCTTTTCAAACGAATATCGTCCTTGCGCACAACATAACACAGCATACTATTACATTACATAACAAACAAACTACAATTGCGAAATACAGGATCAATCAGTCAGCGCGAGGGAAAACTCGGCGCTTCCTTCCCTTTGTGTCGTAACACTTAATCCTATCCAACCGAAACCGGATCCTAATACATAGATCATAGATACCAGAATCGGAAATAATAATTTATGAAGATATTACCGTTTTATATGTATAGAGTTTTACATAAATTGATGTCAGAATAATTTTGCGACTCCATTTCTTTCGGTGTGATCCGAAAAAATCTTGCTACTTATAATTTTTAGTATATAAATTATTGTAGCTCGGCATATGACAACACTCCGCCTGATATAAAGCTAGAGTGCGGTCCATGAACGGATACAACTGCTACTATTTAATATGTTAATTTTAATTAAGTTTAAGTTTTAAGTTAAGTTTAGGTCGAGCACTGCCATTGGAGATACAGTCGCCAGACTAGTTTCAATGGCAGTGCATCTTGTATTCAGGACCAAATAAATAAATAGAATAAATTGTCACTTATTTACAAGACTATTGGGTTTTGGCGGCCATCTTGAGACGTCAGGTTATTTGTCTTGAATTATTTTCCTAAAATTGTGTTTCTTCAAGTGTTAATGTGTAATAATGGTGGATTATTAACCATTAAGTGTTCGTTAACGTGCGTAAGTGTAGGCAAACGATTCAAAAGAAGGGAACCTGTGTTTCCCAAAACTCCGTAAGGAAGTTTCAGTAAAGATTCTACCATTTTATTGGAGCAATTTTTGACTTGACTGAGACTTGACCTGACAGTTTAGTGTGATGAATGAATGACTCGTGATGCACAATATTATTAACTTGATGCAAATATATATATACTTTGACATTGGCAAATTGTTATACGCCATATAAAACAAAAAAAAAACCAGGACGATTGTTTACATTTTAAATTTTTTACATATTTTTCAATGCCAGAGAATAAATTCTTATCAGCATCAAAAAAAAACTATAGATAAAGCTCTATGGGCAGCAGTCGCCTCAACTATGACGGCTTAAGGAGACGAGTATGCACCATCTATATTGACAGTGCACACTCCTCTCGCTATACCTGGCTACTTTCAAACTGCACCCGAAACGCTACAAGGTCACTTCACGGGTGTTACATTCGAGAGTGGTGGTACTGTGCCCAACACGGCAGACTGGACAAATAACCATCATCAGTCTGCCTACCACTCTATATATATTTATTCTAGTATCTGTGTATTAATTAACTTATAAGCTCTGTTTTTTTTTTCAGATTTATTTATTTTAATTTTATTTAAAGTTTTCTGCACTGAAAGCACTTCACACGTCTCCCAAAAATGGCGGAAAATGTCAAAAGGCATTAAGTCTGTCTTTTGCATTTTTTACAGATTGTGCAGTATTTTTTTTTCTTATTATTAATAATAATAATTTAACAATATTTTGAATATAACTTTTAAATACGTATAACATCGAAAGAAGTTGTTGACACTTATAAATTAGGAGTCTATGGCCGTGACCACGATGGTTACAAAACTTTCAATACGTCTCGGTCGTCGCAAAAAAATAATCACAATAAACGTGCTTCAATGGGACACGACGCTAATTTCATATTATGTAGTTTATTTTTTTCTTTTTTTATTGTAACTCGGCATGTGACAACACACCACTTGATGTAAAGCTAGAGTGCGGTCCATGAACGGAAACAACTCCTGCTATGGAGAAACCTGTGCGGGCCGCAGTCGCCTCCACTATGCCGGCTTGAGGAGACGAGCATATACCATCTTAGATTAACAGTGCATATTCCTCTCGTTATACCTGACTATGTTATACTAGCTAAATAAGTTTAAATAATATGTTAAAAGAGATGACGACAGAAGCGAAGCGATGAGAGAGAAAATCACGACGGAGCGTGACAGATAAGGCTAACTCTAAAGATAAGCTAATAGTAACAATGACGATCACGTTTTTCCAGTTTACTCCCCAACAACAGAACGCGTAATGTAACGGACGCTTCCTTTCAAAAATAACATATAACGATTTTGTCTATAAATACTTAATAATAATAACATGTAGATATATATAAATGTTTTATTTCTGTACAATTCTAATTAACTGTCAATTGGCGTCAATTGACCGGTTGTCGTACATGTGAGGTGGGAGTCACGCGATTTTATGTACTTCTACACATAATTATATTTCTATTAGACATAAAGAATATACTTCAAGAGAATAGATATAAGCACCAGCGTTACACCACCATCCAGCTATACAATATTAGTTTTGGCTACAATCAGCTACACTGGAGATACAGTCCCTAGACTAGTCCCGATGGCAGAGCACTTTCTATATGTATAAGACACTTTTATCATAATAAATATTATTATTGTTAAACAAATATACAATATATATATCATAAATCAAGTTCTTTTTTTTATTGTAGCTCAGCTGACATCTCCATGAACGGAAACAACTGCTACCACCGAGAAATTTCTGCAAGCAACAGTCGCCTCCTCCATGTCGGTTCGAGGAGACGAATGTGCACCATCCATATTCAATATATCTACATCACGCTAATATCTTTATAGATTAAGATAAGACTATGGACTGCCAACGATCTTAAGTTAGGCTCAAATAAAACACCCAAAAAAGGAGGTGTATGTACTGGAAAAATACCCAAATTATACCCCATATAGTATAGTAGTGTTAATTGTAGCTAATACACAACTATATATAGTACAACTAGGTATATATAGAACGTACAAATAGCAGTAATTATATCTTGTTTGCATCATTTATTATCATTTCCTACTTTCTATGTACCTTACAATAATATCTTCAAATAAAATATTTCTATTATTTTTTTTTTAGCTCGGTATATGACAATCAAACCAGAGTGCAGTGTGAACGGAAACAATCGCCACTATAGAGAAATCTCTACGGGTAGCAGTCGCGTCCGCTATGCTAGCCTGAGGAGACTAGTATGCACCATCCAGATTGACAGTGCACACTACTCTCGCTATACTCAGTTACTTTCAAACAGCTCCCGAAACGCGACAATGTCACTTCACAGGCATTACATACGAAAGTGGTGGTACTACCCAGGACGGCAGACTAGGCTAATAGCCATCACCAGTTCCAGAGTTTTATACATATTACAGGTTATAGTTTGTTGGTCCAGGTATATTTATATGTAGGCAATTATTACATTTAAAAGCTTTTATTTAATTAATCTGTAATTTAAATTATTACTTAACTGTATATCACTAAACTTAAGCAATTATCTCATAATCATGTAAATTATTGGCATTAAGTGCACTACATTATCACATCTACCATGTCAATATTGGGTTTAAATATTTGTTCTTGTATTGGCTTTCAAGGTGAAGTTCAACTATCACTATCTCTAAAAGAAATAACTTTGGAAATGTAACATTTTCTGTTGATTATGTATTTTTAACATAACAAAAGTAATATTAAAAATTACACAAAGAAGTTACAAGGTGTTAAAATTTATAATAGGCAAATTCTAAAGTGAAAATTGTCCTCCTTTAGTCGTGTGCTATTACACTCTTTTTAGATTACTATTGAATTTATTAATGCTGAGTATATGAAAATAACACTTACTGCCATCACCAACTCGAAAGGATACTTGTAGACCCTGA
This sequence comes from Tinea pellionella, assembly GCA_948150575.1. Classification (NCBI taxonomy): domain Eukaryota; kingdom Metazoa; phylum Arthropoda; class Insecta; order Lepidoptera; family Tineidae; genus Tinea; species Tinea pellionella. The sequence goes on from OX411258.1 coordinate 8,355,187, forward strand.
CTGGGGACACATATTCTTGAACCATGGTTGCAAGTTAGAAACAAAACCAAAGGACACAAAATATTTCTCACTATTTCACTTAATACTCATGCTGGATCCACTGTAACTGTAAATTGGTATTCTCCTTTCACTCGTAACAGAACATTACAACAATCCAACACCGAGCCCGACACAAGCCCGACTCCACAAAATGATCAAACTAAAAAAAAAAAGATAGTTACACCTGAAGTTAGCCACCCATACCCACAATCAAAATTGACACTGTCTTTTTCAAATATGTTACTAGATTAAAAATATTATATAAAAATAAATAAATTAAAGTGGATTCATTCTACATAACGTTTAGAAAGAAATATTAAATATTAATATTAGCTTTCCTAAAACATATTGTAGTTGAATGAGTGATGAAATTGCTTTATTTGATGTATGAACACATGAATTTAAGGGAAGCAGAAGTTGCTAAAATATCTTTGATAAATCTTAATCAAAATATTTGAATGCCATTTGCGAATGTTGCCAAATGAAAAATTTTAATAATTCTCTATACATATAATTTCTCTATATTGTCTGTGGTTTTCAGAGCATATTGTAAAAGAAAAAAATTGTTTAAAAAAATATATTTCATTTTTCGGGGAAACTGTATTCCAAATTAGAACCTTTATCATGTAATATAATTTTAGGTTTAGTATTATGAACAAATCTGTCGTTATTTGATGTGTAATTTTACAATTCTTGTTACATCCACAGATAATTTCCACGTCGTTTGCGGCAAACTTCAGGCAGTGAGTAAGCTAAGTGCTCCAGTGAATAAGGAAGCGCTAATGTCGCTTTTGATTATTTGAAGTCTGGTTGTTGGGAATAGAAAGCAAAATTCTGGCAAATTTGTGCGCGTTTGTGCCCGATGTCTAGTGCTGAAGTCGCCGATAATTCCGTTGACCCCCCGGCGAAAAAGCGGAAGCTTAATTCAGGAGAATCCAATTCCAATTCCTCAACAATGGCGAACAATGGATCGCACATGGAAGAGGAGATCGATGAGAGTCTGTATTCTCGACAATTGTATGTCTTGGGACACGATGCTATGCGGCGTATGGCCAACTCGGCGGTATTGATCTCCGGTTTGGGCGGTCTCGGTGTAGAAGTTGCTAAAAACGTGATTCTGGGCGGCGTCAAATCTGTCACTTTGCACGATGAAAAGAATTGCACCATTACAGATTTATCGAGTCAATTTTATTTGTCTGAAGAGTCGTTAGGCAAAAATCGCGCCCTATGTTCGTGTAAGCAGTTATCGGAGTTGAATAATTATGTACCGACGACGTCGTACACGGGGCCGCTGACTAATGACTATATACGCCAGTTCAACGTCGTGGTGTTGACGGAATCGTCTTGGGCGGAACAGGAGCGCGTCGCGTCCGTATGTCACGCCAACAAGATCGCCTTCATCATGGCTGATACTCATGGACTGTTTTCGCAGGTGTTCTGTGACTTTGGTAATAATTTTAAAGTGGTAGATGTGACCGGCGAGAACGCCGTCTCTGCGATGATAGCTGATATCACGCACGACGAGGAAGCGGTGGTCACCTGTTTGGATGACACCAGACATGGATTGGAAGATGGGGACTTTGTCACATTCACTGAGGTGAGTCATCTATGAGTTGTATTTTAATAATTACACCAGCTAGCTATTAGAGGACAGACCTTAAAACTGAGATACTTCCAGTGGATTAAATCAGTCCCAGGTAGAGTTAAGTACCACGGTACCAAAGGTTCTCAGACACTTAAAACTAATTTCAAAATCACTTTTAATACACAATTACATTTAATTGTCAGAATACTTCTACCCATTATGAATAGGTTTGAATTAGGTTTAGGTTTGTATCCATTTAATTCCGAGCCGAGCGAAGCCAGGCAATTGCCACCTATAAATCCTTGTACCCATAACGAATAGGTTAGTCACATTTAGGTTTGTATTAAAATTGAGTGTTGCTTAAGATGAAAGTGGTACCAAATTGAAGCTTTAACTGTGTCTGATTTAACGCAATAATTATTTACTCATATTTCTAAGGCCTCCAGATAAAATCGTAACCATTACATCATAAAGTTTTAGTTTGAATATAATATACTGTAATAACTCCCACAGGTGGAAGGCATGCACGAGTTGAATGGTTGTGAGCCTCGTAAAATCAAAGTATTAGGTCCGTACACATTCAGTATTGGTGACACGACTAAATTCTCTAAATATTTACGTCGGGGGATCGTGACGCAAGTGAAGATGCCCAAATTCCTCAACTTCAAGCCTTTAACGGAGTCTATGAAGAGTCCTGAGTTCTTGATTCCTGATTTTGCCAAGTTTGATTATCCTCAGCAACTTCATGTTGGTTTTGCTGCTTTACATCTCTTTAAACTTCAAACGGGAAGGTAATACCTCATAACTATATTCTATTAAACGTGCATGATCAATACCAGAAGCCGTCATTTAAAAACACTGTTTTCACAATCCAAGAACAACTGTTATGTGGCTTAGTATTAAATCATATATGTTGTAAAAAGTACATTTTACTGTAACTCGGCTTGCGACAACATTTCGCCTGATGTAAAGCTAGAGTGCGGTCCATGAATGGAAACGACTGCTGCTACAGAGAAATCTCTACGGGCAGCAGTCGCCTTCGCTATGCCGGCTTGAAGAGACGTGCATGCACCATCCAGATGAACAGTGTACACTCCTCTCGTTATACCTGGCTACTTTTAAACTATTCCCGAAATGCGACAAGGTCACTTCACAGGTGTTACATTTGAAAGTAGTGGTACTACCCCAGGACAGCTGTCTAGGCTAATAACATCATCAGTCTGCCTACCACTTGAATATAAATATTGATGTTTGTAGATATCCAAAGCCATGGTGTGATGATGATGCTGACAAGTTCATGGATTTAGTTGAGAGTGTAGTCAGTGAGCAAGTGTGCAGCGAAGGTGACTTGGAAATCAATAAGGAATTGTTGAGGACATTCTCTAAGGTGAGGATTACATGTACACGTCATTTGTGTCAGCCTTAAGTATGTAGTGTTTGATTCATACGTGGATATAAATGTTTCTCGCCTCCTTGACGCCATCTATTGACAGGGCACACTTTATTGCTGTACCTGGCCACGAATTGATCCCAATATGCAAGTAGGTCACATTGTGTGTGTTACACTTTATGTACCCATCAGGCTAGGCAGAAATTACCATCAATTTTGCCTCCACCACATATTCAGGCCAACTGGAAAAGTTTGATTTGCCTCCTGAAACTCCATTGAAAGTTTTGGTAATAGTTTCATCACTTCACTGAAGTGAACAATGACTTTGTGTGATGAATGAATGACGCAAGATGCACAAATATTATCTTGATGCAAATATTTGCTTTGACATTGGCAAATTGTTATAAATTAAAGAAGAACCTCTGCAAACTTATGCAATTTTTCGTTGTTTTATTACAATATAGGTATCGGCAGGCAGTCTGAATCCGTTGAATGCTGCAGTAGGAGGTATAGTGGCTCAGGAAGTGATGAAGGCTTGCTCTGGAAAGTTCCACCCGATCTACCAATGGCTCTACCTTGATGCTATTGAGTGTCTACCGAAGGATCGGTCTGCCCTCACTGTGGAGGCTTGCAAGCCGACTGGTTCGAGATATGATGCGCAAGTAGCTGTATTTGGCCATGACTTCCAGAAGAAAATCGGATCTCTTCGCTATTTCATTGTTGGTGAGTATTTTGTCAACTTTCTAGGTAGCCAGTTATTCAATTATTTGTATGTATAGTATTTATCATGTGCTTTTTCTGTTTTGTTGTGCAATAATGCTTGGTTCTTTTTTTTTCTATTCTTAGAATTAAAAAAAGCTGTTCTCTAACATTGAGATATATACTAGAGGCGCAATAACGCTCCCAACCTGAGGCGAGTGAAGATCTGCCCACAGCCATAATTAAGCTTTCTGTCAGTTGATATTTGACAGGACGTATATAAACTCATAATGGGCAAAAGTGTGGTGAAAACGTGCAATTCTCGATCCCAAATGCACAACAAAAAAAGCGGGATTACGTTTCACACGTAAATATATCCTTTCAACATCTATATTGTCCTTAAACAACAAAAAAACAAATAAAATTAGGGATATTTTTTACATTTAGTGTTGCTAGTAAAACATCGTTTCCCATAACCCGTATTATAATATAAAAAAAAGAAATATTTTATTTTTAAGAAAGAAGAATTTCAACTTATATTAAACAATTAAAACATTGAACATTATTTTATTTAGCTAAAAATGCATGCCTCTAGATATATTATAATCGACACTGAATAAAAATAACTAAAGAAAAAAAAATTATGTGGGAAAAAGTTTTAACTATACCGGCAACACTAAGATTGACATTGTCAAATCTTTTGAAACGGCCTACGGCTTTTTCATGTCAAATGTATGGGGTTTGCGCCTCTAGTTATATATCTCAATGTTTTATCTAAGTAGTATAACATTTTTGAATCTTGCACAAACATGTTCGATATAGTCTTAACATAAATTATGATGAAAATTTAACAAACTACAGCTAAGAGTTGAACATAGCAGAGGACATGGGTTTGACTCCCACCTTAGGCAGGGTTCATCACAGTTTAGTAATAACAATCCCGCTATATAAATATGCTATAAAAAATTTAAAAAAAGGAATTGATAGAATTTCGTAATAATTACTTTCTAGTACATGTATAATTTTTTATGCAAACTTATTAATCATTGTTTACTGCTAAAGTTTATTACACCCGTTAGGTCATTGACATTGTCTTCATGATTGATTTTTGTTATTATTTTATCTTGAATCATGATAACTGTAATGTGGTTCGTTTTACAACCATATATTTATGTTTATACTCACGGTTATATAAGGTTAAGGGTAGATTGGTAAAACCTACTTTGTTGATCTTTATTTAAACGCCACTGTCACGGCTCACGGCGTAAATGTTCACACGTACTTGGCCCTGCGTTTTCCTTTAAATGTATGCATTGATCGAATACAATTTGTTTGTCAGGTGCTGGCGCCATTGGTTGTGAGTTATTGAAGAACTTTGCAATGATTGGTGTTGGATCAGATGGTGGCTGTGTCACTGTCACCGACATGGACTTGATTGAGAAATCCAACCTCAACAGACAGTTCCTCTTCAGACCTCATGATGTGCAGAAACCAAAATCGAGCACTGCTGCTAAGGTATATCATGCGTTTATTAATTATTGTTCTGTGTTCTGCCATCTCTGTGTAGTATGAACATTTTCAATGTAACACCTGTGAAGTGATCTAGCCGCGTTTGCAAGTAGTCAGGTATAATGAGAGGATGTAGGTCAACCGGGTTGATGCAGATTCGTTTCCTCAAGCCGGTATAGCAGAGGTGACTCCTGCTTCAGAAATTTCTCTGTGGTATCCGTTATTTCCAGTCATGGATCACAATAGGTCAACATCATCTTCGAGTGTCTTCATATTATGCGTATTTGTACATATATATGTATTTTCAGGCTGTCAAACGCATGAATCCACTCATGAATGTGGTGGCTCAAGAGACAAGAGTCGGTCCAGAAACCGAATCAGTGTATGATGACGAGTTCTTTGAGAGCTTAGACGGAGTCGCTAATGCTCTGGATAATATTGAAGCCAGGACTTACATGGATCGTCGCTGCGTCTATTATACTAAGCCATTGCTGGAGTCTGGCACTTTGGGTACCAAGGGAAATACACAGGTATTTATAATCGCACTTTTTGGTTACGCATGGTACGCACTCAGCTTCTGGGCAACTGAGAAAAAACGAGCTAAAAAGTCTGTTATCCTTCTTTTCGTTATCAACTAGATGGTACATGCTCATCTCCCCAAGCCGGTATAGTGGAGGTGACTGCTCCCCGCACAGGTTTCTCTGTAGTAGCAGTTGTTTCCATTCATGGACCGCACTCTAGCTTTACATCAGGCGGAGTGTGTCACATGCCGAGCTACTTTAAAAAAAAAACTACACGGACGCCATTTTTTTTTCGTCATATAGCTTTGTTATAAAAACGCCGAGCGTCAGCATTGAGCATTCAATAAAGATAAACTATTTATTTACTTTTGAGTTTTTAATCTCTAGCAATCTTCTCTTGGCTTTTTTTTTATGATGTAAACAAGCAATTGATGAGGGGAAAACATTTAATATTGATCATTAATACAAATGAAAAGTAAATATTATAATATTACGTTCTAAAAGATGCAATATTATTGTCTAGTTGTTTTTTTTTCTCAACACATCTCGGAACCCTTAATAAAGTGTGTTTATAATTTGATTTGTAGGTCGTGGTTCCATTCCTGACGGAATCTTATGGCTCATCTCAGGATCCTCCGGAGAAGAGCATTCCTTATTGCACCTTGAGGAACTTCCCCAACAGCATTGAGCATACATTGCAGTGGGCTAAGGAGGAATTTGCTGGGTTTGTTTTATTATTATTTTATACATTTGTACCACAATAATACCATATATGGAACTAGCCTCATGGATTCATTGTATTGATTTAACCATTGAAGTCTGCTTCTTTGGTTACATTTTTTTATCTGTAGCTTAACATATGACAACTCTCTGCTTAATGTAAAGCTAGAGTGCAGTCCATGAACGGAAACAAGTGCTCCTACAGATAAATTTCTACAGCCAGCGGTCACTACCGCTATGCCGGCCTGAGGACACGATACTTTGCCAACGAGTATACACCATCTAGATTGACAGTACACAGTCCTCGTTATACCTGGCTACTTTCAAACTGTTTCCGATATAGTCACTTCACGGGTGTAACATTCGAAAGTGATGAGTGAAGCTAATAGCAATCATAAGTCTGTTTACCACTCTTTAATCTCTGTGTGTATGTATGTGGGATTATCGAGCAGGCGGATTCAAAGAACAAGGCAATTCTATAAATATCACTGTTTATTCTTGCTTTTTACATAAATTTTAACAAATACAACTTCTTCACAACACACGTCTTTCTCCTTCCGTCAAAAAGCAATCTCGCCCTCTCGCTCAAACTCTTTCCTCTCGCTCGCACAAAAATCACGTTCACAGATGGACAGGTGAGTTGGAGAAATACTTTGAGGCTTTGGGCGTCAAAAATAAATCCCACATGTATGTATAACTTAGAGTTAGTAATATAAGTTTTTCACGCTCATGTACATATTTTCAGATTGTTCAGCCAGAGCGCGAGTCATCTCGCTCAGTACTTGCAGGATCCTCACTTTGTTGAGAGGACCATGAAGTTGCCAGGAATACAACCGCTGGAAGCATTTGAGAGTGTCAAGGTACAGTATGCATTCTGTTAAATATGCTTAGGTTATATTCTCTATAACAAACTGAAGTTGTTAACTACATTCCAAAGTCTATTGGATATCTGTCAAGTGAAGTTAGCTGCAGTCCAGTCCTATTCTTGCATAGTATATGAAGTATTTATTGCGTTTCCAGGCAGCAATAACGGAAAGGCCGCACAATTTCGACGATTGTGTGGTATGGGCTCGCAATCATTTTGAAGTGCAATATGGTAACCAAATCAAGCAGCTGCTATACATGTTCCCGCCAGATCAGGAGACCACTACTGGACAACCTTTCTGGTCAGGTATGTGTTGTAAAAGAGATCCGGGAAAAACATGGTAATTGTTAAGTTAATTATGTCCAAAAAAGTTAAAATTTAAACAGTGCGATAAGATGCTTATCTATTATGCGGCGTCTGTAGCGCCAGTCCGTTACGCAGAGGTATCATGTTCGATTTCTGATAAAAAAATATATTTGTAATACAATAAGAAACAAAAGTTGTTGGGTCTGGGTGTTACAAAGATGTTGTCATTATCCTGATACCCATAGTATGGATCGTCCAAGTTTGGGTTCAGGGCATTGTATAAGATTTTGTTTTCGTAAATTATTATTGGAATTGCATATACAAAAAATATTGTTTTGTCAGGTCCGAAACGTTGCCCGTCACCAATTGAGTTCAATGCGACTGATGAACTTCATATCGATTACATTGTGGCTGCTGCTAATCTTCGGGCCCAAGTATATGGATTACCTGTCTGCAGAGATCGGGACCTTATTGCTAAAATCGCTGCTGATGTGGAGGTGAGTTTGTTTTGGCAGATTAGACGCTATATGCTGCAATGTCCAGTACTTACAGTATACTTTATAAAAAAATATTAAAATGGCATCTCCATATAATAACATAATTATGTTAGTAGTATATGTAAATTTTAGCAATAACTCAAATCATCATAAACATTACATTCACAGATACCGGAATTCATTCCCAAGACTGACGTGAAGATCCCGATCACGGACGCCCAGATCCAACAGAACAACGATGAGCTCGACCGGGATAAGCTGAACCGCATACTCGAGGAGCTGCCGACCCCCGGCAAGCTCGGCGGTTCGAAGATAACGCCTCTCGAGTTCGAGAAGGACGACGACACCAACTTTCACATGGACTTCATCGTGGCCGCCTCCAACCTGCGCGCCGCTAACTACAAAATCGCGCCCGCGGATAGACTGCGCTCCAAACTGATCGCCGGAAACATCATCCCGGCGATTGCGACCACCACTTCCGTCGTCGCCGGCCTCGTCTGTCTCGAGCTCTACAAGCTCGCGCAAGGGTTCGACACGCTCGACTCGTACAGGAATGGGTTCGTCAATCTCGCGCTACCCTTCTTCGGCTTCTCTGAACCTGTCGCCGCACCGACCAACAAGTACTACGACCGCAATTGGACGCTCTGGGACCGGTTCGAGATCGAGGGCGAGATGACTCTGCAGCAGTTCCTGGACTACTTCAAGAACGAACACAAGCTCGAGATCACGATGCTCTCGCAGGGCGTCTGCATGCTATATTCGTTTTTCATGATGAAATCGAAGTGTCAAGAGCGACTCGGGCTGCCGATGTCCGAAGTGGTGACGAAGGTGTCCAAGAAGAAGCTCGAGCCTCACGTGAAGGCGCTCGTGTTCGAGCTGTGCTGCAACGACGAGGACGGCAACGACGTGGAGGTACCTTACGTGAAGTACACTCTGCCCTAGAAGGTCGGCGGATATATCGAAAACTAAAGATAAGGCATTTAAATTTGCGTCTGTCGCGAGAGTGGCGTACGAAGCGGTCGTGCAGTGCGATGACTGATATACGAGACTGTGGTCGCGGGGACATGTTTGTGATTATAATTTGTGCTTAAAAACACGCTTCGTTAACGCGTATAATGCTAATTTATATCGTAGTGTTTATATTTATAATGAAAAAAAAAATTTTTGTCTGCAATCATTTTCGATGATTATGATATATTTTTACTGATGTCTCGAGGGTTTTATTATAATAGAGAATGAAATAAATAAAGCATTGTAATTTTGCATTTTATTTGGAATACGTGGGTGTGACCAGCAGGGCGTTAAACATAAACAACATTATTTATTTTGGTCATATTTATTGATCAAGAAAAGTACAATACTTAGAGCATAGTTTTAAAAAAGAAATAGCCTTAAAGTTCTTTGGAATTTTGCATTAACACAATGAAATTAAAATCATAGCCACGAGATAACATACACGCTTGACAAATAGTAGAAGGAATTAGTTTATACAATGAAAAGGACTTAACCGTGCCAAAAAACAGGAAGGCAGTGTAAATCAATATATAAAAAACTCACAATTAAAATTGGGACATACATTTAATAAAATGTATTAAAAATATGGAATGTTAGTTTACTAATTTTTATATTTTATATAGGCACTTATATTTTATTAACTAGTTTTTCACAATTTTCCCTTTTTTCAAATTTTATTTTATTATTACAATATATTTAAAGCTGTTTTACGTTTTTTTGTTTACACAAAATAATCAAATAGCATTTTTTTTACTTAGTTTTAACGTTCGTTTCGACAATAAGTTGGGGCAAGACTGTGCAAGCGTCAGCGTCATCTCACCAATATTCTATCGCCATGGTGGTGGTCTCGTTGATGAAGTCCTTTTGTTCACATGATCATTGCTAAAGGTCTCTGTAAAATTAAGTTAAGTATGTATATAAACAACTAAATAGAAATCTTAAGAATCTACACAAGATGCATTAATTATTAGGTGTAGGCACAACGAGTATGTTAATTTCAATAAGCATTAGAATAAAAATCACTTAATATAAATGGAGGCAAACAAAATACAACGTGCAATCTAACAATGTACAAAGGAATTATAACTAATATTGTAAATCAAACACTGATCATGCCAGGCGAAATAAAACGGAAAACTAATTACACTACTCAGCCAATTAAGGAATGGGATTGAAGATGCGATGCCTAACAACTGTACCGTCAGCATAATTTTAATGTTATTGGACGGTTTCAAGACAAATTATAACGGAACATAATTATTTATAGCAGAACTTTTTTTGCTGTCCATACGTTAGAGCAGGGGTGCTCAAACGTTTACTGCCTGCGAACTACCTCAATATCGTTGAGACTACGATCGATCGACTCTGTGAAGCTGCAAGTACGTGACATGCAGGATTATTGTCTTTCATGTAGGGTGTATCGTGTAATAGATAGTAGTTTTATGTACAATATAATTTTTTTTAGTCAAAGTATTATATACTACTCAAAACAAAATAGGGCCCACCTGGTTTTTGTTCCGTAATTTGGAAATATGTAACTGAATTTTTTTTTTTGGATAGACATGTTTAATGTAACGTTTTAATAAACATTTAAACAAGGTAAATGGTAAAAATTCTTTAATTTCATGAAAATAGGCGCGAAAAATGAAAAATCGAAAAAGTCCTTAAAATTATCAAAGAAGATGATTTTGGTTTTTGTCACTTTAACTTTTAGGAGTGGTTACAAGGAGACGGCTTAGTAGCGTGTGGGTCCTCCTCTGCTACTTACACACTCTCTGAGCCTGTTTGGAACGCTCTCCATCAAATGGGTAATGTTTTACTGTGACATTCGCTCTCAGTAGACTTTCAAGGGGTTTATAAGCTCCTGTTGACCGTTAACATCACTATATTTCTCTTTAAGCCTTCTTTTCAATCGGTTCCATAAGTGTTTAATTCGGTTGAGGTTGGAGCTCATCATAGTCCATGGCAAAACTGTGATATTGGCGTCAGATAGAGCCCTCTGAGTCAGATGGGCTGTACGCGCGTGAGCATTTTTCTGTATTAAAATGAATCTATTGCCCACTCTTTGTGAAAATGGGATGGCATGAAATCGGATCACACGCTCGACATAACAGGAAGCAGTTACGGTACTCATTTCAGGAATTGCAGCTCTGTTTTGCCCATTAAACGTATTCCGCCCCATACCGTTACACTGGGCGCCCCAGACCGAACTGTTTCGTGAATACAAGGTTCCATAAAACGTTCACCTTCTCTTCTCCACATGCATACACGTCTATCGTCGCTAAAAATATTCACCTTACACTCATCTGTAAAAAGTACAGTACTCCAGTTGTCCATGGTCCAGTCTATACACTCGTGTGCGAACTTTAAGCGGCTACATGACGTGCCCTTGTCAGTTTAGTGCAAACAAGTCACATTCTGGATCATTGTCCATCTTTATGGTGACCATTGTTGATGGTTTGATCACTATATCGTCTACCGGTGACTTGCAGTAGTCGGTTTTGCAAAGAATGGGCGGTAACAGTACGCTCTCGACGTGCAGATAGGCGAATGTATTGGTCTTTCTGATGAGTGGTGGCTCGTGTTCTACTTGATCCTCGTCTTCTAGACACACTACCAGTCTGCTGATAGCATTCCCATGCATTCCAGATAACTCGCCGAGACACACCTATACGTGAAACTACTGATTGTTGAGATTTTCCTTCCTGCAGCAATACCGCTGCTTCAAGAGCAGTTTCCATGTTCACGTGGAGTTTAGCACGTGGCATAACAATCTACTCTAATGATCCAATTAAAAAAAATAGCCTAACAAAACAAACAGCGCTCGTACGATAGTCGCAACACAAGCGAATAGGAAATTGTGCATAGGCTAATTCTGACGTCTATTATCTTTGCCTATCCCTTTTAGCCTAAACATTAGAAAATGTTCTTGAAAAAGATGATAGATACTCATAAATATTTGAGGGTTATTTTTAAACACTTTGCTTTACCAATAAATAAGTTTAAAGTTACATATAAACATTTTTCGTGAATAAGTTAAAGTGGGCCCTATTTTGTTTTGAGTAGTATACATGTAGGTTTGCTCTAAAATGTCAATGAACAAGTTGGTTGTTGGTTGGTTCTAGTGTCTAAACTTAACTAAAGAGTGACTTTGGATGTTTAAGCGTGGCTGCATGTACTCAGCATACTTTTCATAAGATGATATCTAATTATTACGGAATTCTATATCAGAATTTTTTCTCGAGATCGACCGTTCGAGCACCCCTGCGTTTGAGGGACAAATATAGAGGCGGCTCTAGCCCTTGTGGCGCCCGTGTGCAACCAGTACCATGGCGCCCTCTAGTAGGAGCGGGGTGAAAATGGAATACTTACAGTTATATTTTCAAACGGAAATTCGGGTGCAAATAGTGCAATTTTAAATGATGTCGGGAAGCAACTTTTTGACGACACGCGTGGCGCAGTGGTTAATATGCGTGCGATGCATCGTTGGAGGTGTCGCATTAGATTAGAGGGTGCTCGGCGCCCCCTTAGACCCGGCGCCCGTGTGCGTCGCACACCCTGCACTATAGGTAAAGCCGCCTCTGGACAAATAGATGCGTTTGCCATCTTCAATCACATCTTTTGGACCGAGTAGGTGATTCATAATAAAACAACACAATAAGCTGGCAACATTCACAATACAAAATGATCGTTTACCATAACTGGACTGCGTCATACTGTTCGGAATTGATCTGCGTTTATCCCGCGCGGGGAACGCACCGCTATGACTCTGTGACATTACGTCCCTGTATAAATATGCATAAACTAGAAGAAGAAGGTTCAGGTCCTACGATGACAGCAGGATGATAATTAATGATTTATTATGAGTTAAAAATCCCATGATTTATAAATTACCTTAACCATTGTTAAAATTTATTTACATGGTTACAAAGTATATACAACATTTGTGATTTCTTAATTCTATTTACTCACACTTGTGAGTAGGCAGAACTTAGATATTAACCTAACAATGCCCTAGTCAAGATCCCCTGAAAATTATAAGGGGCGACGTAGAGTCGAATCGCATCGCAATTTTACATAGCATATTGACTTCTTAGGCCACCAAGTATGAGTTTACATTTTTACGTAAAATGAAATTATTCACCAATAAGGATCGCTTTGTTTGTTTTTTTTTACCTCTATTGGTTGTGACAGCATAACACTTGGCCCGCCGTCTCATAAATATTTGCCACAGGGGAGGGGACCATCGGTCTACAATATCTAGTACATTTGCACTCGTAAATAAGCAGTTTAGTGGGATAGGCAGAATTCAAAATAACAATGCCTATTTTATGATACTCACGTAGGTTTAAGGTGTCGTTTAGGTATAGGCGAGGCGAATTGCTTAGTCGCGATTGCACGCTTTTTAAAACGATCTGCTGCTATCATGGCGCATCGCTCTTGCGGTGTACTACTTACAAATGTATCATGGAGGCTGTAGCAAGCCGCAGTTATCTAAAATAACAATATTATCACAGTTTAGAGTGAGTGCCTATCTCTATGTAACAACTAGTATTCCATATATAAGCGTTCACTATAAAAAAAGGTAAAGTTCATAGACATCATGCAACACAAAGCCACCAAACAAGTGCACCCGAGCAATGATCACCTGCTGTATGAGTCTGCGATGTAGATCAACATCGGCGCCCTTAATTCCCTCCTTGTCCTGATGCAGTTGAAGTGCGCACAGTAAAGCATCACGTATCGTCTGGACTGTTTCGCACACACGTTCAGTTTGAAGCAAACGCCGAACTAAATAGCCCTTCGCGTATGCCACGATAGTTGTCGCGGCCGCACGCTAAAATATCCAAGTTTTTTTCATTTGTTTTTAGATAAATAATTAAACAAAAACACGATAAAATGAAATTTATATATTGGCGCCATTTTTATTCGTGAACGGTTTGACGTTTTCTTTTTTTTAGTCATAGAGCATGGGCTTAACACTTTTCAGACCCGCAATAAAAATATTAAATCGATTATGTAAAGTAAATAAATCCCATGATAAAAACACAAGCGAAAACAAGTATATAAAAATATTAGTAAGAGAATAGAAAGAATAATTAGAACAATAAAGCAATAACGAAACATACAAATTGAAAACAAATAATATAATAATTAACAAAAATATTTACTATCAGGTACATAGGCATCATCCAATAAACAAAAATTTGGGAAAATGTTAAGGTATGGGCTATGTATGGCTTAATTTTTTAACAATATTTATAACTCACCTCTTGCGCTGTCGGAAGTTTTGCATCAAAGAGCTTCTTTCCAAGTTTTCTACCTTCACTTCTGATACTCATTGTATCACTTCTATATTTACCATTAGGACTGCCTGTATAAATACAAGTATTGCTATTGGGTTCTGTGCCGCTATCATTTGTCAGAGTGAAGTTCAGATCAGCTAGAGTGTCATTTGTTCTATATGTTAACATTTGATCATCATATTCTCTCTCAGACAGTGAGCCGTCCACTTTCTCTGGAACATCCCTCTGTGTGCTCACGGCTGATTTAGATCTAGTATTATTCACGTTGTCTTTCCTTAAACTATTTGTTATATTTCGACTTTTCTTCAACATTTCATCAGTTTCATGAATAAATTTATTTGTATCGTTTAACATTAAGTCATCATTTATAGCTTTAACATTTATCAGTTGACTCAAACTAACAGGACCTCTGTCTTCCTCGAGCCAAGCCTCCTTTATCTCAACAGGTGATTTGGGACATATAGTTTTTAATTGTTTATAAAACATATTATTTTGTTCCTCAAAAGCCTGCTGTAACAATGTTTGTTCACGTTTCTGTCTCTCAATTAAGTTTGCCATTTGTATTAATTGTTGCTTCTGGATTTTCTCATATAATTCTCTAACTTTGATCGCAGGATCTTCGGTCACCTTGGTTGTTTCATTAGTTACTATGTTTCTTACTGGTGATTGTGCACCTTCTTTCTTAGCTGCTGTGTTAACACTACCATTCTCTTTATTATTATTGTTTGTGATAACACTTTTTGCTGGAGTATTCATTGTTTTATTTGAATTATTGTTTTTTAATGGTGTCCGTTGTGATGCTTGGTTGTTTTGACTAGATCTTCGTCTATCTGGTATAGTTGATTTTGACCTTTCACGTCTTTGCGGTACGGAAGATCTCGATTTGCAAATAAATGTCCTAGACCTAGAATTCTTATTTAATTCTTCAGCCATATTTGACCATTTTTCTTTAGCAGTCTCAAGATCCCAATTTCGCCGTTTCTTATTACTCAAATTGGATAAAGATTCGCTCGTTGATAAAGATGTCATGTCTACTCCATTAGTGAATGATTGTACTTCCAAATGAGCTAACAGCTGTGGACTCGGAGTCAACACTGTATATGAGCTTTGTCTTATTAGTTTTACTATTTGTGGTGCTACTTGCTTCGATTGTATATGTAAGTTGTCTAGTGAGCCTGTGAAGCTTTTAGGATTTGATGAGAGGGGATCTTCTGGTAAGAGAGGTGTATTGTAATCTTTGACATTATCAACTTGATTCGGTGACCAACCGCTATCTCGTACAGGTATATCCATAACCATAGAATTGGATTTTTCTGGAGATACGGGATTTGATTTTGTTTCAGATAAATCAAAATTAAACAGTTCAGAGGACTCGCCGTTGTCACAAATATTGTTACCTATAGACATACTTGTATTTGAGTTGTTTTTGTTATCTTTTGGAGTATCTTTGCAGTCTGTATCTTGTGTTTCATCATGTAGGGTCTTATCAGAGCATTCAGAGTCACTGTCCTGTGTTATTGTGCTTAATAATGATATTCGTTTTTCAGTCTCTTTAGCTAACAGCTTATAGTAATGCATTTCCTTACGACATTCCTGGGAGAGCTGTAATGTGAAGGAAGCATAACTTTGATTGAATTTTTTTTATATTATAGCTCTGCATATGACAACACTCCGCCTGATATAAAGCTAGAGTGTGGTCCACGAATGGAAACAACTGCTACCACAGAGAAATCTCTATGAGCAGCCGTCGCCTCCGCTATGCCGACCTAAGGAGACGAGTATGCGCCATCTAGATTGACAGTGCACACTCCTCTTGCTATACTTGGCTACTTTCAAACTGCTCCCGAAACGTGACAATGTCACTTTACAGGCGTTATATGTGGTGGTACTACCCCAGAACGGCAGACTGGACTAATAGCCACCATCAGTCTGCCTACCACAATTAAATTTTTAATTTATTTTATATTACAGATTTAAGTATAAATAATACATCACATTCAGGTCATTCATTACTCAAATAAAACACAATATATTAAAAATATTCTACTCACAACAGGGGGTAATAAAGGCACACCATTAATCTTCATACAAGACACATATTGTCCCGATCTAAGTACTGATTTAACATCCCAAGGATCGTTCATTTTAACGTAAAACAACAAATATATAAAAACATGTGTGGATACAAGTAAAACAATAATAACGGTATACTATGAAAGAGCACGCTACATCAGTGTTCAAAGTAATTTACATTTTATAACAAAAACTCTTTATTTTAATAGTGTTTATTAAATCAATTCCCAAGAGGCTGACGGCATCCCTATAATTATTGCGGTGATGCAGTCGAGTCACGGCCTACTCGAGTTAATTTTAAATATAATGTAGAAAAAGAAATTCCCAGTAACACTTTCCAATAGAGTTTTAGATTGAACTAAATGCTATTTTACTTCGGATGTATATTTTTCACAGAAATATTTATCGCTTATAGGTGTATGATCAGAAAACGCTCGACAGTTTGACACCAATTCACCACCACTTGACACTAGTTTGTTTGAATTTATTTTATTTATTTACGAATTTGTCCGCAATGGTAGAGTAAGTAGTATATTAACAACTAAAAATTATCTAAAATAATTTTTGACCAATAGGACAATACTTCAAATACAAAAACAGGGCTTAGAAAACAAAACATTTCTAATTTGACGTTTCATTTTGAAAGCAAAGGGATTGTCGATCATTCAGCCTAGAATGTTTTTTCGTTTTAGAGGCATTTTTACTTCGTTCGAAGTTTTAGTAATAATTTAACCAAATTGAGGTAATTTTTAACTTGACTTTTTAACCCAACTTGACTATTTATGCACAAAAATATTTAACTCGACATTGGCAAATGATAATGCCATGATTTCATAAAAAAGAACAAGACGAAAGGCCGAGAGGGCTGTGGCGTTTATTATTATTATATTTATTATTATTCACCATAGGTTGGTCGGAAATGTGATATTTAAATTATATAAATTACAACAGATGTAAAAAAGCATACGTTAAATTATTAGTTAAGATTAATGGAAATAACATGGAAAAGTTTAAGGAACTAATACTGTGTAAAAACTTGTGTCCAGCCGGAAAACAAGGATTGCTGTGCTTTTCAATCTCAGCATTAGTTTTTGCAATTTCTTTCTTCTCTAGCTCATTATTAGGATTCACGTCAGAATTATGGGGTCTTCATTTGTGGGGTCCTGGACTGTACTTTTGTTTGTTTAACTTTATCCTGAGGTATTGCTACAGGGGTTTCATTTACGAAGTAAGTATTATGTTTCCTCAATTTTTTATTTTTAAGTAATATGCGCAATGTTATTATTATTGCACGTATCTTTGCAATGATTGCAAGTCTTAAATGCTTGAAAATTTTATGTTATTTGTCTATCCTTTTAATATCCATACCTTATTTATTGTAGGTTTCAGTGCGATCAGCATTTCTCGGCTGTGTATTTGCAACTGGTCTCTACATATCCTCGTTTGATGAAGCAGGGTGGTCCATCTTTGGTGTATACACCATGATACTTAGCTCATTTCATTTTTCGGAGTTCCTCAGTATGGCCTACTCGAATCCGTCTACGTTGAGTGTTGATTCGTTTATATTAAATCATAGTTTGCAGTATGGTTTAGCCGCAATTACCAGTTGGATGGAATTCTTTGTGGAATATTATTTCTTCCCTAGTGAGTAACTTATGTTTTTATTTATTTATTTTGAAAATTTACAGGTGCACTGTCGAGGAGATTTTATGTTTAAGTTGATCATAATAACATCACTGCTCCCTCAAATAATTTTCACTATGCCCATAAATTGGTGGCGTGAAGGCATACAAAATAGTATTAATAAAAACAGAAAAAAAATTTTTTTTACAAAAGCAAAAATAAAATGAGTGTTACATCATATTTATATTAAATAATAGATCCAGTCTGCCATTCTCGGGTACTGCCACTTTACTCCGTCTGTTAACCAGCTAAAGAGTCGCCCGTAAGAGAATGGCTGTTACCAGAATTGTATGCAAGACTAGCAAGGTCACAAGGTCACTTAATGGGTATTATACTCAACAATGGTGGTACTACCAACACTAAATTTTAAATATTATGTTTGTGTCCTTGTCCGGAATAGTCCTGATAGCCAAACTACAGGGTGTTGTATTTGTTTATACTTCGAAACCAAGTAGTAGGGGGTAATGGATTATCATTAATAAATAATTTATCTACAGATTTGAAGACATACAGATGGATATCAGCAATTGGCGTGGTATTGTGCATTGGTGGTGAACTGCTGAGGAAGGTGGCCATGTTTACAGCTAAAACTAACTTCAATCATACTGTGAGTAATATTGGTTTAGTTTTACATTATTTTTTATTCCCCATGCGTGTCGGAATCGAGCGGTCATATGATTAAACGTCATATTTATTTATTTTTTTCATTGCACTGTAGACATCTCCGCTCACACCAACAAAGGTTAGCTGGTAGACAATGCCAAAGGCATTAAGCTCGCCTATGTACGACTTATATGTGCAATAAAGTGTTTTTTTTTTTATTTATTTATTTATTGCTGTTGCAACTTTCAATAGAATATCTTTAAATAATAAAAAATATATTTATTTTTCTCTTTGCTTTACCGTTGTCGAACTTGCATTAAATTTTTATTCATTATTGTTAGTACTTTCTTAGCACTATTGGTCTACTTAGCATGTAATTCTTTCATTTTGTAAATTGATTTTTCTGCTTCCAAAATAAATAAATAATATGTTGATGGAGGATTATGAATGTGATATATGATATAGTAAATGTTGAGATATGTTTATATTGTTTTCAGGTCCAATTCACAAAGCACCCTGATCATAAATTGGTTACAAATGGTGTTTATTCCCTCTTCAGACATCCAAGTTATGTTGGCTGGTTTTATTGGTCTATTGGTACTCAGGTATGTAATAAATATATTGCGGTGCTATTTGCTTACTATGATAAACTTGAAATTAAAAAAACTCAAATTGGGATGTTGAAAAAGTATTTTTGCTTTCACAAAATCGTTTGCGGGCGTGATTGCCTTTAAACAGCTACTTCTATTTGCTGAGCCATTTAATAGGTTCCCTGGTGATGAAACAGGCATTATATGTGTGGGCTTTTATATGCATACAAAATTACAAAAAAATCTGTCTCATTTTTGATAGCAATATATATATATTTTTATTGTAGCTCGGCATGTGACAACACTCTGCCTGATGTAAAGCTAGAGTGCGGTCCATGAATGGAAACAACTGCTACTACAGAGAAACCTGTGCGGGCAGCAGTCACCTCCACTATGCCGGCTTGAGGAGACGAGCATGTACCATCTTAGATTGACAGTGCACACTCCTCTCGTTATACCTGGCTACTTTCAAACTATTCCCGAAACGCGACAAGGTCACTCCACGGGTGTTGCATTTGAAAGTGGTGGTACTACCCCAGGACTGCAGACTGGACTAATAACCATCATCAGTCTGCCTACCACGCTTCTTCATATAATTCATTATTTAAATTACAGATAACATTACTAAACCCTATATGTATAATAATATACACGTATGCATCATGGATGTTCTTCCGGGAGAGAGTTTACACTGAAGAGGTGACTCTACTGACATTCTTTGGTGAAGAATATGAACATTATCAGGAGAGAGTGCCAATTGGTATTCCTTATCTAAAAGGATTCGATGCTAAGGAGTATGCCAAGTCCGTTAACGCTGAATGGGGTCATTAGATGATATACAGGTTGATTTTCCAAATTGGTCAGTGAAGGAAGATCACAAGTTTTGTTTCGCCTCTATCTGATAATCCAATATCTCAGATTTCTCTTTACTAATCTTTTAATAACATCCTGTAGATGTACCTCAGTGCCTAATGCTACAAGCACAGGCATGTAAAAAAATATATGACAAAAAAAAAGAGTGGTAGGCGGACTGATGATGGTTATTTGTTCAGTCTGCCGTCCTGGGGTAGTACCACCACCACTTTCGAATTACACACCCGTAAAGTGATCTTGTCACGTTTCGGGAATAGTTTGAAAGTAGCCAGGTATAAGAGAGGAGTGTGCACTGTCAATCTAGATGGTACATGCTCGTCTTCTCAAGCCAGCATAGTGGAGGCGACTGCTGCCCGCACAGGTTTCTTTGTGGTAGCAGTTGTTTCCATTCACGGACCGCACTTTAGCTTTACATCAGGCAGTGCTATCACATGCCGAGCTACAATAAAAAAAGGAGTATTCTAGTTTGTTTTAAATAATGCGGGCAACAGCTAGTATTTGTATAAAATTATAAGTATTTTATTATTTTATATATACTCTATTTATTTATTTATTTTCTATTGTGCACACTTTGTTTCTATCTCTTATACTATTCTCCATCCCCTATAGGTTGCCTGGAAGAAATTGCTGCTCAGTAATAAGACCGCCTATTGTGTTACCTAATTTTCGAGAAATTGCATAAATCTTCTGTTTATTTTGTTTGCACAATAAAGAGTTTTATTATTATTATACATATTTTCTTCTGTTTTGGATGTTTTATGTTTGTATTGTCTAGATGTTGTATAGATACATAGTTTACGTTTAGTCAATTATTTTAAATATTGCCTCGTTTAAATTTAATATGGTTGCCAACATGTAAATAATTACACACTGTTACAGATCAATACTTTGACTATAAAATAGGTAAATAGCACAAATTGTTTTATTTTGCAACGCTCAATAACTTGCACTAGCGGTAAGACGCGTGAACTCACGATCGATGAGACCCGTGTTCGAACCTCGCTAATTCTCACCGGTACCAATGTAACTTTGTTATATGTACTTTGGTCGCTCATTAAAGAGTGGTAGGCAGACTGATGATGGTTATTTGTCCAGTCTATCGTCCTGGAGTAGTACCTTTTACATTTCGAATGTAACACCCATGAAGCGACCTTGCCGCGTTTCGGGAATAGTTCGAAAGTAGCCAGGTATAAGAGAGGAGTGTGCACTGTCAATCTGGATGGTGCATGCTCGTCTCCTCAAGCCGGCATAGCTGCCCGTAGAGATTTATCTGTAGTAGCAGTTGTCTCCACTCATGGACCGCACTCTAGTTTTACATCAGGCGGAGTGTTGTCACATGCCGAGCTACAATAAAAAAAAAAAAGTGAGTACCTCACTAGCGGACTCGGATTACTAGTTGTTAATTGATTTTCAATATTATTTCAACGCCTAGAAAGTCGTTAATGGTTTAGCGGCGAATTAACTGCACTGCGCCTCCCTAGATGTATGCCACATTTTAAGTTTTAAGCAACACTTTACCTCTAAATGGCGCTACAGTCCCTAATTAAAGTTGTTAAGTAAGACAAGTGTTGCTATAATTAAATATTTGTCAAATTATACATAAATATACGGTATTTTGTTTAAAAAAAGCAGCGATATTTTGTAAATTGTTAGTGATAATAATTTAGTAATAATACTTAGGTTTAGAATTTTGGTAATTTTGATTTTAATATTATATTAAACCCCATTTTTGGGTAAATTTGTTATAATATAATAAAATAATTAACTGCATTTAACGTGTCAAAGAGTTTTTTAAAATAATATCATTTTATTATTTTGTACATATTGTAAATATTTTTTTAAAACTAAATACATTTTTTAAATTACTACTATTGTGTTTTTATTAAATATAATTACGTTGTTTCTGCTTATACCGGAATTTACCGCCACCGCAAGGATGTTTAGAATTTCCTTATCTATATTTTAATATATTTTTTTATTGTAGCTTAGCATGCGACAGCCTGATATAAAGCTAGAGTGCGATCCATGAGTGGAAACAACTTCTACTACAGAGAAACCTTTACATGCAGCAGTCGCCTCTGCTATGCCGGCCTGAGGAGACGAGTATGCACCATCTACATCGACAGTGCACACTCCCCTTGGCTGCTTTCAAAGTGCTCCCGAAACTCGACAATGTCACTTCACGGGTGTTACATTCGAACGCGGTGGTACTACCCCAGGAAGGCAGACTGGACTAATAACCACCACCAACCACACTTTAGAAATGTAGTGATAATATACTTTGAAATGACAAGATAATAGTGTGGTGTATGGAAACTTGTGTTAAAGGACGCTATCCACAGAGACATTCTATAACACTATCACGACGAGACAACGCTATGCCGGTAGACTAATGTGCACCATCCAGATCAACAGTACACACTCTTAAATCTGGTTAGTACCAAACTGATCCCGAAACGCGTCAAAAGGGGTGGTACAACCCCAGGACAGTAGACCTCGTAGTAACACTCGTTGTATGTAGAAAGATCTACCTATTTCAGTAGGTATAAGTATAAGAGAGGAGTGTGCACTGTCAATCTAGATGGTACATGCTCGTCTCCTCGAGCCGGCATAGTGGAGGCGACTGCAGCCCGTAGAGATTTCTCTGTGGTAGCAGTTGTTTCCATTCTTGGACCGCACTCTAGCTTAACATCAGGCGGAGTGTTGTCACATGTCGAGCTGCAATAAAAAAAAAAAAAAAAAAAAAAAAAGAACATGGGCGTAAGTGTGAAGTAAAGTTGTGACGTCACAAGCGAGTTTATTTGCATTGACCTTGATTGACAACCATATATGGAAAGTAGAACTGCTGTGAAGACACCATCCAAGCCATCGCATTGTAACTATGCAGGTTTCCAATGAATGCCAGATCCGACGACTCTTTTTATTGTAATTGTCTAATTGTAACGCCTGAGTTAAGCTAGAGTGCGGTCCATGAACGGAAACAACTTTACCATAGATTTTCTACGGGCTGTGATCGCCTCCGATACCGGCTTCAAGAAACGAATGTTGGAGCACATTCTTGGTGGTCGGTGCAGATTTACAGCGTACACCCCTCTCGATATACCTGGATACTTCCAAACTGGTCTCGTAAAGCGACAAGACACATGAAAGTGGTGGTATTTGGGATTGGTGTTCTTTTTTAATGTAGTTTGAGTGCTATTGATTGTTTACATTAGTTACGCGGTGGTAGGATCTGTTACTTTCACTTACAGAAAGCGTAAAATGTAGTGTGTACATTGGATAAGAAATTAAGAATAGGCATTTGATCTCGCGTTAAACCGGTCTCATCTCATGAGTCAATGTTGTGACACTCGCCGGTTAATTGAGTTATGGTACCCACGTAACTCGATCGGGTTAGTATTCTATATGAACGAAGAAAGTAAAGTATTACGCAAACCTCGCCGTTCGTCCCGGACCCACCACTTTCTCGAACCTACTCGCACACGATCAGTCGTTCGGACGCCGGCGACCGCCGCAGACGCGACCGCAATTATGGCGTAGAGTTCGATACCGACAATGTCGCTGCGAAGATTCTTGAGCGCGTTGAGAACGGCGCGGCGGACGATAGCGTTGTCCGCTCCGTACGCTGACGGCCTAATAAAATCTTTATTTTCAATTTTCGTCATTTGTTGCATCGCTCTGAGTTCTCCTCCTCAAGTTCACGCGAAGCCGTTCACGTTCAGCTTCCCCGCCGGCTGGTCTTTCGCCGGGTTCGTGAGCGGCGTCGGCGCTCGGGAGACCGGCGAGAGGCGCGAAGCCGGAGTGAAGCCGTACACCGGCAGACGCGTCAGTAATGAAACGTTGAGGATGATCTACTTCCACGACCAGACCGTGGCCGTTGCGGAGCTGGGACCTGGGAAATTATTATTGAACTGCGAACTCATAGAAACATAGTGAGTATCATTAACGATGAAATTGGAGCGAATTAATAAATATTTGAACAGAGTTCATACATTAAAAATGCATAAAGGTATATCATGTATACATATTTCTAAAATACGTAAGTCTATCAAAAAGGGTAGTTTTAGGTCAATAACTACAATATAGTCGTACATATAATAACTTAATATAATGTTGTCGCATTTAACTATCTAATGGGTATGATGTCCTTGCTGCGGTGCTCATTCAAATTGTTCAATAGGCCAATTATTTAGACATATAACTGTTTGGATCCCACAATGTTACGTAACACTCAATGGGATATTAAAATTACTCTAATTTGTATATTTAAAAGTAACGTGAACAGATGCTTTTAGGCATTTTCTTGGAATAAGTAATAAAAAAACTCGCCCCCGCTATGCTGGCTTCAGGATAATGAGTGCCACTGCACACTCCTCTTGTTATACCTGGCTACTTCCAAACGGATCCCGAAATGCAACTAGGACACTTCTCCAAGTGATGGGTACTATCCTAGTTCGGCATGCGAGAGGCCGGGTTAATAAGCTGTTTAAAAATTTAGATGTTTATACTTACTTTACTTACTAATTGTTAAATTTACTTGTAATAATTATCATTAAATCTTTTTTTCTTTGAATAACAAATAAATTGAACGACGGAAACTTTCAGAAGGAAGTCGTGTTATTTCCCAAACATACACATAATACACAACGCTCGACGCCATTAAACTTTTTCTAACGGACACTGAATTGATTAATTTGCGTTGCGATTAAGAAAATTATTGACTGTGAACTTTTTTATTCATTAACAATAATTTAATATTTGTTACGTTTACCTATTTTTTTTTTTAATTGTTCGGCTCGGCATGTGACAACACTCCGCCTGATGTAAAGCATATGAATGGAAACAACTGCTACTACAGAGAAACCTGTGCGAACAGCAGTCGCCTCCACTATGCCGGCTTGAGGAGACGAGTATGTACCATCTAGATTGACAGTGCACACTCCTCTCGTTATACCTGGCTACTTTCAAACTATTCCCGAAACGCAACAGTCACTTCACGGGTGTTACATTCGAAAGTGGTGGTAGCACCCCTGGACGGCAGACTGGGCTAATAACCATCATCGGTTTGCCTACCACTCTTTAATGAGCGACCAAAGTACATATAACAAAGTTACATTGGTACCGGTCAGAATTAGCGAGGTTCGAACACGGGTCTCATCGATCGTGAGTTCACGCGTCTTACCGCTAGACCTATGTGAATAATTAATTAATATTATGAGACTACAAAATACAGTGAGACGCAAAAATGTGTGACAGTTTTATAAATATTTGAAATTGATTTATGAAATAATAGTATGATGTAAATGATACACAGATTATACGCTATACTCATTTACTCATAATATATTTCTTAAATATGCAATGTAAGCGACCCGGGATTTTTGCGTCTCGTATTTATATTAAATTCGGCATATGTTTTGCGTTTAAGTTTAATTTTAATCCCATTTCGTTGTACAAGACATAAGTGCGATATTTTTTTCTGAAATACTAGACCAAAATAAACAAAATTATAAGGAAATTAAAAATACAAATAACTTCATTTGTTAATCTGCCAATATAAAAGTTCGCGCTCAAAGGACTCGACTCTTCTCGATTAAATATAATCTTTACACAACACCCTCGCTTCCTTCACATCCATAATTCTCTTCATGCACGCCCGACGGTTATGAGCAATAGGGAACTAGGAAAATATAAGTATTAGCTGAAAATTATAACTTATTATTATAGGCGATGAATGCAATCGTAAAATCGTTCTTAATTACGATGTTTTTTTAATATATTTTGTAACTAGGTTCTGTGTTTATTTGAGATTTGTTTGATGTCAAATACTTATATAATATTGAATAATCATTATAGTATTTGCAATCGTCAATCTTGCATAAACGTATTTACATATATACAACACACTAAACAATATATAGGCACATAGTTTATGTAAAATGCCTAATATTAATGTGTAACGCATGATTTTATTTCCGTATTTCTACATTAAAATGGGGTCGGCAGAATGTTAGAAAGAATTTAAGGTAAACATTTGATAAATTCGACATAAATCATGTTTTTTATGGAAGCACGGCATGTGACTGCACTCTGTCTGTTGTAAGACTGGCGGTCTGAAAGTACCACTACCACAGAGAAACATTTACAGGCAGTAGTTGCCTTCGCATTGCGCTGCTTTCAAGCTGGTGGAAGTGGTTTAAATATGGTGCCTACCACTCTTTTAATTAACTATATTTGAAGACTCACTTATCCTACCTAATATCGATATTTTGTGTATTATTTTGCAATACGTTAGCAGTCAATGAACTGTGTATTACAATTTAATGGCTGGTTGGTAATTAGTGTTGGTATGTGTGTGTGAAAGTGTCACAGATTCGGAAAGGAT
The DNA here is from genome assembly GCA_948150575.1 of Tinea pellionella. Taxonomy (NCBI): domain Eukaryota; kingdom Metazoa; phylum Arthropoda; class Insecta; order Lepidoptera; family Tineidae; genus Tinea; species Tinea pellionella. The sequence continues at coordinate 8,381,845 of OX411258.1, forward strand.
TCCCAAATGCTTTCACAGTAATGAACGAGCAAGAGTAAACGATTAGAAATGTGTGAAATTTCTTATTCGGGCTGTAGCAGTCGTACCTTTTTCACTTTGGTTACGAACAACTTTAGTGCAAACACAATATCCCTTCCCATGCCTCTTCATCATTATAATTCTGCTAATTGAAACGAAATCTTAAAAAATTAAGTTTCGCGGCCAAAGATTAAAGTAATATGAAAAATATTTTACGCCATAATATTTGAAACAATTTTTTCTTGCTTACATACTCGTATTTGTTTTTATTATTTTGGATGTGGTATTTTTGATTGCAATTAAATGCGTGTTAATTAAATTTAAATTAAACGTGTAGACCGTGATCGTAATTTTTATTTAAATTCGTATCTGTTAGGTTTTAATTATTTCATACAAGGATTATTGGATACGAATCATATGAATGACTGTTATTAATGTTATTAACTTGATAAGAACGTGCAGCACCGGGCATCGTCATCTAATTATAACTAGTCAAGTAATCTATCTATTGGTAAAAAGGAACTTATAATTTAGTATCTGTGGATTTCACAAGTTTCACACACAATACGCAAGGTTTTTTTTTACTGAATTCAAACTTAGTATTTAGACTTGATGACAGTATCATTACGACATGTATAGTAACCTTGACGTGGGCAGACTTACAATTAAAGTTCCACTGTTATTTATTATCCATGAGGAGGGATGTCCGTTTTCGACACAAGATTTTTCGATAATTAATAGATTACTAAGTAGTTATTAAGTTATTATTTGTGCGGATAAGCTATATACTTATAGGTACGTGAACCTTTATAAAAATTGATGTTTTTTTTATTTTTCCCGTATGCTTTCAGGTCAGACGGATTACTTTTAATATTAACGTGCGTGAAGACACTGAAAACTGAAATTACTGTTACTTTTAACCTTTTACAAAGTCCCTAGAGCTGAAATGGAATATGCTAAACGCATTAAATGTATACAAAGTTGCGAGCAGATATTAATATGTATTATTTATACCAATTCAAAGGAAAGACTGAATTCAAAATGTGTTAATTTAGTATAATGCAAGTTTTTCTGTAATATTTTGTCGAAGTCTCTACCGTTACAAGGCAATAATTTTACTGTATATTTTTGTTCGTGATGAAAGTGTCCGACTTGCAACTTTGTTAACGTTCACGTTATAATTACTAATGCGATGTGGCCATGAATTTTATAATATTACAGGATTTATTGAGAAATAATTGTGTGGATAATGGTTTTAATATTCTTAAAACTTTGATGAAAATTTTATTGTAAAAATGGACAATATTTGACATATTCATATGTTGGGTTTGCTAATTATTCAAAAATTAAAAAAAAAGGTCAATTTCCATCATGCTAAATTAGGGGGCAATGCGATTTTAATACTTTACATAGGTGCTAGTCACAGACAAATTGTATTGTCTGTGGTGCTAGTGGAATTTAATAAGGTTTTTTTATACCATAATAAGGGTTTATTACCGTAAATCTAGTTGGTATAAATATTGTCCTTGTTAGTTTAAAATCGATTGTCACCATTTTGTTCACATATTTTCGTTACGAACGGTACATTATGAGTTATGACCGTATCCGTGTTCATGGTCGTTTTCATATTATCAATGACCACTATCACAACATGATTATATCACTTTCCATCACGATAAAATATAATGGATATTACCATAATACCTATAAATAATCCAAATAATATTTTATAATTTTTACCGTACGCCATTGCCCGTACCCAAACAAACATCTCTGCCTCTATTTTTTTAAATCTGACAACTTTGGCAATGTGCCTAAAAACGCCTGAAATCTTCACGAATCTTAAAAATTTAGAAGGATTGTAAGTATCGGATATTATGATCTATTTTGGCACGGTAACCAGGCGAATGTCGCGGTCGCTAGGTCATGAGTTCATTGCCTATTGTCACTTATTTAGACTCCAATTTCATTGTAAATTGACACTGAGTTATGTACACTCATATGTATGTAGGTATGTTAAACAAATTGCAAAAACTTTTCAATACTTCAATAAAGTCTTTCTGCAAGGTCGAATTATTTAGATTCGATATGGTCGAATATGGTGACAGTGACCGCTTAATTTGTTCGGGTCTTTGTACAAAGATGTAGAGGCAGAACTAGTTTTAAAATTATTTATAAACCAATAAGTATTGAGTGGGAATTATTAAAGTTCAATTTTAATATATGGCTCTTTAGAAATTAACTACACGCACTGACGCACTAATCTATTTTGGTAGATCGTTAAATTGGTATTTTTAAACTGTGAAATCGTCGTCGTGGATAGTGGACCTTATCTCGCACGACTCCTTGCAATTTAAACATTTACGTTTGTTCACTTATTACTAAATAGCTATGACGATAGGTGGTTTAAAGAAATTGTACGACAAAGGATGAAAATTATTGAGTAAATAGCTTTTGCGTGCTGTGTGGTTGCTATCACATTACGTTTAGCATTATAGATAAACTATTGTTATGGCTTTAAGTAGGTCTAGGTGAGCTATGTTTTGTTACAATTATTATTTTATTTAAATAAACTCTTTATTTTTTAAATTAATTTAAAATTAAGAATTATTTATGAGTTAACTTTTTTCATATTCGTTTTGTAAATACGTATTCTACTTATTACAAAAGAAAATACAGAAGAGAAATGGCGGTGTTTTCCCAGAGACGTGTACATAGGTTAATTCACATAAGATCACAGCAAAAACCATCTCGTACATTGTTGTTACTTCGTAAACTCTGAGATTTCTAGGTCCTGAGTGATCCATTATTAGCAAACAGTCATTATATTTATTTCCATATACGGTGAACGTGGTACTTACCTACGTGGCAGTAGTCCTTGTGCCAAATGCATCATTTTAGACAGGTTTTACATTCATTATGTAATTTTGTTCATTTTTATTATTTGTTAAATTATTTAAATACACTATTAACTCACAACACAAAAGGTGCTGCCTATCCCTGTGGGAAAAAGGCGTGACAATTGTATTGTATTGTACAAAAGGTCCTAGGTTACGTATCCCAAATTGGAAAAACTATTTTTAAAATTCGTAAGTAGTAAATCTATGTAAAAAATCTTCTTAAAAAGTATAAAGCTCACATTTTATATAAAAAGGAATAATTTGTGATTATGTATAAATATGGTTAGGTTTAAATTGAATCCCAGTTTCTAGATGCACATTGCACGGTCTGCTGACCTCAGAGAAATCAACTAGAAAGTACTGCACGTACAGCACACGTCTCGTTTAAATATCCATCTTATTGTTTTCAACAATTACACTATTACATATTATTTCGTAAATCATTCTACAATGAATCATCGCTATTCAAAATATTATATAATATAAAATGCAACTTTCTTTTACGAAATAAACAAACAAAAAGTGATGCGCCGGCGAAATGCGAAAATAATTTTGCTTGAACGTGCGAAATCAATCTTTATTACATTATTTCTGAATTAATACAAAGAAATATGTAGGCAGTAGTCGTCTTCTTACTATACTCGATGAGACTCCTCAACTTATACCCTGCTACTGATCATTTTAAGAGTATTTATTATACTTGAAAGTTGTGGGAAGGCAGACTTACCTCGTAATCATCACCAGTCTTCCTACCACTCTTGGAGTTCGAATGTTCTACATTTTAATATCTTTAATATAACAGTTTACAGTCTACATGTTAGGTAAATACAAACGCTTATAAAATATCAACTACATAGTAGTAAAATTGAAAGTAAAGTCCAATAAAGCAATAAAAAATTAATCAAGGCAGTAAGAAATGCCTTGAACTTATCGATCATTTATTCATTTATTGGCCACACAGGTGATTAATGGTTTCCCGCGCAATCGATTTTTTTATATATGCATTAAGCACTGGAAAATTAATTCGTCCTTTATGTACGGTTCAGAGGGCGAGGTATAAGTTTACACATTGTCACAGCTTAAAGTGGGATGTCAATCCATCCATCAGACAATACTATTTTGACCACCGAGGTAAAAAAATCAAATGAAGCGGTCCTATTGATCGAGCGGTTTCACTTTACGCTGTGACAGCGTATGTAACCCCATTCTTGGCCTTCTGGTTTTGGTCAGTTCTTGCAAATATTCTTGTAAAAATCATAATTATAATTTTCTTGACATTAACCTTGGCATTGTATTAGTAAACGTTTCCACGAACAAAACATTAAAATAATAAATATTATTTATTAATTAATAAAATGTAGATACTTATTAATTAGAAATAACATAAAAAACCTTTTCAAAAAAAAAGTTGAACCGACTTCAATAAAAACAAAAAGCACTCAAAAGTGAAAAATAATTTTTCACAAGAGTATCTACACACAAAGTAATAAACATAAACACTAATAGGTGTTTATTATGTACAAATTAATTGTCCACATACCTGCCACATTTTTGGAATAGGTGCCAAGCAAACATTTATAGATATACTTGATATCTAGGAAGATATCCAAGTGTTCCTATCCTGAAATTTTGATTTGGTATATCTTGGCACCTACTCCAAAAATATGGCAGATATGTAGACAATTAATTTGTACATAATAAACACCTATTAGTGTTTATGTTTATTACTTTGTGTGTAGATACTCTTGTGAAAAATTATTTTTCACTTTTGAGTGCTTTTTGTTTTTATTGAAGTCGGTTCAACTTTTTTTTTGAAAAGGTTTTTTATTTTTCCATTTTTAGGGTAGCGGACCAAAAACAGCAAAAACTCCCTAATAAACGTACATTTACTAATCGTAGTTCAAATTAAATAAATCTAACAAAAAAGAAACTCGTGCAACCCCTTTCACCCCCTTTCAAGCTGAATTTCGGGAAATGCTGAAATACATGTTTCGTTTTTTTTTTGCTGTGTGTAAGCCTAATATACTAAGAATTAATTAAATCTGGCAAAAATTCAACCCATTTTATCCCGTTTCACCCCCTTAATATATAATTGTTTCTATTGTAGAGCATAATTTATTATGTATTTTGTCACTAAAAATATTGATTTTTTTACCTCGTTTCACCCCCTTCGGGGTTGAAACGCAAGCTGTTTCAAGTAAATCCGATTTAAAAATATTCATACTATTTTACCCCGTTTCACCCCTTAGGGGTTGAATTTTAAGAAATGCTGATACACGTGTTTCATAATTTATGTTGTAAAGTATGTATGCCAAATTTCAAGTAATTATGACTAAGAAAAAATTCAACCTATTTTGCCCCGTTTCACCCCCTCAGGGGTTGAATTTCAAGAAATGCTGTAACACGTGTCTCATTATTTATTTTGTAAAGTATGTATGCCAAATTTCAAGTAATTTTGACTAAGAAAAAATTCAACCCATTTTGCCCCGTTTCACCCCCTTAGGGGTTGAATTTCAAGAAATGCTGTAACACGTGTCTCATTATTTATTTTGTAAAGTATGTATGCCAAAATTCAAGTAAATCGGAGCAAAAAAATTTTACAAACTGACTTTTTTTCCCGTTTGACTAAAAAACTACACACTGTGCATCTTAGAAAAATATATGGGACCACTATGGGATGCAGCTTAACACAGTACAATTTGAATCATTGAAATCGGTTAAGCCGTTTAGAAAAAATCGATGAACATACATAAAAAAAAAACATACGCGACGAACATATAACCTCCTCCTTTTTGGAAGTCGGTTAAAAACAATTTTGCTCACGATCGTTCTTTAATATTTAAAATCATATTATATTAATTTATATCTGGGTAGAAACATGTTTTCACGGGCCGAGCTACAATAAAATAAAAATAATAATATGGAATGTGGGATTTTTAACGTAAATTATTTCATAGTATGATTTAAATTAATATAATCATACTTATTAAAAGTCTAAAATCTAGAACTCAAGGTGTTACTATAAAATAAAGTTCATTACCTACTATTCGAGTATTAAACCTGTATTTCAGTTCAAAGTCAGTGCTTATATAATACCTAACTGGTTATTGAGTTAAACTAAGTACTAGGTCAGCTTACATTTAAATTGGATATAGGTAGGGCTGTTCACAGATTCAAATAGCTTTGCAGTAAATTTTTAATAAATATTTAAAAGATTTTATGGTAATAATCAAAATAAACTCTATTGTAAGATGTATAGAGATGCATTAGACAGTTAAACTTATTCGCGAAATATGGGAAAGAGAAAGGAGAATGCCCATTTTTGGGCCCACTTGATACCTTATAGTTTGTAACAAAACAATATTCTAAAATAATACCTTATTTCTTCATTAATTTGTTTTAATTATATCAACACATCACTTACCAATCAATAGACAATGTTCAATTACATAAAAAACAGATATCTCCAATTATTAGGGCATTTAAAATAATAATAACCTCATATATTGATCAGAAAATATCTAATTACTCAATAACCCAGGTGAAAAAATTAAAACTGATTGGCAATAAGGAAGTAGATTAATTTTTCTACAAAATTAACTAAAAATCATTGACAAACTCGAGAAAAAAATGTGGGCCCATTTTACTTAGGCGAAGTAAGGCCTTCTTTGTTTTCAAAGATCAATTATGCATTTTAAAGCGATATATATTCATGTTGCAGCGACGAAGAGGACACGAAACGGCTCCTGAAACAATTGAGCATCATTAATCGTCCATACGGGGTCACGTTTCCACAGATGATCAAACTAATGTCACAATGTCAACAGGTTAGTCGAAATACAATAAGTGTGAGACTTACTAAGTAAGTAAAATAAACACTATAGTGATATTTAAGTATATGTTATAAAAATTAATAAGTACTTTAATTTTATACACTTCACGAACTATTAGGTTTATTTTTAGTTTTAATTAATTCTACAGTTACAAGTAGCAGTCGCCTCCGCTATTCCGGATTAATGACACGAACATGTACCATCTAGATTGATATTGCACACTCCTCTCTGTGCTTTTTTTTTCCCTTAGCTCGGGATGTAACCACACTTTGCTTGATGTTTCGCATCATGTTATGATGAGCACGGTCTATCAGTTACAAGCAGTCACTAATTAAGAATCCATTAATGGCGCACATTCCATTATTCCACCAGCGACTAGGTCTCTTTCCGATATCCCTAAAAGTTGTGGTATTACCCCAGACTGGACTAATAGCCATTATGAGTCTGCCCACCACTCTTTTAATTTAAATATCTATCGTATTAGAGGCATGTGAAAACTTTATCGGATTTCCTGTTAGAGTATACCTATAGTTTTCTTTCGATCACATACAATGAATGCCGGACGTGTTCTTATAACAACAATGGAGACAATTCTTTCATAAATTGATAGATATATCACGTTTCAAAAATACTTATTACAATGTACACGTTTTGGTGTACGGGAGAATGCAATGCATTGCAAATCACTCATTTAAATAAATAATCATTGATTTACCAGAACACAGGGAAACATTTCTCCACTAAAATATAAGTAAATAGACAAATATTCCCGACAACCAGGGAGCACGTATCAACTTTTAAATACCAAAACCGTATCAACGTAATGCGTTTTCACCCATGTTAATCTAAAAACATAAAAAGTATTAAACGACGAGAAAACTACTCATTCAACGAACAAATAAACAAACATTCCTAGATATCCATATACTTAATAGAAGAACAAGACGAATCTTATCGAAAATTTTATATTCAAAATATGTATGTACTTTTTCAGGTGGACGGTGCAGAGAAAGTGGACACGCCATCAGTGAGTGACGGTGAAGAGTTAAAGGGTTGGCAGAATGATGCACAAGCCAGGTTGGAGTCTGGTGGAACTAATGGTGGATTGCTTGGTGGCAGTCCATTATCATTGTTACAGGGAATTATACCAGGTAAATGCACGGCGCTCCCCGCCTGACCTTTTCTGAACAGTCGACCTATCAGACCTAGAGCGCACTTTTCCGACACTGTCATCCACTTTCGCTTTGTTTGAAAGAGCTACGTTAATATACTATATTTATGAAGGTATACGTAGTTCGCATTTATGATCGATTTTGTGCGCGGGAATTGAAATTATGTTTAGATAAAGTTGTCTAGTTAAAACTCGTGTTATTTATAACTTTTTTAATGCCAAAAATAACTTGCAGCATTAAGTAGTTACGATTATTGTTAATTAGTTTGTGCTTTGTTTTTATGAGTTATATTAATTTGCATATAATTATTTTTGACCTTAAAATTACCTAACAAACAGACAATTGTTTGTTTGAAGGCAATATCAAGGTTTATGAATTAAAAACTATTCTCTAGTAACTATCGGAATTCCCAGATTATAACTATTTTTATATATGTATTTTTAAATATTAACACATATATATTTTATATGTTATAATAATTAAAACAGCATAATTTAGGAGTTATTTATCTTTTTTAAATCGTTAGTTGGGAATTTGCATACTTATATTTAACTCTACGTTAGGAAATTAAAAATAATTATATTTTATTAATTTCAGGGACAAAATGGTGCGGAACAGGAGACATAGCAGCAAATTATCACGACCTCGGCACTGATAGACGAATGGATCGATGCTGCAGAACTCACGATCTATGCCCGACGAAAGTTCGCGCCTTTTCCAAGAGATATAACCTCGCAAACAACTCTATTTATAGTAAATCACATTGTGTTTGCGACGATATGCTTTTTGATTGTTTAAAAGCGACAAACACATCCGCGGCACATCTAATGGGACATATTTATTTTAATATTGTTCAAGTACCTTGTCTTGAAGATAAACCAAAAGGCATAGAGTTTAGAGAGGCGAGAAAAGGCTTTTAGACAAGATCTATGTATTTTAGCGGCATTTTAGCATTTTTTGTCTTATAAAACATTTCAATCAATATCGTACAAAACGCTATGCAATTTGAATGTGATTTTGTTATATATTTTTTCGTCACATTTTCAAAATTACGTCTAGAATCTGTGATAAATCTGTGCCTTGTAGAGTAATTATTAATGTCACTCATTGGTTGGCGCATATATAATTTATTTATATTAAATCTATTATTTTATGTAAATAATATAGTATTTATACCTAAGCAAATGTTATAAACATTCCATAATTATTATTTATTATGTATTTAATACACGCAAACACAATGTATTATTTAATTTTGTAAGATTAATTAAGTGGTAAGTGAAGATTAATGTGTAATTCTTGTATGTTGATTAGTTTTTTTTTTGCCAAATACATTTATTTAGAAATTTTGAGTTTTTATTCTCACTTTATACCCAAATCCTTATGATTTACTTACGACTTCCTGAAGACTAGTTAAAAGTTAAGAGTCAGGCGGGCATATTTAACATGGCATTTTTAACGATTTCATGGTCTCATTTTATAAATATTTTATGGTAATAGACAATATGAAGTACGTTCTGAAACTAAAATACTTTGGTATTTGTATTTATTTCTGAACATGATCACCTTTATTAGCGTTTTTAGTTTATTCAATTATGTACTCTATTTTTCTTCTCATTAAGTTGAAATCAGTATGAAATGTTGTAATGAGGATGTGTCCATGACAAAATTGACAAATGTCATGTTGAATTGTCAAATGATTTTCACTCATTATGCCAACTTTTCCTACTTATTGGAAATGTATTCAGCTGTTTACGAGATGTTATTTATTTTAAAAAGGATCATATGATTATCCTATGCATGAATTTTTATTAATTGCTAATAGCAATGGAGGAATCGGCCGAAAATACAATGGAAAATGAAGCTACGGACAGAGGTAAATTCCATCAATGTAAACATTGTTAATATTTAGTTATTAAGCTTATAAATATGGTATATCTTATTTTAAATAGACAATGACGGCGAAGTAGGACAGATGGAGTCTGAGAGAAAGCTATTGGCTGAGGAATTTAATGTTCAACGAGCTAAAATGAAAGAGCTGTTTCTACAAAAAGAGGGTTTGTAGATTGCTTCGTAATTGTGTGGTGTCCTGCTTATTAGAAAGAGTCGTGTTCATAGAAATATAGATGTGAATAAAGTAGATTTGTTTGTAACAAATAGTCAACTAAATCACGGCAATGTAAGAACTAATCAGCTGTGCTGCAATGATTACTAATTCATTACTGTGTAATAAAAAATAATGTCATGTAGGGATGGCTGAAAAGTAATGCAAATAGTGCATTTTGTATGTAATTTCAGAGGAGATGCGTAAACTGAAGTCAGAGAAACAGCAATTAGAGTCAGAGGTGGTTGGACTCCGATCGCAGTTGCAAGAACTAAACACTCTAAGTGAAAATCAAAAACATGAAATTGAATCTATGCAGATGTTAATACATGGTATGGATAATTCTTAACCTTTTCTTACCTTGTTGCTTTTAAGTCAATTTGCACCAAAAGGCCCGTTAAAGTTACTTTACCATTAATTTTTTTTCGTGACGTAACCATAACCAGTGAATCTTGGCCGGTAAAGTTAAAGTAATCATTTTCTATAAATTTTTTTCGGGATCAGCTACCCTTTTAACAATAACGATATGAATTTACACAATATTGCAACACATGTCGAGTAAATGTAAACGTTTAATGATTATGTCACGGTAAAAAGTAATAGTTAAAGTTACTTTAATGAGACAAATGGAGCTTAATCTTGTCATTCGAAAGTTTTGCAGTCGTGATGACTGCCACCGTAAACCTGAGTAAACACACCAAAAATAATTATACATTAAATTAGAAATTATGAGTCAATGCTATAAGATGTAAAATCATATAGTCTAGAGGTATAATTATTAACTTATTTTGAGTTATTCATTTATTTCATTCATTCATATCTCATCCTTCCACAACTGTAACACCCGCACTGGGAGGGGGAAGCATTCACACTATGTCGACCGAATTGGTCGCCGAACAAAACGGTTCGGCGCGTCCTTTTTGTGTCGCACAATTGACAAGTGGAATGCTTTGCCCTCCCATGTATTCTTCCAATCCTTTCACCTTGGATCCTTTAAGCGGAGCGTGAAAAAGCACCTTCTCAGGGCGGCATAGTGATGGCGACTGGAGCCACCGTGCGAGCGGTTCTCTAGTCGTCAATGCTCATGGACCTCCACTGCGTTTACCATCAGACCAGTCGAGGTCACGTGTCGTGCCAAAATAAAAAAAAAAATCTTTTGTTAATTATTATATGCACAGGCTACAATTGACAAGTTGTCAGTTTACTCGTCATATGCCTTTCCGAAGCCACAGAATAGTCTGACAATGACCAAGCGCATCCTAAGGCCATGACCATGCTAATATTTTCATTCTATCAGATCTTAGGTGACTCAATAGCGACTTAAGTCAGGTGGTAAACTAAGTTTGTTTTGCTGATAGCTACCATCTTGTGTGAAATTAAATAATGTAAGATGACCAAAGAAGCTCGTATTCATGCTTTAAAATATTTTTAAAAAAGTCAAAAATCAAGAATTACTGTCCAATGCCATGCATTATAATTAAGAATGCATTGAATTACTGTTGCTTATAAGTACCTTCTCAGGCCAGCATAGTAATGGCGACTGGAGCCACCGTGTAAGCGGTTCTCTAGTCGTCGGTGCTCATGGACCTCCACTGTGCAAGTATAAAACAAAATAATGTTTATTTATTAATGAAATATTCTTACAGAAACAATGGAGCAGACTTCTAATGTTTGTGGTGAAGAGGTTCGCAAATTACACACAAAAAACTTAGAATTGGAACAACAAATTAACTTATTACAGAAACAAGCAACACAGGTAAAGATAATAAAGCCATTTACGCACAACGGAAAAATTAATACATGAGTTTTGTAAGATATAAAATTACTGTTTCAACTATGCACTATATCTCCCAGGGCTGATTTTTCTTCAACAACTTAATAATTAATTAAAAATCTGTATAAATTGCTAGTACTGGTAGGATAGGTAGTGAGTGACTGGAGGAAGAGTATTCGTCTCTAGCCATATTTTAAAATATTAGAAAACTTTATCTTACCATCTATGTGTTTTAAACATCTCCAATTTCCAATAGCCTTACTGGAAGCACTCCTTAACCCTTGTTGATATGCAATAAGAAAGAAGAACCTATTTATTATTTTGTGTGGCTTATTATCACTTTGGACGTGTCTCGCCACACCACAATTTCGCGTAAAACTTTAAAAAACAATTTATATTATATTTAAAAAATATATATTCAATGTATATATAGAACTGACTTCTACATTTATCAGCAGGAAATGAATGTCGTGTTATCACTAACTGTTTTAAATATTCATTTGTTATAACACAACCTTAGTGCAGTTTTTATTTGTCTGTTTGTTTTGTATAATTCCTTTAATAAAACAATGAAGTCAATAACTAATAGTGTATGTAACATATGGCAGGACACGTCCCTGGCTCCGGCTGCATTAGTACATACTGTGACAAGGAGTATAGCACGGAAACTCGGTGCTGATGCAGACGAGGAGAAGAAGGTAAACAGATATGTTAGTAGATGCTTTTTTTATTTATGTTACGTATCATTTAATTTGTCCATTGTGAGCTATGACTGATCAAAATGCATAATTTAGTATTCAATGTGTAGTAATCAATTGATTATTTTCGTTTGCGGTTCGTTCATTTAATTAATTATTTTAATAAAGTAAATGATTCCTAATTTACAGCTACAAGATGATGCGGAATTGATTCGGCCGTTAGAAGAGGAAGTTAAAGCGTTAAAAGAGAAGCTACGTGATACTGATTCTAAATTACAATTAGCAACGGTAAATATGTTTTTTTTTATTATTGTAGCTCGGCATGTGACAACACTCCGCCTGATGTTAGAGTTACCTCTTGAATTAATTTATGTATTGGTGAAATTCAAAATATCTACAGTAGTGTCTGAGATCTCTTACCGTGGATGTCCTGGCTTTGATTCCCGATCGAAATAAAAATTAATACATTATGTTCTTGATTGTTATTTTCAGGCACAAAAGAAAAGTCAAAGAACGGCACCCGTACCTGATGGAGAAAGTAAATGTTTTATGTGTAGTAATTATGAACAGCAATTAGTGACAGAACAGGCAAAGTGTGAAGAGGAACGGGCTAAAGCGAAACAGGCAGAGAGAGCGCTTAAAATTGTATGTAGATTATCTTCTTATCTGGGGGTCGACGAGTGACTCAAACATAAATATAATTCAAAGAACTCAAAACATAATACTAAAAACAATAATTATAAAAAAAAATTAAAAAATTTACCGGGGTCCCATAATGCCTATTTAAAGTCAACACGGTGCGCGAGGAAGTCCTGTAATGTCCTCAGGGCGTCGGAATACAGAAACAGAATTGGTGTACATCCCAACCCCCTGGCAAATATGCTCTTGATGGACGACAACCCCAAACGCCTCAAGAGGAAACATATTATCGACCAGCAGAGTTTACCAACTTACATTTAGAGAGACATCCTCAGTGGTGGGGTTCTCAGCCAAGACTGACTATTTGAGCAGATCTGCTTATAGTCCATGCAGACTGACTCTCATTGACAGACATGCAGATTGTTATTTTTTTTAAAAGTTTATCTTAAAGTCAGCAGATGTTAATCTTGTGGTAAACTTAAAATTAATGGAAGTGTGTCCTGGCAACCTAGGTCCTAGACGTTTCATTAAGTCAGTGGAGGTGTTTGCTGCCTATAAAAATACAGTAGCAGTAGGCATCTCGTCCTTAACGTCAAAAAATAGCCTACTTATATCATATGTGTCTTCAGGCCACGAACGAATTGGAAGGCGCACGTTCAATGCACGAAGAGACCGTCCAGTGTTGGCGTACGGAGAGAGCGAACTCAAATGCTGCAGTATCAGAGTTGAAAGCGACTCTGAATGAGTGTGTGGAAAAAGTGGAGCAGCAGACGGCTACTGCTCATAATGCTACATTGACTGCACTCGACAGGGTCACCAGGCTCACTGTTAATAGACAAACGTTGCAGCATAAACTGGAAGCGTCAGTATTGCATTTAAATTTCATGTAATAAAATTTTTAAAGAGTGTTAGGCGGACTGGTGATGGTTATTGTCCAATTTTGTCAGCTTGAAAGTAACTGTGTGTTCTATCGGTAGATGGCGCACATTCGTCTCTTTAAGCCGGCATAGCGGAGGCGACTGCTGCCTTAAATTATGGTAGCAAGTGTTTCTGTTCATGAACTGCACTCCAGTTTAACATAGGGCTTAACATGTTTTTATTTTATTCAGTCGGGATGAAAGTATTATAGCGTATAAGTCAAATATTAATTGAAAAATGTTTATGTTAACAGATTAGAGCGAGACAACGCTATGTTAGTCGGCAAATATACAAAGAAAGCGAGAGAGATGCAAAGCGAAGATATTAATTTACCTGATAACTTTGAGGTTAGTATCATATTACAGACACTGAGCGCCCAAAGTACATATAACATAGTTACATTGATCAGAATTTAGCGAGGTTCGAACACGGGTCTTATCAATCCGCTAGACTGCTAGAAGCCATGAAGATTGATTGCCAATAAATTTCAGGAGATGCAAGAATATGCTCTACGCCTGCGCGAAGATCTCATAATGGTCTCATTGGGCAGAGAGGGTGCTCTGCAATCGGAAATGGATATGAGGACGCAATTACTCGAACAAACTAATGCACAGCAGGCACTCACTGAGAGGCATCAGAAGTTGATTGAGGAATATCAACAGTTGAGGTATGTAACCAATTAATGTGACGACACTCCGCCTGGTGTAAAGCTAGAGTGCGGTACATGAACGGAAACAACTGCTACTACAGAGAAATTTCTGCAGGCAACAGTCGCCTTGAGGAGACAAATGTGTACCATCTAGGTTGACAGTGTACACCTCTTGTTACCTGGTTACTTCCAAACTGTTCTCGAAACGCGACAAGGTCACTTCACGAGTGTTACATTCGAAAGTGGTGGTACTATCCCTGGATTGCAGACTGGGTTAATAACCATCATTCATACGTAATGTCGACAGTGGGCAGTAATTAAAAATAATTTAGCATAGTGAAGGCGACTTTCAGTTTCAGTGCAATTAATATATTTCAGACAAAAGATGGACGTGTTGGAGGCAGATCGTGAGCAAATGAACGAATTAGGTAATAAGTTAAGGTCTTCTAATACAAGACTTGAGGAATTGCTTAACGATAAGGTGAATATTTTTTTTAACTATGATACTATGGGTGTGGGTATCAGGACAAGGATAGACAAACACGCAGACCCAGAACAAATACTTCTTTTAATATAAATCATACTACTGTTTACCTGTTGCCTCTAAACGGTGTATCTAATGCAAAAAGAGTTGAAAGTATCCTATAATTTATTGCATCAGTAGCACCACAATCTACCTCAAGATCTGTTCAACCGTTTAGGCGTGACATACAAACACGCTATCTCATTTACAATATTAGCATACACTTAAATATTTGGTTTATGTATATGAACACACCTGTGAAGTGACCTTTTCGCGTTTTGGAAACAGTTTGAAGGTAGCCAGGTATAGCGAGAGGAGTGTGCACTGTCAATCTGGATGGTGCATACTCGTCTCCTCAAGCCGGCATAGCGGAGACGACATCTGCTTGTAGAAATTTATCTGTAGTAGCAGTTGTGACCGCTGTGTAGCTTTACATCGGGCGGAGTGTTATGTGAAGTTAGTCAGTTAACACAAAAGACATAATTGTTTTATTATAGAAACGTCTTCAAAATGAGATAATGGAGTTGCGTGGTCGCGTGTCATCGTTACAACTAGAACTAGATAATAGTGAGAAAGTACAACAGGACTTTGTCAGACTGTCACAGTCATTACAAGTAAGTCATATTATCAGCTAATAATAATATCATAGTATAGCCTAGATGCCGGCACAGGGGAGGCAACTGTTACAGACAGCAGACCACACGCACTAGCTCTATCTACTCTGACAGGTGGAATGTTATAATGGCTGATGCAAATTAATGTTGAACAGGTGCAATTAGAGAGAATAAGAGAAGCAGATACTGAAGTGAGATGGCAACACGAGGAGGATGTCACCGAGTGTCCAGCATGTCACACGCATCTACCTAATAATAAAAGAAAGGTAATTTTTTTTGTCTCTATGTAAGTATAAAGTACAGTACCAATGTGTATATGTGTATTCAAAGAGATATATAATATAGTCTTCTTTATAATTAGATAGACAACAATAACATTTGAAGGGATGCCGAGTTTTGGAAAAAAATAAATAGTGTTGTAATTTTGTGACTCAGCTTTTAATTGAAAATTCAATTAACTTTATATTTAATATATTTTTCTGTTCGTTGTTTGTGACTGGCTTAGCAAATACTAGTATGAATTCGTACACGCAATCGTGTGTGATTGAACATTTCGATGACGTACATTGGACAGAAATTGTTAAAAAGACGTGATATACGATTTTTTTTACACACACAAAATGGTTTCGCAAGTTATGCCAGTCGATAAAGCGTAGTGATATAATGAAATTATCTTAGTACTTTTTTTCTCTAAAGTAATTAATTACTGAGATAAATTAAACTCCTAAGTTGTTAAGAAAGTCTTTATTATTATTAACATATTTATTGTCGGAATAATTATAAAATAGGTAGATTTGCTATTACTAGTCGAAATGTCATTTTAAGATAATTCAATTAATCAATTAAAGTATTCATGTAACAACACTATACTTCTAACGTGGCAACATTATGGAGGCGTGGTGTATGTTTCGAGTTGTCTATCTAATTATAAATAAGACTATAGAGAAGCAAATGGTTTAATAATGTTTCCGTCAAGTCAAATACTAGAGCATAAAAATGACTACGGTCATCTTTTCTCTCGCGTCACATCGGGAGCGTTATTGCACATCAATGTGTGTATTAATCGTATCAGGTGCATTGTCGTCACTGCGGCCGTATATTCTGCGCGTCGTGTGTGAGCCACAGTGTTGCCAGCGGACCTCGTGGCATTCCGGCCAGAGTGTGCTCCGTCTGCCGTACCCTTTTGCAGCCGAACACCGCCCCGTACTTCAGCACGGAGGCACCGCATGCACCCGACTAATATACCGTAAGAATATCATGTAAATAATCTCGATTGGCCAATCTGAGAGATATGTAATTGGTTTTGTTTAATATTTTCAGATTAATTAAGTAATGACCTGACTTTTGCTACAAAATAGGACGATTTGTGGAGACTCTGATCAGACATCTCATTATTTATAGTTTTAAATAATTGCATAATATTTACATTTCCTTCCTTATTTTATTATTGTGTATTATGTGTATACTGTCAAAAGATACTACGGGCTGCTGAAAAGTTCTCGGCTTTCTAGCTTATGTTATTCCAATTGTATTAACTCGAATCCTAAAACATCCTTAGTCTGATGAAATTGTCAAAAAAAAGTTTACTTTATTAAGTTGGTTCTGGTGACGTCACTAGAATGGCAGAGGGTAACAACACCCAGGCAAGCTTGAGTGAAAAACGGAATATATTCCAGGATTATGTAATATTTGGACACCCTTTTAATAATTGAGAATTACGCATCTGTCTCCATGTGTAGTGGGCTTTGCGTCCCAGTGGGTTTGGAACTTTTCATCCATCCTTAGTTTTAATTGTAGACAGTGTAAAATTGTCTAATGAAATGGCTGTTTTAAACAGTTTTTAATTATTATTTTTTGTATTGTATTATAATATTACATATACCATGGGACTTTGTTCACGTGCCACACTGAAGACGAACTTCGTTAATCTCTTCTTTAAATGCCTGTAGCGCTTGTATCACAGGCAGGAACCGAGCTACCAAAGTACATATAACAGTTACATTGAAGTCAGAATATAGCTAGATTTGAACACGTGTCTCATCGATCGTGAATTCTATTCTATCGTTTATTACTAATATTTGATAAGGAGGGGGAAATAATAACTCTAGTTAAAAGGATGACGAAGTTTGGTGGCCTCTTTTTTAAATAAAAACTAGTTTTTTACTCATAACGTAAAATCTATGCAGCTTCTTATATTTAAAATGTTTATAGCAAAATTGCTGCACACAGACAATCTTCATACACTTGAAGACAAAATTGCAGTTTAATTTCTTTGTTAAATAATAATTATTGGTTTGTGAATATAATTTGTATTTATTTTAGATAAGAAATGTTCAAAACATTGTACAAAGTTTTTATAATAATTGAATCGTGCTCTTCATGATGTTCATGTACTAATTAAATAATAAAATATACAATAATAATTTGGTTAATTTTGATTATTTTTATGTTCTGTTATTGTACATTGTGATTTTTTAAAAATTAATTTTAATATCATTATTATTTTAATTCTTAAATTCTCGTGCACGTCGTGGCACTGGTCGATTGTTCTAAGCTATAATTTGATGAATCCTACCGCGCGCTGGTCGATCGCAAGTATAAATAAAAACAAACTTTTTCCCGAAACACCGTATTAGTTCCCCATAGATACTTTCTCCCCAATTTCTTATGTTTGAGACAAAACTTCTTTCTTTTCAGGTTGCAATCTATATTCCCATGCTTGTTTATGCGAGAAAAAATAAAAAAGTAGTTTCTCGCATTTACATAATTGATATTATTATCAATCACTTTTATTCATTATTTTTTTTATCCGATCTTGTTTTCTCAAGCAATATTTTGGCAACATAAAAATAATATTTACTTCCAACCTGCAACTAAACTAGGATAAAGGAAGAGAAACAAAATAAAACTAGTTTCTAATTCAAATACTTATTATATTACGTGTACATTAGAATTAAAAGTAAGTCACATTACATTAAATTCTGAATTAAAGTCCGCTAAGCGCCATCAGTACATTCAGTAGAAAAATGACGCCCACAGTACCGCTTCAGCGGGTCCTCATATCATAAAACTTATATATTATTAAATTTAACCTCCCCTAATTATCTATCTAGTTTTATAATATTTAATCATTATAACATTCGAGACTAAGTGTAGACACGCCGCTCACGAGACAGTCGTTTGGCTGAAACAACAACATTATATTAATACGAGTTACTGCTATTACTTAGCTTCACTAATCACAGAGGCATCTCTATGTTGTTTTGCATGAAAAGTGCCATATAACACCTCGGTGAATAGTTCACACTAACGCTATATTCCAATGCAGCCTTCATAACATATATTATAATAACTAGAACAATGAATATTATTATTTAAAAATTCCGTAATAAAGGAAATTGTCTTGTTTAGGAAGCAGCACTTATAAGACAATCCTGGAACTCGAGTAATCATTTATTTTTAATAGTGACCAGGCCTGATGTGTCCCAAACGAGACTAGATGGGATATCACACTTGGAAGCGATGCACCACCCCCACTCCAACACGCAGACTGTGCTAGTAACCATCACCAGTCCGCCTACCACTCTTTAATTAATACCTATATAATACCATAGGCACTGAGCAAGCAGATAGAATTGGTTTTCAGTTACACTGATACTAGAATGGTGGTGCTACCCTGGGCACCAAACGAGACTCACCTCTGAGCATATTCCAACAAGTACATCAGCGCATCCGTAAAACTCTTCCTTGAGTGATATAACAATAGTTTGTAATGCTCTCTTCTTAGCACGAATGTAGGAAGCCACTTTGCCTATGTTCGTATTATCCAACGCCGCGTCTATCTCGTCCAATAAGAAGAACGGCGCAGGCTGATAACTGAATAATAACACAAGAATTTAACAGCTATATCTGTCTACCCCTGTAGCTAATGCGCACGAGTATATTATGCATACCTGTGTATAGCGAATAGCAGCGCCAAAGCAGCCACAGTCTTCTCTCCACCGGATAAATTGGACATCGGCTGGAATCTCTTACCGGGAGCGACACAGTTATAATTAACACCATCTAAGTAGGGCTCTTCGGGGTTTTCGGGACCAAGGAATGCCTGCGCAGACTGGTTCATCGCTAGAGCCTGCAATATGGAGTTGTTTTTATTAGAGGATAAGCAAATATAATTATGTATTTCAATTATATTAGTAAAGTTGTAGAATCCTTACTAAAACTTACAGTGGTATATGAAATAAAAATGGCAGACCAGCCAGTCATTTATTATTATTACCACCACCTGCAGACGAATGCACATAGTCATTGATTTATTAACTATTTTTGCATTACCATTTAAACAAATACATATAGTAACATGCACAGAGTACCTTGTAAATGGCATCAATTTCATTAGCGACATGTTCGAAGCAATCCATGAATTTGTCGTGACGCTCCTTCTTTACCTGGTGTTGAACACAAAATAAGATTTAAATGTCTATATTGGAAAGTGGTTCCGGAATCTTTTTTTTATTTTTTATTGTAGCTCGACATGTGACAACACTCCGCCTGATGTGAAGCCAGAGTGCGCTCCATGTATGGAAACAACTGCTACCACAGAGAAATCTCTACGGGCTGCAGTCGCCTCCACTATGCCGGCTTGAGGAGACGAGCATGTACCATCTAGATTGACAGTGCACACTCCTCTCCTGGCTACTTTCAAACTATTCCCGAAACGCGACAAGGTCGCTTCACGGGTGTTACATTCGAAAGTGGTGGTAGTGCCCCAGGACGACAGACTGAACAAATAACCATAATCAGTCTGCCTACCACTCTTTAATAGTGCCTATAGGCACTGAGCGACCAAAGTACATGTAACAAAGTTACATTGGTACCGGTCTTTTAGCGAGGTTCGAACACGGGTATCAGCGATCGTGAGTTTACGCGTCTTACCGCTAGACCACGGCCGCTCTATTCCGATCTTACACGATATTCCGATAATTCTAAATATTTTAAACTTATATATTCTGTACCGTAGCTATTTGTTTATGTTTTGTGCTTTTATCTTTTTATTTTTATGTTATGCTACGTGTTTTGCGATAATAATTAGTGCTGAGAAAGTTATCAAATTACTTAATTTCAACATAAATGTGCTATGTTTCAAGCAGTGTTGTAAATCAAAACGTATGGACGCTCAGGTATTGGCTTTCACCTTAATTTTTTAATGAATTTTTGGTAACTTTTTTTGATAGTTGGTATTGTATTGGCAAACACTGCATCACCTTTTCGAATGCCAATTTAGCTTTATGTGCCCGCTTTCTCGCAGCGACGAACGCCTCATTAGTCGCGTTCACTTTCTCCCGAACCTCGTTCAGTTTCTGCATCGCTCTCATGTTGGGCGCTTGTATCTTGTCGACAGTATTTTGTGTTGCATTAATAGCTTTCTGCATCTTATCTGCACGTCTCTTAATCTCGTCCGCCTCGTCCAGATCGGTCAGGTTGTCTGATAACGAGCTGTAATCTACTTTTATCCTGAAAATTAAACGTATTTATTGTAGATACTTGATGAAAATAGACCGAGATAGGAGAGAGTCCAGTTACCGTCATGTTACATGATGGTAGGTAAAGGCAGCCAGAAAACTTGTGTCCTCTCTGTGTTTCTGACATTTCTGACTTACGTTCATCATTAATAAATCACCAATTTCCCATTAGGCGAGATAACAAGAGAGAGATTATGGTTTAATCCGGTTTCATGTATTTGCAGAGGGGAGTTTTGGCGGCCATCTTGAGACATTAGGTTATCTGTTTTGAATTATTTTCCTAAACTTGTATTCTCTGAGTGTTAATGTGTAATAATGTGGATTATTAACAATTAAGTGTTCGTGAACGTGCGTGAGTGCGGGCAAACAATTCATAAACAAGAGAGCATTTGGAAACACATTTTCCCTCCAAAACTCCGTAGGAAGATTCAGTAGATTCTACCACTTTACTGGAGCAATTTTTGACTTGACTGAGACTTGACCTGACCGTTTAGTGTGATGAATAAATGACTCGTGATGCATAATATTATTACCAAAATATTTACTTTGACACTGGCAAAGTGTTATAATGTAATTACGGGATTTTTTGGGATTACGTTACCCAGCGGAATGGAGGATTGTCAAACTAAGCAATTGTTACGTGGTATTCTAAAAATGATAAATTTATGAATGAGGGAGTTCCCTTGGTAAACACTAACCTAGTACAAGGAATAAAAATAAAACAAGCACTAACCTCGCTTCCCTCTGCAGTAACTGCGCTGTTGATGCGGAGGACGGTTCAGACTCCGACGGTTCGGCAGTGTCATCTAGACTACCTTCCAGCAGCGGTATTATTATGTCATCAATCTATAAAATATATAATTTATATTGCAAATGCTCAGGTTACTATTAAATTATTATGTGTGAGTGGAGAATTTTCATTTACGTTGAAAATCGGAGACAGATCAAAAAGCCGCCAAACTGTAGTGGGATACGCTGATCATCTTTGCCGCATAAGTAAATACCTTTTTTTTATTGTAGCCCGGCATGTGACAACACTCCGCCTGATGTAAAGCTAGAGTGCGGTCCATGAACAGAAAGAACTGCTACAACAGTGAAATCTTTACAGGCAGCAGTCTCCTTCACTATGCCATCTAGATTGACAGTGCACACTCCTCTAGCTATAAAGAGTTGTAGAAAGGGAAGGAGCTCTTTGCCCAGCAGTGGGATATCAAACTTACTTTGCACTGCCTCAGTATATTGTGTCGTTCATTCCGTTTGCTCTCAATTCTTGTTTCTATGTTTGTTATTTGCTTCTGCACTGATTGTATGTCCTTTTGTACGGCTGTGACGTCACGACGAGCCTGCATCATTATTTCTCAAATACTCATCGGAAGTAAACATTGAATAATGTCGTTACCAACGTGAAAAACTATATTTTTGCAGTAGATTGTTTTTATCGTCTCGGCCTGATGTGAAGCTAGAGTGCGGTCCATGAACGGAAACAACTGCTACTACAGATAAATATCTGCAGGCAGTAGTCGCCTCCGCTATGCCGACATGAGGAGACGAAGTGCAAGACTTGACTGTGCACTCCTCTCGGTATACCTGGCTTACGTTACGGGTGTTACATTGTACTACCCGAGGACAGCAGATTGGATTAATAACCATCATCAGTCTGGCTACCACTCTTTTAAGTGTCAAGTAACAGTACCTTGTTGAGTTCCTCCTCAGCACAATCGGCTCGTGCTTTGTCACTGTCACGATGATGCCTGAGGTCTTCTGCCTTTGCCAATTCCCTGTCCACCTCTTGTCTCTGTTTGTGTTCTGCTTGTCTGGCCGCTTCCAATTCGTCCTCTGCGTCCTGCACTGTACGCTCCCAACGTATCACGTTCTCTATACACAAGGACGCGTTATTATTAAAACTTTATATCAATAAATATTAATATTATGTAGAGGAAGTGTGGGATCAAAATTAGCGTTTTTTTATGACATTATAATAATATGCCAGTGTCAAAGTAAATATTTGCACCAATTTAATATTGTTGTGTCGAGTTACTAGCTTCAGTAAAGTAATATAATCTTTACTTAAATCTTCCTACCAAGTTTTGGAGAGAAAATACACGTTCTCCTCTTTAGAAATGTTTGTCCACACTCATAAACAGTTAATTGTTAATAATCCACCATTATTACACATTTAAACTCGAGGAAACATAATTTTAGGAAAATAATTCAAGACAGATAACCTAATGTTTCAAGATGGCCGCCAAAACTCAAGGCTTGCGTTTTATTCATTGATTTTATCTATATTTTGATGCTACCTCATGTAATAATGTAATATTATACAAACTCTGTGTGTCCCTAGATTTCTCAAACTCCAAGTTGGATGAGATGCGATCTATCTGAGCGTCGAACTCCATACGTTTCTTAGCTCTCTCTTGTTGAGCGCGCAATTCACGTTCCTCGTATTGTCTGAAACGCACACAAATTTACTATATTTATACAGTAGTCCGGCATGTGATCACGTTCCGCCTTTTCCCCACGAGGGTAGGCTGAGACAATAGAACGCCAGTTACCACGATCCTGACACAACTCCCTCGCTTCCCTCACATCCACAATTCTCTTCATGCACGCCCGACGGTTATGAGCATTCTGTTGTGACAAAATCAATCAGGTGTTTTTGCTTCAAAATAATGTAATAAACTATGCAAGCCAACCAAGAATAGGATGATCCAGACGTCGTTTTGTTCCGCAATTCGCAAGTACTTCATTAGTAATATGTAAGATGTACAAAAAAAATAATTACAAACTTTACATTACAAAACACATTAAACTAGTGTAACTACTAAAATGTGATTATGACGAATTGAAGGCGTTAACTACATTTTTATTTGCTTAATACAAAAAAAAAACAATCGGATTTATACTATTTCCTTAGCCAATTCCCTTGGGGACGTGGGGAAAGTTGGAAGAGATAACTAATGATCCTGTTTCAGGATTTTTTTCAATTTCACGTTCTTCTGTGGTTTCGGAATCATTGGGCCTAAATACTGTAGCTAAGCGAGCCCACGTGCTCCCTAATATATAGAGGTCCAGTGGCAATAACAAACCCACTGGACACTCGAAACGCCACTACATCACACAAAAGATCTGATTAAAGTCAATAGACTGATCGCAGATAATAAGTAGAAGAAAGAAAAAAATATACTTTTTTTTTTTTGCCGATGGTACATATTTGAAGTTATTTGACATCTGTGAAGTAAACATAGCTACAAGTCCAGTCCCATTCTTAGTTGGCTCGCATAGTGAAACTAAGTTGACTATTTTGTATAAAATGTGAACTAGTATGAACCTACCTAATATTGACAACACCAATATCCCTGCAAAATGTTCTAAATACAACATCCTCGACATTGTTCATGTTTTCCTTTATCTCTTGTATTTTGGCGTCGCGTTGGCGCATCGTCAGCTCCACCTCCGATATTTGCGGCTGAAATATTCACTTTATACTTCAACCCATTTTTAAAATTGTAGCTTGGCATATGACAACACTCCACCTGATGTAAAGCTAGAGTGCGGTCCATGAACGGAAACAACTGCTACTACAGAGAAATCGAAACGAAAAGGAGACGAGAAGGCACTATCTAGAGTGACAGTGCACACTCCTCTCGTTATACCTGGCTACTTTCAAACTGCTCCCGAAACGCGACAAAGTCACTTCACGGGTGTTCCATTCGAAAGTGGTGGTGCTGCCCCAGGATGGTGTAAATAACCTTCCATCTCAAGAATATACAGCTACTGTGGGTATGAGTATACTCTTTACTTTAAAATATAGAATAAATAAACTCACCCCAAACATTTCAATTTTCCGTCTGAGTTCCTCCAACTCAGCGTCGAGAGTTTTAATTTGATTGAGCTGTAACAAAGATAGTCTTAAAACAAGGTTATATCCATATAGAGCAGTCAGGGGCAGACAGAACTTCAAGAAAAAGCTTCTGTAAGTGCAAAAAAATAGAGGAATAATTTTAAAATGCAAAAATGTTATAATTAGATAAATATAATTTCAAGTAATGGATGTTTTTATCAACAATAACGCTCGTACTTGTAACACTATGGGCACAGAACTCACAACTTTTATTTTTTAACTTTTATTTTATTAAAAAATACTCCTAGAAATCACTTATACAACTTAGGGGAAACGCGAAAGGAATGACATTTCACCGTTCGGCAGTGAAAAATATCAATACTTTATTTCCCGTTCTATTCCTGAAGCTAACTTACCGTTGAATCTCTATCAGTGATTGAATACTTGAATCTGGACTCTAAACCCTTGATCTGAGAATCTACTGTTGTCAATTCGGATTCTTTACGCGACTTCTTCATCGACTCGCGCAGCTCCTCTGTCAATTTTTCCTAATTTTAAGAGGAAAATTAATTACATAAACAGTTATTCACTTCATAAAACTGGGCATAGAAGCTCACCTTCCTCGCTTTGAGTTGTGACAGATGTTTCTCATCCCACCTCTTGGCTTTTCTGGCCAAATCCAACGAACCACCAGATATGATACCAGACTTCTGATAGAAGGTGCCGTCCAATGCGAGAGCCTGCAATTACACAATTATTATCACATTTTAAATGCCTGTACTAAGCTATAGTGCTTCTATCATCGTAGGCACTGAGCGACCAAAGTACATATAACATAGTTACATTGGTCAGCATTTAGCGAGGTTCAAACACGGGTCTCATCGATCACAGGTCCGTCGTTTACCGCTAGACCATAGCCGCTTTTAAAAAACACATTAACTAGTATGTGATCTATAATAGACTTAGTAGAGATTCATGATTTCAATGAATCAGAATAGAAATTTATATTTTATATTATTAATAACATACATCGTATCTACTATTTTTAGTCCGGTCGAGATCGTATGCAACTCGTGATGCATCTTCGGGTGTTTCGCATACAAGAGCATTGTTTGTTACAAATAATACTGCACGATGAATGGCAGCCGGCTCATATCTCAACACATCAAATAACAATTTCACGTTCTTTGGCTCCTTTATGTCTCTGAAAAAAAAAAACATTTTGGTAAACAATACACACTCCTCACGTTAAACGGCGGCATGGCGGAGGCGACTGCAATACGCACCAAACAAAAAACTAATAAGGGCCACATTTTTTATAACCGATTGCAACTTCACCTGATGTTAACATTAAGCTAGAGTGTGGTCCACGAACGAATACCACAGAGAAAGAAAGGCAACAATCGCCTCCGCCATGTCGGCTTGAGAAAATAAATGTGCACCAAGCTGATCCCGAAACCTTTAAAGAGGTCATCACCACAAAATAATAGACTAAAATAACCATCATCAGTCTGCCTACCACTCATTGAAAGCTACATACCTCAATCTCTCCCTCAGAGGTTTAGCTTGTATATAGTCGAGTGGTAAAAATGTCTCCGGTTCGAGCATACGTTCCTTTAATACTTGTATACAACGTCTGGCCGTCTTCTCAGTGTCAACAACAATGGCCTCCATGTACTTTCCGAGTACTTTTGTGATTGCAACATTGTATCGTTTGTGTGTTGGCTGACACATGTTTATCATACGATCGTACTGTGGAAAAGAGAATTATTTATTTCATAGAGAAGCCTGCGAAGACTATTCACAACTCCGATCATAGACCGCACACTACATGAGGCAGCGTTGATTTTCATGCCTGTATAGTTGCGAGTCAACACTTAATACTTACAGTTACAAAAATATTAGGTACTAATTGTTACTGGCAACTTTGTATAATTAGCAATATGCGTTCCAGAGATCTTTGAGAAAAATAATGGATTAGAAATGTACTGACCACTCCAGGTATATCCCTCTTGAAGCTCTCTACGATCTCCTGTTTCTTCTTCCTTCGTGCTTCCTCATGTTTGTCAACCCTCGCGTCTCCTAATTGAGAAGCCACCTCTTCCAATTGTTCCTGCAATTGCTGGGCGCGACCGCGGGAAGAACCTACGTCACTCTATACAGAGAACAAAATATTAGGGTCATATGTGAAAATTTCTTGGGTTAGGCCCTATTTTTTTCCGGTGCCAACCAAATATGCAACTCCGCATTGTTTGAATCTAGGTACATTACCAATCATAAAACATATTTCAAGTGCATGCACCAA
Organism: Tinea pellionella; assembly: GCA_948150575.1. Lineage (NCBI taxonomy): Eukaryota > Metazoa > Arthropoda > Insecta > Lepidoptera > Tineidae > Tinea > Tinea pellionella. The sequence continues at coordinate 8,409,358 of OX411258.1, forward strand.
CTTCAAATATATGTAGGCAATTAATTTGTAAATAGATAATAAGCATCTATTTTGTTTATGCTTATTAAATTGTGTGTAGGTACATCATACCAATAGAGTCGGAAAAAGCTTCAATAAAGTGACGTGATCTTTACTGAAAATTTACTCTGACTTAAGATGAGGAGACTGCTAGGCTACTATTTAAAATCCCTGACCTGCAACTCCGCTCTCAATCGCCTCTGTTCTTCTAATGCCTGCTCTGAACTCTTAATATGTTCATTTAACTTCTCAATTCTCTTCATAGCCTCATTTCTCTCGTGTCCCTTCTGCCTGTGTTTATTCTCCAATTCCCCCTTCCTCCGCAGTTCGTTGTCCAATCTGTCCTGATCCGCCTTCTGTTCTCTATTCACAGAGTCCAACTCTTGGAGGTATCTGGCCGCCTGACGAGACGCTTCCATCTTCAATTCCTCATATTGACGGATCTAGAATAACATTAATGTTAACAATAAAAACAAATCACAAATCGCAAATAATGATTGTGGCATATACCTGCGCCTCTTCCAGGTGTACGTCAGCTCTGGCCGAAGTGGCAGCTCCTGTAGCTGACAGCTCCCATTGAGATTTCTGTTCTTCCACCTGTAAATGACCATAAATCAAATATTTCCTCAATATTTTAAATTTGATTTATATGTTAAAATGCTTTACAATAAAGTCTACAAATAAATAAACGGCACTGCTAACCAAGACTGCTAGATAAACACTCCCCCATAAGTTATCACTAGAAAACAAACTGCTGGTGTGCAAAAGGGTGACACAACATACAGACTGCAGGACTCTCCTTTGAATAAATTATCCAGCAGACCATGGTTTACAAGTGCTGAATTACATGGGACCCCAGACTAACCTGCCGTAATTCGTCTTCTAATTTCATAATATCAGCCTGATGCGCCTCGTGTGCCTTCCTCGCCTGCTCCAGCGTCTTCTGTGCGCTCTCCAACTTCTTCTGCATGTGAGTCACTCTCTCTTTGGCCTTTATGAATGTGGGACGCTTCTTCGTTATCTCTGCTTCCTTAAATATTTAGAGAAGCGCATTATTGATACATTCATCTACAACTTCTAAACTACGATTGTAGCGTTATGCTGTATGCGTTAATAACCTTTGAACAGTTATAGAAAAAAAATATTTATTATAAAATGTTTAGTTACGAATATACAAAGCCCTATTATCATACTTACAACTTCTCTTATCTCTTGATCAATCTTAGCCAACTCTCTCTGCAATATACCAGATTCCTTCTTCTTATCTTTAAGTACATCTTCTAACTTCTGTCGTCGCTTCTCCACTTTGGACAACTCCTGTTGTTTATGAACTAAGTCCTCTTCGCAGTTCTCTATCTCTCTTTCATTGTGGTAGAGGTAAAATAATTGCAACTCCACTTTCGCATTTTGCTGGAATGTATCAAATCAAAGTTTTTTATTTTAGCTCGGCATATGACAACTCCGCCTGATGTAAAGCTAGAGTGTGGCCCATGAACGGAAACGCAGTTGTCTACTACAGAGAAATCTCTACGGGCAGCAGTCGCCTCCGCTATGCCGACCTGAGTATGCACCGACAGTGCACACTCCTCTCGCTATACCTGGCTACTTTTAAACTGCTCCCGAAACGCGACAAGGTCACTTCACGGGTGTTACATTCGAAAGTGGTGGTACAACCCCAGGACGGCAGACTGGGCTAATAACCATCATCAGTCTGCCTACCACTCTTTAATAGTATTGCCAAGTGCAATGACAAGTGAATAATGATGTAGTCTGATTGAAATTTCCTTACCAATTCATCTCGTAATCTCGTATACTTCTCAGCCTCCTCCTTCTCGAACTTAGCCTCCTTCCTCTCAGCGGCGACACCCTTCTTCTTCTGATACGAGAACTGCGCCTCCTCATCGGCTCTGTTAACTTCAACACGACACGCCTCATATTGCTCCTTCAGCACACCGGAACTATAAATGGAAACGATTCAATAAAAATCACAACTCAAACCAACAATCAAAGCATTTATCAACCGCAATTAACACAAACACTATCAATAAGATAACAAACATAGTGATAATTGCATTAGTGCCAGTAACAGTGGACAGTGAACATAACTACGATGATATTCGCTATTATTGAACTATTATTATCAATTATTGTTATTATTATATTGTACTTTAAAGGTACGAACCCGATATGCACATCTATAGAGAGATTGGAGGGAAAAGTTGTGATAGTGACCGGAGGCACCGGCGGAATGGGATTAGAAATCGCCAAGGACTTGGCGAAGAGAGGCGCGAGAGTCATCGTCGCGAGTCCGTTCAGAGACGAAGCGAAACTGGTTACGAATGACAATATTACATATAAAGAACTCGACCTAGCGTCGTTCGCCTCCGTGAAAACGTTCGCTAATGATATACTAACGACGGAATCGAAGCTAGATATCTTAGTGAATAACGCGGGAGGATTCTTCGACTACGTAACGGAGGATGGTTATCATGCGACGATACAAATCAATTATTTATCCCATTTTCTATTGACATTATTGTTATTTCCGCTACTGAAGAAGTCTAATGAAGGCAGGATCGTTAATCTATCATCGCTGTCCCATTTCTTGGGATCATGTAAGGTCGATCTCAAACATAAAGAGAAAACACTATTCGGATATTACAAAGATAGTAAACTATTTGTAGCTTTATTCACAAAGAAACTGGCTAACGTATCGAGAGGTACGAATGTGATAGTGAACACTGCGGATCCAGGTTTAGTGGGCACAGGTATAGCAGCAAATTATTTGCCAAAAATTGTGAATGACGCATTATTGTGGGCTTTTAGTAATTTGTGTAAGAGTGCCGAGGAAGGCGCTCAGACGGCGATACATTGCGCTGTAGAAGCGAACATAGGCAGTGGCGGCTATTATAAAGATTGCCGAGAATTTGGGGCTTCGAGCAAATTGAGGAAAACGAAGTTGGCAGAAGAATTATGGGAGGAATCTAAAAGGGTGATCAAATGTGATGTGTTGTAATATATTATTTTGGTTTTGTTATCGGATTTTAGGTCTAACATTTTTGGTAAATTGGTTTTTGTGACTTTATAACATTTGTTACATATTTTAGTCTTTTATTTTGTATCCAATAATATGATACTTTACTAAAAATGTGGTAAAATTGTAAATAAGGGCAAGTATAAAGTCCAAAGATATAAACGAAGTCCAAAGTGCATTAGTAATCTATATATATACCATATAGATCTATATATAAATTACTAATATTGTAAATGTGAAAATATGTGTTTGTCCCAATCGTGTTCAAACTGATCTGAAATGAACCGTAGTCGTAGAACAATGGAGCTATAATAGTAATAGATAACTTCATTTATTTTTCATATTTATTCATTTATTAGGAAAGGTTTTGGAGTCTTTTTTTAATCAATGTAGGTGCAAAAATGGGTTATAACATCATAAAAGGGATGTAAAGGGATCTAAAGCCTGAAAAGTTGCCTACAACATATGGTAGATGCAGTCGCCTCCACTATGCCGGCTTGAAGAGACGAGCAAGCTTGAAAAAAGAAAATTCTCCTCCTCGCATAGCGGAGATGATTGCTGCCTGCACAGGTTTCTCTGTAGTAGCAGTTGTTTCCATTCATGGACCGCACTCTAGCTTTACAGCAGGCGCAGTGTTGTCACATGCCGAGCTACAATTTAAAAAAAAATTACAGTCTACACGATTCTAACTACCAAAAGGTGTTGTGTGGTGGTGTTGTTGCTTTATGGAGGAATTAAAACTGTTATGTACAAAATTACAAATTATAGTCCATAATGATATTAGATCGTAATCGCTTGCGTACCATTAAAATTAAATATAAATATAAAAACAACTAATTAACTATTAGATTATGATATTTAAAAAATAGGACAATCGAAAAATGCATATCAGTGTCTAAAAGTAATCAATTTAATCAAAGGAAAAAGAAATCAAATGTATGTAATGATAATAATAATATTTCTAAATAAGTGATAATGGTTTTAACATTCAAGTAGTTCAGTGTAATAGATTAACTATTACATACTGCTGAAACTAGAGCCTGAACACTTTTTAAAACATTTTCCAAGTGACTGTTTATTTTTGACATACAGTGGTATCTCGAGATACGAGTACCCTAACATACGAGTTATTTGAGATACGAGGAACAGCCAGCTGTGACGCTGCACACGTCCCACAAGTTGTTTTAATCCGGCAAAAAAGGCAAAGACCAGTGAAGACAAACGCAGTGACTAAAATTAAGCATACAGTAGCGTTTAAGTTGTGTATAAGTGACCAAAAACACGTAACAAAGACAATTGGGGGTGGCATTTTTGGGGCTGGAACGGATTAACGGCATTTCAATGGGGAAAATTGCCTTGAGATATGAGTAAATTGACATACGAGCAAGGTTGCGGAATGAATTAAACTCGTATCTCGAGGTACCACTGTATATGATATAACAAATATGAACACCCTCAACCGACATGCATGCATGAAGTGAACAATGGATGCGATCCAAGCGAAAGTGATATGTAGATGGAGAAGTCGCTGGTGCTCCATAGTTACTGCCTACCCTAGTGGTAACAGAGCTGAGTTATATTTTAAGCGGCCGTGGTCCAGCGGTAAGACGCGTGAACTCACGATCGTTGAGTCCCGTGTTAGAACCTCGCTAATCCTAACCTGTACCAATGTAACTTTGTTATATGAACATTTGTCGCTTAGAGCCTATAGGCACTATAAAAGAGTGGTAGGCAGACTGATGATGGTTATTCGCCCAGTCTGCCGTCCTAGGACGGTACCACCACTTTCGAGTGTAACACCCATGAAGCGACCTTGTTTGGACCTTGTGGGAATAGTTTGAAAGTAGCCAGATATAACGAGAGTGTGCACTGTCAATCTGGATGGTACATGCTCGTCTCTTCAAGCCGGCATAATGGAGGCGACTGCCGCCTGTAGAGATTTCTCTGTAGTAGCAGTTGTTTCCATTCATGGACCGCACTCTAGCTTTACATCAGGCGGAGTGTTGTCACATACCGAAACTAAATAAAAAAATAACACTAGACATTTTACTCTTGTGGAAAATTAGTTGGCACATTATTCTGTCATATGGCAGGTTCCAGGTTCAATTCCTACAGCATAATGTAGTCCAAGACGAAGACACTGTCTCTATGACTTACCCACTAATCTCTTCAAAGAGTGCAGTTCTCTCCTTAGGGTTCTTCATGGCAATACTCTCCACAGCGCCTTGGAACACCAGGAAATTCTTTGCCTTTACATTTATGCCCAACTTCTCCAATTCATTCAGATATGTGCTTACCGGTACTGACTGCAAAACATTATTTTGAATTATTTGTGTTGCATTTTAAATACAAATATTTCAAATATTTTTGGGCTACTGCAATTACATACGGATTTAGAAAGGCTCTGACAATTTTATATGTTGATCCATATGATACACTGAACACAGTATTTTTGCACGCTATACAATGGTTCACAGACCCAAAATATAGTGCATTACTATATCTTATAGCAACCCTAGATATAAGACAGTGTTGTCAAGGAAGTTACAGCAAAGTACTCTTTTTTAAATTGTAGCTTGGCATATGACAACACTCCGTCTGATGAAAAGCTAGAGTGGGGTGATGAACAGAAACAATTGCTACTACAGAGGAGACGAGTATATGATTGATAGTGCACACTCCTCTTGTTATACCTGACTACTTCCAAACTGTTCCTGAAACGTGACAAGGTCACTTCACAGGTGTTACGTTCGAAAGTGGTGGTACTACCCCCGGATGGCAGACGGGGTTAATAACCATCATCAGAAGTCATCACAGACACAAATTGCAGATAGTATAGATTAAAAATACCTCTCCATTAATTTTATGATCAGATGACTGTCCAATAACAGATCTCTGGAACTGTTTCTCTGTTAAATCTTCCAATAGAAATGTCGCTGTCACTGATGCACTGAAACATTATTGTTTATTGTACTGACACCATTCTGATAGTATTTATGAAAAAATGTCTATATACAACTCTATAATAACATTAGCGTAATCATCTTCTTTACTCTAACTCTTCAATTATCTGGACTTTACAATTCTTGGATAATGAGAATTATAGATTTTTTATTTTAACACATTTTGCCTGATGTTAAGCTAGGGTGTGATTCATGAATTGAGGCGATCCGAGGCAGTTGCATCCGCTTTGCTGGCTGTTGTAGGTTGTGGGAATTAACAACTTATAATTTTTGTGCAAAAGTGGATGTCGGAAGGGGACGCGCTAGGAAAACATTTCTCAGTCAGATTGGTCAACTGCTGAGAAAGGGTCAGATGAGGAGCACCCTCAACCGACGTGCATGCATGAGGGGAGTAATGGATCGAAAAACTGGCACTCATAGCGCAGGCCTACATTATAGCTAAGCAATGGCATATAGGCAACTATGACGCTATCTGCAATAATGTTAAATAAGTATGAATTAAAACCTTCTAGAGACAGGTTTCCCGATTGAGGCTCCATGTATTAGTTCACTAAGACGTTTAACACGCAACATGTTCGTCTTCTCACCCATCACAAAACTTACTGCATCCATGAAATTTGATTTACCTAAAATAAATCGTATTAGAAATTTACTGACATCGAGGCCGAATCACGTATGCTGTGATTTAGGTTTATGTGTTTTAATATAATGTAGATCCAGACACTACCTGACCCATTCGGTCCAATTACAGCGGTGAAAGACTTCAGAGGTCCTATCCTATGATGTCCACGGTAGGACTTGAAGTTTTCCATGTCTATATACTGAAGAAACGCCGGCATCTTGCCGTTTTTCTACAACCGCGCACCAAACGACGGCAAAACGGTGGCAACTCAATTACGAAGAAAATCACAGAACAAAATAAATAAAAGCTTTAGCGCCAAACCGCCGCGCTTACGTCAAATGCACAGTCAAATGCTATTTAGAGATGTCTTTAATTTAGTACTTGCATTATTTTATATCGATATACAACAAAAAAAAGTCACATTTTTGCACAAATTTTTACATAATTTGATAGTCTTTATATATCTGTTTTCTCAATAAACAACAAATACGGATTTTATAAAAATATGCAACTTTTCAGAGATCAGTGACAAGTACGATGTACATTTCCGCTATGATAGCGTAACCCAAAATTTCTCCACCAATAAGATCGGTTCATTTGATTTTTTATTACCTCAGTGGTGAAAATAACATCGTTTGAAATATGTGAGTATCGTTCTCTCTTTAACTATATATTAAATCAAATAATTTATTTACAAGTTATGGGTTACAATGTTCCTAAAATTAATGTTAATTTGCCACCATAATTATAAATATTAGATTTCATTAGATTTATTTTAAATGTCAAAATTTTTTTATAAATAATTTTGTTTAGGAAACCCAACGCATTCAATATTATATTATGTACTTATATACGCATGGTCAACAGATCCAAAACGTTTATCGTTGTTTTAGTAAATCGATTTCGACGAGACAATGCAACACTAGCCAATTCTTTTCAAAAACTTCAACCATAAACATTTTTTTTTTGTTTATTCACCTATTCTGGGAAGGCAAAGGGAACAAATCCCATACAGCCATATCTACCATAATCAACATGAAGGTTTTTGAAGTTTTAATTCTGAGAATATTTTGAAGTTGCTTGGTTCTCTTGGCAATAGTATTTTGCTAAGAAACATCAATTGACTGATTGCTAGAAATATCTCACTCCTCAGTTTACTGTTTTATATTAGTACGTTTTTTAATTAATAAATCTTTTTAAACAAAAAACGAAGAAGAGAAAAGTAAAAATTGCACTTGAGAGCCGCGAAGCGGCGCAATCAACATTTACTTTGACACTTGCAAATTATTACAAAACCATTAAAAATTGAAACATTTCTGACGGGAAGTTTTGGTTGGGTTGTTTTGATATACATTAAATTGTTTAGATCTTTGATTTAAATACTAATGGTATACAACAATGAACGGAGACAGCAGGTTTGGTAGCCCCATTGCACTAATGGACCCTATTGACCGCGAACGCAACCGATATCCTTATTGTATAGTATGGACACCAATTCCAGTACTAACGTAAGATTTTGCAATTTATTGACGTAGATTGAGAATACTCACATATAACATGCCCTTTCTATATTTTAGATGGATATTCCCCTTTCTGGGTCACATGGGTATATGCACATCAACTGGAGTGATAAGAGACTTTGCAGGACCATATTATGTATCAGAGGATTTAATGGCGTTCGGAAACCCTACTAAATATTGGCAATTGACTCCAAATAAAACCGACCATGGACAAGCAGGGTGGGACGCAGCTGTGGCTGAAGCTTCAGAGATTTATAAGAAAAGAATGGTACGAGTTGTATTTAATAGGTCTATTACACAGATAAAGTAAATAAATAATGGGAAACTTTGTTCCAGTAGGCATTTTATTACAACTAATAATTGGGATATATAGTATTGGTGTTGTGTTCTGTCAGGGCTTTGTATATATTCGTATATTGTTTGTTTCAGCATATAATATTCTATGATAATTGTCACTCTCATGTGGCAAAAGCACTCAACATAATGAACTACAATGGATGTACTAGTTGGAACATGGTCAAGCTAGCATTTTATATGATATTATTCTCGAAATATGTAAGGTGAGGTTATCATTTTAACTAACAATCTCAAAAGTTACCACAGAATAGTTGATGTCTGGGGTTGAGTTACTTTGCCTCTAAAACTCTGCTTGAAGCATTGGGTAAGGTTAGACTACCTCTCTGAAAGATATTCTGGCTCAAGTGCATAATGTTATACCTGTGAAACATCTACTTTCGACCAACTGTACCTTGTCGCTATATATTTAGTCAAAAATTAGATTGAAAAGTAATGCCAGATTTGACTCTGTCCAGTGGACTCTATCCACAAATACATACATAACTAACCCCCTGAGGCCTGAGTCAAAAGTCAATTGTCATTGATCAAATTGAAAACAAAATATATGGGATCGGATGTTTCACTATCACCCAAGTGATAACAAAACGTCAAATCCCATTTTGTTGTAGAATAATTCAAGTGAATTGTAAATTGACTTTTGGTTCAGGCCCCTGATCAATATTGGTTTCCCCACAGATAAATACGAATGTACAGTATTGTTTCTGATATTAGGACATTAATTAATTTATTTATTTATTAATAGGTATATACAACAGGTAACAATCATCAGAACTAGATTATTACCCTACACGTATGTACACATCATGATTCATGCAATATTACAAATTATAATAAGTTATATGAATTACAAATGTCTTGAAATTAAAATTAATGTCAAAAGTTTAATTATATTAATACAGGATTACAGTGTTAACAATATTAATAAATAGCCTATGATGATGCATGGTCTTTATCTTTATGAGAATGTTAATTAATGTTGTTTTGTTACAGTTTTGTTGGCTTCCTGAAGACTTGGACACCATTTATTATAATTGTAGGAATAATATGTGGTTTGGCTGCATTAATATAGGTTGTAATGTATTGTATATAAGGATCAATAGTTGCATTGCAACTTTACAATCTTTATTGCCAATATATTGACTGTTTTTTTTTACTAACTAAAATTTTACTTTAGGCTTTTTTCTTTAATTATTTTTGCCAACTCTACTATTATTACAAATTAATATTCAAAGAAACAAGTTTAGTAAGATAAGACTGATTGACTACATGACTTTACCTCTAAAAGCCTGCAAGAATTATTTTCTTTCTTGAATTAAAATAATAACTCCCATATTGTGCTTACGTCCGATAAGTTTAATTAGAATCCGTCTAATAAGAATTCTAAAAGCTGACAGATCTCATAAACATAAACAAACCAATCATAAATCTATGCATAAAACGATATAAACAACATGACAATTATTTTAATATTAAAATGTTTAAACACTAACATGTTTTAACAGAGTTAATAGATTTTATGCAGCCTATTTGTTGAAATAGCTGTTTTTTTAAAATTTTGTTTTAATAAAAAGAGACCAAAAGTTCACCTATAAGTAGGGTTGCCATAAGTCCGGGTTTTCCCGGATTTGTCCTAGTTTAGAGCGTCCGGGCGTGGCATCATTTGTAGTCCGGGTTTAAAAATTTAGACTTGGGCCGCCAGCGAAACACGTCTGCACGCCGAATCCCCGTTTTTAATTACACTATGTTTAAAAAACCTGTTGACATGTCCAGGTTCTGAGCTCTAAATCCAAGCTTTTCACCCGTCTTGTCCTGGTTGCCAAATGTCATGCAAAAAAAATAATGTAGGCAAAAAAACTTGCTTGAAAATGTACCTCAAATGCAACATTATGCTTAAAGGTAACGTAGACATAATTTTTAGTGTATTTTTCTAATACATACACATAAAGTAAGATTTATGTACAAGGTAATATGTCCATAATTGTGATAAAATAATCAGAAAAAATATATTGTTTTATTAAATACCATATTTTATTTACATTTATCCTTAAAATATATCATTAATAATTAAATACAATACAATTGTCACGCCTTTTTCCCACAGGGATAGGCAGAGACGACAGGACGCCACTTGCCACGATCCTGACACAACACCCTCGCTTCCTTCACATCCACAATTCTCTTCATGCACTCCTTACGGTTATGGGCACTAGGCAGCCCAGCTTTCATGAGGATGTCTCCTATTTGATCGGAAAACACCCTTCCGGGTCTGCCTTGTTTAACGTGTCCATTCACATCAGATTTATATATTCCTTTCATTCATCCTTTCCATGTGCCCAAACCATCGAAGCATTCCTTTCTCAATCCTCGTCACTACATCATCTTTCAAACCACATCTATCACGCACAACGCTATTCCTCATTCTATCCGCTATCGTGACTCCACATACACTCCTTAGTGACCGCATTTCTACTGCATTAATCCTACTCTCTTGCTTCTTCTGCCATACCCAACATTCACTTCCATACATTAATTAAACAATCGCATAATCTTTGTTTTTCTGAATAAACCATTGTTATGGTCAACAATACAGTATTAGCGACCACCAGGCAGAGCCCTGAACAGTTGTAGTGTACATTTATAATTAAAAACCAGAACCTCATTCAATGATGTCAAGGTGAAGGGCAATGTTTACATCATAATTTAATAATTCCTTATGAAAGCCGGGCTAAGCCGGTTGGCCATGTATGAAGAGAATTGTGGATGTGAGGAAAGCGAGGGTGTTGTGTCAGGATCGTCGTGAGTGGCGTTCTGTCGCCTATCCCTGTGGGAAAAAGGTGCGACAACTGTCATTGTTAATTTAATAATAACCTTAACATTTTAATATTCCAAAAGAATTACAAAAAATAAAAAGTAAATAAAATACACCCACTGCTTGTGATCTAATGTCATAATTACCAAATGGTTAATTTCTTTTTTACATTTTAAATGGATTACTGAAAAAATTAATTTTAGTTTTTGAATCATATGCATCACATTTGAGTCACTTCATATCTTCATGCACTTTGGTTCATGCCTCGAGAAAGGTGGTGATACTAATATTGCCATTTTAGTGCCATAGAGAATTTAATTTTATCCACAACCCATTCATTATAAACTATAATTCATCACTCAATATTGATATAACAAATTGTAAGCACATTCGTGGTTTGTAGTTAAAGTTACTTTAAAATTCACTTATAACACTTTTTTCAAGGGAAAAATCATAATCAAATTTACTCATATTCATTTTGCTCGTAGCGAAAGCGAGGAGATCACCAATTTCAATAGCGAATGTATCTTTATTTGAAACCATTTGTAATTCCCGACTTAATGAAAACGGCACTCCTTGCATATAGTGAAAAGTTTCAGAAATCAAGTTCGGTGTGAACGGTGCTGGCCTCATCGGGTACGTGGATTCCGTTCCACCCATGTTTGGGTACATTCGGCCTACGTTCGGATACACTCCGCTTTGGTTTGATGAAGGTTCGATCATCACATAGCTATCTTCAGGACGTGCGCTCGGGATAGGCGGCCTCTCTGGCTCTTCCACTGGTTTACGTTTCCCGAATATAGAAAACATGTTATTTTATATTATGAGAGTTATTAATTATTACAATAAAAACAATTTCACAACACAATAATGATTAATCACCAGCACGAGAGAAAACGCAGAAAAACAGCGCTTGACAACAATTTGACAGTTTAACACATCTACGTCCAGACCACCAGACTACATAGTTTAGTTTGAGAAGTAGCAAATAGACTATGGATGTTCTTCATTATCAAATCAATGTAATATATTCATGAAATAATGTATTAGATTTCATTACTATTTGTAATAAAGTGAAGTTTTAAATAAATTATACACATACGATTGTAACTGCCTGAGTTAATAAATAAATAAAAAAATACTCTATTTGAATATTTTCTACTTCATATATATGTGACATATTGTTTTATTGTAATTTAATCGAATCCTCCTTTACTATAATGGAATACTTGGATCGTGGTTCAAATCTCATGATAAAACACAACCACCTGAGTCACGATTTTTTATTTAGTAGTATATTCAAAATTAGCGTCAATATAAACAATTTTGGAATGTTTTCTTTGAATTTTCTTACAAATATTACTACGACGGAAAAATCTAATTGGTTAGAATTTGGCGCTATTTCAATTTGGAATCCAATAAGCCAATCAAAATAAATTAAAAACTATAGCCTTCATAAACAGTCCTATTAGTAAGTTGTAGTGTGAACGTACCTATTCAACGTCAAATAACTCGTCAAAACATTGCTTAGTTGTTTTGAAGTACGTAATATAAAAGGAGTAGTTAATTACTCCAAAAATGATCAGGGTTTATTTAGCATTTAAATGAAAATGCACAAAAAAAGTATTTGTTAAAGTGTAACTGTTTTAGTGACTTTGTGTTTTGATATCGGAGAAATCATCTCGCGGAGTACCAGGTTAGTTTGTGCTGCGTATTTTGTATCGTTTTATTAACGATATCACAAAAAATGATGCTGTGTTTAAATCTACAGGTTGTTCATTGTTTATATTTAAATATCATTGTAATTAATACATTTAGTCAAGTTTGAAACTTTATAAATCTATTTACTAAGTTTTCATACATTTTTAGTAGTTATATTACTTAAATTGAATACGGTATAAATGTTATTTTAGTAGTATTCAATAAAATTGATTTAGGCTAAAGATGGAAAGCAAACAGTTGCTGGAAAAATAAATTATATTGTTATTTTTAAAGAATAGATGTCCTTCACACCTGTCATTAATTTTCATGTTTTATTTAACGCGGAAACATAAAATGTACACAATATACCTATTTGTGATATTTAAATAAAATTGAGTTTTTATTATTTAAGTATTTTTAACTTTGATTTATTTTTAATAAACAGTGTTATTTCTTTTTTTGTTTATTTAAAACATCTATTTAAATCGGGTACTGAAATTCTGGTATAATTTTTTGTATATACCGAGAAATCTTTAAATAAAAAAAAATCTTACTCATGACTTTTGTTTGTCATAACATGATATAAAATCAGTATTTTTGAGTTAATTTTAATATCTATATATGTATATAGCAGTAAAATAATAAATTTAAATAGGTAACTGAGTATTGATGTCGTATGTTTGAAAGTAAGATTGTATGAGTCATTTATAATCATTTTGTTTATCTGAAAGGAAGTGTATAATGCTAAATATAATTCCTTATCTTTTATTATAATCAAAATAGCCTATATTACCTAATTCACCTGAAAAACTAACATTATACTACATTTATCTATGACTTATATTATTATTACACAAACAAACACACCTAATTTAGTTTTGTAATGCTCTAACCACTGAGCTGCACAGCCCTTGACTCTTCACCTGCATTAAACATGGGACGTGGTTTTTGTTTGCAGTAAAAAAAATTTTAACATTAAATTATAAATTGCTTAAAAATAATGTATTTGTTTAATTAGTGAACACGTCCCAGTCACATCTTTCCCCCTTCCTATAACATGGGATCCTTTAAGCGCAGTGTCAAGAGGCATCTCATTAAGCCGGCATAGCGGGCACGACTGCTGTTTGCAGATCCCCTTCTCTGACAGCAGTCGCCTCCGCTCATGGATCGCACTCTGGCTTAACAGCAGGCGGAGTGCGGTCATATGACGTGCTAAAATTAAAAAAAAAAACAAAAAAATAAACTTGACAATGCTCAAGAGCAGCTGCCATTGACATGAATATTATTGTATTAATTATTATTATACCCACTCGCCAACCAACTAACCACGGTCAGACCAACGAAGAGACTGAAGCGAGCCCATGTGCTCCCTAATATATTGAGGTCCAGTGGCAATAACACACCCACTGACACTCGAAACGCCACTACATCACACAAAAGATCTGATTATAGTTAATAGACTGATCGCAGATAATAAGTAGAAGAAAAAAAAAAAATTATTATTGTATTGATTATTGCAATTATTTATCGACGTGTAAGAGTGCAGTTTATCTGTCTATTCACTGAAATAAAATGAATTTGTCGCGTTTCGGGAATAGTTTGAAAGTAGCCAGGTATAAGAGAGGAGTGTGCACTGTCAATCTAGATGGTACATGCTCGTCTCCTCAAGCCGGCATAGTGGAGGCGACTGCAGCCCGTAGAGATTTCTCTGCGGTAGCAGTTGTTTCCATTCATGGACCGCACTCTAGCTTTAGCTACAATTTAAAAAAAAAATTGAATTATAAAAATTGTGTTTGCTAAAAAATTGCAACAAAAAATAATTATGTCGTTATCTTTTTCAGATGGAAGACAGTTACCCCTCTGATTCAAATGAAGGTAGGATGTGCTTTTAAACTTAGCAGTTAAGTTAAACTTAGATATGTCTTTGTGAAGCCATGCTACAGTCGAATGATAAGCAAGTGCATGCTATAATAAAAGTAATTTCATTTCATTTCACCTTATTTTGTATAGTAACCAGGCATTGGCCTACATGTGACTGTGGTTCATGAATGCTACCACAGATAAATATCGCCTCCACTATGCTGCCTTGCTTAGAACCTATCCAGGTTGACAATACAGTTGCATACTCCTCATGTTCTATGCAGTCTGATAGGTGTTACATTTGTGATTGGTGTTGCTGCCCCAGACATGATCATCATCAGCCTACCTACCACATTAAAATAAACGCGAAATAAGGCCTAATTTAGTTTTAAAAAAAATCTATTTTTTTTTCTAATAAATTTTCTTTGGAATGTAACATTTGTGAAGCGACCTTGTCCCGTTTCGGGTATAGTTTGAAAGTAGTCAGGTATAACGAGAGGAGTGTGCACTGTCAATCAGATGGTACGTGCTCGTCTCCTCAAGCCGGCATAGTGGAGGCGACTGCTGCCCGCACAGGTTTCTCTGTAGTAGCATTTGTTTCCGCACTCTAGCTTTACATCAGGCGGAGTGTTGTCACATGCCGAGCTACATTAAAAAAAAATTATATGGTTTAGACTGTTTTTTTATAGTTATTATAAAAAAAAAAAATTACACAATTATTGTACACTTATATTGTTTTTTCCTTGTTATAAATACCTACTCATACATGTATTATGTATGTCCATCTGAAGTTAAGCTAGAGTGTGTGCAATTTGATTGTGTGATAGGCATGAGTGGGAGGCAGGAAACTGTATCAATGGGGACCCTATGCCATATACACAATACGCTGTTAATAGACAGGCTGTGTCAAGTAAAGTTCGTGGTTATTCATAATGGAGTGTTGGTGCCCACTTTGATGTGAGCTAAAAGATAGGTTTTGTCGTTTCATCAACAGACCAGAAAGCCAAGTAATGGATGTAGGTTAAATAGAAATTGGCATCTAGAAGTTGTCAGGATCATGGTAAGTGGCGTTCTGTTGTCTCTGCCTATCCCTGTGAGAAAAAGGCGTGTCGATTGTTACGTTGAATCTAGAAGTTGTTGGCGCGCAATCTGCTCACTGCTCACCCTGTAGGGATGTCGGCGTGAATCTTTCCCCCCTCCTATAACATGGGATCCTTCAAGCGCAGTGTGAAGAGGCATCTCATTAAGCCGGCATAGCGGGCACGACTGCTGTTTGCAGATACCCTTCTCTGACAACAGTCGCCTCCGCTCATGGATCGCACTCTAGCTTAACACCAGGCGGAGTGCGGTCATATGACGTGCTAAAATAAAAAAATAAAAATAAAAAGTTAAGTACAAGTAATGTTTGCTTCGACCGTGTTTGCCAATCGCCGACGCACAGTGGACAATGAGCCTTATGGCATGTGCTACTTTTAAGTGGTGTTTGAATGCGGGGTGGCATGGTGACCTCAGTTTCAAATAGCCTCCATTGATTTTTGTTAATGACCATACATATTTAATTTCATTAGTATTTCACCTTCGTATTGTGATAGGACGAGAGTTTAGAGGTCTTTACTTGTGAACTTGTTATTTTGGGGTAGGCAGAGACTATTGAGGTCCAACGTCGTCTCTTGATACGTAGAGACGTTCACCTCTAACATAATTCCCAGTACTTAAAATAAAAATACTTATGTTAAATAAAAACGTATTTCGCGTACATATATGTAAGTGAAAAAATAAAAACCATTGGTAATGATTATCCATGAACTGTTTTTAGATTTCTCGGCTCATAAAGTTTATGTAACGTTAATTAATTATTGTAATAAATGTTTGTTAATATACCCGTTTTATTTGTAGGCAACCTTTTGAATGAGTTAAAATAGCTCGCGTACCTACCCCGCGTTATCGCGTTAATAAGATTTTTTAATTGTACGAGTATCTTGGCATATGACAACACTCCGCCTGATTTAAATCTAGCGCTCCATGAACTGCCTCACAGATAACTACAGGCAGCAGTCCCCTCCGCTATGCTGGCCTTTTTTATACCTCTTCCAAACTGATCACGGAATGCGACGAAGCGTTACATTCGAAAGGGTGGTATTACCCCAACACGGCAGACTGGGCTGTTGACCATCATCAGTCTGCCTACTACTGTTGTTGTTTATAAATTACGTATATTTAGGTAAAAACTGTACAACATATTTTTAATCAAATTGTATATTATTAGATGAACAAATAGGTAAATAGACCCAATTTAATTTGTAAAAGATTTTACTCCGAATTAGAGTGTGTTGTTATTTGTTATTGTTGTTTATGTTTAGAGTAGTACGCGTTGTTATTGTTGTGGCCGTGGCAGTGAGAGGAGCACCCGCGCGCAATCTTTTTTAGAATAGTGCCTCCGAACACGCGGCAACTTATGTAACTGTCGTATCGTATACACGCCTCTTTAGCGTCCATCTAATATTAGTTTTTTTTAATTACACAATTTTGTTAATAATTTTAAAACAAATGCGAAGATTTTTTTACATTTTTTTAAAAACTTAAAATTTGTGCTAAGGAAATGTAAAATGTATTGCATTGTAATTAGGTATATTAAAAATTTTTTTTATCTGAAGAATTTCTTTATTTTTTCTTTAACTCATTATTTAATGTTACATTTTAATTATAATTTTTAATCGCATTAATTTATTTATTTATTTATTTATATACTTTATTGTAAATTTACAAAAGGCTTTATCTACCAGTTGACCTTTGGGTAAGTGAGAAGCGGTACGGGGGATAGAGAGATAGAAAATTGCATTGTATTCTGGGTGTTTATCGTTCTTAGGTTTAGCCGTGATACAGTGGCAAAAAAACATATTGGTTGTTATTATACGGAAGCCGCATAAAATCTATTAATTTGTAAAAGTTGAAATATTGAAATATGATTGGAATCGCGTTATTAAGTGCTCGTGTCCGGGCGCCGCTCGCTGGGGGCTTGTCAGTCCCACGCCCTCCCTCGTCCCTGACGTCGGGTGCGATCGATACGCTCAAGGCCACGGTCGTATCGACCCGTCTAAATATAGTAACGAACACCCCCGACCGACCACGCCCATCACTCACCGACTATGTATTATTCACGACCAACCCCGGTGCGAGAGGGCGCTCGGAGATCGGCTCGCGTCCATGGAACTCCCTGCTGCTTATCCTTTAATTTGGACCATATTTGCGTAGCGACTGACTACTGAAAGGTTTCTATGATGTAAATGAATATAATGCCCACTACACACTGAGACATTCTATACTGATACTAATATTTAAATGTGAAGTCTGTTTCAACAGGTGATTGGGAGACAAACATACATACATCCACATCTATAATATTATAAGATAGTATAGTGTAATATGTACTATAGATAATAAATCTCAATTTAATTAAAACTAAAATTAAATATAATGATTTATGATAAATTACTTTTAATGTGATGTGGGCGTGCGTGTGTGCGTGTGGGCGTGCGTGTACTCGCCAAAGGAAAGTCAACATTCCCGTAATAAAATGTATATACGAATGTTATATAATTTTATTTCTTTGTTAAGTATAATAATTTGTCAGTTGTGTGACATGACCCACGCACGCGCCGCACTTGCATGACTCTATGAATTACTAAAATGTGGGTAACGAAACACAGAAAACATGAAAAATCAATAATAATTATAAACATAATATACAAGTACTTTAATTTAAGAGTTGCAGACATATTGATGATGGTTATCAACTCAGTTCGACATCCATTCGTGAAATAGCCGTGTTTCGGGATCAGCAGGTCTATAGCGTGATGGGCTTCAAAAACGTCAATAATGGAGTTGTCATTAAAGATACGCGATATACCCGCAGTTTGGAAGTAGCCGTGATCTAACGGTAAGACGCGTGAACTCACGATCGATGAGACCCGTGTTCGAACCTCGCTAAATTCTGACCAATGTAACTATGTACCAATGTAACTATCAAGAGCAGGGGAGCAGTCCCAGTTTTATTTTCAAAATTGTTTATCGGAATATTACAGTTGCCTTCTCTTTCTGATTGTATTACAAGTAAAGGAGATCAATATTGTTGTCAATGTTTCTATATGTTTTTTACATATTGCAACCTCATTTAGTTGTCAATGTTATGAGGGAAAAACGAATCTACACACGTCAGTTGTCATAGCAACGTAAACATAAGTTATATTTAAAGTAGGAGCTGAGAGAAACAAGTAGGAGAAGCAAGTAACATTAGTCCTTAAGGTGGGACTGCTCCCCTGCTCTTGATAGTACAAACACTAGCTTGTACCACAGAAAAATGCTCTTAAAGCCTGAAATATAGGTTTCATAAAGTACTTGTTACTCCAATGATGTATTTCCTCCATTAACATTCCGACACGCCTCGAGGATTGTCGGCGAAGTCTTCGGGAACTTCTCTTCCAACACTGCTGCACACTCTAGGAGGCAGGTGCAGCAGTTTCAGGCGCTCCACGTGCGTTTGCGGTTCTATTGAATTGTTAATTTGATTTGTGTCGTAGACAAAAGCCCACAATGTGAATTGACAAATTTATTAGCGACTGGCGAAGTTTTGTTTTATTACGTTGCGAAAAGTTTAGTCACCGGCTTTGTATATTGTTTCCACGTAATACCCAAGCCTCGTAGAGCCTTCCACGCTCACCGTTCCCTCCCACGTGTCTAGTGCCCCATTTTAATTTCATTTATAATCATTGAAAGTTTATTTTATTCAGTTTTTTTTTAAATTCTCATAGAGGAGAATGGCCATTAAATAGGCCAACGATTTTTTTTTTTTTAACTTTTAATTTTTTAACCCGGATTATTGAGTAATTAGTTGTTTTCTGATGCAATATTTGAGGTTATTATTATATTAAATGCTTTAATAATTGATGAGATTTGTTTTTTTTTATGTAATTAAACATTGTCTATTGATTAGTAAACGATGTGTTGATATAAATTATTGAGAGAATAATATTTTATTTAAGAATAATGTTTTGTTAACAAAAATGGGCATTCTCCTTTGTCGAATATAATTAGGTGCGACATAGAAGTGGATTTTTAATTTTTAAATTCAAGTTTGTGTTTTTTATTTTTGCTAATAAATAAAGGAATTAGAGGCTCATAAATATATGATCGTAAATGGTGGAATATAATATGTTGTGTGCGTTAATCACAGTGCGTGTTGTGAGCCCCGGTTGTTTGGTTACCAAAGGTCAAGGCCTCGTGTGGGGGGGTTCGGCAGGGGGGCACTTTCAGGACAGAAATAACTCGGCAACGCCCTGTTGATCAACACACGCCCACGGAATACGGGAAACGCCTCTACCCGGGAACGGCCGCTGGGACGTCTTCAAGGTCACCGCTTTATTTTTCATATTTACATATATTATGGAAGATTTTTTGCACCTTTTATTTATATTATTATTTACACACGTGTACGTAATAATGTATGCGTCGTAGATTATGCGTAAGCGCATGTCCTCTGCGCACGTTTTCAGGCATTACACCTTCATTTTAACGTACTCTGTCTGATCTTAAGTTAGGGTGCAGTGTTGACGACTGCTAGGTACTATAGATACATTTCTACGGGCAACAGTCGCCTCCGCTATGCCGGTCGTGGTCAACAAGATCACTGGTGTTACAATGAAATGGTGGTACACTTGAAAACCCATTTAAAGAGTGGTAGGCAGACTGACGATGGTTATTTGTCCAGTCTGCCGTGTTGGGGCAGTACCACCACTTTCGAATGTAACACCCGTGAAGTGACCTTGTGGCGTTGAGGGAATAGTTTGAAAGTAGCCAGATAGAACGAGAGGAGTGTGCATTGTCAATTTAGATGGTGCATACTCTTCTCCTCATGCCGGCATAGTGGAGGCGACTGCTGCCCGCACAGGTTGTCGCATTAAATAATATAATAATGAGCGTCGTTCGTCGTCTCGAGTGTTATTCATTAAAATTCATGTCGCGATATTGATTTTCGGCACAAATCTACTCACTTAAAAGGGAATTTGAGAGCTTTCACAAGAAAATTGATTTGTTACGGAAAATTTGAGAGCCCCTCTCTGCCCTCGTTGTACACGTCCCCCCGCCCCGGCTACAGGAGGACACTTTTGTGAGCTAACAAGCTAGTACTTCTGGCTACTTTGCAACTAATTTCCGCTAATCAATGTTAGTGATTCTCTCTCACTCAAAATTCCTTCTCACTCTTCCTCCAAATATTCTTCTTCCTTTACTGTGTCTTCATCTCGTCAGTGGAATAAGTTGCCTCTCGCCATCAGGCAATCGCCAACAGTAGGCGTCTTCAAACACAAACTCTTCAAGCACCTTCTCCACAAACAAATTATGACATAATTTATATATTATATGTATGTAGTATTTATATTGTATGTATGTATTTATGTATATATTATATGTATACAATATGTATTTATATTACTATGTAGATATTTACTTATCTATTTATTTATTTTTATGTATGTACCCATAGTATTTATATTACTCATATTTTATTGCCCCTATCTCCGCTTCCATCTCCCAATGGTTAGCTGGGAGAAAATGCCTAATGGCATTAAGCTCGCCATTGTACAACATGGGTGCAATAAAGAATTATTATTATTAGTGAGGGTAGGTACACAGTCACATCGGCTAACACATGCAAATACCTCTCGACGCGTTTCTCCACTTCACGTGGCATCCTCAGGAAACATGTGGTCGCTCCGACGACGATGAGTTATGGATTTCCGCGAAGTAACATATTTCTTTTGGCTTGCAAAACTGGCTTCTTGTATCCCCGGTGGTGTTAAACTGGAGGAAAACGTGATGGTTTCAGTCACGGTGGATTTTCCCTCCTCGACTCGTTGAGGATGTCAGAGGATCACGTAACATTTATTGGAAAAACACCATACTTAACATCATACAAAATATATACAGACAGTTGAAAGTAGCTGGGTATAACGAGAGGGGCTCCGTCAAACCTAGATGGTTTTAAGCCAGAATAGCGAAGGCGATTGTTGCCTGCAGAAAGGAGAATGCTCATTTTGGGCCCACTTGACAGTTTAATTACTTAAAAAACAGATATCTTCAATTATTAAAGCATTTAAAATAATAATAACCTCAAATATTGCATCAGAAAACATCTAATTACTCAATAACCAATCAAATAATTTGAAAAAATTAAAACTGATCGGTAATAGGGAAGTAGTTTTATTTTTCTACAAAATTAACTAAAAATCATCGATAAACTCGAGAAAAAAATTGTGGGCCCATTTTTCTTAGGCGAATTTGTAGTGCCAGTTATTTCCGTTCACGGACCGCACTCTAGCTTAAAAGCAGACGGAGTGTTGTCATAAATAAAATAATAATAGTGAAAAAAGGGAAACAATTACACAAAAGTGTGATTAATTGCGGCATTTTCCCTTGCTATTTCCGTAGCCTTGAACTTTGCGTGTGCTCTCGTAAAAAGGGTCTCTCGTACCGCGAGCCGCCCGCCGTAGCCGCCCGCCGTAGCTCTCGTAATATTTGTTTACATGTTTACTATTTACCCGAGTGTAATTGAGTCCTTTTCGAGTGTTCCCACGAGCTAAATGGAATACAAATTTATTTATGTTTTCATTATTTTATATTTATTTGCATTGAAAACGTAATATATTTGTAAAACTAGCTGACTGTGCCCGACGCTGCTCGGTATTGTCGAAGTTGACAGCTCCCGAAATATGAAAACTTTTCTGCTCACATAACTAATTCTCGTCTTAAGCAATAACCCGTGAGAAGGAAGAAAACAGACGCGTGATTTTTTTAATAGTACCTCGGCGTATGACAACACTCCGCCTTATGTAAAACTAGAGTGCGGTCCATGAGCGGAAACAACTGCTACTGCGGATAAATTCTACAGGCTTTAGCTATGCCGGCTTGATGAGACCGTCCGGATTAACAGTGCACAGTGACAACTTCCAAACAGTTCCGTGAAACGCAACACAGCATGTCTGGTATGCAGACCGGACTAATAACGTTCATCCTCGTTACTGTAGTAACTGTAATAAAATATTGTAAATACATAGATGCATTAACCATTGTTATTGTTATGTATTAGGCATGTGCTTGTCGTGTTTACAAACATTGCATCGAATAAATGCAGCAATGCTGTGGCCGGTGTTTCGTAGTTGCTCAGCTAAAAATAGTACGATTACATAATCTGTCCTATAGAGGGGTCTCTTTCGAAAGCCACCCCCGCCGGCATAGGGGTCGAGGCACAGTCGCTACGTGGACGCGGACGGGGCAGCTCGCCTTCGGTGCCGCTCTCCTATAGATACAATCGCGAGCTTTTTCAGTACGAAAATAATGTAATAATAAATTATTGTTTCAATTTGGGATCGCTCATTCGATTCGATCAAGAATGCCGTTGTTCAATTCGGCCGTCGTGGCTAAAGGTATGGTTTTCTTGTTTATATTTAAGCCGGTTTTGTCGTGTTTTGATGTTTTATTATTTGTTTATTTAAATTGAATAATAACAACATATTTTTAAGTTCAACGTCGTAAAATATGAATTAGAAATACTAGATTATTATAATAAAAAACTTTCTTTCTTTCTTGTGTCAAACCTTCAATAGTGCAATATTGTTGCATTGTGTTTATTTAAAAAACTATATAAGAAGCCAACACCTTATATTATCTATGGAAGATTTTTATACAAATCATTTTTGTTTCTTTTTTTTTTATTGTAGCTCGTGACACGTAACAACACCCCGCCTGATGTTAAGTCCACCCATCAGCCACCACAAATACATTTCCACCGGCAGCATTCGCCTCCACTATGCCGGCTTGAGGAAACGAATTCCTACTGCCTCTTTAAAATAGTATAGTTTTTAACGTGAATTAATAGTTTTAACATATTCTCGTAATCTCGTAACAACACTCCGCCTGGTGTAAAGCTAGAGTCCGGTCCATGAATGGAAACAACTACTACAGATAAATCTTTACGGGCAGCAGTCGCCTCCGCTATGTCGGCCTAAGGAGACGAGTATGCACAATCTAGATTGACAGTGCACACTCCTCTCGCTATACCCGGATTCCAGAGTTAAATTGATTCAGTGAGAGGAAATTTCATTTAAATTGTACGTGTAGTGATCGAACAATAACTGATTACTTTCTCTCTAAAGGAGAATGCCCATTTTTGGGCCCATTTGATGTCTAATAATATAATTAGTCAACAAAGCAATGTTCTAAAATAATATCTTATTTTTTTATTAATTTATTTTAAATACGTCAACACATTATTTACTTTTTTAAGGGCGACCAGTGGTGGGATTCATTATATCATGCTTCTGTTAAGTAGACCAATCCTATGGCGAATGAATCCACCTTTAGGTGCCACATCTTACACAATAAACCAATAAACTGTAGTATAAAAAATAAACAAAAATAAACAAAAACATAAATAAATAAAATAAAATCAAAATTAAAATTAAAATCAAAGTTAAAATCAAAATTAAAATTTATATTATTTGTATAAATATATTTATATATATAAACAATATAATAAAATTACCAATCAATAGACAATGTTTAATTACATAAAAAAAATCAATTATTAAAACATTAAAAATAATAATAACCTCAAATATTACACCAGAAAAAGTCTGGTTACTCAATAATCCGGATTAAAAAATTCAAACTGATCGGTGATAAGGAATGTAGATTTATTTTCCTACAAAATGAACCAAAAATCATCGACTAACTCGAGAAAAAAAATTGTGGGCCCGTTTCTCTTGGGCGAATGGGCATTCTCCTTTGTAAAAATTGTGCCAGTTATCATGAAATTAATAATATGTGAATCATCGTAGCGGGTACGCGATGACGCAAGGTTCTTTTCTGGTCCAACATCATAATAAACAAGCATGAGTGTGATGTGTCAACGCTAAATGAACGACCTTTTGACTAACACATGGCATAATAGTAACGCTTCCTGAATTCACTAAATATAACATTTTCACGGGCATCTCATGTTTTTTTTATTATTGTAGCTCGACATGTGACAGCCTGCCTGATGTGAAGTTAGAGTGCGGTCCATGAATGGAAACAACTGCTACTACAGAGAAACCTGTGCGGGTAGCTCTCACTCCTCTCGTTATACCTGGCTACTTTCAAACTATTCCCGAAACGCTACAGTCACTTGACGGGTGTTACATTCGAAAGTGGTGGTACTACCCCAGGACGGCAGACTGGACTAATAACCATCATCAGTCTGCCTACCACATTATTAGTTACGAATTGTTCATTATTAGTTAAAAATTTTTTTTTTATTGTATTGCCGCCTGACGTTAAGCTAGAGTGCGGTCCATGAACGGAAACAACTACTACTATAGAGAGATCTCTACGGGCAGCAGTCGCCTCCGCTAAGCACCACGTCTAGATTGACAGTGCACACCCCTCTCGATATACCTAGCTACTTTTAAACGAGGTCACTTCACGGGTGTTACATTCGAAAGTTGTAGTACTACCCTTAACGACAGACTGGACAAATAACCATCATCAGTCTGCCTACCACTCTTTAATGAGCGACCAAAGTACATAACTAAGTTACATTGGTCAGAATTAGCGAGGTTCGAACGCGGGTCTCATCGATCGTGTGTTCACGCGTCTTACCGCTAGACCACGGCCGCTCTTAAAAGACTCTTTTCTAAGGTTTTGAGCGAACTTAGAATAGTAAGACAGACTGGTGATGGTATTTACCCAGTTTTGGGTTAATACCACCACTTTCGAATGTAACACCCCTAAAGTGACCTTGTCGCGTTTCGTGAGCAGTTTGCAAGTAGCCGGGTATAGCGAGAGGAGTGTGCAGTGTCAATCTAGATGGTACACGCTCGTTTCCTCAAGCCGGCATAGCGGGGGTGACGGATATACGCAGAGATTTCTCTGTTCATAAACCGCACTCTAGCTTGACATCAGACGGAGTGTTTGTCATATGCCGAGTTACAATAAAAAAAAACAACTTTTTCAAATTTTTGAGTTGGAATTGAACTTTAATACTTCGCTTAATAGAGTCGGGCGCCTTGATCACTCCGCCACAGAGGCTGCCAACTATAATTATATAAAACGGAGAAACGGTCTATCTAAATGACGTCACACGAGTATACTATAAACATAATAAAGAACAGTAAGATCTAATTTAACAACCGTGAGTTAGTGCGCAGTGTCATCCAGATAGACGGCGACGACACAACAGCGCTGACTCAACTGTTACTCGGAATTCCCGCGAATATTGTGCGTCTTCACAAAATCAGTTTTCGCTATGCCTGCCGGATAGAAGAGACGAATGACTATCGTCTACATTGCGTGAGGTTTCAGTCGGTATCTACAGGTTTGGGTGTCCTCTGTCATCGCTGTTAAGATCTCCGATTTGAATTTTTGTAGAGTAAGGTGGTTTATGTCAATGTTGTCATGCTTCCGGGCTAGTTCATTGTATTTGCGTACCAAACGTGTTGTGGGGGAGTTGGCTCCCAAGTTGGATTTGCTGAAAGGCACGTAAAAAAGAGCAGCCGAGGATCTTGGCAATCTACGTGGAACATTTATTTGAAGCATCTATGACTATCAATGGGTTATACCGCGATCGAACCCTCGGAAGTTTTGTCTACTATCTGGTGAATGGTACTTAACCCGCGCTCGTCTGCTACGAAACTTTTCCCGACAGCGATCGGGAATCGTTTATAACTTAAAAAAAGTTTGTAATGCGCCTTACTGTAGCGTTTTTATTTCTCTATTCTCTTAAAAATATATGTTTATTCTCTTCTTCTTTAAAAATAGGTAGTTTGTAGTTAGATTTACGTAATATTTAGTTTTATTTTTGTTTAATTATTCTGCTTACAACAAGAGCAGAGACAACGGAGCGCCACTCGCCACGATCCTGACACAACTCCCTCGCTCCCCTCACATCCACAATTCTCTTCATGCACGCCCGACGTTTATGAGCACTAGGCGGCCTAGCTTTCATGAGGATGTCTCCGATTTGTTCGGAAAACACCCTTCTGGGTCTGCCTTGTTTAACGCATCCGTTCACATCAGATTTATATATTCCTTTCGTCAATCTCCTTTCCATGTACCCAAACCATCGAAGCATTCCTTTCTCGATGAAAAAGAGTGGTAGGCATACTGATGATGGTTATTTGTCCAGTCTGTCGTCCTGGGGTAGTACCACCACTTTCGAATGTAACACCCGTGAAGTGACTTTGTCGCGTTTCGGGAATAGTTTGAAAGTAGCCAGGTATAACGAGAGGAGTGTGCACTGTCAATCTAGATGGTACATGCTCGTCTCCTCAAGCCGGCATAGTGGAGGCGACTGCTGCCCGTAAAGATTTCTCTGTAGTAGCAGTTGTTTCCGTTCATGGACCGCACTATATATTTACATCAGAGAGAGTGTTGTCACATGCCGAGCTACAATAAAAAAAAAATCAATTTTTCTGTTTATATTTAATATTTAAGTCATAGTCGGGCTCATATAATCAAATTGGGTTAAAATACCTTAAATAAATAAAATAAATCATTTGTTTTGTTATTAAAATTAAATAATTTTTACATTGTATTATTAGGACTATATTTCATTATTTATTAATAAATTAATTATTGCGCCATTGTGAAGAACCGTACGCGGAAAGGTCAAATTTTTTTGTGTTACAAAAAAAAATCATTTTATTTAAAAATAACTCTTATTATGAGTAGGTAACATTGTTTAGAACAATTCAAAATGGAATTTTAATTATGAAAGTGAGATTTTGCGCTTCGAACGGGTCAAATTTGTGGGTCGTTATCGCTAAAGTTTTATTATTTTTGCCTACCAGAAGTTTTGTGGACGCAGCTGATTTTTTTTTAAATAGGTATCTAGTTATATTTTTATGACAGTTAGTCACACGGGTTTCAATTACATGTCGTTGTGTAACTTTTTTTTATATATTGGCGAGTGTTAAAAAAAATATTCGTCATTCGCCTGAAAATAATCCCGGAACGACGCGATGGCGTTTACATCTGTTTTTTTTTTCAAAATATAATCTTGATGTAAGGATGTTCCGATACCTACTCGTATAAGTAGTGCTCATATAATGTATCGATTCTTACTAATATCGATTGTTTTATGGCACAAACAAACATTCAGCACTGTCTGGGTGTATTCGTAGACCCGGAGCAGCGTTCGTAGCGGTCACCACAAGAAGTAAGCAAACTGGATAATTTAAAAAAAATTGCGTCTTTTAGATCACTTGAAAGTGGTGGTACTACTCCAGAACAGTAAACTTTTAATTTGGGAGATGATGGCCTCCCCATAGAAACAGAGCAAAAGGTAGTCTATGTCCTTCATCAGAATGCAGTTATCAGCTTGGCATATTTTACCAAAATATGTTCAGTGGTTTCGGTGTGAAAAAAACAAGGCTTTCACATTGATAAAATATATAAAGATATGTGAAGAGTGGTTGGCAGACTGGTGATGGTTATTAGCCCAGTCTGCCGTGTTGGGGTAGTACCACCACTTTCGAGTGTAACACCCGTGAAGCGACCTTGTCCGTCTCGGGAAAGTAGCCAGGTGTAGTGAGAGGAGTATGCACTGTCAATCTAGATGGTGCATACTCTTCTCCTCCGGCCGGCATAGCGGAGGCGACTACTGCTCTAGCTTTACATCAGGCGGAGTGTGCCGAGGGAAACGATAGAATTGAGGAATTACATCGCGGTCACTCGAATTACTGTATGCATTGTAGATAATGAACTCCTCCATCTGTGAATATTGTTGATACCCCGACACCCTGTATTATTATTGCGACCACAGTCGCTTAGAGATCGCTCGTTCGCATTTTGCTAGTTGTAGGTTGTAGGTATTTGATAGTCCTACTGAACAAACTATTGGAAAAGGGCTTTGTTATAAAAAAAGTATGTAATTTTTGATACATAATGGAAGAATAACATTTGCGAACGCTTTCTTTTGTATTATTATTAATTAAACTGAAAAAACTGTATTGTAGGCTACCAGTGTTTCCATTTTTAGGGATTTCGCCCTATTTTAGGTCAATACGGCACTTGTTATGCAGGATTTTGGGGAAAGGAGAACGCGCCCATTCGCCTAAGAGAAATGGGCCCACAATTTTTTTTTTCTCGAGTTTGTCGATGTCTTTTTAGTTCATTTAGTAGCAAAATAAATCTATATATTCCTAATTACTAATCAGTGTAAAGTTTTTAAACCCGAGTTATTGAGTAATTAGATGTTTTCTGATGCAATAATTGAGGTTATTATTATATATGTTTTTTATGTAATTAAACATCGTAAATGATGTGTTGATATAATTAAAATGAATTAATAATAAAAAATAAGATCTTATTTTAGAATATTGTTTTGTTACCAAACTATTAGGTATCAAGTGGGCCCAAGACGTGCATTCTTCTTTGGGCTAAAAACGTAAAACGTCATGATAACTCTATTTGCACTGGCTTCACTATACCGGACCTTTTGCGGCAATACCCGCATATCTTTTTATAAATTAATTAAACGATTTAAAATTAAGGCTGCAGTGTTAACTGGTTCTGTTCCGTAGAATTTATTTTAGGCCTCTTTTGACATTTCAAGAGTATGGCGAACAAATTATTCGGTTGTTGCGTGGACACGTGACCTTTAGGATATTACGCACGCCATTTTAGTTTGGTCGACTGTCGGACATTTATAAAACCAGGATTGCGATATATTTACTAACAATTATATAAATATACATACACGAAGCTCGTAGACTGATGATTAGCTCGATTATTAATTTCCACAGGCAGCGGTCACCTACGCTATGCCGGCTTGAGGAGACGAACATGTACTATCTTAGATTGACAGTGCACACTCCTCTCGTTATACCTGAATACTTTCAAACTGCTCAGTAAACGCGGCATCGTTACATTCGAAAGTGGTGGTGGCAACATGACAGACTGGGCTAATAACCAACATTAGTCTGCCAGTCTTGCCATTAGATTGGAATCGAATACGAAACGATCGAGTCACGTGATCTAGGATAGTTTCAGTGGACCGCGAGTGAATTCGTTCGAGCGCTAAGCGTAGCAATGGATTCTTTGGATTATCATGTGTATGTGGAGTCACGATAGCGGATAGAATGAGGAATAGTGTTGTTCGCGATAGATGTGCTTTGAAAGATGATGTAGTGACGAGGATTGAGAAAGGAATGAAAGGAGATTGACGAAAGGAATATATAAATCTGATGTGAATGGATGCGTTAAACGAGGCAGACCCAGAAGGGTGTTTTCCGATCAAATAGGAGACATCCTCATGAAAGCTGGGCTGCCTAGTGCCCATAACCATAGGGCGTGCATGAAGAGAATTGTGGATGTGAAGGAAGCGACGGTGTTGTGTCAGGATCGTGGTAAGTGGCGTTCCGTTGTCTCTGCCTATCCCTGTGGGAAAAAGGCGTGACAATTGTATTGTATCATCCCAGCCACGTCTTCCCTCCTTGGGAGCACAGTGTGAAGAGGCATCTCATTAAGCCGGCATAGCGGTGGCGACTGCTGTATGCGTATCCCCATTTCTGCCTCCGTCGTACTCTAGCTAACAGGCGAAGTGCGGTCAGATGACGTGTAAAATAAATAAAAAATGTATTGTATGATATTGGTAGCATAGTGTAGTGTGTATTATGCGAGATTATAATTACAAAGTCCGTGTACGCGATGCCTCTATAAATAGCAAAGGTCACTCGTTCTCGTCAATGGGTCGTGACTTGGTGACACGCTGCCTGCTGCAATCGAACGATGATAACATCCAAGACGTATCATATAAAGTTACCAGAATTATTCTAATAACAAGTAACGGATGACGCCAATCCTGTAGTTGTGTTGAAGAGTGGTAGGCAGACTGATGATGGTTATTTGTCCTATCTGCCGTGTTGGGGCAGTACCACCACTTTAGAATGTAACACCCGTGAAGTGATCTTGTCACGCTTTGGGAGTAGTCTGAAAGTAACTAGGTGTAACGAGAGGAGTGTGCACTGTCAATCTAGATTATGCATTCTCGTCCCCTCAGACCGGCATAGCGGAGGCGACTGCTGCCCGTAGAGGTTTCTCTGTAGTAGCAGTTGTCGGACAGTAGCATGGACCGCACTCTAGCTTTACGTCAGGCGGAGTGTTGCCGAGCCATGTGATTTGATTGTTAAAATTTTATTATTTTCATAATTGATCTAACGTTTCGGTCGAATCTAATCCGTGCGAATCCGGTGTGTAGCGTAGGACGCGGGTTCGACCCCACCCACCTGATCTCAGGCTTTTCATCATGATTTAATTAAAATTGTTTTCGCATACAAAGTAGGGGGTCTACTGCTGTTACATACTCCTAAATACGTAATACGTTTAACATTTAAATTAATGCCAATTATAATTTTAATGGTCAATTAAATAAGCATGTTGAGTTGATAATAATTGCTATTTTAAAACATTGATACAATGTTTTGTTTGTCAAAAAATTTAAAAAATTTTGAAAAATTTCGTCAAAAAATGTTTTGTTGTTTTGCTTGGTGTCTACGTCCAGACAAAGGGTCTACTATGAAAGGGGTTATTATTTATTAAATTATATTAATAACTAGCTGACCCGGCGAACTTCGTACCGCCTAACAGTCGATTCTGTAATTTTTTTATTTTTTAAAATATTTATTCTGCTATTGGGAACACCGGGTCAGCTAGTAAGATAAAAAAAGAAAGTTAATAAGTTAATAATTACATTATGTCAAAAAATAAAAATTATAAAACACTTAAATTAAACTTTATAGTATGGTATTAAAGTTCAAATTGACTTTTAAGTATTATTACGAGTCTTATATAGAAAAGTGTTATTTTTAGACTATTTTAGACAATTTTTTAAATTTTTCTCTTCGTAAGAACCATCCTCGTACTTCAAGGAATATCCTAAAAGAAGAATTAGCGAAATCGGTTCAGCTGCTCTCGAGATTTGCGCAACACATTTAGCGATTCATTTTTATATTATAGAAGTGTTCCAAATTAAATACTAAAGGTTTAACTCACTCGTACTTGTACTGGATATTATTTCAGAGTATCGTTTTGTTATTATAACAAAATTATTAGAGAATAGGCAGACTGATGATGGTTATTTGTCCAGTCTGCCGTGTTGGGGCAGTACCACCACTTTCGAATGTAACACTCGTGAAGTGACCTCGTCGCGTTTCGGGAGCAGTTTGAAAGTAGCCAGGTGTAGCGAGAGGAGTGTGCACTGTCAATCTAGATGGCGCATACTCGTCTCCTCAGGCGACTGCTGCCCTGTAGAGATTTCTCTGCCGCACTCTAGCTTTACAATAAAAAAAGACATGAAGTGAGCCCAAATGGGCATTGTCCTTTGGCAAAAGGTACTTATATTAAGCTTTTTCTGAGTTCTACCTACACCTAATTGCCTGTATTTGTAAGCGTGAATATACGAATACTTGTGTTGATAAAATACAAGCGTTAAATTACGCCATACCTTGAATATATTTGCACTTCTTTGAACATCTTTTTTTATGAATTCAATAATGCTATAACGTTATGATTACTGTGAAGATAATGTATGTAATAATACATCGGTAGCCACGATTTTTTTTACAAACTTTAATTATGTTAAAAGCACGTTTATTTTATGTATATATTAAGTATTTTTCATAGGAATAATTAACTAAAGACAGAGTGTATTAAAATTACGAACATCTGTTCCAATAATATTTAATTAAATATTGTATTTTGTGATATTTGCATACATATGGACTATAAGAAGCAGTGCACGTGTGTTCGGGCATTGTGAGACCTACATAGGACTTACAATCTATACTAATATTATAAAGCTGAAGAGTTTGTTTGTTTGTTTGTTTGTACGCTCTAATCTCAGGAACTACTGGTTCGATTTGAAAAATTCTTTTTGTGTTGGATAGATCATTTATCGAGGAAAGCTTTAGGCTATATAACATCACGTTGCGACTAATAGGAGCGAAGAAACAGTCGAAAATGTGGAAAAAACGGGGAATATTGTTCATCTTTGAGGGCTTCCGTTGCGTGCGCTGCGAAAACCGTTCGAGATACCCAAAAAATATGTATGAAAGAATTATTGATAAGCCCGGGTAGCACCGGGGACCAACAGCTAGTGTTACATAGTTACTGTGTATTGCTCTTTACATATTGGCATTTTGCAAAGGGCAGATTTAAGAACAAGAAAAACGCTCACAACGTACAAACATTCATTTTGACTTCTTCTTCTTCTTCTTTTGTTAAATAGCCTCGGATGTCATAACAACGACAATTCTGCCAATGTCGAGTAGTAAATTCTTGATGTCTTTGCATCAAATTGCAATGGTGTTTTACAATTTGACGCTTTCTTGGAGTATTTGGCGGCAATTCACCCGGTCACGTCACAATATGAGCGTATTCGCGGCGTGGGATAACCACAAAAAAACTGCTCCCGTTGCCTCATATAGAGTGAATTTTAATGTTTCCACAATTACTCACAAGCGCAGCAAAAAATTACGCAAAATAACACCAATTTTACACAATAATAACCACTAAATTAATTAAGGAAAGGGATAAAAAACACCTCAACCTTCCCGGGCAAAAGCGCGCCAAACACTCCAACATTCATCTTAAAATAGATTCTATGATATTTAGCTTTTTGGTTACCAGCCAGTCTGTCGTCCTGGGGTAGTACCACCACTTTAGAATGTAACACCCGTGACCTTTCGCGATTTGGGGTCAGTTTGGAAGTAGTCAGGTATAGCGAGAGGAGTGTGCGCTGTCTATCTAGACGGTGCATATTCGTCTCATCCAGGCGGCATAGCGAAGTTGTCTGTGGAGATTTATCTCTAGTAGCAGTTGTTCTCGTTCATGGACCGCATTCTAGCTTCACATCAGGCGGTTTGTTGTTACAATAAAAAAAGCAACCTCGTGTGTTTAACTCATTTAATATCAATACGTATAAAATTATGTTTTATGTTTAATTCGAAGGTCGCTTCGGATTCGGGCCTTCTTCGTTTGTATCAAAATTAACCGGTTTTGTTTGATCATTGTTTTGCAAAGAATCTTTAAAGCTCCGATGTCTAATGTTTACAGTCCTTATCGTTCTTATAATGTCACATAATTTGTAAACATTACGCGTCGTGACGTCACACTTTTTCCTGCTGATAAGTAATATATGCTCGTCAAAACACCCCCCCTATGGCCGCTATTGGAAGCTATGGTCATTGTCGTAATGCGTTTCTTAAATGGCCGGTCTCGTGCTCTGAATTAATGACACCGCTTCGAGTGTATGACGTGAACGTTTTCCTCCATGCGAACCGTGAGGTGTGGCACGTTCCCATCACAACATATACTCGGTGCAATAACGCTCCGAACGCGAGAGAAATGTTGACCGCAGCCACATTTAGGTTCTCTGTCGACGGCAATATTGTCAAATCGTTTTTTTGTGTTAGGTGTATGATCTATGATAAATAGTGTATTTGGATGTTGTGTTTTTTATTTAAACATGTTTGTGACACACTCCAGCCGGACTCGACATGATAATAAACAATTATGCTTAATATCTTAACGTGGATAACACACGAATGAAGGTCACCGTCAAATGTATTTTTAGATAAAACAATCACTCGCGTTCGAATAGCAGTTTTGTCAATTAAATGTGGACATTTTTCTATGTAATATGATTTGTGAAGAAATATCCGAACAAACAATACGTACGACAATTGTCAAGAGTCAATTTGCCGAAAAGCACTAACGATTCAACCGGAATCTACTATTTTTAGCTATAGACTATGCAACCTCTCGGACAGCGGCTGTACCGTTCTGGCCGCACATTGTCGCCGCGGTCGCGTGCAGCGCTACGATCGCTGACGGGTGTGCGCGTGCGCACGTCATCGTCCCCGCCGCTCCGCTGTCAGTGTTCGACCGCGATTCGTGATCGACCGACGTCCGCGCAGCGATCGCAGTGACCGCCTCTCGTGTTAGTCGCGAACATAAGATGCTCTCGTCAGTGTTTCGTGCTAGTGTCGGATGATAATATTGTGTTAAAGTGGATTCCGGCAGTTCTTTCTCGGCGCTGGCCGAACGCACCGGGGCCATGTATGTCATAAACTTAGGTATGTGTACCGCTCTGCTCCTCCGCGACCCACTCGCGGCATAATCGGGCTGATCCGCCGTCATCGGAGCCGGACGGAACCGGTATTGCAGCACAAATTTTATGATATTATTATTATGAACAAACATGTATTATTGCAAATAACGAGTGTCGTGTTAGAGGTTTTTTTGCACGTTTTATTTGCACTATCGATGGTGCTATTTTCGTCCTGTGCTTGTGTGTGTGAATGAGTAGATTGGTTACGGATTATGTGTGTATGTCGGTAATGTAGTTAATATCCGGCTCTATTGAGCGCACTCATCATACAGACGTTTACAGATCTCTTCTTATGTGTTTTTTATTATAATTTCACCTATCCGTCAGGTCTGTAGCATTTAAAATTGAAATTGCATAACAGTGATAATATTTGGTAATAAGAGTAATTGTGTTTAATGAACTCGACCGAATGAATCAATTTTGGTGACAAGAATGTCATCATAGAAATCATAGTTGCAGCGCCAGTTCATTCATTGTCAGTCGTGTCGGGGCAACTCTTTTATATACACAACATTCGTAGGGCAGTTTGTGAATAGCAATTGACGCACTAACATACTCCTAATACGCTAATTAGGTAATTAGCGACTAATTTACATGCTGTTATGCGAAATAACGACAAGTTGTAAAAATTATGGAATCTCTAAAAATAATTTGTGTTAAAGTTGATTTCCATGAATCCTTTGCTAGCGTGTAGGTGACGAACGAGTGTCACTGTCACCCGAGTAATAACGAAACGTCAATTCCCAATCTGTCAATACTTTGTTTTCGATTCGACCTAGTGACAACTGTCGTTTGGGTTTAGCCCCTGGAGGGTTCAATTTTCAAATACAATAGACATCTTAGTATTGTTTAGGTTTTGCCTTTGCTCGATTATGTTTATTCGGCTTACTATCGCGTTTATTTTGATATGTACTAAGCGACATGTTTCGCCACTGCACAGTTTCACTGGTCAAATTCACTGGTCACCCCATTGTGGCAGGTCTGGCGCGATCCCGTCACAATTATGTTCGTTCAAGAATGTTCTTCTATTGCAACAAAATAATCGTATATCAATCAGTCAATACAGCCGGAGTATGGTTGGATTATTTATATATTATCGAATGTTTCTTATCAAATGGAATATTTACAAATCCTCTGCGTTTAATATTACGATAGTATTAATGCCTCCGTGTTATCTATCGTATGAATTGTTTACTCGGTCATTTCATTATGTGACTCCGTTTATATGAGCGACGTGACATGTCTCCGACTGTCCTTCGCACTCTTTGCTATTACAAAATGTATATTTTTGTAATAAATGTTGTCTCGCCTTCTCTTTGTTTAGAACAAACATGAAATCATCTCGCTTTTGGTGAGTTTCCACGAACATTTCGTTCGGTTGTCATAATATAACATAATGTAAAATCGCAATTTGCAAACGCTACACATTGTTCTTGTTTCTCTTCTCTTAGTAGCGTCTGTGTCGATCGCCAGAGTGACACAGACAATTCATGCCGGCGCCAGGTGTGAAACTCTATATTTTATGAAGCGTCTTATCTTATTCCATCTTCATTAACGGGCTAAATTACTTGAATTGGGGTGAGACAAACATTCGCCGGCTTTCTGCGAGGACTCCACGACGTAAAAGCCAGGCACAAAGTTCTATTATTCCAATGTACGTTCATAGATATATTAATTTCGTTAGCAAGGAGGTTTATCATTGGCCATAAATCGCTGATATCTGTTCAAATAACTGGTTTTAATGATTTTACATAAACTGGCTTTGTTCAACTGTTCCATA
Organism: Tinea pellionella; assembly: GCA_948150575.1. Classification (NCBI taxonomy): domain Eukaryota; kingdom Metazoa; phylum Arthropoda; class Insecta; order Lepidoptera; family Tineidae; genus Tinea; species Tinea pellionella. The sequence continues at coordinate 8,446,225 of OX411258.1, forward strand.
TGATTTCTACGAGTACGATGATTTATCGACGACACTAATTTGTGTAAATATAATGCAGACGCTATACGGCTCTATCTATCACCATGTTCCCTCCGGAGTAACAAGCTGGAACTAACTAGACTCCATTTACCATTACTCTGCTCAAGTATGTACGTCTATTCTTAGCCGACTTTCTGGATATTGCTTAATTATTCTCTCATCCAGCCTTTCCAAACGATCGAACCACCCCAACATACCACTTTCTACTCTGAACCCTGTACCATTATTGTGCTCACCACTATTCTTTATCAGGTTGTTTGGGATAGTATCCATATGCAGTAATAATGAGGCTTCGTTGGTGACAAAACGATTAATATTGCGAGACAGGTCAAAGTCACCCGGTTATTGTACAAACATCGTTATCATATTTAACTAGATTATAATATTTTGGTATTCTTCCTGAATGTATATTTTATCTTGTGTTGAGCGACTTGATATATTATTATCATGACTTCTGTTCCAATTAGATTCGTTGATAAGATGGCGGCTGGTTTTTTTTAAACGGACGAAAAGAAAATATCGGTCGGTCGGTCTTGTTCGCATCCGGGTTTTACCAGATTGTGGTCGGACTGGCAAAAATATTAAATATCAACTTTTTTAGTTAATTATAGATTCAGATTTATTTAATAAAAGCGATGATTTGAAACGTTAGCGTCCGTCATTTGTACTAATAATAATAATAAAAAATCTTTATTGTGCGAAAAAAAAACAAACAGAACATACAATAATTAACAGTAGTACAGCATGAAGAAAAATTGCAGTAACGAGTGTTAGTGTACGGGATACAGTGGACGGTAGAGTTTTATTTGTAAATCCGGAAAGAGTGTTTAAAAACATTTGTTTGACCATAGATTTTGAAAGTTGAGAATGGTCTGTTTTTATATTTTATTAGAGTAAATGAAGAAATTATGTTTCTCTTATTAGATATATATATTATCTAGGCACGGGGGCACGGTTGGCGGGGTGAAACTTTCGGGGTGTATAAAGGAGGCCCATGCGACCTCGGGAAGCCTGGACATGTTCCGGAAGCCGGTGTCGTTCGGCGAGATAGGGCCGAAGTTGTAAGTTGTTGAAAAGTTGTAAGAAATACCCTCTAATTTCGAAATTTACACTTTTTTCAAAACTACTTACCAAACTATCCCAGCGCCACAAAAAACCTAGTTTAGTTTTTAGGTGTAAAGCGACCACCTTGTCGCATTTCAGGATCACCTCGGTAGTAGACGAAAGACCTTTCAACCTCCTTCTGGTTCCTCGAGCCATTTATCTGTCTCCTCTCATGTACCGCACTCTAGCTTGATATCAGATGGAGTGCGGTCTAACCTGTGTGTGTATTATTTTCATATTTGTGTGTGGTTATAATTAGTGATGTTGTAAGTTCTGACGGTTAAGGTCACCCGGTCCGGTCGCTTCGGTGGATCTACTCGTGGTTTTTGTATATTATTATGTAACTACGTCAACGTTTGGTTTATGTCTATGTGAATTTTTATTTATGTGTACGTTAAAATATGCGAACGTACAAGGAGAAAAGATGTGGTTTTAGGATGTGCTTAACGGAAGCGAACGAACGACGGAGAGTGAAAGATGTATGGTGACTGTGATGATCCCTAGTTTACCTCCGGAGCCCGATATAACCCTGGCGTCTTTCCCGAGGTCTAGTTTCGTTTAAAGTTTTTTTTTTTACTGTAGCTCGGCATGTGACAACACTCCGCCTGATGTAAAGCTAGAGGGCGGTCCATGAATGGAAACAACTGCTACTACAGAGAAACCTGTGCGGGCAGCAGTCGCCTCCACTGCATAGTGGCTTGAGGAGACGAGCATGTACCATCTATTGACAGTGCACACTCCTCTCGCTATACCTCACCCTATAGGTCACTTCACGGGTGTTACACTCGAAAGTGGTGGTACTACCCCAACACGGCAGACTGGGCTAATAACCATAATTAATCTGCCTACCACTCTTGGTATTTGAAACGTTTGTCACTTTTTTTAAATTGAAACGTTGAATTGTGTATATTCTCTATGAAAATTAGTTTTCGTTATTATTTACTTTATAATTTCTCATTTTATTATTTTTCTATCATTTCGTTGTCCCATAGTAATAGTTAAATAAAATTATATATATTAGATTTTTGTTAAAAATGTCACTGTTTCGCCGAATCAATGTAAAATGTTAAAGGAAAACTTGTAAGACACCTGCTCGTTTACGTAATTCTGCGAGCTTTGCATTATTGTTATTTGCGTAATCTATGACGTCACTTATGTAATTCGTCTTGATAATAATCTATATTTGAGGGTGTCCGCACTATAATATGGTTACACAAATGGCTACGTTATAATTGCAGCTCGGCACCTGAAAACGTACAATTCATGAACAAAAACAACTGCTACCTTTTGGTTTTTTCTATTCATCTTAATTGGTGCAGGATTCAGTCGCCTCCGCTATGCCGGCTCGAGGAGACGAATGAACTCCATGCGGATTCGACAGTGCTTATTCCTCTCGTTTGTATGTGACTAATTCGGAAAGGCGACAAGTGAAGTGACGTCACGAGACGTTATATTTATTTATCAAAACGTATCATGTAAGAGGTGTTTACAACAAGTAGGAATTTTTCATCAATGTCACACGCTCACTATTATTGATGTCTCATTAAGATAACAAATAAAAGATTAAAAAAAAGCGAATCTATAATTGACTAAACTTTAATATTCATTCACACAAAATTTATCTTCAAACAAAATATTTTTTTTGTATTGTAGCTCGGCATGTGACAACACTCCGCCTGATGTAAAGCTACAGTGCGGTCCATGAATGGAAACAACTGCTACCACAGGGAAATACCACAGGGCAGTACCACCACTTTCGAATGTAACACCCGTGAAGTGACCTAATCACGTTACGGGAGCAGTTTGAAAGTAGCCAGGTATAGCGAGAGGAGTGTGCACTGTCAATCTAGATGGTACATGCTCGTCTCCTCAAGCCGGCATAGTGGAGGCGACTGCAGCCCGTAGAGATTTCTCTGTGGTAGCAGTTGTTTCCATTCATGGACCGCACTCTAGCTTTACATCAGGCGGAGTGTTGTCACATGTCGAGCTACAATAAAATAAAAAAAATCTCTACGGCTGCAGTCGCCTCCACTATGCCGGCTTGAGGAGACGAGCATGTACCATCTTAGATTGACAGTGCACACTCCTCTCGCTATACCTGGCTACTTTCAAACTGCTCCCGAAACGCCACAAGGTCACTTCACGGGTGTTACATTCGAAAGTGGTGGTACTACCCCAGGACGGCAGATTGGGCTAATAACCATAATCAATCTGCCTACCACTCTTTAATGAGCGACCAAAGTACATATAACAATGTTACATTGGTCAGAATTAGCGAGGTTCGAACACGGGTCTCATCGATCGTGAGTTCACGCGTCTTACCGCTAGACCACGGCCGCTGTATTTATTATAGACGCAAACAAATCGATTGCAGAAGAGTACAAAAACCTTCTTTACTGTAGTTCGTAGCATACACTCCGCCTGATGTTGAACTAAACTCTACTATGCCGGCCCGAGGAGACAACTGTCCATAGTAGCAGTTGTTTCAGTTCTTGGAGCGCACTCTAGCTTAGTACGTATTAGCGTACGTTGACTTGCTCAATGTAGACACCCGATCTTTTGCTGATGTTTCTCCAAGCTCCTAAGGTGCGTCTTCACTCTTTTAATTTATTTAACTGCAGAAATTACGTTACGTTGACAAACTCCTTAAAACGTCGAAATTACCTGACTATGGTTGGTTCACATCGTTGTCCATACAATGATACACTCTATGCAGCATCACACCAACTCGTAAATAACGACCACAATATGTCCTTATTAAACAATAAACAGTACTTTCCAGTTGCCAAAATTAATAAGAACTGCGGCTGTGTACGTTCTTTTGTTGCTTTATTGTCTAGCCCGTATTTACCTCGACTGTCGGCATCGTACAGATCGGAGATTCTGTCGTTAGTTTGTTATGCATAATGTTATATATACTTTATTGGTAAATAATATTATATTAGTAAAATAGTATTGATTTTTCTTCTCTCCATTTAACGACAACTCTCTATAGCGCTATAAAATGCGCAGTCCCTTCAGTGTCGCCATATAGAGTTTACAATGTAATTCTAAACGTTTGTATACAATAATAAGGAAATACAGGTGTTAGTTTATTTATTTTGTTCGCCTAAAGAAATCCCAGCTTTTCGGGTCTACATAAAACATCTCAACCTTGTAAGAATAGTAAAAGAGATGTCTTTTGAGGAAATTAATAGATTGAAGAAAAAAAAAATGTTGTAGGTAGTTTTTTGTTTTAAATAAAAAAAAGCCGCTTTTTTCACAAACGGCTTCCGATTTCGTCACCACGCACGCGGAAGACGGTATCTCATTGTCGGTATAAAAAACAGTGCACCAATTTCACGGTGAATAGCCGTCGCTGAAACATGCCTGACTAATAAAAACTACTAATTCTGTGGTTTCGATAATTTTAGAAGTTTCCATTGAAAAACAAAACAAATCCCGTTTTGAAAGGATAATGGGAAAATTATATTCTCTAATAAAAATTAATATGAATTGGGTGGTAACTTTGGATGGCGGTCCCTAGAGAAAATCTTTACGGGCAGCAGTCGCCTCCGCTATGCCGGCATGAGGAGACGAGAATGCGCCGTCTAGAGTGATAGTGCACACTCCTCCGCTATCTGGCTTTCAAATTGCAAACGCGACAATGTCACTTCACGGGTGTTACATACATACTTGTGTTTATTTGGCAGGCACTGAAAAAAATTGCACCTGTGGTAGGCAGACTAATGACAGTTATTCGCCCAGTCTGCAACCACTTTCAAGTATAACACCCGTGCGTTTCGCAATCAGTTTGCAAGTAGCCAGATATAACGATAGAAGCATGCACTGTCAATCTAAATGGTGCACATATGTCGTAACGGAAGCGGCTGCATTTATCTGTGTCAGCAGTTGTTTCCATTTATATGGACTGTACTCTGGCTTAATAGAAGGCGGAGTGTTGTCAAAAATAACCTGATAATGGGCTAAATTAAAGCCTCTGCTCCTGCTTCTCTTCTCTTCTCTTTGATCTATATCTACGATCTATTCTAAAGTGTTGCAGCGCGATAGTACATGTAAATAATAACTAGTTTTTTGTGGCGCGAGCGCTGAGAGTTTTGTGGGTAGTTCTGAAAAAAGTGTCGATTTCGAAGTTAGAGGTTCTACAACTTTTGTTCGGGAACTTTGGCCCTATCTCGCTTCGTTCTGGAGATAATGCGTTCCGGAACGGACTTTCGGAACATGTTGAGGTTTTCTCGACGTCGCATGGGCCTCCTCTATACGTATCAAAAAGAATCATTTCTCTGACCCCCCGGCAAGTGCTCCGTAATTGATGTCAGTCAGTGAGTCAGTAAGTATAATTTTAAAAAATAAGTCCAATCATCCATTGTCCTTAACTTTCTCGTTGTCTTACTGGTGCTAAAACTAGAACAAGATTATAAAAGTTGTGATCAGTCATCGGCACGTCAATGCGGTCGCAGGGGATCAATGGAGTTGGAAAAAAATACAATACAAATAGAGCGTGTTGAATATTTCCTTATAAAAAAATTGATTCACTCGCGGAAACTGAGCGTTTCATACATTTTTAATAATAACAACAAACGACACACTTTTTTTTTTTTTTATTGTATGTATGTATACCGAGTATGTGACAACACTCCGCCTGATGTAAAGCTAGAGTGCGGTCCATGAATGGAAACAATTGCTACTACAGAGAAGTCTCTACGGGCAGCAGTCACCTCCACTATGCCGGCTTGAGGAGACGAGCATGTACCATCTGTTGACAGTGCACACTCCTCTCGTTATACCTGGCTACTTTCAAAATATTCCCGAAACGCGACAAGGTCACTTCACGGGCGTTACATTCGAAAGTGGTGGTACTACCCCAGGACGACAGACTGAACAAATAACCATCATCAGTCTGCCTACCACTCTTTAATAGTGCCTATAGGCACTGAGCGACCAAAGTACATATAACAAAGTTACATTGGTACCGGTCAGAATTAGCGAGGTTCGAACACGGGTCTCATCGATCGTGAGTTCACGCGTCTTACCGCTAGACCACGGCCGCTTTTTTACGTGTAATATGCCTTCACAAGTCTTAGAAATAATATACAGGTGCTCCATTTAACGTGTGGTGACAGAACCTCCTTCATTTGTGAAAATATAATTAAAATTCGCCCTATATAATTCTGAATAGAACCCGAGCTACAATAAAAAAAGACAAGTGCCTGCGCTATGCCGGTTTATGAGGAAATATTGTGTACTTGTTATTTTAAATACATATTTTTGCATTCGATTGTACAAATGACGTAGATTATCCTTCGAGGAGTTTCGGGAATAGTTTTGTGCGTCATTAAAATTTATGAGAGTATAGTTTTCTAGGGAATATAGTCTTATATATTATTATTATATTTTTCTTTATTGTAGCTCGACTTTGATTGCACTCATGGGCCGCACTCTAGCTTTACATCAGGCGGAGTGTTGTCATATGCCGCGCTACAATAATTTATATACATATACAAGGTGTCCCAAAACTCAACGATAAGCGGGCACCAGAGGGTGGTCCTGCTCATGACTACTCGAGAAAAAAATATAAGAAAAAATAATCTCCTATTTTTAAAAAAATACAACAAAAAATTAAAATCTTTCGAAAATTTACAACTCTTATGATATTTTTAACTACCGTGACCACAATTTTCCAAATATTTATAAATTTTTTTTTTGTATCGGCAACCTAAGTAGCACTGCTATCCATCGCAACCCTTAAAAATCCCAGATTACCTGTAGTTTTTACACAACAATCAATCAAAACTACTTTTTACATTAAAATTTCAAAAGATTTTTACTTACAGTCCATTTTAACACATCGTTATGTAAAAAAAAGTATGGACACTACTATGGCAAGTTTTTTTAAAAATTGACGCAACTAACCAAGATTCTAAAATGGTACAATACTCTAGGAAAACTGGCCACAAAAAAAAACATGCGTACTATTTCTAAACAAGAACCAACTTTCATAAATCGTTGGTTGTTGATAATAAACGCTTTTACCTACCAAAAATTGGTTTTTTATTGCAACTTCTTGGAATTTGCATGAAATTGTGCGTAGGCAATAAAATTTAGAAGTTAAATAGTAGATATTCGTTGTTGAATAACAATAGGGCCCTTTGAGTTAGAAGGAAACTTAGATGGCAATAGTTATTCAAACTTTTTACAAAATGACTTGCCAGAATTATTGGAAGACGTGCCCATAATAGATTTACAAAACATGTTGTTTCAAAATGATGGTTGCCCTGCTCACTGTGCTCGTCCTGCGCGAGAATACTTAAATCAAGAGTATCCAGGGCGTTGGATTGGGCGACTTGGTCATATCCTATCTCTGGACTTCTTCTATTGGGGTTGTCTCAAAGACAGGGTCTACTCAAAATCAATTGCAACATTGAACGAGCTTCGCCAAAAAACTACTCAGGCTGCGGAACATATCAATGGTAGAAGATATGCACGACAAATAAAACGATCTTTTTTAAGACGTTGTGCCTGTATTATTGCCGGTAGCGAATAATTCGAATATTTGCTGTAATATTAATAAAATTATAAATTGATTTTTTTAGTGCTTAATAAGCAAGCATTTGACCACACCCTGCCTGGTGTTAAGCAGTGATGCGGTCTAAGGTGGAGCACGCCTGCCTATGAGGTACCTGTTCACCTTCGATTTGAAGAGACCTATGTTGTACCTGTCGGGAAACACAGACACCGGGAGGGAGTTCCACAGTTTCGCAGTACGCACGAGGAACGTGTTGTCGAAACGCCTCGTACGCACTTTGGGGACTTGAACCATAAATGCATGGTACCTCTCCGGGTGAAGGGGACGGTAGAACCAGGTTGTGTAGCTCTTGCGCACACTCCCCGATATGTATCCGGTAAAAAATAAATGTCATTTATTGTACTATTTGTTTTGTTGCATTCAATATTTTTTAACAAGAAAAAAAAACAATTTTTGGTAGGTAAAAGTGTTTACTATCAACAAACAACGATTTGTGAAAGTTGGTTCTTGTTTAGTACTATACGCATGGTTTTTTTTTGTGGCCAGTTTTCCTAGAGTATTATACCATTTTAGAATCCTGGATACTTGCGTCAATTTTTAAAAAAACTTGCCATAGTAGTGTCCATACTTTTTTTTTACACAACGATGTGCTAAAATGGACTGTAAGTAAAAATCTTTTGAAATTTTAAAGTAAAAAGTAGTTTTGATTGATTTTTGTGTAAAAACTACAGGTAATCTGGGATTTTTAAGGGTTGTGGTGGATAGCAGTGCTACTTAGGTTGCCGATACAAAAAAAAATATATAAATATTTGGAAAATTGTGGTCATGGTGGTTAAAAATATCATAAGGTTTGTCAATTTTCAAAAGATTTTAATTTTTTGTTGTATTTTTTTAAAAATAGGAGATTATTTTTTCTTATATTTTTTTCTCGAGTAGTCATGAGCAGGACCACCCTCTGGTGCCCGCTTATCGTTGAGTTTTGGGACACCTTGTATGTAACACACTTATCTTTTTATTCATTTCCATTGACCGGGATATGTGAAAGGATGTGATAATGATTCCTGGTATGCAAGATACATGTATGTCATTGAACGATTGCAATTGCGCTAAAATAGCATTTGTATTCAGTGTTACCGTCACCGTTGACTTCTCTCTCTGTTAGCGTGCTCTCGGACGTTCCCTGACTCGATCTGCCTCTGTATAAGGAACCTTTTTTTCAGCCGGTTAGGTATGGGAAGGTAGCAGAGGTACTTTCGTATACAATTTTTTATCTTTTCTTAATTTATATATCGCCTCGAATACATACACCTGAGGGCAAAGTTTAAGTTTAACTTTACGCCGTGAAAGCGTAAATAAACTCATACACGGAGCTGTATTGGTTTTTTTTTGTGTTTGTATTGTTAAACGAATTCTTGTTCATCATCCAGTTTCTTGTGAGCTTCTTCTCGACGGAACCTCAAGAAGCCTATTTGTTTTAATTTTAAATCAAGTTGCATGAGGGGAGTAATGGATGTGGTCGAAGCGAAAGTGGTATGTAGAGAGAGGAGTCGCTGGCGCACCATAGTTTCTGCCTACCCCAGTGGGAACAAGGCGTGAGCTAAGTAAGTAAGTTAAATCGAGTTTACTATAAATTGCCAATCTTTTTTAATAGCTTCAATCTGGTCACGTGATTCTTTTTTTTTTTTGCTAGGTACTTTCACTTTGTACAACAAAAAAGAAGTCGTGGGTTGTTTTTAGTATACGTCGACCGGTTTGTGCGGCGTGATTTGGAGGCCACGTGCTATTGAGTCATAATACATACTATTTATTAATAATATATGTATGTCGCAATGGGGAAGGTCCTGAAAAACTAACCCATGTTAAATCGAACCATTTCGAGATATCGCTCCGATTAGATGTATTTTTTTATTTCCGTCTGAAAAAACTTTAAAATCGTGGAGATATTTGAAAAAAATGTAATGACACGCGAACGGCCTTTTTCGGACAGACTATAGACTAGAAAAAGAGGTGGTATATAGCCTAACAATTTTATAGATAATTGCAATGTCTATGGTTTGTCACAAGTTTGTCAATTTCTTTTCTTTGTGTTTCCTCACGATAACAGTATTTAGTACAAATAACTGCTGCACTGTAATGAACAAAATAGTATACTATAAACACCGTGTTTTAATTAAAATTAATCTTTTAAAATTGAAAGTTTGGTCGAATAGTTTGACAAGGATTTAGTTTTTGTGTTTCCAGTTCATTACGACTACTAAATTAGAATCGTAATTTTTATAAATTAATAAAAAAAAAACACAAAACATTTATAAAAGTTTTCCAAAAAACACGTGTCGACTAAAATTATCCAAAAAAATATATAAAATATGCTAGCTGTCATTTTATACACATTCCCAATTGCACTGGATTCATCTAAAATGATATAAACTTGATATACTAGGGGACGGCCGTGGTCTAGCGGCGTGAACGATCGATGAGACCCGTGTTCAAATCTCGCTAAATTCTATTAAATGTAACTAAGGTCATTTGATTCCTTTGGCATAGGCAGAGTGATGACTGACTCTGTCGTCCAACACCTCAAGTAACTTGTCGCGTTTTGGGTTAATTTGGAAGTTGAAGCGGAAGTAAGTTGTTGCCTACAGTTATTACTCAGTCTATAGTAACAGTTGTATCCGCTCGTAAACAGTGCTTGTATCATAAGCAGTAAGGGACCAAAGTACATATATAACATTTGTAACCGGTCGGAATTTGGTGAGATTCGAACGCAGGTCTCATCAATCCTTCTACCGCTAGCAACTCTAAATAATTTTAGCTAACCTAATATTAATGTAATTTAATTTATTTTTTCAGGTAAATAGATGTCTTAAAACAGATAAATGGAGTCTTGTGTGAGTAAATTATGATTAATGAACTATAATGGAGGTGACTGACGCGGACGCGGCGATGGGTTATTGTTTGGACCGATTACGAACTTATTTTCAATTACTAAATATATTTATTAATTGCCTAAATACCATAAAAGTGGTCCAGTATAAATCTAAAACAAATTATAATAATAATAACAGAAATACACGCTGCACATTCATCTCCTCAAGCCGGCATAACGAAGGCGACTGCTGGCTGTAGACATTTATTTGTGCTAGCAGTTGTTTCCGCTCTGTCCGTATAACACTAACTTGTATACGTAGATAATTTTTGTATCAATTTATCCGTGTCAGGTATAGTCCGATCCCATTTATTTACATAAGAACAGGTAAACAGTGTACAGGAGTGTAGATTAGTGTTGTAGTACAATGATCTGATAGTAACCGAGACCTTGTCCGATGGTGTAAGCGCGTCACTAGTGTGGGCGTATCCGATGTCGTGGTTCACTCGATCACTGTTGACATTGACCGTGCTCTCACCGGAAGACACACCACTCGATATTACATTTTTATTTCGGCCGTGTCCTAGCGGTGAGACGCGTCAACTCGCGATCGGTGAGACCCGTGTTCGAATCCAGCTTATTAGCTTAGTACAAAAATTAAATAATAATACTTATACTATAGTGAAGTATACATTATCTCCCTCTCGGATCAAGAAATATTCGTTGTACAAAAGGTTTTGTAATTTGTTTTGTCATACTTATGATATAGGTCGAGTGTCATTGTTTTCCGTTATGAATTGATCATAGTAAAGAAAAAAATTGTATTCCCGGTCGCGACCTATTTTAAATCTTGCATGTACCTAGTTTTTTTTAATATTTTTTTTATTTTAGCACGTCATATGACCGCACTCCGCCCGATGCCAAGCCAGAGTGCGATCCATGAACGGAGGTGACTGCTGTCAGAGAAGGGGATCTGCAGACAGCAGTCGCGTCCGCTATGCCGGCTTAATGAGATGCCTCTTCACACTGCGCTTGAAGGATCCCATGTTCGGTCGTTCCACAATTTGATGGAATAGTTTCAAGTTTGTTCAAAATATGTTCTGCCACTGACGACCACAGTGTATTTAAAGGAAAATAATTGGCCCAATAAGTTTTTTTTTCGAGTTTAGCGATGATTTTTTTGGTTCGTTTTGTAGAAAAATAAATCTACATTTCTTATCATCAGTTTTAATAGTTTTTTTTTTGTTTTTTCAGTAATTAGATTTGTATGTTTTTCTTTTTGCTTAAAAAAACACTCAAATGAGCTGTAATACTACAGTTATTGAGCAGATCATCATAAACAACGCTATTATAATAATTTGTGTAATATTTACTTTTGTGCCGGATATTTTCAGCTACAGATCTGCATGTTTGCCCAATTTCTGTCTGAAGACTAATGAAGTCTGAAACGTATTTACGTGCATATAGTAGAGCGAGCGACGGGTCTCACGATTGATGAACACCTCTCTAAATTGTGACCGGTACCAATGTAACTTATATGTGCTTTGGTCGTTAAGTGCCTATGTAACAAGCACTACCTTAGTACAAGGATTAAAAAATTCCCAAATGTGTTTCGATTGTAGGATAAACTTCCTAAACGTAATATCACTAATCTATTAAGACTAAATATTAATTGTTTGAGGCAAATTACATAAACTGTGGTAGCAGTTGTTTCCATTCATGAACCGCACTCTAGCTTCTTCTTCTTCTTCTTTTGATTAATGGCAACTGTGTCGAGCACTCTAGCTTTACATCAGGCGGAGTGTTGTCACATGTCGAGCTACAATAAAAAAAAAAAAAAAAAAAAACATCTGTATGAACTTCTCACCAGCACATTGTGATAATGTGTTTTAGTGAGTATTGCGAATGTGTGCGTTGTACAACACACATTTCTAAACATAGCACGTAAATAAGTTTATAGATTGCTAAAAATACGGCCGGAGTGGCTGCGAGCGAGTTATGGCCGCCCGCGCGCCTCTCTCCATAACGTCTAAATATAAATCCTTGGACCGAATATAGCACACAAATAAACCGCGACATCACGGCAGGCGTCGTGCGACCGACTCGCGACTAAAAATATACTCGTATTACATTTTTTTATTTTACATTTTGCAACAATTTTTTTTTTGTTTTATATGGCGTATTACAATTTGCCAGTGTCAAAGTAAATATTTTTGCATCAAGTTAATAACATTGTGCATCACGAGTCATTCATTCATCACACCAAACAGTCAGGTCAAGTCTTAGCGAAGTCAAAAATTGTTCCAGTAAAGTGGTAGAATCTTTACTGAAACTTCCTAGGTAGTTTTGAGAAACACAGGTTCTCTTCTTTTGAATTGTTTGCCCACACTCACGCACGTTCACGAACGTTAACACTCGAAGAAACACAAGTTTAGGAAAATAATTCAAAACAGACAACCTGACGTCTCAAGATGGTCGCCAAAACTTCTTTCAACAATTATGGCGTAAACACTTTTTTTAAATGTAGTTCTCCCATTCCGAGAAAGCGAAAGGATCGAAGCCCGTACAGCCACATCTTCGGTATTATATACATTTTTTATGCTATTGTTATGAAAAAAGGTCGCGTGTGTAACCTATGTTATTAATCTAAACTAATTATGAGTCAATGTTTAGATGTATAAATGTAAGAGAGAGGGAGACAGAGAGAGACACGAAGAGGAGTGTGTGATGGTATAATTAGCATTCTCAATGTATGTATAATAATTTTTACACCTGATTGGCTCGCATCCAGAAGTGTCGCCGCTCTCGCCGTGAACACAACGCCTGACCGCCCGGCGACGGTTGTCATCGACGTAAATGTTTCATTTACATCTGAAGAGTGTATTCTCCTCTCGTAGCCACCACAATTTAAAATACATGTTCATTATAACATGTCACCGTTTATTTTTAGTATTTTTTTTTAGTTAGAGTGCGATCCATGAACGAAAACTGCTGCTACCATGTAGAAATGTCTGCACTTCCGCTATGCCGGCTTAAGATGACGAATGTCCACCATCCATTAACAGAACACACTCCTCCCCAGGGCTGCGCGGACTGGGCTAATGATACCCACAATCAGTAGGTTTGTAGGGTACATGTTGGCCCGATGTTTTGACGCAATGCTTCTTCTACTGCGGACGTAAACTGTAATGATAACGAGGAGAGCAACAGTGATGACGACGTTGGCCAAAATGGATTTGTGAAATTTTTTCAGTGCCAAATTAACAAATGATATTTATTTTGGCATTGTTCACTATATGTTATATCACTGCCAAGGATTCTTGATATATATTTGTATATGTTGCTATATTTAATCACTATCTTATTATTATTATGATTATAATTAAGTACGTTTCGTTAGAGAGTGTCAAATCCAAGAACGGCCGGAGACTAGTATCAGTCTGAGTTATCATAATAAACTTATTTCCTACATTTTTATATTGTATTAGACAGACGAGGCCACCGTCACGTTGTTACGCAAAAACACACAAATTTTCCCGATAACAAAAAAATAAATATATTATTTTATCATTTTGTTATCGAATTATTTCAGTCGACAATAAATTCGCGTATCATCATATCAATCGACACGTGTTAGCGCCAATAGCCTTTGACTGGACCGCGTCTGTCAATATTACGCGGGAACACGAGTTACGTGGGAAGACTATTTTTTTCGGTTGTACATCCATCGAGAGAAAGGCAAGGCAGACTGATGATGGTTAATATCCTAGTCGAGTACCACCACTTTCGAATGTAACACCCGTGAAGTGACCTTGTCGCGTTTTGGGAGCAGTTTGAAAGTAGCCAAGTATAACGAGAGGAGTGTGCACTGTCAATCTAGATGGTACATAGCGACCTCTGCCCGTAGAGATTACTCTGTAGTAGCAGTTGTTTCCGAAACCACAGGAGATACAGGGAAACTGTCTTAGGAACCATTTGCTCTTTTCTTATGAAAACTAATTTGGCATAGTAATTTTTCTGATCAAGCTTGAGTTGTCCATAAAAATGAGTCATTTTGGTGAAATTTTTTTTTAATGCGGTTCGACTCAGTTTCATGTAAGGATCATTTCATTGTATCGGAAGAAAAAAATCGGAGCAGCAGAAGTTAGTCATATTTAATAAAATGATTTGTGATACAACGGGTCAGTGCATGGTACCTACTGAACCATTGTCGACATTTACACATTGAAGAAAATGGTTCCTAAGACAGTTTCCCTGTATCTCCTATGGTTTCGGATTTCCCATACTGTCCCAGTTAAAAAAAATTACCCTTAGTTAATATGTGTGAGTTCTTTCGCAATATTATGTTGACGCCCAGTATGTAGTAATACTCGTACGTAGTATAGGATAGCCAATTCTATTCATGTGCTCACCTTGTTCAACATACAAAGAGTCACCTGCATTGAAAAACATTTTTTTTGATTGAAAACATTAAAAAAAAAAACGGATGCCTATATTTAACCTTATGCGTTTTGCTTGAGAAATTATCCCCATTTTTGGGCCCACCTGATACCTAATAGTTTGCTTACAAAACTATATTCTAAAATAATATTTTATTTATTTATTAATTAATTTTAATTATATCAACACATCATTTATCAATCAATAAACAATGTTTAATTACATAAAAAAATATATTTTTAGAGCGGCCGTGGTCTAGCGGTAAGACGCGTGAACTCACGATCGATGAGACCCGTGTTCGAACCTCGCTAATTCTGACCAATGTAACTTTGTTATATGTACTTTGGTCGCTCAGTGCCTATAGGCACTATTAAAGAGTGGTAGGCAGACTGATGATGGTTATTTGTCCAGTCTGTCGTCCTGGGGTAGTACCACCACTTTCGAATGTAACACCCGTGAAGTCGCGTTTCGGGAATGGTTTGAAAGTAGCCAGGTATAGCGAGAGGAGTGTGCACTGTCAATCTAGATGGTACATGCTCGTCTCCTCAAGCCGGCATAGTGGAGACGACTGCTGCCCGTAGAGATTTCTCTGTAGTAGCAGTTGTTTCCATTCATGGACCGCACTCTAGCTTTACATCAGGCGGAGTGTTGTCACATGCCGAGCTACAATAAATAAAATAAAAATATCATCTATACTAATAACCTCAATTATTGCATCAGAAAACATCCAATTACTCAATAATCTGGGTGAAAAAATTAAAACTAATTGGTAATAAATACGTTGACTTATTTTTCTACAAAATCATCGTGAAACTCGAGGGAAAAACTTGTGGCCCATTTCTCTTAGGCGAATGGGCATTCTCCTTTCAACCCCAATTTTACTCCCTTGAAGGATGATTTTACAGAATCACTGAAACACATAATTCTTTATTTCTTACCAAAAACCTAAATATAAATTTTCATATCTCTAACTTGATGATGGGTACCCCATACAAACTTGCATCCCCTATTTCACCTCCTTTCAGTTTCTTTATAACGAAAGGTAACCAATGTATTAACATTTTAGATATGAAAACTTATTAAAAAGTAAAGTACATAGTTATTTTCACATTAATTATAACATTAGTACAGATTTGTTGGATGGGACAGGATGCTTAGATGGTTTGGGCACATGGAAAGGAGATTGACGAAAGGAATATATAAATCTGATGTGAATGGATGCGTTAAACAAGGCAGTTTTCCGATCAAATAGGAGACATCTTCATGAAAGCTGGGCTGCCTAGTGCCCATAACCGTAGGGCGTGCATGAAGAGAATTGTGGATGTGAAGGAAGTGAGGGAGTTGTGTCAGGATCGTGTCAAGTGGCGTTCCGTTGTCTCTGCCTATCCCTGTGGGAAAAAGGCGTGACAATTGTATTGTATATTATATTTGTTTGTCTTTAATTATTAAATACACAGTTAAATAATGCATTACATAAGGGTTTAGTGCGATCTCGGCGACCGGCTGTCTGTCTTCTATATAGATGTCAAGGTGAATTACATGTTACATAAATACATGCTTGTTGCACTTTTGTTAATTGCAATAATTTTATATAATGTCACACTTGCTCGACATACTTACCACCTACACTATTATTTTAATGTACGTACGTGAAAATCTTGCAACTTAATTAGATTTTTTTTTCTTTTTTATTAAGCTCGACATGTGACAACACTCCGCCCGATGTAAAGCTAGAGTGCGCTCCATGAATGGAAACAACTGCCACTACAGATAAATCTCTACGGGCAGCAGTCGCCCATGCCGGCTTGACGAGACGAGCATGTACCATCCTAGATTGACAGTGCACACTCCTCTCTTATACCTGGCTATTATTCCCGAAACGCGATAAGGTCACTTCACGGGTGTCACATTCGAAAGTGGTGGTACTACCCAAGGACGGCAGTAGCCATTTTGGAGTACCCTTGTCATTTTAGATACTTTGCTCGGTTCACGCCCACGTTCCTACTGGAGTAGGCAGTTTATGGGGCCGCTGCACATACTACTTTCCGTTTCTAAGCAGTCGATCAATCTGATCAAGAAGACCTGATTTTTAAAATATAATAATATTCGGTGTAAAGATCATTTATTTACTCACAAGAACGTGACATTCACTTTCGTGAGCGAGAACGAATACGAGTAGACAATTTTTTACTATAATAATAAAACAACAAATAGCAGAATAATACAAATAAATTAATTATACGTAAATAGAAAAAAATTACAATACAATTACACTGTATCCGCATTTCACAATAAGTAAACCATAACATCAATTAAAGTAGTGATGTGTCGAGTCGCACGATCCTGTTCGCAGCACTAGTGCCCTCGAAATAACTTGACCATTTTTAGAATGAAATCGCTTTTACGATCGGAGCCAGTGGCGCAGTCTATTTGTGGTGGCCGATACTGTTCGTCGGCGGGCGGCGAGTACAACTAAAATAAAGCAAACGAGGGCTATATGCGTTTCAAATTGCTAAATTTATATTGCGCCGCGTGTTCTTGGCCACTTAACTCTAATAAATATATTTCAATCATACATTGAAGTTTTTTTTGGGTAAAAACAAATTATGGATTTCGAAATTAGAGGTCATTTCCTAAAACTCTTGTTCCGGCGCTTCGACCCCATCTCGTTCCTTTCCGGAGATAACGCGTTCCGGATCCGGACGGAACGGACTTTCGGAACATGTCGAGGTTTTCCCGAGGTTGCATGGGCTCCCTCTGTACGCGTCGAAAAGAATCACCCTTCTGACCCCCCCGCAAGTGCTCCATAATTGCTGTCAGTCAGTCAGTGAGTGGTAATCGAACTTTATATAATACGACTTATTATGTATACAATTCTATAATGTATACATATTTTGAAATGAAATGAAATTTCTTTATTGCGTGAAACATGGTGTTAGTAAAAGGGTGTTAAATATGTAACAATTTGTCCACACATGTTTCGGCATGCAGAATTTTATTTATTTATTTATTTTAAATAGTATAACAAACAGTAGATAAATCACAGATAAAAACAAGTCAAATTTTGTAAATAGTTATACATAACATTTGTTAAGAACAACATAATTATTACAGAAACAAATATATAAAGTAAGGTAAAGTATAAATAGTATAGAAATAATTTATTTAAGATTAAATTAAATCCATATTTAAGTATGAAATATAACATATGAAACATAGTATGTATATTAACGACATTATTAAATTACAATGATTTTTTTATTATATTTTAATATTACATTTAAATTAGTATGTCAATTAAGAATTAAATTATTTCTGGTGCAAACGGACCTTAATAATTACGCTCGAGTATCGCTTACTCCTCCACCTGCATATCTCTTAACCCCCCCTCGTTTTGCCACTTATACCAAAACAACCCTATTGTTTAGTGGATTTTTGTTTTAAGTCTTAAATGTAATTAATAAATATATTAATGCACGCATGCATTTTATTTAGTCTTACGATTGCAGTGAATCGCCCTTGACCGTTTGCATATAAAACATGTTATCGATCGTGGTAAGCCACTGTGTAATTTTCCCCAGTGTGAGAAAAATAGGTTAATGTCCATTTGCACCATATGACTTAACTTTTACTGTCACGTTAAAGTAATGGTTAAAGTTAAAATTGGTTTGCTTCAAAAAAAATCTGTCACATTTGACGATTACTTTAACCTTAACCGTTACTGGCGAATTTCGGCCGGTTAAAGTAATAGTTAAATCAATATCGCTAACGTCAAATCTTTGAAAAGCCGCTCTTGTTTGTATTGAGAGAATTTATTTAAATCTTGTATTATTTATGTAACACCTCATTACACCAGCAACCCTTTTAACTATAACGAATTAATTTACACGATGGTGCAACGCGCGTGGAGTAAAAGTAAAGGTAACTGTCAAAGTTAAAGTTAAAGTAACAGTCAAATTTACTTATCCGGCCTTCTCTGGTGCAAACCACCCATAATGTACAGTAGCGTGTATAGTGCGTTGTAATGAAGTCTGCTATATTATTTATTGAAACGAGAGATCTGCGAGACGAACACCTTTGAACTGTCGTCTGAACTTAGTGGAAATGTTCACATTGATAATAAAAATAATACAATTTTATGAACTTGTCGTGTTTATTGTTTGTGTATTGATGTTTTGACGACGTTTTATTAATTCATTATAAGTTTTTGTATATTTTGAACTTTTAGAATTATTTTTTGCGAATACCTAGTCTATTTTTTTCTTCATATAATCCGATCGACATTTACAACACTCGAGATAAGGTCTTGAGTAATATTCGTCTACATACATGTTCACGCCTCTGTCACGATCCGGGGAAGGTAGATACTAAGGAACTATTATAATCTTATGTATTTTTAATTAAAACCTACATGATTCGCTGTAAATTGTTCAATAAAATAAATATAAATAGCAGGATTTATTTCTACTACAGAAACTCGTAGACAATATTGTTCATACAACAAAAATATTAGAATAAAGACTGATGATGGTCTATTAGGTCTAATCTTCTATCCCAAGGTCCACTACAGTCGCGTTTTGGGATCAGTTCCGAATTGGTCGAGCAACCAAGCCGGCATAGTGTAGGTAACTGTAGACATAGATGTAGACACTGAAACATTGTGTATGTATATCGCCATATGTTAATAAGTAGATTGTATAGTGAATGGGGATCTACGTATTTTTCCGACGATCGTAGTGGCATTATCACGAGTGAATTTCCATATGTAGTAGGGTGGAGGTCCCAATACTAGACACCTATTGGATTTGTGTTTTTTTTTTGTTCTCTTATTATTTTCATCTCGAAATAACTCTTCTAGGCCTCTAGTCCGTTGAGAACATGTCGTCGGTCTAGTTCCAAGGAGCTGTATTGATCGGATATGCGTTTGTTTGTTTCTAACAGTGATTATTACGATGAAAAACCCCGATATTAGAATATATAGAAAACCGCTTACACGGCGGCTCCAGTCGCCACTACTATGCCGGACTGAGAAGGTACTTGTTTTTCACACTCTGCTTGAATGATCCAAGGTTAATTAACTAGGAGAATACATGGGAGGGCAAAACATTCCATTTCATATGCCAAAAAATTTCAATAAAATTATTAATAAATAAAAAATAATGCTAATATCGCCTCCAATTTTCTTATGTGAAGTGGGCATATAGTTCTTTGATTTATGAAGTGTTTTAATTATGGTTCGTTAATGTATAATATAAGGAAATACTCGTAAATGTTATTTGTATCGATGATAATATTTTAGAGTATAACCTTGAGGTTTTATTTTTTTTTCTGAAGATAACTTCTGATATAAGGCTTTGTTATAATATGCATTTAATTATAATTATTGTTTTATTTGCAGTAATTTTCCCCAACTTTATCGTCCTTAATTATGATTTATTTATTACCTATTCGCCTATCGTTATATTATTATAATCATTATAGGAGGGTAGGCAGTGTGGGCGTTAACTTAGAAAAAGGCAGTGCCGGACGTGGCTAACGTAGCAAGAGTAGCAAATGCTACGGGCCCCGCACTCCAACGCCTGTCTGACCGTAATAAAAAAATATTAATTTAGATAGGAGCGTAAAATATCTTGCATGCCTTAAACGCGAAGCGCCTTAGGCTATGCTTCACTTCCACTTATTTAATAACCTAAACTTGAGAACCTAAAGCAGACATTGACAGAATTTGCTACAGGCCCCGCGCTGGCTTAATCCGGCACTGGAAAAAGGTATGTAATTTTTGTAAGGTTGTGGAAAACAACATAAAACGTGTTAATGAATAAACAAACAGAGTAAGAATTATGCGATATACAGAAGGAGAATACACATTCGTCTTAGAGAAATGAAATGGGTCCTCAATTTTGTATCGAGTTTGTCGATGATTTTTAGTTAATTTTGTAGGATAATAAAGCTTTATTCCCTATCACTAATCAGTTTTAATATTTTTACCAGGGTTATTGAGTATATGCTTTAACAATAATCTGTTTTTTAATGTAAATAAACATTGTCTATTGATTATTAAACGATGTGCTGATATAAAATTAAATATTAATAAAAAAAAAAAAAAAGTATTTATAAATCAAATGGGCGCAGAAATGGGCATTGTTCTTTGATACAAATATTTCGTTTTCGTAATAACGTTAGTAGTCACTCACTAGTACTATTACCCTACCATGTTAAAAATGCATTAAAGCCATCAATCACAGAGTTATTGCCGCATTAGAAACATATATATATACACTACCTAGATAGATATATAGGCATTATCTTTATAGAGATTTGTATTATCTGATTTGAGTGCGTTTAGTGCATTCGCTATAATTGTTTGGTCTGGTTTCTCTCTCTATCTTTCTGTCCCGTAAGTAGTGGTGTCGACGGTATAGATAGATAGAGGGGTTCAATATCTACAATATAATTTGGTGATTTTTTTTTAAACCGTAAAGTTTAAAAATTATGACATTTTTAAAAAATTGTCAATTTATCCCCGTTTTTTCACCAAAACAATGTTTTAAAACGATGTTTTTTTATTTAAATGGGTTGAGAAAACACAGAGCTTTTTAATTAAAATCTTGTTTGTAACCAATAATCAATCATGATTAAATAAAAAAATTAAATCTAAACAAGATTTAATTTCTAAAAATATTTATACGAAGCTGGTGTAAGAAAATTGTATGTCAGATTGGTGGACCATTGTTTTAAAAATATGTAATTGTATAATCAGCTGCAAAAGTTATTAATACATTATTAGTTTTCTTAGGAGTAGAAAACGATTGTAGCCGCACAACGAACACTAAGTTACCATATAGGCGTTATTTGAAAAACCCACCGACGCCATGCCGACCCAAATAGCAAACAGATAAACGGTTTTTTTCCTACATTTGATTGTCTTAAATAGACGATGTTATCGAACATTATGTTTTAATACGATAATGTTTTTTTTGTTTTGTTTTATATTAAACATCGGAAGATAGTGTTTCGGCTCATAGCACGCCGCCCGTGTATACTCTAATCAGTTATTTATATGTCTAAAGAATACGTAACAAGTTATATGTCACTGTGATAATTAAGTAATTCTTTACACGAGTAATGCTATTTTTAAACTGCTCTTATATGGTAGTTACTGCTCTAAATGTATTGAGCGGCCGCGGCATAGCGGTGGGAGGCGTCTCGACTCGTTATTGAGGACTTGGTGTCCGTTCTAATCTCACAGAATTCCGACCAATACCAATGGCCAAGTTTTTAAAGAGTGGTAGGCAGACCGATGATGGGTATTTGTCCAGTCTGCCGTGTTGGTGTAGTACCACCACTTTCGAATGTAACACCCGTGAAGTGACCTTGACGCGTATCGGAAGTAGTTTGAAAGTAGCCAGGTATAGCGAGAGGAGTGTGCACTGTCAATCTAGATCTCGCTCGTCTCCTCAAGCCGGCATAGTGGAGCCGACTGACAGGCAGTAGTCGGAGTGATTTCTCTGTAGTAGCAGTTGTTTCCATTCATGGAGCGCACTCTAGCTTTACATCAGGCGGAGTGTTGTCACATGCCGAGGTACAATAAAGAGCTGAATGTACACGTTTTAAGTAGCTAACTACAGAATACAGATGCGAAGTTGTGGAAGGCAGGAAGGGCGACAAACTCTATTATACAATTATCACTCTCATTACAAAATTAAATGATAGCCTCGCGCTTCCCGTCCCGTGATAACCGTAACCTCGTGCATTGATTGCTCTCTGCACGCTGGTCGTATACGACATTAGTACAAAACAAGCGATGTAACATGCACAAGATGAGACGAACAATTATATCACTTAGCTGTATTGACATAAAAGTTGTTATCCTTTGTTAAGGGTTTAAATTTTTTTTTTATTGTAGACATGTGTGTGTATGTGACAACACTCCGCCTGACATAAAGCTAGAGTGCGGTCCATGAAATGGAAACAACTGCTACTACAGAGAAACCTGTGCGGGCAGCAGTCGCCTCCACTATGCCGGCTTGAGGAGACGAGCATGTACCATCTTAGATTGACAGTGCACACTCCTCTCGTTATACCTGGCTACTTTCAAACTGCTCTCGAAACGCGACAAGGTCACTTCACGGGTGTTACATTCGAAGGTGGTGGTACTACCCCAACACGGCAGACTGGGCAAATAACCATCATCAGTCTGCCTACCACTCTTTAATATTTTTAAGCTTTCATTTTATTTCCAAATAAGAGAAATGGGGAGTTATCGATGTTTTAGTTCAATTTGTGGAGAAATAATAACATCTTCATTCAATCAGTTTTAATTTAAGTAATTGGACTTTTCTGATGCAATATTTGAGGTTATTAGTGTATTAATAGCCTTAATAATTAATTGATGATATATGTTTTAACATAGTCTATTGATTGGTATACGATGCTTTGTTATAAATTAATATTTTTTTAAAATATTGTTTTGTTAACAAACTATTAGTAAGGGTCCAAAAATGAGCATTCTCCTTATGTATTGTTTTCTTATATTAAATTAATATATAATTATTGTAGTGACCGATATTATGCTTGGCACTTACCCTAATTTAAAAAAAAATGTATGCTTAATAGGCAAGCAAGCGTTTGACCACACCCTGCCTGGTGTTAAGCAGTGATGCGGTCTAAGGTGGAGCAATTTAAGCTTTTGGTAACATTAAAGTAATATAAAATTTGAAAACAGTTTTATTGTTGATAATTAAATAATAAATATTCTATAAACATTTACAACGTGAATAAAAAATAACACGGAAATCCTATTTAGACAAACATTGAGTGCGTTCATTATCAAATGGCTGCCAATAGAAACAATATCGCCGTTCCCGAAGAACAATGACGTAACTGCACTTAGGGGTTGAAATTAGGGGTGAATAAATCCCTGGTAAATGAAAGTAAAGTATATATTCTTTTTTTTTAATTTCAATTTTAATTAGGGACTTTTAACCCGACAGGTTGCGCCAGTCCCATCATAACTTAAACATTGACAAATATATTCTTCATTCTCACAATATACCATTATTTTTTTGGCACTTACACCCTTTTCAAGTATACGCTTTATACAACAGCGAATAGTTTTTTTATTCTCCTGTAAAATTTAAGTTTTTGCATTTACGTCACTGTTCTTCCAGAACGACGATATCGCCGATGTTGTCAAATACAGTGTCCCAAAATATAGGTTGTTATAATTATGTAAATTGTGATTTTTTTTTTTATTTCAATTTTAATTAGGGACTTTTAACATGTAATATGTGATTGTGGAAAGTGTTATTTTAATGTTCGTTTGTTATTTTTCATACAAATAAATTTATCGCTAGGACACTAACACTAAATCTATAGCTATATTGTTATTTATGTAAACAAATATAAAATATGTCACATTTTCTATTGTGTTTGTTTTTGCTTTTTTAATGTGTGGCTGAATTATTTACGACTCGTGTAAAAAAGGCTTTATAAAATAACATTATTGATTTCGTAATTAAATGGTAATGTGTTTTTTTTTTGTGAAAACAAATCCTTAATACATACTATCTTAACTAATATACAGAGTGAATTTTTCAAGTGGGCTTTCATGGCCAAATCCTAAACTATAAGAGATATCGAAAAATGCTGAAAGGAGTCTCGATGCCGATTTTGATGAAAACTAAAAGTGCATTATTAGATTTTTGACAAATCCATTTTCCCGGCCAGGAATCGAACCTGTTGATTTTGAAAAAAAAAACACTGTATTGTTGCACCATCCGATAGTGTTCCTGATAAGGATCAAATCCTGGGAAGTAATGATATACGGCAAACCAAAGAAAAGTGTTGATTTTTAACAAATTGTCTCTTATTTCCATGTATTTATACATACTTTCAGCATTTTTCGATATCTCTTATAGTTTAGGATTTGGCCATGAAAGCCCACTTGAAAAATTCACCCTGTATATATATGAAAGTAACTCTGTATATTTGTTACATTTTCACTCGTAAATTGCGCCTCTAGTGTGACGTTTTCTTAACGCATTCACCGCGTAAACTAAGCACGAGCACAGCTAAACAGATTTCGACAAAAGGTCGGTGTTATCGGCCCTAAATTATTATAGTAATAATTATAGAATGTCGCGTCGGATCATTATTATGAAGTACATATATATTTTTTTCATTTACGTGAACAACTCTACAGTCCCACTAATGCACAGTAATCATGTGTTGCTTTTTTATCAAGAATTAATGACTCGTGTGTCTATAAATAACATATTATTCATGCAACAATCTCGTCTAACTGCCTATATATGTTTTATTATTATCAAACGGACTTTTTATAGTGTTTGCATGAGTTTACTTACATACGAGTACGTAGGTGGCTCCGAAGTTGGGCACAGGTCGTTGCGCAGCTGACTTCCGAGATTCCGATAAAGTTTGACACGGCCTATGTTGTGTTAGTTTAGTTATACATTTTGTGAATTTTAATTGAATATTTTACTTTGTGGTAGAGTGGGTAGGCAGACTGATGATGGTTATTTGTCCAGTCTGCCGTCCTGGGGTAGTACCACCACTTTCGAATGTAACACCCGTGAAGTGACCTTGTCGCGTTTCGGGAATAGTTTGAAAGTAGCCAGGTGTAACGAGAGGAGTGTGCACTGTCAATCTAGATGGTACATACTCGACTCCTCGAGCCGGCATAGAGGAGGCGACTGCTGCCTGCACAGGTTTTTTTAAAATTATATTAATGAGCGGCTGTATGAGACCCGTCTTCGAACGTCGCTAAATTCCGATCAGTACCAATGTAACTTTGGTAGCTCAGTGCCTGTGATGCAAACATGTCAAGTATTGTTTTACGGTATGACTTTATTTTGCGATGTTAAACTAAAGTGGCAACTGCTACAGCATTGTACTGTCGCTACCTCCGCTGTACCAGCTCGAGTACACGAGAAACCTAAAAGTAGTGGTACCATTCCTGGATGGCAGTGGTGCGGCCGTGGTCTAGCGGTAAGACGCGTGAACTCACGATCGATGAGACCCGTGTTCGAACCTCGCTAAAGACCGGTACCAATGTAACTTTGTTTTATGTACTTTGGTCGCTCAGTGCCTATAGGCACTATTAAAGAGATAGGCAGACTGATGATGGTTATTAGCCCAGTCTGCCGTCCTGGGGTAGTACCACCACTTTCGAATGTAACACCCGTGAAGTGATCTTGTCGCGTTTCGGGTATAGTTTGAAAGTATCCAGGTATAAGAGAGGAGTGTGCACTGTCAATCTAGATGGTACATGCTCGTCTCCTCAAGCCGGCATAGTGGAGGCGACTGCAGCCCGTAGAGATTTTTCTGTGGTAGCAATTGTTTCCACTCGTGGACCGCACTCTAGCTTTACATCAGGCGGAGTGTTGTCACATGTCGAGCTACAATAAAAAAAAAAGATTGCTCTAATGACCATCATCAGTCATTGCTACTAGCACCTTAAAAATGTATCTGGGTGTTTAATGCGTGATAACACAAAACAAAACAAAAATAATTTCACGCATTAATACTTGTAATAAATTCTGTCTTATAAAACCTGTTTAGCTTTACCAGTTGTTATTTTAGTCGTAATTATAGTGACTAATTATTTGTATATGTTATATGTGCGTGTGAATGTGTGTGTGAGCGAGACTATACTATAATTATTATATTGATAAATAGTGCAATAATTAATTGGTGCGGCCATTTTGTTGTACAATGATATCGTTTTAATGTTGCGGGTATTTTCCTATTATTTTGTATTTGTTGTGTATTATTTTTATTTTAAAGAAGACCTTTCTCAGTCAGATCGGTCAACTGCTGAGAAAGGGTCAGATGACGAGCACCCTCGACCGACGTGCATGCAGAGGCATGCAATCCCTACTCGAGATCGTAAATTCGAGATCCCGCGGGATTTGAAATGTCAATCCTGCGAGATCCCGGAATTTTCGGGTTCTCGTCTAGTTTTAAGAAAATGTAAAGTTCGGATGACTGAAAACGATGAAAACTCAAACAAATAAACCAATAATATATTTCTTTCTGCAATAAGCATAATTACTAGTCGAGCGACAATGCTTTTATCTCGTACAACAACTCCTTTCAAAACGGAACTGTTTTTGTTTACAAACAGTTGATGGTTCGTTGAATCAACGCCCATCTCTAGTTAGCCCGAGTAGATGTGTGTAGCGTTACTGACCACTGCCGCCCAATCCCGTCAATCTCGAACGGGATCTCGTCATATTATGCTTCGGGACTGATCCCGAAGAATTACACGAGATCTCGCGAGATCGGGATTGCATTCCCTAGGCATGAGGTGAGTAATGGATGTGGTCGAAGCGAAAGTGGTATGTAGAGTGAGGATTCGCTGGCGCTCCATAGTTTCTGCCTACCCTAATGGGAACGAGGCGTGAGCTAAGTAGAAATATTTTTTTAAATTGCCTTACAACCTAAAATGTTGACTAATTAATAGAAATATACCGGTTTTTGTTTTGTTTTAAATAATAAATACATAAAAAACATAATAATGATTTATATTAATACGAATTCGTATTTTATGGACCTATTCACGATTCGTTTCAACGATGACGCGTCTTAAATGATGATCCGAATAAAAAAACAGTTGGTCGTTATGTTAATGAGCTGTTAACTGATTCGAGTTGCAGAGGTATGATGAAACATTTTGGTATCTTTCTGGTGAATAGGATCTAAGTCGGGTTCTCTAAACAGCTTAGTTGAGCTGGGACTGAAGTCTGGACTTTCCTCGCTTTAAGAAACTAGCTTCGATAGAGAAAAATTAATTAAGGATCTAAAGGAGAATGCCCATTTTTGGGCCCACTTGATACCTAATAGTATGGTAACAAAACAATATTTTAAAATAATATCAAATTTTTTTATTAATTCATTTTAATTATATCAACACAACATTTACCAATCAATAGACAATGTTTAATTACTTAAAAAACAATCTTCAATTATTAAAGCATTTAAAATAATAATAACCTCAAATATTGGAACAGAAAACATCTAATTACTCAATAAGGAAAGTAGATTTATTTTCCTACAAAATGAATTATAAATCATCGATAAACTTGAGAAAAAAATTGTGGGCCCATTTTTCTTAGGCGAATGGGCATTCTCCTTTATTGTTAAAGTTATTAAAGATAGGTAGTTTGTAAGTAGATTTAAGTAATAGTTATAAGTTAGATTAATTTTTTTATGTTGTTTGTCAATGTTTTAGGTATGATAGCGTAGTAAGTCCCCAAATAAAATTGAAATTCTTCGTGTATTCCCGGTTAAAATTAGGTTGTTTAAACGGTTTAACCTTAACTAACTTATATTTAAGTATCGAGTGGGGCTCTATTGACTAATTAATATTTATGGAACAATGTAATTAATAATTATAAATAGAAACGGGAAGTTATGGTGTTCGCTGCTCACAATTTAACGAGAGGAAAATGTTTATTAATTATTTGTGTGTTATAAATAAATAAGGCCTACCTACACTTTGTAGGATTTCGTTCTATATATTTAGATGTTGAGCGTTTTTGGTTATTTTTAGATTTTTATAATTGGATTGTTGCGTAATGGTTTTTCGTTCTTATTAATATTGTTATGTTATTATATTTAGTATTTTTGATGCGAATCGAAGACTTTATTAAACTGGTATGACTGTTTCGTCGAAGGAATGTTCTGCGAGTCCTCATTTTAATTTTATTTTATCTAAACGACCAGCAAATATCTCACTTGAGTAGAATCAGAAGGAAAATTTTAATTTATTAATATCTTCTCGTATTTATTTTGCTTTTACGAGTAAATACAGTTTTAACTCTAGATTGGTAACTGTGGCGCGTTTTTTTTATTATAGCCGATAGAGATGTACTATCAAGAGCAGGGGAGCAGTCCCACATTAAGGACTAATGCTACTTGCATATTTTTATGTTTCTCTCAGCTCCTGCTTTAAATATAACTTATGTTTACGTTGCTATGACAACTGACGTGTGTAGATTCGTTTTTCCCTCATAACATTGACAACAATATTGATCTCCTTTACTTATAATGCAATCAGAAAGAGAAGGCAATTGTAATATTCCGATAAGCAATTTTGAAAAAAAACTGGTACTGCTCCCCTGCTCTTGATAGTACCTAGACAGAAAGCGATATGCTTTCAAACAAGCACCAGTAGCAACCACCATCCACTCAACGTTTTCATATTCGTCCAAGTTGAAGGAATAAATTAAATAATAAAAACTTAGCTAAGCACAGTTTGTAGGTATGTATGTGTTCGTGGAAAATAACAACAATATGGTTCTAATCTGTGGCACATTTATTTATGCTGAATTATTTAGAATGTCTTGTTGTTTTTCCTTGTTTTAAAAATATATTCACGCGACACGAAAGCGTCGTATTAGGTCGTTTTTGTGCGACAATTGATGCAATTGCAACTATAAAATGTAGGCAACTATAAATTTTAAATAAATCTTGTTAGACGATGGATATTCTCGAGCCCAGTGCGCCCCGTCCCGGGATGATCCGCCTTCGTGTCGGCCCACGTCTTGACATTTCACTAACGGCAGGTTTTATTGTGGACTCAAACGTTCGTCGGTCTCAAAATAACGTCATCACAAAAGACCTGTTTCACCCCCGCGGCGACGGATCGCCGTCTATTTTCGTCCTAACAGGTTCCTTTACATGTTATGTGTTGTTTATTTTGAAACGTAACGCTCTATTTTAAACCTTAACGATAAGGGAATAGATGTCACAATAGGAGCGATGTTTACGCGAAGAGGGATCCGATGGAATTAGGTTCCTTCTATTTATAGACGGAATGTGTCTGTATTAATTTTAGAACAAATACGGACCGGGCGGGGGTTTTGTTACTATTTTAATAAGGCACGTTTTTAAAGGGGAACAGGTTCACAAAAAAAGAACACCGCGCCGCCCGTCTATTATTGTTGCTCTCTGGATTTACTCGTCTTCTCGTGTCGAACGAAAGGGTTGGTTTTCATTTACATTTATAACTCTGAAGTCACTTGATGTTCATCAATTAAAATAATGTTGTACATATGTTAATTTACATAAAACAATAAAGAGTGGTAGGCAGACTGATGATGGTTATTATGCTAGTCTGTCGTCTCGAGGTAGTACCACCACTTTCGCCTGTGACACGGGTGTCTTGTCGCGTTTCGGAAATAGTTCGAAAGTAGCCAGGTATAACGATAGGAGTGTGCGCTGTCAATCTGGATGGTACATGCTCGTCTCCTCAAGCCGGCATAGCGGAGGCGACTGCTGCCTGTAGAGGTTTCTCTGTAGTAGCAGTTGCACTCTAGCTTTACATCAGGCGGAGTGTTGTCACATGCCAAGCTACAATAAAAAAAGTATTAGATATTGCATATATGATTAGAATAGTGTTACGTATAATTAATTATTATTTTTAGTTAACCTAAGTCATGTCCAAGCGCGAGCCTGACTCTTTTGCATCATACAAATATTTCATAAATCAATTTCAAAGTCTTTCTAAGTGACCCGTTTATGTTATTACGTAAATATTAACTGTCGATTCAGAGGTGGGTAATAAAGGAAACGATGTTATTAAAAAAAAAGTAGACATCAGGTTTTGTTCAGAACAGAAGTTCAGAAGATTCCCATTTAGAATAGGTACGTACGTTTTGTATGGAAAGTTTTGTGTATTCGAGACGTGTAGCCTCTACTTGTGGACGACTAGACAAGTACCTATGATGCATCGGACAAGGACAACGCAAACATTTATAACACCCAGAGCAGTAATAGGTATTTTTGTGGTAGCAGTTCTTTCCGTTCATGGACGGCACTCTAGATCAACATCGAGCGGGGTGCTGAACTACAATTTAAAAAAAAACGTGCGTGACCCGCAGCAATTCTAAAGAAGAGAACGTTTCATTTTCCCTCCAAAACTTCGTTAGTAGTCTCAGTAAAGATTCTACCACTTGACTGAAGCTATTATTGACTTGACTGGGACCGTTTAGTGTGATGAATGAATAACCCGTGATGCATAATAATATTAATTTAATGTAAAATATTTGCTTTGACAATGGCAAATTATTATAATGCCATAAACAGAAAAAAATATAAGCTAGAGATTTAAAAATTAAGTCCGAAACGCTAATAAAACTTCGTACACGCGTAATGTTAATAAATTTGAAATATGAATGATTAATATAACATTAGTATGTCCAGAAATACACGCAGTCGCCGGACGCGGTGGCTCCGATGCGCTTTTTTTATACCCATCTACCGAAATAAACTCGGCCGGCTATCACGGATTCGTTTATAAATAAGAAGATGAGCGCTTCGTCACGTGCTTAATTATGCATCAAAATATCATTAAGACGTTTCAATTAGAAATTAATCGTGTATTTAGCAAAAAATAACATATTATTTCC
Source organism: Tinea pellionella (assembly GCA_948150575.1). Lineage (NCBI taxonomy): Eukaryota > Metazoa > Arthropoda > Insecta > Lepidoptera > Tineidae > Tinea > Tinea pellionella. Next base: position 8,477,636 of record OX411258.1, read on the forward strand.
AATTCATGAGGTATCTCATACTCGTAAATCTCATAAGGAAATTCCCCTTGATCGGTCTTGTTCGCAAATCTCTATTTATGTATAGAGCCTGTTTATTATTATAATTATATTTTTTTATATTTCACCATTAACATATAAACTATGGATATATTAAAAAATATAATAATTCCAAAATGAAATGTTTGCACGACTTCGTACTCGCGTGCGCGTTCTATTTTTAAATCTGTATACAATTCGCTCTAGTGTCGCCTCTCTCTTTTGCGTAATGGCGTTCGTGCGCGCGCGAGAGAGACGAGCGGATCGCGGTGCGGGCGTGCGGGGCGCGAGGTCGTCCTTCAGTCGACGTTACGGCGTAGCCGGGCGATTCTATTTTTGTACTGAGCGGGGGTGCGGTCAGTGAGGCGGGAGGGGGGAGGGACACATATTTTTTGTTATCGTTTATGAATTTATTAAGTTTGATTGGAAGTTTTTGTGTTTTTGACCGTCTGCTCTAGTATTACACTAGGTTAAAACAATTTTGTGACGAATTGGTTTTAGTCTCTTAGGTAGTTTATTTTGAATTGTTCATTTGAGGTTTGTTCGTGTACACTGTACAGTGTGCTACACGCATGTAATGTATTAATAGTTTAAAATTTGTCGTTGTTATTTTTCTAAATAATTCCAGGAAGTGTTCGTTATAATAAATATCTATTCCAAAGATAAAGTTTTATTTATGAAAATGCACGGAAATAGTTCACCCACTCGCGTAGTAAACAATGTCTACGCTACACTGTAGCAGGCTCGTAGTGAATTGCTACGGTGTAGACGGCCGGTCGTCATGGTTACGCACGGGAGTGAGACGGGTATATGCACCACCTGCATTCGAGGCCTCACTCGGTGACCTGAATACGTGAGATGTGGAACCTAGATGGCGTTCTCACAACCTGCTTTATCATTATGAAACTTATATTTAATAAATAAATAAATTTTTAGCAAGCTTAAAGTTTGAAGCCGACGCCTTGACCGGGCGTTTGACTTTTTCTCGCTTTCTTGGCCACTGTACCGTATGTAATAAATGACGGTTAGTAACTCAATCCTATACCTAGTAATGCAGAGGGAGTGGCGGCATAACGGAGGCGTTAGTGTCTGTAGAAAAGAGAATGCCCCTTCGCTTAAGAGAAATGGGCCCACAATTTTTTTCTCGAGTTTGTCTCGTTAATTTTTATTTATTTCTGTTGAAAAATAAATTTTTATTCCTTATTACCAGACAATTTCGGTTTTTTCACCCGGGTTATTGAGTAATTGGATATTTTCTGATGCAATATTTGAGGTTATTATTATATATGATATATTTATTTTTATTTTTTTTTTATTTTGGCACGACATGTGACCTTTTTGTTTGAAATATATGTTTTTTATTTAATTAAACATCGTTTTATTTTATTAAATGAGGTGTTGATATAATTATAATTAATTAATAAAAAAATAAGATATTATATAATGGACTGTAACTTGCATCAGGCTAAGTGTTGTGGATCTGCAGAGATACTTGAAAGAATAATTAAATCTTTCTCAATTGCTATTTTGAATGGTTAGATTAATGAAGTTTATAACACTCGTACATAATAAAGTTATATTTGTTTAATTGATGGTTTTAGATCATTAGCTCTAGATTCAGGTCACCTGAATTAATGCTAGATTAATTGGCTGATTATTCGTTCTATTTGGGTACAATAATGTGACATATTTTGTTGATCGTGTGCTATCTACTTTATTTCTATATAATAGGTTAACTGAAATTACTTTTTGTCTAGACTTTGCCTGTGTTATTATATATTCTCATTTAATTGACTAATTTATCAAATATACTGAATTTTCGATGTGTTAATTATATTAATCAATAGTTAGATGGAGTATGTTTTATAAGAAGTTCATTCCGCAACAAATAAGTTTGGAATAGAAGTAGGTATTACATGGGAAACAGTTTTTTTTTTCTTTGTTCGTACAAATTGTATTATTAACTCGTTCTATTTATAATTCTCTCGTAGGAGATCGAGCCGTTTCATTTTAATTCTATTTATATTTTTAATCTCGAAGAACCTTCAAGAAAATCTATATTTGTAATAGAATTTATATAATATTCACGGCAAGGGCATACTCATCGTCCTGGACGACCTGCGGAGCTAAAAATAGGTTATCATGCTAAATATAACATTCCCACCCCTATCGCGGAGCACACGCCGCCCTTCGCACCCCCCGGGGCCCCCACTACTGGGAATCGGGTGGAGGGGTCGAAGTTTTAAAGGTTACTAATTTACTCAGTCTATTTAACGAATAACAAGTCGGCTCGTGAGATTACACATTTGTGTTTTATTAGAATTTAGTAAATTAATAATAATAGTTTGCGTAATCGTTCCAGAGATGGCACACGAAGGAGCGGGTACGGCTGAAGGGTCGCCGCAACAGACGCCGTCGCCGCCGCATCACGCCCCGCGACTGCCACCATCAGAGAACAACTTTCATCATCAAATATTACAGGTGAACACATGTCTCGTTTGAAACACGGTCTGTGGCCTAATACTGGTGTGCGGTCTATGGTTCATCATACAGTTTCCCTATCTACGAGTGTTTGGGTTTATTCGCTTATCTAATGATGTTTATATATCTAATGACGTGACGGTTATTTCTGTCGGTGGTTTTTTTTGTGCAAACTTTTGAGCCAACAAATATGTCGGTTATCAGTGTTGCCAATTATTGAGAGAATTAAATTACCGAGGCCGCGGTATACATACACGTGCCGGTCGAAGTTATTCTCGTATTATTACTTTATTCGATGCTTTATTGTCGGCGTCTCGTTCGGGATCGAGGCGAACGACGTACGGTCGCACTACGCGCGCATCCCGCGGTATTGTAACGCGAGGAAGCAGAGATGCAATATCCGTAGTTCCCGCTATATTATCGCAGTTCGCACATATTTTTAGCGCGTGCGCCCACGCGGCCGCCGCGCAAAACATCCGTCGACTATCACTATTTCTGTCTTTTGCGCATTCCGCGCGAGAAACGCGCTTTTTTTTCGTACACAAAATTAAATTTACGTTTCGCCGAGACGGAAATAGACACGGCCGCCTCGTTATGTTTGCGTTCTGCACTATGTAGGTATCGAATATTATTTTAATCATAATTCATTCCGAATGCACCCCCAATGTGTGTGTGTCACTTTCCAGGACATACGTTCGTTCTATATATATATATAATACACTAATACGGTGGTCAGAGTGTGTCGCGGTTGCATGTGGTTTATAATAAATGTGATCTCTCGTGTTATTCAGAACTCAAGAAAGAAACTATTCGCTGAGAGAGCCAAAGATTCATTAGGAAATACATACCTCGAACAAGTGAGTCCCCTTTCAATACACTAATAACAATATTACGCCAATTATAACATGACCGCATTGCACATTTACGCTTGTTAATTATATGTAGTATGTATGTTGATCATGACCACTAACTATAATACCTACCTATTTATATTAACAATAAATATATATTTTGTTTGGGGATAACAAAACATTTACATTAATTATTAATTATATTTGTTTGGGTTTTCTTATTGTATCTTTAATAAAAAACTCTCTCTGTACGAGACAGTGTTGCCAGAATTTAAAGTTTAAAGAAATGAAACATGTTTTGACTGAATTAAAAGATTTTACTATCGCGTTTATTTCGATTGAAGATAAGTTTGCGGTGAGACGAGTAACGAAGCTTTCGACACGTAAAATGTTTTAACTTATTTAGAAACAACTAAATACTGAATTGAGACGAATCCGGGTGTAATTATGCGACACGGAACTTATTATTATTTTGTCAATGAAAGCACACAAGAAAATAATGTTAATAATAATGTTTCAGCTAAAGAAGCAGCAGCAACTGCAACAGGAGATATTGCTGCAACATTTCCAGCAACAACGCCAGCAATTAGCAGCGCAACATGCACAACAAATGGAACATCATCTCAAGGTTAACATTGTATTACAATTTATTATAACAACTCGGAGGCGGTCTGTGGGACTACCAGTATGGTAGAACTTAATATGAATATATACTACACGTACGTTGTACAAGCGTACAAAATAATGACGATACTTGGCTTAGATACAACGTGTTTATTTTAATATTAAGCCAAAAGATTAAAGATGGTTATTAGCCCAGTCTGCCGTCCTGGGGTAGTACCAGCCCTTTCGAATGTTACACCCGTGAAGTGACCTTGTCGCGTTTCGGGAGCAGTTTGAAAGTAGCCAGGTATAACGAGAGGAGTGTGCACTGTCAATCTGGATAGTGCAAATTCGTCTGCTTAAGCCGGCATATCGGAGGTGTATGCTGCCCGTAGAGATTTCTCTGTAGTAGCATTTGTTTCCGTTCATGGACCGCACTCTAGCTTTACATCAGGAGGAGTGTTGTCATATGCTAATCTAGAAATTAAAAACGAATTGCGGCTTAGAGTCTAGTATATTATTATAGATATGGAAGCAGCAGCAGGAGTTGGAGCAGGCGGCCAGAGAGGCGAGGGAGGCCCAGGAGGCCAGAGAGGCGAGGGCGGCCGCGGCCGAGGCGCACGACAGGCACGAGAGGGACATCAGAAAGAAGGATAAACACGAGCACAGCGCCAACGCATCGACAGGCGTTAAGCAAATATTACAGGTAATAATAATATTGGAGACGGCATATAATCTGTTCGCATCGGAGAAGAAAAGTTATAAATTAATATATTTAAGGGCGGTATAATGAGGGCGCGATAGTAAGGTAGACAGTGAACAATGGCTCATCCCATTGAACTCCATTTGAAGTGAAGCGTGTCAAACAGAACATTTAAGGACTTTGCATTTGTTTTAAAATTGTATTCATTATTTGTTAATGTGTGGTCATTGCATTGATGGTTTGGGCACATGGAAAGTATGATGTTAATGAGTGTAAATCTGATGTGGACGGATGTGTTGAACAAGGCAGACCCAGGGGGATGTTTTCAGATCGGAGACATCCTTATGAAAGCTGGGTTGTCTAGTGCCCATAAATGTAGAGAATTGTGGATGTGAGGGAGTCGTGTCAGAATCGTGGCGAGTGGCATTCCGATGTCTCTGTTTATCCCTGCGGTTAATATCCAGGTTGTATGTGGCAGAACTTCGAGAAATATCGTCATATTTCAACAGTACGACAAATGGTTTATTGATTGTACGTTTCAGGAATTCATAATGAAGAAACAAGCGGCTGCAAATTCAAATGGAACAATATCATCAGCGTCATACAGAAATTGGTCAGTTGGTTCCCGTTTTCATGATTTATAATGATTGTGTGAGGTTTTGTTAATATTGATTTTTGTCCACCAGGAGTATAGTGAAATCGTCATCTGGCGAATCCATAACATCATCGAACGCAGCCGTCCACCCGTACAGGATTGCAGCCCCGCTGCCGCTGAATCTAGTGCCACCGAACTCTAACGACTTCCCACTGAGGAAAACAGGTCAGTCACTATAACAAAGTGGAATTATAACTTGCGTGCGTTTTGATGTCTAACATGAATGCATTATGTACACGAAAAACATGAAGTTGAACCGATATATATTCCTATATTTATTGAAATATTATGGTTTATTAATAATTTTAAAAATAATGTAAATTAATTAACAACAATATGTTCTAATAATAAATGTTAAGAGCAACCGATGTGCGCGTGCGCGTGAGTGTGTGTGTAGCATGTCATCTATTTTACATACTTATGATAATAATATTTAATGATATTCTTACTTAAAAAAATACAGGCATATTTTGATTGATAATTGAATATTCTCTATAAGTTCGTGTGCATAACATGATACGAGTATGTCCCGTTTTGAAAGGAACTATCCCTTTTTTGGGTACTCCGTCCCAGTGTCCCCGAAACCAACCCCGGGACGAAGACTTGTCCCGTTTTCTTAGAAACAGTGATTTTGTGTAAAATTTTAAAGCTATACAAGAATTAGAGTTCATCATAAACCATCCTAAATTCGCGAATTATATAACCTATATAGTGAGTACTAAAATTATTTTCCGAACACTACTTTGCAACTAATTTCCGCCAATCAATGTTAGTGAGGGTAGGCACACAGTCACATCGGCTGACACATGCAAATACCTCTCGACGCGTTTCGCCACTCCACGTGGTCGCTTCGACGATGTTTGGAAAATAATTTTAGTCGTGGATTTCCGCAAAGTAACGCCTAAATGAATGATCACGTTTTGGTATACGTAAGAATAGTTAAGCGGTTGCATGTTGTAAGTAGTAGTGTAGATGTGTGTGTTACTAACAGCCTCGGAGCCGAATATGCTGAAAGTGCGTCTCAAAGCGAGGGTCATCGAGAGGAGGGCGTCGCCGCTCGCGAGGAGGCCGCACAAAGCGAGAGCCAAGCACCGCAGTGAGTATTGCTATACCAAAGATACTGATGATGCCGAGATGTGCGCGCGGAAGCTTCGATCATCAAAATCCACAGCCGATCACAATTATTCTGTCTTTCCATCGGCAACCCTAACATTTTGTTTTTTCTATAAAAATTTCATCATAACTCGCCATACTAACATGATTAGAAAGTGTCCATGTAATAAATAGGCAATGAGCGCTTTCACTATTGTCTATGTTCGTTTATAGATTGCGAGAGCGGTTCACCGCGGGGCTCCCCGACCGCGGCGGTCATTCGGGAGGAAGAGGAGAACGGCTATCAGCCGCCCAGAGCGCCGCCCGAACTGTTGTTCTCGTCGCCGTCCATGCCTAACATAAGTCTAGGCAGACCGCACGCTCCGCCGCAGCCCAGAACGCAACCTATGCCCGTCAGTATACGCAGACATTCGACCTTCTGATGATGCTGTTGACCACCGTGCGAACGGATGTATTCGATGTATCGTTTTCAGGTGACAGTGACCCCGTTGCCGTCCGTGTCGGAGTCCGCGCGCCCCGGCCCTCGTCCGGCGGAGTGCGGAGTGCTACGACTGAACAAGCGGCCTCTGGGTCGCACTCATTCGGCGCCGCTGCCGTTGGGGGATCCGGCGCTCAGGAGCGCTCTGCCTCTCGCGCCGCCGGCTCATAATTATCTCAGGGACCAAATTAGAAAAACTGTCAGTATCATCATGTTCAGTTGTGATCTACGTTGTGTGCGATAATCGTGAATTGATGAACATCGCGTTTGTGTATATATAGGTATTGACGCGTGCTCATGATGCGGCTCAATTGAGAGAAGAGGAGGGCGAGGTGATCGACCTCACTTCGCGGAAAAACAACAACGGACCCCCGACCTCCACGCAGGCGGCGCCGTTGGCGAGGGCGCTCTCCAGCCCCATGGTCAGTGCGGGCGACGGCGGCGCACGATTATTCCTATTTGACGTTATATTCATGATTACGTTTGATTATTGTGTTGCGCGCGCAGGTGGGCAGTCGGTCGCTGTCGACGGGCCTCGCGTACGACGCGTTGATGTTGAAGCACGGCTGCGCGTGCGGCGCCCACGCGCCCGCGCATCCCGAGCACGGCGGCAGATTGCAGTCGGTGTGGGCGCGGCTCATAGAGACCGGTCTCGTACAGCGCACCGAACGCACGCGACCGAGGAAAGCGACTCTCGACGAGCTGCAGGTGACCCCCTCGCGAATGACTCGTTTCATAATATCGAACGAGATCGAATCGAGCCCTCGGAACGGAACCGTGATCGTCGTGTCGTTTCAGAGCGTCCACTCGGAGTCTCACGTGTTGGTGTTCGGCGGCAAATCTGCAGGCAGTCGCGGCCTCGGAGTCTCTACCGCCGCGCCCCCGAGACAACTGGTGCGCCTCGCTTGCGGAGGGCTCGGAGTCGACTCCGACACGACCTGGTCCGACCATCACACGCCGCAAGCCGCCAGAATGGCCGCCGGGGCCGTGCTAGGTAACGTCGATGTCGATACGAGAATAGATCGCTCGCTCGTTCGATTGAAAACTATTATTGAATGAATGTATTCAGACCTCGCGATGCGCGTGGCGAAAGGCGAACTGAAGAACGGATTCGCTGTGGTCCGTCCGCCCGGGCACCACGCGGAGCCCTCGGTGGCGATGGGCTTCTGTTTCTTCAATTCTGTGGCCATCGCCGCGAGGATATTGCACACCAGACTGAGAGTACAACGAATACTCATCGTCGATTGGGTACGCTATGTGATATTAATAAAAATGCATTTGTAATCATACACAATGATTTTGTGTCGCTCCTGAACAAACTTTGATAGGATTTTGTTCACAGGATGTTCACCACGGAAACGGCACCCAGCAGATATTCTACGACGATCCTCATGTACTATATATCTCCATACACAGACACGACGACGGCAACTTCTTCCCGGGAACCGGAGCACCCTCTGAGGTTACTGTTAAACTTTAGTAATAATCGTCCCGATTCGGATAATCCCAAAGACTTTTTTGTTGCGAGCGGGATTTAGATATAGCTTAATAAGAATTCTCTTTAATGTAATTGTTAATATGTTCGTACAGTGCGGCACCGGCGCAGGTCTCGGATTCAACGTGAACGTGGCCTGGTCAGGGGGTCTGAACCCGCCTCTGGGAGATGCAGAGTATCTCGCGGCGTTCAGGTCCATCGTGATGCCCATCGCCAAGGTGATATCATTGTTTTGTAAACTGTGTATGGGTCGGTTAGAGTCCTACATGGAGGGAGAGCATCATAAATAATGAGCTAACCATGCCTATGCTAAGCCATGGAAACATTCCTTTAATTTTAATAAAAAGTATAACAAACATGATACCCTTTCACTTGACTATCCTGTCTATCCACTTATCCTGTCTGACTCGCGCTACCTCAAAAATCATCTTTTCTCGCCATCCAGATATGGCACTGACTTTTGATCCTGCATGATACGCGCACATATAACATCTGTCCACGTCGTCTATTGCAGGAATACGACCCGGAAATAGTTTTAGTGTCGTGCGGCTTCGACGCGGCCAGCGGTCATCCCCCGCCGCTCGGCGGGTATCACGTGTCCGCCGCGTGCTTCGCCAGCATGACCAGAGATCTGATGCAACTCGCCAACGGAAAGGTATGACGCGTGACGAACACTGTCAGTCGGCATCGAAGCGGAGTCGATGACACCGTTCCGTGTGCAGGTCGTGCTATCTCTGGAAGGCGGCTACGAGTTGCCGGCGATGTGCGACTGCGCGGCGGCTTGCGTCCGCGCGTTGCTCGGAGACTCGCCGCCCGCGATGAGCCCCGCGGAGATGTCTCGGGTTCCCGCCCCGGCCGCGGCGGCGACTCTCGCTCGCGTGGCGGCTCTGCAGGCGGAGCATTGGCCGGTGGTGAGTTTTCCGCGCCGCGTTCGCGTGTCGAGCCCGCTTCCGGACCCCGCTGACCGCGTCGATCGCGTTCCGCAGGTGAAGCGGTTCGTGCGTCTCTCGCGGCAGTCCGCGCTGGAGGCGGCGCCGAGCGTGCGTGCGGCGAGGCTCGGCACCCTGCAGACCGAGAGAGACGCCGCTGACACGACGGCCGCCATGGCCACTCTCTCGATGCGGCAACTCAGGTATGTTCGATCGCGACGGCCGCCGTAGCGGTTTCTCGACCGTCGTGACCTACGATTCGTTTCCGCAGATCTCCGGAATCGTCTCGCTCCGTGTCCGAGGAGCCGATGGATCAAGACGAGGGCAAGTGAAGGCCTCCGCACGAGCGAGGCCGAACGCAACATTCCTGTAACGGAGGTCGAGGGACCTCGAAGGCGGCGATCGACCTCGAGCAGTGATGCGATCACCGAGAGAGATGTCGTCCGCCTCGAGGGCCTCCGAGGAGGTCTCCTTCGTCACATTCCTCGGAAGAGACCGGTACTCGTCTCCTCGAGTCCTGCCAAATAATTATTTATGTTCTCGCGTCGAGCGCTCATAGAGTACCAGAAACAGTCGGAAATGTTCTGTAATTAATGTTAAAATGAGAGATGCATAGTATTAAGAGTCGAATTAGTATGTATTGATCGGTGTATCGTGTCGGCGTCCCCCGTTATGTATAGAGCTCGTTATGGCATGATAATAATATATTTGGAGACATTATTATAGTATAATGATAATTAAAGCTTTAATCTATATAATAATACATAGTGCGTAATGCGTATAGCCTATCTCAGTTTAACTGAACCTATTTTGTATAATGTGGAGGAATAACCAAAGATGTTTCCGGCGATCTACTCGTACTATTCCTTGTAGTGGTGTTATTATGTTGTTATCGTGTGTGTGCGTGCGTGTGAGTGCGTGTGAGTGTGTGAGTGCGTGAGATGGGAACGAACATTGTCAAATGGAATTAGTGTGCAATATTAAGCTTAATCTTCCAGAAATACTATTTTGTTCAAATGTTATGTAAATATGCAATTTTGCAACGATTTTTAGTAGGTTTTATAAAATGTGCACTAGACTTTATTAATATATATGTAAAATTAACGAAGTTTTAATATAAAGAGATATATTTATATAAATTATGTGATGTCTTGTCGCCATTTTTTGGGTGATCTCTGTCGTTTTTTGTACTAAAAATATTATGAAGTTTTTAATGAGAAGATGTCTTTTGTATACAATTTTTTTGTAAAATAATCGGTGACATCTAGACCAACTTTATTAGAGTAATAATAATATTACGAATATTTGCCTACTGAAAGCGAAAGTACAAGCGTTTTGGATATTTTTGTACCGGCATTAACAATGCTGCACGCTCGTCACGCGTGAGATCTATATATTTTTGTATGAGATGGCTGTTTGGTGATTCTAGGGTACCTAGAGGATGCGATCCTTTCAAATACATGTTGTTTCTTTGAGAAGTTTATATTGTTAAATTGGAAAGTACAGATAAAGAAAATAATATTTAATAGATGTATATATATATTTGAAAATATAATCGACTTTTATTTCCCTGAACTGTAGAGTTCGATGTATAAAGAGATCCTTACACACTAGTCAACGAGATATAACATGCGACGCGCCACACGCGAACCCGCCGGAAATGGAAAGCCGGGCCGCGCGTGCGGTGCATCTTGCGGATTATCACCCACGCTGGCGTCACTGCCCATCGGGGAGTCTGTCCGGAGGGTCCAATGATAGACATCTACAGTTGCAGGAAGTTATCGGACACTCTGAATGCTCCTGAAACCAACTTATGAGATGCTGTGCGTGGCCGCCGTGTCTGCAGGCCGCACACCACGACAACCAAGTGGGGAAATGAGCCGAACTGCCCGCGCCCAAATGAAGTACACAGACACCGCATCGGGGTAGGGGCATACGACAATGAGGACACGCACTGATCTGCTTCATCTTAGCGGCCGGAGGAGGAATCCGCGACAGCGCCGGTCTCGTCCTCGGAGGACCGCCGGGAGACGCTACGGTCTTGCTGCAATATCCGCATGATATCATCACTTGTCTAGCCGTAGTATCGAGCATGGTGGGAGCCAACGAGGATCCCGCCGCGTTCGCTGCAGAGAGACACGCGTCCAGAGCGCATCGCACCCACCACAACTTCCATCTGTCCAGTAGAGACCTGTAACTGCGTATCCAATGTTGCGGTCTCGGGTCCTGCAACAGTTCCGGTGTGAAGGTCCTCGCGGCGATCAGAGCCGCCGATTGCACGTCTCCCGTCGTCTCGAGCCAGGTCTGCAGCAACTTTACGCCCTCGGGTCCCACTCCGGTGATCAGGAACCCGGAGAGATCACCACGACGAGTGAGCGTCTCGCCGAGCGTCTGTACATATTGTTGTAATTTACCGTCCGGCAAGTAGATACATGCGAATGCGACGCGGTCTTCCAGCATCATTTCGGTCTCATCGAGTACCGCTTGCAAATCAGCCGGCTGGGAGGGGTGAGCGGAGAGAAAAGCAGCCAGGGCCCGCAAATACGGGTCTGACAGCCGCGGCATGGCGTTCGTCGCTAAGTCCCGCCACAGTCTCTGATCGCTGACTCCGGCGAGCGCGAGCGCCACGACCGGTAACTGCGGATGCGGCGCCCGAGACAATATGTCCAAGGCGTGCCTCACTCTGAGATGGAATGCGGCGAGAGCGGCAGCGCGGGCCCATTGCTCCCTACTTTCGGCTCTTTCTATTCCGACGATAGCGTTCTCCCATCCCCAGCCCCAACCGCACAGCTGCAAGGCGCATGTGCGAGCGGCACTCTTGTACGTGATGACGCGACGATTGGGCAGGTCAGGTAACAGAGAAGTCTGTGCATCAGATCTGTAGCCGGCGTCCTGTCCATTGAGCACGATGGCCACTCCGGGATGGCGGCAGAGGCCGGAACGAATACATCCATCTTCTACTAGTGAATTACTAAGAGCCATGAAATGCCACAGGTTACCGAGATACTCATCATTGGCGAGATCCGCATTCTGCCACAAATCTTGTTTTAATCCATAATCAGTTTTCGTTCGCGCCTTCATAATGTCCGAGATGTCATTGAGATGTAAGTAGAAGGTGTTCGGAAGAGCTCTGACCTCCTCGCCGGAGGACCAGGCGAGCTCCCCGGAGTTCCAAGTCACACTCACCAGTTCGTTGACTACGTGTTCAGTGAGACCGCCAGTATTAGTGACAGCCAGTATGGTAGCTCTTTGTGAATGTTGCCACACAAAACTTTGCAAGGGTGATGACAGAGACACCTCTCTCGATATCACACCAGATGATGCTCCTCCACTGAACACCTCTCCTTCCGTATGTGATTGCAATGAGTTATCCAACAGTTGTATTTCAGTAGAAGTGTTGCTGGTTAACCGGACATCGTGTAAACGTATGATACTAGTGTCGCGTTGCAGACAACAGAGCAGACTGGGTCTGTTCGGTGCCCACAATATCTTATCAGCGTGATGCGGTATGACACGTAAAGGTCTACTCAAAGTACGCATGTCCCACAGAGCCACTCCTCCGTCCCCTCGACTGGCCACCCTCCAGCCCTGCGCTGACACACACGGTGTCAGATAAAACCGGGTGCTCACAGATTGCACAGACTTATTTGGCATTTCCCTTAAATCAAACACCTTGATCATCTTGGTATTCATAGAGGCTATTAGTGTTCTGTTTATTGATGACCACGCGACATGATGCGCGACCTCCGACACTCCCATCTCAGCCAATGGACGTTCAGAAGTCGGCTCCCTGTTCACATCCCACAGTAGTATAGAATGATCATTTCTGTTTCCCTCTAATGCAACAGCGAGCAGGTTATGTTCAGTGACACCCCATGCCACTGAATTGCATACGCACTGATTGCCTGATGAAAATTCCCTTCCCGCCAAGCTTACGGGATCTGTGTTTTGTCCTAAACTAGTAAGAGTGACTTTTCCGCCACTATAACCGAGCGCCAGAAGCGGCTCTGTTAACGTTGGGTCTCTACATGCGTCCATACAACGCACTCCCCGCCCGCTCTGCGACACGACGACTTGAGCACAGTTTTGTGATGATATTTTTATACCTGAGGAGATATAAAGTTTTTTAAATTTAGTAATAACATATACACGGACGATCCTCCACAAAACTAAGACTTAATTTAAACGTATATATCGAAATACTTACATGAAGATTTGTTTTCGGACTCTTTCAGTGTTCCTAACTCGTATAAGGTTATGTCAGGACCCCACAGTACAAATTTATTCTTATGTACAGGGGACCATAGTATATCTAATTTTGTAGCCGTCATTTTAAACTATAAGGGATATATACACAATAATTTAACAACGCTACGAACACAAATAAACACATCTCCTCCCCATTGTTTGTATTTGTTTTTTTTTTTTTATGGTATATAAAAATTTGCTAATGTCAAAGTTTAAATCAAGATAATATTATTGTGAATCACGGGTCATTCATTTAAAACACTAACAGTCAAGTCGAACCCCAATCAAATCAAAAATAACTTCAATAAAGTGGTAGAATCTTTATTGAAACTTCTAACGGAGTTTTGGAGGGAAAATTAAAACACACGTTCTCTCCTTTCGAATTGTTTGCATAGAGCCATGCACATTCACGAACATTTAATGGTTAATAATCAACTATTATTAGACATCAACACTCGAAGAAACACAAATTTAGGAAAATAATTCAAGACAGATAACCTAATGTTTTCAGAAGGCCGCCAAAACTCCTATTGTTTGTACCAGACTAAACTTTTTTTTTAAATTTATTAATAAAGACACTGGCCATGGGCCACTAGACAAATTAAATTACAATTATATTTCATTACTTTTTTACATAGAAGATCGCTTATTAGAGGGTCAAGTAGGAGGTTGCATTTACGCCGTGATAGCGTAATGCGGTATCTATACCAATAGGATAGCTTCATTCATATACGGCGGTCATAATAGCATCGTCTGATTGGTGTTGAGTTATCGCATGAGAATGTCACGGCGTAAATGCACCCTCGTACTTGGTCCTCCACTAATAAAAGACTAATCAAAAATCATATAAAGCGATCCTATTAACTATGAGTTTACTTTTGCGCCGTCAATGTGTAAAGTAATTTTTTTTTTTACTACAGCCTTACAAATAGTAAATAGATGTCAACTGTCAACACACTTTTCTTTTTTTTAAATATATAATAAAGGCAGATGGCTCATTGTCCATGCGGTTTAGTCTACTTTTCCTCTTCTTTTTCCTTTACTTTATCAAAATAATATGATTTCATATGTACTAAAATACCCATAGAAAACTATATTTTTTAATTATCTACCTTATTTATTTATGAATTATCATGTATTAGTATTTAACTAAAATACAAATAATTTTGTTGATAATTTAAAATGAACCATAATTACAGTAATTTTAAATCTCATAAGTTCCAAAAAAAGTTATCAATTTACTTTTTATTGACGATTTAAAATATAATCATCAAAGAGTGAATTATGATAGAATACGTGTTTGTATAGAAAGGAAAACCAAAAAAGAGAAGATGTCAGTCGTATTGCTTTAATTTCGTCACTTTGTTGAAATTTTGACAGATTTGTGTGAGACTGATCATCAGACTGGTAAATTAGCGTATAAAAGTAATACCAATCTTTTCCATAACTACATAATATAAAATACAAATACCGTATAAAAGACAAAAAGAAAACGCCTCCTCTTTACGTTTCGGTGAGTAGTTAGCATGAAAACTGTGTCATATTTAGCCGAAGTGACGTGATTGTTTACTACAAAGGCAACGCCTCTCGTCTCCCACAGTTTCTCGTGTATTGTCTTGTAATTCTCACGCATAGCTCCAGTTTTCGCCGACACGATTACTGTTTATATTGTAGGCTAAAAGTGTATACAGTTAGACCGCTTTGCTAGCGGCGAAACTCGTTGTCACGCTGAACGGACACCGCGACTCGATTTGTGTGAAATTGATGAAAACTCAATGAATATTAGATCGTATCTCGGTTCATGAGTAAAATAATAATATTAGTGAGTAGTTTAAACGATAGTATTCGCGTATAGTGTGTTTGCAATGGAGTAATGTTCTCTGCACTCGCGTACCGATTATCTACCACTTTTTTAGAAGAACAGAAGGTCAGTTATTTATATTTTTATTTGTAAATTATGTTGTTTTCACTTCACTGGTCAAAGTTACACGTTGGTTGCATTTTGGGACAATTTTTATTATTAAATATTTGGGTCTAAAATATCATTAATTTATTCATACATTCAAGGTACGATCGGGGTCACTGCATCAGTTTGATTATATTAATTATTTGAAATTGAAAATGTATTCTGGCAATATTATGCTTTAATTGCAACATCTAACTGAGAAACTAAGTGAGATTTTTAGACAAAAGTTTCATTTTGGTCTTACAACAAGCTGTTTCTACATGTATTTGTTATTAACGGCTAGGATTCATATTAATGTACAGGGGCATAGCTAGCATGGGTGACATTGTAACCCTGACAGGTAGCAGTTGAAGCTAAAGAGCAAATTGGTGGAGACCCAGGACGGTTGTAGTGGTCATCTTGAAATGTAAAAAAATCGTGAGCAATTTTGCAGTAAATGTACACTACTGCTTATGTGTATATTATAAAAAATGTGAAACACGTTTTCATAATTTAATTCCACTACTCTAGCACGATGTGCATGTTGTTTGATTTCTCTTTTGCAACTATTCATGTGGAACATGTTTATTTACAAATATATATTATTTCTTTAATGTTCTATTGATGTATGGTGGATTTTTGTTGATCATTCTTATTAAAATGGGTTATTCATAAATTGGTGTTTGCACTACCTCATCGCCTTTAGTGCAACTAATACAGCAAGGTAGATGACACAAAAAAATCTTTGCCTATACCAATGTATGCAAAGCAGACACATTGTAGGTTCCTTGTTGTCTACTCATTTGAGGTGGTCGCTTGTGCATTAAGGAATATGCACATGCAGGTAAAATATGTAATGTATTTTGGCATCTAAGCAACTACGGATGTGTAGTCATAGTTATGGATTTTTAACAGTCCTATTTCTTTCAGCATATTGTACATAATTACTTTGATCAGAACTGTTGGCGTTTTCTGCCTATACATACAAAATCAATGAAACATTCAGTTTTGTTTTTAACCGCGAATTACCGTTTATATGATAATATACACACGTCTATTGCTTCTTACAGCTTTTTTTACTTTGGTGAGACTAATCACAACTCTATTCATATTTTATGTGTATTTCTTTATTTTCGGCATACGACAACACTCCGCCTGGTGTAAAGCTAGAGTGCGGTCCATGAACGGAAACAACTGCCACTACAGGCATCAGTCGCCTCCGCTACGCCGGCCTGAGGAGATGAGTGTGCACAATCTAGATTGACAGTGCACACTCCTCTCGCTATACTTGGCTACTTTCAAACTGCTCCCGAAACGAGACAAGGTCATTTCGCGGGTGTTACATTTGAAAGTGGTGGTTTGATTTGTAAATTGCATTTTTATTTGGATTACCTACCCACTGATATATATATTTCAATTGTTTATCATATTATCAGTCATTCCAATTGTTTATGGTGGATTGGTTTTAATGATTTATTGTTTGATAATAAATTTATTAATGAGCCATAGTGAATTTTACTGCACATGCCAAGCTAGTATTTGTATGATTGATTGTGATGACGAGTTCTTTTTAAAAATTCTTCTAAATGGAAAAATATTTGTCTATTTTTGAAAGTAATGGACAATGAACTGACTCAAATGCGATGGTGTAGAATCTATTATTAAAATCTTAAATATTGCAACATGAATAATGCCCATAATCTTGGATCACTCAGTGAGAAAATCCGAATCCGAAGCTTTACAAACAAAGAAAACATAAATACATTTGTCTCTTGTTGTGGTTATAAAGGCCATGGTAAACAATTTGTTGCTGCATTGCCTTTTTTGGGATAATCAGTGCATTTTATTAATTAGAAAAGCACTCAACAGTCAACACTGTAGCAACAAGGAACGTCCCTATCGGGTCGCTATGGTGACGAGAATATTATTCTAAACCTTATATTGAATCTGAGACCTCCGCTTCGGCCACAAAGGTCGCCGATTAATTAATAAAACTATACCAGCACATTTGTTCTTTCATGTCATCGCTCATCTGGAAAAATCATTAGAAACATTAATATAACAGCAATACTTCCTATTTATTTTATATATTTATGTATTAGGTTCACAAACAGGCCCTTACAATACAACAAATCAAATGTTTACACACAACTACAATACATTTATGTAGGTCCTATGAACAGTGAACACGGCATGCGCCAGTCAGTGGAAAATTAATGTTTACTAACAATTACAATTTGGTATTGATTTCAAATTATAAATAATGATATTAATAATGATGTCAATGATATTAATAAAATGTCAAATTGTAAAATGGTAATCTTCGTTCAAGTCAGTGGAGTGAGTAAATTATTTTGTGTTTTTAATGGATTATATTATTATACAAACTATATTGACAAACATTAACTGCGAGTTTTCTTAAAATATTATTTTAAGACGTTTTTACCTGAGATAGACGCGTGTCGAGTGAAACTCCGTGAGGTTTTAGTCAGTATGCCAGCGCTAGGGAGATTTCGACGTAACCGAGTGCTAGGGCATCTGTTAATCATGTATGTATGTATTTATTAATAGGGGTGTGTTTGTTCAGACGTGTTATTGACCCGTGTGTAATTAGTGGCTACATATTTTGTCTCTCAAACTCTTATTATATCTTATCCATGTTATCTGACATAGTTTTCATATAGATATATCTGTTATCATCAGCTGTCCTAAGGAATGACTATGACTTTATTAAACGTTTGTTCAATTGTTAACATTCGGTTTAACAGGCGTAAAAATAAATAAAGCAAATATAATATATGCAAGCAGCGATCGCGTCCGCTATGCTGACTTGAAAATTTTAATGTGCACCGTCGAGGTTGATAATGCACACTCCTCCTACTTCCAAGCTGCTGATGCATTGCTTCACGGTTGGTTTACACTCGGCCATGTCGGGCTAACAACCATCATCAGTGCCTACTTCAATATCAAGTTAATCATTGTAAATTAATTAAATTATCATAGCTTCAGAAGCCGTAACGAATACCTTCAATTGTTATCTTTGATTTTTTATGTGTTCTTGCTTTAATGCTAGAACGGTGCGTCTCAAAAACGAGATTGCTGCAAATATTTGGAAAAATAACTCCAATAAGCAAATCCGAATAGTCTTTCACCTTAGGTGAGATAATATGTTCGCGCAAAATCATAGCAAATTCTACATCAAAACTTTCATTATATAATTTTTTATGATTACTTTGAATTCTATTTGCATTTGTGTTCCACATCATACAAATACCTCAATCTTCTTTCCTATCTTATATCCTGTCCTGCTATTTTCTTACACATATGGACGATTTTCTTTTATTGCTTATTCAAATATTGCTAAAAAAACGAGTAATAATACGTCATCAGTAGTTGGAAGGGTTTCCGATGGAATGGTACAATAGACAGCTTAGGTCTGTTGCTACAAACAAGTAAGCTTAATTCGGCAACTGGCTTTAGTGTTCAAAGCATCCGTGCGCAAAACAATGGACGTCAGTTCGAGCTGTTTGCTTCCTTTTATTTTTGCCATTTTAAACGTTATGTTGGAGATTTGTCAATGGGCGATTGTCATATTAAAAAAAGTGTTAGACTCGATTTCGGTGTTATTAAAATGTTAAGTTTCATTGCTTATATTACTGATAGATACTGAAGTACATAATTAGTGCACATTGGTACCGACAAGAGATATTTGTGAGCCTCTTTACGAACTTTGCAATTGTCGCATTCACTATTTATATGGGATAGACAGAGGCATAGTTATCGTTGTAGAAGGCAAATAAATGATTTCACAATATTGCAGTTTGATTGTGTTTTTTTAATATAAAATGTAATACGACCGTGACCGTGATCGTGACGTGTTAGTTAGTGTTGTTTAAAATTATGATTCATTGTAGACGTATACAAACAAGGTCGCATTAACAATTCTTATAATGCATTCTTTATTATTACTATTTTGCCTTGTTAAACATTTTTTTATTGTAGTTCGGCGTATGACGACACTCCGCCCGATGTAAAGCTAGAGTGCGGTCCATGAACGGAAACAACAGCTTCTACAGATAAACTGCTACAGGCAGCAGTCGTCTCCGCCATGCCGGCTTGATGAGACGAATGTCCAAATTATCAGTGTACACCTCGCTTGTTATACCTGGCTACTTCCAAACTGTTCCAGAAATGCGACAAGGTGACTTCACTGGTGTTACATTCGAAAGTGGTGGTACCATTCCAACATGGCAGACTGGGCTACCACTCTTTAATGCCTACCAAAGTACATTGGTCAGAATTTAGCGAGGTTCGAACACGGGTCCTGTCGATCGTGAGTTCACGTGTCTTACCGCTAGACCACGGCCTCTCTCTGTTGTGATGAATTTTATTTATTCAATCTATTTTATTAATACGTAGGCATATATTTTTATAATGAAAAAGCGGTAATTGAACTCGGCACCTCCTAAAGCTCTAATCACTGCGCCACAGAGGTCGTCGAATGCATAGAGAGGTAGGCAGAGTGATGTCTGATGATAGCACCCGTATAATATTGTGCATTATTTATGTTTCAGTGCGAACGTTTAGTTGTCAAGATGTCAAAGAAGCCGACGGTGGCTCCGACGCTGCACAAGGTGATCATGGTGGGTTCTGGTGGTGTTGGTAAATCAGCGCTCACATTGCAGTTCATGTATGACGAATTTGTCGAAGACTATGAACCAACGAAGGCAGACAGCTATAGAAAGAAGGTATTTTCACACATTTCATTAGATTTTTTTTAAAGTTCTTAAACTTTGTGTTTCCTCTTTCTGTGTGGACAATTAATTCTTGTCACTACACACGCACGCACAGAGAGAGAGAGAGAGAGAGATTGTATTATGGACATCATAACGTCCACTTTCGTAGCTATATCCTTGCCTACATACTTCCTATTTAACTGAAACCGTCTAGAAGTACCTCTCTCTACTTTATCCTTGGCTCTCGTCTAATATAGAGGTAAAAATTAGTAAATTTCTTCTTCTTTCTTCTAAATTTCATCAAGTAGCAGTGATGATGGTTGTTAGCACAGTCTGCCGTGTTGGGGTAATACCACCACTTTGAAGTCCAATTGCACCAAGAGGCTCGTTAAAGTTACTTTGACACATTTTTCGATGACTTTAACGGTTACGTTTGCATTTACTCCACACGCGTTGCACCATCGTGTAAATTCACATCGTTATCGTTAAAAGGGTGGCTGATGTAATTAGGAGTACATTTCCGAAAAAATAATAGAAAAAACATATCTGGCCTCTTTTCATAC
Source organism: Tinea pellionella (assembly GCA_948150575.1). Lineage (NCBI taxonomy): Eukaryota > Metazoa > Arthropoda > Insecta > Lepidoptera > Tineidae > Tinea > Tinea pellionella. The sequence goes on from OX411258.1 coordinate 8,498,472, forward strand.
ACTTGACGTTAGTGACATTGGTTTAACTATTACGTTAATTTTGACCATCCATAATACGCTGGTTACGCTTAGCGTTAAAGTAAGCGTCGAACTGACAGGTTTTTTTTTTGGAGCAACCCAATTTTAATTTTTACCATTACCAAAAAAAAAAAATGTCATGTGGTACCCGTCAAGCGACCTTGTCGTTGGAAATAGCCCTTTCAATAAATGGTGCAAAAATGTCTCCTCAAGCCGGCATAGCGAAGGCGACTGTTGCCTGCGCATTGCATTCTAGCCTAACATGTCGGGTAGGTATACTATAAAAAAAATTCATCAACAGGTGGTGTTGGACGGTGAGGAGGTACAGATTGATATATTGGATACGGCTGGTCAGGAGGACTATGCTGCGATCAGAGATAACTACTTCAGGAGTGGTGAGGGCTTCCTCTGCGTGTTCTCCATCACTGAACCGGAGAGCTTTGATGCAACACAGGAATTCAGGTACAACACCTGCATTATTCGAAGCAAAGGGTTCATCACCCATGCAGCCCACGCTTCAATTGTTCTAAAATAATCAACCAGCTGATGTCTGAAGGCTAGTTTACTGATTATTTCTAGTAAAGCGGTGGAATCTTTACTTCGGAGTCAGCTTGCAGCTCGCTCGGCATGTGACAACACACCGCCTGATGTAAAGCTAGAGTGCGGTCTATGAATGGAAACAACTGATACTACAGAGAAATCTCTACAGGCAGCAGTCGCCTCCACTATGCCGGCTTGAAGAGACGAGCATGTACGAGTACCATCCAGTTTGACAGTGCACACTCCTCTTGTTATACCTGGCTACTTACAAACTGCTCCCGAAACGCGATAATGTCACTTAACGGGCGTTACATTCGAAAGTGGTGGTACTACCCCAGGACGGCAGACTGGACAAATAACCATCATCGGTCTGCCTACCACTCTTTAATTAGTGGCTGATTAGACACTGAGCGACCAAAGTACATATAACAAAGTTACATTGGTACCGGTCTTTAGCGAGGTTCGAACACGGGTCTCATCGATCGTGAGTTCACGCGTCTCACCGCTAGACCACGGCCGCACTTAATTAATTAATGATTAATTAACGTCAGGGAACAAATACTTCGCGTGAAGAATGACGAGAACATTCCATTCTTATTGGTCGGCAACAAGTCTGACTTGTCCGAGAAGCGCCGCGTGCCACTCGAGAGTTGCCGCGAGAGGGCGCAGGCGTGGGCCGTGCCCTACGTCGAGACATCCGCCAAGACGCGAGACAACGTCGATAAGGTAACACCATCAACAGAATATACGTGTATCCCATCGCACTAAACACTATTACATTCGCACATCAGTCAATAACAATTATGTGTTGTCTATTGTCTTTTTATTATTGTGTAGATAAACAGGTTGGGAATATATTCAAGTGACGATGACAACGATCGAGGAGTGCCCGTGCCCGTGGTCAAATCTCGTTAAATTCTGGCCAATGTTATTTGTGCCCATAATTATTAAAGTGATCAAAGTAATATTGTATTTCTTGTTACATGAAAAACGTTGGATTGGCATAATTTGAGGGTAGTTGTTCGTACAATGCCCTGTTTATCGATGCAGTATGGTTATTGTTTAATCGTGGGTGTTATTATACAGGTGTTCTTTGACCTGATGAGGGAGATACGCTCCCGGAAGTCGGACGACAACAAGACCACCAACGGTGATGTCAGGGGAAAGAAACGTAGGAAAATTAAATGTTCCATATTATAGATTAGCCGTGTGTGTGTTTGTTACAGTTATTGAGATGTCAGATTCAGACTTTTGAATTATTTTTTTATTGGTTTTATCTGTAAGGTCAGTCGTGATTCGCTACCGTGTGAGTGATTATAAAATATATGACTCGTCGAAAATATCTGTGGACCTGTCAAATGACGTCACGCGAATCGAGTCTGTAGGGACAGCAAAAAATAAGGGAATTAGTTTATACTATTTTTATGTCTAATATCTAGTAATTACGAGATTTTTTTGTATTTGTAGAATATTATGTAAATCCTACAGTTTGATTTGATATTCTATATATTTGATGATCGTAGAGATTTCTCTGTGGTAGCAGTTATTTCCATCCATGGAGCGCACTCTAGCTTTACATTGTCACATGCCGAATTTATTTCCATCGATATAAAATTTTACAAATCCGCATCTCAGCTAAGTTCACGGATATTTGCGACGAGTAATAGTTCAATAATTGACCTTTAATAGTGATTACAGTCAGTCCAGTCCAGTCTTATTCTCTATTACTATAACAAATATTATGTACCTACATTAACCGGGGCGCTATGTATATGTAGTAGGCAACACTGGTGATGCCAGCTGGAAACGCGCACTGATCATATACACTTGAAGATTATTGTTATAGATAAGGAAATTTTAAACGGTCGCCGTAATATAGCGGTGTACATATTAGAACAGACTGAAGTCATTATATCCAAATGATTTATCATGTTGCTGATGCTGAGGTCATCGTCTCCGGTTGTCAAGTGTATGGATTTCTCGAATAAATGTCTGATCTTTATGTTTCTAAGTTTGTTGGTTGCATTACAGTTGAACCTGCTTAAGTGTGGGTTGCTCGCTGTTGTGTTTATTTATGGTACACATTCGTCAACAATTATTCGGTATTTAATAGGTACACGAAAATGTAGATTTGTATAAAAAATGTTTTTGTAACAATATTTTGAAATGCTTTATTGCATTGTTTTTAATGTTGAACTGATTATAGACTCATAGAATAAGTATTCGAATGAGAGATGCGAAAATGATGGCATCTCTAAAGATAGTTGTTTCCGTTCATGGACCGCACTCTAGCTTTACATCAGGCGGAGTGTTGTCACATGCCGATCTGGGGATCCGATATATGAAGCAAACCCTGTAATTTTGGTTACAGCGATGATGTCATCTTGGTTTTTTGCTGTTAATAATAAGCGATGGTTTTATATACAAAAAATAATTATAATAGTATAGTACGAACTAAACTTTATGGCGACTCGGAAGTTAGGCACGAGTCGCTATGAACGCGAGAGGGGAGGGCACACCTGTATGTTGTATTCATATTTAAAATTATTTCCTAATTTTATTATTGTAAACTACAGCGCGAGTAGAGTCACTTGCGCGAAATAGCGCCCGCAGCTAACTTCCGATACGCCATTAAGGTTGACGCGACCCATTTAACGTGGTTGAACTGTAATGTTTTCTAACTAAATTATTGATATTATTTAATGCCACCAAATTGGTTATATTTGCGTAAATGATTGTCTGTATTGTAGTTATTATTATTATTGTGTTTCGGCCATTTGTTTGGTGCTGAATTTATACATATTATTAATTAAATACGAAAGAGATTTGTAAAGATTTATTTATTTTATAATTTTTTTTTCTTTTTTTTTTTATAGAAAGTAATTAGATATAGTCAGGGTTTGGGGAAATTGGACTTAATATGCGATGACCTCAAAGAATTTCGTTTTGCATTGGCGTCATCCGAGCCGAGTCTCGAGTTAGTTTCTGTGTGTTGTTCGCGTAACAAACAAAGCCAATCGAATGACACTCGATCGGATCGAAAATAAAATGTATGGGATTTGACGTCTCTCTGTCAACTAGAAATTATTATGAAATAAATTTTGTTGTCGATTCGATCAAGTGACAATTCGATTTAGTCCAAGAACACTAACCACTCCGTCACAGAGACCGATATACTATGTTCTGTATTGTGTAATCGTGTCGTGTGTTTATTATGGCAGTCAAAGTGGAATGTCTTTTATACAGGGTGTATCAGGCATCGTGTAAAAAAATTAAGGTAGATATTAAGTGAGCGGTGAACACCCCTCAAAAAATAAATTTACTAAATAAAAGTTCTCGTGTATGGTATTATCACAGAAACAAAATGTCTATAAATGGACCGGCCGACGTGGACATCGAGCGCTACGAAACTACGAAAGTACAGCGGTCATAAAAAATAATTTATTGAGAAAGTAGTAGAACAAAAGTGTTTTAGTATAATTGACTTATTAACACAATGATTAGGTAGTTTACCTTCAATCCGCCTACGAAGTTCACCGCGGTCGTTGACCTGACCGTCTCTGTCAGAATACACGCGCCGCTTTATGTCTCCCCATAATTAAATATCACAGGACGTTAAGTCTGGGGAGCGAGATGGCCACTCGCAAAATGTAATGCGAGCTTATACGGGTGTAGGTCTTGCCCACGTAATAACCTCCACGCAAGATTTTGAATAATTCTTAATACGCGTCGTACGGAATCGTGTAGTTCTCTCCACGAACATAAGGCAGCACTTAAATTTCCACCACTTTCTCCACACAAAAGAACGATCACAAAGTTCAATGTTCGAAAGTGACATTGTCGCGTTAGTATTCACCGCAAATCTTACGAATACGCAAACGTTCTTACGAATACGCGCACGTGTACACAGTTACGCGGCCATTCGGCAACTGACAGAATAGTCGTTGCAGGTGGGTCGGCACCTGGTGTGTCGGCGCGAGACCAAAGGCGAGGCGGCAAAGGTTGTCGGCGTCGATCAAAGGCAAGGTCATTCGTTTGATGCACCGCCGGCCGACACAATGATTACACGTGTTTGTAGCAAATTACTCGTATGTATGTTTTTACAAGGAAAAGGTGGACATTTGGATAAAAAAAAAGTATTTATTTTGTAAATTAATCTCTGCTCAGAATCACTCACTGAGTCATCGCTTGAAATTTTTTACACGGTGCCCGATACACCCTGTATATGATGGAGGCTTAGGCTCGCTTTAATGGTACTCTATTTATATTGTCGAGCGATCATTTATTTATATTGGCGTTGATTTTTCAACACGTCAAAGTGTCTGCGAAACCTTTCGCATTAGTTCATAAATCATTTAAATTTACTTTAATTAATGTTCGCACAATATCTAAACTGGCACCATTTTTAGAATAGTGAAAAGTTTCATTATTTATGTTAAAAATAGCTACAACATAAGAGTGGTAGGCAGACTGTGATGGTTCTTTGTCCAGTCTGCTGTGTCGGGGCAGTACCATCACTTTCGAATGTAACGTTGTCACAGTTGGAAGTAGCCAGGTATAGCGAGGGGAGTGTGCATACTCGTCTCCTCGAGCCGGCGTAGTGGAGGCGACTGCTGCCTGTAGCGATTTCTTTGTAGTAGCAGTTGTTTCTGCTTTACATGAGGCGGTGTGTATGCCGAGCTACAATTTATAAAAAAGGATGTAATTGTATTAAGAGAAAATGCGTGTAATAAAGGTAGGTAGGGACATATTAGAAGAGTTCTCTAATAATGCATTTAAAAACACTTTACAAATCTCTTTTTAATACAATTGTTAGTATTTAATGAGCATTTCTTAGTGTTTATATTGCTTGCGTTGCGTCTATTTATTTTGGAAGTTTATTATTAAAATTATATTATGGAATAATGTACTGATTATTGAGACATACATATTTGATATTGATTCTACATATATTCGCTCGATTTTTTTAAAATTAACAATAGTTGCAAAACAACAAAGCTTACTCACATCAGGCAATATGTAAGAGTGGCAAAATAACCACGATATCATCGTGAGGTGGGTGGGGGAAGGCCAATGAACAGTAAAAAAATAATAAGAAAAAAAGTTGCAACTATGCTGTGCTCTGCTGTTCATTTACTAGATTAAGATTGGAGTTATCGTCTAACTGAGGCTAAAGTAAAAAGCCAATTGACATTTGTCACTCGAATCGAAAATGAAATGTATGGGAGTTGACGTTTAGTTATCACCTAGGTGGCATTCAAACGTCAAGTCCCATACATTTTGTTTTCGATTCGATCGAGTGACTACTGTTGATCGGCTTTTGACGTTAGCCCCTGGTCGCATTGATATATAATGCGTACACTTAAAAATTATGAAAACTCGAGCAAATATTAAAACTAAAATAAACAATAAAGACTTTGTTAATACAAACTGAATTAATATAACATACTATTATACAAGTAACGACAATTCAATCTTGATTAAAATGTGATATATTATTTATTTTCAATTTCAAAGCAAAAATAAATTGTGTTTTCAATTTTGGTTCAAATTTTGTTTACTATGCGAGCCAACTAAGAATAGGACTGGACTTGCATCTAACTTCACTTGACAGATGTCAAATAACTTAATAATTCTATTGCTTTTTTTATTTGTATTGAGCAACTAAAAATGTAGTTAACGCCTTCAAATCGTCATAATCGTGTATTATTATTTTTTTAGTTTTATATGGCATTAAAACAATTTGCCAGTGTCAAAGTTTATTTTGCATCAATTTAATAATATTGAGCATCACGAGTCATTCATTCATCACACTAAACAGTCAGGTCAAGTCTCAGTCAAGTCAAAAATTGTTCCAGTAAAGTGGTAGAATCCTTACTGAAACTTCCTACGTTGTTTTGGAGGGAAAATGGAAACACAGGTTCTCCTCTCTTGAATTGTTTGCCCACACTCACGCACGTTCACGAACACTTAATGGTTAATAATCAACCATTATTACACATTAACACTCGAAGAAATACAAGTTTAGGAAAATAATTCAAGACAGATAACCTAATGTTTCAAGATGGCCGCCAAAACTCCCATAATTTGTGTGTCAAGATGGCGTCTTGACACTCTTGACAGTTCTCTTCGTAGTTGGCTCGCATAGTGCTCAGATTATAACAGTATTTTATAATTTTATAGTTTGTTTTAATCAAAGTTTGTATATACACATGAAACACAAATAAGGTGCATCGGTCATCTTTTAAAACCATACTTACGTTTTGACAGAGTAATTGTGTTCTCGCATTATTGTTGTTATAATAATGTGCAGAGGTTCGTGTCCTGTCGTCGATGAAACATTGTCTTGTTTAATAGAATAAGTTTGATATAGGTAATTGCAAAATGTATATTGAATGTCGCATGTATTTATTATGTAATTAAATGTGTTTTCGCTTGACGCGATGTATGCCGTATGCGTGCTCTTACATAATAATGGAACAAAAACAATTATACTTATTTGGAAAACAAATACTTTTTCATTTTTTAATTGTTATATCATTTATTATGGCCATTCGTGTAACTTTAATGGACTCGCAGCCGAATGTCGTTGTAGTACGAACTAAACTTTATGGCGGCTCCGAAGTTAGCCACGAGTCGCTGCGCAGTACATAATTGAGGTATCAGCGAAGCATGATGAACGTGAGAGGGAAGGGCACAATCCCGTACTAGCCGCAAATAATTTTATTATGTAAACTTTTATTGTAAAATCAACATATAAATGAAATGGAGTTCCATTTGTGAGTGAGTCACGCGATATTTCGAAGCCCATTCAGCTGTCAAAATGAATTCCATTACTAGTGCCATTGGAGTTACGCGATAGATCGCAAGTCACGGTCAGCAAGTAAGCAGAATCAATGTGGCCGAGTATAACCGGACCTAAAGTCAGAAGCCCATCGACAGTTGTCACTTGTACGAATCGACAACAAAATATATGGGATTTGACATTTTGTTATCACTTGGGGGTGACACTGAAACGTCAATTCCCATACATTTTGTTGTCGATTCGTGCAAGTGACAACTGTCGATTGGCTTTTGAGTTGAGCCCCTGCTTTCAAGCGTTACCCATATTTTAAAAGCGCTTTGTGTTGTTTTGTCGCCTTCATTTAAAAGGTGATAGAAAGAGAAAGCAAAGTGATGTTTTAATATTCGGTCGTGAGACTTACAACTATATATTTATCTATTTATTTTTATAGTTTAAATTGAAGTAAACGGTGACACGAGATGTAAGTATACATATATAATGCTTTATGTGCTTATAATATTATTATTATTATTGTTGTTGTCTCATTAATACATTTGGGAATAATATATGCACACGATGCTTCGGGATTACCTCTGCTTACCCTATAAAGCCACAAATTATTGTATTATAGAATAAAACGTCTATTAGTCTGTTAAAATAATAGTTATATAGAAATCTGGTGGCGGTGATTGCAGGCATTGCAGCCACGCAAGAAACTAATAGTTGAAATAGCGGCTGGTGTGTTTTACCAGGCATTTGCCAGGGTAGTAAAGCTCGTTTTGGGAAATGAAAGAAACACTAAAACACAAATGAAAATTGAGCGGTAGGACGCCTGTACCCACAATCGATTAGACCTCTGGAGCTAAAAATCAAAAGCCGATCGACAGTTGTCACTTGCACGAATCGACAACAAAATGTATGGGAATTGACGTTCAGTGTCACCCCCAAGTGATAACGAAACGTCAAATCCCATACATTTTGTTGTCGATTCGTGCAAGTGACAACCGTCGATCGGCTTTTGACGCTAGCCACTGTTCGTACCTCGCTAAATTCTGACTAATGTAACTATGTTATATGTACTTCGGTCGAAGAAAACACTAGCTTAGTATAGGCATTGAAATATATCAAAATTTATAGTATGTCGCAGATTTATACGCCAACAATCGTACTAAGAGAACGTGTGTGTCATGCAAATAATATTATTTTCCAGGCTGTGCTGACACTGATCAAGCAAATGGCGACAGTGAAAAAAGGTCTAGGGAAGGCAGAGTTGATCGATGTCAAGATGAAACCAAAACGTGCACGGTGCTGTGCTAAATTACCAAACTGTAATATTTTATAATATGTCATTCGAATTCAATATACAGGAGGCAAAGTATGAGTTAATATTTACGCCGTGATAGCGTAACGGGAGCTCTTCACCGATCGAGTGAAGCGATCCTGCCGGTGGAGGGACTTACGTTACAGTGTCACGTCGAAATGTAACGTACTGAGACCTCGGTAATTTCGAGCAATTTTAATGAATGTCACAAACACTAATAAATACCAACTAGTACATTATGTTTATTTATTAAGACTAAGTCAACAAAATATATATATTTAAAATCATTAATAATTCGATTCATCATTATAAAAATCATATTTTTTAAATGCAATTCCACATAAAGTCAACAACGGCGGCAGTTGTGCTGCAAGATGGCAAGATTTTTTTGGTTATTGAATATATTTATTCTTATCACGGAAGACAGTGTCACGACGCAACGCCTACATTACCATTACATTCCCTGTACATTGATTATGAACACATAGAAGACTAGTTTGTCGATAGAGGGCGTTGTAGACGATATTGCACACAGACTAAGGTATTTGGCAAAGATGACCACATCCGGCGGGGCAATTAGAATGCGCGGTGAGCCATGACGCCATGTGAGACAAGTGACCCCCATGGCCGCAACCCTGACACCACGAGAACACACCGCGAACTATCTGAAAATATAAAAACAACTAAATATGTAAATAAAGACAAATTTTAACGTAGTCTAACTACGTTATATGTGCTTTGAGTCGCTCATTAGAGAGTAGTAGGCAGACTGATGATAGTTATTATTAACCCAGTCTGCCGTGTTGGGTTAGTACCACCACTTTCGAATGTAACATCCGTGAAGTAACCTTGTCGCGTTTCGGGAGCAGTTTGGAAGAGAGTTTGTATTGTCAATCTGGATGGTTCACATTCGTCTTATCAAGCCGGCATAGTGGAAACGACTGCTGCCTGTAGACGGAGTGATTGTCATATGCCGAAATACTATAATAATAACTATGTAAGTTGTATACCTGATGACAGACTGCACATACAGTCGGAAATGTATGACACTTGTCACATGAACCGCCGCCGACGCGACAAGGACGACCGCAACGTGTACAACACATCTAAAACACAACACTATTGGAGTTAAAGAACCATAAACACAGGCCGGCAGACCACGAGACATCACCTGCACAGTTGACGATTGATGCGCCCATTGTAGTATACTGTACAGCCAAGAAGATCTCACTACCTGAAAATATATGAATAGAAAGAAGTAATTTGTAAATTATTACATTATGTCACGTGACCGAAAGTACAATATCGCATACCTCAGTGGATATATTATATAATTTGAGTCTATGTAGCAATTCTATATAACCGAACAACCATTGCTCCTGCAGTGACTCCTCAATGTATGGAAAGAGGTCGTTCCTGTAAATGTTATCACATTATATTCTAGTGTAGTGGACAGAGTGGTGTGATAGTGGTTGCGCAGGCACCTGTGTTCACCCATGACCAGCATCACCGATACCGCCGTCTGTACGTCGCCGAGTTGCGCATGAGTCACCAGAGCGCTCGACAACAGTCTCGCGACCACGCCCTCCGCTGCGCTGGCGCCCTTCTCCGCCGCATTGACGCCCCGCACCCGCAGAGGACCCGTCTCCTCCTCCGACTGACGCACGCTTTGCGATAACTGTTCTTAAATTACCTCATAACACCCAAAATGGCATACCTGCGCGTTATTATTAGTTTGTTGCGAATGCTGCATCTGAAATATCGGTCTGACGTCACCGGAGCCCGTCGATGCCGAACTGTTGCCGCCCGGACTGGCGGACGACGCGTTCACCATGCGATGGGCGGGAGCTGATGACGAATACTAATGAGATACAGTGCGGAACCGAAAGTTAAACAGGGGAGATGCTCACCGTGATGCGTATGATGAAACGCTTCCTCTGGCAGTGTCCAATCCGCAGCTTCCACTTCCACATAATGAGCGCTAGCGGCCGATACCCAGCCACCATTCTCTATAAATGATTTATTAATCATTATGTGTTATTTGACATTGCATACTTTAATCTGATGTAAATGTATAATACCTTCTAAGTTATGATGCGCGTGTAGTCTGTCAGGTATGTATATAGTGTGCGTTGGCAGTCCTAATACACCGCTGTTCTGAAACTGGCTCTCCGACCACTCCTCCTCCGGCTCCAACGGCTCTTCCTCCATTGTACTAGCGATGACAACAGTCTGTAGTCTGCATCGATACACCTCATCATGTCGGTCGCACTATACTCACGCGCATTGTTGGGGAGGATGGTGGGCGTGATGGACGTCTGCGGGCGGAGGTGCGGCGGGAGGCACTCTGTACACTGCACTCACGACGTCCCACACGTGAGCCACCTGCACATTGAACACTCAAGACTGATATAGACATCAGGTTCAGAGTATAGAGTCGCTCACCATATGTCTATTCAATTCTCTGGCCACTGCGGCGTTGTGTTTAGCTAGTTCGTGCGTGGATCCACCTGTGATCTTATATCTGTTGGCGCACGCGACGAACACGCAGTTCGCATTCGACGTTATCATGTAACGTATCAACGTAGATGACGAACACGTCGGGAGGAGTCGCTCCAGACTCGTCTGCGTCGATGGCGATAACGAACCGGCCGTTGGCTGTTTGCGACTGTCCAAAATACAATTTATTATGTAATTAATTTCAATTTAATTTTTGAATGTCAGCTGATCCCGAATAAATATATTACGAACAATATGGAGGTGAGGTTGTTGGTAGTGACGATAGGGGGAGTCGACAGAGCCGCCGTCAACGATCTCGCGGCGCCGTGAGCGAGATGACCCCGAAAGGACAAGGACAACGTCTGAGAAGAACCCCACAATGCAGGATGTGCCGCTTCCATGAATTTATGACGATATAGGGTGCAGTCCTGCCGATCGATCGCAATATTATTATTTCTTATGATATTTTTGTTAGTGCATCTTCACTCACCCTCGATGTTGACAAGAAGCAATTGGGGTCATCTTGCCATGCGATCGCGGTGGTGACGTCACGATGCTCTGCGAACATGGCGAGAGGTACATGCGGACGACGAATGTCCCATACATTCACTGTAGAATCCAACACTAGGGCGCAGGATGCTATGTGATATCTATTATATACATATAAAGTTATCAGAGAAAATTATAAATAGGTTGTATATTTTGATCTAAGGTAAAAATCCCATATTGCTATTAAAATGGTGAAAGGAAATAAAAATGGCAAAGTTATCAACTCACTTTCTCTGGGGTCTCCATTTAATATGTCCAACTGAAGCTATGGTGTATATGGTGTGTTCTAAAGATGGTTTTGGTTGCATATCCCAAATCTGTTACAAAATATTTGTTACATCAGATGCGACATTTTTTTTATATGTTTCATTAATATAGCACTCTTCCCGACCTTCACAGTCTTGTCTCTAGAGGCAGTAGCGAGCCACATGAGAGCGGGATGCCAGTGACACGCGAACACGGGGCCAGAGTGAGCCGCGAACATCACTACGGGTTTATCCGCTTTCCGCACATCCCACAGTTGTACGGAGCCATTCTCCGAGACGGCCGCGAAGGTAGACGGCGCGTGCGGGTTGAATTGAACATCTCGTATTGATTCTGTATTGCTGAAACAATTCGGCTGCTTAATTTGAGAAACTAGCGAGTGCAAGAAGTGCATCTTACCTGAGAAATGTCCTAGCGACCTCTTTCATCCGCAAATCAAAACATTTCATAGTGCCATCCTGAGAGCCTGATATTAATAGTGCAGCATCTGTTAAGTGAAAACTCACCTGCAAATAATTATAAACAATACAATGACTTCTGTTTTGCGTTTATTTCTAGTTTTTATTTTTGATTTGCTTATTGTTATAGCTAGTTATACTGTTAAGCCTTATTACCGGATATTAATTTAATTTAGTTGAAGTTTTGTTACGCTGTTGGCTTATAAACACGTCTGGCAGCCCAAATTAGTCATGATACAGTAGTTTTCAGTTCATAGTTTATTCAAATTGTGCATGTGTGCGTTTCTTATTTTAACTCTTGATAGATGGATTCTGTCTCTTGATTACAAAGAGTAGGAGAGACATGTTTTTCATCATTTTTGCACAATGCATTCTCAGTGACAGTAAGGACACCAAACTCTTGTCCGAGTCTAGCAAAAGTAGCAGCGTGAACTTCTGTACTGCTCATGTATTCCTCATAACATATGGCACCTCCGTTATACCTTATTAACAGTTCTCTTGTGATCAGAGAAGACATGCTCCTGTTTAGATCTGCCAGTACGCCCCAAATTCCATACAACAACAGCACCATTTGTTGCAGCCGTTGCTAAGGTGTTCTCTGTTAATAAAATGAACAACTATTGTACTATAAAGAAACACCAGTAGTAGCTGAATATAGCTAGTGTTTTCTATGTTTATTACCTTCTATACTGCTCCAGGCGACGTCAATTGATGAAAAATTAAGATTTAAATTCTTTCCTCTGAGATTACATACTTCCGTAAACTCCTCCTCTCCTATTGAGAATACTTTGAATACTAAAATAATAATTTATAGATTATCTATACGTTTCCTCAGTTGTTAACCAATAAGCAAACATTTCTTACCATTTCGTCCAGCAATAACGACTTGTGAACAATCTTTGTTTAAAGCTAGAGCATTCACTGGCCCCTCTTGTGTAGCACATTTCGAATTTGAAGGAAACATCGCTTATTTACAAATTACAATAATATTATTATTCTTAAACTTTGACACATAAACCCTCCGCACTTATTAGTTTATTAACATTGAATTTGCAGACGAAATGTTTATCTTATTGTATTGTATTCACAATCACAACTAAAAGTCAATATTATATCCAATAAATAAAATAATCGGGTCAAACTACACCGGTACCTACTCAATACAATGTCTGCAACACAGACTAATACAAACAGTATTTCAGAACGTAACTGAAAACGCCAAATAGGCCGAATCAAAATAAAGGACGAGTATTTAATCCACAGACTATAGTTATCTGTATTTTTGGGACGTACTTTAATAAATTATTTTTTAATAATTTTCAACCTATTTTAGTTATTAAAATACCTTTATGATGCCGTTACCACTTATACCATTTTTTTTGTAACGTTCTTGTTCCAGTCCTAAAAAATTATGAAAAAATCTGTCACATGAATTTTTCAGATTTTTCTGAGATAGATGGTTATTTTCGCAGTTTCTTCTTGATTATGTCGTAAATTAAGTTTTTGTTTACCGTATTGAAATTATGCCTATGTTTAAAATAATGTAATTAAAAGTGTTAAAACATAGCATTAACCGTCCCCGGGACAATGGATAGTGGCGATCGAATATTGGTGGCTGCCGGGCTAACCGCCGCCGTCGTAGTCGGTGCGTTCGTCTTGTGGGGCCCTGGTGGAGCACCTCGTGTGCGGAAGAGGCGCGGCCAGATCGCAGGTCTTCAAAATTTAGGCAGGACTTGTTTCTTGAACACACTTCTCCAAGCTCTCGCCGCATGTCCTACATTCATTCAATGGCTGAAAAAGTACTCGCGGCCTGATGTTAATAACAGCATGATAACAACCCTGTATACTGTTATTGATGGTGAGTGAATGAGAATTTACGTTAATTAAAAGTGAATTTTGAGGCTAAAGAATGGTCAAATTGTGCCATAAGAACATAATATTAGGTGTTAGCATTATTATCTTAAATTATGGACTATTGGAAGATCATTATCAGATTTTATAATGAAGATAATATAAAACTATAAAATGTTATCATGATATATATATATTTTTATTTAATCATTTATTCCTACTTATTGTTATCGTAATAGAGGTATATTAAAATCCAACAACTTATGCTAATATAATTACCAAAATATAAAACACTTGAAACTGTAATAAATATCTTTTATAATGTCCAGTGGTTAATGGTACTCATCCGTCTGCTCGTGGTACTCCCGTATGTCCACTGGGAGTATTTCAAGCTTTGAGAGGAGCGGGTTGGGTCGTCCCGGAAGACCAACAAGATGCACATGAGTTATTACATGTACTTATGTCTTGTATTGAAGAAGAAACACAAGCTATGGCTAAGAAGGTACATCAACATATTCTATTAATATATATTTAAGTGTTTATATGCAATGTGCAGAATAGATTACTTTAATAAAAGTATTAGAAAGAAAACTGATGAACACTCACAGTAATTATATTGTATCCAGCCAGGTTGTCTGTCAGACGCTCTGGGTCTGTGCGACAGGGCGTGGTCTACACTGGCGTCCCCCGCGTCACCGCCCACATCCGGAGGTACCATGAGCGGCGCAAGGTCAGGGAGCGTATCCACTCATTTACAATTACAACCACCACCGAGACCGGCGTCAGCATGTCCCGATAGAGAACCAGAACTCGAGACGGGTCTGTCATTATGTTAGAGATTCACATCATCATCAGGAAAGTGGTGGAATTCAATACAAAAACACATTATGTGCAGAGCCCGAGGCTCCCGCCGGCCGCGGTCTCCGTAAGGGCGTGTCTCGTTCGTTCTGCACGCTGTCATCGCGGCGCTGGTTGGAGACCGCACCTCCTCGCGCGGCATTGGCGGCCCCCACCCGGGGCACTCTGGCGTCGCGTCTGCACTGCACAGTGTGTAACACTAAGGTGTGTACCAGCAGACACACACAGGGGTCGGCTGCGGCATGTTAATATACTCTTATGTTGTTTCAGAGTCCCGTGCGCTATGATAAGTTCGACAGCGTGTCATTGCCTATGACGGCGTCTTTCGGCATCACGGACACATTTACGCTGACAGGTATAATGTGCAATATTATGACATCACTCCAACTCTTACATTTGTTCAATGTGTAGTCGATGAGACCCAGTGGAGAGTGGGAGAGATATCTTTAAGTAATATTATTCCTTTATATTTTTAGGTTTGTTGCGTGCGTTCACTGCTCCGGAGATGGTGAAAGGTGTTCGTTGCAACAAATGCAGTGATAATACATCAGAAGACGGTTACACTGTGCATATTAGAACAGTCAGTTTTGGGAAGTTACCCTCCTGCCTCGTGCTGCACATCGGCAGAGTACAATGGTCTCACACTGGACTCACTAAAAGATCAGAATTTGTGGCATTCCCTGAACACTTGTCACTAGCACCATACACTGACACTCAGACACCCAAGGTCAGAGATTACGAGTATTCATCTCTGTTTATGAAGACATATCAATTTTTTTTTATTGTAGCGTGGCATGTGACAACACTCTGCAAGATGTAAAGCTAGAGTGCGGTCCATGAGTGGAAACAACTACTACTACACATAAAGCTCCACAGGCAGCAGTCACCTCCGCTATGCCGGCTTGAGGAGAGAGCATGTACCATCCAGATTGACAGTGCACACTCCTGTCGTTATACTTGGCTACTTTCAAACTATTCTCAAAACGCGACAAGGCCACTTCACGGGTAAGTGGTGGTACTACGCCGAGACAGCAGACTGGACAAATAATCATCATCAGTCTGCCTACCATCTTCTTATCCTTAATGTAATTGACAAAAAAGAGCTAGGATTTATTATTGTGTGTTGGCAGTTGGATCTATTGTCGGTGTTGAGCGGTCCGGGGGTGCGTAGTGGCGTGTCGGCATTGAATCGTGGTCTAGTGGTGAGCGACCGCTGTCAGTACCTGTTGGTGGCTGCTGTGGTGCATGTGGGAGGACCCAAGAGTGGACACTTTGCCACTTACAGAAGGGGAAACGGATTCGAGGTTCAAAGGTAACTTTACTCACTACGAATCTATCAGAGTAAAGTAACTCCTTTTTTTGTTAAAATATGTAATTTTATTATTCCAGATGGTGGTATACGAGTGACACGTGGGTGCATGAAGTGTCACTCGCAGAAGTTCTCAAATGTGCTGCATACATGCTCTTCTATGAGAAACAAACAACAAATGCATAACAATGACATAGACATAGGATCAGTGATTATTGTACTTTTTGTAGGGTTACCATGAAACAGCCCACTAAATAACATTTACAATGGGACACTTTCTGTATGCTATGGCAGCCATACTTCCCACATGTAAAGTTGCAAGTGATTTTGAGACCGTGCGTCTGCCTCTGTGAGGTGAAATATGTACTTAAGATGTATGTAGAATTCACGCATTCCCTATATTATAATTTTAGGGTATAAAATATATATTATTATTCTGCCTTAGACCTTTTTAAAATTGAGTATTTAAATACACTTATCTATTGTGCAACTCCATTGTATGTCCAGGCTCAAATTCAATCCTGCGAGTTGTAATAATTATGTAAATAATCTTCCAATATTATATGAATGAAATGGTGCCATTTGCAATTATAACGGGCACAATTGTCAAATTGTCCTTTTATTATAGAATATATTATATTAAGTTAGTTAAATATACTGTTATTTTTTGTTATAAGTTTATTATTATATTATTTTAAATGTTCTCTTGCACATGCAAATATCCCGTTATCAATGTAAAACTTGGCGGTTTAATTATGAAACAAGAATAAATAATGTAAAAATGACTGCATACCTGTATATATATTTTTGTTTATAATTATGCTAAAAAGAGATTTTATGATTGAAGATTTGGTGGGCACACGTGCAAACAGAAGCAAAACTAAAACTGACATCACAAATGCCCCATATTACATTATTCATTCATCTATGTATATATTGCTGCAACAATAGACATAGATATAATGGATTTAATAAGATTTGCTTTCAGACTTCCTCATTAAGATGAGACTTCAGTGCCGGATTTAAGCATAGGCAACATAGACCACCACAACACAAAAAAAAAAAAAATTGATAAAAACTCAGTAGAAAGAAAAATATACTGAGTTTTGTTTTAAATTTTGTGTTAGCCAACTTAATTAGTTGGTCTCTTCTTTACCTCGACCTTAATAGAAACTTTCAACAGTTAACCACAAACGATTTGAGGGCCTCCACATGCTCTGCCTATGGGCCGCCGAACTCTAAATCCGGTGCTGTGAGGCTTCATATCCTTTTGCAGTGGTAGACCTTTCGATGATTAACAAAATAGATCTCTCTTTGAATAAATTGAAGGAAAGAAAATCAATGTAATAATTATTAACAAACATTTGATGGACTCCCGTGTTGAGAAATTCTCTCATAAGTGTATACAATATAAATTATTTTTAATTATGTATAATGATTATAAAATGTGGTTAAAAATAGATCCCTGTGAAGTTGATTAATCACTCTCAATTAGTTTCATAATTATTGCTTCAGGTCACCTTTAACGAAGTAAGAAAACAATATTATTCCAAACGCACAACAAATGTATTTGTGATTAAAATAGCAATGTAATTCTATATATATATGAACTGTTTTAATGGTGGGATAGCTTCAGTGAGAGAGATGTTTGTTGAAGTGGGTGTATATGGGTGTCCATATTATCTAGTCCCACAGTTGTGACTCTGGAACTACAGTTTTGATACGAATGTATGTGATAATATTTAGTGTTAGCTTCCATAGTTGTTTATTAAAGCAGATCACTGTGTTTGTGTGCATACTTATTATTTTATACTGTAGCTGTGAATATTTGGAATAAAAAATATATGGACAAAAGAAAACCATGTTTACTTAAAATTCACTCATAATATTGTTTAAATAATATCAACTGACACATTGCAATGTCCAACATATCACACATGCACATAATACATTGTGTTATGACATACTCTCGATGAGTGATGCGCGCATTGTGGATGTGATCTCACTCGGCTTTGCATCGTTTAATTTGAATATACTCTCTATGACAGATATCTCTGTAGATGTAGTGTCCATGCCGCAGAAAGCGAACCAATCGTTGACCACCATACCCGCTCCGACCACATCGCTGCCTCTGTTCACCGTGCCCGCCACCAGAGGGACTTGCAGTAATGACGACAGCTCGTCCTGGTCCTGGATCGTCGTCTTGGGATGCACCAGACCGCCTCTGTTACTCAGCACCGCGTAAGAACCGACGAGCACGTTACTCGCTACCGTCTGTCTGAACACTTCCACTTTCAACGTGTCCGCCAATATCTCCTCTGTGTCGCGATCCAGATCCGGATGCACCAGCGCCACATAATCGTTACACGCTATCACGTTACCCAGCGCGCTGAGTCTCTCCTCCACCCTTTGTACTTTGACTGAATCTGGCAAACTGTTTCTAATGTGCTGCAGCTCCGTGTCGGTGGTCGAGCAAGGCACCAGGAGACCGTTCTTGTTCGCGACGGTCATGCGACCGATGATCCTGCATCCGGCGATGCTCGCGTGAACCACCGGGATGGTGTCTACGAGCTCGGCCTCGAACACGCTGTAGAAGTTCTCCGAACCGCCGATTGCGACCAAACAATAAGAATTGGTCAATTTGCTGAATACTCCCACTTCGTTATTATTTTCGAATTGCACACGAACCGCCATAGTTATTCTTTTCGTGTTTTGATTACTTTCCGGCTATTTCAATTTATTTCACAACAATATTCGCCTTCACGTGGGAGGGAAAACACTCGCAGAAAAAGGAGTCGAGAGGAAAACGTCAATGTCAAAGTGACATTAGTTGTTTTAAAGCGGAGCAAGGCTATAAGGGCATAGGCTATTATTTTCACATGGCCACAAAAATAATATTGTAATGCGATATTACAGAATCTATACCTACCTACAATTTTTAATCTCTGTCAGTTGAGACTTCAGTTTTTATTTGAATCAATTCATAAACAGTGAAATATAAAGTATGTAAAAAAATCCTTAAAACCTAAAAAAATGAAACGAAAAACACGATGAAAAAATGCACAATTTCGCTGCATTAGGTCGAATGGGAAGCCCCATCAATATACAGAGATCGAACCAGGAGATCCTCAGAGTGGGGCGGCATCCTATCAAGTTGAACATTAGGCAACATTTGGAAAGAATTAACTTTGTTTATCATCGACCTTGCAGCGTTACTAAATTAACATCTGTAAATACATACTCGAATTGTATTATTTTATACATTTTCTTATGTCCTTAGCGCAACGTAGCATTTTTTGCAGGAGTGCAATTCAGTCAGTGGCCGCACGTCGGTGTTGTTCGGCAATAAAGAGAGCCAAACGACTATGAGTATCTCGAACGCATCGTCGCTGCATCGGGTTATTCAGGTTACTATTGCCGCTGACTCTGTCCACGTCCGATCGGCACGTCGCGTTACTTTAGCGCACTATTGATTACAGAACACGTCGCAATCGCGGTCGCCATTACGCTCAGCGGCACAACAAACGGAAATAACATGTCGTCACACACCAGGTAGGTGATGCTAAGGGTCGGCAGGTAATAGTCGAACGTCATAATTATAGCGGATTCTGTTCTGCTCAATGTCCATTCTGCTCTTTTCATTCAATGTTTATATTTATTAATTTCAGAGGAACATCGTCTTTTGCAGTCCATAAGACTGGTGACACCTCACTCGTCGCTCGTCTCACCTCCGCAAAAGTCCACGTCCATATTTAATTCAGTTTGTGCTCTGTTACTCAATAAGCCGGTACGTCGCGTTCACTCGCATTAAATTACAATTAACATTACATTAATTTTATATAATTTTATTTCGGTCGAAGGACTCCTCTGATGACGCCAAGGTCGTATCGAATAGTTCAGTGAATTCTGATAATATTTGTCGCATTTGCTTCGGCGGCGGCTCGAGCGAGCGTCTGGTGCGGCCCTGTCTCTGCCGGGGGACCATCGCCGCCGTGCATAGAAGTTGTCTCGAGCGATGGCTGCTGCAAGCGGCCACTTCTTATTGCGAGCTCTGCAGACATCATTATCTCGTTACCAGGAGTCACAAGTGAGTACAGATACGTCTCGATGCCGGACACCACGATAGGAGTCGTCGATTATTCTCATCAGATGGCCGTGGCTCCGTTCGCTGTTGGAATGGGCGCGTTCGGGTCACGGAGGCGCTCTCGTCGCGGACGTGTGCCGCGGCGTCGCCCTCGGCGCGGCCAGTGTGGTCGTCACGTCGCGAGCGTTGTCCGCTTGCGACAGGGTGCTGCAGGCCGGGGCGAAGGTCGGCGGCGGGGCCTCCATCGCCGCCAACGTCATGTCCTCGCTCGTCATCGGAATCATCGGTTTGATCGATTTCCTTCATAATTACGTTTCGAAGGCGTCCTATGATTCGTTTGAACCGATATCGACCTCCCGCCAGGCGCTCTGAACGGTCTGCTGACGACGTGGATGCTACTCAAGATACAGGAGCATCACTCGTCCTGGTTGTCGTGGAGGGCGAGCAGTCTGACGGTGCACGTGACGCTCGCCGAGGAACTCGTGACGCTCGCGTCGCAAATAGTGACGCCGCAGCCGTCAGTCACCACCATGGTCACCGAAGGCGATATCGTGCACCGCGGCACGAACGTGAGCCACATGCCGTGAAATCTTCCCAATCGAAATAAACGTACCTGCTAAATGCCCAATCCCAATAATAATTGTGTCGCTTTTACTCACGAAGGGTTTAAATAAAACGGCAATGTCCATTGTTATTAATATAATTGTTTATTCTATTAATCATAATAATTATAAGTAATTAAATAATAGAAAGAGGTGTTAAAATCTCGGTTATAAAATCTCAAAATAATAAAAAGGTGTTAATAATAACAATAAAAATAATATCAGACTAAATAATAATCGTAGGATACAACTCACTTATGTAGGAATAATAAGAGAAAGCGATCCAGCCGTCGACCGCGGCGACCTTAATTAATAATAATTAATATTGTGCGACGAAACAATATAATGTTTGTTAGTTCGACTTATTAACTAAAATAGAAAAATAATCACAATAATATAGGAGGAATATTGCGAGAGACGCGACGCAAAATAGAAACGACCATTTCTACATATAATATTGAAAACAGAAATGATCATCACTATTTTAATACTTAAAATGGAGATTAGCAACGAGCTGACGATATGTCTAAAACGGACGCATTCATTGTGACTATTTGGCATTCGACTACGATATAGTGTTCAGGTAGATAGCGCGATCAGTCTTGATCCTTGAACCGACGATAGATGGCTTGCACGTATGTGAAGACGCACTTCCAGTCCGGCTTGCGCATCGCGACCATGTCGTCCACGTCGAGCAGCGGATATATGCCCGCCTTCTCACTGGAACGACCGAACGCACGATTGACACACGACGTCGATTGCGTCATCTGTCGACGCGTAAAACACTCACTCTGCGACTTTGAAGGCGAGCGTGAAGTTGTGGCGGCGCTTGTCAGGTGTCAGTTTGGAGTAGTCGAACGCGTCAGGCAGGAAGTGATGGACGAGTGCGCAGAACGCGAGCCCGTCCGACCAGCTCGTCGAGAAATTCTCCAATTTTACATTCTGAAACGACACAATTATTGGCGACGTCGATTTCATCAGTTCTCATGTAGTGTCGTATGCCATGCGAACCACCAGAAACCAACGACAATCAAACAACACTGGAAGGGAATCAAAGAGGACCGAGGACATATAGGCGGGGACAACGGCATGCTATTAACTAGTATTGATATTTAATAATTTGTATGTGTATATGTTCGTGTGAGTGAGTGTGTGTAAATTGCATCAGTGTGTGTAATAGGAAGCGAAATGCAAATAAAAAAAGCACTGTAGCGTTGCGTCGTCAGAGCGATGCGGGTGCGACGAGGTGATCGGGCGGAGTGATGATGATGGGGCGATCGCCAGAAACACTCGACAACAATTGTAATAAAACGCACACAACGTCGTGTGCGAGTGAGCGGTGGTTGTGTGCGTTTTGGGCAATACCTCGTAGCCTCTGGTCTTGTCGCGACACCACTGCAGCAAGCGTTCTTTGATAGTGATAGCGCTGCAAGCCAGAGTCGGGTCCGTGAATTTGAAGTACGGCTGCGAGGGAGAGCTCGGGCTCTGCGGACTCTTTGGTGAGCTACAATGTACGACGGGGCCTCACGTTAGATACCACTCACGCGAACGCACACCACTACGCGACCGTGTATGACATTATCGTGTGAGCGTGTGAGTGGCATCGAGCGGCATTTAATAATGAGTGCATATATAATGGACTCAGACACGTTGTGCGTATTATACATATGCTCACTATATATATGTACTGGATTTGGTTGCTAAAATAATGAAAAAAACCCAATGTATAATCTAAAATAGATAGTGTGTGTCTATCTGTAGGTTTATAGGAGCATAGGGGAGGTGACGATGTCAGACTTTATAAATCTGCGTCCGACGATATAATATTTGGGACATTGAATACAATTTCTTATCGAGTGTGTTGTTATTAATTTACCTAGGACTCGTTGTGGAATTCTGTTTTTCCATTTGACGGAATTTGGTAAAAGCCGACACGGGCTTGGGGGCCGGACGTGCACTCTCGAACACTGGAATTAAACATTACGTGGATTATAGACGGGTTTTTGCAAGATTTTGGGAAATATTTCGAGCGCGGTGGTACCTTTAGAAGTTTTAGTGGTCGTGCTGGTGGTGAGTGCGGTCTCGGAGGAATTCCTTCTCACGCTCGATGACACGCTCCTTACCTCTGTAATAATCGAGAAGCGCATCAGTGCGGGCGGTCGCGACGGTCGCCGGACACTACGAACACAGCGAATGAGTACTCTCACGCGACGACATCTCAAAGCTATTATTAGTGAACACAATGGACGGCGAAGGTTACGCGACGTATTATGTACACGCGGACGTGTGGCATGCTGGTTGAGGGCGGACGGCGGCGGGGCGGTCACACACGGGACTCACGCGTCTCCCTTCGGCATCCTCGACTAGTGGAATGTGGACTACGCCAGCGCAGACACGAGGTCCTCGAACGCGAGATCCGCGTCGCTCTCGTCCAGCAGCTGCAACTCGGGCATCGCGCCCACCGTGCGGCTCCGGACCAGACCCGGAACGCGGCCGGCGCGACCGCTCTGGACGGAGCCGCGGCGACCGACGCTCGCGCCGCTCGACGAGAAGTACGCCTCGACGGTGCGCGTCTTCTGACCGACCTCGTTCCGCGCTATGCCGCCTTCGAACATCTTCGGCACGGACAGCAGGTGCATCGATTTGGTGCGGGACACGACTCTCCGCGGCGACGGCGCGCTCTCCTGACGCCGATTCACCTGATGCCAGGACTCCGAACGAGAGAGCGCACCCGGGGACGGAGGGAGACTCGCGTAGGGAGAGGTCGGTTTGCTATCGCGGGACTCGTCGGACTCCTCGGAGTAGAGAGACTCCCCGGAGCGATAGGCGCGGGGCGAGGGCGCGGGCGGGTGTTTGATGAGGGGAACGGACGGGTTCTCGTGCGTCGTGTGCGCATTCGGTACCTGCTTCTTGAGCGGCTCTCGTCTCGGCGCCGACAACTTCCGCAACGCCCCCTTCAGGTCGTTCGCGGCTCGGCTGTCCCGCGGCCGACGCTCCTCGTGCCTGGTGCGCACGCCCGTCGTGATGGTCGCCTGTTGCTGCACGGGTCCTCTCATCACGCGAGTCACCGTCTGATACTCGGTCGGTTCGGGACTCTCCGGGCCCGCGCGAACGGATTCGGAGACCGCCGAGCGTGTCGCGTCGCCGTTTCGGTGTCCGGTATATGATTTGTTTTCGGTCGCGTGGGGGCTCCTCGCATACGGCCGGTCGACACTCTCGTTCATGACCACGTCGGGCAGACAGTCGACTCTGTGCGCCTTCGCCTTCTCTATGTCGGGCGTCTGCTGCAACGGCACGAAAGTGGACACCACGTTGGGCGGCGTGTAGTCCGTCACTATATAATCGGGTGGCGGAGGAGGTTTGTTCTTGTCATCGAACCGATTGCGCTCGTGCTCGTGGTGATGGCCGTTCGACATTGTGCCATTATGTTTTTTATTACGAATTTGTTTCTCGTAAAATTCTATTTGCAATTGTTGCGCGTCCACCCTCGATGGTGAATATCCGTCATCATTGTCGTACGCGGGTTTCGTGTGTATTCTTTTCACGAGCCCCGGTGCCGTCAGATCGTTTCGACCGGGAATACTGGACACAGCATGATCAGGTCGCGGGTGCGTCGGCTCCGTGGCGTCACCGAAGGGTCCGAACTTTTTTTCCTTGCAGGAGGGGGGAGCGGGAGGCGCGGGAGGACGAACCGACGACATCGGAGGTACGGGGGGAGCGTATCTTTTATTTTCGAATTTAGACGCGGCTAAACCGAGCACTCTCTTAGGTTTGTCGAATTCGTTACCGATCCAGGGAGCGCCCGCCGGCGACGTCGTCTCGGGACTCGCCGGTAGACCGTTTTCGAAGAGTCGCGGGGACGCCGTCTTCGCGGAAGGCGGACTCCAGATATTCGGCGGCGCGGTCACGGGCGAGGATATCTTTTTGAGCGGTTTGAACGCCGACATCGGGGCGTGAGAGAATTGATTCACGGGTATCGGTTTGGCGGCGAACGGCTTTAACATAACGGACTTCGCGGGAGAGGCCGGCGGGAAGTCAGGCGTGCGGGAGAGGAAGGGCGATTTCGTCCTTTCGGCGGGCCGAGGAGCTTCCCTGTCTATGCGCATGTTTTGAAATTCGTTCAGTGTCTTTCGGCTCAGACGCGGTCCGTGATCGCGCACGGGCGGCCGGTACGCGTCGTCTTCCGCCGATTGCCAAAATTTTTTAGCGGAGGAATCGCTCGAGGAACGGCTGCGAGACTCTCCGTGATTTTCAAAAGCATTTTTAATATTTCCAAATCTATCGTTCCAGTTCGAGGGACCGGTCACTCTGTTCCACGTCGTATTGCTCTCCTCGTTCTTCTTCATGAACGCTATGAACTTGCGATCGTTTTCCGTCTGGGGTTGAAAAGTCGGCACGGCGGGGCGCGCGTCCTCCGTGTCGCCGTCCGATTCGTACGCGCCCAGAGGCTTCGGTATGTCTATAGTGTTCGCCCGTTTCATTCTGTTGCGTTTATTGGTGAATCTATTGATCGACCGCGGCGTCTCCTCTCGCGACGGCGGAGGCGGCGGCGCGGCGAAATTATAAGTCGGCGGGAGCGGCCGGTACAGCGGGGCGCGCTTGAAATCCTCGCGAGTCGGCGACGGCGGTCGTCGGATCTCGGGCGCCGTCATCTTCTGAGGTGCACGTTTAGGGGGCGCCGCGTCTCCGCTCACTTGAGAGTTAAACTTATCAGCGATGGCCGCGATGCCGTTCCCGGGCCGCTCTCGCATCACTCTATGCGGTGCGCCGTTCCGCATCAGGGTCGCCCGCTCCGGCGGCGCTATAGGATGACATTTCGGAATCCCGTCGCCGATAGAGTGGCGATATTCGGCGTGCTGTTGCGAGATCGGGGCGCGCTCCCTCGTGACGACCGTGGGCCGGCTCTCGCGACCGACGGAGCGCATCAGCGGCGGCCTCTTCGGTCCGTCGTCGACGGCGCTCTCCGGCTCCGCGCGAGCGATCTCGTCCAACTGTTCGTGATCGACCATGCGTCTCGCCTCCTCCAGTTCCTCGTGCGTCACCCCGACCGTGTGCCTGTTCGCTCTCGAGCGTCTCTTCGGTCTCCGTTTGCAGCCGTCGAGTCTGTCGGCGGCGTCGAGCGCCGAGTCGAGCCTGTCCGCGAGGGCGAGCAGCGCGGCCGCGTTCGGGTGCGCCGTCGGGGGCGCGAGAGCCGCTCTGAGCCGCGCCAACGAGCGTCGGACGTCGGCGACCACGTCCGCGCCCGCCGCCCCCAGTCCGGCGAGCAGTCTGTCGCCGCCGCTCAATAAACCTTGCAGTAACGGAAGCAGTAGAGACTCACCGCGAGCTCGCTCCCGAGCGTCTCCGGACTCGTCGGCGGCGTCCAGCGCCTCCGCGACGGCGTGAGCGCACGCTGCGGAAGACGGCATAGGGATTATTGACGCGTCACCTGATAGTACGTCGTAGTGAGAGTGTCGCACGTACCTTCTTGTTCCGCCATCAGTGTTCTGATTCTCGCGCGTATTCGACGCCTCTGCTCGTAATCCGTGCAACTCTCCAACTGGAAACATAATTACGAATCACGACTTCACCACTGCTCGCTGATTCTGTATAGTATAGTGAGTGAACAGTCCGTGAAATAGGGTCAGGTGTGTCGTGTTGACTATTGACTACGCCCGTATTTCCTGTATCACAATAGTGCGCGTAAGAATGAATTATGGCAAATCTGTCGCATCCAATAATAATAATGTTCGTGGGCGGTCGTATTATTTGTTTGGAGCGCCATTAATGAGTTAACTTACTAATCGCCTAAGCACGCGCTCGTCCCAGCAGTTCTCTACATCGACTTCTTTCGTGCTACACTTCACTGTCTCCTGTCGACAAACAAATTAATGAATTTCCAAATATATTGTCATACGCCGAGCTGTTATAGAAAATAGACATTGCGACATCATCTCTGTGAGTTTCATTTCATTAACTCGTAAACGAGTGACGTATTTATAATGTATTTATGTGCCACAATCATCCGACCATTCGCCTGATGCAAAACTATAACGTATCATAATAAAAATAGATGTATGTATGAAGGGCGTTCTCTACACAAACAAACAAACACACAAGGTTACACATTTATGTTATATACTCGTATAATAAAATTTGGGGGATTCCTGAAAATATTTGATAATTTATTATAAGCATTGTGAATTACTAAAAAGTGCTATTTTCCTTGAATTCAAGGAAAATTAATCGTTTGTGTCCGTTCGCGTCCGGGGATTTCGTCGCATTTCGCACTATCGCTTGAATCTTTACTAAAACTTTGGGCGGAGTCTTTTTTAATTTGCATCGTTTGTCTGCACGCACAGGCAAATTATACACGTTCGTGCCGTGTACGAAGACCATACACGAGTTGATATCATTCGTTGCAGAAGATGATTTATGTATTTTTGGTGTTTTATTCCGCAACACACAAGGTCACACGAAAATATCACAATGTTCGTTAATATACGAACGGAAGTCGCCGTGGCTCTTTTATAATAGGTACTTAGGTATTTTTGCAAAGAGAACTAGCTATGTTATTTGATGTGTTTGTCAAAAGAAAGAAACGTGAAAAAGGGAAGACGTACTGATCATCGGCGACACGGTCGACTCTCTTCTACCACCTGCGTTCTGCATCGATCGCAGAGTCCGACTGCGCGATAATTAGCGCGCTAATACGCACACGGAGCCGTCGCATAGTATGCGTTGTTGTAATGCAATGCGCATTCTTTAGGGGTAGGCAGAGTTTATATTTAGTATTATTAACCTGATTGCATATATTTAGTTATTCGGGTGCTTTCTAATAGTGTCGTTGGAACAAACTTAAAGTTCAGTGTGTTAGATATTTGGCAGAGCGCATGCGCAATCCGATATAGACACATAAATAGACACACACACACACACACACACACGCAGGCAGGAATCGACGAGAGACAGCACTCTGTTGGACAAGATTATAAGTTTAAACGGTCTCAGTGAACCACCGCGGTGCACCAGTTCACATCAAGTGAACATATTTAATAGTATGGGGTGGGCAGACACATGAAGCGTCCGGAAGGGTTCGGAGAGTACAATACAATAATACATTTATTAGTAAATTAATTAATTTATAATTACATAGAGAACAAAAAACTTGTACATTCTTTTCATGACAATTTATTTAAATGGAAAAATACTTTTTTAGAAACATTTGAAGATTTGGATGTTTTAGGTTTGGGTTGGGTGTCCTTTATATAGGACTTTGTGTAAATTGTAAAACCGTTACAATAACGCCTAGTAACCAACCAATATCAATGTTTATCAATATCGCATCTATATTGTTGATTATTAGTGAGGTTTCGCGTTCTTTTTGTATTGTAACACAATATGGCCGACCGCACATGTTGGTATACCGCAGCCATTTCGTATTATACATATAATAATATTAACAACTAAAGGACAATGCCCATATCTGATAGTTATTCAAAATAATATCTTATTCACTCATTAATTTACAATGTTTACAATAGACAATGTTTAATTACACAAAAAATAGACATCTTCAATTATTAAAGCATTTAAAATAATAATAACCTCAAATATTGCATCAGAAAACATCTAATTGCTCAATAACCCGGGTGAAAAAGTAAAGCTGATTGGTGATAAGGAATATAGATTTATTTGTCTACAAAATTAACTAAAAATTCTCGACAAACTTGGGAACAATTCGTGGGCCCATTTCTCTCAGGCGAATGGGTATTCCTTTAGATTCTATTATTCTAAATAATTAAATTGTTACTTCGAAAAGCTAATAAGTAAAAATCCTCCATGATCATAGTAAAATACATTTTGTAGTCGCGATCGCCAGGTATAGCAAGAGGGATGTGCATCGTCAGCATTGTCAACCTCGACGGAGGTTTTCTATTAACAATTAATCATATTAGAGCAGAGGTGGTGGTCAGAGATAAAGGCAAACTTTTTATACATATTTTTATTAGAGAAAGATTTTGTCACTTGGACCACTTTTTACTTGTAATTCTGAGTTAGCAGCATCATTACATGACGTAATGCCTTGTGCTTCACTTTGAGAAACTCTCTTTGAGAAACGAGTAGGTACTATAGGTGCTCGAATACAATAATTGATACACTTTCCTTTCTTGATAACAATATAATTATAAGAACATCGATGCTGCGCTCTCCGTGGACGCAGACAATTAAACCGCCTATTCACAAACGAGATGCGCGCGATCTCGGCCCTGCCTACCTCTAACCGGCTGCGTTTTGATGTTAATTTAGCACAGAGTGCACGTGTACGACGCATGCGCAGCGGCCACTAATTATAGCAAAGTGTTGATTGGCAAACTCTGACCGCGTCTTCCTCATGTTGCATTTGTCATCGCGCCACGCATTCAAGCCGGAGTATGTCTACTGAACGGGATTAAAACCCTTTTTTTCTCCATTACACGTAACGAAAAATCCACACTATGCAAAACATGTCCTCTTCATTTAAAAAAAAAAATGAAAAATAGATTTAAATATCATTAATATTCATGCGAAGTAAGTAACCCCTGTTTTAGAAATATAAAACCATTTTTCTTCTATACTATTAATAGCTAGGTTTTTTTATTTCCATCACGATATTAGACAATACAATACCTAGGGAATCTTCAGCTTATTTTTTTCAAATAACTTTCAAATTATTTATATTAATTTATTTACATAAATCGACACACAACCCCTCTTTCGCCCAATAACAAAGTCAACGGCGTATATCCAGTTCTTAAGCGTTTTATATAAATTAACAAAATGGGAACTAAAAAAGCGTAGTTATTGGCCTCGCTTGACAGTGACCTCGTTTCGGGATCGAATAAGAAGTAACGACATAGCGGAGGTGACTCCAGCGTGTATAATTTTCTTGGAGATAGCTGGCCGATCTTAAAATTATATATTTCTTTACGAATGGTTTGAACAAAAGTGTTTTTATTTACATAAGTATATAAGTTTGTAACACCCGCCATGCCCACCATGCCGGCAGTGTCCGCGGTCACTCTGCTGAGTGAAAAGCCGATCGACAGTTGTCACTCAATTTCATTGTCACTATTACTAAATTAATGACGATTTAAAATTTACTTTTTTTTACATATATGCCAATTACCTATCTAATGACTAAAGTGTTTCTAAACAACTGCTACTACAGAGAAATCTCTACAGGCATCAGTCGCCTCCGCTATGCCGGTCTGAGGAGACGAGTATGTACCAACAGTGCACACTCCTCTCGTTATACCTGGCTACTTTCAAACTGCTCCCGAAACGCGACACTTCACGGGTGTCACATTCGAAATTGACACAATATTTTCAATGAAATAAGCGGCTACTTTCTTTTTATTATTTGAACGAGATCAGTGTGTCTCCCTCCATGGTCCACTGCTGCTGATGCTGCCTGCTTTCTCTGTGCGTGGTACTCTCATTATTTGCCATTATTAGTTCTGCTTAATTCATATTCATTACGCGAGCTGTTTCCATGTGACTAATCAAATTGAACTCATTCTTTACTACTATAATATAACCAGAGAGCCGAACCCCATACATCCCATATAAAAAAAACCATCAGAGAAAACCATAGAGAGAGGAGCAAACCTCATACATCGGACATGAGAAAACCGTAGGCCGTTTCGAACGATTTGACAATGTTGTCGACAGTCAAATACTATAATAATTGATAGAGAACCTAAAGGTGACTGCGGTCATCTTTTCTCTCGCGTCACACTCTTGGGAGTCAATGTTTCAAACAATTTGAATTTGATAATCTATTAATGTTTTTTTTAAGTTACTTACAGCAATATGAATATTGTAAATATAATATATGAAATCGCATTTATGATTTTGTATATTTGGAATCGCCAATTGCACATTTATCCATTTTGTTATCGATTAAAAGAAAATCAGAAAATCTATAAGTACCTACTGTATACTTTCTCCTGCCGCACTAAACACGCGCAACACGCAACACGCAATTGCGAATACATCTATAGTCGTATGATTGAAATGTTTTTACGTGAAAAATATATATTCCCGCCAAAAGACCAAATTAGGGCATGAAGGAAGGAAGGTGAATACGACGACAAAGGTGAATAGACTGTACGCGTGTTTTTTGGCAATCATTGCTCTCCGTCGTCGTCCGCGGTACATAAATATATGCGTTTCACACGCACGCACGCACACATTGTGATATCGCACCAGGAAATAATAAGCTGCGTCATTTTTCCGACATGTGTGCGCTCTCTTCCATGTTTACAAAACACATTTTATTATTAACACACAATAGTATACTTATTTACCACTAAATACTGTAATTAAAGTACACGTGACACTCTCTCTCTCTTAGAAAGACGATGATAGCTGACTGATTCCAGAAATTGACAAGTGTTTTGCTATTATACACAAGGTCGCCGTAACGTACGTATATCTTGTCACAACTGCCATACATAATGTTTTCGTCATAAACCAGCGGAGCGAAACGAGAAGAAGCTCAGAGTGAGGATTTTCCAGGCGTTTACATCTTATTTTTCAATTATGAAGCCAAATCAAACGCGATGAAACAAACTTTTAACAGCACGATTTGATCACATGATTTTTATAATTTTAGAAGTCGATGTCCACGCGCCTGTTTATGTTTATTTCCTCCGGTAGGTAGGCGGCACTCGCCTCGGTTATACCGGCTACTTTCGAATTGATATCTGTCGTCCTTAGGAGCATCATCACCGCGTACCCAATAATGGCGGAACATCATATAAACACTATCAATATATGTGTAGCATTGAAGTGATTGATAGACGTAATCAATAAATAGATGCAGGTCATTCACATGCACAGACTGATGCCAAATTTATAATCGATATAGGACAACAGATGTGAACGCTCTCGTCTATGGGGTAATAAACATGCATATATAATAATCTGGTAATTTGAAGTCCTATATTTATTGGCAATTATATCAATTAATGATTTATGAACCTAGATATATCGGTATTAAACCACAGAAATATTATCAAAACCCATCAAGAGATGGGAATTTAAATTTAAATTCTCAAATGCGGTTAATGCGAAAATAAATAAAGAGAAGGAACGGTCAAGGGACGAATAAAGTGAAGGAGATGTGATGCTGCGTCTCTCGAATGATGATAATGTTTTGTCTATAACAAACATAATTAGCACGTGCGAACGGAATGTGTGTACATTTATTTTTAAATCCTACGGCCGCGCCTGTCAACTTTTTCCCGCGCTATTTCTGATATTTCCAGTTTTGTTGGAGACAAAATAATTTCGGATCGTTCACATTTATTCTTTTAATTACATTAAAATTAATTTCAACATTTTGTCTTATAGAACACGATAATTCACAATTAATATATTTTTTATCACAAAAGGGTTTTATTTTATTTTAAGAAATATTTAAAAATTCGTAAAAATAAACAATTAATGAACGTTCTTAAACTTACCACAGAATGTGTTGAGCATTAAGAATCCTTTGGTGCATGTGCACGCGTGCGTTCGAGGGTAGGCAGACCACGTCACTAATATGCTATAGGCATCAATCAAAAGTCAGACCATAATAATAATAAATGGCTATACTTTTGTATTCGTCCGCACTCCAAGCTAACCGTTCTCCGCGACCGTTCACAGGGAACTGCCCGCATGCACAGATAATACGTCATCACACCAAATATAGCCCCGTGAGATGCGCACGCGACTCTAGGCGATTACGAGATCGAATAGAACTCACAATCGTCTCCCGACACTCGTCCCGTTATGACTCTATAGTGTTGCAATCGAATAAAATGTCGGCTGGTTTATTTTCGCCCGCAATTTTGATAGTTTTCCCGCGCGCCCTCATCTCCGCGCCTGACTTTAAACGGCAATATGGTGAACTTTGTAAACATTGTAGTAACCCTGTGTCACTATCAATTCACCATTTACACTCGATCACAACACGCACACAACGACACAATCTGTTAATTGTTATTCATGCATGTATTGAAATAACTTCCCATCTACGTATACCTACACACACAAATACATAAAAAGGAACACACGCACACACACACACGCACGCATAACTCCAAACTACCTATGTTTGAATGGTGTTGAGAAGCGAAGTGTTGGCGAATTATTTAAAATATGATAATTAATTTGCAATCGGTTCTTAGAAGTAGAGTAATCTTTAAAATATAAGTATTCAAACATATACCTAAAGTCATTTAGTACAAATGTAAAATTTCAGGAAATGTGTAAGGAATAAATACTTTTCATGAGAAATGTGTATTTCTTTGTTGTATCCGAGTTTGTAACTCGTGCGCATTGTGCGCGTTGTGCCAAAATATTCATATTATTAACACGCGATGTTGTGCGACCACTATAAAATTAATATAACTAATGAGTTAATTATTTACTACACTTTATAATTTGAAATAGTAAATAATTGTCAAAATTGCCTCACGAATACGGCCGAATGCGTCAACATGCGCCATCCCCTATGCCAAATCCACTTCAATAAGTATATCAGAGTCGCAAACTACATTTTATAATAGACAACCTATATGTATGTATTTAAGACACGTTGAATATTGTGTTTTAGTGCAGTGTACAAAGAAAAAGTTTTTTGTTGGTATACAACCACTATTAAAGAGTGGTAGTCAGACTGATGGTGGTTGTTAGCCCAGTCTGCCGTCCTGGGGTAGTACCACCACTTTCGAATGTAACACCCGTGAAGTGACTTTGTCGCGTTTCGAGAACAGCCGGCTATAGCGAGAGGAGTGTGCACTGTCAATCCAGATGGTGCATGCTCGTCTCCTCAGGCCGGCATAGCGGAGGTGACTGCTGCCCGTAGAGATTTGTCTGTAGTAGCAGTTGTTTCCGATCATGGACCGCACTCTAGCTTTACATCAGGTGTTGTCTAAAAATTTTTCGAAACAACATTGCATTATGAGAATTTAGAAAAAAATAAAAACCCTATTTGTCCAAAAACATTGTGGCAACCTCTATTAAAACATTTTCTTTTAAAACGTAGGATGTCAAAATATGTCAAAGATGCCTTTGTTTGTTTTATGTCAAAAGATATATTATTTGACTAAAGCAAAAACATTGTTGCGGCATCTAGTAGCTGAATTTAGTACTAAACACGAAAAATAGATGGCGCTGCGCAAGACCCCAACATTTTTGAAACGTCAAAAACTGAAAGAGACGATTTCCTTCACGTACGTCGCACAGGCGCGGCGGGGGGCTAACATCAAGAATTGTCTCCAGATAAAAGCATAAACGCAGTCCAGTTCAATTTGGATAATCAACAAACATGTTTTATTTAATTTAATTGGATCATCTCTTCTCACGCTAAAATAATAAATTAATTAATACTTATTTTGTGTTTAAAGCAAGGAATTGGGGAGGTGTATCTGGTGACAGCTATCTTTTTTATTTTTTAGATAATATAGATTAATTTAGTCGACACGTGTTTCTGGACAACTTTTGTAATTGCTTTGTTCTTTTTTTATTAATTTTTAACTTAAGTTTCGTTCGGAACTAAGCCATTGCCAATGAACAAAAAAAAATCATTTGTCAAAAGTTCAGACAAACTTTTGATTTTTAAAAGTTCCTGTTAATTAAAACATCGTATTTATAGTGTAGTTTTGTTTTAAAAATTACGATAGTTATTCGTATAAAACACTGTTATTGTTAGGAAACACAAACTAAAGATATTTGACAAACTTGTGAGGCGACAACCATAGACAACAAAATAATCTACAAAACTGTTAAGTCGGTACTTTGTATTCCATCTTGTCAAACTGTACGAAAGTCGAAGTGAAAGGTCGAAGACAGTCATTACAGTTTTTCAAATACCTCCTCGATTTTTAAGTGTTTTCAGACAGGAATCAAAAAATTCTTCTAATTGAAGTGATATCTCGAAATGGTTTTCGATTCACCATAGGTTAGTTTTTTGGACCTTGCCCATTATAGGGCCAAGGTTTGCTTCTTGCAAAGCGTCTACTCTGGCTGGCGCACCTTCGTTTCAATTAATAGCTACATCAGAGTATATAATATTATAATAAACCGAGCGAAATATCATTAATTTGATGTGTTGATAATAAATATGAACGAATACCTGTTTAATAGTGCATCTGGGCCCGCCGGGCTTCTCCTGCACGTACTCCTTCATCCCAGCCATGAGCACGGTGGCGCCGAGGAATTTGTTGAGCAGTGCGCGCGCCTCGCTGTCCTCCGCGCTCTCGCCCTGCTCTATCACTGTACAAGACACGGCCTAATTCCCAAATGGTCTAAGTGCGATCGAAATCAATAATGTTCATAGACCTATGTTTTACTTATTATTAAAAAGTTGTAGTGCGGTCCATGAACGGAAACTAAAGAGAAATTTCTATAGGAAGCAGTCGCCTCCGCGAGAAACGCGACCAGGTCACTTCACTGGTGTTACATTCGAAAGTGGTGGTACTACCCCAGGACGGCAGACTGGACTAATAACCATCATCAGTCTGCCTACCACTCTTTAATGAGCGACCAAAGTACATATAACAAAGTTACATTGGTACCGGTCAGATATAGCGAGGTTCGAACACGGGTCTCATCGATCGTGAGTCCACGCGTCTTACCGCTAGACCACGGCCGCTCTTAATGTTTAGAATTCGTCCTCAATATTTCGCCAATCATGAATAAGTAGTATTTACCAATATCGGCATTCTTCATACGGGCCAATATGTCTTGAACGCCAGTCACCTTCGTGCTGCTGTTGAGGAACGACCTCTCCGTCCTCTTGCTACTCGATGTGTGCTCCTCCTCCAGCGAGCTGATGCTGCTGTCGCGCGCAGATCCTGGCACCGATACGTATCAGTTGACAATGATCAAATTGGACACATGTACTGTACCAGTACTGTACCTCGTCCCTGTCGCCCGAGGGAGTCGCCGCCCTCCCTGACGAGCGTCGTCGTCCGCAGAATGAGACCGGCCTTCGGATATGTCCCACGATCACTCTTCGCAGTATCATCTGACGCAAACGAGAATCGCACATTACAACGAACCACCTCATTTTGGCTACTCTTTTTTTTTATAGTAAGCTCGGCATGTGACAACACTCCGCCTGATGTAAAGCGAGAGTGCGGTCCATGAATGGAAACAACTGCCACTACAGATAAATCGTTACAGGCAGCAGTTGCCTCCACTATGCCGGCTTGAGGAGACGAGCATGTACCATTCAGATTGACAGTGCATACTGCACACTCCTCTCGTTATACCTGGGGGGTTATGCAAGCAACCATCGTTTTCTCACTGACAAACGCTTGCGTTAACGCAGGATCGTTTTAACCTTCGTTTTTTTTGGTATGCAGGACGCACCAAAATCACAATCGTCCCAAACGATGGGTAAAAGTTAGTGATGTAATTTGGTACCGTTTTTAATAGACAATTTTTATTTTTTTAAACGTGAGCGCTGTCATTATTTTTGACACTTAACAAATAACGGAAAATTATTTGGTGTTTATAGTGTTATATATTTCGAAATATTTTTGTTAAATATGAGTGTATCGCAAGAACAGCTTGCAAAATTAGTGGAGTTTATGGAAACGTAAGTATATTGTGAAATACTCGTACAAACTTCTGTTTAACAATACAATTTCTAACATTGTGTGTTTTTAAAGAAACGGGGACATATTAACTTTGTGGTAACTAGCGAGCTTTCAAGGGCGTCGGAGGCGGCAGCACTTGTGGCTGGAGCTCGTGCACGCCCTTGAGCGAGAAGGAGGACCAAGGAAGCCGGGAGAGAAGTGGATGAAAGTGAGTATACAAGAAAGCTTGTTCTGTTGCATTTTATTTTGTTTGCATGTTTTTTTCTACGAATCATCAATTTAATCAGTAATTTCAATATTTAACGTGTCTTCCTAGGCATGTTATTCATGTCAATAACAATGTATTGCATGCAGCATAATTATGTATGTATATTTAAAAATTATAAAAACATGTAAAAGATTTTGTAAATAAAACAAATTCCTTAATTTAGAGTTTGAATGATCATCTTTTCTTCTTAATGTTTTGTTTAAATGTAATTGCTTATTTTGCATAGTGCTTACTAACAAGTTCTGGAACGAACGGAACATTTTATATGGGAGGCACATAAGAAGCTTATAATTTGAGAAACTTAATCTTTCTAAAATTTCAGGACAAGGACAATGTAGCCGAGGAGCCTGAGCAGATAGAGGTGCTCGTGCTGCAAGATCAGGAAATGCCACAGGATTTGCACGACATCAATTTTGTCTGGTTAGACACTGATGATACTGACACCTGCTTCAGAACCAGCTTTAGTCTCAATTAATGTCATCTCAGATGCTGCTGGTTCTTCTGGGTTAGCCACATGGCCTGCAGCGTGAAATACAGTACAAGAAGAGACCCGGTTGGTACAATATTACTTTTATTAATGTTAAATATCTTTTTTTTATTGTACCTCAGACGCTTAACTGTTGAAAAGCTAAGAGTGCGGTCCATGAGTGGAAATAACTGCTACTTTAGAGAAATAGAGGGCAGCAGTCACCTTCACTATGTCGTCCAGAGGAGAAGAGTATGCACCATTTACGAGTGACAGTGCACACTCCTCTCGTTATACCTGGCTACTTTTACACTGTTCCCGAAATGCAATAAGGTCATTTCGCAGGTGTCATTTCAGTTACATTGGTCAGAATTTAGCGAGGTTCGAATACGGGACTTATCGATTGTGAGTTCACGCGTCTTACCGCTAGACCACGGCCGCACTATCTACCTGAATAGTGAAAATCACATTGATCTGAATTAATAGGCTTTACTTTAAAAATATAGTATAACTTAATATATTTATTAATTACAGAAGAAACTGCAGGCGACGACGGTCCTTGCCTCAAGATCCTATAACGATAACTATAAAGATTAGTCGTCTACAAAACCCTGTCCCAGCGGCGGCATTGAGGGTTTAGTAATAGTCTTTAGAAATCGCCTATAGATATGGGTATGGCCAATATTTTTCCCATTTTTGAAACCACAACTGTGATGGGAGGTCCATACTAAGAGTCCTCTGTGTAAAGGTTGCACGGGGGCGGAAGAGACAGTCACGTATGTGCGTGCAACAGCGTGGACGAATCGCGTCAAAAGTTCCGCAAGGACACACTCAGAAGCATGCTGGAACGTGAAGTCCACGAACTGACTCTTCACTTCAAGCTGTGCAAGGCCATGTTAATTACAAGTGTTATAAGATATCTGCAGTAAATTACAAAGCGAAAATGTACAAGCAATTTTATTGTTATCCTGGCCACCCTTCTGTTACACAAGATTACATTGTAATTTTATATTTTTTAAATAATAAAATAAAAATGACAATGCCAATCTACAGCAGCAGATTACATTTTTTGTGGCATAAGTATGTTAGTTAATTTATAAATAAATATAATTACCTTTACTTTTTTGCTTTTTATTTATATCTATTAAAGAGAGGTAGGCAGACTGATGATGGTTATTTGTCCTATCTGCCGTCCTGGGGTAGTACCGCCATTTTCGAATGTAACACCCATGAAGTGACCTTGTCGCGTTTCGGGAATAGTTGGAAAGTAGCCAGGTATAGCGAGAGGAGTGTGCACTGTCAATCTAGATGGTACATGCTCATCTCCTCAAGCCGGCATAGTGGAGGCGACTGCTGCCCGCACAGGTTTCTCTGTAGTAGCAGTTGTTTCCATTCATGCACCGCACTCTAGCTTTACATCAGGCGAAATGTTGTTACATGCCGAGCTACAATAAAAAAAAACTCAATGACAATGGAAATAAAACAAGGAAATTAGTTTACGGTAATTTATTTAGATTCGTTTTTTTTTTAATAATTGGGGTACAATTTGGGCAGGAGTAGCATGGGGGTCATGCATATGGGGGTAGCTTCGTTGAGAATATCCGCTATCTCCTGAAACAATTATACAATGCCCTGTTAGTTTGAGAAATATAATGTTATTCTTCAGTTAATAATCTGTAACTCGTACCACCACTTTTTAGGGTTGAAGGTTGAGGGTTCCAACTCAAGACAACAATATTACCAAGTTTTTCTACAAATATATTGTAATAAGTTTGTTAACTCCACCACAAAACTTAGTTGCTGGGGAAAACTTATTTGTTATAAGATGTAAAGTTATGTTCATAAGTATTTTTATTTTTTTTAATGTTCAAGATCAACCACACCATAGCTTTGTTAGATGTGTCGGATTAATCCCTTATTGTGACCAAGTTGCACTCTCTATAGCTCCAGTCATATCTTTGGGCCGGCACAGTGATGGCGACTGGGGCACTACAGTTCCTATCATCAGGCCACATGCCATAGTAAAAAATCTAGAAATTATTACTATTAGTACATTTATTGATTGTTTGCCTTTTCTATTAAAACATGATGCCTCTTCCTGAGGGGTTTATTATATCAATGTGAGTACATCTAATTGCACCCAGCACACCGGGGATGCCAAATTTCAAATTTAGTCCAGTTTCTTTTCTCAACACATCTGACAACCTTACCATGAGACAATGATATTGTTTCATAGACCCAATGTGAATATACAAAATCATAATAGTAATGGATGAAATTAAACTTACCAACCCCTTTTGTATATCTCAATGAGCTCCCGGAGTTGTCGAAAACACTGTATCCGCAAACGCAGGCTCATTTTAGGCATTGGTGACCCCTCTTATGCACCGGCTAACACTTACTTGATCCATCAAACAAGCATCACCTACTAGCTTTTGGTATGAATCCATTCTATGGAATGCCAGAACTGTTAAGACCTGTATTGAAAATGGTTTATTATTTATAGGTTATGTAATTAGTTTGCCCATTTAACCAACGAGAGCATGCAAATGTTTATGTAAATATAATAACAAGTATGCAAACTTACAGTTGTACTATCTCTTAATCTGGTGTGCCGTCTACTCTCCTCGCACAATAGGAAGAATTCTTCCTCCGTAACTCTGTATAGGAACTACTCGTCAGGCATAACTTTTAGAAGTATCTTCCGCTCCTTTCGCCTATAGCCTTCTTTATAATTAGATAGACAACAATGACATTTGAAGGGATGCCGAGTTTTGGAAAAAAATAAATAGTGTTGTAATTTTGTGACCCAGCTTTTAATTGAAAATTCAATTAACTTTATATTTAATATATTTTTCTGTTCGTTGTTTGTGACTGGCTTAGCAAATACTAGTATAAATTCGTACACGCAATCGTGTGTGATTGAACATTTCGATGACGTACATTGGACAAAAATTGATAAAAATAAGTGATATACGATTTTTTTTTACACACACAAAATGGTTTCGCAAGTTATGCCAGTCGATAAAGCGTAGTGATATAATGAAATTATCTTAGTACTTTTTTTCTCTAAAGTAATTAATTACTGAGATAAATTAAACTCCTAAGTTGTTAAGAAAGTTTTTATAATTATTAACATATTTATTGTCGGAATAATTATAAAATAGGTAGATTTGCTATTACTAGTCGAAATGTCATTTTAAGATAATTCAATTAATCAATTAAAGTATTCGTGTAACAACACTATACTTCTAACGTGGCAACATTATGGAGGCGTGGTGTATGTTTCGAGTTGTCAATTTGTCTATCTAATTAAAAATAAGACTATACGAACCATTGTATTTCTCCTTTGGCGACTCCTTTCTGCCCTATAGGCAGCAAAAAGTACTCGAGGAGCACCTACTTTACTTGTAATATGTGATACCTATTTGATACTAATAAGAATAAGTTTTCACAAGAAAATTCTTTCTATAACACACACTACGTACTTTAGATTTTTATTAACAATGGAATTCCTTCACTTTTTGCACAAAATTCAATTTTGCAAAGTTTTAAAAATATTAAACGAACACCAAACACGCACAATTCGCTGTCGTCTCAGAAACGATGGTAAAAACGATAGTACGAGTCACTTTAATTGTCAAAATGGGTGTCGTGCATACCAATTTATGGTTTACTATCGTTTTTACCGCTTTACCGCGCGCGAAAACGAGACTAGAAACGATAGACGAAGGTAGGTCACGTGACCATCGCTAACGATAGTGGCCTGCATACCAATTTAACAAAACGCTAGCGTTAACGTCAGACGAAGGTTCGTTTTGGGCCGCCTGCATAACCCCCCTGGCTACTTTCAAACTATTCCCGAAACGCGACAAGATCACTTCACGGGTGTGTAATTCGAAAGTGGTGGTACTGCCCCAGGACGGCAGACCGGACTAATAACCATAATCAGTCTGCCTACCACTCTTTAATAGCGACCAAAGTCCATACACAATGTTTATATTTGCAATAATTGTGGTTTCACTCACTCGTTTGTTTTATATACTTTTCAGTGAGCGATTTCACAGAACTCTGTCGTACTGTCTTCTTATCTTCTCTTCTGAACTCTCTTTTCTCGACGCGTTCTTTAGATCTCCTGTCCTCGAGTGCACGTTTACTATTATCTCTCTTGATGTCATGTATTATTTGATCGTTCGCGATGACATCCTCTGACTTGCGATTCGTGCTCGTGAATCGTTCGAGTGACGCGCGCTCCTCCTTCTGCATACCAACATAATATTATATCCACCCTATTAGAATTAGTATTCGCACCTAATAGAACTCACAGTTTGAGCGTCTTTGCGGGTCGTGCCAGTGTCGCCTCCGAATTTCTTAGTAGTGGTGATGGCCGCCAATCCGTGCAGACGTGACTGTCTCTCGGGCTTCGTGCGCAGCAATTTCTCCAACTCTTCGGGCGTGTTCGAATACGCCGTCACAGAAACGGTGCCCTCGGGCTCGCCGCCGTTCCTCGAATGATACTCCTCGCGTACGACGGTGCCTTTCACTAAAAATGAACCTGTATAGTTCGCCGAACATGCCGGCGGAGCTTCGGTTCGTGCGCCGTGTCTACTTTACCTCTGTAATTAGCGCCGTTCCTGAGCGCCTCGATGCCGAACAGCGGTCTCCCGTCGGCGTCCAGCGGCCCGATACCGTAGCTAGAAGTTATGACGTCGATAGGTTTCGATATGACCTCGCCGGGGCCGGTCGTGCGGTGCTTCTTCTCATTTTCTCCCTTTTTGCTGCTGCCTATTCTCACGTCCGTCGACTTCTTTAGGTTTCTGTTCGTCACCCACGAGGGCTTCTCCTCCTGCCTCTCTTTGCTCGGTGTTTTCTTATTCTCATGAACAGTTTTGGTGGGTGTCTCGTTAGCCGCGTCGCCCTCGCGACGCCTGAAGTCCGGACTGGGCGTTCTTTGATATATCCTCCCTTTCGCCCTCCTCTCGGGACTCTCGACTCGACCGTTCGTCACTACAATACTCGTTTTTATCTCATTATGGTCGTTGCTAATCGTCGCTTCTCGTTGGACGCGTTCGGTGTGTCGTGTCGATTTCTTCGTTTTTATGTCTGTTTCTTCATCGAGGCCGACTCTCTTCATGTACGCCGACGCGTATTCGATGAAACGATCAGACTTGAGTTTGGGCGATTGCGACGTCTTTTTGGGTGAGAGCGTGCGTGACTTTTTCTCCGGACTCGGGCGCCGGCTCGGACTGCCGACCGACTGCACTTTCGCTTTATCGGGACTGCGAGGACGTCGTCTTTTGTCTGTGAGCGTTTCGTCGGTGTGACCGTTCGCGACGCGCGCCGGGGATCCAGTTTTCGATACGTATTTGTG
Organism: Tinea pellionella; assembly: GCA_948150575.1. Taxonomy (NCBI): domain Eukaryota; kingdom Metazoa; phylum Arthropoda; class Insecta; order Lepidoptera; family Tineidae; genus Tinea; species Tinea pellionella. Next base: position 8,541,334 of record OX411258.1, read on the forward strand.
CGCGTGTTTAGCGTCGATGCTCTCGGATTCGGTTCTCTTTTTCACTTCTCTGATTTGCGCTCGTATGCGCCTCCTCTGTTCGTATCCTACGACCTTCTCCAGCTGAAAGTGCACAAAATATGTTTAATATATATAACAACACATATACAGTACGCACGAGTATGCGATTATTAACGTGACCGTACTGACCATTCGTTCGAGAAGTTCGACACTGAAGATATCCTCTATGCAAGGTTGAGCGCGTTCGCTGCTGACGCGACTTCTCTCCGCGCTCGTCGTCCTGTCGTCGCTGGTACGCGTCGACTCGACACCGAACTCTCCGTCGTCTCTTCCGGTACTCGCGTCCCGATCCTCCGTGTGGTTATCGACGCGGACGCGCGTAGATAAAGGTTTCCTAGTCGGAGATCGTGTCACCGGCGTCTTGTCGGATCGATCCGGAGTGGTTCTCTCGCGTGTCTGTCGAGAGGGCCCATCCCGCCGCGCGCCCTCTATTTCGCTCTCGCCGTCAGTAGTATTCGGATGTAATGCGACGATGGACTCCGTTCTGTTGGCGCTCTTGACCACTCCTATATCGGTGAGTTTCGCCGAATGACCGACGTTGTCGCTCAGAAGTGAAGAAGCTATGTTTTCAAATAATGCTTTCGCTTTCTTGACAGTGTCGCCGCCTCTCAGCGGTGCCGGTCTGGCGGAGAGTACGCGATCGCTCTTCAAATTGGGACTGATATAATCTTTGACCTTGGCGTGCGACGACACAGTCTCCTTTGCGAACGAACCGAGATGCTCCGGTGTTCTGTCGTCTCTCGATGACATGTCCCCGTCGTCGTCTACGAGCGCCCTACTCTTGTTTATCTGTTCCTTATAGTGTTCATCGTTAATATTGATTTTACTGTTTTCGAGTCGTTCTTTTTCCCTGATGTGACTTTTCGTGTCAATATCTTGCGCCTCGTTAAGGAATTGTTCTGCCGTTTTAATGAATTTATTCACTTTGTCCGAGACGCTGAGCGAACATCCGTCACCCTCGAGAGTGTCCATCCTTCGTTTCGGTTCATTCGGAACGTTGTTATGATCCGCCGCTTCCACGAACATCTGCGCCTTGTCGTTCACACTCAATTTCGTGTAATTATCTTGATACGTCGAATCGTGGTCGTAGCCCTCGTCGACGGCGGGGCGCGTCCTCGTCGCTTCGATGTCGTCTCTGCTAACATTTGTGAATTTGGAAACTTTCTCGGAGACGGACAACAAGCAGTCATCGCTACGTAATTTGTCGTCGAAATCGGAATGAACGCGTCGTTCGGTGTCCTCGAATTGTGACGCGGAGTATTCAGGTTTCGCGCGCTCGCCCGGTCCGGAGGTAGAGAATTTGGATACTTTGTCCGTAACGCCGAGAGAGCATTCGTCCGATTCCGTAATCTTATCGACGTTCGTTCTCTTCGTGAAGAGCTCCTCGTCTTCGCATATCTCTACAATATCATCGACGATGGATTCCGTCTCGTGGATGGTGCGATGAGCGCGATTCGAGACGTCGTCGTCGGGTTCGCTGACCTCGTCCGGCAGTCGCGGCCTACCGACGTCCTCCGATAGGGCGACAGGCGCGGGACACGCTCGTATGCGATCGGGCGTGTTCTCCCTCGACGACTTCGCCCGCTGCACATCTATTACAACATCGTCATCAGAAGTCGCAGTGTTCAATGACGTCGCCGATTTAGGTTTAGTCGTCATTTTAGAAGGCTCTTTGCACCTCGGAGTATACTTCGCCGGTTGCGGTGGCGCTCTTGTGCTCGAAACGTCATGCATTTCCGTTTTAGATCTGACGCGTTGGGGTGACGGTCTCTTGTTTTTAATGGAATTGTCGCTGCTTGTTCTCGTAATTTTGACATCTGTCGTTTTAATATTGTCGGTTGTGGATGTGATGTCAGATTTGCGTTTGTTTGTAGTTTGCGTCGTCGTTTTGGTAAAACTATTTTGTTTAGTAATTCCACTCGTTTTTTGGGTTTTGCAGTTTCTGTTCGAGGTTGTAGTGGTATAGGTTGGTTTTTTAGTATCTCTCGGTTTGGGAATTTGTTTTAATAATGGCGATTGTGACCTTTCGTTGCCAGCGGTCGAAGCGGATGTTTGAGGTTTTTTAGGTGAAGTGTCTGCAGTCGGCGCACGGTCTATTCTATTTTTCTCATATTTAGGTAATTGAGACAACGGTTTCTTAGTCGGTGACACTTGACGAGTTGTTGTTTTTGTGGTCGTGTGTTGTTCTGTCGTTTTAGTTTGTGTATCGATGAGACTCTTGCGCGTATTGGTCTTCTTAGTCACGTCACTCGTTTCATCGATACTTTTCTCCCTGGCATCACGTTTTTCCACTTCTCTAATGATGTCGAGGTCGCTCAGGCTGGTGCCCGTTTTTAAAACTCTCTCGACGCTCGGTGAGCGACTGTCTCTGTTCGGTGACAATTTTCGTAGAGATTCCTGAACCTTTTCAAGTATATGTTGCTCTCTTTCGGTTGCTATGAAATCATCGACCCGTACAGTTGTCTGTCGAGTAGTCTTCTTGTTCGGAGATGCGGTTCGGGAACTTCTCGATGACTCTGTTTGTTTTATCGTCGGCGATACCGATCGTCTGAACGTGGTGTCTTTGTTGTCGGCGCGAATCTCTTCTGTGACGTTCATCGTTTTTGATATAATATCTTGTAGTTTTGTAGGGGACTGGCTACGTCTCGCCGGTGGGCCCGATGGGGTCTTCGATGTATATTCCTCATCATGTTGCATCGTGTTTGTTGAAATATCATTCTTCTCCATATTGATCGAATCGGTCACACGTTTAGAGGTCACATTTTTATGCGGTGAACTTTCCCGACTCTGGCTCGGTGTTACATTTGGAGAACTTTGTTTGGTGATCGGTTTGATCGCATCACGGGACACCGTCTTCTTGAATACTTTTTCAGTTTTGGTTGTTGAATTCTTTTCACTATCGATCATTCCTAATATTTTACGACATCTCTCCTCGTATGTTTCGCGTCGTTCTAGCGGCGGCTTCTCTCTCTTTTTCGGAACATCATCATCAGGCGTATCCGCCTTCTCAGGGTTATCTTTTTTTACAATTTTATGTGCCGAAGGCGCGTGGAACGCCATCGGCTCTGTCGGAGATGACGATTGCGAATCTGTGGATGGTTTCTTGAGAGAGCTTTTCCTCGGAAGAGTCTCTTTCGTCGGAGCTGCATGTTTTTGTATGGATGGTGAGCGACATGGAATTTTGGTAGGCGACGGAGACCTCCTCTCGTCGTCGCGTTTGATCGTTTCCTTGTCCACGACGGTCACTTGTTTACTTGTAGAATATTCTTTGCCCAGATTCGTGATGGTGGTGGTGTCCTCGGTTCGTTTCGGCGAGCCGAAGGTAGGTGAACTCTGGCCAGTCGAGGGCGTCGCGTCTGTGACTCTCGGCTTTCTCGTAGGACTGGACGAAGGAGTCACTAACTGTCGCGGTCTCTCATTCGTGACTCTCTTGTTACACTCTTCGGTTGTTTTTTCACTTGAAATGAAGTCACATGTGTTTTTGTAATTGTTGTCTTTTGTCACGTTTTTTAGAGGTGAAACGGAAGTTCTCGGAGACTTTTCAGCCGATCTGGTCGGGAAGAGTTCCGGCCTCTTCTTCGTTGACTTTTCGTCGTTACTTTTATCCGGATGTTTATTTCTCTTCGTATACGTGTCGAATTTAGAGGGAGACAAGTCACGAACGCGTCTGTCGGTTACGGTCTCTGTGAGATCCTCCTTTTTCTGATGTTTCGTTGTGACGTCAGTTTGTGTCGTTTCCGTATATTCGAACGTGTCACTTCTGTCGCTGTCCATTACACTCGTACGTTTCTCGCTTTCGAACGTGACCGGACCTTTCGATGGCGATCGAGACCCGCGAGCGGGAGAGTCCCTTCTCAGACTCGAAGCGAGTTCTGTGTTTTTTGTTAGAAGTTCTCTCGACGGGGAAGGGCTCTCACCGCATCTGTCCATTCGGTCGGTGTACTTTTGTTTTGTCGTTTTGTCAATGCGACTCGAAGTTTTGGCTTCCTCTTCAATAAACTTGTATCGATCTTCACGGGTTTCAATCGCCGAACTGTGTGTGCGTTTTCTGTCCGGACTAGTGGACGACCGATCGGACGATGCTCTGCGAGGACTCGCTCGTTCCGCATCAGGTCTCGTCCTAGTCGCGTCGTCGGTCTCCTTCGTGTAGTTCGGTATTCTTTCAGGACTGAATCCAGTAAGAGTCGATTCGTCGATTCTTTTTTCGGGACTATCCCTTCTGTGACTGTCGCTACTGACGGTCGGTCGTCGATAACCGGGAACCTCATCAGGAGTAATGTGACTATCCAGTTTTCGTGCGGAAATCTCGGGTGGGGATGATTCACGCGGTGTCATTTTATCGGGACTAACACTAGGTCTTTGATACTGTGGTTTTCTGTCGGGACTCGCGCTAGGTCTCGTCGGATATGGTCTCGGTCGTTCGGTGATAGTCGTTTCGTTCACGAGGCGGCTCGTTCTGTCATAGCGAGTGGGCGAGTGCTCGTCTTTCTTATTGGGGCTACCTCCGCGACCGGACGGCGTCCTGTAGGGTTTTTCAGGACTGATGCTGCTTCTCGGGGAGGTAGCGCCGGAATGAGACGGGGCTCTCGTAGAACTGCGAGGCGCATGGACGACGTCGGCGCGGAGAGTGCTCGCCCAGGATTGGTGACTCGAGCTCAAGTCTTGACTTATTTTTTGATGGTAGTGATCGTTCTGGTAGATAGTTTCATAATCGTCGCGCGTCACGTTCTCGACTTCTTTATTATGAGTGATCTGTGTTACATCAGAGTTTTTGACATCGCGAGTGTCGTTGATAGCGTATGTTTTTTGAACATTTGCGTGCAAATCATCGTGTGATTTAATATGTGTATTGTTCGTCTCCGAGTTCGTACATTTTGTTGTTACTCTTTGTTTTATGTCCGAATCGGAGTGTACTTTTTTAAATTCAACATCGCGTACTCTGTCGATTCCCGCCGAATCTATTGTTCGTGTGTCACGGACATTATGCGACTGATCGTCCATGACGTCATCGTGCGTATCGATGATGCGTCGTTCAGATGATGAAAACGATTCACTCTCCGTTTTAGCCTGTCGTGAACGCTGTTCAGACCTGGTCGCCTGCCTTTCTCTGGTTTGGCGCAGTGCGCTCGTGACGATCGTTCCGTCAGATAGAGTTCTCTTCTCGACTGTGACTTTAGTATTTTCATCAGGATACTCCACTGTTTTCGATATCGCCTCGCCGCCGTCTCTCTCGATGTTCGGAATGTTTTCAGTATTTATCACATGACTCGCTCGAGACGAATCCTCGTTTCGCCTCATTACGGACACGTTCGATAGCGAACGGCGGTCCTCACCGTCGGCGATATACGGCGCTGTATCTCGTTCGGTCGAAGACACTCCTTCATATTTCGACGTAGACGAGGAGGTCTTCGAGGAGAATCTCGTACCGTCGGAGGTCTCACGATACTCTCGTCGAACGGCGGCCGCGTCGGATGCTACTTCGTCCCGATTGAAGCTTTCGTTGTCAGTGCGATATTCCGTGTGAGACCGCGTGTGGCGATCGACAGCGGCGAACCGTCCCTCGCCGCCTTCCGCTTCGTACTTCCCCTCGATATTGGCGTCGGTCGACGTGACACGAGTGCGGCCGTCGTCGCTTCTTCTCGTGTTCGACTCCGCGTTCCAGCCGGCCTCGGACAGATCTTTCAGTCCTGTAATAGTGAACGTGTATGCGTGAGTGTGTACGTTATCGGCGTGCGAGTGCGCATGTTATCGGTTATTGTATTATTATATTAGTCTGTGGTGAATCGTGGTGAACCTCGGTCGCGATACGCGAACTCCTTCGGTGGAGAGCCAGCGTCGCGCACCTCCTTGCTCTTCATGGATTGGAAGGTCTGGTCGGCGAACGAGTCGGAGTGCGCGCGAGCCGATGCGAACTCGGAACCTGAATCATTCGATACGTACATGATAGCGACGCGTGCATGAAACGCCTACATGATCAATTATGAGTAGGAGACGAACCTCTCTTCTCCATCGGTTCCGGCGAGTAAAGGTTCCTGAGCCGTTCCTCGCGCAGTCTGTACATGTGCGCGCGTATCTCTTTCTTCTTCGAGAAGTCTTCGGTCTGCTGCCACTGTAATGAGCGATAACATATAATTTATATGTACATTGTACACATCTGTCTATCTGCAGGTACCGACCATTCGTCGCAGCAGATCCTCGTCGTGTATCAGGGAGACGTCTCCTTCAGACATTCTGAAAACATATAGGTAACGATTACACCAAAAAGTAGTGTACCTAAGTCGTGACTCGTAATCCGCATAAATCTATTTCAGATAAACACACATATATATATTTTGAAGTGATATCATATCGTCAGTGTCAAAAGAGGTCTAGATGTTAGGTTTTATATATGTAGTCTTTTATATGGATATATGTTTAGCACCATCTGTTCGTTGGAGGTCAAAAACAAGATTTACAGAGTTGTTTCGCCATTTTTGTTTCTGCCGCTTCTGGCAGACAGCCTTCCGCGGCACTGAATCATACATAATAGCGACTCGATATCATTGAAACTCACTACAGAGACACGTATATATACATATACATACAGTCATGTTTGCACTTTTTAATGCAATGAAAAAGTTTGAAAGTAAAATCTGGTCAACGAGTATCGAGTGCATGTGATAGGATTGTTATGGCGATGGTATAATCGGCGGCAGCATGAATCAGTCCAATGTCGTGGTGGGTTCTCTGAGCCGTTAATAAAAAGATAATACCATTTAAGGGGTTAAAAAAGCACAACTTTGACGAGTGACCGCGCGAAGTGAGCTCAGATGGCACGATTACGCGTATTTTTCCTCAATATTTCGACATAAAAGGCTGACGACTTGGAAATGTCTGGCCATATTGTGCGTGCGGCGGACCTCGGGGAATGGGGACAAGGACGTCTGGACATGCGAACCATATATGGCTGCTCGCGCGCTCTCTCATGCAGCTTTCGTTGTCTTAATTATTATGACGACAAACATATTGCCGATGATTAGTTATTAAGCACCACATCCGAATCGGAACACCACGACCGTCATCCGCGGTGCACATAAACTCTATCTGACGTATGATGGACGCCCCTGTGTCCCCGGGGCTGGAATACCTGATGATGCATGTATTTTAGTGTTTATTTGTTAATTAGTCACCTGTGTGGGTGATTACCGCTCAGGCAGCTCAGATGATGGCGCAATACGTGGCATATACATACATACATACATGCACTATTATTTATTTATGTATTAGTTATTATTAAATCCGTCGCGCAATTTCGAATGTTTACAAAAACGTTAATTTATTCCGAATTTGTTATTATGATATAATTTATGTTATGTTAGTCATTTGTTTTTTTCAATCTGCTAATTCCGATGTAAACGTGAAAATCGTGGTCCTACTACCGGCGATGTAGCACAGTCTGCCTACCGCACGTTTGTGCAACGTAATGTCTACTGTATCGAACCAACGCGACGCCTTCCACGATCACTCTCTTCAATAGTTCCAATTAGTTAATTCAGCAGAGATAGCTAATGTTCAACTATTCAACAGTTATAATGTGTAACAAAAGAGGATATTTAAAAATGTCTGCGAGCCTTTCTCATTAAATATTGATTATTAACATCCGACTATGAACACTTTCATACTGAGTAGGCATCACAATCGGTAATATTGTTTCGATTATCGTGTCCGGAATAAACAATGTTACAGAAGTAACGAAACAACGTATTTTTGCAATTTATAACACTTTCTTTCGGCACCGTTTTGTCGGTCACCTTCCCTTATTTTACATTCAGTAAAAGTAAACGTGAGGAGAAATTGGCAATTTGATGCGAACAGAGTTTAAATGACCACGGAACGGCCGTCTGTCTATGCATTATGGCTTCAGTGTCCACGAAGACACGCTATGACGACGAACAGAATCCCGTTCGTATGTAGGATAGGAAATAAGTAATGGACGTATATGGCATAAATTGTGGTGGCGGCGGCGCGTGAGCACCAGCGCAGACAAACAGAGAGACGAGCGGCCTCACCCTTGACTTTTGCACACAATCGTGTGTTGGCGAAAATGTTTATGTATTTGTATCGATCACTATTTACGAATATTATGGCACTACACGCAAACAAAGCGGTGAGACAATTCATTCGTCGGACTCGTCACACAATCGAAGATACCTTCATTGAAGCGAGTGGGTGGTGGAATCTCTCAATACACTCGCAGGGGGAAAATGAAAACACACCATTCCATTTTGAATAATATCCACGCCTCGAGCACGTTTAAGAATATGCACTAATAATATGAGATGAGACGATACTTTAGAAAATCGAAATACAAGTTACTAAATACCTACAAACTCTCTTAATATAATTACTAAAGTTGTAATTTTGGTGAGCAAATCTCATGAGTAAGTAAGTTAATAGAGAATTGTTATTATTGGTACCTAAGTAGCTATTTATAATTCCGAGAAATGTTCTCTGGTTACTCTATTACTTCTAAGTAACGAGCCGTTGTTTTTGTTAATTTATTATTTCCTCCAATTTGACATAGGAATAATATATGCCCACTAAGCACCTCTATCCGACATACAGATCATTCATTTAGACGTTTTTTCGACATGATTTTATATGTACGCCTTTTCAAATTTCAAAGTTCAATTTAAGTTTACGTGTTTATTATCATAACGAGTTCACAATAAGTCGTTTTATATTATATCGAGTTGTTTCGTGAGAAAAACACAGTTCTGCAGCTCTCAAAAATGTTGCACAAATACCTACGCATATATCAGTAGGTATGTATGTGCTCGAGCGAGTCCGAGAACAGAGATAACGCAAACTGGTTTCCTCAATAATGACTTAAATCACCAAAACGCCTTTTTCTCCATTTTACAAACAAACTATTCCATAAACGATACACAATTATCTCATTCGAGACGATCGACGCCATTTCGCGTGGGCTACAATGAATCCATTCAAAAAGTCATCAATTACCAAGACGTCAAAGGTGAATTATGAATCTTTAAAAGCCACGAGTAACTCGGAGCGAAGGAGCCATGGTCTACCATGCCATGCCAATATAGGGGATGGCACCGAGACCGTGGTGAGCTGTTTTGTTTCAGCTTTCGTTGGGTGCTTAGCACGCCGCGCCGTGTTGGTCTAATCGACCACCTACTACACCAGCGTTCATATCTAAACGATAGTGACTCAGTGCCCGATGTCCATGATAGTGGATGATTGTTAATGGTTTGTTGGCAGTCCAGCAAGCGATCCTCACGACTTCACGAGAGACGCTCCCTGGTCGTTTAATATTACTTCAATTGAAAGTCTTATTACAATGTGGGTGTTTATTTACGACATATTATTTCCTATTATGATAATAACATTGTGTCAATTTTAGATTTGATCTCATAGCTGCTGGTGTCACGTCACATTAGACGGCTGCATTACGTGTGACAGTCACAGTGCTGCGTTAGCAAACAAGGGTAGATAGAGTCAAGGGTATATGTTAGGGATAATTTCACGGCCTATGCTTATTTGTGCCCGCGATACAAGCACAAACTTAGTATAGGCATTTAAAAAAGGCCAAACAATATGGAGCTGAAATTATCCTCACTAGACAAGAATAGCGCCAAAAAAAGTTTCGCGTTACTAATTTTTTAAATTATTATTTACCCGGGGGCGCTATTCTTGCCTAGTGAGGCTGCTTTGGCAAGGCTAATTTCGGCTCCATGCCATGAAGGTGCAAACAGCACCGTACGACTTCTCCACGTCGTATGTCGTTCTTCTTGAGGCCTTTTAGATACAACAATATTTAGTTTAAACCATTGATATATATCTCTATGGTTTAAACGGTCATTTTATGGACTCGTGACGGTTGCGAGCGGTGTGCGCTTGGCTTATGGAAAGACGGAGTGGCTGCAAATTAAATGAGCCATGCGTTACAATACATGGGGTAGTTATGTAAATTCGTCCGTTGATATCGAGAATTGTCGGGAAGGTTGTACTCGCACGTTCGAGGAATTCCCGAGCGGTGAGTGTGCGTCTGCATGTTTGTTCTGTACATAAACGACGCAGGTACATAATGCGCTAAGTGTTCATTTAAATTCGACTTTTTACATAAAATGCAACTAAGATTTATAACAATGGGAGAAGTGATCTATCACAATTTATGCACGAGTAGTTTTGAGATGATTCATTGCATTCCTCGGACATTATTCTACATATGATAGTGCAATGTGTCCTCAAATGACATTAAACAGCTGTTTTATGTTTGTATTCACCCAGGCACTATACGGAATCATATCGGACGCGAGCTGGCCTCCGCTCGCTACAATGCGGGTGTGCGGGTGTATGGGTGAACGGGTGATCTCCACAATAACAAAACATGACGATACATACCTGGCCGAATGCGATCACACACTCGTCAGCATGCGATAACTTGAAGTGACCAGAGAGATGTATGACAGTTCGTTGTATTCGTGCCCTGAATTATAAATATTTGTTAATGTTATAATATGATTAGTATAATTATTAATTAGTGATCGTTGTCGTTGGATTTGTGTTAGCACATTAACACAATAAGCGCATCTCTGAGCGCGACCATGCGATCGACCGTCACGCGCGGCGGTTCGGCGAACACTGGATGTGTTTATTGTGGATGCGCCGGCGCATATTGTCGGGGGCGAGTCGCTCCCTCCCTCGCCCCTCGACAGAGCCTTCCCGATCAGTTTTAGCTGGATGCGACACTTTTATCGCACGTACGTCGACATAATCTCAGGAATGAAGGATTTAAGAAACTTCACATAGGCTTGGCACCCAGTTTAATAAAACATGTATCGTGATACTTATATACTTTTAGTACCTAATGAATACTAATAAGTATTAACATAATAACAATTCCCGTAGATATAAAATAAAGTTGCAACTCGAAGCAACAATGTAATAACATGGATTGGCGACACGAGGGCGTAATTAGGCGTAATGCCGATACCATGATAGGCCGCGATCGACCCACGCGAGCGTCGTCGTCGATGACTTCACGTCGAGCTCGCGTCATCCCGACGACCACCGCCGACCGCCTCCCCATCGTAGTGTATCCATCGACATCATTTCTCACGTCCGTCTTCCGATCTCCTATCCTAGGCGATCCACATTTGTTTCCGGTGACGTGACGTGACGCGACGACACACATCGCAAGAAGAGGAACACCTCACGCGTCTGACTCGCGCACGTAACCGATACCGTCGAGTGCCGGGATTTTAGATGCCCTTACAAAGATCTTTTTTCTGCATTTATCATATTCTCAGCGAAATAAACTAAATCTTCCTCGTTCTCGCGGCGGCTTCCTCGACGGGTTGCACAATGATCAAGTCTCAAATCGAATATACAATTTTGGTCAATTTTAAAAGCGATAACCCAACACACTGAAGACATTGAAATATTCAAGAAACTCAGAAAACGTATGAACACGATTTGATAATCGTGTAGGTAGGTATAACAGCGAGGCACCAACATCTTAGCCACGTGAAGCCTTGGTGATCCCCCTAAGTAACGCGTTAATTAGTTACGCATTATTCTATTAACGTGGATGCAATCGTTCGGCACCGCAATACACAAACTGAATCACTAGCGACATGTAGAGCTAAAAAATCAATCAAGCAATGACGGAGGCGATCACTGCCTGTAGAAATTTATTTGTTTCCGTTCATAGGTCGAACGCGGGAATTGCTTTAATTCGTCCCGTTAGGAAAAAATGATAGAATCGCGGATCTCCGGGAACAGACGAATATGTATTTATAATAAGGTCGTTTAGGATTTTGACGTGAGGTGCGGCGTGTGGCGAACGGTCACGATATGTAATAGGACTGCGCTCGATTACGGCGGACGACCGCAACCGAAAACACCGACATTCACTATTACACACGAGCGGGGTAGGCAGAGAGCGAAGAACGCATATTATAAAGTTACCATATAAGTGTGTAGCCGCCCTCGTCGACGCGCCGCTCTCTGTGACGAGAATAGTGCTCCGGATCACCTTCACGGCGAATAGACAGAGGGCCGGTCGACCCGGAGCGAGGGTCACAATATCTCGAGTCATATGGCCGACACACACTCTATATGGTGTCGTCACGAGCGCTCGCCTCATACGATTGGCACAATGCAGCTTTTTCTGCTAAAAGAGCCAAAGGACATTCGGTTACAACATATCTATAGTTTCGAGTATATTATATTCAATACATTCATATGTATATATGTTGACCATTGTTCGGTTTGCTTGAATATTAGGGCGGAGCGAACGATGTATAAAAAATGTTTTTTAAATCAATTCGACCAGGCGAAGTCACCGACGCAATAGGAGCACCTCAATTTCGCGGCCGAACAGTGATACTATGAACGTACAAAACAACAAATCATGTCGAAATATTTTAATTAAATAATAAAGCTATCATTGGAAGACAATTGTGTTCTTAAAAACATTAAAAAGGCACTTTCATTATTGATATAGGGCGATTCAAACTTTATGGCGTCACGGAAGTTAGCTGCGGGTGCTATTTCTCGCAGCAACACTCAGGTTTACAATAATTAAAGTAAGAGTTGATAGCCTTCAACGTGCCTCGCGACTCGTGCCTGACTTCGGAGCCGCCATAAAGTTTGCTTCGTACGGCCGCGGCACATACACAAAGTGATAACCAACATAATACAAGAATTTACATAATAATATCAGTCTCTCGGTGCAAAGTTATCAAAAAGGAAGACATATCGGCGGCGTGGAGTGCGCCTCAATAGACGTCCGGCCCGTAACAGTCGGACTGCAACGAGCGACTCAGAGACAGCAGCGTGTGCACGTGAGGGACGCCGTATTGCGAGGCGGAGGACGGCGGAGGGACCTCGAGGCGCCAGGACACGACCACCTCCCGACCCGTCGTCTGCGAACGCGACAGCCCGAACAGCTCGCAACGCTGCCAGCGCGACAGCAACTGCGACAGTATCTGCGAGAACGCGAGAGTCATCGACCGAGTCGTCAGCGGCGCTCTCCGGCCGCGACGACACTCACCCGGCGGCCGAGCGGAGTGTCCGGCAACAGCGTGTGTCGCGGAAAGCCGACGGCGAAGTACCGCGCGCCCGGCTCCGGGTCGCCCGCTCTCTGCACGCCGGACTGAAAACTGGACGCGAAACGCGGTGAGACTCGGCGATCGTGGTAGATCACTCTCCGCGGTGCGCTCACTTGTAGGTGATGCGTATCGTGTCCGTGTCGGCGGAGTAGGAAGGCAGCGGCGCTCTCTCGACGCACCACGCCATAGTGCCGGGCGGCTGGCGAGGGGCGCGAGAGGCGAACGAGGGCGCCCGGTGAGACTCCCCGCAGACGCCGCACCGCAGGACGCTCCGCGGCGTCGGAGGCAGGCACGCGAGATGCAGCATGTGATGGCAGGGCAACGACACCACGGGTCGGGCGCCCGACAGCGACCGCACGCACTGCGGACACACCGCGCCCCACTGCACCACTCGCACCGCGCGCACGCACCCCCACGCCGCGGCGACGCTCCCGCTTCCCGCGTCGCCGGTCTCGCCCGCGTCCGCGAACACCTCGTCCGATCCGACGCTGCAGTCGAGAAGATCCCCCACCGCAGCCTGTCACGCGCACATTATCATAAAACATCATACCGCCCTGAAGCGACACAAGTAACGCATCAAATATACTGACACCGGTGTCTTTGCTCTCCTGGCTGAGATAGGTGGAGACTGTGTCCACGCTGTGGCGACGACTGTCACGATCGCTGTCGGACGCCGACTCGCACTCATCAGAGATGTCTGCAACATTGTTACACTTTCAGTGGAACTTCCATCATTGTCCATACATTTTAGAGCGGACGTGGTCTAGCAGTAAGGAGGCGTGAACTCAGGATCTATGAGGTCAGTGTTCGCCCATTGTTAACTCTGACCGGTACCGATGCAACGGCACTATTAAAGAGCGGTAGGCAGACTCATGATGGTTATCAACTCAGTCAGTTGTCCTGGCGTAGTACCACATTTACATTTGAATGTAACACTCGTGAAGCAGTTGTTTCCATTCATGGAGTGCACTCTAGCTTTACATCAGGAGTGTGGTATAAAGTGAATACTTACTGAATATGTTGAGATTGTGGAGGATCTGTCTGGCAAAACCGTGTCTCTTGTCTTTAGGCGTCCTCTCCACAGATGCGCTCTGTGCCTTGTCTACACAAAGAGTATGTGATTTGATCAGTTGTTATTGTTCCACATCATTATTATGTGTATTAATTTAATACAACCTTCATGAGTATTACCCCTCATCGGCAAGGGAGGAGGCACTGACGAGACGGCGGAGGGATTTCGCGCCAGCGGGTAAGGGGCGGATTGCACCCTCCGCAGCACTCTGGTTCCCCCGGGTCCCCTGGCCGTCCCGCCGACGGACGACAATATCCATCCCCCCCATTCCACTTCGGCGCCTGTCGCTAGAGATTCCTCAAGATGGCATTGCACCTACACATTTAAGAGTGGTGAGGCAGACTGATGATAGTTATCAGCCTAGTCTGCCGTAGGTCCATTCGAACTTTATGGCGTCTCCGAGCTACTTCACACGGGTACAATCATGTTCACAATAACAAAATAATTGCTTTTAGGTATGTAAAGAATATACAAAAATAATAAATACATGGATAAATGGAATCGAATACAGTTCTAGGCCTTCATTTAATAGATTGTACAACATTATGCAGTTAAATTAATTATAATTATTTTTAATATAATGAGAGGAGTGCACCGTCAACCCGGATGGTCTCCGCGAGCCGGCATAGCTTACATGACTGCCGGCAGAAATTTCTATTAGCAGTTGTTTCCGTTCATAAAGTGCACTCCAAGTTCAACATCAGCCCCACTATTGTCGTAATATGCCGAGATACACTCTAAATGCAACGATCACAACGTGGAATGGAGCAATATATAAACTATGTATTCATACATCCATGGGCAGCGCTTCATATTGGTGATGCGGGCTCCGCGCCCATTCCCAGCTGGCCCCTTTTCCCGCCGCTGACATTGTGCTGAATTCTGAGCGCCGCACCGGACACTGTTGCTCTTTTTCTGTAAAATATACACAATTTTACATTAATTTAGAAACAAAATGCACCAACATGTACAATGTCATTTCAATTTTAAACGAATCGCATTGTTTTTCTTTTAACATGGTCAACATTCACAACAGATCTTGCAAATATTAATTTGATTATATCTCGGGTGTATTATAACTTCACAACTGTATACCTCCATGTGTCATGGTCATGTTCCTGAGATCCACATGTTCACCGGCCCGTGCGGGGTCGGCGTCCGACAACAGCACCCGTGTGAGCCTCTTGTGCCGAGCCCTCTCTAACTGACGACTGGCGGCCGCGCCGAGGGACCACCATCCCGAGCCCGCCAGGCATTCCCACACAGCCACGACATGCTGCGACGACATATCACTGCAACCTTATTAACAAACACATCACTCACCACCGGTGGAGATTACTCCCGACACGCGTGAATATACAAACATATTATAAAATGCATTTTACTTCGAGCTATGGTGCTACCGCTTCGTCCCGTTCCTTTCATACCTACATTATACACTAGTCTAGTGACTAGACATTCGCGTGACATTTTCACAATAGACATTTACTTACATCATTTATTTAGGTATGTATCATACGTTCGGTCAATAAACCTTCAACGCATCACCACTGGCTGCCACTCTCGACTCTTGAGTATTGTTAAGACGCGTGCTGCTACTGGGTTTACCGTGGGAAACAAACAAAAGTCGTCAAACCACTCGACGAATGTAATATTTGCGAATTAACGTTTCATATCAAATAACAATTTTTAACTATATGTGACTTCCAAACCAATGACTACTATTTACAAATAATTAGTAAAGATTAGCAAGAAACTTTCCCAAGAAAGCAGACCCGCAGCCCCGCACCGTGCAACCATAGACAATAAAACTATCTAAAAATTGTCAGGCTATTATGTTATACACCACCTCTTTTCTACACCAATATCTATGGTCCGTCCGAAAATGCCGCTCGCGTATGATTACATTATTTCCAATTACATATTTTTAAGTTTTTTTTTATCTAAATTTTTATCTAATTGAAGTGATATCTCAAAATTGTTTTTAATTTAAACCTTGCCCATTTCCGGCTCCGAGAACTTCCGTGACGCAAGCAATGATGCTGTCAAAGTACTATATAGTCTGTGGATATTAATGTCTATGGTGTGTCTGCGGCGTCTTGGACAGTATATCTGTTTGTGCATTTATTAATAAATTATCCCCAAGCGGTGATAAAATTCAAGCGTTTATTTCTTCAAATATGAATCGTAGATGTGAGTTTTAAGAACCTATATTTTAATGATTTTGTTACCAAAAAAAGGTTACGCCAAAAGAATATATCGCATTACGTACAGGTATAATACAGCTGTGTGAAATTCTTTCATCGCTAGTACTATTATGAACTATTTATTTACCAGCGGTGACCGTTTGTGACACTGTTAGTAGCTTTTTATGTTAAACATCTCTCGGAGCGCTCGCAGAACGATATGGGATCATCTAGTCGAGTGTTCCTCGTCATCGCCATTAGGGCTGAAGTGAATAATAATATTGTTTTTGAATGTGCGTTTCAGTCGGCCAGCGCACGGGAAACCGCTATGGCAACATCAGCAACAATTTCAGACCAGCGTCAGAGGTAATTGTCGCATAGTTGCCATTCGTTGACTATGACAGTCAGTATGTATAAGTAGTGAGTCGTCATTGTTATAGCATGTTATAATCGCAGGTGTCGTGTCTTTGCGCCCCGCACTGTCTTTATGTATCTCTTTGTTGAGTCTCGAGCCCGCCAGAGAGCTGACATGATATGAGATGAAACCGTAGTCGGTGCAAGTCTCACTTGATGTCGGATCGATGCCCGGTCGTCGATCGAGCATCTCAAAGGGTTAACTGAGTGAGGGAGAAGGCACTATGTTTGCGAAACTGCATCCTCGTCTCGTTTCGTTAACATACAGAATTCTTCTAGACTGAAAGTGTATTAAAAGCAAACGTCCTCACAATGGATATATTGTATGTATGCATTGTGATGGGACCTTCATAGGTGTCATTATTGTGCATAATGACATCTCTGACGTGTGCTTTAGTGCGTGGGGCAGCCGCAGAACAACTGGAGGGATGTGAACAACACAACGTACCAGGTCAGTACACCCGACGTGTCATGTGCAATAAATAAACAATGTAAATGTAACATGCGCCACCTCATATAGGTGCAGACGACTTCCATGGAGAATATAGATGACGTGCGAACCGACAACGGACAGGTCAGTGTCACCGGAGTAGAGTTGGCTGGGCGTCTTCGTTACATCATAATATCATCCCTTATATACATACAGGACATTTGCGCGGACACACCTATGAAGGAGGATTATCAACAGGAGCAGGGAACGATAGATTCATACGGAATGGAGACCTCGGAACCGCAGGACAGACCCTCCTGGATGAAGTTCAAGTTGACAGGAGGTAGGATACCATACACACACACACGCACACACATTGACACATTGCTCATATCATGTTAAATTACAGTAAAGAAGGTGACCAACAGAGAACGACGCCGACGACAGAACGTTACACTACGACGATTGCTGGCTCCCAAGAATGCACTCATGGTGCTCAATGAGATGATGCCCGGAGAACAATTACACAATGTATGTACACACACGCATATACATGCTCTTCGTAGATAATATTAAACAGATGTGATCTATAGCAATTCAAAGTGGACGCTGCCAAACCGCTCAACATCTATCGCAACCAACAACAACCCAGCTTCTGTGCGGATCTCAATCTGGACCAACAAG
This sequence comes from Tinea pellionella, assembly GCA_948150575.1. Lineage (NCBI taxonomy): Eukaryota > Metazoa > Arthropoda > Insecta > Lepidoptera > Tineidae > Tinea > Tinea pellionella. The sequence goes on from OX411258.1 coordinate 8,559,304, forward strand.
TGTACAAGGGTTACGGTGAGTGACTCACGTTGACATACCATAAAGCGTGAAGTCTGCACTATTCAATATTGACAGGCGAGAACAAGTTGGCGGCGCGCAACGCGGCTGCGGAACAAGCGATACGCGATCTCATACTGAAGCGCATGTCCAACATGGAGGACCCCGAAGCGGAGGATGAATTGCCGATGATACAATTGGCCTCCTTCGCTCTCCACAAACTGTTCAGCGAATGGGAACTGGAGGGCCACAAGGTGCCGCAACTGAGACTGCAGCACGTCCCGCAGCCGCATCAGACGGACGCCGCGGCGAAAGCGACGGCCGCGACCCGAACGGTCGACGAGAAGAAGGTAATCGTATCTCGCGAACCGCTCGCTCGGTGACGTGAACGCGTGACGACGCGCGCGTGTCCTTCAGGAAAAGAAGCCGCGCCAGTTGCCAGAGAACGCGTCTTCGATGCATCCTTGCACGCTGCTCACTTATATGAAACCTGGAGTCGTCTACAGAGAGACCGGGATGGAAGGTGACAAACCGCAAAATACCAAGTTCACAATATCTGTGGAGGTGGACGGACACATATTCAGTGGCACGGGTATGTAACAATATATTATAACAGTTAATTGTGCGATGATGACGATGATGATGATATTTCAGCTAACAACAAAAAGGAAGCGAGGAAGAATGCGGCAGCAGAAGCGTGCAAATCAATCTATGGCGTCATATTTGAATAAACATGTCAGCAATTACACCCACATTATTGGCACATACTAAATAGTATAAGTCACATTATTATTGAATTAATTAGCTAATAGATGACTGCGAACATTGACTCTGTGGTCCCAGAACATTTTGGACGTCTCGGATAGGTTCTCGCGTGGACGGACAATGGACGGTGCGGCGTATCGGTGTCACCAACATAGTATCAAATCAAAAATGAAATGTGTGTTTGTGTCATAATAATAAATTATGTATTACTAATTGATTATTTATTTGTGCATGATTCATATGGAGTCGGGATACGTTGAAGATCGTTGGTGGTGGTCCTCGATAATGAAACAAAATAGCAATGGAAATGGACATTCTCGTCAGCGTTATGTTATTGCGTTGACGTAATTTGAAATCATTTTAAAACAAAATATATTAAGTTGAACGCCGCTGTACCATATTTTGTAGGATTTAGGTCCATTTGCACCGAGAGGCCCGTTAAAGTCGCTAACTATGACTTCTACGTTAAAGTTTACATTTGCTCCACACGCGTTGCACCATCGTCGCGCTTGTCATTTTTAACGCTAACCGTAACCAGCGAATCTTGGCTTGGTTAAAGTCAAAGTAATCGTCAAACCAATGTTGCTAACGTCAAATGTATGAAAAGAGGCCAAATATGTTTTTCTATTATTTTTCGGGATCAGCCACCCTTTTAACGATAACAATATGAATTTATACGATGTTGCAACGCGTGTGGTGTTTTTCACGTTAGCTATATTGTCTGTGACGATCAATTTAACTTAACCAGCCAAGAATTCGCTGGTTACGGTTAAGGTTAAAGTAACCGTCAAAAATGACGGGTGTAAGGATGGTGCAACGCGTGTGGAGTAAATGTTTAAACGGTCGTCGTCGCCGTAAAAGTAATAGTTAAAGTAACTTTAACCGGCCTTCTGGTGCAAACTACCCTAAGCGACACCGATGGTGTAAATACAGTATGTTTTATTTTTCAAAATCAACCGGTTCGATTCCTGGCCGGAAAAATGGATTTGTTTAAAATCTAATGATCCAGTTTTAGTTCTCATCAAAATCGGCATCGATCCACGCTCAAGTAGACAGACATCTTTATTGCAGGTATATGAATATGCATTCAAAATGTCCGCCACACACACGGCTAAGTACATCGTCTATATGGGAAACAATTATAAAACATAATAAAATGGCTTATATTCTTTGGCTGATTTATTCTTATATATTATTGTGTTCGTCTGCTCTCGTACAGTACGATTCAAAGTTTATGGCTGCGAGCGTGTACATCGTCAAGTTGATCGGACTCGCGTGAAGTGAATAGTGGCCGCAGCCAACTTTCGTGACGCCATAGAGTTTGAATCGACTTTAACGGACACTCGGAACACACATGGCTTATATTACGACACAATAAAACTTTGATCCGGTCTTCAATAAAGTGCAATAAATTATTTACTACGTCACATCATGTAAAAATGAAAACAATGGACGAGTGCGTGATGCGCTCTCAATACGTGGCCGACGGTGCTCAGAGTATTAGTTTGCGGGGTCTAATGTTCAGTCGGATCTTCCTCGTTCGTGTGTCGAGTGTTATGATCTGCCTCCGTGAACGCCGGCCATTACCTACTTACTATTACGGACGATGACTAAGTAATACTATTAAATTCATAAGAAAAATACGACTCCAAGTATAATAAAACGAGATCTAGTATGGTTGTGTATAATTTGTACATTTGAAGAACGTTCGGCGACTTCGTGTTCGCGGGACGTAAATTATTCTCCTTAATTAAACCATCAAAGCGGGAGAAAGGTGAAGCCTGACGAGGCGCAGTCGATGACGCGGCGCAACTGTCATTATGCTCGTTGTTATCTCGTTCCTCGATGATAATAGGTAACAGTGTAGTCTCGGCCCAGTTCATCGCAGACGCCACATAATTTTAAAGTTAAGGTATAAATAGAAAAATTCGGAACGCATCCCGTGACTATTGGTAGTGCACCTGTAACCAGCTTCATTCGGTTTTTATGTCAAGCGCGGACGCCATTTTATCCTGTGGCTTAATATTTATTTTGTGTAGAATTGTGAATAAATAACGATTAATATGAGTAAAAGGAGGTCAAATGATGAAGAGAGAGATTATCTAATGAGGAAAATAAAAAGATTAGAAAGAAGAGTCCTCAGGTTGTCAGAATCCGACGTAGAAGGTGAGCGTCCTTATAAACTACGCAATTATTCCTAATACTTGTTTTGATAAGAACATTTTGTATATTAGATACATTAACCAAAGGGGTGTTCTGCGGGAACTCACATGGTTAATTAATACTAATATTTGCCGGGGGGCGTTCCGTGGGGACGCGTAAGGCTAAAACTTTTTTACAACCAAAGGGGTGTTCTGTGGGAACACACATGGTTAGTTTTATGATAAGGGGCGTTCTGTGGGATCGCACATACCAATTGTTTTCAACGTGTCGATTGACATATTGATTAATTTTTTATCTGCTATTAATATAATTATTTATGCAGACAAATTATATTTACAGATGATTTAAATATAGAAAATGAAGTTAATTTAAGTTCTATGATCGAAAACGAGGGTGATTTAAATATATTAGATACCGAAAATTTAGAAAATATAAACCCAATGACCAATGACAACTTAGAATCTGTTGTATGTCCGGAAGCTTTACCGGAAGAGTTATTAAATGAGGACATACTCCAAGTTTTGGGGGGTGCTCCTCCACCCGTACAAAAGGAGAATAAATTACGTAAGGAAATAGCCGAAAGATGGTCCGAAGTCCTCTCTAAAGGAATTAAAAAAGAGGAAAGGGAGGAGCTGAATAAAGATTATCCTCCCTTTACGAATTGCAAGATGGAGGTACCAAAATTAAATCCCGAAGTAGCTGCGGCACTCAACGAAGCCGGTAGAAAAAGGGACTCCATCATTGAAAGTAGACAGAAACAGCTGTCTACGGCTTTATCCGCTTTGGGCGATGCATTGCAGTTATGTATAAAACAAGATTTTGAAAATAAAATTAGCATCATTAAAAAGGTTAATGATGCATCAAGATTATTGTGCGACTCCTTGTATTTAGATACAAGGGGTCGTAGGTCCTTAGTCTTATCGACCATTAACAAGGATTTAAAAGAGTCCTTGTTACAAACTGAGCCACAGGCTTTTTTATTCGGGGAAAATTTATCGGAGAAAATAAAAAACGCAAAAACAGTCCAGAAGTCAGGAGAAGAACTAAAAATAAAACTAAAGAAGCCTCCTTTGACTAAAAGTACGGACTTCAAAGGCCCCTCCACAAGCCAGAGTTTAAACTGGCGGGGCCCTCCACGGGTGATAAAACAACTGAAATCAGCTGTAGGGGGGCCAGCCAACAGAGGACGGTTCCAGAACCAGAGAGACAGGAAGACAACGGAGAAGCTTCAACAACACAAAAGATAAATCTACAGGTAGGCAGATTGTCATTATTTTATAAAAATTGGGAACTTGTTACAAAGGATCCTAATATTCTGAATTGGGTTAAAGGTTACCAAATACCTTTTCAAAATAAACCTGTGCAGACCTTCATACCACCAAATGATAAATTTACAAATTTAGAATTAACTAATTTAAATTCTGAAATTCATAAATTATTAAAAAAGAAGGTTATTGAAGAGTGTGATGCAGTAGAAGATCAATTCTGCTCATCCATTTTCTTAATAAAGAAACCTAATGGAAAATACAGATTTATATTAAATCTGAAAAAATTAAATGCCTTCATCACAACAAATCATTTTAAACTGGAAGATTCTAGAACTGTGTGTAAACTGTTACAACAAGATGATTTTTTAGTTTCTTTAGACCTCACCGATGCTTATTATATGGTGAATATTCACTCTGATTATAAAAAGTATTTACGGTTTTATTTTAGAGGGAAATTATATCAGTTTAATGTTTTACCATTTGGCTTATGCACAGCACCTCTTGTATTTACAAAAATAATGAAACCTGTTGTAGCTTTTTTGAGAAACAAGGGATTTATCTCAGTCGTTTATTTGGATGATTTTCTTATTATTAGCAATTCTTATAAAGAATGCTTGAAAAATATGTCTGAGACTATAAAGGTGTTAACTAGTTTAGGTTTTTTAATTAATAAGGATAAGTGTAGTTTTACACCTTCACAAACTTGTAAATTTTTGGGTTTTATTTTTGATACAAAAAATATGATAATAAGTATAACGAAAGAAAAGAGGGAACATTGTTTAAGTTTAATAAATAAATTATTATTTAAACATACAATTAAAATTAGGTTTTTAGCCCAAGTCATAGGTACTTTAATTTCAGTATGTCCAGCTATAAAATATGCTTTTCTTTATACAAAAAGTTTAGAAAGATGTAAATATTTAGCATTAAATCACAACAATTTACATTATGAAGAGAATACCAATTTAACTATAGAATGTAAGGAGGACCTACAATGGTGGGTTAATAATGTAATGAGTTCTGTTTCTAGTATAAGAAAAAATAATTATGTAATGGAAATATTCACAGATGCCTCCACCTCTGGGTGGGGGGCGTCTTGTGGATCAGAAACTGCTAGTGGTGTATGGACTAAAGAGGAATCTGAGTTACACATTAATTCGTTAGAACTATTAGCTACTTTGTTTGGATTAAAATGCTTTGCTAATGATAGCAAAAATTGTGACATCTTGCTTAGAATTGACAATGTAACTGCAGTCTGTTATATCAATAGATTAGGTGGAGTACAGTTTCCACATCTACATGCTATTGCAAAAGACATTTGGAAATGGTGTGAAGCTAGAAATTTATGGATTGTGGCATCATATATTAATACTAAAGAGAATGTTATTGCTGATTTTCAATCGAGGAAAGCTTTAGGCCACACTGAATGGGAACTTGGTACACCTTACTTCAAACAAATAGTATTAGCTTTTGGAAAGCCAGATATAGATTTATTTGCTTCTAGAACAAATAAAAAATGTAATTATTATGTTTCCTGGCACCCGGACCCGGAGGCTTATGCAGTAGATGCATTCACCATATCTTGGTCGAGTGTTTTATTTTATGCTTTCCCCCCTTTTTCAATGATTTTAAAATGCATTGAAAAGATTATAACAGACAAAGCCAGGGGGATATTAGTAGTTCCGTACTGGACCACCCAACCGTGGTTTCCCATGTATAATCAACTTTTAATTACTGAAAAAATTATTTTTCAACCTTCTAAAAATTTACTCAGTTTGTATAATTCCAGGATGTCACATCCTCTTCACCGGAACCTGTCATTGATGGCCGGTGTATTGTCAGGGAAACATTCTTAAATTTGGGATTGGGTGATCAAGCCGTGAAAATCATGATGTCGTCTATTTCTAACAATACACTGAAACAATATTTACCAGGTATTGTTGCTTGGGTGAAATACTGTAATTTAAAGAACTTAGCTTTCAGAAATCCCAATATATCAGATGTTATCGAATATTTAACTGAAAGATTTAATGAAGGATTATCATATGGTAGTTTAAATTCATTAAGATCGGCACTTTCATTAGTAATAGGCCCCCATTTGGGGAGTAATGATTACATTAAAAGACTATTTCGAGGATTTTATAGGTTAAGACCCCTAGCACCTAAATATAATCATACATGGGATGTCTCAATTGTTTTTAATTACATTGCTAATAACTACTTAGATGAAAATAATTTAGAACAAAACACAAGAAAGACTGTCACTTTATTAGCATTAGCTACGGGTCAAAGGGCCCAAACTATATCACTTATAGAGATTAAAAATATTAATATTATAGAAAATAAGATAATTAATATTAAGATAGATAAGTTAATCAAAACATCAGCTCCGAATAAATGTCAGCCGTACATCACACTGCCATTTTTTAATGAAAGGGCGGAGATCTGCCCAGCCAGGGCTTTAATTAATTATTTAAGAATTACTAAAAATATAAGAAATAATAATAATCTGTTTATATCATTAAGAAAACCACATAAGAATGTAACAACCAGTACAATCAGCCGCTGGATCAAGAAAACAATGACTGAAAGTGGAATTGATATGAGTATCTTTTCTGCACATAGCACACGACATGCTTCAACTTCTGCAGCATTTAGCAAGGGTGTTAATATTGATGAGATTAGAAGAACGGCTGGTTGGACTGGTGATTCTCTAACTTTTGGAAAATTTTATAATAGACCTGTTTTGAATAATTTAAGTTTTGCTGAAACAGTACTTAATATCACTGGTTGATTAAGCACTGCTGTTCATTATTGTGATTATTTTGTATTTTACCTAAAATAAATGTCTTACTGATTTTACAACTCTTCTTTAAACATCTACACTGTTACCTATTATCATCGAGGAACGAGATAACAACGAGCATAATTATATAGTCAAACGAACTTACCTGTAAGTGAAGTTCGACTGAAATTATGCGAAGTTGTTATCTCGTCCGAAGATGATGAGTCCCACCCGACCCATGCTTTCTAAATATCTCGATATCTAGTACAACCCGTTGTTGTAAATTCAGTAAGTTTGCTATAAACTGAATGAAGCTGGTTACAGGTGCACTACCAATAGTCACGGGATGCGTTCCGAATTTTTCTATTTATACCTTAACTTTAAAATTATGTGGCGTCTGCGATGAACTGGGCCGAGACTACACTGTTACCTATTATCATCTTCGGACGAGATAACAACTTCGCATAATTTCAGTCGAACTTCACTTACAGGTAAGTTCGTTTGACTATATAATTATAAAGTAAAGAGGAGCGCATCATCAGTGGGTCGAGTGAGAACTGCGTTTAGACTGAACGTGCACATGTTGAGTCTGAAAACATATTTTCAGACATCATTTGACGAAACGCTCCTCTTTCATGTAACTTTTTTAGCTCGTCAGACTTATTCGCGTTGTTCTCGACCATCGTCGGTGTGTCCGACCAGCAGCGCCGCGCCGTTACGACTCATGAGTGATATTGTATGTATAGGTTGTCCCAAAACTCGACGACAACCCGGTACCGGGCGAGAGGCCGAGCTATACCAGCTCTGGAAAAAATAAGAAAAAAGGCCATGTCACTGAGTCATGATTGACAAAAATAGTGTCTCTCAATTTTCACATCACATTGGAAAAAAGTCGGCCCATTTAGGTCACATTTCAAAATGGTACAACACTCGCCACTTTTCTTGCCATTTTTTTCAAAACTGGTATAGCTCGGCCTCTCGCTCGGTACCGGGTCATCGTTGATATATAGTGCTATGTCGGCCGAAAGTCTAGTATCAGAAGGGCGACATATGTTCAGGTGCGATATCACATCCTTAATTAACTAAATGTACACGTGAGATCGAATTCGTATGCGGACGACGCGCACAGGGGGCCGGAGGGAGACGCTCAGAGCAATCTGTACGTCCACATCGAGAGCGGAGAGGAGATGAGCGCGGCGTGGGGACGCTCTCGGCCTCCGACCAGCATTATGTGCAACTTCGGGTAGCGACGCTCTCGACGGATCTCTCGCATCTCGATCTCGGCGGCGCAGACTCCGCTGTCGGGCGTGAGGGCGTCGCCGAGACGACGCACGTCGCCTCCCAGATAGTGAGGGTTGCAGAATCCCTGAGACGCTCCGCACACCGCCTCCGCGCTCTCGTACGCCGACGTGGACGACTCGCTGTCGGAGCCCTTCGCGCCGAGCGTGTCCGGGACCGGCAGCAGACCGAAGTCGGGCACCGACAGCGGCTCTCTGGAGAGATCGCACCGGAACTCGGCCTCGTCCGCCTCCAGAGGCTCGTCCGAGTCGGAGCCCCTCTCGTCTATGACGTGAGCCGATCGAGACTTCCCGATCGCCGGAGACTCGTCCCCCGGCAGAGCGCTGTATCGCGATCTGCGACCGAACGACAGGTGACGCGCGACCCGCGCGACCGTCCGACCGGCGGGGGATTCCGCGGCGCTCGCCGGGAGGCATTCCCCGACGAGGAGGGCGGCCGCGTCCGTGCGGGGCGAGGGACAGGTCGCGCCCTGCCGCGTTCGCTCCCAACTCTCCGACGCTGCAATCGCGACCGATTGAACGGCGACGTCCTCTCGTTCGAGCCGTCGAGCGTTCGACGCGAGCGACTCACCGAAATGAAATCTCCACATCTCGTCGTCCGGTCGTCCTCTCACCGAGCCGCCGAACACGTACATCCATCCGCCGGCGCGAACGGCCACGTGTCCCGACCGCGGGGAGGGACAGCCGCGGCCGGAGGGACGGATCTGACACCACGTACGAGACTCTGCGACCGACGGCGCGAATCAGACGAGCCCGAGGCGATCGGGTGGCCATATTTCGATGCACTCACGCGTGTCGAGGTACCAGGTGTCGGCGCACGGCCTCAGGTCGTGACATCCGCCGTGCAGGTAGAGCCTCTGTTTGTGCACGACCGCCGCGTGGCCGTGACGATGCGGCCCCGGATTGCTACATCGCACCGAACGCCACACCTCGCTCTCTGCAATGCCATCAGCCGGTCGCTTTATTTCGCATTCTCATGCTGCGGCTCCGACCGCGTCTCGACGCGCTAATTGGTGCAATAATCAACCGACACTTTAACACACGCGGATCGAGTCGCACGTCGAGCATACGTACGATAATGAAACGCCCAGAGCTCGTTGGTCGATCCGCACATGTCCCTGTATCCACCGTACAGTAACATGCAATCGTCCAACGTGTGCGCGGAGTGTCCGCGTCTCCCGCGCGGGGCCTCCGAGGCGCGATCTGCGAGGCCGCGGCGCCCGCCGTCCCCGTTCGCCCTCGGTCGCCCTCTCGCGCCCTCGTTGCCGGATAACTTGCGCCAAAGACCTGACTGAACGTCACGATGCGGCTCACCTCTCGTTCGCGTATCGTGGACGTGCGTCGCATGCATACTTGCGTGTTGTATTGCCAGAGCGGCGTCTCCGTGTTGAACGCGCCCGCCTCGCCGCCGAACACGTATAGGCAGTGGCCGCGCGCGACCGCACTGTGCTCCTGCAGCGAGGGAGGCGGATCGCCGCGCGGCTGGATGCGTCGCCACGTGCCCTCCTCTGTTATAAGCGAAAAGATTATTTCAAAGCGGCCGCGCGACGTCGCGCAGCGCCGCGACCGCACTCGTACGTACCCAGCGAGTACTTCCAGAAATCCTTGAGCGGCAGGTTCCCGCCGCATCCTCTCCCTCCGAGCACGTACACGTGTCCCTCGAGCAACGTGGCCGAGTGTTTCCCTCTGCTGCGAGGGAAGGCGCCGCTCCTCGCGCACTCTACCGCGCTCCACATACTCCCGAACTGCCAATGTCACGACACGATCAGCCGCCGGAGAATTATTAAAATGAAACGTCCTCATTCATATTATGACGAGTAGATCGAGTGAGGCTCGTCATCTATTAACCTGCGTCGCGGTTCGTTATGTTACAGAGGGGTGCAGAGGGGCGGTGCGTGTCGTCACTTCACCCCCGAAACGGAGTCAACGACCGCACTCTCCTGTGTACGGTCGCACACGTCGATACTCGAGGTGCACACACACGCACACACACACACACACACACACACACATAACACCATCTACTACTTCAATGGAGTCCTTGGACTGGAGAAAGTGACTCCTTCATTCAGTGGACACTCATCAGGCGAGGAGGGTTCAACTCGTGTGCGTAATCATTGATTCGTCGTCTCACTGCCTACCCTCATTACGCGAAACCCTGACGCTAATATACATATATGTAAACAAACGAATACCACATACGACAACATGAGTTGCGTTATGTTGGCAATAAATAAACACAATTAGCTTGAAACAATCCGCAGGCGATTACAACAACAACAACATCGCTCACTTTTTAGTTATCCAGGCAATCTGTTGACATAGCGCGCTGTGGGCGCACGTCGTCACACTTCGCCATTCGGCACTTGACTGTCGCGCGCGTTACGATACTGGTAATATGTATATGTAACGGGTATAGTGGGAGTGCACCAAAAAACACCAAATTCATATTGTTATCAGGGACGATGCGAACACATATTTCCGACAATCCTCATATTTACGAGCGCACATTCGCGAGAGGCAAACGCAATTATTTCATAAAAGCTTTCAGAACGTACACGGATCGATACGGGTGGAAAGAGCGGGAACAGCCAGTCCGCCATCTTAGGGTGTTGCCATGGCGACCGCGGAGCGTTCTCGAGGCTCACCGCCGGCGCCGGGGAGACCATCATTATCCCGTATTTTTATTATTAATAAAAATGACAATTATATTATTTCATACAATAGGTATGGCCCCGTGTGGGCTACCCTACTACCGCGACACTGAAGCCATTTAACAGTGTGACATAATTTTGATTCGGAAATATGCTCGCTGTCTGAGCAGAGAATAGCGAAGAGCGGGGATGGCGAAAGGTTCTCCTGCGCGGGCGAACATCAAATAGACAAAAACAATACCCATAATGGGCCAGGTTTTTTATTTTTTTATTGTGCTCGTATGTACCTCGGCATATGACGACACTCCGCCTGATGTTAAGTTAGAGTGGTACGCTCTATGTGCTGAAACAATCCACCGGGACCCACTTGGACCCACCCAAGGCTCATCGCCAAACCAATTGATGCAATGAACGGGCAAATGGATTGATTAAGCGTTGCGGGCGGCGAGACCTTCTACTTTATACATTTTCGTTTGTAATTCATGTAATGTGATGTAAAAATGGGACCGAAATAGCCGATGGACAAACTACCATCGTTGTCCCAGAGGATGACGGCGGCGGCGGCGGAATCCATTCTGACAAGATCGAATTGCGAGAAAGGACACTAAGTAAGGAAAAGCTCAAAGATCAATCGTTGTCGTGTGCCAATGCGGGCTCGCACCCTCAGGGTGGATGCCATCCCTTCTAGGGGGGAGAAAATTGATGTCCTCAAAATAACTGCACAAATCGACAGAGCAAAATATATCCTCTACACATTTTTTACGTTTTGCGAATTATTCGCAATCGAATTTGTTGATTTTTCATCAAAAAACGCGAATCGTCGGCCGATCGACTCGCACTGCTTTGTACATCTCTGTACATGCATCGCTTTCGAAGGCGCGAACCACCACAGCATACCGCTTCCCGTGTGATCAGAGCACTGCCTCGAGCACCGAAAACGCTCCGCACACGTCCGATTATTCCATAACATCGTCGCGGTCAGGTTGGCGGTAGAACACGGACGAGACGTGTGACTATGCTATATGTACTTCGGTCTCTCGGCGCCTACCTATAGGCATTACTAAAGAAAGGTAGGTAGACTGGTGATGGTTATCAGGCCAGGTACTAACCAAACACGGCTACTACTGACCCAATAATCGTACATCCATGTATATGTGTGTGTGCGTGTGTGGGCAAATGGAAAATATTTCTATTCGATTAGTTGCGGATGCGATTAATGTTGTGCGATCAATTGAATGATGAATACAGCGTGCTCTTAAAATATCTCACATTATATTATAGTAAGTAACCAGGAATACTCTCAAACTATATACGTGTGCGCGCACAAGCTCATTTGTGGTCCGTGAACGAGAGCACATGTCGCCATAGAGAAATCTGCAGGCAAGGAGTCCGCCATTGTTGACAGGTTGACAGTGCACACTTAATGAAGTCGCGTTCGAAAGTTAATAATCACTTCTACACCACCATATTAAAAACTTCTAAATCCGTATCACTAGAAATAAATCCTTCGGGCATCCATATATAGTGCACCATCACCTGGACCCGATGCTGTTCTGACCGGTCATAGGGTCGTCGAAATGACGTCGGGCGACATCTATTAACGACTCAAATGGATGAAATTCAATAAAATCATCCTCTAGACTATAAAAAAATATATATGTGAAATAGAGATAGAATATGTGGTATATATGGTCGTGTGAGCCATTTGTTAAGAATCGCAGGTGCATTGGTGACATGTTGAGCTGAATGCGTCGCCTCCTCAACCAGTTGCATGTGATCTCAACCCTAATTTGAGACTTATTACGAAAGTGTCAAAACTGTATTGTATACAGCGTGGAGAGTTAGAGGCGCACCTCACTGGGAAGTATACTAAATATGTTTCATATATAGAGGGTGTCCCGTAAGTAGCGGTGTCAACGGTATCTACAATATAATTTGGTGTTATTCTTTAAAACCTGCTAGTTTAAAAGTTATGACGTGATTTTAATTACGATTATTATTTGTATGTAGAAATGTAACAAAAAATGAACCCATACAACCAATTTCACCACCTTACAGATACAATTTAGAGAAATACTAAAATACGTGTTTTAATATTTATGTCGTGTGTAGAGCAAAACTAATAATCAATTAAATCAGATTGAAAAAAATTTTACCCCATTTTATCCCGTTTCGCAATCTTCGCGAAATCTTTCGCGAAATCTCGTACTTGGATTTTGTTTAAACTATTTATTTTGAAAAATTTTCGACGATGTTGGCATCCCTGTCGAACAGTTTATTACGCTCTTTTCGTGCTCGACGTATGGGGTTCGCATATAAATACTATGCCTATATACTCTGTAAAATATAGCTCGAGTCCTTGACAGCGGTCATCGAAAATACGCATATCAAGTTCAGAATGTTTTATTTTAGAGATTTATTCAGAATTTAAATATATCAATAATCGATAATTCGATTACCGACATCTTCCAGCCCTAGGCATGTCACTTTGACATCTGTCACAGAACTATTACAGCCCGTTCACATTTATTTTACCTCTGACAGATGTCATTTTAATTTTCCGTTAGGTTGGCAGTACTTGCTATGAAGTGTATCGGTCGTTTCGTGCAGCTTCTCTATTATTCTATTGTTTCGGTGATTATTTAAGCTTAAAAGATGCCAAAAAGGATTCAAAGTAGCGGTAGAGAAATTGTACTGTCCGTGCGTGATTTTTGTGAAAGGGAAAAGGCTAATAAAGCCCCTCTAATCCCATTTGAAAATGTTCGTCAGCGTGTAGCTGCCATGACAGGTATGTAAAATAGTGCTACCAACAATTAATTTTTCCCCGTATTAGTGGTAGTTCGTAATGACGCAGTACAGTTTGTACTATCGACAACTGGGATTTTTCAAACTTCAGTCACTGTCGTGTATTAATACTTTCATTGTAATCTTAAATCTTACAATAACAACTAAAAGTTCCCAAGTTCAGTGATTTCATACGTAATTTGTTTTTAAAATGTACTTATTATTTATTTTTTTAAATCTTTTATTTTTATTATTTCAGGTATATCTGAGAAAACAGGTTGCAGCTTCCACATCACAAAAGATTTCTACACCTAGAAAAAAACGTAATCAACAAAAGAAAATTAATTTAGATGACAGAATCAGACAGCACTTTTGAAGATTCAGGTTCATCTGATAGCGAGTTTTCTCCATTAGCTGTCCGCCTGGATCACTCTTATTCAAAATAAAATTAACGAAATTAAATTATATTGTATTAAATTACTCGTAAACACTTTAGGTACATATTTAAAGGTCTACCAATATTCAACTCTGTTTAAAATAAACTTAAATAAAGTTTGATTTTTAATAAACTTATAATACGGAATTATATTGAATTATTTAAAATAATTCGAACAGGGAAGTCGTGGAAACCAAATGTAGCAACACAGAGCTCAGGCTAGCCAACCTAATAGCTAGAGGTAAAATAACTGTGAACGGACTGTAGGCAGGAGTTTTGGCGGCCATCTTGAGACATTAGGCTATCTGTCATGAATTATTTTCCTAAACTTATGTTTCTTCGAGTGTTAATGTGTAATAATGGTGGATTATTAACCACTAAGTGTACGTGAACGTGCCCACAGCAAACAATTCAAAAGAAGAGAACCTGCGTTTCCATTTTCCCTCCAAAACTCCGTAGGAAGTTTCAGTAAAGATTCTACCACTTTACTGGAGCAATTTTTGACTCGACTGAGACTTGACCTGACTGTTTGGTGTGATTAATGAATGACTCGTGATGCAGTGTGATCAGATAACTTGATGCAAAAATATTTACTTTGACACTGGCAAATTGTCATAATGCCATATATAAAAAAATAGAGTACAGTAGAGTCAATCTATCACTGAATTTACATGATTCTCCCAGTAGGACACTCTCGCGCGACGCACATATTCTCTTTGTTTGCCCATACGTGTCATACCCACTCTACCATATCCTTCCTTCTCATACTTAAACTCAATGCACTGAAGTTGATTATACCCACGTTTTATGTAATTGCATCACTCGTAATAATATCAGGTTATAATATTGCTAATTTCCTAATACTCATTTTCCCCTATCGTAGATTAAGATATCTTTGGTCTATTATTCGTCGCGTAGTTTTTGGACCTATCTGTCGCACGATTAAACGACATCGGCAGAATTGTCACTGTTATGACATCCGAGGCCATTTAACAAAAGGAGAAGATCATTGAATTAGATTAATAGGAATTAAGATGCCTACTTAACTAAATAAAAGTGAACTTATTCCAAATATAATTGAACTCAAAATAAAATCAGCTGTGACAGCGGTGATTCTCTCTACCGCTTAAACATTATTTCGGCCGCGAAGGTTAAATTTATTCTATCCGTTGAGAGTCCGTCTCACTCTGCGTAAACTCATCAAACTCGTAAATGTAAAAAATCAAATATGATTGGCACCACTCGTATTATGCGTTTTCACCCTTAAGTACCGAAAGAAAATCCCAGTTCTTGATATTTTAATTCTCGATTCGTCGATTCCTGCAAAGAACCGAGAATTTTCGGTATTTTTCTTTGATACATTTGGTATTCATTGATATCAGCGATAGTAGTATATATGATAATCGTCTCACCTTCGATGCTCGGATAATATTAAATTGGCAGTCCCATAGTGAAGCTAATGTTGACTTTTACACGACACAAACTTTTTCTGTTGCACACGTTTAATATGCCAAAATAATGAGCACGAGTTCGCGCGACGCCGCGCAGACGTTCCCCCGCGTTCGCGTCTGCGTGACTATTCATTCACATGTCATTCGAGTCGAGGGGTGCCGACATTAATGAAACGTACGCTCTGTTTCGGCACACGCCCTTCGCCGGAACTCTTTCGCTTTATTTATTTGTGAACATACATGAGATTTTGTGTGGTCAAATATTGGGACGTGATTCTGTCGAGGCCCGGCGAAGGCTGATCACGACATGACGCGACCGGGACCGCCTACGAATGAAAATTTGCCTACGGTAATGTAGCGATACGAACGTCCGACGTAATATTAAGTATATCCATCCCTATTATCGAGACTGCTCTCAATGAATGATTATGTTTTCAGACAATGAGCATATTCGCCGGCTCTGATGAAGTACGTTATGCCTATGATCGTCACGGTAGTCGCGCATGTCGGCAACGACGGTTTTGTTTTGTCATGTTCCAGGTGAAGTTGGTGGTGGTGGGAGACGGCGGCGTCGGCAAGAGCGCCATCACGATACAGTTCTTTCAGAAGCTGTTCATGACGGACTACGATCCCACGATAGAGGACTCTTATATATTACACACCGAGGTGGACGGACAGTGGTGCATACTGGACGGTACGCGCGCGGCGGGCGGAGCGGGCCCGAGGCGGACGCGCTCAGTGTGACGAATGTTGTTGCAGTGCTGGACACGGCCGGACAGGAGGAGTTCAGCGCGATGAGAGAGCAGTACATGAGAAAGGGAGACGGGTTCATGTTGGTGTATTCCGTCACGGACCTGCAGAGCTTCCGGAACATACCCCAGTTCCACACGCAGATACTGAGAGTCAAGGACAGGGAGTCGTATCCCATGTTGGTGGTCGGCAACAAGACGGACTTGG
This sequence comes from Tinea pellionella, assembly GCA_948150575.1. Lineage (NCBI taxonomy): Eukaryota > Metazoa > Arthropoda > Insecta > Lepidoptera > Tineidae > Tinea > Tinea pellionella. The sequence continues at coordinate 8,575,862 of OX411258.1, forward strand.
CGGCGGCTCGGACCGTGTCTCTGGTGGCCGGACAACAGATGGCCCGGCAGCTGAGGGCCGCTCACATGGAGACCTCGGCGAAGGACCCGCCGCTCAACATTGACAATGCATTTCATGAGGTAACATCACCGCCCTCTGAACCGTAGATTACTGCCTATCCCATGAGTGCAGCACACGGCGGCTCATATGAATGACACTTTAAATAGAAACCTTTTTAAAAAAGTCAAACCAATGAATGAACACTGAAGACAATAAAAAGTGAAAAATATATTTTTAACAAGAACGCACAGTTATCATGGACAAAATTGTCTACATCGCACCTACCACATTTCTGGAGCAGGTGCCGAGCAAATGTGAAACTGCATTTGAAAATTAATATTATCTAGAAACGCTTTCCATGTATGGTTTATGGATATACTTAATGTTTAAGTGTATTTCCAATCATAAAACATGTTCCAAATGCATGCACCGACGTCAGATATATGCTAGATAAAATGTAGACAATTAATTTGTAAATAAATAATAAGCTTCTATTCTTGTTTATGTTAAACTGTGTGTAGGTACTGTCGATTAAAATTATTTTTTACTTTTTAGTGATTTTCGCGTTTTAGAAGTCGATTCAATTTTTTTCAGAAATGTTTTTTATTTACAAATTAATTGTCTGCATTTTATTTAACATATATCTGAAGTCGGTGCATGCATTTGGAATATGTTTTATGATTGGTAATGTACCTAGATTCAAACGATGCGGCGCGGCGTTTCATATTTGGTTTATATTTCTAACTAAAAAAATTTATTCATCCAATTTCATCCCTTTAGGGGTTGAATTTCGAGAAGCGCTAAAAGAGGTCGTTGAGGCCTTGGGCTTCAGCTTTCAGGTATCTTGAGATGAAAGAAACGAGCGTTGTTATCTTACTTATATTTCACCAAATGGATATGTGGAAAAGGTTTAATGAGATACGACATAAACTCGAAAACCTTGAAAAATTATTCTGCGTCACATCGCGGCTTCGGTTGAACGTCGTGGTCATTTATTAGGACCACCGACCAATATGCTCATCTAACGACCGCAAAGTGTTCATCTAAAACCGTTTACTCGCTGTACCATTGTGAGGTGGTGCACCATCTTGTTGGTAGATGAAATTTATTTGAAATGGTCTCATCCAAATTCACAACTGCATTCAACATCTCTAGATATTTGACTTGTAAACATACTCGTACACTATTAATAAAAATCACAGTATGAACAATGTTCGTTCTAAACTTTTTAAAATTATGTTTAACCGCAACTCGTGAGACCATAGTGGTTCTCTTCTACCTCTTGAGTGCAAATAAAATTTAGTTTTTAATTATGGAACACTTTTTAAATGTCAACTATGGTTCAGTAGGTACTAGAGATGAAACGGATAGCAGTTTAGCCGGATGCCGGATATCCGGCGGTACTTTACTGTTTGTTGCAGCATACGAAGCACGCTTGCGCAGGCGGCGCGCGAACGATCGGGTGGACTCAGTCAATCAGGGTCTTTTAATAATACCCAAAGTTAACAAAGTTTGCCAAAATCTATCAATACTCCCCCTGATGTAACTCTAGAGTGCGGTCCATGAATGGAAACAACTGCTCTTACAGAGAAATCTCTACGAGCAACAGTCGCCTCCGCTATGCCGGCCTAAGGAGACAAGTATGCACCATCTAGATTGACAGTGCACACTCCTCTCGCTATACCTGACTGCTTTCAAACTGCTCCCGAAACGCGACAAGGTACCGCCCCAACACGGCAGACTGGACAAATAACCATCATCAGTCTGCCTACCACTCTTTAATAGTGACCAAAGTACATATAACAAAGTCACATTGGTACCGGTCAGAATTATCCAAGTTCGAACCCGAGTCGTGAGTTCACTCGTCTCACCACGTAGACCACGGTCGCCCCGAAGTGCGTGCAGCGAGACTTCCTGTAGCAGAGAAGTTAGTGCTCATTCACCGCATTTTGTTTAAGTGCAGTTTGAGTACTAATGCTAAGTTGTAAAATTATCTTGTTATTACTGATTGCGTTTCTTAAATAAATATATATATTTTTAAATCCGATATTCGGCCGGATGCCGGATAGTTACATCTGTTTTATCTGTAGTGGGTGCCATGCTCGGCCCGTTGTATGACAAACTGTTTTATTACATTTACCTAACTTCTGTTGCTCCGATTTTTTTGATTTTGAAATGATTGTGATTTAATTTTAACTTTTTTCATCAAATCGATCACTTGATTCAATGATTCCCACCACCGGTCGAAACGCATCAAAAAAGGCTTGACCAGAAAAAGAGCGAACACGAAGACAGTTTCCCTGTATCTCCTGTGGTTTAGGATTTCCCCGTACTGTCCCGGATAAAGGAATCGCCCCGTGTACGTGTAGTGCGCGTGCCCGCCTGCTGTATGTTGTATGTGATATACGGGCATCGTTTCAGTTGGTGCGCATCATTCGCAATCACCCGCACCACGATGAGAAGAGGCGTCGTCGCAACAACACCACCAAATGTACAATACTGTGAGCACTAGTGTGCCGTGTCGACGTCGCCGCCGAGACTTATTCTTATATTTTATAATATATACAATTGTGTCGTTATGTGTTTGTATTATTTATGCCATGCCGACCGGTCCCACCCGTGCCGGCTCCGCCGCTGCAGCCGTCTCGGAGCGGTGCGGCGGTTCTCGTCCTAGAATTGAGTGATAAAAGAGAGTGAAACGACACGAACGATCGTCAATATTTTATTACTGATCGGTTCTATTGAATTGTCGTTTTAGATGCGTGCAGTGTGAGGCACTCTTCTCAGTATATGGTATATTCGCTGACTGTGTGGAACGGGAGCATCGAATCGACCTAATGAAGTCGGTGGCGCGTGGCCGCTCGTCCGATTTGCTAAATAGAATGTTACTACTCTGGGAATATCCGTATTTAGTGTTCGGTCGTGCGCGCGTCACGTGTCTCCCGCGTTCGACGCCTCACCATGCGAAGGCCGATAGTGCCGTTTTCACACTATTGTGGTGTAGAAGGACATTAACTTCAATCATGAGTGTAACACATACTAAAACGTTATTTTTAACCGACTGCAAAAGAAGGAAGTTATTAAGTCGAGTATTTTTTTTATGGCGATGTTCCCTCACATCTCCGCCGTTTGTTTGGTTTGGACCGATTTTGATGATTCTTTTTTTTGTTGGATAGAGTATGTTTTGTGTCGATTGATTTTAATGATAATTAATTATATTGATATTAATTTAATTTATGGATAACGATTATTCCATTGGATGGATAATAATAATAAAATTATTTTTTTGCACAAAATTAATAACAGTGCAAAGGCGAGGTAATGCCTAAAAGCATTTTCTACCTGATAGCCAGAATATTTCTTCTTTTTTTTATATGGCATTATAACAATTTGCCAGTGTTTGACAAATATTTTTGCATCAAGTTAATAACACTGTGCATCACGAGTCATTCATTCATCACACTAAACAGTCAGGTCGAGTCTCAGTCAAGTAAAGTGGTAGAATCTTTACTGAAACTTCCTACGGAGATTTGGAGGGAAAATGAAAAGACATACATCTCTTCTTTTGAATTGTTTGCCCGCACTCACGCACGTTCACGAACACTTAATGGTTAATAATCCACCATTATTACGCATTAACACTCGAAGAACACACAAGTTTAGGAAAATAATTCAAAACAGATAACCTATGATGTCTCAAGATGGCTGCCAAAACAGAGGATGTTTTGTTTCGTTAGTTATGCACGGGCCACGTCCATGACGTCCGAAGCCATGAGCCCATTCGCATTCAACACAAGCACAAATAGAACATCTACGCACTCAAACGTAATATTGCGAGTGAGAGTGCTGCGTCGCTCGCCCTAATAGGTCTCCTAAATAAGTAGTGCAATGCTAAAGGTCAGCCATCTACATGCGGCGGTAATGTCGGCCACACCCGCTAATGGCCGTCCCCGCACCCTCTAATTAATACTCAAATATGTGCTCACTAACAACATGCAAATGCGACGGCCGTAATAGCGACCTTTGCGAACCGCGGCTCATTCTCATTGTCGATACACTAATGAAACCGACTTTAATAATATCTAAATTCTATTACATAAAAAACCTTTCCAAAACAAAAGTTCAACCGACTTCAATAAACACTAAAAGCACTCAAAAGTGAAAAATAATTTTTCACAAGAGTATCTACACACAAAGTCATAAACATAAACACTAATAGGTGTTTATTATGTACAAATTAATTGTCCACATACCTACCACATTTTTGGAGTAGGTGCCAAGCTATACCAATTCAAAAAGTTGTTTCGAAATCTGAAACTTGTTACATGTTTTTATGATGAGAAATACACTTAGATATCAAGTATATAAACGTTTGCTTGGCACCTACTCCAAAAATATGGAAGGTATGTAGACAATTAATTTGTACATAATAAACACCTATTAGTGTTTATGTTTATGACTTTGTGTGTAGATACTCTTGTTAAAAATTATTTTTCACTTTTGAGTGCTTTTAGTGTTTATTGAAGTCGGTTCAACTTTTTTTTGAAAAGGTTTTTTATTTTTCCATTTTTAGGGTAGTAAACCAAAAACAGCAAAAACGTAGAAATACTAATCGTAGTTCAAATTAAATAAATCTAATAAAAGAGAAACTCGTACAACCCCTTTCAGATTGAATTTTGGGAAAAGCTGAAATACACGTTTCGTTATTTATGTTGTGTGTAGAGCAAATATACTAAAAATTAAGTAAATCTGACATTATTTTTTTTCACTTTGTCACTAAAAATATCGATTTTTTCACCCCGTTTCACCCCCTTCGGGGTTGAAACACAAGTTTCATTATTGACGTGGTAAAGAAATTTGCTGTTTCGAGTAAATCTGATTTTAAAAAATTCATCCAATTTTACCCCGTTTTACTTCTTCAGCGGTTGAATTTCAAGAAATGCTGAAACCCGTGTTTTATTATTTGTGTTGTAAAGTATGTATGCCAGATTTCAAGTAATTCTGACTAAAAAAAAATTCAACCCATTTTGCCCCATTTCACCCCCTTAGGGGTTGAATTTAAATAAATGCTGAAACACGTGTGTCATTATTTATGTTGTTATCTATGTATACCAAATTTCAAGTAATTCGGAGCAAAAAAAAATTACAAACTGACTTTTTTTCCCATTTTACTAAAAAACTGCACACTGTGCATCTAAGAAAAATATATGGGATCAGTATGGGATGCAGCTTAACACAGTACAATTCGTACTGAATCGGTTAAGCCGTTTTCAAAAAATCGATGAACATACATAAAAAAAAACATACGCGACGAACATACAGGTATAACCTCCTCCTTTTTGGAAGTCGGTTAATAAAAACGTGAAACTTCCATGATTGTGTTCGTGACACACGCATATGCACGTAAACCGTAATAAAATATGATTTGTATTAAAATGTATTTAAAATATGTTACATAGTACTTTCATGTCTCCTTTCACAGAGAGAGTCAAAGGGTGAATTAATCTAAAACATTAAGTGCTAATTACAGCAACGGAGAGGAGACGACGAGGAGGAGGACGGGGAGGAGGGGTGGCACTCTAATCGCACCTTAATGAAACACTGAATAAAGACAATTTTTAATAAATTGAACCGACTCCTAATTACAAGCGAGCCACTAAAAACTGAAAAATAATTAAATGTTTTATGATTGGAAACGTATTTTGCTTGGCACCGACTTCAGAAATATGCTAAATAATATGCAGACAATTAATTTGTAAATAAATAATAAGCATCTATTCATGTTTATGCTTATTAAATTGTGTGTTGCCCACCACACTTAAAGCTATTTTTTAACCGACTTTCAAAAAGGAGGAGGTTATATGTTCGTCACGTATGTTTTTTTTATGTATGTTCACCGATTTTTTTAAAAAAAGGGCTGGACCGATTTCAATGATTTAAATCGTGCTGTGTTAAGCTGCATCCCATACTGATCCCATATATTTTTCTTAGATGCACAGTGTGCAGTTTTTTAGTAAAATGGGAAAAAAGTTAGTTTGTAATTTTTTATGCTCCGATTTACTTGAAATTTGGAAACACCTATTTCAGCATTTCTTGAAATTAAACCTCTAAGGGGGTGAAATGGGGCAAAATGGGTTGAATTTTTTTTAGTCAGAGTACTTAAAATTTGCCATACATACTTTACAACATAAATAATGAAACACGTGTATCAGCATTTCTTGAAATTCAACCCCTAAAGGGATGAAATGGGGCAAAATGGGTTGATTTTTTAAAATCAGATTTACTCGAAAGGGGTGAAACGAGGTGAAAAATCAATATTTTTTTAGTGACAAAATACATAATAAATTATGCTCTACAATATAAACAATTATATATTAACTTGCGAATCACCCCAAAGGGGGTGAAACGAGATAAAATGGGTTGGATTTTTGCCAGATTAACTTAATTCTTAGTATATTTGCTTTACACACAGCAAAAAAAAAAAAACGAAACATGTATTTCAGCATTTCCCGAAATTCAATCTGAAAGGGGGTGAAAGGGGTTGCACGAGTTTCTTTTTTATTAGATTTATTTAATTTGAACTACGATTAGTATTTGTACGTTTATTAGGGAGTTTTTACTGTTTTTGGTTTACTACCCTAAAATGGAAAAATAAAAAACCTTTTCAAAAAAAAAAGTTGAACCGACTTCAATAAACACTAAAAACACTCAAGTCCTACAAAGGCACCTACTCCAAAAATATAGCAGGTGCGCCATATAGTGCTGTTGTGCGAGGGAGGTAGGGTCTTTGTGTTGCACGGTGACATATCGTGCGACTTTCCTTTTCCGTCGCATAATACCTATCGTTGTCCTGCTCCCCCGCCTGTTCCTTCAGTTGTGTTCAGTACCCATCCCGCTCGCCGCGTCGGTGCACGCGCATCTATGCCGCTTTGACGTTCGGAACGAGGACAGTCGCGCTGTGAAATTAGCCCTCGCTCGTTCGCCTCGCTTCACGCCGCTTTTCGTGTGTGTTTCGCTAATCCATTGCATCAAAGTTGTGGTGTAAAAGTCGATGCCGAGTGTTTGTACGCCAGGGCATACCGCTGAATCTACGCAAAAGGTGAGTTGCTTTGATCTCGTTTCCGGGTTGCACGGTTACAACCTGCCGCACAGAGTACCCGCTTTCTTTCAAATATACAGTCCACTTTTGGCGCTAACAGCAGGTATGTAGACAGTTAATTTGTACATAATAAACACCTATTAGTGTTTATGTTAGTTACTTTGTGTGTAGATACTCTTGTGAAAAATTATTTTTCACTTTTGAGTGCTTTTAGTGTTTATTGAAGTCAGTTCAACTTTTTTTTTTAAAAGGTTTTTTTTACCAAATACATTTCTGAAAAAATGGAACCAAATAAACACTAAAAGCACTCAAAAGTGAAAAATAATTTTTCACAAGAGTATCTACAAGTAAATCCGATTTAAAAATATTCATACAATTTTACCCCGTTTCACCCCTTTAGGAGTTGAATTTGAAGAAATGCTGATACACGTGTTTCATTATTTGTGTTGTTAAGTATGTATGCCAAAATTCAAGTAATTCTGACTAAAAATAAATTCAACCCATTTTGCCCCGTTTCACCCGCTTAGGGATTGAATTTTAAGAAATGCTGAAACACGTGTTTCATTATTTATTTTGTAAAGTATGTATGCCAAATTTCAAGTAAATCGGAGCAAAAAAATTTTACAAACTGACTTTTTTTCCAGTTTTACTAAAAAACTGCACACTGTGCTCTTAGAAAAATATATGGGATCAGTATAGGATGCAGCTTAACACAGTACAATTTGAATTATTGAAATCGGTTAAGCCGTTTAGAAAAAATCGATGAACATACATAAAAAAAAACATACGCGACGAACATATAACCATGTATGTGAAGTTGGCCCCCCATTATGAAAATTTTGAAAATTTAAGCGGAGTTCTGGTAGCCCCTCCAATAGTTCTAGAGTTCCCTATTAATAAAAAAAATAGTTCCGCTGATTAAAGTGCTGAAAACACGAAATGAAGTTTACACAATTTCGAAATTTTAAACACCTGTAACTCTTTCATTTTAGCTCCGATCGATTCCATTTCTTCAACAAATCAATAGAACTCCGAGGGGGGCCAATAGAACTCCAAAGAAAATTAACGATTTCTGAGAAATAAAATTTTTTTCATACAAAATATGCTAATTTTAAAAAACGAAATTTCCGAGCCCCGTAGCTCTTTCATTTCAGTTCCGATCGGTTCCATTTCTTCGACAAATCGATAGAACTCCGAGGGGGGCCAATAGAACTCCAAAGAAAATTAACGATTTCTGAGAAATAAAATTTTTTCATACAAAATATGCTAATTTTAAAAATCGGAATTTCCGAGCCCCGTAGCTCTTTCATTTCAGTTCCGATCGGTTTCATTTCTTCGACAAATCGATAGAACTCCAAGGGGGGCCAATAGAACTCCAAAGAAAATTAACGATTTCTAAGAAATAAAATTTTTTTCATACAAAATATGCTAATTTTAAAAAACGAAATTTCCGAGCCCCGTAGCTCTTTCATTTCAGTTCCGATCGGTTTCATTTCTTCGACAAATCGATAGAACTCCGAGGGGGGCCAATAGAACTCCAAAGAAAATTAACGATTTCTGAGGAATAAATTTTTTTCATACAAAATATTCTAATTTTAAAAATCGGAATTTCCGAGCCCCGTAGCTCTTTCATTTCAGTTCCGATCGGTTTCATTTCTTTGACAAATCGATAGAACTCCGAGGGGGGCCAATAGAACTCCAAAGAAAATTAACGATTTCTGAGAAATAAAATTTTTTCATACAAAATATGCTAATTTTAAAAATCGGAATTTCCGAGCCCCGTAGCTCTTTCATTTCAGTTCCGATCGGTTTCATTTCTTCGACAAATCGATAGAACTACGAAAGGGGCCAATAGAACTCTAAAGAAAAATAACGATTTCTGAAAAAAAAAAATTAAATTAGCATATTTTGTATGAAAAAAAATTTATTTCTCAGAAATCGTTAATTTTCTTTGGAGTTCTATTGGCCCCCCTCGGAGTTCTATCGATTTGTCAAAGAAATGAAACCGATCGGAACTGAAATGAAAGAGCTACGGGGCTCGGAAATTCCGATTTTTAAAATTAGCATATTTTGTATGAAAAAATTTTATTTCTCAGAAATCGTTAATTTTCTTTGGAGTTCTATTGGCCCCCCTCGGAGTTCTATCGATTTGTCAAAGAAATGAAACCGATCGGAACTGAAATGAAAGAGCTACGGGGCTCGGAAATTCCGATTTTTAAAATTAGCATATTTTGTACGAAAAAAAATTTTATTCCTCAGAAATCGTTAATTTTCTTTGGAGTTATATTGGCCCCCCTCGGAGTTCTATCGATTTGTCGAAGAAATGAAACCGATCGGAACTGAAATGAAAGAGCTACGGGGCTCGGAAATTTCGTTTTTTAAAATTAGCATATTTTGTATGAAAAAAAATTTATTTCTCAGAAATCGTTAATTTTCTTTGGAGTTCTATTGGCCCCCCTCGGAGTTCTATCGATTTGTCGAAGAAATGAAACCGATCGGAACTGAAATGAAAGAGCTACGGGGCTCGGAAATTCCGATTTTTAAAATTAGCATATTTTGTATGAAAAAAAATTTATTTCTCAGAAATCGTTAATTTTCTTTGGAGTTCTATTGGCCCCGCTTGGAGTTCTATCGATTTGTTGAAGAAATGGAATCGATTGGAGCTAAAATGAAAGAGTTACAGGTGTTTAAAATTTCGAAATTGTGTAAACTTCATTTCGTGTTTTCAGCACTTTAATCAGCGGAACTATTTTTTTTATTAATAGGGAACTCTAGAACTATTAGAGGGGCTACCAGAACTCCGCTTAAATTTTCAAAATTTTCATAATGGGGGGCCAACTTCACATACATCATATAACCTCCTCCTTTTTGGAAGTCGGTTAAAAAAAAGCACAATTTATATAAAAGCGACAAAATAGTTATTTATGATTTATTCGAGTATGATTAATCGGAATTAGCATCTTGTATGATGTAGTGCGCCAGCATTTCGCCCACGGCGAGCACCAGCGCCTCCGTGTTGCCGCGGGGCAATCTGTCCAACACCGAAGCGTCCGCCACTCGCAGGCGACCGAAGCCGCGGACGCGCAGCCTCTCGTCCACGGTCGCCGCCGTCGAGCCGATCGCGTGGAACACGGAGTACGTCATGTGACGGGCGTAGCACGACCAATACTCCTGCGTGTCGCAATCCGGCCACGCGAGCCGCAGCAACGACGAGTTGAGAGCCCGCGCCAGATCCCGCGCCAGTCGGATGTTGAGGACCATCTGCCGAACGTCGCGAGCGTCGCTCAAGTAGTCGGGAAAGACGAGCGGCGGAGCGAGCGGGTCCGGCGACGAGAGCTCGACCCGACCGACGGAACGCGGCCGCAGCGACACCGGCGAGACCACTATCAGCGAATCGAGCAGATTGGCGGACGCGAGCTGTCCCATCGTCGGCTCGTCCAAGTGGAGAGACTGAGCCGCGACGGGCGACGTCGCCGCCAACAGCCCTCTGTCTATGTAAGAGAATATCATCTGCAAGTTCGGCAGGTCACAAATCGCTCTCTCGTGCTTCAATACGCCGTCGTCGTAGTCGTAACAGTCCGTGTTCAGAAATGCGGTCAACTGGGTGAGTCCGTTCGACGCGAGCGGGCCCTCCTCGGTCGCGAGGTACTCGACCGCGTCCGCCGTGCGCAGCCCCAGATTATACAGCATCCCGGAGTCGAGGGGGAATCCTCTGTCGACCGGTATGAAGAGCAGCGGCAGCACGTGGTCCCTGACGCCGCGCCCGACCGGCAGGTCCGCCAGCACCGGTACGCCGCGACTCCGCAGGTGTTCCGCCGGCCCGATCCCCGACCGCAGCAATATCTGCGCGGTGCCTATCGTGCCCGCCGAGAGGATCACCTCGCGCTCCGCGTACAGACGCATGCGCCGCGCGTCCGTCGCGACGCTCACGCCGAACGCGACCCCGTCCGCTATCAACACGCGGTCGACGCGAGTGTTTTTCATCACATGCAAGTCGGCCTGCACGTCGCGTCGTCTCAGATAAGCCCTCGCGGCGCTCATGCGTTCGCCGCCGTGAACGAAACCGACGATCTCGGACACGCCTATCTGCGTCTCCGCGTTCGGGTCGGGATTGTACGGGAAGCCGAGACGTTCGAACGCCTCTTCTATTCTGGAGAACCACGCGTTCTCGGTGTCCGGGAAGAAGCCCGTCTTCACGATGCCGTCGCTGTTGTGATACTCGGCCGAGGAGGGGGGCAGCGCGGCCAGGTCCCGCAATCCCTCGGAGCGGAGCATGTAGGGCAGCAGCGACTCCCGGGCCCACGCCGGCCGGAAGTCGCCGCGATGTCCTCTCACATACATCATGTAGTTGATCGAGGTGCTCCCCCCGAGACATTTGCCGCTGCTGAATCGGCACGCTCCTCCTCGCGACGACAGACACGAGACGTTGTTGCCCCGCGTCTCGTACTGCCAGTCCTCTCTGCTGCCGAGCAGCGACTGAGCCGCGCCGGGTATCTGAAAACGATGACGCGTGACACTCGCCGCGCTCGCCCGTCCGTTCGCCGCTCACTCACCCGCGTGAGCAGAGAGGGGTCTCCGCCGGCCTCGACGAGGAGCACGGAGTATCCTCGCAGCGAGAGGCGCGCGGCGACGACGGACCCCGCCGCCCCCGCGCCGACCACTATGTACTGGAACGCGTCTCCATCTGCACGAACGCCGACTCGTGAATCGGTGAATCAGTTTTCCAAATCGATTCGCGGCATCCGTGCGTGTTAATATGAACATGTCTCGTGATCTCGCATCGGACCTCGTTCGAGTAATTATATTGTTCGGGTACCTCGTATTTTGTAGGTCGCGTCCTTGGGCCACCTGTCGGCGTCGCGGCACCAGCACCCCACCGACGCCATCCACAGAACCCACACCGCCCTCATGGCGACCTTATTGTCATCGCGAGTCGGTCGTATACTTCATATATATACACACTCGTCTCGTATATAGACACGCAACGTGTTCCGGCGCACGCGCACACGTACGCAGGTCACGGACGCTATTTAAATATTATAATATATAATAATTAAGAGATGATCTCGAGCGGTGGCCATACGCTCGTGTTCAGAAATCGATTCAATTTGCGTTTTATAATGTCTGAACAATTTTAGTTTAATTTCAATTTTTAGTGCACTGCCATCGGGGACCGGGGTCTGCGTCTGTGTGGGTGTGTGTGAGCGTATGGGGGGGTCGAAAAGTGGTAACTAACCACTTCCGGCGGCCTTCTTATAACGATTCGCCAGTGTCAGGAAACACAAAAAGAAGAATTACGTATATTCGACGAATTGATGACCTTTCGAAGTCGGTTCGTGAGTCCCTCGGTGTGCGGCGACACACGTAACGTAACACGTGTAACGCGACGCCCCCTCCGGACTCTCCACGTGGCTACGCGAGGGAACGCGAGTGCGAACGTGCGGACGTGGCGCTCGTCTTCCCTCGCCTCGCTCTGTGTCGAAGGACGAGAGTTCGTTGACTGCTGCAGGTTTTTTTTATCATGACAGAGTGGAGTGACGATTTATGCACCATTTTTATGGAATTATATCAAATGGATTAATAATGTGATAGCGGGCGACCGAATGAATCGAGAGTGTCCGCACTCCCGCCGCCTCCGTTCGCAGAGGGTCCGCAGCCGGCGTCATAACCAACGTTCTCATTCTTGACGTTCGTACGAGGCGGCGATCCGGGGAGCTCGTCCGGCCGACGACCTTCAGGAGCCGAGGAAGCGGATCGCGAGCCGGGCGCCTCCGTCCCCTCCGATCGACGCGATCGGCGTCGGCGACTCTCTCCGAGGCGCGGAGGCCGGCACGTTCGATGCTATACGCCCGTGCAGAGAGCGAGCGTCACGTCCGCCATCGGGTAGAGCAGAGAGGAGAGCGAGTCCCGTTCGGAACCGAAGGACTCTCTCCGAACGCATGGATCGACTCGAATCTGTCTCTATGGAGGATCTCAGTGACGCGCTGGCGGCTTTCGATCCTTCTATGTTGACAGAATTCATTGAAATTAAAAGCAAAACATGTGTCCGTCGTTTCATCCAGAGAACGGTCGAATTCGCCCGCGACATTCCTCACACTGGCATTTTGGAATTTGATGATGATCCGTTCAGTCAGGAGCATCAGGCATCACATCGATATCACTGAGACACTGGCCGACAACGTACGACGTACATAGAACGGAACAGTCACGAGAATTTCGAAAGATTCGCTCTCGCCAGGGTTTAGAGAGCCTCCAAAAGCCTCTTCGAGTACACTCGCCCCGACCGCGAGCGATCCTCGCGACCATAAACACGAGTATTTCAACAACACGAGACATTCAATAATAGTTATAGGAAATTTAATAGTAGTAATTTTAACACAACACTTTTAATAGTCGAGATTTTAGCGACGTCCTTTCAGCGGGTCAAATAATTTCGTCACATTTTGCAATAATTGAAGAAACTCGTTCATTAACCGTTCGTTTAACATTCGACGAGCGACACCAAATAAAAGTAACACATTTAAAAAAACATTTATTATATTTTTGTACAATATGTGATCAATCCTACCTCTAATCGTAACGAGCGGGCTCACCCGTACGGCGCGCATCATATCGTGACCCGCGTTCGTTGTCTCACAACATCTCCTCGTCGTCGAAACGGATGTGTCTCTGCTTACGCGGCGTCGTCGACTCGCACAACTCCGCGTCGGCCTCCAGTCATACGTCATCCGGCAGCGGAGCGCTCGAGCGCACGAACTGCGCATTATGTGACGTCAGACGGCCGCGTATCGGACGATCCTTCGAGAATATGAGCATACCGAGACGGTCGTCGCCGTCGCGGAGTTCGCCCTCGGACGCAGCGTCGCCGATATCACGCGCCAGCGTCGCCGCAACTGGCCGAGCACCTCGCCGTTGCCGAAACAATACAGTCCGGCGACGCACGCGCCCTGCAGACCCGCCGACAGCGCGGACACGAGCTCGTGGCACCACCACCAGCCGCTTCCGCGCGCCGGCCGGAACGGCGTCAGCAAGTACTGCACGCCCAGCAACGGCGCGAGCAGACAGGTCGCGCGGAAAGCGTGCAACGCCGCGTTCGGAGGGCCGGCGCGAACTCCGCCCGGCCCGGAACGCATCTTGGTGCAGAGGACGCGCACGATGTTGCACAGGAAGAGCACGTTGAGCAGCACGGCGCCGACGGCCGGGATCGCGATCTCCAGAGGCGGAGGGCCCTCGTCCGCCCAGCACAGCTCGTCGGCGGCGGTCGCGCGCCGCGCCACGTACACGGCGGCCGGCAACAGCGGCAGGGTCCAGCCGGCCGCTTGCAGAGCGCGCAGCAGGCGTCTCTCCGCGGTGAAGGCGGAGACGAGCACCGTGTGGAGATAGAGACCCTCGCAGAGCATCCACACGTACGTGGTGAGCATCGCGTACTGCAGCACGGCGGCGAGAGCGCGACACCACGCGGGATTTGCCGCGAGCACTCGAGGCGATCGCACCACGCCGCTGTACCACCACAGCCAGAGGGCGTTGTTGATCGCGAAAGATGCGAACAGATTCATATGCACCGTGATGCGCGCGCATCTCAGATTCCTGAAACGTGCGTCGCGAACAGTCGGAGTGATCAGGAGGCGACGTCAGTTCACGCGTCGAGCACCGACCCACCTCAGGTACAGCAGCACGGCGAGGGAGAGCAACAGCGCTATCAACGATATAGTGTAACCGACCTCGTACACGATGATGATCTGACTGAGGTCCTGGGAGAGACGGGACGCACGTGAGACATTACACACCCGCCGTCGAAACGCACACCCACGCACACACACATGTTATACTGACGTCTTCCGGAGGTATGCAAGTGGTGTAGTTGGACCAGGTCCTGTTGGTGGCGGGGTGTCTCCACCAGGTGCCGTCCTCGGTGCACCGTTTATGAGCTGACACTGCGGACGAAGAACGGTATAGTGACGGTCGCACGTCGCAGGACATACGTACACCTACGTTCTGTGCTGAAGCCGGGCACGAAGCCGGGACATCGCTCGTAGACGGTGGTGTTCGCCGGTGTCGGCGGCCAGCAGAGCCACGTGTCGTACGTGCCGGGACAGTGGACACCTGCACAAGTGCGCACGCATGATGCGATGGAGCGAGCACGCCCGCCCGCCCGCACGAGTAGTACCATACCTGTCGGCGGCGTAGTATTGTTGTTGTTGAGATCGCACTCGTGCCGCTCTCGCATGATCCGCATCGGGTCCTCCATCCTGGCGCAAAGTACGATCAGCCGACAGCCCCCGATCTATTAAAAACAGCTATCGTAAACTTTTCTCTCTATACCTCTCGCTTTCGCCTGACCCATAGAAAGCACAAAGAGCGAGATGGAAGCATGTTCGAGAAACGCTCGATTTGGCATTTTTATGTCCGATTTAAATTTTTAACCGACTTTAAAAGGAGGAGGTTATATGTTCGTCGCGTATGTTTTTTTTATGTATGTTCATCGATTTTTTGAAAACGACTGAACCGATTTATAGATTCAAATTGTACTGTGTTAAGCTGCATCCCATACTGATCCCATATATTTTTCTAAGATGCACAGTGTGCAGTTTTTTAGTAAAACGGGGAAAAAAGTCAGTTTGTAAAATTTTTTTGCTCCGATTTACTTTAAATTTGGCATACATACTTTACAAAATAAATAATGAAACAGGTGTTTTAGCATTTCTTGAAATTCAACCCCTAAAGGGGTGAAACGGGGTAACTTTGTATGAATATTTATAAATCGGATTTACTTGAAACAGCAGAAATGCTTTACGACATTAACAATGAAACTTGCGTTTCAACCCCGAAGGGATGAAACGAGGTGATAAAATCAATATTTTTAGTGACAAAATACATAATAACCGTAGCAAATAAACGGCTATATCTCGATAAGCTGATGAGTTAGCGCGTTCGTGTAAAAGGCGATTTTGTTCAGTATGACGTGCACTATAATTTTTTGTTATTTATTTATTTATTTTTTTAAAACGGCTATATCTCGGAAAGTAGAAGAGTTAGCGCGATCGTGTGTTTTGGTCACTTATGAGTACTATCATTTTTTAGTATTTTTTTTTTTTATTGCTATATCTCGAAAAGTAGGCGTGTTAGTTAGTTCTATTATATGGTCGAGGCTATTCCGAAAAGTACCCAAAAAAAGTTTGTCCAGAAGTCCGAAACGGTCACGAAATAGCCCTCGGGAACACCCAAATCGCTAGTCTCATCTATACTAATATTATAAAGCTGAAGAGTTTGTTTGTTTGTACGCGCTAATCTCAGGAACTACTGGGTCGATTTGAAAAATTCTTTTTGTGTTGGATAGATCATTTATCGAGGAAGGCTTTAGGCTATATAACATCACGTTGCGACTAATAGGTGCCAAGGAAACATTTATATACGTGATATCTAGGAAGATATCCAAGTGTTCTTATCCTGAAATTTTGAATTGGTATAGCTTGGCACCTACTCCAAAAATATGGTAGGTATGTAGACATTTAATTTGTACATAATAAACACCTATTAGTGTTTATGTTTATTACTTTGTGTGTAGATACTCTTGTGAAAAATTATTTTTCACTTTTGAGTGCTTTTTGTGTTTATTGAAGTCGGTTCAACTTTTTTTTTGAAAAGGTTTTTTATTTTTCCATTTTTAGGGTAGCGGACCAAAAACTCCCTATTAAACGTACAAATACTAATCGTAGTTCAAATTAAATAAATCTAGCAAAAAAGAAACTCGTACAACCCCTTTCACCCCCTTTCAGATTAAATTTCGAGAAAAGCTGAAATACACAGCAAATATACTAAAAATTAAGTAAATCTGACAAAAAAAATCAATCTATTTTATCCCGTTTCACCCCCTTGGGGGTGAAACGCATGTTAATTGTTTACATTATATTATGGAGCATTGTTTATTATGTATTTTGTCACTAAAAATATTGATTATTTTCACCCCGTTTCACTCCCTTCGGGGTTGAAACGCAAGTTTCATTATTAACGTGGTAAAGCAATCAGCTGTTTCGAGTAAGTCTGATTTTAAAAAAATCAACTAACGGGGTAAACCGTTTCACCCCTTTAGGGGTTGAATTTCAAGAAATGCTGAAACATGTTTTCATTATTTATGTTGTAAAGTTATGTATGCCAAATTTCAAATAATTCTGACATAAAAAAAATTCAACCCATTTTGCCCCATTTCACCCCCTTAGGGGTTGAATTTCAATAAATGCTGAAACACGTGTTTCATTATTTATTTTGTAAAGTATGTTTGCCAAATTTCAAGTAAATCGGGGCAAAAAAATTTTACAAACTGACTTTTTTTTCCGTTTTACTAAAAAACTGCACACTGTGCATCTTAGAAAAATATATGGGACCACTATGGGATGCAGCTTAACACAGTACAATTTGAATCATTAAGATCGGTTTAGCCGTTTAGAAAAAATCGATGAACATACATAAAAAAAAAACATACGCGACGAACATATAACCTCCTCCTTTTTGGAAGTCGGTTAAAAACCCGGGCAGCGCCGGGCACCGTCAGCTAGTGCTAAATAAAATGTAAACAATTAATTTGTGAATAAATAAAAAGCATCTATTCATGTTTATGCTTATTAAATTGTGTGTATGTACTCTCAAGTAAAATTATTTTTTTACTTTTTAGTGATTTGTGTTTTATTTAGAAGTCGGTTCAATTTTTTTCAGAAATGTTTTTATTTCACAAATTATTTTTAATTGAAACATTCTGTAGAATAACAAACCTACGAGCACAGTGTCATACTATTAGGTGCTTACATATGAAATTGGCGTTTTGTATGGGAGGAACAAAAAGTCGAATATTTTTAAATATAATATATTTAATTAATCAAAGTATGAACCATTGTTTTCTATGCACTTTTGCCATCTCATAGGTAGTTCATTGATCCCTTTACTAAAAAAACCAGTCGGACGGGAATCAATAAAATCTGTGAAGGTGATTTGGACTGCCCCATCAGAGTTGAATTTTTCCCTTGCAAGAAGTTGTCCAAATTTCGAAAAAAATGGTAATCTGTTGGAGCAAGGTCCGGGGAGTACGGAGGATGTCTTAGACATTCCAATTGAAGCTCTTCTAATTTGGTAGCCGTCTGTTGTGCAGTGTGTGGTCTAGCGTTGTCGTGAAGCAGCAGTGGCGTGGAGCGATTGACCAGCCTAGGTTGTTTAGCCGCTAGCTTTTCCATCATGGTTTGCAATTGCTGACAATAGACATCAGTTGTAATAGTCTGGCCAGATTTGAGAAAACTGTAATGAACAATACCGGCACTAGTCCACCAAACGCTTACAAGTAACTTTTTTGGGGTTAATTTTCGCTTGGGGCAGGATTTGGCTGGTTGGCCAGGATCCAACCATTGCGCTGAGCGCTTTCGATTATCGTAAAGAATCCATTTTTCATCACAGGTAATGATTCGGTTTAAAATACCTTCATTATTGTGCCGGTTCAGTAATGTAACGCAGCAGTCGACGCGCGTTTGCCGGTTTGCTTCAGTCAATTCGTGAGGTACCCACCTTTCAAGCTTTTTAATCTTCCCAATTTGCTTCAAGTGAATTAAAACAGTTTTATCACTAACACCGCAGCCTGCAGCTAACTCGGACGTGGTTTGCGATGGATCCGCTTCCACAATAGCCTTCAATACTTCATTATCAACTTGGGTCTCAGGCCGTCCACGGGGCTTGTTCTGCAGGTCGAAATTTCCAGAACGAAAACGTTGGAACCAAAAACGAACTGTGTTTTCTTTTGCGATATGTCCGTCATACACATCATTCACCCTTCGAGTCGTTTCCGCAGCACTAGTGCCACGGCGGAACTCGTACTCGTAAATAATGCGATATTTTAAGTTTTCCATTTTGTAAAATGAGTGACGCAAACAGAAAAAAACAGAAGAAAAAAACAAATGAATGACGGTCATCGAAGGATAAATACATGAGTAAATAGCTGTGAAAATTTGAATTTGGAATTCCTTACCAAAGAGGAGAAAATCGTGATTAAAGTGGCCAGTACGAAAAACGCCAATTTGATATGTAAGCACCTAATATAATAATAATAATGTAGACGTACAGCATCAAAAGGTCCACTATAGAGCTAGTCGGAACAAAAAAGAGATCGTCGCCGCGTCGTCGCACACGTCTCAGTAGTTTGATTACATTCGACACTTTGAGACTAAAAATTCAATCGAGAAGCGACATCACGTCAGGGCAAGAGGATTTTTGCGACCTTCGGCCTCGAGCGTATACGAGTGGCTAAACAAACATTCATACGCCCAAATGGCTCCATATCTTTTCGCAATGAAACCTCCGAACGGCCTAATCGTTATTACCGTCGCGTGTTATCGATATCGAGACGTCCGCTGCGCATCGACGACGTCTCGGCTGCAATATTTATTGTTGTTGTGTTTCATAATATGCGAATGATTGTATGTATTCGCGACACACGGGTCACGTGGCACCGCACAGCGACGGCCGCGCGCTTCTTCCAGGATGTTAGTAACGCAACTCATGAAACTAAAAATACACTATGCATAGGTGCCTACACGATATGTATTCATTGAAGGCGCGCACGCACACGCGCACGCGCCGCACGTGTGTATATAATTTACGATCGAGCCATGTAATTGAGAACTATTTCTGAAATGTTTTTCTTTTGCGGGGCATCTGCGTTACAAGTTATAAACGCGCACGTGTTACTAATCACGCGTGACTGTGAGTGCTCGTATCACAGATGCTCTTATTCCATATACATAATACCTGTTGATCATGTCGAAGCAATAATCTTACGGAGGTTCTGTTCGACCTCGACCTCCGACTCGACCTCCTTCTGTAATACAACACGACAGGAGACGGAGGAGGAGGAGGAGGAGGAGGCGGGCGGGTGTGATATTAATTAATTAATTAGCGGTTTATCCGTAACATCATTTCTCTTTTCAAGTGTGTGCGTGTGTGTGTGTGTGTGCGTGTGCGCGGTCACAATACCAACAGTGATATTGTAATGTGACGTTGCATTATTCATGAACACTACGACGGACGACATCTTCATGGCTCCAAGCATGCGAGATACAAGTGACATATGTGAGCAGTTAGTTATATTCTAAGCGATTCGTTCGTTCGTTCATCATACATTATGATGATTTTCTCTTCCATTAGAGGAGCGATGTGTGCGGCCGGCGGTCGAGCGGTCTGCGAATAATCATTCTCTCGATGTCACGGTGACGGTGACTGCTAATATTCATTATTATATTTAATGCGATACAGATCTCGACATCGAAATGTCCACTTTATTTGAGAAGGGTTCACTCGCGAAACCTCTTCGCCTCCCCCGCCCCCCTCCGCCCCCCTCTCGATACGAACACATCGCATCGAATATAATAAAACAATTAATTTTAAAATACAATGTTGCCTATATTTGTTCGTGATATACGCGTGAATCGAATCACTCGCCTTCTCGACGATTCGATTATAATCCGATCGCCGTTACATACCTAAGTGTCGCACGCACGCGACGGACACCAGATCGCGAACGGCACGAGTATCGCGGCCGCGCCTCCGTCGACAGAGACGAACGAGCACCCGGCCGGCACCACGGTCGCGACGACACTGGTGACTCGGGACGCGGCGCGAGTGCGGGCGGCGAACGGAGGATGCAATAACACACACGAGTAGTTGAGCGTGTTCGGCTCGCTTCACTCCTCACCCGTTTCCACCGTTCTGCGTGCACCCCCGGGGTTGAGTGCGATTGTGATCGTTTTGATGAATTCGATTCGACACTGAAGGCACTGAAAGATTTAAATGTTCTTAACAAACACACAAAGTAATAACATGTCTAGAAATATCGACCACGTTGCCGACTCCCGAGCGAACATGAAACTCGGCATTTAATAAAAACATTTCTGAAAAAAATTGAACCGACTTCTAAATAAAACACAAGGCACTAAAAAGTAAAAAAATAATTTTAATTGAGAGTACATACACACAATTTAATAAGCATAAACATGAATAGATGCTTATTATTCATTTACAAATTAATTATCTACATTTTATTTAACACTAGCTGACGGTGCCCGGCGCTGCCCGGGTTTTTTAAGTTATTGTTACACATAAGATAAAGATAATGCTTTATTATAAATTACCTATAGCTGTTACCCACGACTTATTTTAGACGATTTAGTTACATAATTAATAGAATATATTTTAAAGTAGTTTTAAAAAGAATATATATTTTAAAGCGGCATGGTACCTCGTAGAGCTACACCCCCCGCCTCTCCCCGCCTCGTCATCATACGCCGCGTGTGAATTTGTTTTAGAGTTATTTTAAAATGTGCACTCGCATAAAACCACCAAATATAATAACAGTGCCTGAACTTTCGAGACATAGACAATAGCTCAAAGAGTATATAACCACTACGTATGAATAGCTTATCAAGAAAAATCACAGACAACCTATAAAAAGACATTTACACTTTTGTTAACCTGTAGATTTTTTTTCCTTAATCTTATAACCTTTACCAACTGATTTTTTATTCCCTAAATTCCGTTCCTTTCCGATGATTTTATGTTTTTACTGTAGAATAAATCTTAGGTATTATTTTCGGGAATTAAAAATTTAATAATTAATAAATAATTTTCGAAAATTAATGTCTAAAACAAACAAATATAACAGTACCTGAACTTTGTAGACATTTTACAAAAAATAAATTTCTGAACGCACACATGATGTCTTCAGAAAAAAATAAAGTTGTGGCTTAAAGGTCTCAGCAACCAGGCCATAAGCTCCAAAAAAAAAAAATAGTTGTTACACTATTTGACAGGATTGGACAACAAATGTTTGACATGTAATAAACAAATCAGCATCTATTGAAATGATTAAGTATTCATTACACATATCGAGTTTTCATTGTTTTTAAGATGTATTCTGCTATTCGGGACGGAAACAAATCCAACAAATCAAAAACCATGGCAATCGGTCCAGCCGTTCTCGAGTTATAAGTGTTGTAACAAACACGACTTTCTTTTATATAGATAGAGATATATCTGAAGTCGGTGCATGCATTTGAAACATGTTTTCTGATTGGTAATGTACCTAGATTCAAGCGATGCGGAGTTTCATATTAGGTTGGCACCGACTTCAGATATATGCTAAATAAAATGCATATAATTATTTTGTAAATAAATAATAAGCATCTATTCATGTTTATGCTTATTAAATTGTGTGTATGTACTCTCAATTAAAATTTTTTTTTTACTTTTTAGTGCCTTGTGTTTTATTTAGAAGTCGGTTCAATTTTTTTCAGAAATGTTTTTATTTTGTAATTTTTAGTGGTACCTGTAGATTGATTGTATGGATAACATTCTAAACGCGCTGTTCAAATAAAATGTGATGAGTAGCGGGCTTATAGACAGACACTCTCGAGTCCTATCCGATAAAAAATTAATCATTAAAATCAATCGAAACATCCCCTAATTTTCCACCCTTAGAGATGGAATATTTTATTCCTTAAATGGGATCAATCCCGAGACGTACTTTATCAAACAAAAAAAGAATCATCAAAATCGGTTCACTCATGGCGAAATATCCCCTAATTTTCCACCCTTAAAGGTGGAATATTTTATTCCTTAAATGGGACCAATCCCGAAACGTACTTTATCAAACAAAAAAAGAATCATCAAAATCGGTTCACAAACGGCGAAACATCCACTAATTTTCCACCCTTAAAGGTGGAATATTTTATTCCTTAAATGGGACCAATCTCGAGACGTACTTTATCAAACAAAAAAAGAATCATGAAAATCGGTTCACTAATGGCGAAATATTCCCTAATTTTTCACCCTTAAAGATGGAATATTTTATTCCTTAAATGGGCCCAATCCCGAGACGTACTTTATCAAACAAAAAAAGAATAATCAAAATCGGTTCACTAATAGCGAAATATCCCTTAATTTTCCACCATTAAAGGTGGAATATTTTATTCTTTAAATGGGACCAATCCCGAGACGTACTTTATCAAACAAAAAAAGAATCATCAAAATCGGTTCACTAATGGCGAAATATTACCTAATTTTCCACCCTTAAAGGTGGAATATTTTATTCCTTAAATGGGACCAATCCCGAGACGTACTTTATCAAACAAAAAAAGAATAATCAAAATCGGTTCACTAATAGCGAAATATCCCTTAATTTTCCACCCTTAAAGGTGGAATATTTTATTCCTTAAATGGGACCAATCCCGAGACGTACTTTATCAAACAAAAAAAGATTCATCAAAATCTGTTCACAAACGGCGAAACATCCACTAATTTTCCACCCTTAAAGGTGGAATATTTTATTCCTTAAATGAGACCAATCCCGAGACGTACTTTATCAAACAAAAAAAGATTCATCAAAATCGGTTCACAAACGGCGAAACATCCCCTAATTTTCCACCCTTAAACATGGAATATTTTCTCCAAATTTAAAATTGACCAATCACGAGACATACTTTATCCAACAAAAGAAAAATCATCGAAATCGGTTCACAAACAGCGCAACATCTCCTAATTTTCCACCCTTAGAGACGGAATATTTTCTTCAAATTGAAACGGGACCAATGCGGACATATACTCTATCCAACAAAAAAAGAATCATCAAAATCGGTCCACAAACGGCGGAGATATGAGGGAACATCGCCACAAAAAAAAAAAAAAAAAAAAAAAAAAAAATACACGACGAATAGATAACCTCCTCCTTTTGAAGTCGGTTAAAAATAAAAACCTTTTCAAAAAAAAAAAGTTGAACCGACTTCAATAAACACAAAAAGCACTCAAAAGTGAAAAATAATTTTTCAAAAGAGTATCTACACACAAAATAATAAACATAAACACTAATAGGTGTTTATTATGTACAAATTAAATGTTTACGTACCTGCCATACTTTTGGAGTAGGTGCCAAGCAAACGTTTATACTTGATATCTAGGAAGATATCCAAGTGTTCCTATCCTGAAATTTTGAATTGGTATAGTTTGGCACCAACTCCAAAAATATGGTAGGTATGTAGACATTTAATTTGTACATAATAAACACCTATTAGTGTTTATGTTTATTATTTTGTGTGTAGATACTCTTTTGAAAAATTATTTTTCACTTTTGAGTGCTTTTTGTGTTTATTTATTTATTGAAGTCGGTTCAACTTTTTTTTTGGAAAGGTTTTTTATTTTTCCATTTTTAGGGTAGCGGACCAAAAACAGCAAAAACTCCCTAATAAACGTACAAATACTAATCGTAATTCAAATTAAATAAATCTAATAAAAAAGAAACTCGTACAACCCCTTTCAGATTGAATTTCGGGAAATGCTGAAATACATATTTCGTTTTTTTTTGCTGTGTGTAGACCAAATATACTAAGAATTAATTAAATCTGGCAAAAATTCAACCCATTTGCCCCGTTTCACCCCCTTCGGGGTGAAACGCAAGTTAATATATAATTGTTTCTATTGTAGAGCATAATAGTATGTAGAGCATAACATATAACCTCCTCCTTTTTAACCGACTTCCAAAAAGGAGGAGGTTATATGTATGTTCGTCGCGTATGTTTTTTTTTTTATGTATGTTCATCGATTTTTTCTAAACGGCTGAACCGATTTCAATGATTCAAATTGTACTGTGTTAAGCTGCATCCCATAGTGGTCCCATATATTTTTCTTAGATGCACAGTGTGTAGTTCTTTATTAAAACGGGAAAAAAAGTCAGTTTGTAAAATTTTTTTGCTTCGATTTACTTGAATTTTGGCATACATACTTTACAAAATAAATAATGAGACACGTGTTACAGCATTTCTTGAAATTCAACCCCTAAGGGGGTAAAACGGGGCAAAATGGGTTGAATTTTTTCTTAGTCAAAATTACTTGAAATTTGACATACATACTTTACAAAATAAATAATGAGACACGTGTTACAGCATTTTTATTTTTTTACTTTTTAGTGCCTTGTGTTTTATTTAGAAGTCGGTTCAATTTTTTTCAGAAATGTTTTTATTTTGTAATTTTTAGTTGTAACTGTAGCTCGATTGTATGAATAACATTCTAAACGCGCTGTTCAAATAAAATGAGATGAGTAGTGGGCTTATAGACAGACACTCTCGAGTCCTACCCGATAAAAAATGAATCATTAAAATCAATCGAAACATCCCCTAATTTTCCACCCTTAGAGATGGAATATTTTATTCCTTAAATGGGGTCAATCCCGAAACGTAATTTATCAAACAAAAAAGAATCATCAAAATCGGTTCACTAATGGCGAAACAACCCCAAATTTTCCACCCTTAAAGGTGGAATATGTTATACCTTAAATGGGACCAATCCCTAAACATACTTTAGCAAACAAAAAAGAATCATCAAAATCGGTTTACAAACGGCGAAACATCCCCTAATTTTCCACCCTTAAAGGTGGAATATTTTATTCCTTAAATGGGACCAATCCCGAGACGTACTTTATCAAACAAAAAAAGAATCATCAAAATCGGTTCACAAACGGCGAAACATCCCCTAATTTTCCACCCTTAAAGATGGAATATTTTCTTCAAATTTAAAATTGACCAATCACGAGACATACTTTATCCAACAAAAGAAAAATCATCGAAATCGGTTCACAAATAGCGCAACATCCCCTAATTTTCCACCCTTAGAGACGGAATATTTTCTTCAAATTGAAACGGGACCAATGCGGACATATACTCTATCCAACAAAAAAAGAATCATCAAAATCGGTCCACAAACGGCGGAGATATGAGGGAACATCGCCACAAAAAAAAAAAAAAAAAAAAAAAAAAAAAAAAAAAAAAAAAAAAAAAAATACACGACGAATAGATAACCTCCTCCTTTTGAAGTCGGTTAAAAAAAGAAGTATCAAATACACATTGTTCAGTAGAAAAACATTATATTCACTTAAACAAATAATAAATACAACAATAATTAGAAGCACTTGCGGTGGACGATGCCCGGGCCCGACTCGTCGTACTCCTGCTTAGAGATCCACATCTGCTGGAAGGTCGAGAGGGACGCGAGGATGGAACCGCCGATCCATACGGAGTACTTCCTCTCGGGGGGAGCGATGATCTTGATCTTGATGGTCGAGGGAGCGAGGGCGGTGATCTCCTTCTGCATGCGGTCGGCGATACCGGGGTACATGGTGGTGCCGCCGGACAGGACCGTGTTCGCGTACAGGTCCTTGCGGATGTCCACGTCGCACTTCATGATCGAGTTGTAGACGGTCTCGTGGATGCCGCACGACTCCATTCCCAAGAAGGAAGGCTGGAAGAGGGCTTCGGGGCAACGGAAACGCTCGTTGCCGATCGTGATCACCTGGCCGTCCGGAAGCTCGTAGCTCTTCTCGAGCGAGGTCGAAGCCGCCGCCGTCTGCATCTCCTGCTCGAAGTCGAGGGCGACGTAGCACAGCTTCTCCTTGATGTCGCGGACGATCTCCCTCTCGGCGGTGGTCGTGAACGAGTAACCCCTCTCGGTGAGGATCTTCATGAGGTAGTCGGTGAGGTCGCGGCCGGCCAGATCGAGACGGAGGATGGCGTGCGGGAGGGCGTAGCCTTCATAGATGGGCACCGTGTGGGACACGCCGTCTCCGGAGTCCAAGACGATGCCGGTGGTGCGACCGGACGCGTACAGAGAGAGCACCGCCTGGATGGCGACGTACATAGCGGGACAGTTGAACGTCTCGAACATGATCTGCGTCATTTTCTCTCTGTTCGCTTTGGGGTTGAGGGGCGCTTCCGTCAGCAGGATCGGGTGCTCCTCGGGGGCGACGCGCAACTCGTTGTAGAAAGTGTGATGCCAGATCTTCTCCATGTCGTCCCAGTTGGTGATGATGCCGTGCTCGATCGGATACTTGAGGGTGAGGATGCCTCTCTTGCTCTGCGCCTCGTCTCCGACGTACGAGTCCTTCTGTCCCATGCCGACCATGACGCCCTGATGCCGCGGGCGGCCCACGATGCTCGGGAACACGGCCCGAGGCGCGTCGTCCCCCGCGAACCCCGCCTTGCACATTCCGGACCCGTTGTCCACGACCAGCGCGCCCGCGTCCTCGTCACACATCGTACCGACCGTTCGCGACGCGCACCGTATCCGAATCGATCAGTCACGCGATAGACTGATCTGCGACCGCACACGGGATAGAACCGTCTGAGGCATTCCCGGGGTGCTCGAGCGCGTTATATAGGCCCGTCCGTCGGCGGGGATCGCGAACGACGCCATACACGGACATTCGTACAACAATGTGATTATTTTTATAATAGGTGCGAGTACATCGGCGCATCGGCGACGACGCGCTCGCCTGCAGTGACGCACATGCGCAGCGATCTACTGCGCCCGCACTCGCGACGGGAGGTCACCCTCGAATCGCCCGATGACTCCCTTCGATGGCGAAACATTAACGTTACAATAACGACATTCTCTCTAATTCTATGTATTCGGAATAAAGGTGATAAACACAGACGATTGAAAGCGAATAGTCGCGTGTGTCGCGTGCGTCGCGCACTATAAAAGGTGATGTGTATTATTAGATGCATTGGAGTGCAGTTGATCATTGGCACACGTTATCATGTGCTATCAATAAATCGCCAGTGCATCGACACAACGCCCGACACTCTACAGCGATAGAGATCGTTCGATTAATGCCATAATGCCTCGTCGACAATTCTCTTCATACTCGCCCAAAGGTAGCCCAGCTTTCATAAGAATTTTTCCGCTTTTATCGAAAAACATCCTTCTCACTCTGCCTTATTAGCGCATTAGATTTACAAATTCCTTTCGACAATATCCTTTCGAAGCATTCCTTTCTCAATCCTCGTCACTACGCCATCTTCCAAAGCGCATCTATCGCGCACGACACTATTCCTCATTTTATCCGCTATCCTGACACACCTCTTGCACTCTTCTCTCAATACCTTACCATCTCTGGTAATCGATTTCCCAAATTGTTCCACTTTCTTTCCGTTATTATATTACTTGATATTCCGTCATTTTTCCTCTCTCTCCGAGACCCTAACTTTTAGTTTTATTTTTGTGGCAACTGTTGAAAAAATACTAGTGTTCATAGTTCACATCTTTATTTGTCTACCCAAACAATTTTAAACAATACAAAAGAAATTATATAAATTACAACAGATCAGTGGGACGTCATGATTCTCTTTTTTTACACACTAGTGACGTTCCTTATTTATAGTGATGTACAAAATAATTCGATACTCAACACTCCTCCTCGAAATTAAATTTAACAAGTTAAAATTAAATTCGCTTAATCACTATATCTTCATAAAAATAAACCTAAGTCATAAAGTAATTTAAAAAATTATAAAATGTCTCCTTGGGCAATGCTTTAGTCATTAAATCAGCCAAATTATTCTTCGTATTTACATATTCAATATTAATAATTCTCTTGTCTATTAAATCCTTTAAATAGTGATATTTTATGTCAATATGTTTCACACGTTTTGTATTTTCATTACTTTTTGCAATTGAAATAGCCCCTATGTTATCTACTAATAATAATGCAGTTTCATCTTGTTTAAAGTTATTCGCTATTCCTTTAATATTGACAAGTTCTTGTGCTGTGGTGGCTGCAGCAATATACTCAGACTCTGCTGATGAAAGTGCAACACAATTTTGTTTCTTGCTTAACCATGTTATAGGGTTAGTGCCTTGAAATATAAAAGATCCAGTGACACTTTTTCTCTCCACCTTATCTCCAGCCCAATCTGCATCAGAGAATCCATATATTTTAGTGTCTTCTGTCTTCCGGAATAATAAACCTTTGTCCTTAGTTTCTTTAATATATCGTATAACTCTCTTCGCTGCTTTCCATAAATCTTGATTCGGCTTATCTAGGTACCTACTTAGAAATGAAACTGTGAATGTTAGATCTGGCCTAGATATCATTGAGAGATATAATAAGCCTCCAATTAGCTGTCTGTAGGGAACATCAATTATCTTTTCGTCTTCATCAATATTAGGATTAAATTTTGTTTCCATAGGTGTCTTCATCCCTTTGCAATCAGTCATACTAAATTTTTCAAGTATTTTATCTATCATATTTGTTTGTTTAATGATTATTTTATCTGTTTCATATGTTATCTCCATTCCTAAAAATCTCTTCATTTTTCCCAAATACTTTGCATTAAATTCAGTCTTTAAATCTTCAATTATTTTAACATTTTTACCAGTTATTAAAATATCATCCACATATAGTAAAATCCAAGTATCATCATTATAGTAAAAACAACTGTCATATCCTGATCTATTAAAACTTCTATCTCTGAAAAAAGTATCAATTCTCTCATTCCAGCATCTTGGTGCTTCAGTCAATCCATAAAGAGATCTTTTTAATTTTAATACTTTGTTCCCTTCTATCTTCAAACCTTTTGGTGCATATACATATACTTCTGACTTTACTTTTCCATTCAAGAAAGCTGTAGGTATATCCATTTGATGTATAATTAAGTTTTCTTGTAATGCTTTTGCTATCATCATTCTAATAGTTGGTTGCCTTGCTACAGGCGAGTATACAGTTTCAAATTCATCTTCTCTTTTTTGTTGAAAACCTCTTACCACAAGTCTAGCTTTTCTTGTTCCATCATCTTTATGTTTAAACAACCATTTAGTCTCTATAGGTTTCTTTCCATTTGGCAAATCTACTTCTTCCCATGTTTCTAGCTTTTGCAATGCTTGTAATTCTATGTCTATGGCTTGCTTCCATTCCTTTTCCTTTATTGCTTCTTCATAGTTAGTAGGATTTTCACTAAGCATACTATATCCTATATCAGCCAACATACAATACGAAATATTTGTTTCATAATTTTCTAGGTATTTAGGAAGTTGAACTTTTCTTCCAGATTTAGTAATTTTTCCTTCATTGTTCTGTGCTTCTTTTTCTTCATATATTTTTCCTTCTAGATTAGATTCTCCTCCTGTAGTGACTCTCTCATTATTCTCTACATTACTTTCTCTTATATAGTCATCATCCTTTTCTAAATTTATTTCATGCATAGTTCTCTTCTCATTTTTTACATTAACATATTTTAACTTACTTTCATCAAAATATACATCTCTAGAGTAATATAGTTTATTAGTCTCTGGATGCCATAACTTGTATCCTCCTAAGCTATATCCAACAAATATCATCTCTTCAGCTCTTGGCTCTAATTTGTTTGTTTTTGGTAACATTATTTTCCATGCCTTAGCACCAAATACCTTTAATAAATTTAAGTTCACTTTTCCATACCAGATACGAGCAGGTATGTCCATATTCAAAGCTGTTGTGGGACATCTATTTAACTCATAGGCTGAGGCTTCTATGGCACATCCCCACAGGTGCTTTGGTAAATTGGTATCAGCAAATTTTGTCCTAGCTTTGTCCATTAATGTGCGGTTCATTCTTTCAGCCTTTCCATTCTGTTGGGGTGTGTATGACATTGTATACTGTATTTTAATTCCTTTATTATTACAAAATCTTTTAAAATAATCAGATGTAAATTCACCTCCATTGTCTAGTCTGATATTCTTTGTCTTTGCACCTTGTTGTGTTTTTAAGTCTTTAATATATTGAATTAAGTTATCCGCAGCTTCATATTTGTTTCTCAATAATTTAACCATTGTAAAATGAGAATAGTCATCTATTATAACCTGAAAATAAATATAACCTTCTTGTGTGGGTGGAGTAATAGGCCCACTCAAATCAGAATGTATGAGTTCACCAATACACTTTGTTTTCCTTTCTTGCTTGTAAAATCTTGGTCTACTCCCTTTACTCTCAACACATTGTGAACATATCTCATCGTTATAAGGTAGTCCTAATATCTTCAGACTGTGTCTATTTAAATGTCCTAGTCTTCGATGCCACAAATTAGTCTCTTCTTGCACATTTATATAATTAGCATAATTCTGTTCATTACTATCAATTATATTCATTTTTAAAATATACAACTTATTCATTTCTTCACATGTGATATATCTACCATACTCATTATTTATATGAAAACCATTTTCATTTATTTGGATATTAAACCCTTTTTCAATCAATTTTCTCACAGATATTAAATTATGTTTTATGTTACTCACTATTAATGCCTCCATTTGTATTTCTTTATTATTACATTTTGTAATTAATTTCCCCTTCTTTGTAGCCATCATGAATTCGTTGTTAGCAACATATATTTTTATATTGTGTTCTAATGACTCGACATTATGCATATATTTTTCTAGTTTTTCGCTCACCAAATGATCCGTTGCTCCAGTATCTAATATAAATATATCATTACTCATTTCTATCTCTGCATTCAATGCAATAAAATTACTTCTTTCCTCATTATGACCACGTCCTTGACCTCTGTAGCTGTATCCATGCCCTTGACCTCTGTAGCTGTATCCATGACTTTGACCTCTGTTACTATATCCATGACCTTCACCTCTATTGTAATATCCACGACTTTGACCTCTGTTGTTATACCCATAACTTTGACCTCTGCTGTTATTTCCACGACCTTGACCTCTATTATATCCATAACTTTGTCCTCTAAATTGTTTTTCATTTCTGCACTCTGATATCATTTTATTTTTGTTTATTTGAAAAGCTGTTTCATCTTTGACATTTACACTTTTATTATTTAACTTCAATTCTTCATCTAATAAACGAGCTTTCAATAGCTCCATTGTAATTTTATCATTTAATGTTTCCAATGCAGTAACCACAGTATTGAACATTTCCGGTAGTCCGAGCAATATATATGTAACCTTCTCCTCCTCATCGAGTGTGCTTGAAGTGTTATTGTCTAGTTCTCTAAATAAGTTCTCAAATTTCATGAAATACTCATCCATGGATTCATTACCTTTTTTAAGTGTTAACAACTTTTTTCTTAAGTATAACCTCGAAAATACACTTTTTCTTTCAAATATTTTATTTAATATGACGAACATTTCTCTTGCAGATTTTGCATCTTTTACTAGATCTAAGTGCCGATCCGATATACATTGAACCACCAATGATTTGGCCTTGGCATTATCAGTTATATATTTTTCACTGTCGAGACTGGCTGATTCGGTCAAAACATACAACAACTGTTTTTCTTCTAATATACAATGCACTCTAAACTTCCAATTATTATAATTTTCTCCAGTTAAAATAGGTAAATTGTTTGCAGTTGAATTCGCCATCTTGTAGCGGTTGGGTGACAAACCTTCTCGAACAATTCTTGATTATTCGTCGACTTTAATGATGCATAACTTTGTAAATATATAAACCACGTTCTGCTACCATGTTGAAAAAATACTAGTGTTCATAGTTCACATCTTTATTTGTCTACCCAAACAATTTTAAACAATACAAAAGAAATTATATAAATTACAACAGATCAGTGGGACGTCATGATTCTCTTTTTTTACACACTAGTGACGTTCCTTATTTATAGTGATGTACAAAATAATTCGATACTCAACAGCAACCTCTATTAAAACATTTTCTTTTAAAACTTAGGATGTCAAAATATGTCAAAGATGTCGAGCCATTGTTTTTTATGTCAGAAGAAATATTATTTAACTCGAGCAAAAACATGTTTTATTTAATTTAATTGGATCATCTCTGATCACACCGAATCGGTGACCCTGAAAATGCATCACTACCAAATTGGTGGCCCCGACGATGTCTGAAGCCGAGTAGGTGCCAAGCTATACCAATTCAAAAAGTTGTTTCGAAAATTTTATGAGGAAATACACTTAGATATCTTCCAAGATGTGTACAAGTGTATCTATAAACCATACATGGAACCATTCAAAAAATACGATACTTTCAATCAATGCAGTTTCACGTTTGCTTGGCACCTACTCCAAAAATATGGCAGCAGCAATTTGTACATAATAAACACCTATTAGTGTTTATGTTTATTACTCTTGTTAAAAATTATTTTTCACTTTTGAGTGCTTTTTCTGTTTATTGAAGTCGGTTCAACTTTTTTCCTTAAAAGGTTTTTTATTTTTCAATTTTTAGGGTAGCGAACCAAAAACAGCATATCTCCCTAATAAACGTACAAATACTAATCATAGTTCAAATGAAATAAATCTATCATGAAAAACCTTTTCAAAAATAAAAAACCTTTTCAAAAAAAAAGTTGAACCGACTTCAATAAACACAAAAAGCACTCAAAAGTGAAAAATAATTTTTCATAAGAGTATCTACACACAAAGTAATAAACATAAACACTAATAGGTGTTTATTATGTACAAACTGACTACATACCTACCATATTTTTGGAGTAGGTGCCATGCTAACGTTTATAGATATACTTGATATCTAGGAAGATATCCAAGTGTTCCTATCCTGAAATTTTGAATTGGTATAGCTTCAAATTAAATAAATTTAACAAAAAAGAAACTCGTGCGACCCCTTTCACCCCCTTTCAAGCTGAATTTCGGGAATGTTGAAATACATGTTTCGTTTTTTTTTGCTGTTTGTAGACCAAATATACTAAGAATTAATTAAATCTGGCAAAATTTCAATCCATTTTATCCCGTTTCACCCCTTTCGGGGTGAAACGCAAGTTAATATATAATTGTTTCTATTGTAGTTAGGTTAGGTTAGGTTAGGTTAGGTTAGGTTAGGTTAGGTTAGGTTAGGTTAGGTTAGGTTAGGTTAGGTTAGGTTAGGTTAGGTTAGGTTAGGTTAGGTTAGGTTAGGTTAGGTTAGGTTAGGTTAGGTTAGGTTAGGTTAGGTTAGGTTAGGTTAGGTTAGGTTAGGTTAGGTTAGGTTAGGTTAGGTTAGGTTAGGTTAGGTTAGGTTAGGTTAGGTTAGGTTAGGTTAGGTTAGGTTAGGTTAGGTTAGGTTAGGTTAGGTTAGGTTAGGTTAGGTTAGGTTAGGTTAGGTTAGGTTAGGTTAGGTTAGGTTAGGTTAGGTTAGGTTAGGTTAGGTTAGGTTAGGTTAGGTTAGGTTAGGTTAGGTTAGGTTAGGTTAGGTTAGGTTAGGTTAGGTTAGGTTAGGTTAGGTTAGGTTAGGTTAGGTTAGGTTAGGTTAGGTTAGGTTAGGTTAGGTTAGGTTAGGTTAGGTTAGGTTAGGTTAGGTTAGGTTAGGTTAGGTTAGGTTAGGTTAGGTTAGGTTAGGTTAGGTTAGGTTAGGTTAGGTTAGGTTAGGTTAGGTTAGGTTAGGTTAGGTTAGGTTAGGTTAGGTTAGGTTAGGTTAGGTTAGGTTAGGTTAGGTTAGGTTAGGTTAGGTTAGGTTAGGTTAGGTTAGGTTAGGTTAGGTTAGGTTAGGTTAGGTTAGGTTAGGTTAGGTTAGGTTAGGTTAGGTTAGGTTAGGTTAGGTTAGGTTAGGTTAGGTTAGGTTAGGTTAGGTTAGGTTAGGTTAGGTTAGGTTAGGTTAGGTTAGGTTAGGTTAGGTTAGGTTAGGTTAGGTTAGGTTAGGTTAGGTTAGGTTAGGTTAGGTTAGGTTAGGTTAGGTTAGGTTAGGTTAGGTTAGGTTAGGTTAGGTTAGGTTAGGTTAGGTTAGGTTAGGTTAGGTTAGGTTAGGTTAGGTTAGGTTAGGTTAGGTTAGGTTAGGTTAGGTTAGGTTAGGTTAGGTTAGGTTAGGTTAGGTTAGGTTAGGTTAGGTTAGGTTAGGTTAGGTTAGGTTAGGTTAGGTTAGGTTAGGTTAGGTTAGGTTAGGTTAGGTTAGGTTAGGTTAGGTTAGGTTAGGTTAGGTTAGGTTAGGTTAGGTTAGGTTAGGTTAGGTTAGGTTAGGTTAGGTTAGGTTAGGTTAGGTTAGGTTAGGTTAGGTTAGGTTAGGTTAGGTTAGGTTAGGTTAGGTTAGGTTAGGTTAGGTTAGGTTAGGTTAGGTTAGGTTAGGTTAGGTTAGGTTAGGTTAGGTTAGGTTAGGTTAGGTTAGGTTAGGTTAGGTTAGGTTAGGTTAGGTTAGGTTAGGTTAGGTTAGGTTAGGTTAGGTTAGGTTAGGTTAGGTTAGGTTAGGTTAGGTTAGGTTAGGTTAGGTTAGGTTAGGTTAGGTTAGGTTAGGTTAGGTTAGGTTAGGTTAGGTTAGGTTAGGTTAGGTTAGGTTAGGTTAGGTTAGGTTAGGTTAGGTTAGGTTAGGTTAGGTTAGGTTAGGTTAGGTTAGGTTAGGTTAGGTTAGGTTAGGTTAGGTTAGGTTAGGTTAGGTTAGGTTAGGTTAGGTTAGGTTAGGTTAGGTTAGGTTAGGTTAGGTTAGGTTAGGTTAGGTTAGGTTAGGTTAGGTTAGGTTAGGTTAGGTTAGGTTAGGTTAGGTTAGGTTAGGTTAGGTTAGGTTAGGTTAGGTTAGGTTAGGTTAGGTTAGGTTAGGTTAGGTTAGGTTAGGTTAGGTTAGGTTAGGTTAGGTTAGGTTAGGTTAGGTTAGGTTAGGTTAGGTTAGGTTAGGTTAGGTTAGGTTAGGTTAGGTTAGGTTAGGTTAGGTTAGGTTAGGTTAGGTTAGGTTAGGTTAGGTTAGGTTAGGTTAGGTTAGGTTAGGTTAGGTTAGGTTAGGTTAGGTTAGGTTAGGTTAGGTTAGGTTAGGTTAGGTTAGGTTAGGTTAGGTTAGGTTAGGTTAGGTTAGGTTAGGTTAGGTTAGGTTAGGTTAGGTTAGGTTAGGTTAGGTTAGGTTAGGTTAGGTTAGGTTAGGTTAGGTTAGGTTAGGTTAGGTTAGGTTAGGTTAGGTTAGGTTAGGTTAGGTTAGGTTAGGTTAGGTTAGGTTAGGTTAGGTTAGGTTAGGTTAGGTTAGGTTAGGTTAGGTTAGGTTAGGTTAGGTTAGGTTAGGTTAGGTTAGGTTAGGTTAGGTTAGGTTAGGTTAGGTTAGGTTAGGTTAGGTTAGGTTAGGTTAGGTTAGGTTAGGTTAGGTTAGGTTAGGTTAGGTTAGGTTAGGTTAGGTTAGGTTAGGTTAGGTTAGGTTAGGTTAGGTTAGGTTAGGTTAGGTTAGGTTAGGTTAGGTTAGGTTAGGTTAGGTTAGGTTAGGTTAGGTTAGGTTAGGTTAGGTTAGGTTAGGTTAGGTTAGGTTAGGTTAGGTTAGGTTAGGTTAGGTTAGGTTAGGTTAGGTTAGGTTAGGTTAGGTTAGGTTAGGTTAGGTTAGGTTAGGTTAGGTTAGGTTAGGTTAGGTTAGGTTAGGTTAGGTTAGGTTAGGTTAGGTTAGGTTAGGTTAGGTTAGGTTAGGTTAGGTTAGGTTAGGTTAGGTTAGGTTAGGTTAGGTTAGGTTAGGTTAGGTTAGGTTAGGTTAGGTTAGGTTAGGTTAGGTTAGGTTAGGTTAGGTTAGGTTAGGTTAGGTTAGGTTAGGTTAGGTTAGGTTAGGTTAGGTTAGGTTAGGTTAGGTTAGGTTAGGTTAGGTTAGGTTAGGTTAGGTTAGGTTAGGTTAGGTTAGGTTAGGTTAGGTTAGGTTAGGTTAGGTTAGGTTAGGTTAGGTTAGGTTAGGTTAGGTTAGGTTAGGTTAGGTTAGGTTAGGTTAGGTTAGGTTAGGTTAGGTTAGGTTAGGTTAGGTTAGGTTAGGTTAGGTTAGGTTAGGTTAGGTTAGGTTAGGTTAGGTTAGGTTAGGTTAGGTTAGGTTAGGTTAGGTTAGGTTAGGTTAGGTTAGGTTAGGTTAGGTTAGGTTAGGTTAGGTTAGGTTAGGTTAGGTTAGGTTAGGTTAGGTTAGGTTAGGTTAGGTTAGGTTAGGTTAGGTTAGGTTAGGTTAGGTTAGGTTAGGTTAGGTTAGGTTAGGTTAGGTTAGGTTAGGTTAGGTTAGGTTAGGTTAGGTTAGGTTAGGTTAGGTTAGGTTAGGTTAGGTTAGGTTAGGTTAGGTTAGGTTAGGTTAGGTTAGGTTAGGTTAGGTTAGGTTAGGTTAGGTTAGGTTAGGTTAGGTTAGGTTAGGTTAGGTTAGGTTAGGTTAGGTTAGGTTAGGTTAGGTTAGGTTAGGTTAGGTTAGGTTAGGTTAGGTTAGGTTAGGTTAGGTTAGGTTAGGTTAGGTTAGGTTAGGTTAGGTTAGGTTAGGTTAGGTTAGGTTAGGTTAGGTTAGGTTAGGTTAGGTTAGGTTAGGTTAGGTTAGGTTAGGTTAGGTTAGGTTAGGTTAGGTTAGGTTAGGTTAGGTTAGGTTAGGTTAGGTTAGGTTAGGTTAGGTTAGGTTAGGTTAGGTTAGGTTAGGTTAGGTTAGGTTAGGTTAGGTTAGGTTAGGTTAGGTTAGGTTAGGTTAGGTTAGGTTAGGTTAGGTTAGGTTAGGTTAGGTTAGGTTAGGTTAGGTTAGGTTAGGTTAGGTTAGGTTAGGTTAGGTTAGGTTAGGTTAGGTTAGGTTAGGTTAGGTTAGGTTAGGTTAGGTTAGGTTAGGTTAGGTTAGGTTAGGTTAGGTTAGGTTAGGTTAGGTTAGGTTAGGTTAGGTTAGGTTAGGTTAGGTTAGGTTAGGTTAGGTTAGGTTAGGTTAGGTTAGGTTAGGTTAGGTTAGGTTAGGTTAGGTTAGGTTAGGTTAGGTTAGGTTAGGTTAGGTTAGGTTAGGTTAGGTTAGGTTAGGTTAGGTTAGGTTAGGTTAGGTTAGGTTAGGTTAGGTTAGGTTAGGTTAGGTTAGGTTAGGTTAGGTTAGGTTAGGTTAGGTTAGGTTAGGTTAGGTTAGGTTAGGTTAGGTTAGGTTAGGTTAGGTTAGGTTAGGTTAGGTTAGGTTAGGTTAGGTTAGGTTAGGTTAGGTTAGGTTAGGTTAGGTTAGGTTAGGTTAGGTTAGGTTAGGTTAGGTTAGGTTAGGTTAGGTTAGGTTAGGTTAGGTTAGGTTAGGTTAGGTTAGGTTAGGTTAGGTTAGGTTAGGTTAGGTTAGGTTAGGTTAGGTTAGGTTAGGTTAGGTTAGGTTAGGTTAGGTTAGGTTAGGTTAGGTTAGGTTAGGTTAGGTTAGGTTAGGTTAGGTTAGGTTAGGTTAGGTTAGGTTAGGTTAGGTTAGGTTAGGTTAGGTTAGGTTAGGTTAGGTTAGGTTAGGTTAGGTTAGGTTAGGTTAGGTTAGGTTAGGTTAGGTTAGGTTAGGTTAGGTTAGGTTAGGTTAGGTTAGGTTAGGTTAGGTTAGGTTAGGTTAGGTTAGGTTAGGTTAGGTTAGGTTAGGTTAGGTTAGGTTAGGTTAGGTTAGGTTAGGTTAGGTTAGGTTAGGTTAGGTTAGGTTAGGTTAGGTTAGGTTAGGTTAGGTTAGGTTAGGTTAGGTTAGGTTAGGTTAGGTTAGGTTAGGTTAGGTTAGGTTAGGTTAGGTTAGGTTAGGTTAGGTTAGGTTAGGTTAGGTTAGGTTAGGTTAGGTTAGGTTAGGTTAGGTTAGGTTAGGTTAGGTTAGGTTAGGTTAGGTTAGGTTAGGTTAGGTTAGGTTAGGTTAGGTTAGGTTAGGTTAGGTTAGGTTAGGTTAGGTTAGGTTAGGTTAGGTTAGGTTAGGTTAGGTTAGGTTAGGTTAGGTTAGGTTAGGTTAGGTTAGGTTAGGTTAGGTTAGGTTAGGTTAGGTTAGGTTAGGTTAGGTTAGGTTAGGTTAGGTTAGGTTAGGTTAGGTTAGGTTAGGTTAGGTTAGGTTAGGTTAGGTTAGGTTAGGTTAGGTTAGGTTAGGTTAGGTTAGGTTAGGTTAGGTTAGGTTAGGTTAGGTTAGGTTAGGTTAGGTTAGGTTAGGTTAGGTTAGGT